>CM073571.1:173873507-176689330 GCA_037074715.1 Magnolia kwangsiensis | reverse complement strand
TGCAGAAGACAGCATTCAGGACCAGTTTTGGCCACTACGAGTTCCTCGTGATGTCGTTCGGTCTCACGAACGCACCGGCCGTGTTCATGGATCTGATGAACCGGGTATTTCGGCCTTTCCTCTATCGATTCGTCGTTGTCTTCATCGACGACATTTTGGTGTACTCTAGGAGTCGAGAGGAGCATGAGGAGCACTTGCGTTTGGTCCTTGATACGCTCAGACGACATCAGTTGTTCGCACAGTATAAGAAGTGCGACTTCTGGAAGCAGGAGGTAAAGTTTCTGGGACACGTGGTGTCCAAGGATGGCATGGTAGTTGACCTGTCTAAGGTAGCTGCGGTGCAGGACTGGGAGCAGCCTGGTTCTGTCACTGAGGTGAGGAGTTTCTTGGGTCTCGCTGGTTACTATCGGCGCTTCATTCAGGACTTCTCGAAGATCGTGAGACCCTTATCTCAGTTGACACAGAAGGACGTGAAGTTCGCCTGGAATGATAAGGCGGAGTCAGCTTTTCAGGAGCTGAAGGACAGGCTTACGTCCGCCCCTGTGCTAGTATTGTCAGAGCAAGGGGTTAGATACACTATATACACTGACGCGTCTAGCGTTGGTTTGGGTTGTGTCCTTATGCAGAGGGACAGGGTAATTTCGTATGCCTCGAGACAATTAAGGAAGCACGAGGAGAATTACCCTACACACGACCTAGAGTTGGCAGCCGTTATATTCGCACTGAGACTCTGGAGACATTACCTCTACGGAGAGGAGTTCGAGCTCTTTTGCGACCACAAGAGCCTCAAGTACATATTCACGCAGCGAGACTTGAATATGAGGCAGCGGCGATGGATGGAGACGCTGAAGGACTTCAAGTTTGAAGTCTCTTACCATCCTGGGAAGGCGAACCTTGTGGCTGATGCGTTGAGCCGCAAGAAGGCGATAGAGTTTGCGGCTCCGCTGATGGTTGCCGAGTGGGATATGGTGGAGTTTTTGCGAGACTTTGAGCAGAAACTCACCGTAGAGGAGCCGTTTGAGTTCATCGCACATGTACAGGTGCGATCTCAGATCGATTACCGAGTCATCGAGGCGCAGAGGGACGACGCGCATCTTACTGAGCTTCGAGAGCAGGCCAGTGATGATGCTGACGCCGACTGGCGAGTTGGTATGGATGGGGGCTTACGTTACCGTGGCCGCCTATGCGTCCCAGATGTCCCTGACTTGAGACGAGAGATTCTCGAGGCTGCGCATTCTACTAGACTCGCGATGCATCCAGGCAGCACGAAGATGTATCGTGACGTGAAGAGGACGTATTGGTGGGAAGGTATGAAGACCCACATAGCTGAGTTCGTGTCCCGTTGTCTCACTTGTCAGCAGGTGAAGGCAGAGCATCGCCGACCACCTGGACTTTTGCAGCCTATGCCGATTGCAGAGTGGAAGTGGGATTTCATTTTCATGGACTTCATTTCTGGGTTGCCGAAGACGAGGAAGGGGCATGATTCCATTTGGGTGATCGTCGACCGATTGACGAAGTCGGCGCACTTCCTACCGATCAGAGTTACGAACTCTGCAGACGAGCTGGCTAGATTGTACATCCGAGAGATTGTGCGTCTGCATGGAGTTCCATTAGAGATCGTGTCGGACAGAGACACGCGGTTCACTTCTATTTTCTGGACTCGCATTCAGGAGGCTATGGGTGTGAAGTTGAAGTTCAGTACTGCCTTCCACCCACAGACGGACGGACAGACGGAGCGAGTGAACCAGATCCTGGAGGACATGTTGCGAGCTTGCGCATTGGACTTCAAGGACAGTTGGGATGACTGTCTTGCATATGCGGAGTTTACGTACAATAATAGCTTCCAGGCGAGTATCGGCATGGCACCTTATGAGGCGCTGTATGGGCGACCTTGTCGCGCACCGCATTGCTGGTTAGAGGTCGGTGAGCGTAGCTTGATCGGCCCAGAGTTGGTGCAGGCGACGTCAGAGAAGATCGATATTATTCGACGTCGGCTTCTTACAGCGCAGAGCAGACAGAAGAGCTACGCCGATACGAGACGACGGCCACTAGAGTTCACAGTCGGGGATCACGTGTTTTTGCGAGTTTCCCCTATGAAGGGAGTCCTTCGGTTCGGGAAAAAGGGGAAGCTGGCACCGCGATTCATTGGTCCATTCCAGATCCTCGATCGTGTGGGAGCAGTGGCTTACCGATTGGCTTTACCCACGCCCCTCGCGAGCGTCCACAACGTATTTCATGTTTCTATGCTGAAGAAGTACGTTGCTGATCCTTCCCATATCATCAGATGGGAGCAGGTGCAGTTAGGAGAGGATGTTACTTATATCCTGCGACTGACACGCATCTTAGAAAGGAAGGAGCAGGTACTGCGTAGCAAGGTGATTCCCCTTGTGAAGGTACTATGGACGCATCACTCTGAGGAGGAGGCTACTTGGGAGACCGAAGCCGAGATCAGAAAGAACTACTCACAGCTTTTCGAGGAGTACGAAAAGGTACAAATTTTGAGGACGAAATTATTTGTTAAGGGGGGTAGATTGTAATGCCCGTGAAAAATCCGTACTTGGGCTCGAGTACCAACTCGACCCGAAATCGCGTAGAAATAATTTCCATGGAAATTAAGCGTAAGTTAGCTAGCGCAACGCTAGAGTAGCTGGGAAATAGTCCCTGATCACTTTAAATACGTTCTGCAAGACCCAAATCGAGTAGAACAAACAACTCTACAATACTCTATAACCTCGGATCAAACTCTAAGCGGGTTTGTTCTCTGGACCATATTGAAATTTTGTATTGGATTTAGACCGCGCGTCGAAGGTCCGATACCTCCTATCTTAGACCGTTAGAACCGCCCAGCTGGACTTGACAATCATCTCAAAAATCAAGTCAAATCGATAATCACAGACGATTTCGTTGAACCCGGACTGAAGCGACCGCGAATAGGGACAAATTTGGAATTTCAAATTCAAATCTGGCACACGACTTGACGCGGCAGTATTAAGCGTTCTGACCGTCAGAATTCATCCAGATTACACCCTCGGATCAGGAAAAATTTCTATTTATTATCATGAGACTTTCAGCCCTGATCTATGTGCGGTGACCGCTGAACTGAAACTGGTCCGCCACGTGCGATCTGCGAACCCTGCCAGACTGAAAACTTAATACGAGCTACATCTGGTACACATGAGCTTAAGTCCGATCGCAATCGACCAGGGGACCACCAGAAAGCAGTTTTTGAACCGAAACAGCCCCGAAATGGATAGGCACCAAGTAAACTTCGTCCCGGAGCCTATTTTTGGCATTTTTAAGCTTATAAAAGGGGTTAAAACCCTCATTTCTCCCTTCTATCCGAAAATTCCAAACCCTAGAGAAAAGGAGAGAGAGTTTGAGAGAAAGAGAGGAAGGAAATTTTCCTGCTTCCGAGCCGCCGACTGCTAGTGCTTCAGCACTTCTTTCCAATCACCTGGCTGGTGATTTCTCCACTTTTTCAGGTATAAAATAACTCCAAAAACTTGCTGATTTAGGGTTTACTTAGATGCATAATATGTTAGCTAACGTATTCCATAAATCAGGCTCTCCTACTGCCGTAGACGAAGCGTACACGCTCCGTTCAAAATCCCGCAACCGTAAGAGACTAGGTGAGGATTTTAGACGCTTTGATTGACGGTTTACAACACTTTCAATGTCGTTTAATAGTAGATTATCGACGGCATCGCCGTTTGACATGTACAACATGCTCTCCGTTTCCTGTTTCGTAAATTAACGAAGAATATGAGATTTAGGGCATTTTAGTCATTTGTAGGAAGTACGGTCTACATGCATATTTTACTGACGTGATTAACATGGTTTGTCGCCGCATTAGAGAGTTAGGAATGCTTGCATAATCAGTTTGGCGAAGAGATTCGCCAAGTTGCGCACTTTGGGTCGACATACTATATGTGGACTTAAGTGTGTAGTGTATGTGTTTGTATAAATGCTTGTATTAGTATGTATTGAATTAAATGATTTTATGTAGTAGTTTGAGATTGATTTCTTGATTAATATGCTGACCTAAATGATTTCCTACATGTTTACCTTATGCATGATTGCATTACATGCATAGAAAGTATGCCTCGAAGATTTGCTTAAGTTGAATGTTATAACATGTGTTAACATGCTCACATGATGTATTTCAATTCCAATACCTTTGCATATAGTGCTAATATGATTCCATAGATGTGTGGGACTAGACTTAGTCCAGGCAGTCGGTAACCGAGCGAATTCGTGGCTGACTGGTCATAGCCACGAACGACGCGTCGATGAACGTGATTCGTGTTTAGAGTTGGCGGCAGTGGTTAGGCCACGCAAAGTGTTTTACGCACTTCATGTCGTTCGACTTGAGATGCGATCGCGCTAGTCGAGCCCGTCAAGTAACCCGACTGGCCGATGTATGTTCACCTTGTATGTGTCATAACTGCTTGAACCTAGGGTACTGAACTTACCACTGAAAACCCTGTTAACCATGGTACCTTGATCCACGAAGACTCATGAGCCGGGCATGGTGGTATGGGACACCGTGGTCGAGCTGTCGGCCTACGCTGGGGCCACAAACCTCCCCGTAGTGACCAGTGAGCACCTTGACTCGTGAGCAGATTATGGTGGTATGGGACACTATATTCTAGCTGTCGGCCTACACTGATCAGGAGACGAGCCCTTTGTAGTGACCGCGAGCGTATTCTGAGTCCACGGGAGGCGACGACCCTTCCGTTGCAGTAGAGTACGGTAGGCCTGTATTGATAAGGTGATGGGGGAGCGGTGCAACGAGTGCGAGCAACAGCCCTGGCAGCCCTTGCAGTGACCTACGAAATATACATCGTATGAGATTACTAGGAGTGACGACCCTAGACAGGATCTGTGTTGGGATTGATACAAGGGAAGTACCTTAGTTTCCCAATCCTGCTGTTTGAATGGACTAATAACAACTTGAAAATCATATCACCATAGCATTGCATGTGCCTGGAAGATGTGGAGCACTCTAGGGAGTGTGGCATGCCGCGGTCATAAGATGTTGCCGCATGAGGGTGATCGTCGGTGAGGGCATACATCACGTCATATCATCTTGCATTAATAAGAGTATTAGGATTGTCTGATTTACTGCTTTACTATTATCGCGTGATTGAATTGTGAACATGCTAATCTTTGCTCTATGATTCCACTGAGTTGATCACTCATTCCCACGTTACGGGATGGTGTTTGCAACACCCACCAGACCCTGTTGTAGTTGCAGGTAAGGACGAGATTCAGGAGGTGGAGCCAGAGATTGACGAGGACCAGGATGAGTTCTCGTATATGCAGTATCACGACGGCTTCCCGTTGGCGACCTGGATCGAGGGGACATCAGTGGGACTTTCTTTTTGAACATTATTCTTTTGTCATGTATATGTATATGAGACTCAGAGATGTAGTCATACTTTGGAGACAGATGAGATTACTTTGTTTTTCCATACAGTGATATATACATTGTTTAGTCTTCCGCTTACTTTTATCACTGGATCTGAAGTATGAATTGCAGTTTTGGTATACTTTTACTCATGTGAATGCTTTAAATCAGACAACATTGAATCATAACCATTTTTGTTGCATAAGTGACGGTCTGAAACTCGGGAGTTGAGTTTATACACGACCTCCGATTTTCAGGGTGTTACACACCTCCTCTAAAAGCTCTAAGTAAGAATACTCTTCACAACATCTCATAAAAATCATAAAAATATTTTAACTATTTTTTATGTGGGACAAAGCACACACCGCACTTTTTAATTCAAAAAATATTTTGGCGAGAAAATCTAAAAATTTTAAAAAAATTTAAATTTTTATTTTTTATTTTTATAAAAAAAAATCACTGATTTTCAACAATCCCCCACTAGTTTTTTTAAAACAATGAAAACTCTGGCAGAATAATAACAATTATTATGCGTAAAGAAAAATATCTTGCGATTTGAATCTTTCCTTAGTATAAGTATAATAAAGTTATTTTGAATTTTTTGGTTGTCGCAACATTGAACCAAATATTTTTATATGATATAACCAAAAATACCACACACATAATAGCTACTGCATTACGTGTTCCTTTATAATCTCGCTTAGCACTTTTAATGGCCATGTGCTTATCCTGTTTCATGAACTATCCTGAGATAACTGTAACTCTCATGAGAAGCGGCACCAGTTCTATGTTCACATAGGTGAAATCCTTCTAATGTTTCCGTTAAAATACTTGTCATGTTTGACTAGACTTCATTAAGAGTTTAATACTCATCTCCCTTTTTATAACGGTAAGCACTATCATTCTGGATGAGGTTATCAATTTATTTAGTGTTGAAACTTTTCAATTAATAGTGAATTGTTGTTATCCGTTAAACCCAATATTTAGAGATTTTTTAATTTTGGGTTGGATTTCTTTCACTGGTGAAACTTTGAGTAAAGAGTTTCAACCCCATTCCTTTGGATGTTGTCCTTACTACCTCTCTCGTCAGAGGTTTAGTAAAAGGATCAGCCAAGTTATTACTTGACTTTACATATGAGATCTTAATGATTCCATCTTGAATCAATTGCCTTAAATAGTCATGTCTCAAACTTATGTGTCTAGACTTTTCATTTTAGGTACCGCTATAGGCTCTCACTAAAGTGGCTTCACTGTCACAATGAAGTGAAACAGCTGGTATAGGCTTCGCATAGAATGAGATTTCTAATAGAATATCTCTTAAGCACTCAACCACTTTGTCCATAGTAGTTAAAGCTATGAACTCAGATTCTATATTTGAGTGCGTTATGCAAGTTTGTTTCTTAGATCCCCAAGATATGGAAGGTGAATATCCACCCTGTAGTGGACTTGTTGTCTCCTACACTCGATATCCAACTTGCATCAGTATTTCCTTCCAACACTGCTGAAAATTTTGAGTAAAATAGCCCTAGTTCCTTCGTTTCTTTAAGATATCCTAGAACTCTACTTACTTCTTTCCAGTGTTCAACACTTGGATTACTTGTAAACCTACTTAGTTTACTCACAACGTATGCTATATCCGGTCTTGTGCATTGCATTGCATACATAAGACTGCCTATAACACTAACATACTCTAGTTGTGCAATTGCTCTTCCACTGTTTTCTTTTAACTTGATACTTGGATCAAACGAGGTCTTTGCCTCTTTAATTTTTAAGTGATTAAGCTTGTTTATTATTTTCTCAATATAATGAGATTGACATAATGCAAAGCCCCCACTATATTTTTTTAACTTTGATACCTAATATAGTATCTACTTGTCCAAGATCCTTCATTTTGTAAACTGAAGAGAGAAACTTTTTACTTTTAATTACAAGCATTATGTCAATCTCATTCAAGCATATGATTACAATATAATCATTACACACTTTCGAATATATGCATTTATCAGCAATATTGTATTTAAAATCATAAGACAGAAATTTATAATCAAATTTATTATGTCATTATTTTGGTGCTTATTTTAATCTATACAAGGACTTAACAAGTCTACACACTTCTCTTTCATTTCGTGGTAGAACAAACCCTTCGGGTTGCTCTATGTAAACCTCCTCATCGAGATCACCATTCAGGCATGTTGTCTTCACATCCATTTGATGGATATGAAGATGATGTATGGATGCTAGAGCGAATAAGATCCTAATCGATGTTATTCGAGCTACTGGTGAATAAGTGTCAAAATAATCGATTCCTTCTTTCTGTCTGAAACCCTTAGCAAGTAATCATGCCTTAAATGTTTGAATTGTACCATCTGTGTGATATTTTTTCTTAAATACCTACTTACAACCTATTGGTTTAGAACCTGAAGGTAGATCTACTAATTTCCATGTTTGGTTAGACATCATGGAATCCATTTCATCATTAATGGTTTCTTTCCAAAAAGCGGAGTCTCTTGAAGTCATAACTTCACTAAAGGTTTTACGTTTATTTTCTATAGTTAAAACCATAAGTATTTTCCTAATCACCTTCTCTCAATCACCCTCAACTAGATGAAAAGAGAGTTGCTGAGAGTCTATCTGATCAGGATCAAGACTCTTTTCTACTTTTGCTCTTTGACTCTTACGAGGTTCACTAGGAGTTTTCTCTTCTATTTGTGTTTCTATTATAGTTTCATTAGGAGATTAAATCTCAGCATTCTTTTTCTCCATGAATATAAAATTCTCAAAGAACTCTACATCACAAGACTCTATGATTACATTGGTGTCTAAGTCTATAAGTCTATAGGCCTTACTATGTTGTGCATATCCTACAACGATGCATGTAAGACCCTTATTCTAGTCCGTACTGTTCCGTTGACTGCCGCGATCCTTCCCGTCGAATTTCGGCAATCCGCGACCAGTAATCGATGTTTGCGCGTGACCCTAAGTCGTATCCGGTAGATTTAAGTCGGCTTAATCCGAGACTTATATCATTGCGACCGCACCGTCACCGCGGTTCCAACACCGTGACTCACGCACCGATCCGATACCCAGACGAGGTGATGTGGACCCGCGTTCAGTTCGAGGAAAAATACCGCGTGTCGGCTATCCCAAGAAAATCTCTACAACATGTCAAATCAATCCCATCAATCACTTCTCATGTCAAGTAAACACCCATGCTTCCTTTCTCCACAAGTTAAGCAAACTCAAAAGTCAACCAAGCTCTCACCTCACCCATCACTCACATCACACATCACTCACCCTTTCACCCATCACACCCGTCCATCACCTCTCTTTCAACCATCCCATTTCTCTCTTTTCTCTTCACTTTTTCCAAGCAACACCAAGAGCAAGAGGCTCACACGTCCATGAATTTTCATGAGAGAAAAGAGTGCATGTGTGGTCCACTTTTCACCCCAAATCCTTCATCCTAGCCATCTACTTCTCATCTTCCACCATCAAAGTGAAGCACAAGGAGACCAGCATTCCAACGGACCAAGAAGATCAAACGGTGGGTGCTCTTATAGGCTAGTTTTTCATACTTTTATGATGGGCCAAGTGAGGCCTACCGATCGATGGTATGGATCTCACTTTGGTACCCTAAGATGTGGCCGATGGCCCATCTTAATCATCATGATCATTCCATGGTGGGGTCATTCTCCATGGACCCCATCATGATGTTTCTTTCCTTGCATTAATAGGTCATCTAGACCGTTCATTTTGGGTGGAGAAAGGATCTCCACCGTTGATTTTTTTTTCCAGTTTTGATGGGCCCACGTGTAATGGGACCCACTTGCTGTATGATTAGATGCTTGAAACGGAGGGTCCATAGTGTCGGGGTTTGTCACGCCCTAAACTCGGAAAGTGGGCTCATAAAATTTTTGGGCGCCGAATCCGACGCCGACAGCCTCCGTAGAACTCCATTCTCGGCTCCCAGCTCCCATTCGTCAGATTCCGATCCTGGGATGCTACGAGGAGGATTTTTAACGTCAGTTTGATTCATAATAAGCATAAGTAAAGGCATAACCTATAAACAACAACCAAGAACTCCATTACATTTTCACTATGATAAAAAACTTTACAAGTACAATGAGCATAAAGGGAAATACAATGGCAAGGAGTAAAAAACTCCAAAATGATCTGCAAGTGCTCCTGCCTCAGCGCTGCTGCGCCCCAACGTCACCTGCACTCAACGGTCGTGTATAAGCTTATAGAAAGCTTAGAAGGTGGTGAAAGTGTGTGCGCAAGGTAGTAATATGATCATGCAGTATCAGAGTAATGCGAAATATGCAGATGGAACTATAAATATCATGAGCCGTACCAAAGCTATGTGATGCAAGATGCAAGTCAAGCATACAATCCTCATCTAAGTCCACATGTCAATATAGCTCAACTCTGGGATATCATTGGGGTTTAGTTCACTCTATACCAGATTGCCGCCACATCGCGCGCAATAAGATAAGTGGAAGAGACCTCACTACCCGTCGGCCAATATCGGGCTCGACTCGTCGATAGCGGACTCATTTCTCGAGCTGGTTAAACTCAGCCTAGCATTGCCCCCTACACTCGGGTGGGTAAGGCCGCACCCCCTTCCAACTGACCACGACACAGTGGAGAGCGCAACCGTCTAGTAATCGGCACTCAACGCTCATCTACCCACTCGGTCAAGATGTTGGAGTAACCTCTTGGTAGCATAAGGGTTTAGGGACTTTCACCTAGGGATATCTATAGCACCCCATGTAGAACGAAATTTTCGGTATCCAATCCTGCCAACCACGATCGGTTTGTGGAGGCTACGGCCCCGATGTCGCTAGGGCATACAGTAACCATATCACACAATGTGAGATGCATGAATCACGCTATCCAGTCATGCAATAAATCCTGCACGTATCGTGCGCTCATGTAGGGCAACACCGCCTAACCGGGAGCCCATAAACAACCTGCCCGCAGGCATATTCTATGATCAGTCACCTCTCATATCAAGCATACATATGATGCGTATGATCATGAGTCATGGAACTATACTAAACATGTTATAATGAGATGAACTATCCTCACAATGCAGATGGGCCTGGACGGCCTATACACAATAAGTACGGGCCTAATAATGGGCCCTAAGGAGAGTCGTAATGTGGACATCCAACCAGCATTACACTTGCAATGTGGACATCTAACCAACATTTGCTCCCAAGGCACGATTGTCGTAAACATCGTTACATAATCGGTGTTGGGGTCACACATTGTAATGGACCTTAGGTACTTCCCATTGGGTCTTAAATACATCAAATGGGATATGTCATATGGGCTTTTTATTCATCAAATGGGCTACATAAATAGACCACACCAATGGGCCTTAGGTATATTGCAATGGGTCATAACCCATGGGCCTCAGAGTACATCATAATGGGTCAAATCACATGGGCCTTGTGTGTCTTAAATGGGCTTAATCCCATGGGTTTCATACATATCAAATGGGCCTAATCCTATAGGCCTTATCTATCAAGTGGGCCCACATCCATAGGGCTTATACATCAAATGGGCCTAAATCCATAGGCCTATATGAATCAAATGGGCCTAAAACCATAGGTTTTGGAATATATCAAATGTCCGAACCCAGGGGCCTTATAATACGCCAAATAGGCCTAATCCCATGGGCCTTGGAATATATCAAATGTCCAATCCCATGGGCCTTATAACATGCTAAGATGGGGTCCACACGGACTATGGATCTGGCCCATTCTTAAACTCATTTCACAAAATGAGCTGTTAAAATAGATGGGCAGATTGGATGCAGCACCTGCATCAAGGGTGGGTGCCCACATGAAGGCCCACCATCATGTATATTACATAATATAATATATATGTATATAATATATACAATAATATATATATATATATATATATATATATATATATATATATATATATATATATATATATATATATATACAATATACTATATAATATATATATACATATACACACACACACAACCCCACACGTACACACACGCACCCACATGCACACACCCACCGTCCAGGGGACGGTGGGGTGACACAGATATCATAGTGGGCTCCACCGTCCAGGCGGACGGTGGGAGTAAAACACATGAATCATGGTGGGTTCCCATGTGGTGCCCAGTGCAACATTTAAATTCCATCCAAACCATTCATAAGGTCACTCTGACCTAGATGAAGAGAAAACACAAATTTCATCTTGATCTAGAACTTCTGTGGCCCACAGAAGGTTTTCAATGTCAGAGGTTCAATCCCACTATTTTCTGCGGCGTGGGCCACCTGAGTGTTGGATCTAGCTGAAACTTGGAGGGGGCCCACTACTGGGGGTGGCCCACCTCATGAACAGGTTGGATAACAAATAAACCTCATGGTGGGGCCCACGGAAGTAGCCATGGGGCGCTGCCCGGCCACCCGTCCAAACGCTGCACGCAGCAGTGTGCAGCTTCTACCGCACGTCAGAGGCAGGGGCCTCTGCATTTCAAAAAACTTGGAAAAAACTAATTTTTGAGGTTTTTATCATGTGGAGCCCGCATTTAATGAATCCGTTCTAGCCATTGGATTATATGGCTCGCAATGAATCCAATGAGTCCGCTAACGACCCACTTTCGACGTGTAGAAGAAATCTAAATAGATTTTAATGGTAACAATGTTATTTTCAACACTATGGCCCACTAAATACTCCGATCAACCCCATCTTTTGGCTCAATGCCTAAAATGATCCAGGGAATAGGATGGACGTTATGGATTGGATACAAACATCAAGGTGGGTCCTATACAAGTGGCCCACCTCCAATGCTTTAAAAAAAAAAGCAAATATTTGTGTTTTTCACAGCTATGTCCAGAGACGCTGTCTTTGGACTGGTTCTTTTCTTTTTTTTTTTATTTTTATTTTTATTTGGGTCAAGGAACTAGGTTAAGGTGGGCCCTGCTTAGTGGGCCATCACATGGCTACCCATATACATACAAGGTGGGCCCCATCTATAAATAGATTGGATCCAATACATGAATCATAGTGGGGTCCATCCAAGTGGGCCACACAATCATATTGTAATCTCATAAAATAAATAAAAAATAAAATAAAAGGGAGAGAGAGAGATGGAGAGTGGGACATGCGTGTGATGGAGGGCTCCGCCACTATGAGCCCTCTTTTGTAAGAGATCATACAACAAAATGGGCCCCTTTACACATGGAACTAGCAAAAATTGAATTCAACGGTGGAGATCCTTTCTCTACCAATATAGACGGTCTAGATGACCTTTAAATGCAATGAAATAAACATCATGATGGGGTCCATGGAGAATGGCCCAATCATGGACGATCATGATTATCAAAGTGGGCCATCGACCACATCTTAGGGTCCCAAGTGAGATCCAAACCATTGATCGGTTGGCCTCACTTGGCCCATCTCAAAAACATGAAAAACTAGTATTAACTAGCACCCACCGTCCGATCTTCTTGCTCCTATGGGTTCCTTAACACCTTAGCTTCGACTTCAATGGATAAGATGAGGAATGGATGGCTAGGATGAGAGATGATGGGGTAGGAAAGTGGGCCACCTTGGAGTGCTCCTATGTATGGAATTTTTGTTACTTGAGAAGAATGAGATGAGAAATGAGAAAGAGAGAGTTGTAAGGGAGAGAGTGATGGGTGATGGAGTGATGGATGTTGTGGGGATGGGTGTGTAAGACCTTTTTGACTTTTGTGGCCCTTTTGTGTAAGAAAAGCATGGGCTTGTAAGAGATTCTTGACTTTTAAGGTTGCTTGGGTATGGGTGAAAGGTGATGTGTACTTGACATGTACTTGATATGTGATGGATTGAGATTTTCTTTAGTTTCGCAACGTGCGGCGTTTTCCTCGCACCGAACGTTAGCCCACATCTCTTGACCAGGGTATAGCCTCGACGCGCAAGTCGCGGCATCGGAACTGCAGCGATGTCGCGGTCACTATGGTAATAGTCTTGGGTTGAGTCGATGCAGGTTGACGGCATATGAATCAGGGTCATGCGTGAATATCGGTTAAGGGTCAAAGGTTGTTGGAATTCGACCGGTAAGACCGCGAAAGTCTATGGAACCGTACGGACTAAGATACGGGTCTTACATGGTCCCTCTATCACACGTGTCCCATTTCTCTCTCTCAATCTCTCTCTCCCTCTTTTTATTTTTTAAATTTTTGGTATGTGATGTTAAGGCTGTGTGGCCCACCTGGATGGAACCCACCATGAAGTATGTAGTGGGCCCAAGTCATTTGTAGGTGGGGCCCCTTTATATGTGTTGTGCTTCACCACACATCATTAGGTGGCCCATCTAACGTGTGCCCCTACAATAAAAATATATATATATATAATAATGAAGAGTCCAAAGACGCTGGTCTCTGGACGTGAATGGGAAACACAAATAACCTTGTAAATGCTTTTGAGGAGGCCTTTCATGAAGGCCCCACCTTGATGAATGTACTCAATCCACGCCGTCCATCCCTTTCCTCAGCATATTTTAGGCGCTGAGCCAAAATATGGGTCTGATCCAATTTTCTGGTGGGCCATACTACAGGAAATAGTGATTTCCACCATTGAAACCTTCCCTGATATTTCTATACACCAAAAAAAAATACTCAATATTGGACTCGTTGGATTTCTTATGAGCTGTGGAATCCAATGACTGGGATGAATTTGTCCGATGTGGGCCCTACACGTGAAAAACCATGAAATCACAGTTTTTCATAAATAAAAAAATATATATGAAGCATGCTGTAGGCTTGCTGCTGCCAGAGGCGTAGGCAACGCCTGCGCATGCGGGCAAGCATCCCAGCAGGGACCCACGGCTCCAGCCGTGGGGCCCACCATGATGTATATTTTGTATCCACACCATCCATGAGGTGGACCACCACCTTAGGTGGGTCCCCTCCAAAAATCAGTTTAATCCAGATCTTCAGTGGCCCACACCACAAGAAACAGCGGTGATTGAACTCTACCATTGAAACCCATTTCGGGTCCACAGAAGTTTTGGATCGAGCTAAAATTTGTATTTCCCCTTCATCCAGGTCCGTGCAGCCATATCAGTGGCTTGGATGGAAAATAAATGTTATGGTGGGCCCCACGTGGAGCCCACAGTGATGTATGTGTAGTATTACCACCGTCCAACGGACGGTGGAACCCACTGTGATGTAATTGTTTCACTCCACCATCCACAGCGTGGGATGGTGGAGACCACCATGATTTATGTGTTTTATATGCGCCGTCCACAGCTAGACGGTTGGACCCACCATAATGCATATGTTGGATCCAAATCGTCCATCATTTGGCAAGCTCATTTTAAGGCTTAGGTTAAAAAATAAGACAGATCTAGGATCACGTGGACCACACTATAGAAAGAGTGTTGGATTGAAAGTCCACCATTAAAATATTTGGATTACAAGGTTGGACAAACATGAAATTTGCCTTTTCTCTAAATCCAGGTCTTTGTGACCTTATGTATAGGTTGGACGGGAAATAAACGCTATGGTAGGCCTTAGGAATTTTAATGGTGGAAATCATTATCACTAATATTTGTGGTATGGTCCAAACGATCTTCTGTTATGATTTATTTTGTAGATAACGTTCTAAAATGATCTCTAATATAGATGAAAGGTGTAGAGGGTGCGGCCCACCTTGGTATATATATATGAAGCCATATGATTAGGCCCATCTTGATGTAATAGTGGCCCGTTGTTGAGGCCCACTTGGAATACATATATAAGGCCCATTATTAAGGATGTGGCCCATTTAAAGGGTTTGAGGCCCATGGGCAAGGCCCAATGTGATGTATTCAAAGCCCCATGGGTTATGGCCTATTGCATTGAACATAAGGCCCATTGGTGCGGCCCATTGATGTGGCTCACGTTGGTATATATATGAGGCCCATCTTGATTTTTTTGTAGCCGTCCATTGAGGCTCACCTTGGTATATATATGAGGCCTACCTCGATTCATTTGTGGCCGTCCGTTGAGACTCATTTGATATATATAAGGCCCATGTGATTAGGCCTATTTTAATGGATTCTAAGGCCCATGGGTTAAGGCCCATCGTGATGTATTTGGAACCCATGGGTTAAGGCCCATTGTGATGTATTAAGGCCTATGGGTTGAGGCCCATTGTGATATATTTGGAGCCTATGGGTTAAGGGCCATTGTGATGTATTAGGGCCCATGGGTTAAGGCCCATTATGATGTGTTTCTGGCTCATACGTTGTGACCCATTTGATATATTTTCAACCCATGTGATAAGGCCCATCGTGAGGTATTTGTGGCTTGTATGGCTAGGCCAGATGTGGTGTACTGCGGCTTAATGCGAGGAATGTGCACCCGATTTAATGTGTGATTCTTCTATAGTTGTGTAATGATGTTCTATGGCGGGTCATGCCTTGGGAGCAATGTTGGTTTGACGTCCACATTGTAAGTATAATGTTGGTTAAATGTCCGTATTACGACTCTCCCTAGGGCCCATTAGTTGTGTGTAGATCGTCCAGACCCATCTGCATTATAAGGATAGTCCATCACTTTATAACATGCCTAGTATAACTCCATGATTCATTACCATACGCATCATATGTATGCTTGATATGAGTAGTAACTGATCATAGCATATGTCATTGGGCAGACCATTTGCAGGACTCATTATGAGACTGAGTGCCCCACATCATCTCGATGTACGTGTTGGAACACATGCATTATGGGTTGAGGCCCATTGTGATATATTTGGAGCCTATGGGTTAAGGGCCATTGTGATGTATCAGGGCCCCTGGGTTAAGGCTCATTACGATGTGTTTTTGGCTCATAGTTGTGACCCATTTGATATATTTTCAACCCATGACCCATTTGATATATTTTCAACCCATGTGATTCAGCCTATCGCGAGGTATTTGTGGCCTATATGGCTAGGTCCGATGTGGTGTACATGCGGCTTAATGTGAGGAATGTGCACCCAATGTAATGTGTGATTCTTTTATGGTTGTGTAATAATGTTCTATGGCGGGTCATGCCTTGGGAGCAATGTTGGTTTGACGTCCACATTGCAAGTATAATGTTGGTTAAATGTCTATATTACAACTCTCCCTAGGGCCTATTAGTTGTGTGTAGATCGTCCAGACCCATCTGCATTGTAAGGATAGTTCATCACTTTATAACATGCCTAGTATAACTCCATGATTCATTACCATACGCATCATATGTATGCTTGATATGAGTAGTGACTGATCATAGCATATTCCATTAGGCAAACCATTTGCAGGACTCGGTATGAGGCAAAGTACCCCACATCATTGTGCTGTACGTGATGGATTGCTGTATGATTTGACGGTGTGATTCATGCATCTCATAATTGTGTATCATGATCACTGCACGCCCTAGAGACATCAGGGCTATGACCTCCACAGGCAAATCGTGGACGGCTAGATGGGACACCAAAAATAATTGGTTTTAGCACTATAAGGCACGTAGGATGTCCTTGGGTGAAAATCCCAGAACCTCTGAGGCCAGGAGTAGCCCCAACGTTTAGACCGAGTGGAACATGTGTGCCCGAGTGACGAATACCAGTAAGCCGCGTCTCCCACTGTGTCGTGGTCAGTTGGGAGGGGGTGTGGCCTTACCCGCCTGAGGGAGGAGGCTATAAGCTAGGTTGAGTATGACCAGCTCATAAATGGGTCCGCTATAGATGTGTCAGATACGTATTGGCAGTCTATTGGCCAGACGGATAGTGAGGTCTCTTACGTTCACTGGGCTGTGCAGCTAGAGAGGAACCGTACTGATATGTGGACTTGATATGAGGACTGATATGATATTATGACACCTCGTCACTATAGCACATGTGGGCAGGCGCACGTGAGCGGATGGTGATGTGGGTGGGTGTGATGTGGGCTGGGCGAGCTACCACACTGGGCGAGCTACCAGCTGCCCGTCCAAGACGCTGCAGCATCCTGCTGCTGCGTCATGGGCAGCAGGCGCTGCCTCTTGTTTTTATTTTATTTTATTTTATTTTGAAATCATTGCATTTTTAAGGTTTTTCGAGTGCGGGACCCACATCAGGTGGATCCATCCCAATCATCAGTTGCTGGGGCTCAAAATAAACCCAACGAGCCCAATATTCCATATATTTTAGGGCATAAGAATGACCGGGGAATATTTCAATGGTAGACCCACTGTTAGTTATGCTTTAGCCCGCTCGAAAGTCGGATTGGCCCCATCTTTTAGCTCAACGCCTAAAATGAACTCAAGAAAGGAATGAACGGCGTGGATTGAATACATACAACAAGGTGGGGCCTACACCAATGGTCCACCCCCATGGCTTGAACCAAACTTATATTTATGTTTATCTCACGTCCAGCGTTCCAGACGCTGGATGGTTTGGTCACAGCACAAGCATTGAGGTAGGCCCTGCTTAGGTGGGCCACCTCATGGAGGATGGTGTAGATACAACACACACAAAGTGGGCCACACTTGTAGATGGTTTGGATAGAATATATGCCTCATGGTGGGGTCCATTCAAGTAGGCCACACAACCATATTATAATCTAAAAAAAATGAAATAGAAAGGGAGAGATAGAGGTAGAGAGTGGGACACGCGTGTAATGGAGGGACCCCGACATTATGAGCCCTCCCTTGTAATGAATCATACATCAAGTTGGCCCTAAAGCATGTGGGCCCAACAAAATCAAAACTCAACGATGGAGATCTCTTTTCCCACCAATATGGATGGTCTAGATGACCTATCTAAAGAAAGGAAATAAACATCATGATAGGGTCCATGGAGAAAGGCCCCATCATGGAATGATCATGATGATTAAAGTGGGTCATCGATCACATCTTAGGATCCCAAGTAAGATCCAAACCATTGATCGGTTGGCCACACTTGGCCCATCTCAAAAATATGAAAAACTACTATTATCAAGCACCCACCGTTCGATCTTCTTACTCCTATGGGTTCCTTAGCTCCTTAGCTTCGATTCCAATGGAGGAGATGAGAAATGGATGGTTGAGATGGGAGATTTTGGGATGGAATGGTGGGCCACACTTGGAGCTTGAAAGAGAGGGAAAGGCTCATACGTATGGAGGTCTTTGGTTGCTTGGAATGAGTTTGAAAACGAGAGAGAGAGAGAGACTTGTAAAGGGAGAGAGAGTGAGTGATGGATGTGTTGATGTGGTGAGTGATGGGTGTAAGAGCCTCTTTTTTTTTTTTTTTTTTATACTTTGGAGGCATTTTGTGTAAGAAAGGTATGGGCTTGTAAGAACTTTTTGACTTTGGAGGCATTTTGTGTAAGAAAGGTATGGGCTTGTAAGAACTTTTTGACTTTTGTGGCTTACTTGGGAAAGGGTGAAAAGTGATGTGTACTTGACATGATGGGTGTTGAATGATGTGACAAGTCATAGAGATTCTCTTAGGTTTCGCAACGCATGGCGCTTTCCTCGCACAGAACGTTGGCCCTTATCTCCTGACCAGGGTATCGCCTCAGCGCCCGAGTCACGGCATCGAAACCGCAGCGACGGCGCGGTCGCTATGGTAAAGGTCTTGGGTTGAGTCGATACGGGTTGACGGCATACGGATCAGGGTCGCGTGTAAATATCAGTTAAGGGTCAAAGGTTGTCAGAATTCGACCGGTAAGACCGTGGAAGTCTACCGAATGGTACGAACTAAGATACGGGTCTTACAGAATTTGGTTTAAAACATGACATACAGCTAATAGTGCTTCTCTCCACAGAATTAATGGCAACTGTGCTTGTATTAGCATTGAGTTGATCATTTTTACTAATTTCCTATTTTTTCTCTCTACTCCACCATTTTGTTGTGGTGTATAGGGTGCTGTGCACTGATGTATTATATTGTGTTCTTCACAATAGTTAATAAAAAATATTAGAAAAATATTCTCCTCCTCGGTCACTATGAAGGATTTTAATATTTTTGTCTAATTGATTTTCGACTTCAGATATATAGATCTTGAATGCATTAAATGTTTCATCTTTCGATTTTAACAAATATATATATACATATCTTGAACAATCATTTATAAACATTATAAAGTACCTTTTACCTCCACGGGTAAGAACGTCATTTAGTTCACATATATCAGCATGCACTAGGTCTAATATTTGAGATGATCTCTCAACACTAGGGAATGATTTTTTGATTATTTTAGACCATATGCATACTTCACATTTATCTTTGTCACTATCATTGTATGATATTAGGCTGTTCTTAGCCATGAGTTTTATGGTACTGTAGCCAATATGGGCTAGTGTACCATGCCATAACATCACAGACTCAATCATGTAAGCAGAAGAATTCTTTTCATTTAAAGAAAGTTTGATCATCCCATTACAAGCATAACCCATTCCCACAAAGTTTCCATTCTTATAAAAGATCAGCTTGCCTGATTCAAACACAACACTAATCTAAAGCTTGCTGAAGAGATCCCTTGAGATAAGATTCCTCCTTATGTTTGAGACATTTAGTACGTTGGTTATAATTACCTTCTTTTTAGAGGTAAAGAGTAATTCCACGGTTCCTTTTCCTACAACTTTTGATCTTCCTTCATTTCTCATTTGAACTTCCTGATCATTGCTCTCGTCTTCATAGGTTTTGAAGGCAAATCGATCATTGCATACATGGACTGTGGCACCTATATTATACCACCAACCAGGAATTTTCTCTTGAATTAGGTTCACTTCTATGACCATGGCTACGATTTTATCATCTATTGCATTAGCCTCTTTCTTAGGCCTTTTTCGGTCCCTACAGACTCAGGCAAAATGCCAGGTCTTGCCGTAGACAAAGCAAGCTCCTTTAGGTTGGCTATTTTTCTTCTTTTTGATTTTCTTGAATTTCTCTTGATCTTTGTTAAGTTTAAGGGAATCAGATTTCTCATATGTATTATTTTGGGATGGCCTTTCTACTGCATTTACCTTAGATGAGGATGCACCATTAGCGTCATCCTTTTTGTCTCAGTTATGCGATTCTTCTTCAATTCGAAGATGCTTCTGGATTTGTTCCAAGGTGAATTCTTCAAATTTATGCAATAGTTTCTTCCTGTAGTCTTTCCGACTCGGAGGTAATTTTACGATTATAGCTCTGACTTGAAAGGGTTCAGGAAGATCAATTTTTATGGCTTTTATTTTGTTTATAATAAGCTACAATTCTTAGATTTGGGCAAGCAGTGGTGGATTATCTACCATTGTGAAGTTGAAATACCTGGCATTCAAAAATTTCTATGTACCTTCCTCTTTAGCCTTGTATTTGTATTCCAGCGCACTTCACATTTCTTTCGCTGATGTGGTCGTCGTGTACAAATCATATAATCGGTCAGAGAGAGTATTGAGGATGTGGCCACGACACAGCAATTTATCTTCTTGTCGCTTGATCCTGGTAGCAACTTGTTCAGGAGTATCAGTGTCCTTTACTTCAGGTAATGGTTAGAGAGTTGGGTCCAGGATGTAGTAGATCTTCAGAGCAGTCAACAGAAATTTCAGCTTGACCTGCCATCTAGTGAAATTTTTTCGGTCCAATCAAATCAGATCTTGGTTCATCAATTTGATTGATGCAACACTTTCGATGTGGCCACGACACAACAATTTATCTTCTTGTCGCTTGATCCTGGTAGCAACTTGTTCAAGAGTATCAGTGTCCTTTGCTTCAGGTAATGGTTAGAGAGTCGGGTCCAGGATGTAGTAGATCTTCAGAGCAGTTAGCAGAAATTTCAGCTTGTACTGCCATCTAGTGAAATTCGAACCATCGAATCAGACCAATCAAATCAGATCTTGGTTCATCAGTTTGATTGATGCAACACTTTTGATGTGGCCACGACACAGCAATTTATCTTCTTGTCGCTTGATCCTGGCACAACTTGTTCAGGAGTATCAGTGTCCTTTACTTCAGGTAATGGTTAAAGAGTCGGGTCCAGGATGTAGTAGATCTTCAGAGCAGTCAGCAGAAATTTCATCTTGTACTGCCATCTAGTGAAATTTGAACCATCGAATCAGTCCAATCAAATTAGATCCTGGTTCATCAGTTTGATTGATGCAACACTTTCGATGTCCATGGAATTACGCTTTAAGAATATTAGGAATTTGATTTTGGATACACCAAAAATCAGTAACAAATAATTTAAAAAATAAAATGTTTTACTAGGCTGAATCACGTATAAAATACACTGTCCTTAAATCGTGATTCGCCCCCTTATCAATTGTTGATTGGTTATAGGCGAATTGCTTACAGGATAAGACAAGCCTTCTGGATCCAGCATGCAGCAATCATGATAGGTCCACTAAGGAACAATTTTAACGCAGCAGATTACTTCTGGCAAACTCAGACGGTGGAGATGTTCTAAGTATTTTACAGTGGAGCTATGGACCGTATTCTGATTTGATGGGAGAGATGGTTTGTTAAGATGATAAAATCGGACTGGAATGGTCCAGTTTATATAGGCATCAGGTATTGGACCATTGTTAGGCTATAATTAATGGTCCAAAATATTTGAAAAATGTTTCTAGCCATTGTCCATTAATCACAGACGTTTCTGGTCATCGGATCAAAGGATTTGACCATTAGATCATCATGTTCCATCCATTTTTGGAACGTTGTGGCTTTTAAGGTAGCTATCCTTAGTTAGAAATGGATGGACGTTTCGGATTTAAGATCTGATCGTTCTCAGTCACCTATAAAAACCCAGGGTCATTTCAGATCCACACCACGCGTAAAGTCGCGAGGGAGAGACCACTCTGTGACACGATGTGCATGTGTGAAGTGCAAAGTGCGCCATCTAGTACCACTATAGCCACACTACCTCACTGCCCAGGCCCTCATCCATGCCCGTGCCCGAGCCTGAGGGCGCGCGCATGCGTGCATGTGTTCCAGTGCGTAACCCGTGTATCACCTCTTCCAAAAACTCCAAGTAAGAATACTCTTCACAACATCTCATATAAACCACAAAAAGATTTTAACTATTTAAGAATACTCTTCACAACATCTCATATAAACCACAAAAAGATTTTAACCATTTCCGATGTGGGACAAAGCACACACCACGCACTTTTTAATTCAAAAAATTCCAAAAGCGTTTTGGCGGAAAAATCCTGAAATTTTGAAAATTTTGAATTTTCATTTTTTATTAATTTTTTTAAAAACCACTGATTTTCAACATCATGCTCAACTGAAAAAGGTTGAGGCTTGGATGGGTACAATCTTCGAATTTGGGATGTTTTTGGGGCATGGTCCATTCACGTAGGAGCCCATCAGATTAATGAACATCAAAAAATAAAGACGCCTTTTATCTCCAATTTACTCACATTTATCTTCTTCCTTCTCATTGCGTGTCTTCACTTTTATGTGATACTTGCAGAGAATATCATTGCAACGTTCCAAGGAAGTCTGAAGATAGTATTTGTTGTTGTAAAAACTCCCTTTGAAGCAAAAATCTTCCTTGAGGTAACTTCTATATATGTATTCAAATTCAAACCCATCAAGGAATTATGCTAGCAATATCAGTTTATGTTGCCAAAACATTGATTGCATGCAACCTGTCAATGTTTTCTTATTTTTCTCATGAGACTAGCTGTACGTATTTCATACATGAAAATACTTGTTGTACATTAATAATGATGTAAGGTTATCAATTCCTTTCATTCCCAAATAGCTGGGACAAGGCAATGATGATGATCATCACCATTTCTTTCATTATTCTATCTGCTATTTCTTCCATATAATCATGGTTATTTAATATGTGAAAGGGCTAGTTGAAAATGGACTTCATGTCAGTTTATTACTTACCCAAATGGTCAGTTCACCTGGACTACATAAGAACCGACAAGAGATATCGATATTTGCTGTAAAATGTGAAGCCTCTAGGAATTGGGTCATGGGAGACCCTAATGGACACCTCCTTTCCATTTGAGTACTGTCTTTTGTATAGACTATGAAGAGTTAGCTTATGTAGCTTTAAACTTTAACCACCCATTTATAAGAAATGGTGTGACCCACCAGATCATGCAATCAGTAGCATTTTCACATCATTTTCAATCAGTAACTTTAAACTTTAACCACCCATTACCAACTGATAAGTAGATCAATATGATTTTCTGGCCACCATATATTCATCATGTGGCCAGATTGATAAACAGACAAGATGGTGTACTTTGTTAGGTTGTCCTCTCCATCTATCTTTCTTCCTACTACTTTTGGGAGCTAAAGGAGTATCACCCTAATTTATAGGATATCAGACCATTTACCAATGGGCTAACAGAAAGGTTGGGTCTGCATATGCTTCTATTAATGCAACCACTACCTACCAACATTGTGTTTTTTGGGGTAAGTTTGTTTTTTGTTTATTTTATTTTATTTTATTTTATTTTATTTTTTATAAAGAAGAAAATGTCATGAAAAAATTGGTTATGGCTACTTAGATTACATTCAGTTGAGATAAGCTTTTTTTTTTTTTTTTTAAATAAAAAAATAAAAAAATGAAGAAGAAAAGGTCATGAAAATTAAGTATATATACCCACTTTGTGAAGAGAATGGAGATCTCATGAACTCTTATTGGCTAAAGATATGACACCCAGTCCTTAAATGATGGGACCCACTGGTTACTGCATAAGTCCTAAATCTAGAAACGAGTGGTTTTAATTGTTTTGTCAGTCCTCAACTCTTCAACGTAGTATTTTTGTTACATTGCATTGCTTTTTATCATTTTCGTATGTATGTTACCCATGTTAAAATCTGAAATGTTTAGATTATATGACTGAATTGTTGAAATTTTATACAGACATCAGTATTGTCGAACATTGCCAAAATGACGAGGTGAATGTCATGAGACTAGTGATCACATTGGGACAGATTTTGTTGTATTTTCTGTTATTCCTTGTAATGGGGATCCTGATACCCTTTTATAGACTTCAATCCACCACCCCGACAGTCAATCATCAACTCTCCCAAGGTGCTCTTGTCCTAAGGATCCTAAACCATCACGCCATTTTGACTCATGATAGCTTGCTGGTCTCTCCACTTGATCCTTGTAAGATGGACTGTTGTCATTAGGCAAAGCTGAAGATATGGCATTTGTCGTATTTAAAGAATCTAGCTCGGCAATTAGGGATGAATTATTTGCTTTACTGTCTTGGATCATGACAGGGTAAGAAGGTTAGCCCCGTCTCTCTTAGTGTAGCTGTAACACCCCAAATTTTTTTCCAACCTGGAATTAGACATCCTTAGGCAATGGGTCAACCATTTCACTCTCAATGATCAATCCCAAGGTCTAAAAATCAATTTTTCCCTGTTTCCTTCAAAATCTCACCCTTCACCACTTCATTCTTCGAATTTCTCTAAGTGCTTCCATATTAGACACAAATCCTCAAGTGTAAATAGTAAATACCACTAATCCTAAGGTCTTCATGATGAAGAACCTAGAAACACTAATAGGATCACAGTTTCGCCAATAGGCGAAGTCTACACAACTCGTTCGTTTCGATCGAGCCCATAATGCATCTCAGGTCGTGTGAGGTGACCTAAGTAGCCAGCAGGTTATTAGGAGGTGGGTTTGTGATGATCCTAGGAGAATTTTAAATCCAAAAATACATGTCCTTGGGTCGTGGGACAACCACAACCCTTACACTCAATCGCTAGGGCTTAAAAACCCCATTTCACTCAATTCCTTCAAAATCTTTCCTCTCACCACCCCATTCTTCAATTCTTTCTTAGTATTTTCATGTTAAGCATTAATATTAATGTTAAAATGATATAAAATCATACTTAGATAAAATTTTATAATGAATAGTAAAAATATGTGAAAATTAGCCTTTTGGCCATTCCAAATTTGAAATCTTTTGTAACAGATGGGTTAGTTGGATAGATTAGCTTCTCCTACCCAAAAATCATATGTTACATGATGCATAAGTTCATTCTGGTTTACAGACTGGCCCCAGAACACCTAAAATAGAGTTTTGGGCCTCTCTAGGCCAAACCACAATGAACCAAGGTGCGCCTTATACTTTTTTGGGACCCTGGGGGTAGGGGGAACCCATCCCACATGGCCAAAGTTGCCAGCTTGCAACTTCATCGGTGATGGCATCGCCGATTCCGTGATGTATCCCTGGTCAAATTCATCGTCTGGGTTGGTGCTTTGGGCTGGAGGTGTTTGGGGTGTTGTATAGTCCCATGGTATGCGGGCCGTTCATTAAAAATACCGCAATCAAGTACTTCCTTCACAAAGTGACCCTCCAAGCTCTCCTTTTGCTCCAAACGTCCGATTTTTGGTAAAAAAATACCCCTCCAAACTCTTTCTTCTTTCGTTTCCAAACACCCTCGCTCCACCCTCCAAATTTCATCTCAAACAGAGATCATTATAGGCTACTTCCTTTGGAAATCTAAAGAGAATCCCCAGCGCTGCACTAGACGACTTGTGAAATTTACACCAATCACTTTCAATATGATCCGCTAGAGCCAAAACGTAGAGGATAGGTGACGCTACAATACCGTAAAGCCTGGGATCAAACTCTATTCACGATTGCTCTCTGGAGCACCTTGAAAATTTGTATCGGCTCTGGACCGTACGTCGGAAGTCCGATTACCCCAAACTTAGACGAATATGACCGCCTAGTTGGACTTGACAATCACCTCGAAAATCAAGTCCAGATGATGTCCCACGACGATTTCCTTGGGTCCAGAGTGAAGAGTGTGAGAAATAAATATAATTTATGAAATCTGGCACATTCGCTTGTGCACTTTTTCTAAGCGTTCTGACTGTCAGAATTCAATCAAATTTCACCCTCAGATCAGGAAAAATTTCATTTACATGTCATAGTACTTGTAGCTCCGATCGAGTTCCCATAACCGTTGAACTGAAACTGGTCCGCCACGGTCGATCTGAAAATTCGATCGGACTGAAAACTCTGCCTGACCTAGATCCAATGTCAGGGAGCTTAAATCCGACCGCATTCAGTCACATGACCTCCAGAAATGCTCCGTTGGATCAGAACAAGCCTTCTTTGGTTACAAAATAAGTATACCTTGGCCCCAAGTCTATTTTGGTCATGTTTGGGCTTATAAAAAGGGTTTAAACCCTTGCTCTTTCATTCCATACGAATTTAGGGAGAGAAAAGAAAAAAGAGAGAGAAAGTGAGGGAGAAGTTGGAGCTTTCTTCAGGGAATCTTCCCTGCTGCTCCTCTTGCTACATCCACCTGCCTGCATTGCTCTTCTGGTGATTCCAACGCACTCCTAGGTAAGAAAAATCCTAACTACTTGCTGTTTTGGGGTTTCCTTCGATTTATTAGCGATGTAGCTTATGTATCTTGTGCATTAGGATGCCAGATCACCGTTGACGAAGCATTGACGTTCCGTTCGAAACGATACATGTCTAGGGCAAAAGGTGCGGATTTTAGACACTTTGATTGACTGATTTCAAAGCTTTCAATGTCGTTTAATAGTAGATTATCGACGAGCATGCTGTTTGACATGTAGAACATGCTGTCCGTTTTCCATTTCGTAAACGTACGGTAATTATGAGATTTAGGGTATTTTAGGCATTTATAGAAAATATCCTATACGTCCGTATTTTGCTGAAATGCTTGACATATAAATTTATCGTGTTATGATATTATATATGCGTGTATAATCTGTTTGGCAAAGAGATTCGCCCTAATGCGCACTTTGGGTCGACATACGCTATGTAGACTAAAGTGTGTAGACTAAGTGTTTGTATAAATGTTTGTATTAGTATGTATTGGGTAAATGGTGTTGTGAATTAGTTTTGAGATCGAACTCAATCAATATGCTGATATATATGATTTCCACCATGTTGCCTATATGAATTGATTTCATTATATGTATGGAATACATGTGTTGGTTGATTTACTTACTTGGTAAGTTATAACACGTTGTCAACATGCTTGTATTGTTGTATTTCATTTTTGTTACTCACATATGATTACTGATGTTGTGCACAAATGTTTGGGGCTATACGTTAGTCCATGCAGTCGGTAATGGATTGAATTCGCGGTTGGCTTCTATTTGCCACGAAGGACGCTTCGATGAACACGAGACGTGTTTTGGGTTGGCGGCAGTGGTTAGGCCACACGAAGTATTTTATACACTTCATGTCGCTCAGCTTGAGATGTGCTCATGCTAGTCGAGCCCGTCAAGTAACCCGACTGGCCATTGTATGTTCACCATGTATGAGTCATAACTGTTTGAACCTAGGGTACTGAACTTATCATTGGAAACCCTGTTAACCATGGTACCTTGATCCATAAAGACTCATGAGCCGGGCATGATGGTATGGGACACCATGGCCGAGCTGTCGGCCTACGCTGGGGCCACAAACCTCCCCGTAGTGACCAGTGAGCACCTTACTCTGAGCAGATTAAGGTGGTATGGGATACTATATTCTTACTGTCGACCTACACTGATCAGGTGACGAGCCCTTTATAGTGACCTTGAGTCTATCCTGACACCGCATAGGGGCGACGAGTCCTGATGCAGTCTTAAGGATAATTAGGCCTGTATTGATAAAGTGATGGGGGAGAGGTGCAACGAGTGCGAGCAATAGCCCTGACAGCCCTTGCAACGGCCCATAAATATAACATCGTATGAAATTACTAGGAGTGACGACCCTAGACAGGATCTGTGTTGGGATTAATATAAGCAAGGTACCTTAGTTTTCCAATATTGCTGTTTGAAAAGGACTAATAATAATTTGGTAATCATATCCACATTACATTGCATGTGCCTGGAAGATATGGAGCACTGTAGGAAGAAAGCATGCCACGGGCGTAAGATGGTGCCGTATGAGTGAGATCGTCGGTGAGGGCATCCATCATGTCATGTCATATTGCATTAACAACAGTATTTAGGAATGTTTGATTTATTGCTTTACTATTATCGCATGATTGATTTGATAACATACTAATCTCTGCTCTATTATTCCACTGAGTTGATCACTCACTCCCACGTTACAGGATGGTGTTTCCGGACACCCAATAGTCCCTATTTTAGTTGCAGATGATGGCGGTGCTTGTGAAGCGGAGTCGGACTTGATGATGATGAGGAGGATCCCTCCTTTATGCGTGTTCTGATCGACGAGATTTCAGGGAGGTTGATTAGATGCCTTGATACTTGTCATTTTATAGTATTGGAGCACTCATGTATATTCTTTTGATCATTTTTGGAGTATACATGTATATATTTAACTTGATAACATGTTCACACTCTGGCGACATACAACAGTTTATATAGGTTATACATACTATCACAGTCTTCCGCTTGCTAATTTAACAGTCTCTAGAGTATGATATGATGTTTTGGATTAATCCTAATCTTGTTTAATGCCTTTTTATAGACAACATGCATATAACATTATCTATGTTGCATAAATAACATTTTGGAACTCGGGAGTTGGGTTTCTACCCGACCCCCGATTTTCGGGATGTTACAGTAGCCCCATCTGAATTCTCAAGTTTCAAATTTTCACTTTCTTGTGGGAATTTCTCATTTTGGCTAACATCAGCTAACTGTAATTGGTTAGTGGATGTAGCCTTTTTAGTTCGCCCTTCAGCCTTCTTCTTATAGAATTCCTCCAGCTGGAAAAAGAAGCAAATGAAACTTCAGGAAGCAAGGGAGATTCATACCCCAACTGGCCAAAACAATGTTATCAATCAACAGAAATATTGCAAATGCATACATGAATGCAGAGCTGTTTCACTTACAATTATAGAGGTTTTAGCTATATAGTAGAAATGATTCCATAAATGCAATTATAATGCAGGTGAACAACTAGGATTGGTAGAAGAATAATTCAATTTGCAGTAGAGGCTCCATGTTTCTAAAAGCCAACAATGATAGTTGTGTTCAATCATATTCACATCACCCTTTGTTCAAACAAATTCACATGAGCAAGGAAAAAATTGTAAGATTTTTTAGCAGTGTCACCGTCCCTCCCTCCCTCCCTCTATTGCTTTTTGAGCAACCTAGAAATACCACACTAAAAAATTCTTGCAATGTCTGATGTTGCATATCAGAAAGACAATCCACTGTATGCAACTACTTGATAATGATTTTGTTTACAATCTTGCCTAAGAGTAATTTGGGTTTGTTATATATGATTAAAGAATTCTTTTAGTTTCTTACTTGAGTGCTAGTTTAACTGGTTGTGGTTTTTTCTTGGCAGGTTATGGATTTATTGTATATGAAGTTCGATTAGTAATGGTAACACCATCTCCTTTTTGCTTCATTATAAAAAGAAATGCATTTGCTTGGTTTGCTGGTTGCAGGTGGTTTAGCTGAAATCATATCTACTTTGCAAACCATGTCGAGATTTTTGGAGGTAAGCAGGCACGGTCATTGTGGATGGGGCATCCTATAATTGACAACTCGTGCACATTATGATACTAGCCATGTATATAACATGTTCCCTCATTTTAACAATGGAAATGTGGAATTTGTTGCTGGAATTTTTTGTTTGATTCAAATCAAACTCCTTCCATCTCATGACTTAGTTGGGATTCTTGTGCAGATAGTGGAACATATACATGTCTTTTAATGGATGTTGTGAAGTGAGGTTTGTTCATGCATGGATCTACGGAATTGGGTGAAAGCAGATTTGGATTGAGATTTATGATTTATTTTTACTTTGGTTTTTATTTTATTTTATTTTTTTATTTTTCATGTTGATATAGAAGCCTATGGAGTTTCTCAATGTGTTTACCAATGGCAGATCCTATTTAAGGAATTTAACAATTGGGTCCGAGTTGGTGGGAAATGTAGGTTTTTTTGGTTAGGCTTTGTCAGAATAATTGAATGTGAGAGCCTTCTGGAATTGGGTGATGGTGATTATCTCAGGATATATAGCATATGGGGTGTTATGGTTCAGAATTCTATTTCCTAGGAGGAAGTGGATTATTACATTATTATTTCTAGCAATTCATGGAAGAAAACACCTAATGAAGAAATTCATGAGTTAAAATATCAAGGCATGTACTACAATGGTAAGAGATGCCGTTATAATATTTTCTTCAATTTTTATTTTTTTAAAATAGGTAGTAACTACGGCTATTAACCGTAGTTGTTTATATGAAAACTGAAGCTGTAGCAGTTTTCAGCCTATTGCTACGGTTTTCTCTATACTTTTAGCTATAGATATAATCCATAGCTGTAAAAACTTAAGAGCTACGGAAGCAATAGCTATGGATTTAATCCGTACCTATTGTTTCTATGGCTACGGATTAAATCCGTAGCCATAGCTTTAAGAACTATGGCTACGGTACCAATGGTTACGGTCGTGCTACAGACTATAACCATAGCTATAGGCTTATCCGTAGCCTTTGCCTAGTTTTTTAGTAGTGTTAGGATTGTATTTCAGGTGCACGATAAGCCTCTGAATGACTTATACGATGGTGGTAGAGTATTCAACAATATACATGCTTGATCTTCATCTTTGATCACTTCCTCCATGTCCAGCAATTTGCAAATCAGTTTATTAAAATTATTGATGTGGGCCTCCACATCTCCACCCTCTACCAGTCTAAAGGTGAACAACTGTAGTTTTAAGTGTAGGCGATTCTCAGTGAATTTTTTAGCAAAAATATTCTCTAACTTTTCCCATAAACTAGTTGCAGTTTTCTCCCTAAAAACATTGTAGAAAACCTCATCCATGAGACACAAATGGATCAATAATAAGGCCTTCTTATCAAGAGTCATCATCAGTCATGGTTGGCTTTCTTTCCTCATGAGCACCATCTTCACCTTGTTTAGTTAAGGAACTGATCATCTTAATCTTCCATAACTCAAAGTTATTTTTCCTTGAGTACATATCAATATCATAATTAGTGCTTCCCATTGATGCTAATCCTGCAGATTCAAATCTGTGTCCTAACGATTAGTCTGATACCACTTGTTGGGGATTGTGCAATGGAATCACACAGAGATTAATCTAGGATAACAATCTAAGAACACCAAAAAAGCATAAGAGAACACAAAGATTTAACGTGAAAAACCCTTTTAGGAAAAAATCACGGCACAAAGTGATAAAAATCCACTATGAAAGCATAAATTACAAAGAGATAGGACTTGGCTGATCCGAACAACCTAGAATCTCACCCTTTGTTATACCCTTTGAAACCCTAGAACTATTTAGAAACCCTCTGGAATAGTTTAGGAAACCTTGTAATATCTTTAAATGACTCTAGAAGCATCATAAGAACTCTTATTTATAGTTGGGGAACTCCAACTTTTGTATCGACTTCAAATAATCCGGAAACCACTTCAAATTTATGCAGTCCGTGTACAATCTACGTAATCTCTAACTAGTCGAACTAGAGCTTGGGCTAGTTGAAGGGCAGTTTGACTAGTCGAACCTCTCCTTCGACTGGTCAAATTTCTTGGAAGTTCCAAAATACATTGTTACTGGACTTTCACTCGAATTTTCTCGGGTTAGTTGAATTTCCTCAGATTTAAGGAATTTGTTAACAACAACGCCATGTGGCCATGATAAATGTGCCTATTAAATGACACAGGGATGAACGTGATGAGGTCAATCACCATCTTCCTAAAGGATAACTACTCCAAATCCTTGAAGCTTCTCTAGACTCCTCATAAAGACTTCTCGAATCCACAAGGAAAAATAGAAACTAGAAATAATTCTAGAAAATTAAAATAAATTTATTGAATATTTATATATGAAATAAAATGAGTCTACAACCCTTTAAATAGGGATACTAAGACTTGAAATAAGTTTAGGAATTAAACTATTACTAAAACTCCTTAAAAATTGTAACTTACTATAAATAGTAAATTTTTTATTTATAGTAAGTGTCCTATGTGGCTTAATAACATTATTCTCCTAATCTTCATAAACACTTTTCATGTTGGGCACAACTCCTAAAGCCCAACGGATGAAGAGTTATAATCAAACTAAAACTTATTAATTATAGTAAAAACGGAATTAAACATAGAATTTGATTGTCGATATGATGGAATATCACAAATTTGGCATGGAAAACCTAGTATAGCCAGGTTGGTTGGCTAAGGTAGCTCGTCCTACCCCAAAATCATATATGGTACACTGAGTAACTCATTCAAGTTTGCGAGATATGCATGTTTTAAGGTTTTGACGATCTTGATGATTGCAGCCTCCGATCAGGCCTTCTCTGTTCCATCTTGGACATGAAAGTGTCTGTGACCTGCTCTACATCAATTAATAAGGCATGTGCTTGGAACATGTATTAAAAACTTGTTGCACAAGCATATCAAATCTCACAACTAGATATGATCTTATTTGCGAAGCTATTTCTTATAGTCCTTCAAAATGGAAGATTTTTTCAAAGACGTTCGGAGAGCTAGCAATGATCTAGAAGATTCTAAATGCTAAAAATTCGAGTGACCAGGATCATAGGGTGATGAGTGAACTTACGTTAGGTTTCATTCTATACAGTGATTGGAATTAAGGAAATGGGAGATATGATGTATCTAAATGATAAATCAGACTTGGGGTCAAATCCCTCCAACACTCTAAATCATAACCTTCTAGGCGATCAGACAGAAGGAGGGGGTTTGATCCAAATCTTCTAACATTTGAAACTGGACAAGATGGGCCATTGAGAGGTGTTGGATGACTGCGTTCGATAGAGATCAACCCTTGAGGTTCTTGGGACCCGGGAGTACCAGGCCAGACCTTTAGCGGACCACTAACATGTTCATAAAGGATCATGTATGAAAGGAAGATCTAAGAAGCCAATGAATCTAGGGTTCTTCCTAGCCTAAGCAGATCTGGCTCTACTAAAAGAGCTTACGTATTTGGAAAGACAACATCAAGAATTCTGAAGGACCTAAAACCCCAACTGCCTCGAGAAAGTTAGAAAATGAGCATTCGAAGAACTCGAGGCCTAAACACATATATCTACATGTCGACTTTACTTTCTTTCATATTTTACTTTTCCAAGCTTAGGCTACTGCCTAGAGGCCCCCCCTACAATACGTTTATCTTAAGAGTAGATTAAATATCTGCAACCTTAGTTATCAAATTCCTATGTGCATATGAGTTCCGATTCAGTTGTTCATATCCTGCTGACCACCCGCCTTAATCTCTTGTTCCTATAGGCGCATCAAGTATTTATCTTTCCTTTCTTTTCACTTTTAATATTTAAAGTCTTGGGCACGACAATTGTAACAGAACCAGTATACTAATAAAGATCGATCATGTTTATGTTAGTTTTTATTCTTTGTGTGTAAATCTTTTACTTTGATTTGAGTAAAGGAAGGGGTTAACCCTGGCGAATGAGTTCTTTTTTCCTTGTACCATTGATTATGCAATCGTCCAGTATGGCGCACACTTTTTAATCAGTCAGTGATTGAGAGGACTCTAGGTTTCGATCCAGTCTCTAATATGTCCATCTCGACGCAGGGGTACCAACTAATTTAGTCAATACCCTTAAGTCAAGTAGACTCTATCATGCCTGCATAATTATACATGCACATGTACTTTTGATCTAGGCCCTCAATTACATAAGTAGACCAATTGACTAAATTGAGGGCAACACGTCCATTCTGGCATACCCGGTGGGACCCATTGGCATGAGTATTTCTCAATCAAGATGATATTCCACCAAAATCTAAAAAGATAAACTCCATGGTCGATGCTCTAGAGGAACAACAATACCCTACTCAGCATTATGAGCATATGGTTGATGTTGATGCCGAAACATCCTTTCAGTATACCACATGCGACTTTACTACATTCCTCGAACAAATGATGAAGTGCATGCAAAATTTTTAGGAATGTTAAGTCACAAGTAGAAAGAAGTAAAGGAAATGACAAGAGCCATCTCCGGAGACTCGAAGCACTTCAAAGATATTCTCCCATTCTCCATCCCAGTGGATATGAAGCAGAATCACTAGTTTTTTAGTGCTTCAATTTGTCAATGATGTGATTTAGGGAGTCTTGTGTTAGTTGAGCCTTCATCGGAATACATTGAAGACCAAAGACTTGAAGACTTGAAGCATTAATGCCTGAAGATAACATGTAAATTAAGGTGCCTTGGTAATCCTAGCCCTAGACCCCCTTAAGTTTCAAAACAACCTACCTGTAGATGATCATTCTGAAATTGTGGTATAACCGCTAGTACTGAAATATGAAGTATGACTAAGTGTCCTAGAGGGGGGGTTAATAGGATTTTTTAAAAATTTATTTTCTTTTAATAACAACATATGCCTAACTTTTAAAACAAAAGAAGTAAGGCAAAGTAACTCTATAGCTTCTAAGCCAATAGAGGGTCCAATTCACAAATGCTGACAAAAGATAGATACATAAACAGTAAATCTTATAAGAATTATGTATATTGTGTGTGGGATGTGATTTCTACCAATACTTATACATTAACTAAATCATGCATCATTGTGAACATATGATAAATATAAGCATAATTAGATAAATCTACTCAAAACAATCCCAAACACAATCATATATAGTAGCTCGTCTACTTGCCTACTCCACTCTCGGTGGACGCACTCTCTCTGAGTATACCGGATTTCACTATCCAATGGTTTTAAATCAGGTTAACCATGAATTAAACTAGGACACCTACAGAAGGTTCCTAGATGCCAACACATGGCAATACATCCTACCTAAGGGCACAAAACAGGGAGCCTATACAAGGAAACTCAAGTTTACACAAGGCGACACAATCCTACCCAAGGCTAATCGTCCTACACAAAGACACAACACAGGGAGCCTACACAAGGCAACCTACACAAGGTGATAGAAGCTTACACAAGGCTCAGGCTACACATGACTAACTGTCCTACACAAGGACACAAACATATTCTCCCATCGGAGGCCTACAATTAGGACTTAACGAGTTTGACACTCAAACTGTGAATCTCAATCCTACACAAGGAGAGAGCTGTAGACACTTTTAGACTCCTAAGCACTTATCAAGTAAGTTGGTGAGTCCCATTCTCGCACAGGGAAGATCTTCGATGATGATGAAGAATCTTCTGCTCTCTTGAACCGTAACCAACTGATGATGCTTTCGCAAAGTCTCTGAGATTATGAGGTTTAGATTTTTTTTATCTTCTCTATTTTAATAATAGAGTTTAAATCAATAGAGAAGGTCCCTATGAGCTAGGCTTTTATTCAGAATTTCCTAAGATAGTATGATTAGTTGGAAACTTCATGAATGTTAGAGTTCATAATTCAATCTAAGCATAAATGATATGAGTTGATGCCCAAACAAAGGATTGAATGATGAACTCTAATGGGATGGAGAGAGTGAGTATGAGGGTAGATAGATCTTGGAATAACAGGCTCAAACTCTCTTAGATTCTAGCTCATTTTAGACAGAACAACACTTATATATTTATAGAGGCAAGATCCCAACGGTAAAAAAATGGGCAAAATTTTGAATTGTCGAAGCCATTAAAGGGTGTTCGATGTTATCGAAATTTGAATTTTGATATTATCGAACTATCTTCGATTGCATCGACTTCCTACACAAGATTTATACTTGGGTGGAGGAAAACTTCTGACTATCTTTCATCGAGCATCCTTCGATGATATTGACGTGCACTTCGATTCATCGAAGGACTCTCAATCCATCAAGATCTTCTTTAATAAAATACATTAGGTTATTGGACAGTTTTGTCTCATGTTTGATATACTCTAGGACCCCTTCGATTCAACGAGGGTTTGAATTTTGATGATATCGAATTATCTTCAAAGAAAATAGTTTTTCTTTGGAAAACTTACTGGACAAAACTGAGTAAGTTCCGATACGATCGAATAGACTTTGATACTATCAATAACTTACTCTCGATTTCCTCGAGGAGGCTTCGATGTCATCGAGGAGCACTTAGAGTATTTTCTATTTCTTTGAAAGATTTTCAAGGTCCAAATAATCGAGGTATGTTTGATTTTATCGAAGTGTGAAGTTCGATAATATCAAATTGTACTTGATGCAATCGATAATTCCAAAATTTCTTTCAATTTATTGCTGAACAGAATGAGTGAATCTTCGATAATATCGAATGATATTCGATGGATAGAAGACTTCTTCGATTGCATTTCGATGCACTCGAATAGGACTTGTGATTTTTTAGGTTTTTTTTTCTTTCTTCCATTTATACTTTTGGTGCTATATATACCAACTCTACTAGAAGATGTTTGAAATCATTTTAAGGGTAAGTTGGGATTATATGGGGTCATATACCTATTAGGGTTTATTTGTTGGATGATGAGGCTATGGTTGACAGGTTTGATTTTGAACATGGCCTTCTTCTTTTGTTGAGGTTTGGTCTTGATGTCTTCTTTTAAGAGTTCACTTGAACTGACCGACTCAATACTCACATATATTGACAAACCAAGGCACTTTCACATTCTCTTATATGTAAATCCTTATTTGATCATCCCAAGCCTTAGCCTTAAAATGAACATTATAATCTAGGCTCATAAACAAAGCTACTGAAAACCAGAAATCCAAAATAACAGCTTTTTGTGAACTATTGATTGATTCTCAATCAAATCGACAGTCCATTGATCAGACTTGATCAGTCAAAGGCTCATCGCTCGATCAATTAAAAACGGATAAAAGTGTCTAGTGAGCTTTACTAGTAAATTATGAATTAGATCGATCGATTAAAGGACTTAACTGTGTAGACTAAGGTCTGTAGGAGATTTATAATTATGAGTAAGATTTGTAGAAGATATAGAATTATGTATAATAGAATATTTTTGCTATAATAAAAGAGATAAATCTTTTGACCCAATGTTGCAACTACAAGGGATATGGTCACATTGCCTCTAAATGTCCTAATAAATTTAAAGGAAAGGCAATAACAACTTTATGGAATGATTTTGAGAAATCCCATAGTGATGGAGACCTTGAATCTACGCAAATGTTAATGGTCTTCACCACTTGTACTTTCCTTAGTGACTTAGGAGGAGAGTTCGACCATAACATCTCGGAAGAAGAGATAGAGTCATCCTCCTCAGTAGAAGATGAATGAGATTAGTATACAAGATGCTTGTTACTGGTTTTACTCTGAAAGCTTGAAAACAAAATGAAGCTAGGTTAGGTTAAGGTTTAAAAGAGTCAATTGGTTGACCAATTAGACATAGTAAATTTTAAAAATCTCTAACTAATTCATGAAAAGAAAATCTTAAGTCTAATCTTGATGGGACTTTATGGAAATGTTTAAGCCTTGAATTAGAACTTAATAGAATAAAATCTGAATATCAAGACATGAAATTTCAAATCAGTCAACTTGAATCTCTTCTTGCCAGGTTATCCAAAAATACCAAATAGGTAAATCTGTTAGTATGGGTAAGCCTTTAGGAAAAAAAAAAAAAAACAGAGATTTTAATCATAGTAGGAAAACCTATATAACAACATCTACCCTTCCGGTAATCTAAAAGGACTCGTCTTCTTTAAGTAATAGATTGAGAGTCTCTCTTATGTGTCATAATTATGGAAATGTGAGTCATCTGAAGTTTGAATGGTTAATGTCTAAAAAGCCACAATCCGCCTTAGTCTCAAACCAAATAGGTAAATATATCATAATTGAGAAATCGACACACCAATGGAGAAGCCCCCTAGAGGATTGCTAGAAAAGAAAAAGAAGTCCCCTGCTCCTCCCTAAATGACACATCATATGAGGGGTTTGATTAAACAAATTACCATTTCAAATGAGATAAGGGGACAATGATAATGAGGGTAGGAAACACGTAAATAATTTTCCTGCCAAAAATATATCTCCAACTAGGAATACACCTAAGAGAGATGAATATAAAATAGATAATTCCCATCTCAAAGACATGTTGGGTCCTAGGAAACTTACACCCATGTGGGTGGTGAAGAAGGATAGGTGATCCTTTAATATTTATGTGCACTTATAGGTAAATCTGAAGATTTTATCCTCATTTTTGTCTTGATAGTTTAGCTTTAGGTTGTTTCACTATTATTATATGCTTTTACTAAACTATGATTGGTCATGTTGCTTGATAGGTATATCTCTTGAATGACCATAATATGCATACTCCTTGTTTTTAATATATACATGCATTGTTTATACACTTGCTTGATAGTATGTGCTTATAGGTAGATTTTTTAATAATTTTTAGAGCTTTCCATTCATTTGTATTTATAGGTATATTCAGGGGGGGGGGGGGCTAGGGAGTCCTGTGTCGGTTGAGCCTCTATCGGAAGACATTGAAGACTGAAGACTTAAAGCATCAAGGCCTAAAGACAATAGATAAATTAAGGTGCCTTGGTAATCCTAACCCTAAACCTCTTTTAATTTTAATTTTAATTTTTAAAACTTCAGCTCCCAATTTTATTATCATTCATATTTTTCTGGAAGAGAATGCATTCATATTTTTCTAGAGATCTTTAGCCCCATGATTCGTTGGCCTTCTCTAAATAAGTTAATGCATTAACTAAGCGTTGGCCTAACTTACTTAAAGTAAAGTAAATCGACTTACATAAATCTAACAAGATTTGGTGGATTATGACCCATTATATTGAATATAAAAAATCAGTAAACAAATAAATAAAAGATGAAAATGTAGGCAACAGTTAAACTATTTTAGATATTTTAACTGGGCACTGTTTGTTGTATGGCTGGACATGGTTCTTATATTCACTGCAGGGAATCAAAACAGCAAACTTTGAGTTAAGTGACTCTGCTAGAGAAATTGAAACCTAAATGAAAAGAATTTGAAATGGAAATTTATGCATTAGATATGAAGTAATTGTTCGTAGCAATCCTTCTTAAAAACTACAAACAATTATTGTTTACAGCAATCCTTCCTATAAACTACAAACAATTGTAGAAGCTCAGATTGTTGCTTTGACTTTTATGAAATTTTCAATTCCATTCTTGTTATTGTTGTTATACTGGAGATGCCAAATTCTTTGACCTAGAGATTATTCATAAGTAAAATGTTATCTTTCTTGAATATTTTGTATTTGGCCTATTGAGTTGAAATGCTTGTGTTAGTTGTCTGTTTTGGAGTGTTTATTTTGAGATAATGATTTTTTGTGTTGTTTTGGTAAATGGGTTTTGACTTGAAATGCTACTTTTATTTCGGTTGTTTTGATTTTGGGGTTTTTCAATTGGATTTTAGAATATGAAGTGAAAATTTCTCTTTATTTGAATAATTAGAAAATTAGGACAGAAATCGTTGATTATTTATATTATGAATAATGTGGATTAGTCCTCAAATTGAAGTTATGTTTCTTTCAAGTCCAACTTGAAATCAATGTAGTGATGGCCTTGTGATGAGCATTTTTCGAAACATGGAGTTTTGATTGATTTGTTTTACTCGTCAAGTCATAAGTAATTATTTTTTTTTTACCTCTAAGTACAACAATAATTATTGGGTGCATGATCAACATGTTTTACATTTACTTTAAATTTCCAATGTTGAAATGATCTTTAGCTTTATTCAACATTAAAAAATTATAATTGCTCCAAGCTAATCAGTCTATTTTTGTTGATTCCTTCTTATGGTAAAATTTTACTGATTTCTTCTCATGCTAAGATTAATATTAGATTTTCTAGGTAGATTTATACATTTTATGAAATTTAATTTGCATGTTTGAAATCCTAACTAGGTGGTAAAGTAGATTGTGGAGATATGGACCTAGACAAACACATGCATGAAGTGGCTCATTAAGAGAGCAACTAATTCAATCATCTACATTTCGTTCGGCAATGTGGCTAAGCTAGGAGTGGACCAAATGGATGATTTTTATTTATTTGTATGTATTCATACCATTTTCAATTTATTTTTGTAAATATTATATATTTATTATTGTATAGTAACACATTTTATGTTTAATATTTAGTTTTAATTATACTGCATCATTTTTTAGGTTTCAAATATTAAAAAATATAGGTTCCAATTGATATATATATATATATATATATATATATATATATATTATTAGCATGTCTATGGTTTGGATAGATTTTTGCCGGTGCTTGGACAGACTTTTGCCGGTGCTTGGACAAATTTTTGTCGGTGCTTTTTTAGCTTCCCAGATAATTTCCCGTGCTTCAGAATACTTTTTCCAATACTTGGACAAACTTTTGTTAGTGCTTTTTCAACTTTTCGAGACACATTTTTAAAGATTATTGGCGGCCACCAAAGGTGCAGGTAAAAAGAGAATGGGCACTGGAAAACTCTAATCGATCACAGTGACCAGCAAAAACCCCGGTAAAGGATGATAAGCACTGGTGAATCTTTTCCCGATGCACCCCTTTTTCGACGCTTGTTTGAGTGCTGGTAAAGATTTTTCTAAGCTTTTTTTTTTTTTTTTTACATTTACCGGCCCGTTGGAGCGCTAGTAAAGATCATTTTTCTTGTAGTGGTGGGACCCTGATCGTGGGAATGTCTGGAGACCATGTGAAGCCAACTCTATCAGGTCTACCATAATGTATGTGTTTTATACACACTTCCATCCATTTTGCCCGTTCATTTTTGGGCATGAGGGAGATCCAAAGCTCATGTATATGACACCATTGAAATACTAAGGTTAATGACACCCACCGTTCAAACCTTTATAATAATTACCATAATATTTATTTTCCATCGAACTTTCCATACAAAAACTTGGATAAGGACGGCTAAGGTGGATCCTCGGATCCATTTTTGCCCATGGGTCCCCGACTATGGGGCCCACCATGATGTATCTGCCTTACATCCACACCATCCATCCATTTTGACAGCTTTGTTTAAGGGATCTAAAAATTGAAGATCCAAACCTTAGGTGGACCACGACACAAGAAACATGGTGATTGACTATTAAAAACTTCTTATGGGCCACAAAAATTTTGGGTTAAGCTAATATTTATGTGGTCTCTTCATCCAGGTCTTTGTGACCTTATCAACTGGTTGGATGGCAAATAAACATTCCAATCACCCCTAAGAAGTTTTTAATGATAGGTATTCAATCACTATTGTTGCCTGTGGTATGGTCCATTTAAGATTTGAATCTACTTCATTTTCAATACCATGCACTAAAATAAGCTGTCAAAATGTGTAAGTCACATACATCAAACCCCACATTCAGGGATTCACCGAACCGCACCGCTTGAGCAAAGGGAAAACACAAATATCAACTTGATCTAAAAATTTTGTAGCGTCCAAGAAGTTTTCAACAATGTGAATTAAATCCCTTCTTTTACTTAGGGTATGGTTCACTCAAATTTTATATTCGAATAATTTACGTGCTCATATCCTAAAATTAGTTGGAAAACTAGATGGATGACATGGATAATGTTAGGGATTTGTGCTGCGAAATCACACAGATCTAGATCTAGGATAGTAATCTAATGGCCTCAAGCAATCATAAGAGAACACAACGATTTACGTGGAAAACCCTTGTGAAAAAAAATCATGGCACAAAGCGACAGAATTCCACTATGAAAATAGAAATTACAAAGAGAAAGGACTTTCTCGATTTGAACAACCTCAAATCTCACCCTTACTACACCCTTTAGAAACCCTAAAACCCTTTTAAGACCCTTGGAACCCCTTTAGAAAGCTTTTACATACCCTAAAATAGACCTAGGGACCCTTATTTATATTTTAGGAAACTTCACTTATGCACCTCCTTTGGAAAAGTCTAAGAATTGCCTCAAATTTACGCAGTCCGTGCGCAGTCTGTGTAAACCTTTGCTAGTCGAGCCAGGTCTTTGACTGGCCAAAGGACACCCTCAACTGGTCGAGCCTGAGCCTCGACTAGTCAAGTGGCCCAGACACTCAAAAGAAAAACACGCTAGACTTCGAGTTAAGCGGGCCTCAATTGGTTGAGCAACCCCCTCGACTGGTCGAGCAATGCGTTGAATTCAAGATTTAAGACATCCTTTTGCAACACTCTCTACCATGTTTTCAATCTTTAACTGTGTAACTTCTTGACCTCTTCTCTTTTCTCTGCATCACATCATAGCTTCTTGTGCACATTCTCTCCTCCTTTTACACCATCATCTAGCTCAAAGAAGTTGCACAGAACTTGAACTTCTCTAAAGGAACGTTCTTGGTGATCATTTCTAGATTCACGCTGGCATGAATCTTCTCTAGTGTTATGCCTCCTTCCTTAAGCACCTGTCAGATAACATGGACATCTAACTAATTTCTCCACCTGCTAGTACAAATGAGTAACCTGAAGTCGACTTCCTGGAATCCACACTGCTTGTGTAATCTGAATCCACATACCATTCCAACTTTATTCATGTCTTTCCAAAAGTAAAGACGTAGTCTTCTTATCATCTCACCCCTACCCAATATTATTTGTTAGGGTATTTTCTCACAATATTGGTAGCCTGTGAAATAATTGGTCTACCACAGAGCATGACATGCACTACCAACCGCATTCGAATAAGGGTCATGAGATATATCCTATTTTTTCTCATCTGTTTTGGGACATGTCCTAAGGAAAACTTGAGGAGAGATGCGTAGGGAATGCTCTCTGGCTTTGCCTGGTCCATCACATCCTTAATCAATACCTACCCAAGGTATCTGCTTAAGATAACCCAAGCCTACTCCTCTTTCAGTCTCAATGCTAAAAACCCTCTGTGCAGCCCCCTGATCCTTCATCCTAAATTTCTCACTTAACCGAGTCTTCAGTACATTGATTTTAGACATGTCATAATTGGTGATCTACATGTCATCAACATATAATTTTCAACTCACTATTAAGGAATCAAATCATTGCCTATGTGATAGATCATACCATAACCTCTTGCAAACTCTTTTTCTCAGCCCCTCTAACTTCGAACCGCTCTGGTTTCTTCATGTAAATCTTCTCTTCCAATTTTCTGTACAGAAGTGTAGAATCCACATCCATCCTTCTAGCTCAAGATCACATCGGTCAACCAGCGCCAATCACGGATCTAATAGACACCTGTTATACCGTCAACACGAATATCTCTGATAAGCCGATCCCTTCTCTCTGAGCATAACCCTTCGCTACCAACCTCGCTCTGTATTTATGTTGTATCCTCCTAAAGATCCACCTACATCCAACCGCGTCCCAGCTCACTGGAAGCTCCACTAGCTCCCATGTGTCAATCTAGTACAACAAGTCCATCACATCGCCCATAGTCACCTTCCACTTCTCAGCACCTGGCTTATCTAGAGCCGTCTAAATAGAAGATGGATCCCTTGCGATATTGGAGTTGTCCATGTACCTCACTGATATCTTGTGATTATACTATGTGATTCTTCTCACAAGTGGCCGCTCCACCTGCTCTGAATCCTTCTTCGTGCATCTCAGCCTTCCTGCCCTGCCTACTCATGTGGCCATGCCCAACATGCCACACACGTGCAGAGGTGGAATCCGCTACATCCACTGCAGTTCCACCTTTTGAAGTGCTCCCTATCAACCTGTAAATATTATAGAATTGTTGCACTTTCATGATTACCCGTGCCCCCCTTAGATACTTTAAGCATACCATCAATACTTGTGAACCTGCACTCTATAGCCTCGAGTGCACCAAGAGAAATTAAGCTCTTTTTCATGTCAGGAACGTGCCTTACCCCAGTCAGGATACGCTTCACCCTATCAAACATGTTAATCTGCACTGTACCACCAGCCACAACATTACAGGCAAAGTCATTGCCCATATGTAACGCCCCGAACATTTTAATACCCGTGTATTGAAAGGTCTCGAGTGTTACCTAGAAATTAACATGTGTACGATACCCATCCAACTATCATAGCCTTACATCCTTTCCCTGACACAAACCTAGCCATTAGGAATGATACTCATTCATAGATCAGGACATCTGACCCTTGATTTTTAGGCAGGACCATCCATCACGTGATTTGACGTAAGTACATTCCCATGAATGACACGATGAATAACCCCTACCGGCAATGATCTAAATATACATTCTTTTGTAATAATTTCTTAAAAACATGCCTAGAATAATGTGGAGCCATTGAATTTCCTAAAACTCACAGATCGGCAATAATTACAAAAATGTCATTGGCTTAGACCCTTGAATTCTAGATCACATGGTTCCCACTATCTGTTTAATACAAAATTTCATACCATGCCTATGTATCCTAAATTAATTGTACACATTGAATTTCAGCCCTTGGATTATTGTAGAAGAGACCCAATCGATAAATTAGCTCGTTAATCGTTGATTTTGACGTCCAACAAAGGTTTCGGGTAGCAAATTAAGATATATCTCCCTTCGTCTAAGTCTGTAGAATCCTATGGACATATTGGATGGCAAATAAACATCTATAAAGGGCCTAGACAGGTTTTAAATGGTGGAAATAACCACTGTTCATGTGGTGTGGTCTACCTGATTTTTGGATATACTTCAATCTTGGGCTCAATGCCTTAAATTATATGGAAAAATGAATGGACTGAGTAGATTTCTCACAAGCAGCACCGTGGGCCTCACACATGGGGGAGAGAACATGTAATGTGTGTGCAAACGTCGCACACGGGACTAGGAAACCTATTCAAACACGGACAACAAGACTCCCTTTCATTCTCTCCCTATTTTCCTTTCGCACACAACCAACGGATCACGTCCATTTAAGGAAGTTGTGGGCCACCTTGATCATCCGTCTAGATGATTTGAACCATCCAATCGGTTCGGGGTGATGGCTCGACTAAAATCATGAAGTCCCCACACATATCCATACACATGTGCGCATGTGATCAAAGTAAGAACAAGCCATGTGCGGCTGCTGCTTCTCCAAAAATTGAAAGAATTCCAATCTTTTCGCTTGTATTCCTTTACGCAAACACCCCTATCAATCCAAACCATCCATCCTATAAGCAGAATTAATGAAGAACAATCTCCACTTATTCATTGTGTAAGAATCCCAGCATATCACGGCTTCAAGACTTTCTCACCATTCGCAACACAAACGAGCAACATCCGTTCGAAGGAGCTATGACTCACCTAAATCGACTGAATGGAGGATTTAGATCATCCATCTTGTCTGGATGGGAATTTCAACCAAGATCTTGGTACTTTCGTAACCCATGCGATCGAAGGACGTTCACTGCAGAGTCTACACAGAAATCGAGAGGTCGATGTCCGTTTTTCTCGCTACGCAAAGACACTGCGTAAGTGGCTTTCACAAGATCATTCTAGATTTTTGTAGGCTATAAAAAGATCTCTCCCATCCGTCTGTGAGGGAGAGAAAGTGCTCAGCCGAGAGCAACACGCCACGGAAAAAAGGGAAGGAAAAGAAAAGAGAAAGGAAAGAAAGAAAGAATGAAAAGGAAAAGGGGAGAAAGAAAGAGCAAGAAAGAGATAGTACGATGAGTCAACTCACCGAGTCCTAGGACTGAGTCTGGGCTAGATTTGAGTCGAGTTCAAGGTGAGGGTTTTATCTTTTAAGCTTATATTAATTTGAGTTGGTGAAGTTTATTTTGTCTCTGTATAATGTAAAGGCTTTCCCTTTTATCTTAAATTAAGTGATCTATTTATCCTACATTTTCAAGCCTTTAAGGATGTGAATTATCCTGCCTTTTATGATTACATGTTTTTCTGAAAATTATCCTATAAATTAATTTAGTTAATATCATTACAACTTTTGGCCCTTTTGGGATTATGACATGATTTCAAATACAAGTGAATTCTCTGAATTTATGTGAGGCTATGTATACATGCCTTGCCCCTACCTTTTGGGATTATGACATGATTTCAAATACAAGTGAATTCTCTGAATTTATGTGAGGCTATGTATACATGCCTTGCCCCTACCTTTTGGGATTATGACATGATTTCAAATACAAGTGAATTATTTGGATGGGAATTTCAAACACAAATCAGAAGAAATTTATTTTTTTACCTCTAAGAGCAACAATAATTGTTGGGTGCATGATCAACATGATTTATATCTACTTTAAATTTCTAATGTTGAAATGATTTTTACTTTATTTAACATTTAAAAATTACAATTGCTTTGAGCTAATCAGTATATTTTTGTTGATTTCTTCTTATGTTAAAATCTTACTGATTTCTTCTCGTGCTAAGATTAATATTAGATTTTCTACTTAGATTCATTCATTTTATGAATTTTTCCATGCTTGAAATCCTAACTAGGTGGTGAAGTAGATTGTGGAGATATGGACCTAGACAAACATATGCATGAAGTGGCTCCATAAGACAACAACCAATTTGGTCAACTACATTTCGTTCAGCAATGTGACCAAGCTAGGAGTGGACTAAATGGATGATTTTTATTTTTTTATGTATTCATACCATTTTTAATTTATTATTGTAAATATTATATGTTTATTATTGTATAGTAACAAAAATTTTGTTTAATATTTAGTTTTAATTATACTGCATCATTATTTAAGATTCAAATATTTTTTTTTTTAACAAAAAGGTTCCAATCAAAAAATATATATATTATTAGCCTATTTGCAGTTTGGATAGATTTTTGTCAGCACTTGGACAAACTTTTACGGACGCTTGGACAAATTTTTACCAGTGCTTTTTTATCTTCCCAGACAATTTTTTGTGCTTCGGAATACTTTTACTGATGCTTGTACAAACTTTTGCTGATGCTTTTTCAACTTTCGAGGCGCTTCTTTAAAGATTACTGACGGCCACCAGAGGTGCTGGTAAAAAGAGAATGGGCACCAAAAAACTCTAATCGATCACAGCGATTAGAAAAAGCCTCAGTAAAGGATGATAAGCACCAGTAAATCTTTTGCCGACGCACCCCATTTTCGGTGCTTGTCTGAGCACTAGTAAAAAAAAATTTTGCTTTTTTTTTTTTTTTACATTTACTGTCATGTTTAAGCACCAGTAAAGATCATATTTCTTGTAGTGGTTGGACCCTGACTGTGGGATTGTCCAGAGACCAGGTGGACCCAACTCTATCGGGTCTACCGTGATGCATGTGTTTTATCTACACTGTCATCCATTCTACCTTTTCATTTTTGGGCATATGGGAGATCTAAAGCTCATGTAGTCAGCACCATTGGAAATACTAAGGTTAATGAAACCCACCATTCAAACATTTATAATAATTACTGTTGATGTAGAAATCTAGCTCACCCTCACCGAGCTTTGAGTACTTGTGTCGAGCCTTGTATATTTGCACAGGCGAAGGATAAAGGATACCCTAGATAGGACAGGGGACCCTTCGATGCAAAAGTCAGGCTAGGAATCGAGGTCTAAGTAATGTGGATGGGTTTCGAGTGAGAGATTTTGTATACTTATCCCTTTATACTGACTCTGCATTTATAGTATCGATGGTGTATTATGGTTCTATCATCTTTGGCATGATCTTAGCCACTAGGCAAGGCATGTGGTAATGATGATATTGTCGGTTACCCTGTGATCGTGGGTGAGGAAATTATTCCTATCGTGTGTTACAAGAGTAGATTTAGCCTCATTGGTTGGTTAAGAGTTATCTGAGTCGAGCTCCCTGGTTGGCCAAGAATTATTTGAGATTGAGCCTAGGTGGGCCAAATTTAGGTGACCTTTCGAGGATGACCTGATTCGAACTGAGGTCAGAGTAGATTTAAATGTGGTGTGGTTACTTGCTCAGTTTGCCCAGTTCCACATTTAATATATAACATGAGGTCCCGCATGATAGCTCGGAATAGAACAACCTTCATGAATACCATTCCAAGGTCAGATACTAGTGGTACGATGATCCCGCTAAATCGTCTAAGTGGGGTCAGACTACATTTCTCATAACAAAAGCCCCCTACTCATCGAGTTTGCAGTGTGAACTCCAAACTCGAGGAGTAACTGTTCGGGAGAATGATCCGTCATGCTTTTCATGATGGTGTTAATGGCTAGATCGGAGTAGATCTTGTAATCATGGCTTGGTGTCATCGAGGTGACGTATTAAGGTGGCAACTTTTCGATTGTAGACCTATGGGGGGAAAACACATGGCAGAGACCAAGGATATGTATCGCCAGGGTGAATAGGATGTCGCCATGTGGAAAGATGCAAATGAGGAGACGACCCTTCATGTGGCGCATTAACTGTTATTCATTGGAGATAGTGCATAGCTCAGGGGATGTATAGGCCAGGCGAATGGGACACTGCCACGTATGGAGGAGTGCTCAACGAGATGACTCTTCGAATTCAACCATAACTGCCTGTCATGACAGTTGGCCACATAATTCTATAAGAGCCAGCCTCCTCCTCAACCCCGATTATCCTATTTGCCATTCTCTTAAGACTTTTGCTATAGACAGGCTCCCAGAGCAGGCGATTTTCGATGAGTCTTCCTCTTTCTTGGCCTCCTTTTTCATCTTTCCTCTACTTTCCTTTGAATATCCAATGTTGAAGGGCTCAAGAGAAGTTCGTGAAGCCCATGCATTTGAGGGTGACTCAAACTCAGAGAGTGTGAGCTCCAAATCTGAGGCCCCAGTGGAGCCACTTCTTGCGGTATCTATGTTGTTCACTCAAGGGGTTACTTGACCTCAGGCTACTGCTCGGCCCAGAGGCTCTAAGAAGGCTGCACAGCCCATGGTTGAGAGGGCAAGTGCCAAACCACAAGTTAAATGACCAGTTGAGCTTGACCCTGGAGGGTCGATCGTGATTGAAGCACAAATGGCTGGATTCCACTTAGAGTTTCAGATCCCGGGCTCTATAATTATCCGAACTCCTGCTCCTCTTGACATCCCAAGGGCCCCGGCTAAACGGGAAGTCACCATCTTCATCTGCGCCCTCCAGTGTGGGCTTCAACTCTTGATCCACCCATTTGTGAGGGAGATTGACCACACATCTAAAGTTGGCCCTAGGGCAACTTGCTACTAATGCTTCGAGGGCATTGCTCGAAGCATACATCATCTGACATTAGCTCAGGAACAAGGAGCTAACGCCGGATGAATTCATATACTTGTATTAAGCCAAGCATGATCCGGTGGAGCCGTGCAGGTATTATCTGTCTACAAGGGCACATCGTGGTCCAAGCCTTGTTGCCAAGCTCCCGACTTCCAACAAAGACTGGAATAATAAGTGGTTTGGGGTGTTAGGAGAATGGGAAGCGCCTGCTACTGAGCTGGCCAATCTTCGGGTCAGAGTGCCCACCAAATTCTCCCTCCTAGGTCAGATTTCGAAAGGCATCTGTTTTTCTTTTAACTTTGAAGAACACCAAACTGGCCTGTCTTGCTCTATAGTTTACTCGAATGGACCTCCTAAGCTCTCCTCCTACCGACAAGCACAGGTTGAGAAGACAGGGGTATGGAAGGAGGTGTTCCGTATTAGAACAAGCTCATCACCCCAAACCTTCTTCATTGATCTGGGCTTTGCAAATCCATTTCTTCCCTCTCTGCTCTCCGTAAGTGGTTATGTCTTTTAGAATTTCAATGTTAATCCTCTGTTGATTCATGTCATACTTTATAGGCATGGCTGAACCCTCCAAGCCTGGCAAGAGGAAGCAGCCCCCTTCGGTTACAGACATGTTCTGCATGAAGACCATTGCCCGGAGGAAGGGGACTCCTACCACTTCCAATGTGGTCCTTGCAACTGCTGAGCCTAGGCTCAGCCTAACTCTTGGTGACGTCTTCGAGGAGTCTCTGGCCATCCCTGCGTCCTCACCTAGGATGCCAAGGGAGGAGGTCCTTAAGCTTGTTGCTCACACCATCTCTGAGGCCAGTAGGATGTCTAAGCAGGTGGCGGAGAATGACCCTCACCTTATGCCTGCGGACATGAACCACCTACTTGGCAGGGCCGATTCGTCGGACTATCTTATTGGGAAGTTGATGCTAGAGCCGCAGACCTCAGTTGCTACCGATGTTGGTAGTGCTATTGGGCCAACTCCCTCACCTTAGGTGTGAAGGTACTCCCATCGGGCAACTACATGTCCCAATTGGTTGAGTGGGCAGCAAAGCACGTCCCAGATGCTGAGATTACAAATCTCCTGTCCTTCTACCTTGACACCTTTCTAATTGATATTGCATCAGTCTGTTACAAGGTAAGTACCTTAGACCTTCTGAGCTATCTTTTCCTCAGTCTTTTCCCTTTTTACAAGCTTATTAGTATTTGGCCCTTTTTTCCAAGTAGTCCTTATGTTCCTGTCCAGCCAAGAGAAGGTGGTAGAGATGACCAGGGAGCGGGAGGTGAGGGAAGCAGCGCTTCAAGAGAAGGCGGTCAAGGTTAAAGATCTTCGGAGGGTGAGGGCCGAAGCTGAATCTTTGTTGGCATCAGTTGGTGAGGAACGGGACGCTCTAAGGGCCTAGACGGCTGAATCCATGGGAAAGAGAGTTTGGTGCTGGTTGAGCTTGCCGAGACTAAGTCCCACCTGAAGGCTGCTCTTGCAGGGGTGAAGGCTCACCTTTCCTCTGTCGCCAACGATGCTACCAGGTTGATGTCAGATCTAAGGCAGTTGAAGGTCGATGTAGCTGAGAAATGGGATGAATTTAAAGCTTTAGCTGCTTCAATCAGGTCCACGGCTGTAAAGGAATTCAAGTCTTCGGCAGAAAGAATGGCAGAGGCTGAGGCCTTCTACCACTGCGGTTATGATGTTTTCCTTGTGGACATCAATGGCCTTTACCCTGGTCTCAACCTGGATGCTCTTGCTGCTGATAAAGCTAAAGATAGATCTCACGAGCAAGCTCCTCCTGCCGACCTGCCTCCTCTTTAGGTGGATTGATATGCCCCCGACTATATTTTTCTTTTTGGTTTGTTTGAATAGATATTGAGGTAATTTCATGCCCCCTTTTTTGGTGAATACTTTAATTATTTTAATGCTTTCATTTTATGGTTGTGTCATATCATGCTTAATTGCAGTTGTAGAGTACTCATTTAGATTATTTTTCTCTCAACATTATCACTGATATAATTGGCGAGCCGACCACTTCTTTAAGGGTCAGGTCGTCGGAGGTTCATTTCCCTACACTTGAGGGAAAGTCCTCTGTAGCATGCGATGGTTGACGAGTTGACCACTTCTTTAAGGGTCAGGTCATTAGAGGTTCATTTCCCTATACTTGAGGGAAAATCCTCTGTAAAATGAGTGAGAGTATGTAGGGTTGGATGATTTCATGTCGAAGAGTGCATCTTTATTGAGCGAAGTAGAATTTTTACATATAGGTGTTGATCCCTTTCTATTTGTAGTAGATTTTCAAGTGCTCGGCATTCCATGGATGTTGTAGAGGTTGACCCTTGAGATCTTCGAGTTGATAGGAGCTAGGCTTAGCCGAGCTGGTTACTCAGTAAGGTCCTTCCCATGTTGGTCCTAAAGCCCCCGTGCCGGGCTTAGCAATGTTTTAGAATGTTTTGTGGAGGACGAGGTCTCCATGCTAGAAGCGTCTCACCTTGACTCTAGAATTATAGAACCGGACCACTTGTTGTTCTCATGTTGTTGTCTTGAGCACAGCCAGATTTTGTATTTCTTCGAGGAGGTTGAGGTGCCATGTGTTCACAATTTTAATTCTCCTCAAATGATGATAATCATACCATAGGGAGCCCTACTTCGACCGGGATCGGACCATTACCACGGCCCCAAAGGATAAAGAGAATAGAGTCTCACCAGTCGAGGATCATGTTGCGGTCTTGTATACCCATAATACAAAGGGGAGCTTGTCTGCCCAGACACATTTTAGCTTCTCGAGTCTAGTGTTGAGGAGATTCTTTATTATCTTATTTATCGCCTCGACCTATCCATTTTACAAAGGGTGTCGAGGTGACAAAAAAGCATTCCGGATATTGAACCTTTAACACATACTTTGAAACCTTTTGTTTTCAAACTGTTTTTCGTTGTCAGATACTATGGTATGCGGGATTCCAAACATGCAGATTATGTCTTCCACACAAAGTCTATCCCCTTCTATTTGGTGATCATGGCTACAAGCTCAACCTCCGCATATTAAGTGAAATAGGCGACTGCCACAATTGCATACTTTGTCTACCCTTTGCCTTGAGTTAATGATCCAATGATGTCGATCCCCCACTGAGAAAATGGTCATGGCCCACTCATGGGGGTCAGCTCCTCTACAAGTTTCTTGAGGACGGATGTAAACTTCTAACACTTGTCACATCTCCAGGCGAAGCTCTTTCAGTCCTCCTACAACATCAGCCAGAAGTATCCTTGCTGGATGATCTTGTGAGCCAAGTCTCGGCCACCGAAATAGTTGCTACAAATGCCCTCATGAGTCTATCGCAAGAAGTAGTCAGCTTCATCAGGCTGGAGACATCTTAAGTATTGCATAGAGAACCCCTTTTGTATAGAAGGCCACCAAGGATTACGTACTGTAACGCCCTAAAAATTGGGGGTTGTATATATACTCGACACTCAAGTTCCTGGGTATAACTTATAACATATTTTACTGTTTTGTGTTTAATCAGATTTAATGAGTAGTATGGAATCACTTAAAGCATGAATCACAATCATAACGAGTCCACTGAAATGAAAAAAAAAAACTAAATACATACAAGTCCAAAGGATATAACAATGGGTCGCACAAGGCATTGCCCAACAAAATACAAAAGAAATGATAAGTCTAAAAGAATGTTGCGCTGAGTCCACCACTCAGCGATCTAAAATAGGCTGCTAATCTATGGCGAACCGCCCATCAGTTGGAAGTAGGACAACTCATCCTCCACATCAATGTCAGCGCTACCCAGCTCCTCGAACTCATAGCTACCCACAGCTACTGAAGAGTCTAGTTGGTATTTTAAAACACCGTCTTAGAGTGGGAGTGATCAACTCAGTGGGTGTTATTAGTCTTAAGTTCTAACAAACATCAATTATATTATGAATTTAATGAAAGACAAACATTCATAAACTCTTAACTAATCTTGTTAATGCAGGGGCATGATAAATGATATGATGCATGCCCTCGTAACAACACTCTCTCGAGTGACTCTATCTAACGATCGTGTAAGACAAACCACCCTCATTGTTACCTCAACTACCGAGTCACCAACCTAACTAGTGCAATGCAGCCATGATCATGTTAGCCGAATTTTTAATTAAGTTCATTCAAACAATAGATTGGAAAAACTGGCATACCCCGTGATGTCAATACCCTAATCTGGTTGCGAGGCCAAGGCCCCGTCAACGTGTGAGGTCAAGACCCTGCGATCCTTAATCCTGTCGGGTTCCTCATCCCTAACTTCAAGCACATGGGGAGTGTTGAGCAAAGGGATGGCTCGCGGTCACTACGAGGAGGCTCATCACCCCCACCATAGGACACGGTGTCCCATTCCACCATGCCTGGCTCTCGAGTCAATGGATCATTTTTAATTGGTTATCAATGGGCCTCAATGGTTGAAGGATGCTCCAAGTTTCATACAGGCGTGAGCAAACAGGGTTAACAAACATGGTTGGTCAGTAACTAAACTAGACCACATGAGTTCAGGCGAGCACATGACAGACAACATCGGGTACAAGCGACCCATGTAGTCCAACTACTGTCGCTCATACGCACTTGCCCAATTCCATGAGTTCAGCCACAAGATAGCCTTACTAACGGGACCGCCGTCTCTCACCTCAGATTCCTGACCAACCCAAGGGTTTGATAATATTCAATAACATATCAACAATCAGGGTTTATCAATTAACACAAGTGACATCATGCATTCACATTTCCAACCATAATTATTCAGATTTTTCTACGATGTAAATGAAACAATATTATGAAATAAAAGTATATGTGTGTTATGTGGGTTAGTGAGGTAGTCAAGCATTTCATATATCTCATAGTGGAAGAAAATATACAAGGGTTAGTGCATCCAACACGTTATGAGGAAAACATGATACAAGAATCGATTCAGGAATGTACAAGCACTCATCATGCATACCTAATCATGTTGAGAAACATTAAACAATCCATAATCATTTCATATTGATTTAGAGAGGACCTAAAGTATAAAGTCTTGTCTAGGTTTCTCTAAATTATCTAAATACATCACCCAATAAGCAAAATCATTAGATTCATACTAAAATTGGTGCTAGGCCACCTAAGAATAATAGTCTGCACCGTTAAGATGGAATCTCTAATTTTGAGCTCCTGGGGTTAGGTTTTTAGAGAAAATTATTGAAAGACCTAAACAAACATAGAAGCTTATGAGATTTGAGATAAACAACTATTGAAACTCTAAATTATATTTGAGATTCAACACTTACCTCTAACCATTGTTGGGAAAGCTCCAATGACGACTCCAACTACAGTCAGGTGGCTAAAGAGGGGATGAGAGGGCCAAGGTGCACCAACACCCACACCCCAAGGTCTCTCTCTTCTCATTTCTCCTCTTTCTCTTCTCCTTTTCTCCTTTTCTTTCTTCTAGGGTAAATTCGTATGTGGAGAGGTGGTGCCCAAATGAGGCCCTTTTATAATGGCAAATTTGGTGCAAATGGCCCTAAGGGTTGAGTTTTTAAAATACTAACCCTATGAGAGGGTTTTGTAGCCTCTAGGGCACTATGGGGTGTGCATATTAATATACACCATAGGATAGTTAGCCTTAATGATGATCTACGTATGGATATGATCAGCCCACCATTTGGATGCGTCGATCGACAGATATGATTAAAAGTCTGTTCAACAGTCACCAATAGTCGATTGGGGCCGCGGCTATACAAATATGAGAAGGGAAATATCCTTACTCCATGGGTGAATTTTGGTCATAAGTCGATGGTCTAAAATCCTCAACTTTACATAACACTGGACAACCCAATTTACTTAAGTTTTAGCTCATTCTTTTAGGGTATTTGTACTTCTCATGTACTCGTCCTTTGGGTCAAGTTGAGCATTTCTAGACAGCACCCAAGTCTGACTCCCACGATGGACGTCAAGCCCAGTAAGATGGACATTATTCTATAGTTTTGGAAATAGTGGCCCACCAACGAGTGGTCTAGAGCTTGTTCAGAAAATCGGGACATTTTTAGAATGAATTAAGTATTGAGATTTTTTGTGGGTAATGATTAAGGTTTGGATTAACTATGTTCATAGTGTAGCCTATTTATAACTAGTGAAACTGGAGATTTGGTCATGATTACTCTAAACTGTCAGTTTTAGGCTAAAACAGTAATGAGGCTGATTTGGTCTATTAGTTAAGATCCGGGCCTTATCTGACTCGACTTCGGTTAGATATTCAATTTAGTTATGATTGTCTTAATTATTTAGTGATGGGTTAATTAGATTTAGGTCCTATGTGAGAAAATCATAGGGCTAAACTTGATGTTCAAGTGATCAAGCAGATTCGTTGGCTTCCTACGGTTAATTACTCAGACTTGTGTGGTTCTTGACTGGTATCACCTATGTATAAACTAACATTGAGTGTCAATGGTCATTAAGTGATAATATAAGTTAATTACATTAAAAAAATTAAGAATTTTTTAAAATTCAAAATAGTTAAAATTCAGGATATTACAATCTACCCCCCTTAAAAACAATGTCATCCCCAAAATTGCCTAAGGATAATAAGTAAAGATATTATCATTTTATTTGCTTAAGTTTTTTAGTTTTGGGTTTATATACATTTTAGGATATATACTAAATACACTAGCCTAACTCATTGTGATCTACCCCCCTTAAAAGTTTTCACTTTCGAGGTTTAAAAATAAATGTCAAAATCATCATTATCGTGCTAAGTGTTTGATGATAAAGTTTATCTAAGGGTCGTATATTCTACTCTTTATGATTGGGCTAATATGGAAAGACAGTTGTGGTAGGCTTCAATCCCATACGTCGATCCTCTACTTGACTAGGACAGAAAGAGCATTGTATCCCATCATAATCCTGGTAGATCCTAGTCTTCTGCTCGGTCAAAGCATTAAGTCCGTTGGTATTCACTCAGGATCAAGAATTGAATTAAGTTGTGAATACTTTGCAAATGTATGATTCTGTAAATTCTGATTATTCTGAATATTTAGAAGATATCAAAATTTATTAAAAAGTTCAAGTTTCACATTTATAGTATTTTAGTGGGTGGTGAGTCTCCCACGGTGCTTATGATCAAACGACCATCCTAGAAAGGTTTTTAAGAACTTAAGGTTCCTCTTGACATTACCATTTTGATCCTATGGATAGTGAGTTATGAGCAAATCACGTTTTAGTTTCATAAATTTTAACAGGGAAGGAAGAATCGAAAGTTTTAAGGTATTCTGGAGATTTGGAGTGATGGTGACGCAAGGAATGCCGCAGAAAAGAAAAAAGAAAGAATATTATTTTCTAAAAGTGGTATGAACTTTGAATCCATAAGTGAATAAGATCCAAAATATTTTAGTAAACTCCACTTCGAATACGAACTCATAAATTCTCAAGAAATGAAATGAAACCCTACTTAAGAAGTCTAATTCGTCAAGTTATAAATTATTTGAAATAATAAAATATACTAAAAATAAGAATTTAATTTAATCACCCAAGATGATTCTTAGAATATTTAAAAGCAATTCCTAATTAGACTTCAAATCCTAAAACTCAATGATGAAAGAGATACATCTGGTTCATTGACAACTTTTAGTTGTAGAAACTTTCTATTTCAATACATCTTTTGTTCATAAAGTATTTATAACTTTTAATTAATGGATAATTTTTTTAATTTTTATGATAATTCATCATTAATTTGACCCTTTTCATACAAAATTTCAATCTATTTCAAGTTTCATAAAAATTATAAAAATATTTAGAAGCATAAGTTATTCGAAATTAACGATTTTCTGTAAGATATTAAAACGTATCTAATTCTTGTAATGTTTCTTATACTTTTAGTAACTGAATTATTTTTAAAATTTTTATGAAGATTTATCATTATATTTTAAATTATACAAAAAAGTTTTATATCATTTGGAGTTGTAAATAAATTATTAAAATTCTAGGAGAAACAGTTGTACGAAATTAATAATTTTTGGATAGTTAGAAAAATATCTTAATTTTAACTATATTATAATTTTTATTTTATTTTATTTTATCCTTATTTTTATATAAAAATAAACTCATCAAGATTTAATTTATCTTTTAAATCACCTAAATAGGAGTTGTAACAAAGGAGATATGAATGTTTAAAGTCAACCCAAAATTGTAAGAATTTTCGATGGGGTCAATGCCGGCTGGGCGAGGTAAAACCGAGCTGCTCGAGAGTTGGGCAGGGGACATGCCCACTGGGCAGGGTCATGTTAGGTCCTTGGATGCCTAGGCGGGGTCATGCAGGTCGGGCGTGAGCATGTGGATTGGCGGGGTCACCCCGGCCCTTTGTTTCCCAACGAGGGAACTTACGATGAGCATATCTTGCAAATCGGAATGAATTATTCGAAGTGCCATATATGAATTCGGGGTAGGATAAGGTGATATATGCAATAGACCTAGTGATTTTATAAGATTCCCCCTGATTAGGGGTCAAAATCCTAATTTACTTATATTTTTACTATTTGTGGTAAATTTTCATTCATCCATGGATCTTTATCCCCAAACATATTAGAACTATCAAGTTTAGCCCAATGTTCGCTCATTTGATGTAGGAATATGGTTTCAACCATCTAATCATTTGGTTTTGACTCATTCCTCTCAATGGGTTGAGGTACTGTAAGACTCTCGGACCCATTTCTAAGCATCACTACCCTCTCTCACTCTCCAATCCTAACTACATAGAAGTCTCCCCTTCCATCTAAGATGGTCGGTTCATGGCCTAGGATGGTTCTTAGCATTTCTATAGCTCTATTGTGTTTTCTCTTAAGTCAGTGGATGCGTTAGTGAGTTCATGGTCTACGGCATAGTCTAAGTTTTTTTATTCGTAAGTCCTAACGTTTTAGTCTTCGGACTTACCAAATGGCATGATCCCAAGATCCTATAAATGTCTTTAAGTTCGATCGCTCCCTCCTAAGTCAGTGAATGCATTATGGAGAGTTCATAATCCACAACCTAATTTAATCTAAACTATTGCTCTGATACCAACGTGTAACACCCTGAAAATTGGGGGTCGTGTATACACTCGATTCCCAAGTTCCTGGATATCACTTATAACCTATTTTACTGTTTTGCGTTTAATCAGATTTAATGATCAATATGGAATCACTTGAAGCATGAATAATAATCATAACTAGTCCACTGAAATGAAAAAAGCTAAATACATACAAGTCTAAAGGATATAACAATGGGTCGCACAAGGCATTGCCCAGCAAAATACAAAGAAATGATAAGTCTAAAAGAATGTTGCACTAAGTCCACCACTCAGTGATCCAAAATAGGCAGCTAATATTTGGTGAACTGCCCATCAGCTGGAAATAGGACAACTCATCCTCCTCATCAATGTCAGCGCCGTTTAACTCCTCGAACTCATCACTACTTACAACTACTAAAGAGTCTGGTTGGTGTTTTAAAACACCGTCCCAGAGTGAGAGTGAGTGATCAACTCAATGGGTGCTATTAGTCTTAAATTGTAACAAATATAAATTGTATTATGAATTTAATGAAAGATAAATATTCATAAACACCTAACTAATCTAGTTAATGCAGGTGTATGATAAATGATATGATGCATGCCCTCACAACAACACTCCCTCGAGCAACTCCATCTAATGATCACATATGACCAACTACCCACATTGCAACCTCAACTACCGAGTTGCCAACATAACTAGTGCGATGCGGTCATGATCATGCTAGCCAAGTTTTTAATTAAGTCCATTCAAATAGCAGATTGGGAAAACTAGTACACCTCGCTATATCAATGCCCTAAACTGGTTATGAAGCCAAGGCCCCCCGATGTGTGAGGCCAAGACCCCGCGATCCTTGATCTCGTCGGGTTCTCCATCCCTGACTTCAAGCACATGGGGAGTTCTGAGCAGAGGGATCGCTCGCAGTCACTACAAAGAGGTTCATCACCCCAAAGTAAGCCGATAACTCGGACACAATGTCCTATTGCACCATACCCGGATCTCGAGTCAGTGGATCATTTTCAATTGGCTATCAATGGACCTCAATGGTTGAAGGGTACTCCCAGTTCAATACAGGCATGAACAAACAGGGTTAACAAACATAGTTGGTCAGTGAGCAAACGAGACCACACGAGTTCAGGCGAACACGTGACAGACGACATCAAGTATAAGAGACTCATGTAGTCCAATTACTGTCGCATAAACACAACTGCCCAATTCCACGAGTTTAGCCTCGGGATAGCCCTACCAACGGGACCACCGTCTCTCACCTCAGATTCGTGACTAACCTAGGGGTTTGATGATATTCAATAACACGTCAACAACCAAGGTTTATTAATTAACACAAGAGACATCACACATTCATATTTCTAAACATAATTATTCAGATTTTTCTACGATGCAAATTATAAAAATATTATGAAATAAAAGCGTATATGTGTTGTGTGGGTTAGTGAGGTAGCCAAGCATTTCATATATCTCATAGTACAAGAAAATACACAAGGGTTAGTGCATCCAACATGTTATGAGGAAAATATCATATAAGAATCGAGTAAGGAATGTACAAGCACTCATCATGCATACCCAATCATGTCGAGAAATAGTAAACAATCCATAATCATTCCATATTGAATTGGGGAGGACCTAAAGTATAATGTCTTATCTAGGTTTCTCTAGATTACCCAAATACATCACCTAACAAGTAAAATCATTAGATTCATACTAAATTGGTGCTAAGCCACCAAAGAATAATAGTCTTCGCCTTTAAAAAGGAATCTCCGATTTTGAGCTCTTAGGGTTAGGTTTTTACAGAAAATTATTCAAAGACCTAAACAAACATACAAGCTTATGAGATTTGGGATAAACAATAATTGAAATCTTAAATTATATTTCAGATTCAATACTTACCACCAACCATTATCGGAAAAACTCCAATGGCGACTCCGATTATGGTGAGGCGGCTAAAGAGGGGATTAGAGGGCGGAGGTACACCAACACCCACACCCCCAAGGTATCTCTCTTCTCCTTTCTCTTATTTCTCTTCTCCCTTTCTTTCTTCTAGGGTAAATTCGTATGGGGAGAGGGGGTGCCCAAATGAGGCCCTTTTATAATATCAGATTTGGTGCAAATGGCCCCAAGGGTTGGATTTTTACTATAATATCCCTATAGGAGGGTTTTTTAGCCTCTAAGGCCCACTATGGGGTGTACATATTGATATACACCATAGGATAGTTAACCCTAATGATGATCTACATATGGATATGATCGGCCCAACATTTAGTTGCGTCATTCGACATGTATGATTAAAAGTCTATTCAACGGTCACCGATAGTCGATCGGAGCCGCAGCTATACGGATATGAGTAGAAAAATATCCTTACTCCATGGGTGTAATTTGGTCATAAACCAACTGTTTAAAATTCTCAACTTTGCATAAGAGTGGACGACTCAATTCACTTAAGTTTCAGCTCATTCCTTTAGGGTATTTGCACTTATCAAGTACTCGTCCTTTGGCTTAAGTTGAGCAATTCTAAACAGCACCCAAGTCTGACTCTCGAGATAGATGTCAAGCCAAGTAAGATGAGCATTATTCTATAATTTTGGAACTAGTGGCCCACCAACGAGCAATCTAGATCTTATTAAAAAAAATAGGGCATTTTTGGAATGAATTAGGTATTGAGATTTCTCATGGGCAATGCTTAGGGTTTAGATTAACTATGTTCATAGTGTGGCCTATTTATAACTAGTGAAAGTAGAGATTTGGTCATGATTACTCTAAACCGTTGGTTTTAAGATAAAAGAGTAACAAGTTTGATTTGGTCTATTAATCAAGATCCAGGCCTTATCTGACTCAGTTTTGGTTAAATCTTTAATTTATTTATGATTGTCTTAATTAGTTAGTGATGGGTCGATTATATTTAGGTCCTATATAAGTAAATCATGGGGCTAAACTTAATGTTTAAGTGATCGGGCGGATTCTTTAGCTTCATACGGTTGATTACTCGGACTTGTGCAGTTCTTTACTGGTATCACCCGTGTATAAACTAACATTGAGTGTCAATGGTCAGTAAGTGATAATATAAGTTAATTACATTAAAAAAATTTATAGAATTTTAAAAATCTAAAACAATGAAAATCCAGGATGTTACACGTACTGAGCTAATCTGAGCCTTACTCTTGCATTTTTAGCCTGTCCTTGGGGAGCACCCTTCTTGAACGTACTCAATGATTGGGTCCATCCAACTTAGGGTTACTTGTAGGGGTTGGACAACCTCGTGGTTCATGTGATTGATGCTCGAGTCAGCAAGGAATTATATTGAGGCAACCTTCAGAATGTCCCCATCTGTTGCGGAAGCTAGCTTCGAGAGGGTGTCTGCCCTCGGGATTTGGTTGATTTTACAGTTCTGGAACTTGTTGATCAGCTTCTAAGCTTCGCTTAAGTAATTGTTCAAGCCTCCTTCACCAGGTATTATGTTGATATTTGGTTGACGACGAACTGTGAATCACATCGAACCTCGAGTGCTCGAACCCCCAAGGAGGCTACTAGCTTGAGCCCAGCTAATAATGCTTCGTACTTAGCTACATTGTTCTAGGCGTGGAAGCTAAGACTTATAGCATACTAGATGGTTTTCTGGTTAGGGGTTAGTAGGACAACCCCTACTCCTCTCCGCCTCACATTCGACGACCTGTCTACGTAAAGTGTCCAACTATTCAGTTCTGCCTTTTCCACCGTAGGGTACTTAGCCAGTTAGAGGTACTAGAGACTTTCATCATCTTGATCAAATGTCTCTATTGGGTCAGATGATCCTCCCGAGCCACTTGCATTGGCCTCATCATCTTAAAAGAAAGCTCTGCGATGAAATCGACCACCGCCTAACCTTTGATGGTAGTCCTGGGTTGATATTGGATGTTGAACTCACCGATCTCGATCGCAACACCTCGGGTCTCTGGAGAACTTGATGATGAGGTTGGTTGGTAAGGACCACTATGGTATGGGCTTGGAAGTAGGGACAGAATCGTCGGGACAAAATTACTAAGGCCAGAGCGAACTTCTTTATACTTAGATAACGAGTCTCGGTAGGAACTAACGCTTTGCTAAGATAGTACACAAGGTACTACTTTCTTTCGAATTCTCGAACAAGGACCGAGCTTATGCTTAAGGTGGAAATAGCCAGGTAGAGCAGAAATGGTTACCCTTCTATCGGCTTTGACAATAACGGGGTGGACCCTAAGTACTGCTTTAACTGTTAGAATGCTCGTTCACAGTTTGGGGTCCACTCCGCCTTCTTGTTGCCTTTCAGCTGCTGAAAAAATAGGAGGCACTTGTCCACTGCTCTAGAAATGAATCGACTGAGGGCGGCCACTCTTTCGGTGAGGCATTAAATCTCTTTCAGTGTTCGGGGAGACCCCATGTCCATCAGAGTTTTAATCTTGTTCAGATTCACTTCGATGCCCCTCCCTCTGACTGACCTAGAAACCAAGGAATTTACCTAAGCTGACCCTGAACGTGCACTTGGTCAGATTTAGTTTCATTCGGTATTTCCTCAGGATAGAGAAGGTCTCGCTGAGGTCAGTTAGGTGATCGGCCGCCTTGACACTTTTTACCAGCATATCATTAATGCACACCTCCATCGTATGACTGATCTACTAAGCAAACATCTTGTTCACAAGTCACTGATATGTTGCCCCTGCATTCTTCAAACTGAATATCATGACCTTATAACTATAGAGACCTTTATCGGTGAATAGAGACATTTATCGGTGATGAAGGTTGTCTTCTGCTTATCCGAGGAATGCATCGCTATTTGATTGTAACCTGAGTACGCATCTATGAACGTCAGGAGCTCGCGCCTAGCTGTGCTGTCGACCAGTTGGTCGATTATGGGAAGAGAAAAGCCGTCCTTAGGGCATGCTTTGTTCAAGTCAGAATAGTCGACGCAGACTCACCACTTCTCATTGGATTTCTTAACTAACACCACGTTGGCGATCCATTCAGGATAATTAACCTCCTCAATGAAGCTTGCATCCAGCAGTTTGTCGGCCTCTTCGGCGATCACTGCATATCCCTCTGGATTGAACATTCTTCTCTTCTGCTTAACCGGCCTAAAGCTTGGATCTACGTTCAATTTTTGGACCATCATCTCAGGATTGATGCCCGACATATCCTAATGAGACTAGGCAAACACGTCTCTATTTTCTTGGAGGAAACTCATCATTTGAGCACGATGGTCAAGAGCCAAAGATGACCCAACCTGTACTATTTTGCTAGGGTCATCCTCATTGAGTGGGATATAAGCACCTCCATCCAGGACTGAGTGAGTTGATTATCAAGGCTTGCTTGGGCACGCCCTTCTTCACTGCAATTGAATAGCAACGCTGAGCCTCATGCTGGTATCCTTAAAGATAACCGGTCCCTCCCTCGGTGGGGAATTTCATCATTAGGTGGTACGTAGATACCATGGTCCTCATGGAGTTAAGTAAGGGCTGACTGAGGATGACATTGTAAGTAAACAAACAGTTTACTACAAGAAATTCCATCATTGATGTTGTTTGATGCTACCCTTCTCCGACCGTGACGGGGAGTAGGATGACACCTTTAGAAATAACCTTGTCCCCTGCAAAGTCGTGCAGGGGGGTTTGGATAGGTCGGAGGAGTGATCTGTCGACTCTCATCTTGTCGAAGGCTTCAGCAAATAGTATGTCTGTTGAGCTGCCCGTATCGATGAGGATGCAGTACACCTTTCGATTAGCTATGGACATGGCCACAACCCGAGCGTCGTCGTGCAAGTGTCGGATGCCTCGCGCATCTTCCTCAGAGAATGTTATGTTACATGGGCTCATTCGTTGCTCCTTGCACGACCCGTTTTCTAAGTCAACATAATGATTAGGATCGGTGCAGTGAGCGTGAGCCTTTCGAGCCCGGTTCGAGTCTTCGACCCTAAGGGTCCTTCGCAAATAGATCAGATTTCAATGCCGTCGTTGAAAGGTTTGCTCGGTTGCTCATCCTTTGAGCTCGCTTATACTATTTAACGTACTCACTCAAGTGTCCTTTGTGGATAAGAGTTTCAATTTCTTCTTTAAGATCAACGCAATCGCTGGTGTTGTGATCGTGATCGCAATGAAAATGGTAGTAGTTGCATTTATCCCATTGATTTACGTCTATTATCATACAGCTCATCCATCTTAGAAGCTTCATATCTCGGATCTTTTGGAAGACTTGATCCAGAGAAGTACTAAGGGGAGTGTACGAACTAAATGGGCTTTCAGGATGTCTGCTCGGTCTTTACCCAGGTAGAGCGTCTTCGTTTGACCCTCTCTTGTCGTGCCTCGCTCGAGGCTGTACCTCCTCTTTACGCTTTCTGTCCTTCGCCGAGCTCTCCATGCTCCTCGTAGATTTCCTTGAGATAAAAAGGTCCTCAGTGTTAGAATATTTTTGGGCTCGATTCATAAGCTCTCCTAGAGTAGTAGTGGGTTCTTCCCGATAGAGAAGACGAACCTCCCCCCCCCCCCCCTTGAGGCCTTCTATCATAGTAATTAGCGCGATCTTATCCAAGTAGTCATCAACTTTCATTGCCTCCCCATTGAATCACCTGATGTAATCCTTTAAAGTCTTACCTTCCCTTTGCTTGATTATGAGTAGGTGAGTGGACGGCTTCTGTCGCTCCTTCCCGACAATGAACTATGTCAAGAAGGCTTTACTAAACTTGCCAATTGAGCTAATAGATGTTACTCCCCAAACCTGAAAATTAGATTCACAGGAATCTCAATCACTAAACTCGGTGCCGACAACCTCCGTAGTACCCCATTCTCAGCCCCCAGCGTTCATATGCTAAGTTTCGATCTTGGGATCCTACAAGGAGGATTTTTTAATGTACATTTGTCTCATAAGGAGTATAACCACAAGTATACCTAAATCATAAAGGCAACATCATCATCACGTATCCACTAATATAATCATTTGAATACAATGCTGAAAGGGAAATACATATATTGTAATCAAAGCTCCAAAAGGACAGCTGCATGCTCCAAGCTCAACGCTGTTACAACCTAACGCCACCTGCACGCATCTACTGTACAAAAGCTTATAAAAGGTTAGAGGGTGGTGAAAGTGTGTGCCCAAGATAAGCTCTAAGTATACCATAAAGCCCATAAATCATACATCATCAAAATAAGTGAAAATATTAACAAGATCATGAATCATACGATATCAAAGTAAGTGAAAATATACTAGTAAGTCCATGAGTGCTATCAGCCATACCAAAGCTATAAGATGCAAAATATAATAAGACAAAAACAGATACTGAGGATGCAATACAATATGCAAATCCTGACAAGCCACGAATACCATCAACCTCATCTAGGCCATATAAGTATAAAAATATAGTAACCCAAAATGCTAAGTACTGCAGATGTAATGTAATATGCGGTGCGAATGAAAGGACCATGCTGGAATGTGAAGTTGGGATGATAGTACGTAGTATCGTCAGCTACGGGGTCCACCATAAGGGACTTCTATCCAAACCAGTCCTATACCTAAATTTGGATAGTCCGACTCAATGTGCTAAACTCCTGATCTCAGGTTAGTCACGCGCCTAATTAGAATTCTAGCCATGCGAAGGTACACTTAACAAATAGTTATGAACCACCAGTCCCGAGTGGATAGTGAATGAATGAATGAATGGATATACAATTTCTGCTCAATAAGTCCACATATCAGTACGGTTGCTCTATGGAGAAATCACCGGGGTCTATTACACTCCACACTGACTACCTCCTCCCTAGCTGCACAGCCCAGCAAATGGAAGAGACCTCACTATCCACCTAGCCAGCAATCTACCAATACCTACTCGGCTCATTGATGGTGGACTCATTTACGAGCTGGTCATACTCAGCCTAACTTATAGCCCCTCACTTAGGCGGATAAGGCCACACCCCCTTCCAATGACCACGACATAGTGAAAGACACGGCCTCATGGTATATGCACCGATGTTCATATTTCACTCGGTTTAGACGTTGGAGCATCTCCTGGTACCAAGGAGGTTCTAGAATTTTCACCCAATGACATCCTACGTGCCCACAATGCTACAACCAAGTATTTTTGGTGTCCCATTTAGCCATCCATGATGTATCTATCGAGGCCACGGTCCTGATGTTACTAGGGCATACAATGATTAAGTCACATATATATGAGTAACACTATCTAGTCATGCAACAATCCTGTGCGTGCGCGATAATGTGGGCACTCCATCTTATAAGGAGTCCAGTAAATAGTCTTCTCAATGGCATATGCTATGATCAAACATTCCTCATATCAGGTAAACATATGATGCATATGGGCATGAATCATGGAGTTATACTAAGCATTTTATATGGTGATGAACTATCCTCACAACGAAGATGGGCCTTGATGGCCTACACACAACAAGTATGGGCCTATTTATGGGCCCTAGGGAGAGTTATAATGCGGACATTTAACCAACATTATTCTTATAATATGAACGTCAAACCAACATAGCTCCCAAGGCATGGCCTGTCATAAATGTCATTACATAACTCATGGTGAAATCATACAATGCAATAGACCTTGTATACATCTTATTGGGCCTCAACCCATGGGCCTCAAATATATTAAATGGGCCTCAACCCACGGGCCCTAAAACATCACAATGGGCCTTAACCCATGGGCTCCAAATACAGTACAATGGACCTCAACCCACGGGCCCTTATACATCACAATGGGTCTCGACCCATGGGTCTTAATACATCATAATGGGCCTAATCACATGGGCCTCATGTATATCAAAGGTGGGCCTCACAGATGGGCCTCATACATATCAAAGGCGGGCCTCACAGATGGGCCTTATACATATAGCAATGTGGGCCTCAATGGAAGGTCACATGTACATCAATATGTAATATATATATATATATATATATATATATATATATATATATATATATATATAAATGAATCATATCAAAAGACCAACTGGACTGCACTCCCAATAATAGTGGTGAGAATGATTTCCACCATTTAAAACTTTCGAGTCCCACCATAACATTTATTTTATACCCAATCTGATCAAAAGGTCACACAGACCTGAATTAAGAGGAAAAACAATTTTCCTAATGATCCTGAACCTATGTGGCAACAAGGTTTCCATGGCAGACACTCAATCCCCACTGCTTTTGCTCTGTGGTCCACTTGATACAGGATCTGTCTCATTTTTTTAACTCAAGCTTTAAAATGATCTTTCAAATGGTTGGATGGCTTGGATGCAACACATGCATCATGGTGGGTCCCACAAACCTTGCTGATCTCAACAGCAGTGGGACCCATTGTCCCTGTATAATGGGTGGACGGCATGTATAAAACACATATCCCATGGTGGGTTCCACCATCCGTGGACAGTGGGAATAAAACACATACATCATTGTGGGTCCTACATGGGGCCCACCATAACATTTGTTTTCCATCCAATCTGTTGATAAGGTCGCACGATCCTGGAGGCAGGGGAAAAATAAATTTCAGAATGCTCCAAAACTTATGGAAAAACCCAAAAGGGTTTCAATGGCAGACGTTCAATCAACTGTTTCATGTGACGTGGGCCACCTGAGTAATTTATACAGCTAATTTTTGGAGTGGGGCCCACTGCCCTAAGGGGCCATCAAATGTGTGGCATGGATGTTCAACACACATCACGATGGGCCCTGTAGCGGGGCCCATGGCCCTGGCCTCTCACACTTTCCACACACAGCAAGCAGCAGGATGCTGTTGCGTGTCAGACAGTGGTAGCGCCTGCTGCCTCTGTTTATATTTTTTTATTTTTTGTGAAATGGAGTTTTTTCACGATTTTTCCCATGTGGGCCCCGCATTAGGTGAATCTGACCCAGTCGTTGGATTACATGGCTCAAGACAAACCCATCAAGCTTAATATTTGAGGTGTTTTGGTGCATAAAAACATCAGGGTGTATTTCAACGATAAGAATACTGTTCATTATGCTATGACCCGCCAGAAACTCAGATTAACCTCATTTTTTGGCTTTATGCCTAAAATGATATAGGGAATAGGATAGAAGGCGTGGATCAGCTTAGTACATCAAGGTGGGGCCTGCATGAGCGCCTTACCCCAAAAGCTTAAACCAAGCTATAATATATATATATATATATATATATATATATATATATATATATATATATATATATATATATATATATATATATATATATATATATATATATATATATATATATATTGTGTTTCTGTTACCGTCAATACACCCCTGCTCACTCTTTACTGGACCATGTCCAGTGTCCCTGGATGCTGGACGGTTTGAATATGACACATTTAAGGTGGGCCCCCACCCACAGACGTACTACCAGGGTGGGCCACCGAATGGTTGGATGGTGTGGATAAGGTACACATCAAGGTGAGGTCAATCCAGGTGGGCCACATGGCCACATCATCACATATAATAATAAAAAAAATGGAGGGGAGAGGGAGGTGAGAGAGAGAGAGACACACGTGTGATGGAGGGACCCCGACACTATGGGCCCTCCTTTGCAATCAATGATACATCAGGTGGGTCCCATTACATGTGGGCCCACCAAATCAAAGATCTACATCAGGTGGGTCCCTTTCACCACCAAGATGTAAGGTCTAGATGACCCCTATCCATGCAAAGAAAATAAACATCATGATGGGGTCCATGAAGAATGGCCCCATCATGGAATGATCGTGAGAATCAAGGTGAGTCATCGGTCACACCTAGGGTCCAAAGTGAGATCCATACCATTAATCGGGAGGCTCAATTGGCACTTCATTAAAAAAAGAAATTTAGGCTTAATAGAAGCACCTACAAACAATGAAGATTCACCCACCTGTGATCTCTTCTCCCTTCTTCCGCCTATATGTTCTAGAGCTCTAAGGAAATAATTCCAATGATTGAGATGAGGCTTGGATGGTGTGGATGGGAGATAGGAAGGTGGGCCACACATGGCTTCTCTCATGGAGAGCCTGGACGTTGAATGCTCTCATGGGGTTTACTTGAAAAATGAAGAAATGAGAGAGAGAGAGAGAGAGAAAGAAAGGATGGGATGTAAAGAGAGAGAGAGAGAGGGATGGGTGAGTGAGTGATGGGTGATGGGTGAGTGATGTGTACTTGACATGTATGGGTGTGTAAGAGAGAGGGTGAGAGAGTTGACTTTAGGGTTGCTTTTGGGGATGGGACATGTACTTGACATGTGAGGTGATTGAATTGGATTGATTTGACATGTAGTAAAGATTCTCTTGGGATTACAAATGCGCGAGTCATGGCGTTGGAACATGTGAGGTGTTTTCTCAAAATAAACGCGTGCCTACATCTTTTGACCTGGGTACCGGGTCGGTGTGTGAGTCATGGCGTTGGAACCGTGGCGACAGTGCGGTCGTAATAGTACACGTCTCAGATTAAGCCAACTCAAATCTACAGGATATGACTTAGGGTTATGCGCAAACGCTGATCATAGGTTGCAGGTTACCGGAATTCAACGAGAAGGATCGTGAGAGTCGATGAAACAATACAGGCTAGGATACGGGTCTTACAATAAACTTTGGCTTCAATTGCCTATACCAACTTCGTGCTACCCTCGTGAGGGTTAAGGAGAAGGCTCGACACATGATTGATTTGGATGCTGACTGGAGTTCCATCCAAGATCTGTAAGACTCCATATGTTCATCGGCTCTCCAGAGCCCGAATACGGGATGATGGGTGGCATTCGAAACCTTGAGGGCAAGGTCGAGCTCATGATCTCACTGGTGAATGCTGGCTCTGTCTCTTCCATCATTACTTCGATCGTTGTAGGGGATTGTACTTGATAAGCCTGGTGCATGACACTGATCGGACCTTAGAGTTCATCGAGATGAGCTTCCCATAAGTCTCTATTCTCAGTGACAGTTTCTAGTGCCTAGTCATCCTCGAGCCTTTTTTCATGTCTCCTCTTTTCTAATTCATGACGGAGGTCGGTAGGAGCTAATGCTGAGGTTCCTGAGACATGGGTTGGAGATCGGGTTGACATACCCTGAGAAGCTCCCCTTTAAGACCCAGTAGGGGCAGAGTTCTCTATGGTCACTGGGGCAACTACCTCTTGAACGACCTCATTTGACCGAGCTCATTAGCTAATGTCTCAACTTGATTTTGGAGCGAATGATATCAGCCTCCCTGGTTCCAAGACCGCTACGTTGGTCTTATAGGAGTCGACTCAACTTAACTTGTAATTGAGAGGACGAGTTTCGCTCTCCAACCGGCTCGGGATCGACAACAGTGGTCGGAGAGAGTGCTTTCTTTCTTCCTTTCACCATTTTGCTCTTTTCTAGTAGAACAAGAACTATTTTCATATCATTCCCACATAAGGTACCAAAATGTTGATGCAAAAATCTGGCTCACCTTCACCGAGCTCTAATCACTTACGTTAAGCCCTATATATCTGCACCGAGCTCTGATCACTTATGTGTATATCTACATAGGAGAAGCATAAAGGAGACCCTAGATAGGACAGAGGACATTCTGATGCCAAATTCAGGCTAGGAATCTGGGTCTAAGTAGTGTGGATGGGTTTCGAGTGAGAGATTTTATGTACCTGTCCCTTTAGATTAACTTTGCATTTATAGTATCGATGGTGTATTGTGGTTTCTTCATCTTTGGCATGATCTCAACCACTAGGTGAAGCGTGTGATAGTGACGATATTGTTGTTTACCCCGTGATCATGGGCGAGGCAGTTACTCCTATCGTAAGTTACTAGAGTATATTCAACCTCATTGGTTGGTCAATAGTTATCCGATCCGAGCTCCCTGGCTAGACAAGAATTATCCGAGACTGAGCTTGGGTGGGCCGAGTTTAGGAAACCTTTCGAGGATGATCAGATTTAAACCGAGGTCAGAGCAAATATAACTCCCCATACTTTCCAGTACTCGGGTGTTACCGTGTAACCTAACTTGGTATAAATACAAACCTAGGTTAATCAAGCGTTCACGTTCATTCTAGTCAAAATTCGACCATTGGAAGAGGGCCTCATTCTTAAATCAAGCAATCATACCAATGAATTAAACATACCAACCAGACGTCAAAAAAAAATGGGAATTTGACGTTCACTTGGAGTGGCCCGCTATAATGTAAAGCAACCCCAATATAAGGGCTTGTAACTAAATGACTCATAGTGGGTAGTCCCACATTTTAAATATAAATACAATAAGAAGATAAATAAAAAACAATGTATATGTAATAAAAATAATTAAATATTTAATAATATAAAGTCTTGAGATGGATGATCCTTACTTATAGAGTGGGACCCATAACATGAAAAGAAATGAACACATGTGCGAAGGATAAAAATAATAATGATAATAAAGTGACATAAATAATGGATAATTTATAATAAAGAAAATAAAGGATTTCATTAATATTAGTGTTTGGTTAGTAACTATAGACACTGAAAATTGGTGCCCACACTGATTCGTATTTTTATGATTTTGGTGGTGGGGGTGATTAGGTTGATGAATGTTAGAGTTTCCACTAGCCAATAAATCTCATAATCTCGCAGTTGACTAGAATTCGCAGAATACGTAAGGTTGGAGAAATCTGGAGACTCTCCTACCTTAGATTGACTCCTAATCTGTAATTCGAAATTCTAAGTAAGGGACCTCGGTTACAAAGATGGAAGGTGTTAGGCATCCTCTCTGCCTGTACAAAGGTACAGTCTCTACTTAGTTTGGTAAAATAATCTCAAGGGATGATGGATGTTGTGGTTGAGATGGAACTAGACACATAAGCGGAGTTTTGATGTAGCAAGATTTGAGATTTCGGTAAGTCATAGAGAATACGTCCAACAATGTGTCTAGAAGGAGGACGAAATGATGTTTATGCAAAGAAGTAAGAGAAATAGACTAGATCACTAGGAATTTATGATGTAACTGGATCTAGTATACGGCAAGTCACAGAGCATACGCACACTAGAGATTTAGAGAAGCAAGAGAATTGAGAAGGGAATAGATGTCATGATGAATGCTTGCATGTAAAATGAATGGATCTTTGGATCGATCTTTAGTAGGCTACGCATGGACTACACCATGACCAATCCGGGGTAGACTTGGGGATTAAGATGGTTGGAAGGTAGGGAGTAGGCTAAGGGGATAGCTAAAAAATCTGAACTTGGAGGCTTCAGAGCTTCTCCTCACCCTCACTCTCTTCCTCCCTCTCTACCTCCCTCTCACTTAGCTTTTAAAATGAGAAGTGGATGTTGAAATGTGAAGAGGAGATGGCTATTTAAAGCCTTCTCCAATGGTCTTTTGGTAATTTTTGGGTTTGAGGAGGGTAAATGCTTATGTGGGAGGTGGTGATTGGTTGAGGGGAGGGAAATGCCATATGGCACTCTCTTATTGGCTATTGGGCTTGGTAAAGTGGTAAATAAGCTCGAATATGGGTGTAATTTCCTGAGAAAGTTGACTTTCGGATGCTGAGACAACTGTCCCCAGAGGTTCACACGTGGGCCGCAAGCGGTTACAATCGAGGTACCGCTGATGGTAGTCCAACTACCGCCCGAGCCAAGCTCGAGCCGCGATCGCACGTTCCACCTCGTGTAGCATGTTGGTTCGTCCGGTGGTCCCTTTTTTGAGTTTTTGGCTCGGCCAGGTGTATTCTAGGCTCTCTTGGCTCTAAATGGGTTCTAGATTCGGGAGGTTCTAATGACTTACATTAGGGTTTCGGGTTCAGGTATGGTTTTGATAAGGGTTTTGGGATCGAGTAAGGTTTGGATTAGGGTTTCGGGTTTAGATAGATCGCGGTTCCTGGACTGTCTTAGCCTTCTCAAGATTTTTGCTTGGGTGAGGTGTCTACAGATGCCCCTCTTTGACTGAGGTTGTGAGCAACCAAAAGTCAAAGCGAGTGGACACCCCACCCTTCTGGTAAAAAAGAATAGTGATTCGAATCTATTGCCTACCATTGTATCATTGTTAGCTGATTGTTTAGAGAAAGATGACTTGCACATATCACGAGGGTTGAGAAAAACGTTGCGATTGTCCCTTGCGCATTTGTCACAACTTTACAGGTCACCAATCACAACCTTTTCACGTCAAATTGTTAATAGCATTGAAGGTAAATCTGAAAGTAGGGCCTCTGCACGTTTGTGTTTGGTCTATCATTCTTTTGTTACGTAATCACCCTAGGAATATTTGGTCTATTTGATCGTCAAAATGGTTAGATGCCCTACGAATTAGTGCGGCCTTACGGGGAACTCACTATGCCGACTTGAACTCGATCAAATTTTTCGATCATCCTGGACTACGTATGTGCAGGTAGTCCTTTATCATGCAGTTTGTTGATTCTGATACTTTGGTTACAATGGATTATTATCACTTTGAGTTTGATTATTCTTTCCAGAGATAGATCCAATCATTTTTACTAGCATCCGTACAACTGTCCAGATATAGAGATCCGTCCAATCGTACATGTATCATGTACGGATTCGATTATCCTCTGGAAAAACCTGGGGGGACCGAATCTTATTTAGTTGTTTGCACTGACCGCAACTGAAAAATATAGAAGATTCCTCAATGTACTGTGTGTGTCATGCATTTTTTTAAAACTTTGTGGAGACTATCCTTTTCGGAGATAGATTCCTTAGGGATTTTATTTGAAAATATATTTTTTTAGATTTTTTAGAAATATCCATTCGATTTCGCGGGTGGACGTCGTCGTTCGGTTTTTATTTGTAAAAGATGAGATGCCTCCATTAATAAAATAAATGACGCTAAATATTTGAAATATTTTTTGAGTTTTTGAAAACATACGTCGAATCACGTAGATGGTTGTGATCGTCTGGTTTTTATTGACTAGTAGACAACCTCCACTAATAAATTAATGGGGCATTTTATTTTAAATATAGATTTTTTACATTTTTGTACATTTTTCCAGCAATTTTCAGATAGTGTTTTCTTGAGATTCTCAATTTATCGCGAGATTTTGAATTTCTCGCGATATTTTGGGATGGAATCAAGAGAATCTTTGCCTTTTTATTTTTTTCTTTTTTTTCTTGGGTTTTTACCCAAAGGTCCAAAGGAAGGACCAGTTACTTCTTTTTAACATGGGGGATAAGCATGCTGTCCCATGTGCTTTTAGTCAGGGGCGGCAATCAGACTGTCATCCGCGAGAGCCCAATTACCGCCGGTCCATTGTTTTGTCTACTAGTTCAAGTCGTGCATCTTTCCAGACCGTGGCTCCTTCCCACTTATTTGAATTCAGTTCTTAGGACGTCCAGGGACTCCATTGTGGTCCCTGAAAACTATTTTAGTTGAATTTCTTCTTAATTTTTTTCTTTGTATTTTTTTTCCTTCTCATATTTTCAGGTGATCATGTAGTTGAAGCTTAAGGCCTTTTTTGTTGAATTTTTTGGAGAAGACCTTGGTAGTTTTATTTTTTTTGGACCATGAGAGGCCATGATTGGGATTAATGAGTTCCTAAGTGAGGTTGGTGGGTCCATAAATGATGGAGGGGATCCTTGGATGGTGGTTGGTGGTGAGGAAGTCAATGCCAATTATGACATGGTTCCTACCACCATTGATGGAGGATATGAGGTTGGTTTGAATGGATTGGATCGCTTTGATAGGTTTGATGGGTTGGATGGACTTGATGGTTTTGATAATTCCATGTTTGATGGGCCATCGGATGTGATTGGCATGGGTGGACCATTAGGTGATGGAGATGGTGTTGAAAGGGTTGTGGATGGTCCGGATTTTGCTGGGCCGCTTTTGGGTGTTGGGGATGAGATTTTGACAGGAGTGGATGGTGTGGATCGGGTCCAGATAGGTGGCGGGCCCCACTTTGGTGGTTCGAGTGGTTTGGATCTGACAGGTGATGTGCTCCTTGCAAATGGCCTAGGTCAGATTTTTGGTACAGATTTCAAGGTAGTGATCGGACAGTCAGCTATTGTCAAAGGTTAGGACACTAGTGCCGTCAGCTACTAGGATACTTTAGGTGTCGCAGCTCCTGGGGAGTCTGTTTTCCAGACTGCTCCTGATGTGGCGATCGTTGGCAGCTCAGGCCCGCCTGTTGCAGCTTTTCAGGATGCTCTTCAAGATGCGATGGGTGAATCTGGCTTCTTTCGTCATCATGAGATAGATCTGTTAGATAAGGGGATGCCCATCTTTGATGATTTACCTGTGGATCCTAGGTTCCAAATTATAGAGAGCATACCTATCTGGACTTGTCGTTTGCAGCCATGCGGCACCTGTTCTGAACGGTTGTATATCTGAATTGAGAGCTTAACCAAGTCTAAAATCGTTGAGGTGGGCTCCTTGGGCTTCTAGGAGGTTCTCCTCCACTTTCACCGAGTTTTCTCGGACTAGCGATTGTTGAGTGCGGCTTTATATGATTAGATTCCAGCGTTGAACCTATTTTTCTTCAATGATCTAGAGCCGGGCCCATCACTAGAGGAGTTTGCATGTCTGTTCGGTCTCCCTCTCACCCAGGAACCTTATGTTCCTTAGTCTGAGCCAGTTCTTCCTACAGATCTAATCTCCTAGTTTGGATTTCTTGTTTCTCTTCCTACTATAGAGGGTAGGGCTGGTGAGCTTTTGCTTAAGCTCCTATATGATCATTGTTCTACTTCTCGAGGAGGTCGAGGATCAGATCGCCAACTTCAATGCCTGAATGCATTGATATTTTGTGTCTTGGCTAAGCTGCTTTTCTCAAGCTGGCGACAGTCATAGTTGGCAGTTTTACTAGATATATTTCACTGCATTCTATTCCGTAGGAGCATCGCTTTTGTGGTGCTAGTGGAGCTCTTCTTGGGTCTGACTGAGTGCTCACTTGGACACACCCCCATCCTCTAGAGCTATTAATCATTCCTTCATGTACTTCTCACTCTGGTCCTTTGCTTTGTTTTCTACTTGTAAGTTGAGTTCAACTGGTACCTTTTTCAGGTGTTGCTGTGGGAGCATCTTTATATGACCCCTCCTCTTGTGTGGCCCGATTCCCGCCATGCTGATGTGGTCTCTCTATTGATTGATGGCCTTCCCCTTAGTGCCGAGGCCACTGAGTCACTTTACCGTCGCATGCTCTCCCGACTTCGAGGATGGGAGATTAGTTGAGAGGCTTCGTGGCTTTGTCAGACACCCTTGATCTGTAGTGCCACTTGTACTCCTTTATTATTGTTAGGCCTTCGAGGATACTGCTCTTATCATCCCACTTGTTTCCTCTGACAGTTTGGCTTTTGGCATGATATCCCGAATTTTTCCTTTTCTGGATTTGGACATGCTCCTCTTCCTGCTGATTTGATCGCTCTGTACCGACGAGTCTGGATTTATTAGCAGGGCTCCTTAGATGTGACATCTTTGGATCTTGAGTCTTGGGCTCCTCCCTTGGCGACAGTGTCATACTAGCGATGGGTGGCAGAACAGTCACTTTATCACCAGGTTCTAGGCTAGCTTTTGATGGACGAGGCTGTTGATTGAGATATGGTGGATGATACTGCTTTGTCCTCTTCATGTGTTAATGATTCATTTAAGGCCTTCAAGGAGAGGCCCTTCATTGATCCATCCTTCTTACTTGCCACACATGGTCACCTAATCTCTGAGATCGCTATCCTTCGTCATACATGGGAGGATATGGCTCGTCAATTGGCAGTGGGGTGTCGGTATGATGAGAGCATGTTCACGGCACATCGCCTAGATAGGGATGAGGCATTCTACCTGCGCATGGAGATAGAGATGCTTAGGCAAAGATTATCGATACACGAGAGATTGGAGCTTACCTGGATTCCCTAGTTCTGATCAGCTTTTTGTCCTATGCATGAAAATTTTTTTATTTTTTATTTTTGTGAAGAAAGAAAGCAAAATACTTGTAAAAAGGTTTTAAAGGAATGAAAGATTTTGTTTGTGCCAAATTTGTTCGTGCTTGCTTGTGTTTGGATTTATACTTTGGATGATTGGGATCAGAATATTGGGCTCAGCCCACGTTGCATGCAGTCGTCTAGATTGTGCACTTGGGATCTCGGTTCCCTGAGAGGGCATCTAGGATCGTGTCTCTTAGATTTGAGCAGAGTTTGATAGAGTACTAATCCGAAGTTGATCTTTCCTTATATCTCATCGTAGTGTTTGCTGCCTCGACTTCTTTTGTACCCGCACTTTTTTTTTTCTAGTCATTTTTACCCGTAGTGCCCTTTCAGGTTTTCACTACGTCCGGCTCTTTCTATTATTTTTGCCCATAGCATCCTTTCAGATTTTCACTAGGTCCTAGGTTTTTGATCTTGTCTGCCCCTTGGCAGATATGTTGTTTTTACCCTTGATACCTTTTCAGGTTTTCACCAAGTCCGCTACATGCCTGCTATTTTTACTCGAGGCGCCCTTTCGGGTTTTAACTTCGCCCTTTTTTCTTAGACATCCCTTTTTTTTCTTTTTCTTTTTTTTTCTTTTTGAGTGCTGGAGAGACTACCTTCAAAGCCGGCCAACTGGTTACTACCTTCCTGTCCTTGTCTTTGAGTACAATCGTAAGTTGTTTTTGGTTAGTTTATTTAGGGATGTGAGATAGACTTGTTTTCTTCTCTTTCTGGGTCTTCTTTTTGAGATTTCCTATTTTTTTCTTCTTTTCTTTCTTTTTGCTTCCTCTTTTTATTTCTTTCTTTCTTCTTCCTTTTTTTAGGGGAGAAAATGACGAATCTTTCTGACAGGAGAAGTGGTAGATTTTTTTTAATTTTGGGTAGGAAAGTAATGGGTACAGCTTTGTAATTGTGATCATTGACAGGGTCAGGTATGGCTACCCGTGATAGACTTTCACATTATCGGCATTGATGGGCTTGAGAAGATCTTCCCCTTTCAGATTAGTTAGCCGAAGAGCGCTTCCTAAGAGAACTTCTCGAACGATCAGCGGTTCATCCCACGAGGGTTTGAACTTTCCTCCCGGATCTAGCAAATGTGGTGGTAAGATGCGCTTCATGACCATGTTGCCAACTTTGAAACTCCTCGTGCGAACCCTCTCGTTGTAGGCTCGTGTGATCCTTATTTGATAACATTGGGAGTGGTTTAGCACACGCATACGCTTTTCATCTGTCAGATGCAGTTGATCGTACCTTGCTTGTTGTCACTCACCCTCCTCGACCTAGTTTTTCAGCAATATCTGAAGTGATGAGATTTCAATTTCGACTGGTAGCACTGCTTCCATACTGTATACGAACTCATATGGAGTTGCACCTGTAACAGACCGTTCAGACGTTCGATAGGCCCAAAGTGCATAAGGAAGCATCTCCGACCAGTCGCGATGTCTTCACCATTTTCTCCAGTATGCGGATGAAAGTCTTGTTTGCAGCTTCGACTCCACCATTTATTTGAGGACGGTAGGGACTTGACGTATGACGTTGGATCTTGAATTTCTCAAAAAAATCGCTCATCCTTTTATTAACGAATGGAGTTCTGTTGTCTGTGATAATGGCCTGAGGGACCCCATAGCAGCTAATGATGTTGTTCTTCATAAACCTAACTACATAAAATGTTGCGATTGTGGTGTATGATGCTATCTCTATCCACTTGGTGAAGTAATCTACCGCCACTAGGATGTATTCATGCCTGTTTGAAGCTTTAGGGCTGATCTTTTCAATGATGTCCAGCCCCCACACAGAGAAGGGCCATGGTGCCGTCAAGTTGTAGAGTTCGGAAGCAGGGGCATGGATCTGATTTGCATGCTCCTGATACTTGAAGCATTTCCTGACGTGTTTACAGCAATCTGTCTCCATCATAAGCCAATAGTAGCCAAGTTGTAAGATCTTCTTTACCATAATATGTTCATTCATGTGTAGGCTGCACAATCCTTCATGGATTTCTGACATGATCTGTGCCACTTCCGCTCATCCACACAGCGGAGAAGGACTTGGTTGAAGGATCGCTTGTAGAGGATGCCCCCGATGATCATGAACTGTGCTGACAGTCATTGGATAGTGTGACGATCAGCTGGTGTTGCTCTTTCCAGGTATTTCTGATGTTTGAGATATTTCTTGATGTCTGTGTACCAAAGCTGATCATTCACGGGTGGTTCATCCTCGTCGATCTATAGGTAGAATGTGGGTTCCTCCAGGAATTCAACGGTAAGCTCCCATTTATCAGCTCCTTTCAGGATTTCCAACACTAAGGTGAGGGTGGCCAGAGCGTCTATGAGCTGGTTCCTGGCTCGAGGCATGTAAGAGAATGTGATCTCCTCGAATTCCTTGATTAAATTTTCCAAGTAGACATGATACGAGATCAGCTTTTCAACCTTGGTCTTCCAGTCACCACTTATTTGATTATGATGAGTTGCGAGTCTCCAAAGACTCGTAACTTCTTTACATTAAGGATGATGGCTTCTCTTAGTCCAGTTATGCATGCTTCATATTCTGCTACATTTTCAGTACACTGGAATGCCAATCACCTGGATATGGGAATTTGGACATCTTTGGGAGAGTAGAGTATGGCACCTACTCCACTCCCTTTTGAATTTGCAGCCCCGTCGAAGAAGAGTGTGCACTCTCCCGCCTTTCTGTCTTCTTCTTCCTCAATCAGGAGGATATCTTCATCAGGGAAGAAAGTCTTCAGCGGTTGGTAGTTAGGCAGAGAGTGTACTTCTAAGTGGTCGGCCAGTGCTTGCCCCTTGATTGCTTTCTGAGTGACATATGTGATGTCAAACTCCAAAAGCAGTAGTTACCATTTTACGATTCTGCCCGTTAGTGCTGGTTTCTCGAAAGAGTATTTTAACAGGTCCATATGAGTGAGCAGAAGGATTGGGTGAGCGATCATGTACTGTCGTAATCGCTGCGTGGCCTAGACCAGGGCAAGGCACGTTTTCTTTAAGCTGGAGTACTTGGCTTCATAACTTGTGAACCGTCGTCTTAGATAGTATATTGCTTGATCCTTTCTTCCTGTGTCGTCGTGTTGGCCGAGAACTCATCTGATTGCTTCTGCCACGACCAAGATATATAGAAGTAACAGTCTTCTAGGAGTAGGTGGTATGAGCACTGGAGGTTTTAGCAAATACTTCTTGATCCTATCAAATGCCGCTTGGCAGTCGTCATTCCATTCCTTTGGCCATTTCTTCCACAAAAGTTTGAATATGGGCTCACAGATGGGAGTGAGTTGTGCGATGAATCGGCTGATATATTGGATCCGTCTGAGAAAACTCCAAATTTCTTTTTCAGTCTTGGGTGGTGGAATTTCGATGATTGCCTTAGTCTTGTTCTCGTCTACTCGAATGTCATCTTCACTGACAATGAAGCCCAAGAGCTTGCCTCTGGTTGCATCGAAGACATATTTTTATGAATTGAGACGGAGCTTGAACTTTTCTAACCTGTCAAAGAGCTTCTTGAGGTCTTCGAAGTGTCCTTCAATCATGCGAGACATGATGATCATGTCGTCCACGTAGATTTTCATTTCCTTGTTTATCATGTCTTGGAACAAGGCAGTCATGGCTCGCTGATATATAGCTCCTGTGTTCGTCAGCCCGAAGGGCATAACCTAATAACAGAAAGTTTCCCATGGTATGATGAAGGATGTCTTCTCATGATCTTCGATGGTCATCTTAATCTGATTGTAACTGGAGAAAACATCCATGAAAGAGAAGATCTTGTGTCCTACAGTATTATCCACCAGTGTGTCGATATGAGGCAGAGGAAGTCATCTATAGGGCTTGCTTTGTTGAGGTCCCTAAAGTTGTACACGTTCTGACTTTGTCATCCTTCTTTGGTACCAGCATGATATTTGTGTGCCATTCTGGGTAGTTGGAGACTACTAGGAATCCTGCATTGTATTACTTGATGACTTCATCACGGACTTTCAAGGCCCATTCTGGCTTCATTCTTCATAGCTTCTGCTTAATAGGCTTCATTGCTGGGTTTCTTGGAAAATGGTGCACCACCAAGTCTTCATTAAGCCCTGACATGTCTTCGTAAGAGAATACAAAGTTGGATAACCTTGGTCTCAGGAATTCCATCATCTTCTGTTTGTACTTCAGGGACAGCGATCTTCCGATGCGAACCTCTCTAAGGAGTTCCGCTAATCCTAAGTCCATAATCTCGTAGTCATCTGCCATAACTTTGGCCTTTGTTTCAAACTTTTTGAGGGAATTCTTGAGTTCGAGAGTTGTATCATCATTTCCCTTATCCTAGGCTTCATCTAAACCCATGAGTTCAAAATCTAACTCTAGATCAAAATCATACTAGTCAACCTTGAACTCAAGCGCTGTGTGAAGTGCTTGGCATAGTGATTTTTGAAAAATTTTCTATTATTTTTGGATTTGGAGATTTTTTGATGTTTTGTGATTTTGAGGAATATTTGATTTTTTTGTGCGTTTTGAAATATGTGATGTTTTTATATTTTGAAATTTTTTTAATTTTTTTATGTTGTCAAGGGGTCTCGAATAGGACGGTGTTGCGATTCATGATTGCCCCTGTCCTAGTTCGAGGTACCAACTACTATTTACATTGACATTTTTTGGGATCGACATCCCTAGATGGCCTACCAACTGATTCAATCATTAAGGGGTAGCCGTCCATCCTGACTCTTTCCCCCTTTCGATCCTGATGTTATGCTCTGTAGGTATTTGTGGGTCACCTGTCCTAATGACCATGATGTCTGCTGGACTGGACTCGGAGTCAAAATCTAATTTGATCTCTTCGCTGAGCAGTTGGAGCTCTTCTGGCTCCTTAGGTTTATCTTGCGATGGAACCTTGATGTCTATCTAATCTAGGGAGGGCCATTTCCTTTTATCAATCCAATGGACGGGCTGCTTCTGCCCCTTGTGCCTCTGAGTTGGTGGTGGGGATGTGTCCCCTTGACTGTGGGTAGGTGTAACACCCTGAAAATCGGGGGTCATGTTTAAACTCAACTCCCGAATTCCAGACCGTCACTTATGCAACAAAAATGATTATGATTCAATGTTGTCTGATTTAAAGCATTCACATGAGTAAAAGTATACCAAAAATGCAATTCATACTCCAGATCCAGTGATAAAAGCAAGCGGAAGACTAAACAATATATATATCACTGTAAGGAAAAACTAAGTAGATCTCATCTGTCTCTAAAGTATGAATACATCTCTGAGTCTCATATACATATACATGAACAAAATCAAATGTTCAAAATAGTCCCACTGAAGTCCCATCAACCCAGGTCGCCTATGCAAAGCCATCATGATACTGCATGTACGAGAACTCGTCCTGGTCCTCGTCGAAGTCTGGCTCTGCCTCCTGGATCTCAGCCTCACCTGCATCTACAACAGAGTCTGGTGGGTTTTACAAACATCATCCCGTAACGTGGGAGTGAATGATCAACTCAGTGGAATTATAGAGCAAAGATTAGCATGTTCACAAATCAATCATGCGATAATAGTAAAGCAGTAAATCAGACAATCCTAATACTGTTGTTAATGCAAGATGACATGACGTGATGTATGCCCTCACCGACGATCTCCCTCATACGGCACCATCTTACGACCGCGGCATGCAATCGACCCTCAAGTGCTCCACATCTTCCAGGCACATGCAATGGTATGGTGATATGATTTCTGAGTTGTTATTAGTTCATTCAAACAGCAGGATTGGGAAACTAAGGTACTTTCCTTATATCAATCCCAACACAGATCCTGTCTAGGGTCGTCACTCCTAGTAATCTCATACGATGTATATTTTGTAGGTCGCTGCAAGGGCTGCCAAGGCTGTTGCTCGTACTCATTGCACCGCTCCCCCACCACCTTATCAATACAGGCCTACTGTACTCTACTGCTACTGAAGGGTCGTCGCCTCCCGTAGACTCAGAATACGCTCGCGGTCACTACAAAGGACTCATCGCCTGATCAGTGTAGGCCGACAGCTAGAATATAGTGTCCCATACCACCATAATCTGCTTACGAGACTAGGTGCTCACTGGTCACTACGGGGAGGTTTGTGGCCCCAGCGTAGGCCGACAGCTCGACCACGGTGTCCCATACCACCATGCCCGGCTCATGAGTTTTCGTGGATCAAGGTACCATGGTTAACAGGGTTTACAATGGTAAGTTCAGTACCCTAGGTTCAAGCAGTTATGACTCATATAGGGTGAACATACATCGGTCAGTCGGGTTACTTGACGGGTTCGACTAGCGCGATCGCATCTCAAGTCGAACGACATGAAGTGCGTAAAACACTTCGCGTGGCCTAAGCACTGCCGCCAACTCCAAACACGACTCGTGTTCATCGACGCGTCGTTCGTGGCCAAGACTAGCCAGCCACGAATTTGCTCGGTTACCGACTGCCTGGACTAAGTCTAGTCCCAAACAATTATGGAATCACATTAGCAATCTATGTAAGAGTATTGAAATTGAAATACAATCATGTGAGCATGTTAACACATGTTATAACATTCAACTTAAGCAAATCTTCAAGCACATATATTTCATGCATGTAATGAAATCATGCATATAGTCAACATATAGAAAATCATTTAGGTCAGCATATTAATTGAGAAATCAATCTCAAACTATTTCATAACATCATTTAATTCAATACATACCAATACAAGCATTTATACAAACACATACACTACACACTTAAGTCTACATATAGTATATCGACCCGAAGTGCGCAATTAGGCGAATCTCTTCGCCAAACTAATTATGCACGTATTCTTAACTTCCTAATGTGACAAAAACCATGTCAATCACATCAGCAAAATATGAATGTAAACTGTACTTCCTACAAATGACTAAAATGCCCTAAATCTCATATTCTTCGTTGATTTACGAAACAGGAAACGGATAGCATATTGTACATGTCAAACGGCGATGCCGTCGATAATCTACTATTAAACGATATTGAAAGCGTTGGAAACCGTCAATCAAAGCGTCTAAAATCCTCACCTAGTCTCTTGTAGACGTGTCGTTTTGAACGGAGCGTATACGCTTCGTCAACGGTGATAAGAGAACCTGTTTTACAAGATCTATTGGTTAAAAAGCTATGGATCTTAGTGATCCTCAAATCAGTAACTTTTAGGGTTAGTTATTACCTGAAAACGTGGAAGAATCACCTGCTTGGTGATCAGGAGGTGTTGCTTAGGCACTAGCAACAGGTGGCACGAAGACTGGAAAAATCTATCCCACTCTCTCTCACAAACTCTCACCTTTTCTCTCTCCCAAATCTAGGGTTTCTTGCAATTTCGGATGGGAGAGAGGAGTGAGGGTTTCAACCCCTTTTATAAGCCCAAAAACGCCGAAAATAGGCTCCGGTACAAAGTTTACTTAGTGCATATCCAATTCGGGGTTGTTTCGGTCCAAAAGATGCTTTCTGGTGGTCCCCTGGTCGAATGCGATCAGAATTAAGCTCGTGCGTACTAGATCTAGCACGTATTAAGTTTTCAGTCCGGCAGGGCTCGCAGATCGCACGTGGCGGACCAGTTTCAGTTCAGCGGTCACCGCACGTAGATTAGGGCTGAAAGTCTCATGATATAAAATAGAAATTTCTTCTGATCCGAGGGTGTAATCTGGATGAATTCTGACGGTCAGAACGCTCAATACTGACGCGTCAAGTCGTGTGCCAGATTTGAATTTGAAATTCCAATTGTCCCTATTCGCACTCTCTTCGGTCCGGGCTCAATGAAATAGCCTGTGATTATCGGTTTGACTTGATTTTCGAAATGAGTGTCAAGTCCAGCTAGGCGGTTCTAACGGTCTAAGATAGGAGGTATCGGACTTTCGACGCGCGGTCTAGATCCAATACAAAGATTCAAAGTGGTCCAGAGAACAAACCTGCTTAGAGTTTGGTCCGAGGTTATAGAGTATTATAGAGTCGTTGGTTCTACTCGATTTGGGTCTTGTAGAACGTATTTAAAACGATCAGGGACTATTTCCCAGCTACTCCAGCGTTGCGCTAGCTAACTTACGCTTAATTTCCATAGGAATTAATTCTACGCAATTTTGGGTCGAGTTGGTACTCGAGCCCAAGTATGGAATTTTCACGGGCGTTACAGTAGGGATGGGTGCCTCCCCGTTCTTACTTATACCTTTTGTAATGAGTGCTCCTGGTTCTGGGTTCCCTATAGGTGCCCTTGCTTCCTTGCTCCTAGCATCATGTGATGAGTCTGGGGGTTCTACCCCTGGCACTGGAGATACTTTTGATGCCCTGAGGATCTTGTCCCACCTGATTAGTAGCCAAATTGACTCTTGGCTGAAATATTTCGTGAGTTTGAGCCTCTGGGGGTGGTCCTCAAGGGAAATCAATTTGTCCCCACAAACCGCCCTAGCCCTAACGAACTCGACAGGTGTGCACTTGAATGGTTGACCCTTTTTCAGCCTTTTCGTCTTGATCCTCTATGTCGGTTGATATCTCAGTCCTTGTCTCTACACATTGGCACGCGCTGGCTTTACTACCATACTCTTCTCATGGAACTTAGTATTGTAGTTTAGGATTAATTTCTCAGCAGGGGGGATGACATATTCAGCAGCGAGAGGGCGTGGGTTGGCAATTGAGTTCACAATTTTGAACTCGAAACTATGATATGATATGTCACCCTCTGCGTGCTGAACATCGATCACTGAGATGTCTGTTTCTGGGATATTAACCGTTACCGGTAGGATCATTTTTGGTTCGGCCAGCACTGAGATGATTCGATTTTCAGAAGGGAATTTAACCCTTTGATGGAGGGTAGATGGGATGGCTCAACAGCATGGAGCCACGGCTGCCCCAACAGAAGGTTAAATGAGGTAGGGATATCAATGACCTGGAATGTGACAAGTGTCATGTCAGGTCCAATTTCTATTTCAATGTCAATTTCTGTCACAACCTGCCTTCGGGAGTAATCAAAGGATCTAACACTCATGGTGCTGGGCTTGAAAGAAGACGGTTCTATCCCCAAACACTCGGCAGTCCTCAAAGGGCACACATTTAGGCTTGATCTATTATCTATGAGTACAAGTGAGACTTTGAAATTCTCATAACGAACAGCTATGTTTAATGTGCGCCCATGTTTGCGACCATCGAGTGGCAACACCTCATAAGAGAAAGTGATGGCTCGTGGTGTGAAGAGTTGTCCGATCAAACTTGTCACCATTTCAATAGGTACATTGAAATGGCCAAGCTATATGTCCTAGAGGGGGGGGAGGGGTGAATAGTGTAAGTGTTATGATTTCATATCCCTTTGGTTATCAAATTTTATCGTGCCAAAACCTATATCTATGTCTTGTATATCTTGTTTCATGTTTGAGACTATTCATTGCTTCAAGACATCGGACTTCAAGACAAGATCTTAAATGAAGAAAGTTTCAAGTCATGGATGAAGATTTCAAGAATAGAAGTCTTCAAGTATGCATGTTCAAGATACAATCAAGCTCAAGAAGACTTTGTTTAAGTCAAGATCAAGCTCAAGAAGGCCTACTACAAGATTCGTATATTCTCAAGCTTCTCTTAAGGGTCATCTAAGTATACAGACTTTCAATGTCCATCTCACTTTTAAGGTTTGTTTGACCTTAGATTGACCTTAGGATGGGATTTACTGTAGGTAATTCTGGATACATAATTCATATATTTTAATATGCTTGTATAGGCTGTTCTAAGACCAGTCCTAGGGACTTTAAGACCAGTCCTAGCTCTGCTACGATCAGTCTTAAGTTTTTCAGGACCAGTCCCAAGTTGTTGAAGATTTTTGAATCTTTCTGGTTATCCTACGACCAGTCCTGTGAGTTCTACGACTCATCCTTCGACCAGTCTTAGCCCTACGACTCAAACTCCAACAACTAAACTGGGGGTCCCACGACCAGTCGTAGGTGACCCACGACCAGTCGTAGGTGGCCCACGACCGGTCGAATGCTACCTAGGACCGGTCATGGAACAGAAAATCCTTATCCCGTGAAAATCTTTGAAGCTACGACCAGTCATAGGATCTTAAGATCAGTCATAGATGGAATTTTTCAGGCTATAAAATGAGCACGAACTTCAGAGTTTTAGTAATTCAATTCAACTCTAGTCAAGCATTCTTTAGGATATACTCTGAGATAAGTTAGTGTTTGTTTTAAGCTAATTTGTGCTTATTTAATATTCCTTTTGCTAGCTTGTTTTGTATTTGATTTTGATCTACATTCCAATCTCATTAGAAAAGGGAAATTTCTGATATTCCTTCTTCTTGGATTCAAAATCAAATAGAACTAGCCTTTTTGATTTAAAATCAATTAGACTTAGAACCATTCTTAAAGTGAGTATTGGACATTGAACGTTGAATCGAACTTCTATTCCGATTGGTTCTACCGAGCTACTTTAAAAGGTAATTCAGGTATTTTACATTTTTGTTATTTACTTTCTTTGGTTTTGTTTGAAATTTGTCAGAAAAATCTCATTGTATCGGTTATCTGAGGAGAGCCAGAAAACTCAGATTGTGGGGGTTTTTGGATTGTGTAAGCCTGAGATCAAAGACACAATTGTGAAGGTTTTAGGTGAACCTGTGAAACCTATTTTGATAGTGCATGCTAATTCCCCTGTGTGAGGATATTAGGAGTGGAGTAGCATTTTGTGTGGCTGTTGGATAACAGTTGGTGTACACACAGGCGAACCACTATATATCGTTGTGTTGTGGATGTGCGTTATTCTTTCATTCCTTTATTCATTCAGTTTTGTGCTTTGTGGCTGTGGATGAATGTTGTAATTATTTTATTTCAAGCAAGTGTGGATGAATGTTGTAATAACTTATGATTTATTTCTACAAGTTATTTTAATTTCCTTTCTTTTTATTCATCATTGGTTTATGATACAAAGGACGTTCTAGAAATAAGGTTTTCCTACCTTAAACCTGTGGTTTTTAGTGTAAGGTTGTCTTTAAAACTACTAAAGTATCATTCTCTTTATTTTAGGCTATTGAGATTACTTTAAATTCAGCATTGTGCTTTATTTCTTTTATTATTCCGCTGTTATAAGTTTTATTTGGCATTGCCCTATTCACCCTCCCTCTAGGGCATATAGCTAGGCCCTTTCAAGTGGTATCAGAGCCTAATAGCTCGTGCTTATTGTTTATTTATTGGATTTATTTCCTGAGCTAACGGTCTAAGCTATATTAAGATGTCAAATTTTGATAGTCTATCAGTCACTAGGCCACCACCTTTTAATGGCACAAACTATACCTATTGGAAAGCCAGGATGAGGATCTTCCTCAAATCCTTGGATGAAAGTGTGTGGCTGGCCACAGTGAATGAATGGAACCCTCCTATCACTGAAGTAACTAATGGCGATGGTTCAAAATCAATGAAAGTAACGGCTTACTCTCTTTGGACCACACTTCAGAAAAGTGAGAGTAGTGCAAATGCAAAAGCACTAAATGTAATTACTTTTGCATTATCACCAGATGAATTCAAAAGAATCATCTCTTGTGAAAATGCAAAACAAGCATGGGATGTATTAGAAATGACACACGAGGGTACATCAATTGTCAAGAAATCTAAACTCCAACTCCTCACAACTAAATTTGAAGAAATTCATATGGAGGAGAATGAGATGTTTATGTACTTCTACACTAGATTCAATGACATTGTGAACTCTATGTGGAGTCTTGGTGATAGAATCCCTGAAAGTAAAGTTTGCGTAAAGATATTACGCTCACTTCCTGAACGGTTCAATTCTAAAGTAACAGCGATTCAGGAACTTCGTGATACAGATACCATGAGGGTTGAGGAATTAGTTGGTTCACTTCAAACCTATGAGTTATCCTTTAAAGCTCCTAAAGGAAAATCAATTGCTCTCAAATCATCTAAAAATATTTCACAAGAGAGTACTTCAGATTCAGAAAATTTCAAAGATGATATGGCGCTTTTAGCAAAAAAGTTCTACAAAATTTTCAAAAGTAAGAAAAAAGTTGATTTTCAAAAGTCAAATGATAAGAGACGATCTAAACCTAGAACTCAAAAATCTTTAAAAGATAGTCAATGTTACAACTGTCAAGAGTATGGGCACTTAGCTAACAAATGTCCTAAAAAGGAAAAATTAAAAAAGAAAAGCATGATGGCTACTTGGGATGAATCGTCTGATTCTGAATCCTCTTCTAAATCAGAAGATTCTGAAACCAAGTCGGGCGATGATGTTAAAGCCCTTATGACTCTAGCCAAGATCACCTATTTAAATAATGATGATATATCTAGTGAAGAAAATCTGAATAATGATTGAGATAATGAAGATGATCTTCAGGATGCTTATAATGCCCTTTATAAAGAGAGTTGTAAAATTACCATTAAGCTTAAATTACAAAAAGAAAAATTTTCTAAGCTTAAGGAAGATTATGAGTCTGTTGTTTAGAAAAGTCTCATATTTCCAATTCTTTTGAAAAGACCAAATGGGATTTAGATTTCAAAACCTCTCAAATTGAAGATTTGAAATCCGAAAAAGAGAAACTCAAAAATGAGGTAGCTTCTCTTCTGAGTTTGAAAGACACATGGAGATATGCCCAAGGTGATCCAAAATTGGAAAAATTATTGTCCGGATCAAGAAAAAGTGGCGATCGATCCGGGTTGGGATATGATAAGAATACATCTCCAAAACAAAAGAACATTGCTCCTAAATTTGTAAAAGGAGAGTCTTCAACTTCAAAAGAAAAGAATACCTATCAAGGTTTTTTCAAAAATTCAAGGTCTTTTCAAAAACCTAAAGGTGGCCATGTCAACTTTAATTTTCAAAACTAAAATTCTATAGCTAAAAAAATAATTGATCTACTCAAGGAGCTATTAAAGTCTAACTCTATAAGTCACTCCTATAACAACAGACAAAAAAAGACCATCTATACTCCTAAACCCAAAACTGCTCTGAAATGGGTTCCTAAAGTTGCCAGCTTGGTTGCCTACACTGCTTTCAAAGTTACAAACCATTCAAAGTGGTACCTAGATAGTGGTTGCTCGAGGCATATGAGAGGTGACAAAGCTTTATTCACCGATCTAAAAGATATGACTAACGAGTCAGTCACATTTGGTGATGGAAGCAATTGTAAGATCATTGGCCAAGGTACGGTTCAGTTTTATAACCTTTCCTTATTTAAAAATGTTTTGTATGTTGAGGGCTTGAAACACAACCTTCTTAGCATTTCTCAGATATGTGATAACAACTATAGTGTGAAATTTTCTAATCAAGGTTATGAGATTCTTAATAAAAAGGGTTCTGTTATATTAACTGGTCGCAGAACTTCTGAAAACTGCTACATCATTAGTGATGCAAGCTCATCTACTCAATCATATTACATGGTCCATATCGATGAGACTGAATTATGGCATAAATGCCTTGGACGTGTAAACTATCGGAACTTATTTAGATTGAGCAATAGAGAACTAATTAGAGGCCTACCCAAATTGTAAAAAGTAAACAAATTATGTGGTGAATGCCAGTTGGGCAAACACACTAGGAGCTCTCACAAGAAAGTGAACTCCAATACCATATCTAGACCACTCGAGCTTCTCCATATGGATCTTATTGGACCAACCAGATCGGAGAGTCGAGGAGGTAAAAAATACATCTTGGTTATCGTAGATGACAATACCAGATTCACTTGGGTATCGTTCTTAAAAGACAAAACTGAAACCCTGGATGAAGTGAAAAAGGTCATCAAACGAATTCAAAATGAAAAAGGTTCTCATGTTAGTAAGATCCGTATTGATCATGGATCCGAATTCGAAAACAGTAGTTTTGAAAAATTCTGTAGCGATCTGGGAATATCACATGAATTCTCTGTGCCCAAAACACTGCAACAAAATGGTATAGTTGAAAGAAAAAATAGAGTGCTTAAGGATATGGATAATGTTATGTTGAATAGCATGAAGCTCTCTAGAAATCTTTGGGCTGAAGCAGTTAATACCGCATGTTATATTATTAATCGGGTTTTTACCAATAAATCTGATAATAAGATGCTTATGAATTATGGTTTGAAAAGAAACCTACTATCAAATACTTTCGGATTTTTGGCAGCAAGTGTTATATTTTATATGATCGTGAAAATTTGGAAAAGTTTGATACGAAGAGTGATGAAGGTAATATTCTTGGTTATTCTTTAAACAGTCGAGCTTATAGAGTTCTAGATAAGAGAACTGGTGTGATTCAAGAGTCCATCAATGTGGTGATGATCATTTGAATACACCAGCTCCGAGTTCAGATGATGATGAAGCTCTTATTATCGACAATCAAGATACCTCATCGAGTCAAAAAGAATCTGAACCAAGGACTGTCAAAGATCATCCAACCAATCAAATACTTGGAAACCCTCTCATTAGAGTTTGTACTCACAAACAACTTGAGAACATATGTAATTATGTCTGTTTTACATCCCAAATAGAACCGGTCAATGTGAAAGAAGCACTTTCTGACGAAAATTGGATAGTTGCTATGCAGGATGAACTTAATCAATTTGTTCGTAATGATGTCTGGTATCTTGTTCCTAGACTTAAAGATAAACACATTATAGGAACAAAATGGATCTTTAAAAATAAGTCTGATGAGCTTGGAAATATAATACGAAATGAGGCTAGACTGGTTGTACAAGGGTACACTCAGATTGAAATCTTTACTCCAGTCGCTCGCCTTGAATCAATCAGACTTTTTATTTCCATCGTTTGCTTTAGAAAATTTAAGATTTATCAGATGGATGTAAAGAGCGCCTTCTTGAATGGCGATTTACATGAAGAAGTGTATGTTGAACAACCTTCAGGGTTTGAAGACTCCAAGTTATCTAACCATGTATTTCGTCTTAAAAAGGCTCTTTATGGTCTAAAACAAGCGCCCAGGGCATGGTATGAGAAATTGACTAAATTCTTACTTAGTCATAGCTTTCAAGTGGGCAGTGTCGATAAGACACTCTTTGTTAAGAAGCATAACAATGATATTTTGATGGTTCAAATTTATGTTGATGATATTATTTACGGATCAACTTGCTCTAACATGTCTATTGAGTTTGCAGAGTTAATGAAATCAAGGTTCAAAATGAGCATGGTTGGCGAACTAAACTATTTCCTAGGATTGCAAGTAAACCAACCTAATGAAATTTTCATTTTTCAGACCAAATATGCTTCAAACTTGGTTAAAAGGTTTGGATTTGAGAATGGTAAGAACTTTGATACTCCTATGAGTATAACGTTAAGACTCTCAAAAGACTCTACAGGTAAATATATAGATCCTAAACTATATCGTAGTATGATTGGTAGTTTGTTGTATCTAACTGCTAGTAGACCTGATATCGCATTCAGTGTTGGTATTTGTGCGAGATATCAGTCTAATCCTAAGGAATCACATCTTACTGCTGTTAAACGGATTATTAGATATGTCGCAAGTACTATAAATCTGGGTCTATGGTACCCTTTTGACACTAATGTTCAATTAGCCGGGTACTCAGATGCTGATTGGGCCAGTAATATCGATGATAGAAAATCAACCAGTGGTGGTTGTTTTTACATTGAAAATTATTTAGTTTCTTGGTTCAGCAAGAAGAAAAGCTCAATATCGCTTTCCACTGCAGAGGCTGAGTATATTGTAGCAGGATATGCATGTACTCAACTAGTTTGGTTGAAACGCATTCTAAGCGATTATGGAATTAATAAAGATTCAATGATCTTACATTGTGATAATTTCAGTGCTATAAATATTTTCAAAAATCCAATCCAGCATTCACGTACTAAGCACATTGACATTAGGTATCATTACATTCATGAGTTGGTTGATGAAAAAGTTATTTCCTTGGAATATATACCAACCGAAACTCAACTTGCTGATATATTTACTAAACCGATCGACAAAAGCAGGTTTAATAAATTGAAATTTGATCTTGGTATGTGCATTTTATATTGAATATTCTTTGCATTTTATATTGAATATTCTTACTTTCATGTATCATAGTGTACTATATTTAGTATTATTTGTGTTTAAATTTTAATTTTTTACATTAAGAATGTATTTTTATTCTCTTGATAATTTAACATTTTCAATTGATATTAGAGAAGGGAAATTTAAAGTAGACCGTCATTTGATATCAGGTATTATGGATATACCTATTAATGATGAAGGTATACCGATTCATACTTTATACGATAAACCATCTGAATCGGAAAAACGTATGTTAACAAGAGATTTATGCAAAATTGATGCACAATGGACATATAAAGGGAATGCGCTCCCTTCAAAGTATTTTTTACCTAGATACAGAGTTTTACATCATTTCTTCATTTCTAATGTGTATCCTTGGTCCGGTAATAAAACCGAGTTGACTTCTTTCATGGTTCATGTGTTGCATTCTATTGCTTCTAGTACCATGGTCTGTCTTCCTTCTTTGATTTGTTATTTCATTATTCAGTTTCGTCTCCATCCTGGTCATAGTGATATTTCGTTTGGTTATATTATGACTGTTTTAGCCACTCACATGCTTGTTGATAAACCTGTTAATGAGACACCAATTCATCATCTTATCTTCAACAATTCCAATCTTAATAAGATGAAGCTGGATTTGCTTCCTGGCCAAGTAGATGAAGGTGGTGTTGACGGTGATGGTGGTGAAGCCGAAAATGAAGGGGAAGCTTGCGATCTTCCTCAACAGGATATTAATATGGATGATTTATTTGATGATATAGAACCGATTCACCTAATGATCCTGATTACGATCCATCTAGTCATAATGCACGCTTTCGTGCATTGGAGGAGAAAGTTGATAACATGAGTATAGCCCATGATATGCAATTTAAATACATGCAAAAATATCTTCGTCGCATCAATAGGGGCTTACACCAGATTGATCCGACTATCCCTGCTCCCTCCTCTGGATCTGATTAGGTGAATTATCTTCTGGATAGTATAACATTATATTTTATTTTGAATATTGTATTGTCTTTTGGATATTGTATTATGGATTGATAATAGCTTGATGCTTCTGGTTTATATTTTAAAATATGCTATGTCCTTTCATATGTCTTTCTCATTATCTGCTTATTGTTACTCTCTATGTTGATGTTCTCTTTCCTTATGTGACTTTCCCTTGTCATTTTGTGACAAAAAGGGGGAGTAGAATGGTAAAGGGGAGTAGTATGGAAAGATGGAAAGGGGGAGTAGTTTGGATTGATTGATTGAGAAGGATATGTGGATGAGAATATGTTGTATTGATGTTATTGATTAGTTACATGAGCAGTATTTGTATTACTCAGGGGGAGTAGAGTAATTTATAATTTTATGGCTCATGATTCCTTCTTATTCTTTATACTATGTGTTTTGTCACAAATTTGACAAAGGGGGAGATTATAAGTGCAATGATTTCATATCCCTTTGGTTGTCAAATTTTTTCATGCCAAAACCTATATTTATGTCTTATATATCTTGTTTCATGTTTGAGACTATTCATTGCTTCAAGACATCGGACTTCAAGACAAGATCTTAAATGAAGAAATTTTCAAGTCATGGATAAAGAATTCAAGAATAGAAGTCTTCAAGTATGTATGTTCAAGATACAATCAAGCTCAAGAAGACTTTGTTCAAGTCAAGATCATGCTCAAGAAGACTTTGTTCAAGTCAAGATCAAGCTCAAGAAGGCCTACTACAAGATTCGTATATTCTCAAGCTTCTCTTAAGGGTCATCTGAGTGTACAGACATTCAATGTCCATCTCACTTTTAAGGTTTGTTTGACCTTAGATTGACCTTAGGATGGGCTTTACTGTAGGTCATTCTGGATATATAATTCATATATTTTAATATGCTTGTATGGGCTGTTCTAAGACCAGTCCTAGGGACTTTAAGACCAGTCCTAGCTCTGCTACGACCAGTCTTAAGTTTTTCAGGACCAGTTCTAGGTTGTTGAAGATTTTCGGATCTTCTGATTGTCTTACGACCAGTCCTGGATATCCTACGACCAATCCTGCGAGTTCTACGACTCATCCTTCGACCAGATTAGTCCTATGACTCAAACTCTAGCAACTAAACTGGGGGACCTACGAACGGTCGTAGGTGGCCCACGACCGGTCGTAGACTACCTAGGACCGGTCGTGGAAAAGCAAATCCTTATCCCGTGGAAATCTTTAAAAATCTTTGAAGCTACGACCAGTCCTATGATCATAAGACCAGTCATAGACGGAATTTTTCAGGCTATAAATTGAGCACGAACTTCAGAGTTTTAGTAATTCAATTCAACTCTATTCAATCATTCTTTAGGATATACTCTGAGATAAGTTAGTGTTTGTTTTAAGATACTTTGTGCTTATTTAATATTCCTTTTGCTAGCTTGTTTTGTATTTGATTTTGATCTACATTCCAATCTCATTAGAAAAGGGAAATTTCTGATATTCCTTCTTCTTGGATTCAAAATCAATTAGAACTAGCCCTTTTGATTTAAAATCAATTAGACTTCGAACCATTCTTAAAGTGAGTATTGGACTTTGAACGTTGAATCGAACTTCTACTCCGATTGGTTCTACCGGGCTACTTCAAAAGTTTATTAAGGTATTTTATATTTTTGTAATTTACTTTCTTTGGTTTTGTTTGAGATTTGTTAGAAAAATCTCATTGTATTGGTTATCTGAGGAGAGACAGAAAACTCAGATTGTGGGGGCTTTTTGGATTGTGTAAGACCAAGATCAAAGACACAATTGTGAAGGTTTTAGGTGAACCTGTGAAACCTATTTTGATAGTGCATGCTAATATCCTGTGTGAGGATATTAGGAGTGGAGTAGCATTCTGTGTGGCTGTTAGATAACAGTTGGTGTACACACAGGCGAACCACTATATATCATTGTGTTGTGGATGTGTATTATTCTTTCATTCCTTTATTCATTTAGTTTTGTGGTTTGTGTTTGTGGATGAATGTTGTAATTATTTTATTTCAAGCAAGTGTGGATGAATGTTGTAATAACTTAGGATTTATTTCTACAAGTTATTTTAATTTCCTTGCTTTTTATTCATCATTGGTTTGTGATACAAAGGACGTTCTAGAAATAAGGTTATCTTACCTTAAACCTTTGGTTTTTGGTGTAAGGTTGTCTTTAGAACTGATAAAGTATCATTCTCTTTATTTTAGGCTATTGAGATTACTTTAAATTCAGCATTGTGCTTTATTTCTTTTATTATTTCGCTGTTATAAGTTTTATTTGGCATTGCCCTATTCACCCCCCCTCTAGGGCATATACCTAGGCCCTTTCAAATAGGACTATGCCAAATTAAAATTAAATATAGCAGAATAAAATAAGAAAATAGCCTTACAATAATAAATTAATTTACAATGCTGAAATTAAATCAATCTCAATAAACAAGTATTGAGAGGTTGATATAAATTCAGTTCTAAGGACAACCATACACCATAATAAATAGGGGCTTATGGTAGGACAACCTTATTTCTAGAACGTCTTTTGAATCAAGAACTCAATCTGAAAATAAATAGTAAGGAATTACAATTTAAAGAATTGATTATTCTAGAGACAACCATGCACCATAAAAATTGCAGGGCAACCTTACTAGAATAATTACTGAAATTGAAGCACAGATTGATAAAAGTATATCAAGAGATAAATGCTAAAATAAATCTCTAGATTATTATAACATTCCACACACTTGCTTGAAATGTAAATAGTTACAGCATTCACATCCACATGTACATTCCACACAACTGAATGATGAAAGATAAAGAATTAAGAATGCATTCAATCCACAAGACAAGGAGTTATAGTGGTTCGCCTGTGTGTACACCAACTATTTTACAATAGCCACATAGAATGCTACTCCACTCCTAATATACTCACACAGGGATATTAGCATTCACTATTAAAATAGGTTTCACAGGTTCACCTAAAACCTTCACAATTGTCTCTTTTAACTTGGGCTTACATAATCCAAAAACTCACACTATTCTGAGTTTTCTGGCTCTCCTCAGATAACCAATAAATGGAATTTTTCTGGCGAATTCCAACCAAAAATCAAAAGAATGAAAATTTTACAGAATTGTAAAATACCTGGATTTCTCCTCTTGTAGCAACCCGGAAAAACCAGTTGGAGTAGATGTTCAGATATGAAAGTTCAATGTTCAATACTCACTTTATAATGGTTCTAAGTTCTAATTGATTTTAAATTAAATCAGCCTGGGCTAGCTCTATTTGATTTTAATTTCCAAAAGAAGGAAAGCAATATTTCCTCTTTTCAAATCAGTGAAGGTTTTAGGTGAACCTGTGAAACCTATTTTAATAGTGAACGCTAATATCCCTATGTGAGTATATTAGGAGAGGAGTAGCATTTTGTGTGGCTGTTGTAAAACAGTTGGTGTACACACAGGCGAACCACTATAACTCCTTATCTTGACCTGTGAAACCTATTTTAATAATGAACGCTAATATCCCTGTGTGAGTATATTAGGAGTGGAGTAGCATTCTGTGTGGCTGTTGTAAAACAGTTGGTGTACACACAGGCGAACCACTACCAGGTGCAGCGATGTCGACGGCCACAGAGGCATAAGAACCGTCCGACCTTGGAAGCTTTTACACCACCTAAACGTCAGTCCTCTAGTGTATGCTTCAGATGTGGTGTGACGGGGCACCGCATCTGGGAGTGCCCCCACCCTCGGCAGCCCCTGCCACCCAGACCGTTCTCTGGTGCTTGCTTTCGGTGCGGTAGGATAGGACATCATAGGAGTGAGTGTCTCCATCCTCAACAGCAGCAGCAAGATCCTCAGAGCTAAGGTGGATTCATCAACGATTCGTGTGACTTGGCCCCTACACCGTCTTCCTAGATTGTTCATGAATGAGGCGTCCTGGGAGTTAGAGCTTGAGATTTGTGGGCGTTATCACCATCCCTTAGATGTTTGATTATGTTGTATGTTGTGTTTTGATTAAATATATAGTGGTGTGGTTTTCATCCCTTGGTCAGCTCTGTATTGGTTATGTTATGATTTAAATCTCGAGGATAAAAATTTTATTAGTTGAGGAGAGTTGTACGACCCGTATCCTAGACCGGACTGTTCCGTCGACTCCCATGATCCTTCCTGTCGAATTCCGCCAATCCGCGACCTGTAATCAACATATGCGCACGACCGTAAGTCGTATCCTAAACATTTAAGTCAGATTAATTCGATACTTGTATCATTGCGATTGCACCGTCGTCGTGGTTCCAACGCCGCAGCTCACGCACCGATCCGATACCCAGACGAGGTGATGTGGACTCACGTTCAGTTCGAGAAAAAACACCGCGCGTTGCAAATCCCAAGAGAATCTCTACAACATGTCAAATCAATCCCATTAATCACCTCTCATGTCAAGTACAAAGCACCCATGCTTTCTTTCTCCACAAGTCAAGCAACCACCAAGTCAACTCTCATGTCAAGTACTCCATCACCTCACATCCATCACTCACATCCATCATCTCTCTTACAACTCTCTCTCTCTCTCTCTCTCTCTCTCTCTCATTTCTCAACAATTCCAAGCAATTCCAAGAGAGAGAGAGAAGTGGACATCCAAGCCCTCCATGAAAGAAATGTGATTTTTGGTGGCCCACTTTCCTATCCCAAAACCTCCATCCTAGCCATCCATTTCTCATCTCCACCATCAAAGTGAAGCATAAGGAGAGCGGCTTTCCAACGGACCGAGAAGATCAAGTGGTGGGTGCTTCTATAGGGTAGTTTACTTGCTTTTATGATGGGCCAAGTGAGGCCCACCGATCAATGGTGTAGATCTCATTTTGGACCCTAAATGTGACCAATGGCCCACTTTGATTTCAAGATCAATCTATGATGGGGTCATTCTCCATAGACCCCATCATGATGTTTAATTTCTTTGCATAAATGGTCATTTAGACCGTCCATTTCGGTGGAGAAAGGATCTCCACCGTTGATTTTGATCGGTGGGCCCATATAAAATGGGATCCACTTAATGTATGTTGTAGATCATGCAACGAAGGGCCCATAGTACCGGGGTCCCTCCATCACATGTGTCCCAATCTCATTCTCTCTCTCTCTCTCTCCCTTTCTTTTCTATTTTTCTTTTCTTGTGTTAATATGGCCATGTGGCCCACCCGAATGGACCCCACCATGAGGCATGTATTGTGTCCAAACCACCTACAAGTGGGGCCCATCTTATATGTATTACACTCACACCATCCATCTATGGTGGCCCACCTAAATAGGGCCCACCTTGAATATGTTGATACACTCAAAAACGGCTAGCGTCTAGACGTTGCTGGACTTAAAACACAAATGAGCTTGGCCTTTCAAGCATTTGAGAAGGGCCACTCACGTAGGCCCCACCTTGATGTATGTATTCAATCCAAACCGTCCATCCTCTTCCCCAACTCATTTTAGGCGTTGAGTCAAAAAATGAGGATGATCCGAGTATCTACTGGGCCACAGTATAGAAAACAGTGGTTTTCAACGATAAAATGTACTTTGATATTTCTATACCTCCAAAACATATCGCATATTGGACTCTTTTAGTCTGTCTCAAGCTGTAGAATGCAATGGGTGAGGTGAATTTACTGATGTGGGCCCCACCTGTGAAAAATCTTCGAAAAACCCATTTCAAAAAAAATAAAAAAAATATATAGCAGCTTGTTGCTGCTACTGTCAGAAGGTCATGGGTGGGCGGGCGGACGCTAGGGAACCCACGGCTCCATCCGTGGGCCCCACTTAATGTTTATTTGTCATCTAGTCCATTCATGAGGTGGGCCACTCATTGAAGTGGGCCCCCTCCAATTTCTAGCCAAATCCAAGACTCAAGTGGCCCACATCACAGGAAACAGTGTGATTGAGTGTCTACCGTTGAAACCCTTTTTATGGGCCACAAAAGTTTCAGATCAAGATGGTATTTTTGTTTTCCTTTCATTCATGTCCGTGTGATCTTATGGACGGGTCGGATTGCAAATATACATTATGGTGGACCCCACGTGGTGTCACAATGATGTATGTGTTATATTACCACCGTCCAGCGGACGGTGGAACCCACTGTGATGTACTTGTTTCACTCCACCGTCCACAACGTGGGACGGTGGGGACCATCATGATTTATGTGTTTTATACACACTGTCCACTGGGTGGACAATGAGACTCGCTATGATGCGTGTGCTGCATCCCTTCTGTCCATCCATTTGGTGACCAACCCCACCATGATGCACGCGTTGCATCCCTACTGTTCATCCATTTGGTGACCGGCCCCACCATGATGCACGTGCTGCATCCCTACTGTCCATCCATTTGGTGACCGGCCCCACCATGATGCATGTGCTACATCCCTACTGTCCATCCATTTGGTGATCGGCCCCATCCTTGATGCATGTGTTGCATCCAAACAGTCCAACCATTTGGCTAGCTTACCTTATAAGCTTGAGACTAAAAAAAAAACAAGGCAGATCTAGGAATAGGTGAACTGCATTATTGAAAGTAGTGAGTTTGAAGGTCCATCATTTAGACCCTTGGGCTATTAAGTTTGGGACCAAATATGCTATTGGTCTTTTAATTCAGGTCTGTGAGACCTTATAATCAGATTGGATGGGAAATAAATATTATGGTGGGCCGTAGGAATTTAATGGTGGAATTCATTATCACTACTCGTACTTGGTGTGTCCCATTTGATATACTTAAGGCCCCTGTGAGTAGGCCCATTTAATATACAGGCTCACCTTGATATATTTGTGACCTATTGTTAGGGCCCACCTTCATATTTATGAGGCCCATTGTGATGTATTAGGGCCCATGGGTTAAGGCCCATTATGATGTATTAGGGCCCATGGGTTAAGGCCCATTGTGAGGTATTAGGGCCCATGGATTGTGGCCATTGTAATGTATTTAGGGCCGATGGGTTGAGGCTCATTGTGATGTATTAGGGCCCATGGGTTGAGACCTATTGTGATGTATTAGGGCCCGTGGGTTGAGGCCCATTATGATGTATTAAGGCCCATGGGTTAAGGCCCATTATGAGGTATTAGGGCCCATGGATTGTGGCCATTGTAATTTATTTAGGGCCCATGGGTCGAGGCCCATTGTGATGTATTAGGGCCCATGGATTGAGACCTATTGTGATGTATTAGGGCCCGTGGGTTGAGGCCCATTATGATGTACTTGAAGCTCATGGGGAAAGGCCCATTACGATATACTTCCGGCCCATTTAGCAAGGCCATTTTGATGTATTCTAAAGCCTAATGGGATGTACATAAGGCACATTGTAATGTGATTCCACCGTGATTTGTGTATTGATCGTTATGGCAGGCCATGCCTTGGGAGCAATGTTGGTTTGACGTCCACATTGTAAGAATAATGTTGGTTAAATGTCCACATTATAACTCTCCCTAAAGCCCATTGATAAGCCCATACTAATTGTGTGTAGATCATCCAGGCCCATCTGCATTGTAAAGATAGTTCATCACTTTACAACATGCCTAGTATAACTCCATGATTCATGATCATACACATCATATGTATGCTTGATATGAGTAGTGACTGATCATAGCATATGCCATTAGGCAGACCATTTATGGGACTCGTTATGAGACGAAGTGCCCCACATCATCGTGCTGTACGCGCTAGATTTCTGCATGATTTGACGGTGTGATTCATGCATCTTACATTTGTGTATTATGATCACTACATGCCCTAGCGACATCAGGGCTATGACCTCCACAGGCACATCGTGGATGGCTAGATGGGACACCAAAAATATTTGGTTCTAGCACTATGGGGCACGTAAGATGTCCTTGGGTGAAAATCATAAAACCTCCGAGGCCAGGAGTAGCCCCAACATCTAGACTGAGTGGAACATGAGCTCCCGAGTGTTGAATACCAGTAGGCCGTATCTCCCACTGTGTCATGGTCGGTTGGGAGGGGGTGTGGCCTTACCCGCCTGAGGGAGGAGGCTATAAGCTAGGCTGAGTATGACCAGCTCGTAAATGGGTCCACTATTGACAAGCCGGGTAGGTATTGGCAGACTACTGGCTAGGTGGATAGTGAGGTCTCTTCCACTCGCAGGGCTGTGTAGAAAGGGAGGAGGCAGTCAGTGTGGAGTGTAATAGACCCCGGTGATGATCCCAGGGAGTAACCGTACTGATACGTGGACTTGATATGAGGACTGACATGATAGTATAATACCCAATCACTGTTGCACATGTGGGCGGACGCATGTGGGCAGACGTTGATGTGGGCGGGTGTGATGTGGGCAGGGCTGAGGCCTGGGCGAGCTACCACACTGGGCGAGCTACTAGCGGTTGGCAGGCTACTGAGCAGGAGTTACGCACTCATTCATTCATCCATTCACTATCCACTCGGGCTGGTGGCGCGTAGCTATTTGTTATGTGTACCTTCGCATAGTCAGGATTTCGATTGGGCGCATGACTAACCTGAGATCTGGAGTTTATCATATTGTGTCTGACTATCCAAATTTAGGTATGGGACTGGTTTGGATAGAATTTCTTGTGATAGACCCCATAGCTTGCGATACTTCGTACTATCATCCCGACTTCACATTTCAGCATAGTCATTTCATTCGCATCGCATATTACATTGTATTCACAGTACTTAGTATTATGGGTTCGATGTTTTACACTTATATGGCCTGGATGAGATTGATGATACTTATGGCTCACCTAGATTTGCATATTGTATTGCATCCTCAGCATCTATTATTATCTTATTAAGCTTTGCATTGTATGGCCTTGGTATGGCCGATAGCATTCATGCCTTACATCATATAGCTTTGGTACAACTAATTGTATTCATGGACTCACCGTATATTTTCGTTTCACTCTGATATCGTATGATTCATGATCTTGCCAGTATTTCTGCTTATTTCGATTTTGTATGATTTATTAGCTTTATGGTATACTTGGCACTTATCTTGTGCACACACTTTCACCACCCTCTAAGCTTTCTATAAGCTTATACACCATAGATGCGTGTAAGTAGCGTTAGGTTTGTAATGCCCCGAAAAAATCCGTACTTGGACTCGAGTACCAACTCGACCAGAAATCACGTAGGATTAATTCTTTTAGAAAATAAGCATAAGTTAGCTAGCGCAACGCTAGAGTAGCTGTGAAATCATCCCTGATCACTTTAAATACATTGTACAAGACCCAAAACGAGTAGAACCAATGACACTATAATTCTCTGAAACCTCGGATCAAACTCTAAACCAGTTTGTTCTCAGGACCCCTTTGAAACTTTGTATTGGATCTAGACCATGCGTTGAAAGTCCGATACCTACAATCTTAGACCATTATAACCGCCTAGCTGGACTTGACAATCATTTCGAAAATCAAGTCCAACCGACATTCAAAGGCTATTTCATTGAGCTTAGAGTGAAGAGAGTGAGAATAGGGTTAGATTTGGAATTTTGAAATTCAAATCTGGCACACGACTTGGCGCGTTATTATTAAGCGTTCTGACCGTCAGAATTCAGCCAAATTAAACCCTTGGATCAGAAAAAATTTCTTTTTCATATCATGAGACTTGTAAACCTGATCTACGTGCGATGACCACTGAACTGAAACTGGACCGCCACGTGCGATCTACGAACACTACTGGTCTGAAAATGGGATGTGAGCAACATCCGACGTGCATGAGCTTAAGTCGGATCGCGTTCGGCCAGGGGATCTCCCGAAATGTCTTTTTGGACCGAAACAACCCCGATTTGGTTAGGCATCAAGTAAACATTGTTCCCAAGTCTGTTTTGGGAATGTTTTAGGTTATAAAAGGGCCTTAAACCCTCACTTCTCTCACCCATCCGAATTTGCTAGAAACCCTAGCTAGTGTGAGAGAAAAGGTGAGAGATTGTGAGAGAGAGTGGGAGAGAACTTCCTGCTGCTTGCACTACCTGCTACACGTGCTTAAGCCACGTACCTCAATCACTTTCCCGGTGATTCCGTCGCACTTCTAGGTAAGGAAAATCCAAACCTTTTGTTGATTTAAGGTTCCGTTGAATCCCTTAGCGAAGTAGATTACAGATCTTGTGTATTAGGTTACCGGTTCACCGTAGACGAAGCGTATACGCTCCGTTCGAATCGGTTCACCTCTAGGGAAAATGTCACACCCCAAATCCAGAAATCGGATTCATAGGAATCCCGATCACTGAATCTGGTGCCGACAGCCTCCGTAGTACCCCATTCTCGGCTCGTATCATTCATATGCCAGATTCCGATCCTGGGATCATACAAGGAGGATTTTTTATTTTTTTTAAAATGTACATTTAACCAGTAATAAGCATAACCGCAAGATTACCCAATTCACAACGGCAACATCGTCTTCACATATCCACTAATATAATCATTTGAATACAATACTGAAAGGGAAATACATTAATAGAGAATTAAGCTCCAGAAGACCACCGCACATTCCAAGCTCAACACTGCTGCAGCCTAACATCACCTGCACGCATCTATCGTGCATAAGCTTATAGAAAGCTTAGAGGGTGGTGTAAGTGTGTGCACAAGGTAAGTGCCAAGTATTCAATACAATGTCATAATCATACAATACCAAAAAAAAATACTGATAATTCATAATTCTTACATCATCGAAATAAGAAGAAATACTGATAAGTCCATAAGTCAATAAATATCAGGATACGCAATATAGAACAGTTATGCAATAAAGAATCATAAACAGCTGAATATCAGATGCCAAGGATGCAATGCAATATAAAAATCCTGCTAAGTCTATTTAGGCCATATAAGTGCAGAAACATAGCAACTCAAAATGTCATATGCCTGCGGATGTAATGCAATATGCGATGCGAATGAAATGACCATACTTGGAGTGTGAAGTAGGGATGATAGCACATAGTATCGCAGGCTACGGGGCCCACTACAAGGGACTTCTATCCAAACCAGTCCCATACCTAAATTTGGATAGTCAAACTCATCGTGGTAAACTCCTGATCTCAGGTTAGTCGCGCGCCCAACCGAAATCCTTGCCATAACGAAGGTACACAACAATTAGTTGCGCACCACCAGCCCGAGTGGATAGTGAATGAATGAATGAATGAGTATGCAACTCCTACTCAATAAGTCCACATATCAGTACGGTTCCTCTCTGAAAAATCACCGGGGTCTATTACACTCCATACCAGATTGTCGCCCCATCGCACGCAACAAGGTGAGTGGAAGAGACCTCACTATCCGCCTGTCAATATCGGGCCCGACTCGTCAACAGCGGACCCATTCCTCGAGCTGGTCAGACTCAGCCTAGCATTGCCCCCTCCTCTCGGGGAGGTAGGGCCGCACCCCCTTCCAACCGACCATGACACAATGAAGAGCGCAGCCATCTGGTAATCGGCACTCAGCGCTCATCTACCCACTCGGTCTAGACGTTGGAGCATCCTCTGGAACCAAGAGGGTTTAGGGACTTTCACCCAGGGATATCTATAGCACCCCATGTAGAACAGATTTTCGGTATCCCATCTGGTAATCCACGATATGCCTGTGGAGGCTATAACCCTGATGTCGCTAGGGCATATAGAAATCACAACATACAATGCGAGATGCATGAGTCATACAATCCAATCATGCATCAATCCTACACATACTGTGCGCTCATGTGAGACAATCACCGCCTATCAGGGAGTCTCATAACAACCAGCACTATGACATATGCAATGGTCAATCATATCTCATAACAGACATGCAGATGATGCGTATGGTCATATATCATGATGCTATGCAGTCACATACTCATAATCAGTATCAATAACCGGTATCAACAATCGGCCTCGACAATGTGGACATCTAACCAACATTGCCCCAAGGAGTAACCCTCATAGATCCAAACATATAATGGGCCCACGACCTCACACAAGGGCCTAATATACAACACAATGGGCCTTACTCAAGGGTTACATGTACACAACAGGTGGGCCCTGCTCATGGGCCTAACATACATCACAATGGGCTCCTTTGCCTGACCCTCAAATGATCACAATGAGCCTCATCACCTAGGCCTCAGTATACAACACATTGGGCCTTAGACACGGGCTGAATACACATCACATCGGGCCTCAAATACGGGTCGCATGTTCATCACATTGGGCCTCGACAATCAGAATCGGAAATAGGCAATGACAATTCAAAATCGGTAATCGGCCTTGATCGATAATCAGCCCCGATCGATAATCGGCAATCGGCCTAATCGATAATCGGCAATCGGCCACGACAAGTCAGAATCGGTAATCGGCCTTGATCGATAATCAGCCTCGCTCATTGAAATTGGCAATCGGCCACAACAATCGGTATCGACCTCAACACTTGGATGAACAAGGCCTAACAGAAGGTCACAATGTGGACATTAAACCATCATTGCCCATATGAAAATTTAACCAACATTGCTCCCAAGGAGTGGCCCACATAGAGTTAAACGTATAGTGGGCCCATGGCCTCATACGAAGGCCTAATATGCATCGTCATGGGTCTCGTTTAGGGGGCATATACGCATCACATTAGGCCTCACTCATGCGCCAAATATATAATGTCAGGTCGAATCAATAGACTGGATCAAATGGGTCGAGTCACATGGATCGATTCGAATGGGCCAAGTTAGATAGGCCGAATTAATGGGCCGGATCAAATGGGACGTGTCAAGTGGGCTGATTCGAATGGGCCACAGTACATCATATCGAGCCTTGAATATACAACAGGTGGGCCCTATCACATGGGCCAAAAATACAAACAGGTGGGCCCCGTACATGGCCAAGAATACAAAGAGGTGGGCCCCGTACATGGCCAAAAATACAAATAGGTGGGGCCCGTACATGGCCAAGAATACAAATAGGTGGGCCTCGTACATGGCCAAAAATACAAATAGGTGAGGCCCCACGGATGGGCCACGCCAATGGGCCTCAAATGGGCTTGGACCACGCCAGAAATCATTTCAATAGTTGCAGGTGTACATGTGTATCATGTACACTCATTTCATGAGGCAAATGGCCAACTAATGATGATCGGCACCATCCAAATGTTTCCTATGTAAATCGGCACCATCCAACCATTGTCCCCATAAATCAACACCGTTCAACCATTGTCCACGTAAACTAACACCATCTAAACATTATCCAACAATGAATCATATCAAAAGATCATCTGGACCATACCACAAATAATAGTGGTGATACTGATTTACATAGTTAAATTTCTAGTGGGCCCACCATAGTATTTATTTTCCATCCACACTGTTCACGAGGTCACAAGGACCTAAACAGGAAAGAAAAAATGAATATTATACTGAATTAAAACTTTTGTAACCCAAAGGGGTTTCAAGGGTGGGCGTACAACACCACTGTTTCATGTAGGGTGGTCCACTTATTATTAGATCAGCCTTATTTATTTTTTTGTCTAAGGCCCAAGGATGAGCTCACTAAATGTATAGACGGCTAGGATAAAACACAAGTGGCATGGTGGGCCCACGTCCATTCTAATGGATGGCTCGGATAACATGGCTGTTGCACCGTCCAGCAAATGGACAGTGCAGATGCAACATGCATCATGGTACAGTCCACATAGTGGGCCACCTTAACATATAGAATATAATACATTATCATATAATATAACATAATATATTACTTTATATTATAATATAACATGACGTAAAAAAGGCCACCGTCCAGAGAGTAGTATGGTCTGGACGGTGTAGATCTGATGCATATGTGGTGGTGGGCCCACACGTGTGGCCCACCAATATGATATTATTAATATATTATATATTATATACATTACATATATATAATTTATATATAAATGTGTGTGTGTGAGAGAGTGCAAGGGTCGGCATTGAATGGAAAACGTGCATCACGGTAGGATTGCCCAAATAGAATGAATGGACGGTCTGAATATACTTCACATGCATCATGGTGGGACGTCCACACCTCGGCTGGATTGACGAAGTGGATATAAAATACTTACCTCAAGGTGGGTCCCACCAAACTTGACGACGTCAATACACCAGCTGGAAGGTTGGTGTGGGACCCATAGAACTTGCTGTCTATGGTACAGCAGCTGTATAGTTGTGTGTGGTACATTACCCAGACCGTTTCCAAGCAAGTGGGTCCCATGTGGGCCACTCTAATGTTTATATATCATCCAACCTGTTTGACGAGGTCACATAGACCCAGATGGGGAGTAAAAACAAATATCATATTGATCCAAAACTTCTGTCAACCCAAAAGGTTTCCAACGGTGGACGTTTAATCAACACTGTTTCCCACTGTGTGGCCACCCGATTAGTGGCTGGATGGAGTGGATAGAACACGTACATCACGGTGGGTCCCACCGTCCAATCAGTGGACGGTGCGGATCAAATACGTAATCACGGTAGGGTCCACTGGCCGTCGTCCAGCAGCTGGATGACATTAGTAAAACACATACATCTGGGTGGGCTCCACCGTCCGCCTGGACGGTGGAGTAAAATACATGTATCACTGTGGGTTCGCATGTGGGGCCCACCATAATGTTTAAACGCCATCCAACCTGATGACAAGGTCACATGGACCAGTATGAGGGTAAAACATAAATTTGATCTTGATTCAAAACTTCTGTGGGCCTACAAAAGAGTTTCAATGGTAGACACTCAATTCGCACTGTTTCCTATGATGTGGGCCACCTGAGCATTGGATTTTGTTGAAACTTGAAGGGGGCCCACTTCATAGAGAGGTCCACAAAATGAACGGGTTGAATGACATACACGCATCAAGGTGGGGCCCACGGCTGGGGGCCGTGGGACCTGCTCGTCCGCCCACAGCGGTAGGACGTCAGCGCGTCCTCTCTCTCTCTTCTCTCTGACACCACCAGCAGCAGCAATGCTACTGTTGTGTTTTTTATTTATTTATTTATTTATTTATTTTGTTGTGGTTTTTCACAGGTGGGGCCCTCATCAGGGAAATCCGACCCTGCCATATGATTCTACAGCTCCTAATCGACAAAATGAGACCAATATGGGATATATTTTTGACGAATAAGAGAATTAATGTAAGTTTTAATGGTAATACCAATATTTCTTATGGTATGGCCCGCTCGATTATCATATTGGACTCATTTTTTGGCTTAACGCCTAAAATTAGTTGAGCAATGGAATGGACGGCGTGGATTATCTACATACATCAAGGTGGGGCCAGCATGAGCGGTCTGCCCCCAAACCCAAAAGAAATTTCTTTTTTTTTTTTAACAATACACGTCCAGCATCCAGAGACATTGGACGGCTTGGCATGTAAGGTGGGCCCGCATCAGGTGGGCTACCGATGGATGGTGTGGGTACAACACATACGTGAAGTGGGCCCCACCTATAGATGGCTTGGCTAAAATATATGCTTCATGGTGGGGTCCATCCGGGTGGGCCACATGGCCACATCTTCAAATACAATAGGAAATGAAAAAGAGGGGAGAGAGAAAGAGAAAAAGAGAGAGAGAGAGAGGCACCCACAAACAATAAAGATTCGTCCGCCTTTGATTTCATCTTCCTTCTTCCGCCTATAGCCATTAGAGCTCCAAGGGAATGATTTCAACAGTCTAGATGATCTTTGGATGGTGGAGATGGGAGGTGGGAAGTGGGACACATCTAGCTCCTCCATGGAAGCTTGGACGGTTGCTCTCATGGTGTTTTTGGGAGAAATGAGAGAGATGAGAGAGAGTGATGTAAGAAGTGATGGGAGAGAGTGGTATGTTGTAAGGTGAGGTATGGGTTGAGTTGAAAATTTATAAAAGAGGAATGGGTAGGAGAGAGAGAGTTGACTTTGGGTTACTTTTTGGGTAATGTGACATGTACTTGATTGATTTGACATATTGTTGAGATTCTCTCGGTATTTACAACATGCGGCGTTTTCTCGAACTGAACGCGAACCCACATCTCCTGGCCTGGGTATCGCCTCGGCGCATGAGACGCGACACCGAAATCACGGCGACGACGCGGTCGCTAGGGTACAAGTCTCGGGTTGAGTCGACTCGGGTTAACGGTGTGTGAATCAGGGTCGTGCGCAAATGCCGGTTAAGGGTCGAGGTTGCTGGGATTCGATTGGGAAGACCACGGAAGTCTACCAAACGATACGGTCTAGGATACGGGTCTTACAGAAAAGGTGCGAATTCTAGACACTTTGATTGACTATTTTCAACACTTTCAATGTCGTTTAATAGTAGATTATCGACGATAACACCGTTTGACATGTACAACATGCTGTCCGTTTCTTGTTTCGTAAGCAGACGAAAAATATGAGATGTAGGGCATTTTAGTCATTTGTAGGAAATACTGTTTTCATCCATATTTTGCTGATATGATTGACATGGCTTTTTGTCACATTAGGATATTAGGAATGCGTGCATAATCAGTTTGGCGAAGAGATTCGCCCAAATGCGCACTTTGAGTCGACATACTATATGTAGACTTAAGTGTGTAGACTAAGTGTTTGTATAAATGTTTGTATTAGTATGTATTGAATTAAATGTTGTTATGAATTAGTTTGAGATTGAATTCTCAAATAATATGCTGATGTAAATGATTTCCTACATGTTGACTATATGCATGATTTCATTATACGTATGAAATGCATGTGTTAGATGATTTACTTAAGTTGTATGTTATAACATGTGTCAACATGCTCACATTGTTGTATTTCATTTCCATTACTCTTATATGATTGCTGATGTGGATTCATAAATGTTTGGGACTATACCTAGTCCAGGCAGTCGGTAACCGAATAAATTCGTGGTTGGCTTATCTTTGCCACGAACGACGCGTCGAAGAAAGCGAGTCGTGTTCTGAGTTGGCGGCAGTGATTAGGCCACTCGAAGTGTTTTATGCACTTCATGTCGCTCAGCTTGAAATGCGCTCGTACTAGTCGAGCCCGTCAAGTAACCCGACTGGCCATTGTATGTTCACCTTGTATGAGTCATAACTGCTTGAACCTAAGGTACTGAACTTACCATTATAAACCCTATTAACCATGGTACCTTGATCCATAAAGACTCATGAGCTGGGCATGGTGGTATGGGACACCATGGTCGAGCTGTCGGCCTACGCTGGGGCCACAAACCTCCCCGTAGTGACCAGTGAGCACCTATGACTCGTGAGCAGATTATGGTGGTATGAGACACTATATTCTTACTGTCAGCCTACACTGATCAGGCGACGAGCCCTTTGTAGTGACCGCGAGCGTACTCTGAGTCTACGGGAGGCGACGACCCATCCGTAGCAATGAGAGTACAGTAGGCTTGTATTGATAAGGTGATGGGGGAGCGGTGCAACGAGTGCGAGCAACAGCCCTGACAGCCCTTGCAGCGACCTATAAAATATACATCGTATGAGATTACTAGGAGTGACGACCCTATACAGGATCTGTGTTGGGATTGATATAAGAGAAGTACCTTAGTTTCCTAATCCTGCTGTATGAATGGACTAATAATAACTCGGTAATCATATCACCATCACATTGCATGTGCCTGGAAGATGTGGAGCACTGTGGGAAGAAAGCATGCCGCGAGCGTAAGATGGTGTCGTATGAGGGAGATCTTCAGTGAGGGCATCATCATGTCACGTCATATTACATTAACAATAGTATTAGGAATGTTTGATTTATTGCTTTACTATTATCGCGTGATTAATTTGACAACATGCTAATCTTTGCTCTATTATTCCACTGAGTTAGCTACTCACTCCCACGTTACGGGATGGTGTTTGCAACACCCACCAGACCCTGTCTTAGATGCAGGTGAGGCAGCGATTTAGGAGGCAGAACCGGATTATGATGAGGACCAGGACGAGTTCTCATATATATAGTACCACGACGGCTTTGCTTAGGTGGCCTGGATTGGTGGGACTTCTCAGTGGGACTATTTTTGACATTTTGATTCTGTTTATTTACATGTATATGAGACTCAGAGATGTATTCATACTTTGAAGACAGTTGAGATCTATTTTATTTTCTATACAGTGATATGTATATCCTTTAGTCTTCCGCTTGCTTTTATCACTGAATCTAGAGTATGAATTGCAGTTTTGGTATAATTTTACTCATGTGAATGCTTTAACTCAGACAACATTGAATCATAAATATTTTTATTGTATAAGTGACGGTCTGGAACTCGGGAGTCGGGTTTATACACGACCCCCGATTTTCAGGGTGTTACTAGGTTGCAGCAGCGTTGAGCTTGGAGCGTGCAGCTATCTTCTAGAGTTTTGATTTCGATATATGTATTTCTCTTTCTGCATTGTATTCAAATGATTATATTAGTGGATATGTGATGATTATGTTGCAATTGTGAATTGGGTATACTTGCGGTTATGATCCATTACATAAAAAAAAAATCATACTGAAAATCCTCCTTGTAGGATCCCAGGATCGAAATCTAGCATGCGAGTGCTGGGATCCGAGAATGGGGTACTACGGAGGCTGTCGGCGTCAGATTCGGCGATCGGAATTCCTGCGAATTCGATTTCGAGGTTTAGGGCGTGACAGCTCGCCTGTGTGTACACCAACTATTTTACAGCAGCCACACAGAATGCTACTCCACTCCTAATATACTCACACAGGGATATTAGCGTTCAATATTAAAATAGGTTTCATAAGTTCACTTAAAACCTTCACAATTGTGTCTTTTAACTTGGGCTTACACAATCCAAAAACCCACACTATTCTGAGTTTTCTGGCTCTCCTCAGATAACTAACAAATGAAATTTTTTTGGCGAATTCCAACCAAAAACCAAAAGAATGAAAATTTTACAGAATTGTAAAATATCTGGATTTCTCCTCTTGTAGCAGCCCGAAAAAACCAGTTGGAGTAGATGTTCGGATATCAAAGTTCAATGTCCAATACTCACTTTATAATGGTTCTAAGTTCTAATTGATTTTAAATTAAATCAGCCTAGGTTAGCTCTATTTGATTTTAATTCATAAAAGAAGGAAAGTAATATTTCCTCTTTTCAAATCAGATTGGAATAATGAATCAAATCAAATAGTAAAAAGCTAACAAAAGGAAATAGAATTATGCACAGTATAGCTTAGGAACAGACACAAACTTATCTCAGAGTAAAGCTTTGAATTCACTTAATTTTCAATGAATAAATCTTAAATTCGTGTGCTATTTATAGCTGCAGAAATTCATCTTCAACTGGTCCTAGGGTCACTACGACTGGTCGAAGAAGAAATAGATTTTTGAATTTTTAGGCGCGATCGGATAAAACCATTACACGACCGGTCGTGAGCAGTCCACGACTGGTCGAAGGCCGTCCACAACTGGTTGTGACCCTCACACGACTAGTCCCCTTGAATTAGTTACTGGAGTTGTAGTCGTGGCTCCACGACTGGTCGAAGGTCGAATCGAGACCATCCCACGACTAGTCGAGTAGACTCCAGGACTAGTCGTAGCCGAACAGAAAAATCTGATAATTTATAACAAAACTTCGACTGGTCTTGAAATTTCTAGGATTGGTCGAACTAGTGTCAGGATTAGTCGAACAATGTCCAGGACTAGTCTTAGAACAGACCAAAATCACTTGTAAAAGATATATGAATTATATATCCAAAATGACCTACTCTAAAGGTCAACCTAAGGTCAATCAAACCTCAATAAGTAAGGACATTGAACCTTCATTTGCTTAGACGTTGATCTTTTACTTAGACGTTCATCTTTACGAAGCTTGAGTTCTTCTTGTAGCTTGAACACTTCACAAGCTTTGAAGTCGCCATCAGTAACTATGAGTTGTGCTCAGTTCCCTATCTTATGCTAGAGTCTTGACCTTGAATATACGAACTTTGAGTCTTGAACTTGAACTCTTCGTGAATATCATCTGTCACGCCCCAAATCTGAAAATCGGATTCACATGAATCCCGATTGCCGAATCCGGTGCCGACAGCCTCCGTAGTGCCCCATTCTCGGCCCCTGACAATCAAATGCCAGATTCCGATCCTGGGGTTCTGCGAGGAGGATTTTCAGAATGAATTTTTTTTTTTTTTTTTTGTAATGGAGCATAACCACAAGTATAACCAAGTCACAAAACGACATCACCACATATCCACTATAACAAAATTTCAAGTACAAAGCAGAAGGGAAAATACAAAGTAATCAAAAAGCTCCAAAAGGTCCTGATGTGCACTCCTGTCTCAGCGCTGCTGTCGTCCAACGCTACCTGCACGCAACTATCGTGCATAAGCTTACAAAAGCTTAGAGGGTGGTGTAAGTGTGTGCGTAAGGTAGACGCCAAGTGTATAGTATCAGAACAATGCGAAAGTATGTGGTAAGTCCATGAATATACCAAGGCTATGTAATGCAAGGCATGATGCGAGATATGAATGCCATCGACCACACCGATGCAATGCAAGGCCTACATAGCCAAATGTCATATGCGAAATGCAATCCAAGCAAGTCGGTACTCCTCAAATGCGTATATCAGTACAGTTCCTCTCTGGATATCACCGGGGTCTAATACACTTCGCAGAGACTGCCATCTCCCTAGCTGCACAGTCAAGCAAGCGGATAAGACCTCACTAACCGCCTGACCAGTAGTATGCCAATACCAACCCGGCTCGTCGATAGCGGACTCATTTGCGAGCTAGTCAAACTCAGCCTAGCTTATAGCCCTCTCACTCAGGCGGATAAGGCCACACCCCCTTCCAACCGACCACGACACAGTGGGAGACGCGGCCTACTGGTATTCGGCACTCGGGCGCTCGTGTATCCACTCGGTCTAGACGTTGGAGCATCTCCTGGTACCAAAAAGGTTCTGGGACTCTCACCCAAGGACATCCTAAGTGCCCACAGTGCTAGAATATGTATTTTCGGTATCCAATACGGTCATCCACGATGTACCTGTGGAGCCACGGCCCTGATGTCGCTAGGGTGTGCAGTGGTCAAGTCATACGTATGCGAGATGCATGAATCACGCTGTCAAAACATGCAGCAATCCAGCGCGTACTGCGCGATCATGTGGGGCGCTCAGTCACATAACGAGTCCTGTAAATGGTCTGCCCAATGGCGTATGTTATGATCAGTCATTACTCATATCAAGCATACATATGATGCGCATGGGCATGAGTCATGAGATTATTCTAAACATGTTATTAGGCAATGAATAGTAACATGTATGGACCTATCAATGGGCCCTAAAGAGAGTTACAATGTGGACATTTAACCAACATTGTACATACAATGTGGACGTCAAACCAACATTGTTTCCCAGGCACGGCCTGCCATAAATATCTTTTCACGAACCATGAGAAATGTACATTGCAATGAACCCTAAGGACATTCGTTAGGCCTCGATCCCTGGGCCTTAGGTATATCAAATGGGTCGTATTACATAGGCCCCATATTCACCAAATGGTTTGCATTAATGGGCCTCACCAATGAGCCTTATGTACATTGCAATGGTCCATGATCCATGGGCCTTGAAATACATTAAAGTGGTCTCACAACTTGGGCCTTAAATATGCTAGATGGGCCCATGCACATAAATATATCAACTAGGCTACTCCCTTTGTGCCCCATGCACATCAAATGGGCTTGTTCCCATGGGCTTTATATAGAGTAGGTGGGCCGGATCCCATGGGTATTGCATATGTCAAATGGTCCCAAACCCATGGGCATTATAATGCCAGATGAGCTTAATCCCATAGCCCTTATATGTATCAAATGGGCCTGACCATTTAGTCCTCAGATATATACCAAGGTAGGCCTCAATGAATGGCCAAAGTTAAATCAGTAAAGGGCCCTATGCACATGCCATGGTGGCCCATTTGTACCATAGATCTGGCTCATTTTGGCTCAAGCCATAAAACAATTAAATGAACGGTTTAGGTGCAACACATGCATCATGGCGGGGGTCACAGGAAGGCCCACCAAAATTTTAATATTCTATATAATATATATACAGTATATATACATAGGTATGTAGATATATAAATATATATATACACAATATTATAGGAAATATATATAATATTATATATACATGTATATATACACACACATACCTACATGCACACGCACATGTGCACTCACACATGCATACACACACATGCACACACACACACGCGTACACACCCACGTACATGCAATACAGTGGGCTCCACCGTCCATGCAGACGGTGGAAAACAGCCACATACATTACTGTGGGTCCCATGTGGGGCCCACCAAAATGTTTATAATCCATCCAAGACGTTGGTAAGGTCATACAGACCTGAATGAATAGGAAAAACAAATTTCAGCTTAATCCAAAACTTGTATGGACCCCCAAAAGGATTTCAATGGTAAGGTTCAATTCTCACTGTTTCATCTCACGTGGGCCACCTACACCTTGGATGGGCCTGGTTTTTGGACGGTGGCCCATTGCACTGAGGGTCCACCGTTTGGACGGATTGGATGACACATAAACACCAAGGTGGGGCCCACGGCAGGGGCCGTGGGTCTGCTTCTCCCGCCCGCCCGCTGACGACGCAGGGCGCCTGGCGTCCTGCACGGCAGAGGCAGCAGCGCCTCTGCTGCTTTAAAATTTTTTATTTTTTTTTTTTTGAAATCCATATTTTCTAAAAATTTTTAGGTGTGCGGGCCACCCCAAGTAGATCCACTCCGTCCATCGCATTCCCAAGACTAAAACAGATCTATCAAGACCAATAACAGACATTTTCCAGCGCGTAACAAAAATCTGAGTAGACTTCAACGGTACCGATATTGTTTTCAACACTATGGCCCACCAGGTACTTTGATCAATCTCATTTTTTGGCTCAACGCCTAAAATGAGTCAGGGGAGAGGATGGACGGCTTGGATTAGAAACATTCGCCGAGGTGGGGCCTACATGAACGGCCTTTTCCAAAGTTTTGAAACAAAGCTTTTATTTGCTTTTTCCCCTCTTGACGTCCAGCGTCCAGGGGACGCTGGATGGTTTGTACATTGAGGTGGACCCTGCTGAGGTGGGCCACCATTGATGGATGGGCACTTTTAAGGTGGGCCCCACTTATAAATGGCTTGGGTAGGATACAAGCCACATGGTGGGGTCCATTCAAGTGGGCCACATGGCCACATCATTACACAAAGAAAGAAAAAATAATAATAATAATAATAAATGGAAAGAGAGGGAGAGAGAGATAGAGTGAGACACGCGTGATGGAGGGGCCCCGGCACTATGGGCCCTCCGTTTCAATCATCCAATCATACATCAAAGGTCCCCTTGCATATGGACCATCAACAAAAGATCAATGGTGGAGATCCCACTCCACTAGAAATGGACGGTCTAGATGACCTCCTCAATACAAGGAAAGTAAACATCATGATGGGGTCCATGGAGAATGGCCCCATCATGGAATGATCTTGATGATCAAGATGAGCCATTGGCCACATCTTAGGGTCCCAAGTGAGATCCAAACCATTGATCGGTTGGCCTCACTTGGCCCACCTTAAAAACATGAAAACTACTCCATCAAAGCACCGACCTCTTGATCTTCTTGGTCCGTTGGATAGCCGGTCTCCTAAAGCTTCACTTTGATGGTGGAGATGGGAAATGGATGGCTAGGATGATGGGATTTGGAGATGGGAAGTGGGCCTCACATATGCACTTCTCTCCATGGGAAGGCTTGGACGTTGGATGCTCTCCCTTACTTGGGTTTGGAGTGTTGAGAAATGAGAGAGAGAGAGAGAGGGGTGATTAATGAGAGATGGAGTGATGTGAAGGGGTGATGGTTGATGGATGTGAGTGATGGGTGACGTGATGTATTAGTTGACTTGGGTGGTTGCTTGACTTGTGGAGAAAGGAAGTATGGGTGCTTGTACTTGACATGAGGGGTGATTGATGGGATTGATTGATGTGATTGATGGGACACTTTGTAGAGATTTCTTGGGATTTGCAACGCGAGTGTTTTTACTCGAACTGAACGTGGGTCCGTATCTCATCGTCTGGGTATCGGATCGGTGCGTGAGTTGCGGCGTTGGAACCGCAGCGACGGTGCGGTCACAATGATACAAGTCTCGGATTAAGCCGGCTCAAATGAATAGGATCGACTTACGGTCGTGCGCAACGTCAACCATAAGTCACGGATTGCCAGAATTTGACGAGAAGGGTCGCGGGAATCAACGGAACAGTGCGAATTAGGATACGGGTCTTACATCATCAAATTTGTAGCTTGAACTAGTTTGAGGAGTTCATCGTCGTGTCTCGAAGAGTAGATGTGATGTCTCGAACATATACAACAAGACACAAGACACATAAAGAGGTTTTGACACACAAAATTTGACAACCAAAGAAGATTCATACCATAGCACTTACATATGTCAGGGGAGATGTACATCATTCAATGTTTTCATAAAGATTTCTCTATGCGATCTTGACGTATATAAGAGTTCCCAGATGGATATTTGTGTGGGAATGGATTTAAGTTGGGTTGTTATGTCATAAGCAGTGTCGGTTTTGTAGGTGGTTCCTGATAAAGCTCCACAAGTTTCTTTAGGAGTTCTGGTTATCCCTCCTGAAATACCTCCCATTGTTACCTACTACAATGCATTTTGGGTACTGCCATGAGACTGCTTTTGGGTTGTATGGGGGAACTGTTCCTCCTTCTAGGTATATCATTGGTTCATAAGGCTGAGAGTTGTAGCTGGAACTATTTGTGATAAACTTGATGATTTCTCTTGAGGTGCTACCAAGTCTTGACTGGTTTTGGCAGTGGGTTTTTCTTCCCCCTTTTGAGGTATGGGAGGAATCTTCTGGGCATGTACTAATTGGTGAGGCGTTAGGAAGCTTGATGTTTGAACCAGGGGTGCCCCTTGCAAGGTTAGCAAAGCTAGATCAGGAAGGTCTATCGAAAGAGAGGGGTCAGGAATCTGACCTGTTTGGATCTGCTGAGGTTGGGGCTGAAAGTGCCCCTTGGGAAGCGCAGTGTTGAGGATGTGACCTAGTGAGTGTTGGGGGTGCCCCTTAAGAGATGAGAAGTTAAGACCTATTGGGTGCTCCCTCGAGGTAGATGAGAGGTTGCACTGTAGGTGCTTCTACGAGGAATACCTGAGTTATTGGTGCTGTTTCCAGGAATACAAGAGGTTGAGTTATTGGTGCCACTTTGAGGAATACCTATGGCTCAAGCGGTGGCGCTTGTTGACGTCCCTATGTTTCGTTTATTGTGTCAGGCATGATTGCTTATATGGAATGATGCGGAGAGAAGTACCTATAACACCCTCCCTCAATATGATTGATGGTAGAAGTGCTAGATATGCTGGGTCTCGCTTGATGCAATGGCAGGGGATTTTGGAGAATGTTGGCCTGAGCCATGTTGCTAGCTTGCGAGGTGATAGTGATCTTCTGGCTTTCGATTAAATCTTGGACTACATATTTCAAAGTGAAATAGCGGTCTATTAGATGGCTATGAGCCTGGTGATATGCGCAATACTAGTTTTCATTATAACTTGGTAGCAAGAGATTAGGTAGAAGTCGAGGCTGGAGTGGTGTCAAAATTTACTTTTGCATTAACATTGTTAGAACCTGACTGTATGTTTGTGCTAGTGGGGTGAACTTTCTACCTAACATTACCAGTTTGTAGCGGCCTTGCTTATTCTCACTAGGTTATTGTTGTTATTATTGAGACAGTTGTGCCTAATATCCCTGTTGGGCTCACTGTGGTTGGTACTGCCTATTTAATTGTAGCTGGTATTACCTGTCTTGTTGTTGCTCCGATTGTGGAGCATACTGATTGTCTTGAGTGTTGGCGATGATATTGTTAACCTTCGTAGTGCATTGCACAGGAGAGGTATCGTTCAATATCCAAAAGGTTTCCCCTCAACTTTATTTCTTTTGATTGAGGGGGTCTGGTGCTACCATGGAGAAATGGTTCCGGCTCTGATCCCAGCTTCCACCTGCTCTCTACCTCAAATAAGTTTGGAAAAATTTACATAAGGGTACGAGATTAGATATCCTGAAATATTGGGATTTGCTGAATATACTATCATTGATATCTTTTCTTCATCATCGATAGCATTTCTCATTCGGGCTGCCATGGCCCGCCATTATCCCACGTATGCTAACAGTGATTCATCACTTTTTTATCTCAATGCAACTAGATCTGCCCTTCTCGGAGCCATGTTCAGATTATATGAAAATCTGTCAATGAACGCCTGGGAGAGTCTTTCCCAGGTTCTGATTTGGTGGCTATCCAGTGAAGTGTACCAATCCAAAGCCTTTCCTTTGAGAGATTTCTGGAAGAGTCGTATTAAGGTTCCATCATTCTCTGTTATCGCATTGAATTCCCCACAAAAGGATTTTAGATGTGTTGTGGGGCACCCACTACCGTCATATCTTTTGAATTTTGGTACCTTAAAGTTTGGAGGTACCCGGGTGACTGGGAAGGGACAGAGATCCCTGAATTTGGTGAACAGATGGTCCACTCCTTATTGCCTCTGGAGTTAATTTTACACCATTTGTAACTGCTCTCATAATTTCTCAATTTCAAACTTGCCTTGCGTCAGATATCTTACCCCTTGTTGTAGGGTTTGTGCTGCTTCCTCTTCATATGGATTGAGAATGGGGGGTTGCTGAAAAGAAGATGGACTCCCGGTGACGGGAAGTAGCTGGAATTGGACACCGGGGTGATGTTGGGAAGTGGCTCCCGCCTGGGGTATCTGTCAATTCTGAAATGTTACTCCCATTAGGGGGAGTGAGTTGGACTCGAAACTGGCCCCCTTCATGGGCATCCTCCAGTTCTTGTATGTGGTTCCCGTTAGGGGGAACTTGTACTGTAACCTAATTGTCATGATGTACTGAGTAGAGAGGTGTGGGAGGGTTGCTCCCATTTGCTGGTTGTTGTTGATCTTGTACTAACTCTTCTAGGAGATAAAGCACAGGATTTGCTGGAGGAATGAGAGAGAAAATAAAAGGGGTTTAAGAGAGTGAACTATTTTATACACGAGGATGGGTTGCCTGTGTATTTGGTGAGGCATTTGGCACTAAGTGAAGTAGTAGCTCTTGCATCGTTTGAAGTAGTAGCTCTTGCATGGTTGTATTGGCCTGTAGGTCTGTTGGAGCTACTGGTAGCAATGTGGCTGTTTGTGTAGGTGCGGGTGCCAATGTTTCGAAAACTGGTTGAGCTACCGGCTCTTCTTCATGGGTGGCTTGGGTGGTCATGGATGCGTGGGATTGAGTGGTCATGGTTTGAATCTGTGCCCGAAAAATGCAAGCCAAAGATGTTTTCTTTTTATTTCTGTATGAATGCAATGATGATGCCCCCTGAGATTAAAGTACCACATACTTTCAAGTTCGGCCTCAGCAAAGTGTGAGCTATCAATTCCCGGTGGAGTCGTCATTCTGTAGACACTGACAATCGGCACCCACACTGATTCGTATGTTTATGATTTTTGGTGGTAGGGGTGATTAGGCTAATGATTGTTGGAGTCGCCACTAGCCAATAAATCTCATAATCTCGCAGTCGGCTAGAATCCGCGGAATACGTAAGGTTGGAGAAATCTGGAGACTCTCCTACCTTAAATTGACTCCTGATCTGCGATCCAGGATTCCGGGTAAGGGACCTCAGTTACAAAAAGGGAAGGTGTTAGGCACCCTCTCTGCTCATACAAAGCTACAGTCTCTACTTAGTTTGGTAAATCAATCTCAAGGGATGATGGATATTGTGGTCAAGATGGGACTAAACACAAACACGAGTTTCTGATGTAGCAAGATCCGAGATTTCAGCAAGCTATCGAGCATATGTCCAACGATGTGTCTAGAAGGCGGATGAAATGATGCTTATGTAAAGAGGTAAGAGAAATGGACTAGATCACTAGGATTTCTGATGTGACAGGATCCGGTGTACGACAAGTCACAGAGCATACATTCACTAGAGATCTAAAGAAGCAAGTGGGTTGAGAAGGGAATAGATGTCATGTTGAATGCTTGTATGTAAAATGAATGGATCTTTGGCTCGATCTTAAGTAGGCTAAGACATGCACTACACCATGATCAATCTGGGGTAGACTTAGGGATCAAGATGGTTGGAAGGTAGGGAGTAAGCTAAGGGGATAGCTGAAAAATCTAGACTTGGAAGCTTCAGAGCTTCTCCTCACCCTCTCTCTCTTCCTCCCTCTCTCCCTCTCTCCCTCTCACTTAGCTTTTGAAATGAGAAGTGGATGTTGAAATGTGAAGAGGAGATGGCTATTTAAAGCCTTCTCCAATGGTCTTTTGGTAATTTTTGGGTTTGAGGAGGGTAAATGCTAATGTGGCAGGTGGTGATTGGTTGAGGGGAGGGAGACGCCATGTGTCGCTCTCTTATTGGCTATTGGGATTGGTAAAGTGGTAAATAAGCTCAGATATGGGGATAATTTCCTGAGAAAGATGAATTTCGGACGCTAGGACAGCTGTCCCCAGAGGTTCACATGCGGGCCGCGAGTAGTGGTAATCGAAGTATTGCTAGCGGAAGTCCAACTATCGCCTGGGCCACTCTCGGCCCGAGCTCGCACGTTCGGTCCTCGTGTAGCATGCCGGTTTATCCGGTGGTCCCTTTTTCGAGTTTTTGGCTCTGCCATGTGTATTTCTAGGCTATCTTGGCTCTAAATGGGTTCTAGATTCGGGAGGTTCTAATGACTTATATTAGGGTTTCGAGTTCGGGTAAGGTTTGGATCAGGGTTTCGGGTTCGGATAGATCATGGTTCCTGAACTGTCCTAGCCTTCTCGAGATTTTTGCCTGTGTAGGGTGTCTACAATAACCTATCAAGAAAGTCTTACAGACAGCCTATTAGGACCCTTTTAACCACGGATATTCGAAGATAGAGAGATCTGACTATCAGATCGACAGAATCCCATGAGTAAAGGCAAAATATAGGAGGATGGCCTACCTAAGCATTAGGATCTACCTCATCCTTTGGACTTGAGTTCTAAAATAAGCTGAGAAAATGAATGGATGGCTTAGATTCATCAGGACATCGATGGGGCCCCACATCGGTGGCGTGTGTGCACTAAGGGTGTGTGCATCCGCCATACACTAAAAGTGAGGTCGGGTCAAACGCAGTTTTACCTGACAGTTACTCGAAATGGAGAGGTGCTCTCCCTCCTTTCTCTCATTCCTGCCCGTATAGATTTCAAACTCGACGCTTGTTGGCATCGTTTGTTGCCCACCATCATAGCCCAAAAGCATGATCTGAGCCGTCCATCAGGTTGGGCTCTCCATTTTGGTTAAACCCAGTGATCTTACAAGTTGGTGGGCCCGCGCGTATACACAACACCAATCGCAAGTAGATTCTACAAGCACAAAACGTTTCCAAAAACAGAAACTTCTCTGTGTGACACGTTAGCAATCCATGTGGGGGTGTTTGGTGCGATCTAGATCATCCAAACAGAAGAGATCTCAGTCATCCCACCTTAGCAAAATAAAATCATGGCCGGTTTTGCAATTCCAATCAGTTTTAGGGGCAGTTTTAAATGGACTGAATCCTGACTGTTTAATCTAAATCTAACGGTTTGGGAGTCTAGGGTGAGCAGATAAAAGTGGGAGGTTTGAGCAGCAATGAGATCTGAATCCATCCTTGTAGCTGCACTCAAGAACGGATGTTTCCATTCTAACTCCGAACCCACCGACTAAAGTTGCCACAAGCTTCGATTTATGGAGTCCACAAGCTCCTGTGGACCAACACCAAGTGTCCAGTGGAAGCAGAATGGAGAAAGACCCATTAATTGGTAATTCGCCATTGAAGCACGATCTCCTTCATCGTCAACGCTTGCAGCCATGATGCGTTGGGTTGCAATCCACGTGGGTTCGACTCCTCTTTAATTAGAGGAAGTTTACCAAAGATAGAGAAAGAAGAGAGGAAAGGCAAAGGAGAGAATGATTAAGAGGAAGGAAAGATGAGAGAGAGAGAGAGATGGGTCACGGCCGAGTCAAGCTAAGCTGGGGTCCGTTACTAGACGTCCCACTATACGAAGAGAAAGAAGAAGGGAGAAGGAAAAGAAGGAATAAGGAAAATGAAAAAAAAGGGAGAGAGAAGAAGAATAAAGAGAAAGTTCGGGTGGTGGAGTTGCACCACATTACAATCAGCGGACCAAGTCGCTGACTCGGTTCAAGCTTGTGGCGGGCCAGGTTCGATCCTGCTACTGCTGGCCAAAGAAAGAGAGTAGGGAAGAGTGACAAAGGAAAGGGAAAAGGAAGAAAAGAGAAAGAAGAAGAACGAAGAGAAAAGAAAAGGAGAGAGGGGGTTTGAGAGTGACTCGACTCGCTACCGAGTCCGTCCCAACTCAAGGCAAGTTAGGCGTCCATTGCTGAATTTCCAGCAGAAGAATGAATGAGAAGATAGGGAGAAAGAAAAGGAGAAAGGGAAAGGTGGGCGGTTAAGTGGAGCTAAATCAACTCGACTCGAACTGTAACGTCCTGGAAAAATCTGTACAAAAACCCAAGTACTACCTCAGGCAGAAATCACTAAGGACTAAATCCTTTAGAAATTAAACGAGAATTAACTAGTGTTAAACTAGATTACCTGTGAATTAGCACCAACCACTTTAAATACGATCTGCAAGATGCAAAATTTGTAGAATTGTTAACGCTTCATTACCCTAAAATTTAAGAGCAATCTCTAAACTGAGATGCTCTCAGGAGCATTTGAAAACTTCGTATCGGACCCGGACCGCACGTCAAAAGTCTAATAGCGACAAACTTAGACGGATATGACCGTCTTCTTGGACTTGACGACCACCTCAGAAATCAAGTCCAGATGGTATCCCATGACGATTTACTTGAGTCCGGAGTGAAGTGTGTGAGAAACGTGAATATTTTTAGAAATTAAATACGAATTTAAGTAATCTGAGTCATGTCACTTACAGGCCGATTATAAGCATTCAGACTGTCAGAATCTAACCCAAATACACCCTCAGATCAGGAGAAATGTCCCACACATGCTAATATACTCGTGGCTCTGATCGAGTGTCGGTGACCGTTGAACTAAAACTAGTCCGCCACGATCGATCTGTAAACCCGATCGGACTGAAAACTTAGCTTGATCAAGATCCAATATCAGGGAGCTTAAGTCCGACTGCATTCAATAAAGGGACCTCCAGAATTACTCCATTGGATCAGAACAAACCTGATTTAGACATAACCTAAGTATACCATGGCCCTGGGGCTGTTTCCATTAGTTCTGGGCCTATATAAGGTCCTTATACCCTCTCTCATTCACTCCATATGAATTTTGGGAAAACCCTAGGAGAGAGAAGAGAGTAAAGAGAGAGAAGGTGAGAGAGAAGTTTGTCAAGATTCTTGGGATTCTACCCTGTAAGACCCGTATCTTGGTCCGTACCTTTCCGTACACTTCCGCGGTCTTACCGGTCGAATTCCGGCAACCTTCGACCCTTAAACGATATCGACGCACGATCCTGATTCATGTGCCGACAACCCAAGTCGACTCAACCCGAGACCAATACCATAGCGATTGCGCCGTCGTTACGGTTCCGATGCCGTGACTTGCGCGCCGAGACGATACCCTGATCAAGAGATATGGGCCAACGTTTGGTGCGAGAAAATGCCGCGCGTTGTGAAAACCAAGGGAATCTCTATGATGTGTCACATCAATCACATCAATCCCATCAATCAATCACCCATCAATCCATCACATGTCAAGTACACATCACTTCCATCCCTTTTCCCAAGCAACCACAAAAGTCTTCACCACCCATACCTCTCTTACACAAAAAGTCACAAAAGTCTTCACCACCCATACCTCTCTTACACAAAAGCCACAAAAGTCAAGTTTTCTTACACAACCATCACTCACCCATCCATCCACCACTCTCTCTCTCTCCCTTTACATCACTCTCTCTCTCTTTCTCTCTTTCTCATTTCAAAAATTTCAAAGCAACAAGGGTCCATACGTTTGGAATTTCTCCAAAGTCCCTAAGCTCCAAGTGGCCCACCTTCCTACCCCAAAATCTTCCATCTCAACCCTCCATTCTTCATCTTAACCATTGAAGTTGAAGACAAGGTGTCAAGGAACCCCTAGGAGCGAGAAGATCGGACGGTGGGTGCCTCTTTAGAGTAGTTTTTTTCTTATTTTTATGGTGGAGCAAGTGAGGCCCACCGATCAATGGTGTGGATCTCACTTGGGACCCTAAAATGTGGCCAATGGACCATTTGGGTCATCATGATCGTTCCATGACGGGCCCATTCTCCATGGACCCCATCATGATGTTTATTTTCATTTAGAAAGGTCATCTAGACCGTCTATATCGGTGGAGAATGGATCTCCACCGTTGATTTACATTTTCAATGGTCCCATGTGCAAGGGATCCATTTATTGTATAATTTTCTTGTAAGGGAGGGCTCATAATGACGAGGTCCCTCCATCACAAGCCGTGTCCCACTCTCCATGTCTCTCTCTCTCTTTTATTTCCTTTTTATTTTATTTTATTTTATTTTATTTTATTTTTATGCTATAGGATTGTGGCCCACTTGAATGGATCCCACCTTGATGTAATTATTTCTATTCAAGTGGGGCCCACCTTAGACGTTGAACCCATGTCCCCCATCAGTGGTGGCCCACTTCATCAGGGTCCACACTCAAAAAAAAAAAAAAAAAGGGAAAGACCGTCCAGCGTCTGGGACGCTGGACGTTTCAACAGAAATAAGAAAAGGGAAAGAAGTAAAGGAAAGGGACTTGGGTGGTCCCCTTGCATAGGCCCCACCCTGATGTTTATGTTCGATCCAAGCCTTCCATCCTCTTACCCATGGTATTTTAGCCGTTGGGTAGAATTTTGGGGCTGATTGGAAGACCTGGTGGGCCATGGCGTCGAAGAACGCGTCATTACCATTCAAGATCATTATCTTGTTTTATTTCACTTTCCAAGCATCAAAAAAATTCGAACTTCGGACTCATTTCGACTGTTTCAGGCCACTGAATGCAATGGCTGGAGTGGATTTCCCGGTAGTGGGCCCCACGCATATTTTTTGGCAAAAAAATTGGAATTGAGAAAGAGAGAGAGGAGGGTGAGACAGCCAGGTATGGCCGCTGTCAGGCCAGCGCAAGCAGCGCCTGCGCTGCTGCAGCGGCGGGCGGTCAACGTGGTCCCATGGCCTCCTGCCATGGGCCCCACCTTGATGTTTACATGCCATTTAAACCGTTCATTTGGTGGGTCCCCTCCTCAGGTGGACCCCCTTCAAATTTCAGCTCGATCTAAATCTTAGGTGGCCCACACCATAAGGAACAGTGTGAACTGAATTCTGCCATTAGAATCCTTTTTGGACCCCACAGAAGCTTTGGATCAAACTGAAATTTATTTTCGCACTTCATTCAGGTCTGCGTGACCTAATGAACGGGTCAGATGGTGTGTAAACCATTTGATGGGCCCCACATGAGACCCACAGTGGAGTATGTGAATGAATCCACCGTCCGTACGGACGGTGGAACCCTGCATTGTCCACACCGTCCAGCCATCTTTGTGGGCCGCTGGACGGTCAGTGGACCCACCCACGATGTATGAGTTGCATCCTGACCGTCCATTCATTTTGTGAGCTAAGGCATGAGCTGATCCTTAGCTCATGTGGACCCCCCACCATGGTGCTTGTGTTACATCTACTCTATCCATTATTTTCTCTTTATTTCATTTTTATGAATGGGCTAAAAATGAGCCAGATCTATGGTCCAAGTGGGCCCACTTTGGTATGTATATAGGGCCCATGTTGATCCATTTATGGGTATCCATTGGGGCCCACTTTGAGGTGGATCTGAGGCCCATGTAATGGGGCCGTTTGGTGTATTATGAGGACCATGGGATTAGACCCATTGAGGCATTTTTAGGGCCCATGGAAGTATGCCCATTTAATATATATAAGGCCTAGGGGTTTAGGCCCACTTTAATATGCATGCAAGGACTATGGGTTAGGCCCATTTGGTTGTGAAAAGGGCATGGGCTAGGCCCATTTGATTTATAAAATGCTTATGGGCTAGGCCCATTTGATTCATTTAAGGCCTAAGAACTTAGGCCCATTCGATGTGTTGCAAGTCCATGGGATTAGGCCCACTGGACTTATTTGAGACCCATGAGTTAGGCTCATTCTATTTAATTAAGGCCTAGGGGTTTAGGCGCATTTGACTCATGTTAGGCCTATGGGATGAGTCCCCTTTTTATGTACATGTGGGGGCCCAATTGGTGTGGCTCATTGGTCATACATTAGACTCATGAGACTAAGCTCATTAGATGCAACCCAAGGCCCACGGGTTTTGACCCATTGCAATGCACATAAGACCCATTGGTGTGGCCCATTTATGTGGCCCATCTGATGAGTAAAAGGCCCACGGGATATGGCCCATTTGATCTATATGTAAGGTCTAATGGGAAGAACCTACTGTCCATTGCAATGTGTAAATCCATTACAGACTAAGTACCGATGTTTACAAAGATCGTGCCTTGGGAACAATGTTGGCTTGACGTCCACATTGCGAGTGTAATGTTGGTTGGATGTCCACATTACAACTCTCCTTAGGGCCTATTGCTAGGCCGTACTTATTGTGTATAGGCCGTTCAGGCCCATTTGCGTTGTAAGAATGGTTCATCACTTATGTACATGTTTAGCATAGTTTCATGACTCATGATCATACGCATCATATGCATGCTTGATATGAGGATTGACTGATCATAGCATATGCCTTCGGGCAGGTTGTTTATGGGCTCCCGGTTAGGCGGTGTTGCCCTACATGAGCGCACGATATGCGCAGGATTGGTTGCATGACTGGATAGCGTGATTCATGCATTCCACATTTGTGTGACATGGTTATTGTACGCCCTAGCGACATCAGGGCCGTAGCCTCCACAAACACATCGTGGTTGGCAGGATTGGATACCGAAAATCATGTTCTACATGGGGTACGATAGATATCCCTGGGTGAAAGTCCCTAAACCCTTATGGTACCAAGAGGTTGCTCCAACGTCTAGACCGAGTGGGTAGATGAGCGTCGAGTGCCGACTACCAAACGGTTACGCTCTCCACTGTGTCGTGGTCGGTTGGAAGGGGGTGTGGCCTTACCCGCCCGAGTATAGGGGGCAATGCTAGGCTGAGTTTGACCAGCTCGAGGAATGGGTCCGCTATCGACGAGTCGCGCCCGATATTGGCAGACGGATAGTGAGGTCTTTTCCACTTACCTGATTGCGCGCGATGTGGCGGCAATCTGGTTTAGAGTGTACTAGACCCCGGTGATATTCCATATTTTGAGCTGTAATGATGTGTGGACATAGATGAGGACCTGTATGCTTAAGTTGCATTGTACATCTCATGGCCTTGTGGTGGCCGATACATTCATGTCTGGCATTGTATAGCCTTGGTACGGCTCATGATATCATGGTTCCATTTGCATATTCCGCATCACTCTGATATTGCATGTACATATTACTACATTGCGCACACACTTTCACCACCCTCTAAGCTTTCTGTAAGCTTATGCACGACCGTTGCGTGCAGGTGACGTTGGTTCGCAGCAGCGTTGAGACAGGAGCACGTTGCAGAGCATTTTGGAGTTTTTGTTCTTTACCATTGTATTTCCCTTTATGCTCATTGTACTTGTAAAGTTTTTGATCATAGTGGAAATGTAATGGAGTTCTTGATTGTTGTTTATGGGTTATGCCTTTGGTTATGCTTATTACGAATCAAACTGATATTTGAAATCCTCCTCGTAGCATCCCAGGATCGAAAACTGGCGAATGAGAGCTAGGATCCGAGAACGGGGTTCTACGGAGGCTGTCGGCACCGAATTCGGTGATCGAAAATTTTGTGAGCCCGGTTTCTGAGTTTGGGGCGTGACATACCCTGCCTCTCCACGCGCTTATCCATCGATACCGAATCGCTATTCCGGCGATTCTAATTCCAATATTGGATAAGAAGTACTAACCCTAATCCGTTCTAGGGCTTCAAATAGTTTAAGTGATGAAGTAGCTAACCTACTTCATGCTCTAGGTTGCTAATCCGCCATTAATAAAGACTAAACGTCTAAAACAAACCTATTACACGTTTACCGGCATAAGGTGCGGACTATATACGTATAGGTTATGGTTTGTAAGGTTTTCAATGTCGGTTAATGGTTTATTACTGATATGGATGCTATTTCATATGCCAAATGCGATATCCGTTTCATTTTACGTATACATATAAACTATGTGGTCTATAGGGAAATTCATGCGTTTGTTGAAATGTTTGTATACATTCGAAATCTGAATTTATGATTTTCGTGATTAATTGTCGTAGATACATGATTGTTATGTATGTGACAACTCCTTGGCAAAAGGATTTGCCCAAATATGTAATATAACCAACATATGTGATGTATGTTCGTAAGTGTAGTCTAAGTGTTTATAAAAATGTTTGAATGAGTTAGTAGTTAATAAAGTGTGATTTATAGGGGAGTTGAGATATGAATCCCAAATACCTTAACTATGTGTATGATATCCTCCATGTATTGTATAGCCTGCTTATTAATGTTTAACTGTGTGTATGATTTTCTCCAGGTATGATATATTCATGTTTAAGTTATATTCCATAACATGCTCACATGATTGTAGGATTTGACTTGAGTATTCATTACTACTTTCTTATCTCATATGCTTATTTTTTATAAATGCACGCGGTTGGGACTATATCGTAGTCCAAGCAATTGGTAATAGGCCTTGTTCTGGTGGCTGAGGTTGTTTTCGCCACGCAGGATGTGTTTGATGAATTCAAGTCGTACTTGGGTTGTTGGCAGTGGTTAGGCCACATAGAGTGCTTATGCACTTCATGTCGATTAACTCAACGTGTGTTCGTCCTAATCGAACTCATAAATTAACCCGATTAACCCAATGTATGTTCACCATGTTTGGACACTACTGCTTGAATCTAAGGTACCAAACTCACCAGTGAAACCCTGTTAACCTTGGAACCTCGATCCGCTAAGACTCATGAGTCGGGCATGGTAGTATGAGACACTGTGGTCGAGCTGTCGGCCAACGCTGGGGCGACGACCCTCCCTATAATGACCAGTGAGCAACCCAGATTCGTGAGCCGAATATGGTGGTATGGGACACTGTATTCGTGTTGTCGGCCTACTCTGATTGGTGACGAGCCCTTTGTAGTGACCTCGAGCATACCTTGAAACTGATAGGGGCGACGAGCCTTTTTAAGTAACTGGGGTATAACTAGGCCTGTATTGATTGGTGACGAGCCCTTTACAGCGACCTAGAACCATAACATCGTATGAGATTTAGTAGGATTAACGACCCTAGAATGGATTATTGTTTGGGAATTGATATAAGGGAGGTACCTTAACTTCCCAATCCTTCTGTATGAAAAGGACTAATAAGAACTTGGTAATCACGTTCATACACTGCATTGCATGTGTTTTAGCGAGGAAGAGTACTTTCGGGTTATTGTCATGTGCGCCGTAAGATGAAGACGCTAAGAGAGTACAGACGAGGGCATGCATCATTATTACATCTCATTCTTGCATTAACAAAAGTATCTAGGACATGTTTGATTATACTGCTTTATCATTACTGCTTGACTGAATTGATAACATGTTAACCTTTGCTGTATAGCTCCACTGAGTTGATCACTCACTCGCACGTTCTGGAATGGTGTTTAAACTGCAATAGCGGTGAAGACCGCTTGAGTTGAAGTTGGAATACGCCAATATGTCCTAGAGGGGGGTGAATAGGACTTTTTAAAGTTTTTATGAATTATTAAAAATCTTATCACAGAGTACAGATTAGGATTACTCAAAGTTAACTCTACTGCCTTCCAAGCCTGGTAGAGGATCCAATCACAGAGCTATTTAAATGATAATCATGGTGCAATTATAGTCTATAATGAATGTGACTGTGTGTGAAGTGTGAGCAAGTATAAATGCAATTAATATAATCTCACAAAAAATTAAACACAAGTATCAATCTTAAACACAGTCATTTTATAGTGGTTCGACTACTTGTCTACTCCACTACCGGCTTCCACACGCAACCCTTGAGTGACCGAATTTCACTAAGGAGGTTTCTCATGGTTCACCTCAAACCTAAGGTTTTAAATCAGGCTCACCTTCAAGCTTTACACGGAGGTTTCTACTCGGTTCACCTCTAACCCTGGAGTTTTGCTGGCGCACTCCTAACCAAATGTTTATGCCCACACAAAGCAAGGGCCCACACAACGCACCCGGATGTTTATGCTCTCCACAGAGCAAGGGTCTACACAACGCACCCCGCACGTACACTCCCATCGGAGGCCTCCTTTGAGGACTTCAAAGGGTGAGCAACACTTAAGACCCAATCCTAGAAAGGAATGATCACAAGTGTCCTATGGACTTTAGATACTTACAAATAAGTTGATGAGTCTCATTCAACGTAATGTTGAAGATCTCCTTCTTGTTGATGAAGAGTCTTCAGCTCCCTTGATCCACAATACAAAAGATATACCTATTTTAGGCTTTAGGTTGGGTCAAGGTTGTGATGGAATTCCACTCTCTAAGGATTTTTCTATTCGAAAGATAGAGTGGTTCCGATCATCTATGCATTCAAGGCATCCCAGCTTATTGATTTGCCAATAAGGTAGTAGCAGGAGGATCCTTGAATGCGGAAGTTCATTCCCCAATCCACTCTATTGAATATCAATGATGAGGGTGGATTGGAGGATGAACTCCCTAAGAGAAAAGGCTTAAGGTAAATGATAGGAAGGTTAAAACACTCAAAAGCACTCTCTTCTTTCTCTACCAGAAATAAAGGTAAGCTTCTCTATATATAGTCAAAAGGTTCCAACGGATATAAAACGGCATATTTATGACAGAGTTCGATATCATCGAGCAAGTGTCGATATGATCGAGCGTATACTCTCGATTGTATCGATTATCCTCTCGATGATACAAACTCAAATGTCATTTTTACTTTGAAAACCTTTTGCCAATTGGTCGATGGGATCGAGACACACATCGATGTTATCGAATTTTGAACTCTAATTCCATCGATAGATGAATCGATCTATGGATAAGTGAAAGTAAGAGAGACAAGCCTTGAAAATTTTCAGGTTCTAAAGATATGATTGGAGAACAGTCGATGTCATCGGAATTTGTATATCGATGATATCGGAGACCGTGTCGATGGGATCGATAAATCGTATAGATTTACCTATAAGCTTGTTGGACTGTTTGTGTCCCATTTTGATCCAATCAACCAGGTTTTGATAAGATCGACATATGAATATCGATTTCTCAACTAGCACCCTGATCAATGTTTAAAAACATCCTGAAAATCATGATGGAGAAAACATGCGCCCACTATCGATGTGATCGACTGACTTCCGATATGATCGATATTTGAGTTCAGATTGAATCGGACAGTCATCGATATATCAAAGCTTACAGTGGTTTTCTTTAGAAAAATAGGGGCGCCGAAAAACTGTCTGTCGATATTATCGATCTACTTTCGATAGGATCGATATTCGAATATCGATGATATCGACTGAACCGTCGATATATCGATAAATCGTCCAGATGAATGTTTGATTGCTGGACGCTTTTTGTCCTCACTCGATTGTATCGATTGAGATACCGAGGACATCGATAGAGCAGGTTGATCGTATCGAGATATGAATCGATATAATCGACAGTGTAAGAAAAACTTTAAGATTTTTCTATTTTGTAAAAATTTTTCTTACACAAAAATCCTAAGATGTTCTACATATTTTTAAGGGTTTTAATCACCTAGTGTTTTGGGACATGGGATGTGAGGCTATGATTTACCTATGGCGAGCTTCCACACATCCAGTTGAGGCAGACACTTGAGTTGATCTTCCTGTTAGGCGCTATTATCCAACTGACTCAACTTACACCGTAATTGACAAACCAGGGCACTAGTAGGTGCACTTTCATAAACACCAACCAGACTCTGTCTTAGTTGCAGATGATGATGTGACCCACGAGGCAGAGCTGAAATTCAAGGATGATGATGAGGCATTCTCTTACATGCAGTTTTCGGACGGATTCACGTGAGCTGAGTCCGGATCGACGAGGCTTCAGGGATTATACTTCTGGAGGACTATTACATTCTTTTTAACATTTTGTATTTTGAATCAATACTTGTAATTATTGACCTGGCAACGCATACATACTTTAGGGACTTATTCTGGTTTATATACTCACTTCAGTCTTCTGCTTGCGTATTACAAATGTCCTTGGATTATGTTATGTTAATTTAACTTAATCTAATTCATGTTTTATGTACTAATACGGATAGCATTCATCAATCATTTAAAATGTTGCATAAATGATGTTTTGGAACTCGAGAGCTGAGTTATACTCGACCCCCGATTTTCAGGGTGTTACACGAACCGAGTCGACTAAGGTGAGTCCATGTCTCTCCTCCATATCAAAATTCTTTCGATTGCAATTTCCATTTTTGCCCTTCTATCGTTATTAGGATGATGAGTATTAAGAGTGAATAACAGTTGGTAAATTATCTATATCGATATTAGTGTTACATATAAAATAAAATTTCCATTGTTAACTATTAGTATTTTGTCATCATTAATAGTAGGTATTGGCATTTATTTATTATCATTAGTATTACTATGATATTTACAATTATATAACATGATTAACTATTAGAAAATCTTCCATGTTTATATTAGTTATTATAAATGAACAAAAGATTTTACGGTTATTAAATATTAGCATTTTATCCATCATGCTTGAATATTATCATTGATAGCTGATTGTACAATTTAATATTATCATGATGATTGTCGTTGCTATGATAGCTAACGTTAATTGTAACATTGATGTTAATAAATGTTTTATAATTACTAATTAACATTATAATCAATTACACACCACCTGGTTTCAACCTAAAAGATCTAGTCTAAACCTAAACTCTAGGGTAAAACCCTAGACCTAAGCAACCAAAACTATAGGACAATAATCTAAACCTTGGTAGTGTGTGAGATTTAGATCTAGAATAGCATTTGATCCATCGCACAACAATGGTAATAATAATAATGATTCAAGATTCAAAACCTAGAATCTAAGTATAGGACTAACCTTCAGGATAAGACCCTAAGTTTTACATCAAAACCCTAAAAACGAGCAGTCCAAAACCTAAGTTTTAATAAATCTTGACCATAAGTATTTTATAGAAAACTTGATCTCACGTATGACTTCACAATCTATGGTAGGATTCAATTCTAAGGGTGCACGCGCTTTCTAGCGACAACAATTGGTGATTCAAAGTATAAGGTGATGATTTGTTCCCCTCGAGCTTTTCATTTTCTCATTAGCTTTAGTTATAGTTTGTATTCTAATTTATAATCGATATCTCCCTTTTGTAATCACATGTGATAGCTAGTGGGAATTAAATTGTTATATTACATACTTAATGTTTATCCTGCATATTTGTTCATGCTTGTGGATTATTTATGGATTGCTTAAGGAACTTAAACTGGTATATCAGTGGAAAACCTCCACTTATACATGTACACCCATACTTAGAATGTAACTTGACTGATAGTGTTTATAATGGACTTTCGACTTAGTGGTTTTTGAACTGTGGTTTAAATTAAATATTGATGTGGGCCTACCATCCAAGGGTTGCTGTGTCTAAGTGATTTTCAAGGATAGTCTTTTATCGCATTATTTTTATACTTACTCTATATGGCTTATTTTTTATATTTGCCCTATGTGGCTTATTTTGATATCGCATATGAGGTTTTGCTTTGGTATTTTCGTATACGCGTTCGATGTTTTATACTATGTAACCATGTGATGGTAAGCCCCATATACTGTAATATGATTGGCCATAAATCGACAGAGTTCCATTAAACATCCTAAAATGGTAGTCTCATGAGCCGGGGATGGTGGTAGGGGACCTATGCCCGAGCTGTAGGCCTACGCTGGTGACAAGCACCCGTAGTGACATTTGAGCTTATTTAAATTGGCTGGTTATAATTGGACTAATAACAGGTTGGCTAATCATGCATATATGGCACAGACCAGCATTTATTGCTATCGTACGTGATGTATATATTTGTCTAATTGGATGTCTTTACCGGGGCACAGACCGTCTGGATTCTTTACCGAGTCGATGATTGCATAGGTGACGAGCCCATTGTCCGCACGGATGAGCATCCCCAGGGTGATGACTGCATTTACGCATCCATGCATCTAATAAGACCTGCATCATGTATTATTTTGTATGCCTTGCTTTATAACTATGCTTATCTAATGTGGCAGTGTGTAATCTTGAGGGGAATTCACACTGAATTGGTCACTCATCCATCAAATATACAACTGTACAGGTCGCACAGGTAGCTTAATTGATTTTCAGGTTCAGACTGATGAGGAGCAAAGTACCACTGTTGAAGATGCGTGATTGTATGTCAAGAGTTGCTACATGGTTTTACAGTTCCAGATTTATTATAATTTTCTTTGTTTACATATAACATCATTTCACTTTGTAATTGTAAGTTTGAGGCATTTGTTTGTGTAAGTCATTATGGGCAACCTTTTGCACATCCTAAATATAAATGTAAATTTCTCATTTCGTTTTATTTGTCCATATTATGTTAATCTGCTTACTCTGATGAAAGAAATATGTGTGTGTGTGTGTGTGTGTGTGTGTGTGTGTGTGTGGACTTTGGCTCTTTATAGGTTAACACTCGAATTTTTGAAAAACGGATCATATACTTGGATCCTGAAAACATGAGGCGTTATAGTAGATTTAAATGTGGTGTGGTTACTTGCTCGGTCTGCCCAGTTCCACATTTGATCTATAACATGAGGTCCCACATGGCAACTTGAAATAGAATAGCCTTCGCGGATACTATTCCAGGGTCGGATACAGATGGTATGATGTTCCCGCTAAATTGTTTAAGAGGGGTTAGACTACATTTCCCATAACGATTACCATGATATTTATTTTCCATGGAACTGTTCATTCACAAACTTGGAGAAGGGTCACTTGAACATGATCTTGTGCTTGTGGCCCATCCAAGACTTGGAATTTCATCATTTTTCGGCAAATCATATATTTCAGTGGGCTTATCACAACCATTGTGTCAAAAATTACATATCTCACTAATTATAGATATTAAAGTTAATTTAGTAATTAAATACAAACTCCTATAAATATACCATGCATAGCTACTTTTGAGTTAAAATTGATTCACAATTGAGGTGCCCAATAGGAGGATTTTAAATCCTGGGGGTTCCAAATCCATAGGGTTCCAAATCCATGCTCCCAAACAGGCCCTTATACTCTACTGGACTCTACAGCAGCCTGACTTGCTACTAAATTGATGTCATCACGTTTTGTGACCCCATCACGATGTATGCATTGTATCTACACCGTTCATCCATTTGGAGAAATCTTTTAGCATAAGCTACAAAGAATAAGAAAGATTCAAACATTAAGTGGACCACATGATAGAAATCAGTAGGGATTGAATGCTTACATTAAAAACTTCTTTAGGCCACATAAGTTTTTGATCAAGAGTATATTTGTGTTTTACCTTATTCCATGTCTTTAACTTATAAACAAGTTGGATTTCAAATAAACATCATGGTAGGTGTAGGAAGGTTTTATACGCAAGAGTCATTGTTCCCACACTTTTATGTGACGGGTTTATTTATTTATTTATTTTTGTTAGTAGGTCAGTACACCCTACTCTCATCTCACACTTCACTATTAGTCACTCCCGCTAGGGGATCTATACCAAGACCTCAATGTTGAAACGTGTGATGGGTTTTACTTGAAGTATGGATTGGACTATTCTTTGGCTCATGCCCTAAAATAATATCTCATGTTGGGGCTCGTATAATGTGGTGACATCACTTGAGTAGGGAGACTGGCTACCGTGAAGTAGCTAATCCGTGTTAGGTCACCCAACCCTGTCGGGCTCACTGTGATTTATTTGTTTTATCCAAGTGGTTCATCTGTTTTTCTAATTCATTTTGGGGCGTAGCCCAAAAATGAAGTAGATACAAAGCTTTTGTAAACCATGCGATGGGAAATAGAGGGCATTGAATTCCTACCACCGAAAACTTTTTGGGGCCACCAAAGTTTTGAATCAAGTTGATATTTGTATTTTGCTTCATCCAGGGTCAGGCTTCGGTGGATCCCTGACTGTGGGGCCCACTTCCATCCACTCCCTCCTAACTATTTTGACCGCTCATTTTAGAGGATGATCCCAAAACAAAGCAATCCAAAACTTAGGTAGACCACACCGCAGGAAATAATGGTAATTAAATGTATAGCACTAGAAACTTTTTAAGGGCCATCAGAATGTATGTTTATTTGCCATCTTACTTATTGATTAGTTCACAGAGAACTGAACAGAGGGACCACACAAATATTAGATTGATATAAAAATTTTGTGGCCCATAAAAAATTTTTAACTGTCAATCACCACTCTTTCCTATGATGTCCAACTAATATTTCAGTTTTCTTCATATTTAAGATCATTCCTCAAAGTGAGCTCTCAAAATAGATGGACAGCATGGATGTAAGGCACATACATCATGGTGGACCTCATAATGGGTGCTACAGTTAGGGATCCACCCAAGCTACACCCTTGTCCAAGTTCGTGTAACCTTACAAGCAGGTTCAATAGCAAATAAATATCTTGGTAGGCCTTAGAAAGGTTGCAATGCCATGGTGGACCCAGAAGTCTGGTCCACTTGTTTTTTAGGCAATCCCATGGTCAGTGCTGCGCTATGTTGGGTGAAGTCAGACCAGGGCGACACCTAATTGTCATCTTCTCATTTTTGTGTGGATGTCAGTTCCCCGTAATTACATGGAAATCTAAACCAAAGCACGATGCGTGATGTGCATGGACCCAAGATACGCACCACTGACATGCAGTAACTCAATTTCAACAGTAGGGGTGGAGCAACGCTAACCTCTCATGTTCCAATGCCGACACTTTTTTGTTAAAATACAACTGGTCACATGCCGACAGCTTGCCAACGTGAATTGCCAAACCAGGCCACCCAGCTCTATAGAGCCCACCGAGATTTATGTGTTTAATCTAAGTCATTTATTTGTTTTTCTAACTAATTTTAGGGTATGAGCACATAAATTATTTAAATACAAATTTTAAGTGGACCATACCCCAAGTATAAGAGAGGATTTAATTTCCATTTTCCAAAACTTCTTTGATATTTGTGTTTTCCCTCTGTTCAAGGGGTGCGGTTTGCTGAAAACCTGAATGTGGGGCGTGATGTATGTGACTTACATGTTTCGACAGCTTATTATAGGACATGGTATAAAAAGTGAAGTAGATCACCCTAAACCCTAAACCCTAAGAAATGAATGTGGGGTGTGATGATTGAATACCTATCATTAAAAACTTCTTAGGACTGATTGGAATGTTTATTGGCCTTCCAAACGGTTGACAAGGTCATAAAGACCTGGATGAAAAGACCACACAAATATTAGCTTGATCCAAAACTTTGGTGGCCGATAAAAAGTTTTTAATAGTCTTTCATTGTCTCTTGTGGCATGGTCCACCTGAGATTTGGATCTTCATTTTTTAGATCTCCTAAACTAAGGGGTCAAAACGGATGGATGGTGTGGATGTAAGGCACATACAACATGGTGGGCCCCACAGTCACAGATCCATGGACAAAAATGGATCCCAGGATCCACCCTAGAGATATATAGGAATTGCTAGTTGTACCTCGTGAAAAAGAGCTCTTTTGTGGAATTAGCCGTTTCATTTCTTCTAGAAAGAAATGCTGGTCAAGTAAACAAGTACGGCATGGTTACGGGAGTCCATCCATAGTCCATCCCTAGCATATATGCTTCAAGGGATAGAACGATAGTATAGTATAGTGACACACAAATTACACATGTAATTATTGAAATGATTTTAAGTGTGATCCGGGCTTTCACGGTAGGTTTCAAACCCTCTTAAAGAGGAGATTGGAAAGCCCCCACATTTGCAACCCCTGAGTTACTTTATACGGCCAAACAACCAGAGATTTAAAACCCCTTGTATCCCCTCCAATCTACATTGCCGAACGACCCATAAGTCAAATAATAATACATAGGCAAAGCTAGGTGGACCCAACCTCAGAAAACAGTAGCAATTTAAGGCCTACCATTAAAAACTTCTTTGCATCATATAAGTTTTCTATCAAGCTGGTATTTGTGTTTTCCCTTATTTCATAGCCGTGTTAACTTGTAAACAGGTTCAATCTCAAGTAAACATCGCGATTGTCCTGAGAAGGTCTCAACAGTGGGCGTGTCACTATCCCCACTGTTTTCTATGGTGGGGTCCACTTGAGCTCTAGATCTGCCTCATTCTTTGGGTCATGACTTAAAATGATCTCTCCAAGTAAATGGATAGCGTTGATGCAACACATAAATCATGGTGGGGCCAAAATAATGTGGTGACGTCACTTCAATAACCAAACTCGCTTGTGTCGGGCTCAGTAGCTAATCCGCGTTCGTCCGCGTCACGGTATGAGAGGTTAGGGTTGCTCCACCCATGCTCTTTAAAATGAGTTATTGCACGGTCGCCTTACATATCTCGAGTGCATGCGCATCATCCGTCGCACTCTACTTGAGATTTCCATCCAATGACAGGGAATTGACATTTACATTCTTTGTTTCTATTTTTGGAAATGGAAAATGAAGCATAATAGTAAAGAAAAAGGATATTTAGAGAGTGGTCGCACCCAGGAAGATTCAAAACTTAGGTGGTCCACACCAAAATGGGAAAGTGGAGTAGGTGTTACTCTGACTGTGAGGATCCCACCTTGACGAATCTATTGTATATCCACGCCGTCCATCCGTTTTTACAGCTGATTTTGGGACTTGATTAAAAAAATTAAAGAGATCTAAATGTCAGGTGGACCACCCCACTAGAAACTGGGGCTAGACCATTAAAACTTTTTATAGGCCACAAAAGTTTGGATCAAGCTGGTATTTTTATTTCATCTTCATTTAGGTATGTTTGACCTTACAAGAATATTGGATGGCAAATAAACATTACGATGGGCCAAGGAAGTCTTTAATGTTGTGCATTTAATTACCACTGTTTCCTATTATGTGGTCCATGTAAGATCTGGATCTGCTTAATTTTTTGTACCATAATCTAAAATGAGCTTGAAAATCAGATAGACGGTGTGGATATACACTACATCTAAAATGTTACCGGATAACACGGAATCCGCTCCAAGAAAATAAGTGGGGATAGAAATGATCACCGATCAAAACCATCCTGGCCCCACCCTGATGTTTATATGCCATCTAACTGGTTAATAAGGTGATTCCACCTGGATGAAGTGAAAATAAAAATATAAGCCTGATCCAAAAACTTCTGTGGCCTTCAGTAGGTTTTTTGTGGTGTGGCCCACTTGAATTTTGGATCTCCCTCATGTTTGATCTCATGTACTAAAATGATCTGGAAAAACAGATGGACGTTATGAATATAACACAATCATCACTGTGGTCCCCACATAACTCCGGTTACAGGGACTACTTAACCAAAGACAAAGGGCACAAGATAGTTAGACGAATGGCCGTTGGTAATTTCCGCAAGACATCACTGTGATAGTTAATCACCGTTTAGAAATGTTGGGTATTCAAAAGCAAACATATTACTCGTAACCCACACCGTCCAGATCATGGACCTTCTTTTATTTGGAACATAGATAAGAAGCCTATACTGGTCAGATGATCTTAACCTTCTGATTTTGCCTGTTGAATATGGATCATTGACCACGTTATTATTAGATTGTTTGAGTGGTTAGATTGTTTGGTCACTATGATTTTTAGGAACCATCTAACCATAGTGGGCCTCAATATTCGAACGGCCCGGATTTCCTATTCATGCATGCTACTTGTTTGGTGCATGATCGCCTTCATTACGAACAACGGTGGTTAACCACCACCATATTCAACTCCAACTACCGATATTTCTGTAATGAATAGTATTTGATGAAGGGTAAATACGTGATAGAAACAAGGTAAAATATAAGGCTAGTCGCGTGCATCTTTCTGCACCGTACACAGCTTTACAACTCTGACAGAAGCAGAAATTTCAGTAATCTAGACCATTGGTATGCTGCTAACTTGCATTGGATCACCGAAAATTTCTAAATAGCACAATCCCAACCTTTTAATTTGCAGCATAAATCTACCTAAAGAAAATGATCACAAACGGTCCCCGTTCAACTAAAAAAGATCCAAATTAGTAGCCGTTAATTTCTTTCAATACGATTAATCATTAGAAAATGGTCCATCAAAGGTGCTTTTAAACAAAACATTGGACTACATTACCCGTATAAAGGCTTCAATAGTCATAATTGAAATTGCATGTATAACGCATGAAATTACGGGCCATGTACCATGGAAGCGGATTGCTTACTGAGTAAACTCTGTGGGGCCGCTTTGGATGTACGTGTCTTATCCACGCCGTCCATCCGTTTTTTCATATTATTTCAGGAAATAACCCAAAATTTTAACATATCGAAAGCTCAAGTGGGACCACATCACAGGAAAAGTAGGGACATTGACATCCACAGCTGAAAGATATGGATGTAGGAAAACACAGATAGCAGCTTCATCCAAAAATTCTGTGGACCCAAGAAGTTTCAACGGTAAGCGTTCAATTCACACTGTTTCCTCTTGTGTTGTCCACTTGATCTTTAGATATACTTCAAATTTGGGTTCATGACCTGAAATGATCTGAAAAATCGGATGGACGACGTGGATGAGACATATATATCACGGTAGGCCCCACAAAAGCTACTCAGTATGCAATCCGCTTCCATGTACCATCTAACTCAGCGCAAACCAATGAGGCATTACAGTGCACGCGGAATGTTTGTAGAGTACCGTTCAGGCTTTTAGTCTATGCATCTGGGCCCCACATTTTACTGATCCAAACCATGGGTCACACATTCCATGCCCTATATAAAGAAAAATATTTCCAATAAAACAATATATCAACTCTCGAAGAGGAGGCCAAGCTGTCCACGAAATAAATTACATCAACGGTTGAGATTCATCCTAACAATTATACATTTATTTGAATATCGGATGGTTAAATAAACTCGTTTTCCGGGAAATCCACTAAATCAACGGTTCGGATTATTTAAATACGGGCCCCACCATGAAAATAAGAAAAAACTGATGTACGAAATCTCCAGCGCCCAGCGCATTGTAATTTGTACATAAACCTCGAGAAGAAGCACTTAACTCTAGTTAACTTCTAACTAACGTACACGTGGCGCAGGTTAAAAGATGACGTCATTACAGACGTGGATGACATCCTGCATCCGTACGTGACGACGGCGTCCGGCTACGAAAGCGGCGCATCGTGGGGACCAGTGTCTGACAGGTCCTTTCACCCGTAATCATCTTCCACGTGTCACGATCTCTTTCGTCAGGACATTCAGAGTAGTTCACGGCATGTTGTGGAGCGGTCTTTTGCTTTTCGGGCAGCGAACTGATGGAAAAATGTAACTAAAGTTATTTACAATGCCCTTGGTTTCAAATATATTAACGGATATGCCACTTCAGACGAACGAATGGATCTATCATGGGTCCATCATCTGATGGGTCTGCCTTCATATCTCCATTATCAGATGATCCAAGCCGTCCTGTCAAGATGGACGGCGACAACGACAATTCCACTTTAATAGGGCCACATCGAAAGTTGGGACCATTTGACTGGGGAGATTTTTTGGGATGCTCCTCGACGCACAGTAACAGCCTAGAGGAAATGTTTTGCGCGGCCGCTTAAATAGTCAAGCTTTGTGGACCACGATGCTTCATATGTAAATCTACTCCGTCCATCAGGTGAGAACTGTTGTTTTAACCGTACAGATGAAATATCGGACGGTAAAAAGTAAATAAATAAATCTGTCATGAGCTATACCAATGGGGAAAATGCAGAATTGATCTGGTGAGTTCACATGGTGTGGCCTGCCTGTTGTCTGGATCAGGGTCATTCTTGTTTCACTTTGAGTGTTTATTTGTTATCCGGCCTGTTAAAACTTCTGTCAAACCCATAGGGCCTGTTTGGCCACGCAGATCCCATGATATTAGGAGGGATGGGATCAATTTTAAGGTAATGGTGGTGGTGTCAGTGGATTGTCTCATTATCCATGGGATTGCTTACATCCGGGACAAGTTCGCTGGGTCTGTTTGGCACGCCCCCATATCCCAGTATTTTACCTTCCAACCCATTCAACTAAGGGATAGGATCAATTTTAAGGTAATGATGGTGATGTCAGTGGATTGTCTTAAGATCTAATGGTATGGCCTATATCCGGGATAAGTTCGCCTGACGTGTTTGGCTCGTCATGCCTATCCAAGGATACCGCCGATCCCATCCCTCCTAATATCGTGGGATCTGCCTGGCCAAACAGGCCCATGGGTTTTTCGACGCTGGATTTTCAATTCACACCGTTTCCCGCGAGGCCTCTTTGATATTTGGATGTACTTCACTTGAGCCGTAAAATTATTTATTAAAATGGATAATTAGATAAAATACTAAATCACGGTCGACTCCACAAAGTTTATTGTACGTTGGTTCCGAGTTACAGAGTACGCAATCCGCTTCACTCACATGTAGGAAGCCGATGGGCTGCTCACACCGGCTGTATAACTGCCATGTTAACGTTAAGTAAATTTTGTGAGTCTGATAATGAGGTATGTGTTATATCCAAATCATTTATCTATTTAGCCAGCTCATCTTAATACTTTAGATAAAAAAGAAGATAGATCTAATTATCAAGTATACCACACAGTAAAAATTAGTGGGGAATTGAATGTTTACCATTGAAACTCTTTTTAGATTGTAAAAGTTTTCGATCAATAAAAAATTTGTTTTTTCTCTTAATACAAGTATTTGTGACATTACAAAAAGATTGGATGAAAAATAAATGTTACAGTGGGCCGTACGAATTATATAGTAAAAATCATTATCTCCGCATTATTTATGGTGTGGTCCATGTGATGGATATAATTCATTTTTGAATAATACTCTAAAATAATTTTTAAAAATTGATGAAAGTTATAAATATAATAAATAAATCACTGTCTAGGCCAAGTAACTTTGATATCCTTTGCACCGTTCCTACAACTTGGAGGTTGAGGTGCGTTAGTGCTCGTCTTAGCACGACACATACGTATAGCAGCTATATATCTGGTGTGTGGTACGTTAGCCAATCAGCTTCTCCCATTGGGCCACAATATGAATATACAGTTTTGATAAAATTGAGACGGATTGGGGAGGATTGGCTACTCCCCATGGCACCAGCCCCGTGGCTAGCGGTTGGTGCTCTGTGAGCCCCACAATGATGTATGTGTTTCATCTATTCTGTTCATTCATTTTTAAAGATTATTTTTGGTAATGATTGAGATATAAATCTTATGTGGACCACATCACAGGAAAATAATATTGATTAGATATCTACCATTAAAATCTTCTTAAAGCCTACTTTATTGTTTATTTGAGATCCAATCTATTGTTTAGATCATAAACACCCAAATGAAGGAAAAAAATAAATATTAGTTTATTCAAAACTTTTATGGCTTCCAAAATATTTTTAATGATCATTGTTCATTCAATACTGATTACTGTAATGTGGTCCACTTGATATTGAGACATATCTCATTTTTTTTCATTCATTCTATAAAATGGTTTATAAAAATAGACAGACGGCATGAATGAAACACATACATCATGGTGGAGCCAGAGAGCACCGACCACGGCTGGTGGCAGGGAGAGTAGCCAATCCATTTCCTGATAAAACTAAAAGTGGCCCCCATTTATCAGCTCATCGGACGCGGATCAGTTGGTGTTACCAACACCAACCCCAGCGGAGTTGGGTCTCTGTTAAAGGCTGCGGGGCCCAACTGGATGTATTTATTTATTTACTTTATATCCGAATTACCAGACCACAGTAAACAGTGGTGATTGAACGCTGACCGTTGAAAACTTCTCACACCAACGAAAGTTTTGGATCAGGCTTGTATTTGTGTTTCCATTCATCCATAATGATGTTATCAACAGGTGGGAAGACAAATAAACATTACGGTGGGCCATAGAAAGATAACAAGGGCGGGTATCGTTAACCCCACTGTTCCCTCTGGTGTGGTCCACTTGAGGTTTGGATCTATTTCATTTTTCGGTTGATGATTTAAAAAGAGCTAGAAAAACGGATGGACGGCGTGGATATAAAACACATACATCACGTTGGGTACATGTCAGCCAAAACATCGACACACCAGGCCAACACCACCTGATCCGCGTCCCAACTAATCGACCGTTGTGTGCTTTGTTTTTTATGTTGATACGGACGTGCCATACAGTGCTCGTCTATCGATTGGGCCCACAATGAATATGCTTTCCACTTTCAGTCTGAGGGACCGGTGCATGGTTCAGCTATCCATGCTATTGATACGATGGGTCCCACAATGGTGACTAATGCACCGAAGATCTTCCGGATGGGAAAATCTTGACCAGTAATTGATGGCCAGAAAATGTACAGTTAAGAAGAAAAACATTGCAACGGTCCTTGTTGAACTGAAAAGAAGACTACGCTTTCAATGGCTATGATATTCAAGTATATAGATTATTTGTTCCATAGACCCCATCCATGATGGGACCAACCATATCATTGGTGTGGATCACTGACAAAGGGGCCACCAACAACATTGAGGTGTTTTCTGCAATTTAAGGGAATGGCAGGGGGTTCCTTGTAATTTGGATCTCTCTTTTGGGGAAGCGAATTGGTTGGTCTACGAAACAAGGCTGATGTGTGTACGTGCCGTGCAAAGACGATCGCTGACGCTCCTGGAGCTCCGAGCTGTACGAACGGTTCAAAGGAAATCGAAGTTATATGGACCCAAAAATGATCTATCTATTATATCCACGCCGTTCATCCATTTGGCGAGATTATTTTAGAATATGTTACTAAAATTGGGTCATATTAAAATCTTAAGTGGACCACACCACAAATAGCAGCGGGGAGAATGATTCTCACCGCTAAAACATTCGTAGGGCCCAAAGTAATGTTTATTTTCCATCCAAACCGTTCATTAGGTCACAGAGATCTGTATGAAGAGTAAAAACAAATATCATATCGATCCAAAACTTTTATGAACACCAAAAAGCTTTCAATGGTAGACGTTCAATCCTAGGCTGCTTTTTTCAGTGTGGTTCTCTTGATTCTTGTATCTATCTTATTTGTAGGCCCAGCATTAAAACAAACTCGCCGAATGGACGGACGGTTTGGATATAACAAGGTGGGACCTACAAAACTTACTTAAACACACCAGCCAGTTGGGTGCTTACCTCACCTCATTTTTATCAGCATATGGTCCGCAGAAAACTATCAAACCCGTGTGACCACAGTGCTCCACTTGTCCAAACTCGATCACTTGGTGGGTCCCATAATTAACATGCAGGGTCAGTGAAGTGTACGGATTGGACAATACTAGCTGTCCTGTGGATGCCCTTGTGGCCTGTCACAACTGTTCTACTACCATACATCAGGGGTGCAGATGTGACTCGTTAAATTAAGAAAGAGTTACTTGATAGTCTGGCCGAGTCCAGTGTTGATTGGCAGACACTTGGATTTGTTCACCGAAGCGGATTGGCCGGTGTACCACACACCGGCCATATGTATTGACGTCAGCAAGTAACGTGGGTCCCACCATAAGGTATGTGTTATATCCAAACCGTTCAACCATTTTGCAAGCTTGTCTTAAAGCTTAGGCTGAAAAATAAGAAAGATCTAAAGATCAATTGGACCACACTTCAAAAAGCAGTAGGAGATTAGACCTCTAGCATTGGCTTTTGGGGGTGATAGAAGTTTCGGATCAATATGAAATTTATTTTTATTAACAGATTGGATGAAAACTAAATGTAACAGTGGGCCCTACAAATTTTTTAATGGTAAAAATCATTATCCGCGCACCTATTTTAGGTGTTGTCCATTTGTCTTTGGATATGATTCTTTTTTTTTATCTAATGCTCTAAAATGATCCCAAAAAATGTTCATTAGCGATGTGGATATAATAAATACGTCATTGTGGGCCCAATGTAACTTCGATCTCCTTTGAACTGTTCGTGCAACTCGGAGCTCGAGGAGTGTCGGCGGTCGTCTTCGCACGAAACGTATCTACATTAGCCATATAAATGGTGTGTATGGTAGGGGTGCACACTGGGGTGAAACCGGAACCAAATCATTCCTAACGGTTATAAGATATTTGGAATCGGAACTGGACACCTTAGAATCGAGCCGGAATCGAACCATTAAAACCGGTTTAGTTCTAAATCGGTTCCATGGTTCTTGGCTTTTTATAATCCAGCCCAATTGCACGTTTAATTTTATTATCTAGCCCATGTTCATCCATGTTGTGATCCATTTGATGAATGGTTTAGATATTGTAGAAGGTGTGGAAAAATACATTTATAAAAATAATTAAATAGTGCATTATAAACTATAAATCATGAGTCAAATATGGAAACAATCAAAGAGTTCTTAGTTCGGTTCTACGAATCGGACTCATGGTTTGCTTCTACGGATCAATTTACGGTTCGGTTCGCTTCTACGGATCAATTTACGGTTCGGTTCGGTTCTACATACCCCAAAATCAAGAACCGAACCGATGTAACCAGTTCTTTGATTTTTGGAACCAGAACCGGAACCAAACCAAACCGTTTGGTCAGTTTCGGTCTGGTTCCACGGTTCTACCGGTTCAGTGTGTACCCCTAGTGTGTGGTACACCAGCCAATCCGCTTCCTTTGAATAGGTGGCGTGTATTTGTAGCTTGTGTGCAACCTTTCAAAATAATCAGTATATGTATGACGGGCGCAAATTAGGTACTACCCCCGCCCGTCTGGAGCTCAGGACGGGCTGAACGTGTAGCTCGTTACGTGGTGGTGAGTGGTTAGGCACGAGGTCACGTCAGTAAACGGAGGCGTTAGCTTACGTTTATACTCTGTCGGCAGAGAACCCCAACCGTCGCCTATTTGTTTTTTTAAAAATTTATTTTCTACCATTTTCCATGCGCGGAGGTTAAATAGCGAGACTCGCTACCAAAGTAATGTCGCTAAGTTTTGTGAGCCTCACAATGATGCATGTGTTGTATCTATACCGTTCATACATTTGGAGAAATCATTTTAGGGCATGATACAAAGAATAAGTCAGATCCAAGGCTAGAGTAGACCCCACCACAAAAAACAGTGGGGAGAGTGATGCCTACTGTTGAAACCTTTCGAAGGTCCACCATGATGTTTATTTGAGATCCAACCTATTCATGTATTAACTCAGATATGAAAGAAAGGAAAACACAAATAACAGCTTGAACAAAAACTTTTGCTGCCCTTGGAACTTTTTAATGATGGGCGTTGCACTCTCCACTGTTTTGTATGGTGGGGTCCACTCAATATTTGGATCTAACTCATTGTTTGGACCATGCCAAAATATGATCTCTCCAAATGAATGGGCGGTGTGGATACAAAACATATATCATGGTGGGGCCCATAGAACTAGGTAATGTCTCTTCATAATGAGTATGTCTGCTCAATCCGCGCACCAAATAGATAACGTCCATTCCTAGAAATCCAAATACAATTATGAAATCAGATTGCGCACTGAGTAAACTCAATTGGCCCACTATGAATTCATGTGTTTTATCCATGCTGTCCATTTGTCTTTTCAATCATTTTAGGTGTTCAACCCAAATTTGAAGTATATTTAAAGCTTCTTTTTTTTTTTACACAGGCACACACACTCACGCTGGTTGAATTTCACTACCTATGGGTAATCGAACCCTTGACCGGGAGTTGAAACTCCTGAGAGTCTACCACCCGGGCAAGAGTAAGGACCCAGTATATTTAAAGCTTAAATAGACCATACCACAGAAAACAGTGGAATTATTTATCTCCACCACTGAAGCCTTTTTAAGGCCCGGTGATGTTTATTTGTCATCCAAGCAGTTCATAAGATCACAATGACATGGATGAAAGGAAAACATGAATATTAGCTTTCAATAGAAGACTTCAATTCACACTGTTTCCAGTGGTGTGGTCCACTTAAGATTTGGATATGCTTAATATTTGGGTTAAAGCCCTAAATTTACATGATAAAACGAATGGACAGAGTTTATACAATGCATGGATGAAGGTGGACCCCATAGAGTTTACTCAGTCCGGTTAGCGTACGTTACTCAGTAAGCAATCAGCTTCCCGCAATTATCTGGATGAGATTCGTGAACTAGCTACTAACAGGTTGAGTAGCAAGACTGGCTACCAAATTGACTTCACCAACTTTTGTAGGCCCACCATGATGTATGTTTTGTATCCACACTGTCCATACATTTTGAGAGATCATTTAAAGGCATGATAAAAAGAATGATGCAGATCTAAGGCTGTACTGGACCCCACCACAGAAAATAGTAGAGAGAGTGACACCCACAGTTGAAACCTTCCAAAGGTCCACCATGATGTTTATTTCAGATCTAACCTGTTCATGAGCTAAAGTAGACATGAAAGAGGGAAAACATAAATATCAGCTTGATCGAAAGCTTTCACGGCCCTTGGAACTTTTTAATGGTGGGAGTCAATTTCCCCACTGCTTTCTATGGTGGGGTCTACTAGACCTTTGGATCTGACTCATTCTTTGTATTATGCCCTAATATTATCTCTCCAAATGGATGGACGGTGTGGATACAAAACATACATTATGGTGGGGCCCACATAAGTTGATGACATCACTTCAGTTGAAGACAGAAGAAAAAGAAACGTTTGGATTTTTTTTTTGGAAAATTCCATTCCGTTTGCTGACATGTCATCTGCCATCAGACTTAACCACTCTCCACTAATTAGGGGGTACACGTCCAACTCGTTCTGAGCTATGGACGTGCAAGGGTAGTACCGAATCCACGCCCATGTAAGACTCGCTCACCGGTGATTATTGGTTTGGACCTTAGCTGTGATTAAAATGCAAATAAGCAAATGTGTAAGGAGTGAGATACTTAGACCGTGGCATCATGCAAAATATTTTAGATAAACATGAATTTAAGGCTTGTGTGGTTTTCCTTTATTCACCGTAATCCTAAGTAAATTTGCCATTAGTATCAAATTTGGGTGTTTGTTAAGAGGTAAATACATCACAAAAATCAATGGTAATGTAAAGTAAATGCATAGGGTTTATTTAGTTTTTTATTTTTTTTATGAAGCGTCAAGCAAATGAGTCATTATTATCATTTTGAAATGTTTGATTAAACATGACTTATGGCTTGTAAATCGATGGTTAAATACATTGGAATAGAAAGGAAGTAAGGAAACTTAATTGTAATAATTACTCTTGCTCCAGTGGTGGACTCCCTGGAGTTTCAACACCAGGTGAAGGGGGTTCAAGTATCCATGGGTGGTGAAATTGCACTACGGCATGAGTGTATGTGTGTATGTGTGTATTAATAATTACTCTTTCACATATAAAACTACCATAGTGTAATAGACAATGTAGCAAAATTATTGTTGAAGTTATATATAAGTGATGTCACAATAAAATTACAAGAGTTTGGTTTTCCAATTACAAGGTAAATGGTTATAAATGGGTAATGATTATGTATTCTTGTAATTTTACAGTGACACGTTTACATTTGGCTGCAGCATTGATTTTGTGGCTTTATTTATTTCACAAAAAAAAAAAAAATTTATTTTAATGTGAAAGTTTAATGATTACAATTTACTTTACCTACTTTACTTATAAGTGTATTTGATTCTTATTATATGAGATATAAATTTTGTTTTAAAAAAAAATAAACACATGTAAATGATAATGATGACCTATTGATTTTGCATTTCTAACAAAGAGTGCAAATTGTTTGAAATAAAAGCAAAATTTTATTTTGAATTTTGAGCAAAACGCAACCTAGTGATGATGAGACATATCTAAAGCTTAAGTAAAAGACACCATATAAAATAGTAAGTTTAATGATGGGCATCATTATTCCCACTACTTTCTTTGGTGTGGTACACCTGAGCTTTGGATTTGCCCCATTTTGGGCCCATGTTCTAAAATGATGTCAAAATAAATAGATGGCATGGATAAAACACATACATCATAGTGGGGTCTATGAAGTTTTGCCATGTAGACATGATAAGGATGATCACACAAATCGAACAATCCTTTACTTATAAAATATAAAGAAAATCATTGTTACTTATTTACATTAAATTATAGGTAATTGCTTGGAACTTAAAAGAGCTTAAAGGAAAATGTAATCATTATATTTTTACAATATAAAATTATCATTTTTTCCAATGAAGTCCCTTAAAACAAATAATAGTATAATATAATTATTGTAGTCAAATACAAATAATGTTATCAAAAAATTACATGGGTAAGTAATCATTACTCATTTCCAATTCAACTCTTATTTTATAAATAAAAGCTTTTGGTCTCTCACTTACACTTGAAAAAAAAACTAAATGTAAAAGATCTAATAAATTAAACATCTTTATCCTAATGAACATTGATTGATTAGGTGTGCAGTATACATGTTCTGAAGGGTGGATGTCAAGCCATTAGCCACCCTTATATCATGATCACAACATCGGCACCATTCATACAATATATGATTGGGTTTGGGCCATTTATTTCCTTGACATTATAGACATTAGAACCATTGTATCACGCCCCAAAATCGAAAATTGGACTCATAGGAATCTCGATTGTCTAATCTGGTGCCGACAGCATCCGTAGTACCCCATTCTCGGCTCCTAGCATTCATATGTTAGATTTCGATCATCGGATCTTACAAGGAAGATTTTTTTTTATGTACATTTAAGTAGTAATATGCATAACCACAAGATTATCCAATTCACAAAGGCAACATCATCATCACATATCCATTAATATAATCATTTGAATACAACACTGAAAGAGAAATACATAAATAGAAAATCAAGCTCCAGAAGACCACCGCACGCTCCAAGCTCAACACTGCTGCAACCTAACATCACCTGCACGCATCTATCGTGCATAAGCTTATAGAAAACTTAGAGGATGGTGTAAGTGTGTACACAACGTAAGTGGCAAGTGTTCAATACAATGTCATCATCATACAATATTGGAATAAGCAAGAATACTGACAAGATCATGAATTATCAAAGTAAGCAGAAATACTAACAAGATCATAAATCATACGATAACAGAGTAAACGGAAGTACGGACAATTCCATAAGTAAATCAATAGCAGAATACGCAATATAAAATATTTATGCAACAAGGAGTCATGAAGAGTCAAATATCAGATGTCGAGGATGCAATGCAATATGCGATGCGAATGAAATGACCATGCTGGAGTGTAAAGTCGGGATGATAGTACGTAGTATCGCAGGTCACAGGGTCTACTGCAAGAGACTTCTTTCCAAACCAGTCTCATACCTAAATTTGGATAGTCAGACTCAACGTGGTAAACTCCTGATCTTAGGTTATTCGCGCGCCTAACCACCATAACGAAGGTACACAACAATTAGTTGTGCACCACCAGCCCGAGTGGATAGTGAATGAATGAATGAGCATGCAACTCCTCCTCAATAAGTCCACATATCAGTACGGTTCCTCTTTGGAAAATCACCGGGGTCTATTACACTTCAAACCAGATTGTCGCCCCATCGCCCGTAACAAAGTGAGTGGAAGAGATCTCATTATTCGCCTGCCAATATCGGGCCCGGCTCGTCAATAGCTGACCCATTCCTCGACTTAGTCAGACTCAGCCTAGCATTGCCCCCTCCTCTCGGGCAGGTAAGGCCGCACCCCTTTCCAACCGATCACGACATAGTGGGAGATGCGGCCAAACGGTGTACGCCCCTCATGCGCTCATGCATCCACTCGGTCTAGACGTTGGAGCAACCTCTGGAACCAAGAGGGTTTAAGGACTTTCACCCAGGAATATCTATAACACCCAATGTAGAATAGATTTTCGGTGTTCCATCTGGCCATCCACGATATGCCTGTGGAGGCTACGACCCTGATGTCTCTAGGGCATATAGTAATCACAGCACACAATACAAGATGCATGAGTCATACAATCCAATTATGCATCAATCCTGCGCATATCATGCGCTCATGTGAGACAATCTCCGCCTATCAGGGACTCTTATAATGACCAACAGTATGACATATGCAATGGTCAAGCATATCTCATAACAGACATGCTGATGATGCGTATGGGCATGTATCATGATGCTATGCAGTCACATACTCATAATCGGTATCAATAATAGGCATTGACAATCGACATCGACAACCTGGACATTTAACCAACATTGTCCCCCAAGGAACGGCCCACATAAAGCCTAACATATAGTGGACTCATGACCTCACACAAGTGCCAAATATACAACACCATGGGCCTCACTCAAGAGTTTAATACACATAAGGATGAGCCTTTCACATGGGCCTAACATACATTATAATGGGTTCCATCGCCTAGCCCTTAAATACATCACAGTGGGCCTCATCACATAAGCCTCATATACATCACATTGGGCCTCGACAATGGAAATCGGCGATCAGCCACGACAATCGGAATTGACAATCGGCCACGATAATTGGCCTCGATCGATAATCGGCCTCAATAATCAGAATCGGTCAATCGGCCATGACAAGAAGAATCGACAATCGGCCACGTCAATCGACAATTGGCCACAATTGGTATCGGTCACGATAATCAGCCTCGATCGGTAATCGGTCTATCGGCCACGACAAGTAGAGTCAGCAATTGGCCACGTCAATCGACAATCGACCACGATCGGTAATCGGTCACGATAATCGGCCTCGACAATTGGTAATCGGTCAATCGGCCACGACAAACAGAATCGGCAAATCGGCCACGTCAATCGACAATCGGTCATGATCGGTAATCGGTCACGATAGGTAATCGGTCACGATAATCGGTCTCGACAATCGGTAATCGGTCAATCGACCACGATAAGCAGAATCGGCAAATCGGCCACATCAACCGACAATCTGCCACGATCGGTAATCGGTCACGATAATCAGCCTCAACAATCGGTAATCGGTCAATCGGCCACGACAAGCAGAATTGGCAAATCGGTCACGGCAATCAACAATCGGTCACGATCAGTAATCGGTCACGATAATCGGCCTTGACAATCGGTAATCAGTCAATCGGCCACGACAAGCATAATCGGTAAATTGGCCACGTCAACTGACAATCGGTCAGGATCGGTAATCGGTCACGATAATCGGCCTCAAAAATCGATAATCGGTCAATCGGCCACGACAAGAAGAATCGGCAAATCGGCCACGTTAATCAACAATCGCCCACGATCGGTAATCGGTCACGATAATCGGCCTCGATAATCGGTAATTGGTCAATTGGCCACGACAAGCAGAATCGACAAATCGGCCACGTCAACCGACAATCGGCCACGATCGGTTATTGGCCTCGACAATCAGTAATCAGTCAATCGGCCACGATAAGCATAATCGACAAATTGGCCACATCAATCGACACTCGGCCACGATCAGTAATCGGCAACCGGTAAGAATAGGCCTAACAAGGCCTAAGGAAAGGTACAATGAGGACATTTAACCATTATTGCCCATCAATGTGGACATTTAACCAACATTGCTCCCAAGCAGTGGTCCACATAGAGTCAAACATAAGGTGGGCCCAAATATCCAATAGGTGGGCCTTAAATAGTCATTACAAGTGGGCCTTACTCATGCAACACGTGGGCCTACACATCACGATGGGTCGATACATTAGGCCACACCATTGGCCTAATATACATATCATGGTAGGTCACATCATTGGGCCGCACTAATGGGCCTCATATCCAACAAGTGGGCCGCATCAATGGGCCGCACTAATGGGCCTTATTCACATCAATTCGGGCCTCAATAAATGGGTCGAAAACATATCACCATGGGTCACGACATACGGACCGAAAATACGTTATAATGGGCCTCAACCCATGGGTTGAAAATACATCTCAGTGGGCCTTACCAAATGGGCCATAAACACAATAGGTGGGCCCCTTCACATGGGCCAGAAATACAAACAGGTGGGCCCTCCACATGGGCTAAAAATACATCATGATGGGCTGTATCAATGGGCCGATACAAATAGCTCGAATCAATTGGGCCGATTAAATGGGCCGGTACAAATGACTCAAATCAATTGGGCCGATTAAATGGTTGAATACACGTACGTCGCTATGGGCCTCTACCCATGGGCTCCAAATACGTCATACTAGGCCTCTCAATTACAACAAGTAGGCCACACTACTTGGGCCGCACCATTCATTCATCTATAGAGATCATTTTTAGAGCATTATCCAAACAATGAGTCAGATTAAAGGATCATCTAGACCATACCACAATTGGCAGTGGTGATAATGATTTCCACAATTAAATTTTCAGCGGGCCCACCATAGCATTTATTTCCCATCTAGTCTATTCATAAGGTCACAAAGACCTGATCTTAGAGGAAAAACAAATATCATATTGATTCATGACTTCTGTGATCCTAAAAAGGGGTTTCAATGGTAACGTTCAAACCCACTGTTTGTTGTAGTGTGGTCCACCTGATAACTGGATCTGTCTTAATTTATTTCCTTTTTCTCAAGCCTTAAAACGAGCTTGCCAAATGGATGGACGGATCAGATGTAGCACATACATCAGTGTGGGGTCCATATACATGGCCTAGCACGTAAAAGGGATGGATGGTTTGAATATTTACAGCAATGTGAGCTCCCATGTGCATGTGGTCCCACCACGACATACATAAATATGTGTATTAAATATACATCTAGTGTTCCCACGTGGAGCCCACCATAATATATAATATATTATAATATAATATAATATAATATATTATACACTTAAATATAATATACGATATTATATATATCTAAAGGGGAGTGGCTGCCCAAATCCACCATCCATATCCATATGGACGGTGCAGATCTACATGGGTCCCACATGGGAGTGGCCCACACAACATATATCATATAGTATATTATAATATAATATAATATGATATATTATATTATAATTAACATGGCATAAAAAAAAGGGCCACCGTCCAGAGACCCTTGGATGCTTTGGACGGTGCTGATCTAATGCACAAGATCAAGGTAGGGCGCATGAAGTGGATCAACCGGATGGACGGCATGGGTTAACACATATCAAAGGTGGCCCCACCCCGCACGTGCTACACATGTGGGTAGGTCCCATATGCCAGATGAAAAATGGACGGACGGTCTGGATAGATGACGTCCTCCATACATAAAGCACGTTGGTCTCACAGAGCTTCCTGACGTCACTGTTGTTGGTGACGTACACCAGCCACTCTACCAGTAGATGGGTCCCACATGGGCCCACCATAAATGAATATGAATATATATACATATACAATATATGATATAATATTATATTATATTAATAGGTAGCATTGATTTTAAAAGGGGAGGGTCCCAGAGTTCAACATCAAGGAAGGGGATGGACGGCTGGAAAATAATACTTGTAAAAGGGTGAGTCCCATGTAGGGCCCACCATAATGTTTATTCACCATCCAATCCGTTCATAAGGTCACCGAGACCTGGATTAAGATAAAAAAAATAAATTTTATATGGATCCAAAACTTCTGTGCCACCCAAAAAATTCTAATGGCAGGCATTCAATCTCGTTATTTCTTATGATGTGGGCCACCTGAGCCGTGTATACGGTTGATTTTTGGTGGGGGCCCCCCTGGCCTAAGGGGCCCACCAATGCACGGTGTGGATGCTTAATATGCATCACGGTGGGGCCCACACATGGGACCATGGTCCCTGTCCGCCCGCCCAAACGTAGCAGGCATTGCCTGCTGCTTCTGAGAGCAGCAGCGCTGCTGCATACTTTTTATTTTATCTTATTTTATTTATTTAATTATTTTTTTAATAAATGGGACCCACATCGGGACAATCCAGTCCGTCCAAGGGGTTCTCTTGCTCGTGACAGGTCTGATAAGCCCAATATTCAACATTTTTGATGTATAGAAACATCGCAATGGGCCCTAAAAGATTTTAGCCATAAATATCACTATTCTCAACAATATGGTCCACCAGAGATTTAGATTGGCTCCATTTTTCGGTTCAACGCCTGAAATGAGCAGGGAAACCGGGTGGACGGTGTGGATTAAACACATGCATCATGTATGGGGCTTGTTGTGGGCCCCACTCTCCTCTCTAATAAAGCAAACTAGACGTTGCTTGCTGCAGCGTCCTCCACACCCCATCACACTCACGCTTTAGTGGGATTTCACCAAATATGTGGGCCCACCTGATGGATGGTCTGGGTAAAATACATACTTCAATGGTGGGGTCCATCCAAGTGGGCCACACATCACACAAAAGGAATGAAAAAGAGAGAGGAAAGCACCCACCTTTGCAAATATTCTAGCCTCTTTGGTCTCCCGAGCTCTAAATGATGCGATCCAATGGACGAGATTGCCTTCGGAGGGTGAGGATGGGAGATAGGAAGGTGGGAAGTGGGCCACACATGGCTTTTCTCATGGAGAGATTGAGACGTTGGAGTGCTTGGAGAGTGAGGGAGAGAGATGAGAAAGAAAGAGTTGTAAGAGAGAGAGAGAGAGAGAGAGAGAGAGATATGGAAGAGTGATGGGTGATGGGTGATGGGTGATGGAAGTGTACTTGGTTGTAAGAGAGTATTGACTTTGGGGTTGTTTGGGGATGGGTAAAAGGTGATGTGTACTTGTCACGCCCCAAGCTCGGAAACCGGGCTCACAAAATTTTCGATCGCCGAATCCGGCGCTGATAGCCTCCGTAGAACTCCATTCTCGGCTCCTAGCTCCCATTCGCCAGGTTCCGATCTTGGGATGCTACGAGGAGGATTTTCAATGTCAGTTTGATTCGTAATAAGCATAACCAAAGGCATAACCCACAAACAACAACCAAGAACTCCATTACATTTTCACTATGATCAAAAACTATACAAGTACAATGAGCACAAAGGGAAATACAATGGTAAAGAACAAAAACTCCAAAACGCTCTGCAACGTGCTCCTGCCTCAGCGCTGCTGCGATCCAACGTCACCTGCATGCAACGGTCGTGTATAAGCTTACAAAAAGCTTAGAGGGTGGTGAAAGTGTGTGCACAAGGTAGTAATATGATCATGTAATGTCAGAGTAATGCGAAATATGCAGATGGAACCATAACATCATGAGCTGTAACAAGGCTATACAATGCAAGACATGAATGGTATCGGCCACCCAAGGCCATGCGATATGTAATGCAACTCAAGCATACAGATCCTCATCTATGTCTACACATCAATACAGCTCAAATATAGGATATCATCGGGGTCTAATACACTCTAAACCAGATTGCCGCCACATCGTACGCAATAAGGTAAGTGGAAGAGACCTCACTATCCGTCTGCAAATATCGGGCGCGACTCGTCGATAGCGGACCCATTCCTCGAGCTGGTCAGACTCAGCCTAGCATTGCCCCCTACTCTCTGGCGGGTAAGGCCGCAACCCCTTCCAACAGACCACGACATAGTGGAGAGCGTAACCGTCAGGTAATCGGTACTCAACGCTCATCTACCCACTCCGTCTAGATGTTGGAGCAACCTCTTGGTACCATAAGGGTTTAGGGACTTTCACCCAGGGATATCTATAATACCCCATGTAGAACAAGATTTTTGGTATACAATCCTGCCAACCACGATACATCTGTGGAAGTTACGACCCCGTTGTTGCTAGGGCGTACAATATCCATGTCATACAAATGCAATATGCATGATTCACGCTAACCAGTCACGCATCAAATCCTACGCTCATGTAGGGCAACACCGCCTAATCGGGAGCCCATAAACGACCTGCTGGAAGGCAAATGCTATGATCAGACAATTCTCACATCAAGCATACATATGATGCGTATGATCATGAGTCATGGAACTATACTAAACATGTTATAATAAAATGAACTATCTTACAATGCAGATGGGCCTGGACGGCCTATACACGATAAGTACGGCCCAGTAATGGGCCCTAAGGAGAGTCGTAATGTGGACATCTAACCACCATTACACTCGCAATGTGGACGTCAAACCAACATTGCTCCCAAGATACGATCTTTGTAAACATCAGTACTTAGTCTGTAATGGATTTACACATTACAATGGACCGTAGGTTGTCCCCATTGGACCTTACATATATATCAAATGGGCCATATCCTATGGGCCTTTTATTCATCAGATGGGCCACATAAATGGGCCACACCAATGGGTCTTATGTGCATTGCAATGGGTCAAAACCCGTGGGCCTTGGATTGCATCAAACGAGCTTAGTCTCATGAGTCTAATATATGACCAATGGGCCACACCAATTGGGCCCCACATCTAGATCAAGTGGGCCTCAACCCATAGACCTAACATGAGTTCAATGGGCCTAAACCCCTAGGCCTTATGGTACAATAAATGGGCCTAAACCCGTAGGCCTTGTATGCATATCAAAGTGGGCCTAAACCCCTAGGCCTTACATATATCAAATGGCCTACTTCCATGGGCTTTAAATTTCAACACAAGGGTCCAATTACATGGGTCTTAAAGTACATCAAATGGGCCTAGTCCCATGGACTTGCAACACATCAAATGGGCCTAAGTTCTTAGGCCTTAAATGAATCCAATGGGCCTAGCCCATAAGCATTTCATAAACCAAATGGGCCTAACCCATACATGAGTGGCCCACCCAACCAGCCACTCATGCCTTAATAGGGGTTTCACCAAGCGGATGGACGGTCTAGATGCATCCCATGCATCATGGTGGGTCCCACTGTCCAGTGGACAGTGCGGATATATCACATACATCACACAGGGCCCCACCGTCCGCTGGATGGTGGAGGCAACACGTGCTCCAGGTGGGTGCCACCGTCCGCCTGAACGGTGGACTACAACACATACAACATCGTGGGTCCCATGTGGGGCCCACCCTATAATGTTTAGAAGCCATCCGACCCGTTCATAAGGTCGCTCGGACCTGGATGAAGGGAAAACATAAATTTCAGCTTGATCTAAAACTTCTGTGGTGTGGGCCCCCTGAGTTTTGGATCTGTCCCATTTTTGGAGGGGGGCCCACTACCGGGGCGGTCCACCTCATGAGCCGGTTGGATGGCAAACAAACATTACGGTGGGGCCCACACGCAGAGCCGTGGGCCCCTGCAGGATGCCTGCCCGTCGCTGACGTTGCACGCTGCTACGTGCAGCACCTGCACGTTGTCAGGGAGGGGGGCAACGACCCTTTACAAAAATCTGAAAAACCTAATTTTCTGGGGTTTTTCACACGTGGGGCCCGCTAAAATGAAATCCGCTCCGGCCATCGCGTTCAGCGGCTCGAAGCCATCCAAATGAGTCCAGAGTTCGAATTTTTATATGCTTAGGAAGTGAAATAAAATAAGAAATTAGTGTTTGAATGGTGAGGACGCAATATTTGGCGTTATGGCCCACCAGGTGATTGGATCAGCTCCAAACTTCTACCCAACGGCTAAAATACCGTGGGTAAGAGGATGGACGGTTTGGATCGAACATATACATCAAGGTGGGGCCTACACTAGGGGGCCACCCCAAAAGCCTCACTTTTCTTCTTTCCTTTCTTCATGCCTTTGAAACGTCCAGCGTCCCAGACGCTGGACGGTTATTATTATTATTATTATTATTTTTTTTTAAAGAGTGGTGGGCCCTGATTAAGTGGGCCACCACTGATGGGTGACATGGGTTCAACGTCTAAGGTGGGCCCCACTTGAATAAAAATAAATACATCAAGGTGGGATCCATTCAAGTGGGCCACACAATCCTATTGCACAAAAAAAAAAAATAATAATAAAATAAAAGAAATAAAAGAGAGAGAGGACATGGAGAGTGGGACACGCCTTATGATGGAGGGACCCCGACATTATGGGTCCTCCCTTACAACGAATCATACATCAAGTGGGCCTTAAAGCATGAGGGACCATCAAACTTAAAATCAACGGTGGGGATCCTTTCCCCACTAATATGGATGGTCTAGATGACCTTTTTGTAATGGAATAAACATCATGATGGGGTCCATGGAGAATGGCCCCATCATGGAGTGATCATGATGATCCAAATGGGCCATCGGCCACATTTTACGGTCCCAAGTGAGATCCACACCATTGATCGGTGGGCCTCACTTGACACATCATAAAAATAAGAAAAACTAGAATGATCTAGCACCCACCGTCCGATCTTCTTGCTCCTATGAGTTCCTTGGCACCTTAGCTTGGTTTTCAACGGTTAAGATGAGGAATGGAGGGTTGAGATGGGAGATTTTGGGATGAAGAGGTGGGCCACATTTGGAGTTTAGGAAGAGGGGGAGAATTCCATATGTGGGCTCTTTTGCTTGGAGATTTTTTTGAAATGAGAAAGAGATAAAGAGAGAGAGTGATGTAGAGAGAGATGGATGGATGGATGAATGATGGTTGTGTAAGGAAAGGCTTGACTTTTGAGGCTTTTGTGTAAGAGAGGTATGGGTAGTGTAAGAAAAGCTTGACTTTTATGGCTTTTTATGTAAGAGAGGTATGGTTTTGGGAGACTTTTGTGGTTGCTTGGGAAAATGGAATAAAGTGATGTGTACTTGACATGTGATGGCTTGATGGATTGATTGATTGATACATATCGTAGAGATTCCCTTGGGTTTCGCAACGCGCGGTGTTTTCTCGCACCGAACGTTGGCCCACATCTCTCGAACAGGGTATCGCCTTGGCGCGTGAGTCGCAGCATCGGAACCACAACGACAGTGCGGTCGCTATGGTATTGGTCTCGGGTTGAGTCGACTCGGGTTATCGGTATATGAATCAGGGTTGCGCGTCGATATCGGTTAAGGGTCGAAGGTTGCCAAAATTCGACCGGTAAGACCGCGGAAGTCTATGGAATGGTACGGACCAAGATACGGGTCTTACAGTACTTGACATGAGGTGTGATGTGGTACTTGATTGATGGGATGGGATGTGATATGATTGATTTGAAAGATTTTCTTAGTTTTGCAAATGCACGGTGTCTCCTTGAACTGAATGCGGGCCAACATCTCCTGGCTTGGGTATCGCCTCGGCGGGCGAGACGTAATATCAAAACCGCAGCGACGGCGCGGTCGCTAAGGTACAAGTATCGGGTCAAGCTGACTCTAAAATATGGGATATGACTTAGGATCGTATGCCAATGCCGGTAACAGATTGCAGGTCACCGAAATTCGACTGGTGGACTGAGGAAGCTTATGAAACGGTACAGGCTAAGATATGGGTCTCACAGCTCTCCCCTCTTAATAAAAATTTTGTCCTCAAAATTTACTATCACGCAGGACAAAGCGAGGAAAGAGTAAGCATTGGCATAAACATATACAAGGCATAATCAATCTGTAAACAAAGGGAGATAACATTCTTTAATCATAGCCTTGCGCTCCCAAGACGCCTCCTTAACAGAGTGGTGAACCATAAAAATTCTCGAATTCCAGATCAGAAACGATCGAACGGGAATATCATGCAGCCTCATAATCTCAACGGTAGGGAGCTAGATCAGCAAATCTCTAAGTTATTCGAACTCGGGAATCTATCCATTCTATGTTCTCAACATTCATAGAGTGAAGGGTAGCTATTTGTAGATATGTGATGTTATCTTCAGGTATTCCCAAGTTATGCTCTGATACTAACTTCTGTCACGCCCCAAAATTAAAAATCGGACTCATAGGAATCCCGATTATCGAATCTGGTGCCGACAGCCTCCGTAGTACTCCAATCTCGGCTCCTAGTATTCATATGCCAGATTTCGATCCTAAGATCCTACAAGGAAGGCTTTTTTTTATGTACATTTAACTACTAATATACATAACCACAAGATTACCCAATTCACAAAGGTAACATCATCATCACATATCCATTAATATAATCATTTGAATATAACACTGAAAGGGAAATAAATAAATAGAAAATCAAGCTCCAGAAGACCACCGCACGCTCCAAGCTCAACACTGCTGCAACCTAACATCACCTGCACGCATCTATTGTGCATAAGCTTATAGAAAACTTAGAGGGTGGTGTAAGTGTGTACATAAGGTAAGTGTCAAGTGTTCAATACAATGCCATCATCATACAATATTGGAATAAGCAGGAATACTGACAAGATCATGAATTATCAAAGTAAGCAGAAATACTAACAAGATCATAAATCATACGATAACAGAGTAAGCGGAAGTACGGACAAGTCCATAAGTAAATCAATAGCAGAATACGCAACATAGAACACTTATGTAATAAGGAGTCATGAAGAACCAAATATCAAATGTCGAGGATGCAATGCAATATGCGATGCGAATAAAATGACCATGCTAGAGTGTGAAGTCGGGATGATATTACGTAGTATCGCAGGCCACGGGGTCTACTGCAAGGGACTTCTATCCAAACCAGTCCCATAGCTATAATTGGATAGTCAGACTCAACGTGGTAAACTCCTGATCTCAGGTTATTCTTGCGCCTAACCGCCATAACGAAGGTAGACAACAATTAGTTGAGCACTACCAGCCCGAGTGAATAGTGAATGAATGAATAAGCATGCAACTCCTACTCAATAAGTCCACATATCAGTACGGTTCCTCTCTAGGAAATCACCGGGGTCTATTACACTTCAAACTAGATTGTCGCCCCATCGCACGTAACAAAGTGAGTGGAAGAGACCTCACTATCCGCCTGCCAATATCGGGCCCGACTCATCAATAGCGGACCCATTCTTCAAGCTGGTCAGACTCAGCCTAGCATTGCCCCCTCCTCTCGGGCAGGTAAGGCGGCACCCCTTTTCAACTGACCACGATACAGTGGGAGACGCGGCCTAACGGTGTACAGACCTCATGCGCTCATGCATCCACTCTGTCTAGACGTTGGAGCAACCTCTGGAACCAAGAGGGTTTAGGGACTTTCACCTAGGGATATCTATAGCACCCCATGTAGAATAAATTTTTGGTGTTCCATTTGGCCATCCACGATATACCTGTGGAGGCTACGACCCTGATGTTTCTAGGACATATAGTAATCACAACATAAAATACAAGATGCATGAGTCATATAATCAAATCATACATCAATCCTGCACATATCATGCGCTTATGTGAGACAATCTCCACCTATCAGGGAGTCTCATAATGACCAGCACTATGACATATCCAATGGTCAAGCATATCTCATAACAGACATGCAGATGATGCGTATGGGCATGTATCATGATCCTATGCAGTCACATACTCATAATCGGTATCAATAACAGGCATTGAAAATCGACATCGATAACGTGGACATTTAACCAACATTATCCCCCAAGGAACGGCGCACATAAAGCCTAACATGTAAGACCCGTATCCTAGTCCGTACTGTTCCATTAACTGTCGTGATCCTTCCCATCGAATTCTGGCAATCTGCGACCTGTAATCGACGTTTGCACACGACCGTAAGTCGTATTCTATACATTTGAGTCGGCTTAATCCGAGACTTGTATCATTGCGACCGCACAGTACCCGCGGTTCCAACGCCGCGACTCACGTACCGATCCGATACCCTAACTAAGAGATGTGAGCCGGGGCATTATATATGTCAAATGGTCTTAGTCTTATAGGCATTATATATGTCAAATGGGCCTAAACCCATGGGCCTTATATGTGTCAAATGGGCCTAATCACATGGGCCTTATATATGTCGAATGGGCTTAATCTTATGGGCATACATATATTTCAAATGGGCTTGATCTCATGGGCCTTAGATATATACCAAGGTGGGCCTCAATGGATGGCCATAAGTAAATCAAGATGGGCCCCATACATATGCCAATGTGGGGTCCATTCAAACTTTAAATCTGCCCATTCTTTAGCTCATGCACTAAAATGATTTATCAAAATTGGTTGGGGAAATCAGATTCAGCTGATGCATCATGGTGGGGCCCGCTGTTGACACCTTGATGGTGTAAATAAAGCACAAACACCATGGTGGGCTTCCACACCATCCGTTGGACGGTGTGAAGAGAAGACATTCATCAAGGTGGGCTCCACCGTCCGCTTGGATGGTGGGAGAGAAACACATACATCACTGTGGGGCCCATGTGGGGCCCACCATAATGTTTACATGCCATCCAGTCCATCCATTAGGTCTCACAGACCTGAATGAAGGGTAAAAACAAATTTCATCTTGATCTAAAACTTCTGTGGACCCAAGAAGGGATTCAATGACAGACGGTTAGCCCCACTGTTTCCTGTAATGTGGGCTACCTGAACCTTGGATGGGCCTGATCTTTGGAGGGGGTCCACCTCAGGGAGGGGCCCACATAATGAACGGGTTGGATGACGTACACACATCAAGGTGGGGCCCACAGATGGGGGTCGTGGGACTTGCTCATCCGCCCGCCCGTCGTGCGCAAGCGTTTCCTGCGCCTGGCAGCAGCAGCAACATCTATTGCCTCTTTAGTATTTTTTTTTGAAGAAACCTGTATTTCTGAGGTTTCTTGCATATGCGGCCCGCTCCAAATAAATCCACTCCAGTCATTGGATTCCACTGCTCACAATAAATCCAACGAGTCCAATATCGGGCCTCTTTCATCGTGTAAAAAGAAATCTGGAAAGATTTCAATGGTATTAATGTCATTTTCAACACTATGGCCCACTAGAAAGTTGGATCAGCTTCATATTTTGGCTCAACACCTAAAATAATATGAGGAAAGGGATGGACGGCATGGATTGAATACATACATCAAGGTGGGTCCTAAATAAGTGGCCCATCCCATAGGCTTGAAATTAAGCCCATATTTGTGTTTTCTTTCCAGCGACTTCCAACGTCTAGACGTTTTCTTTTTTTGGGGGGGCTTATCAAATACATTCAAGGTGGGCCCTGTTTAGGTAGGCCACCACAAATGGATGATACATTTAAGATGGGCCCCACTCATGGACGACTTGGATAAAATACATATTTCATGGTGGGGCTCATTCAAGTGGGCCACATAGCCACATCAACATACAAGAAAAATAAATAAATAGGAGAGGGAGAGAGAGAGAGTAAAAGAGTGGGACATGCGTGATGGAGGGACCCCGGCACTATGGACCCTCCGTTTCAACCATCCAATCATACATCAATGGGTCCCATTACATATGGGCCATCTAAATAAAAGATCAACGGTGGAGATCCCTCTCCATCCAAAATGAATGGTCTATATGACCTTTTAATACAAGAAAAGTAAACATCATGATGGGGTTCATGGAGAATGGCCCCATCATGGAATGATTTTGACGATCAAGATGGGCTATTGGACACATCTTAGGGTCCCAAGTGAGATCCAAACCATTGATCGGTTGGCCTCACTTAGCCCATCTTAAAAACATGAAAAAGTAGTCTATGGAAACACCCACCACTTAATCTTCTTGGTCCGTTGGAAAGCTACTCTCCTAGAGCTTCACTTTGATGGTGGAGGTGAGAGATGAACGGCTAAGATGAGAGGTTTTGGGATGGAAAAGTGGGCCACCAAAATCACATTTTTTTTTCTCATGGGAATGCATGGACGTGGGATGCTCTTTTGCTTGGCTTGGGAGTGTTGAGAAATGAGAGAGAGAGAGTGAGTTGTAAGAGAGATGAGGGATGGGTGTGATGGGTGAAAGGGTGAGGTGAGTGATGGATGTGGTACTTGACATGTATGGTAGTGTAAGAGAGAGGGTGAGAAAGAGTTGACTTTGGTAGTTGCCTGGGGATGGGGTGAAAGGTGATGTGTACTTGACATAAAGTGATTGATGGGTGATTGATTGATGGGATTGATTTGACATGTTGTAGAGATTCTCTTGAGATTGTAAACGCGCGACGTTTTCTCAAAATAAACGCCGATCCACATCTCTTAGTCAGGGTATCGGATCGGTACATGAGTCGTGGCGTTGGAACTCTGGCGACGGTGCGATCGCTATGATACAAGTCTCGGATTAAGCTGACTCAAATGTATAGGATACGACTTACGGTCGTGCACAACGTCAATTACAGGTCGCAGATTGCCAGAATTTGACGAGAAGGATCACGGGAAGCGATGGAACAGTACGGATTAGGATACGGGTCTTACATCTAAGCTTTTATAAGCTTATGCATGATAGATGCGTGCAGGTGATATTAGGTTATAGCAGCGTTGAGCTTGGAGCGTGCAGCGGTTTTCAGGAGCTCTGATTTTGATATATGTATTTTTCTTTCAGTATTGTATTTAAGTGATTACATTAGTGGATATGTGATGATGATGTTACCTTTATGATTTGGGTAACTTATGGTTATGCTTATTATAAGATAAATGTACATAAAAAAAATCCTCCTTGTAGGATCGCAGGATCAGAATCTGGTGTATGCCGCGCTGGGAGCCGAGAATCGGGTACTACGGAGGCTGTCGGCATCGGATTCAGCGATCGGGATTCCTGCGAATCTGATTTTTGAGTTTGGGGCGTGACAGAAGTTGGTATCAGAGCATAACTTGGTAATACTTGAAGTTAACATCACATATCTATTGATAGTTACCCTTCACTCTATGATTGTTGAGAACTTAGAATGGTTGGATCCCCGAGTTCGAATAACTTAGAGATTTTCTGATATAGCTCCCTACCGTCGAGCTTGTAAGGATTTATCGTATTTTAGTTTCAATCGTTTAAAATCCAGGATTCAAGGCTCAGTTGGATAGTCGTAGTGTTGATAAGACATTTTGGGAGCAGAAGGCTGAGATTCGCAGGCGTTGTCCCCATCTCTTAGGTGCTTGATTATGTTTGCATAGGATTTTCCTTCCTCGGTTGAGCTCTGTATTGGTTGTGTCGTGTTTTAAATTTCAAGGATAAAATTTTTTGTTAGGTGGGGAGAGTTGAAAGACCCGTATCCTAGTCCGTACTGTTCCATCAACTATCGCGATCCTTCCCATCGAATTTCGGCAATCTGCGACCTGTAATCGACATTTGCGCAAGACCGTAAGTCGTATTCTATACATTTGAGTCAGCTTAATCCGAGACTTATATCATTGCGACTGCACAGTCACCGCGGTTCCAACGCCACGACTCATGTACCGATCCGATACCCTAACTAAGAGATGTGAGCCGATGTTTATTTCAAAAAAATGCGGCGCATTTGCAATCCCAAGAGAATTTCTACAACATGTCAAATCAATCCCATCAATCACTTCACATGTCAAGTACAAGCAACCATAAGTCAACTCTCTCTCTCTCTTCACCCATACCTAGTCAAGTACACCCATCACACCCATATTTCTCTCTCTCTCTCTCTCTCTCTCTCTCTCTCTCTCTCTCTCTCTCTCTCTCTCTCTTACATCCCATCCCCTCTCTCTCATTTAAAAAAAAAATCTATCTCTAAGCAACCCAACGTACAAGCTATCTCTATGAGAGAAGCCATGTGTGGCCCACCTTCCTACCTTTCATCTCCACCATCCAAGTCCAATCTCAACCATTAAAGTCTCTCCATTGGAGCTCTAGATCGCGTCGGTGGAAGGAAGAGTCCGAGATCTTGAGGTGGGTGATCTTAGATTTACGTTTTTGTTATTTTCATTTGTTTATTTATGTATTTTTTTGTGATCACGATCTCTCTATTTCTCTCTTTCCTTCTCCTTCTCTTTCCCTATGAATAATGACCCACCTTAATGGGTGTATCAACCATCAACGTCCGTCCATTGGAAAGGACCCACCTGATGTGTGGATGGATAAAACACAAACACCAGCTTCCTCCAAAGCTTTTGGGCCCACACGAGTGGACCCACCTCAGATGTATGTATTCCGTATGCATGGGGCCCACCTTGTATCCTACCGTCCAACCGTTTAAGAATGGTGGACCCCGCCATGATGTATGTGTGTATCCAGTGTCCAGACCTGGACAGACGCTGGATGTTATTTTTACAAAGAAAATTAAAATAATAAAATAAATATAAACATATATAAAAATAATACATACATACCTATATGTATACCAGGTGTGGCCACGTGTGTGGAGCCCCACCATGATATGTGTTTAACGAGTGTTATCTTGTCCATGTGTGTGGACCCCACCATGATGCATATGTTATATCTATACCATCCGTCCATTTTTGGCAGCTGTGGGACCCACTCCACATGTGCTACATGTGTGGAGGTGGGGCCCACATCGATGCATGTAGTCTGTACCCACGCTATCCGTTAGAGGGACGATAGATCCCAACAGCAAAGGTGTTGTGCTACTGACAGCAAGTACTGTGGGCGTGATCCACATGACGTTTATATTTCATCCCAGCCCTCCATCTATAAGGCCCACTTGATGTTTTTGCTTCATCCACACCGTCCAAACTATCTGGACGGTGCTGGACAGGCTACACGGTGCTGTGGTGGGCCTTGGTGATGCATTTATTTTATTCATACCGTCCATTCCATGTACATGGGGCCACCTTGATGTACGAATTCTACATCCTAACCGTCCATCTGCTGGACCTACTGTGATATATATGCTTTACATCCAACCGTCCATGGGACCCACCTGACGTATGAATTTTACATCCATACCATCCTTTTTGTGTGGGGCCCTGTACGTGTGGTGCATCCACACCATCCATACCTTGGACGGCGAGACCCACCCTACACATGGGGCCTACGTTGATGTGGGACCGGGTCTGGCTGGTGTGCGCTGGCCAGCAGCCAGCCTCACATGATGCATGTGTATTGTCTATGCGTCCAAACCGTTTGGATGGGGAGACCCACCTGCTGAGTGACGTCAGCACATTATGTGGGTTCCACGAGATGTATATGTACATCTAAGCCGTTTAGATGGTGGGACCCACTGGTGGAATGACATCAGCAAGTTTTGTGGGTCCCACGTGATATCCCAGCCGTCCAGATGGTGGGACCCACTGGTGGATTGATGCCAACAAGTTCTGTGGATCCCCCGTGTGGATGTGTCCCATCCAAACCTTCCATCCATTGGCAAGCTCGTTTTAATGCTTAAGCATAGCTGAGGCCGATTCAAATCTCTGGCGGGCCACTACCTGGACACCACCATGATATATTATTTCATCCACACCGTCCAGTTTATGCTGGACGGTGCTGGACAATGTTTGGACGTGCTGTCCAATGTTTGGATGATGCGGATTTTCATAGGAAATGTTTGGATGGTGCTGATGCACCTGGATAATGTTTGAATAGTGCTGATGCACCTGGACAATGTTGGGATGGTGCTGATTTATATGGTAAATGTTTGGGCAGTGCTGGTCATCATTGATAGGCCATGTGCCCCATAGAAGGATAACATACAGTGATACTTATGCTACACTTACAAATATTGCAGTGATTTTGGTATAGTCCAAGTCCCATCATGATGTATTCGAGGCCCATGGGAGAGGCCCATTGTAGTATATTTGAGGCCTATGGGTTGAGGCCCATTGAGATGTATTAGGGCTTATGGGTTGAGGCTCATTGTGATATATTTGGAGCCTATGGGTTGAGGCCCATTGTGATGTATTAGGGCCCATGGGTTAAGGCCCATTATGATGTATTTCTGGCTCGTAAGTTATGACCCATTTGATATATTCTCAACCCATGTGATGAGACCCATCTTGAGGTATTTATGGCCTACATGGCTAGGCCCGATGTGGTGTACATGCGGCTTAAGGCGAGGAATGTGCACCCGATGTAATGTGTGATTTCACTATAATGCAGGCAATGATATTTATGGCAGGTCGTGCCTTGGGATCAATGTTGGTTAGATGTCCACATTGATGGGCAAGGATGGTTGGATGTCCACATTGTGACCTTCCCTTAGGCCTTATTAGGCCCATTCTCATAATTCTCTTATGGGTTAACCCAAATAAGTGGGCTCCATTCACTGTAGACGGATGGCTCCATGCTATAGATTTGATATAACCACGGTCGAGTGCCGATCCGTATACTATGGTTATCGGCCGATCATCTATGAGCCCTACTTTGTTTATCTACTTATTATCGTGGCCGATTGCCGATTCTATATTGTCGTGGCCGATTGACTTATTACCGATCGAGGTCGATTATCATGACCGATTATCGATTATCGTGGCCAATTGCCGATTCTACTTGTCGTGGCTGATTGACTTATTACCGATCGAGGCCGATTATCATGACTAATTACCGATTATCGTGGTCAATTGCTGATTCTGCTTATCGTGGCCGATTGACTGATTACCGATCGAGGCCAATTATCATGACCGATTACCGATTATCGTGGCCGATTACTGATTATGATTGTTATGGTCTATTGAACGATTATCGATCGAGGTCGATTACCATGACCGATTACCGATTATGATTGTCATGGTCGATTGACCGATTACCAATTGAGGCCGATTGTCGTGGCTGATTACCGATTATGATTGTCATGGCCGATTGACCGATCATCGATCAAGGCCATTCATTGTGGCTGATTATGGATTCCGATTGTGATGTATATTCTGCCTGTGTTGAGGCCCAATGTGATGAATATGCGGCTCATATTTGAGGCCTGTTATGATGTGTATTCTGCCCGTGTTTAAGGCCCAATGTGATGTATATGAGGCTTATGTGAGGAGGCCTATTGTAATGCATTTGATGGCCAGGCGGAGGAGCCCATTGTGATGTATGTTAGGCCCATGTGAAAGACCCATCGTGGTGCGTATTAAGCTCTTGAGTGGGATCCATGGTGTTGTATATTTGGCCCTCATGTGAGGCCATGGGTCCACTATATGTTAGGCTCTATGTGGGCTATTCCTTGGGATAATGTTAGTTAAATTCTCACATTGTCGAAGCTGATTGTTGAGTCCGGTTATTGACACCAATTATGAGTATGTAACAGCATAACATCATAATACATGCCCATACGCATCATCTGCATGTTTATTATGAGATGTGGTTGACCATTGCATATGACATTCGGTAGATTATGAGACTCACTGATAGGCGGAGGTTATCTCTCATAAGCGCATGGTATGCGCATGATTGATGCATGACTGGATTGTATGACTCATGCATCTTGCATTGTGTGTTGTGATTATTGTACGCCCTAGCAACATCAGGGTCGTAGCCTCCACAGGCATATCGTGAATGGCCAGATGGGACACCGAAAATACTTGATTCTAGCACTGTGGGCACTTAGGATGTCCTTAAGTGAAAGTCCCAGAACCTCCGAGGCCAAGAGTAGCCCTAACGTCTAGACCGAGTGAAACATGAGCGCCCGAGTGCCGAAACTAGTAGGCTGCGTCTCCCACTGTGTCGTGGTCGGTTAGGAGGGGGTGTGGCCTTATTCGCCCAAGTGAGGGGGTTATAAGCTAGGCTGAGTATGACCAGCTCTTAAATAGGTCCGCTATCAACGAGTCGGGTAGGTATTGGCAGACTGCTGGCTAGGAGGATAGTGAGGTCTCTTCCAATCACTGGGCTGTATGGCTAGGGAGGCGGCAGTCGATGTAGAGTGTAATAGACCCTGGTGATTTTTCAGAGAGGAACCGTATTGATACGTGGACTTGATATGAGGACTGACATGATAGTATGACACTCCGTCACTGTTGTACATGTGGGCGGCCGTACGTGGTCGGACGCTGATGTAGGCGAGGTTGAGGCCTGGGCGAGCTACCACACTGGGTGAGCTACTAGCGGTTGGAAAGCTACTGTGCTGACAGGCTACTAAGTAGGAGTTGCATACTCATTCATTCATCCATCCACTATCTACTCGGGCTGGCAGTACGCAACTATTTATTACGTGTACCTTCGCAATGGTTAGGATTTCGGTTGGGGTGCGTGACTAACTTGAGATCAAGAGTTTACCATATTGTATTTGACTATCTAAATTTAGGTATGGGACTGGTTTGGATAGAATACCCTTGTGATGTACCCCGTAGCCTGTGATACTACGTACTATCATCCCGACTTCACTCTAGCTTGGTCATTTCATTCGCATCGCATATTGCATTTCATCCACGGCATATGACATTTTGGATTACTACGTTTCTGCACTTATATGGCTTAGAAGGACTTGACAGGATCTGTATATTGCATCGCATCTACAATATATAATACTTGACTCATTATGATCTGCATTGCGTACTCTGATATTATGTGAATCATGGACTTACCAGTATATTTCTGCTTACTCTGATAGCGTATGATTCATGACCTTGTCATTTTTCTTTCTTATCTCGATGATGTATGATTTATGGACTTTATTGTATACTCGACACTTACCTTACACACACTTACACCACCCTCTAAGCTTTTATAAGCTTATGCACGATAGATGCGTGTAGGTGGTATTAGGTTGTAGAAGCGTTGAGCTTGGAGCGTGCAGCGGTTTTTAGGAGCTCTGATTTTGATATATGTATTTTTCTTTCAACATTATATTTAAGTGATTACATTAGCAGATATGTGATGATGATGTTGCCTTTATGATTTGGGTAACTTGTGGTTATGCTTATTACAAGATAAATGTACATAAAAAAAATTCTCCTTGTAGGATCCCAGGATCGGAATCTGGTGTATGCTGTGCTGGGAACCGAGAATGGGGTACTACGGAGGCTGTCGACATCGGATTCGGCGATCGGAATTCCTGTGAATCTGATTCCTGGGTTTGGGCCATGACATAACATATAGTGGACTCATGGCCTTACACAAGGGCCAAATATACAACACCATGGGCCACACTCAAGAGTTTAATACACATGACGATGAGCCTTTCACATGGGCCTAACATACATTACAATGGGTTCCATCGTCTAGCCCTCAAATACATCACAGTGGGCCTCATCACATAAGCCTCATATACATCACATTGGGCCTCGACAATGGAAATCGGCGATCAGCCACGCCAATCGGAATTGACAATCGGCCACGATAATTGGCCTCGATCGATAATCGGCCTCGATAATCAGAATTGGTCAATCGGCCATGACAAGCAGAATCGGCAATCGGCCACGTCAATCGATAATTGACCATGATTGGTAAATGGTCATGATAATCGGCCTCGATCAATAATCGGTCTATCGACCACGACAAGCAGAGTTAGAAATTGGCCACGTCAATAAACAATCGACCACGATCGGTAATCGGTCATGATAATCAGCCTCGACAAACGGTAATCGGTCAATAGGCCACGACAAAAAGAATCGGCAAATCAGCCACATCAATCGAAAATCAACCATGATCGGTAATCAGTCATGATAATCAGTCTCGACAATCGGTAATCGGTCAATCGACCACGACAAGCAGAATCGACAAATCGGCCACGTCAACCGACAATCGGCCACGATCGGTAATCGGTCACGATAATCGGCCTCGACAATCGGTAATCGGTCAATCGACCACGACAAACAGAATTGACAAATTGGCCACGTCAATCGACAATCGGCCACGATCAGTAATCAGTCACGATAATCGGCCTCGATAATCAGCCTCGATAATCGGTAATCGGTCAATCGGCCACGACAAGCAGAATCGACAAATCGGCCATGATCGGTAATCGGTCACGATAATCGGCCTCGACAATCGGTAATCATTCAATCGGCCACGACAAGAAGAATCGACAAATCGACCACGTCAATCGATAATCGACCACGATCGGTAATCGGTCACGATAATCGGCCTTGACAATCGGCCACGAAAAGCAGAATCGGCAAATCGGGCACGTCAACCCACAATCGGCCATGATCGGTAATCGATCACGATAATCGGCATCGACAATCTGTAATCGGTCAATCGACCACTACAAGCAGAATCGACAAATCGGCCACATCAATCGTCAATTGGCCACGATCGATAATCGGTCACGATAATCGGCCTCGACAATCGGTAATCGGTCAATCGGCCACGACAAGCAGAATCGGCAAATCGGCCACGATAGGTAATCGATCACGATAATCGAACTCGACAATCGGTAATCGGTTAATCGGCCACGACAAGAAGAATCGACAAATCGGCCACGTCAATCGACAATCAGCCACGATCGGTAATCGGCAAACGGTAAGAATCGGCCTAACAAGGCCTAAGAAAAGGTACAATGAGGACATCTAACCATCATTGTCCATTAATGTGGACATCTAACCAACATTGATCCCAAGCAGTGGTCCATATAGAGTCAAACATAAGGTGGGCCCAAATATCCAATAGGTGCGCCTCAAATAGTCATTACAAGTGGGCCTTACTCATGTAACACGTGGGCCTACACATCACGATGGGTCGATACATTGGGCCGCACCATTGACCTAATATACACATCACGGTGGGTCGCATCATTGGGCCGCACCAATGAGCCTCATATCCAACAAGTGGGCCGCATCAATGGGCCGCACTAATGGGCCTTTTCACATTAAGTCAGACCTCAATAAATGGGTCAGAAACATATCACCATGGGTCACGACATACGGGTCAGAAATACGTCATAATGGGCCTCGACCCATGGGCTGAAAATACATCTCAGTGGGCCTTACCAAATGGGCTATAAACACAATAGGTGGGCCCCTTCACATGGGCCAGAAATACAAACAGGTGGGCCCTGCACATGGGCTAAAAATATATCATGATGGGTTGTATCAATGGGCCGGTACAAATAGCTCGAATCAATTGGGCCGATTAAATGGCTGAATACACGTACGTCGCTATGGGCCTCTACCCATGGGCTCCAAATACGTCATATTAGGCCTCTCAATTATAACAAGTAGGCCACACTACTTGGGCCGCACCATTCATCCATCTATAGAGATCATTTTTAGAGCATTATCCAAATAATGATTCAGATTAAAGGATCATCTAGACTATACCACAATTGGCAGTGGTGATAATGATTTTCACAATTAAATTTTCAGCGGGCCTACCATAGCATTTATTTTCCATCTAGTCTATTTATAAGGTCACAAAGACCTGATCTTAGAGGAAAAATAAATATTATATTGATTCATGACTTCTGTGATCCCAAAAAGGGGTTTCAATGGTAACGTTCAAACCCACTGTTTGTTGTAGTGTGGTCCACCTGTAACGCCCTGAAAATTGGGGGTTGTGTAGAAACTCAACTCCCGTGTTCTAGACCATCACTTATGCAATAAAAATACTTATGATTCAATGTTGCGGGAAAACGCGGTCAGACCCGCTGCTGACCGAGCTGTCTTGCTCGGTGCACCGCTGGCACGGGTACACTAGGTGCACTCGCACCCTGTGTGGGGCCCACCGTGATGTTTGTGAGAAATCCACACCGTCCATCGAGTCTCTTGGGTCCTGCTAGGATATTCGGTTGAAGGTAGGGCAGATTCAAGGTTTTGGGTGAGCCATGCATCTTGGTTTAGGGTCCTACTTGGGGATTCTCATTGATTCGACGGTCGGATCATCTTAAAATCGAACGTCAACGGTAAAAGTCCTGAAGGGGCCATTTATAAGGCCTTTATCATAAATTACTTAGCCAATACTAATATTAATATAGATTTCATTGCGTTTGTATATTACTTGGAATTAAATTAATTAAAATCTCATAAGTATATGTAAATATAACTTCTAATATCAACATTCTATTATATACATGCTATTAATCACCTACTTATTAATATATCATTCATAATATACAATATCTTAAATTACATACATATATGAGTTGAAAATTGTATAATATCATATTTTAAAATCACATTGCTAAACAATATACCATCTTATTAAAATATCTAATAAATTTTTGTACCCATATTTATAGAAGATATTCAGTACTACATCAGTATTTATAATTTAATTTTACATTGTAAAATTATTACTCATTATAACATTACTTTCATAATATTCTATATATGTAAGTTATATACATATCACGCTACCACAACACATTTTCATATATTATTTATATGATAAATAAATTATCAAATACGTCCATAATTCTTTTGATCCATGCTTGTGTAAAATTTATAATATAATAAATAGGTAAGATAATATACTCAATATATTTCATTTGACTACTAGGTGGTTTGATATGTGGATGGGGATCACCTTCGATGGTCAGATTTAAACTAGGTTACACGCGCAGGTTTACTAAGCTAGGTTTGCATTTATCCTAAATCTTGGTTATACAGTAACACCCGAGTACTGAAAAGTATGGGGTGTTACAGTAAGATTATACCAAAACTGCAATTCATACTCCAGATCCAGTGATAAAACACAAGTGAAAGACTGAAGAATATATATATCATTGTATGAAAAACAAAACAATATCAAACTATCTCTACAGTATGAATACATCTCTGAGTCACATATACATATCATAAACCAAAATCAAATGTCCTGTAAAAGTCCAACTAACAAAACTCCCGCTGATCCAGGCCACCTATGCGAAGCCGTTAGAGAACTGCATATACGAGAACTCGTCCTGGTCCTCTTAGTGATCCGGCTCTGACTCCTGGATCTCCTCACAACCTACATCTAAGACAGTCTGCTGTCCCGTAACGTGGGAGTGAGTGATCAACTCAGTGGAATCATAGAGCAAAGATTAACATGTTATCAAATCAATCAGGCGATAATAATAAAGCAAACAGTCAGACATTCCTAGATACTGTTGTTAATGCAAGTATGAAATGACATGATGGATGCCCTCACCGACATACTCCCTCATGCGACACCATCTTACGTCTGCGGCATGGTTTCTTCCCTCAGTGCTCCATATCTTTCAGGCACATGCAGTGCGATGTGGATATGATTACCGAGTTGTTATAAGTCCTTTCATACAGCAGTATTGGGAAACTAAGGTACTTTCCTTATATAAATCCCAACATAGATCCTGTCTAGGGTCGTCACTCCTAGTAATCTCATACGATGGTATATTTTTAGGTTACTGCAAGGGCTACCAGGGCTGTTGCTCGCACTCGTTGCACTGCTCCCCCATCACCTTATCAATACAAGCCTAGTTGTACTCTTGCTGCTACGGAAGGGTCGTCGCCTCACGTAGACTCAGAATACGATCTAGGTCACTACAAAGGGCTCGTCACCAATCAGAGTAGGTCGACAGCTCGAATGTAGTGTCCCATACCACCATAATCGGTTCACGAGTCTAAGGTGCTCACTGGTCACTACGGGGAGGTTTGTGGCCCCAGCGTAGGCCGACAGCTCGACCACGGTGTCCCACACCACCATGCCCAGCTCATGAGTCTTAATGGATCAAGGTACCATGGTTATCAGGGTTTTCACTGGTAAGTTCAGTACCCTAGGTTCTAGCATTTATGACCAATACAAGGTGAACATACAACGGTCAGTCGGGTTACTTGACGAGCTCGACTAGTACGAGCGCACCTCAAGGTGAACGACATGAAGTGCATAAAACACCTCATGTGGCCTAACCACTGCCGCCAACCCAAAGCACGACTCGCGTTCATCGACGCGTCCTTCGTGACAAATAGAAGTCAACCACGAATTTGAATCTATTACCGACTGCCTGAACTAGAGCGTAGCCCCAAGCACTTGTAATCTACATCAGTGATCATATGAGAGTAACAGAAATGAAATATAGACAATCCAAGCATGTTAACAACATGTTATAACATACAACGTAAGCAAATCAACCAAACACATGTATTCCATACATATAAGGAAATCAATTCAATAACAACATGGAGGAAAATCATGTACATCATCATATTAATTGAGAATTCAATCTCAAGACTAATCTACAACAACATTGACTCAATACATACTAATACAAACATTTATACAAACACTTAGTCTACACACTTTAGTCTACATAGCGTATGTCGACCCAAAGTGCACATTAGGGCGAATCTCTTCGTCAAACAAATCATGCACGCCTAAGTAATATCATAACATGACAAATACACATGGCAATCATTTCAGCAAAATACAGACGTATGCAGTATTTCCTACAAATGCCTAAAATACCCTAAATCTCGTATTCTCCGTACGCAGTCGAAATGGAAAACAGACAACATGTTCTACATGTTAAACGGATTTCTTGTCGATAATCTACTATTAAACAACATTAAAAGCTTTAAAAATAGTTAACCTAAGCATCTAGAATCCTCACCTTTCTCCATAGAAGCGTAACGAATCGAAAAGAAACTCTACGCTTCGTCAACGCCTGTATGACAACCTATAGCACAAGATACATCAGCAACTTCGCTACTTGTATCGAAGGAATTCCTAAAACAGGTTGAGGTTAGGGTTTTCTTACCTAGACTGAAGTTGGAATCACCAGAAGAGTGATTAGAACGCGGCGATTAAGTGCGTGTAGAAGCCGGATCGAGTGGCAGGAAGTTTCCCTCACAACTTCCACACAATCTCTCTCTTTTCTCTCTTCTCTTTCCTAGGGTTTAAGCAAATTCGTATGGGAGGGATATGAGAGGGTTTAAGGTCTTTAAATAGGTTAGAAAGTTACCTATTTAGACTTCAAACCAAAGTATACTTGGGTTATAGCCAGATCGGGTCTTTCCCGATCCAAAAGAGCATTTCTGGAGGTCCCTTGACCAAATGCGGTCGGACTTAAGCTCATGGATATTGGATCCTGATCACATTAAGTTTTCAGTCCGATAGTGTTCCCAGATCGCACGTGGCGGACCAGTTTCAGTTCAGCGGTCACTGAGATTCGATCGGAGATTTCAAGTACACTGACCTGAGTGAGAAATGTTCCCTGATCCGAGGGTGTATTTGGGTCAGATTCCAACGGTCTGAATGCTTATACTTAACCCGCAAGTGAAACGTGTCATATTTATTTAAATGATATTTAATTTTTAAAGAATTTCACTCTTTCTCACACTCCTTGCTCCAAGCTCAACGAAATAGCCTCAAAACATCAGTTGGGCTTGATTTCTGGTGAGGTAGTCAAGTCCAACTACGCGGTCATAACGGTCTAAGTTCATTGCTAACGGACTCACGACGCGCGGTCAGAATCCATTACAAGGTTTCAAAGGGTTCTTGAGAGCAAACGGGTTTAGAGTTTGATCCTAGGTTTTAGGACGTTATAGCGTTAACAATTCCACAAGTTTTGGGTCTTACAGAATATATTTAAAGCGATCGGTGCTAATTTCACAGCTAATCTAACATAGCGCTAGTCGTCTTACGCTTAATTTCTAAAGGAATTAATTCTAAGTGATTTCTGATCGAGGTGGTACTCGAGTCTCTGTATAAATTTTTTCGAGACGTTACAATCTACCCATACCTAGAATGAAGTCAAAATCACCAGAAGAGTGATTAGAACGCGGCGATTAAGTGCGTGTAGAAGCCGGATCGAGTGGCAGGAAGTTTCCCTCACAACTTCCACACAATCTCTCTCTTTTCTCTCTTCTCTTTCGTAGAGTTTAAGCAAATTCATATGGGAGGGATATGAGAGGGTTTAAGGTCTTTAAATAGGTTAGAAATTCACCTATTTAGACTTCAAACCAAAGTATACTTGGGTTATAGCCAGATCGGGTCTTTCCCGATCCAAAAGATCATTTCTGGAGGTCCCCTGACCAAATGCGGTCGGACTTAAGCTCATAGATATTGGATCTTGATCACATTAAGTTTTCAGTCCGATAGTGTTCCCAGATCGCACGTGGCGGACCAGTTTCAGTTCAGCGGTCACTGAGATTCGATCGGAGATTTTAAGTACACTGACCTGAGTGGGAAATGTTCCCTGATCCGAGGGTGTATTTGGGTTAGATTCCAACGGTCTGAATGCTTATACTTAACCTGCAAGAGAAACGTGCCAGATTTATTTAAATGACATTTAATTTTTAAAGAATTTCACTCTTTCTCACACTCCTTGCTCCAGGCTCAACGAAATAGCCTCAGAACATCAGTTGGGCTTGATTTTCGTGGTGGTAGTCAAGTCCAACTACGCGGTCATAACGGTCTAAGTTCAATGCTAACGGACTCATGACGCGTGGTCAGAATCCATTACAAGGTTTCAAAGGGTTCCTGAGAGCAAACGGGTTTAGAGTTTGATCATAGGTTTCATGACGTTATATCATTAACAATTCCACAAGTTTTGGGTCTTGCAGAACGTATTTAAAGCGATCGGTGCTAATTTCACAGCTAATCTAACATAGCGCTAGTCGTCTTACGCTTAATTTCTAAAGGAATTAATCCTAAGTGATTTCTTATCGAGGTGGTACTCGAGTCTCTGTACGGATTTTTTCGAGACGTTACACCACCTGATAACTGGATCTGTCTTAATTTATTTCCTATTTCTCAAGCCTTGAAACGAGCTTGCCAAATGGATGGACGGATCAGATGTAGCACATACATTAGTGTGGGGTCCATATACATGGCCCAGAGGTAAAAGGGATGGACGGTTTGAATATTTACAGCAATGTGGGCTCCCACGTGCATGTGGCCCCACCACGACATACATAAATATGTGTATTAAATATACATCTAGTGGTCCCACGTGGAGCCCACCATAATATATAATATATTTTAATATAATATAATATAATATAATATATTATACACTTAAATATAATATACCATATTATATATATCTAAGGGGGAGTGGCTGCCCAAATCCAAACTGTCCACATATTTTGAGAGCTCATTTCATGACATGAGCCAAAAGAAAATGAGCCAGATCTATGGTTCAAATGGGCCCACTTTGGTATGTATATAGGGCTCATGTTGATCCATTTATGGCCATTCATTTAGGCCCACCTTGGTGCACATCTAAGGCCATGGGATTAAGCCCATTTGGCATATGTAATGCCCATGGGTTTGGGCCCATTTGACATATGCAATGCTCATGGGATCCGGCCCATTTATTCTATATAAGGCCCACGGGATTCAAGCCCATTTGATATATATTAAAGCCCATGGGATCAAGCCCATTTGATGTGCATGGGGGGCAAATGGAGTGGCCCATCTAATATATTTAAGGCCCAAGTTGTGAGGCCCACTTTAATGTATTTCAAGGCCCATGGGTCATGAACCATTATAATGTACATAAGGCTCCTTGATGAGACTCATCAATGCTGCCCATTTAATGAATGTAAGGTCCATGTGGTACGGCCCATTTGATGTATCCAAGGCCAATGGATCGGGGCCTAATGGATGTTCTTAGGGTCCATTACAATGTACGTTCCTCATGGTTCATGTAATGATATTTATGGCGGGTCGTACCTAAGGAATAATGTTGGTTTGACGTCCACATTGTAAGTACAATGTTGGTTAAATGTCCGTATTGTAACTCTCCTTAGGGCCCATTGATAGGCACATACTTGTTACTATTCATCACTTTATAATATGCTTAGTATATTTCCATGACTCATGCCCATACGCATCATATGTATTCCTGAATTGAGTAGTGATTGATCATAGCATATGCCATGTGGCAGACCACTTATGGGACCCGTTATGAGACGGAGTGCCCCACATGATCGCGCAGTATGCGCTGAATTTCTGCATGATTTGACGGCATGATCCATGCATCTCGCATATGTGTGATTTAATCACTACACGCCCTAGCGACATCAGGGCCGTGGCTCCATAGGTACATCGTGGATGGCTGTATTGGATACCGAAAATACTTATTCTAGCACTGTGGGCACTTAGAATGTCCTTGGGTGAAAGTTTCAGAACCTTTTTGGTACCAAGAGATGCTCCAACGTCTAGACCGAGTGGATACACGAGCTCCCGAGTGCCGAATATCAGTAGGCCGCATCTCCCACTGTGTCGTGGTCGGTTGGAAGGGGGTGTGGCCTTATCCACCAGAGTGAGGGGGCTATAAGCTAGGCTGAGTTTTGACCAGCTCACAAATGAGTCCGGTATCGACGAGCCGGGTAGGTATTGACAGACTACTGGTCAGGCGGATAGTGAGGTTTATTCCGCTTGCTTGACTGTGCAGATAGGGAGGTGGCAGTCTCTGTGAAGTGTATTAGACCCCGGTGATATCTAGAGAGGAATTGTACTGATATATGTACTTGATGAGTACTGACTTGCTTGGATTGCATTTTGCATATGACATTCGGCTATGTAGGCCTTGCATTGCATCGGTGTGGCCGATGGCATTCATATCTCGCATCATGGCTTGCATTACATAGCCTTGGTATAATTGATTGTATTCATGGACTTACCGCATACTTTCGCACTACTCTGATACTGTACACTTGGCGTTTATCTTGCGCACACACTTACACCACCTTCTAAGCTTTTGTAAGTTTATGCACGACCGTTGCGTGCAGGTAGCGTTGGACAGCAGCAGCGCTGAGGCAGGAGCGCGTATCAGACCATTTTGGAGCTTTTGATCATCTTGTATTTTCCTTTCCGCATTGTACTTAAAATAGGTTCCAAGTCTGAATGACTTAACAATTTTCTGACATGAACCCTTAACACTTATGCCTTCAAGAATTCTCAAGGCTGATATGCCCTTGTTCCTTCCTGTAGGAGACGTTATGGCTAGAAGAACGACCCGAGCGAATCCCGCTCCACCACCTGCAACTCCCGTACCACCACCCGCAGCTCTGCTTTACCACCTGCTACTCCTACTCCACCACCAGATATTTCTGCCTTTGAGCCTGAGGATGCCACTCATTTACCTGAGACCAGTGCGGATCCGACCGTACCTGTGAGTGCTACTCAGCTGCAGCAGATGTTGTAGGCGATGATCTCCATTCTTCATGGGCAAAGCAGGCATCTCACAGTGACACCAGCAGAGGCTGAGCAGGAGCGTGCGAGCGCTCTTCTCAAGGACTTCCGACAGCACGATCCTCTGCGTTTTCGGGGTGAACCAGACCCTACTGCTGCAGAGATATGGTGCTCTGAGGTGGAGAAGATATTCGACACCATGAGATGTATGACCCAGCAGCGAGTTTCATTAGTTGTATTCCTTCTGCAGGGCAAGGCTTAGTATTGGTGGGCATCTGTGGCCCGATCGGTAGTGGTTGATTTTGAGTGGACATGGGAGGACTTTATAGACCGGTTTGACCAGAAGTTCTTTCCCGAGCATGTGTATCAGCAGCGCGCACTGGAGTTTGAGACATTGGTTCAGGGGGACATGTCTTTGTCCCAGTATGAGGCTCGGTTCATTGTACTATCTAGGTTTGCGACATATCTTGTTGATGATGAAGCCCCGTCGTTTTGAGAATGGCTTACGTCCTGCCCTCCGGAGTCGTGTGATCGGACACATGCTTCCGACATTCGAGCAGATAGTAGAGAGGGCCTTAATATATGAGACAGATTGAGCCGGTGTGCAGAAAGCCCGTGATCTGAGGGGAGATCAGAAGAGGAAGGCACCCTCTAGTAGTTCCCACCAGTAACATCGTTCACAGCAGCGGCGCACGACTCGCCCAGCATTTCGAGCACTAGTAGTACCCCCAACACCATCTTCGGGACCATTTATAGGTACTTTCTTTGGATGCGGTCGGACAGGACATCGTAGGCACGAGTGTCCCCATCCGCAGCAGCAGCAGCAGCCGAGGGCACCACATCCACCTCCACGACAGCCACCACAGCAGCAACGACCGCAGCACCAGCCTCCTGTACCTCCCCCTCAGCAGTAGAGACAGCAGGTTAGGCCCCCACAGCGACCACAGCAGCAGCAGAGACCTCAGAGGGGACTTGCACCTCCCCGCAGGCTCAGGGCAGATTCTATGCAGCCCAGCAGGACCCTCAGTCATCAGGAGGGGTCATCGAGGGTACTCTTCCTGTTTCTGCATGCATTGCACGTGTATTATTTAATTCTGGTGCATCGCATTCATTTGTCGCCGATGATTTCTGCCGATCGACCGGTTTGCCATTGAAGTCTGCCCGTGAGGATTTGGTAGTATCGACGCCATTAGGGAATACCGCAGTGTTGGGCCAATTTTGTGCATCTTGCCCCATTTTGATTGGGGATATCTTCTTGTCTGCCGACCTATTTGTATTTTCGATGTTCGATTTTGATGTTATCTTGGGCATGGACTGGCTTACCGAGTACTACGCTATATTAGACTGCTCTGCGAGGACAGTCACGTTCTGCATACCCGGCGTGCCAGAGTTTTAGTTTGTTACCGAGCTCAGAGGAGGGCAGCTTTCTTGCCTGTTATCGTGTGCCGTTGAGGAGTCAGCTTCTTTGAGTATCGACTAGTTGCCTGTTATTTTTCATTTTCCTGATGTGTTCCAGGAGATTCTGGAATTACCACCTCATCGGCATACTGAGTTTCAGATTGATCTTGTGCCTGGTACCGCGTCTATTTCGAAGGCCCCGTATCATATGGCACCGTTGGAGTTATGGGAACTGCAAAAGCATTTGGACGAGTTGCGCAAGCTAGGCTTTATTCATCTGAGCAGTTCACCGTGGGGAGCGCCGGTACTCTTCGTGAATAAGAAGGATGGCTCGTTGAGGCTTTGCGTAGATTACCGCGAGCTCAACAAGGTCACGATCAAGAACAAGTACCCGCTCCCGAGGATTGATGACTTATTTGATCAGATACAGGAGGCGCAGTTCTTTTCGAAGATAGACTTGCGGTCCGGTTATCATCAGGTTCGGGTTCGAGACGAGGATATCCCGAATACAGCCTTCAGGACGCGCTACGGTCATTTTGAGTTCCATGTCGGACTGACCAATGGGCCCGCAGTGTTCATGCAGTTGATGAATGAGGTCTTTCGTCCGTATCTCGATCAGTTTATTGTGGTGTTTATCGACGACATTCTAATATATTCGAGGACTCGTGAGGAGCATGAACGGTATCTTGAGATTACATTACAAACCCTCCGTGCACACCAGCTTTACGCGAAGCTGGAGAAGTGCGAGTTCTGGTAGGAGGAGGTGAAGTTCCTCGGCCATGTAGTGACGAGGTAGGGTGTCGCTGTGGACCCCTCGAAGATTGATGTCATGCGTCAGTGGGACTAGCCCATGAACGCATCCGAGATTTGCAGTTTTCTTGGTTTGGTGGGCTACTATCGACGTTTTATTGAGGGATTCTCTCGCATTGCAGCCTCGTTGACCAAGTTGACCCGAAAGGGTGCTGAGTTTGTTTGGAGCGACGCTTGTGGGCAGGCATTTATGGAGTTTAAGGACCGCCTCACATCCGCTCCTATCCTCATTCTTCCCTCTGGGAGTGATGGATTTGTTGTATTTACTGATGCCTCACGAGTTGGCTTAGGTGCTGTCCTGATGCAGCACGGGAAACCGGTGGCTTATGCGTCCCATCAGCTCAAGGTCCATGAGCTGAACTACCATACGCACGATCTGGAGCTGGCAGCGGTTGTCTTTGCACTGAAAGTATGGAGACACTATCTTTATGGGGTGAGATTCGAGCTCTTTTCCGATCACAAGAGCTTGAAGTATCTGTTCTCTCAGTCTGAGCTGAATATGAGGCAGAGGCGATAGATGGAACTCCTGAAGGACTACAACTTTGATCTTCAGTATCACCCGGGTAAGGCGAACGTGGTGGCGGATACCCTCAGCTGTCAGCCACGAGGCCTGGTGGCGCATATGATGATTCATGAGTGGAGGATGCTCGAGGATATAGCAGAGTACGACTTTGAGTTTGGTCTGCAGTCATGTATTGTTCAGTTATCGAGCTTGTCGATTCAACCCTCTCTTGTCACAAGGGTGATCGAGGCTCAGCAGACAGACGAGTCGTTACAGGATTACCGAGCAGAGGCAGCATCTGAAAGTCAGACGGATTGGCAGATTGGTTCTGACGGTGGACTTCACTTTAAAGGCCGATTATGTATCCCGGATATTCCTGAGTTACGCCGAGATCTTATGACCGAGGCACAACGATCGCGTTTCTCTATCCACTCTGGCTCGACGAAGATGTATCGCGATATGAGACGCCAGTATTTTTGGTCAGGGATGAAGTTCCAGATAGCTAGTTTTGTGGCCGAGTGTGACACCTGCCAGCGTGTCAAGGCCGATCATCAGAGACCCCCTGGTCTATTGCAGCCGCTGAGCATCCCGATGTGGAAGTGGGAGCATATATTTACCGATTTTGTCATGGGTTTGCCTAGGACTCAGCGCGGTCATGACGTCATTTGGGTTATTGTGGATCGTTTGACGAAGTCGGCACATTTTCTTACGATTCATGAGACTTGGCATATAGATCGGCTCGCTAGGATGTTTATTGATGAGATTGTGAGATTGCACGGTGTTCCCATCTCGATTGTTTCAGAACGAGATCCGAGGTTCACGTCTCAGTTTTGGAAGAGCTTTCAGAGAGCGATGGGCACTGATTTGTAGCTCAGCACCGCGTATTATCCGCAGACTGATGGGCAGACTGAAAGGGTCAACCAGATCCTTGAGGATATGCTTCGGGCTTGCGTGATTGATTTTGCGGTTAGTTGGGACGAGAACCTTCGATTGGTTGAGTTCGCGTACAACAACAGCTATCAGGCGACCATTGGCATGGCTCCTTTTGAGGCATTATATGACAGACCGTGCAGATCTCCGAGTTGTTGGATCGAGGTTGGAGAGCGACGTCTCCTAGGTCCCGAGCTTGAGCTGCAGACTGTTCACTCCCCAAGTGCAGGGTTGTGATGTAGTAATAACTCGGTAAGACCGAGGTCGAATCCCAAAGGACTGAAACTTGTACGTTCACTAAAATTAAGTAGAATTTGAACTAGAATAAGGTGTAATCTCAATCAGAAAGAAATTAAGAGAGTAATGATGGAATAATTATCTAAATCTTAAGAAAAGTCAGAGGAAGGGAACTAGGGATTCAAAGGATCCACTTGTAGGGATCAGGGAGATCTTATGCCTGCTTCAAGAATCATGGAATTTACTGAACTACCATTGATCTAGTTTTCAAAAAGATAAAAGGTATATGAATTAGAATGGATTCCATCACCAAACCATGCCCAAGAGACTATGACAAACAACAGAATTAAACTGATTACCAACCAATCACATGTATGAAGATTAGGAAGGGTACCGTCATCCAACCATGCCCAGGAGACTATGGTGAACAACAGGGCGTCTTAACGTCATAAACATCAAAAGGAAAAGAGAAGTACTCAAAGCCATCGCAGATCTATTGTAATTTCAGTCACAAAAAACCATTAAAAACTGAAAGCATTCTCATTAATCAAACTATAATCAAGGTAATTCAAAAATTAAATCAAAGGCATAAATCACAACTCTCCCATCATGCTACAAGCTTCACCCCTTAGCCCTAGCTAAGAGGTTTTAGCCCAACATGATGGGGTTAAACATCTCAAGATAAAACAATTAAAATAATCACTACCCTCTCTCTTACGGATGTCCAACCCATTCTCCAAGCTCTGAATCTTCCTCCCAAGGTCTGATAATTGCTCCCCACGTCCAAAACCTCCTTATATAGCTGCTGGAGTGGTGAAAATCGGACTTGAATCGGATTTGGAAAGCTATCGCATGCGCAGCGAAAGCCTTTTCGCAGCCAAGTTCAGTGCCTCAAAAATTGCCACTTTCTTCGCTCCAATTCCAAAGAAATACCATCCCTTGGGACTTTCTTGGGTCCTCTACATGATAGATGGTTCAAATCTGTCATATGATCAAAGATGGTGGGCCACAACCGCCTGAAAAGGTCAATTTTCACGGATGTGAGAAACCTTTCACACCATTTCGTTGTTGTGATCGGTGAGCCCCACAGAAGTATTTTCAGAGAAATTCACCCCATTCATTGGATTCAGAACGAAATTTCAGTCAAGAATGAGTGGTTTTGAACGTCCATTGACGTGTCTCAGAGAAGAAATCACTAAAAGATTAATTTTAAACGTCCTAGGGTAGCCCTTTCTTGGCCCCTGTATCTCACACGTGTGTACGTATAAATACAAACGGTCAGCTTGTGTTTGGAGTGTCTGCAGCTCTCTACAAGATGGACGGTGTGGATTGTCCGTACGAGGCATGTGTGGGGCCCACTATCATCCGTAAAACGACCAGCGACCATGCTCGTTACCTGCTGAAAATGGCAACTTCCGTGTCACGGGTGTGGCTTGGAAAGCAGTCGCTGACCGTGTCAGCGGGTGTGGTGCGCATCGAGCGTGTACATGCTCCGTGCACGCACTCCATACACAGGACCCACTGTGATGTTTCTGAACAATCCACTCCAACCATTTGTTTGTTCTCCCCTTTTAAAGCATTGAGACTAGATATGAGGCAATTCCAGATATCAGGTGGGCCTAGAATCAACGATTTATGGGCTGATTTATCAGTTGGGGTACTTCCATAGTGATCCAATGGCTGAAATTTTACATGTACGGTTAATTTATGGCCCTCATCCCGTGTATGAAGTTTTAGGTCAATCGGATGGCAGGAACCCTATGATCTTATATTTTGGACCAATTTTAGGCCTTTTAAAACTTGAACGGCTTGATTTTCTCGGGTCCCTGGCATGTAAATTCTTCAATATTATTCCTGTGGGGTCTGTCCTTTTGCTTTGGTTACTTCAGAACGTCAAATCCACGCTTTTAATACCTTTTTCAATTCATGCTCATAAAATCACCTTACAACATGAACACGATAAAAAAAGGCCGTTAGACAGCATTATGTTCGTAAATACAGGTAATAACTGGGGTCTGATATGCAATATTTGACCCTCAACACAGACGTTAGAGGCTATTGACATCATCAGGCAGAGGTGCGCACAGCTCAGAGCCGGCAGAAGAGTTTTGCTGATCGTCGGCATCGTCCCTTGGAGTTTGACGTTGGGGAATATGTGTATCTCGAGGTCTCACCCATGAAGGGTGTGGCTCATTTTGGGACGAAGGGCAAGCTTGCCCTGAGATTCATAGGACCTTTCGAGATCACTTGGTACATTGGCGCCGTGGCTTATCGGCTTACCTTGCCATCACAGTTGTCTGGTGTCCACAACGTCTTCCATGTCTCTTTGTTGAGGAAGTGTGGGTTAGACATCATGCCTGTTATTGATTGGCAGCCGTTGGAGGTTCGTGAGGATGCTTCTTATATTGAGCAGTCAGTTCGTATCCTCGATCGGAAGGAACGGGTCTTCAGAACCAAAGTCATTCCCTTGGTGAAGGTCCAGTGGAGCCATCATAGTGAGGATGAGGCATCTTGGGAGCCCGAGGCAGAGATTCGTGAGTGTTAACCTCATCTTTTCGATGATTGACTGTATGATGTATTATTGTGCTTGATTATATATGATGTTATGTTTCTTATTTTCTTTTTGAGTTATGGTTAGTTGTGATGGTAGTGTAAATTTTGAGAATAAAATTTTTATTAGGTGGGGAGAGCTGTAAGACCCGTATCCTAATCCATACTATTCCGTCACTTCCTGCGATCCTTCTCGTCAAATTCCGGCAACCCGCGACCTGTAGTCGATGTTACGCATGAATGTAAGACGTATCCTATATTTTTGAGTGGGCTTAATCTAAGACTTGTATCATTGCGACCGCACCATCACCGCGGTTCCAACGCCGTGACTCACGCACCGATCCGATACCCTAACTAAGAGATGTGGGTCGGCGTTTATTTCAAGAAAACACCGCGCGTTTACAATCCCAAGAGAATCTCTACAATGTGTCCCATCAATCACATCAATCAATCACCCATCAATCACTTTATGTCAAGTACACATCACCTTTCACCCCATTCCCAAGTAACCCCTAAAGTCAACTCTTTCTCACCCTCTCTCTTACACCACCCATACTTGTCAAGTACCACATCACTCGCATCCATCACTCACATCTCTCCTTACATCACACCTCTCTTCCTCATTTCCCAACACAACTCCAAGCAAGAGAAAGAGGCTCCCACATCCAAGCCTTCCCATGGAGAGAAAATGTAAGTGTGAGGCCCACTTTTCATCCCAAAACCTCTATCCTAGCCATCCATCTCCCATCTCCACCATCAAAGTGAAGCTCTAGAAGATAGGCGTTCCAACGGACCGAGTAGATCATAAGGCGGGTGCTTCTATAGGGTAGTTTACTTGTTTATACGATGGGCCAAGTGAGGCCAACCGATCAATGGTTTGGATCTCACTTGGGTCCCTAAGATGTGGCCGATGGCCCATCTTGATCATCAAATCATTCCATGATGGGGCCATTCTCCATGGACCCCATCATGATGTTTACTTTTCTTGCATTAAGAGGTCATATAGATCGTTCATTTTGGATGGAGAGGGATCTCCACCGTTGATCTTTTATTTGTATGGCTCATATGCAATGGGCCCTTTGATGTATGATTGGATGATTGAAATGGAGGGCCCATAGTGTTGGGGTCCCTCCATCACGTGTGTCCCACTCTATTCTCTCTCTCCCTATCTTTTCATTTATTTTATTTCTTTGTGTGTGATGAAACGGCCATGTGGACCACTTGGATGGACCCCACCATTAGCCATTAAAAGTGGGGGCCCATCTTATATACATTGCAGTTACACCACCCATCTTGTGGTGGCCCACCTAAACAAAAAAAAAAAAAAAAAAAAAAAGGAGAGAAACGTCCAGTGTCTGGACGCTGGACGTCAAGTGGAAAAACATAAATATTGGCTTGTTCAAAGCGTTTGGAAGGGACCACTGGTATAGGCACCACCTTGATGTATGTTTACAATCTGAGCCGTCCATCCTCTTCCCCGACTCATTTTACGCGTTGAGCCGAAAAATGAGGTTGATCAGAGTATCTGGTGGGCCATAACATTGAAAACTGTTTCATTACCATTGAAGTTCACCCAGATTTTTCTTACATGCTGAAAACGGCCCAATATTGGTCTTGATAGACTTGTCTAGGGCCATGGAAGCCAGTGGATGGTGTGGATCTACCATATGTGGGCCCCACACCTGAAAAACCTTGGAAAAATAGTTTTTCAAAAAAAAAAAAACATACAAAAGAGGCAGCGTGCGCTGCTGCTACTGACAGGCGTAGGCAGTGCCTGCGCACTACGGGCGGGCGGACGAGCAGGTCCCACGACCCTAGCCGTGGGCCCCACCTTGATGTTTACTTGCCATCCGACCTGTCCACTAGGTGGCCCACTTTCTGAGGTGGGCCCTCCACAAAAATGAGGCCCATCCAAAGCTCAGGTGGCCCACACCATAAGAAACAGTGTGAATTGAATTCTACCATTGAAACCCTTTTGGGGTCCACAGAAATTTTGGATCAAGCTGAAATTTGTTTTTCTTCCTCACCCAGGTCTCTGTGACCTTATCAACGGGTTAGATGGGTTATAAACATTATGGTGGGCCCGACATGGGACCCACAGTGATGTGTGCTTTATTCAAGCCGTCCAGGCGGTGGGACCCCCTCCCCCCCTGTGACGCATGTGTTTTACCTACGCCGTCCAGCAGGGCTTCTGGACGGTGGGACCTACCCCTCCACGTGTGGGGCCCTCTGTGTGTCTATATATATAAATATTATATTATATATATAATATTGTATATATATTTTATATATATTATACTATATATAATATATCTAATTATAGGCCTTCATGTGGGCCCCCACTATGATGCATGAGCAACATCCAAACTGTCCACCTATTTTGAGAGCTCATTTCATGACATGAGCCAAAAGAAAATGAGCCAGATCTATGGTTCAAATGGGCCCACTTTGGTATGTATATAGGGCCCATGTTGATCCATTTATGGCCATTCATTTAGGCCCACCTTGGTGCACATATAAGGCCATGGGATTAAGCCCATTTGGCATATGTAATGCCCATGGGTTTGGGCCCATTTGACATATGCAATGCGCATGGGATCCGACCCATTTATTCTATATAAGGCCCACAGGATTCAAGCCCATTTGATATATATTAAAGCCCATGGGATTAAGCCCATTTGATGTGCATGGGGGGCAAATGGAGTGGCCCATCTAATATATTTAAGGCCCAAGTTGTGAGGCCCACTTTGATGTATTTCAAGGCCCATGGGTCATGAACCATTGTAATGTACATAAGGCTCCTAGGTGAGACCCATCAATGCAGCCCATTTAATGAATGTAAGGCCCATGTGATACGGCCCATTTGATGTATCCAAGGCCCATGGATCGGGGCCCAACGGATGTCCTTAGGGTCCATTACAATGTACGTTCCTCATGGTTCATGTAATGATATTTATGGCAGGTCGTGCCTAAGGAATAATGTTGGTTTGACGTCCACATTGTAAGTACAATGTTGGTTAAATGTCTGCATTGTAACTCTCCTTAGGGCCCATTGATAGGCCCATACTTGTTACTATTCATCACTTTATAATATGCTTAGTATAATTCCATGACTCATGCCCATACGCATCATATGTATGCCTGAATTGAGTAGTGACTGATCATAGCATATGCCACGTGGCAGACCACTTATGGGACCCGTTATGAGACGGAGTGCCCCACATGATCGCGCAGTACGCACTGGATTTCTGCATGATTTGACGGCGTGATCCATACATCTCGCATATGTGTGATTTAATCATTGCATGCCCTAGCGACATTAGGGCCGTGGCTCCACAGGTACATCGTGGATGGCCGTATTGGATATCAGAAATACTTATTCTAGTACTGTGGGCACTTAGGATGTCATTGGGTGAAAGTTCTAGAACCTTTTTGGTACGAGGAGATGCTCCAACGTCTAGACCGAGTGGATACACGAGCTCCCGAGTGCCGAATACCAGTAGTCCGCGTCTCCCACTGTTTCGTGGTCGGTTGGAAGGGGGTGTGGCCTTATCCACCCAAGTGAGGGGGCTATAAGCTAGGCTGAGTTTGACCAGCTCGCAAATGAGTCCGGTATCGACGAGCCGGGTAGGTATTGACAGACTACTGGTCAGGCAGATAGTGAGGTCTATTCCGCTTGCTTGACTGTGCAGATAGAGAGGTGGCAGTCTCTGTGAAGTGTATTAGACCCCGGTGATATCCAGAGAGGAATTGTACTGATATATGTACTTGATGAGTACCGACTTGCTTGGATTGCATTTCGCATATGACATTCGGCTATGTAGGCCTTGTATTGCATCGGTGTGGTCAATGGCATTCATATCTCGCATCATGCCTTGCATTACATAGCCTTGGTATGGTTGATTATATTCATGGACTTACCGCATACTTTCGCACTACTCTGATACTGTACACTTGGCGTTTGCCTTGCGCACACACTTACACCACCCTCTAAGCTTTTATAAGCTTATGCATGACCGTTGCGTGCAGGTAGTGTTGGACAGCAGTAGCGCTGAGGCAGGAGCGCATATCAGACCATTTTGGAGCTTTTGATCATCTTGTATTTCCCTTTCCGCATTGTACTTAAAAGATTTTGATATAGTGGATATGTGGTGATGTTGTTTTGTGACTTGGTTATGCTTATGGTTACGCTCCATTACAAAAAAAAAAAAATCACTATGAAAATCCTCCTTATAGGATCCCAGGATCGAAATCTGGCATTTGATTGTCAGGAGCCGAGAATGGGGCACTACGGAGGCTGTCGGCACCGGATTCGGCAATCGGGATTCATGTGAGTCCGATTTTTGGGTTTGGGGCGTGATAGGGTTTGAGTCCGATACATCGATCCTTTGCCTACGTAGAACAAAGGATTACTAGTATCAATTCATAATCCTAATAAATCTTGATCCTTTGCTTGATCAGGGCATTGGAATCATTGAGATTTGCTAGAACTTAGAATTTGAGACAAACTGCATATGCATCGTGTGAACATGTTTCTAGTAATTCGTGACCCCGATAACTCTAAGCTTATGGGAAACATCATTTGACTATTTATTTTCATAACGAATAAGACTATGTGGCCCATTACGCTTCCAATGCGCACTCTGATTGTCTAAACATAAAATCTTAGGACACACGTTTCTACATGAAATCTAAGTTTGAAATTTCTAAACCCACTTAGGATTTCGAATCTAATCCTAATATGACAACCTAAGGTTGAAAACTTACCCACAATCCTATAACGTCACCTCTAATAAATCTCATGTACTAGAATTGTAGGGAATTATTAATTCTAAGTAAAGAGATGTGTTAAGGAATTCACATTACCTTTCCTATTGTGATTTCTTAAGTTTAGAGAGCATAAGTTCTCAATCAAATGTTCAATATGGTGGTTAAGGAAATTCCTACCCGTCTAAGTTCGTTTCATTCACCAAGTGTTGTGACAATGTTATCTCTAACTAAGGAGAATTTTAGAAGGAGTGTGAATTCTAGATTTCTAAAACATTCTTTGGGGAGTCAAGTCTAAGGAATGTCCTTATTGACCTCAAATATTCCATAGTGGTTATTTGTCCTCCCATGGTGTATGACTCAGATTTCTAAGTTTAAGCAACAATCCTGGTGGTTTTCAAGGGAACTGAAGTTATATTTCTAAGTTTTAATGACTAAACCTAGAATGTTTAAAGGGGCCTAAATTTATTTTCAAGTCCTTCGGTCACTCAAACAGTTTCTAAGGGGTTTAAAATTCTGAGTTTTGCTAAATCTATCCAGGATCCAAATGTAGTTCCAATATGCTTATGTTAGGGTTACAATTCTACCTAAAGTTTTATAACCCTTCTTTTAATAACTTTAACGTGCTAGAATTTGTAAAAGTATTATTTCTAAGTAAGAAGACGTATTACGGAATTCGCGTTACATTCATAGAATGATTCCTCAAGAGTGTTATTCCTAACCTATGAAACTTTTAGAAGTTCATAACCTAAGTTTTTATTTTGGGAGAATTTTCATTTGGGAGTAAGTATAAGGAATGTTCTTAAATTCAAACGACTAATCATATAATCCTCAAGGGACTTAAGTTCATTTTTAGGTTCTACAATTATCCAAACGATTACCTAGGGAACCTAACATTTAAATTTCTACATTCTCATTTATTCCCAGTTCTAAGGGATTCCTACATAAGTTAAGGTCCAAAAGTCTAACCTACAAAAATTTCAGGGGAGCCTAGAGTTTACAATATCTATGTTCTTCAAATTCTTTAAGGGAACTTTTCATAAATTCAATGACTAAATGTTCAAAGAGAACTAGTTTCATTTCGAAGTTCTACGATCACCCAAACAATTATTTTGGGGGCCTAAGTTTGGGTTTCTACATTCTTAGATCTTCCTAACTCTAAGGGAGATTCACTTAGGTTCAAATTTCTAGTTTCATACGTCCTAGCTTGAGACATTTAAAGATTGTATAAAGTCATTTCCCAAGGCCCAGTTTGTCCAAACTATGCTCTGATACCAACTGTAACAACCCGACTTTTCAGAACCCGAGTACATAACCCATTTCCCAAAAAGCCAAGTGTTAACCTTAAAGGATGGTTAAATTCGAGTGTGTATTTTCTTTTCTTTTCATCAGAGTAGGCAAATGAGGGTAGTGTGGACAAATCGATATAAAGGAAAATTTTATTATCACTCAAGTATACAAGAAGCTGCCCATAATGACTTATACAAATCAACGTCGCTGAATTTATCAAATACAAGATTTACAAGAATGAATACATAAAGAATAGTAGAAAGCATGTAAATATAAGCCGTAAGATCATGCGGCTCCTCTAGGCAAATACAGTCATGCATCCCTGGTGATCGTACCCTGCTCCTCATCAAGTCTGAACATGCATATCACTTAAGCCACCTGTACTACCTATACGGTTGTATATTTGATGGATGAGTGGCCAACTCAGTATGAATTTTTCTCAAGATTACACACCGCCGTATTAGGTAAGAAATAGTATAAAACATTCAAACAACTAAAACAGAGTAAATGCAGTCTTATTAGGTGCATGGATGTATGAATGCAATCATCGCCCCAGGGATGCTCATCCGTGCGGACAGTGGGCCGTCACCCATGCAATCATCGAACCTGGAAAACATCTTCCAGTCGGAATCATCGAACCTGGGAAAACATCACCCAGTCGGAACAATACGTGTCATGTATGCATGATTAGCCAAGTCATTATTAGTCCATTTACACCAGCCAATTTAGATAAGCTCAAAGGTCACTACGGGGAGCACATGGCCCAGCATAGGCTGACAGCTCGGGCATAGTGTCCCATTACCACCATCTCCGGCCCATGAGACTACCATCATAGGATGTTTAATGGAAACCTGTCAACTAGTGGCCAATCATATTAAAGTATATAAGGCTTACCATCGCATGGCTGCAAGGTATAAAACATCGAACCCATATAGGAAAAATACCATAACAAAACCTCATAGGGCGATACCAAAACAAGCCACATACGGCAAACACCAAAATGAGCTACATAGGGCGAGTATCAAAACCATGCGATAAAAGACCATCCTTGAAAACTATTGGACACAACAACCGTGGATGGTAGGCCCACATCCATGATCCATTTAGACCATCACTCAATAACCACTAAGCCAAAGGTCCATTTTAATCACAACTAGTTGGGTTACATCCCAAGTATGGGTGTACATTTATAAGTGGGAGTTTCCCACTGATGTACCAATTTAAAGTCCAGACGCAATACATAGATAATTCATGAACAATTATACATGATGATCATTAAGCAGTCAATATAGTAATTCAATTTCCATCAGCTAACACATGTGATTATAAGAGAGAGATATCAATTATGAATTTTTATAAAAACTATAACTTAAGCAAATGAGAAGATGGAAAGCTCAAGGGGAAGAATTATCACCTGACTAGTCGAATCACCCATGCCAGCTAAGGTTGCCAGGAAATGCGTGCCCTTAAAATCAAGTCCTACCACAAATCAGGAACTTGTATAATTAGATCCAAGATCTACACACTACCTAGGGTTTGGATTACTTTTAGGGTTTTGGTGTAGGATTAGGGTTTTCATCCTAAGGTTTAGTCATAGGCTTATATTTTCACTATTTGAATGCTAATTAATGTAAAATTAATTGTCATACTAACCTAGTAACCATAAGATAATTATTAACATTAATGATAATACTAATATTAGCTAATCATGGTAACGGTGATCATTATGGTGGTAGTAATTAGTACACTTCTACTGTTAATGATAATATTTAGGAATGGCGAATAAGATTCTAATATGTAGTTCCACCTATATTAATTATACTAGTATAAGTAATATGCCAGTGTCTGCTCAGGTTTATATCAAACTTATCATGATAATAGTAATAAGGATGATAATTATAACTTGAAATACTTTTTGTTTGGGAAGAATGAGTTGACTCACCATAGTTAACTTGATAGCCCAAAGGTTTATAATTTTATCTATAGTTAGGATCGACATTAGGGTTATAACCTGTGGTTTAGATTACTTGGATTTAGGATTTTATCCACTATTCTAATCTTGGACTTTGGTTTTAGAGTTGAAATCTAATTCATAAAATTAATTCATAATATTAGAATGAGGTAAAATAAATAATAAGTGTCTATTAGTACTAATAATATAAATCTTATAATTATTGACCTATTAATGATAAAATAAGAATATCATATCAAGTATCTATAATAACTAGTTTTAGCAAAATCAACCTACTAGTGGTTAAACATGCTTAATAATCACAATAGCTACGGTAATGCTAATTATAATAAATCAAGTGATCGACTTTAGGGAAAGAAAATTGGCTTACATCAGTTGACTTATTAGCTCGGCTCGATACATCTGAGTTGACCCAATTCCACATGTAGCTCGACCGAGTTTGAACCGAGTCGACTCAGTTCCAGTCTAACCAACCCGTTTTTCACTCATTCTCGGCTTCTCTTCCTCTCTCTCTTCTTCCTTTCTCTCTTTTCTCTCTTTCCTACTTCCCTACTTCCTTTCGCTCATGCTGGAATGCCCAGCAGGTCTCTGACTCGAGCCAGCAAGTCAGCTCCCCCTCACCTAACTCCACTCTCTCCTTCTCATTCTCTTCTCCTCCATCTTTCTTCTTCCCTCTTCCTTTTATTTTTCTGGGACTCCAGCAAGGACTGGAGGTGACCCACACTGAGCTCAACTCGGCCGGTTGACCCAGCAACTCAGGCGGTCACATCAGCGACTCGGTTGGGCCGAGTCAATACCACACACACACTCGCCTTCCCACACTCTTCCTCTATTCTCTCCTCTCACCTTCTCTCCCTATTTTCTCTTCTTCTTTCTTCTCCTCCAGGGACGTCCAGCAAAGAACTGGACCGCTGCCTCAACTCAGTCGAGCCGGGTCGAGCAGGCAGCAGCGAACTCGCACTGCATCTCTTCTTCATTTTCTCTCTTCTCTCTTCTCCCCTCTCCTTTATTTCTATCTTTCACTTCCTCTCCCCTTCTCTCTCTTTTATTTCTTCACACCAGGGGCACCACCAGCCATTGAGAGCCCGAAAATGGCCCCAAACTGAATCTGGCTCGGTTTGGAGCGGCGAGGAAGACGGCAGGCTCTCATGGGAGACTCCCAACCACGGCTTCTTTCTCAAATCTGACCACATGGGATGGTTTATATGGGCTCTAAGAAGCTTATGAACAAGGTTTTTCGAAGCTTTAGGATAGTTTGGGCGGTGGGTTCGGGAGGAGGAGAAAACGGCTAGTTCCTTGGTTGCGGCTGTGAAAATGGAGGATGAGTTACTGTTGCTCGATACGCACGCCTTATATGCTTGCCCTAATCCTTCCTGAACAGTCGGATCACTAACAAGTGGCCAGGATCTCTTCTGGCTAAAACTGCCTCCAAAACAGTGGGCGGAATGAGGACCGTTCGTCGTTTTTGAAGCCCTAAACCGCTGTTGGAATGAGCAGCTAAGATTTCGCTAGGATAGATGGCTGGGATTGGAAAGGGGGAAGGGTACGCAGATCGCTGAGTTGGAAGGAAGACAGGTTTCCATTTTTAGAAACGTTCTCTTTGTAGGCTTCGTTTGGGTCGGTGCTTGTGTGCATGAAAGTGTACTTTAACGGGCGAGGCTACCTAGAGTTTGTTCAGGAGGATCGTCCAAACCGGATGGACGGTTCAGATCATGAAGATGAGCCTCACTGGTGGGCCACCATTAAAGTAAAGGACGTCAGCCTGTTCGCTGACAGAGAACAGGAGAGAGAGGGAGATTTTCCCATTTATGGGAAAACGCGGTCAGACCCGCTGCTGACTGAGCTGTCTTGCTCGGTGCAGCGTGGGCACTGGTACACTAGGTGCACTCGCACCCCGTGTGGGGCCCACCGTGATGTTTGTGGGAAATCCACACCGTCCATCAAGTCTCTTGGGTCCTGCTAGGATATTCGGTTGAAGGTGGGGCAGATTCAAGGTTTTGGGTGGGCCATGCATCTTGGTTTAGGGTCCTACTTGGGGATTCTCGTTGATTCGACGGTCGGATCATCTCAAAATTGAACGTCAACGGTAAAAGTCCTAAAGGGGCCATTTATAAGGCCTTTATCATAAATTACTTAGCCAATACTAATATTAATATAGATTTCATTGCGTTTGTATATTACTTGGAATTAAATTAATTAAAATCTCATAAGTATATGTAAATATAACTTCTAATATCAACATTCTATTATATACATGCTATTAATCACCTACTTATTAATATATCATTCATAATATACAATATCTTAAATTACATACATATATGAGTTGAAAATTGTATAATATCATATTTTAAAATCACATTGCTAAACAATATACCATCTTATTAAAATATCTAATAAATTTTTGTACCCATATTTATAGAAGATATTCAGTACTACATCAGTATTTATAATTTAATTTTACATTGTAAAATTATTACTCATTATAACGTTACTTTCATAATATTCTATATATGTAAGTTATATACATATCACGCTACCACAACACATTTTCATATATTATTTATATGATAAATAAATTATCAAATACGTCCATAATTCTTTTGATACATGCTTGTGTAAAATTTATAATATAATAAATAGGTAAGATAATATACTCAATATATTTCATTTGACTACTAGGTGGTTTGATATGTGGATGGGGATCACCTTCGATGGTCAGATTTAAACTAGGTTACACGCGCAGGTTTACTAAGCTAGGTTTGCATTTATCATAAATCTTAGTTATACAGTAACACCCGAGTACTGAAAAGTACGGAGTGTTACAGTAAGATTATACCAAAACTGCAATTCATACTCCAGATCCAGTGATAAAACATAAGTGAAAGACTGAAGAATATATATATCACTGTATGAAAAACAAAACAATCTCGAACTGCCTCTAAAGTATGAATACATCTCTGAGTCACATATACATATCATAAACCAAAATCAAATGTCCTATAAAAGTCCAACTAACAAAACTCCCGCTGATCCAGGCCACCTATGCGAAGCCGTTAGAGAACTGCATATACGAGAACTCGTCCTGGTCCTCGTAGTAATCCGGCTCTGGCTCCTGGATCTCCTCACAACTTGCATCTAAGACAGTCTGATAGGTGTTACAAACACCGTCCCGTAACGTGGGAGTGAGTGATCAACTCAGTGAAATCATAGAGCAAAGATTAACATGTTATCAAATCAATCAGGCGATAATAGTAAAGCAAACAGTCAGACATTCCTAGATACTGTTGTTAATGCAAGTATGAAATGACATGATGGATGCTCTCACTGACATACTCCCTCATGCGACACCATCTTACGTCTGCGGCATGGTTTCTTCCCTCAGTGCTCCATATCTTTCAGGCACATGCAGTGCGATGTGGATATGATTACTGAGTTATTAGTCCTTTCATACAGCAGTATTGGGAAACTACGGTACTTCCCTTATATCAATCCCAACACAGATCCTGTCTAGGGTCGTCACTCCTAGTAATCTCATACGATAGTATATTTTTAGGTTACTGCAAGGGCTGTCAGGGCTATTGCTCGCACTCGTTGCACCGCTCCCGCATCACCTTATCAATACAGGCCTAGTTGTACTCTTGTTGCTACGGAAGGGTCGTCGCCTCACGTAGACTCAGAATATGCTCCAGGTCACTACAAAGGGCTCGTCACCAATCAGAGTAGGCCGACGGCTCGAATGTAGTGTCTCATACCACCATAATCGGCTCACAAGTCTAAGGTGCTCACTGGTCACTACGGGGAGGTTTGTGGCCCCAGCGTAGGCCGACAGCTCGACCACGGTGTCCCATACCACCATGCCCAGCTCATGAGTCTTAATGGATCAAGGTACCATGGTTATCAGGGTTTTCACTGGTAAGTTCAGTACCCTAGGTTCAAGCAGTTATGACCAATACAAGGTGAACATACAACGGTCAGTCGGGTTACTTGACGAGCTCGACTAGTACGAGCGCACCTCAAGCTGAACGACATGAAGTGCATAAAACACCTCATGTGGCCTAACCACTGCCGCCAACCCAAAGCACGACTCGCGTTCATCGATGCGTCCTTCGTGGTAAATAGAAGTCAACCACGAATTTGAATCTATTACCGACTGCCTGAACTAGAGCGTAGCCCCAAGCACTTGTAATCTACATCAGTGATCATATGAGAGTAACAGAAATGAAATATAGACAATCCAAGCATGTTAACAATATGTTATAACATACAACGTAAGCAAATCAACCAAACACATGTATTCCATACATATAAGGAAATCAATTCAATAACAACATGGAGGAAAATCATGTACATCATCATATTAATTGAGAATTCAATCTCAAGACTAATCTACAACAACATTGACTCAATACATACTAATACAAACATTTATACAAACACTTAGTCTACACACTTTAGTCTACATAGTGTATGTCGACCCAAAGTGCGCATTAGGGCGAATCTCTTCGTCAAACAAATCATGCACGCCTAACTAATATCATAACATGACAAATACACATGGCAATCATTTCAGCAAAATACAGACGTATACAGTATTTTCTACAAATGCCTAAAATACCCTAAATCTCGTATTCTCCGTACGCAGTCGAAATGGAAAACAGATAGCATGTTCTACATGTTAAACGGCTTTCTTGTCGATAATCTACTATTAAATGACATTAAAAGCTTTGAAAATAGTTAACCTAAGCATCTAGAATCCTCACCTTTCGCCGTAGAAGCATAACGAATCGAACAGAAACTCTACGCTTCGTCAACGCCTGTATGACAACCTATAGCACAAGATACATCAGCAACTTCGCTACTTGTATTGAAGGAATTCCTAAAACAGGTTGAGGTTAGGGTTTTCTTACCTAGAATGAAGTCGGAATCACCAGAAGAGTGATTAGAACGCGGCGATTAAGTGCGTGTAGAAGCCGGATCGAGTGGCAGGAAGTTTCCCTCACAACTTCCACACAATCTCTCTCTTTTCTCTCTTCTCTTTCCTAGGGTTTAAGCAAATTTGTATGGGAGGGATATGAGAGGGTTTAAGGTCTTTAAATAGGTTAGAAAGTTACCTATTTAGACTTCAAACCAAAGTATACTTGGGTTATAGCCAGATCGGGTCTTTCCCGATCCAAAAGAGCATTTCTGGAGGTCCCTTGACCAAATGCGGTCGGACTTAAGCTCATGGATATTGGATCCTGATCACATTAAGTTTTCAGTCCGATAGTGTTCTCAGATCGCACGTGGCGGACCAGTTTCAGTTCAGCGGTCACTGAGATTCGATCAGAGATTTTAAGTACACTGACCTGAGTGGGAAATGTTCCCTGATCCGAGGGTCTATTTAGGTTAGATTCCAACGGTCTGAATGCTTATACTTATCCCGCAAGCGAAACGTGCCAGATTTATTTAAATGACATTTAATTTTTAAAGAATTTCACTCTTTCTCACACTCCTTGCTCCAGGCTCAACGAAATAGCCTCAGAACATCAGTTGGGCTTGATTTTTGTGGTGGCAGTCAAGTCCAACTACGCGGTCATAACGGTCTAAGTTCAGTGCTAACGGACTCACGACGCGCGGTCAGAATCCATTACAAGGTTTCAAAGGGTTCCTGAGAGCAAACGGGTTTAGAGTTTGATCCTAGGTTTCATGACGTTATATCATTAACAATTCCACAAGTTTTGGGTCTTGCAGAACGTATTTAAAGTGATCGGTGCTAATTTCACAGCTAATCTAACATAGTGCTAGTTGTCTTACGCTTAATTTCTAAAGGAATTAATCCTAAGTGATTTCTGATCGAGGTGGTACTCGAGTCTCTGTACGGATTTTTTCGAGACGTTACACCACCTGATAACTGGATCTGTCTTAATTTATTTCCTTTTTCTCAAGCCTTGAAACGAGCTTGCCAAATGGATGGACGGATCAGATGTAGCGCATACATTAGCGTGGGGTCCATATACATGGCCCAGACGTAAAAGGGATGGACGGTTTGAATATTTACAGCAATGTGGGCTCCCACGTGCATGTGGCCCCACCACGACATACATAAATATGTGTATTAAATATACATCTAGTGGTCCCACGTGGAGCCCACCATAATATATAATATATTTTAATATAATATAATATAATATAATATATTATACACTTAAATATAATATACCATATTATATATATCTAAGGGGGAGTGGCTGCCCAAATCCACCATCCATATCCATATGGACGGTGCAGATCTACATGGGTCCCACATGGGAGTGGCCCACACAACATATATCATATAATATATTATAATATAATATAATATCATATAATATAATATGATATATTATATTATAATTAACATGGCATAAAAAAAAAGGGCCACCGTCCAGAGACCCCTGGATGCTCTGGACGGTGCTGATCTAAAGCACAAGATCAAGGTGGGGCGCATGAAGTGGATCAACCGGATGGACGGCGTGGGTTAACACATATCAAAGGTGGCCCCACCCCGCACGTGCTACACATGTAGGTAGGTCCCATATGCCAGATGAAAAATGGACGGACAGTCTGGATAGATGACGTCCTCCATACATAAAGCACGTTGGTCCCACAGAGCTTCCTGACGTCACTGTTGTTGGTGACGTACACCAGCCACTCCACCAGCAGGTGGGTCCCACATGGGCCCACCATAAATGAATATGAATATATATACATATATAATATATGATATAATATTATATTATATTAATAGGTAGCATTGATTTTAAAAGGGGAGGGTCCCAGCGTTCAACGTCCAGGAAGGGGATGGACGGCTGGAAAATAATACTTGTAAAAGGGTGGGTCCCACGTAGGGCCCACCATAATGTTTATTCACCATCCAATCCGTTCATAAGGTCACCAAGACCTGGATTAAGATGAAAAAAATAAATTTTATATGGATGCAAAACTTCTGTGCCACCCAAAAAAATTCTAATGGTAGGCATTCAATCTCGTTGTTTCTTATGATGTGGGCCACCTGAGCCGTGTATACGGCTGATTTTTGGTGGGGGCCCCCCTGGCCTAAGGGGCCCACCAATGCACGGTGTGGATGATTAATATGCATTACGGTGGGGCCCACACATGGGACCATGGTCCCTGTCTGCCCTCCCAAACGTAGTAGGCATTGCCTGCGGCTTCTGAGAGCAGCAGCGCTGCTGCATACTTTTTATTTTATCTTATTTTATTTATTTAATTTTTTTTTAATATATGGGACCTACATCGGGACAATCCAGTCCGTCCAAGGGGTTCTCTTGCTCGTGACGAGTCTGATAAGCCCAATATTCAACATTTTTTATGTATAGAAACATCGCAATGGGCCCTAAAAGATTTTATCCATAAATATCACTATTCTCAACAACATGGTCCACCAGAGATTTGGATTGGCTCCATTTTTCGGTTCAACGCCTGAAATGAGCAGGGAAACCGGGTGGACGGTGTGGATTAAACAAACTAGACGCCTGTATGGGGCCTGTTGTGGGCCCCACTCTCCTCTCTAATAAAGCAAACTAGACGCTGCTTGCTGCAGTGTTCTCTGGACGCTGGCAGCAGCGTCCTCCACACCCCATCACACTCACGCTTTAGTGGGATTTCACCAAATATGTGGGCCCACCTGATGGATGGTCTGGGTAAAATACATACTTCAATGGTAGGGTCCATCCAAGTGGGCCACACATCACACAAAAGGAATGAAAAAGAGAGAGGAAAGCACCCACCTTTACAAATCTTCTAGCCTCTTTGGTCTCCCGAGCTCCAAAGGATGCGATCCAACGGACGAGATTGCCTTCGGAGGGTGAGGATGGGAGGTAGGAAGGTGGGAAGTGGGCCACACATGGCTTTTCTCATGGAGAGGTTGAGACGTTGGAGTGTTTGGAGAGTGAGGGAGAGAGATGAGAGAGAGAGTTGTAAGAGAGAGAGATATGGGAGAGTGATGGGTGATGGGTGATGGAAGTGTACTTGGTTGTAAGAGAGTATTGACTTTGGGGTTGTTTGGGGATGGGTAAAAGGTGATGTGTACTTGACATGAGGTGTGATATGGTACTTGATTGATGGGATGGGATGTGATGTGATTGATTTGAAAGATTGTCTTGGTTTTGCAAATGCGCGGCGTCTCCTTGAACTAAATGCGGGCCCACATCTCCTAGCTTGGGTATCATCTCGGCGCGCAAGACGTAACATCGGAACCGCGGCAATGGCTCAGTCGCTAGGGTACAAGTATCGAGTCGAGCCGACTCTAAAATATGAGATATGACTTAGGATCGCGTGCCAATGCCAGTAACAGATTTCAAGTCGCCGGAATTGGACCGGGTGGACCGAGGAAGCTTACGGAACGGTACAGGCTAAGATACAGGTCTTACAGCTTGGATCTCATGATGCCCGTTACATTTGAGACATTCATCAGTTTGTTTGACAGCATGCTTGTACCATTCGAGTGTGGACCTAGGAGTTGATAAATGGGTTGGGTGGTAGATATAATGTTAATCATCACCTTGGGGCTCATAGAACAATAGTGTGAATCACCCAAAAGTGGGCCTCACTTACCAAACTCAGGGCTTAAAAGAACTGGATGGTTACCACATTATAAACACGGGCCCTCACATTACGTATTTTAGATTACTATGTAATTAGAAACAGTTTTCATATTGCCTTATTTAACTTGTACATGTTACTTGGTTTTAAGGCATTAAGTTATTGAATGTTGAAATGGTACACTAGTGCTCTATCTTGTTGTAATAGATGTCTTAAATCAAGTATGTTATTGGGTCTGTCGATGCCATTGACAGTCTGTTCGATCTTACCTTCGATGGAATTAAACAGTTCTCGATCCCATCGATATCTTCTGGATTTTCTTCAATTGATTGCTGGACTAACTGGCCACTTTTTCGATGCAATCAATGAGTGTTCGATGTCATCGAGAATTTTTAAAAAATCTTGTTTAGTTTCTAGACAGTTGAGGTGTTAGTTCAATGCCATCGACGGGATTAGTTCGATGCCATCAACAAATTCTGTGCAGATTTTTCACAAAATTGCAAAATTGCGAGATTTGATTCCGACTTCGTTTGGGATTCTTTCCAAGTCTATATATATGGGTGCAAATGGGATTAGGACTCATTCCAAGGGATTCTAAATAGTTCTAGGGTTTTAAAATGGTGGAGCAAGAGTGAGATTCGAGGTAGTTCGAATTGGGTAAGCCTTCTCTCTTTGTAATTTCTGCTTCTATAGTGAATTTCTGTTGCTTTGTGCTATGGTTTTTTCTTGAAAGGGTTTTTCATGTTAAATTGTTGTGTTTGCAGTTATGTTTGCTTGGTGCTATCTGATTGCTATCCTAGACACATTTCTTTGTGATTCCGTCGTTCCCCAACAAGTGGTATCGAAGTAATCATTGGGGCACAAGCTTGAATATGAAGGATTAACATTAATGGAAAATACTAGGTATGACATTGAGAAGTACTCAGGTAAAAATAACTTTTAGTTATGTAAAATTGAGATTATCAGTTCCTTAACCAAGCAAGGTGAAGATGACGCTCTTGAGGAGCGAAAGCCAACTATGAGTAATGATGATTGGAATACTCTTGATAAGAAGGCCTTATCCTCAATCCGTTTGTGTCTCACGGATGAGGTTCTCTATAATATTTTGAGAAAAAAAACTGCAGTTGGTTTATGAGTAAATTTGGAGAATATTTATGTGAAAAAATTCATTGAAAATCGTCTACACTTGAAGCTACAGTTGTTCACCTTTAGGATATCAAAGGGTGGAGATGTGGAGGCCCACATCAGTAACTTTAATAAATTGATTTGCAAGTTGTTGGATATGAAAGAAGTGGTGTCCACTATGATGGTTTTAAGAAATCTGTTCCGTCAATTAATTTTTTCATATCATTTTAACCATCAGGAAAAAAATTGATGTATATCCAGATATCCAGCGGGCCCCACTTAATGAATTAAGAGGCTGATCTGGTCGTTGGGCCACTTCCCGAGATATCCAATGGTTGAAATTTTATATGTATGGTTTATTTATGATCCCCAGACGATGTATGAAGTTTCAAGTCAATCGAATGGCGAGAACCATATGATCTTGTATTTTTGGACCATTTTTGGGTCTTTTTAATGCGAACAGCTTGATTTCCTCAGATCCCTGGCGTGTAAATTCGTTGATCTCAGTTCTCTAGAATCTGTTCCTTGCTTTGGTGACTTCGGATCATCAAATCCACGCTTTTAATATCATTTTTCAATCCATGCTCTTGATTTCATCCTGTAATAAAAATACAATTAAAATATGGCATTAAGCATTATCATATATGTAAAATTTGACAATAATCGGGGTCTGATATGCAATATTTGACCCTCATCAAAGAGCATCATATCACATGACTCCTCATCGAAGTTGGTTCACTAGTTACAGAGACTGCGATGGTGGATAAGTCTTTATGGGCAATGACAATACCTGTAATGTTGTGGCTATTGGTACGGTGAGCATCAAGATATTTGATGGGATGGAGCATACCTTGACTGATGTCAGGCACGTTCCTGATATGAAGAAGATTCTGGTTTCTCTTGATGCACTCAATGTTATAGGATGTAAGTTCACTAGTCTTAATGGTGTCCTTAAAGTTTCAAAAGGGGCACTTGTGATTATGAGAGTGCAAAGGCACAAAAACATTTACAGGTTGATTAGGAGCACTTCAACAGGTGGAGAGGCGGCGACTGTTAAAGATTTCATGTCTACACTTATGTGACATGCACATCTGACCACATGAGTGAGCGAGGCATGAAGGTACTATCTAATCGTTGTTTGATTCCAGCTTTTAAGAATTTTAATTTAGGTATATGTGAGCATTGTATATATGTAAAAAATTTAGATTATCTTTTAAATATGTAAAACATTCATGTAAGGGAGTGTTTAATTATATGCACTCTGACGTATGGGGGCCATCGCTAGAGGTTTTTTTCAGGGGGTCGTCATAGTTTTTTCATTCATTGATGACTACTCCCAGAAAGTTTAGTTTACTTCATGAAATATAAATCCAAAGTTTTCACCATATTCAAACATTCGAAGGTAATGGTGAAAAAATAATCAGGGTAAAAAATAAAAGTTTTAAGGACTGACAATGGTGGTGAATTTACTTTCATTAAGTTTAATAAATATTGTAAATATAAAGGGATCATTAGGCATAACACAGTGCGCCACACGCCTGGAAAAAAAATGTGTGGCTAAGCAGATGAATCAGACTCTCTTGGAGAGGGTCTGATACATGTTAAGTAACGCTATGTTGGGCAAGACCTATGGATTGAGGCCATTAACACCGCTTACTATTTGGTGAACCGGTCTCCTTTTACGACAATTGAATGTTAGATCCTAGAGGAAGTATGGAGTGGTCATAAAATGGACTACTCAGATTTATGCATATTTTGTGGTAAGGCTTACTCTCAATATTATCAGTTGAGAGAGATAAGTTAGACCATATAGCCAAAAATTACATCTTTGTTGGCTATAGTATTAGTATAAAAGGTTACAAGTTATTCGACAAGGTCACACGCAAGGTCATCACAAGCCGTGACATTAGATTCGATGAAAACTCCCTATTTCGTAAGAATGATCAAGAGGAGAAAGATGAACCAGAAAGGTTGATCATAGACATCCAGATTGACACAGATGATACTCAAGCAAAAACAGATGCACAGATAGAGGTGTAGGAGTAAGTGGAGGAGCCACCTGTTAGAAGAAACTCACCGCATGATCGTACGTTACCGGCAAGATACAAGGACAATTTTAATATTGCATATGTCTTTATTACAGATGAGGAGGACCCATCTACTATTCAAGAAGCTCTTGATGAGCTTGATGCAGAAAAGTGAAAGACATCTGTAGACAATGAGATGGACTCATTATACAAAAACCACACATGAGAGCTGGTGGAGCTTCCAGTGAGCCGAAAAGCGATCGCATGCAAGTAGTTATTCAAAAGAAAACATAATAGATACAAAGCGAGGTTGGTAGCAAAAGGGTATGCTTAGAGAGAATGAATCAATTTCACATAGATATTTACGCTGGTGGCTAAGCAAGTATCTATCAAATTCATGTCAGCACTGGTTGCCCAATACGATCTCGAGCTGGAACAGATGGATGTCAAGAGTGCATTCCTGCATGGGGAGTTGGAAGAGCAGATCTACATGAAGCAACCAATGGGCTACGAAGTTAAAAGGGGCAAAGAAAAAATTTTTCAGGTTAACGAGGTCGTTGTACGGCCTGAAACAATCACCTAGGCAGTGGTATAAAAAATTTGATTATGTCATATTAAGTCAGAAATTTATTCGGAGTAAATACGATCACTGTGTCTATTACAAGACACTAAGTGATAGTAAATTCATCATCCTAGTATTATATGTTGATGATATATTGATCGTCAGTCATGATATGTATAAAATCAACGTATTGAAGACTCAGTTATTAGATACATTCGAGATGAAAGATCTGGGGGCTACAAAGAGGGGTATCGGCATAGATATTTATAAAGATAGGAAAGGGAACAAACTTTGGTTATTTCAAGTAAAATACCTTTAAAAGGTGTTGATTAAGTATGGGATGGACCATCCAAAGCTGGTGAGCGGTCCCCATGCGGCTCACTTAAAGCTTTCCTCAGAACAATGTCCTTAATCAAATGAAGAAAAATAGGTTATATTTTATGTGCCTTATTCGAATGCGGTTGGCAGTTAAATGTATGTCATGGTCTATACGAGACCAGATATTTCACAAGCAGCCGGTGTTGTGAGCAAATACATGTTAAACCCAGTCAAGTAACATTGAGAAGCAATGAAATGGTTACTTCGATATATTTAAGGTATAAAAGACTACGTCTTAACTTTTGAGAAGGTAGGGGCAAACTTGGTAGGGTATGTAAATTCAGATTATACAGGCAATGTGAATTCCAGAAAGTTGACTTCAGAATACTCGTTTGTACTAATGAGTGGAGCAATTAGTTGGATGTTGAAGCTTCAATCCGTAGTGGCTCTTTCTCCAAAAGAAGCGGAGTATATGACAGTGACAAAAGTGTTAAGGAAGGTGTTTGGTTGAAAGCCATGATAAATCAATTGGGGCTTCAACAGAAAATCGTGCCAGTTAATTGTGACAGCGAAAGTGCTAAAAATTTTCCTAAAATTTATGTTTATCACTCTCATACTAAACATATTGATGTTCATCACCACTTTATCTGACAGGTGCTTAAAGGAGGTATGACTCTAGAGAAGATTCATACTAGTGTGAATCCAATGGACATGCTCACCAAGGTTGTTCCTACAGAAAATTTCAAGTTATGTGTAACTTCTCTAGACTTGGTAATGCTATAAAAGGAAGATGAAGTGTGCACAAGAAGTATTGATGGAGCTATGATGCAAGGAAGAGATAAGAGAATAGAACAAGAAGCTACTCATTTAATAATTGAAGAAATTATGGAGATTATTGTAATAGATGTCTTAAATCAAGTCTTTTATTGGGTCTATCGATGCCATTGACAGTCTATTTGATGTCACCTTCGATGACATCGAACAGTTCTTGATCCCATCAATGTCTTCTGGATTTTCTTTAGTTGATTGCTGGACTAACTAAGCACTTTTTCGATGTCATTAATGAGTGTTTGATGCCATCGAGAATTTTTGAAAAATCATGTTTTTTCTCTGGATAATTAAGGTGTTAGTTCAATGCCATCAACAGGCCTTCGATGGCATCAACAGCTTCTACACAAATTTTTCGCAAAACTACGAAATTGCGGGATCTGTTTTCGATTTCATTTGGGATTCTTTTTAAGGCTAGATATATGGGTGTAAACAGGATTAGGAGTAATTCTAAGGGTTTCTAAATAGTTCTAGGGTTTCAAATGGGTGAAGAAAAGGTGAGATTCAAGGTTGTTCTAATCGGGTAAGCTTTTTCTCTTTGTAGTTTATGTTTCCATAGTGAATTTTTATCGCTTTATGCCATGATTTTTTCTCGAAAGGGTTTTCCACTTTAAACCATTGTATTTGCCTTTGTGTTTTCTTGGTGCTATCTGACTACTATCCTAGATTCATCTTTGTATGATTCTATCGTTCTCCTAACACATCCATGAATGCTTTCACTTCATAAACATTCTGGATTATTGAAAGAAGGGATCACTTTAATAAAGTAGATGCATTGAATGCTACTCACATTTAGGTATATAGAATGTTAGAAGTCTTTTGAAGTATTTTTACTAATTGTATATATGCAACATTGTTGGATGCTTACATAACATTATAGTACTTTTATCGAGGAATTTTACAGTCTTAATGCATTAAAACATCAAAGTTGTACTATTGAATGGGCCCATGGTTTAGTTATATAGATTATTGATAGATAGTTATTATGAACTCACTCGCTCGCTCTCTCTCTCTCTCTCTCTCTCTCACTTTAGATTTTTGGTGTTTTCTTTAAAATAATTATCGACTTATTGACCAAAGGATGGCCTAATCATGAAGATTTGATCGACTCAGCCCATGTATAACAAAATTGATCATGAAAAGACATTTATACTCATATATGTCAATTTCTATACAAGTGGCTGGGTCCATATAAAAAATAATAATACATCATTAATGTATCTCATATGGTCTTGATATTTTAGTAGTTTATAGTATTAGAACATTGAGTTTTGATTACGCTTAGGTAGGGTCATTACCCACATTTCAGGAGCTGATATTGACGTTGACTTTGATAAAAGAAGAACAAAAAAAAATATCCAATAATCAGATTTAACGATGGTACTTCAATATATTGAAAGTCAACATTAGTCATATCATGTGCTAAATTGCACCTCTTTGGGATGATCTATTAAGGGAAAGACCATAGAGCAATTCTTGAGTTTAGAATTCAAAGACTTGAATTGTTATGCTAGCCACCAAGGTAAGCACATTCAATAAAAATATTTAATTTTATACTTGTGTTGTAGAATTTGGTAATTTTCAATCTTGGGATTGCATTGGGTTCCATTTGTGTTTTTAAAAGAAAATGACTATAACAGATTTCTGCATTAACAATCATAACAAAGAAAAAATATCATTTTGCAAGATATGAGTGATGTGAAGTGATTAATGCTGATAATATAAGTTTAAGAGATCTCTTTCACCTAATGGTATTGAGCACTTTAAATTAATTACATGATTAACATTGATTAACTTCATGTTCAATAGACCCACTTGTGTGTCATGATTTCACATAAAAGACAAGTCATGATGATACGTTAGAATTTTGTCATAATTGATTAAATAAGCTCAAGATCATTTTAGGCCATTAATTTAAGGCCCTAATCAAATGAATGATATTGCAGTGTTTGAATTTTTCTTTTAAAGCCTGATATTTAGTTTATGTTCATAGAATGTTTGGATAGGATATATTTATTAATTTTAGCATGCAATTATTAAAGATGGCACATTAACCTCCACCGGGAATACCGCATCATGACCATAAGTGCCAATGGACTCATTGTAGTACTGGACCAAGTCAAATTTTGGCAACCTAAAGAGCTTCGAACAATTTGATATGCCACTCTCGAGGATTATTATTGACCATCTTCGTCAAAATATTCCTAATAACTTTAGTACTAACCTCAGCTTGGCCATTACCTTGGGTATAGTAAGGTATTAAATGCAACAATTTTATTTTATAGTGCTTACCCATTGCTTTCACCTCTTTGAATGAAAACATTGCTCCTTAGTCCAAAGTAATCAATTCAGGAATCCCAAATTGGTGGATAATATGTGTTTCAATGAACTCAATAATTTCATTGTGGCTAACTCCTTTCATTAGTTTCACTTCTACCCACTGAGTGAAATAATATATGGCCACTATGATGAAACTATCCATTTTTAAGGAGAGTAGATTTAACCTATTAAATCAATGGCCCACCCTCGAAAAGGACGGGGTTTAACAATAGGATGTAATTCGGCCATTAGAACGTGTTGTATTGGCCCATGTTTTTAATATATTTCACATCCCTTAGCATATTAAATGTAGTCGACTGTCATCTTCTATAAAAATATCTATAACACCAAAGCGTAAGCCTCATTTTTCATCCAACATGGCGTATTCTACATATTCCTTCATGTACTTCACCTATAGCCAACATGGCCTCATTTTTACCTGGAAGTCGCTATAATACACCATCATCCCCTCTCCGATATAATTCATTCTCATCCATAACATAATTTATGGTCATTCTCCTAATCTCTCAGATAGTCTTAGTCCGAGGAGATTGAAAATATTTGATGATTGGAACCCTCTAGTCATCGTCATCTATGTCAACCTAACAAATTTTCAGAATTTGTTCTCTTTAAAATACTGAAGGTAAAGATTTCTTTTGAATGACTATCATTCTTTCACTTAATCATTGAGCAATCTAAAGTCATTCTACCAATTGTATCATTTCATTGGTATCAACATTGTTTTTTCTAGTCACATGCCTTAGTTCGACCTCATCGAAATTGTCCATCAACTAAATCATCAAGGCGTAATATGGAACTAATACAATACTGGTGCATTTGAACAATCCTTCCACTTGGTTTATTACCAATTGTAAATCATCCATCATTGATATATTTCTAGCACCTAATTGTAGTAATATTTCCAAATCGATTATCAAAGCCTCATATTTGGCATGGGTTTTAGTACATTTAAATTCTAATTAGAATGTAAATTCTTACTTTTTTTCCATCTGTATCAATCAGGATAATTCATGCTCTTGGTGATTTATCGGTCTTCGTTGTATATTGAAAGTCGTATTGTATGACTGTCGAGCTTCTATGATTGCTCAGTGTATTTCAATTCCTCACTGATGTACTAAAAATCTCAAGAAATTTTCAGTTGAAACCCCAAAGGCACATTTAATAGAGTTCATCTTCAACTTGTGGACCCTCATTCGCAAAAATGATTTACACAACTAAGTAAAATGTTCTACCACATTGGCTGATTTAACTTCCACATCATTAATGTATACTTTTATGATATGGCCAATTATATCATGAAAAATGGCATTCATGGCCCTTTGATAAGTAATACTTGCATTTTAAAGTCAAAACAACATTCTACCCAATAGAAAGTCCTCAAAGGTTCAAGACATTTGAAAGGCATCTTTCGAAAATCCTCAAGTGCAATGCTTATTTGTTTATACCCTAAATGGCCATGCATAAAGGAAATCATCTTATGTCTAGCTACTTGGTCAATCATTTGATCAACCATGGGCATTATATATTTATCCCTTGGTTTGGCTTAATTTAAATTTCTAAAATCAATGTAAACTCAAAGTTCACCATTTTTCTTAATGATTAGAACTATGTTGAAAATTCATTCGACGTATTTGATTGGTTCAAGGAATCCAACTTTTAATAGCTACCTGAGCTCTTCTTTTATCTTCTAAGTAACCTTGGTTGTCATTCACTTAAGCAGTTGTTTAGACAGTCGATACCTCTCTTTGATTAGTAACCTATGCATGACAAGGTTTCGGCCTAGTCTAGGCATTTCATCATAATCCCATGAGAAATAATTAGAAAACTCACTAAGCAAATCAACAAACTTGACATGAACTTGCGGTTCCAATAATCTGTTGATGAAAGTAGGCTTGGGAACTTTAAAAAGAAAAAATTGTATTAGGTTAGCTTGTTAGTACACACAACACTGTCAGTACACAATTCAATGTTACCCACCACCACTAGGGAATCGATACCAAGGTTTGGGATCTTACTCTAAGCCCAAGTTTATTTCAACAAGGGGATCTAGAACTTAGGCTTGAGAATCATCTAACTTTTCTGGGGCCCATTTCAGATCTATTAACTTTATGCTATCTTTGGCTACTTCATTAGCCAGCATTGCGATGTCGTCCATGTCGACTAGGAATCCATCACTTTATTCTTTTAAGCTTTTTTTGAGTTGCCTTATGGCCATGAATTTGACCATTCTTTCCTTAACTAATGATCAAGTCATCACAAGACTTCTTCTATAGTACAACAGGGGGTTACCTGATAAGGCACTATATCCGTCAATAGATCGTTATTTAGTCGTAACATAATAGTAATATCTTGCACTATACTATTCAAATTGATTCTGTCATTTATACTAGTTGGACATTCATATTTATCCTTTTTAGTAAAATGTATAATCCCAAGATCGTCTCCATAAAAACATACTTCAACAGTATTAGACGTAGCTAAAAATGACCTATTATACTCCAATACTAATTTGACTTTATCTTGATTCCAGAAGCTTATGAATTGGTGCAAGGATAACGAGATACATGAGAAAGAATGTATCCAATCTCTCCCTAATAAGGCATTATAATTTGATGAAGTGTCGACCATAAAGAAAAGGCTGTTAACACTTTCTTGGATGCAACTATCAAGTCAATGGGAAAGACATTATGTGCCTGTATTACCCCTCCAGTAAAATTGCTGACTGTGACTTCAATTAGAACTACATCATCTGTGATTTTTTCTAGTTTCACTATCATTCAGGCCGAAAGAATATTCACAACCGCTCCATTGTCAACCAGGACCCTAATAATTGGACATCCCTCCGAGTCAACAGAGATGTATAATGACTTTAGATGTTCAGTCATAGTGTACGTGGGTCTCTTCATCACTATTTTCTCAAAAGGCATGTCATGTTCCATTATGACAGTCAACACATTTTTTATTTTCTCCTCAGTGTATAAAAAAAATCCACGTTGTATGATTATAGGAAGACTAAGTTCCTTCACATCCCCCTCCATCTTGTTGTGCTAGGATAGTTTAGCTTGAAAGCTCAATGGTAAAGTAAGTACCATATTACAATCCACCATTGTTGGAGGAAGTGATCCAAACTCTATTACCGACCTTGGACATTGCCCACCCAGATGTTTCTGAATGTAGTCGTTCTTTAACATTTTCAACTACAAGGAAACCATGTGGACTATATAATACCAGAACTTCATTTTTTCCATCAAGGTTGGGTGAAGTTTCTTCCAATGATTTTGCTTTTATGAAGAGTTCCCCGATCAACAAATTATCACCTGAAAAACACTCATTGCCATAGTACTTAACTGATTCTTCATTTTCAAGCTACTGGTTCTCTTTAACTGACTTCTGTGGATCAAGTGTCATAGTTAAAACCACCATGATCACAATTATCAATTCATCTTCTAGTTATGAAATCTTTGGCATCAAATGAGATTGCATAACCATTTTGTGATGCTTATTGTCTATAATGGCCAATTCTCTCCATTTGGCAACCTGTTGCCTTCACTAACATCATTTATAGGTGTGAGTCATCCTTATTGGTACAACTAAGAATTTAGGGTGATTAATCCTTCTTCAAACTCCTTTCTAAGTAGGGAAGGTTTAACAACCTTCGTCCTAGCATTGGAGCTAGTCAAAGATAATTAATGAGATGCAGAGGTTTATATTGGTGATAAGAGTTATTTATTTCTAACCTTTATGTAAAACATGGTTTAGTTTGACCATTCATTCGAGAAAATTGTCTATTAGGCCGGATCGACCGTGTACATTACTCACACAAATGTGGCCTGGTAGATAAATGATGTAGCTCTCAGTTGTGCTTTCGTATTCACAGCCATTTGCAAAAGTCTTTTAGATACTTTTTTTAGTTTGCTGTATCTTGATTTGATCTTCGCGAGGCCCAATGTTAACTTTTTGTCGTGATCAAACTAACTTCTGAGTATTGACCGTAGCCATATTGATCTCCACATTAGATGGAAATGGGTTGATATCAATCAGCATCACTTCTTTTTCTTTTTCAATTTTTTTTAACAATCCTCAGTCAATGTTGTCTTGGATAATGTTCTTGAAAACCACACATTTGTTAGTTGAATAGGACCGAGTCTCATACCATTTGCAATACTCGGTCTTTTTCATTTCTTTAACTATAGGTATTTTATAATTGATAGGGATTTTAATAAATTTACTTGACAACATTATATCAAAGATTTCATTAGCTTAGGTAATATCGAATGTATATGTTTTTTGAGTTTTTATGTGGCTAGTGCAGTCACTTTTCTTTTAACCAGCAACGAAAAAATGAATGGTTGTTTTATCATTATTTTAGTCACTATCACATTGTAGTTGTGATCATAATAATATACCCTGATTAATGAGTTCTTCTACCTCATACTTTCCTAAAGAAGAGTTTCGTATAGGGATACCTTTCTAGTTAAATCATAAAGATCAGTAAACTCCGTTCTAATAAAAGTTTTATAGAGGTTGAATTTCAAATTGTCTTGGACCAGTTGCACAAATTCATCCTTGGTCACAGCTTCCTTGCATCGACTTTTAGCTCTTTTAAATCGAGTGATATAGTTTTCGACTGATTCTCTTAACAACTGTCGAAAATGGGCAAGGTCAGCTAAATAAATCTCCTTGTCACTATAAAAGAAATTGGCATAAAACTTATCTTCCATTTCTTACCAAGTTTGAATGAAATTTGGCAACAAATTAGCGTACCAAGTGGAAGTCATTTCAGTTAATGAATCGCCAAACAATTGCAACTTGTAATAATCATTATTAAACATTATCCAAACTGCATGGTAAACATATTTATGTGTTCCATGTTCAATTGACCAGTGTCAACTGTAAATAATGAAAAATTAGGTTAGTAATTCTTTAATAACAGATATTGCTAATCAATCCATTCAAGATGAGGTTTGTGATAGATAGGAGTGGTAGTTCAACCAAGAACTTGGCCTGACACCTCTTAGGTCAATTGTGAAACATGGTCACAATCCAAATGGTGGGGTTCAGCCACAAAAGGTGACTTAGGACCTACCAAGTATTATTCCTCATTATGAAGTATATTCCTAAGGAAAGGTTGCCTCCAGGGATTTCCTAATTTCCAGCATCATGAATAAAATTCTTATTTTCATGTTCAAATCATCTAAACTCTGTAGGAGGAGGAACATTCCGCACCTCCTGTACTATAGTAGGATGTGTGTTCCATTGTGGAATAAGCATTGGCAGTGTTGGCGATACTGGTGTCAGATTCTTGACAAAGCTATTATCAATAGTTGGCAGATGCACAATTTTATTGAGGCACTATTTGTTAAGGCATGACATGTGCTCTTTCAGCAAAAATAGTCATAATCCAATTTAAGTTCTCAGTCTGACTGGCTATCCACCTGTTAAAAGTTTCAACTTGAATTTGAAACTACTCATCCTGAGCATGTGACTGCTCTACAATATGTTGAATACTTATTTAAATATCACGTAGGCCGGCCGCCATTATCTCAAGTGGATCAGTCCAAGATGAAGACGCCCTATTCTGATTTCGAGGATTGGGTGACAGGTTCGACAACATCTCAAGCACTGGCTACACCTGCATCTCCTCCTCCGGTGCAGGAGGTTCATTAGCCCCAGAAATATTTAGAGAACCTCTTTGGCTCATGCTTTCATAAGATTATTACACCACTATGTATATTGAAACTCTCAAATCCCACCGTGTACAATGAATATTTATGGCAACCAAGTAGTTTTTAGTCTCATTGGGCATGTAAAAAATTGTTTGCTATTGGTTTGTTTTTTGTCACGTGTGGTATGTGCAAGCGTGCCAAAACTAATTATGGCTTGATTCAATTTGAACAACTTGACCCCAAGTGTTAGGACAGGCAGATGCATTGAATGTGACCATATATGACCGAGATTTAAGAATGTTAGTCACCTATTCAACCACTTACAAAATAGTTGTAAGATGATCAAGCGATTGTCAGAGGGTGGGTTCTTCCTCCAAACATGAGTTGCACTTTACCTTCCATATAAAAGGACTTTTATAGGAGGAAATAATTAAACAAAAAGAAAATACTTACAGTCAATCACAGGGAGCAACTGTAAGATGTCTTTTTGAAAGATGAAGTGATTGTATTGATACCAGGAACAGTCCAGTGCAAAAGTATAGATTTGGATTATAACTAAAGATTATCACTAAGGATTATTGTTACTCCTAGGATAGAGCTAGGTTATGATAAAGAAAGAAAACTTTGATAAGATAAGTTTGATTGGATTGTTGAATTGGAAGGAGATTATTTGCTTTACTGAACTTCTTACATTTATAGATATCTGTTGCAATTTTTCTTCTGATGTTTCTCGTCTTTATTTCAATGGTTATTGTAGTTGATGTTGGGGATTATTTAATTTGTGGAATCACACAGAGAGATCTAGGATAGCAATCCAAGAGTACCAAACAAACACAAGAGAACACAAAGATTTAACATGAAAAACCCTTTCAAGAAAAAAATCATGGCACAAAGCAACGGATCTTCACTATGAAAGCAGAAATTACAAAGAAAAAGGACTCACTTGATTCAAACAACCTCAAATCTCACCCTTGCTACACCCTTTTCAAATCCTAAAACTCTTGGAATATCTTAAAATTACCTTTGAATACTTTTAATAACCCTTAGCATGTTTTAGAATGGCCCTAGGAACTCTTATTTATAGATTAGGAAACCCTACCTTCACACCGACTTGGAATAGTCTGAAATTCGCCTCAAATTTACACAGTCCACACACAATCTGCATGGTCTCCGAGTAGTCGAATCAGAGCTCGGGCTAGTCGAAGTACACAATCTGCATAACCTCCGACTAGTCCAATCAGAGCTTAGGCTAGTTGAAGCGTACAATCTGCGTAACCTTCGACTAATCGAACCTAGCCTTTGACTGGTCGAATTTCTCAAAAGTTTCAAAATACATTGTTATTGGACTTTTAGTCAAACTTTCTCAGGCTAGTCAATTTTTTTTAGATTTAAGACATCTATTAATAACAATCTCCACCAGGTTTAGCTTATTGAGCTCTTCTCTTATCTCTGCATCACATCATAGCTTCAATCAATGCTTCATGTACACACTCCGTCCTTCTTTTATGCCATTGGCAAGCTCAGAGAAGTTGTACAGAACTTAAACTTCTCCGTAGGCACAACTTTGGTGAGCATGTCTATCGCATTCACCATGGTGTGAACCTTCTCTAGAGTTACATCTCCTTCTTCAAGCACTTGTTGGATAAAGTGGTAATGAACATCAATGTGTTTAGTATGAGAGTGATAAACGAAATTTTTAGCCAAATTTATGGCGCTTTCGCTATCACAATTAATCGGCACGGGTTCTTACTGAAGCTCCAACTAATTTATCGTATCTCTCAACCAAACACCTTCTTTAAATACTTCTGTCACTTTCATATACTCTACTTTGGTTATGTAAAGAGTCATCATGGACGAAAGCTTCGACATCCAATAAATTACTCTACCCGCTAGTATAAACGAGTAACCTGAAGTTGACTTTTTAGAATCCACATTGCCTGCATAATCTGAATCCACAAACCCTACCAAATTTGCACGTCTTCTAAAAAATTAAGACGTAGTCTTTTGTACCTCAAATGTATCAAAGTTCCCATTTCACCACTTCCCAATATTGTTTACTGGGACTTGACATGTATCTACTCACAACACGGACTACCTATGAAATATCTGCTCTTGTACAAACCATGACATAAATTAAACTGCCAACCATATTTAAATAAGGCATATGAGACATAATTTACTTTTCCTCATTTGATTTAGGACATTGTTTTGAGAAAAGTTTGAAGTGAGTCGTGTGGGGAATGTTTACCAGCTTTATCTGGTCCATCCTATACTTGATCAACACATTTTCAAAGTATTCTTCTTATAATAATCAAAGCCTGATCCTCTTCCTATCTCGATGAATATCTATGTCGAGAACCCTCTTTGCAACTCGTAGATACTTTATCTCGAATGTCACTAATAACCGAGTCTTCGGTACATTGAATTCAGAAATATTATGACTGGCGATCAATATATCATCAACATACAATATTAGGATGATAAACTTGTCATCCCTCAATGTCTTGTAATAGACACAGTGATCATATTCACTCTGAGTAAACTTCTGACTCAACATGAAAGAATCAAATACCTTATACCACTGCCTAGGCGACTGTTTCAAGCTATATAACGACCTCATTAACGTGTAAACTTTTTCTCTGCCACTTTAACTTTATAGCCCTCTGATTGCTTCATGTAGATTTTTTCTTCTAACTCTCCGTGCAGGAATGCAGTCTTTTCATCCATCTGTTCCAACTCGAGATCGTATTGGGCAACCAACACCAACACGAATCTGATGGATACTTACTTAACCACCTGTGCGAATATCTCTATGAAGTTGATTCGTTCTCTCTGAGTATACCCCTTTGTTATTAGCCTAACTTTGTATCTATCATGTTTCTTTTTTATTAATCACTTGCATCCGATCACCTTTCGACCCACTGAAAGCTCCACCAGTTCCCATGTGTGGTGGTTTTTATGCAACGAGTCATCTCAACATCCATTGCCGCATTTCACTTTTTTGCATCAAGCTCATTAAGAGCCTCCTGAATAGTTGACGAGTCCACCTCAACTGTAATGAGGTCGTATATGATATTAGAGTCGTCCCTGTATCTTGCCGATAATTTGTAATCACGCGGTAGGTTCCTTCTCACAGGTGGTTACTCCACCTAATTTTATACCTCTATCTATGCATTGGTCTCTACCTGAGTATCATCTGTGTCAATCTGGATGTGTACGATCAACCCTTTTGGTTCCTTTTGCTCCTCTTAATCATTCATGTGGATTAGGGATCTTTCATTGAATCTGACGTCACGGCTAGTGATGACCATACATCTGACCTTGTCGAATAACCTGTAACCTTTCACACAACACCATAGCCAACAAAAATATACTTTTTGGCTCTATAATTTAACTTATCTCTCTCAACTAACGGTATATGAGAGTAAGCCTCATAACCAAATATACGTAAATGTGAGTAGTCTAACTTATGACCACTCCATACTTCTTTTGAGATTTTACATTCAATTTTCATAGATGAAGATCGATTCACCAAATAATAAGCCGTATTAACGGCCTCTATCCATAGGTCCTTACTGAACGTAACATTATTTAACATGCATCTGACCCTTTTCAAGAGAGTCCAATTCATCCGCTCAACCACATCATTTTATTTAGGCGTATAGCGCACCGTGTTGTACCTGATAATCCATTTGTCTTTATAATATTCATTAAAATCAGTGGAAGTAAATTCTCCACCATTGTCAATCCTTAAAATCTTTATTTTTTGTCCTAACTAATTTTCTACCATTGCCTTCCATTGTTTGAATATGGTGAAAACTTCAATTTACGTTTCATAAAGTAAACTCAAACTTTCATGAAATAGTCGTCAATGAATGAAACAAACCATGACGACCCCTGAATGGAATCCTCTGGTGATGGCCCCTGTACATCAGAGTGCACATAATCAAGCACTCCCTTACTTTCATATTTTTCAGGTTTAAATGATAATCTAGATTATTTATCATATATACAATGCTCGCATATATCTAAATCAAAATTTTTAAAAGATAAAATCAAACAACGATCAGATAGTACCCTCATGCCCAACTTGCTCATGTGGCCCAGACGAGTATACCATATACGTATAGACGTGGAATCTGCAAAAGCCACTGCTACTCCACTTGCTGAAGTGCTCTCGATCAACTTGTAAAGGTTTCAGTGCCTTTGCGCTCTCATAACCACGAGTACCCCTTTTGAAATGTTAAGGACACCATTAATACCAGTGAACTTACACCTTATAGCCTCGAATGCACTAAAAAAAATCAGACTTTTCTTCATATCAGGAACATGCCAGACATCAATCAAGGTACGCTTCATCTCATCAAACATCTTGATGCTCATCGTACCAATAGCCACGACATTACAAGCATTGTCGCTGCCCATAAAGACCTATCCACCATCGCATTCTTTATAACTGGTGAACCAATTTCGATGAGGAGTCATGTGATATAATGCTGTTGTGTCAAGGATCCACTCATCTCTAAGATTGTCATGCAAGTATCCAAACATAGACACAAACAGAACATCACCTCCACTTGTTTCTTCATCAGATGTGACAACATTAGCCTCACTAGAAGAAGCCTTTGAGTTTTCTTTCTTCTCTTTACGATTTGTGAAATCCTTCTTCATGTGTCTATTCATCCCACAGTTCCAGCACTTTATTTTTCATTTGCCCTTACCCTTGGATTTGGATCTAGGTCTTGAAAATCTTGTACCTTGTTTAGTATTTTTTTTCCTTGTAAACAGTGTATTAGAAGATAACCCCAAGCCACCGTTCATCTTTCTCATGACCTTCCCTTGAAGGGCTGAGATAACGGTATCTACACTTAGGATTTTATTTTCGGTGCACAATGACTCCCTGAATGACTCATACGATGGCGGTAGAGTATTCAACAATATACATGTCTGATTTTCATCTTTAATCACTTCCTCCATATCAAGCAATTTGCAAATCAGTTTATTAAAATTACTGATGTGGGCCTCCACATCTCCACCCTCTGCTAATTTGAAGGTGAAAAACTATAGCTTCAAGTGTAAGCGATTCTCAGTGAATTTTTTAGAATAAATATCCTCTAACTTTACCCATAAACCAGCTGCAGTTTTCTCCCTCAAAACATTATAGAAGACCTCATCCGTGAGATATAAACGGATCGAGGATAAGGCCTTCTAATTAAGAGTATTCCATTCATCATCAGTCATAGTCGACTTTCTCTCCTCAAAAGCATCATCCTCACCTTGTTTGGCTAAGGAACTGATCATCTTGATCTTTCATAACTCAAAGTTATTTTTTCCTGAGTACTTCTCAATATCGTACTTAGTGCTTTCCATTAATGTTAATCATATATATTCAAATCTGTGTCCTAACGATTACTCTGATACCACTTGTTGGGGATTGTTCTGTAGAATCACACAGAGATGGATCTAGGATAGCAATCTAAAAGCACCAAGCAATCATAAGAGAACACAAAGATTTAATGTAGAAAACTCTTTTAGAAAAAAATCACAGCACAAAGCGACAGATCTTCTCTACAAAAGTAGAAATTACAAAGAGAAAGGACTTACTGATTCGAACAACCTCGAATCTCACCCTTACACACTTTGCAAACCTTATAACCCTTGGAATATCTTAGAATTATCTTTGAATACTTTTAAGAAGCCTTAAAATATTTTAGAATGGCCCTAGAAACTCATATTTATAGATTAAGAAACTCTACTTTCGCACCGACTTACAATAGTCCGAAATCTGCCTCAAATTTACGCAGTTCGCGCACAATCTACGTAACCTCCGACTAGTCGAATCAGAGCTTGGGCTAGTCGAAGCGCACAATTTACATAACCTCCGACTAATCAAACTTATCCTCTGACTGGTCGAATTTCTCGTAAGTTCCAAAACACATTGTTGCTGAACTTTCAGCCGAACTTTCTTGGGCTAGTCAAATTTTCTCAGATTTAAGACATTTGTTAACAACAGTTGAATCATTGTCATGTCGGTTTTTCAAATCCTCATGTCTCTTCATGTCCTTTTAATTATTCTTTTTCACTCGGCCACTTTTCACTTTTTAAACTTCTCGGTTGTCATTCGTCATTGATGATGTATATCATTCTGATCAATGCAAGCTATCTTTGAATACTTTTAAGAAGGACTATTCTTAGAATTATCTTTGAATACTTTTAAGAAGCCTTAACATATTTTAGAATGGCCCTAGAAACTCATATTTATAGATTAAGAAACTCTACTTTCGCACCGACTTAGAATAGTCCGAAATCTGCCTCAAATTTACGCAGTTCGCGCACAATCTACGTAACCTCCGACTAGTCGAATCAGAGCTTGGGCTAGTCAAAGTGCACAATTTACATAACCTCCGACTAATCAAACTTATCCTCTGACTGGTCGAATTTCTCGTAAGTTCCAAAACACATTGTTGCTGGACTTTCAGCCGAACTTTCTCGGGCTAGTCAAATTTTCTCAGATTTAAGACATTTGTTAACAACAGTTGAATCATTGCCACGTCGGTTTTTCAAATCCTCACGTCTCTTTATGTCCTTTTAATTATTCTTTTTCACTCGGCCACTTTTCACTTTTTAAACTTCTCGGTTGTCCTTCGTCATTGATGATGTGTATCATTATGATCAATGCAAGCTATATTTCTATTTAAAAAATGGTCTAAATATTTTTGAAGATCTTTTGCACGCTATTTCTTTCCCTTGCTATTGTGGGTTATTATTTCTTAATTAATTATTAGATAATGGTCAGAAATAAGGTATGCATTAACTAATATGTGTAATTGGCAAAAACAAGCACACTCTTAATTAAAATCTTCATTAAAAGGTCATTTCACTCAATGAGTAATTGGGCTCGAGTCAAGTAGAATTACGGAGTATCAACCAAGTTGGTGAGCCAACCTGACAAGTCTTGGTGAGTCACACTCATGATTAAGTTTCTAACTGGCTTGGCTGGAAATCCTGTCAAGTGTCAAGTGGATGGACTTGTCTGAATTCCGAGTCAGCCACCAAGTTACTAAACCACGGCAATAGCTGTCTTCTTCACTTATAAACAATAGAAATCAAAGGATAAAAGGCTCACCAGTCTTAATTTGATTCTTTCACTTGTATGAGCTCTCAAGCTTTCTTTATATCTTTTTAGTTTTAATATAGATAACACAAAAAAGAGCTTTATTGAAGAACGATCTCTTTAATTGAGTAAATCCCATGAGCTTGGGATGAGGAATCAACCATAGCTAGTGTTTGATTGTGCACTATTCATTCTAATGGACTGTTTAGATTCTTTAGTACTGACTTATCTCAAACCTACTAAGGGCCTGTTTGATTTTCTAGGGGGATGGTAAATACCTGGAAAAAAAATAATAATTATTTTCCTCCGTAGTTGCCGCACTCTTTCCTGTAACTGGTTTGACGGTGACTTTTTGGAGGTTAAAATGGCAAATATTCTAAAACATCTGTGGGTCCCATCATGATGTATATCATATATCCACACCGTTCATCCATTATGTCAGATAAATTTATGGTATAAGCCAAAAAATGAGGTATATTCAATGCTCAAGTGGACCACACAATAGAAATATGTGAATTAAATACTTACCGTTAAAAACTTTATGTGGCCATTGTTTCTTTTGGCACGGGCAGTTGAGTGTTGGATCTAACTCTTTTTTCTTCTAATATCTCAAAATATTGTGGTAAAATGAATGGACAGAGTAGATATATCATATACATCAAAATAGGGTCCTAAAATGCCCACCATTGCTTTTGAACCGGTTTCCAGGAAGTGAAATCACCGTGAATATTCAAACAGGTGAAACGGTAATAATCACCCATTTCTTGGGTATTTATCATTTCCAGGTGAAACGATGAACATCAAACAGGCCCTAAAACCAAACTATAGACACTTTAAAAAACATGAGAGACAGTGAACGAGTTTCAAGTTATACAGGAAAATTCCTACGTACATACCAACACAACTGCCTCAACATTGTGTGGGGCCATCTCAGCCGTGCATAAGACAATCCAAATCATGTGGATGATCATGTGCAAAATTCTCCCTCACCCACTTTAAAGAAGGAGAAAAGGACGAAAACGAATGAGAAAGCAGGTTTTTGAGTCACGGGTCAGTTAACTTTGGAAAAGGCTCGTAGAGGTATACCTACCAGGGTCACTCTCTCAGACATAGGGAAACAACGTAACGTGAATGAAATCCACACCGTCCATAAGGTGTATCACCACATGTATAGCCTAAATTTAAAAATATTCAACACTTAGGTGGGCCACTTCATATAATTATACGTAAAAACTCTAAAAATCTCTAAATCCATGTAGTATGGTCTACCTGAGTCTTGAAATATTTGTTTGTTGGGTAATTCTTTCTTCCTGATGATACACATCAGATGAATGGATTAGATGGCATATTAAAGCCATATTAGGGCCTAGAAAAAACCAATGGTGGGTATTCATCCCAATTTTGTTCTTAAGTTGGGGCTTATTTGACTCTTGGATGTTCATCATTTTGGAGTTCCAAGGTGAGAACCAATCATCTTACCTAATGGACGGGGTGGATCTTTTATAAGATCCACCCACATGGCACACAATGTGCGATGTACCAAGAACGATATAGGCTAGCACGGTTCAAATTTCTCTCCATGTTCTGATTTCAAATATCTCATTTGAGAACTCACTTTTCATCTATTGGGAGTGTGTGAAATGAAATGCTACAGCCCTTGTAGTCATGTCGTTTTAAAAGTACTGCGCTTGGTTGCACTAAATATCATAAAAATTCATAATTAGTGATAACCATGATATTTGGTGCAACCAAACACAACCCAAGCAACCAAAGTCATATGTGATAAAATGCTGAAACAATCTTTTATAATAGGATTTGAAAGCACCCACTTGTTGGGTGGGACACCCCATATGAAAATAATGAATGGTTTAAAAGCACATGCCAAAAGCCTCCATTCAACATCAAGTCATGGCCCACTTGATAAAGAAAAAAGACTAGTTTTTTGTGTCCGGTGATCTTCCCAATGGGGTCCACTTCATGCATATCCGAACATGTCCCACTGGCTTGCCAGGCAGGGATGAGTACTCCATGCACTGCCTCACACGTGAAAACTAGGCACACGTGTGTGAGATTATAGCAACTCATCATCTGTTCCTCACTGCATGTAAAACCATGTCTCAAACATCAGTACTACGTTACCTAACCGCCCATTTTCTTTTTGGGCATGGACTCCTGTGATAGTTTTTCACCTGATAAGAAATGACAGTGACACTTTAGACCAACACATGGCATAGTTTTATGGAAATCCAGACCGTCCAAATCTCTGAATCAACTGAGGAGGGACCATTACAATTAACCATCTAATTTTTTACTTCGAATTTGGTTCATCGACTATTTTAATCCTCACCATTCATTTTGTAGGCATTTATTAGTTAGATAGGATTTCTTAATCAGCACGATTTTCAAGGTATTCTCTATCCAAGACGTGACTTAAAATTAGGTTGCTCTTGATAGCTGTACATCGTGGCCACGTGAGGATGATGAGTCACCACCATTTTAAAATGGTTCTAAATAATCACCAAGTCTACCTTTTGTTCTTTTAAATGATGTTTGGATGCTACTCTGGGTACGGCACTCTCTCTGTATATATTTCTCAAATAAAATAGCGAGATGGTGTTTGGGAAAAGGGCTGTAGATGTGACATTTTGTCCGTTTGTCTCCCTATCAAAACAGAGCGAATATTGGGAGAGTGTCTTTTGCATTGCTTTTTCATCTCTTCCTCCATCTTTCTTGGGCATATCAATGTGGAGAAAAGTTCTATGATTGTTTGAGTAAACCTTCCTCCAAACTCTTTCGATCACTCTCTTTTTCTATCAATATATCATCTCTTTATCATTACAATATATCCTCTTCCCAAATACCCAAGTCACATTTTTCTTTCTTCTATAAAATACAGTTCACAAACTCTCTCTCACAGTTAGATTACAACATGCCTAAAAACATACAACCAGAAAAGACATAACAATGTAGCATGTAAATTCCTGTCTCTATGTCAAGGTGAATGAGAGAATGAAGGCCTTGGTAACTGAAATAAAGAAAGTGTTAGATTCCAATGATTTTGAGTGTCCAAACCACTGACCCAACTGGGGTAATGGCAGTTATTTGTGTTAAGATAGTAATGGCAGCCATTTGATTTTTTTTCTTTTTCTCCTTAACTTTGGGCCACTCGCAATTTTAATTTTAACCATCCATTCGGTAGTCATTGATTGGATGGTTATGATTGCTGATTAGTGTGATTTTAGAGTTATGCTCCATCCAAAATATGACCCACAGTTTGGATGGTATGGATGGTTATACAAGTGTGTGTCACATTTAAGTAGGATGCATCACCATCATTTTCAAAGTAGTGGAACTACCGTACATGAGTCTTTTTCCACATCTGTGAACATGGCACACGTGCAAGTTGCTTGTGTTATCACAAATTACATATTTCACAATTTTTGTAAATAAAAAAATAATTAAAAAAATTTAAAATAAAAGGACAGGCTAAAGCACCTTTGATTACATTGTCCTTAAAGAGTAATTCACTCATTCTAAAAATGAATGATAATGGTGATAAGTTGTAGACAAACTACTTACAGGATACAACGAGTCTAGGGTGTAGTTCTTCCGCATTCAACAAATAGGAAGAACCACAAATGGAACTCTATGTATACACAGTTTTTTCTGACAGATAAATAAATGAAAATTTTCAATTTTAGAAAGCATATTATAAATTTCTACACTACTGCATTGGCCTATTTCTTAAGGACTTCTGACTAAGGTGTGTATGAACCTTGCTGACCGATTAGAGTAGACAATTACTCTTCTGGTTGGTTTATAAATGAGAATGGTTTAAGTGTTGAAGATTTTCTGTTGAACCATCCTGGTATTGTTTATATAAGGTTTTTTTTTATTATTTTATTTTTAACACATGCACGCACACCCTACACACTCACGCTGGTGGAATTTCACCACCTATGGGTACTCGAACCCTTGACCGGGAGTTGAAACTCCTGAGAGTCTACCACCTGAGCAAGAGCAAGGACCCTGGTATTGTTTATATAAGCTAAAGTGGCTGACTGTTATTTGGTTGTTGTTGAGAAACTAGTCGTTATTGGCAGTTTTTAACCGTTGTGCATGTGGGATTATCATTGGTGTATACTGCCTGTTAAGACTCATTAACTATCCATTTTATAACTATTATATAACCGTTGTATGACCGTGCATATTGGATTAATGTTGCATGACGATCGAGTTACACGTCATTCCAAGGACTAGTTTTCAGACTTTACAAAAGCAACACCAGTCTCATTCAGATCACTTGTTCATTTCAGTAACCTGACTTATATTCCTTATGAAGTGCAAAGTACGCCACTAGCACATCTATAGCTACTCAACCAAGCAAAACATAAGGTACTCTACACCCCACATATAAACACTGTTTTTTCTTCTCTCGTTTATGATATGGGATTTTTTCCAAAATGCTAAAATTACAAATTTTTTAAGCAAAACTTTATATATATATATATATATATATATATATATATATATATATATATATATATATAATATTATTAAAATACTTTTTAATTAAAGTTTTTTCACAACAACTTGTCATTCATAAGATGAGGCCTTTTGTGAGCATGCCCTATCTCAACAAATAGGCCCATGGAGGAGAAAACAACAACTAGTATACATATTCAATGTACAAATGTGGCCCAAATGATGAGTAGACCAGGTTGATTTTGGCCATGGCATTTTCTTGGTGTGCCCCACTTAATGGTAGCCTGGATCTCACACTGTCCCACGTTAATACATGTGCCACCAATATCCTCTTAAATATTTCCTCATGGGAATCACAAATTTCTCCAGCATCTCTCTCTCTCTCTCTCTCTCTCTCTCTCTCTCTCTCCAAAGTCAAGGAAACCAATCTAGAATCTCTCACTTATCAAAGTCAGGAAAAAAAACTTTGAAAAAGAACAAAGAAAAACATTAGATTCCTCTTTCTTCCTCTCTTGTAGGCATAGCTATCTACTAATGATTCTTGGTGAGATCTCACAAGATATAAACCTCATTTGGGTTCTCTAAAAGCAGATCATTAGATCTATATACTTCTATTAAAATCTAAGATTGTTTATTTCATGTGGGAGATTACTTTGATTAATACCTAAGATTGAGTATAATGATGCAATCTCAATGCGAATCTATCATTTCATGATTAAAAAGAAATTTCTTCCACCAATTTTGTTAAGCAAACCGTTTGGTCTGCACATTAAATTAGAACCACTAGTTGAATGTGGACCCCACTTACCTGACTCTACTTTAACGGCTCTCGTGCGTGTGTCCACTTTGTTAAATACCTAGTACACCCTCACTTTCATTTTGTCCTAATATAGTCTCTCTTTTTTTCTCTTTTTAAGTATTTGTAGATGTCGGCCCTGATCTGACCATTCAAAAATGAAAACTATCAAAATTTATGTTGTGCCGAAAATGATAAATGGCAAACTCATTTGACTAAGTAGTATTATATAGGTGAAGTGGGTAGGTGGTAGTGTCAGAATCACTATGTTTAGAGGAGTCATTTTCATGAAAAAAGACATGGCTTATGCAATGATGAAACCTAAGGGAACAAACGATAGGTACAAAAACAAACCACATGATGACACATGGAGGGTTCACATCATCTAAGGCGGCAAAATGAAACATTAGGAGGACATGTATGGTATTTGTCACTACTTATCCTCTTTTACAATCGGCTTGGCTACAACACTTGCTACTAGCAAACAAAGGAATCTAGGCAAAATAAAAATTCATACTGTTTATTACTAATATTCTCCAAGCTCCACCTTAAATGCCCTTATCCTACCTAACTATGGTACAAGTCCTTGTATTATATCATTTACTATTATTTATCTTGGAATAATGGTCATCATTCTATTAGAAAAGGTGTTATATCACATCTATCTTATATTTTATAAGATCCCTTTGCTACCTAATTTTCTGGAGCTTTTTGTTTCTTAAATCTTAAGCTCCACCTGGCTTCTGAAAATACCTTGGATTTGGAATACCCTTGGCTTGGAATTCTTCGATTGTGTTTGGGATCCTCGATTTAAAATCCCTTGTAATCCAAAAATATCTATGGACTTAAATTATATAGTATATTTATAGGAGTTTGAATTTAATTATTAAATCAACTTTAATAACCCTAATTAGTGTATGTATGTGATATTTGACATAATGATTGATGAGCCCATTGAAATATATACCTTGGTAAAAGAAAATTAATGAAATTTTAAGCCTTGAAAGGGCCACAAGCATAGGAGTTTGAATTTAATTATTAAATCAACCAAGCGACTAACTAATAATTTTTTAACTATTGATTTAAATGGCTAATGTTTATACTACTTAGATTATTATATTAATTTAATTTTAGTGATGTAGATGATAATCTAATTATCTTACGATATCATTAGCGGGTCACGTGTACAATAAATTAGTAGCTTAATAACATATGTTACACATGTGACTCTTCTACATTTAAAAATGAGCAAAAAAGAATAAGAAAATGAAGAAGAGAGAATTGGTAATCCAAGCAAAAGGGAGGGATTGAAAAATTCACCAAAAGTAAATATTTGAAATCTCTTAGATGCTGAATATCCTTTAATCAAACAACCAACGAATTTGGAATACAGTAAATCCATGGTGCCAAACGAGACTTGTTTGGAATGTGGCATTAGGTGGTATAGAATTGCATTTGATCCCATGTAAATTAATTTTAACTTGGGTTTAGAACTGATGGAAATGATTGCATTAATTCAAGTACTTGACCTTCTAGTCTCAACATAAGAATTTATGATAGAATTTGAAATCTACTACATCTGTAGACTCTACTTTGATGCATATGATCTATCCATGCCGTCCATCCATATAGGCTCTTTACACTTGACACTTGAGTTACATACGAACATAGGTGACCCACACTAGTTGTGAAATCCAGACAATTAATTACATTTTCAGCATTCACCAAATGTTGGTTTTATGTGTTTTTCTCAAAGGTAAAAATATTACCCAAACATGGGAGTGAATGGTCAACATACGAAGATATTTCCATACATGTAATCATGTGCATGTAATAATTATATTAGTTCCATCTAATGCAATTCAATACTGCCTAATCACGTGTTCAAAACAGGCCCAAAACAATTACCTTGGACCTGTTTTAGTTGAACATGAGCCATTCTTGCGTTTCTCCTCATGACCCTTTCGGCATAGGTCACATATTGAAAGGTTATCATTTGAAGAGGCTTTAGGGGCATTATTTATCAACAGTGAGATACAACAGAATCAACGGTAGAATATTAATATGCCATGCCCTAAAACTTGAAAAACCTGTTAGAAAAAGGCATGCTGATAATTCTCCTCATCAAAGAATCTTGAACTTGAAACTTGCCCTAATACCATTGTTGAAACATCTAAGGATGAGTGTCATGGAATTGTTTCTTGAATGAATCAGTTTGCAGCTCCTTGATGGCAGAATTCAGTTAGGCAAACCATATAGCTAACCTATAGGGTAGCTAGTAATCGACTTACCAAAGGGTTTTGTAGAACGCTGTATTTCCTTAATCAAATTTTAGGGCCTATTCAGCATTGGTTCTAGGAACTGTATAATTGATTCTCAAATAAAATAAAATAAAATAACTTTTGAAATTGTTTATTGAGAATTACTTATGTCTTGAGAATCAATTATGTAAAAAAGTGTAAGTTCGATAAACATGTACGATGAAAAAAATTTCTTCACGAAGGTTTCGATGGTGAGCACTAAATACCCATTGTTTCTTATGGCCTGGCTTACATAAGTCTTGGATTCACTTAATTTTTTGAGTCATACCCTAACATAATGTTGCAAAATGGATGGGTAGATTGGATGTTGCACCGTCATCGTGATGGGCCCCACAATGCTTTAGGCAGGGTTATAGGAAAGTTGCATATCCATCAGGCTTGTCCAAAGATGAGATTTGTTAAGCCCACTACCATATAACTCATGTACAAGATGCAAGTTTACCATCACGGCACATAGGTTCGAGATCGAATTCATCCATTAGAAAAGCACTAATATCTTAATAATGTCTTAACTCAAAAGTTTGCAAAACAACTTTAAAACACTTCGCTGGAGTTTTCTAACCCACTCACCTTCTTCTTATATTTGGGCTGACCTTCTATGTGGACTAGATTAATTTTGGGAAAAACAAAGTTGGATTAATCAGTGGATATGGATTTGACAGCAGACCAACTTGCCATCATGGTATGTGTGTGGTGTATGGCTTTACACATGTGCTATTAATTAACCTCCCAACAAGAGAGATCTTCAATTTTATGAATGCTTTTAGCACAAGTGAAAACACCCATAAGAGAAGGATGCTACGCAAATACACTTAAAGCTTGAAAAGTAATTTTAAGAATCAAAATCATTTTAAAAAAAAAGACACACACACACACACTTTTTTAACAAAGGCAAGTAGTTTATTAATGCACGAATGCTGCTAATGAAATGATACACAGGTAAGAAAAGGGGGCTAAGCAAATACACTTAAAGCTTAAAAAAATCTTTAAAAAATAAAATAATAATAATAATAATAAAATCATTTTTGTAGCAAAGGCAAACAGGTCCCTAATTTACAACTGATGAAGTGATACAAAGGGTTAGGTGTATGGAAACCTTGGGATGGACGTATAGGGATCTGGACTAGTTGCCATGTACACCTATTTAAACGGTTCACTAGATCCAATCCACTCTTCATTGGCTACCTTTAAAGAATCAGATGATCCAAACCATTCGATCAGTGACAACCAAACATAGGTGGATCATTGCATTCTTAGAAGATAGGCCCTGAGGGATATGTTTGACCATCCGATTGCTGTGAGTTTAAATCAGTAACAAAAAGAAGACTGGACCGAGCCAAATGGACGGCCCGGATGGGTGATATGGATGCCCACAAGTCCAATTGCAACTATGTGCATGGAAAGGTTTTTATACCCTTACCCCCACTATATCATTTATCAGTATGTGATGAGATGACACTTTTTACTAATTAATTTGAATAAATATTAAAAGAAAAAGCTACCTCATGGAAGAAAATATAATAAATAATTTCCTTGGCAAAATGAATATGCCATGCATGACATGTTAGCAGGTGAGGCAACAAAAAGGCATCTCAATGCCCAAGGAGATGAGGGGACCATGAAAGTGGGGCCCACTTAAGGAACAATGATGGGAGGTCTGGTTGGTCTGATTGGATTTCTCTTTCCCTTGGAATAATGAAATAAAATATCAAAAAAAGGATTCCTACAAAAACAATAAATAATTCCGTTGCAAAAGCATCTATGGGAGCTGAGCATGCCACGTGGCCATGCAACGGACCATGAATGAACGAGAGTTTAAGCTGGCGTTGAAACTTGAAAGAGGATCAGATAACAATATTTACAGGAAAGTGGGGCCCACCTTATGCTCACATCAAAAGGGGGACATGGGACCCACTTGGGGAACAAAGTAGCAGAAGCCTGATAGCATGGATCAAATCATTTCTTTTGGACGCTGATGAAATGTGAGTGATGGGGCGGGCCCCATGAGAGGTGCTTGGGCAATGCTTGTCTTGGGGAAAGGTAGCCAAAAGTACATCAAATGGACCCATGCATTTAGGAGCACCTGAAGTCCTCAAAAGGGGAAGCCAACACCACATTTAAGATGTTTGTTGCTTTGCACAGTGCAACCGGCCTAAAAAACTCATACGGACTATTTCGATGCACTGGCTGAACGCGATGGATGATACACAGGCAGTTAAAAATTACTTAATTGCATACCTGGCATGCAAGGCAGTTAAATTGAAGTATGTCCAAATTATTATAAGTCCCAGTTAATTGGTTAATAAACACTTACTGGACAGTTAAAAATAAAATTATTTAATGGTCCAATTACAACAAACAAGTGTCCACAAACAGGCATTAAAATTATTCAACTAGTATGATTTTGGGACCATGACTTAGAGACTGTGGGTCCCACAATTTAACTGGAGTTACCATCTGACAAGTGAACAATTTCTACTGGCTTAAAAAACTCTACGGACTATTTCGATGCACTGGCTGAATGCGATGGATGATACACAGGCACTTAAAAATTCAATTACAACAAACAAGTGTTAGAGACTGTGGGTTCCATAATTTAACTCAGAGTTACCATCTGATAAGTGAACAATTTCTACTGTCTGGGTATCAAGCGTGTCTAATGGCATACGTACGCAGCCAGCTGCCGTAGTGCTGCTTGACTCCCCTTGTGACAACCATAACCGAAGCCCATGTAACGTTTGGCTCTATGCCATGCCAGATTGATTTTAGTTTGGCTATATACCAGATTGATTTTAGCTTGATTTGTTGGTGGGGTGATTTGATTTGAATTACCGTGAGCGTTTGGGCAGCATGTTGGAAATAAAATGTAACTCAAGAAGTGTGATGTAGAGTGGGTAGCAGACACTTTCATGGCCAAGATGGACCAGACAACACCGGATCAAGACCGTCACAACCTTAAAAAAGTCCGTATCTCGCAAACCAAAATAAGTTTTTTCAACATACCATATATGCTTTTGGACAGGAAAAGCTACTTTAGCCAAATAATCTTGCTACACCAGGTTGCCCATGTCGAATTTATCAGATTCCATTAGATCGACAATTGAAAGTGCATTTTATTTTTATTTTTACTATAAATAATAAGTTTTAATTTGATCATAACTTTTGATCCTTTGAATTTTGGCTTAGAAAAATTAGGAGAATAACATAGTTAAGCCAAATTGCACACTTAGTATTTTTATCCGAAAACCATGAAATCTAGTAGGAATCATAACCCTCTATAAATAATAAATTTACTATTTATAGTAAGTTACATTTTTAGAGAGTTTGAGTCTAAAAGTTCCTCCTAAGTTTGAGTTCACTATTTAAATAATTGTATTTCATTTTTTATCCTCAAATTTATTTTAAATTATTAAAAATTATTTTCATTTTCATCCCCCATGGATTCAAGGAATTTTTTTCAGAGGAATTTTTGTGAGGAGTCAAAAGAAATTCCATATATTTGGAAAAGTTATCCCCAATGAATATGATGATCATCGACCACGTCACATCACTCCTTAGAGTGCCTAGAAACTAATTGACAAAAGAGGAGCACTCAATTGAGTTATCTGAATTAGAAGAAATGATGAAAATTTCTCAATACAATTTTTTTCCGTACTTATTGTGGTTTATAAATGATTATTATTATTTTTAAAAAATAAAACTTTATGTTTTTTATTATTTGAATTTGCACAAATTAGATCTCTCTAACATCTAATTAGGAATTTTCCTAATAGAAAAATCATAAATACCTTTTCATGTTTTTTTTTATTTTTTATTTTTTATTTTTTTTACACACACAAATTAGTTAAGAAATCACTCTAACATCTATTTTTCAGGAATTTTCCTAATAGAAAAATCATAAATACCTTTTCATGTTTTTTTTTTTTTTTTTGGTTAATACACACGCCCATGGCGGTAGTGGGATTTCACCACCCATGGGTATCGAACCTTAGACCTTTTCATGTATCACTGTTTTCTACTCTTTGGATTGCAAGGGAATCCATCCTAAGCTATCCCTCCAGAGAAGATGTATACCAACCAACCATTGAGCTACTTGTCTCATTGAGATCTTTCAACCGAGAAGAAGTTCAGGGCATAGTCCTTCCACCAACAGGCCAATGGTTTACATTGCCAAACAATGGCCCACTCATCAGAATTGAAAATTGGTATAAACTTCGCTTGAGTCCTATATCATAAAATTCCTTTTTGGGCCATTTACTCTCTCAAGTGCCATCAGATATGGATGATTTTCCTAGGGAGAATGTATGTCCACCTATCCTTTTGGCGGGCCACAATCACTGTTCATGTGCCATGCATGAGTAATTGTCACTGTACTATGGTACTGAATAGAAAATTTCTTCATCATAGGTCGAGAAAATAATTACACTCATAGTAGTGTTACATCATATGGATTGGCCTTTCGCCATGCCGACATGGTGTCGCTCCACTATCAGGTGGGTCATACTTGTACGAAAAAAAAAATGACCGTTCATAAAATTGAAATTAACGCTCGAGACCTTTTTTATTTTTATTTTTTATACACACACATGCACACCCCCACACACTCACGCCACACGCGCACACAATTGTTCTTACAGTACGGATCGCTTAGATCTAGTAGAGGTGTGGTGGTCACAAGAATCAAAGGGCTAGAATCCTGTGTTTTGCACATTTTAAAAATAGGTCTACTCTTTAAATATACAGATTATGCTACAATTCAAATTGTTAAAATAGCTGATTCAGTTGTGAATATCTATTAATTGGAAATTTGCATTAAGAAGATAGTAGTAACCATCCTTTTTTTCCTTTGAATTTGGACCACTTACTATTTTGCTTTCAGCCAACTATTTTATAGTAATCCATTGGACAGTTAGGATTGCTCGATGACTGTGATTTTAGAAATATGCTCCATCCAAAATGGGACCCACAATTTGATTAGTGTGGATGGCTATGGGTTAGTGCCACATGTGAGGAAGATTAATCACCACCTGTTTTTAAATTGTGTAAGCATAAATAGGAGTGGCCAAGGATCAAAACAGTATGGAGACCTTGCTTTTTGGACTAATAAGTTGCACGACTCGCTTGTAAATCGTATATTTTGTATGTTGATTCTGTAGTGTGGTCCCTCTTAACTAATGGCAGACCTCGTACTTGGGTTGCTTTCACTCAAACTGTCCACTATAACTCTTTAATCATATGAAATTGCTTGCATGACTTATGGGAACGTGGTTTTTGACTTGCGCCAAAGGAATGGATAATATGTATGAGATCCACCTCATCCATCACATGTGTCACTCTTTATTTGTCCATAAGTCAAAAATAAAGTGCACCCAAAACTAAAGTGGTTGCTATTTGGTTGGTAGATGTATTAATTCATTATATTTTAGGTTATTAAGATCAAGCGATACGAATATACAACCAAATCTAAGAGTCAAAATATAGAATTCCATGGTCTAGTCAAATCAACCATATGCGAAAAGACAAGTCAATTCTCTTTCTTGATCTATGATGTAGTTGGAATGAGGATCACATGATCAGCCCTTATTAAAAGTAAGTGGATATACAAACTCACATTATGTGTCTCATCTCTTCTTTCTCTAACTTAATTACGGGTTCACTTGATGAGAGCACGAATATGTGACTCAAAGGTGGACGCATGTTGCCATTTGATGTGGAGTGTGCATTGCAAAGCCTCTCAAGCTCTCCAAGCTCATCTTAGACCTACATGACCACACCAGGTGAAGACAACCTTTGATTTAAGATCGCAAGCGCCCAACAATAGTATTAGAGTGATGATCAATATAATTCTGATGAGAGAAAACAATGAAATAGGTTATCAATATATTATATTATTGTCCCAAAAAAAATAAAAATAAATAAAATAAAAATAAAAATAAAAAATCTACAACAAGCTAATATGGCTACAACAAGGGTCCTTTCTCTTGCTTCGGTGGTAGACTCTTAAGGGCTTGTTTGAGAGCATGGATTTGAAACCCCCTGGATTGGCAATCCTCCTGGTGTATTTGGCAACCTGGAGTGTGAATCAACTTTAATTCAAAAGTATTTATGCATGATATATTTATAGGGGTTTGAATTTAATTACTAAATCAACTTTAAAATCTTTAATTAGTGAGATATATAATTTTTGATACTATGGCTGTGATAAGCCTGCTAAAATATATGCTTTACCTAAAAATGATGAAATTCCAAGTCTCGGATGGACCGTAAGCACAAGATCATGTCTGAGTGACTAACCAACGATTTTTAATCGTTGATTAATATGGACAATGTTTGGACGGTGCTCATTTACATGGATAATGTTTGGACAGTATTTATCATCATTAGTGAGCCGTGTGCCCAATAAAATGATAGTATACATTAACACACATGTTATAATGGCAACTATTGAAATAATTTTAAGCGTAATCCAAGCTAATAAAAGGTGGATTGCAGACTCCCTCAAAGAGGGGATTAGAAACTCCTGAATTTGAAACCCTCAATTACTTTATGCTACTAAACAATTAAGGGGATTAGAAATACCCTCCAATCCCCTTCAATCCACAGTGCCAAACAACCCAGAGTTTCAACACTTGGTCAAGGGTTTGAATACTCATAGGTGGTGAAATCCCGCTACAGCATGAGTGTGTGGTGGTGTGTGCGCGTAAGAGTTTCAACACCTGGTCAAGGGTTCGAGTACTCATAGGTGGTGAAATCCTGCTACAGTGTGAGTGTGTGATGGTGTGTGTGCGTGCGTTAAATAAAATAAAATAAAAAATAAAAATTGTGTGTAGCTACAACGCTACACTAGCATGTTATGAAGCTATCATAGGTTTTATACGCATGGGATATGTAATCATAGAGTGATTCTTTTATTTTCCTTTCAACTTTCAATTCTTCTCCTATATTATTAAGTGAAACTTTTGGATCAGATGGACAATGACTATATTACCCTCACATTAATTAATTTAAGTGACGACAATTTGGACTTATTCGGCTATAAGTGCTACTCATATGCAATGATTGCCATTTAAAGTCCCATTGATTTTCCTCATCATGACTTGGTTATGTACTCATTTTGCTTTAAATCTGATTGGAGTTGGGTAGCCCTTCATGAGGGGCAGAGTACATGTCAATAATCTATGTACACTGCACTGGAAACACCTCATGCACTGGGAATGAGGGCAGTAAGCTTATCAAGTGAGACACATGTTGAATTTTTACGGTTGGATATTGTTTTTCTAATTGCATATTTCATCATATACCAATTTTACGTGCTTAAATAGTGGACCAACATTATATCCAGTCCATAATTCAGTATATTGAAACTGATGAACGGACCGGATTTCTGATACATGTGTTTGCGTGAATATCTGGCACGTTTTTCACCGGCTTACATGAAAGGCTATCTCAACGTTGCTGGAAAAATGATCCTGACCGTTGAATTGTGAAGTTGAATTTAAGAAAACGAATATTTTTAAGTTGGACCCTAGATAAGCACCCTACGACTGCTCATCTACGGTGGTATAGAACAAGGATGGTTCCTGATGTTATACAATCTCCAATGTGGCCCAGTGGGCCAGAAATGCTGATTATCATGAATCATAGCCAGGACTGTCAATGGGCCGAGCTGACCTATCGTCCTTTCTGGTCGGGCTTGGGCTGCAAAAAAAGGCTGAGGGCTGCTCTTGGGGCTAAAATTTAAGCCCCTTTAATAACTAGCCATGGCTTTGCTTAGTTTAAAAGCATGTCAGCCTGGCCCATTTAGGATTTCAAGGACATTTTTTCATATGTCATGGATGATGGAACACGTAATGAATAGCTCATTTGCTTGGGCCTAACATGGGCTTGGACCTAGGTTTATGTTTGTGGGTTGGGCTTTGATAGACATTAGCCTGGCCCAAGACCGACCGGATTACAACCCCAACTAGGACAGGCTTGGCATGGGGGGGAGGTCATAAACATCTACACCGTAAAATCGATTTTTGAGGGAATGAAAAAGACACATTTAGTAGAACCATAACCATAGAATACTGACCCTAATCGAAATGCATACATTTGTCGAAATAACTCTGGCATATCATCACATGTGTGCACTTTATTTTGGGCTAGCAAGGTATCACAATTGCCTCGTTCCATCAATTGTGATACCTTGCTTGTATGAATAGAGTGCACGCATCACAATTGTTCCATACCCTCAATTTTGTGCGAGCAAGGTATCACAATTGCGTCATTCCATCAATTGTGATACCTTGCTTGCATGAATAGAGTGCACATATCACAATTGCGCCATACCATTTGGGTCCTTACTTTTTTTTCTTTTTTCTTTTTTCTTTTTTTGTTTAGCTTGTTAGTATACACCCATGTCAATATGCGCATTCCACTGTTAGTAACCCCCACTAGGGATTGAAACCAAGACCTCAAGTGTTCAAACTACGTATCTCCACTTAGTCTACCAGTTGAGATATGGATTAGGGTGTATGTGGGACCTTACTTTTGCTCTGGTAGTAGACTCTCACGAGTTTCAACACCTGGTCAAGGTTCGAGTACCCATGGGTGGTGAAATCCCACCATGGGGTGAGTGTATAAGGTGTGCGTGCATGTGTAAAACAATATAATAATATTAAATAAATTTTGCTGTACATCTTACCCCTTCAACATACCCCTTATATTGGACAAGGGTACCTTAAAAATGATAGGCCCCAATTAGTAGAAAAATGAGGTTGGTGGACTCATATGGTGAGCTACGCCATTGGAATCAATGGATAACACCAAATCAACATATAAATATAGCCCACATAGTGAGCGGATCATCCTCAATGGATAACACCAAATCAACATATAAGTATGGCCCACCTAATGAGCATATCATCCTCATTTTTTAAAAGGGTAATCATTTTAATTTTTTACTAAAAAAGCCACGTGACGTGAAATAGATTGTTACTGGATGCATTCCATCTAATATTAATGAAAGAGAGCTATGTGTGTATATACATGCATGGAACCTACGCTTAAAAAGGTAAAATCGTTATTTTAAACGGGCTCTTTACTTTTCACACCAGTGAAAAAGTCGGTGTAGATGGTACCACCCTACTAAGACCTAGTTAGAGATGGGCTGTCCTATTATGGAATTATTAAAGCCCATCATGATGTATATGCTTTATCCATGCCGTCCATCAATTTTGACAGATCATTTTAGGGCATGAGCCTAAAAAGTAAGCAGATTGAAGGCTCAAGTGGACTACACTACAAGAAGCAGATCAGATTGAATTCTTACCATTGAAAACTTCTTAAGGCCCAGTATGATGTTTATTTGACTTGTTCATAAGGTCACATGAACACATACAATGGGAAACATAAATACCAACTTGATTCCCCCCAAGAAAATTTCAACATTAAGCTTTCAATCTCTATGGATTAGTGTGCAGTTGTTCACTTGAGCGTTTAATCTACGTACTTTTTTTACTCATGCCCTGAATCGTCTATCAAAATGGATGGACGGCATGGATAAAACATATACATCATGGTGGCCCCTAGATAACCCTTGATAGGATGTCTTTAGTTAAGTCCTAGTGAGAGTGGTACTTAATCCGTGCTATGAAAAACAGTCATCCACAATGTGTAGAGGTATAGGACCTATGCTGAAAAGGCAAAATCGTTATTTTTTGCAAAGACTTTTTCATTTTGGGTTCCATGCATAATGCCTTAACATGGTGCTTTTACATTGATGGCAGCTGAATTGCATCCAGCACAATGTCTGCTACTAACGGAGTTTCAGATCATCTTTCACTCTAATATTAGAAAAGGCCATTCCAGGCCATCGCGTGCAAGCATCTGAACATTTAACAGCTTCTATTTCTGGTTCAAAGGCCTGGTTACCAGGCATACCTCTATTATTGAGTTTATAATGTTAAAGAAGCTCAAAACCAAGGAAAATCTGCACAACAAAAAGGAAATTACAGGGCCTATCTTTGATGCAGGGAAGGACGTATCGAAGTCGAGCATGATTTTCGTCATATTACTCAGGTGGATAATTACTCTAAATCCACAGAACTTTTCTGAACTCTTCACGAAGATGCCTTGAATCAACGAGAAAAATAGAAACTAAAAGTAATTCTAAAAATTATAGATATTCAAAAACAAAATTACAACCCTTTAAATAATGTTATGAACCCAAAGGAGAAGTTTTGGAATCAAACTACAACAAAAACTCCTTAACATCGTGACTTTCTATAAATAGTAAACTTACTGTTCATAAAAGGTCATGGTTTCTACTAACCTCATGGTTTTTGGTCAAAAATAGTAAGTATCCTATTTGGTTTAACCATGTTGTTCTTCTAATTTTTCTAAGCACTTTCTGTGTTGGACACAACTCCTAAAGATCAATGGATGAAAAGTTACAATCAAACATAGTAGGTTTGACCGTTGATCTGATGGAATCTTGCAAATTAGGCACGGGCAATCTAACGTAAGTAGGTTGGTTGGCTAAAGTAGCTTCTCCTACCCTAAAATCACATACGGCATGTTGGATAACTCATTCCAATTGCCAAATATGCTCATTTTAAGGTTCAGATGGTTTGGATCACTTTCATCTTCGATTGAATCTTTCCTAATTCATCTTGGCTATGAAATTGTCTACTACCCGCTTTACATCAATCTTCCTTCACCCTCAATCTCAAAAGCTACTCATCTTAATATGTAAGTGCTAAATGCCAGCGGGCTTCTGCTCCACTACAAGCATCACAAGAAAGCACATGTAAAAATGAAAAGGCTCAGACCATTCTCCATTCTAAAAAATAAGCTTGCTCTAGTTTTTTGTGGCTTCGTGCTTTCTGCCCCATTGTTTTGTAATCATATTCTTGCGGGTGTGCCGTACGTGTTTACCTATAATAGGGGCTTATTCGACCATCCGATGCGGCTTGGAAACATGACACAAGGCATCCCCATTGAAAGATCAACCTCCGTTTCTTAATTGTGATAAAATCAAGGCCCTACGTGGTGACATGGCTGAGTGGCCAAAACCATTAGATGGTCTTGATCATTGGACCATATCTTATTTACGATGACACATTGAACAACATAAATCCAAGGGCCAAATCATAAACATGATTATCAAACATAGCTTACTCACAGTATTACAAACTCTACATTTGGCCCCAATGGGCTAAGCATGCAAAAAGCATATTTCAATGTGGCCTATGAGGTCCTACCATGATGTATGTGTTTTCATCCATGCCATTTATCATTTTGCCCCCTTAATTTAGGGCATTAGTTTTAAAAAAAAAATAATAAAAAAAAGAGATCCAGATCCCAAGCTCAAGTGGACCACACTACATAATACCATCTAATCTATTCATAAGGTCTTACGAATATAGTCTTCATCCAAGGGGTCATTTGGCATTGTGAATTCGAGGGGATTTGAGGGGATTTCATTGTTTGGCAACATAACATAATTGGGGGTTTCCAATCCTCCTTTTGAGGTGAGAGCTTGGATTACACATGAAATCATTTCAATACTTGCAGGTGTAACATGTGTGTCACTAAAAACTCTCGTTCTATTGGGCACATAGCCACTAATGATGATTAGCACTGTCTTAACATTGTCTAGCACTGTCCAAACATTGTCCATGCAAATCAGCGATTAAAAATCGTTGGTTAGTAACTTAGACATGATCTTCTGCTTGTGGCCCATCCGATACTTGGAATTTCATCATTTTCGGGGCAAAGCATATATTTTAGCGGGCTTATCACAACCATTCTGTCAAAAATTACATATCCCACTAATTAGAGATATTAAAGTTGATTAAATTCAAACCTCTATAATTATACCATGGATAGATACTTTTGAATTAATGTTGATTCACATTCCAAGGTGCCAAACATATTTGGAAAATTGCATCATGAAGGTTTCTAATCATGGGGTTTCTTAATCCATGTCCCCAAATAGGCCCCAAGACTTATATAGCCTTGGGAAGCTTTCAACCCTAGGCATCTAATCCACATAATTTTTAAGTGTATTTCACTTTAGGGCCTGTTTGATTTTCTAGCTCAAATGTAATTAGCTTGTAAATGAGTAATCATTATTTACCAAGGTAATTACATGTATCTTTCCCTGTGTTGACTTGACTAGTTACTTTTCAAACACTTAAATCCAAAAAATTGTAAAACAAATATGGGGCCCTCCATAATGTGTGTGGCTTATCCACACCGCCCATTCATTATGCCAAATGAATTTAAGGCATGAGCCTTAAAATTAGGCAAATACAAAGCTCAAGTGGACCACACCACATGAAATTGTGAGAATTAAATGCCTACAATTAAAAATTTGTTGAGACTCTTAGAAGTTTTAGATCAGGCTTATATTTATATTTTTTACCTATTCATGCATATGTGACCCTATGAACAAGTTAGATAATGAACAAACCTCAATATGAGCCTAGTAAAATAATCAACTTTCAACGGTAGATAAATTAAGTCTATTGTTTCCTTTCATGTGGGCCAATTAAACATTAGATCTTTCTAATTTTTTCGGATCATACCTTAAAATATTCTAATAAAATAGATGGATGACACAAATTTATCATATACATTATAGTGAGGCCCATGAATTTAAGTTAACATTTTTGAACCGATTTTCTAAGTGTAATTACTCGTTCAACAAGTGAAAAAGTAATAATAACTTATTTACCAGGTATTTTTACTGGGATCATGGAAAATCAAATAGGCCCTTAGGATACATATGATCCACCAAAGTCAATGAATCCCTGACTATAGTACCCACTTAAAGCTCCATTGTAATATATGTGCTTTACATCTATACCATCCATCCAAAGCTAAGTTAGGGCGTGATCATACCGTGAGAAATAATACTAATTGAATCTCCACCGTTACAAACTTAACGGGACCACCGGAATACTTATTTGCCATCTTGCTTGTTGATAAGGCTATAGGCCTGGATGAAGGGTCTACACTAACATAAGCATGACCCAAAACTTCTATAGCCTATTGGAGTTTTTAATAGCCAATTATTACTATTTTCGGTATTACGATCCATTTAAGATCAAGATCTGCTCATTTTTTCAGTTCATGCATGCGCCAAGATGAGTTTTCAAAAAATGAATTGATGGTGGGGAAATAAGACACATAAATCAGGGCCCCATGGTTAGGGATCCCACCCACCCTCGGTGGATAGTGTGGATAAAACATATACATCATGGTGGGCCCCACGGATCTTAGGCCACGTCGTGAAACAGGAGTCTCCCTTGGCACGCATGTAACGTACCTCTGAAGTGGTGTGGAGATTTATAACCGTTCATCAAATATATAAAGGCCAAACGACCGGATAGATATGAGCATCAGATCATTTTTGAACTCGAAGCCTTCAAGGTGCGATCAACGTGATAAAGGGTCCCAATTCCCTACCTCCAAACTACCACATGTGTGGGAGGTGGGCCATGGAGTTGCCTCCACGTGTCAAAACCCCCCTAACAGGACCATTCTAACGGCTGATCCACGTCAGCGGAAAACACGGGCATGAGCGCACGCGCGAGGGACAGTACCTCACGTGTGTATCAAACCCGGGTTAAGGTCATGGCCGTTCGCCGGTTACAACAAAGAGGGCCCGGGCGCCAGTTGCTACGTGTCAGCGATCAAGGTATAGCCTCTCTGGCACGTGCTAGATCCACGTCAGCGGAAGCTGCAGTGGCCTGCAAGTAGAGAGCACACGAGCGCGGGGACTGTGCATCACGTGCATAACTAACGACGATTAGCTGGAAGCTAACCATGGTTAAGACTGTAGTAAACGGCGTTCGCCGTTAGTATAAATATCATCTCCGTCTTTTATAACCGCAGAAAAAACTGAGAACGAAAGCTGCTCTTCTTCTTCATCGTCCCTCTGTAAAACCTCGGAAAAAAACCCTAATTTTCGTAAGCCCCTAGCTTTCACAGAGAGAGGGATCGATGCTCCTGGAATGGCTGTTCGAATGGCGCGTTTTCCGACACAATCGAGCTGAAAATCCAGCTTAAGAGATGTTTTAGTGGTGGAAACGACGATTCGTTACGTGTTGAAATCGAACCTTGGAGTTGTTATCGTGTCGCAATAGAAATGTCCGATTTTGTTCGAGAATCTAAGCGCTTTTTTTTTCTTTGCTTTTATTGATTTTTTCTTTTTTGTTCCATCTTTCGGTGCGGTGCTTTGATTTAGTCGTTGTTCTTCGCGTTTTGATTGGAGAATCGCGAAAAGAAACCGTTCAATGCTTTGTTTCTAGACGTTCTTAGATTCCTTCGTAAGAAAAAGTTCAGATTCCAAATCGATTCTCCGATTTTTGAAAGGGAGAGAGAGGGTGACGAGTCGTCCGGCGTACGTTAGCATTTCCTTTAAAAATCGAGAGTCAGTTCCTGCAAACGTCAGGATTTCCGCTCTAAGGGAACACAGAGAGAGAGAGGCTTTGCTCTGTTTTATAATGTATAAAAGCAGTTGAAGAAGAAACAGAGCGGAAAAGTTCTAAATCCTTTTTCTCTGACGTAATCCCTGGAAGAATCTCGAAAGCCTTCAAATTTCGATTGAAATCGAGGCTCCGATTTCTAAAATGTTCGAGTTCTTGGCGGACTCCGACGTCGAAATCGGCTCCGAAACCTTGAATTCCAGCAAAAGCTCCATGAGCAGCGACAGCTGCAGCAGCTACAGCCGCCTATCCTTCGACGCCCTCGAAATCCCGTCGAAAACTACTCCATCTCCATCCCCAGACAACTTCCTCTCGCTGAAGCCCCACCGATCTTCCGATTCCGCATGGGAGGCGATCCGGACCGCTGCTTTCCGCCGCAAGGCCGGCCTGAGCTTCCGGGACTTCAAACTCGTCCGTCGGATCGGGAGTGGTGACATCGGGAATGTCTATCTCTGCTCTCTACAGATCAACAACAGCAGCAGGACCAGCAGCAGCAGCGAAGAGAGCTGCTTCTATGCGATGAAGGTGGTGGATAAAGAGGCTGTGGCATTGAAGAAGAAAGTCGAAAGAGCAGAGACGGAGAAGAGGATTTTGCGGATGCTCGATCATCCGTTCTTGCCTACGCTTTACGCTGAATTCGAAGCTTCGAATTTTTCTTGCGTCGTCATGGAGTTCTGCTCCGGCGGGGATTTACATACCCTCCGCCACAAGCAGCAGGGGAAGCGATTCTCTTTGAGCTCTGCAAGGTCCGTTAATGGAATTTTCTTTTATTTTTTCCCCACATTTTCTATTTTTCTTCCCCAAAAATAAGGCCGAAATGGTTTTTTCTTTTCTCCGTCTTCTTCTGATTTTTTTTTTTTTAAAATGCATTTGTTTATGAAATTACATTATACTTCCCAATGCTTGAAATTTTGAAATGGGATTTTTTTTTCTTTTAATCTCCATGCAGTAATATGAGACTCGTTTCGGCTCTGCAATGAATGTTTATGGAGAATCACATTATATGCTTTTTCTATTTTTTTATTTGATTTTTCTCTTTCTAGAAGTATTTCTAAATCGAGTTTTTTAATCTGCATTTTAAGGTTCTACCTGTTTGAGCAATCCCAAGCTCCCTTTTCAATTTTCCATATTATAAAAATGTAATTTTCTTTCCCCATTTTAATTGTGTATACAGTTTTAATAAATGATTAATATATTAGCCTTTTTAAGAAAATCATATTTCCCCCCCTTTTCCCAAATCAGGTGGGAAATGATTTTCGAAATTTCCAGAAGACGGTTGAGAACGTAGCTGCGTACCACCCAGTGGACGGTTTCGATCATATGATCTAAAATATTGTGGTTTATGTCATCCACTTGGGGACCCAACTGATTGGATAAACAAACCATGGGCCCCACTTTCTGTAATGCATGCATCAAGACCCTCCAAAACCTTAGTATTTAAAAATTCTTTTTGTTCCGGCGTTCGTTATAGGACGCTATTTTATATTTTCCAATCTTCTCACGTATTGTCAAAAGAAGAAATTCCAACTTGCGCCTTGCAAACATCCGTTAATGGAAGAGAAGAGGAGAGAGAGTAAAATACTAATTTTCTATTGTTCCTGCACTGAGCGTATCGTTCACTTGGCAGCTGAAGAAATCGGTTTTCGTTTTCCGTTTCCCTTTTTACCCTTCTGTGCAGAGATAATTTCCCTGACCAGTGCCGCAAACTTCCATATATGTCCTTGAGAGTGAAAACGTCATTTTTGAAAAAGGAAAAGGGTAATATCCCGACTTTTGCCAGTTTTACCCATTTTCCGTTTCAAAGCATGAATTATTTCCCGAGTTTTTGCCCTTCCCTCCTTGCAAAAATCATCTATATGGTGAAATCCCAGATCACGAGCTGAATCTTGAAAGTCTGCGCTCAAATCAAATAAAAAAGAAAAAAAATCATTTTTCTTTCGTTTTTATTGTTTTTGTAAGCTACTGGGACGGGTTAAACCAGAAGCGAAGACTTCATTTTGGTGTAGTGGCGTGCTCGTCCGGCATTAGTTTCTCCGTACGGCATCATATGAACGGTTGAAAATGGGAATTGGCCAAGAGAATGCCGTGATGAGAGGTCGGAACACATGTCAGAGATGATCGGACTCATCAAACCTGTTAGAAAAAATTCCAGCTCCAAATTCAATGCACACGTGTGGCTCATTTCATGGCGCTTTAGCAGTGATGAATGGCCTCGATTCTGACACGTGTTCCGCCCTCTAAGACGATCGCCCCCTCGATGAAAACCATTCAAAAAATCGCACCCGTGCGATCGATGGTGACTAGCAAATGCTTGTGCTGAATGGCGTCCTTCGATTCCCCATAGATGTCAGTATCATCACTTTTTGACCGTGACACGTCAGCGAAAGCACCTACCCGTTGGACGGTCTGGATCATCTAGGGTGCTAGTGGGACCCATCGAGTAGCACATGTTGGATGTGCGTGAATCTCACGCAAAAGGAAGAAACCTGAAATTCCATACCTATCCTCCCATGTTTGCATGCTCTAGTTAGTAGAACCACCGAGTCATGATATCCTGACTCACCTGAGTCAACTTGTTTACTTGAAGAGCGAGTCTATCAAACAGTCTCTGACGTTCGTAGCTTCATTCCTTTATGCAGGTTCTACGCTGCTGAAGTCCTTCTAGCCCTGGAATACCTCCACATGCTCGGCATCATCTACCGTGATTTAAAGCCCGAGAACGTACTCGTCCGATCGGATGGCCACATAATGCTTTCCGACTTCGATCTCTCCCTCACATCCGACGAATCCAATCCGTCCCTCGACGACTCTTCCCCACCCGAACCCCCCTCATCTTCCTCCTCCACCGTCCATTGCCTCCCACACTTTTTCCGGTCTCGCAAGGTCCGAACCCTTGCCTGCAACCGCCAATTCATAGCTGAGCCCGTGAACGCTCGGTCCCGCTCTTTCGTCGGGACTCACGAGTACGTCTCCCCAGAAGTCGCGTCAGGGAAGTCCCACGGCAATGCCGTTGATTGGTGGGCCTTTGGGATCTTCCTCTACGAGCTCATTTATGGCCGCACGCCCTTCTCTGGAGAGACCAACGAGGTCACGTTGAGGAACATTGTCCGCAAGCCCTTGAATTTTCCCGGAGATCCAGTGTGCGGCTCAGATGCTCTTGCCAGGGACCTGATATCTGGGCTGTTGGTGAAGGATCCGGACAGGAGGGTAGGGTCCAGGCGTGGGGCAGCCGAGGTGAAGACCCATTCCTTCTTCAAAGGTTTGAATTTCGCACTCATCCGGTCCTGTCGACCGCCTGAAATACCGGGTTTGAGACGGTCGAGAACCTGCTACGAGAGGAAGAAAACGGACCGGTTCGACTACTTTTAATAGGGCGTATCGGAAGATTGGCCCCACAGCCTCATTTTCGTCGCAGGCCGTGTTATAGAGTATTTTTAGTACATGGGGTCTACCGTGGGAATGTTTTGACGATCCCCATATACATGGACACTACTAAGGATGGCTACAGAAATTGATGATCGCGATCATCTGATTGATGGCATTCAAACGAATGGTTGAAGAGAAACTATTAATAGGCAAGTACTCACTCCAATCATGTAGATACCGTAACGGTTTTCGTTTTTCTTTCTTTTTCTAGTCCATGTTATGTTATATCTAACGTTATAGGATCAAGTATGGGCCGATATGTGCCGGATTTTGGGCCATTTAACGTAATTCAAGAATATTTTATTAGAAGCAAACTAAGTTGGTTGTCCATATTTTGGCTTCCGGCTACACCATGGATGAGTCTTCACTTGAGATTTTACCTGTCTGTTATCCAAACCATCCGCACCGTTGGGCCAATGGTTTGGTAAATCACCACCGTTGATTTGGAAGGGTATGGGCTGGATGTTAGAACAGTGCAGCTCTGGCCTTGGTGGGAACTATTGCTGCTACTTTTTCCTAAAGACAAGTTGGTATGCCTTGATTTAGGGTTACGAATTTGGACTGTACAAGCTTTAAAGAATTTTGGGGTCAGTCCAATCCCCGGTGGGACCCCCATGATCGATGATGGGGTCCATCGCAAGAATTTTGGGGCCAGTCCCATCCCCGTTGGGACCCTCATGATCGATGATGGGGTCCATCACATGTCACGGTGGGGTCTACAGAGCTCGATCGAATCAACCCCATGGCACCTTTTCCCATTTAAGATAGCACATTTACACGATATGCATGTGTTCATGTAACACGTGTGTGCAATCTATCCAATTACTGGGTGGGCCAAACCATGTACATGATCACGTGAAACCTAGATCTGGGTATATGGATCTAATGACCTGTTGGGAACCGATGGATGCCAAAACCCGATGGCATTTGGGTCCGGCTCTTCAAGAATGAGATTGGGAGCTGGGAAGACTTCTTAGCATTTGGGTCATGGTCTTCAAGGATGAGACCCGAAGTTGAGAACAGACGAACCTAGTTATGACGGTGTGGGTACTGTGGACCCAACCTAAACTTGACCCGTTAACGGTCCCATTTGGAGCTGACGAAGGGCCCACATGCTGAGTTACGTGATGATTGGACCCATCCATGTGTGTGCGCTCTTTTATAACAAAAATAATGTTACACGGAAAGTTGTGAACGTTTCAACTCAAGGCGGAAAGTTGACTGTTATGGGCACAAGACTAAGCTCAGAGTTATGAGCATAGTAGAGGGAAGGACTTCCAATTCGACATTAGTTACGCCTTCACTCTGAGGCCCTAGGCGGAATGATCTGGGGCCGAGGCCGTCGACTGTGAATTCAGAGCGGGATCCTATAATGCTTCGAGGGTAAGGCGGTCTATTCGGGATTTGGATCGGAATCCACTAATGAGCAAGACCAGGAGGTGTCCCACTACTAAACGATTGGTGATGGTTACTTAACCGCGCACATCTACACGATCACATAACGACTGGGTAGCCAAATCACTCGCAGGACCTGACAAATGTCTTAAGATGCGTCGAGTTATGCGGACATGTCCATCTTAGGCGATGGGGTATATATAGCGTCTTGTGGGGGAGGAAACAAGTACGTAAAATCTCACACCCTCTACAATACAACTTAGACTCGGATTTCCTTGACCTGACTTAGGCATCGGAGGGTCTCCTGTTTAAGCCAGTGTCTCCTTTTGTAACACTCTAAAATTTGGGGGTCGCGTATACACTCGACTCTCAATTTTTTCGGTGTCACTTATAATAGATTTTACTAAATTGTGATTAATCAGGTTTAAAGGCGCAGCATGGAATTACTTGAAACATGAGACACAACCACAACGAGTCTACTAAATTGAAAGATACTAAATATAAACAAGTTTAAAATAATATAAATGGGTCGCACAAGGCGTTGCTAATCAAAATTACAAAAGAATATGTCCAAAAGAATGTGAGTTGAGTCCAACACCCAGCTATCTGCAATCCGTCTACTAGGCCGACGGAGAATCATCCATCAGCTGGAATTACGACAACTCGTCTTCTTTGTTAAGACTCGCGTCGCCAGGCTCCTCATACTCTGCATCACCTGCATTTACGGAAGAGTCTGGTTAGTGTTTTAAACCACCGTCCTAAAGTGAGAGTGAGTGATCAACTCAGTAGGTGCTATTAACTCTAAGTTATAATAAACATCAATTATATTATGAATTTAATGAAAGATAAGTATTCGTAAATGCCTAACTAATTTTGTTAATGCAGGTGCATGATAAATGATATGATGTATGATGTCACGCTCCAAATTCAAAAACCGAGTTCACAAAATTTTCGATCGCCGAATCCGGAGCCGACAGCCTCTGTAGAACCCCATTCTCGGCTCCTACCGCCCATTCGTCAGGTTCCGATCTTGAAATGCTACGAGGAGGATTTTCAACGTCAGTTTGATTCATAATAAGCATAACTAAAGGCATAACCTACAAACAACAACCAAGAACTTCATTAAATTTTCACTATGATCAAAAACTTTATAAGTACAATGAGCATAAAGGAAAAATACATTGATGATGAATAAAAACTCCAAAACGATCTGCTAAGTGCTCCTGCCTCAACGCTGCTGCGAACCAACGTCACCTGCACGCAACGATCGTGCATAAGCTTATAGAAAGTTTAGAGGGTGGTGAGAGTGTGCGCAAGGTAGTAATATGATCATGCAATATCAGAGTAATGCGGAATATGCAGATGGATCCATGAAAACCATTAGTTGTCCCAAAGCTATGCGATGCAAGACATGAATGATATTGGTCATCCCAAGGCCATGCGATGTGAAATGCAACTCAAGCATACAAATCCTAATCTATGTCCACACATCAATACAGCTCAATTCTGGGATATCACCGGGGTCTAGTACACTCTAAATCAGATCGTCGCCTCATCGCATGCAATAAGGTAAGTGGAAGAGACCTCACTATCCGTTTGCCAATATCGGGCTCGACTCGTCGATAGCGGACCCATTCCTCGAGCTGGTCAGACTCAGCCTAGCATTGCTCCCTACACTCGGGCGGGTAAGGCCGCACCCCATTCCAACCGACCACGACATAGTGGAGAGCGCAGTCATCTGGTAATCGGTACTCGACGTCATCTACCCACTCGGTCTAGACGTTGGAGCAACCTCTTAATACCATAAGGGTTTAGGGACTTTCACCCAGGGATATCTATAACACCCCATGTAGAATAAGATTTTCGATATCCAATCCTGCCAACCACGATACGTCTGTGGAGGCTACAGCCCTGATGTCGCTAGGGAGTACAACAACCATATCACACAATGCGAAATGCATGAATCAAACTATCCAATCATGCAGCAATCCTGCGCGTATCGTGCGCTCATGTAGGGCAACATCGTCCAATCGGGGTCACATAAACAATCTGTCCGAAGGTATATGCTATGATCAATCACTTCTCATATCAAGCATACATATGATGCGTATGATCGTGAGTCATAAAATTATACTAAACATGTTATAAAGTAATGCACTATCCTTACAATGCAGGTGGGCCTAGATGGCCTATACACAACAAGTACGGCCTATCAATGGGCCCTAGGGAGAGTCATAATGTGGACATCCAACCAACATTGTACTCGCAATGTGGACGTCAAACAAATATTGCTCCTAAGGCACGGCCTACACTGTAACTGCCACACACATTCATTACATTGGGCCTAGCTTATGGGCCTCACATACATCGCATCGGGTTCCGAATACACATTAGGTGGGCCTCGCACCTGGGCCTCAAATATATTACAATGGGCCTCTTATGCCAGGCAGGCTACATTACATAGGCCGCATTATATGGGCCACACTAATGGGCTTCAGGTATATCAAGTAGGCTACACCGATGGGCCTTATTTATATCAAATTGGGCCCAACCTCATGTATATTTGAGATCTGTCCTATTCATAAGTTAACATAGAGATAAATGAGATGAAATAATATCAGCTTAATTGGAAACCACCACGGCCCTAGAAGTTTGAACGGTGGGTGTCACTGTCCTTTATTTAAATGGTGGGGCCCACTCGCATTTTAGATCTGTTTCGTCAATTTTCCCATGCCATAAAATGATCTCATAAATGGTGGACGGTATGGATGCAACACATGCATTATGGTGGACCCCGCCGTTCAAATAGTGGACGGTGTCAATATACATTAATATGGAGCCTGCCACCAATAGAGGAGTACCTAGGTGGTTGTTGCACAAGCGGTTGCACTAGGAGGGCAAAATGGGTCCCACGTAGGGCCCACCACCATATACATATTATATAATATATAATATGTAAAATATAGTATACAATATATATAATATATAATATAATATATTATATAGCGGTGGGACCCACAGAACTCCCTATCGTCAGATGCCAGTGGGCCCACCATCAAAACAGATGGATGGCATGCACAAACACATACATCAGGTGGGGCCTACAGCCCACTGACGTACACAGGGAGAGAGAGAGATATAGAGAGAGAGAGAGAGAGTGAGGGATATACAGAGAGAGTGAGGGCACGTGGCCCATTTTCACCCTTTTCTTTTTCTTTTCTTTTCTTTTCCTTTTTCTTTTCTTTTCTTGTTGACACAACAGGGGTGGGTCCTACGTAGGGCCCACCATGCATATGTACATGGGGGGGGGGGGGGGGGGGGCAGCGAGCTCGCTGACGCTCAGCTCCCCACGAGGTCGAGTTGTGTGGGCCCCACCGTTGAGGTGGTCATACATCTGATCCTCCAGTCAGATGCACCGTTCCAGCGTGGGCCTAGGTCTCAAAAATCAAGTCAGACTGTGACTTGTGTGGGCCATACCAGATACAACAGTTGAGAGGGCTTCCCTCTATTTAAAATATTCATAATCATTATTAGGCCTACCGAGATGGGGTCCACAAATTCAGCCCACCCATCGTGGGTGTCCCACTTGAATGAAGGGTCAGGCAAGTTCCAGCCGCATCCAAAACTTTGGTGGGTCCCACGTGCAGGCCACCCTCTAGGGATAGATACCAAGGCCTCACGTGTTGAAACGTGGTATCTACACTTAGTCTGCCCGTTGAGCGATGGAACTGGGTGTGGGATCACACCAAGGTGGGCCCCACACGTGGAATGGAGGGTGTGGATGGGTCCCATGGACCCCACGTCAGGTACACCCCTATGTTAGTACACACCCATGCCAGGACACACTCCATGTAGCCACCTCCACAGGGATCGTTACCATGACCTCAAGTGTTGCAGCGAGGTAACTCCACCCCGTCTACCAGTTGAGTTAGGAGTTTGGGTGTGGGTCCCACGTGCCAAGGAAGGCTCCACATGGACATGGTCCCACCGTCCAGGTGGTGGACGGTTCAGATACAACACATACATCATTGGTGTGGCCCTTTGGAGGGATGGAGGACGGAGGTGGGTCCTATTGACCCCACCGTTAGTCCACACACACCATGTTAGCTACACCCACTGTCAACTATACTCGCTATCAGATAACACCTCACTGTTAGCCATCGTCCGCCTGGACGGACGGTGTGGATGCACACCTCATCAAGGTGGGTCCCACATGGCCCACATGTTTGGATCAGCCTTATGTTTGTGTTTTGCCCATGGCACTTACCAGCCATGAAGATAGTGGGATCCACATCAATGGATGGCATGGATGAGGTCATGCATCAGGTGGGCCACAAGCCATCATACACAAAGAAAAGAGACAATGGAGAGAGATAGATCGGTGAGGATGGAGGGGCCCCGCCACTATGGGCCCCTCTTGCATACAAATATACATCAAGGTGGGTCCCACATATATGGACCCTTAATCAAATAAAATAAATGAAAGACACAGATCTAAGATCACCCATCGGCCTCTTCTTGCACCATATGCTTTCTTAGCTCCTTAGCTTCGATCCCAATGGAGGAGATGAGGTTTGGATGGTTGAGATGGGGGATGAGAGGGTGGGAAGGTGGGCCACACTTGTAGTTTGAGAGAAATGGGGAGAGGCTTGGACGTATGGATTTTTCTCTTGCTTGGGAGAGAGTTTTTTTTTTTGAAAATGAGAGAGAGAGAGAGAGAGAGAGAGAGAGAGAGGTGATAGATGTTTGATATGGTAGTGATGGGTGTAAGAGCCACTTTATTTGACTTTTGGGGTAAAATGTGTAAGAAAAGTATGGCTTGTGTAAGAGATTTTTGACTTTAGGGGTTGCTTGGGGAAGGGTAAAAAAGTGATGTGTACTTGACATGTACTTAACATGTGATGGATTGATGAATTGATGTGACATATTATAGAGATTCTCTTGGGTTTTGCAACGCACAGCGTTTTTCTCGCACCGAACGTTGGCCCACATCTCTTGACCTAGGTATCGCCTCAGCACGCGAGTCGCGGTATCGGAATTGCAGCGACGACGCGGTCGCTATGGTAATGGTCTTGGGTTGAGTCGATACGGGTTGAAGGCATATGAATCAGGGTCACGCGTAAATATCGGTTAAGGGTCAAAGGTTGCCGAAATTCGACCAGTAAGACCACGAAAGTGTATGAAACGGTACGGTCTAGGATACGGGGCTTTCATATGACCTCGCAACAACACTTCCTCGAGCGACTCCATTTAACGATCGCGTATGACCGATACTCCCTCATTGCGACCTTAACTGCTGAGTCGCCAACCTAATTAGTACGATGCGACATGATAATGTGAGTCGAGTTCTTAGTTAATTTCGTTCATACAATAGGTTAGGGAAACTGATACACTCCACGTATCAATTCCTTTAACTAGTTGCGGTACCATGACCTCTCAACTCGTGAGATCAGGGCTCCGCGATCCGTGATCCTGTCGGGTTCCCCACCCCGACTTCAAGCACATGGGGAGTGCTGAGAAAAGGGATCGCTCGCGGTTACTACAGGGAGGCTCGTCACCCCAGTGTAGGCCGACAGCTCGAACACAATATCTCATTCCACCATGCTCGGCTCTCGAGTCAGTGGATCGGTCTCAGATAGTTATCAATGAGCTCCAATGGTTGAAGGGTGTTCTAGGTTCCATACAGTTGTGGGCGAACATGGTTAACAAACATGAATGATCAGTATGTGAACTAGACCTTGCGAGTACAGGCGTGTACAAGACAGACGACATTGGGTACAAATGACCCATGTAGTCCAACTACTGTCGCCCATCCGTACTCGTCCAAATCCGCCGGCCTAGCCTCAAGGAAATCCTACCAATGGGCCACCTTCTCTCACCTCAGTTTCTTGACCATCCTAGGGATTTGAGGGTAATCCATAACATGCCAACAATCAGAGTTATCATCTAGCAATATCATGCATCCATACTTCCCAACATAAAATTCTGATTTTCCTACTAGGCAAAGCTAACAATGCCGTGAAATAAAGGTGCATGTATGTTGTGTGGGTCAGTGAGGAAGCTAAGCGTTTCATATATATCATAGGACCAAAATGTATAAGGGTTAATGAATCATACATGTTCTAAGGTCACATAATATAAGAATCAAACAAGACATAAACATGTAATCATCAATTTTATACATAACATGTGAAGGACAACAAACATTTATAACTATTTCATGTTGATTGAAAGGATTAAAAGTAAGGTCTTTCCTAGGGTCATTCTAGATTCGCTAAATACATCACCCAAGCAATCAAAATCATTAGACTCATAATAAAATTGGTGCTAGACCACTTAAGGATAATAGTCTGCACCTATGGATCATTGAGATCACGGAAATGACCTAGAAGTGTTGAACTCGAAGTTGATCGGCGGAATCCTAAGCCAATGCACTTGCATGTTAGAATCTCATGTAAATCCACCCTCAACATAAGGGGTTTCAAAAAGATGAGAGATATATCTTCCTAAATGGCGGAGAGGGGTTCTCCATGTTGTGGATGAGGAATTTTCTTGAGGGAGAGGAAGGGGTTTGCAAGATGAAGCTCCTTTGGGCCCCACTTTGATTTACAGTCCACCTTCTCTCTTACCTTCACTCTCCTTCTCCTCTCTTTACTCTCTTTGCTCTCTCTTTACTCTCCTTGGTGGTTGCAGTAAAGGTGGGAGTTATGAGAGAATGAGCTAGGGCTTTATTTCCTAGACTTCGGCTAATTGGCCTTAAGTTTTCAACAAATTCCCACAATGGCCCTGTAGGGATCCCTTTTTGCTTTGGGGAGACCCTATCACCCCCTTGGCCACCAAATTTGGTGTGTAGGTGTCTCACGGCCCGATGAGGGGCCATGCAAAATTTGAAGACAATTAGACATGGAGTTTCCTCGCATGGCTCCGATCTTTAAATGGCTGTACGAGGTCCATTCTGGTTGTTGGGGTGGTTCTGGTGGCCCCCTGGATATGAAATCTATAGGATAGGTGCTCCATGGCCCGATGTAGGGCCATGAAAAATTTTGGAGTGATCGGATGTAGGTTTTAATCGTACGAGTCTGATGTGCAATCAACGGTCACCGTTCCACGATTGGGTCCCAGATTTTGTGGATGGGCTTAGAAAAATATGTTAGACCTCCACTGTAAACGTAGAAGAAATCCGACGGCTGGACAGTGTGATATCTCAGTTTTATTTACAAGTTCCAGATTTCAATTCTGGCTTTGGGTGAGTTGCGTTTGGCAAGTGCTACTAGGACGATGAGGATAATTAATTTCTGGGTGTCCACTGAGTCTGTGGTCCGTGATGGACCACAAGCCCAGTGACATCTTTGGTTTCCTAAATTTTTAGATTTTTCTTACCTTCCTTGGCCGCTGTATGGCCCGCACGAGTTGTTGTTAAGTGCAAACGGCCTATCTGGCTTGAGGGCTCGCACTCGGTCCGGTCATGAACAGACTGGTCTATTCTAATGGGCTAATCATAGGTTAATTTACTTGTAGTACCTCACCACGAGTAGTTTAAACGAACAGTCCTGCGAAAAATCTTACGTGGACGACTCAGGACACTGTTCTGCTAAGTGTAAATCTTACCTCACCATTATTGTGCAAGTTCAGGACTCTGAAGCGGCTCGGAGTTTGGATATCCGACCAGAGGGAAGTCCAGATTTTGACCTTAACATTTTTGGCGCCGTCTATGGGAAACTAATACGGAAAGTCAGTTTCCTATTTTCCAACATAATGGCAAGAGCAAAAGAAGAAATCCGCAGTTGTGGAGCCGGAGCCGAACAATCAGACTCAGTCTTCCTCGTTACATCACATCGAGTCGACTCTAGGACCATCCTAGCATTCTTGTAATTGTGCAAGTATCGAACCATGTAGAGTGCAATCCAAGTCTTACGTGATGAAATCAATCACATGAAGTAACAACAGGAGCAGCAGTTGCATCCTGTCCGGGAAACGGTCGAACTGGTGGTGGAAGTCGAGTTCGTGCCGCGAAGTTTGAGACCCGAGAGGTCACAACATCAATCTGTCCGGATTTCAGTCCAGAACCCCCCTTCGACCCAAAATCAAGTTCCGGCTCAGAACACGACTCGAGCTTCGATGAACACTTCAGTCACTTCGACTTTAGCACCAACAGATCTTCATCACGAGTTGGAGAGGAGAAGGGGGAGGACCCCTGAAGAAGAGGCTCCGTGGGAGACGGTAGCTGAAAATAGAGATCCATGGGAAGCAAGGTTCACGGAACTCAACAATCGTGTTCCAATGTTATAGCAAAATCAGCAGTCCTTGTCTGTCCTTGCCGCCGTTTAGGCGATGATGGAAAAGACCGAACCTCCCTTCACCACTACAATTAGGAGCGAGGTGATGCCTCAGAGGTTTCGAATACCTCCCATCATCTAATACTCTGGGTCTAGTGACCTGTTCGAGAACATAGAGGCCTATCGCTCGTGGATGCCGATCTGGACAGCCACAAACGCGATGATGTGTAGGGGATTTTTGATCACCCTTACTGGATCCGCTTAGAGTTGGTACAGACAACTCAAGCCCAATTCAGTTGGTTCCTTTACAGAGCTTAGCAGATTTGTTCTTATTCAGTTCATAAGTGGTAAGAAGAGTCGAAGTCGACTACTCATCTGTTCACCATCAAGCAGGGGCCTAAAGACTCATTGAAGGACGTCATCACCCGCTTCAATGAGGAGGCATTGCAGGTGGAGGACTACGATGACAAAATAACGCTCTCTGCCATGTTCAATGGTCTGAAGGAGGGGAAGTTTACCTTCTCTATTGGGAAGAATTTGCTGAAGACATTGGCCGAGCTCGTCACCTAAGCTCAAAAATACACTAACATCGAGGAATTCTCCAACTCTCGCAAAAATGTTTAAGTGACAGAGCCGCCAACCAAGGTGAAGAGGCTGAGGAATGAAGAACCACAACCATCCAGCACGAAGTCGGACAACCATGTCCCTCATGATTGTCGCCAGAGCAGAAAGCTTGAGAGCAAGTTCCGTTCCTACATTCCCCTCAACACATCTAAAGATCAGATAGTGTTAGACATCAGGGGTCAAAAGCTCCTGAATTGGCCAGTTTGCATGAAGGATGACACAGAACACCGAGACAAGCGCAAGTATTGCTGGTTCCACTGTGACCACGGCCACGATACGAGTGATTGCATGGATCTCAAAGACGAGATCGAGACCCTCATTCGTAAGGGCCATCTACGCCGATATACCAAAGAGGAGAGAATAACTCGGAGAGGAGCTGTAATGCCCCAAACTCAGAAATCGGGTTCACAAAATTCCTGATTGCCAAATTCGGTGCCGACAGCATCCGTATTAGCCCACTCTTGGCTCCCAGCATCCATACACTAGATTTCGATCCTGAGATCGTACAAGGAGGATTTTCTAACATACTTTTATCTCGTAATAAACATAACCACAAGTTTACCCAAATCACAAAGGCAACATCATCATCACATATCCACTAATATACACATTTGAATATAATGTTGAAAGGAAAATACATATATCGAAAATCAAAGCTCCAGAAGTCAACTATATGCTCCAAGCTCCACGCTACTGCAACCTAACGCCACTTGCACGCATCTATCATGCATAAGCTTATAGAAAGCTCAGAGGATGGTGAAAGTGTGTGTGCAAGATAAGTGCCAAGTATTCAATACAATGCCATAATCATATAATATCAGAGTACATAATACGGATCAGCTATATAAATGAGGAGTCATAAAGGGCCAAATATCAGATGTCGAGGATGCAATGCAATATACGGTGCAAATGGAATGACCATGCTGGAGTGTGAAGTTGGGATGATAGTACGTAGTATCGTAGGCTATGAAGTCCATCACAAGGGACTTTTATCTAAACCAATCCAATACTTAAATTTGGATAGTCAGACTCAATGTGCTAGACTCCTGATCTCAGGTTGGCCGCGCACCCCAACAGAAATCCTGGCCATTGCGAAGGTATATGTAACAAATAGTTACGCACCACCAGCATGAGTGGATAGTGAATGAATGAATGAATGAGTATGCAACTCCCACTTAATAAGTCCACATAGCAACACCGTACATCACTGGGATCATCACTGAGGTCTAATACACTCTACATGCAATCGCCACCTACTGGACATACAACCATGCAAGTAGAAGAGACCTTATTATCTGCCTGACCAGTAGTTAGTCAATATTTACCCGACATGTCGATAGCGGACCTAATCAAGAGCTAGTCAAACTCAGCCTAGCTATGCCCACTACCCTCGGGCGGGTAAGGCCACCACCCCTTCTTAATCGACCACGACATAGTGGGAGACGCGGTCTGCTGGTATTCGGCACTCGGGCGCTCATGTATCCACTTAGTCTCAACGTTGGGGCGTCTCATGACCTCAAATATTTAGAAATTTTCACCCACAATCTATGGTGGTCCGATGCTAGTAACAGATTTTCTGTGTCCCATCTGGCCATCCACGATATGCCTGTGGAGGTTATGGCCCTGATGTCCTTAGGGCGTATAGTAATCACAACACAATGTAAGATGCATGAGTCATACAATCCAATCATGTATCAATCTTGTGCATACCGTGCACTCATGTGAGACAATCTCCGCCTATCAGGGAGTCCCATAAACAACCTTGCCCTATGACACATGCAATGCCATCCACATCTCGTAACAAACATGTAGATGATGCGCATGAGCATGTATTATAATGCTATGCTGTCATGTACTTATAATCGGTATCGATAACTGGCACCGATAATCGACCTATACAATTGCCCTCGACAATCAGAATCGGTCTCGACAATTAGAATAGGCCTTGACAATCGGCCTGATAATTAGAATCGACCTCGACAATCGAAATCGGTCTCGACAATCAGAATGGGCCTCGATAATCGGCTTCAACAATCTGAATCAGCCTTGATAATCGGCTTCAACAATTGGAATTGGCCTTGACAATCGGAATTAACCTCTATAATTTGCCTCGACAATCAGAATCAGCCTTAATAATCGAAATCAGCCTCGACAATCGGAATCGGCTTCGATAATTGGCCTAGACAATTGGAATCGACCTCGATAATCAGCCTCGACAATCAGAATTGGCCTTGATAATCGGCTTCGACAATTGGAATCAGCTTCGACAATCGAAATTGACCTCAATAATTGGCTTCAACAATCGAAATCGACCTCGACAATCAGAATTGGCCTCGACAATCAAAACTAGCCTCGACAATCAAAACTAGCCTCGACAATCAAAATCGGCCTTGACAATTGGAATCAGCCTCGATAATCGGAATCCGTAATCGGCCTAAGAAAGGACCTAAGAAAAAGTCACAATGTGGACATTTAACCATTATCGCCCATCAATGTGGACATTTTACCATCATTGATCCCAAAGAGTGGCCCACATGGAGCCAAATGTATCGTGGGCCCATGGTCTCACACAAAGGCCTAATACACATCACTATGGGCCTCACTCATGGGCTGCATATACATCACATTGGGCCTCATCATATGGACTAGAAATACATCACATCGAGCCTCGCCCATGGCTGCATATACATCACATCGGGCCTCATCATATGGGCTAGAAATTCATCACAGCAGGCCTTGCCGATGGGCCTCGAATACATCACAATGGGCCACAATCCATGGGCTTCAAATACACAATAGGTGGGCCCTTCACATGGGCCTCATACACATCAAGTGGGCTGCATCAATGGGCCGCACTAATGGGCCTCATAGATGTGCTACAAATATATCAAGGTGGGCCCACAGATGGGCTATAAGTATATCAAAGTGGGCCTCTTGAATTGGCCACAAAATACATCAAAGTCGGCCTGACGGATGGGCCACAAAATACATCAAGGTGGGCCTCATAGATGGGCCACAAGTATATCAAAGTGGGCCTCAAGTGGGAGCTTGGATTACATCTAAAAATCATTTCAATAGTTGCAGGTGCAACATGTGTATCACTATACACTATCATTCCATGGGGCACATGGCCCACTAATGATGATCAGCACCGCCCAAACATTGTCTATGTAAATCAGCACTGTCAAAACATTGGATAGCACCGTCCAAACAGTGTCCATATAAATCAGCACCATTCAAACATAGTCTAGCACCATCCAACATTTTCCAGCACTGTCCAACATAATCTAGACGGTGTGGATGAAATAAATACATCATGGTGGTCCCATGCTGGCAAAACAGGTGGATGGCTTGGATAAAAAACACATCAAAGGTGGGTCCAGCACATGAATCGTCCAGATGGACGATTGAACACATAAATCAAGGTGGGGCCCCACGCGTGTGGATGCAAGGTATCCATCAAGGTGGGCCCCACATCCGTGTATATGGACAGACAGTTTGGATCTAATACATACATTGTGGGAGGGCCCACCGTCAGATGGTTGGACGGTGCAGTATGATACATACCTCATGGGGACCACAAATCTTGGTGACGTCATTCCACCAGATATATGGCTGATGTGAGACGCACCAGCCAATCTACTCTAAGAAGGTGTGTCCCACCAGATATATATATAATAAATACATCATGGTGGTCTCATGCTGGTAAAATAGGTGGACAACCTGGACATAAAACACATAAATCCTGGTGGTGGTACCCACTGTCCATACCACTGGACGGTGTGGATGTAAAACATATATATTTCATGTGGGGTCTAGTCCACGTCTAGGGACTAGACGACCCTTGGATAAAACACATCTATCATGGTGGGTCCACGTGGTGGCCCGCCACCATTTGGATCAAGCTGACATTTGTATTTTCTCTTCTGTCCAGGTCTGTCCAAGCGGACAAATGTCGTTGGACGTTAGTAAGGTGGGCCCCACAAATGGGACAACTTGGATAAGATCATGGTGGGCCACATCAAAAAGGGAGAGAGAGAGAGATGGAGATCGGAGTAGTGGAGGGACCTCGCCACTATGGGTCCCTCTTGATACAATCATACATCAAAATAGATCCCACCATGTGGGCATTCAAATCACAAAATTAAATAATAAAATCACCCACATCAAGATCTATTCTTCCTTCTTACACTAACGAGTTCTATAGCTCTAAAGAATGCATTTTAACGGTTGAGATGAAGCTTGGAGGGTGGGATTAGGTGGTAGGGAGTGGGCCACACCTAGCTTCTCTCATGGAAGCATGGGCGTCCACCTCTCATGGGGTTACTTGAAAATGAAAAGGGAGAATGAGAGAGAGAGAGAGATGATGGGAGAGAAGTGATGGGTGAGAGGGATGGTGAGTGATGGATGGGTGTACTTGGTTGTAAGAGTGAGAGTTAACTTTGGGGAGGGTGGTTGTACTTGGGGATGGGTGTGAGTGATGGGAGTGATGTATACTTGATTGATGTGATTGATGAGATTGATATGATGTTCTCTTTGGTTTTGCAAAGCGCGGCATTTTCTTCGAACTGAATGCGGGCCCACATCTCCTGGCCTGGGTATCACCTCGACGCTAATATATAACGTCAGAACTGTGGCGACGGTGCAGTCGCAAGGATACAAGTTTCGAGTCAAGTTGCCTCTAATATATGGGACACGACTCGGGATCATGCGCAAACGCTGATAACAGATCGTTGGTCATAGAAATTCGATCCGGAGGACCGCGGAGTCCTATAGAACGATACGGGTTAGGATACGAGTCTTATAAGAGCAGCCGAGCAAAGCTGTAAAAGAACCGGTCGAATTCATACCATCTTTAGTGGTTCATCTGGTGAAGGAGACTCGAATAGGGCCCGCAAATCCCACTCTCAAAAGCTTGACCCAGAGCATCACATCCACATGACCGAGAGGCCAAGGAAAGAGCTCCAAGTCAGCCCTTGTAGCCTGACCTTCATGGAAGATGATGCGCGCAGAATTCAACATCCGCACGACGATACCCTAGTGGTGATTATGACCATAGCCAACCACAAAGTGTACTGCATCCTGGTCGACACTAGGAGCTCGGCTGATGTCATTTACTCAGAAGCTTTCGAAAGAATATGGATTCTAAGGTCACGCCTCAAACCTGTGAAGATCCCTCTGCATGGCTTTGCTAGAGAAAGGGTCATCTCCGAAGGAGCCATCTCCCTCCTTGTGACCGCGGGAGAAGGGCGACATCAAGTCACCCTCTTGGTGGACTTCCTTGTCGTTAATGTGCCATTAATGCACAACATTATCCTGGGCAGACCTTCCCTCAATGCAGTGAGGGCGGTCGTGACCACATAGCATCTGATGATGAAGTTTCTTGTCGAGGGCGGAATAGGCTATCTCTGAGGCGATCAGTGTGAAGCTCGGAAATGCTATGTTGTAGCAGTGAAGAAAGGATCAGTGAAGCAGGCCCTCACCATTAATGTCCTCGATCCCAGAGCCCCTATAGAAGAGGACTTGGAGGTCGTGCCACTCGACGAAGCAGATCCGAGTAAAACTGTTCAGCTCAGCATGTCATTGAATTCCGAGCAACGGTTCGACATGTTGGCCTTCCTGTGGCAGCACAGAGATGTCTTTGGATGGTCACATGTGGACATGCCGGGAATCTTTCTTAATGTCATGGTCCACAGGCTGAATGTGGAACCCGATTATAAGTCAGTGAAACAGAAGAGGAGAGCGTTCGACGTCGAGCGATATGCAGTCATAGCTGACGAGGTCTTTAAACTCCTCAGCATCGACATCATTGAGGAGGTACACTATCCTGATTGGATCGCAAATGTGGTCCTCGTTAAGAAGGCGAACAAGAAGTGGCAGGTCTGTATGGACTATTCAGACCTGAACAAGGCTTGTCCCAAGGATAGTGTCTCCTTGCCTCAGATCGACCAACTGGTAGACAATACAGCTGGGCATGAACTGCTCTCCTTCTTAGATGCTTATTTCGGGTATAACCAGATCGCAATGCACCCCCAAGACAAGTAAAAGACTACCTTCGTCACTAACAAGGGACTCTACTGTTATAGGGTCATGCCGTTCAGCCTGAAAAATACAGGGGCCACGTATCAGAGATTGGTGAAACAGATGTTCGCCAAGCAGATAGGACGCACTATGGAGGTTTATGTTGATGACATGCTCGTTAAGAGTATCAGGGCGTCCGATCACCTAGCGGATCTCGGAGAGACCTTTTCCATCCTTCAGGAATACCATATGAAATTGGATCCCGCAAAGTGTGCCTTTGGAGTTGGCTTTGATAAATTCTTTAGATTTTAGCTTAGTCAGCCGGGTATCGAAGCAAACCCTGACAAGATCAAGGCACTCCTCGAAATAGCTCGCCTCAGATGATAAAAGAGATACAATGTCTCATCAGATAAGTAGCAGCACTGTGTGACCCTTATCCTAGTTCGTAGCATTCCGTGTGCCTTTGCGGTCCTCCAAATCAAATTTCAATGACCCGCGATCTGTTATTGGCGTTTGCGCACGATGTTGAGTCGTGTCCCATATAACAGAGTAGGCTCGACTCAAGACTTGTACCCTTGTGACCGCATCGTTGCCGCATATTAACTGCTAAGCGATACTCGGGCCAAGAGTTGTGGGCTCGCGTTCAGTTTGAAAAAAATGCCGTGTGTTGTAAATCCCAAGAGAATCCATCACATCAATCCCATCAATCATTCAATCAAGTACACATCACTCCATCACTCACATCACCTCTCTCTCTCATCTCTCTCATTTTTTCTCTCCCAAGCTCCATGAGAGCAATCCAATGCCACCTCCATGAGAGAAAGCTTAGTGTGTTCCTATCTCCCATCCCCACCCTCCAAAAATAATCTCAACCGCTGAAGTTCGTTCTTTAGAGCTCTAAATCGCGTTGGTGGAAGAAAGAAGAGGAGATCAAAGGTGGGTGCTTTTCTAGGATTAGATTTGTATCATTTTTCTTGGATTTAGTGATTGAGGGCCCACACATGGTGGGACTCATCTTGATGTATGATTTGTAATAGGGACCCATAGTGGTGAGGTCCCTCCGCTCTTCCGATCTCTCTCTCTCTCTCCATTTTTTTATGGAGTGTGTCCCACTTGATCTATAGCGTCCACCGAGTGGGCCCACCTGGAGGTCCGTTTGGACGGACTGAATTGAAGGAAAAATATAAATATCAGCTTTCTCCAAGGCTTGTGGGTCCACACGTGTGGATCCGACATGAGGTATGTGCCTTATCTAAGCCATCCATCTGTCCTGATGGTGGGGCCCACCTTGATACACGTGCTATGTATCCCCACTATCCAGGATGGTACAGTGGGCTCCAACATGATGTATGTGCCTCAAATCCACACCATCCAGACCTCTGGATGGTGGGCTGATCACGAGGCCTGCGTTATATCTAAACCGTCCATCCATCTTTACTAGTGGGCCACCATGTGGACACCTTCCCACTGAGTGCACCGTTCGTGTATGGGATGTGGGACCCACCGATATTGATGTTTGATCCAGGATGTTAGTCCCTGGACATGCTTGTGGACCCCAACATGATGTTTTATCCAGGCCGTCTAGGGCCTGGACGTTGTTGTTTATTATAATATAATATAATATAATATATGTATACATATAATGATATGATATATATCTCTGGTGGGCCCCACGTGGGACCCACTCTGATGTATTCATTCTACATCCTCACCATCCATATGCCAGGACGGTGAGACCCCTTTGACATGTGTTATCCACATTGTCTATCCACTATGGGCTTGAGAAATCCACACTGTTCGTCTCCCTGGTGGGACCCACTTTAAATGTATATGTTTCATCTGCACCATCCATTTGGATGGTGCCATGTAGGGCCTCACCATGGTGCATTGTTGTAGCTTCATTGTCCGTGCACTGGCCCACCTTGATGTATGTATTCCACATCAAAAGTCCAGTGGCTGGATGTGTGCACACCAGATCCATGGGCATTATCCCCACCATCTGTCCACTTCATGGATGTGGGACCCACCCATCTGGAGCGGATTGGCTAGTGTAGATGACATCAGCAAGATGTTTTTGGACCCCACTGTAATGTAAGGGTCTTATCCACACCGTCTAGCGGACTGGACGGTGGGACCCACCTGTAATATATGTGTCTTATCCCTGCTGTGGGACCCATGTACGTGTGGACACCAATTGCATGTGATTATCAAAGCTGTCCATCTGTCCAATGTCCAGGTCTGGACGCTGGAGTCCCTTTTTTTAAAAAAAAAAGAAGAAGAAAGAAAGAAGATACTATAATAAAGTAATAATATAATATAATATTATATATACTATATATATGTGTGTGTCTAGTGGGCCCCACGTGGGACCCACCTTGATGTAAGTATCTTATATCCACACCATCCGTATTTGGATGGTGGTAGGTGTAACACACCGTGATGTATGTGTAATCCACTCCGTCCATCCATTCATCTGGACTGGTGGGCCACACATGTGGACCCACCTTGGGATGGAAGCTGACGGGCTAGTGTACCTTACATCAGCTATATAGCAGATGTATTGCCGTCAGCAAGTTCTGTGGGTCCCATCTAAACTGTCGACACCACCTTGATGTATTCATTTCATCCACATCGTCCAGATAGTGTTGGACGATGTTGGACAATATTTGGATGGTGCTGATTTACATAGACAATGTTTGGATAGTGTTGAATATCATTAGTGGGCCACATGCCCCATAGAATGATAGCGTGCGGTAATACACATGTTACACCTACAACTATTAAAATGATATTGGTGTGGTCCATGTGATGAGACCCACCTTGATATATTTGTGGTCATCCATGAGGCCTGCCTTGATGTATTTATGGCCCATCGATGAGGCCCACCTCGATGAATTTGTAGCCCGTCCATGAGGCCTGACGTATTGTACATGTGCGACACATTAGTGCGGCCCATTTGATGTTTATATGGCCCATTTGAGGGCCTACCTATTATGTATTTGTAGCCTTTGTTGAAGCCCAATATGATGTGTTTTTTATGGCCCACCTTGATATATTTGAGGCCCACTTGCTATGTATTTACGACTCATATGTCGTGGCCCATTGTGATGTGTATTGGCCTATTGTTGCAGCCCATTATGATGTAATTCTGACTCACTGGTGCGGCCCGTGGATGCGGTCCACTTGATATATATGAGGCCCATTGGTGCGGCCCATGGACGCGGTCTACTTAATGTATATGAGGCCCATGGTGCGACCCATGTGATATGGCCGACTCGGTATATATAAGGCCCATTGGTGCGGCCTATTGTAATGTATTTGGGCCCATGCGAGAGGTCCATTATGTTGTATCTTTGGCCTTGTTGATAAGGCTTTTTGTGATGTATTTCTCGCCTAGTTGATAAGGCCCACTGTGATGTATTTGTCGCCCAATTGATAAGGCCCAATGTGGTGTATTTGTGGCCTACATGGCTAGGCCCGACGTGGTGTATATGTGGCCCTTGAGTGAGGCCTAATGCGATGAATGTGCACCGATGTAATGTGTGATTTCACTATAATGCATGTAATGATGTTTACGTGGACCACTCCTTGGAAGCATGTTGGTTAAATGGCCACATTGATGGCGATGATGGTTAAACGTCTACATTGTGACCTTTCCTTAGGCCTGATTCTCGTCATTCTCTAGTGGGTTACTCCAAACAATTGGGCCCTAATGATGTTGCTTGGTCCATCATCGACTGTTCATTCATGGATCCCGCCTTGCATAGAGGTCAATTACCGATTCTGATTAGTCAAGGCCGAGTATCAAGGCTGATTCCGATTTGTCGAGGCCGATTGTATATGTCGATTTCGATTGTCAAAGCTGAGTATCGAGGTCGATTCTGATTGATGAGGCCGATTTCGATTGACAATTTCGATTGTCGAGACCGATTGTCGAGGCCGATTGTATAGGCCAATTATTAAAGCCGATTCCGATGGTCAAAGCCTAATGTGATGTATATGCAGTCCGTATTTGAGGCCTATTATGATGTATATTCAGCCCGTGTTTGAGGCCCAATGTGAAGTATATTAGGCATATGTGATGAGGCCCATTATGGTGCATTTGAGGGCAAGGTAATAGTGCCCATTGTGATGTACCTTATGTCCATTGAGAGGCCCGATATTGGCAGACAGATAGTGAGGTCTCTTCCACTTACCCAGTTATGCGCTTGGACAGGGGCGACAAGCTGGTGTAGAGTATAATAGACCCCGATGATGATCCTAGAGATGAACTGTACTGATATGTGGACTTATTGAGCAGGAGTTGCATACTCATTCATTCATTCATTTACTATCCACTCGGGCTGGTGGTGTGCAACTATTTGTTACGTGTACCTTCGCAATGGCCAGGATTTTGGTTGGGGCATGCGACTAACCTGAGATCAGGAGTTTACCACATCGAGTCTAACTATCCAAATTTAAGTATGAGACTAGTTTGGATAGAAGTCCCTTGTGATGGACCCCATAGCATGTGATACTACATACTATCATCCCGAATTCACATTCTAGCATGGTCATTCCATTTGCATCGCATATTGCATTATATCTGCGACATATAACATTTTGGGTTACTGTGTTTCTACATTTATATGGTCTAGATATGACTGACGTTATTCTTAAACTCATCAGGAATTACATATTGCATCGCATCCTCGGCATCTGATATTTGGCTCTTTATGACTCCTCATTTGCATAGCTGTTCTATATTGCGTATTCTGATATTGATTGACTCATGCACTTGTCCGTATTTCTGTTTACTCTGTTATCATATGAGTTATGATCTTGTCAGTATTTTTACTTACTCTGATAATCCATGATCTTGTTAGTATTTTTGCTTATTCCGATAATGTATGATTAATGGATTACCAGTATTTTCAGTATTGTATGATGATGGCATTGTATTGAATACTTGACACTTACCTTATACACACACTTACACCACCCTCTATGCTTTGTATAAGCTTATGTATGATATATGCGTGCAGGTGATGTTAGGTTGTAGCAGTGTTGAGCTTGGAGTGTGTAGCAGTCTTCTGGAGCTTGATTTTCGATTTATGTCTTTTCCTTTCAGTATTGTACTCAATGATTATATTAGTGGATATGTGATGATGATGTTACCTTTGTGAATTAAGTAATCTTGTGGTCATGCATATTACGAGTTAAATGTACATTGAAAAAAAATCCTCCTTGTAGGATCCCAGGATCGAAATTTGGCGTATGGACGCTAGGAGCAGAAAATGGGGTACTACAAAAGCTGTCGGCACCGGATTCGGCGAGCAGGATTTCTGCGAATCCGATTTCTGGATTTAGGGTGTGACAAGCGCTCGGATGGTTCATATCCAGGGCCATTGATAAATGCCTCCCATTCTTTTAGCAACTGAAGGGTCATAACAAGGCCGAGTGGACGTTAGAATGTAAGCAAGCCTTCCATCAGTTGAAGCAGTATCTGGGCTCATCTCCCCTACTATCTAAGCTAGAAGAAGGCGAGCCCTTATTCTTGTATTTGACAGTTTTAGTCTCAGCCATTAGCTCCACATTAATCAGGAAAGTGGAGGGCAAACAACACCTCATGTACTATGTGAGTAAAGTGATGGTACCTATTGAGACGAGGTATTTGGCTCTAGAGAAGTTGGCATTCTACCTGATTATCTCAGCTTGGAGGTTGCGCCCATACTTTCAGACCCATTCTATCGTTGTCTTGATCAATTCTCTCCTCAGGAAAGTCCTCCAGAGACCTGAGGTGTCTAGTCAGCCAACTAAGTGGGCGATCGGACTCAGGGAGTTTGATATCTAGTTCAGGCCGAGAACTGCAATTAAGGGCCAAGCTGTGGCCGACTTCATTACGGAGTTCACTACTCCGATCGAAGAGGGGATCAACATCAATGTAGAGTCAGATCCTTCGCTTGTTCCCCTGACTAATCAGGATATAGTGTCAGAACCAAGATGGATCCTCTTCGTATATGGGTCATCAAATGCCAAACGTATCAGGGCAGGGATTGTCTTAGTCGCACTTGACTCTACACTTATCCAGTATGCAATTAGGCTTAGTTTTAAAGCCTCTAACAATGAAGTGGTGTATGAGGCCCTACTGGCTAGACTTAGGATGACGGCCAGTCTGGGGGTCCAGTCCCTCAAGGTACGATGCGACTCCCAGCTGGTGGTGAATCACATCTCCACCAAATATGAGGCTAAGGAGACTAGGATGGTGGCTTACCTAGCCGAGGCCAGGAAGTTGATAGAAAGATTCTGGAGCTGCACTATCAATCAAATTCTGAGGGCAAAGAATTCTTATGCCGATGCCCTCGTAAGGCTAGCTTAGACCACGAAAGGAAAGATTTCTCAGGTCATCCCTATGGAGTTCATAGAGCATCCAAGCATTGACCGAACAGATCAAGAAATGGTCAACCCGGTAGAAGTCACACCAAGCTGGATGTACCCGATTTACAAATACCTCACATCTGTTGAGGTCCCCCCGAACAAGTTAGAGTCAAAATGTCTAAGGGTCAGAGCTGCACAGTATATAGTCTTGGACAAGATCTTGTACAAGAAGGGGCATTCGCAACCTTACCTTAGGTGTCTCCAACCCGATGAAGTAAATTATATGATTCAGGAGATTCATGAAGGCATCTGTGAAAATCTCTCTGGTGGTCGGGCCCTGGCTCTGAAAATACTCTGTCAAGGATATTTTTGGCCGACCATTAAGGAGGACTCGAAGAACTATGTTTAGAGGTGTGATAAATGTTAGCGATATGTGGCCGTGCCAAGGCAACCTGTAGAAGAGATGACCCCCATGTGTGGGCCATGGTTGTTCGCCTAATGGGGAATCAACATCATCGGACCTCTGCCCACTGGGAGAGGACAGGTCAAGTTCACCATTATTGCGGTCGACTACTTTTTCAAGTGTGCCGAGGCTAAACCTGTCGTAAAAATCACGGAGAAGAAGGTGATCGAATTTGTTTGGAAGAACATCATCTGTCGATTCGGGATTCCGCCCATTATCATATCCGATAACGGCAGGAAGTTCGATAACGATAAGTTCCGAGGCATGTGTCAGGGGCTCGACATTTCAAACTCGCATTCCTCGCCTCAGCACCCGCAATCCAATGGACAAGTTGAAGCAGTAAATAAAATTATCAAGCAACATCTCAAAATGAGGTTAGAGAAGGCGAAAGACAATTGGACCGAGGAGCTCCCATTCGTTCTTTAGGCCTATAGGACTACAACTCAGTCGTCTATCGAGGAAACTCTATTTTCACTATCTTACGGCTCGAAAGTAATAGAGTGGGTTGAGATTAGCCTCCCTACAGCTCGGGTCAAGAATTATCAGGAAGATCAGAATGCTGAGTAGATTGCAGCCAATTTAGACCTAATCGAGGAAACTAGATATGTCTCCAGACTTAGAATTACTGCTTGACATCAACAAGTGGCAAGATTTTACAACACAAAGGTTAAGACTCGACGATTCTGACCAGGTGACTTGGTCCTTCGCCGAGTTTGCCAGAATACTACAGAGCCGGGGGCTAGGGTACTCGGTCCCAATTGGGAGGAGCCCTACCACGTGCTCCGATCAACCAAGACAGGCTCCTACCACTTGGAGGATCTCGAAGGGTGTAAGCTCCCCCACCCCTGGAACGTTAAGCACCTGAAAGTTTACTACCCTTAATGTACTGGCTATTGAACGCTCCTAATAAGTATACACCTCAAAGTGGGTAGCCTCTTAAGGCTTTCAATAAAATCTATGTTTCTACATATCTACTTGAATGACTTGTCGATAAATGGAAAAAATTGCCTCTCACAAGCAGGGACTGACTCAACGGACCGATCCCTTAGAGATGAGGTTAGTACGTTATCCCATAAAAATTTGACAAGGGATCCCCTCATATCTAGGGGAAAATTCCATGGACGACCTGATCCCTTGATGAAGGGGTCAGCTCGTCGTACGACCAACGGATCTACAAAAAGCCGATCGCCATTCGTGGGGGGGTTGACCCCTCAAGGGGTCGGTCCTTATAATTTCAACATTACAAAATTCTATGAAATAACCAAGGGCTCTCCTAAGTACAGGAAGACAGCCCTGGGATGTGCTAACTTACTAAAGAGTCGGCTCATCAATTAACAACTTAACATCTAGCAATCATTAGTGCAATCATCATTCAAAAAATTGACTATGTTATATCACACCCTCTCCAGAGGGTCAATCAAAAAATTATCCATCAAACTATTATTTTAAAGAGTTAAAAGAGAGGGGATATCATAAACTATTCGGTTGAAGGGGGTTGAGAGGTAGGAGTTGGGCCAGGGGAGACGTCTTCGACCGGTCTCTCCCCTGCATCCTCGGAGGTAAGGGACTCAAGGTTGAGATTTAGATAGAGCTCCAAAATTGCATCCATGCAAGCGCCATAGCCGCAGTTATAAAACTTGTTAGCTTTGACAGTCCTCTCCGTGAAGGAATTGAAAGCGTCCACCGCATCAGCCACCACCAATGCTAGGGAGGCTTCATCTTCAGCCCGTTGAGCTTCCTTTGCCCGCGCTACCACTCGGTTCAGCTCTTCTACCACCTCGGCCTTGGTTCTCTCTAGTGCGTCCCCTAATAGGGCATTGTCTTTGTCGTTAATGACCCCCTAGAGTTGCAACTCTAGCGCTTTTCCATCATTGAGCTACCGGTGCAGTTTTGCCTACTCTATTCAAAGGAACGTAGCCTCATCTCGAAGAGTCCTGACCTCACCGTTGAGAGCCGCTATCTCCTTGTCTTTTTGTGTGATCTCCCTCAACCTCTCCCAAGTTAAAAGAAGCTTTGGGATGGACTGAATTAAAATAAAAAATAATCATATAAACACGATGAAAAAGGGATCAAGACAGGAAAGGCTAGTAAAAATACCCGGTAGAAAATAGAAATCATGTCGTTGATGAAGGACTTATTTGACTTGTTAGGAAGGGCTGAAATCTCCTCCTCTAGAGCATGTTTCATAGCCCAACAAACTAATTAGCCTGACATATGATAGCCCGGCCGAAGTCTGTCCCCACTAGTCCCGATCCGAGCTGACCCTATCACTCCCCTGCCCCAATCCCGCTGCCTGTTGAAGCTTGTGCCTCAGCTTTGGGATCATCTCTGACTTCAGGAGGAGAGAGCATCATGTAGGCCATTTGAATGACCTCTTCCCATTTAGAAGAAGATGGGATGGCTATACAGGGTTTAGGGGCTGGTGGAGGCGCTTAGGAGACACGAGGGGCGACGACTGGAGGGGGAGTCGGAGCTGGAGCATTATCGATCGCGGCCCTAACCGTGGTGTGTGTAGGAGCTACAACAACTAAAATTTGAGCTACAACAACAGAAATTGAAGCCACAACAGTAGGAGCTGGAGCTGCGACAATAAAAATTAGGGCCGAGGGGCCTCCATCGTGAGGAGTCGCTTGCTTCTTCTGACTCGTTGTCTTCATCCACAGTTCAGACCTCAACATCTCCTTAATAGACAGGGGGGCCTTCCTCTTCCGAGATCCGGAGGTTTTGGCCATGCCTGCACACAGGATAATAAATCAAATCAATTTTTGAGTCATGTGATCTTTAGTTTCATCAAAGTAAAAGACGAAGGGGTACTTACTGACTGAAGTGGGGAGTGGCGTAGACTTGTGGAGCCCGGACCGATGAAGGTTGTCCATGGTAATCAGGACTGACTAGGAGCGTAGATCTTTTGAACGTACCTTGGCCTTAACAATCTGAGTTTCCTTATCTGAGGTGATGAGAGGTTGACCCCTCGGGAAGTCTGCCAAAATGGAATGAAGATATTGATCAGATTATAGCAAACATAGGAGCATTGCAAAGAGATTGTTCAGGATTCGACCTGGAAGAGTAAATTGGGTAGGAACCCGAGTCCTTAGATTCTTGAGCTCCACCACCTTAGATTCTTGAGCTCCACCACCAGTGCTTCCCACTTGCCCAAAGCCTAGAACCACTTATTCTTCCAGTCCTTATTAGAGGATACAAGTTACAGGATTAGCCTCGAGCCCTTGCTGCCATAGGTCGCGAAATAGTACTACGCCTCCTGACTATCGTACTTGATCAAATATAAACTTATCAGCTCTTCCGGTGTCAGTTCTGAGTTCTTGACTTGGTGTCAGATGATGTATGAAGATATTAAAACCCTCCAAGTATTGAGAGTAAACTGGCATGGGGCTAGTCCCAAATAAGCTGTCAAGGCTCAGATTAAGGGATGCATAGGAAGGCAAAGTCCACATTGTGGCGCGCAAAGGAAGATTATAACTTTTCCTTCAATAGGAGCTCCAGCAGTCTCAAGGGGCTCTGGCGCTATTATCCAGACAAAGTCCAGGATCTCGAACTCTAATTGGACCCATTCCATCTAGGACTCGACTAGCACAGAGCCTCCTAGGATGACCTCCGCGGTTCGCCGCTTGTGGGCATCTCTATAGCCCTCCCCGCTGAATTTTGGGTAGCTTGAGAGGCCTTTTTCCTACCTTCACGGTGTGTCCGAGCCCCGACCTCTTTACCCCTCCTGGGTAGAGGGTAGAGGGGTATTGCATCAAGGGGGCCTTAAGAAGCCTCTCGTCTATCATCCGAGCTCTTTGGCTCGGAATCATCTTCGAAGGCATAATCTTCTAAGACCATCTCCGAGTTGTTTGACATTCCGAGAGAAAACAGAAGAAGTAAGAGTAAGCCGGAAGCGAGGGGGGACTCACTGGAAGATGTCTGGAACGGTCACCAGAAATCACTTTTAACGGAAACCGCTGATTGGTCAGAATCGCCTATCCTATAGGTCACAATTGCCAAAAATCGCCTTCACCGAAAATAGCCTCCTCAAGCAGCTCACAACAAAAAGAATTAAGAAAATGGAATTGAGGGCGTATCCGAGCGCTAGGGTTTTTTATAACTCACGAGTGAATCTCCCATTTATGGTGAGAAATGATGCCCATAGCCGAACCGTCATGAGCTAACTTTAGGAGACACATGGCTAAGCGCTACTAACCCAGGCATTTTCGAGTCACGTGGCCCTGGCATTGGGTGACAAGCTCTGGGTAGTGGGAGCATCACCTAGCTGTCTTTCTTGGCTCACGTGGTGATCCCTCATGATTACTTTGACAATTCAAAATCCTATCTGTTGCCACGCGTCTGCTTGAGGATAACCCACGGATGAAAAATCCCAAGTACATATCTTCTCGAATATAGAAATCATGTTGTGACTGCCAAATTGGGGGCACAACGGGGGATGTTACTAATTTTTCATATGTTTACTCTCTGAGTCTGTGTCTGAACTCGAAGAGTAGGGGGCTTCTATTATGGGAAGATAAAAAATGTTTCAACTCCGAGGCTATTCAGAGCCGACTTGAGGCACAAGACTAAGCTCAAAGTTATGAGAATAGCCAAGGGAAGGACTTCCAATTCGACATTAGTTACGCCTTCACAACGAGGCCCTAGGTGGAATGATCTAGGGCGGAGGCTGTAACGACCCTCAAACCTAATCATAAATATCATCTTGGAAGTCAGGTCAACCACCCCAATTCAATAAATAAATAAATGAAAACGATTTAATTGAAAATGACCAAAACTCATCATTAATAAATCTCTGAGTACGGTAGCTTACAAGAGCGAAAGTGGGCCGATACTCAGCCCAGGGCAATTCACAACCCCTGTAAGAGGAACAGATAACTCAAAATTCATTCTCAAGCATTCGAAACTTACCAGAACCCCAACCTTAGGCAACTAAGGTCCTTTCAAGACTAATAGATGGTAGTGATCGACATAAATCTTGATGTGGACCCCACATTGGATTTGTGCATGTGCACAGATGGATTGCACACGTAGTACACGAAACGATTGCACCGGGTCAAATAGAGTTTGACCCGATACAATTTCTAAAAGATCAAATTCCATCCAATTTTTCCCGCTGCACTCGAAATTTAAAAGACCCGTCCGTCAGCCTTAAATGGGCCATCATCAAGACCCATCAAAGCTGCTCTCATCAAATCTGAACTGTATATCGTGGTTAGCTGGTCCCATCGACCATAACCTAGGTAGAGTTTAGAATCGTGTGGACCGATGGAACGCTCGAGCAGCGGATCAACAAGGCCATCCCGACGCAACGCCTAGATGTGAAATCCTTCTAAATCGCACGTCTTGCTGGCGATCCGGATGGCCAGGTAAGCTCCGAGCCATGCGCAAATATAGCGTGTAATGCCCAATCATCACCTAATTCTGGTAATGCCACGACAATAACAAAAAATGGAGATAGATGAGAAGCAATCCGTTTATGGAAAAATCCATCTCAATAGACCATTAGCCACGAAATATCTCTCTCAAATGAATCTTGGGCGTGGCTTTAGGTTTTATTTCAAAATCTCATATCCAGCCGAGTAATTCCAAAGATATTGGCAAGTCACCGCAAGGACTCGACCCAACTTTGTGTTAGCAAGTAATTTCATCAACAGCCCATACCTCACCGTGAGATGGACCCTACATTACTCTTAAGCCACATTAGGTTCGTCTAAATGGACCTGATCTATGAATGAACCGCTCAATTGAGAGATGTCATTATCATCCTTCATTTTCCTTAAATCGACTGAGAAACCGACATTTTTCAAGGACGAACCATTCGCTCATCCAAGCCGTTCATCAGGTGGCCCACCCCATTTAAACTCTATCAACGAAAGTTATATGGGCCATACACAAGAATGAATGCGTGATGATGATCGGACGACTAGCCAGCCTCAGCTAAACTGTTTTACTTCCACGCAAATCTTCCTGATTAGCTGTGGAACCCTCCAGAAATAGTATGACTATAAATAGCCTGATATTAGGGCGAATCTAAAGGGAAGAGAAAGATAGGAAATAGAAAGAGAAAGAGAGAGATAGAGATTTTGGGTGCTGTTTGGGCGAGTTGCAAGCATTGTAGCAGCTCGACTCAACTCGAGTCATCTGGTTTCTAAGTGAAAATTGAGGGTGAGGAAGGAAATGGTAAGAGGGAAAGAAGCCGGGCGAGTTGGGAGAAGATAGAAAGTGAGGCGGTAGAGGAGAATGTGTGTGTGCAGCTGTTGGAATAGATTTCCAGATGTTGTCTAGCTCAGTAACTCTGATCGACTCCATAGATGACGAGTCAGAACCGATTTCTGACCCGTTTATCGTTCTGAGTCGTAAATCATTAAGGGAGTAAAGATAGAAGCCGTGCCAATTAACCCCTCCCTGTCTCAACCCTTCGGTAGGCACGTTAACGAATCAACCCAACTCGCTGCAATTTTAGACCCTCTCCCCTCAAAATAGTAACCGAAAACAAGTCCAGTTAAGGTATTCTTGACCTCCGATGCACCTAGGCCTCCTTTCAACATCCATACCGCGTCACGATTAGGTAACCCTGTCTTCTCTCCTCTATTGCTACTAATCCCACTTGCTGGGCTGATCGTGTTTACTGTCATCTCGACTCAGTCACAAGTCAAGGGACTCAACTACCTGTTTCGGAGTGAAAACACTGATCTAGGCTCATGGCCAAGACCGTTTCGCTTCGGGCCATGACCAGCACCATGAATTGGTCTCAGGCTTGTTCACAATGTGGCATGCTGCTAGCCGTGAGGTCTCGACTGAGTCGTGTCACCACTGAGTCAGTGGCTACGAACCGATTTCAACTCAAGGGACCTAACTCAGTTGGTCAGGGAAGTATCTCACCCTAGTCAGTCAAGAGCCCTGACATGGGTAATCCAGAACCACCCAGTTGGGGGCTAACTCGGTGATGTTTCACTTCTGAGTCGACTCTACACTCAATGATGGGTTGACTTGGCCAATTTCCCCAACTGAGTTGAGTTGACTCTAATATCAGAACCACATGAGGTGGATTTGGAAAGTGATAGATCTAATGGATCATTAATTTAACCTTGTAGATAGAAGATCTCTTAACAACTAACTCAACTAGTTGTTAATTAAAAACCCTGATCGAGTCTACTTGGTTGTAACTCACTGGTGTCTAGTAACAGTTTATCCCGGCACAACCAACAACTATTCTACCTTAAAAAACATCTCAAAACAAGAAGGACTCTCAATCAAGGTGAGGAGCGTCCCCCATAGCCTCTTCTATTCACTAATTTCCATGTGGATTAAATCTCTAATGTAGAGAATTTTAGAGAATTACTAATTTTCATATTTCCTCATAATTATGTGTATGATGTATTGTCTTATAAACTCCCTGCCACATTTACAATTATTTACCTATGAGTATATCTCCATTAGATATGATGAGAAAAGAAAGCTTTCATACTAGATTATCTGTGAATTGTGTAGTGAAACATTACCTTCATGAATTTCTATATTCTCTAATCTCTAATTTAGTTGGCACTATCATGCGGATGGTTCTTACGATATGACAATTGAGAATTTATTTACGTGTGGTGTACAAAGTGATGATTGGGACTCCATCTTACATAATTATTACTGATTTTCCATTAGACAAAAATTCCTCTTGTCATCTTTACATCATGAATATAACTCTAATGAAACAACTTGAGCTTTACAAATTCTTATTTCATTATCCATTGTGAGTAGTATAAAGAATGTGTATGAGAAGGCATATAGAAGGACTCTTAAATCATTCAGATGATATGAATTGACTTAAAAATTTACATGACACTTGGTGAGCCCTCCTTTGAATGTGAAGAAATTATCAAAGTCCATATTGAACTCATAGTTGGATATTTCTTATTTGAAAGTTGAAGGCCATTCCTATTCTATCAAAGTAATGTATATAAGGGTCATGGTGCATAACATCCATGCATGGCATGTGAGATTTTCTGGGTGTTCATCATAAGTCACATCTTGATGGCTTGTTCAAGGTTCTATTACCTAAGTTCGACCATCAGGTTATGTGCATTTGCACACTATGGGCCGCTTCTTCTTTACATGAGGCTTTTTTATGATTTTAGGACTTCCTCAAGCGTACTCCGTGTATTTTTCCAAGAGGTCATCCTTGGGTGCACTTACCTACATGGCCTTTTCTAGGTAGTTTACCTACTGCGGGCAGTATTTTCTTTTGACATCTGGATGTGCATCCCTAAATTTGTGGCTTGAACATACATTCATACATTCATGCATATACATATGTAGTTGTACTGCCTTATGATTTGGATATGCTATGAGAACCTACGTTGGAATAATGTGATATGATTAAATTTATTTGGAAAATTTCCACTGAGTTTTCACTAACCAATCGTGTGGTTGCACTAAATAGATACAAGTATGACGAAGGAAGATGGCGCCCATGACGACATCCCTGATACAGCTGATGAGGAGTATGGAGAGGGAGGACAGTATGTTGACACGGTTAGGCCATTGGAGCTCAACTGATGATATAGGGCCTATTTACTTTCATGTTTTCAGACATTATCTTAGTTTTGATTACTTTGAGAATTATAATTAAAAATCCCCTGTTGTGGGATCTTGCTACTTCTTTACTTCTATGCACGTATGTTGAACTCCTTTTATTAGTTTATACAGTAGTTGTTTCTCGATGATATGAAATGTGTCGATAATTAGATGAATGTTAGTTTCATTTCATGACATAACCCTCGATTTCTCGCACTCGGGCGAGTATCCTCGGGTTATGAGAATCAAGGTGCTACAAGTTGGTATCAGAGAGAGAGAGAGAGAGAGAGAGAGAGAGAGAGAGAGAGAGAGAGAGAGAGAGAGAGTTTAGACAAACCTTGCCTTTGGGAAGGAGTTTGTATAAACTTTCTACATTTTACATTTAGAATTTCCTCGGTGACCCCTTAAATTAGGAAACTGAACTTAGGAAAAATTTTCCACTAGGCTTAGGCTATTTTATGAACATAGAAACTCAACTTCAGGCCCCCCTATTGAATTCCATAATTGCATTAGTTGGCAGGCATACATTTACTCATGTCATGTCAATGCCCTTATTTTGACTGTACTTAACTATGAACAACCTATTTTCTAACTATCAAATATTCTATCCATGATAGCATTGTTGAGACTCGACTTTCAACTCAGGTAAGTACATAAATTTCATATTATTACAAAAATTTGAACTCTATTGTAATATCTTTCTCAAGTACAATAAACTGAAATATTCATTGATTGAATGGCTGAGATATTCCAACTATGAAGTTGTAAGTGCTAGACATAAACTATCGAGTTTCGTTTCATGAAGATCCCCTTTAGTTTTAACTAAACAATAGATGAGTCATTCTAGTCAAGTCATCATTTTATATATACCATTTCAAGTAAGAATCAGTGTACACATATGGAATGACATAGGGCATGGGTCTATATAGTCATAATACTAGGACTTTTAGAGCTGATTAATACGAATGGACTATCCAAACGTCAATTGCCAAATAGATCCACCTCAAATGGATGTAGCAGTGGCCCTACTCGCCCAAGGTAATACCTAGTTACCTACCACCCCACCTTCTAGCATGGCAAAGGTGTTTAACGTTGGACCCATCCCTGTAGCTGCTATTACCCATCTGTAAATACCCTGCTTGGACATCAGGCAAATCTGCTACTCAGACTAGCCACCGTGCATGAATATAATCTATAAACAGGCTCCAACTTTAGAAAGGTAATTACATAGTACGACCTATCTAAAATTAGCTTGGATGTTGTATCGTGTGCCACATCAGCACAACGATGGCACGTAACTATATCCTTTGATAGAGTTAGGAAGCCCTGTATACGTGAGTCTATGAGTAAAGAAGAAAGTGACGTAGACACCCACTCATCTCAAATCACACGTAGCTCTGAACAGCTTACCCTTTAAACTATCAATTTTCTTTATTCATGACAGCCTTGCAATTTTTATAAAATATTAGTAACTTTAAGTTATGAAACTGAAATTTTCAAACGTGAGTAGGCTTTAACATTTTTTAGAGCCCCTGCTTTTCCTTTCATTTTTATGCTCATGTATACTATCCGGTTGCTACCACAACTCACCCTGCTTCAATTCATCATTGCACATGGTACAGATGTTTCTAACATAGGTAGTATCTCAACTATTTTTATAAGCCTGTTTACCTTGATGTGGGAATTGGAAATTAGAACTACAGTCACTTTATTATAGCCTCCTGACACTAGGCTCATTGTTAGTTATTGCATGCTCTCCACTCAGTATGGGGTCATCATCTGAACCTAGAAACAAAAACTTAGACCCTTATTTCTAACTATCATGAACCTAGATTCAGAAACTAGAAATGTAGTTCCCTCTAGAAAATCCACTTCACTAGGAAGAAACTGTTAACTTAGAAGCATAGGAAATATAGGATCCCTTGGATTGTGAAATTCTTATAACAAAACTGTTTTATGGTGCGATAAATATAGAATGCTCCACCCTGACATCGTGTTCCTAAACTACAGGATACGATGCCTCCAAAGACGCGATCCCAACAAGTTCAAGCGTCTCTAGTTATGTCGCAGGACCCAGAAGTAACGGGTAGGGAAGTGAGTCCTATATACACCCCGGCACTCCTGGTACAATCCGAAGAACCTGACTCGAAGTCCAAGGCAAGGGCCGTCCTGACGCTTCACTCAACTCATGTAGAGAGGACTTCATCATTCGAGGCACAGACATGGGTCCCAACACCAAATGCTTGGGAATAAATGGTTGCCTTGCTGAGCCAGCAGTAGGCCTTCATGAGAGAACAATAGGCCACCATGGCGGCTACAGTGGAAGCATTATATCCAAGGCCGCACGGATCAGCATCATGGCCAGTTGTAGGGAATGATTCTTATGTGTTCGAAAGATTCCAGAAGCTGCAACCTCTAACTTTTTCTGAGACGACTGACCCCATAGTAGCCGAGCATTGGCTGAAACGCATGCTGAAACTTATGGAGTCATTAGGGTGTTTAGATACACAGAAGGTAACCCTCGTCACTTTCACACTAGAAGGGGAAGTCGATGAATGGTGGGATTCCACGCGTAGGCTCACTGCAACAGGTTATTTGTGGACTTTGGAGAGGTTTCAGACCAAGTTCAACGAGAAATATTTCCCAGAGTCGTTCCGTGATGAGAAGGTGTCACAGTTTTTCAAACTCAAGCAGGGGAATATGACAGTTGCGCAATATGAGGCCCGCTTTGCCGAACCCTCTCGGTATGTACCGATGTAAGCCTCGTATCCTAGACCGTACCATTCCATAGGCTTCTGCGGTCTTTCCGGTCGAATTTCGGCAACCTTCGACCTTTATTCGATGTTTTAGTGCGATCTTAAGTCAAGTCCTGTATACCGAAGTCGGCTCGACCCGAGACTTATACCCTAGCGACCGCGCTGTCGTCGCGGTTCCAACGCCGCGTATTACGCACCAAGACGATACCCAGGACAAGAGATATGTGCCTGCGTTCAGTTCAAGAAAAACACCGTGCAGTTGTAAAACCCAAAAGAGAACTTATTAAATCAATACCATCAATCCCATCAATCACCACATCATGTCAAGTACAACCACCCCTCCCCTAAAGTCAACTCTCTCTTACAAACCCATCCCTTACATGTTAAGTACATTTCACCCATCACTCACACCCATCCCATCCTCTCTCTCTCTCTCTCTCTCTCTCTCTCTCTCTATCTCTCTCTCATTTTCTCCATTTCTCAAGCAAACCCCAAGTAAGCCAACGTCCAAAAATTTTCCATGGGAGAGGAGAAGCTATGTGTGGCCCACTTCCAACCTCCCATCTCCACCATTCAAAGGACATCTCGACCGTTCAAATCGTCCCCTTAGAGCTCTAGATCATGTTGGCGGAAGAAGGAAGAAGATATCAAAGGTAGGTGCTTGTCTCTCTCTCTTCTTAATCAATGGCCCACCTATGATAGGTGTATCTTATCCATGCCACCCGATGAACACATGCCTGGACGAGGGAAAAATACTTATCAGCTTAATCCAATCTGGTCCCACTACGTGGGACCACCGTGATGTATAAGTGCCATCCAGCACCGTCCAGCTTGCTGGACGGTGTGCTGGACACGCTGAAGGTGGGACCAACCATGGGAATTGGAATGGTTGGCGTACGTCCCACACCAGCTGCTGGCGTCACCAAGTTCTGTGGGACCCATGTTGAAGTGGATTTCATCCACCTGATGAGTGTGCAGTTCATCCAGCCGTCCATCTGGGCGCTGGACGTTGCAATCAGTTAAAAAAAAAGGGTATATAATAATAATAATATATCAAATATATATTTATATATTATAAAAAAATACCTGATGATGGACCCTATGCAGTACCCACTTATGATGTATATGGGATACCTCAAATCCCAACCGTCCAATGTGGTGGGCCCCACTGTCTTCTGGTGTAGAATGTGCACCGTCCAACAACAGTTGCTGCTGGACGTAGATAACCACAAATATCAGCTTGTCATAGTGTTATGGGTCCACACGTGTGGACCCACCTCTGATGAATGTGTTATACGCACATGGGACCCACCTTACATCCCAGCCGTCCATTTGGACAATGGGTCCAATGCAGCATGCTGACCTGGACACCAGTAAGTTACGTGGGCCCTACCACCATGACGCATGTGATTTATATCCACTCCGTCCGTCTTGAGTGCAGCACGTGGGACCCTCCTTGTTGATGTTATCCACACCGTCATCTGCTGGAGGGCCACCCTAATATATCTGACAATCTAGACCATTCAGATTGTGTGGACCCACCTTGGTCACCTCACGTGACTCCACCAACCATGCAGTTAGGACGGTGGGTCCCACATGGAGCTCGTATCCCAGCCGTCCACCTACTGTGGGGCTACCCTATGATGTATTTGTTTCATCTAGACCGTCCAGACAAATCTGGACGGTGCTAGACAGGTGGGACGGTCCTGTGGGATCACGCCATGATGTATGTATTCTCCTTGCCACCCATCTATTCTAGCAGTGCAGGAGAATGGGACAGATCTGATGTTTAGATGGTCCCACACGTGGTGCACGTGCCTGGAATCCAGGCTGTGCAGATTATGTGGGCCATACCAAGATGTATGTGTTAGATCATGACCGTTTAGTTGGACGTGGACCCCACTTGTTGTGTGGATTGAAACTGCACGGCCACCCATGCGGCCTAGTGTGATATATGTATTTTACCTACACATCGTTCATCAATTTTGCATCACCACCATCCATCTGTTTTTACTGGTGAGCTAGCAGCTAGCATCTTGCTGCTGCTATATCATGTCAGCAAGTTCCGGGCCCACCATGATGTAGTGTTGTATTCATACCGTCCAAATCTGGACAGGTGCTATGTGGGATGCACCGTGATGCTTGGATCTCATCCACTCCATCTAGCTGATGGGCGTGGGTCCACTTTGATTTATGTAGTACATCCTCACTGTCCATCTTCTGATCATGTAGGGCCGCCAGTTGGGCAGACCCAACGGACAGGAAGACCACCCACCAATAGGCCTGTTTGATAGGGGTCTCAATACCCGCTTGATCTTTTGAGTGGGGTGGCCCATCTACATGGACCCTCCATTCAAAATAGCGGGGAGAACGACATCCACCGTTTAAAACTTTTTGAGGGCCATGGTACTTCCGATCCAGCTGATACTTTGTTTTTACTTCACCTATCTCTATGGTTAACTGACGGATAGGTTGAGTCTCGAAATACAACACGACGGGTCCTATAAATGCTTTAACGGTGGGTGTGGCTGCTCTCACTATTTTATAGACCCTATAGGGCTTTAACAGTGGAAATCATTATCTCCATTGCTAGTTGTAGTATGATCCAGATGATCTTTCGATACAATTCATTTTGTCAGAATGTGTGCGGCCCACTTGATGTGTAAGGCCCATTAGTGCGGCCCATCCATGAGGCCAACCTTTGATGTGTTTGTGGCCCATCCATCGGGCCCACTTTGATATATTTGTGGCCCATTAGTGCGGACTATTGATGCAGCCCACTTGTTGTATATGAGGCCCATTAGTGCGGCCCATCCATGAGGCCCACCTTTGATGTGTTTGTGGCCCATCCATTAGGCCCACTTTGATATATTTGTGGCCCATTAGTGCGGCCCATTGATGCGGCCCACTTGTTGTATATGAGGCCCATTAGTGCGGCCCAATGACGCAACCCATCGTGATGTGTATGTTATCCAGGCCGTTGTTTGGCTGGACTATTGGTAGGTCTAGCTGTGATGTGTAGGCCCACTTGCTGCAGGTGCAAGGCCCGCCTCTGATGAATATTCAAGGCCCACCTGTTGACTATTTAAGGCCCATTTGTTAGATATTTGAGGCCCACCTATTATGTATTTTCGGCCCATATGACATGGCCATTGTGATGTTTTGTAACCCATTTAACGAGGCTCATTATGATGTGCATTAGGCCCATGGGTTATGGTCATGCGATGTATCTGAGATCCATGTGCAGGGCCCATTTGTTGTGTATATATATATATATATATATATATATATATATATATATATATATATATCCCTTGTATGAGGCCCAATGCGATGTACATTTAGCCCTTGTGTGAGACTATGGGCCCACCTTATATTTGACTCTATATGGGCTACTACTTGGGAGTAATGTTGGTTGAATGTCCACATTGATGGGCAATGACAATTGGATGTCCACATTGCGACCTTCCCTTAAGCCTGGTTAGGCTCATTCTCATCATTCTCTAGTGGGTTAACCCAAACGAATGGGCTCCATTGATATTGCTTGGACCATCATCGGTCGTCCATCTATGGACTCCGCCTTACGCTGATCATCGATCGTAGCTGATTATTGATCGATTCTGAGAATCATTGACCGATTATCGAACGAGGCCAATTATCGTGGCCAATTACCGATCATGATTGTCATGGTGGATTGACCGATTATCGATCGAGGCCGATTACTGATTCTGATTTGTTATGGTGGATTAACCGATTATCGATCGAGGCCGATTATCGTGGCCGATTACCGATCATGATTGTCGTGGTGGACTGACCGATTATCGATCGAGGCCGATTACTGAGTCTGATGTGTCGTGATCGATTGACCGATTATCGTGTCTGATTACCAATTATGATTGTCATGACCGATTGACCGATTATCGATTGAGGCCGATTATCGTGGCCGATTACCGATCATGATTGTTGTGGTGGATTGACCGATTATCGATCGAGGCCGATTACCGATTCTGATTTGTCGTAGCCGATTGACTGATTATCAATCAAGGCCGATTATCGTGGCCAATTACCGATTATGATTGTCATGGCTGATTAACTGATTATCGATCAAGACCAATTATTGTGGCTGATTGCCGATTATGATTGTCATGGCCGATTGGCAGATTATCGATCGAGGCTAATCATCGTGGTCGATTGTGGATTTCGATTGTGATGTATATTATGCCCGTGTTTGAGGCCCAATGTGATGTATATGCGGCTCGTATTTGAGGCCTATTGTGATGTGTATCCAGCCCGTGTTTAAGGCCCAACGTGATGTATATGAGGCTTATGTGATGAGGCCCACTGTGATGTATTTGAGGGCTAGGCGATGGAACCCATTATAATGTATGTTAGGCCCATGTGAAAGGCCCATCGTGATGTATATTAAACTCTTGAGTTAGGCCCATGGTATTGTATATTTGGCCCTTGTGTGCGGCTATGAGTCCACTATATGTAGGCTTTATGTGGGCCGTTCCTTAGGGGACAATGTTGGTTAAATGTCCACGTTGTCGATGTCGATTGTCAATACTTGCTATTGATACCGTTTATGAGTATGTGACTGTATAACATCATGATACATGCCCATAGCATCATCTGCATGTCTGTTATGAGATATGATTGACCATTGCATATGCCATAGTACTGCTTGTTATGAGACTCCTTGATAGGTGGAGATTGTCTCACATGAGCGTACAATATGCGCAGGATTGATGCATGATTGGATTGTATGACTCATGTATCTTGTATTGTGTGTTGTGATTACTATATGCCCTAGCGACATCAGGGCCGTAGCCTCCACAGACATATCGTGGATGGCCAGATGGGATACCAAAAATCTGTTCTACATGGGGTACTATAGATATCCTTGAGTGAAAGTCCTAGAACCCTCTTAGTTTCAGAGGTTACTCCAATGTCTAGACCGAGTGGGTAGATAAGCGCCTAGTGCCGATTACCAGATGGCTGCGCTCTTCACTGTGTCGTGGTCGGTTGGAAGGGGGTGCGGCCTTACCTGCCCGAGAGGAGGGGGCAATGCTAGGCTAAGTCTGACCAGCTCGAGGAATGGGTCCGCTATTGACGAGCAGGGCCCGATATTGGTAGGCGGATAGTGAGGTCTCTTCCACTCACCTTGTTGCGTGCGATGGGACGGCAATCTGATTTGGAGTGTAATAGACCTCGGTGATTTTTTAGAGAGGAACTGTACTGATATATGGACTTATTGAGTAAGAGTTGCATGCTCGTTCATTTATTGATTCACTATCCACTTGGGCTGGTGGTGCACAATTAATTATTATGTACCTTCGTTATGACAAGGATTTCAGTTGGGGGCGTGACTAACTTGAGATCAGGAGTTTACCACGTTGAGTCTGACTATCTAAATTTAGGTATGAGACTGGTTTGGATAGAAGTCCCTTGTGGTGGACCCCGTAGCCTGCGATACTACGTACTATCATCCCAACTTTACACTCCAGCATGGTCACTTCATTCGCATCGCATATTGCATTATATCTGCAAGCATATAGCATTTTGGGTTGCTATGTTTCTACACTCATATGGCTTAGACAGACTTAACAGGATTTGTATTATTGCATTGCATCCTTGGCATTTGATATTTGACTCTTTATGACTCCTTATTGCATAGTTGTTCTATATTGTGTATTCTGATATTGATTAACTTATGAACTTGTCCATGCTTCCGCGTACTCTGTTATCGTATGATTTATGATCTTGTCAATATTTCTGCTTATTCTGATAATGTACAATTTCTAGATTATCAGTAATTTTGGTATTGTATGATGATGACATTATATTAAATACCTGACACTTGCTTTGTGCACACACTTACACCACCCTCTAAGCTTTCTATAAGCTTATGCACGATAGATGCCTGCAGATGATGTTAAGTTGCAGCAGTGTTGAGCTTGGAGCATGCAGCGGTCTTCTGGAGCTTAATTTTTTATTTATGTATTTTCCTTTCAGCATTGTACTCAAATGATTATATTAGTGGATATGTGATGATGACGTTGCCTTTGTGAATTGGGTAATCTCGTGGTTATGCTTATTACGAGTTAAATATACATTAAAAAAAATCCTCCTTGTAGGATCCCAGGGTCGGAATCTGGCGTATGGACGTTAGGAGCCGAGAATGGGGTACTGCGGAGGCTGTCGACACCGGATTCGGTAATCGGGATTCCTGTAAATCTGATTTCTGAGTTTGGGGCGTGACAACCGACTATCGTTAGTGAAGAGAGGGTCAAACTGAGGAAATGTAGAGATGGACTACGGCCGGGGACTAGGTCAAAATTGTGCTGCTTCAACTTTTCTCGATATGAGCAAGTGGTGGTCAAGACCACCAGGGTGGAGAAGGACGTAGACCAGATGTTGAAAGCTCGAACTCCGTTCAGAGATTTGGGTAGCCGAGTCAGACTTGCTCCTTCACCACGTAGCCTCACTGTGTTCGATAAGTGAGCTAGGACTTCTTCGTATCTAGGTATGCCGTGCAATTATTGTGGGAAGCCGGGGCATACCACAAATTTTGCATCAGGAGGACACATGATGAGGGAGATAAGCTCAGACCATTGGTAATTCAGCCCCATATACTGCAGCCTATGGCTTGGCCACCTATCATAGCCAACCTCCGTTTCAGAGACCAGCAGCTCCACTACAGAACAGAGCCCCCACGGCTCGGGTATTCGCTATGTCCGAAGGAGAACGGGATAGGGACACTCCACGAGTTGTCCAAGGTACAGCTTACATTCAGAATGTTCCAGTATTTGTTCTGTTTGATTCGGGTTCTACCATATCTCTTATTATTTCATCCGTAGTTAAAGAACTAAACTTAGAATTGAACCACCTTGAACGGCCCTTAGTCATAGCATCTCCAATGGAAGGATTTGTGGAAATTGTGAGATTTTGCCCCGCATGCTTGGTTGTATTAGAAGGTCATGAGACTCATATGAACCTAATTGTGATGAAAATGAAATAGTTCGATATCATTATTGGTATGGACTGGCTTACCCAGGCTCATGCGATATTGGACTACCATGCCCGAACGATTACGGTAACATTACCTGGGCAGTCACCCTTCACTATACAAGAAAGGTGTCAATATGAGACATATGAAGGTCTACGGGCTCTGAAAAAAGGCAGAATCAGCAGAGATCACCATTGATTAGATACCGATGGTTAATGAATTCTTGAAAGTGTTTCAAGACATACCAGGGTTACCACCAAGGAGGGAAGTAGATTTTACAATTGACCTCCTACCCGATACCACCCCGATATCCATGGCCCAATATACAATGCCGCCATGTGAGATGGAAGAATTGCAGGTGCAGATCGATGAATTATTGAGGCAGGGATTCATCCGCCCTAGTGTATCTCCATGAGGCACACCAGTGTTATTTGTGAAAAAGAAAGATGGATCGCAGCGCCTTTGTATCGACTACAAGAGACTGAATCAGGCTACAGTGAAGAATAAGTACCCTCTACCATGTATCGACGACTTATTTGATTAGCTCAAGGGTGCCAAATATTTCTCAAAAATTGATCTCAGGTCGGGGTATCATCAGTTGAGGGTCAGAGAAGAAGACATTCCCAAGACAGCATTCCGCACCAGATATGGGCACTACGAATTCTTAGTAATGCCATTCGGGCTCACTAACGTGCCTGCAGTGTTCATGGACTTGATGAATCGGGTCATTATGACATACCTATACTGATTTTTCATAATCTTTATCGACGACATCCTGGTTTATTCCAAGAGTCGCGAAGAACATGGGGAGCACTTGAGAATTGTTTTGAAGACCCTCCAAGAAAGGCAGCGATATGCAAAATTATCAAAATGTGACTTTTAGAGGGAAGAAGTAAAATTTTTGGGTCACGTCGTGAAGAAGGAAGGTATTGCGATTGATCCAACCAAGGTTGAGGCGGTAGTGAAGTGGGAACGACCTGATATGGTCACAGAAGTTAGGAGCTTTTTGGGGATGGCTGGGTATTATCGGCGATTCATAAAGGAATTTTCTCGTATCGCTCGACCCCTAACTCAGTTGACAAAGAAGAATGTGAAATTCAGTTGGAGCGCTGAAGCAGAGACGTCCTTCGAAGAACTTAAGAAAAGACTCACCACGGCCCTTGTGCTTACACTTTCAGAGGAAGGGGCCACATACGTAGTCTATAGTGACGCATCACAGATAGGGCTAGGATGCGTACTCATGCAGAACCAGAAGGTGATTGCTTATGCCTCCAGACAATTGAAGAAACATGAAGAAAATTATCCTACCCATGACCTGGAACTCGCCGCAGTGGTCTTCGCCTTGAAAATTTGGACGCACTACTTATATGGGGAGGAGTTCGAATTATTCTGCGATTACAAGAGTTTGAAGTATATCTTCACTTAGAAAGATCTGAACATGTGGCAACATCGATGGATGGAAACGTTGAAAGACTTCAAATTTGAAGTATCCTATCATCCCGGCAAGGAAAACGTTGGAGCTGATGCCTTGAGTCGAAAAAGGAATCACGAAGTTATAGCTGGTCTCATGATGGAGAAGGAGAGATGATGGATTTCATCCAGGACTATGATGTGCAGTTTTCTTTCAAAAAATCGAGTATCCTAGTAGCTTCATTGGTTATAGAACTAGCCTTGATCCACCGTATCATCGAATCTTAAGACTAAGATGAAACACTAAAGAAGTTGAGGCTGAGGTACGAAAGTGAAGGAATGCAGGACTGGTATCAGATGGTGACCTAAGATATCAAGGTCATATTTGTGTATTGGCAGTGGTAGAACTGAAACAAGCAATACTGAGAGAAGCGCACAAGTCTTGTCTGACCATTCATCCTGAGAGTACAAAGATGTATTGGGACGTCAGGCATCAATACTGGTGGGAAAATATGAAGCGGGATATTGCAGAATACATTTCAAAATGTCTCACCTACCAGCAAGTGAAGGCAGAACACCGTAAGCTGCCAGGTCTTTTACAACCATTGCCCCTCACCGAATGGAAGTGGGATTGTATCATCATGGACTTCATCTTGGGAGTTCTAAAGACACGTGGGAACCATGACTCCATTTGGGTAATAGTTGACAGACTTACCAAGTCAACCCGGTTCCTCCCTATACGTGTAAATAATTCAGTTGACGACTTACCTAAGTTGTATATTCGTGAGATTGTTCGTGCATATGGTTTTCTGAGAGAAATCGTGTCAGATTGTGACACCAAATTCACTTTCACTTTCTAGAAAAGGTTACAAGAAGAGTTAGGTACAAAGTTGAACTATAGCACAACATTTTATCCCCAGACAAACGGGTAGACCGAAAGGGTGAATTAAGTGTTAGAAAACATGTTGAGAGCCTGTGTATTGGACTTCAAGGGCAGTTGGGATGAACACATCCATCTCGCAAAATTTTCTTATAACAACTATTTTCAAACCGGCATTGGCATGGCACCGTTCGAAGCTCTATATGGACGACCTTGTCGAACACCACATTGCTGGGCTAAAGTTGGTGTGAGGAGCTTATTAGGACCAAAGATAGTCCAAGAAACTACAGAGAAGATTGACCTAATTTGGAAACACCCGCGCTCAGCTAAGAGCAGGTAGAAGAGTTACGCGAAAAATCATAGGCGAGATCTGAAATTTACAGTCGGTGATCATGTATTCTTGAAGATCTCTCCTATAAGGGGCGTCATGAGATTCAGGAAGAAAGGAAAGCTCTCTCCTCGGTTTATTAAGCCTTTCAAGATCATGGACAAGATTGGAGTTTTTGCCTACTGTCTAGCTCTTCCACCAAAGTTTGCCAATGTTCATAATATTTTTCACATATCTATGTTGAAGAAATATGAATCGGACGCATATCATATCGTCAGCTGGGAAGATATCGAGTTGAACGATGACGCTAGCTACATCGAAGCCCCAGTTCGCATATTCAATCACAAGGAACAAATCCTACACACCAAAACCATCCCATCAGAAAAGGTTCTTTGGTCTCACTGCCGAATCGAGGAAGAAACATGGGAACGCCAAGCTGAGATAGAAGCAAAGTATCCACACCTTTTTGACGACCTCACTCAAGTATAATTTCGAGGATGAATTTTTTTTTTTAGGAGGGGAGATTGTAACGACCCTCAAACCTGATCATAAATATCAACTTGGAAGTTGGGTCAACCACCCCAATTCAATAAATAAATAAATGAAAATGACCAAAAACTCATCATTAATAAATCTCTAAGTACGGTAGCTTATAAGAGTGAAAGGGGGCCGATACTCAGCCCAGGGCAATTCAAAACCCCTGTAAGAGGAACATATAACTCGAAATTCATTCTTAAGCATTCAAAACTTACAAGAACCCCAACCTTAGGTGACTAAGGTCCTTTCAAGACTAATAGACGGTAGTGATCGACACAAATCTTGATGTGGACCCCACATCGGATCGGTGCGTGTGCAGAGTTGGACTGCACACACAGTACACGAAATGATAGCACCAGGTCAAACAGAGTTTGACTCGATACAATTTCCAAAAGATTGGATTCCATCCAATTTTTCCCACTGCACTCGGAATTTAAAAGACCCATCCGTCTGCCTTAAATGGGCCATCATTAAGAGTCATCGAAGCTGCTCTCATCAGATTCGAACCGTCTATCGTGGTCAGATCGTCCCATCGACCATAACCTAGGTAGAGTTTGGAATCGTGTGGACCGATGGAACGCTTGAGCAGCGGATCAATAAGACCATCCCGACACAACGCTTGGATGTGAAATCCTTCTAAATCGCGCATCTTGCTGGCGATTCGAATGGCCAGGTAAGCTCCGAGACATGCGCAGATACAACGTGTAATGCTTGATCATCACTTAATTCTGGTAATGCCACGGCGACAACAAAAAAGGGAGATGAGAAGCAATCCATTTATGGAAAAATCTATCTCAGTTGACCATTAGCCATGAAATATCTCTCTCAAATGAATCTCGGGTGTCGACTATAAGTTTTCTTTCAAAATCTCATAGCCAGCCAAGTAATTCCAGAGATATTGGCAAGTCGCCGCGACCCATACCTCACCATGAGATGGACCCTACATTACTCTTAAGCCATATCAGGACCGTCCAAATGGCCCTCATCTATGGATGAACCACTCAATTGAGAGATGCCATTATCATCCTTCACGTTCCTCAAATCGACTGAGAAACCCACATTTTTCAAGGACGAACCATTCGCTCATCCAAGCTGTTCATCGGGTGGCCCACCCTATTTAAACTCTATCAAGGAAAGTTGTATGGGCCATACACAAGAACAAATGCATGATGATGATCGGACATCTAGCCAACCTTAGCTAATTCGTTTTACTTCCATACTAATCTTCGTGATTAGCTGTGGAACCCTCCATAAATAGAACGGCTATAAATAGCCTGATATTAGGGCGAATCCCAAGGGAAGAAAAAGATAGGAAATAGAAAGAGATAGAGATAGAGATTCTAGGCATTGTTTCGGCGAGTTGCAAGCATTGTAGTAGCTCGACTCAGCTTGAGTCGTCTGGTTTTTAAGTGAAAACTGAGGGCGAGGAAGAAAATGGTAAGAGGGAAAGAAGCTGGGTGAGTTGGGAGAAGATAGAAAGTGAGGCGGTAGAGGAGAATGTGTGTGTGCAGCTGCTGGAATAGATTTCCAGTTGCTGTCCAGCTCAGTAACTCTGATCAACTCCATAGATGACGAGTCAGAACCGATTTCTGACCTGTTTATTGTTCTGAGTCGTAAATCATTGAGGGAGTAAAGATAGAAGCCGTGCCAATCAACCTCACTCCCTGTCTCAACCCTTCGGCAGGCACGTTAACGAATCGACCCAACCCGCTGCAATTTCAGACCCTCTCGCCTCAAAACAGTAACCAGAAACAAGTCCGGTTAAGGTATTCTTGACCTCCGACGCACCTAGGCCTCCTTTCAACATCCATACCGCGTCACGGATTAGGTAACCTTGTCTTCTCCCCTCTATTACTACTAATTCCACTTGCTGGGCTGATCGTGTCTACTGTCATCTCGACTCGGTCACAAGTCGAGGGACTCAACTACCTGTTCCTGGGTGAAAACCCTAATCTAGGCTCATGGCCAAGACCGTTTCGCTTCGGGCCATGACCAACACCATGAACTGGTCTCAGGCTTGTTCACAATGTGGCACATTGCTAGCCGTGAGGTCTCAACTGAGTCAGGTCACCACTGAGTCAATGGCTCAGAACCAATTTCAACTTAAGGGACCTAACTTAGTTGGTCAGGGAAGTATCTCACCCCAGTCAGTCAAGAGCCCTAACATGGGCAATCCAGAACCACCCAGTTGGGGGCTAACTCGGTCGTGTTTCCCTTCTGAGTCGACTCTACACTCAATGATGGGTTGACTCGGCCAATTTCCCCAACTGAGTTGAGTTGACTCTAATATCAAAACCACATGAGGTGGATTTGGAAAGTGATAGATCTAATGGATCATTAATTTAACCTTGTAGATAATAGATCTCTTAACAACTAACTCAACTAGTTGTTAATTAAAAACCCTAATCGAGTCTACTTGGTTGTAACTCGCTGGTGTCTAGTAACAGTTTATCCCGGCATAACCAACAACTATTCTACCTTAAAAGACATCTCAAAACAAGAAGGACTCTTAATCAAGGTGAGAAGCATCCCCCATAGCCTCTTCCATTCACTAATTTCCATGTGGATTAAATCTCTAATGTAGAGAATTTTAGAGAATTACTAATTTCCATATTTCCTTATAATTTTGTGTATGATGTATTGTCTTATAAACTCCCTGCCACATTTACAATTATTTGCCTATGAGTATATCTCTATTAGATATGATGAGAAAAGAAAGCTTTCATACTAGATTATCTGTGAATTGTGTAGTGAAACATTACCTTCATGACTTTCTATATTCTCTAATCTCTAATTTAGTTGGCACTATCATGTGGATAGTTCTTATGATATGGCAATTGAGAATTTGTTTGTGTGGTGTACAAAGTGATGATTGGGACTCCATCTTTCATAATTATTACTAATTTGTCATAAGACAAAAATTCCTCTTGTCATCTTTACATCATGAACATAATTCTAATGAAACAACTTGAGCTTTACAAATTCTTATTTCATTATCCATTGTGAGTAGTATAAAGAATGTGTATGAGAAGGGATATAGAAGGACTCTTAAATATTTAGATGATACGACCTGAATTAAAAATTTACATGACACTCGGTGAGCCCTCCTTTGAATGTGAAGAAATTATCAAAGTACATATTGAACTCATAGTTGGATATTTCTTATTTGAAAGTTGAAGGTCATTCCTATTCTGTTAAAGTACTTTATATAAGAGTCATGGTGCATAACATCCACGCATGACATGTGAGCTTTTTTGGGTGTTCATCGTAAGTCACATCTTGATGGCTTGTTCAAGGTTCTATTACCTAAGTTCGACCATCAGGTTATGTGCATTTGCACACTATGGGCCGCTCCTTCTTTACATGAGGCTTTTCTGAGATTTTAGGACTTCTTCGGGCGTACCCCGTGTATTTTTTCAAGAGGTCATCCTTGGGTGCACTCACCTACATGGCCTTTTCCAAGTAGTTTACCTACTGCGGGCAATCTTTTCTTTTGAAATCTGGATGTGCATCCCCAGATTTGTGACTTGAACATACATTCATGCATATGCATATGTAGTTGCACTGCCTTATGATTTGGATATGCTATGAGAACCTACATTGGAAAAATGTGATATGATTAAATCTATGAGAGAAATTCCCACTGAGTTTTCACTCACTAATCGTGCGGTTGCACCAAATAGATATAAGTATGACGGAGGAAGATGGCACCCATGATGACATCCCTAGTGCAGTTGATGAGAAGTATGGAGAGGGAGGACAGTATGTTGACACGGTTAAGCCGTTAGAGCTCAATTGATGATATAGTGCATATTTACTTTCATGTTTTTAGACATTATCTTAGTTTTACTTGCTTTGAGAATTGTAATTAAAAATCCCCTGCTGTGGGATCTTGCTACTTCTTTACTTCTATGCACGTATGTTGAACTCCTTTTATTAGTTTATACAGTAGTTGTTTCTCGATGATATGAAATGTGTTGATAATTAGATGAATGTTAGTTTCGTTCATGACGTAACCCTCGGGTTCTCGTACTCAAGCGAGTATCCTCTGGTTATGAGAATCAGGGAGTTACAAAGGCTATCGACTCGAGATTCAGAACGGGATCCCAGAATGATCCAAGGCCGAGGTGGTCCGTTTGGGATTCAGATCGAAATCCACTAATGCGGAAGACCATGAGGTGTCCCACTACTGCACGATTGGTGACGATTACTCAACTTCCCACGTCTGCACGATCACATAACGACTAGGTAGCCAAATCACCTCCATGATATGGCAAATGTCTCAAGATGTGCCGAGTTGTGCGGACATGTCCATCTTAGGTGAGGGAGTATATATAGTTTCTTGCGGGGAGGAAACAGTTATGCAAAATCTCGCACCATCTACAATACAACATAGACCCAGATTCCTTTGACCTGACTTAGGCATCAGAAGGTCCCCTGTTTAAGCCAGGGTCTCCTTTGCTCACAAATGTTGTGCAGGTTCAAGACTCTGAAGCGGTTCCGAGTTCAAATATTTGAGTGGAGGGAAGTCCAGATTTTAATCTCAACAGTGACAATCACCATCTTTAGATAATTCAACTCTAAAAATTAATGGATAGGATCATCAATGAATCATGACTGTTGAAATTTATGGCAGATTAGAATATGGATGGAAAATGATCAGACCATCTTAGCATGTGGACCCCCTAGGCAACGACCCACGCCGGATCTTGGCTTAAGTTGCATTCAGAGGAAAAAGAATCTCATGTTAGAGGAAAAGTAGTGTGACTCAAAATGTCAAAGATTAGTGCAGATAACACCAATGTTTGATCATGTCTTAGTTAACTCGCCCTACCTTACCCTACCCAAATTATCTAAAGAGTTGTATTCTGAACATTGGGTTGCATTTGGGTTAGGTCAGTCCTCGGCCAACTCCTCTCCAGACGGTCCACCATTGTCGTATTCATATAGTTCCTTACAGCAGATTTTGTGGGCTAGCGATACAAACTCAAACTGGAATCCCATTCATTTGTAAGTTGAGCTTGTTCTTTTGTAGCCGTTTATTTACCCAGCCATGGATGATAAAAGTGATTCTTTGAAAGCATAGATCTATAACATAAAACAATTCACATAAAAGACCTTTTTCCTTTACCTACGTTGGGCTCGCATCGAAAATATATGTTGAAATGTAGGCTTCTTACTAATGAGCAAGAGGCTCCAACTACAATAGACAGATGGGTCGCTATATAACTAATCTTCTTGACCTGACTATCCATTTTATGGGCCATTGACCTGATGCTCTGACTTGTCTAATTCGTGAGTCTTTTACATGATAGCCTATGAAATACATGGTGCACGTAACAGCTAGATCAAACGTGATTTTACATGGTAACACTCGAAATGTATGCTGCACAATGTCAAATTAAAGCCATCTCCTCGTCTATTAAAATCAGACTGCAAATTAGATGTATTAGAAAACAAATTAATGACCTACCCGGTGCCTTTGTGGCATTTTCAGCCATAAAAAAAATCCTACAAAAATAATAACTTTTAATCCCCCATGATGCAAGTAGGGGTGTATACAAACTGAGTTAGCTCGGTTAGCTTGCTCAACTCAACTTGAAAAAGCTCGACTCAACTCAGTTCAAAATTGAGTTCAAGCTGAGTTCGAACTAATTTTTTTAGCTTGAAAAAATTTCCACCCAAGCTCGACTCGACTCGAATCGAACCCCAACTTGAATCGAACCAATTCGGTGACTCGGTTATTTTGATATTGATGTTGCTCAGTAAGTGTTTGATGAAATGACTCTATGAAGTGTCGACTGGTGGCAAGGAAGGTATGGATATGAAACAAATACCCTTGTATTTTGATTTTTATGTTGCCTGCTGAGTGTTTAATGAAATACATGTAAACCGATGTGGCTGCTTTACATTTCGTGAGAAATTGAAGATGCACTGGGGCTCGATCTTAGCTCGAACTGGCCCAAGCTGCTGACCGAACCAAGCCAAGCCGGCTAGTTAGGCTCGAGGACCAAGCCGAGTTGTGCCAAATTTGACTCGGTTCGACTCGTGTACACCCTCATATGCAAAGCATTCTGTAGATGATTAGGTATCTGTATTCATTTACAAAGAAATTTTAAAATAATTATACATTGAATTGGAACAAGTGGAAAATGAACTAAATACGAATGATAACTAATCACCTACAAGTTATATGTATGACTGTCATGCGGTCCTTTTTCAGCCACATAAAAAAAAACTTTTAATCCTTCACTGCCTGAATGATTTTATTTTATTTTATTTTTATGGCCAAAAGTGCACTACGTGACACTTGTCATGCAGACATCTTGTAAGTGATCAATTCTCAATAAGAATATTTTAATAAACTAAGAAATTTTAAAAAATATCAAACTGCAAAACATTAAGTTAAACACAATCCATCAAATTGTAATTAAGGTTTGTTGGTTTCACCAATTACTAAAGTAATGTAAGTGAATTAATGCACAATGATTATAAATTATTTAACCTACATCATACAATTTTTACATTTGATCACTAATTACCATGTTTGGTCTATTGGCAGAATCATAACGATGGGATTTTAGAATTAATTAGTTGTTACATTAATATAAAAGAAATATGCAATGATTATAAATGATTGTACTTGTCTCTTGACAACATATGCATTTAATTGTTGATTTCTACATTTTGTTTATCGGTAGTAAAAATATAATAATAACATTTTAACATTATTTTAATGTTGAATAATCAGAAAAATACATTAATATTATTAATTGAATTCAAGATTTCATAATAATTATTTGAAAAAGTGCAATCATTACTGATTCATTTACTTCCTTTTATATTTTGTATATCCATGGTAAAATCATAATCATAATATTTCTACATTAACACCAAATCATCACCAAAATACATAAATGTCATTAATTGGATTAGAGATTTCTCAATAATTATATAAAAAAGTGTAATAATTATAAATTCATTTACTTGCTTTTTAAATACATTTGCATTATGCTAATAATTCCTATTGGGAAACTGCAAAAGCAAACCACGACTTTAAATCACATAATGAGAGACAAACACAAACAAAACATGCACAGGAACACGATTGTACATGGAAACGCCCTGCAAGAAAAAAAAAACATGGCATAAAGTGACAAATAAATTCACTATGAAAACGAAAGTATAAGAGATGAAAGCACTTAGAGATGCGAAAACTTTTGTTATCTCCCTTTCAAACCGTAGAATTGATTTAGCCTTCATTGTTCTCACCTAATCCTACAATTACACCCATATATATAGTGTTATACTTGAAATAGGAAAAAAATTTATAGCGCAATTACATAAAATTGCTTTGGCTAGCGATAAGCATGTCATCAACATATATTAAACTCAGACATGCTTTGGCTAGTGATAAGCATTTCATCAACATATAATACAACTATAATGAATTTTTCATCACTTAGTGCCTTGAAGTGGACATGATGATTATATTCACTTATAATAAACCGCTAACTTACCATGAAAGAATCAAATCTTTTATACCATTACTTATGCGACAGTTTTAGGCCATACAATAACCTTCTTAACCTACAACCCTTATACTCTGACCCCTATATCTCAAATCCTTTTGGTTGCTTGATGTAAATATACTCTTCCAATTCTCCATTTAGGAAAGCAATCTTTACATTCATTTATTTCAGTTCCAGATTATATTGGACAACTAGTACTAACATAAATCTGATAGATACCTAATTGACCACAGGCACAAAAATCTCATTGAAGTTGATACCCTCTTTCTGCGCATAACCCGTCGCTACCATTATGCCTTGTATCTATCATGTTTCTTCTAATAAATCCACTTACAATCAATCGCTTTACGCCCAATGAAAAACTCCACCAGCTCTCATGTCTCATTCTTGTTTAAAAAGTTCATCTCATCTTGCATTGCTGTCATTCGCTTTTCAACATCTGTCTTCCAATGCTTTCTGGAAGGTAAACAGATCCCCTTCATTGCAAATACAACATTCGAGTCATCTCTATAACATGTCGATAATTTACAATCTCTCAGTAGATTTCTCCTCATAGGTGGTTGCTCCACTTACTCATCTACCTCTTCCCGCAGCTTGGCTTCTACCTATGTCCCACCTTTTTCGATTTCAATGTTAATTGATGTTGAATTTCTTATTTCCTTGTGGAGCAATGAATCCTTATCAAACATGATGTTATAACTTATTATGATCTTCCTTGTGACCCATCCATATAGCATGTATTCCTTCACACCATCACCATAGCTCACAAAGGAACACTTATTCACCCTTTGGTTTAGCTTATCTTTATTAATTGACGATATATGAGAATAAGCATCACAACCAAATACCCGTAGCCCTGAGTAGTCTACATCATAACTACTCTATACTTCTTTTAAAATTTTATAGTCAATGGACATATATGAGAATTGATTAACTAAGAAGTAAGACGTGTTAATGGTCTCAGTTCATAACTCCTTGCCTAACAAAGCATTGCTCAACATACTTCGGGCTTTTTTTAATAAAGTTTGATTCGACTTTGGTGTGTACTTAAGTATGTTACGTCATACGATTTCCTTATATTTATAAAACTGATTATATTCCTTAGAAGTGAATTCACCACCATTATTTTTTCTCAACACTTTCAACTTTCACCTTGACTGTTTTTCTATCATCGCCTTTCACTTCTTGAAGGTGGATAAAATATTGAATTTATTCTTTATAAAGTAAACTCAAACTTTTATCGAGTGGTCATTTGTGAATGAGAAAAAAAATGATGACCTCCCTACAGAAACAACTGGTGACAACCCCCATACATTCTAATACACATAATCAAGCAACCCTTATATATTTTTCATACTTAAATGTAATGCTCCAAAATTTCAACTCTTGGGGACAAAATGATAGGCCAAAACTCTCCGGTGTTAACTTGAATATGTTGAGGACATCATCTCACATATTCGTTTCATTAACAACATTTACCCTCCCAAGGCATTCATAGCATAATCGACGAATATAAAATCTCATCCTATTAATATGTAACACCCCATACTTTTCAGTACTCAGGTGTTACCTTGAAAGTTTAAATTAGTTTACATGTGCATGGGAACATATGTGACTTACCTTACACACCATCATCTACTGGCCCATAATCTATTCATCTCGACCGTCTAGTACAATCTTCATTTATATATTAAGTCATCTAACCATTTAGAAATTCACCCATATTTCAGGCTTTCTATACAATTGATCCTTAAGATGGACCATCACGTAATTATAGAAAATCACTTTAGGATATCAATTCCCTTAATAGTTAAATCCAACTGTCCATCTTAGAATTAGAAGCCCAAATTATGAGATTCACCGTTTATCGGCCCACTTTTGGTGATTTTACATGATGTAGCCACCAAATTGTGTAAGCCACTGTTAAAGTCTATCCATATTATCTTATGGAAATATGAGAGTAGATAGGGAATCGATCTGACCGTTAAATTTACAGTTATGGTTAGTTAGATGCCTTCCAATAATCATAAGACTCTAAGCTAGAGATTTGGGTCAAATCCAACCATTGCATCGTTCAGGATTAATGACTAATGGTTAGACACCATACTCAATTTAATAGTCTAACCCTTAATCATTACAATTGAGCCCTTAGATCACTAGATCTATTAAGGATCTTCATTTAAGCAGAGCTGGAAATCCTAAGGATCTTGATCAGATCAAGTCTAGACATGATCTAACCGTTGAATCGATATGTGTCATGCCATACGGAATGCAAGACCATAAAATAAGGCCCACTTAAGCTTTAGATCTGCCTAATCCTTGGTCAAAGGCCTTGATGGGGACCTCCAGAATGAATGGATGGAGTAGATTTAGATATTACATCATGGTGGACCCCATACAGGCATTGCATGTGCACCAGGGGTGGTGCACTCGCTGTGCACCGGACCGAAGGACTTGGTCAAACTGCATTGACCCGACCCCATACGAAAAAGAGAAAATCTTCTCTTCTTTTTCTTTCGTCCAACAACAATGTTTGAAAAATACCATTAGCTATGTTGATCGTGGCCCACCAATGATTAAGCCAAACCGTGCATCTAGTGCGACATCACGTTTCGTCTGAAACCCAAGTTGTCTCGCATGGAGGGAGACACGCGTATGGGCACAAATCTAGACACACCTAACCTGTGTGCAACCATTTTTCTAAAAATGGAAAGAGTACCTTGCTACTGCCAGGCTGATGATCCGCATGAGGAGGAATCCTCCAATCCTAGCCCTCCACTCAGGCAAATCCCAACCGTCCATTCGTTGCTCATGTGTTAGGGTTTTTAATTGAAAACTGATGCCAAAGCTTCCTTCCCATTGGCCGTTCTTGGAAGCCAAATGTTGGGATTAAATCCTGGCTGCTCATTACCCATCTAAGGGTTGTGAGGGAGCTAAGGTTGCTAAAAGAAGGGAGATAAAACATCTCCTCCTGTCTTTTACAAAAACCCTAGAAAATGACTACCATTTTCTATCTCCAAACCCACCAACGAAATGTCTCTTGAGCTTCAATCTCGAGCTTACCCAAGCTCCTAGGGACTGAACTAAATCATCTGAAAGGGAGAAGATTGAGAACGGAGGCTTGGATCGTGTTCTGCCATTGATGATGAATCAATCTTCCTTGTTCAGAGCTGCATTGAGTTGTCTGGCAATGTCTATTCAAGGCTGGACCTCGTGAAAGTCCAGAGAGAGAGAGAGAAAGGAGAAGCAAGAAGAAGAGAAAAAGAAGGATAGTAAGAAGCAAATAAAGAAGAAGGAGTGAGTTCGTGGGAGGGTTCTGTTGTGCACACTAGCTTAATTCGGTTGAGTCGCGGTCCAAGTTAGGTCTGGTTCAGGGCCATGCTGGGGTTCCAGTAAAATAAAAGGAAAGAAGAAAGAGAGAAAGAAAATGGAAGAATAAGGAAAGGAGGAATAGAGGAGACAATGAGGGAGATGGTGTTATTTGTTACATTGACTCAGCCTGAATCGAGTCACTGCTTGACTTGTTGTCTAAGTTAGGTGGAGTTCTATGTGGGTCAGGTTATGTCGATGCCGGTTCCCGGATGTGTAGTGGTGAGTCAAATCTTGGCAGCACCAAGTCACAACCTAGTGGGGTGGGTTAAACTGCACCAACTCTCTTTAAGGACAATGGTGCTTAAGGGAGGGTAGGTTAGACCTTGTTCGATCATTCTACAAGCTAAAGGAGAAGAGGGTTCATGGAAAACAGCTAGGGTAGAGGCCCTTCTGCAGTCACACAGTCTGACCGAGTTGACTGGGCTGTCCATGGTCGAGTTCGAGTACAATTGGCTCGGTCCCAGTATTGTTGGAGTTCCAGCGAATGAAGAAAGAGAGGTAAGAAAGGATTAAAAAATAAAAAATGAATTTTAAAAAAAAAAAGGAAGGAGAAGAAACAGGCCGAAGAAGAAGAAAGTGCGGGTACTATGAGTGCATAACATAGGCCGCATTGAGTTAAGAAATGTAAGTTAACTTTTCTTCCCAAATTAGATTGTTTTGGTTGATTACAAACATTGATATTATCCTAATTATCATTATTATTAAGCTTGATTAGCCTTTAGCATGTTACGTATACTAGTATTAGTTATTATAAACAAAACCACGACTAGTAGATACAAATATTTTATTGACCATTTTTAAATATTATCATGGACAACATATTATACTAATTATTACCACCATAATGATTATTATAACCATATTAGCTAATGCTAATTATATTATTAATGTTAATAATTATGTTGTTGTAATTAATTGTACACCAACTAGAGTTCAAATCTAAAAAAAAAATTATCCTAGACCTAAACTCAAGGATGAAACCCTAGACCTAGGTAATCCAAACTCTGGGTTAGGACTTTAACCATAAATAGTGAGTTAAGCTTGGATCCAACCGTAGAATTTTACAATTTATGGTAATATTTAATTCTAATGGCGCACGCATTCCCTAGCAATGCTAGTAGGCAATTTGACCCATGAGGTGATGATTTCTTCCCCTTAAGTTTTTCGCTTTTCCATTAGCTTAAGCAATAGTTTCTACTTTAATTTTGGTTGATAATTGATATCTCTATCTCATAATTATTCGTACCAGTTATTAGAATTGAACTCTAAATTATGTGCTCAATATTTATCATGCATAAACATCTATATGTCGCACTTGTATATTTTCTCGTGCTCGCGGATAGCTTGTGAAACTTGAATTGGTACATCGTGGGGAAACCTAATTTATAGATGTACATCTAGACTTGGGATGTAACTTGATTGATTGTGATTACAATGGACCTTCGACTTAGTGGTTAGTTAAATGATGGTTTAAATGGAATATTGATGTGGGCCTACCATCCATGGGTTGTTGTGTCTAAGTAATTTTTTAAGGATGATTTTTTATCACATAGTTTTGATATTTACCTATGTGGTTTAGTTTTGGTATTTGCCCTATATGGCTTGATGTATTATTTTTGTGCAACCATGTGATGGTAAGCCCCATATACTGAATTATGATAGACCACTAGTCAATGAGTTTCCATTAAACATCCTAAGGTGGAGGTCTCATGAGCTGAGGATGGTGAAATGAGACACTATGCCCGAGCTGTCGGCCTACACTGGGTGATGAACCCCCCGTAGTGACCTTTGAACTTTCTTAAACTTGCTGGTTATAAACGGGATAATAAAGGTTGGGCTAAACATGCATTCATAACATACGGGGCGATGACGGGTGAGTAATTTTGGATGTCGTAGCACGTGCCCTTAGTCGTGGTATCATTTTTCTAGCTCCCATACCATCGAATATCGACCCACTTTCGATGAGTTTGGCACTACGCATGTACGAGATGTACTTTCGCTGGTGACCATCCACATGCATAGGTTTGGCCTAAAAGCCAATTGGATAAGCATCCCCAGTTGATGTGCACTCACACATTCATGCATTTAATAAGACTGTATCATGTATTATTTTGAATATTTTTTGTTTACAACTATACTTACTTAATGCAACAGTGTGTAATCTTGAGAGGAATTCATAATGAGTTGGTCACTCATTTATCGAATATATAACCATACAGGTAGTACAGGTGACTTAAATGATATGCATATTAATATTGGCGAGGAGTAGAATATAATTGTCAAGGATGCATGGTTGTATCTGCAAAGAAAAGTTGTGCGATCTTACGACTTAAGTTTATATGTATTTTATTATTTCTCATGTGTTAAATTGTGTATTTATCATATTTGTTATCATAGAGACATTGGTTTGTATAAGTCATTATGGGCAGTCATTTGTATATTTGAAATGTGTATAAAAATTTCATTTGTACTTAATTTGTTTATATTCTGCTTAAATGCTCATTCTGAAAAGAAAAATAAAATAAAATAAAAATATATGTAGAATTTGGCTCTCTAAAGGTTAACACTCGAGTTTTTGGAAAATGAGTCATATACTCAGGTTTCAAAAACTTGGAGCGTTACATAATAGATTTGATTTGGGCATCAACATAAAGTGCATAAACAACCAATTGTAAATCAAATATTTATCCTCCTATTAAGGGCTTTATTATATATTAAATAATATAATCAAACTAAATCCTAGGAAAGCAAACAAATAAAAATAAAGTCCTATTCTATCCATCCAAATAATAGAGCAGTTAAATCATCATTCATAATTCAAAACATATCTGAACTTCAATTGATTTAGTTCCCACCTAAGGCACCAAAGTATTGATCGTAGGGAATTTAATGCATCTATCGTGCCTTTAGTCTACGATAGATCAATGAATTTCATAGGTCAAGTCCTAGTACAATAGATAAGCAATCACTCTTAGATTTCCTAAGCATCCAAAGTGCCTAAAGTCAACAATCAATCAAAGTAAACTAAAAATAAAGCTTCATTCAATTCAATATTAATAAATTATTCAACAATCAAATCAAATAATTGAATCAAAGCAAACTAGAACATTAAAGCCACTATAAGCTTCACCTCTTAGCCATGTCTAAGAGATATAACTAACCATAGAAATGATTAAACTAAACTTAAACAAAAACATAAAAAAGAAACTTAGAAATGAAAGCTTAGAAAAGAAGAACGACTCTTTAGACGCTTCACTACTCCTTGTTCTCTATTATAAATCCTAAATTGTACTAAAAAAAGCCTAAAACGTCCCTTTATATAGATTTGATTCATATTAACTTCAAACTGACTTCAAATTTACATACTTTTATTATGCTTTGGTCGCACCGACGATCACCTTCAATTGCACCAAAGTTGCATCAAGTCCAACTGAATATTCCTATGGCTGCAATGACCCAGTTAGAAGTATGGGCATTGAGCACTATTGTGATACTACGGATGAGACTTACATAGTATGTGAGGTATGTAGGTATGTGGATTCTGGTGGTATTTGCATTGCACAAGTAACACCTTACACATTTACCAGTGTCAAATGCAAAAGCATGAGATAAAATTACTCTAGAAATTTAAAGAGAGACATAGAATATACGGATAAACAAACGAGAAAGAAATGCAATAGTGCCCTACGTCAAGAGAAATATATAAAACAAGATGCATATAAGGATGTAAATGTAGTTGATGTAAATGAAGTTAGCCCTACTCCCTACTTCGACCTGCCGGTCTAAACCACCAATGGCCTAAAAAAGAGCTCGAGGGCATGGACCCATAGAAAGATGGTGTAAACCATAAACCAACTATGTGGTCGACCAAAGGAGCAAAGAGTCGACTAAAACAACTTTAGAAAATTAGAATAAACAAAAAAAATAAGAAAATCACTATACTGCTAAGTGGTTTTACCAAACCGAGATTGCTTTCAACGTAGTTAAATCAATAAGGTTCAAAGTTATGGATGAAGGTATAGGTTAATTTGAACATGGACTTAAACCTCCATATCATGAAATGAGGAAGATATGCTTCAAAACCGAAGTTGATTATATACGATCCTTTATAACCGAATATAAGCAATCATGAAAAATATATAGGTGTTTGTTCGCTTGTACCCCAAGTGCAAGGTTAAGAAGTAGTGATAATCTCGGTGAGACCGAGGGTAAACCCATAGGGACTGAATATGTGTGAATTTCTGAAGTATTTACATTTAGAATCAGTAACGAAACTTTAAGTTGTAATTGAAAAAAATGTTATTGTGAGTTGAAACTATCAAGGTAAAGGAAACTAGAACACCAAGGATCCACTTACAGTCATCTTAATGTATCCTTACTTGATTCAATCAATACTTCAACTAGAATCGAAGTTCTAATCTATCCAGTTGGAAGATTTAACAATTAAAACATCATAATTATCTCATCATAAATCTAAACATTCATAACATTGGTTCTACATATAACTGCCTAGTTAAATTGATTGTAGAGAGCTCAAAGCATTTATCATGCCCTTAGTCAATGGTAAATGATAGAATTCTTCAAATCAAACAATCACATAATAGAAGAAAAAGAATTCATGAAGTTCCTATGCATCCACCATGCCCATAGTCAACGAGCCCGTAGTCAACGATAGATCAAAGTAAATTCAAAAATACTTCTTTAATTAAATCATAAACTATGAAATATCCAACATGAAGATCCAACAACTTAAATCAAAGTAAGAACAACATTAAAATAAACTATAAGCTTCACTTCTTAGATCTAATTAAGAGATTAGCCAACTAAAGACATGATTGAAACTAAACTCTTAAAATAAAACATGAAAAACTAACTAGAATGGATAGATTGAAGAAGATGAAAGACTCAATGAAGTTCTCTAGCACCTTGCTCTACTCTTCCTACCCTAATTCATACTTAGAAGCTCCTAAAATACACCTACTTATAAAATTTGTTTGGATTGACTCTGAAACTGCCTCAATTTACATAGTTGGGTTACACTTCGACTGTAGTTGACCGACTTCAGTTGCACTGAACTTAGAACTTCAGTTGGACTAAATTATCTTTTTGTTGCATCGAATTAACTCTTTTTGTGCCTGAACTGTCTATTCACCTTCGGTCGCACCGAACTAGGATTCTATTGAACTGAATTAACTTTGAAATTCATCGTTCCTCGCTGGACTTTTTTGTGCACCTTCAGTTGGACCAAAGGTCAAGATTAAGGTTGATTTTGTCACGCACCAAACTCAGAAACCGGGCTCACAAAATTTTTGATCATCGAATCCGGTGCCGACAGCCTCCGTAGAACCCCATTCTCGGCTCCTAGCGCCTATTCGCCAGGTTCCGATCCTGGGATGCTACGAGGAGGATTTCCAACGTCAGTTTGATTCGTAATAAGCATAACTAAAGGCATAACACGCAAACAACAACCAAGAACTCCATTACATTTTTGCTATGATCAAAAACTTTACAAGTACAATGAGCATAAAGGGAAATACAATGGTAAAGAACAAAAACTCTAAAACGATCTGCAACGTGCTCCTGCCTCAGTGCTGCTACGAACCAACGTCACCTGCACGCAACGATCATGCATAAGCTTATAGAAAGCTTAGAGGGTGGTGAAAGTGTGTGCGTAAGGTAGTAATATGAACATGCAATGTCAAAGTAATGCGGAATATGCAGATGGATCCATAATATCATGAGTCGTACCAAGGCTATGCAGTGCAAGACATGAATGGTATCGACCATCCTAAGGCCATGCGATGTGCAATGCAACTCAAGCATACGGATCCTCATCTATGTCCATACATCAATACAGCTCAAATATGAGATATCACTGGGGTCTAGTACACTTTAAACCAGATTGCCGCCACATCACGCGCAATAAGGTAAGTGGAAGAGACCTCACTATCCGTCTTCCAATATCGGGCACGACTCGTCGATAGCGGACCCATTCCTCGAGCTGGTCAAACTCAGCCTAGCATTGCCCCCTACTCTCGGGCGGGTAAGGCTGCACCCCCTTCCAACTGACCACGACACAGTGGAGAGCACAGTCATCTGGTAATCAGCACTCAACACTCATCTACCCACTCGGTCTAGACGTTGGAGCAACCTCTTGGTATCATAAGGGTTTAGGGACTTTCACCCAGGGATATCTATAGCACCCCATGTAGAACAAGATTTTTAGTATCCAATCCTTCCAACCACGATACGTCTGTGGAGGCTACGGCCCTGATGTCGCTAGGGCGTACAATAACCATGTCACACAAATGCGAAATGCATGAATCACGCTATCCAGTCATACAACCAATCCTGCACATATCGTGCGCTCATGTAGGATAACACCGCCTAATCGGGGTCCCATAAACAATCTGCCCGAAGGCATATGCTATGATGAGTCACTCTCATATCAAGCATACATATGATGCGTATGATCATGAGTCATGGAACTATATTAAACATGTAATAATGATATGAACTATCCTTACAATGCAGATGGGCCTGGACGGCCTATACACAATAAGTACGGGTCTAACAATGGACCCTAAGGAGAGTCGTAATGTGGACATCCAACCAATATTACACTCGCAATGTGGACGTCAAACCAACATTGCTCCCAAGGCACGATCTTTGTAAACATCGCTACATAACCCGTGTTAGAATCACACATTGCAATGAACCTTAGGTACACTCCATTGGACCTTAAATAAATCAAATCGGCCTTGTCATATGGGCCTTTTATTCTTCAATTGAGCCACATGAATGGGCCACACCAATGGGCCTTATGTGCATTGTAATGGGTCATAACCCGTGGGCCTTAAACTACATCAATTGGCTCTCGACTCATGGGCCTTAGACTACATCAATCGGGCCTAAATCATAGGCCTTATATAGATCAAGTGGGCCTAAACCCATAGGCCTTAACTAAATCAAATGGGCCTAATCCCGAGGGCCTTGGAATACTTCCGATTGGGCCCAATCTCATGGGCCTTAGAATGCTTCAAAATGGGCCCAATCCCATGGGCCTTTTATAAATCAAAGGGGACCTAACTCATGGGCTTTTTATAATTCAAATGAGCCTAAACCCATAGGCCTTTTATAAATCAAATGGGCCTAACCCATAGGCCTTTAACAAATCAAATGGGCCTAACCCGTAGCCCTTTTTACAAATTAAGTGGATGGACGGTCTGGATGCATCACATGCATCATGGCGGGTCCCACTGCCGCTAGACAGTGGGGATAATGTATGCATCACGGAGGGCTCCACTGTCCGCTGGACGGTGGAGATAATACAACGTCAAGGTGGGCGCCATCGTCCACTGGACGGTGGACTTAAAACACATACATCATTGTGGGTCCCATGTGGGGCCCATTGTAATATTTATTTGGCATCCAACCCGTTGATAAGGCCAAAAAGGCATGGTTGAAAGAAAAATACAAATTTCAGCTTGATTCAAAACTTCTGTGGGCCCGAGAATTTGTTTCAATGGTAGATGTTCATTCACACTGTTTCCTGTGATGTGGGCCATTGGAGTGTTGGATCAGGCTGATCTTTGGAGGGGGCCCACCTGAGGAGGGGACCCAGCTCATTAACCGGTTGGATGACAAACAACATCATGGTGGGGCCCACGGCAGCAGCAGTGGGTGGCTCACTGACCGCCCGCCTGCCCCAATTGCTGCACGCAGCAGCGTGCAGCTGCTGCTCGTGACAGAGAGAGGCAGAGGCTATGCCTCTTTCAAAAAAATCAGGGAAAACCATTTTTTCAGGGTTTTCATCTTGTGGGGTCCGCAACATGAGAATCCACTCCGTCCATTAGTTTCCCTGGCTCAAGACGAGCCCAAAGAGTCTAAAGTGTGAATTTTTTTGATGATTAGAAAATGAAATAAAATAAGAAAAGTATCCTTGAAAGGTAATGATGCATTCTTCGATGTACGGCCCACCAGATCTTCCAACCAGCCCCATCACTTGGCTCAACGCCTAAAACGGGATGATTAAGAAGATGGACGGCTTGGATTAGGACTATACATCAAGGTGGGGCGTAAGCAAGTGGACCACCCCAAAAGTCCCCTTTTTCTTTTTTTTGTACAGGGACAGACGCTGGACGGTTTGGCCTTTTAGAAAAATACATTGTGGTGGGCCTATTGAAGTGGGCCACCACTAATGGATGATGGGGGTACAACATGCAAGGTGGGCCCCACTTGAAGGACACTTGGATAAAATAAATACCTCAAGGTGGGGTCCATTCAAGTGGGCCACACAAACACAATATATATTAAAAAAAGAAAATGAAGTAGAGAAAGTGAGATAGAGAGTGGGACACGCTTTTGATGGAGGGACCCCGACATTATGGGCCCTCCCTTACAATGAATCATACATCAAGTGGGCCTTAAAGCATGTGGGACCACCGAAATCTAAAATCAACGGTGGAGATCCTTTCCCCACCAACATGGACGGTCTAGATGACCTTTGAAAAGAAAATAAACACCATGATGGGGTCCATGGAGAATGGCCCCATCATAGAATGATCATGATGATCCTAGTGGGCCATCGGCCACCTCTTAGGGTCCCAAGTGAGATCCAAACCATTGATCGGTTGGCCTCACTTGGCCCATCTCAAAAATATGAAAAACTACCATAATCTAGCACCCACCGTCCGATCTTCTTGCTCCTAGGGGTTCCTTGGCACCTTAGCTTCAACTTCAATGGATGAGATGAGGAATGAAGGGTTGAGATGGGAGATGGTGGGGTAGGAAAGTGGGCCACTTGGAGCTTTAGAAGGAGAGGGAGAATTCCATACGTGGGATCTCTTTTTGCTTGGAAATTTTTACAAATGAGAAAGAGAGAGAGTTGTAGAGAGAGATGGAATGATGGGTGATGGAGTGATGGATGTGGTGATGGGTGTGTAAGAGCCACTTTTTTAACTTTTGAGGCCTTTTGTGTAAGAGAGGCATGGGTTTGGAAGACTTTTGTGGTTGCTTGGGAAAAGTGGTTAGAGTGATGTATACTTGACATGTACTTGACATGTGATGGATTGATTGATGGGATTGATGTGATTGATGTGACACATCGTAAAGATTCTTTTAAGTTTCGCAACGCGCGGCGTTTTTCTTGCATGGAACGTTGGCCCACATCTCTTGACCATGGTACCGTCTCGGCGCGCGAGTCGCGGCATTGGAACCGCAGCGACGGCGCGGTCGCGATGGTACAGAACTTAGGTCGAGTCGAAACAGGTTGACGTCATATGAATCAGGGTAGCGTGTCGATATCGGTTAAGGGTCGAAGGTTGCCGGAATTCGACCGATAAGACCGCGGAAGTTTTCGGAACGGTACGGACTAAGATACGGGTCTTAGAGCTTCGAACAGTTTATTTTCTGTTGTTGATCTTGCGATTTTTTTACTTTTTTCTTCCTCCTTTGCACTTGGTTTTCTTGAATCTTTGTGATATAAATTCTTTATTCTTAACCTTCAAATCTCCAAGCCTCACTTTGGTAATCTTTTGAACATTAATTCATCACTTTTAGCGTCATTTTCTCCAAATCTCTTGAAATCACCTCGTAAGAGTAAATAAGTAAAAATAGATCGATTAAGCACTATCGTGTTCATAAAACTAATGAATAAATAAGAAAAATATGTAATATTTCACACTCAAAAATGTTTACTCATGGTTGATGGATGGACAGATAAATCCGGTCATCTCTCATTAACTTTCTAAAGAATTGTTCAGTAGAGACAATGTTCTTGAAGTTTATAGATGCATTGGGTCATTCGCATAATAGAGATTACTTGTTTAAATTATTAAATAGTCTTAGTTGAGAAAATTTGTGAGGATTATGTTGTTTGGGTAATTATAAAAAATGAAGTCTCATATATAGCCTCTGATCATGTTTTTATGGAAAAGAGTCATTGTTTATTTTGGACCCCATGTGCGGTCCATTGTGTTGATATGATGTTAGAAGATATATGTAAGTTATTTTTAAATGCGATTGTAAAGGTTAAAAAAATCATAGTCTTTATGAAAAAATACACCCTTCTTCTCAATCGAATGAGAAATTATATTGGAGATAACTTGCTACATCCAAAGGTCATCTTTTTTGCTACATCCTTCTTAGCACTACAAAGATTACATAAAAAAAATCAGAATTTAAAAACTTTGTAGTGTTGATCAATTTTACAAGTGAGTATTGATTAAAGAAGACTGAAAAGATTCAGGTTCAACAAATAATCCTTTCACATAGTTTTTTGACTTAAATGGTAAAAGCACTAAAAGTATCAGAGCCCTTACTATATTATGATTGATAGATGGGGATGAGAAGCCTCCAATGAGTTACATATATGATGCGATGGAGAGATTGAGAAATAAGATCATTGACCATTTTAACTATGGAGAGTTTATTACAAGCTCATTATTGATATTATAGATAGAAGATAGAGAAACCAAATATCATCTTCATTGTATTCGGCTTCCTACATACTTAACCCAGCCTGTTTATTCACTTCTCCCGATCCATTGGAAGTACTTACTATACATATGCTTGGATTTATTGATTTTTTTTTTTAAATGATTCAATATAAAGAAGAACAAGATAAGATCTCAGCTCTGAAAGTGCCCTGGTCTGTCAAATAGCGTGAAGGTTGAGTCGAAAAGTCAAGTGAGCCCCATGTGAAAATTATTTAAGCTATTGCCTCAACTGGATGTGTCTTCCGAGCCCGTAAAAGGTAAATTAAGCCTCATATCCCATGTCCTTAAACACTCAGGTGAATAAACCCTTAAAAAGCATAGAACAACACAGGAGTTAAAAGTCTGAAAACTTATTCTTAAACAGGAAAATTTTCTAAGTTTTTCAGCTCAGTTCGATGACATCAAGCCTGTGTCAATGACATCGAACAGGCTTTGATGACATCGAATTGAGGCATTTTATGCCCAGCAACCACAAAGTATTTTGAACTGAATTTTTGATTAATCAAAAATACGTTCGATGTTATCGAACATCAATCATTGAGGTCATCGAAGGTTAGTCGATAACATCGAAGGACTTAGAGTATTATCCAGCAAATCTGTTTCGAAAATATTCTAATATTACTTGAGTAATCTAACGAGCTTCGCTGTTATTGAAGTTCAAATTTCGATGACATCGAGAAGGGTTCGATGATATCGAATTTGGACTAGTTGTGTCCAACAAGCTTAACAGGAAAATCTGTGAAAAATGTTTGAAGTATCGAGATAGCCTTGATGACATCGATATTCAAATATCGATGACATCAAGGTCATCTCGATGAAATCGAAAAGTGGACAAAAGTGTCCAGCGAGCTTTTATGATATATCATTCAAAAAGATCGAGGAATTGAATTAGGATTCGATAACATCGGAATTTGAATTTTGATATCATCGAACCAGGTTCAATGACATTGATTCCTTCTTTAAAAAGTTAAGAATGCTCTTAGTAATGTCATGTCGAGGAATCAAACAGTGATTCGATGAAATCAAAGTTCAAATATCAATAACATCGAAGGAGGTTCGATTACATAGATCTTCGATCAAAAAGTTCTTGGACTAGTTTTCAGTTGAGTTTGTATAATCGAATGAATAGCCGATGGCATCGAAAGTATACATTCGATGACATTGAATCATGTTCGATGATATCGAACTCAGTCAGACTCTGACAATTTTATTTCCGTTAGGACTTTTTGCCTTTATAAGAATAACTTGTTCTTAATTGTTGTATTGAGAAAAAGAGAGAAAGCCTTGAAAAAGTAATTGCATATGACCTACCCTAAGCTCTTTTTTTCATGAGAGTTCATCATTCAATCCACCCTCATCATTGATATTTAATAGAGTGGATTGATGAATGAACTTCCTCATTCAAGGATCATCCAGATACCATCTTAACGACAAATCATTGAGACGGGATCCCTTGAATGCTTAAGAGCTTGGAATCTCTCCGTCCCTTAAATAATTTGCATTCATTAGAGTAAATTTCAACAAAACCTTAACCCAAACTGTCACGTTACATTGGAGCATCATTAGTGTTGCGAATTAAGGGAGATGAAGAATCTCCATCATCAAGGGAGATCGTCTTCATCAAACGCGCAGAACGAGGCTCATCTACTTATCTATAAGTCATTAGAGTCCAGAGACCCTGTTGATCATTCCTTGTGTAAGATTGGGTCACAAGTACATCTCATCCCTTACAAGCCCTCATAAGAGGCCTCTAACGAGAGAGTACGTTTAGGTTCTTAGTGTAGGACCTTTGCTTTTGTGTAGGGTATAAACTTAGGTCCTTTGTGTAGGTCCTTGGCTTGTTTGCCCTAAACTAGGGTTCTTGTGTGGATTCTTGGCACGTGTGGTCTGAACAAGGGTCCTTGTGTGGATCCTTAACTTATGTGGTCTAAACTAGGTTCCTTGTGTGGATTCTTGGCCTGTGTGGTCTAAAACCTAGGTTCCTTGTGTGGATCCTTAGCCTGTGTGGCCTAAAATCTAAGTGCTTTGTGTAGTACCTTTGTTCTTGTGTAGGGCATAAACGTTTGCCTTGTGTAAGCATGTTTAGGTACCTTGTGTAGGTCGTAGAGTCAACCTTGTATAGGTTGTAAAGGTTGAGGTGAACTTGATTTTAATCCTCTGTTAGTGAAATCTGGTACACTCAAGGGTTGAGTGCACCCGCCGAGAGTAGAGTAGGTACATAACTAAACCATAATAAATGACTGTGTTTGGGATTGTTATTTGAATATTTTATGATTGTGTTTACTTTGAATGTTTACATGATGCATGATAACATGATTATCTAGAACTGATAAGAATTACATCCCACACACTTTCACATAGTTCATCCATCATAGTCTATTTGCTATATCTTGTTTATTGAGCGGTCTTGTGATTGGATCCTCTACTTGGCTTAGAAGCCATTAGAGTTGAATTGAGTATATCTTGATTATTGCATATTAGATCAAGATCAGGATAGTAGGATTTTTAACTGTCATAAAATTTTAAAAGTCCTATTCACCCCCCCTAAGTACAGTTTGACGTATTACTACTTCTACTATATTGGTCTTTACCATAATTTCAAGCTCTACTGTACTTATATACAAAGAGTGAAGGCATATTCTCAAGGGATATCGTCATCAGGTATTAAACAATGAGATTGCTCAATTAGTATGAATGTCTCAACTCTCTTACAATTTTTTTTTTTTTTTTTGTTTTATAACCTAATCTAAAAAGTCTAACCTACTTAAAATTATTTTTCTGAATTGACTGATAGGCTGCCTATTAAGTAGACCCAAATAGGAAAGATCCAACTCTAAAGAAGCTAATCATGGAAATTTTTGGACTCACATGTTCTGCCAGCAGTTCCGAGTGCACTTGGTGCACGTTCGAGGCGGTAAGATTGGAATGAAAATGTTAATTTGTTAATATATTACAAACTTACAGCTTGGTAATTGTTACTTTAACTTGTAAGTATAAGCTAATTAACTAAATAACTAATGTCAAATACACTTTCTTTCATGTAGATTCATGCCAAGAAAAGAAATCGCTTTGAGCAAAAGAAATTCAAAGAATTAGTCTTCGTCTAATATAATTAAAAATTACAAGAACGATTCTCGACTCGGAAATAAAAGCTTGGTTACTTTGATCTTATCTACTTAGATGAGCTGGATGTAGATAACAAGTGACTCGTGTGTGTGTGTGTGTGTGTGTGTGTATATATATATATATATATATATATATATATATATATATATATATGACCCAGTATTTGCTAGCAAGGACTTAACATGGGCGTAAGTTGAAGATGCCGCATATAGATCGACACCTAAAAAAATACTTCTAGTTCCGCTCGAAGGCGAATGAGAGAGGGGTAGTAGTAGCAGTTATTCCGTGGAAGAGATTGAGAAGATAAAAGAAGAAGGAGATGATGATCAAGTTAAAGATCCACCGTTAGATGTTAATGAAGTATTAGTACATATAAATAATAAAAAAAATAAAAGAAGAAATGTATGTTGAAGAAGGATATGACTCAGATGATGACAATGATGGTGGTGATTAAATGTCATAATGACAAATAAATCAATGTATATAGTAACATTTACCATTTAGTATTGTTTTGTTAGTGACTTAGTGTATGACTTACTGACTTAATAAATATCTTCTTTATTTTATTTACTTACTAAGTGTTAATTAATATTTGTTAACTATATTATCAAATATTGATGACTTAATATTTAATTCATTGTTTAATTGATTTTATTTCACTCAAATAAATTTTAAACATATAAAATTTGTTATCTATTAACTTAGGAAAGTTCTCCTTACTTTCTTATAATATTATTTTTTTCATTATTTTTTCTTATTTTTTTCATATTTTTTTAATTATTATTATTTTTTAAATTATATGCGAATTTGACAACATTGGTCACAACGATCCGGCTCTTTAGTGGATTCCGCTACAATAGCATCTTTCAGCAATTCATCTGATTTCTCTACTTTATGGGCTTTAAGATTCTGACAATCCTTCTTCATATGTCTCATCATTCGACAGTTCTAACAATTCATTTTTCCTTTACTCTTAGACTTGGACTTAAATAATGAATTTCTCCTCCCGTTCAAATTTTCTTCTCTTAGCTGCCAATGCATCCGTAGAGGAACCCCCGCAATTGTCATTCATTCTCAACTATTTCGAATAAAGGGTTGAGATAACGATTTCAACATCAATGGTCTCTCTACCGTGGCAAATAGTGTGTAGGAGACTCTCGTACGACTTTAAAAGAGAATTCAACAAAATTAAGCCTTACTCTTCTTCGTCGATCTTCACCTCCACACTTATCAACTTGCGAAGTTATTGATTAAATGCATTGATGTGTTCATCGAGATAAGATCATTCCGCTATCTTTATATTATAAAATTGCTTCTTCAGATACGGATGATTTTATAGTAATTTCATTATGTACAAACTTTCTAACTTTGTCCAGAGTCCCATGGTAGTCTTTTAATAAAGGATATTTATAAAGGACGTCATCTACCAAGATTTTCGTCATCTCATCCAGTTCTTCTCACTCTTCATTAGTCATAGTGACAAGATGCTTCGTTATACCAAGGAGTTCTTTTTGTAATACTTGTTAAACTAAAAGACCTTTCATCTTCACCGTCAATAGTTCAAAGTTATTTTTCTCGATAAAATTCTCTATTTCATACTCATATTATATCATTTCTTCGTTATGTTTTAGATTTAAACTTGAATCCCAATATATATCTCTAATACCACTTGTTGAGGAACCGCGGATGCAAATCCCGAATTTGAATTACATAACGAGACATAAATGCAAACAAAGCATGCACAGGCACACACGATTTTACATAGAAAACTCTTATGAGTAATAACCATAGTACAAAGTGAAAAATAAATCCACTATGAAAATGAAATTATGAGAGATAGAATCACTTACAAATGTGAAAAGCCCTTCTTTTCTCCAATATTCCAAACCCTAAAGTCGATTTAGCCCTCATTGTTTTCACATAATCTTATAATTTCATCTATATATAGTGTTACACCTTGAATAGGAAACAAATTATGCAAATATGCAAAATTGTGTGTGTCATCAATCTAAGCATCGATCAAGTCCACCATATTCAATTAATCGAACATGCTTAAAAGTGTATAGATAGCTAACATGAAATTTCTGAATTTTTTCAATTACTCAAACTTTCAAAGTCAATCGATCAAACTTGTCCAAAATTATCTAGAGACCAATCTATCTAATACATGGTTTACTTGATTAATCGATCAAACATGTCCAAAACTATGGAGAGACCAATTTATTTAATTCGAGATTCGTTCGATCAATCGAGCAGTTTGATCGATTAATCGAACTCCCTTATTTGTATATAGATTTAATACATCCAAACAACAATTCTCATGTTTGAGTTGAGCATGGTAAAATCATTATAATGATACATTTCAAATATATTACTAGAAAAATCAATGAAATAAGTAAGCCCTTACATTAATATTAAATAATCACTAAAATATAATATTATTATTGTTTGGATTTAAGATTTTCATAGTAATACAAAAAATGTAACTATTATAAATTTCTTTACTTACCCGTCTCTTAAAAATCTCATATTTAATTTGATAGTTGTTAAAAGGTACTAATAACACTTTTTTAAAAAAATAAAATAAAAATTAGTAGCATAATTGGCAAAATAAACAGGCCCTTAGGTTAATTATGCTCTAGTGCTCTAGCTTAAGACTTATTTATTTCACCTATTTTAACAATAATGTAAAACAAATGAGTAATTGTTGTAAATTACACTATCCATCTCTCGCTAGCAAGTGTTCTTAATAGTAACCATAAAATTTTTATATAGTAGGATTTGTTTATTATAAAATCTTAATGATAGTAATTTTATATCATTTCAATGTCAACTCATCGCTTAAATAAGTTGATATTACCATTTCCATGAAAATTTTTATAATAATTATATGAAAAGGTATAATTGTTATAAATTATTAAACGTATTTGCAAAATATATTTGCATGGACTAATTATTTCATTATTTGGTTTGAAAATGGTAAAATAAAATACAAGAACTTTATATATATATATATATATATATATATATAAAAAGGTGGCAAAACGAACGAGCCTAAATATTTATCTCTTCTGCATTAAGTAAGGGCCACATGCCATGTCTCTTCTCAACGTGTCCTTTGGGTTGGACGTCTGTATCATTAACATGGTAGGCCCATCATGAAGATCAACGTGGCGCAAAAAATATTTTTAAGACCATTAGTGCATACCCATGGTCTGACTGAACATCAGGTCTGGCCCACCTAACTAGTGAATCAGGATCATTTTAAAGATGGGTGATCTTGACAGTGGCTCGGGTATCCTACAAAGTGGCGTGTCAGCTGGGGAATATGGTTGGGCAACTTCCTCTGTCTGCCTATATTTGCTGGGCTGGCTAATTTCTGACCATTAAATTAACAGTGGAGATTGGATGGGACACGATCACATGGGTCCTTAAGGCCTCTGCTCTCCTCTAGGTGGCATGGATTTACATGGTCCGATGGCGATGTTTGTGAGAAATCCACCGTCCATCCTTTTCGGCCAATCTACAGGAAACAGTGGTCCACCACATGATGTTTATATGCCATCCAAACCATTCATAACATCATTGACATTAGATGAACGGAAAACAAAAATATTAGCCTGACCCAAATCTTTTGCAGCGCCGTGAATATTTTAACGGTGGGTGTTTAATCCTTTTTTGTTTCCTATCATGTGGCCCACTCAAGTTCTGGATCTGCTTCGTTTTTGGGTTCATGTCCTAACATGATATGGAGAAACGGATGGACGAGTGGATTTTTTTTAGGACAACTTAGCTTCTGCTTACAGGAACTCCCTGGAATGAGAAATACAAACTGCAGTCGTGCGAGTGGACTGTACGTGCCAAATTGCAAGATCTAATCCAACGGTCCAGTGGCACTCACCATCTTAATCCCATTGTTTTAAAAATAAAGCTGGCCGCCCTTCTGGCAATCTATTCTGCTAATTAGACTACTAGCCTGGTGTTTCTTGTACTGTGGACCCCACCTGTTGAACCGCTTAGATTCAAATTAGCACTTGTGACAACAAGAACAGTAGTTGTATATCCTTGCACTCAGAAACTGTCCACAGGGCAAGTTCTCGATCCAATCTAAACCGTCCAGACAGTGGGATTCATTTTAGATGGGCCTGTTATCAACCATTTACACTGAAAACATTCTTTAACTAGAAGATTTCATGGACATCTTATAGACGGTCAACATGGAAAGAAATCAATGGTCCAAATTATCATAATAAACAAACGTATATTAATCGGAGGTTAAAGATGGCCACTGATCAATCTATTTGGGTGGTTTAATTTGAGGTGATATACAACAAAGGGTACTTTTTCTGAGTGCATGTGTATGAAACAGCTCTCTGCCAGAGTATTAAGTGACTACTCTTCTCGATTTTACTGGCTTTGATGGGTATTTTGGACCCGGGAACAGCCATATTCCTGTGCCCGGGGCTGCGTGGGCTCACAGAGATGTCCGTGATAAATCCACTCCGTCCATATTTTTTTTAAGATCAAAATACGATAATTTTAAAACTCGGGTAGATCCAAAATTCACAGGGCCATCATACCATAAGAAACAGTAGGGATTGAATGCGTACAAGTGATAAAAGTTTTTTATCAGGATCGTATTTGTTCCTACAGTTTATGTGAGTGGTAATAACCCTATGAACGGTTTGGATGGCATATAAACATCGTGGTCAGCTCCAGAAAGGTTTCAATGGTGGAAGTTTCTGTTCCCACTGTTTCGTTTGTTGTGGTCCACCTGAGTTTTGGATCCTTCTCATTGATTCTCCTGTATATAATTTTAGTATTTCAAAACAGATGGACGGCGTGGATTTATCACAAACATCTATTTTCGCCCACACAGCCCCGGGCAGAGGAAAATTGCTGTGCCCGGGTCATAGGCAATCGCTTCCGGGTATTTTGGGGCGTGGCTTCGGTGGATCCCCGGATCCACCAAGGTCAGTGGAACCTTTATGTAAGTACCTTGTATCCGCACGGTTCATCTCCAAATATCAGGCGTATTACACCGCATGAAACAACGGTGGAAGACAATTAAAACCTTTCTGTGGGGTCACAAAAGCTTTAATCAAGCTTATTTTTGTTTTGTCCCTTCATCCAGATCTCTGTGATCTTATCAACGGTTTGGATGATAAATAAACATTCCGATAGCCCCCAATAAGTTTTTAATGGTGAGTATTTAATCACCATTATTTCCTGTAGTGTAGTCCAACTGAGATTTTTATATACTTAATTTTTGTGTTTATAAACTAAAGTGATATTTTAAAACGGATTTACGGAGTGGATTAAGTCTTGTAATCAAGGTGGGCCCCACAGGAATCCACCCTGGTATTTTGGTCTTTCAAAGGAAGAGAGAATTACCATTTTAACCATGCGTGATGCACAAGCTCTTTACGTCAGTTAACCGTCCAAAACAGTAAAAAGATAACCTTGAGAATTGAAAAATCTTACGTGGATGAAATTTCCAATGATTCTGACAGGCGACATACACCATGTTCACGCCACCTAACTCAAATTAGACCGTCCAAACTGTGGACCCCACTTATAATTGGTCATTGAAAAAACTTACACTCAACTGTTGTAGAATTGGCCGGTCGGCCACATGTACTGAACTGCAGCTAGTCAATGGTCTGGATTCAATAGAAATTATCATCGATCGTAATCAGGAGGTTGAGCTCATTCCATCCATCTGATCTTGGGAACATGATCTGTCTGCAGTGCTTGCCACGATATGGACGGTTTGATTTGACTTTCGTACTGGCCACTCGCACAATTTCTAAGTGCATGCGTATGAACCATCAGGCTCTCCGGAGTATCAAATGAAGAAGTGGCATGGGTCTCCCTAGAGGGTATTTTAGTCATTCGTCGCTGGCCTTCTTTGGAGGTTTTTGAGAACGTTACGCGGAAGCGTTTGCTACAATACGCCCCAGGAAATCTTATTGGACACGTGCGGATGTTAGCCGTTGATATGGACAATTTTTCAGTGATCCAAACCGTTTATGTGATTTTTCTCACTGTGGATTTGGGACATGAAATGAGAAATTGAGATTTGATTAATTTATCCTTTGATCATCGTCTGGTTATGGACCGTCCATATTTAAAGAAACAGTCGAATGATCAAATGGTTGAAATATTACAATATAAAGTAAATTACTCACACACGGTGATATCCATCGGATAAACGGTTTGGATGATTCTGAAATTTCAAATCAGTCACTAGGGGCGATTTGTATTCCCATTGGATTGGACGATCATGATATTTTATTTATTTATTTACTTCATCATGGTGGGATTCATCATTCATCTTATGAATGGGTTGGATGCCTGGAAGTTTTCAACGGTAGGCCTTCCCATCCCCATTGGGCCCACTTGAGTTTTGGATCTTCCTAATTGTTGCAGGCGCATCGTAAAATGTTCTGTAGCAACTGATGGACGGAGTGGTTTTCAAGGAAACATCATGGTGGGCCCACAGATATTTGTTTCGCGCCTCCATACAACCTTTTTCTTAGAAATCGTCCGTACAACACGTGTTCAAACTGTAGATGCACATCCACCATCCATAATGCTCTACACATGCGCATGAATCTAGACCCTCAACTGTGTGGGCCCCAGATGAAATTGGTGCAAATCCCTGAAATCTGACGGATGGGACTCTCTTAACCATCTGATCGGGCACTGAGTCCGAATCCAGATCTAGTGTGTACATAACCATTCTCACATAAATTGTCAACAAAGCAACTGACACTCCTGTAGTCTGTCAAACAATCCCCACCGTCGGTTTGGATTTTTTTTTGTATTTTTTACCCATTTATGCCGTTGAAAAGTGGGCCATCTATCAGTCAACTTGGAATCAAGGTGGGCAAACTCGGGACTTGGAACTCAGCTGGGTCAACCTATAAAATTTAATTTAGTCAGGTGTAAGTCCCATTAGTCATGCTCTCTTAATTACATTTTATGATTAAACTATGATAATGATAATATAATTATTTTTTATTTTATTTTACCAATTTGCTTATAAAATAAATAATTCATGTCAGGAATTTACAAGAAATTCAAGCTTTATAAAATAAATAAATTGTTTTACAAATTTTTTTTTTTAAATATATGCAGAAAATCTTGTTTTAAAAATATCTTTTAACATTATACGACTATAGAACAAAATTATGTTTTAGTAGTTTTCGGTGAGCGGCTAGAGATATACATATGCCTAGGCTTGTGTGGGGCCCGTAGAGACGTCTGTGATAAATCTACTCTGTCCATTTGTTTTGAAAGACCACATTAGCACAAGATTCTAAAAAACAAGCGGACCCAAATCGTATGTGGGCTACAAAAAATGAAACAGTGGAAAGGATGAAACCTTCTGAAGCTGACCATCTATCCAAACCATTTATAGAGTTATTACCACTCAGATAAACTGTAAGAAAAAATATCATCCTGACTTAAAACTTCTATCATCCCTTTAGAATGTTCTGAATTTAATAGAGTTCTTTCATGTTAGAGTCTTAGTGGAGCGCTTAAGATGAATTGATTGGACCGCAAATACACAATTTTACTTCTTAAACATTACCTATTTTATAGCTGGCCTGATTTTGGGGTTTGGTCCGACACCACAAGTCAACAATGTAAGTCTCATTCACGTGAAGTTGTTCCATCCACATCAGCAGAAGTCACAGGTCCAAAACATCATATAGGGATAGTCCTTCGATATCAAAGAAGAGAATTGAGAAGATCAGTCATATCTAATGTCATTTCGATCAGAACAAAAAGCTTTAAGATAAGAAATTTGAAAGGAAGATTTGAACTTGAGCAAAAATAAAATTACTTATAAAATTTTAAAAATAATGTAAATTAACATAAGAAAAAACATATAACATTAATAGGAAGGTCACTGTCTTTAACAAGTAAACAACACCTTGAATAGGATAATTAATCTAGAATGAGAAGATCCAAATTTCTAATAGAAATCCTAATTTAAATAGAATAAAAATTACTCAAGTTAGTAAAAATTTTCTAAAGGCTAATTTTATAAATAATAAAAAATAAAAAATCCACTAAGACTTTATTGGAATATTTCAAGCATTATTACTAGCAACCTCAAAAAAGATGAAAATTCTTAAAATTCCACAAAACAATGAAAGTCGAAAATTTTAAAACAATTATTTTTTCCTAAGAGAGTAATTTTGAATTAAAAGGATACATTTTCTAGCCAAACGGATTTACATAACCCGGTATGAGGATTGGTTGACCCCCAATGGCTTGTTGTATAAAAATTGATAGGTTATGCATTTTCTGACCATGCTTAGGTCAAAAGTTGTCTGATTTATGGTCTAAACTTAGAACATCAGTTTTTCCTCGTGTATAATGAATTTTTTTCAAATTGAACATGCCTAAGGCTAGTTAGGCCACGTGCCATGTAGTATTGGGTACCGATCTAGTGGATTTGTTTAGGCCTGTTTTGGTCTAACCGTACTAAGAATTTATCTGTAGCCCTCTCTATATCATGAATGAAATGAATTTCCGTTCAATGATAAGCCAAGTACACTATACTACTATTTATAGAGCGTGTAGCTTGATTAAAACTTCACAATAATATGTAATTGGTAAAATTATAAACAAGATTCCTTAAACATTGGCAACCAGTACGACCGACTTGTCTCTTCAATATATCACCCATCTTAATTGCCTACGACCAAAATTCTGACTCAATTATTAAGTGGATGAAGTCAAAAGTATTACCAGCCTAAGGTATTAAAGTGTGAAATAAACAAGCACAAAATACAAGTGCATGAAATACCAATAATATATGGGATGAATAGGGATGCAGATTGCTTGGAAAAATACTTTAAGAGGAAAATCTTGTGAGTAAAAGTTGAGAGGGGCTCACCAATATATTTGTGAAAAATTCATTGCACCCATCTATTTTGCCCGATCATGCAATAGATTAAAATTTTAAATTGGCCACATGATAAGAAATAATAAAAATTGAACTTGCACGGTTAAAACACTTGGGGGGCTATAGAGATTTTGGATCAACATAATATTATTTAGTTTTAGTTCATCCCAATAGAAATGACCTTATGAGCGATATGGACAACATAAAAAAAATCAGGTTCGACTTCAGGAAGGTTTGCCTGGAAGGCACATTTCTACCCACCTCCTATTGTGTGACTTATTTGATTTTTAAATCTACTTCATTTTTTATCTCATTTCTTAACACGATTTAGACAAAATTATGGAATTGAACAAATGGATGGACATGGTAAATTTCTCAATGGCCTCGCCTAACTTCTTGTGAGAGCCTTTCAATGGCTACCCACATGAAATGAATAGAAACATCGACTCCCAAAACTTTAGAAGTTACACTCATGTTGTAGGACACATCGTGTCATAGTCCAGGATCACAGAAAAAAATAAATAAATAAAAATAAGTGGCCCCAATAAATTAATGGACCCAATCTCTAGACAAATATACTTGACCAAAGAGTAGAATAGAGGCTTTATGGTACTTAGATTCTTCCCACGCATGGTGTCTCGATTCAATTTTAATAGGCAACTTTCCACCCCGTGATAGATTAAAGTTTTAAAAGTACTTCGAATTTTCTTTAAAAAATGTTAGAAAATATTCACTGAAAGGACTTTATTTTTACAAGTCCTTAAAATAATAATAAGAATAGAAATATATTCTAAGAAGAAGGCTATTTTTCTAAGCAGAGGTTTATAAAGAGAAAGGGATATTTGGACTTTTTGGACACATGCATGTGTCCATGTGCCCACCTGCCAACCGGGCAGCAGCTATTAACAACGCCTCTTAAGAGCATTTGTCCCCCTCCTGTCATCCAACAGTCCACCTACAGCTGTCCACATCCCCTAACTATCCACTGACACGTGGCATTATTTCAGTTATTTGCTTTTCTATACTATCATGCCGGGAATGTGAAAGAGAGATTGCAAAAAGATTAAAAAAATTGATACTCTGGTAGAGTGTGATGAATGATACACAGGTATTTAGAAATTGCAGACTTGGCATGCAAGTGGTCATGTGAAACAGTTATAATTATGGTAGTCAGTGTTGAGTTATCATGAACAAAAAATTAATCTGATTCGCTTATCTGAATATTCGATTGGTGGACAGTTCTTGAACGGTTAAAAATGAAATATATGCAACGGTCCTATTTCCACTGAGAAGTATCCAAGATCTGAAGTTAGGATTATTAAGCCAATCTGACCTTGGGATTGTAACTTACAGATAGGGGCTGCACAATATAGTTGGTTGATTTGATTTAATCTACGTGACATGTACAATTTCGGAGTGCCTGTGTATGAAGCGTCCTACAGAGCCTGAGTATCGTATAAATCCTCATTTAGAAAATAAAAAATAAAAAACAAAAATAGAAAACACGACCTTTGGGGTACGTAGTTGAAAGTGGCTTATCATGCATTGACTTCTTCATCGGATTTACAGTGGTAGTTTGCTACTATTTTACAATGACGGTGATTTATCTAGTGTACACGTGGCTTGTATTTTTGGAAATCCGAAACGTCCGAATCCTGGGGTATATCATGGATGGAAGATATTCATGATTACACAATCTTATAATTTGATTTCTCCCGTTGAATATTGATTTGATCATTAAACTTCATCCTGCAGCGCTTCATCGGATTACTAATACCTACGGTTGATATTTTCAGGATATGATCCACCTGCAATAGGTCCTACGATTCTGACGGTTGAGATTAATAGAAATATGTACCATGTGTATGGTGTATGACTCATAACTAGCCATGAAATTCCAGTGACCGATCACCGTTGTCTTATCCGGCCATAATAATATCATAACGGAACTAGTTTTTAGCTTTGCTACGCGCACACGCGTGTGCAATAAAGCTCGTGTACACCACACATGTTCCAGCATGGTACATGCATGCGAGATCTATCCATCCATCAAGTTGGTCCGACCTTATACATGTTTTTTACCCAAAAATAAATTTAGTCCCATCATCACGTTGTCCCATTATTAGAAACACGTGGAAACTGTGGTCCACTAGACCAATGGATAAATCTGATTGTTGGGGTAGGGCATGAAATGGTTCTGTTCTGATGGATGGATTGGATCTTGTACCTATTGTGCCTTGCTGGCACGTGTGTGACGTGTACATAAGCTTATTGTACACACGTGTGAGCTTAGCAAAGCTCTTAGTATTTTATCCTCCTATCAGTTGAAGTTTTTGGAGCTAATTTTCTTGAGATTTTTAATCCCATAGCCTGCGGAAGATATGCTTTATCCGCAAGCAAGTACACGTGTCAAAGTGGCACATGACACGTGTACCACTTTAGAGCTTTTCATCAAGTGGGCTACAACTGTTTAGATATTCTGACCTAAAAATCAAGCTATCCACTTGTAAAGTGGGCCATAACATATAAAACAAACAGATTGCAAGAAAAAATGATTTTGACCGTTGGTTGGTTCAGCACATCATGGCCCACCTTAAGTTAGAGTTACAACAGTCCAATTTAAAAGGAATAAGTTATAATCATCGAGACCCACATGATCTTGCACACGTGTTCCACATTGGAATATGAGCTTGCATGTGCATGGAATAGGGTCCACATGCGTGTGGTATTAACAACTTATTATTATTAGGGTTAAGTTGAAAAATTCAACGGTTTAAACCTAACTTTCTATTAAAAAATGCCAATGCGTGTTTGACATCGCTTAGTAAGAAAACAGCTTTCACACTTTCCTAATTGAGGAAGGTTCTATACTTGGGTTTTCTGCCCTAGTTTATGAAGGTTATACAACCAATAGGTTTGTTGGAATACATCTGTATGTATTGAAATACCATGCATCGCCATTTTAGCTTTTGAATCTGTCATTTTCCAATGATCCAAACCGTTTATATGATTAGTGTCACTTTTCATAGTGGAAAATGAACAAACAAAGGCTGTTAATTGGGTTATTTCAATCCTCTGATAGTTTGGCCTTTGGATTGGAATATGAACGGTCAACATAACCTTTATTCACTCCAAGAGTTTTAGTTTTTCTAGCACCCTCATCCAAGGGGAGTCCTATCAAATAAATGGTTTGGATCAATTAGAAAATGCCAAATCGGATGGGTAGAGTCCGGACGTATCTTATTGCAATGGGTGGGGTTGTTTAAGAGCAAATATCATTAAAAAAATAGCAATGCGCGTTTGATATTGCATAAGTCGTGAAGCCCGTACAAATAGGTGTTTATGGCCGTAGGTTATCGAGGTTCTCCCACCAACTATATCCACAGATCTGCACAATCTAGAGCTTAACCCAAGCTTAAAATATGGTGTCTTGACTTAGAAAATGATTGATTACACATCTCCCTACATTTACTCTTCCAACCTATGGATAGGATCCGGGCCTTCATTTAAATATAGATGTTGTCATTGAGCTGGGCTGGGTCTGTCCAAGCCCAAGCCCATGAAACCAAACAGGCCTAAGCCCAGCCATTCACTTTCGACAAAAAAAGGGTCTCGGTTAATGGGCTGTTATACAAAGTGCAGGTATGGGGTAATTAGTAAATGGGCTATAATTGTAGCCCTGGCTTATGACATGCCAAACCATACAGGCCTAAGACTAGTCTATCTCGAATCCGAGTCCGGTTGCATACTTTCACATACGATCACGGTTGTTCCATTAAGAGGGTCCAAGGGTGCGTGACATATGACGAAAATGCAACAATAACGTAAATCATCCCAGCTGGGCCATGATCAAGCCAAAATGACTGGCTCTTAATACAGCCGAGCTTCGCCTGATTAGTAATTGAGCTTTAATTGTAGGATGAGGCCCTTGAGAGAACAGACCTAATAGGCCCTTGTTGGAGTCTCCCTCGAACGTAAGCCTGTGCCCCCACCTAATGAAACACCCTGATCTTGATTAGTAAATGGGCTTAAATTGTATGCCTAGGCCCATGATGGTCCAAACCACACGAACCCTAGTCGCCCTCGAGCCAATCATGCAGGAATAGGGTAATTTCATTTGGAGTGAGCCATCACACACGCAATAAGATAGTAATGCATGCCGTCGAAATCATAAATAAGATGGGCTAGCCCATGCTTGAACTGGCTGATGGGCTCTTAGACACGTCCCGAATCTTTCCCAATTAATAAATGGGCTTTAATTTTAGGTCCAGTCTGATGATGGACCAACCCAAATAGGCCTGAGATTGGCCCAAGCCCAGACTCCCTTGAACCTGAGCTCATCCACCCACTTCCATGCAGGGCCTGGGCTATTCATTAGGTGTGCCCCATCTTACATGACATAGGACAGGCATACCCTTCAAACGCTAAATGGGCCGGGCCTGGCCCTCAGATCAGGACTGAAGGGCTGACGTGCCAACCAGGCCCATTTACAGCCCTATTCATCAGGAATGACCCACCATATCTTTGGCATTTTGTCATGTGGGCCACATGTACATTCAATTTAGACCGTTGATCATTTTTAAACACTGGTTTCTCCTTATATCCGTCTGATGAGTAGCTGGACTAATTTTTGGGCCACGACCCACATGATAGGGACCTCATCTGATGAACGGTGTAGAGAGAATGTAATTCAAAATCCTCTCCTCCTCACAAGCATCCTGCATATTTCTCCTCTTCTATATGACATCCAACAATAGTTAGACCGTGACGCATCATTCTTTAATCCAAACCATTCATGGTGGTGTGACCTGATCTAACAGTCACATGATTCGGATAGGGGTCATGTTGCGATGATCTTAACTGTTCATAGGGTGGGCCTCACCGTGGAGGAGAGATAAGTTAAAATAACCTTCAGATTGGAATATTTCAACCATTTCCTTTAAACATGAACCATCGTCATATCCTTTGAAACTTTTCTTAGGGTTTGTTTGTTTTTCCATTTTTCAGACTAAATGGTTGCAAATCGACAATAATTACTTTTCACTACCAGAGAGAAATATGGGTTAATTAGGCCTTAGAAACATGCAACGAAGTGAGAGAGGGAGTGAGTGAGTAAAATCAATGGGTACCACTGTGATGTATGTATCTGATGTTCGTTGTTCATCCATTTTATAAGCTTTTTAGAGCATGAGCCTAAAAAGCAGATTATAAGCTCCCTAGGCCCAAACTAATGTATATCTGTCATCCAACGTGTTCATACAACTGGGGAAACATAAATATCAACCTGATCCAAAATTTCGGTGGCTCACAAGAAATTTTCAACAGTGGGCATTCAACTCCACCTGTTTCTTGTGGTATGGTCCACTTATGCTTTGGATTTGCCTCTTTGGGCTGATGACCTAAAATGAGTTGCTAAAACAGATAAATGGCGCTGATCATACTCTTTGGGCTGATGACCTAAAATGAGTTGCTGAAACATGCAGATAAATGGCGTCCGATCATACACATATATAGGGGCGGGCTTCAAAGATTTTACTCTCCTTGTGTTTTTTGTCTTTGTTTTGATGTAGAGAAGGGCATATGATAAGGACGATTACCATATTTTTCAAAATATAAGTACCTTGAATTTACAAGAGAAGTTTTTTTAATACACGAGAAATAAGAAAAATTTTGAGAAATTTAATTAAAAACTATCCAAATAAAGGAGCTTGCGTGCATAAAAACTCTTAAACAAACCCTAAGACACAATTAATTTTTTTTAAATATATAAGGAAACAAAACTAGAAAAAAAAAATACGCAAATTTTCGCATTCCTTCGATTGATTGGTCGATCGATCGGAATGGCGCAAAATGTTTAGGGACTAAAACCCATAATCGTTTGATCGATCAAACTGAGTTAAAAATTGTCCAACAAGTTTTTCATCTAAATTTGAATTTCAATCGATCGATTGATTGACCCGATTAGTCTTCTCAATCAACCTTGATTGATCGAACTATGCTAAAACTTTATTGATCTCCTTCTGGACTTCTTTTTGTTCATTTGTGATAGGAATGTACTTGCTTCACATCCTACATCAGATCCCGTCTACTTGAAAAAAAAAAACTCATCCTCGAGTTATCCTCCAACTCTAATTCATGATACTTGTACAAGTCCGTCACATTGAACGTGCATGAGATCTCTATGTCTTTAGTATTATCAACAATGTAGGTATATTGTTGTTGATCTTATGGAATATAGGCATTGGTCTAATTTTCTCATTCTTCAGCTTGTTGTATGTACTAGTCAGAAATCTCTCCTCGCGCAGGTGGACTATAACGTTGTCGTCCACATTGAACACCTTCAGGCACCGATGCGTGTCAGTCATTTCCTTATATTTGTCATTGTATGCTTGCAACTTGGCTTGAACATCAGCATGTACACATATGATTCGGTCTACCATATGTTCTATATCAACGCTCATGCTTGGCAACTTGGGTAATGGAACCAAATTAAGAGTATGTTTAGGTACTCATCCGTACACAACTTTGAATGGGAACTTGGCGATAGATCGATTTTGCATATTGTTGAATGCGAATTCTGCCTAAGCCAAGGAAAAATCTCACTATTTGAGCTTATCACCCGAGATGCATCGTACAAGGTTCCTGAGTGTATGATCCACCACCTCAGTTCGCCCATCTATTTGTGGATGATATGCACTATTGAACTATAGCTTGGTGTCAAATCACCTCAAAAAGTCCTCCAAAAGTGACTGGGTAACTTAGCATCACGATATGAGGTAATAAATTTTGGACTCTATGTAGTCAAACAACCTCTCGAAAGAATAAATTTGCAACATTTGTAACATCGAGAATCTTATTGAATGGTATGAAATGAGCCATCATGGAGAAATTTTTCACCGCAATAAAAACTGAGTCCATTCTAAACTCAATCTGTGGAAGGCCTATCATAAAGTCGATGGACAAATTCTCCCAAGGGACATCGGGTACTAGCAATGGAGTGTACATGCCCGTGTTTTGTGATTTTTCCTTGGATGCCTAACACGTATGACATCACTATACTTCTTTTCTGGCATCATGTTTCAGTTGTGGTGTAACGTCCTAAATTTTCACTATTTTGGATTTCTAAAAATCTTTGAAGTTTTTTTCTATTAATTAACTTATAATATCACTTAAGGACCATTAACACTCAATGTTAATTTATACAGGGGTAGTACCAGTAAAAAACCGCACAAGTCTTATTAATCAGCCGTAGGAAGCCAACGAATCCGTCCGATCACTTGAACATTAGGTGTAACCCCATGATTTACTCATATATGACCCAAACCTAATCGACCCTTCGCTAATTAATCAAGACAAGCATAACTAAATTAGAGATCTAACCAAAGTCGAGTCAGATAAGGCCCAGATCTCGACTAATAAACCAAATCAACCTCATTACTCTTTTAGCCTAAAACCGACGGTTTACAGTAATCATGACCAAATTTTCACTTTCACTAGTTATAAATAAGTCATCTTATGAACATAGTTAATCCAAACTCTAATCATCACCCACAAGAAATCTCAGTACCTAATTCATTTCAGAAATGCCTCAAATTTTTAAACAAACTCTAAACTGCTCGTTAGTGGGCCACTAGTTCCGAAACTATAAAATAATGTCCGTCTTACTGGGCTTGACGTCCATTGTGAGACATTCAGTCAAGGTCGTGACTCGGATCACTTAATTTGGACTTACAAGGTCGGCGCATGAGTTGTGTGAATATTCTTGAAACTAACTAAGAACTTAAGTTACTTATCTATGTTCGATCTTTGCCCAAGTTGAGAATTTCGGACCATCAGTTTATGACCAAGCTTTATCCATGCAGTAAAGATATTTCCCTACTTATATTCGTATAGCCGCGACCCCGATCGACCATCAGTGACCGTTGAATAGATTTCTAATCATATCTGTCGATCGACGCATCTAAATGGCGGGTCGATCATGTTCATACGTAAATCAGCATTAGGGTTAACTATCCTATGGTGTATATCAACATGTACACCCCATAGTGGGCCCTAGAGGCTAGAAAAATCCTCCCATAGGGCTAGTATAGTAAAAACACAACACTTAGGGCCATTTACACCAAATCTGGCATTATAAAAGGGCCTCATTTGGGCACCGCTTCTCCCCATACGATTTTTTCCTAGAGAAAAGAAAAAGAGAAAGAGGAGAAAGGAGGATAAAGAGAGAGGAAGAAGAAAGGAAAGGAGTGTGTGGTAGGAGGTGGGGCCCAAGGAAGCTTGAAACCCTAGAAAGATACCTTTCCCTTTCCCATATCCACAAATACAAGTCACTTCCATTCGATTGGGGAGGTAAGCACCCATCCTTTTTTATAATTTTTGGAGTTGAGATAGGAAATGCATGTAATCCTAACATGCAAGTTCATTTGGCTCAAGATCTCTACGAATCGACCCGCGAGTTTGGCAACCCTATATCGTTTCCTAAAGTCTTCAATGATCCATAGGTGCAGATTATTAACCTTAGGTGGCCTAGCACCAATTTTAGTATTAATTTAATGATTTCGCTTGCTTGGAGATGTATTTGGAGAATCTAGAGAGAACTTAGGAAAGACCTTACCTTAATCCTTTCAATCAATGTGGAATAGTTATGTAATGTTGTTGTTATTCACATGATTGGGTATAAATTGATGTTTGCATGTTCATGTCTTGTTGATTCGTGTATGATGTTACCTTATAGTATGTATGATTTATTAACCTATGTGCATTTTGATCCTATGATAAATATGAAATGTTTAGTTTCCTCATTAACTCACACAACACACATGCACCTTTATTTCGCAACATTGTTAGCTTTACTTAGTAGGAAAAATCTGATTTTTATGTTGAGAAGTGTGAGTGCATGATATTACATATGTTAGTTGATAACCCTGTTAGTTGGTATGATATGCATTACCATCAAACCCTTGAGTTGGTCAGGAATATGAGGAGAGTGAAGGTGGTCCCGTTGGTAGGATTATCATGAGGCTAAACCCATGGATTTCGGTGGGTGTGTGTGGGCGACAGTAGTTAGACTACATGGGTCACTCGTATCTAATATCATCTGTCATGCGCTTGCCTGAACTCGTGCGGTATAGCCGAGCGAGGTGGAATGAGACACTGTGTCCAGGCTGTCGGCCTATGCTGGGGTGACGAGCCTCCCCATAATGACCGCGAGCGATCCCTTTCCTAGCACTTCCCATGTACTTGAATTGGGGATGGGGAACCTGATGAGATTAAGGATCGTGTGGTCTTGGCCTCACGCGTTGAGGGACCTTAGCCTTACAACTAGTTAAGGGCATTAATATCATGGGGTGTACTAGTTTCTCCAATCTGTTGGATGAATGAAATTAACTAAATACTCGGTTAACATTATTCATGCATCGTACTAGTTAGGGTGACAACTCGGTAGTCGAGATCACAATGAGGGAGTGTTGGTCATCCGCGATCATTAGACAGAGTCGCTTGAGGGAGTGTTGTGGTGAGGGCATGTATCATATTATTATACATGCACATGCATTAATAAGATTAGTTAGTTTTTAATATATTTTCTTTCATTAAATTCATAATTTAATATATGCCTGTTGTAACTTAAAACTAATAGCACCCACTGAGTTGATCACTCACTCCCACTCTGGGACGGTGTTTTAAAATACCAACTACACCTTTTACTAGATGCAGGTGAGGTGGAGCTTGACGAGCCGAGCGAGGTGAGCAAGGATAGGGAAGAGGAGCTTCCCTGCTTCCAGAATTTCGACGGATCCTTTTCGTTGAGTTCAGGCTACCGCGGGGTATGGACTAGTGCCCTAGTCACTTTGGGTTATGTATGGGTGAAACTAGTTCCCTATTTAGATAATTTTGGATTCGTTATCTAGATATTTTTATATTTAGTAGCAATTGATACTACTTTATGACATACTTATGCTTCATGCTTTGCTAAACCCCCCATTGTTTATGAATTATCTAAATGTAATCAAAATATGAAGCCCATTAGGGCATCCATGATACCTGGCAATTCGAGAGCCGAGTTCTTATACGACCCTTGAAACCCCGGGGTGTTACATGTGGCCAATAGTAACTCTCATCTAAGAGAGTTATTGTCTTGTCTTGCCTTAGGTGACTGTTGATGCCACCTTCATGTAACTCTTGGATGGCACGTTCTCGCAATGAATTCTATGGAATGCACAACTGATCTCTATTAAAAAGGAAATCATCTTAAATATGGAGGTCATTGGACTAACCCTCTTAGCATTGAATCCATGTGTCCCTGAAGTCGTCGTCATCAACATATAAGTAGTTAAGGTATTTGAACTGAACTTGATAATTTCGTTGCTCATTGTGACTAACAAGGTTGAACAACAACTAAGCGCATTAGCCTCCTTATTCTACTGCTCGACCTTATGCTTATGCACCAATATGAATTCCTACAAAAAAGAAATCCATCTAGCATACACACAGTTAACGTTAGTCTGGCTGTTAATAAACTCGAGGGCCTAATGGTCCATATAGAGTATAAATTTCTTCTAAATCAAATAATGCCTCTAATACCGCAAAGCATGAACTATTATGTATAATTTTAACTCATCCATCGACTATTTCTTCCGAGCATCACTAAGTTTCTCAATGTAAAAGGCTACCAGCCTTCTCTCTTAAGGCAATACACCCCCAATGCCAACATACGAAACATCATATTAAACATTAAATAATTTATTAAAGCTGGGAAGTATGAGAACCAGAGTAGTGGAAAACCTTCGAATAATTTAAGCAAAACTTCTGTTGGCCTCGTTAGTCTAATGAAAATGTCATTTCTTCATACATTCGGTAGTCGATGTAATGATAGTACTTAAGTTCCTCACAAAACAATGATAAAACATCATTGACCCGTGAAAATTTTATACTTTGTTAATGTTTGTTGGAACTAACCATTCTCTGATGTTTTCACCTTCTCTTCGTCCACGCAGACCCGTGATCGTCACGACAAAGGCAAAAAATAAGAGAATCTTTGTAATAAAGTTGCACTTCTTCGTATTGAGGTACAACTTGTTCTCAATGAGCACTTAAAGCACATCTCTAAGATGGCCCACATGGTCTACCTCATTTTTTTACTGTATATCAAGATATCATTGAAATATACCACTATTAATTGCCCAATGAATGGTTTCAAAAGCTAGTTCATCAACCTCATAAATGTAATAGGCGTATTGGAAAGTCCAAAGAACATAATCAACCATTCATATAGACCCTCCTTGGTCTTAAATTTCATCTTTCACACATCACCTGGCCAAATACGGATCTGATGGTAGCAACTCCTCAAATCTAGATTGGAAAATGGTTTCACCCCTCTATCATGTCCAACATATCGTCCAATCATAGTATAAGAAATTCGTATTTTACGGTGATTTTGTTTATTGCTCAATCGTCGATACACATGCGTCAACTCCCATCATTCATAGGAATCAATAGATTTAGCACAGTATATGGGCTTATTCTCTCTCGCATTAGACCCTTATGGGTCAATTCCTCTATTTGTCCTTGTAGAATATCATACTCTTTTAGACTCATCCGATAATGAGGGTGATTGGGTAAGCTAGCCCCTAGGATAATGTCAATATGGTGATAGATATCCCACATGGGAGGCAACTCATCGAGAAGGTCATCTGGCTAGATTGTTTTAAATTTTCACGAATGGTTTCATTTTTTTTCTGGGAATAATCATGGGCTCTACCTCTTCACATTTCACAACCAATGCATAAACTTGTCCCATTTCCTTGAATTCCTTCATAAAGCCCGGTATGGATAGGAGAGAACGCCCCTCCACTTTGAAAAGTTTGGGCTGCTCATTCGGGTCTATATGGGCGAGCATGGTTTTTTGACCATTCTTGACTTAAATGTATACAATATCTTATCCTTTATTAGTGGTGTCATGATCCAATTGTCACGATCGACCAACTAATATATGGCAAGTCTCCATGTCAACTACATCATATACTATTTTAGTCCTTATAATGTTTACCAATTGATAAAGAGAGAGTGCATTCTTAAGTTACCGTTGTCTCACTGACCTTCTTAATCCAATTGATTGTGTATGGAAAAGGATATATTTTCATCTTCACATGCAACTTCTCTATCATGACTTTGGAGACGATATTCTCGTTAAGGCCGAGGTCGAATCCACAGGGACTGAATCTTATACATACTCTGAAAGTAACCAGAACTAAAACTAGAAGAAGATGTAATCTAAATCAAAAAAAAATTAAGAGAATAATGATGAACTATTAAACTAAAGCTTGTAAAATTTAAAGGTGAGAAATTAGGGTGCCAAGGATCCACTTGTAGAGATCAGGAAGATCTATTCTTGATTCATAAACACAAATAGAATTAGAATCCCATCTTCATCCAGTTGGAAGATATATCATAAAAAATCTAAATCTAAACTTCCTTTGATATATTTTTCAATAGAAGATAGGTATGAGAATTAGAATTCATTTTATTATAAAACCGTGCTCATGAGATAAAGCTAACAACATAATTTAGTCTATCCATATCCAATCTAAGGGATCTATGAATGTTAGGAAGGATTCCATCATCCAACCATGCCTAGGAAACGATGGTAAATAACATGGTTCTCAAATTCACAAATCCTATAATGCTAAGAACATACTCAAAACTATCACAGATCTATTATAATTTAAGTGACAAAAAACTATTAAAAACTAAAAGTATTCCTTTAAATCAAACTATAATCAAAAGAAAGTTCAACTAAAGTATGAATCAAAGCATAGAAAACCATTCATCACTCTACAAGCTTCACATCTTAGCCCTAGCTAAGAGGTTTAACCAATCAGGACAATGATTAAGCTATATCTCTTAAAAGAAAATAAAGAAACAAGAGGTAAATAAAAGAAGAAAAAAAACTTGTTGAAGCCGACATACGCTCCACACCACGCCTCCATGGCCAAGGATGCCTTCCCATGTTCTTTTCCCTCTCTTTTATAGGCCCCAAGGGCGGCTGGAAGTCGGTGGAAACTATTTCCACAGCTAACAGCCATAAAAACACGATAGACCTGCGTTTGGATCGAGTGTCTAGATGGTACATGGCCAAGAAACCTATTTTGGCTCTATGGTTGGGGTAAAAACCTCCTCTGAAGGTTTTGAATGGTTTGTATTACCCATTCGACCTTAAACAATGGCCCACAACTCCCCGCAATGTCCGGAACAACCTGACGTGCGTATGGTGCGAAAGGACCTGTGTTGACGTGTTCGGTGGACCCCACAATGATGTTTTTAGTGAAATCTACACCGTTTATTAGATTCTTGACAAAATTTCATGTGAAAATGAGTGGTTTTGGTCAAGTTTTGGTGCGGTCCACTGTATAAAATCAACTTGCCGTCCATCCTGCATTCTCTGACAATCCACGTGTGTACGTTCGCAAGGGACTAAAAGGCCATCATGGCGAGGGTTGTGACCCCCACTCTGGACACAATGGATGGCCCAGATTTTCGTCCTAGGTGATGGGTGGGGCCCACTAGAAACAACCGATGGACCAACATCCGCCCGTTGCTGCTTTATGTAGAAGGGAGACGGGTCAGCGCCCTTTGACCGGACCGCGATGTATATTGGGGTCCACTATGATATATATGCAAAATCCGCTCCGTCCATTCATTGTGTCATCTAATTTAAGGGCTTAAGACCAAAATTAAAGCATATTCAGATATTAGGTGGGCCCTAAATCAGTGATTTGCAGGCTGATCTGTCTATTGGGTCACTTCCACAAGGATCCAATGGCTAAAATTTCATGTGTATGGTTAATATAGGGTCCTCAATCCATATATAAAGTTTCAACTGAATGGATGGTGGGACCCCTATAATCTTGCATTCTGAACAATTTTTGGGCCCGTTTAACGTGAGTAGCCTAATTTTCTTAGATGTCTGACGTGTAATTTTTTCGATCTCGGTCCCCTGAAGTCCGTCCCTTGCCTTGGTGATTTATAAGTATTAAATTCATACTTTTAGTACTCTTTTTCAATCCAAACTCCTAAATACACCTTGCATCACAAACACGATTAAAATAGGGTGTTAAATGGTATCATGTTTGTAAAATCAGGTAATAACTGGGGTTTAATGTGCAATATTTGACCCTTAACACAATCCCCAACAAATATTTTGCTAGTCCCAAGCAAAGTATGTGAAAAATAAGTTGAAAATAAAACAAGTTAGTTTCTAAAACTAAAAATTCTAAAATTAAAAATTAAAAAGATGGGTTAGTTTCTAAGATTAGAAAAATTTTCGAGAAAGGGAAATAACTAACTTAGTTTCTAAAAATTAATCAGAAAATTCCTAACGTATAATTAGATAGTAAATTACTTTCTAAAAATAAAAGAAATCATAGAATTAGAAAATTTCTAAAAAATAGAAAAATAAAATCCTAATCCTAAAAAATATAAAAATAGAAGAATTAGAAAGAGATTACCAATTTAGAAAGTCTATCTTAGAGTCCTACAAAATTAGAAAGTTAGTTCAGTTTCTAAAAAAAAAGGTTAAACATAAAAACCTAAACCTAAGTTACAAAACCCTAATCTTAACGTAATTATAAAACTAGTTAATTTTATAAAAAACGTAACCATCAGTCCCCGGAAACACCGCCAAAAACTTATTCACCACCCCAAGTATAGGGTTACGATGTAGTAATAATCTTAGTAAGATCGAGGTCGAATCCATAGGGACTGAATCTTGTACGTACTCTGAAAGTAACCAGAACTAGAACTAGAAGAAGATGTAATCTAAAGCAGAAAAAATTAAGAGAATAATGATGAACTATTAAACTAAAGTTTATAAAATTCAAAGGTGAGAAACTAGGGTGCCAAGGATCCACTTATAGAGATTAGGAAGATCTATGCTTAATTGATAAACACAACTGGAATTAGAGTCTCATCTTCATCCAATTGAAAGATATATCATTAAAAATTCAAATCTGAACTTCCTTTAATATAGTTTTCAATAGAAGATATATATGAGAATTAGAATTGATTCCATCACAAAATCATGCCCATGAGACAAAGCAAACAATAGAATTTAGCCAATCCAAATTCAATCTAAGGGATGTATGAATGTTAGGAATGATTCCATCATCCAACCATGCCCAAGAGACAATGATGAACAACATGGTTCCCAAATTCACAAACCCTATAATGCTAAGAACATGTTCAAAGCTATCACAGATCTATTGTAATTTAAGTCAGAACAAACTATTAAAAACTGAAAGCATTCCTTAATATCAAATTATAATCAAAAGAAAGTTGAACTAAAGTATGAATCAAAGCATAGAAAACCATCAAGCACGCTACAAGCTTCACCTCTTAGCATTACCTAAGAGGTTTAGCCAATCAGGACCATGATTAAGCTATAGCTCTTAAAAGAAAATAAGCAAACAAGAAGTAAATAAAAGAAGAAAAAACTTGTTGAAGCTGTCCTATGCTCAACACTACGCCTCCACGACTGCCCGTCTTGGCTCCATGGCTAAGGATGCCTGTCTTTTATAGGCCCCAGGGGCAGCTAGAAGTCGGTGGAAACTATTTCCACAGCACGTAGTCACAAAAACACGATAGACCTGCATTTGGATCGGGTTTCTAGACGGTACACGGCCAAGAAACCTATTTTGATTTCATAATTGGGGTAAAGAAAACCCCCTCTGAAGGTTCTGAATAGTTTGGATTACCCATCTGACCTTAAACAGTGGCCCACAACTCCTCACAATGTCTGAAAAAATCAGACGTGGGTATGATGTGAAAGAACCTGCGTTGACGTGTTCGGTGGACCCCACAGTGATGTTTTTTATGAAATCCATGTTATTCATTAGATTTCTGACAAAATTTTAAGTGAAAAGGTGTGGTTTTAGTCGAGTTTTGGTGCGATCCACTGTAACAAATCAACTCGCCGTCCATCCTACTTTCTCTGGCGATCCACGTATGTATATGTGCAAGGGACCAAACGGCCACCATGGCGAGGGTTGTGTCCCCCCTTTGGACGCAATGGACGGTCCATATCGTCGTCCCGGGTGATGGGTGGAGCCCACTAAAACTAGCCAATGGACTAGCGTCCGCCCGCTGCTGCTTTATGTAGAAGGGAGATGGGTCAGCGCCCTTTGACTGGACCTGGCAGTCCGGTGCGGTGTGGGTGAATGTACCCTATGCACACGTAATGTATATGTGGGGTCCCTTGTGATGTATATGCAAAATCCACTCCGTTCATTCATTGTGCCATATAATTTAAGGGGTTGAGACTAAAATTAAAGCATATCCAGATATTAGGTGGGCCTCAAATCAGTGATTTGTCTGCTGATCTGTCCGTTGGGTCACTTCTACAAGGATCCAATGGCTGAAATTTGACGTATACGGTTAATTTAGGGTCCTCAAGTCATATATAAAGTTTTGAGCTGAATGGATAGTGAGAACCCTGTGATCTTGCATTCTGGATGATTTTCAAACCCGTTTAACGTGAGTGGCCTGATTTTCTCGGATATCTGGTGTGTAAATTCTTCGATCTCGGTTTCCTGGAGTCCATCCCTTGCCTTCATGATTTATGAGTGTTAAATTCATATTTTTAATACCTTTTTTCAGTCCAGGCTCCTCAATACATCTTGCATCACAAACACAATTAAAATAGGGCGTTAAATGGTATCATGTTTGTAAAATCAAGTAATAACTGGGGTCTAATGTGTAATATTTTACCCTCAACACTATGATCACATCATAATCTTTCCGATTCACCGTACATTTTGTTTAAAAGATATTATATTGTTGTGGGTGTACCTCCTTCTTCAGTGTATACAATAATCACATCCCTATTTGGGATTCACCTTGATCTTGTGAAACCTAATGTGCTTCATCCACTTCATCGATTTTTTGGTCTTCATTTGTATTTTCAATGCTTCCATCATTAATAGCGAAATTAGCCATTTGTCGCTGAAGACGTGTTTGATAGGTGACCTAGTTGGCCACATTAGTAACAATGGTATAGCCTTGGCCGACGGTAGGGATTCAGGATTATGCTTGGACCGACAACAGTGGTCGCGGCTCTTTGTGATCTTACTGTAACGCCCTGAAATTCAGGGGTCGAGCATAACTCAGCTCCCGAGTTTCAAAACATCACTCATGCAACATATTTGATGATGATTGTATGTTGTCTGTAATAATGCATAAAACATGAAATATATCAAGCCAGATTAGCAGACATAATTCAGGGATATTGAGGAAATACAAGCGGAAGACTTAAATACATATATAATTAAAAATAAATTTTCAAATGATGCGTGCGCTGCCCAGGGCAATATATACATCTGTGTCTTAAAAATACATGTATCAACTGTGCAAAAATCAAGTACATATCCCAGAAAATCTCCGCTGGTCAGGACAAGGCTCACATGAACCCGCCTGAGAACTACATATATGAGAACGCCTCCTCGTCCTCGTCGAAGTCTGGCTCTACCTCGCAAGCATCGCCATCTCCTGCAGCTAAGTCAGAGTCTGGTTGGTGTTTAAACATCATCCCAGAACGTGGGAGTGAGTGATCAACTCAGCGGTACTATACAGAAAAGGTTAACACGTTATCAATCCAATCAAGTAATAATGATAAGGCAGTATAATCAAACAGGTTCTAGGTACTCTTGTTAATGCAAGGATGATATGACGAATGATGCATGCCCTCACCACAATCCCCTCTACGACATTATCTAACGATCGCGGCATGAATCACTTCCTCAGTGCTCTATCACCAACCCCGTTAGCACATGCAATGCGATGATATGCACATACTTACCGAGTTCTTATTAGTCATTTTCATACAGTAGGATTGGGAAGCTAAGACCTCCCTTGTATCATTTCCCAACATTGATCCATTCTAGGGTCGTCAGTCCTAGGGAATCTCATACGATCTTACGGTTCTAGGTCGCTGCAAGGGCTGCTAGGACTGTTGTGCACAATCGTTACACCACTCCCCCATCACCTTATCAATACAGGCCTACTTATATCCTCAAGACTGCAACAGGACTTGTCGCCCCTATGCAGTGTCAGGATAATCTCCAGGTCACTACAGATGGTTCGTCACCAATCAGTGTAGGCCGACAGCAAGAATATAGTGTCCCATACTACCATAATCTGCTCAGAGTAGGGTGTTCACTGGTCACTACGGGGAGGTTTATGGCCCCAGCGTAGGTCGACAGCTCAACCACGGTGTCCCATACCACCATGTCCAGCTTATGAGTCTTAGGGGATCTTGGTACCATGGTTAACGGGAGTTTCACTGGTAAGCTCAGTACCTTATATTCAAATAGTAGCGACCAAACATGGTGAACAAGCATCGGTCAATCAGGTTAGTTGATAAGCTCAACTAGGCCAAGCGCATGTTGAGTTGAACGACATAGAATGCATAAGCACTCCGTGTGGCCTGACCACTGTTGAACATCCCAAGCACGACTCAGATTCGCTAAAATCATTTTGGGTAGTGAAACAACCTCAACCACCATGTGCAGAACGGTTTTCGATTACCTGGACTGTAGTACAGTCTCAGTCACAAACAAATCTAATAACTAGCATATGGTTCATATTCTGCATTCATATGAACAATCATGAAGTATAACTTGAATGTAAACAGTACATGCAGGAAATCATACACACACATTTAACATGATTCAACTAAGTACATAATCCATGGAGGAAATCATACACTCATTTAGCATGAAAAATCTAAGTCACATGATTCATGGAGAAAATCATACACTCAAGTATTGTAATGGAGATTCATATCTCAACCACCTTAGTAATCACACTTTACTAACTACTAACTCACTTAGGCATTTATTCAAACACTTAGATTACACTATTCAACATACATCATGTATGTCGTCTCTATTGCATATTAGGGCAAGTCCTTTCGCTAAGGAGTTGCCGCATACATATCAGGCATATAACAACAATAATTAATCATGGCAAGCAAATCAACAGATTCCATACGCATACATGTATTCTAACATATACATGAAATATGGTATTTGCAATATAAAGTATACGTATGCAGAAAACAAAACGGATAGCACATTTGGCATGTGTAACGGCATTCACAACATGAATAAATCATTATCTAACATTGAAAGTGTTGAAAACCATAACCTAAGCGTATATAGTCCGCACCTTAAACCAGAAAATGCATATTCGATATGATTCAGACGATGTGTCTTCGTTAACGGTGGATATGCTACCTATGGCATGAAACAGGTTAGCTACAACTTCACTACAGCTAGTCTAAGCTTCAAAACAGGTTAGGGTTAACTTAACTTACCCGAGAACGGAATCAAAATCGCCGGAAGAATGATTCAGATATGGAGGTTCGATGTGTAGGCGGACTAGGAAGAATCTTACGGAGATTCGACAGATTCTCCCACACATTCTCTCTTTTCTCTCTCTTGGGAAGTTAGGGTTTGAAAATTCGTATGGGGTATGGAACTAAGGGTTTAAGGCCTTTTTATAAGCCTAAACATGACGAAAACAGACTTAAGGTCAAGGTATACTTAGGTTATAACCAAATCGGGATATTTCTGATCTAATGAAGCACTTCTAGAGGTCCTCTTATCAAATGCGGTCGGACTTAAGCTCACTAGCATCGGATCTTTAGTAAGTTAAGTTTTCAGTCCGATCGAATTTCTATATCGTCCGTGGCGGACCAGCTTCAATTCAATGGTTATCGATCTTCGATCAAGGCCACAAGTACTTGGACATGTAAAGGCCAACTTTCCTGATCCGAGGGTGAAATTTGATCGAAATCTAACTATCAGAACGCTTAGAAACGTCGCGTAAGTGACACGTGCTAGATTACTTAAAAATGTGATTAATTTTCTAAATATCTTCCTTTTCTCACCCTCTTCACTTCGGACGCAAGGAAATGGTATCAGGACATCGTTTGGGCTTTATTTTCAAAATGATGGTCAAGTCCAACTAAGCGGTCATAGTGGTCTAAGATTATAGATATCAAACTTTCGACGTGCGGTCTGGATCCAATACGAAGTTACCAAGCATTCCCGAAAACAACTGGGTTTAGAGTTGGATCCTAGATTTCAAGGTATTATAGCGTTAACGATTCCACAAGTTTTAAGTCTTGAAGAACGTATTTAAATCGAACAGTACTAATTTCATAATCAGTCTAACTTAGAGCTAGTTAACTTATGTTTAATTTCTAAGGGAATTAATCCTAAGTGATTTTCGATTGAGGTGGTACTCAGGTCTTGGTACGGAATTTTTCGAGTCGTTACACTTACTAACCCGCTTCCTGACTCTCACTTCCTATGTGTAGGAGGTTGAGGATGCCCTCTTAAATGTTCTTTCCCCTTGCCCTATGGTGCTCCCTATGAAGGACCCGTAATGGCTACCCTACCAATAGGGTAGGCCCATGTGTTGGATCATTTAAGCTTTGCTTCCACTCGGGTGGTCAGCTTGATCATTTTATTTATCATCCAAACAGGTTACATCTAAACTTGATATTGTATCGCAACATGCAAACTATCATTAAATTAAGTGACTTATTGTGATTCAATCTCAACTAAATCATTTTGCACTGCTAAACAGTATAATTCATCTACGTAATCCCTCACCACTTAACTACCCTACAGACAATTTTGGTACCGTTGGAACAATTCCTATTCATAATTGCTGGAGAGAAATCATGCATGCATATATTGTTTCATCTGCTACCGTGTATGGATTGGTGCCTTCATCTGTCTCGCCTGTGTCAGCTAAAGTTGTCACACCAATCCGAAGCTTCGTTCTTCAACTTGTAATTCACAAGTTTAACTTTCTTCTCTTCAAAGATGTCCATATAGTTGAGGAAGCACTTGAGCTCAAGTAGCCGATAGAAGAGGTCCTCAATATAGAGTTGGTTATTGAAGCTAAGAAAATTAATTTTTATCCTAATTTCTTGATTCATTAAAGTGGATTTCAACACGGAAATCCACGTCTGAAAATCCCAATGGGAATTGGATTGTGTACTAAGTAAGTAAACTCAGTTGGACCTACTTTGAATGTGTGTGGGTTATCCACCCCGTCCATCCATTTTTCTAGCTTGTTTTAGCAGTTGAGCAGTAAATAGAAGCATGTCCAAAGCTCAGGTGGACCACATCACAGGAGACAGTGGGAATATTGACTTCCACTACTGAAACCTTAGTTGGGCCCACAGTGATGTTTATTTGTCATCCAACCTATTCATAAGATCACACAGACATGGATGAAGGTAAAACACAAATAACAGACTGATCCAAAACTTCTGTGGCCCCTAAGAAATTTTCAATGGTAGAATTTTTAATTCATACTGTTTCACATGGTGAGGTCCATTTGAGATTTAGATCTACTTCGTTTTTGGTTTATAGCCCTCAAATTATCTGTTAAAATGGATGGACGGAGTGGATAAAATATTTAAATCATTGTGGACCCCACAGAGTTTACTTAGTACGCTTAGCGTGCGGAGCTACTCAGTACGCAATCCGTGTCCGTAGGAAACGGATTGGCTACTCTCCTGCCATCAGCCAATGGCTGGTGCTCAGTGCTCGGTGGGCCCCACTATGATGCATGTGTTTCATCCATGCCGTCCATCTATTTTTATATATTATTTTATGATATGAAACCAAAATTGAGGTATATCCCAATCTCAAGTTGACCACATTACAGGAAACAGTGTTAAATGATTGTCTACCATTAAAAACTTTTTAAGGGCCATAAGAGTTTTGGATCAAGATGATCTCTGTTTTTACCTTTCATCTGGGTCTGTATTACCAAATCAACATATTGGATGTCAAATAAGCAGTACAATGGGCTTTAGGAGGATTTTAATGGTGAATATCCAAGCACTATTGTTTTCCTGTGATGTGGTCCACCTGAGACTTATATTCCTTCAAATTTTGGTACCAAGATCAAAAATGATCTGCAAAAATGAATGAACGGAATGGATGAAACACATAACTGATGGCAGGGGGAGTAGCCAATCCGTTTCCCGTCCTATAAGTGGGAATCCATCATTTTGGCCCCACCTAGCAGGACGTGGATTGTGTCCTACCCTCGCCCGGACAGTGATCCATCCAGGCAGGGCTCTGTGGGGCCAACCGTGATGTAAGTGTTTTATCCACGCCCTTCAATGCTTTTTTCAGATAATTTTAATATCTAAATCAAAAAATGAGGTAGGTCCAAGGCTTAAGTAGATCATAAAGTGAGGATTGAACATCTACCATTAAAAACTTCTTGGGAGCCAGAAAAGTTTTGGATGAAGCTAATATTTGTGTTTTCATTTCATCCACGTCTACATGACCTTATGAATAGGTTGTATGATAAAAAAAAAACATCAAATTAGCCCTTAGAAAGGTTTGAACGGTTAGTGTCATTATTAGTGTAGGTTCCTTTGGTGTGATCTACTTAAGCCCTGGCTTGCCCCATTTTTTGGTTCACATATTAAAATTATCTGAAAAAATTGTTGAACAGCATGAATAAAACACTTACATCACAGTGGACCCCACGAAACCCTGCCCGCCCAGATTACCGTCCGGGGACGCGGATTTCCTGCAAAAGCCTTTCGCAGGAAGTTCCTGCGCTGGGAAATTAGGTGGGGTCCACTGTGATGTTTGTGAGAAATCCTACCCGTCCAAAGCTCAAGTGAGCCGAAAACGTGATAATTAAATGTCTATAGTTGAAATATTTGTGGAGCCACAGAAGTTTTAATTCATGCTAATATTTTTGTTTTCAGATCATCCCAATAGGAATGACGTTATTAACGGTATGGATGACATCTAAACATTACTGTTGAACCCAGAAAGGTTTCAACGGGAGGAATTTTCCTAACCACATTTTCCTTTAGTACTGCTCACTTAAGTTTTGAATACAATTCATTTTTGACAACATGACTTAAAATGAACTCGCAAAATGAATGGACGGGGAGGATTTCTCACAAACATCACAATAAACCCCACCTAAGTTTCCAGCGCAGGATCTTCCTGCGAAAAGGGTAGGACGCAATCCGCGTCCCACTTAGCATCCCGGCGCAGAACCTCCTGCGAAAGCCCAGGAAAACCGTAAGCGGATTGCGTACTAAATAATGCTAAGCGTACTGAGTAAAACCTGTGGGGCCCACTGTAATTTATATATTTTATCCACTCCGTTTATCCTTTTTAAAAGATAATTTTATTTCATGAGAAAAATAAAGAATATAAAAATCTCAAGTAGACAACACCATAGGAAACCGTATGAATTGAACGTCTACCATCCAAAAATTCTTGGAGGCCACTGAAGTTTAGAAAATAGCTGATGTTTATTACTTCTCTTCGTCCATGTATTTTTGATCTTATAAACAGGTTGGATGACAACTAAACATCACTATAGGAAGGTTTCAACGGGAAATCATTATTACCACTGTTTCCTGTGGTATGGTCCACTTGAACTTTGTACATGCTTCAATTTTGGGCTCAACGATTAAAATGATCTGGAAAAACGGATGGACGGCGTCGATGAGATAAATAAATTCACGGTGGTCCAACCGAGGAGCGCACTGAGTAACTCAGTACGCAATCCGATTTCCGTCATTTTTGGGGAGCGGATTAGGTGTGACCCCGGATACACCGAGGTGAGTGGGAACCTGACTGTGGGGAAACTGTGATGTATATGCGTTAAATCCACACGGTCCAATCGTTTTGACAGCTCATTCTGGGGCATTATCACAAAAATGAAGCAGATTCAAGTCTTATGTGGACCATACCACAGGAAATAGTAGTGATCGAATCCTCACCATTAAAAACTTCATGGGCCACTGGAATGTTTATTTCCCATGCCACCCATTGATAAAGTCACAAATATCGAGATGAAGAGACGGCAAAAATATCAGCTTGATGAAAAACTTTTGTGGCATATGAGAAGATTTTAATGGTGGATTAGCACAGTTTCCTGTAGTATGGTACACCGATACTTGGATTTGTTTATTTTTTGGATAATGTCCTAAAATACTCTTTCATTATAGATGGACGGCGTGGATGTAGTCATATACATTACAGTGAGCCCCACAGTCAGGGTCCCACCCACCCTAGAGGATCCCGGGTCTCGCCCAATCCGTTCTGTCATTTTAATTGCGACTGTTGACTATTCTATACTTTGACCATCCGTTAACTCGCCCAGCTGGTAAATCAGATCGGACGCCGGTTGCGTCCTACCCTCTCCCTCTCTCGGATTATTTTAAGATGGATGCACAAAAATGATTCAGATCCAACGCTCAAGTGGACCACACTAAATAATAAGCTTGGTTGCGTAAAATGACAAAGTATTAAATGCCAGTTGCATGAATGTAAGAGTCATATGTGGTATGGTCCACTTGAACGTTAGATATATTTCATTTTGGAGTTTTTATCTTAAAATAATCCAAGAGTAGGGATGGACGGTGTTGATAAATCGATACATCATATATTCATAGTGAGCCCGCCCACAGAACTGCCCGTTCGGGGATAGAGACGGGCGAGGGCAGGACGCAATCCGCTTCCAATCAAATCAGTGTAATTTTCGGTACGGGTGATGTACATAACTTACATCGAAACGATCCATCCATTTTGACATATCATTTTATTACATGAGCCCAAAAACGAAGCAGATCCAAATCTTAAGTGGATCACTTCACAGGAAACAGTCATAATTGAATCCCTACCATTAAATAGTTTTGGAGAAAGCAAATGCTTATTTTCCATCCAACCTATTAATAATGTCACAAAAAGCTAGATAAAGAGGCCAAACAAATACCAGCTTGTTCCAAAAATTTTGTGGCCGATGAAAAGTTTGGACGATGGATTACCACATTTTCCTATATCATGGTCCACTTAAGAGTTGGATCTACTTAACTTTTGATATCATGACCTAAAATGAGTTTTAAAAAGGATGAACGGCGTGGATACAAGATACAAAAATCAAGGTGGGGCTCGGCTTTTGGTACGTTGTGGTCCAAAACAGAGGTGAAAATTAAAAAAGAAAAATGATTAAAATGGTAACAAGTAATGGTTTGATTCCAACAAGTCTACTAATTAGAGATGAGCAACAGTTTGTTTCACCGTTCAGGATGTTTAAGTTACCAATAAATTTCTAACTGCTGCATATCAAGCGTCACAGGCAGCCAGATTATCAAATAACTCCCAACGGAAGCACTGATACTGTTGGGTAAGTCCACCTGATAAACGGTGTGGATTGGTCCACGTATGTAGGTCTAGAGATTGGGATAAAGGACACGTAGACGTGATAGCCTCATTTAATGCATATTTCTTGGACGGTCTGATTTTACGGAGTCTAGCCATGTAGAGTGGTAGGCACAAGTCCCACTACTCACGTGATTTTCTTCTCTTAGAGCGTGCAACGCCGTTCAACAGGGACCAAAACCAATGGCGGTTCAACTGACGCTGTATCTGACGGGACGCGGCCATATCTGACGCACAACCGACGCACATCTGACGTAACCGTTTAGGGCCTGTTTGGCCGGGCAGATCCCATGGTATTAGGAAGGATGGGATTAATTTTAAGGTAACGATGGTGGTGTCTGTAGATTTTCTAAAGATCCATGGGATTGCTTATATCCGGGGACAAGGTCACTGGGTTTATTTGGTACACTCTCCTTGTCTCATGATTTGACCTTTCAATCCATTCAACCAAAGGATTGGATAAATTTTAAAGTAACGATGGTGATGTAAGTGGATTGCCTCAAGATCCATGGGATGGCTTATATCCCGGGACAAGTTCACCGGACCTCTTTGGCTGGTCATGCCTATCCAAGGATCTTGCGGATCCCATCCATCCTAATACCGTGGGATCTGCCTTGCCAAACAGGCGGGCAGTTAGATTAGAAAGGATTATGTGAGATGGGATTCAAATGAAACATATTTATTAACCATGGCAGGATGTTCCCTGTTTCATGGAATAAGATTAATTCCATGTTTTGTTGATAATACGGTAGTATGTTTAATGTATATACCCACCATTATTTAAAATGACTGAGGATAAACACATCGGTTATACCTAAATTATTCATTTGTTTTGTAACCTCATTTAATAGCATGAGCCTAAAAATGAGGTAGATTCAAAACTCATATGGCTCTGAAGAAGTTTTCAAAGATAAGTATTCAATCCCTGTTGCTTTCTATGGTGGGACCCACTTGAGCTTTAAATTTACTTGATTTTTTAGCCAATGCTCTAAAATAATCTAAAAAATGGGGTGGATGGTGTGGATGTAGCCCACACATCAAGGTAAGACCTACCCAACTTGCTAAAATTGAATGAAATTCCCAATACAATTTCATCTATTCTAATTCCAAGCGTTTCCATTCTTCCCAGACATGGAGTGAAATTAGCACAGGACCAGGTGAATCCCATCCCACCTAATCTCTTCTAATCTCACTGCTTAAACACACCCTAAGTAGTAGGATTAGAAGGGATTAGGTGGGATGGGATTCATCTGGTTCTGTGCTAATTCCCCTTCGTGAATGAAAAAGCTTGAAATTATATTAAATGGAATTGCATTGGGTCTTGTACCAATTTCACTCAATGTTAGCAAGTCATGTAGGTCTCACCATGATGTATGGGCTATATCCACACCATCCATCCATTTATCGAGATTATTTTAGAGCATGGGCCAAAAAATTAGACAAATCTAAAGCTCAAGTGAACCCCATTATAGAAAGCAATGGGGATTAAATACTTGCCGTTGAAAACTTTTTTGGGATCACATAAGTTTTGGATCTACCTCATTTTCAGGGCCATGCCATAACAAATGAACGGTTTAGATATAACATATGTGTGTTATTCTCAATAATTTCAAATGATGGTGGATATATCCATTCAATGTACCACCATATTATCAACAAAGCATGACATTAATCTTATGGCATGACAAAGGGGGCAATCCCTGCCATTGGTAATAATAATGTTTTTTTGAATCCCATCCGAAAGACATCATTATTACCAATGGGCAGGGGTTGTTCCCTCTTACCGTGAGATAAGCTTAATTCCCTACTTTATTTGTAATACCATGGTATATTGAAAGGATATACCCACCATCATTTGAAACTATTGAGAATAAGACACGTGTTATATCTAAACAGTTCATTTATTTTGTAATCTCGTTTTATGGCATGGGCTTAAAAATGAGGCAGATCCAAAACTTATGTGGCCCCAAAGAAGTTTTCAATGGTAAGTATTCAATCCCCGTTGCTTTCTATGGTGGGGTCTACTTGAGCTTTAGATCTACCTGATTTTTTGGGCCATGCTCTAAAATGATCTCGAAAAATGGGTGGACGGTGTGGATATAGCCCACACATCAGGGTGGGACCTACACAACTTGCTAACATTGAGAGAAATCGGCATGGGACCCAATACGATACCATCGAACCTAATTCCAAGCATTTCCACTCTTCCCAAACATGAAGTGGAATTGGCACTCTACCTGATGCAATTCCATCCCACCTAAGCCCGTCTAATCCAGTCGGCCAAACAGGCCCTAAGGGACTTGATCCTCCACTGCATGAGAAGCACATCGATACTACGGTTGAGAATGGCGGAAAGTTTCGGACGTAGAATAGAATTAGTCTGTATAAACCGTTTAATTATAATGATCGTTGAAGATACGTCCAAGAACAAAGTTAATAATTTATTACACAATGTAATTTTGTATCTTGCTTGTCATGAATATATATATATATATATATATATATATATATATATATATATATATATATATATATATATATATATATATATATATATATATATATATATATATCATTTAATATAATAGTATCACAATGACAGTGTCATTTAATGATGTTAATGATAACATGGACTAATCAACGTTGTCAAGTGAAAGTTTTTTTTCATGACCGGTAGAGGATTCGAATTCCTTATTCATTATCTAAATATTCCAGCTGCATTCAGTTTTTTTATGCTGATATTTCTATGAACAAGTGTTTATAGAATGATAGAATAGGATTGTGCAACTAATTTAATGTAGGCAATGTAAGAATTAAGTCTTATATAATTCTATAACCTTGTTTTGGGGAGGTCGATTGGGTTATATGAAACTTAATGTGATGTATATGTTTTATTTAGAAATTTTTCTATATAGTAGCTTGTCTTTTTGGCTATGGACTAAAAACCTTTCACTTTTAAACTATTTTTCTAAGCCCGCCTACCTATTTTAGATAAGTCTTGCAGCTGCTTACAGTATGGAACCTCAATGGAAGAAACCCTTAAGTATTGAAATGTCCGTTCTTTTGATTCCTTTCTGTTGAGATGTAGAGCCACATCTGGATGGCCGCTTAACCAGTCAAGTGCTCTGCTCGACTAGTCGTAGACTGGCTCGACTCAAAGTCTAGCAAGCATCAGTTTTTTGGTTCCGCGGTACTTGATCGGTCGAGGCCCATACTCGACCAGTCGAGGGTCCGCTCGACCAGTCGAGCACCCTGCTCGACCAGTCGAGGTTATGCAGATTTGTTTTCAGATTTGATACAGACTGCGGATTTTTGAGTCAGTTTTCACAGATGTGTGAAAGGGGATTTGCCTAAACTATAAATAGGGTCCCTAGGGCTTTTCTAGGTATGATGAGAGTCATTTCAATGTATAGGCAAAGGATTTTCTCTATACTTCCAAGGGAGAGATTAGTATATTGCCTTGTAATCTTCATTTTTCTTCATAGTAGAAGTTTACATCTGTGATTTTTTACCTTTATTGGGGTTTTTCCATGTATATCTTGTCTTGTGGTTTGTTTGGAATACTTTGATTCTTCTTCTAATTTATTTTTCTTCTTGGTTATCGTTTGTGGGTGAGACTGGAGATTAGATCTCGGTTCACTACGTTGTTGGCGTGCTGCACAACAACTGGTATTAGAGCTATTAGTTTAGTTTTATTGAGAGCGATGACGAAAGAAGGAAAGACTAGAATTGAGAAGTTAAATGGTTCTAACTTTGCTTTCTAGAAAATGCAGATGGAGGATTATCTGTATCAAAAGGACCTTTATATTCCTCTAGAGGAAAAGAGAAGAAACTAGAAAATATGACAGATGATGAATGATTTTTATTGGATCAGAAGGCTTTAGGAATGATCTGACTCTCTTTGTCTAAGAGTGTCGCCTTCGATATATCCAAGATGAAAAACCACAAAAGAATTAATAGAAGCTCTAGCTACGATGTATAAAAAATCCTCAGCGTCTAACAAGGTTCATCTTATGAAACATCTATTCAACATGAAGATGTCAGATGATGGGAGCGTGGCCGAACATCTAAATGAGTTCAATATAGTGACGAGTCAGTTAGAATCCATTGCCATTATTTTTGAGGATGAGGTCAGAGCGTTATTGATCTTGTTCAGTTTGTCAGACAGTTGGGATGGTTTGGTGATTGCAGTGAGCAATTCTTCAGGGTCGACAAGGCTGAAATTTGATAATGTGGTCGGTCTAATTCTTAGCGAAAAATAAAGAAGAAAGGCATCAAGAGTTTCAGGGGATTCAGAGAATACTCTAAACATTGAAGGAAGAGGAAGATCGCTGAACAAATGAGGCAATAAACACAAACATTCTAAGTTGAAAAAGAAGTTCAAGGGACCGAAAGAAAAAAATGGGTGTTGGCATTACGGGAAAAAGCGGCACATGAAATATAATTATAGGGCGCTCAAGAAACAAAAAGGAAGCTCTCAAGGCTGAAAGGATTCAGTGAATCTATCTGAGGAGAGTGACATAGAGGCGTTGATTTTGTCTATTGATGTAAGGAATGAGTCTTAGGTCATAGACTTGGGTGCTTCGTTTCATATCACTTCGTGTAAGGAAGTTCAGCGTGATTGTGTTAGGTGACTTTGAGAGAGTCTACTTAGGTGATGATGATCTGCATAGTATTGTCGAAAAGGGAGACCTTCATATAAATCAGAAAGATGGAACGACTTTGAAATTAAAGATGTCAGACATATACCGAGTTTGAGACAGAACTTAATCTCAGTGGTGCAATTGGCCGATACCGGTTATGTGACGACATTCACCAGTGATTCCTGTAAGATCATAAAAGGTTCCTTGGTGATATCTCGAGGCAAAAAGGAAGGTACTTTGTACGTGACTTCAGGATCGTATAGTTCACTCTCAGTCACATCAACTAGAGTGAATGAGCAATTATGACATCATAGGTTAAGACATATGAGTGAGAAGAGGATGAAAGTGTTATTATCAAAAGGGAAGCTGCTAGGGTTGAAGTCTATTCACTTGAAATTCTGTGAGGACTGCGTGTATGATAAACAAAAGAGGGTAAGTTTCAAGAAGATAAGATGCGCTCCAAAGACGCATCTATTGAAACTTATATACACTGATGTGTGGGGACCAATATAAGACTCTATCCTACCATGTACTGTTGCGTAGGCTTTCGCAGTCCTCCCGGTTGAATTTCGGTGACCTGCAATCTGTTATCGGCATTTGCACGCTATCCTGAGTCGTATCCTGTATATCAAAGTCGGCTCGACCCAAGACTTTACCATTGCGACCGTACCGTCACCGCGGTTTCAACGCCGTGTATTACTCACCGAGAAAATACTCAGGCCAGGAGATGTGGGCCCACGTTAAGTTCGAGGAAAACACTGCGCGTTTGCAATCCCAAGAGAATCTCTGCATCATGTCCCATCAATCAATCAATCAATCAATCAATCAATCAATGCTTTCTTTCTCCTCAAGTCAAGCAATCCCAAAGTCAACTCTTTCTCACCCTCTCTCTTACACACCCATACTTATTAAGTACAACATCACCTCACATCCATCACCTCTCCCTTACAACCCTCCCTTCTCTCTATCTTTCTTTTCACATTTTCCAAGCAACAAATTCCAAGCAAGAGAAAGAGTGGACGTCCTTGGTTTTTCAAGAGAGAAAGTGAGTGTGTGTTACCCACTTCCCACTCCAAAAACCTTCTTCCTAGCCCTTCATTTTTCATCTTCCATCATCAAAGTGAGACACAAGGAGATCGGCTTTCCAATGAACCAAGAAGATTGAATGGTGGGTGCTTCTATTAGGCATAGATTTCCTTTTTTTGATGAAGGGCCAAGTGAGGCCTACCGATTGATGGTATGGACCTCACTTTGGACCCTATATATGGCCGATGGCCCACCTTGATTCTCATGATCATTCCATGATGGGGCCATTCTCCATGGACCCGATCATGATGTTTATTTTCTTTGCATGGATAGAGGTCATCTAGACCTTTCATTTTGGTGGAGAAGGAATCTCCACCGTTGATCCTTGATTTGGTGGGCTCATGTGTATTGGGACCCACTTGATGTATGATTGAATATAAGGGAGGGCCCATAGTGTTGGGGTCCTTCCATCACACGTCTCTCTCTCTCTCTCTCTCTCTCTCTTTCTTTTATGGTGTGTGATGATGTGGTTGTGTGGCCCACCCGGATGGACCCCACCATGAAGCATGTATTTGATCCAAGCCATTTGTTGGTGGGGCCCACTTTATATATGTGTATGTTTCACACCACCTAGTCATGTGGTGGCCCACCTAAGCAGGGCCCACCTTAATGATTTATTTGCACGCCCAAAAAGAGTTCAGTGTCTGGACGTGAAATGAAAACCACGAATATTAGCTTTGGTTTAATGCTTTTGGGAAGGGCTACTCGTGCAGCCCCCCTCTTGATGTATAGGTCTAATCCACGTTGTCTATCCCGTTCCCTAGCTCATTTTAGGCATTGAGCCAAAAAAGAAAGCTAATCCAACTTTCTGGCGGGCCATAGCATACAGAACAGTATTCTTATTATTGAAAGACACCCTAACATTTTTATACGCTGAAACACATCGAATATTGGGCTCATTCAAGCTGTCTTGAGCCATGGAATCCAACAGCTGGGTTGGATTCACTTGATGCGGGCCCCACATGGAAAAAACCATGAAAAAACTCATTTTCAATAAAATAAAAATAAAAAGAAAAGATAAGGCAGTGGCGCTATTGCTACTATTGATCTAACGGACGCTAGTAGCGTCCTGCTGCGTACATGGGCTGGGACTGTGGTCGCAGCCGTGGGCCTCACCATGATGTGTTGTGATCATCAACACCATGAATTTGTTGGGTCCCCTCTACCTAGTGGGCCATGCTAAAAATCAGCCACACTCAGGTGGCCCACGTCACTGGGAATAGAGGTATTGAACATCTGCCATTGCAACCCTTTTGGGTATCTCAACAGTTTTGGATCATTAGGAAATTTGTTTTCCTTTTCATTCAGGGTCTGTGTGACCTTATTAACGACTTGGATGGCAGATAAACATTATGGTGGCCCCATGTGGGACTCACCTTTACCGTTTGAAGCAGCTGACACTACACCATACATCAGCTCTATAGTTGTTGTACTGACCTCAGTAGGGCATGTGGGACCCAGCTGCTGCGTGGGTTCCATCCACATCGTTTGTCCATTATTTAGATGGTGGGGTTCACCATGATGCATGTGTTGCATCCAAACCGTCCAACCCTTTTAAAAGCCCATTTGATGGCATGAGCTAAAGCATGAGTCAGATCCATAATTCAAGTGGACCCCCACCCTTGCACTAATGGGGACAGTGACATTCATCGTTCAAAAACTTCTTAAGGGCCACGGTAGTTCCATTCAAGCTGATTTTTTTTTTTTTTTTTTTTTTTCACTTCATCTATCTCCATGTTAACTTATGAATGGGTCGGATCCTAAAAAAATACATAACGGTGGGCCCTGTAGGATTTTAATGGTGGAAATCATTGTCACCACTACTATGTGCAGTCTAGTTGATCTTGTGATATGATTCATTTATAAATATAATATATATACATCTTGATTTATTTATGGTCATCCATTGAGGCCCACCTTGGTGTGTATATATATAAGGCCCATGTGTTTAGGCCCATCTTGATGTAATTGTGGCCCGTTGTTGAGGCCCACTTGGTATATATGAGGCCCATATGATTAGGCCCATCTTGATGTAGTTATGGCTCATCCGTCGAGGCCCACCTTGACATATATGAGGCCCATGTGATGCGGCCCATTGGATATATTTAAGCCCGTGGGTTGAGGCCCACTGTGCTGTATTTGGAGCCCATGGCTTAAGGCCCATTGCGATGTATTAGGGCCCGTGGGTTGAGGCCCATTTGATGTATTTGAGGCCCATAGGTCGAGGCCCAATGGGATGTATACAAGGTCTATTGCATTGTGTGATTCCACCATAGGTTATGTAATGACATTTATGGTAGACCATGCCTTGGGAGCAAGGTTGGTTTGACATCCACATTATAAGAATAATGTTGGTTAAATGTTCGCATTATAACTCTCCCCAGGGCCCATTGATAGGCCCATACTTGTGTGTAGGCCATCAAGGCCCATCTTCGTTGTGAGGATAATTCATCACCATATAAAATACTTAGTATAACTCCATGATTCATGCTCATATGCATCATATGTATGCCTAATATGAGGAATGTTTGATCATAGCATACGACATTAGGCAAACTATTTACGAGACTCCTTATGAGACGGAGTGCCCACATTATCGCGCCGTACATGCAGGATTGTTGCATGACTGGATAGTGTGACTCATGCATCTCGCATATATGTGACTTGATTATTGTACGCTCTAGCGACATCAGAGCCGTAACCTTCACATGCACATCGTGGATGGCTAAATGAGACACCAGAAATACTTGGTTCTAGCACTATGGGCACTTAAGATGTCTTTGGGTGAAAATCATAGAATCTCTGAGGCCAGGAGGTGCCCCAACGTCTAGACCAAGTGGAACATGAGAGCCCGAGTGCCGGATACCAGTAGGCCGCGTCTCCCTCAATGTCGTGGTCGGTTGGGAGGGGGTGTAGCCTTATTCTCCCAAGTGAGGGGGCTATAAGCTAGGTTGAGTATAACCAGGTCGTAAATGGGTTCGCTATCGACAAGATGAGTAGGTATTGACAGACTACTGGCTAGGTGGATAGTGAGGTCTCTTTCACTCGCAGGGCTGTGCAGCTAGGGAGGAGGTAGTCGGTGTGGAGTGTAATAGACCCCGGTGATTTCTCCAGAGAGCAACCGTACTGATATGTGAACTTATTGAGCAGGAATTGCATATCCATTCATTCACTATCCACTCGGGCTAGTGGTGCCTAACTATTTGTTACGTGTACCTTTGCATGACTAGAATTTCGGTTGTGCGCGCGACTAACCTGAAATTAGGAGTTTACCACATTGTGTCTGACTATCCAAATTTAGGTATGAGACTAGTTTGGATAAAATTTCCTTATGATGGACCCCATGCCTGTGATACTTCGTACTATTATCCCAACTTCACATTCCAACACGGTCATTTCATTCGTACTGCATATTACATTGCATCCGCAGTACTTAACATTTTGGGTTACTATGTTTTTGTACTTATATGGCCTAGACGAACTTAGAAGGATTTGTATATTGCTTTGCATCATCAGCATATGATATTTGGCTTCCACATTTGCATTGCCGATCCACATTGCGTATTCTATTATTGAACGAATCATGGACTTACCAGTATATTTCTGCTTACTCTGATATCGTATGATTCATGATCTTGTCAGTATTTCTACTTATTCCGATGATATATGATTATGGGCTTTATTGTATACTTGAAACTTACCTTACACTTTCACCACCCTTTAAGCTTTCTTTAAGCTGATGCACAATAGATGCGTGCAAGTGGCATTAGGTTGCAGCAGCGTTGAGCTTAGAGCGTACAACGGACTTCTAGAGCTTTAATTTTAAAACATATGTATTTCTCTTTTAGCACTGTATTCAAATGATTATATTAGTGGATATGTGATGATGATGTTGCCTTTGTGATTTGGGTAAACTTGCAGTTATGCTTCTTACGAGATAAATGTACGTTAGAAAATTCTCCTTGTAGGATCCCAGGATCGAAACCTGACGTATGGATGCTGGGAGCCGATAATGGGATACTACGGAGGCTGTCGGCACCAGATTCAACGATCGAAAATTTTATGAGCCTGGTTTTCGAGTTTGGGGCGTGACAGAAGTTGATATCAGAGCATAAATTGAAAATACCTAAAGATAATATCACATATCTACTGATAGCTACCCTACACTCTATGATTGTTGAGAACTTACAATGGTTAGATTTCTGAGTTCGAATAACTTAGAGATTTTCGGATATAGTAGAAGTGAACTTTACACATCTCAGACTGTCTTTCCCAGAAGAAACGTGGACTGGGAAAGAGTGAATCTTGCACATCTCAGAGTGTTCGGTTGCACTTTATATATTGACATTAATGCAGAGCAAAGAAATAAGCTGGATGCGAAGTCCAGGAGGTGCACGTTTATATGCAACGGGCAGCATGATTTTGGCTATAGGTTTTGAAATATAGAAAATAAGAAAATCATCAGAAACAAAGATGTAGTCTTCAATGAAAAAGTGATGCATAAGGACAGTGTGTAGGAAAATAAGGCCAAAGAGAAAGAATTCGTAGAGTTAGAAGAGTTACCGGACACGGGTGTTGCAGCGCTACAGGATGATCATGTACATGAGCATTATGAGGCAGAGACACAGACACTGGTTGTGAGGAGGTTTACTCGAGAAAGGAGACCCACGATCTGATACTCACCCTCCTTATATTATCTACTACTGACAGATAATGGTGAACCGAAATATTTTGAAGAGGTGTTACACTCAGATACACAGGTTAAGTGGGGGCAGGCCATGGATGACGAGATAGACTCTCTTGAGTCTAATTGTATATGAGAGTTAGTCACTCTTCCTAAGGATAAGAAAGCTCTTCATAACATGTGGGTTTATATACTGAAGGAGGAGCACGATGGTTCGAAACGGTATAAGGCTAGATTAGTTGTGAAAGGGTTTCAACAAAAGACAAGTATCGATTTCACTAAAATATTTTCACGAGTAGTGAAAATGTCTATGATTTGTATGGTCTTGAGTATAGTGGCTACAGAGGACTTACATCTAGAGCAGCTAGATGTTAAGACAGTCCTTCTCCGTGGGGACCTTGAAGAAGAGATATATATATGCATCAGCTGACAAGATACGTGGCAACAGGAAAGGAGAATAAGGTGTGCAGACTGAAGAAGAATTTATATGGCCTGAAGCAAATCCCGAGACAGTGGTAAAAGAAGTTCAATAGTTTCATGTCGGGAAACAGTTTTAAGAGATGCATGCAGACCACTGTTGTTATTTAAAGAAGTTTGATACATTATACATTATCTTTCTTCTGTACATTGATAATATGCTTATGGCCGGTTCATACATGAAGGACACTTCAGATCTCAAAAGACAACTATCTAGAGAATTTCTCATGAAGGATTTAGGAGCTGCAAAATAAATCTTAAGCATGAGGATAAAGCATGATAGGGAAAACAAGAAATTAGTTTTGTCACAGGTAGAGTACATAACCAAGGTACTTGATTGATTCAATATGGGAGGTCTTATGTCGGTTAACACTCCATTAGCTAACCACTTCAAGCTATCTAAGGAGTAAGGTGCAAAGACGCTTTAAGAACGGGACTACATGGCTAAAGTCTCATATGTGTCAGCTATTGGGAGTCTCATGTATGCTATGGCGAGCACGAGGCCAGACATTGCTCAAGCAGTGAGAGTTGCTAGCAGGTTCATGAACAACCCCATGAAGGAACATTGGAAAGCTGTGAAGTGGATCCTTATATACCTAGTAGGTACTAAGGATGTAGGGCTGTGTTATGGTAGATCAAAAATCAAGCTATAAGGCTACGTAGATTCAGATTTGGCAGGAGATATTGACAGTAGAAGAAGCATTACATGTTATGTCTTTACTCTCAGGTTATGTCTTTACTTTGGGTAGGGTTGCAGTCAGTTGGGTTTCTTAGTTACAGAAGATAGTATCTATCAGTACGACGGAAGCATAATATGTTGCGACTACAGAAGTGTGTAAGGAGATAGTATGGATGCAAAGTTTCATGGAAGAGTTGGGTAAGAAGCAAGCAGATTTCAAGCTATATAGTGACAGTCAAAGTCCAATACATTTTTCTAAGAATTCATCCTTTCATTCAACGACCAAGCATATTGCCATCAAATATCACTTCATACGTTCGTTACTAGAAGATGGATCGATTGCTCTAGAGAAGATTCATACAAGTGAGAATCCTACAAATATGCTAACTAAGACGGTCACACGGGAGAAGTTCAAGTTCTGTTCACCTTTGATTGGTCCTCAAGCTTGAAGATGGGGAGGTGGTGCACTCTGGATATAAAAGACGAAAGTTTATGGCAATGTGTCTTCAAGTGAGAGATTGTTAAGATGTGGAGCCACATCTGGATGGCCGCTCGACCAGTCGAGTGCCCTGCTCGACCGGTCGAGTGGCTCACTTGACTAGTCATGGACTAGCTAGACTCAAAGTCCAGCGAGCATTAGTTTTTTAGTTTCGTAGTGCTCGACTAGTTGAGGGTCCGCTCGACTAGTCGAGGTTAAGCAGATTCGTTTCCGAATTTGATGCGGACTGTGGATTTTTGAGTCAAATTTCACAGAGGTGGGAAAGAGAAATTGCCTAAACTATAAATAGGGGTCTCTAGGGCTTTTTTAGGTATGATAAGAGTTATTCCAAGGTGTGGGCAAAAGGTTTTCTCTGTACTTTCAAGGGAGATGTTAGTATATTGCCTTGTAATCTTCATTTTTCTTCATAGTGAAAGTTTGCATCCGTGATTTTTTACCATTGTTAGGGTTTTTCCACGTATATCTTGTCTTGTGGTTTGTTTGCAATGCTTTGATTCTTCTTCTAGTTTATATTTCTTCTTGTTTATCATTTGTGGGTGAGACCGGAGATTGGATCTTGGTTCACTGCGTTGTTAGCTTACTGCGCAACACGCTCATGATTTTACCCTTGCTAAATGTCCTCCCGTTTTTCCCACTCAGCTAATTCATTGAATGTTATTATATGAGAAAGCATGAGGTCCACATTAACGTCTTGTATGAGATAGGTTTGTGATAATGTCCACTATAATGTTTATTTACCATCCAACTTGTTGATGAGATCATAAAGACTGAGTTGAAAAGAAAATTGTGAATCATAGTTTGATCTAAAACTTTTGTTCCTAACAAGAAGTCCTTAATGGTCATTCACCATTGTTTCCTATGATGTGGTCCACCTGAGATATCATATGTACCCACACTAGCTATATCGGTGGTTTGTGATACACCAATCAATCCGCTTCCCTACGTATGCCTTTTGCATTTTCCTATTCCACTACGGTAGATCCCAAGGGAATGTAAGTTCAGATGGTGCATCCGATAATTTCAGGACATGTTACAAAAGTAACAAATCCACCCCATCCATAAGATTGGTCAGCTAATTTTTTTGGAATGTGGTGAAAAATGGAGTCAATACAAAGCTCAAGTGGACCAAACGAACGGAAAAGAGTAAGGATTGAATGTTTACCATTGAAACATTAGTCTGGACACATAATATTTATGATAAATCCACTCTATCCACCTATTTTCTCAACTCATTTTAGGGAATGGGATAAAAATCAAGCGGATTCAAAGCTCAAGCAAGCTACATGGTAGGAAACAGTGGGATTGAGCACCCAGTATTGAAACATATCGGGCCATCGTGGCTCAATTTCGAGCTTCAAGGCTACCTATTTTTTAGATCCATTTAATAAAATGTGTTTGAAAAATAAACGGACTGGCTGGATTTCTCACAAAAATCAATGTGGGCTTCATGTACTATTAGAGTTAGGTTGGCAACGGCAACCAATGTGAGCAAGATGTTTGGTGGATATTTTATTACAGAGGGTGATGGTTGTTTCACTTAGGTGGGACCCACCATGACTTTTGTGACAAATCCACTCAAGTATGCCAAACCAACATGAAACGATGGGGAATACGCCCGTTGTTGTTCATGTGGTTACTATAAGAACTCTATAAGGTGAGCCTTATTGATCAACAATTTAGATTGACCTGACAGTTGGACTGTGTGATGGGGTAAACCAATGGACCCCACTTCAGTGTGATTTGCGCAGTGTATATGCGTATGAATGCGTAAGGGGTTAGAGTGTTATAGCTTGATACACAGAGCTATTTGTATTTGACTAAGATAAGTCAGTGTGGAGCCATGTGAGAGAGTTATGATGGGTTTCAAACTCTCATCCCCACATAATCTATATAAGATAGTTGGGTTCCCGATCCTACACCATATTGTAGAAGCTTAAGTCCCATCTATTGTTCTGCAAACGAGTGTGAAGGAGAGGAAGATCTTAGCATTGGTTTTTTGGTATTCTAATTCTTCATCTATGGCATCTCAGTTAGGTAAGTCATCCAAACCCTAGAAATCTATGTCCTATGCACAACTAGATCTCTGGGATTTCCATATCAAGCAAAATTAACGGTTGGTATCAGAGCCATCTGTGCATAGACACGGATGATTGGAATCATCTATTGCAGATTCAGATTCAATAATTAGGATTTTCCAAATGGAAAATGCATATCATAATTAGGGTTTTCCAATTTGAAAACCCATATTAAAATTAAGGCTTTTCAATTCAAAACCCATATTAGAAAATTAGGGTTTTCTAATTCGAAGCCCATATGAGTAATTAGGGATTTTGAATCCCGAATCCCCAAATCCAAGTCGTAATTAGGGATCTTCGAATTCCTAAATCCAGCAAGGCTAATTAAGGATTTTAGGTTCTAAACCCCAAATCAGGATAATTAGAGATTTCAGAATCTAACCCTAGATCAATTTGGAGATTTAGATTCGAATCCCAAACCAATAATTATTGGGTATTTTGATTCTATTAGCCCCAAATCCAAACAGATAGGTAGGGATTTTGATTCCCAAATCCACCTATTAGGGTTTCAATAACAAAAATTCGGTTGGAAAGTCATTCCCACCCACACTTGTGTCATGTATAGAGCCGGCCATGAATTTCCAATCCATCAGCAACAACTGTTGATTTCAGCATCACCATCAGCCATAGAGTTCATCGTCAGGGATGACGTTGTCGTCATGATCGGTGTCGTGTTTGATGAAAGCGACCGGTCCTTCGACTGGCTGCAGATCCATCCATGACAGAGAAGATCTCTCTCTCCATTAAGCTGTTGGTTGGTCAAAAATAGACCATGTTTACCGTAGATATTAGGTCGAGAACGACCCTATAAGTTTTAAGTCTTCAAACATGATTACATGTATTTGGGTCCAACACCTGTACCTGCAAATGGGATGATTTCTGACTCCCTTGTGGGCCTGTTGCTGGTAGTGGGCTCATTGTCCACATCCTGGGCCATTTGATCTATACCTAAGTCCCTAGTGGGCCTGTTGCCTGCATATAAGATTTCCATGTGGGCCCCATCTATGGAGTATGATCATGACTGTTGGTTAGGACCAAATTTTAGGGCCATTCTATTAGGGCCATGTGCAGGCCCACATCGGATTGGTGTTTTCGGTTCTCATTGACACTCTATTTGGCTCATTCACTGGATAGATAATCACAATCATAACCTTCATTTGATGAATATTGAGAATATGAGCTGATATGTGCATCTTATGGGCACCAATGGATGGATCTACTCATCAAATTATAAAGTTTAAATTTTAACTATCCATAATGTAAATGATAAAGACCAGACTTGTAACACTCATTAATGTTAACTAGATCATACAGAGTCTTGATTTAGCCCCAGTATGAGCCCATTACCCATCCTCTACGAGTTGGTATATACCGTTAGAATATATAATGTGAAACCTACCTATATGTTTCCCTTTAAAGTTCTTTAATTTCAAATGGTAAATACCAACCACCTTATGGGGCCGTATCATTCTAATTTAGATATAATCCATTGAGAGGCAGGATTATTATCATGATCCTAAGTCTTTATTTGTAGAATTGGATTCGGTTGTATTACCCACCATAGTGACCTCAATCGATAAAATTTTACAAGTATAGACTTGTGACATTAGGATAAGGAGGATTGCATATAGTTGCATTCATATTTTCATGCGTGCGGTAACAAAAATACAGACGATTACCATTTGGCAGTCACATGAACGGGTGAAGTAAATGGTGCTAATGATGTAAAGCTGAAAGACTCATTTCACCCACAAATGTTGAGTGTCTCAGTTTTACATAATTGCATCACTTAGCTTCATGTTCAGGAAGATCACTGACAAATCACTACGCCAAAACAGTGAAAAAAGGACGGTTGAAAACCGTCTCAAATGACCGAAAAGGACAGTTTTGAACCGTCGCAGGGCCATCATATTTTGGGGCGTCGTATTACTTAAAGGACGGTCACGAACCGTCATTCTTATTTACATGTAAAGGATGGTCATGGACCGTCTGTAAAAAGGACAGTCATGGACTATCATGCCCCAAACTCAAAAGTCAGGCTCACAAAATTTCTGATCGTCAAATCCAGCACCGACATCCTTCGTATTACCCCATTCTCGGCTTCCAGTGCCCATTCGCTAGGTTTCGATCCTGGGATGCTACGAGGAGGATTTTCAACATCAGTTTGATTCGTTATAAGCATAACCAAAGGCATAACCCACAAACAACAACCAAAAACTCTATTACATTTTCACTATTATCAAAAGTTACAAGTATAAAGCGTAAAAAGAGAAATACAATGATGATAAACAAAAGCTCCAAGATAATCTGCTAAGCGTTCCTACCTCAGCGCTGCTACGGTCCAACGCCACCTGCACGCAACGGTCATGCATAAGCTTATCAAAAGCTTAGAGGGTGGTGAAAGTGTGTGCACAAGGTAGTAATACATTTATGTAGTATCAGAGTAATGCAGAACATACCAAGGCTATGCGATGTAAGATACAACTCAAGCATACAATCCTCATCTAAGTCCACATATCAATACAGCTCAACTCTTAAATATCACCGGGGTCTAGTACACTCCAAGTTAAATTGTTGCCCTATCGTGCGCAACAAGGTGAGTGGAAAAGACCTCACTATCCGTCTGCCAATATCAGACTCGTCTCTCGATAGTGGACCCATTCCGATAGCTGGTCAAACTCAGCCTAGCTTTGCCCCCTCCTCTAGGGCAGGTAAGGCTGCACCTCCTTCCAACTGACCACGACACAGTGAAAAGTGAGGCCTTCTGGTAATTGGCACTCGGCGCTCATGTACCCACTCGGTCTAGATATTTGAGCAACCTCCTGGTACCATAAGGGTTTAGGAACTTTCACCCAGAAATATCTATAGCACCTCATGTGTCACGCTCCAAATCTGAAAATTGGATTCACATGAATCCTGATCACCGAATCCGGTGCCAACAGCCTCCGTAGTGCCCCATTCTCGGCTCCTGACAATCATATGTCAGATTTTGATCTTGGGATCCTACAAGGAGAATTTTCAGAATGATTTTTTATTATTATAATGGAGCATAACCACAAGCATAACCAAGTCACAAAATAACATCACCACATATCCACTATAACAAAAACTTTAAATATAATGTGAAAAGGAAAATACAAGATGATCAAAAAGCTCTAAAATGTCCAGATGCACACTCCTATTTCAGCGCTGCTGCTGTTCAACGATACCTGCACGGAACGGTTGTGCATAAGCTTATAAAAGCTTAGAGGGTGGTGTAAGTGTGTACGCAAGGCAAACGCCAAGTGTACAATATCAGAGTAATGCGGAAGTATGCGGTAAGTTCATGAATAAAACTAACCATACCAATGCTATGTGATGCAAGGCATGAATGCTATCGGCCATACTAAGGCCATGTGATGCGAGATATGAATGCTATCGGTCACACCGATACAATGCGAGGCTTACATAACCAAATATTATATGAAAAATGCAATCTAAGAAAGTTGGTACTCATCAAGTACACATATCAGTACATTTTCTCTCTGGATATCACCGGGGTCTAATACACTTCGTAGTGACTGCCACCTCCCTAGCTGCACAGTCAAGCAAGCGGAATAGACCTCACTATCTGCTTGACCAGTAGTCTGCCAATACCTACCCGGCTCGTTGATAGCGGACTCATTTGTGAGCTGGTCAAACTCAGCCTAGCTTATAGCCCCCTCTCTCAGGCGGATAAGGCCACACCCCCTTCCAACCGACCACGACACAGTGGGAGACGCGGCCTATTGGTATTTGGCACTCAGACGCTCATGTATCCACTCGGTCTAGACGTTGGAGCATCTCCTGGTACCAAAACAGTTCTGGGACTTTCACCCAAGGACATCCTAAGTGCCCACAATGCTAGAACTAAGCATTTTTGGTATCCAATACGGCCATCCATGATGTACTTGTGGAGCCATGACCCTGATGTCGCTAGGGCGTGCAATGATCAAGTCATACATATGCGAGATGCATGAATCACATGTCAAATCATGCAGAAATCCAGCGTGTACTGCATGATCATGTGGGGCACTCTATCTCATAACGAGTCCCGTAAATGGTCTGCCCACTGGCATTTGTTATGATCAGTCACTACTCATATCAAGCATACATATGATGTGTATGGGCATGAGTTATGGGATTATACTAAGCATGTTATAAAGTGATGAATAGTAACAAGTATGGGCCTATCAATGGGCCCTAAGGAGAGTTACAATGCGAACATTTAACCAACATTGTACTTACAATGTCGACGTCAAACCATCATTACTCCTAAGACACGGTCCGCCACAAACCATGTAGAAATCACACATTGCAATGGACCTTAATGACATCGTATTGGGCCTCGACCCATGGGCCTTAGATACATCAAATGGGTCGCGTCGAAGGGCCTTATGTACATTGCAATGGGCCATATCCCATGGGCCTCTTAATAAATCACAATGGGCCTCGTAACATGGGCCTTATATATCAAAGTGGGCCTCAACCACATGCCACAAATACAGTGAATAGGCCTTATAACATGGGCCTTACAGCCACCGTAAAGTGGGCCTTAATAATGGCTTCATACACATCAAGGCGAGCCTCAATCAATGGGCCATGATTAAGGCAAGGTGGGCCTAATACTTGGGCCTTATATATACCAAGGTGGGGCCACTTGAACTATAGATCTACCTTATTTTTAGTCTCAAGTCTACTAAGGTAAGCTTGCCAGATGGTTGAACAGACTGGATGCAACACATGCATCATGGTGGGGCCGGTCACCAAATGGTGGACAATAGGGATGCAGCACGTGCATCATGGTGGGGCCGATCACCAAATGAATGGACAGAAGGGATGCAGCACACGCATCATAGCGGGTCCCACTGTCTTTGGACAGTGAGAATAAAACACATGCATCACCGGGGCCTCCACCGTCCATGGTTGTGGACGGTGTAGTAAAACACATACATCAATGGTGGGATCCACGTGTGTGGCCCACCATCAGGTTTGCCTGCCATCCAAACCGTTGATAAGGTCACGTAGACCTGGATGAAGAGTAAAACAAATTTCATATTGAATCCAAAACTTCTGTGACCCAGCAAAGGGTTTCAATGGTATACGTCCAATCCCACTGTTTCCTACGGTGTGGGCCACCTGAGCTTTAGATGTGGCCATTTTTTGAGGGGACCCACATGAGGAGGGGTCCCATCAAATGGACGGTGTGGATACTGAACATACATCATGGTGGGGTCCACGCACAGGGCACTGGGTCCCTGCCCACCGGCCTCCCGTCCGCCACTGGCACGGCCTGCACTGCTAACAACAGCAGCAGCAGCTGCTATATATATATATTTATATTTATTTTGAAAATCGCGTTTTCTCACGATTTTTTAGGTGTGGGGCCCACATCAACCAAATCCACCCTGGTTATTGGATTCTATGGCTTGAGACCAACCAAATGAGTCCAATATTGAATGTGTATGAAAACCTCAGGTGAATTTCAACGGTAAAGACGATGTTTGCTATGCTATGGCCCGCCTGAATATCGGATTGACTCCATTTTTCAGCTCAACGCCTAAAATGAGTCAGGGAATAAGATAAATGGCGTGGATTAGAATCATACATCAAGATGGGGCCTATATGAGTGGGCCACCCCATTAGCTTGGAAACAAGCTAACATTTGTGTTTTGTACCGTGACGTCCAGCGTCCCTAGATGCTGGATGTTTTGTCACAGCCCATGCATTGAGGTGGGCCTTGCTCAAGTGGGCCATCACATGATGGATGGTGTGGGTACAACCCATATAAGGTGGACCCCATGTATAGATGGCTTGGATATAATACTTACTTCATGGTGGGGGTCTATCCAAGTGGGCCACACAATCAATGCATCTCACACAAAGAAAATAAATGAATAAGAGAGGGAGACAGAGAAAAAGGGAGTGGAACACGCGTGATGGAGGGACCCCGACATTATGGGCCCTCCCTTGAAATCAATCATGCATCAAATGAGTCCCATTACACGTGGGCCCATCAAACTAAAAGTCAACGATGGAGATCCTTTCTCCACCAAATGCAAGGTCTAGATGACCCTATCCATACATTGAAAATAAACATCATGATGAGGTTCATGGAGAATGGCCCCATCATGGAATGATCATGAGGATCAAGGTGGACCACCGGCCACATCTTAGGGTCCAAAGTGAGATCCACACCATCGATCGGTAGGCCTCACTTGGCCCATCATAAAAACATCGAAACTACCCTATAAAAGTACCCACCACTTGGTCTTCTTGGTTCGTTGAGATGTCAGTCTCCTTGTGCTTCTCTTTGATGGTGGAAGATGGGAGATGGATGGCTAGGATGGAGGTTTTGGGATGGAAAAATGGGCCACCAAAATCACATTTTTCTCTCACTTGGGAAAGCCATGGACGTGTGATGCTGTTGCTACTTGGGAGTTGAGATGAGAAATGAGAAGGAGAGAGAGAGATGGGATGTAACGAGTGATGGAGTGATGGGAAGTGAGTGATGGGTGAGGTGAGTGATGGGTGAGGTGAGAGGTTGGTTGACTTTGGAGTTTGCTTGACTTGTAGAGAAAGAAAGCATAAGTGCTTTGTACTTGACATGAGAGGTGATTGATGGGATTGATTTGACATATTATAGAGATTCTCTTGAGATTTGTAACGCGTGATGTTTTTTCAAAATAAATGTCGGCTCACATCTCTTAGTCAGGGTGTCGGATCGGTGCGTGAGTTGCGGCGTTGGAACCGCGGCAACGGTGCGGTCGTAATGGTACAAATCTCGGATTAAGCCTACTCAAATGTATAGGATACGACTTATGGTCATGCGCAAACATCGATTACAGGTCGCGAATTGTTAGAATTTGATGGAAAGGATCGAGGGAGTCGAGGGAACAGTATGATCTGGGATACGGGTCTTACATCATATAGAACAAGATTTTCAATATCCAATCCTGCCAACCACGATATGCTTGTGGTGGGTATGGCCCTGATGTCACTAGGGCATACAGTATACATGTCACACAATACAAGATGCATGAATCATGAAATTCAATTATATAGCTATCATGCATGTACTGCGCGCTCATGTGGGCATCTCCCTTTTCTAGGGAGTCTCATAACAATATGCCCAATGACATGTGCTATGATCAATCATTTATCTCATCACAAGCATGCTGATGATGCGTATGGGCATGTATTATGATGTTATGTTGTCACATACTTAAAATCAGCACCAATAGTCAGCATCGGTAATCGGCACCGATAATCAGGGTCAAAAGTCGGCGTCGGTCTCAACAATCGACACCGATAACTAGCAGATAAACAAAACAAGGTCCATAGATGATCAACCAATCAACCATAGTATAAGGATTGAAACTCGACCATGGTTATATTAAATTCGATAACACGGAGTCATCCGTCTTTGATGAATGGGGCCCACTTATTCGGGTTAACTCATAAAGAGAATAGGCCTAACAAGGCCTAAGGGAAGGTTACAACGAGGACATCTAACCATCATTGCCCATCAATGTGGACGTCAAACCAACATTGCTCCCAAGGGGTGGCCTACATATGGCTAAACATATAGTGGGCCCATGGCCTCACGTACAATCATGATGGGCCTCATTTACGTCACATAGGCCCATCATATATCACATCGGGCCTCGAATACATGCAACAAGTGTGCCTCGCACTAGGACCTCGAATAAATCTCAATAGGCCTCTTATGTCAAGCGGGTCACATCACATAGGCCACACTATATGGGCCACACCAACGGGCTTCATGTGCATCAAATAGGTCACACCGATGGGCCTCATGTATATCAAGTCGGGCCCACCCTTATGTATATTTGAGATCTGACCTATTCACAAGCTAACATGGAGATAAATGAAGTGAAAGCCAAATATCGGCTTGAGTGGGAACCACTGTGGCTTCTAAGAAGTTTTAAATGGCGGATGTCACTGTACCCCATTATTATTGAAAATGGTGGGGTTCACTTGAACTTTGGATCTCACTCATTTACCCCATGCCATGGAATAATCTCACAAATGGTTGGATGGTTCGGATATAACACATGCATCATGGTGGGTCTTATAGACAGATGGCATGAATGGAATAGGTGGGACCCACAGAACTTACCGCGGTAAACAACAATTAGCGGTGGGGTCCACTTGCTGCCGTGCATAGCAGCAATATAGCTACTGAATAACTTTCGTGCACATGCAACTAATGCTGCTTGAAGGAGGCAGAGGTGGGTCCCATGTAAGGCCCACTGTTATATATACATACAGTATATAATACAATATATATATATATATATATATATATATATATATATATATATATATATATATATATATATATATAATATTTATATAATAGCTATTGCTGTGCAGCTTTTAGGCATTAAGGGAGAGGTGGGTCCCACGTAGGGCCCACCAAAATATTCAGACTATAAAGTAATATTGTATATAATATAATATATATATCATATACCAGTCCGTCCAGGCCCTGGACGGCCTGGACAGACATTCATCACACGTGAGTGGGTCCCATGTAGGGCCCACCACCTCATATATATATATGGTGCTGACGTCCAGGCCATTGGATGGCCTGGACAATCACACACATCAAGGAGGGCCCCACACGTACATAATGGTGTGGCCCACCCAAAAAGAAGGACGGCGTGGATGGGTCCTTAGCTTCGATCTAAGATCACCCACTGTTCCTTCTTGCTCCCTAAGCTTCCTTTGCTCGTTAGCTTCGATCCTAATGGAGGAGACGAAATTTGGATGATTGAGATGGGAGATGAGGGTGTAGGAAGTGGATCGCACACAAATCCCTTAGAAGGTAGAAATGGCTTGGACGTGTGATGCTTTGGGGTTGCTTGGGAAGTAGTTTGAGAATGAGAGAGAGAGAGAGAGAGAGAGAGAGAGAGAGAGAGAGGTTTGTAAAGGAAGAGAGAGATGGGTGATGGAGTGATAGATGTGGTGAGTGATAGGTGTAAGAACTTCTTAACTTTTAGGGGTAGATGATGTAAGAAAAGTATGCGCATGTAAGAACCTTTTTTACTTTAGGAGTTACTTGGGAAAGGGTGAGAGGTGATGGTGTACTTGACATGTACTTGACTTGATGGGATTGATTGATGGATTGAGGTGATATGTTGTAGAGATTCTCTTGAGTTTTGTAAAGCGCAGCGTTTTCCTCGTACCAAACGCGGACCCACATCTCCTAACCAGGGTATCGGATCGGCTCGCAAGTCACGATATCGGAACCGCAGCGAAGGCACGGTTGTCAGGGCACAAGTCTCGGGTTGACGACGTGTGAATTAGGGTCACGCGCAAATGTCAGTTAAGGGCCGAAGGTTGCCAGAATTCGACGGGGAAGATCGCAGGAACCTGCAGAACGGTACGATCTAGGGTACGGATCTTACATGGACCGTCCTTAAAAAGGATTATCATGAACCGTCTCTTATGACCCTTAAAAGGACGGCCATGGATCGTCTTTAAAAAGGACGGTCATGGACCGTCTTTCAAAAGGACTGCTATGAACCGTCTCTTATGACCCTTAAAAGGATGGTCTTCGACCGTCTCATATTTGAATATTTAGAAAAATATGGATGGCCTAGAGCTGTCAGAACACCTGTTACAATATATTTCATCATATTCTTCATAATATACACCTGTTATATAATATATTTTATCATATTCACATTTACATCCATCTAAACCCAAACTACGTAAATCCATCCAAACATAAACTACATTCATCCAAACATAAACTACATCCATCCAAACACAAACAATTTTATCCACATTACATTCATCCACGCATAAATACATATAAGTTTAACATATTGAATAAAAAAAGGAAAAAAATCAGCAGCAATTTTCTTTTTGTGTCTTTCATCTAATAAAAAAATATTCAACCAACAAAATATTATAATTTAGAATCATGAAGAATTGCATAAACTTCATTCGCTTTTTTTTTTCTTCTTCCAAAAAAGTGGGCACACTTTTTTAAAATAAAACTGATCATTAAAATAAAACTAATACAAGTAAATAATGTAAAAAAGTGTTTCAATTCAAGTTAATTAAAACAACAACAAAAATTAAAGCTTTGTAAAAAGGGGCATGTGTTAAAAGGGATACATTCTTGTTTGTTGCCATGTGATTGGGCTATATTATTACAGCAATCGGGTTCAGGTTTGGGATCGGGATTAGGTTTGGGTTTTTAAGTTTAGGTTTAGGTTTAGATTAGAGAGTTAAGATTAGGATTAGGTGTAGGTCTAGGTTTAGGGATTTGAGAATACATTTAGGTTTTAGGTTTAGGTTTAGGTTAAGGTTAGGTTATAGGTTATAAGTTTAGGATATAGGTTATAGGTTAAGGTTTAGGTTATAGGTTTTGGTTTTGGTTTAGGTTTAGGTTTATGTTATAGGTTATAACTTTAGGGAATTGAGAATAGGTTAAGGTTTAGGTTTAGGAAATCGGGTTCGGGCTCGGGATCGGGTTTAGGTTTGGGTTTTCAAGTTTAGGTTTAAGTTTAGGTTAGGGAGTTGAGATTAGGATTAGGTGTAGGTTTAGATTTAAGGATTTGAGAATACATTTAGGTTTTGGGTTTAGGTTTAGGTTTTAGGCTTAGGTTTAGGTTATAAGTTTAGGTTTAGGTTATAAGTGTAGGTTATAGGTTTAGGTTTAGGTTTATGTTATAAGCTATAGGTTTAGGGAATTGTGAATAGGTTAAGGTTTAGGTTTAGAAAATCGGGTTCAGGTTCGAGATTGGGTTTAGGTTTGGGTTTTCAAGTTTAGTTTTAGGTTTAGGTTAGGGAGTTGAGATTAGGATTAGGTGTAGGTTTATATTTAGGAATTTAAGAATACATTTAGGTTTTAGGTTTTAGGTTTAGGTTTAGGTTTTAGGTTATAGGTTAAGGTTTAGGTTTTAGGTTTAGGTTAAGGTTAGGTTATAGGTTATAAGTTTTGGTTATAGGTTATATAGGTTAAGGTTTTAGGTCATAGGTTTTGGTTTAGGTTAAGGTTATAAGTTTAGGTTTAGGTTTAGGTTAAGGTTTAGGTTTAGGTTTAGGTTTAGGTTTAGGTTATAAGCTATAGGTTTAAGGAATTGAGAAGAGGTTAAGGCTTAGGTTTAGGAAATCGGGTTCGGGTACGGGATCGAGTTTAGGCTTGGGTTTTTAAGTTTAGGTTTAGGTTTAGGTTAGGGAGTTGAGATTAGGATTAGGTGTAGGTTTAGGTTTAGGGATTTGAGAATATATTTACATTTTAGGTTTAGGTTTAGGTTTTAGGTTATACGTTAAGGTTTAGGTTTTTTGTTTAGGTTAAGGTTAAGTTATAGGTTATAAGTTTAGGTTATAGGTTATAAGTTAAGATTTTAGGTCATAGGTTTTGGTTTAGGTTAAGGTTATAGGTTTAGGTTTAGGTTTAGGTTTAAGTTAAGGTTTAGGGTTAGGTTTAGGTTTAGGTTAAGGTTTAGGTTTAAGTTATAAGCTATAGGTTTAGGGAATGGAGAATAGGTTAAGGTTTAGGTTTAAGAAATCGGGTTCGGGTTCGAGATCGGGTTTAGGTTTGAGTTTTCAAGTTTAGGTTTAGGTTTAAGTTAGGGAGTTGAGATTAGGATTAAGTGTAGGTTTAGGTTTAGGGATTTGAGAATACATTTAGGTTTTTGGTTATAGGTTAAGGTTTAGGTTTTAGGTTTAGGTTAAGGTTAGGTTATAGGTTATAAGTTTAGGTTGAAGGTTATATGTTAAGGTTTTAGGTCATAGGTTTTGGTTTAGGTTAAGGTTATAGGTTTAGGTTTAGGTTTAGGTTAAGGTTTAGGTTTAGGTTATAAGCTATGGGTTTAGGGAATTGAGAATAGGTTAAGGTTTAGGTTTAGGAAATTGGGCTCGGGTTCGGGATCGGATTTAGGCTTGGGTTTTCAAGTTTAGGTTTAGGTTTAGGTTAGAGAGTTGAGATTAGGATTAGGTGTAGGTTTAGGTTTAGGAATTTGAGAATACATTTAGGTTTTAGGTTTTAGGTTTAGGTTTAGGTTTTAGGTTTTAGGTTTAGGTTAAGGTTAAGTTATTGGTTATACATTTAGGTTGAAGGTTATAGGTTAAGGCTTTAGGTCGTAAGTTTTAGTTTAGGTTATGGTTATAGGTTTAGGTTAAGGTTTAGGTTATAAGTTATAGGTTTAGGGAATTGAGAATAGGTTAAGGTTTAGGTTTAGGGAATTGGTTTCGGGTTCAGGATCGGGTTTAAGTTTGGGTTTTCAAGTTTAGGTTTAGGTTTAGGTTAGGGAGTTGAGATTAGGATTAGGTGTAGGTTTAGGTTTAGGGATTTGAGAATACATTTAGGTTTTAGGTTTAAGTTTAGGTTATAGGTTATAGGTTAAGGTTTAGGTTTTAGGTTTGGGTTATGTTTAGGTTATAGGTTACAGGTCATAGGTTTTGGTTTAGGTAAAGGTTTAGGTTTAGGTTTAGGTTATAAGCTAAACCGTTAAGGTTTAGGTTTAAGTTATAAGCTATAGGTTTAGGGAATTGAGAATAGGTTAAGATTTAGGTTTAGGAAATCGGGTTCGGATTCGGGATCGGGTTTAGGTTTGGGTTTTCAAGTTTAGGTTTAAGTTTAGGTGAGAGAGTTAAGATTAGGATTAGGTGTAGGTTTAGGTTTAGGGATTTGAGAATACATTTAAGTTTTAGATTATAGGTTAAGGTTAAGGTTAAGGTTTTAGGTTATAGGTTAAGGTTTAGGTTAAGGTTAGGTTATAGGTTATAAGTTTAGGTTATAGGTTAAGGTTTTAGGTCATAGGTTTTGGTTTTAGTTTAGGTTTAGGTTATAAGCTATAAGCTATAGGTTATAGGTTAAGGTTTAGGTCATAGGTTTTGATTTAGGTTAAGGTTATAGGTTTAGGTTTAGGTTATAGGTTTAGGTTACGGTTTATGTTTGGGTTTTCATGTTTAAGTTTGGGTTTTCATGTTTAGGTTTAGGTTTAAGGATTTGAGAATACATTTAGGTTTTAGGTTAAGGTTTAGGGAATTGAGTTTAGGTTTAGGTTTAAGGATTTGAGAATACATTTAGGTTTTAGGTTAAGGTTTAGGGAATTGAGTTTAGGTTTAGGTTTAAGGATTTGAGAATACATTTAGGTTTTAGGTTAAGGTTTAGGGAATTGAGTTTAGGTTATAGGTTCTTGTTACAGGTTATAGGTTTAGGTTTAGGTTATAGGTTTTGGGATTTGAGAATAGGTTTAGGTTATAAGTATAGGTTTAGGTTAGGGTGTAAGTTAAGGTTTAGTGAATTGAGTTTAAGTTATAGGTTTAGGTTATAGGTTATAGGTTTTTGGTTAAGGTTTAGGTTTAGGGTATAGGCTTTGGGATTTGAGAATAGGTTTAGGTTTTAAGTATAGGTTTAGGTTAGGTTATAGGTTTAGGTTATAAGTATCGGTTTAGGTTATAAGTATTGCTTTTGGAATTTGAGAATAGGTTTAGGTTAAGGTTATAAGTTTAGGTTTAGGTTATAGGTTAAGGTTTATGTTTAAGTTATAAGTATAGGTTTTGGGATTTGAGAATAGGTTTAGGTTAAGGTTATAAGTTTAGGTTAAGGTTATAAGTATAGGTTTTGGTTATACGTTAAGGTTTAAGTTTAGGTTATAAGTATAGGTTTTGGGATTTGAGAATAGATTTAGGTTAAGGTTATAAGTTTAGGTTAAGGTTGTAAGTATATGTTATAGGTTTATGTTAAGGTTATAAGTATAGGTTTTGGGATTTGAGAATAGGTTTAGGTTAATGTTATAAGTTTATATTAAGGTTATAAGTATAGATTTAGGTTATAGGTTAAGGTTTATGTTTAGGTTATAAGTATATGTTTTGAGATTTGAGAATAGGTTTAAGTTAAGGTTAAGGTTATAAGTATAGGTTATAGGTTTAGGTTAAGGTTTAAGTTTAGGTTATAAGTATAGGTTTTAGGATTTGAGAATAGGTTTAGGTTAAGGTTCTAAGTATAGGTTTAGGTTATAGGTTAAGGTTATAAGTATAGGTTTTAGGATTTGAGAATAGGTTTAGGTTATAAGTTTAAGTTTAGGTTATAAGTTAGGTTAAGGTTATAAGTATAGGTTTAGGTTTAGGTTATAACTATAGGTTTTGGGATTTGAGAATAGGTTTAGGTTAAGGTTATAAGTATAGGTTTTGAGATTTGAGAATAGGTTTAGGTTAAGGTTACAAGTTTAGGTTAAGGTTATAAGTATAAGTTTAGGTTATAGGTTAAGGTTTAGGTTTAGGTTATAAGTATAGGTTTTGGAATTTGAGAATAGGTTTAGGTTATAGGTTTAGGTTTAGGTTTAGGTTATAGGTTATAAGTTTAGGTAATTGAGAATAGGTTTAGGTTATAGGTTTAGGGTGTGGTCCCTGCAAATACAAATATAAACACGGCCTATCCAAATGGCTAGGCCCCTCCAATGCTGTCCATAGAAAATTGACAGTTTCATCATAGTCATAACAACGGTTCTCACCTTTCAGGGACCCCCGCTCATTCGGATAGCTCCAACGCATATCTGGGTCTGCTCCATTAATTTTGAGCAAATATATAAACACGGTCTGTTCAAATGGCTAGGCCCCTTTAATGTTGTCCATAGGAAATGGACAACTTCCTCATGGTTATAATAGCGGTTCCCACCTTTCAGGGACCCCCGCTTATCCGGATAGCTTCGATGCACATTTGGGTCTACTCCATTAATTTCGAGTAAATACATAAACACGACCTGTCCAAATGGCCAGACCCCTCCAATGCTGTCCATAGAAAATGGACAGCTTCATCATGGTTATAACAGCAGTTCCCACCTTTCACGGACCCCCACTCATCCGGATAGCTCTGACGCATATCTGGGTCTGCTTCATTAATTTTGGATAAATATATAAACACGACCTGTCCAAATGGTTAGGCCCCTCTAATGTTGTATATAAAAAATTGACAGCTTCATCATGGTCATAACTGTGGTTCCCACCTTCCATGACTCCTGCTCATCTGGATAGCTCCGACACACATTCGAGTCTTCTCCATTAATTTCGAGCAAATACATAAACACGACCTGTCCAAATGGCCAGGCCCCTCCATGCATGATGCATCCATATAAAAAAATTAAATTGAATTTTTTAATATAAATAGATTTTTTTAATATTATTATAAACAAAAACTGATTTCTCACCAACAAATGTAACCTATTGATCATAATCATAGACCATAAATAAGAAAACATTGAAAGATAAGCATTGCATATTCTAATCCTCTAGAACTATATCTTTTTTTTTTTTTTTTCTTATTTTAATAATATTAGTAATCTTTCTATAGAACTATATAGTATGTAGGTTTTAAAAGATAAGAGTTGCTTTCAGGGAAAAAAAGAAGAAGAAGAAGAAGAAGAAGAAGAAGATGGAGAAAACAAAGAAAGTAAGTGATAGAGGAGAATTGTCTAGAAAGCAAGTTGATCTTGTATTTTGGGCAGCTTAGAGCTGGGTCTAGGAGAATTCTCAACGTGGTCTAGAAAGCAAGCTGATCTTATATTTTGGGCAGCTTAGAGCTGAAATTTTAGAGAATTCTCAAGATTTCATGCAAGTGTCCATCCACTGTGAAAGCAAGGTGATGAAAGGTTGCATCTTTCTGACCTGGTTCCAAACCCCATTACTTGTCCAAATCAAGACTCAAATAAGGCTTGAAGCTTGTACCACATCATATTTCCAATAAGTTTCAGCTCTAGTTCCTCGTATATGATACCCGGATCCAAAATGAACAGGATTCAAATTTGATTTCCCTAATCAAGTTTGGATTCGAGTATGCTAAGCCCAATGCTATTTGGAAGACCAAATGGTTATTTCAAATACATGTTTTGTAGCATTTAAGTAGTGATTTGGATGCAGATAAAAGAAGGTACATGGAGAATACTGCTTGCTAAACCTACATATACATCTATGGTGTGGTCCACTTGAGCTTTGAGCTAGCAGCTGCCAGTACCAAGAAACTACATCTTCATTGGACATTTGGATGAATGGGAAGTATCATTTAAGAACCTTTTTTCCATGGGAAATGGAAAATAGAATTTTCCATCTGAATCTTCATACAGAAATAATAAAAAATAAAAAAGAAACCGCAAGAAAGTTGCCCCAGTTGATAACAGCAGTAAATTCAAAGCTCTCAGCTAAAACTACCATTAAAATCTAATGCTAAAAATAGTCCAAAAACAAATACCCACCTTAGAAAAGGAATCCGAAGATAAATCCATGCTAAAATTGATTTTTAAAGGAGAAAAAAAAAACTTCAAATTAAAATTACCCAATAGCAAAAACCCACCTCAGCATAAATAAATAAAAAAAATAATACCCACAGAATTTACAAAATAAAAAAGAAAAGAAAGAAAAACCCAAATCTTTCTAAAACAAAAACCCACCTCAAAAAAGGCAACGAAAAGATCACCCAAACAGAAATTTTGAAAAGAAAATAGAAAAAAGTAAAAAATTTGAACTATCATTTAATGCTAAAACCACCCAAAGAAAATCAGGAAAACAGAAACTTCATATGAAACTTCACAAGAGACGTTAGAGCATGGAGATCTGATTTGGTAGATTTATAAGGCATCTTCCATCCATGTTAATTAGGGATTTTCGAATCCCATATAGGCTAATTAGGGATTTCGAATCCCAAATCCAACAATTAAGGTTTTCTGATTTGAATCACCAAATCAGAAATTAGGAATTTCGAATCCCAAATCTAGTAATTAGGGTTTTCTGATTTAAATCCCCAAATCAGAGATTAGGGATTTCAAATCTCATGTCCCATATTGGAGATTCCAGTCATATTACCCCATAATCCAGTCGAAATTAGGGATTTTTTTTGGATTCGAATCAGTCAATTACGGATTTTGAATTCGAACCCCAAATCCAGTTGCCAGATTGGGGATTTCAATCTAGAATCAGATTGGGGATTCCATTGTCATACATGGAGTGAACTTCGCTCGATCTCGTGATGAATGTAGAACTCCTCGCCATCATCCATGGCTATCACCTATGGAAATCCTCCACTCAAGCTCCGGCAGCCATGTCCAAGGTGAGAGAGAGAGTGAGAGAGAGGGCAGAAGGAGGGCGACGAGAGAGGGCAGAGGGCAGGGGTGAGAGAGAGAGAGAGAGAGAGAGAGGGTAGAGGGAGGGCACGCAGCGAGTGAGAGAAATGGGGGGAGATTGGGCGTGGCTCTATTTTGAGCATGCGGCGAGTGAGAGAAATGGGGGGAGATTGGGCGTGGCTCTGTTTTGAGCACGTGCCCAATTTTGGGCGGGCCATGGACGGTGCTCTGTGGGTTCTACCATGATGTATGTGTTTCATCCATTCCGTTCATCCATTTTTAAAGATCATTTTAGAGCTTTATGCCAAAAATTAGAGGGATATAAATCTCAGGTGGTCCACACCACATGAGAACAATAGTGATTGGATATCCACCATTAAAGTCCTCCTATGGCCCACTGTACTATTTATTTGACATCCAATCTGTTGATTTGGTTGTACAGGACCAGATGAAGGGACAAAACAAAAATCAGCTTGATCCAAAACTTTTATGGCTACCAAAATTTTTTTAATGGTCGACGCTCATTCAACACTGTTTCCTATAATGTGCTCCACTTGAGATTTGGATATATCTCATTTTTGGTCTCATATTGTAAAATTATCTGTAAAAATATATGGACGGCATGGATGAAACACATACATCATGGTGGGGGCCACAGAGCACCAACCACCAACCATTGACTAGTGTCAAGGGGAGTAGTCAATCCGTTCTCAAGCGTACTGAGTAAATCCTGTGGGCCCACCATGATTTATTCATTTTATCCACTTCATCCATTCATTTTAACATATAATTTTATTAAATAAGTTAAAAAATGAAGCCTATAAAAATCTGAAGTGGACCACATCATAGGAAATAGTATAAACTGAACGTCTACCATTGAAAATTTTTGGGAGGCCACTGAAGTTTTGGATCAAGTTAATATTTTAGTTTTCCTTTCATCCATGTATTTATGATCTATTGAACAGGTTGGATGACAAATAAAAATCACTGTAGGCCATAGGAAGATTTCAACAATGGAAATCATTATTCCCACTGTTTCCTGTGGTATGGTCCACTTTAACTTTGGATGTGCTTTAATTTTGGGCTCAACCAATAAAATGAGGAAAAATGGATTGACAGTGTGGATAGACCAAATACATTCACTGTATCATTGCTAACTGGATGTGGCAGGGTAAGATGCAATGTGCGTTGAATCCCTTTCGGGGGTCATAAAAGTTTCAGATCAATATGAAATTTATTTTTCCTATTCATCCAAGTATTTTGTCCACACCAAATGAAATGGTGTTAATTGAATATCCAATATTAAAAACTTCTTGTGATTGAGCCAAAGTATGGGGCAGATTCAAAGTTTGAGTGGATCCCATCACAAAAAACAATGGGGATTGAATGCCTACCATTAAAACCTTACTTTGGGCCGTAGAAGTTTTCAACTAAGATGATATATATGTTTTCCCTTATTCCATGTCTGTATTAACTTATAAACATGTTGGATCTCAAATAAACATCACGACGGGCCCTAAAAAGGTTTCAATAGTGGGTGTCACTATCCCACTCTTTTCTATGGTGGGTCCACTTGAACTTTGGATCTGCCCCATCAGTTAGATGCACCATTCCATGGTGGGCCACGAGCTTAAAAATAAAGTCAATCCATGACTTGGGTGGGCCACACCACATACTATAGTTGAGATTAAAACATTCATAATCATTTATTGGGCCCACCTAGATGTGGTTCATAGATCCAACCCATTCATTATGTGTGTCCCACTTGGATGAGGAGTCAGAACAAGTTTCATACACATCCAAAACTCATGTGGGCCCACCAAAAGCTTTTATTTGTTTTAGGTATGTCTTCACATAGTTTTAGATGTTATGGCCCACCTGAGTTTCGTATGCGACTGATTTTTGGACTTAAAGGGAACACATCAAATGTACGGTGTCGATGTTCTACCCACATCATGGTGGAGCACACATAGATTAACCTCATGGGAAGTTCCCATGAGGTGACCTTATAGTACCATTTCACTATTTAGGTAACTCCTTCATGGGTGTTACTCTAACCGTGTAGGACCCACCTTGATATATTTTATGTATATCGACATCGTCCATATATTTTTCCATCATATTTTAGGATGTGATTTCAAATCAAAAGAACTCTAATCTCAGGTGGGCCATACCAATGAAAACAATGATGAATAACTATTAAAAACCTTTTGAAGGCCACAAAAGTTTTGGATCAATTTGATCTTTGTAGTTTACCTTCATCTAGATCTTCTTTACATTATCAACAAGTTGGATTGCAAATAAACATTACTAAAACCTTACGATGGGACTCTTTATAATTTTTAATGGCGAGGTACTATATTATCAGTCTTTCCAATGGTGTGGTCCACTTAAGATTTAAATCTACACAATTTTTTATACCCGACCCAAAAATGGGTTGGAGAAACATAGGAGCGACAAGGATATACAACACATCATCAAAATCTCACTTTTGTTATCTAACTTTTCAATTTTTCTTGTCAAAATACAAAATCTAGTTTTTTTAAAAAATATATATATATTTTTTACAATTTGTCAATTTTTTTTTATAATTTTGTTTAATTTCTTAAATTTTCTTTTTCAAAATATCATTTTTTAATCTCTCTTTTGTTATATAAGTTTTTAAATTTTCTTGTCAAAATATAAAATCTAGTTTTCTTTTTTTAAAAATAATTTTTTTTTTTACAATTTGTCAATTTTTTCACACTTTTGTTTAATTTTTTAAATTTTCTTTTTGAAAATATCATTTTTTTATCGATTTTTTTTATTAAAATTATCAACATTATTCAAAGTTCTTATTTTTTTTTTCAAAATCTAGATTTTTATAAAATCACAATTTTTTTTTTAATTTAAATTTTTCTTAAACATTGTTAATTATTTTTCTAAGCTTCTTAACTATTTTTTTTTCCGAAATTCATAATTTTTTTAAGCTTCTTAATTTTTAACCTGAGCATTTGAGACGGTTTAGGACCGTCTCTAATAGAGATGGTCATTGACACTCTCTAATAGAGACGGTCTTTGACAGGGCTATAAGACGGCTAAGGACCGTCTCTAATAGAGACGGTCTTTGACAGTATCAGATTACAAGTAAAAGACGATCAATGACCATCTCTAATGCAGACGGCTAATGACCGTATCAGATGACCGCATATAAGACAATTAAAGACCGTCTCTAATGTGGATGGTCTTTGACCATCTCAGATGACTGCGTATAAGACGGTCATAGACCGTCTTAAATGATTTGTGGACTACAATATTTTAAGACTATTAGGGACAATCAAGAGCCGTCTAAAATTTTAGAGACGGATTACGACCGTCTCTAAAGTGTCTTTAAACCAAATAATTTTAGAGACGGTCTACAACCGTCTCAAAATCTGTCCTTTTTTTTCATTTTTCACATAGTGAATTATCATTACCTCCCATGTGAGGAATGATGATGATGTAACAGATCCTCACTAAGATATGATAGTTGGCCCATATTCATCTTGGATGATTCAGTTGATGCCTCCCTTAGCAACTGAATTAATTATCTTTGCCTGATATTTATTTACATTCATGAATTACTTTATGAAATAATGAACTAATGTATGTATATCTCTTCTATTTCAGTCTCAATTCTAAATAGTATGCACCACGTCCCTGCCTTAAATGGATCTAATTATGTTCAATGGAATGAATCCATTGAAGTTATCTTAGGTTGCCTGCAATTAGATCTTACCCTGATAACACCAGAACCGAAAAAACCATCTAATGATGCCACTGAATCAGACATTAATCGTTACAAGACATGGTTTAGATCTAATGATACATGCCTAAAAGTCATAAAGTATTCGATTTCAGAATCTATGAAGGGTGTCATGCCTAAAGTAGATAAAGCCAAGGTTTTCCTGATCGAAATGAGAAAATAATTCAAGAAATCCGATAAATATGAAGTGAGTATTCTTTTAAATAAATTAACTCACTTGTCTTATGATGGAAAAGGAAATATCCGTGAATACATTCTAGAGAAGATCGAAGTTGTGTCTAAGATCCGCTCTTTCAGCCTCGTACTTACTGATGACCAACTAATTCATTTGATCATGAATAACCAACTTCCTCAATACAGTACGTTCCTGGTAAACTATAACACTGTGAAGGACATGTGAACATTAGATGAACTGATCACTCAATGCGTCTAAGAAGAAGACATGATTAGGTAGTTGGGCAAAGTGAAAAATGTTAATATAGTGACCTTAGGACATGGGCATAAAGGTAAAAGGAAAAGAAACCAAGGTTTCTATAATGGATTGTAACACCCCGAAGTTTTTGCCAACCTAGATTTAGACGTCCTTAGGCAATGGGTCAATCCTAACACCTGATTAACTTCTCAAAACTTAATCCAAAAGTCTCAAATCCCTATTTCCTTCGAAAATCTCACCTTTCACTACTTTATCCTTCAAAATTTTCTAGGAGCTTCATATTAGACACAAATCTTAAAGTTTAGGTGATGTTAATCAATACTTAAACTAAAAAGTATTATGAATAGTAAATAAATACATAAAAAGAATTTTTAACCATTAGCCTTTTGTAATCTCACGAAATAAGTAGGCTATTTGGATAGATCAGCTTCTCCTATCCCAAAATCATATATTGCATGTCAAATACACCCATTTCAAATATCAGACAGTGAAATCACCCTAAACAAGTCAGCGAACGGTGATGAGATCGCCGGTTTGGCAAGGCATTGCCGAATCCGTCCATACAACGGTATGGCAGGCCGATTTCTGCACCTTTTCCTGCGCATTTCTTTCAATTTTAAAAAATCATATCTCCTTAGTTATAACTCCGATTTAGGTGATTTAAAAATCAGATTGAAGCTAAATGAGTCTAATTTTATATAAAAATATGTGAAAAATATAATAAAATATTTAATATAGTTTAAAGTAGGTCATTGTGAGCAACTGTCTGATAATCACTTGTTGGATAGTTACTGCTTCTTGAATTTTTAGAATTTTTTTACAATTCAAAATCTTATGAAATTTGGTGGAGTCAGGGTAAACTTGATGATGAACTCCCAAAAAAATAATAAAAATATTATGATAACTAGAAGTTCTCAAAATGGGGCATAGAATGGCCCTAGGACCGTATTCTGCCCTATTAGGGTAGAATTTGGTTAAGTACCAAACTGAATACTCAGTAAAAATTAACTTGGATCACTTTAAATATAAACTATAGGACTCAAAACCTATAAAATCGTTGACGCTACGTTACCCTAATATCCAGGATCAAACTCTAAACCGGTTTGTTCCCAGGAACCCTTTGAAACTTTGTATTGGATCTAGACCGCGCGTCGAAAGTTCGATACCTACAATCTTAGACGTTATGACCGCTTAGCTGCACTTGACAATCATTTCAAAAATTAAGTCCAACCGACGTTCAGAAGCTATTTCATTGAGCCTGGAGTGAAGAGAGTGAGAAAAGGGTTAGATTTGAAAATTTAAATCCAAATCTGGCACGAGACTTTGCGCGTTATTATTAAGCGTTCAGACCGTCAGAATTCAGCCAAATTTCACTCTCGGATAAGAAAAAATTTCTCTTTCGTATCACGAGACTTGTAGACCTGATTTAGGTCCGATGACCGCTAAACTGAAACTGGACCGCCACGTGTGATCTGCGAACTCTGCCGGTCTGAAAACTTGATGTGTGCTAGATTCAGTAACCATGAGCTTAAGTCCGACCGCGGTTAGCCAGGGGACCTCCCGAAATGCTCTTTTGGATCGGAACAGACCCGATTTGGATATAACTTAAGTATACCTTGACCTGGAGTCTGTTTTGGACATGTTTGGGCTTATAAAAGGGCCTTAAACCCTTAGCTTTCTAACCCATACGAATTTGGGGAAAATCCTAGGAGAGAGGAGAGAAAAGAGAGAGAAAGTGAGGAAGAAGTTGGAGCTTTCTCCTGGGATCCTTCCCTGCTACTCCATGTGACAGATCCTTCCACCTGCATCGCTATTCTGGCGATTCCAATGTCGTTCTAGGTAAGAAAACCCTAACCCTAACCTGTTTTAGGGATTCTAGCAATACCAGTAGCGAAGTAGCTAACCTATCTTGTGATATAGGTCGCCTTAACGCCATTGATAAATCATACTCGTTCTATTCGAATCGATACACTTCTACGACAAAAGGTGCGGATTTTAGACGCTTTGATTGAGTGATTTCAAAACTTTCAATGTCGTTTAATAGTAGATTATCGATGAGCATGCCGTTTGACATGTAGAACATGCTGTCCGTTTTCCATTTCGTAAACGTACGGTAATTATGAGATTTAGGGTATTTTAGCCATTTATAGAAAATACTGTATACGTCCGTATTTTGCTGAAATGCTTGACATGTAAATTTATCGTGTTATGATATTATATATGCGTGTATAATCTGTTTGGCGAAGAGATTCGCCCTAATGCATACTTTGGGTCGGCATACGCTATGTAGACAAAAGTGTGTAGACTAAGTGTTTGTATAAATGTTTGTATTAGTATGTATTGAGTAAATGGTGTTGTGAATTAGTTTTGAGATCGAATTCTCAATCAATATGCTGATATATATGATTTCCACCAAGTTTCCTATATGAATTGATTTCATTATATGTATGGAATACGTGTTGGTTGATTTACTTACATGGTATGTTATAACACGCTGTCAACATGCTTGTATTGTTGTATTTCATTTCTGTTACTCACATATGATTACTGATGTTGTGCACAAATGCTTGGGGCTATACGTTAGTCCAGACAGTCGGTAATGGATTGAATTCGTGGTTGGCTTCTATTTGCCACGAAGGACGCGTCGATGAACGCGAGTTGTGTTTTGGGTTGGTAGCAGTGGTTAGGCCACACGAAGTGTTTTATGCACTTCATGTCGCTCTGCTTGAGATGCGCTCGTACTAGTCGAGCCCGTCAAGTAACCCGACTAGCCATTGTATGTTCACCATGTATGAGTCATAACTGCTTGAACCTAGGGTATTAAACTTACCATTGAAAACCCTGTTAACCATGCAACCTTGATCCATAAAGACTCATGAGCCGGGCATGGTGGTATGGGACACCGTGGTCAAGCTGTCGGCCTACGCTGGGGCCACAAACCTTCCCATAGTGACTAGTGAGCACGTTGACTCGTGAGCTGATTGTGGTGGTATGGGACACTACATTCGAGCTGTCGCCTACATTGATTAGGTGACGAGCCCTTTGTAATGACCTCGAGTGTATTCTGAGTCTATGTGAGGGGCGACCCTTACGTAGCGGCAAGAGTACAAGTAGGCCTGTATTGATAAAGTGATGGGGGAGCAGTGCAACGAGTGCGAGCAATAGCCCTGACAGCCCTTGCAGCGACCTACAAATATAACATCGTATGAGTTTACTAGGAGTGATGACCCTAGACAGGATCTGTGTTGGGATTGATATAAGGAAGGTACCTTAGTTTTCCAATACTGCTGTATGAAAAGGACTAATAATAACTCGGTAATCATATTCACATCACATTGCATGTGCCTGGAAGATGTGGAGCACTGAGCGGAACGCAAGCATGTCGTGGGCATAAGATGGTGCCGTATGAGGGAGAATGTCGGTGAGGGCATCCATCATGTCATCTCATGCATACATTAACAACAGTATCCAGAAATGTTTGATTGATTGCTTTACTATTATCGCATGATTGATTTGAGAACATGCTAATCTTTGCTCTATGATTCTACTGAGTTAATTACTCACTCCCACGTTACGGGACGGTGTTCCGGACACCCACCAGACCCTTTTATAATTGCAGATGATAGCGCGGCCTGCGAGGCGGAGCCAGACTTGATGATGAGGAGGAGGATCCCTCCTTTATGTGTGTTCTGATCAACGGCATTACAGGGAGGTTAATTAGACACCATGACTTTTGTCATTTTTATATTTTTTTTGGAGCACTCTTGTATATTCTTTTTTATCATTTTTGGAGTATACATGTATATATTTAACCGGGTAGCATGTTCACACTCTAGAGACATACAACGGTTATATATGTTATACATACTATTACAGTCTTCCGCTTGCTAATTTACCTGTCTCTAGAGTATGATATGCTGTTTTGGCTTAGTCTCAATCTTGTTTAATGCCATTCTACAGACAACATGCATTTATCATTATCTATGTTGCATAAGTGATGTTCTGGAACTCGGGAGTTGGGTTTCCACCCGACTCCCGATTTTCGGGGTGTTACATGGATCCTCTGGTCCTCTATTAGGAAACCATGAGAATCAATCAGGAAATAGATCGAACCGCAAACAGGCTAAAGGCAATAATTATTTTTTTTACAAAAAGACAGGTCATCTAAAGAAAGACTGTGAAAAGTATAAGAAATGACTTATATAGAAAGGTGATAACTCTATTCTTGTTTGTTTCAAATCTAATCTGATCGATGTATCGGTGAATTCCTGGTAAATAGATTTAGGAACTACTATTCACATATGTACTTCTATGAAGGAATTACTACAGGTCAGGCCATCAACTGATGTAGAGCGCTCAGTATACATAGGCAATAGTGTCAAGGTAGACGTGGAGGCAATTGGAGTATATAGGCTTAAGTTAGAGTTTAGTTATTTTTTTAGATTTAATAGATAAATTTTGTGTGCCTTCTATAAAGCACAATTTAGTTTCAATTTCATGGTAGGATAAGTTGAGATATTCATTTCAATTTGAGAATAAAAGCTTTAGTATTTACTTTAATTCGATTAAAGTTAGCACCGACTCTATAGTGAACAATTTATACCAGTTAGACTTGATTGCCTCTCACATCTATAATGTTAATGCCTTACATGGAAATAAAGTAGGATCCAAGCGAAAGTTAGACTATGAGAATTCCTCCATGTTGTGGCATAGGCGACTATGTCATATATCTTGTGAGAGATTGGACAGGCTTGTGTGAGAATGAAGTTTACATTCTTTAGACTTCTCCAACTATAAAGTATGTATTGATTGCTTAAAAGAGAAACAGACTAGAACTAGAAAGAAATGTGTAATAAGGAGTGTAGGTCTCTTAGAGGTGATACATATGAAAATTTGTGGACCATTCCCTTCAGCTTCATGGAATGGACATAAATATTTTATTACCTTTATAGATGACTACTCTCGTTTCAGGTACCTCTACCTTATCAGTGAGAAATCAGATCCCTTGGATGCTTTTAAAAATCTATAAGGCCGAATTTAAAAATCAACTCGATAAAAAGATTAAAGTTGTCAAATCTGACCATGGTGCACTACAAGAAAAATGGGCAAAGGCTATGGCCAAAAACCGTAGCAAAAGCCTTTTTGCTACGGATATAATCCATAGCATGTCCGTCACTATTGATGGGGTAGCTAAAGATCTAGCTACGGATTATATCCGTAGCAATAGATACTAATAGCTACGGATATAATCTGTAGTAATACCTTTAGCTACCCCACTAATAGCGACGGACGTGCTACGGATTATATCCGTAGCAGAAGAAATTTTATCTGTAGCAATAGATACCAATAGCACCAATAATATCTTATAGCAATAGATACCAATAGCTACGGACAAAAGCCGTAGCGATAGCTACAGATTATATTTGTAGCCATTTTTTAAAAAATTATAATAATACGACCTATTTCCATTGCAAGAACCTGTTGTGATTTATAACTCATCTAAGCTTAATGCTGATAGAAATAGTATATAAAATGCAATCAGAAAAAAAATGATGCATTTATTACAAATAGTAATCAAATTATACAATGTATCATACTTTCACATTTCTAAATAAACAATACTTCACTTTGCTCAACTTATCATAAGAATTACAACTAAGGCGTGCCCTCATTTGCAAGAAACAAATACACTCCAACACTGCATTCAATAATGTTCACGTTTTTACATAATTTTCTTCCTTCAGACTGTCAATTTTAGTAAGTGCAGAAGATAAAGCTTCTTCTTTCCTTGAAATCGCATATGTAACTTCTGTGGACTTCGACACAAGATCACTTTTAAGTTCTGAAACTCTTTCCTTGAGAAAATGAATTTCATCTTCTACTGACTTCTTTAGCTTGTCAACCTGTATAAAACAACATTTGTAGACACAATCAAACAAGCATGCCTTTATACACATCTCAAAAGGAAGAAAGCAAAAAAAAAAAAAAAAAACACTTATATATGAAGAAATAAAAAATGTACCTGTAAATCTTCTAAACTATAGCAAAATCCAACATGAGTAATGTGTTCAAACCTAGGATGGACTTTTAAACTCAAAACCTAGGTTTAGGTTAAGGTTATAGGCTTAGTTTTAGGTTTTAGGTTTAGGTTAAGGATATAGGTTTAGGTTATGTTTAGGTTATAGGTTATAGGTTGTAGCTTTAGGGAATTGAGAATAGGTTAAGGTTTAGGTTTAAGAAATAGGGTTCAGGATCGGGTTTAGGTTTAGGTTAGGGAGTTGAGATTAGGAATATTAGGTGTAGGTGTAGGTTTAGGTTTAGGTTAGGGACTTGAGATTAGGATTAGGTGTAGGTGTAGGTTTAGGTTTAGGGATTTGAGAATACATTTAGGTTTTAGGTTTAGGTTTAGGTGTTAGGTTATAGCTGTAGGTTATGGTTTTAGGTTTAGGTTATAGGTTAAGGTTTAGGTTATAGGTTTTGGTTTAGGTTAAGATTATAAGTTTAGGTTTAGGTTAAAGCTTTAGGAAATTGAGAATAGGTTAAGGTTTAGTTTAAGAAAATCGGGTTCGATTTTGAGATCGGGTTTAGTTTGGGTTTTCAAGTTTAGGTTTAGGTTAAGGAATTGAGATTAGGATTAGGTGTAGGTTTAGGCTTAAGGATTTGAGAATACATTTAGGTTTTAGGTTTAGGTTAGGTTTAGGTGTAGGTTATAGGTTATAGCTTTAGAGAATTGAGAATAGGTTAAGGTTTAGGTTTAGGAAATCAGGTTCGGGTTTGGGATCGGGTTTAGGTTTGGGTTTTCAAGTTTAGGTTTAGGTTTAGGTTAGGGAGTTGAGATTAGGATTAGGTGTAGGTTTAGGTTTAGGGATTTGAGAATACATTTAGGTTTTAGGTTTAGGTTTAGGTTTTAGGTTTAGGTTAAGGTTAGGTTATCGGTTATAAGTTTAGGTTATAGGTTATATGTTATGGGTTAAGGTTTAGTTTATAGGTTTTGGTTTAGGTTAAGGTTAAGGTTTAGGTTATAGGTTTAGGTTAAGGTTTAGGTTTAGGTTATATGTTATAGGTTATAGCTTATAGCTTTAAGGAATTGAGAATAGGTTAAGGTTTAGGTTTAGGAAATTGGGTTCGGGTTTAGGTTTAGATTTTCAAGTTTAGGTTTAGGTTTAGGTTCGGGAGTTGAGATTAGGATTACGTGTAGGTTTAGGTCTAGGGATTTGAGAATACATTTAGGTTTTATTTTTAGGTTTAGGTTTTAGTTTATAGGTTTAGGTTATAGGTTAAGGTTATGTTGTAGGTTAAGGTTTAGGTTTTGGTTATAGGTTTTGGGATTTGAGAATAGGTTTAGGTTAAGGTTATAAGTTTAGGTTTAGGAAATCAGGTTCGAGTTCGGGATTGGGTTTTCAAGTTTAGGTTTAGGTTAGGGAGTTGAGATTTGGATTAGGTGTAGGTTTAAGTTTAGGGATTTGAGAATACATTTAGGTTTTAGGTTTAGGTTTAGGTTTTAGGTTTAGGTTTAGGTTTTAGGTTAAGGTTAGGTTGTCGGTTATAAGTTTAGGTTATAGGTTATGAGTTATGGCTTAAGGTTTAGTTTATAGGTTTTGGATTAGGTTGAGGTTAAGGTTTAGGTTTAGGTTATAAGTTTAGGTTAAGGTTATAAGTTTAGGTTAAGGTTATATGTTATAGGTTATAGGTTATAGCTTTAAGGAATTGAGAATAGGTTAAGGTTTAGCTTTAGAAAATCGGGTTTGGGTTCGGGATCGGGTTTAGGTTTAGGTTTAAGTTAGGGAGTTGAGATTAGGATTAGGTGTAGGTTTAGGTTTAGGGATTTGAGAATACATTTAGGTTTTAGATTTAGGTTTAGGTTTTAGTTTATAGGTTTAGGTTATAGGTTAAGGATAGGTTATAGGTTAAGGTTTAGGTTATAGGTTTTGGAATTTGAGAATAGGTTTAGGTTAAGGTTATAAGTTTAGGTTTAGGAAATCGTGTTAGGGTTCGGGATCGGGTTTAGGTTTGGGTTTTCAAGTTTAGGTTTGGGTTTAGGTTAGGGAGTTGATATTTGGATTAGGTGTAGGTTTAGGTTTAGGGATTTAAGAATACATTTAGGTTTTAGGTTTAGGTTTAGGTTTTAGGTTTTAGGTTTAGGTTTAGGTTTTAGGTTTAGGTTAAGGTTAGATTATTGGTTATAAGTTTAGGTTATAGGTTATAGGTTATAGGTTAAGGTTTAGTTTATAGGTTTTGGTTTAAGTTAAGGTTATGGTTTAGGTTTAGGTTATAGGTTTAGGTTAATGTTTAGGTTTAGGTTATATGTTATAGGTTATAGGTTATAGCTTTAAGGAATTGAGAATCGGGTTCTAGGTTTAGGTTTTAGGTTTAGGTTAAGATTAGGTTATCGGTTATAAGTTTAGGTTATAGGTTATAGGTTATGGGTTAAGATTTAGTTTATAGGTTTTGGTTTAAGTTAAGGTTAAGGTTTAGGTTTAGGTTATAGGTTTAGGTTAATGTTTAGGTTTAAGTTATATGTTATAGGTTATAGGTTATAGATTTAAGGAATTGAGAATAGGTTAAGGTTTAGGTTTACGAAATCGGGTTCGGGTTTGGGATCGGGTTTAGGTTTAGGTTTTCAAGTTTAGGTTTAGGTTTAGGTTAGGGAGTTGAGATTAGGAATAGGTGTAGGTTATAGGTTAAGGTTTAGGTTAAGGTTATGAGTCTAGGTTTAGGCTATAGGTATAGGTTTAGGTTATAGGTTAAGGTTTAGGTTTAGGAAATCGGGTTCGGGTTCGGGTTCGGGTTCGAGATCGGGTTTAGGTTTGGGTTATAGGTATGGGTTTTGGGATTTGAGAATAGGTTTAGGTTAAGGTTGTAAGTATAGGTTATAGGTTTAGGTTAAGGTTTAGGTTTTGGCTATAAGTATAGGTTTTTGGATTTGAGAATAAGTTTAGGTTAAGGTTATAAGTCTAGGTTTAGGTTACATGTTACGATTTAGGTTTAGGTTATAGGTTAAGGTTTAGGTTTAGGAAATCGAGTTCAGGTTCGGGATCGGGTTTAGATTTGGGTTATAGGTATAGGTTTTAGAATTTAAGAATAGATTTAGGTTAAGGTTATGAGTCTAGGTTTAGGTTATAGGTTAAGGTTTAGGTTTAGGCTATAGGTAGAGGTTTAGGTTACAGGTTAAGGTTTAGGTTTAGAAAATCGGGTTCTGGTTCGAGATCGAGGTTTAGGTTTGGGTTATAGGTATGGGTTTTAGGATTTGAGAATAAGTTTAGGTTAAGATTGTAAGTATAGGTTATAGGTTAAGGTTAAGGGTTAAGTTTCGGTTATAAGTATAGGTTTTGGGATTTGAGAATATATAGGTTTAGGTTAAGGTTATAAGTCTAAGTTTAGGTTATAGAATAAGGTTTAGGTTTAGGTTTAGGTTATAAGTATAGGTTTAGGTTATAGGTTAAGGTTTAGATTTAGAAAATCGGATTCGAGTTTGGTATCGGGTTTAGGTTTGGGTTATATATATAGGTATTGAAATTTGAGAATAGGTTTAGGTTAAGGTTATGAGTCTAGGTTTAGGTTATAGGTTAAGGTTTAGATCATAGGTTAGGGTTTTAGGATTTGAGAATAGGTTTAGGTTAAGGTTATAAGTATAGGTTAAGGTTATAGGTATAGGTTTAGGTTATAGGTTAAGGTTGTGGTTTAGGTTAAGGTTGTCAGAATAGGTTAAAGGTTAAGGTATAGGTTTAGGTTTCGGCTATAAGTATAGGTTTTGAGATTTGAGAATAGGTTTAGGTTAATGTTATAAGTTATAGGTTTAGGGTGTAGTTTAGGTTAAGGGTGTGGTCCCTGCAAATACAGATATAAACAAGATATAAACATAGCCTGTCTAAATGGTCAGGCCCTTTCAATGCTGTTAATAGGAAATGGACAGCTTCATCATGGTCATAATAGCGGTTCCCACCTTCCAAGGACCCCCGCTCATCCGGATAGCTCCGACGTACATCCGGGTATGCTCCATTAATTTTGAGCAAATACATAAATACGGCCTGTCCAAATGGCCAGGCCTTTCCAATGTTGTCCATAGAAAATGGACAGCTTCATCATGGTCATAACAGTGGTTCCCACCTTTCAGGGACCCCGGCTCATCCGAATAGCTCCGACGCACATCCAGGTATGCTCCATTAATTTTGAGCAAATACATAAATATGAAAAAATAACACTGACCTTATTCCCAACCTTCAATGCACCTATCACTGCCTCATGGGCCTTGAGGAGAACCTCATAAGCCTTACTCTGCGTTGCATTTGCATCAATGAGAAATGTTCTGGCAATGTTTGAGCAGTAGTTGTTGTAGCGCGATCTGATTGCGCATATGATCACACTTGTCGAGTCATAACCAAGAGCACCAAAGACACATTTCAGCAAGTATTTTTAACCAAAAAGAAAAGAAAGAAAAGAAAGAAAAATTAAAGAAAAAGGAGAAAGAAAACAAATTATTTTACCTCCAAGGTCAACTCATCACGCTTCACAAGTATTCTAACAGGATCTGTCATGAACTTGTTTGTTATTTCTAAAATTTTATGAGGTAGAGTTGCAGATGTCAATACAACCTACACAAAGCAACCCATACATTTTAGAACCTTTACATGGATGAAAGCTGAATATATTCTTAAACTGCAGTTAAGCTGCACCTGTTGCAGTCAAGCTGTAGGTAAGCTGCACCTGTTGCAGTCAAGCTGCACGTAAGCTGCACCTGTTGCAGTTTTGGGGCTTCACCTGCTGCAGTTAAGCTGCACCTGTTACAATTTTGGGGCTGCACCTGCTGCAGTATCGATTAAGAAGAAAATCAGCTAGATGCCTAGGTCAAAATCAGTCAATTTGGATGGGTTGCTGATTGAATGAAAAATCAGTCAATCTGATTGAATGCACCTTTACATTGGTAATAACTCACCTTACCACAAACGTCAATCCGCAGCAACAATCCTAGAGCATTTGTATAAACCTGAATGCAAGAGATAACGACCATAAGTGTGCTAAACTGGGTCATGTTGTTGACAGTATCTACTAAATATACCTGTCCACAATCAGCATCACTTCTTTGTAACTCTTTCCAGATATGATGGTCATGGACTTCTAGCACTTTATTAATTGGAGAATGACCTTCCAAATAACAAACAACAACATGCCACTAATTGTGAGTGTACCTGTAAAGTCTTTCCTCAGTGACATTTAAATAAAACATGGAAATTCTATTTAATCATCAAAAGCTATGATCTCTAGAACAAAATTGCAATTAGATTCAAGCTACTTGCATTTGCTATTGTGAATACTTACAATTATATGCATCTTAGTCATTTGGACTTCTGTCCCCCATGAAAGGTTACTAGCCACCTCTGTGCCAATGTAAGCTCTGTATTTTTTAAGGCAATTGCATTTTTTTTGTTTGGTTGGGAAAGGTACTGATGGTATGTTTGGTTGGGTATGCAAATCCACATGTTCTTCTCATAAGTTATTTATCTGATGCAAGGTTTTGGTTTGATGTACTACATTATGTGAAATCGGTTGAAAAATTAGATTAGGATCTGCTACAATCACATGATACAATCCAGTTCACATGAGTGCATGAATTAGTTTACAAATGAGTGCAAGAAAGAAAAGTAACCGTTGACTTGGAAAAATAACCATTAATGTGCATCACTTCACAAAAACCTGCAACGCATCACTGCAATCACAGAATAAGTCAATGAATCACTTCACAACCATCCATCGATCTGCATCACTTCACAAGCATGTGCATTAGTGACAAAAGTGTAGGACTTGTTACAATAAGGAAAAATCAATTAGTTACACAAATGAGTTGATGAATCAGGCTACAAATGAGTGCATGAAGCCCAAGTACTACTCCTACATGTGGTGACAGGTCTGCATCGATGGCTATCAGTTTAGAAATGAGTGCACAAAAGGAAAGTAACCATTGATTTGAAAAAAAAAAAAAACCATTGATACAAACCACTTCACAAAACCCGTAACCAAACTCAGCAATCACAAAAAAAAGGTTAATCTATGAACCACTTAGCATGCATCTCCACTGATTTGCATCACTTCACAAGCGTCTACATTAGTTTCAAAGTCTAGGATCTGCTGCAATCACGAAAATTCAGTCAATGAATTAGCGCAGGGATAAGTTTTTACCATTTGCATTTACAGTTTGTAATAGGAATTACAGAACTTTCACAACCACATTTGCATTCATTTAAGTGATTCTGAAATGTGTTCATTTCACATTCCCAACCCTATTTACATTTGTGAATCAGAAGTTTCACATTCCCACACATGAATATAATGGAAATACAGAAAACTTAGTCCACATGCATATTTAAAGAACCATGACATCTTCACCCTCTGTTATCCTTAAACAACTATGAAGCAAAAAACATGAGATTGTGCATTTATGCTTAGTATAGGTAACCTAACCATGATCATAGTTTTAAAACTCACTGACCACCCCAACTAGCAAGGCCTATTGAAAGAATTTGTCTGCGGGCTTTTAATCCTAGAAGAACTGCGCTGATGTGCTCTACCAAAATCTAGCCATTTCATCAAACAGATAACATGCATGGAATCTAGTCATTTCATCAAACAAATAGCATGCCATTTCATCCAGCCATTTCAACAAACAAATAACATGCCATTTCATCAAACATTTAGCATGTATCAAATCCACACACACACACACACACACCCCCACCATCAGAATGCTACTGTTTAAAAACCTCAACCCAAATATCTCAAATAATTCAGACATGAGGAAGTCAACAGATAAACAATAAAAGGGAAATAAAAACATCCATTCATGACCATACTCTACATCATGTACAGTTGCCTCACATGTGCAAGTAGCTCGTTCTCCTTTAAAACAAGAGCTTATATATGAAAATTTCTTTAATTCACATGTGCCAAGTAGCTTCTTCTCCTTTAAAACTCCAATTCGACGATGGATTCATTTGTCAAGAATACATTATGGTGGAGCCCACACAAGTCATTTGTACCTAAGTTTGTGGTATTGAAAATGTTTGCACCTGATCATTTTCAATATACATGTGTGTACATGTGCATGTGTGTATGAGAAACGATGGCATCCAATCATAAATTACCATCCACCTGATAGATAGCTTTCAACATGTGTCATAGGTGTTTGACATCTTGCCTCATATATAGGCCCTACCACAAGGATCACCTTGTGCAAAAATCAGCCGTCATTGCATAAGCCACATTTACAATGAATTTCAATCCTTGGCACTAAACAGAACCTAATAGTGAGAATTTAGCACTAAACAGATCTTTATATCTAGCCGATGACTTTGTCCATGGAATTGGCTGTCAAACTCTCATAGAAACCTCAAAAGAACAAACTCCTCATCATTTCAAGCCAATCCAAACAAGCATATATAATTTCTTATTAAACCTATGTCAAGACGATCCTAGAAAACAGATAATGCGTAAAGGGAGTTAAAAATAAAAAATAAGATAACCCAACTTACCTTCAAAGTTTATGATAGAAGGAAAAAGTTTGCGTTGGAGCTTTCCATCCATACCAAAATAAGAAAAGTTAGTTCCCAAAATGGGAAATCTCTCCTTCCCATCCTTTCTTTCACTCTAAAAATCTCTTACCCTCTTCTCACTGTCAAAGATAATATACCAAAACCACCATAACACAAAAGCTAGTAATTTCCACATGAAATTCCATACACAAAACCAACGCAAACACAAAAGTAAAAGCTGAATGAGAAACAATTTCGACACGACGAGAAAATCTCCTAACTAAAATTCTCACACTGGAACCATCGTTTTCACCATAAATAAAACAAAAAAGAAGAGATTTTTAGCTTATTCATTTAAAAACCCAATAAAAAACAACTTAGCAAAAACTCAACTGTAAAAAAAAAAAAAAAAAAAAAAAAAAAAACCACTGAAATTCCACCCTAATCAGACCACCATTTCACCACCAATTTGAAGATTCAAATTTCCCACCTTTTTTTTCCATTCAAAATCCTCTTGAGAACAAAAGAATCATAAAATCTCACCCCACCAAATTACGAAAGTCCCACCTTTATCATACAAGCATCCTCAAAATTCTCCCAAAAACAAAACCCAAAATGCCAAATTCAATCCTCCAAGCAAACAAAATTCAAAATGCCAAATTCTTTCCCCAAAAGCAAACAATCTTGAGAAATCATGTCCTTAAAGCTATTAAAGCTACAATCAACACAAGGAAGTGAGGAGAAAATGTATATTTTCAAATTACCTGATTTTATCTTCTCATCAAGAGCCCAATTGGATGTCCTTTGAGCTAGTTCAATCAAGGGTGAATGCTCAGGACTGAAATAGTGCATGCCTGATTTTCCAAGTAACTTGACACCTTCCTCTCATAATTTGAAAAGAGTAATTCCATTATCAGAAACACTTAAGCAAGAATGTAGGAGTTGTAGCTCATTGTTTAGGAAAGAATCCAAGTAGTAGTTTTCTGAATGCTGGCAAAGTGCACTTTGATCAGCAATGAAATGGTTAATCCAACATTGAGAGAGGAACCAGCGATGTACCCATAGAGCCTCTCTTCCTATATAACGTTTTATCAACAGCTCATCCCAGTTGAGCTCCTCCTTCCACACCATAAAAAGTTCCAACTTGAAAACAAATGATGGGTAATATAAATGAACAAATGATGGGTACATCTCTATTTTGTAGTTGCATGTACATCTCTATTTTTTTTTGTTGCATGTGCAGATTGATTAAATTGTTTGCACGGGGAAAGATTACCGCGCGGATTCATCTGATTTTTGTTTGCATACAGTGTTAGAACTTGATGTTTGGAAAACATAAAGGAGAGTAATTTGATACTCTGGTTGTGAATGACGCTTGATATGCAGGCGCTTAGAATAAGACCATGGATATTTTTCATTTTTAGTGTCCAATAAATGTCTATCAATCTAATATTCAGATAGAATTAACTTCTAGTTCATGATACGTCTAAAATGGTTAATTTGGTCAGTTTGGTTCAAATTACTTACACACAATGAGTGCAGTTTCTCATTAATTTCCAAGTATCTGTGTATCACCCATCACACTGCCAGACTATCAAAGTATTTCTCAAATAGAAAAGGTTAGAACATCTAAAGTGTCATAAATGAAATGTACAACAGCAGAGATACTCACTGAATCCAGCAAGATGTTTGATGTCTTGAAGTCACGTAGATTATTGGCCTTTCTGCTCCATGAGAAAGGCAAGCCCTTTTGCTGGACCCAATGCAATCTTCATTCTAGTAGACCAAGGCATTGTAAGGCATACTCCTGTGGATCAAGGAGAAATGGGCTGAATTAAACCAAGCTAACCATTTTGCTAGAACAGAACATTTCGTTCAATCAACCAATTTTCTTTGCATAATTGCCAAAAATTCTCATTTTCTCCCCCAACTACCCAACTAACCTTCTGAGCACAAAGCAAGAAATGTTGTTGAATGCTTAAAAGGAAAAGAAATTCTCTCTTTAACTGTGAGTTTGGTTTCTTACGTCGAAAAAGGTGCTTTTCGAGGCTTCCACGGGCCATATATTCATAGACCAAAAGCCGGTGCTCATCCTCACAACAGTAGCCGATTAATTTGACGAGATTTGGGTGGCTGAGCTGCCCAAGATAGTTGACCTCTGCCTGCAAAATAATTTATTTATTTTTTTAAAAAAAAAGCAAGGGAAAAGATGGTGAATACAATTAGTACTGTTTCCATTGAGTATCAAATTATTACAAGAAATAAGCTTAAACCATGAGAATCCATACATCACTTATTGTTTTACCTATGACGAACAAGGAGAATCCATTACTACTTCAAAGAAAAAAGAAAAAGAAAAGAAAGGACAGTCCAATTTTCATGCATGCTTGCACATCCTACAAAATAGAGAGGTACCCATCATTTGTTTTCAAATCATTTATATTACCCATCATTTATATCAAAGCACTTCTCTTCCATTTAAAACTACAAACAAATGATGGGTTCAATTAAGAATAGAGAGGTACCAAATTGCTCAGGTCCTTTCAAGTCCAACTTGAATGTAATATAAATGTGAGTAATCTTGCCTATTCCCTCAATATGAACCAAAGTAACTGCAATTAAATAATTAAAAAATAAAAACTGATTCATCTTTTGCCGAATCCACTTTGTAGGTAGTTAGTATTAACCTCCTGTAGTGCCTCGAAGCCATGACCATACATACCATGGAAGACACCTGCCAAAAGAGGACCAAATGAACTCCATGTAGACCTTAAAGCATGTTTCAATCTGTTTTGGATCAAAATTTCAACCTGCCTCTGTAGAATCTTAAAATAAGTTAAACACATGAATAAAGAAATATTCATGTCACTTAAAGACCTTGAATAGATTTACTTCTGAAAATAAAGATTTGATATAGATAAGATCAGTGGATGTAACCAATCAGTCTAGAAATAAAAGGAAGTTTACAAGTGACACAACTGTGCCTTCAAGTATCCATGACAAAATAGGAGTTTTAAGTACACATTATGCAGAAATATTGAATATGCCGGTTGATAAGACAAGTACCTTCATGGTTATTGTACCAAAAAAACCAGCTTTGACAGTGACGGGAAGATTTAGAGAGATCTGGTTACATGATTACGACCTGTTTGAAAACATAATGAGCATATGTTAGCTAGATTGGATCACAATTAAAAACAGAATGCAAATATGTCAACAGAACTTGATGGAATACTGCATATGCACTACTCCAAGTAATTCATATTATTTTATTACAAGGTGGCCTTCAGCTGTACCACTACTGGGTTGAACAAACAAAAGACTGTTTCTTTAGATCAAGAATAGAACCACCCTAGTAGTAGAAATCATGATGTTGGGTGCATTCAGCCACATGATTACCTACGCACCGCATAGATCTAAGAATTTCAGATGTGGTAGAAATGCCATCTTCCTATAAGCCTGGTCTGTTAAGCTGCAAGAAAAGATTGAATATTACAACTAGTATGTTCATTTGAAGTTAGGCATGCATGCGTGTCTATATATATATATAAAGCATGTTAAAGCCACCTGAAATATCACATTTTCCCTTAGCTTTCTTTGTATTTTCATCATTTTCCTGTAAAAAGAGCATATTAAAGCCATGATGAAATTACCTCTCGATTCTAAGCAAAAAGGGAATAAAACAAATGACAACTAGAAAGATTGCTGTAACCATCAACTAACTTGTACATTTTGGTCCATTTGAGGATGAGACTACCTGATTTTTTGAGGTAGAGATCTAAGCATTATTACTAACTAGATGGAAACATTGGCTCTTCGGAAGGGTTTGTGTGTGGTATCTCCTTTGGATGATTGAAGAGGACTCAATAATGTCATTAAGTGGGTTTCTCCTAATCCATCAAGTCCATGGAAACTGGTCTCTTCTATTTCTTATATTAGCAATCATTGTACAGAGTTGTATCTTGTATTCGACAATTAAAATATATGTGTCAGAGAATGTAATGGTTGGTTTAAATTCAGTATCAGCTAATACCCGTTAAGTATCACCCATGTCGATGTGAGTTTTACTTTCACCAATTTAGAATTATACTGAGAATAAATTAAAAACGAATCATATTCTTGGGATCAAAGAATTAAAATAAATAAATAAATAATAAATAAGAAGAAGAAGTGATACTTATCAAGCTACACATGTTAGTTTGGACAAAATTTTAAACCGTAATGGTCTCTCTCTCTCTCTCTCTCTCTCTCTCTCTCTCTCTCTCTTTCTCTCTATTTAAAGAATTAAAATAAATAAATAAATAATAAATAAGAAGAAGAAGTGATACTTATCAAGCTACACATGTTAGTTTAGAAAAATTTTTAAACCGTAATGGTCTCTCTCTCTCTCTCTCTCTCTCTCTCTCTCTCTCTCAAAATGCATTATTTTAGGGTAGAACATGATAGAACAACAGAATATGGAGTTTCTTACCATACACAGTGCACCAATGGCTAGTGCTATCTTCTTAATAAATAAAGGACTGGATTCCTCTGCAATTTTACACATACTTTGCAAGAAAATAAATAGAATAAGTTTTGTCATATGTGCTTACTAAGTCAGGTGTTAATATATCTACCTTGTGTTTGGATCTATATTAACCTTGTATTTTGATTTTCTCCTTGAATAAAAATTTTCACTGCTTGTCAAAAATAAAAATGGATTATCAATTCCAAAGAACCACAAAAAAAAGGAAGGCGAGTAGATTTTATTACCAATCAAGAACAATGAAGGCCCAATTACAATCAACAAGAAAAAGAAGGGACTAGGCCCAATTACAATCATCATAGAAAGAAAACAGGTAAAATTCCCAAAGGGAGAATGAAAAGATCACCAATCACTACTTTAGATATTACCTCCCGCCCATGTGTTAGTCGTAGGCATGGATAGTCTTTTATGATGTCATAGACACATTGTGCAACAGTAGTCCAATTCTGAGAATAAGGGACAATACAAGATTTCACACTGATGACTTCAAAAATAAACTAAAAGTTTGTAATTTGGAAATAATACAAAATCTTAATTCAGGCGTTTGTTGAATTAACCCTTACATTCTCACCTACAAGTTGTTAATGTACAGAGATGCAAAACTTATTGTTCTCAACCTTTGTGCCTTCTATTCCTTTCGTCTCTTCAATGAGGGAACAGAAAACCTGCCATTCAAAAGCATGATCAGCATATTTAACAGGAGAAAGACCCATTTCTGTGTGTATCTGTGACTTAGACTTACCTCATTGATCATGGGTATAAATTTGCTAGCAGGTTGGAATAGATTAACCTCCTTACCCTATAAATCAATAAAGAAATTCACAAGCAGACCTCCATTAGAAGTCTCTTACAATATGCAAATTTCCATTTCAACATAACAATAAGTAACATGATTGAAGGATAAAAAGAAAAGAATAGGACATCCATAATGGCTTTCTCTATTAGTGGGTACATGATAGGAAATCGTGTTATCGACACATTGCTAGAAATGATTCAATTTTAAATTGGCCTACCAGTGGAAGCAAGTTCTCAAGCTTCCCTGCTTGGAGAAAATGCACCCAATGGTTGTAACAACAGACACATAATCTGATCAACATTTGTATGTCTTTCTACAAAATCCAGCCACAATGACTAAATGCAGAAACACTACAACTGGAAGCAGAGAATGTTCACCATGTTGTCAATAGATCTAATAGAATTTAGATGGTTACTAATAGACAGAGCGTGAGACCTAGCCCATTATGTCCATTCCATTACTGCTAGCATGATAAAGTTGGGGTAATCCTATGAATTCATAAACCTGAAATTGATGAATGTCCCACCAAATATTGATTGAATGGAATGTCACAATCAGATATTGCTAGGGAGAATTTCCAATTTCATATACAAACAAAATGAAACACTAATCTCTCCTGAAAGATGTGGTGTGAAATAGGGATTGCATTCCCAGAATACTATTTTAATCTCAAAATAACCATTTCTTCAGTACCTTATCACGACATCTTCTACTAATATCCCTCGATGGAATATCCAAAGGACCAATCTTGCGACCCTTTCTTTCAGTCGAATGTGAGTCATTCTGGCTAAGGGCTAAGCTTGTCCTATGAAGGATATTTTTTAGGCATAACCCATCCCAAACAGAAAAAAAAATCCAAAATATATGAAAAACAAAAATATCATATCCAGATCTACAGATGAGAAATATAAATTTAAAAAAATGAAAAAAAAAAAATGAAAATCTTTAGATTAGGGCTTGAACATTCAATGTTTGAGAGAGACATACCAACAATGGCGAGGGATTGAATTAGGGGATGCTCGCTGGAAAGATTCATGCTCGCCGGAAAGATGGATCGTCAGATTTGGGGAAGAAATCCTCCGGAGTGGCAATGAGATTGAGAGAGAGAGGGAGTGGGGGAGAGAGAGAGAGAGAGAGGGCGAGGGAGCAAGAAAGGGAGAGGCCGAGCGTGCACGAGAGAGAGAGAGAGAGAGAGAGAGAGAGAGAGGGAAAAGGAAAATGACGCGCCAGAGGGGTTTCGAGGTTTTTACCCCAAAATAACCCACCCCGCTGGTATGTTGAGTACCGTCAATGCATTGACGATCCTGTCATGGGCCCATGGGGCCCACCGTGATGTATGTGGTTTATCTAATCCGTCCATTAAATTTAAAATATAATTATAGGTCATTAAATGAAAAAAGAGGCAAATCGAAGGCCCAAGTATACCACACCAAAGATAAATGATAGGGACTTGATATCCACTATTTCCTACGGTGTGGTCCACTTGAGCCTTCGATCTGCCTCATTTTCTGGCCTCAACACAAAAATTATCTTTCAAAATGGATGGACGGCTTAGATAAAATACATAAACATCAGTGGCCCCCATGGAGGCTCTTAGGAGGCCGTCCAACTCTAGGTGGGATACTTTTCTTCTGCTACAGATTAAATCTGTAGCAATTTAGCTACGGTTTATATCCTTAGCAAAATGCTCCTATAATCTGTATCCTTTGCTCTCTTTTTTGGTAGTGGTGGTGAATACTACGGCAGATATAATGAATCAAGACGTAATCCACTGCCATTCGTTAGATACCTACAGGATTATGGCATTGTCACCTAGTACACTATGCTTATACTCCAGAGCAGAATGGTGTGGCTTAAAGGCGCAATCGCACCCTTATGGATATGGTGCAAAGCATGGTTAGCAATTCGACATTACCAAAATCTCTCTAGGGTGATGCGATCAAACTACAGTCCATATTCTTAATAGGGTCCCCAGCAAGGCAAAACTCATTTTGAGTTATGGAATGAGAGAAAACTAAGTCTTCGATATTTACACGTTTGGGGATGTCCTGCTAAGGCCAAAATTTACAACCCGCATGAAAGAAATCTTGATCCTAGAACCATAAGCTATTTTTTTATTGGATAACCGGAAAGGTCAAAAGGTTTTCGATTCTACTATCATTCCCACTCTATCAGGATTATTGAGACTGAGAATGACAGATTTATTAAGGACACTGAAAACAGTTGGAGTACAAACATTAGAAACTTTGTATTTGAGAAAGAAAGGATTGTGACTCCGGTCATTATCACTCAGGATCATGTAGATATAAATGTTGTAGTTGACCTCACAATCATTGTAGAACACCACGATGATCCTCAAATACAACCCATTTATGAGGAAAATAAAAATCACACCCAAGAGGCTGAACCATTAAGAAGATCTGGAAGAGAGAGAAGATCTATAAATCGAGACGACTACATCATATACTTACATGAGCATGATTTTGACATAGGGGTCGGAAAAAGATCCTAAATCCTTTACACCAGTCAAACAAAGTACTGATCCTTCTCATTACTTAATTTAATGTCATGAAAGATGAGTTAAAATCCATGAGAGACAATAAAGTAGGAGATCTTGTTGAGTTATCCACTAGAATAAGGCCGATTGATTGTAAATAGATATTTAAAACTAAGAGGGACTCCAAGGGTAATGTCAAAAGATATAAAGCTAGACTCGTTGCCAAGGGTTTTAACCAGTGTGAGGGCATTGACTTTAAGGAGACTTTATCACCAGTATCTAAGAAAAACTCATTCAGGATTATAATGACTCTTATAGCTCATATGGACTTAGTGTTACATCAGATACATGTAAAGACTACATTTCTCAATGGAAATCTAAATAAAAATGTATATGATGTAGAGCGGGTTGCGCAGCCCAGATTTGCGAGAAACTCCCTGATCGACGGTCGTTTTCCCATTTTAATTTCATTTTTACTATAAATAGTAAGTTTTAGTTTGCTTATAGCTCTTTATCCGTTGAGTTTTAAAAGTAGTGTCCAACATCTTCATGATATCCTTTACTATAAATTAGAGTTGATTAGATATTCAGACGCAAATTTTGCTAGCTGTGTTAACACGAAAAAGTCAACCTCAGGATACATCTTCATGATAATTAGAGGAGCTATGTTTTAGAAAAGCGTGAAACAGTCTACCATAGCCTCGTCCATCATGGAAGCTGAATTTATTATCTGTCACGAGGCATCTAATTAAGTATTATGGTTACAGAGTTTCTTCTAAGGTTTGTGGGTACTGGAGCATATCCCCGAACCATTAAGAATATTTTGTGATAATTCAGCTATTATTTCCTTCTATAGTAACAACAAGCATTCATCAAAGTTGAGGCATATTGACATCACATATCTTATTGTAAAGGAAAGAGTTCAGAATCATCAAGTGTCCATGGAGTTCATCGCCACTAAGCAGATGATTGCAGATTCCCTCAATAAATGGCTCCCTATTACAGCATTTCAGGAGCATATGACATCCATGGGAGTCATTGATCCCATAAATATTTTTAGTTAGTGGGATTTAGAGTGTGCTTTAATTTTCAGAGACATTTAGAGATCTCATTTTATAAAGTTTTGATGATTTTAATATAAAGTTTTATTTCTTCTTCTCACTTAGCATGTGCAATCTAATTTGAGTAAGTAGAATTTCAGTCATGTCTCGTTGGAGACATTTGAAAGCTTCAGGACCTCTTAAGGATAGGCACACATCATCACACTGAGTGTTTAATTGTAAGACCCGTATCTTAGTCCGCACCGTTTCGTAGACTTCCGCGGTCTTACCGGTCGAATTCCGGCAACCTTCGACCCTTAACCGATATTCACGCGCGACCCTGATTTATATGTCGTCAACTTGTGTTGACTCAACCCAAGACTACTACCTTGTGCACACACTTTCACCACCCTCTAAGGATAGGCACATATCATCACACTGAGTGTGTAATTTAAGACCCGTATCTTAGTCCGTACCGTTCCGTAGACTTCCGCGGTCTTACCGGTCGAATTCCGGCAACCTTCGACCCTTAACCGATATTCACGCGCGACCCTGATTCATATGCCGTCAACCTGTGTCGACTCAACTCAAGACTACTACCTTGCGCACACATTTTCACCACCCTTTAACCTTTCTACAAGCTTATGCACGATCGTTGCGTGCAGGTGATGTTGGGGCGCAGCAGTGCTGAGGCAAGAGTACGTTGCAGATCATTTTGGAATTTTTGTTCTTCATCATTGTATTTCCCTGTATGTTCATTGTACTTATAAAGTTTTTGATCATAGTGAAAATGTAATGGAGTTCTTGGTTGTTATTTGTGGGTTATGCCTTTGGTTATGCTTATTACGAATCAAACTGACGTTGAAATTTCTCCTCGTAGCATCCCAGGATCGGAACCTGGCGAATGGGAGCTGGGAGCCGAGAATGGGGTTATACGGAGGCTGTCGGCGCCGGATTCGGCGATCGGGAATTTTGTGAGCCCGGTTTCCGAGTTTGGGGCGTGACAGTAATCCTTATACCACATTCCTAGTTCCAGATCTATGTCATCAAAATTGTTGGTATTTGTGGCCGTACTTAGTCTCACTTCGTCTAGATTAAATATTGTGATGACTACCACCATTCGATGCTGACAGTCATGATGTATTAAATTGAATAGCATTACTCGTATTATCCAATAATTATATGGGTCAATCATTTAGATATTTTTCTTAAAATTAAAAATAATTTTTCAAAATAGTTTTCTGGAGATAAATCATTAACATTGTTTAATATGACCCAAGTGGGAGAATGTAAGAACTCTATAAGGTGAGCCTTATTGATCAACGATATAGATTGACTTGACAGTTGGACTGTGTAATCGGGTAAACCCTTGGACCCCACTTCAGTGTGATTTGCATAGTGTATCTGTGTATGAATGCATAAGGGGTTGGAGTGTTATAGCTTGATATGCAGAGCTGTTTGTATTTGATTAGGACAAGTTAGTGTGGAGCCGTGAGAGAGAGTTGTGATGGGTTTCAAACTCTCATCCCCACATAATCTATATAAGATGGTTGGGTTCCCGATCCTACACCATATTGTAGAAGCTTAAGTCTCATTTATTGTTTTGCAAATGGGTGTGAAGGAGAGGAAGATCTTAGTATTAGTTTTCTGGTATTCTAATTCTTCATCTATGGTGTCTCAGTTAGGTAAGCCATCTAAACCTTAGATCTTTATGTCCTATGCACAGCCAGATCTCTGGAATTTCTATATCAAGAAAAATTAACATCTACAACATATTTGTGACAATCCATGTCATCCCTCTGTTTCTTTGGATCATTTTATAGTGGAGGTCAATGCCAAGCTCCAATGAGCGAAATGATTAAAAACAATTGGGATTGAACCCTTATTGTAAAAACTTCCTGGGGCCATCCTAGGCTTTATCTACTTTATTTTGGGGTGCGTACCTTAAAATGATGGGGAAAAACAAATGGATAGGGTGAATTTCTCACAAACAACAAGGTGGCCTCATGTAGCATTAAAGGTCACGTGGCACATGCGTGGCTTCGGCCAAATGAGGGAGATGCATTAAAATGACGGCAATCAGTGAATACTAAAATAATAAGACCTATTCGTACTGGTACCTAACAGCCGGCATTTTAATGTCTAATAATTAGGGGTACACATTTAACCGGTAGAACCATGGAACCGGACTGGAACCGTTGGATCGGTCCGGTTTGGTCCGGTTCTAGTTCCGAAAATCCCAGAACCGTTAGGAATGGTTCGGTTCCGGTTTAGGGGCATGTAAAACCGAACCGAACCGTTAACCGAACCGTGGACCCGAACCGTGGAACCGATCCGTTGAACCGTGGATCTGAACCGTTGATCCAGAACCATTTAATGTTAATCGTCAAATGGACAGTTAAAATGAAGATAGTTAAGAATCTTAAATCTCGTCCATTTATTAGCATGAAGACCACGTTTTGGACCATTGATTACGTATACACATGTACCATGCTTGAGATGACATTTTTCATTCATGCATGAAGAGTTTTGCTAACTCCACTTGTGTGGGCAAAAAGCTTATGTACACGCCATACGTGCCATCATGGCATGATAGATCTGATCAAATCCATCCATCAGAAAGGACAGATTACACTGATGACTAACCCAACCATCAGGGTTGATCCACTGCTAAAACAAATGTACAGCTCCAACTCATCCTTCTGTTTGCAATGTTGGGGCCCACATGCTAAGAGGACCAGATTATTTTTACTTGGGGAAACACGTAGAAGGTCTGACCAATCTGATGGATGGATTGGATCTCGCACTTATGTGCATGATGGCACATGTGTAGTGAGCAGATGAGCTCTACTGCACACGCTTATACACTTAGCAAAGCTACGCCAGATGATTTTTTTTTCCACTTTTTGTTCTTTTGTATAAAAACTCAGAACTGTGGAACCGATCCAAAATCGAACCGGTTTTCACGGTTCGGTTCTGGTTTGGTTCTAGTATGCTAACGGTTCAGTTCCGGTTCCGAAAATCCCATAACCGTTAGTAACGGTTCGATTTCAATTTTACCTCAAAACCGGACCGAACCGAACCGTGTGCACCCCTACTAATAATGATAACTATCAAAAATATTTTAAAAGTACAAGGGTTTTGAGTAAATAACCAAAAAGGTAAGTGCCATTTAGATAAACCTCTTTTATTTATACCATCTATCAATTTTGAAATATCATTTCATAAAATGAACCTCGGAAGGTGAGAGATTAAGGCTCAAGTGAACCACCACATCGCAGCAGGAAGTAATGGTAGTTGAAAGCTTACCCATACAAAATTCACAGAAGCATATAAGTTTTGGGCGTATATGTGTCCCTGTGGACAGGCTAGATGACAATTAAATATCAAGGCTAGTGGGGGTTTTTAACATTAGGAATTCAATCTCAATTGCATTCTATGCATGCTCTAACAGTGAAGTGTGAATTGACTAAGAGTGTACTAACAAGCTAACAAAAAATAAAAATAAAAAAGAAATAGAAAAATTGCTTTCTATGCATGCTCAACTACCTTACATTTTATGTGTGGTCTACTTAAGCCTTTAATCTGGCTACAGTTTGAGCTCATGTCTTAAAACAATCTTTAAAATTGGATGAACAACGCCGATAAAAAGTATACATGACGTTGCTTGGATATCATTGGAAGTTAAATTCCAGGATTGGCCAAGCGAGGATAGAATCCTCGATCTTAAAAACCCACCTTATAGATCTGACAGACTGGGTGATATGATCCTAGGATATAGAATCCTGGATCTTAAAAACCTACCTTATAGATCTGGTAGTAAGAACTCTATAAGGTGGGCCTTATTGATCAAGGATATCATTGTAAGAACTCTATAAGGCAATCTACGGGCAACACCATCATTATCTTTAAGTCCTATCTAATCCATCCTGATCGTTCAAATTTGCTTGGACTTGGAACGTGTTTGGTTCAAGGGATGAAAAGGTTTAATCTTGAGATTGGGCTGCGTAAACAGACTTGTTATAGCAATCCCGAGATATAGCAATCCTAGCCACACCATCGTTACCTTGAAATACATGCCATCCACCCTAATACTATCCAAAACCCTTCGTATCCACCCGGCCAAACGGGCCCTGACCGAACCGTCCGTCTCCATCACGCCCCTGTTTTCGGCAGCCCATCAAACACCAAGCTCTGTAACGTAACATCTATACCGTACATCAGGTTCTATGCACAGTTCTTGGGACAAAATCCTGATCCAAGCCAACCACAAATATGAGTTTTACCTGATGGACGGAACCGAATCAGTGGCCCCACAGAGATCCACACCGTTCATCCATTTTGGCAACTCATGACTCACACTGCCTCTGCCTGCACCGTCCAAATTAGATCTGATGACGGACTTTTGGTTGGATTGTGAGATGGACGGCTCCGATCGATTAGATGAATGCCACGTGAGACGGGCTGGGTTGGTCACGATCTACCCGGTTAATCGAGGTTTTCTTCTTACGAGGTGGCCTATGATTGTAGTCTAGCCCTGCCCGAGCCCAGGGGCTCTGCCCGAGGGGGACTCGATCGTACATTACCCGCTGCCCGAGGGGCTGCACTGTCCGTGGACATTCGATTGCTTTGGCGTCAAAATCCAAAAGAAGGCAAATTTAACGGAGCAGTGCATTAATGGCCGTGACACCTTCGTTCCTGATTAGGGTCTCAATGGGCCCGTCTCGGGTCAATGGCCCGAAAGCGTGGCCCGAATAATTCAGAATCCGGGTGGAGACCTGCACCAGGCCCGGCATTGACTGATATATTGATCTGGTAGTTTGCGGACTACAGAAATGATTCGTAATCTACCGGTACGGTCATTTCTAGAAATGATCGAAAACGTTCAATTGGTGGTTCCCACATCTACTGTACAATGAGAAATGCTTACGTTGCCCAAAATATTCCATCCATTCGATCTGAAAAGAGAAAATAAATCAGTGGTAGATGGTTTACGTCCTTGTACAATTTTGGATGGTTGGGATGATCTTCGCGTAAATGAGGGATTCCCGTGGCCAATCCGTTGTGGAACCTACCTGATCGGCAAGGGTCCCAGTATGATTTTCCATCAACAATCCTATCCATTCGTTAAGAGAGTGAGTTTCTACATGGTCCAAGAGTATGAGTTTCCACCAGTGGCCGGGTGGGGGCTGTATAGAGTTGCCATTTACTAGCCTGGCCTTGGCCCGGCACTTAAGGCCCAAGGATCCAACCCAGCCCAACCTGGCATGGCCAGCATAGCAACCTTGCCTGGGCTAAAAAAATTAAAAAATTAAAAAAATCTATTTTCTGACCATTGTTAAGTGGGTTATACATGCACAGATCAATAAACATGAAACCAAGGATCTTTACCTGACCAACTATCTGAATGAGATCATTTATAGGACATAACATATGAACAATAATGACACAGGCTAAATGGACCCAAGCCCAAGTCTAACTTGTAACTGGTTGGGCCATGCAAGCAAGGCCCAAACCCAACCCACTGAAAAAGTTTATAAATCCAACCCCAACCTAAAAGCTATGTCAGGATTAGGGCTGCAAGTCGGGCAGGTTGCCCATCTCTAGCCCAACCCGAGATTCCTATACATCAACCTTAACTCAACCCAACCTTGGGTTGAAAAAATTCTCAACCTAAGCCCAACCCAAGTGGAGCCGGTCAGGTTGGTCGGTGGATACATACTAATATTTTTATTATTTCCTTAGTTTATTATATTTCAATACATATCTTCTTCTTTTTTACCCATATATATATATATATATATATATATATATATATATATATATATATATATATAGTTATTTATTGTAAATAACTTTATTTTTTCTAAACAAACAAACAAAAATGCAAGACTATTCCTTTAAAAGTCATGTTGTGTAGCACCCAATCTATTTAAAAAAGAAATTCAACATATCTTGCTAGTGTAGCTTGAGTCATAAAAAATGACATGAACCAATAAGACCCAACGGCATTAGAATTTCATGTGACCTTAACACGAACAATCTTTACTTAATTATAATTTATAACTTATATATCTGTCGGTTTGGTTGCACAAGCCCAGACCACAACCAAAGCCTGACCCAACTTTCAACATGTTAGTGTTTATACAGCCCAAGTTCAAAACTAAGTGCAGTATCCTGACCGATCCCAACCCAATATAAGGCCGGTCAGGTTGTACTCGCCTGACTTTCAGCCTCAATCACGCACACTGGGTGAGGCAACTACCTAGCCCATCACTACCCTTACTATAAAAATGCTAACGTTGTGCAGGGTTGGTATTCGGGCATTTTAGAATACCGTGAATCATGAGTAATACTTTCATTGAATGAAGCACATCAGATTAATGGACTAGATAAAATATAAACTCTAAAGTGGACCTTAAAAAACTAAAAAACTAACGGTTGGCATTCATTCCATCCTAACATTTATTTGAGTTGTCGTCCACATGAGTTTTGGATATCACGAAAGTTTCATTTGACTCGACGTAACCCTGTAGACCGTTGATAGGTCAATGCTCCAGGTAAAGAATTCCCTGCAAAAGAAAGAGTAATTGGGTCAATGGCGGTTGGATGCAAATATCCAGAAAGGGAGTGGTATGATACTCTGCCTGCACATGTTTCTTGATATGCGAGTAGTAAGATAATGTACATGTGGCATATATTAACTCAAATAAATCAACTAGGTAATTGGGAAGCATGCAACATTTGATTTTAATCACATTTTTATGGCCATTAGATATATATATTTTTTCTCATTATTAACCTTTCAGTAAGGGCATTGGCAATTAAATATCAGCGCTATAGGGGGTTTTTACATTAGGAATTCAATCTCAACTGCTTTCCATGTATGTTATAACAGTGAAATGTGAACTGACGGTGGAGTCTACTAACACGCTAACAAAAAAACAAAAAAACAAAAAAACAAAAAAAAAAAAAAAAAAACCTTTCAATAAGGGCCCATTTGGATACCATCGAATGATTTATTTTTTCTACTTACTGTAATAGATTAGTAACTTATTTGAGATAAATAAGTTTGATTTATGATTAATCATAAATAACTTTTTTATGAGACAGGCTCATAAACTTACTGAAACGCTTTAATTCAATAAGTAGAAATCAAGATAAGTCACTGGTAACATAAGTACCTTACATTAAGTAACTTACAGTCCAAATTTCTACTAAACACCCACCAATCCAATTGCCAAATAATCAAATAACCACTCTTTTTGTTTGTGATACATTTGTGATACATTTGGATAGGTTAATTTGACTTGTTTTCAAACATGGAGCGTCAAATAAAATTTTAAGTGCTTGTATGGGGATGCGGTTTGGCTGGTGAACCTAACACCAGTCAACTAACTGATGTCAAAGGTCTGAGCTTGACCATGGTTGACACATGGATGGACGTGATGAGGTCGAACACCATCTTCCTCAATGATAACTACTATGAATCCACGGAGTAGACTCTTTATAGAGATTCCTCAAATCCACAAAAAAAATAGATAAATTCTAATAAAAATAAAAAAGAACTTGATTGATGATAAAAAAAAGCATTTACAATCCTTTAAATAGTGATACCAAACTTATGAAGAAGTTTCAAAATCAAACCCTCTAGAATAATAACTTATTATAAATAGTAAACTTATTATTTATAAACAATCATGATTTCCACTAGACTTCATGGTTTTTGCCCAAAAATAGTAAGTGTCCAATTTAGCCTATCCATGTTAATCCCTAATTTTTCTAAACCCTTTTCATGTTGGGCACAATTTCCAAAACTCAATGGATAAAAAGTTATTATCGAACTAAAACTTACTATAAATAGTAAAAACGGAAATAAATGGATTTTCGACCATTGATCTAATGGAATCTCGCAAATTCGATGTGGCCAATCCGGGATAACAGGTTGGTTGGCTGAAGTAGCTTATCCTAACCCAAAATCATATATGGTACATGTAAGAACTCATTTCATTTTAAGTTATGCATGTTTTAAAGTTTTGACGGTTCACTTCTGCCTTCGATTGGGCCTCCTTTGATCCATCTTTGTAAGACCCGTATCCTAGCCTATACTATTTTATCGACTCCTGCGATCCTTCTCGTCGAATTCCTGCAACTTATAACCTATAATCGACGTTTCCGCACGACCCTAAGTCGTATCCCTTATATTTGAGTCGGCTTAATTCGATACTTGTACTATTGCGACTATACCGTCGCAGCGGTTCCAATGCCGCATCTTGCGTACCGATCCGATACCCTGGCAGGGAGATGTGGGCCGGTGTTTATTTTGAAGAAACGCTGCGTGTTTACAATCTTAAGAGAATCTTTACAACATGTCTCATCAATAAATCACTCAAATTAATCAATCAATCACCTCATGTCAACTACAAGAGCAACTCATGCTTTCTTTCTCCATAAGTCAAGCAAGCCCCAAAAGTCAAACAATCTCTCACCTCACCCATCACTCACCTCACATCTATCACTCGCCTCACATCCATCACCCATCACCCTCTCTCCCTTACAACCCCTTCTCTCTCTCTCTCAACATAAAATTCCAAGAACTAAAAGGAGTACACGTCCATGCACTTCTAAGGAAAGCAAGAGTTGTGTGTGGCCCACTTCCTCTTCCAAAAACTTTCATCTTAGCCATTCATTTCTCATCTTCCACCATCAAAGTGAAGCACAAAGAGATCGGCTTTCCGACGGACTAAGAAGATCGAACGGTGGGTGCTCCTATAGGATAGTTTTCATGTTTTTATGATGGGCCAAGTGAGGCCTATCGATCAATGGTATGGATCTCACTTTGGACCTTAGATGTGGCCGATGGCCCACCTTGATACTCATGATAATTCCATGATGGGGCCGTTCTACATGGACCCCATTATGATGTATATCTTCCTTACATAAATAGGTTCATCTAGACCCTACATTTTGGTGGAGAAAAGATATCCACCTTTGATTTTAATTAATGGGCCCATATGTAATGGGACCCACTCAATGTATGTTGTAAATCATGCAAATGAGGGACCATAGTGTCGGGGTCCCTCCATCACACATGTGTGTCCCACTCTCTCTCTCTCTCACTCTCTCTCTCTCTCCCCCCTCTCTCTTTCATTTTTTTTTTAGTGTGATGAAGTGGTCGTGTGGCCCACCCGGATGAACCCCATCTTGATGTATGGATTACGAACACCATCCAACCATTTGGTGGCCCACCCTGATAGCATGTCTGTGGGTGGGGCCCACCTTAAATATATGTGTGACCCAACCGTCCAGCGTTTAGGGGTGCTAGACGTTGCCAAACAGTGAAGGGTGAGCTGACAGTGGGTGTACTAACAGTGGCAGGAAGAAAAAAATGGTTTTTGGGAAGGCCTGTCCATGTATGCCTCACCTTGATGTATGGACTTAATCCACGCTGTCCATTCTTTTTTCCACTTCATTTTAGGCGTTGATCTGAAAAATGAGGTTGATCTGAGTATCTGGTGGGCCATAGCGTTGAGAATAGTGTCATTACCGTTGAAATCTATCCTAATATTTTTATACACCGAAACATGCTCAATATTGGGCTTGTTTGGTAGGTCTTGAGCCATGAAATCTAAAGATTGAAGGGAATTCACTTGATGAGGGCCCCACATGAGAAAAACCTTCGAAAAACTCTCTTTCAAAAAAAAAAAAAATACATGCAGCACCTGCTCTGTTAACGCTGCAGCAGGACGCTGCTGCGTTGGCGGGCGGGCAGGGACCATAGGTCCCAGCCGTGGGCCCCACCATGACGTGTGTTGAATATCCACACCATGCATCTGTTAGGCCCCTTTGGGGCAGTGGGCCACCTCAAATATCAGCCCCATATGGTGCCCAGGTGAACCACAACACAGGAGACTGTGTGGTTGAACGTCTACTATTGAAACCCCTTTTGGGTTGACAAAAGTTTTGGGTCAATATAAAATTTATTTTTCCTCTACATCCAGGGTCCATGTGACCTGATCAACGGGTTGGATTGCAGATAAACATTATGGTGGGCTCCATGTGGGACCCACAATGATGTATGTGTTTCATTCACACCATCCATAACAGTGGACGGTGGAACCCACCATGGTTATGTGTTTTATCCACACCGTCCACTCCTAGACAGTGGGACCCACCATGATGCATGTGTTGCATCCAAACCGCCCAACCATTTAGCCAGCTTGTCTCACAAGCTTGAGACTAAAAACAAGACAGATCTAGGGTCAAGTGGACCACATTATAGAAAACAATGGGTTTGAACGTCCACCATTAAACCCCTGGGTTACCAAATTTGGACCAATATGATATTTATTTTTCCTCTTAATCCAGGTCTTTAAGACCTTATGATCAGATTAGATGGGGCATGAATGATACGGGAGCCTTGAGGATTTTAATGGTGAAAATCATTATCACCACTTATAATTGGGTATGGCTTATTTGATATACATGGGGCCCATTGGTGTAGCCCATTTGATATGCATATGGCCCATGTGATGTGGCCCACTTGTCATATTTATGGCCCATTGTGGAGGCCTACCTTGATGTGTATGAGGCCGTTGTTAAGGCCCACTTTAATATGAATGTAAGGCCCATGTTATTAGGCCCATGGGTTATGGCCCATTGTAATGTACATAAGGCTCATTGGTGCGGCCCACTTGATCAATATAAGGCCCATGTGATGCGGCCCATTTGATGTATCTAAGGCCCATGGGTCGACGCCCAATAGGATGTCCTTCGGGTCCATTGCAATGTGCGATTCCTCCATGGTTTTTATAAAGATGTTTTATGGCGGGCCATGCCTTGGGAGCAATGTTGGTTTGACGTCCACATTGTAAGATTAATGTTGGTTAAATGTCTGCATTATAACTCTCCCTAGGGTCCGATGATAGGCCCATACTTGTTACGTGTAGGCTGTCAAGGCCCATTTTTGTTGTGAGGATAGTTCATTACTTTATAATATGCTTAGTATAATCCCATGACTCATGCCCATACACATCATATTTATGCTTGATATGACGAATGTTTGATCATAGTATAAGCCAGTTGGGCTAAGACATTTACGGGACTCCTTATGAGACAGAGTGCCCCACATGATCGCGCAGTACGCTCTGGATTGCTACATGATTTGACGGTGTAATTCATGTATCTTACATTTGTCTATCATGATCATTGTACGCCCTAGTGACATCAGGGTCGTGGCTCCACAAGCACATCGTGGATGACCGTATCGGATTACCGAAAATACTTGGTTCTAGCACTATGGGCACTTAAGATGTCCATGGGTGAAAGTCCCAAAACCTTTTTGGTACCAGGCGTTACTCCAACATCTAGACCGAGTGGATACATGAGTGCCCGAGTGCTGAATACCAGAATGTCGTGTCTCCCACTGTGTCGTGGTCGGTTGGAAGGGGGTGTGGACTTATTCACCTAAGTGAGGGGACTATAAGCCAAGCTGAGTTTGACCAGCTCGTAAATGAGTCCGCTATCGACGAGTCGGGTAGGTATTGGCAGACTACTAGTCAAGCGGATAGTGAGGTCTATTCCGCTCGCTTGGATGTGTAGCTAGGGAAGAAGGTAGTCAGTGTGAAGTGTATTACACCCCGGTGATATTCCAGAGAGGAATTGTATTAATATATGTACTTGATGAGTACTGGCATGCTTACTTTGCATCTTACATATGACATTTGGCTACACAGGTCTAGCATCGCATGGTCTTGGTATGACTGATAGCATTCATGCCTTACATCACATAGATTTAGTACAGCTGATAGCATTCATGGACTTACCTTATATTTTCGCATTACTCTGATATTATACACTTGGTGCTTGCCTTGTACACACACTTTCACCACCCTCTAAACTTTTGTAAGCTTACGCACGATAAATGCGTGCAGGTGGCGTTGATTCGTAGCAGAGACGAGAGAGCGTGTCAGCTTATTTTGGAGTTTTTAATCACCTTGTAATTTTCTTTTCATATTGTACTTAAAGTTTTTGTTATAGTGGATATGTGGTGATGTCGTTTTGTGACTTGGTTATTCTTGTGGTTATGCTCCATTACAAAAAAAAAATCACATTGAAAATCCTCCTTGTAAGATCTCAAGATCGGAATCTGGCATGTGAGTGTCGGGATCCGAGAATGGGGCACTACGGAGGCTTTCGGCGCTGGATTCGCCAATTGAGAATTTTATGAGTCCGTTTTTTGAGTTTAGGGTGTGGCAGAAGTTGGTATCAGAGCATAACTTAGGAATACCTAAGGATAACATCACATATCTACTGATAGATACACTACACTGTGTGATTGTTGAGAACTTAGAATGGTTAAATCCCTGAGTTCGAATAACATAGAGATTTTAGGATATAGCTCCCTACCGTTGAGATTGTGAGGTTAATATTTCAGTTTCGATCGTTTCTGATCCAGGATTCGAGGTCCAGTTGGATCATCGTAGTGTTGACAAGGCGTTTTGGGAGCAGGAGGCTGAGATTCACAGGCGTTGTCTCTATCTCTTATGTGTTTGATTATGTTGTCATGTTGTGTTCGGATAAGAATTTTTCTCCCTTGGTAAGCACTGTATTGGTTGTCGCCTTTTAAATTTCGAGGATAAAATTTTTATTAGGTAGAGAGAGCTGTAAGACCCATATCATAGCCTATACTATTCCGTCGACTCTCGTGATCCTTCCCGACGAATTTCGGTAACTTGCGACCTATAATCGACGTTTGCTCCCGACCCTAAGTCGTATCTCATAAATTTGAGTCGGCTTAATCCGAGACTTGTACCATTGCGACCGCATTGTCGTCGTGGTTCCAACGCCGCGTCTTGCATACCGATCCGATACCCTGGCAGGGAGATGTGGGTCGGCGTTTATTTCAAAAAATGTCACGCGTTTGCAATCCAAAGAGAATCTGTACAATATGTCCCATCAATCAATCACTCAAATCAATCAATCAATCACCTCATGTCAACTACAAGAGCAACCCATGCTTTCTTTCTCTACAAGTCAAGCAAGCCTCAAAAGTCAACCAATCTCTCACCTCACCCATCACTCACCTCACATGCATCACCCATCACTCTCTATCCCTTACAACCCCTTATCTCTCTCTCTATCTCTTTCTCAACACAAAATTCCAAGATTTAAAAGGAGTACACATCCATGCATTTCTAAGGAGAGCAAGAGTTGTGTGTGGCCCACTTCCTCTCCCAAAAACTTTCATCCCAGCCATTCATTTCTCATCTTCCACCATCAAAGTGAAGCACAAGGAGATCGGCTTTCTGACGGACCCAGAAGATCGAACGGTGGGTGCTCCTATAGGATAGTTTTCTTATTTTTATGATGGGCCAAGTGAGGCCCACCGATCGATGGTATGGATCTCACTTTGGACCCTAAATGTGACCGATGGCCCACCTTGATTCTCATGATCATTCCATGATGAGGTCATTCTGCATGGACCCCGTCATGATGAGTATCTTCCTTACATAAATAGGGTCATCTATACCGTACATTTTGGTGGAGAAATGATATCCACCGTTGATTTTGATCGATGGGCCCATATGTAATGGGACCCACTTGATGTATGTTTTAAATCATGCAAATGAGGGTACATAGTGTCGGGGTCCCTCCATCACATGTGTGTGTCCCACTCTCTCTCTCTCTCTCTCTCTCTCTCTCTCTCTCTCCCTCTCTCTTTCATATTTTTCTTGGTGTGATGAAGTAGCCGTGTGGCCCACCCTAATGAACCCCATCTTGATGTATGGATTACCCACGCCATCCAACCATTTGGTGGCCTACCCTGATAGCATGTTTGTAGGTGGGGCACATCTTAAATATATTTGTGACCCAACTGTCCAACGTCCAGGGACGCTAGACGTTGCTAAACAGTGGAGGGTGAGCTGATAGTGGGTGTACTAACGGGAGCAGTAAGAAAAAAAATGGTTTTTGAGAAGGGCTATCCATGTAGGCCTCACCTTGATGTATGGACTTAATCCACGCCGTCCATTCCTTTCCCCACTTCATTTTAGGCGTTGAGCCAAAAAATGAGGTTGATCTGAGTATCTGATGGGCCATAGCGTTGAGAATAGTGTCATTACCATTGAAATCTACCCTGATATTTTTATACACCGAAACACACTCAATATTGGGCTTGTTTGGTAGGTCTTGAGCCATGGAATGTAATGACTGAAGTGGATTCACTTGATGAGGGCCCCGCATGGGAAAAACTTCGAAAAACTCTCTTTTAAAAAAAAATACATGCAGCGCCTGCTGCTGCTGACGCTGCAGCAGGACACTACTGCGTTGGGGGGAGGGCAGGGACCACGGGTCCCAGCTGTGGGCCCCACCATGACGTGTGTTGAATATCCACACCGTGCATCTGTTTGGCCCCTTTAGGGCAGTGGGCCACCCCAAATATCAGCCCCATATGGTGTCCAGGTGACCCACAACACAGGAGACAGTGTGGTTGAACGTCTGCTATTGAAACCCCTTTTGGGTTGACAAAATTTTTAGGTCAATATAAAATTTAATTTTCCTTTGCATCCAGGGTTCGTGTGACCTAATCAACGAATTGGATTGCAGATAAACATTATGGTGGGCCCCATGTGGGACCCACAATGATGTATGTGTTTCATTCACACCGTCCACAGCAGTTGTTCACTCCCCAAGTGTAGGGTTGTGATGTAGTAATAAACTCAGTAAGACCGAGGTCGAATCCCAAGGGATTGAAACTTGTACGTAATCTAAAACTAACTAGATCTAGAACTAGAATGAGATGAAATTTAAATCAACTAGAAATTAAGGAATAATTGTGAAACTATTATCTAAAACTTAGGAGAAATCAGAGATAGGGAAACTAGGGATTCAGAGGATCCACTTGTAGAGATCAGGGAGATCTTATGCCTGCTTCAAGAATTATGGAAATTAACTGAACTGTCGTTGATGGAGTTTTAAAGAGATGAAAGGTATATGAATTAGAATGGATTCCATCACCAAACCATGCCCAAGAGACTATGGCAAGCAACAGAATTAAACTAATTACTAACCAATCATATGTATGAAGGCCAAGAAGGGTACCGACATCCGACCATGCCCAGGAGACTATGGTGAACAACAGGGCTTCCTGACGTCATAAACATAAAAGAAAAGAATATGCTCAAAGCCATTGCAGACCCATTGTAATTTCAGTCACAACAGATCATTAAAGACTAAAAATATTCCTAAAGTCAATTAAATCAAAATCAGTTCAATATTAAATAAAAAGGCATAATCAAACGACTCCCATCACGCTACAAGCTTCACCTCTTAGCCCTAGCTAAGAGGTTTAGCTAGACATGATCTAGCTAAAGATCTCTAAATAAATCAAAGGAAAAGAAGAAAGAAAACATAAAAAAAGAGAAAAAAAATAAAAAACTACTCTTCTCTCTCTCTCTCTCTCTCTCTCTCTCTCTCTCTCTCTCTCTCTCTCTCCTGCCTGTTCAAGCCAAGATGAAGAAGAAGATCCCCTGCCCTCTCTTTTTCTCTCTCTTTATACATGGCAGGGAGGGCTCGTTGCTGAAAAAAAGTCGGTCGGTGAAGAAACCTTTACGCAGCCGGGGTCGGTGTGCACTGCGAAGTGGCATCCGAATACGCAGCAACGTAAACAGCTTCGCCTTTGGAGCAGATTTTTGGGATGGACGGTGATCTTTTGTTGGAGTTGGACTCCATGGTTAGAGTCATGGCCCACCTTTGAAGTGTTTGGACGGTTCGGATCATTGATCCGATCCTCTCTGTAGACCTGTAACAGCCCGAAAAATTCGGACGATTCTCGGACTGCGTAATAGAGTCGGCGCACCTTTGCGTTAACTGATGGTGGGCCCCTTTATTGAATTTAACGGAGAAATCCACTCCGTTCATTGGATGCGTGGAAAAATTCAGTCAAGAAAGACCATTTTTGGACGTTCTTTAATGTGGCCCATTGATTCTTAGCTTCCACCATTCATCTTACGTTGGATCGATATTTCCCTGCTTGTACGATCATTGCTTTGGAAAAACCCTATGCGTACCATCGGTTTGGCCTTACAGAACGAATAGACGGTTTGGATCATCAATATATTGATGATGGTGGCCCACCGAATATCGAATGTAAGTCTCTGTTTCAACAGAGAATGGCAACTACTGTCTTTTTGTATTGGAGTCAGTCAATCACAAAGCTAACCGATTCAATGTTTCGATGCACGGTGAGTGTTCATGTGTTGTGCACATGCACTCACCTCAGTGGGCCTCACCTTGATGTTTATGAGAGATCCATTCTGTTCATCTGCTTTGCCACCTCATTTTAACAGTTGACACCAAACTTGAAGCGTATCCAGAGATCAGGTGGGCCCCATATGGACGATTTGTGGGCTGATCTAGCCATTGGGACACTTCTACAGGGATTGAATGGCCGAAATTCGACGTGTACGGTTAATTTATTGTCCCTTGGCCCTGTATGAAGTTTCGAGCCGAACGGATGGTGGAAACCCTGTGATCTTGCATTCTGGCTGACTTTCGGGCCACCTGAGCTTCAGTTTCGTGATTTTCTCGGATCTCTGCCATGTAAATTCGTCAATTTTGGTTCCCTGGAGTTCGTCCCTTACCTTGGTGACATCAGAGTGTTAAATCTACGCTCTTAACATCTTTTTCAGTCCACGCTTATAAATCCACCTTGCAACCTAAACATGATTAAAACAGGCAATTAAACAGTATCATGTTTGTAAATATAGACAATAACTGGGGTCAAATATATAATATTTGACCCTCAACACAACCCCCAACCAGCATTTTTCTAGTCCCGAGCAAAATATGCGAAAAATAAGTTGAGACTTATATGAAAATTTCTGTAAAGCCGAATGATTTTTGAGAAATAATCCAGGTACTAGAATTCTGAGATTTATGACTACTGGGTTTTACTTTCTCATGGACTCAAGCGCATGGTAAATTTCTTAGTCAAGCTCAAAATATTAATCCACCAATTAGAAAAATCTTAAACATTGAGTTCCATGGGTGTATAGTGTAATCTCGGCTTATCATCATTAAGAGATCCAATCGTCAATTTCATGATATCCTTGGTAACCAACAAAAGAATTCATGATAACCAAAACTCGAACCAAACCTGCCTAAGAAATTTTAACTTTTAATTTTTCTCTTAAAAGTAATGTCAAAGAAGGGAATCGAATCCTTACCTATAGGGAGCAAACCTATGGTAAAGACCAGTCACCTAATAATTTTTTGAATGTTAACCTTGGGGAATCAAACCTTCACCTGTAGGGAGCAAACCTACAGTGAAGGCCATTAGCCCTACCCTGGGTATTTTCTTTTTCTATTGATCATAAAAGGCAAATTGTTCAGGCTGGTTCCTTCTATGCTTAGTTATTACCAAGATAACCCTTCGATATGGAATTGAAATCTTAATGTGTAAGCGAGACGTGTCATGACTCAATTAATGTTAAAACATCTAATCATGGATTAACAATTCAAACTTAACTGGGAAATCTAACAGATACTGAATCCAAGAGTCATAAATTACCAAAATCACGAATCTTGAAATTCTAAGTTCAAGATGGTCGTCAAAATCACTTCAAATTCACAACAATATCAGAAAAAAATTTGAAAATTTTCTCAATTTTTGCTCAAGACTAAGAAAACACACTGATTAGGTAACCTAATCTCCCACCCCCAACCTAAAATCTACATTGTCCTCAATGTAAAGGATATAAGCATACAATGTTCATGGAACAATGAAAGTAAATAAGAAGTGATGGGAAGATAGTACCTGGATAACGAATCGAGAGAGATTTTTCAAGGGATTGTAGCATGGACGCCGATCAGCATGAGAGAGAAAGTAAAACAAAAATAAAAAAAATAAAATCCTACCTATACCACTTTCGCAAGTGCTCTCGATTGCATTTAGCGTATGCAATAAGCCTTTAAACCCCTAGGTTATCCCTAGTGGACGAGTTGTAGTCTCGTGAGGGTTTGCAGTAATGTTACCCACAAATATTGAATCGATCATGCCGCAAGGTTCTCCTTCCGGCCAATATCTTGATAAGTTTCTTAGTAAGTTCCTCAACAGGATCATCCAAAAGCCCTTTTTGTAATAGGCTTGGGTGCCCTGGGGTATGACTTTCCAAAGAGACTTATGTACCTCATAAGAAATCTTCCATTGAATTGCTTGAGGTATCTGTAATATATGCGATTCACCTATGACAGAAGAAGTTTCAATGTTAGTATCGCATGATGAATCAGATACTACAAATAAATAAAGTTTAGAAAACTTTCTAAGAAGTAATGTAGTCTCAACACATTCCGAAGCTCCAAACTTTGGTTGGATTTTCAGCTCCTCTTCCTTTACTAGTAGACGTTTAGGATCAAGGGAAGAGAGGGTTTCAGAATAAGGGTTCATTCGGTCAGTGATGACTACCGAGATGTTGTCTCGCAAGGCATCCACTTTGTCTTTTAACATGGGATCGTTTGAAACTGCAAACTGTGCCAAGAAATCCCACAAGTTGGAAAATTCAGATGAGCGTGACTCATTTTTGTCATTGAAGTCCGTGATGATCTGCCCAAGGGATCCATTATCCTTGAAAATGGATGGATGTATGCTCTCTTGCTCTAGTCCTGCACAGACAGATTGAAAATCAATCAGAGAAGCATCGATGTGATCACTCTGTTCATTGAAATTACTCAATTGAGGCGTTGAATTATCAAATGTGTGCAGCTCAGATGGTGGCCTCAACTGAGTGGTTTCAAATTCCAGAGTCGTAGCAGGCAACTCCTCCTTCTCCCGAATCATATTATCATTCAATTCAGGGGAGTAGTCTAAATATATTTCACAAGAGTTAGAAGGGTCGGTCGTAAGGGGCTCATCCTCCACCTTTAAATCAAACGTATCAGGTGAGGGGAGTGACTCATTATGACTGACCACTTCGTGTACATCTTGATCATTGATCTGTACCAAATTTGAGAGGGATTCCATAGGAACTATGGGTGCACATTCAGGATCATCATCCTGACACGCATTATCATCTAGTTCCGTGCAGTGCACAGTTGGGATGGGATCGCCTTCCTCACATTTTATTCCTAAATTCGGTTGAGGTTTGAATAAACTGACCTCCTCATCATTGAAATCCTGCGTGTCATGTAAGGAAGATGTGTCATCATCAATGTATTTAAAAGACACCAATGTATCTTCACCATTATTTCGAACAGTCATCGAGATCGACTCCTCAGGAAATTGAACCACATGCTCATTAAGGGAATCCCACTCCTCATTCCAAATTTCAGATTCTTTTAAAAGTGAATGCGGATCACTTTTCTTGCATTGTATTTCTGGATTGGGTTGGGGCTGAGACGACCTAGCCTCCATTAGCCTATCAAGGCGTGATTCAAGCGCTTCTACTAATTTCCTCATGCCAGTAATATAGTCTGTATAGCTCGGAGATAACTCCTCCTAGATCGTTTCAGGTGGATATTCATAAGTGGTTGATCCACGGGAGTTATTACCGTGATATTTTACTAGCTCATCTTCGAAATATTTCTGTTTCCACTGGTTAGAATCATACAGGTCATCTGTCGGGAGTTGATAAGCATCATCATTCCAATAATCACGTAATGTTCTCTTAACTCGTGGAATGCAATTATTCTCCCGTAGATAATCACCAAAAGTCTTCTTAATCGGTGGAGCATCATATTCCGATTGGTTCTTGAAGATATTTTCAGAAAAATTTTGAGACATAGGTTGTTTTCCATAAGCTATCTCGACATACGGACGCGTCCAGTCATTCATATACATGATGAAACCCTTAATCTGAATCTAATCCTAAAGAATAGAAGAAAAGATCCTACAGTAATATGGAAAGTAGGTAGAGGAGAAGTTAGAGAAAAGTTACCAGATTGGAGTACTATGTTAAGATCCTGTAAAATAAAATAAAACACGTTAGTTTCTAAAAAGAGCAAGTCTAGGATTAGAAAATCTCTAAGAATAAAACCCTAATTCTAAAATTAGAAAAAATAAAGAAATTAGAAAGATATCACCAAATTAGAAGTTTCTATCTCAAAATCCTACAAAACAGGAAAGACAGGTTAGTTCTAAAAAATCAGGAAAATCTAAACCTAAAACTAAAGTTAGTAAAAATCGTAATCTTAAACTAATTCTAAAACTAATTAATTTCAGAAAAATGTAGCCGACAGTCCCTGGCAACGGCGCCAAAAACTTGTTCACTCCCCAAGTGCAGAGTTGTGATGTAGTAATAAACTCGGTAAGACCGAGGTCGAATCCCAAGGGACTAAAACTTGTACGTAATCTAAAACTAATTAGATCTAGAACTAGAATGAGATGAAATTTAAATCAACTAGAAATTAAGGAATAATTGTGAAACTATTATCTAAAACTTAGGAGAAATCAGAGATAGGGAAACTAGGGATTCAGAGGATCCACTTGTAGAGATCAGGGAGATCTTATGCCTGCTTCAAGATTATGGAAATTAACTGAACTGTCGTTGATGGAGTTTTAAAGAGATGAAAGGTATATGTAATATTTGACCCTCAACAGCAGTGGACGGTGGAACCCACCATGGTTATGTGTTTTATCCACATCGTTCACACTTGGATGGTGGGACCCACCATGATGCATGTGTTGCATCCAAACAGCCCAACCATTTGGCCAGCTTGTCTCACAGGCTTGAGACTAAAAATAAGACAGATCTAGGGTCAGGTGGACCACATTATAGAAAACAATGGGTTTGAACGTCCACCATTAAACCCTTGGGTTTCCAAATTTGGACCAATATGATATTTATTTTTCCTCTTAATCCAGGTCTTTAAGACCTTATGATCAGATTAGATGGGGCATGAATGATACGGGGGCCTTGAGGATTTTAATGGTGGAAATCATTATCACCACTTATAATTGGGTATGGCCCATTTGATATACATGGGGCCCATTGGTGTAGCCCATTTCATATGCAGATGGCCCTTGTGATGTGGCCCACTTATCAAATTTATGGCCCATTGTGGAGGCCCACCTTGATGTGTATGAGGCCATTGTTGAGGCCCTCTTTGATATGAATGTAAGGGCCATGTTATGAGGCACATTGTGATGTATTCGAGGCCCATGGGTTATGGCTCATTGCAATGTACATAAGGCTCATTGGTGTGGCCCACTTGATCAATACATGGCCCATGTGATGCAGCCCATTTGATGTGTCTAAGGCCCATGGGTCAAGGCCCAATGTGATGTCCTTAGGGTGCATTAAAATGTGCGATTCCTCCATGGTTTGTGTAAAGATGTTTTATAGCGGGTCATGCCTTGGGAGCAATGTTGGTTTGACGTCTACATTGTAAGATTAATGTTGGTTAAATGTCCGCATTATAACTCTCTCTAGGGTCCGCTAATAGGCCTATAGTTGTTACGTGTAGGCCGTCTAGGCCCATCTTTTTTGTGAGGATAGTTCATTACTTTATAACATGCTTAGTATAATCTTATGACTCATGCCTATACGCATCATATGTATGTTTGATATGACGAATGTTTGATCATAACATAAGCCAGTTGGGCTGAGACATTTACGAGACTCCTTATGAGACAGAGTGCCCCACATGATCGCATGGTACACGCTGGATTACTGAATGATTTGACGGTGTGATTCATGCATCTTACATTTGTGTGTCATGATCATTGTACGCCCTAGTGACATCAGGATCGTGGCTCCACAGACACATCATGAATGACCGTATCGGATACCTAAATAATTTGGTTCTAGCATTGTGGGCACTTAGAATGTCCTTGGGTGAAAGTCCCAGAATCTTTTTGGTACCAGGAGTTGCTCCAACGTCTAGACCGAGTGGATACACGAGCACCCAAGTACCGAATACTGGTTGGTTGCATCTCCCACTATGTCGTGGTCGGTTGGAAGGGGGTGTGGCCTTATTCACCCGAGTGAGGAGGCTATAAGCTAGGCTGAGTTTGGCCAGTTCATAAATGAGTCCGCTATCGACGAGCCGGGTAGGTATTGACAGATTCTGGTTAGGCGGATAGTGAGGTTTATTTCGCTTACTTGACTGTGCAGTTAGGGAAGGATGCAGTCAGTGTGAAGTGATTAGACCCCGGTGATATCACAGAGAGGAACTGTATTAATATATGTGGCTATACCAGTAGGCATGAGGGAGTATGTCGGTGAGGGCATCCATCATGTCATTTCATGCTTGCATTAATCACAGTGTTTAGGAATGTTTGTTTTGCTTTCTTTACCATTATCGCTTGATTGAGTTGATAACATGCTAACCTTTACTTTATGATTCCACTGAGTTAGCTACTCATTCTCACGTTACGGGATGGTGTTCCGGACATCCCCCAGTCTCTATTTTAGTTTCAAATGATGCCGATGCTCACGAAGCAGAGCCGGACTTGATAATGATGAGGAGGATCCCTCCTATATGCAGGTTCTGATTGAAGGGGTTACAGGGTTACTGATTAGATGCCAGTACATATGGTATTTTGCCTTTTATTTTCGCACCATGTATATTCTTTTTGCTCATCTTTGGAGTATACGTGTTTATGTTTAAACTGGTAACATGTTCACACTCTGGAGACTCACAACAGTTCATACATTCTATATATCTATCACATTCTTTCGCTTGCTAAATTAACTATCTCTGGAGTATGATATGTTGTTTTGGCTTGATCCACCTCATGTTTTATGAACTATTACTGCTGACATTCATCCATCATTGAAAATGTTGCATAAGTGATGTTCTGGAACTCGGGAGTTAGGTTTCTACCCGACCTCCGATTTTCGGGGTGTTACAGATGGTATCAGAGCATGATTTGGATTAAACCGGACCTGAGTTATGGAAACACGATGCACACCATCGCACTCTGACTTAGGAAGGGGGCGATGGAATCTAGAAACTACATTAGAATCTCAAGTTTCACCGACAGGCAAGATTAACTACCGTAGAATAGCCCATACGTAACCGAGACCATGTGAAATGATCTCATATCCCCACTTCTATTCATTCAAGCTTCCGTCTTCTACACCCATCCACCACTATTCTTTTCAACTCTTCACTTTCTTTATAACCCCCCCTGTGGGCACAGAACCCACACCTTTGAGTCCCATAACCTTCTCAACCTCCAAATGTTGGGACATATAGGGCTCGTTCAATCAACTGCATTAGGTGCGCTTAGGGCGGATGAAATTATAAAAGTAACAATAAATGTATGTGTAAGGTATTGCCCCTAGATTAGGTGTATCCCATGATTTCTAACACCATGCTCAGAATGTATATAATTAAAGGTAAATCCCAGGATTCCTTTCAAATTTCACTTGAAAATTTATCATCATAGGATTTGGAAATCCCATTCCACACTTCCCAACACCACGTTTCCCAACACAAGAATCATTTTACAAAGCCTATAGGATTACATTTTAATCCCCTCCCACCCTCCTCCCAAACTTACCAATTCAGATCTCGAGGTAGGATTAGCAACGAAATCCATATAATACAACTTAGAGTTTTAGACTTAAAGTTGGACTCGTAGACTTCAAAGGATTTGGTGGTGTAGGAAATCCAATAGATTAATAACATGAACCCTAGGACCTTCTTAGCTGGTATGTGAATAGGTGTAGTGCTTGAGCGTAGGTAAATTCAGGTCCGGGCAACTCAAATTCAACTAAACAACTTCTGACCCTAAGTGATAAAACATTTCCTTGTATTAGAAATGATGTCATCTAGCATATAAATGTAGGCTTTAGGATACAACTAGTGGATTACCGCTACTTATAAGTTAAAACTAGACTACTAGTTATACTGAGAAATGTAAAAGACTTAGTTAGTTGACTTGCTTAGGTTGGAGTGAGACCTCATTCCTTCTTTGAATTCCCCTAATGCTTAGAGGCTTCTTAATAACTTTTAGGAAGTTTGTTGACTTAGAACCATTCACGTTCAAGGAAAACTTCTAAATCCCTTAGAATTGATGTTAGGTCAAATCAATACACCCCCTAGAATTATCTTCCCAAGGACTTAATACAATCGAGAACACAGAGTAGAAGAACTGTATATAAGCGAAGTATTCGCGGTTTGAATTGACTTCTCAATCCTGGTAGTTGCCAATAAATTCAATGCTCTGATCAAGAAGAAGATCGGCATCGACTCGGATTAAGAACTGATACAACAAATTTTCTATCCTAATTAGACAGAAGGTCAATGTATCCGGCTCAGACCCACTACGCAACTTTTCTTTCATGTTGGCCCGACCACCTACAAGCAAAAGTTTGTTATTTCGCCCTTGGAAAGTGTTAAGAACATATAGCCAATAGGGTATAGGTATCTTTCCACAAAGCTCTCACCCGTCCCTGGAATTAACCACAACACTCATGATAGGTCCTAAATTACGCCTCGTTTCGATATACGGATCGAGACATAGATTCTTGAGCCTTAAGTAGAACTTTATTTTTTAGGGGGGTAGAACGTATTGAGTCCAATCTAATTAGGTCAGCTAATACAGCCGTTAGATCAGAGTGGCGCAGCAGAAGCGTAGTTGGCCCCTTCCCCACTGGCCCAGGATCGAAAGAAATCGGTCTAGGTTAGACGAAAAGATATAAACCCTTAACTCCCACCATGGATATAAATTAAGACGAGGACTCTTTAGACCAAGACCCAAATAGAAAATTTGAACCTTAAAGTGATGGACATTCCCTAAGCTTTTATAGTGATCGGACTACGGAGTTACTGAATTATACAACTGTGAAATATTCGCAACTTGACCCAAATCCTCAATCCTAGACGACTACCAATGGACTCACTGCTTAGCCGAGCAGAAGACCAGGATCCACCAGGATTAGGAAGGGATACAATGTTGTCTACCCTGGCCAGGCGAACATTCGACGTATCGGGATCAAGCCCACTACAACCGTCTCTCTGTACTGGTCAACCAGTGAAAATATATATCTTACTCTAAGTAGATGAGAATTGTTGCCAAGATGCCAAACAGGTAAGGAAATAAATTGTAGCAAACCGTTAGGGTATAAGTAATGCATAAAGAAGTAAGTTTTAAGGGGGGTAGACCAAAAGGAACCAGACTTATATAGATCGTATACACCCTGTCATGTATAGAAACATGAAATCAACAAAACTTAGGTGGAGAAAATGATTAATCTTTCCTTATTACCCTTAGACAAATTTTGGGGATGAAATTTTATTTTAAGAGGGGTAGATTGTAACACCTCGGATTTTTGCCAACCTGGAGTTAGACGTCCTTAGGCAATGGGTCAACCATAACACTCTTAAAGCTCAATCCTAAAGCCAAAGAAATCACTTTTCAACCCATTTCCTTCAAACTCTCACCTTTCACCACCCATTCTTCAACTTCTCTAAGTACTTTCATATTAGACACGAATCCTCAAGTTTAAATAGTGAAGAACTATACTTAAACTAAAACTCACTGTAAACGGTCACCGAGATCGAGTCCGTGCACACTCCTGATCACACCCAACGACCCCAAATCACTTCTAAACCGTCAATCGAAGGGTTTAGGCCATGTTTCATTCCATTCCAAACCTAAAAATGAATGTCCTTGGGTTGTGGGCCAACCACAACCCTTACACTCAATCTCAAGGCCCAAAAACCCATTTTCATCTAATTCCTTCAGAATCTCTCCTTTCACCACCCCATTCTTTAACTTTTTCTAAGTCCTTTCACACTAGATATAAATCCTAGTGTGTAAATGATGCAGAATCATTCTTAAGAAAAAATTTACTACAAATAGTAAATATATGTATAAATTGGACTTCCGATCATTCCAATCATGGAATCTCATGGAATAAATGGGTTAGTTGGATGGATTAACCTCTCCCACCCTAAAATCATATGCTACATGATGCATAAAATAATTTCAATTTACAAAATGACCCGAAATAGTATGAAACGGAGTCGTGGGCCTACCCACGTTAATCCATAATGATCTAAGGTGGGCCCCACATACATTTGGGACCTAGGGGACAGGGGGACCACGCCCCATAGGCCGGGCCTCACCGGATTTGACTTTAGCCGGTGAGGACCTCGCCAGTTCGGGGAGGCCTCGTCGTACAACGGGCCCCATTCGGTTGGGGCTTAGGGCCGGAGGTGTTTGGGTGTTAGGGTAGCCCCGTGGCATGTGGGCCGTCCGTTAAAACCCCTCCAATCTAGTACTTCCTTCATAAAGTGACCCCCCAAGCTCTCCTTTCTCCCCCAAACGTCTGATTTTTGGCAAAAATCACCCCTTCAAACTCTTTCTTCTTCTGCTTCCAAGTACCCCCACTCCACCCTTCAAATCTCATCTCAAACAAAAATCAATAAAAGCTACTTCCTTTAGAAATCTAACGAGAATTAACTAGCGCTGCACTAGGTGGCCTATGAAATTCTCACCAATCACTTTCAATACGATCTGCTAGAGTCAAAACGTATAGGATAGGTGACGCTACAATACCGTAAAACCTAGGATCAAACTCTATTCCCGATTGCTCTCGGGAGCACCTTGAAACTTTGTATCGGCTTTTGACCGCACGTCGGAAGTCCAATTACCCCGAACTTAGACAATCCTAACCGCCTAGTTAGACTTGACAATCACCTCAAAAATCAAGTCCAGATGATGTCCCACGATGATTTCCTTGAGTCCAGAGTGAAGAGTGTGAAAAATATTAGAAATTAATATAATTTATGAAATCTGGCACTTGTCGCTTACGCGATATTTTCTAAGTGTTCTGACCGTCAGAATTCGATCAAATTTTACCCTCGGATCAGGATAGGTGGCCCTTACATGTCAACGTACTTGTGGCCCTGATCGAGTACCGGTAGTCATCAAACTGAAACTGGTCCGCCACGGTCGATCTGAAAATTTGACCGGACTGAAAACTCTGCCTGACCTAGATCCAATGTCAGAGAGCTTAAGTCCGACCGCACTTAGTAACAGGACCTCCAGAAATGCTCCGTTGGATCAGAACAAGCCCACTTTGGTTATAAAATAAGTATACCTTGGCCCCAAGTCTATTTTCGTCACTTTTTGACTTATAAAAAGGGCTTAAACCCTTGCTCTTTCATTCCATACGAATTTGGAGAGAGGAGAGAAAAGAGAAAGAAAGTGAGGGAGAAGTTGGGGCTTTCTCCTGGGATTCTTCCCTGCTACTTCACGTGCCAGATCCTTCCACCTGCATCACTATTCTGGCGATTCTAACGTCGTTCTAGGTAAGAAAACCCTAACCTCAAGCTTTTTTAGGGATTCCATCGATACAATTAGCACAGTAGTTGATTTGTCTTGTGATATAGGTCGTCATACAGGCGTTGACGAAGCGTAGAGTTTCTATTCGATTCGATACACTTCTACGGCGAAAGGTGCGGATCTTAGACGCTTAGATTAAATATTTTCAAAGCTTTTAATGCCGTTTAATGGTAGATTGCTGACAAGAACATTGTTTAACATGTAGAACTTGCTGTCCGTTTTCCATTTCGTATACGTACAGAAAATATGAGATTTAGGGTATTTTAGGTATTTGTAGGAAATACTGTATACATACGTATTTTTCCGATGTGATTGCCATGAGTATCTATCGTGTACCTATACTAGTTATACATGTATGATCTATTTGGCGAAGAGATTCGCCCTAATGCACATATTGGCCGACATATGATATGTAGACTAATGTGCGTAGACTAAGTGTTTGTTGAAATGCCTAAATCAATATGATTTATGCCTGCCATATGTTTTAAATGTAAGAACATGATTGTTTTGTATTAGACATCTCCTTGATATAAGGATCTGTCATATTATATGTTGAAATCAACATACGTCAAGTAAGTTGGAGTTGTGTAGTCTAAGTGTTTGTATAAATGTATGTATTAGTAAGTATTGAGTAAATAGTGTTGTAGATTAGCGTTGAGACTGGATTCTCAACTAATTTGATGATGTACATGAATTCCTCCATGCTTGTTGTATTGAATTGATTACCTTATGTTTGAAATACTCATATATGGTTAATTGCTTATGATGTATGTTATAACATGCTGATAACATGCTGGAATGTCTTGTATTTCGATTCTGTTCTCTCACGTGATTATTGATTCACATTACATGTGCTTGGGGCTATACTCTAGTCCAAGCAGTGGGTAACAGTTTAGAATTCGTGGTTGGATTCTATTTGTCATGAAGGATGTGTATGGCGAACCTGAGTCGTACTAGAGTCGTCGACAGTGGTTAGGTCATACGAAGTGCTTGTGCACTTCATGTCGGTCGATTCAACATGCGCTCATACTAGTCGGACTCATCAAGTAACCCGACTGACCATTGTATGTTCACCTTGTATTCATCATAACTGCTTGAACCTAGGGTACTAAACTTACCATTGGAAAGCCCATCTAACCTTGGTGCCTCGATCTTCTAAGACTCATGAGCCGGGCATGGTGGTATGGGACACCGTGGTCGAGCTGTCGACCTACGCTGGGGCCACAAACCTCCCCGTAGTGACCAGTGAGTACCCTACTCTGAGCAGATTATGGTGGTATCGGACACTATATTCTTGCTATCATCCTACATTGATAAGGTGATGGGAGAGTGGAGCAACGAGTGCGAGCAACAGCCCTGACAGCCCTTTGTAGTGACCTTGAGTTTATCCTAACACCGCATGGGGGCGACGAGTCCTGATACAGTTTTAAGGATATAAACTAGGCCTGTATTGATAAGGTGATGGGGGAGCGGAGCAACGAGTGCGTGCAACAGCCCTGACAGCCCTTGCAGCGACCTAGAAATATATCATCGTATGAGATTACTAGGAGTGACGACCCTAGATAGGATCATTGTTTGGGTATTGATATAAGGGAGGTACCTTAGTTTCCCAATCCTGCTGTATGAAAAGGACTAATAATAACTCGATAATCATATTCATATCGCACTGCATGTGCCTGGAAGATGTGGAGCACTGTGGGAAGAAAGTATGCCGTGGGAGTAAGATGGTGCCGCATGAGGGAGTATGTCGGTGAGGGTATCCATCATGTCATTTCATGCTTGCATTAATCACAGTGTTTAGGAATGTTTGTTTTGCTTTCTTTACCATTATCGGTTGATTGAGTTGATAACATGCTAACCTTTGCTTTATGATTCTACTGAGTTAGCTACTCATTCCCACGTTACGGGATGATGTTCCGGACACCCACCAGTTCCTATTTTAGTTTCAGATGATGGCGATGCTCGTGAAGCAGAGCCAGACTTGATGATGATGAGGAGGATCCATCCTATATGCAGGTTCTGATTGACGGGGTTACAGGGTTACTGATTAGATGCCAGTACACGTGGTATTTTTCCTTTTATTTTCGCACTATGTATATTCTTTTTTCTCATCTTTGGAGTATACGTGTTTACGCTTAACCTGGTAATATGTTCACACTCTAGAGACTCACAACAGTTCATACATTCTATATATCTATCACATTCTTTTGCTTGCTAAATTAACTGTCTCTAGAGTATGATATGTTGTTTTGGCTTGATCCACCTCATGTTTTATGTACTATTACCGTCGACATTCATCCATCATTAAAAATATTGCATAAGTGATGTTCTGAAACTCGGGAGTTGGGTTTCTACCCGACCCCTGATTTTTGAGGTGTTACAAGTACACTCTATGCCAGCTTGCCGTCCCTATCCAAACGTACAACTAGGAGAGAAGAAGAGACCTCACTATCCGCCTCCCAATATCGGGCTCAGCTCGTCGATAGCGGACAGATTCCTCAAGCTGGTCAAACTCAACCTAGAAGTTGCCCCCTCACTCAGGTAGGTAAGGTCACACCCCTTTCCAACCGACCATGATAGAGTGGGAGACGCGGCCTACTGGTATACCGCCCTCGCGCGCTCGTGTATCCACTCGGTCTCGTTGTTGAAGTCATCCTCTGGTACCATCGAATTTAGAGATTTTCATCCAGGGACATCTATGGCGCCCGTATGCTAAAACCAAACATTTTTGGTATCCAATCCAGCCACCCACGATGCATCTGTGGAGGCTATGGCCCTGATGTCGCTAGGGCATACAATAATCACAATCCTACAAATGTAAGTGCATGAGTTACACTACCAGTCATGCAACAGTCCTACGTGTACCATGCACTCATGTAGGGAAACTCCGCTTACCATGGAGCCCATAAACAGTTAGCCCGAAGGCATATGCTATGATCAGTCACTTCTCATATCAGTCATACATATGATGCGTATGATAATAAATCATGAATCTATACTAAACATGTATATAGAGATAGGCTCTGCGTATAACTGAGATGGGCCGAGATAGCCTACTTACTACAAGTATGGGCCTATTAGTGGGCCTTAGGGAGGGTGACAATGCGGGCATTTAACCGACGTCATCCTTACAATGTGGGCATCTAACCATCATTGTTCCCAAGACATTACTTACTATAAATAGCATTATATGCCATGAAGGGATCACGCATTGCAATGGACCTAGTTGCACCCAATTAGGCCTTAAGTACATCAATTGGGCCGTATCATATGGGCTTTACATTCATCAAATGGATCACCTCAATGATCCTCACCAATGGGCCTTAGGTCCTTTGCAATGAGTCGTAACCCATGGGCCTATGCATTAAAAATGAGCCCAATCACATGAGCTTTATGTACATCAAATGGACCTAATCACATAGGCCTTATATATACCAAGGTGGGTCTCAACAATGGGCCACAAATACATCGCCTACACACATGGGCCCATAAATAACAAAGTGGGCCTCGAATAAGATGAACAACATGGATATAGAATATATGGACAGAATCGATGAAATACAAGTATCATGGTGGGGTCGCTCTCATAATGGGGTGGCCACCGAAATGTTTATTTTCCACTCAACCCGTAATCAGTTCACACAGCCATGGAGCCCAAAAAAAATGTTTGGTTTCCATACAACCTGTTGATATGGTCACATGACCATGGGGCCCCATCATAATATTTATTTTCCATCCAATCTATTCATAAAGTCACATGGACCAAGGAAGCTCACCATAATATTTATTTTCCATCCAACCTATTCATAAGGTCAAGTGGACCATGGGCCCATTGAAAATGCTTATTTGCCATACAATCTATCCATAAGGTCACATGGACAGGGAGGGCCCACTGTAATATTTATTTTCCATCCAACCTTTTAATATGGTCAAGCAGTTAGGGGGCCCACTATGATATTCATCTGACATCTAATCTATTTAAAAAAAATCACGTGGACCTGGGAAAGCTGGGGTCCACTGGAATGTTTAGTTTGACATCCAACCTGTTCATATGATCACGTGGGCCAGTGCCCACCGTGATGTTCATTTGCCACCCAATCTATTTACAGGGCCACACGGTCAGGGGAGGGGCCCACCGTGATATGTACTTGACATCCAATCTGTTAATAGGGTCACACATACGTGGAGCCCTTTGTAATGTTTATTTGCCATACAACATGGCCAGGGGCCCACCGTAATGTTTATTGCCATCCAAACCTATTCATAACGTCACATGGGCCAGAGGCCCACTGTGATGGACGACGTTGACACAATACATACACTAGGTGGGGCCCACGGCCACGCCAGAACGCCTGTTGGGCGCTGGCACGTCCCCAGCAGCAGTGTGGGCCCACTGTAATGTTTATTTTTCACCCGACCTGTTGATTGGGTCAGGGAGCCCACGGTGATTGGGTCCATGAATCCAGTCCATCCATTATGTGTGTCCCACCTGGCTGAAGGTTCAAACCAAGTTTTAGCCTCATCCAGATTTCAGGTAGGCCCCACTAAATGATTTTATATGTTTTAGGCATGTCTTCACATGATTTTAAATGGTATGGCCCACCTGAGTTTCGCTTACGGCTGATTTTTGGGGACACCCCATAGGTAAAGGGGACCCATCAAATGCCGGTCCGTCCGCCCATTAGCATCCAGCGCAGGACGTTCCTGCGGCCTGGCGTGTCAGCGGCAGTAGCAGAAGCTGCTGCCAATATATATATATATATATATATATATATTGAAATCGAATGTTTTTGTGGTTTTTCCCAAGTGGGGCCCACATCAGATGGATCCACACTGTTCATTGGATTTCATGCCTCAAGACAAACCATTTGAGTCTAATATGCAGTGTATTTGGCGAGTAAAGAAAGATATCCAGCGGGTTTCAATGGTAAACACGACTATTACTATGGCATGGCCCGCTTGATTTTTGGATCGGCCTCATATTTTGGCTCAACGCCTAAATCTATCTAAGGAAGAGGATGGACAGCTTGGATTAGGCATATGCATCAAGGTGGGGCCTGCATGAGTGGCCCCCCATTTCCCTTTCTTTCTTTTTTTTTTAAAGGAACGTGCGATGTTAACGCTGCCAGTCCAGCGTCCAGAGACGCTGGACGGCGTGCTAAAACAGGTTCAATATGGTGGGTCCCATAGGGACATGGCCCACCTGATGTATGTATACGTATATACACACATATATGTATATATATATATATATATATATATATATATATATATATATATATATATATATATATATATATATATATAATACAATGTACCATACAATTTAGGTCATCTCACCTAAAATGTGATGGGCCACCCATTTGATAGATGGAGTTGATTTAGCACAACTTGGTGGGGCCCACCACATTCAAGGGAGAGAAAAGAGGGAGGTAGAGAGAGATATATGGTGAGATGGAGGGACCCCGCCACTATGGGCCCCTCTCTACATTGGATACATTAATTTGGGTCCCACAACAAGTGGCCCTAAAAAAAATATGAATTAACGGTGGATCACCCACCTCTAAGCCTCCTCCTTACTCCCATAGCCTCCTTAGCTCCTTTGCTTGACTTTTAACGGTGGTAGATGATGAATCAACGGTTGAGATGAGAGAGTAGGAAAGGTGGGCCACACTTGGCATTTGGGAGAGGGAGAGAAAGCTTGGACGTGTGAAATTTTTTTGAGTTGCTTGGGAGTTGCTTGGAGAAATTGAGAGAGAAAGAGTGAAGTGATGGGATGATATGGGATAGGTGAAGTGTGATGGGTGATGGGTTTGGTGATGGATGAGGTGATGTGAAAGTTAACTTTGGGTTTGCTTGTGTAAGAGAAAGGTATGGGTTGATGTACTTGACTTGATGTATGATGTGTACTTGATTGATGGGATTGATTGATTGATCGATGGGACATCTCGTAGAGATTCCCTCGTAATCCGTAACGTGCGGTGTTTCTTCAAATTGAACGCGACCTTATATCTTCTACCCTGGGTATCGGGTCTGTGCGCGAGTCACGGCGTTAGAACTGCGGGGACGGCGCGGTCGCTAAGGTACAGGTTTCGGGTCAAGTTGACTCTGATATGCGGGACTCGGCTTAGGTTCACGCGTAAACATTGAATACAGGTCAAAGATTGCCAGAATTCGACCAGAAGGACAGCAGAAGAATACAAAATGGTACGGTCTAGGATACATGTCTTACACTCTAAGCTTTTGTAAGCTTATGCACGATAGATGCGTGCAGGTGGCGTTGGATCGCAACAGCGCTAAGGCGGGAGCACGCATCAACATATTTTGGAGTTTTTGATCACCTTGTATTTCCCTTTCCGCATTGTATATAAAGTTTTTAGTATAGTGAATATGTGGTGATGTTGTTTTGTGACTTGGTTATGCTTGTGATTATGTTCCATTACAAAAAAAAAAAATTCACATTGAAAATCTTCCTTATAGGATCCCAGGATCGGAATCTGGCATGTGAGTTTCGGGATCCGAGAATGGAGCACTACGGAAGCTATTGGTGCCGGATTCGGCGATCGAAAATTTTGTGAGCCCGTTTTCCAAGTTTGGGGCGTGACAATCTTGGCCATGAAATTGTTCATGAACCGCTCTACATCAATGGTGTATTTATTTTATCCACGCTACTCATTCATTTTGCCACCTCATGTTAAGGGCACTAGTAAAAAATAAGGCAAGTAAAAAAATTAAGGTAAATCTATAGCTCAACCAGGCAACACAACGGAAAAAGTGGGAATTGAACTCTTACCATTGCAAACTTCTTGGGAGCTATATGTGCTTTCATTTCATCTAAGTTGTGTGACTTTATGAACAGGTTCCATGACCAATAAAGATCACTATGGGTCCTAACAAGGTTTTAACTGTGGATGTCATTTTCCTCACTATTTTTTAAGGTTTGGTATACTTGAGCTCTGGACTAGACCCATTTACTAAAATAATTTGGAAAAATGATTAGACAACATCGATAAACATACATCACGGTGGGTCTCACAAAGCTTTGATACCAAGCTAGCCGGCTAGTGCTAGGGTAACCAGCTAAACCGATCATTGCCTCTCTCTCTCTCTCTCTCTCTTATGTAAGACTATATGGGAATTCATCCTGTTGTCAGCGTAACATCAATAACATCGATAAATCCTCTCCATCCATTAGCTCGACCAGAGCCAAAATCAGCAATAATATTCAAAGCTCAAGTTAGACACACCCACCAGAGCCAAAATCAGCAATAATATTAAAAGCTCAAGTTAGCCACACCCATTACAACAATTCAAACCTTTTGCAACAAGTCAACTCGTCGTTAAAAACTCCAAACTCGTCGCTAAAAACTTTTTGTGACAAGTGTTGCTCATCGCCAAGTTTGCTGTAAATACGTCACCAATGACTCAATTATTTGCAACGACCTAATAACTTGTCACAAAATATCTCTAATTAGAGATGAGTTAACATGTCACCATTGCATATCGTAAAACGCCGCTAAAAACGAAACTCGTCACGAATAAAGAAGTTTTGCGACGAGTCCTCGTCGTCGCTAATAACCCCATACTTGTCACAAAAGTATTTTTGCAACAAGTGTTACTTATCACCAATTTTGTCGCAAATACTAATTATTTATGATGAATTAATAAATTGTCGCTAAATATAGCTTATTTGCGACAAGTTTACACATCATCATTACATATCATAAAATATTGTTAAACAAAGCCTTTGTGGCGACGAGTGTTAATCATTGCTAATTTTGTCATAAATTCTATTTAGTGACAAAAAAACAAATAGTCACCAATGAGTTAATTATTTGCCGCGACCTAACAAATTATTACAAAAATTAACGATGAGTTGACACATTGCCATTACATATCACTAAACTTAAAACTCATCGCAAATAAAGACTTTGTGCTATAAATCTACTCGTCGCTAAAAATCCCAAACACGTCACCAAATACTTTTGTCAACGAGTATTGGTCGTTGTGAATTATATTGATTTATTTATTAGCGACAAGTAAAAGTTGTCCCTAATACAATTATTTTTTAAAATATATTTTTTTCCATTTGAACTAACTAATCGAACAAAATAACTTGTATTAATCAATATTCATCATTATTCATTGAAATATAAAAATAATTTATTTAAATTAAAACCAAATTTATAATTATTTAGAACAAAAAAAAAGTACACATATCCAAATTGTCGAATAAAAATCAATAAAATATAGGTATATAAAAAAAGAAATGTGCGTCCTTGATAATGTAGTGGAGTATAAGAAGATTGCACCAGCCTGTAAGAAAATCTATAAAATAATTAAAATAAAATACGATTAGTGACTATTGTACACTAATTGCATAATTTAAATGTGACATTCAACTTACCATTGAGGATGTGATTAGGGTTGCTCTGATATGAGGGTACGCACTATCTCCTCAACTAAGCTTGACGCGTCTACATATCATTTATTGTCCTCTATATGACCTGCACCTCAGTCCTAAGCTATTGCCTCTACCTGCTCGGCCCTCCTCATAGCCTTATTCACATCCAGTTACCTTCACGTAGGTACATATTCACAAGAACAAAATCATCTGTGCTTATTATTTCATCAAGACATAAAATTGAACTAATTTCCAATGCCCTCTCAAATGGGAGTTTATTACATTATTCAAAGTGTGTAGCGGAAAATAAATAAAACTAAACATATAGTTATCTCCTCCTTTATTAAGAATAATCTTTCAAAGAGAGATTTTCATTCGTATCTTAAATCTGTACATCACCTGCATCATCTGTATGGTTGGAGATGGTCAATGCCCTACTCATAGTGATGGTTATTCTTTAAGTTTAACAACAATTCAAGAGATTTATAAGAATAATGTGAGATTTTTGATATGTCTCATACTTCACCACTATGAGTGGTATCAATATGTGCAACCAATATATATAAATGTATGCCTAGTAAAGTGTGTGCGGTCCATCTTACATAGTGATCATTACAATGTGGAATACAATTCATAGAAAACCTGACTCGTCTCGCATCTCATAAATGGAGATTCGTTGGCATGTTTAATACTATCGTGGATTTACGTGAACACCTCAAGATGGCAAAATATAGGGATCAGATGAATTACATGACACGATTTGTTTATGGAGCGACTATTTGCGACATCCAATCCCGAAAGTAATGTAACATGCATTGCGGATTAGTTACATAGATTTGTGTAGCACTACACAAAATTCATAGAATTATGCGTCGACCAAGAGGGTCATTACCCAGAGCACATTACATTCATGATATAATATATGAATTACTAGATGTGAGAACTCTAACACATCACTTGTATCAATAGAGAAATAAGTCAAACTATGAGGGTTTTAGAATTCTAAGACATGCCCAAGCCATAAAGAGAGGTATCACAAAGTTAACCTAATAAAGGAGAATAGTAGCAATAAGCTAACTCAATAAAATAGAATAGTAATAAATAGTTTAACTTAATAAAAATAAGGAGAGAGGAACAAAAGGCCAACTCAATATGTAGTGGAAGCACGCATTATTTTTAAAATTGACAAAGGGCAAGGCTTGTATTCATCACCCCACATAAATTCATAAAAATCACTCATAATTAAAATCATAAATTTCAAAATGATAAATAATTGATAACGGTCGATCAATCAATTGCATGAAAAATTACGGTAATATGAAAGTATGCAAAAATAAGATAAATCATATTAACTCAAATTAATATAAGTTTTAAAGGAATCCCTCACCTTAGCCTTAGATCTAAACTCTAGGTAGATCTCGATGTAGGAAATCTTTTACATAAACCACGACATCACTTGAGTAAGAGAGAGACACCATTCATGTGGAGAAGGAATAGGAAGATGACATCTAGGCTTTCTCTTTCTCTTTCTCTTTCTCCATTGGGCTTTCTATTTCTCTTTCTTTATTGGGTGTTGGGAGATTAGGCATGTGAGTGGAGAAGGGACGCGCACCCCTTTTATAAAGGAGTGGGCTTATGAGAGGGGGTGTGTTTCACATCCCACTTGGATTGAATTTCTCTAATTTGACCTTTTCTATTGATCTTTCTTTAAATCTAATTCATTTAGTGAGTTGAGGTCGTCGAATAAAGCCAGGGTATATGATTTTTTTGGTGATATGAAATTTAGATTAGCCTATCTTAAAAATTCTTCTAATGGGTGTCAAAATAAACTTGATATCAATTAACAGTCCACACTTAATGATCACGCCCAACTTTAAAAGAAATGTGTAATTAGGATATGTAAATGATTGGACAAAAGTTATTGTTGAGGGTCAAATATTGCATATTAGACCCCAAATATTGTCTGGATTTACGAGCATAATAGTGTTTAATGGCTGATTTAATCATGTTTATGCTGCAGGTTGAATTTAGGAGCTTAAGCTGAAAAAGGATGCTAAAATCTTGGATTTAACACTCTGATGATCACCAAGGCAAGGGATGGACCAAGGGGACCAAGATCGACAAATTTACACGTCAGAGACTCGAGAAAATCGAGAAACTGAAGTTCAAATGGTCCGAAATTGGTCTAGAACATAAGATCATGGGGTTCCCACCATCAGTTCGACTCGAAACTTCATACATGGTCTGAGGGCTATAAATTAACCATACAAGTCAAATTTCATCCATTCGATCCCTGCAGAAGCGGCTCAACGGACAGATCAACCCCTGAAATCATGATTTGGGGCCCACCCATCACCTGGATACACTTCAGATTTGGTCCCAACATGTTAAATGAGATGAAAATGGGAATGAACGGAGTAGATTTCTCACGAGCATCATGCTAGCGCCCGTATATACATCCCATGTACATGGAATACAAGTGCACGAGCCATGCACGGGATCTCCCAAAGTCTACGTCTCCTTCTCCAATTCAAAAATTCCAACAGCGTCTTCACTACGCTGGGAGTTTTTACGTTGTGGGGTCCACTCATCATTGTTTTCGTCGATCTGAACCCTTCATCTGCTCTGGGAGGTGGCCAAGACCTTCGCCTAGGTGGAGAAATTGCAAAATACAGCAAGGGTCAGATCTTAACCGTCCAACGGAGGTTGGATGGTTGTATGATCAGTAGCGTGGGTCACACCAAACTCAATTTGAAACCAGCCGTTTCTCACTGGTTTTGCGACGTGAGTGCAATGGACGCGGTGGATTTCGTTAAAAACAATACTGTGGGGCCCACCATCCATCTCAGCGTCAGCTGCGTACGCTTTGTTTCGCAACAGAGACCTGCGGGCGGAACTGGTGGGCCACTATCAAAGCCTCATGAGGCTGATCCGGACCGTCTATCTTGTCTGTAGCTTATGAAAATACAAAACCCCAAGTTTTGGAGAACTCATGCAAGATGCAGCGTGCACAGGATCATTCATAAGGGAAACCGATTCCTTTTAAAACTGGAGGATCTCGATTGTTCTGTGATCAGAGGCCCACTTTCTGGTGCGATCAGGACCGTGAAAGTGTCTTCCAGGGGACAACCGACCGAGGCTAAGAAGCCTGACCGGTCAGATCATGCATCGGGTTCTCCGTTCGCTATGACAAAATTCCAAACGCAATTTGGTTTGCAATTTTCACTGCATAATGTGCGTACGCTTTATGCACGACTTCTTGCCAGGCTGCTACTGCGTAAAGGCTGTGAAAATGGTCTCCTCTCCACCGACCTGCGGATGACTATAAGAAAGAGAGAGAGAAAGTGAAGGAGGGGGTATCAGATCTTTTGTTGGAGGTTAGCTTGGGACGTAAAACAAAGGGAGACGTGGAGAGAGAGCAAGACAGGAAAGAATTTTAAGTTTTTTTTATTGTCTATGTGTTTTTAAGAGATCCAGACCATCCATGTCTGGCTAAACCTCTTAGCTAGGGCTAAGAGGTGAAGCTTGTAACGTGATGGGAGGACTCATTGCTTGTACCTTTTGATTAGATTAAACTGATATTTGATTTTAGTTAATTAATAGTATGTTTTTAATTTTTAATGGTCTGTTGTGACTGAAATTACAATGGGTCTGCAATGGCTTTGAGCATGTTCCTTTCCTGTATGTTTATGATGTCAGGAAGCCCTATTGTTCACCATAGTCTCCTGGGCATGGTCGGATGATGGTACCCTTCCTAACTTTCATAGCATGTTGATTAGTTGGTAATTAGTTTAATTCTATTGTTTGTCATAGTCTCCTGGGTATGGTTTGGTGATGGAATCCATTCTAATTCATATACCTTTCATCTCTTTAAAACTATATCAAGTAAGTTCAGTTTAATTTCCATGAAATACGCATAAGATCTCCCTGATCTCTACAAGTGGATCCTCTGAATCTCTAGTTTCCTATCTCTGATTTCTTCTACGTTTTAGATAATTATTCCACCATTCTTCTCTAAAATTTAATTAGTTTAGATTTCACCTTATTCTAGTTCTAATTCTACTTAATTTTAGATTACGTACAGTTGTAGTCCCATGGGATTCGACCTCGGTCTTATCGAGTTTATTACTACATCACAACCCTGCACTTGGGGAGTGAACAGTTTTTGGCGCTGTTGCCGGGGACTGACGGCTACGTTTTTCTGAGATTAACTAGTTTTAGTATTAGTTTAAGATTAGGATTTTCTAATTTTAGGTTAGAATTCTTTTTCTGGTTTTAGAAACTAATTTGTTTTCCTGTTTTGTAGGATCCTGACATAAGTTCTAATTTAGTAGTCCCTTTCTAATTTCTCTACTTTTTCTATTTTTAGAATTAGGATTTTAGTTTTAAAATTTTGAATTTTTGTCTTTCCTTTCTAGAAACTAACATTACTTTCTCTTTTAGGATTTCTAATTTAGAACTTTCTAACTTTAGGTTTTCTATTTTTAGAAACTAATTTCTTTTGTTTTTCTTTTTCAGGATCTTAACATAGGAACTTCTCATTTGGTACATTCTTTCTAACTTCTTCTCTTACTTTCCATATTGCTGTAGGACTTTTCTTTTATTATAGGATTAGACTTAGAGTAAGGGTTCTACCATGGAATCGTGGGTACGTGCATACACTGAGATGGATAGGAGATATTGGGGAATGCCTAAGGGTTGTGGAATTCAACGTATACCTCAAGATTTTGTTCCATCACAAACAGATATTGAGAACCGACTGGAACGTTATGTTCCATCAATTAATAGGGCTGTATACGATCGTAATTATGAGAATGAGGATTATTATCAGCCATCATATTCTCCCATGTATGATCAGTATGTCTATAACCAGTGGAAACATCAAAGCTGGGAGATGAACCAACAACATGCTATAAGGATTATCCTCTTGGATACCCTAACATTGAGATCCAACCAGAAACGATCCAAGAAAATTCAATTCAGCATAACATGGAGTGGTTTGCGAAATTCAGAAAAGAAATGAAAGGACTCAATGCGCCCCTTGATAGGATAGAGGAGGCTCGGTCATCCCAGCCACGACTTAATCTAGAAATACAATGCAAGGAAAGTGATCCGCATTCACTTTTGAAAGAATCTAGAATTTGGAATGAGGAGTTGGATTCCGTTAATGAGCATGTGGTTCAATTTTCCGATGAGTCAATCTCGATGACTATTCGAAAGAATGGTGAAGATACATGGGTGTCTTTTAAATACATTGATGATGACACACTTTCCTTACATGACACACATGATTTCAATGATGAGGAGGTTAGTTTATTCGAACCTCAACTAAATTTAGGAATAGAATGTGAGGAAGGTGATCCCATCCCAACTGTGCACTGCACGAAACTAGATGATGATGCATATTGGGATGATTATCCTGAATATGCAGCCACAGTTCCCCTGTAATCCCTCTCAAGTTTGGTCCAGATCTATGATCAAGACGTACACGAAGTGGTCGGTCATAATGAGCCACTCCCATCACCTGATATGTCTGATTTAAAGGTGGAGGATGAGCCCCTTATGACCGACCCTTCTAACCCTTGTGAAACATGTTTGGACCACTCCCCTGAATTGAATGATGATATGATTCAGGAGGAGGAGCTTCCTGCTACGACTCTGTAATTTGAAACCACTCAGTTGAGGCCATCATCTGAGCTGCACACGTTTGACAATTCATTGCCTCAATTGAGTAATTTTAATGAACAGAGTAATCATATCAATGCCTCACTTACTGATTTTCAATTTGTCTGTGCAGGACTGGAGCAAGAGAGCGTACCTCCATCCATTTTCAAGGACAATGGATTCTTTGCGCAGATCATCACAAGCCACAATAAGTCACACTCAGTTGAACTTTCCAACTCTTGGGATTGCTTGGAACACTTTGTAGTTTCAACCGATCCCATGTTAAGAGATAAAGAGGATGCCTTGTGAGACAACATCTCGGTAGTCATCACTAACCGAGAGAACCCTTATTCTGAAATCCTCTCTTCCCCTGATCATAAACGTCTACTAGTAAAGGAAGAGGAGTTGAAAATTGAACCAAACTTTGGAGCTTTGGAATGTGTTGAGACTACATCACTTCTTAGGAAGTTTTCTATACTTTATTTATTTATAGTCTCTGATTCACCATGCGATACTAACGTTGAAACTTCTTCTATCATAGGTGAATCGTATATATTATGGATACCTCAAGTAATTCAATGGAAGATTTCTTATGAGGTATATAAGTCTCTCTGGAAAGTCATGCTCCAGGGCGCCGAAGCCTATTGTAAAAAGGGCTTGTGGATGATCCTGTTGAGGAACTTACTGAGAAACTTATCAAGATATTGGCCGGAAGAGGAACCTTGCGGCATGATCGATTCAATGTTTGTGGGTAACATTACTGCAAACCCTCACGAGACTACAACTCGTCCAATAGGGATAACTTAGGAGTTTAAAGGCTTGTTGCATACGCTAAATGCAATCGAGAGCACTTGCGAAAGTGGTATAGGTAGGATTTTATTTTTGTTATTCTCTCGTACTAACCTGCTCTCTCCCAGTGATCTCTTAAAAAATCTCTCTCGATTCGTTATTCAGGTACTATCTTCCTATCACTTTACTTTCATTGTCCCATGTGCATTGCATGTTATATCTCTTATATTGAGGACAATGTAGATTTTAGGTTGGGGGTGGGAGATTAGGTAACCCAATCAGTATTTTCTTGGTCTTGAGTAAGAATTGTGAAAATTTTTAAAAATTTTTTGAAAATTCTTGTGAATTTGAAGTGATTTTGATGGATATCCTTAATTTAGATTTTCAAGATACGTGATATTGGTATGTATGACTCTTAGATTCAGTATCTATTAGGCTTCACAGTTAAGTTTGAATTGTTTATCCCTGATTAGAAGTTTCAAACATTGATTGAGCCATGATTTCACATGTCACATCTCGCTTCCACATTAAGTTTTCAGTTTGATATTGAAGGGTTAATTTGGTAATCACTAAGCATGTAAGGAACCCGTTTGAAATTTTTCCATCATGATCAATTAAAGAAAAGAAAAATGAAAAAAAGAAGAAGATACATTTAGAAATATTTGGGCGAATAATCCTCACCATAGATTTGTTCCCTATAGGTGTGGAGTTAATTCCCCATGAATGATGTGTGAAAAAGGTCTGGGTGTACAGTCCTCACCATAGGTTTGCTCCCTATAGGTGAGGACTTAATTCCCCTCCTTGACATTACTTTTAATGGAAAAATCAAAGGCTGAAAGAAAGAAAAAGAATGATCTATGAGGTACATTTAGGTTTTGAGTATCCTGAATGCTCTTACTGTTTACCAATGATATCATGGAATAATGAATTGAATCTTAATATTTATAAGCTGAGATTATACTATACACTCATGGAATTCAGTGTTTAGAATTATTCTAATTAATGGATTAATTCCTTGAACTTAATTATGAAGTTTACTGTGTGCTTGAGTCTAGGAGAAAATAATTTCCAACATTCATGAATCTTAGATTTCTCATATCTTGTTCAAAACATCACTGGGTTTTATAAAAATTCTTCTATAATTCTCAACTTATTTTCGAGTATTTTTCTCGGGACTAGCAAAATGCTGGTTGGGGGTTGTGTTGAGGGTCAAATATTGCATATTAGATCCTAGATATTGTCTGGATTTACGAGCATAATAATGTTTAACGGTTGATTTAATCGTGTTTATGCTGCAGGTTGAATTTAGGAGCTTAAGCTGAAAAAGGATGCTAAAAGCTTAGATTTAACACTCTAATGATCACCAAGGCAAGGGATAGACCCAAGGGGACCAAGATCGATAAATTTAAACGTCAGAGACTCGAGAAAATCGAGAAACTGAAGTTCAAATGGCCCGAAATTGGTCTAGAACACAAGATCATGGGGTTCCCACTATCAGTTCGGCTCGAAACTTCATACATGGTCTGAGGGCTATAAATTAACCGTACAAGTCAAATTTCATCCATTCGATCCCTGCAGAAGCGGCTCAACGGACAGATCAACCCCTGAAATCATGATTTGGGCCCCACCCATCACCTGGATACACTTCAAATTTGGTCCCAACATGTTAAATGAGCTGAAAATACGAATGAACGGAGTAGATTTCTCACGAGCATCATGCTAGCGCCCGTATATACGTCGCATGTACATGGAATACAAGTGCACGAGCCATGCACGGGATCTCCCAAAGTCTACGTGTCCTTCTCCAATTCAAAAATTCCAACAGCGTCTTCACTGCGCTGGGAGTTTTTACATTGTGGGGTCCACTCATCATTATTTTCGTCGATCTGAACCATTCATCTGCTCTAGGAGGTGGCCAAGACCTTCGCCTAGGTCAGGAAGCCCTGTTGTTCACCATAGTCTCCTGGGCATGGTCGGATGACGGTACCCTTCCTAACTTTCATAGCATGTTGATTGGTTGGTAATTAGTTTAATTCTATTATTTGCCACAGTCCCCTGGGCATGGTTTGGTGATGGAATCCATTCTAATTCATATACCTTTCATCTCTTTAAAACTATATCAAATAAGTTCAGTTTAATTTTCATGAAATACGCATAAGATCTCCCTAATGTCTACAAGTGGATCCTCTGAATCTCTAGTTTCCTATCTCTGATTTCTTCTACGTTTTAGATAATTATTCCACCATTCTTCTCTAAAATTCAATTAGTTTAGATTTCACCTTATTCTAGTTCAAATTCTACTTAATTTTAGATTACGTACAGTTTCAGTCCCTTGGGATTCGACCTCGGTCTTATCGAGTTTATTACTACATCACAACCCTGCACTTGGGGAGTGAACAGTTATTGGTTGATCGATGGTGAAAAATGCCTAAATATGAAATCTCACCTTTTGTACAAAAAAAAGAATTAAAGTAATGTGGTCATCATTCAATGGTGTAGAATCATAAATCGTGGTCTAAATTTTGTATAATATCGTAGTCATATGAAATCAAATTGTGGTCCAAATTTAAGTTACAATTGATAGTGTATTGTGAGTCAATTAGAAGCTCTAGATTTAGGAACAATTGGTAAGCCTAAAACGGATAATTTCACGGCTAAGTAAAAATAGGTTCTCATATTTCACACTTGGTCTATATGATGAAAAATCTAAGTCATTCATACGAAGAAAAATATCTTACTACAACTACCCATGACTTTTTTTCACTCAATAGACACCAATATCAATGATTAAGGGGCTGATTTGTCAATTGGGCTACTTTTACAATGATCTAAATACTGAAATTTGACATGTATGGTTAATTTATGATAAGTAGACATGGTATAAAATTTTACATGAAACGGATCATGAGAACTATGTGATATAGAATTCAGGGGTATAGGTTAATAACATTAAGTATTTACGATTTTGCCGTCTTTTATTTCTCTAACTTTTATCATCCATAATGTCGGACTACAGCATCCAAATTCACTGAAATTTAACAGATATTTTTTTATTTTTTATTCTCTTTTCATCGCCCCATTTTTGGGACTTGATCGCTTATAGATAACCAAAATACCTTTTTTAATGGGTTATACCACCCCGAGGTCTAACCAACACTTTTGATATATCTAATAGAGAAGTCAGCTGGTAGTTGTGGCATATGCCTTATGATCTTCAAATTGAGCGATTCATTTTAATATTTAGGCGGCCCATTTGAAGGATTCAAATATGATGGACGGTTAGGTGACATGTTAAAAATAGAAAAACTTGATGATAAGTAATCTGATCATGTATGTAGGTGGTTGTATGGTCAATTTTGTAAACGGATAAACATAAATAGATTTTTGGAGTAATTAAGAGGTAGAAAATATATACCATTAGATTCAAGTGACTTATTCACATGCGTAAGTTCCTCAAATTATAATCTTGATGGTGGGTTAAGCATATTCAAAGGTGGTGTTTAAGATGAACAAATCAACATCTCAATTCGATACGTGTACGAGCAGATATAAAGAGCAGGTAGTTACTTTACCATGATTGGGTGGTCCAAACTCAAAGCGGACGGTCATATATCTTTACCTAGTGGTGAATAGTTGATTGAACGATTAGTTATGATAAACAAGTGAGAATACTTGGATATATGTTGATCTTGTTTTAAAATCAATGGTTGAATGACTTGATCAATGGATGAAGATTATTTCCAACGGTCAAATTCAGGTTAGAGAATAAATGTAAGGTTATGATAGGTTAAATTGGTGACACACATGTATATACCAAATTAAATTTCATGGTAACACCTGAGAACTTTCAATATTCAAGTATTGAAAAGTTCAGGGTGTTACAATCTACCCCCCTTAAACAAAATTTTATCTTTGAAATTTAATTACTTCTACCATATACCTGATTTATCTTATTTTTACATACTTTCAAACCACTATAATTTTTCATGTAATTGATTAATTGACCACTATAAATTATGTATCATTTTAGAATTTATGGTTAAGTTATGATTTTAATTATACGTGATTTTTATGAATTTATATAGGGTTATGGATACAAGTTTTGCCCTTTATCAATTTTGAGAGTGACGTATGCTTTCACTCTATATTGAATTCGCCTTTTCCTCATCCTCCCTTATTTTTATTGAGTTAGCTTATTTGTTACTCTTTTCTTTTATTGACTTAGCTTATTGCTACTCTTCTCCTTTATTAGGTTAGCCTTGTGATACCTCCCTTTATGGCTTAAACATGTGTCTTAGAATTTTAAAACCCTCATGGTTTGACTTATTTCTCTACTGATGCAATGTGCTAGAGGTCTTACATCTAATGATTCATATATTTTATCATCGACGTAATGTGCTCTGGGTAGTGACCCTCTTGGTCAACGCATAATTCCATGAATTTTAGGTAGTAGTGCACAAATCAATGTAAGTAATCTACAATGCATGCTACATCACTTCTGGGATCGGATGTCGCAAATAATCGCTCCATAAACAAATCGTGTTATGTAATTCATTCAATCCATGTGTCATGCCGTCCTAAGGTGTTCACATAAATCGACAGCAATGTTAGACACGCCGACGAATCTCCGTACTATGGGATGCGCGGTGAGCCAGGTTTTCTATGAATTATATTTCATATTGTGATGATCACTACGTATGATGGACCGCTCACATTTTGCTAGGCATGCATTCATATATATTCGCATGGGTGTACATGAACTGAGCTAACTCGATAAACTCTCTTGACTTGGCTCGAAAAAAGCTTAATTCGGCTCTGTTTGAAGCTGAGTTTGATCCGAGTTGAGCTATTTTTTGGAGCTCAAAAATGAGTTCAAGTCAAGTTCAAGCTATAGCTCTAACTTGGCTCGACTCGGTTCGATATATAGCTCGAACTTGGCTTGACTCAGTCAGATGGGATAAAAAGAAAAAAAAACCCTAAATCACTTTTACCCTTTCCCTTTTGTTTGAAAAAAACTGCCCGCCTGACCAACAACCCTAACTCTCTGCTTCTCTCACTTTCTATGCTTATCCCGCCTAACCAAGGAACCTCACTCTCTGTCTCTCTCTCTCTGCTCGTCCCGCCTAACTAGCGATCCTAGCCTCTCCCTCTCTCCTCGACGTGCTCAACCAACGACCCTAGTGGCCTAGCCTAGTCCCTACTCCTTGGCCTCTCTCTCTCTCTCTCTCTCTGCTCGACCAGCGACCAAACCTTCATCATCGCCCTACTCAGCTGCCTCCCTGTCCATCTCCTTGCGTTATTTGGTCTCTGATGGTCCCTACCTACTTGTCTGCTCTGCTAGCCCTCTCCTACCTTGGCTGGCCATCTGCAGCCTGCTACTCATCCTCTTCCTTCCACCACTCGACAACCCGACCATTGCCTGCCCTACCCACCGGTAAGCACTCAAACTCGGCTCAAAAGTTCGAGCTCAAACTGGACTCAAAATCTTGAGCTCAAACTTGGCTCGAACTGGTCTTATCTGCCAGCTCAAACCGAGCATGAGCTGGGTGTAACCGAGTCGAGCCAAGCCGAGCCAAACATGAGCTGGGTGTGCTTATTCAAAGTGTGTAGTGGAAAATAAATAAAATTAAACATAAAGTTATCTCCTCCTTTATTTAGAATAATCTTCCTTAGGGAGATTGTCATCTGTATCTTTAATCCGTACATTACTTAATCATTTATAGTTGAAGAGGGTCAATACCCTACTCATAGTGATGGTTATCCTTTAAGAGGGCATTAGACAGTTAGCTAAATTTTGTCTCAATAAAATAATAAGCACAGATGATTTTGATCTCATGAATGTGTACCTTCGTGAAGGTAATTGGATGTGATCTAAATAAAAAAAATAATGTGCAATTTTAAAACATCCAATTATTACTTTATTAACACTTAAAATTCTCGAACACGAGTATGTATTTGACCTGCGAAAACTCAGGGCATTTCATCCTAACCATCCATTATTTCCATATACGCGTTGTTTGTTGATATAGAGCTACATTCGATTGTGCAGACTATGATCCAGTGGTTGTACCACGTGATTTTGTGGGGACCTCTTAACCCTTGACATGAGTAATTTACCATGTCATATGTTATCCTTAAATCCACGTGTGAGGTCATGTTTGTGCTAATTTCAGTGCACCAGAAAAAACTATGCTAAATAAATTTAGACAGTTTGATTGCATCTAAATTTTAATTTATTTTTTAATCACCTTAAAAAGTAAACTATACATCTGAGAGTACTCGTCGATACCTTCAAAACGGGTAGTCGCATGCCTCGATCGGACATCTAGTTGTTGAGATTTTTCTTAAATAAGTTTAGGTGTCCAGGTGCATGCGTTCTACAATTCGAGGTGACGCGCTATGATTTGTGGCCCACTTTCAGGCAATTCGATGATCTCCTTTGGAGAATCTAATTTGATGGGATTATGGTTGCTGGCATCAGTTTCAAAATGTGGAGTCGTTTGCCCTGATCCAAGTACAAGCCATGAAGCTATTAGATCGATGAGATTGATTCTTTACTGAACCATATCTCAAGATCGAGAGATCATATTGAGATGATTTTTTTTTCTGAGTCATATCTTAAATATGCATTTTGATTGGACAACAGATTGGACATTGGGTGTCCATATTTGTTCAGAAAAATCCTGGACTATTCATTGTTAAAAGTTCCCTAAAAACGAACCGTTTTCATCAGATATGTTAGATCTGATTTTAGACTGGGCCCAAACTTGACCCATAGCCCAATTTGCATGTTTTAAAATTTTATGTTGACTCAGATTCGTTCACTGCGTGCTTGATCATGGAGATCTAGTCAGATCAGTACACAGACCTTGATTGGTTGTTTTTGGTAGTTGATTCATGTAGTATCGTTGATCATGTGCATGATTGTAATTTGGATCCCTATTTGATTTTCGATTGTGACCACACATGTGGCATATGTGGAGCCTATACACCCTTGGTGGATGATGGCACCACATGTCCAATCATGATAATCATGTGGGGCCCTTATTTCGATGAGCTTGCCCATGCATTCATGAGAATAACTTGTTCATTCATATTTCTATTTGATCGCCCGGGTACAGGCTTGGCCAAAGATGGGTGGATTGATGGAGTGATAATTTGACCCTGGACACTGAGTGATGTAGTCATTGGATTGCCCAATATATCTCTTTTGTGCGGACATTAGATGTTGGATGGTCTTGATCGCTTGTGCACAATCGAAACATGTGGCATCCACTAGTCAGCCGTTGGGTCCCATATTCCACGTGAAAGTGTTATTCCTTGTGAGGAAGTCTTTAGATGTCTAGGATATGACTTTTGATTATCAAATTTTTCCAAAGTGTAATGTGGACCATTGAGCCCCTATCTTATCTAGATGATGGTTCGCAGGTCGTGTTAGACCCTAGCTGATAATCCCACAGATGTCAACGTGAGTTATGTTATGAGGCATTTGATTGTGTTACATGGATGTTGTTGTTTTGAGACTACATGTCTTAGAGTTTATGTAGGGTGTTATATTGGTTGGCAACTACCTGCCATCATGCACACTCTTCATGGGATGTCAATTTTTGGATGCGTTCTTGAAGTTTTAGGTTATGTTACCCATTGACTGCTTACTGCGGTGGGAGTTGTCGGTCATGCCAGAGACACAATAAGACTGGCTTCATATCTATGTTCCTAAAAGTATCATATTCCTTGATAAAAGATGCAAAAACACAAAACTCTTAAGTCTTATGGTTACAAACATGACAAAGTTTAATATGATTTCTTAGATTGTTTATTCTGAGAAGTTGATGTAGGGAAGGACGTGATGAGGTCGATCACTGTCTTCCTCATGGCATAACTACTCCGAAGCTACAGAGCTCCCTGGACTCTTCACAGAGCTTCCTTGAATTCACAAGGGATAAAAATCGAAATAATTTCTAATAAATTGATTAATAAAAAATAAAATAAAATTACAATCCTTTAAACAATGAGCTAAAACCTATGATGGAGTTTTAGACTCAAACACCCTAAAAACATAACTTACTATAAATAGTAAACTTACTATTTATAGGCGGTCATCATTCTTACTAGACTTCATGATTTTCGGCCAAAAATAGTAAGTTTCCAATTTACCCTAACCATGTTATTCTCCTAATTTTTCTAAGCCCTTTTCATGTTGGGCACGGCTCCTACAACTCAAAGGATAAAAAGTTGTACTCGAAGCAAAACTTACTATTTATAGTAAAAACAAAATAAAAGGGACTTTCGACTATCGATCTGATGGAATCTCATAAATGTGGCATGGGGAACCAAGCTTAACACGGTTGGTTGGCTAAAGTAGCTTCTCCTACCCGAAAATCATATACATATGTTGAAAAACTCATCCCGGTTTTCGAGATACGATTGTTTTAAGGTTATGACGATCCGTAACATTCTTGCCTCTGATCAGGCCTTCCCTGGTCCATCTTTGCCATGAAAGTTTCTACAACCCACTCTACATCAATCCTCTCCACTTCAAAAGAACTCAACCTCAAGTTCTCTTCTAACTTCGGTTAATGATACTCGGTCAGGTCTGTGACCTTGAAAGTATGTGAGATCTCCATGTCATCTGGAAGATCAATAATGTAAGCGTTGTCATTACTCTTTCAAAGGATCAATATCGATCCATTCTTCTTGTTCTTCAACTTGTTATAGGTCCCGATTGGATATCTCTCCTTTCATAGATGCACCATAATATGGTCTCCCACCTTGAATACCTTTTGTCGCTAATGCTTATCGGCTTGCTCCTTATACTTGTCATTTGAAGCTTGCAATTTGGCTTGCACATCCACGTGAATTTCCACAATTCGGTCCGCCATATGTTCTTCTACAATGCTGGAATGGGGACTTCCTTGTCGAGCGGTTCACCATGTTATTAAATGCAATCTCCACTTGAATAAGGTCAAAATCCTACTGCTTCGATTTGTCACATGAAATATACCGAAAGAGATTTCCCAATGTGTGATTCATAGCTTCAATCTGCCCATCGGTCTGTGGGTGGTAGGCACTACCAAACTGAAGTTGCGTACAAAATCGATTTCACAAATTCTGCCGGAAGTGTCTAATGAACTTCATCTCACGTTTAGAAGTAACAATCTTGGGAACCCCGTGCAGCCACACGACCTTTCTGAAGAATACATATTTCACAGGTGTTACATCAAATGTCTTTTTACATGGGATAAAGTACGTCATCTTTGAGAAACTATATTCCACCATGAATATCAAATCCATTCCACGCTATGTTTTTGAGAGACCAAGCATGAAGTCCATATATAAGTCCTCTCAAGGACCGCCAGGTGTACAACTCAAGCTCTCTCTGAATAAGATAATGCCATCAATGACACAATGCTTGAACCATTTCATACAACTCAAGCTCATATGTCAACCACTTATTTCAAGTTTCGTTGATCTTTTCGTTATAGAAAGCTACTAACCTACCTTCCCATGATAAGACTCCTCTAATTCCGATATATGAGGCATCACACTCAATTTCAAACAGCTTTTCGAAACTGGAGATAACCAAGACCAGTGTTGTGGACAATCGATGCTTAATTTTAGCAAAACTCTTCTGAAATTGGCATTTTTTCATACAATCTGTAATGGGTGTGACTATAGTGCTGGAATTCCGCACGAATTGACGATAAAATGTTGTCAACCCATGAAAACTCCTCACTTCATGAATGTTCATTGGAATTAGCCATTTTCTGATGGCTCATACCTTTTCATCATACGCATGGATGCCCATGGATATCATAACAAATCCTAAGAGGATAGGTTGTCTGTTAAAAATCTACACTTTCTCAAGTTAAGGTATAATTTGTTAACTACTAGGACCTATAGTACCTGCCTAAGATGTTCCATGTGCTCTGTCACACCCTGCCTCTATATAAGGATGTCATCAAAAAATATATACTACCATAAATCAGCCAATGAATGACTTCAACACTTGATTGATCATACGCGTAAAAGTACTTGATGTGTTCACTAGACTAAAGGGCATGACCAGCCATTTATATAACCATTCCTTGGCCTTTAATGTTGTTTTCTACTCATCATCGGCCTGGATACATATCTAATGGTACCTGCTCCTCAAATCGAGTTTAGAAAATAGTTTGACACCTTCTAGCATATCAAGCATGTTGTCCATCCACAATATCAAGAACCAATATAAGTTAATGATAATCTTGTTAATTGACCTGCTATCAACACACATGCGCCAACTCCCATCTTTCTTCAGCTTTAATAAAGCTGGCACAACACATGAGCTCATGCTCTCTCTCAAAATACCCTTATGGATCAATTCATCTACCTGCCCCTGAAGTATCTCACATTCTTTCGAACTCATCCGATAGTGAGGGTGGTTAGGCAAGCTAGCCTAGGGACAAGGTTTATGTGATGTTGAATGTCCCACATAGGGGGCAATCCATCTGGTAACTCTTTGGACCAGATTTCTTTGAAATTGTTCAGCAATGACCTTAAACTTGGAGGAATGTCTAAGGGCTCTGATTCCTCGACCTTTACCACCATGACGTACACTTAGTCGATTTCCTTAGATTCCTCCATGAAATCTCGAATGGTCAAAAGGGAGCTCCCTTCACTTTAGAAGCTTCAAGGTGGTTCTTTGGTGCCATAAGGGCAATGATTATCTTTTCACTATCCTTGACGAAGACGTAAACATTGTCTCATCTTAGGTGGGTCGTGTCATGTTCTGATTACCATGTTCAACCAAGTAACATATGACATGTTTCCATGTCGACCACATCATAAAATACTTAATCTTTATAATTCCTACCAATTGAAAATGAGATAATTCTTTATTCAGTTACCTTAGTCACATTCACCTTTTTTATTCCAGGCAATCGAGTAATGGGAAGGATGATTTATCATAAGTAGCCGCAACATGTCCACAATCACTTTCGAGATGATGTTCTTGCTACCACCATTGTTTATAATTACGTCACAAACCTTGTCGTTGACAGTACACCACGTACGGAATATATTTTGCCATTGCGGGTGCACCTCCTCCTTGAAGTGTACAATAATCGTTTCACTACCAAGGACTCACCATAATCCTTGGCCAATATCTTCGTCACAATCTCCTTCCTCAATGGCTTGTTCATCTTCATCAAATCCAGAACCTTCTTCACTATATCACATTTAGTGCCCCCTTCGTCAATGGCCAAGTGGGTTGCGGGGCATTAAGGGCAGGGGTTTGATAAGTGGCATGATTGTCCACAATGGTAACAATTGTTTGGCCTTGATCAACCATAAGGTTTGGAATCCTACTTGGACCCACTGTTATGGGCAATACATGTTGAGGTCTAGATAGACTACTCACCATGTCACGGTTTGCGATTTGAGGAGATTGAGGATGCCTTCCCACTGGTTCCCTTCCTTTGACCAAAGCTAGATCTTACGTGGGACTCGTCATGTGGGGCCAACTTAAAGGATAAGGCCGACTAGGGACTCTCACAAGCTGTATTTCTACTCTACCTTCTAACTAAACCACTTCATCTACAGTCCCGACCGGGTGCATATAAACTCGATCTTAAATTGTGGGTCATAAACTACTTATAAACTGTGTTACCTTCTGTGATTCGATTAGTCTTGAATTGTCGATCGTAAACTACCTATGAATCATGTTGCCTTCTGCAATTCGATTTTCAACAAATCATTCTGCGTTGCTAACCGCTGAAATTTTTTAGTATAATCTGTGACAGTTTGATTCTCCTACCAATAATTTTGGTATTGTTGGAACAATACTTACTCGTAAATAAGGAATCATGATCGAAGAACGCGTTTCATCTACAGACATGATTGGATGAGCGCCTGGTTCTGTCATGCAGATGAGAGTTATAATTTCTCCCGCCATGTAAAAGCACCAGATTTCAATTTGAATGCAACCAATTTTACTTTCTTATATTTCGGTACATCCATGTAATTAAAATACATCTATTTTTGCTAACCAGTTAAGGAAGTCTTCAATAAGCAATAAACCATTAAAATTGAGAAGTTCAGCCTTACCTCGATAGTCTCTTTCAACATGATCTAGTCGATCATCTCCATGGACTGGTCATTGGGCAATGACGCCACAAATATCCTCGTTGCAGGAGCTCGACACATCTCGGATAACCCTACGACTCACCTTTGAAAGTGCTCTATGAAAATTAGAGTTGTGTCGTATGATAATCACGGGCGACTAAGTATTACCTTGGGCTCAGGTTAAAATTAACACATCTGTAATATGGTTGAGGGTTGCCTGTAGCCCTTGCATGGTCAACTGTGTGGGACCCACCTCCACACGTACAACACGTGTGGGGTGGGTCCCACAGTCTGAAATGGATGGACGGTATAGATGCGACACCTGCACGCATCATGTGCCCACATAACTTGCTGACGCAAGTGTAGCAGCAAAGCTGCCGCAGTCCCCATCACATTAATTCCACATGTGGGGCCAGCAGCAAGGATAAAACACTTAGATCACGGTGGATCCCACATCCTCAGATGGACGGTGTGGATTACATCATCCACGTGGGGTCCACACACAGCAGGTAGGTTCCAGTCCACGTCCAGGGACTGGATGGTTGGATAAAACACGTATATTGGGTGGGACCCACAGAACTTCTGACGTCACACATCAGCTATATAGCTGTTAAATTACACTGGCCAATCGGCTTAGGGGGTCCCACATATAGCCCACCAGATATACCTATATGGTATATAATATTATATTATATTTATTATTAATATTATAAATATTTATTTTAAAAAAATCCAGCGCCCACGTCCTGACTTCTAGATGTATGCAGGTGGGCCCTACAGCTGTCATCCAGCATCATGTTGCAAATGGATGTCCCGGATGAATCACATGCTCACGGTGGGTCCCACTTAGTCGTGGGTCACCCAGGGAGTAGCCGACCCTTATCCTCTCCCAATCAGGTGGGCTGTGAGGATAAAATAAATACATCAGGGTGGACCAGCGACTGGGCAGACCCCTGCCCGCTGGATCTGACCCATTCTTAGGCTCATACCCTAAATGATCTCTCCATGGGTGGTGTGGATAAAAATACATGCATCATAGGTGGGCCACACGATCAAGAGAGAGAGAGAGAGAGAGAGAGGGAGATGTTTGATGGAGGGACCCCGCCACTATGGGTCCCTCTTTGATACAATAAATACATCAAGATGGGTCCCACATATGTGGGCCCTCAAATCACAAATCAAATAAATGAAATCACCCACCTTTAAAACTACTCCTTCTTCCGCACTTGGGTGATCTAGCTCCAAGGAGAAAGAATCAATGGTTAAGATTGGATTTTAGAAGTTGGATGATGGGGTATGAAGCTTCATGATGGGTGGAAAAATGGAGGAAAAACTTGGACGTTGGGAGTTCTTGGGATTGCTTGGAGAATGAGAGAGATGAGAGAGAGTGATGTAAGAGAAGTGATGGGAGAGAGGGATGGTGAGGTGATGGGAAAGTTAATTTTTTGGGGTTACTTTTATACTTGGGAATGGGAAGAGTAATGGGTTGAGTGATGGGTGTACTTTTGATAACTGAGGTAATTAATATGATAGATTCTCTTGGGTTTTACAATGCGCAGTGTTTTTCTTAAACTGAATGCGGGCCCACATCTCCTAGCCTAGATATTGCATCGACACGAGAGACGCAGCGTCGGAACCGCGACGACGGCACAGTTGCAAGGATACAAGTCTTAGGTCGAGCCGATTTTATAATACAGGACACAACTTAGGGTTGCGCACAAACGCTGATAATAGATCGCGAGTCACCGAAATTCGAACGGGAGGACCACAGAAGCCTTCGGAACATTACAGCCTAGGATACGGATCTCATAAACTGACTCTCCTAGTGGAAGGCTTCCATTCTTTCCAATAGATAATAAATCAATGGATCACCGTCCACATAATTTTGGTCCATTCCATCATTTATCATCGGCCTAAGGAGAATCCCCGCTCTGATGTCAATTAATGCAGGGAAGGACGTGATGAGGTCAATCACCATCTTCCTTGGGGAATAACTACTTTGAATCCATGAAGCTCTTAGGACTCCTCGCAGAGCTTACTCAAATACACGAGAGATAAAAATATAAATAATTTATAATAAATTTGAAATAAATTGATTAATGATTTTTTTTAAAAAAAAATATAAACCTTTAAAAAATGAGCTCAAACTTAGGACAGAGTTTTAAACTCAAACTCTAACTCAAAAACCCTATAATCATGACTTACTATAAATAGTAAACTTAATATTTATAGGCAATAACCATTCCTACTAGACTTCATGGTTTTCTGCCAAAAATAGTAAGTGTCCTATTTGGCCTAACCACATTATTCTCCTAATTTTTCTAAGACCTTTTCATGTTGGGCATGACTCCTACAACTCAAAGGATAAACAGTTATACTCGAAGTAAAACTTACTATTTATAGTAAAAATGAAAATAAAATGGTCTTTCGACTGTCGATTTGATGGAATCTCTCAAATCCGACATGGACAACCTAACATATCTAGGTTGGTTGGATAAATTAAAATCTCCTATAACTATTGAAAAGTTGAAATCTTATGAGGTTCCCCTTTATGGACACTCTAAAGTTTGACAGACATTAGGATTTGCCAATAGAATCGGTGTCTAAATTCTAGAAAAGGCTTGAGATCATAATCTTCTTGTAGAGGAGCTTGGAATGCTCATTAGAGTAAAGAATCACTAAGAAAAGATCATGGATCTCATTGGAAAAGAACTTATGAGGTTGGGTAGAGCTTGGGATACATTAAGGTCTCTAAAATGTCAAAATCCATAAATTGCCCAAATATCTGAATGCAATATACATATATATAACAAAAAGGCTCCAACAGATCTCTAACGTCTAGGCTCAAGTAATCGAGTCTGTCCCTCGATCGATAGAGCTAGGTCAAAAATGGTCCAGTGAATACGTTGGACTATTTTGGCCATGTTCAATCTATCGAGGTCGATAGCTTGAGAGGAATGGATGATTCGTCAACCGATTGAGCTTGTGCCTCGAGTGCTCTAAATAAATCATTTTTTAGGCCAGCAGCTTGCTAGACATTTTTTTCCATGACTGGTTGATCAACTTGATCGATCGAGCTTTACTCGAGCACAACAAAGAGTCTCTCGGTTTGGGCAGTTTGTTTTCCAACGGCTCTAAACATCTATAACCTATCTTATTATGTTCCAATTAGGCTCCTAAGGTTAAGTGATGATCAAACAAGATTTATCTATTAAGACATGATCATCCAGAGGTTTAAGGGGTTATTTTGGGTCAAGGTTAGGGTCATCAAGACACCTCATATACCCTTTATTCACTTACTTGATGCTCCAATTTTCGGTTGTATTCGGTCTTCGGCTTCTAACCAAATCCCTGACACACCAACATGTGTGATTATCAAATAAGGTGCACTAACACAAAGCTATTCACACATTTAACTGGATGAAGGGATATGTTTGGAACTATAGGTTTTGTAATTTAATTAAAAAAATGCCTTCAAGAGGCCTATGTAAAATATCAAACATGGTTAAAAAAGATGTACATAATTTTATCTTTAACAAGCTAAAAGTAGTCTTCTTTTTTTTTCACACACACACACACACACCCACACACTCACGCCACACATGCACAAATACCGTGGGATTTCACCACTATGGGTACTCGAACCCTTGACCCGGTGTTGAAACTCCAAGGAGTCTACCAAGCTAAAAGTTGATACCACCCTTATTTTTTAGAGTAGCATACCTCTGACTAGACCTTTTGAACCTTCTATTTTTTACTCAAAAACCATGTTGGTAAGAGCTTATTTGGATGGTGGGAAAAGATTTTCCATGATCGCAGATTAACGTAGGGAAGGGCGTGAAATAATGAGAAGAAGATCATTATCTTCCTCTAATGATTAAAACCTTGAATCCATAAGGAGAGTTCATCAATCAATAAGAAAATAAGAGAGAATTCAAATATTTTATTAAAAAATGTGTGTATAATCTCTCAATTACACCACTAATAAAGAAAAACCAAACCTTAATTTAAAATTACCTAAAATAGACAAAAAAAAAAAAATCTACGCAAAGATTAAATTTGCTAAAAAAAAAAATATCAAATAGACCTAACTAAAGAATTCTTTAAATTATTATAAGCAATTTTTAAAAAAGAAGGAAATCCCAAAACTTTAAATATAAGGAGGGAATTATTAAAAATAGTAAAATTTTCTAAAAATTGCCTTTCTAAATAAGAAGAGTGTGTTTTCTTGCGAAATGGATGAAGATGACCCACTATGTGGGTGAGTTGACCCAAGAAATCCCACTACATAAAGATTAATAGGTCGTGCATCCTTTAATGATACTTGGATCAAAAGTTATGGCCGATTTACGGCTCACACTTTGAACGACTATTTCTCCCCCTCTGGAATAAATATCTTCAAATCGGATGCACCTAAGGCCTAGTCCTCAGGTTACGTTGTTCCTTACATAAGACTAGGCCTAGATTTGATGGACTACTTCGCTTCCGTTTAGCCTTCTTTTGGTCCACCCATTCTAAGAATGCATATGTATCATGTCCTACATTAGTTCCTTCTATTTGGAAAGAACTTGTCCTTGAGTTATTCAACGGACATAGTTCATGATACTCATACAGGTCTACCACATTAAAAGTTCATGAGATCTCCATGCCCTTGGAAAGATAAAAAAAAACATTGGAGTACTTATCATTGATTTTTCTAAGGATCAGAACAAGGCTAATTTTTGTATTCCTTGTTATAAATTTGGTCAGAAATATTTAATTATGTAAGTGAAGTGGCATGTTATCACTCACTTTAAACACCTTATAGGCACATGTTTATCAACATCTTTCTTATACTTGGCATTGGATACCTATAATTTCTTTCAAACCTTGGCATGTAATGTCATGATCTAGTTCACTATATTTTCTGTCGCAGCACTCATACCCGATAAATTAGGAAAAGGAACCAAGTTGAGTGTGTGTTTGGAAACACAACCATACACAATGTCGAATTAGGACTTACCAATGGACCAATTTTGCATGTTATTGAAGATGAACTCTACTTGAGCAAGAGAAATATCTCGCAATGGGAACAAGTAATTGGAAAGTTCATCAAGCATACTCCCCTTAAATTCTTGCAATACTAGTTTCAACTTCTCTGGATCTTCATGAGCTATACTTTCCATTTACGACTAATGCATTGATCTCCCATCGTTTTCTCAAATTCTTTGATGAAATACTATATAGTTATGAGAGACCACCCCTCTACTTTAGAAGTCTTGGGTTAGTTCTCCATTCTCATATGAGCTAGGATAGTCTTTCTACAATCCTTAACAAAAATAAATATATAATCATGACCTCTATGCATGGCATCAATATTATAATTCCATGGTCGACCAAGTGACATGTGATAAGCTTTCAAATCAAGTACATTACACATTACTTCATCCCTATAATATTTACCAATAAAGAAGAAAATACGATATTGTTCAATTACCTTTATCTCCCTGACCTTCTTAATCCATCCAATTACGTAAGGAGAGGAGTACTTTTTTATTTATTTATTTAGTTACATCTTTTCCATCGTAATCTTTGACATGATATTCTTATTACTCCCACTATCTATGATCAGATCATATATTTTTTGTTCACAGTACACCTCGTTTGAAAGATGTTGTGCCATTGTAAATCTACTTCCTTCTTCGGCATATACAATAGCTTCCTCACAATCAGAGATTCATTGTAATCGTCATGAGTCCATTCATCTCTCTCCTCGTCCTTGACATGTTCGCCACTATTGACCTCCGGATTGTCCTCTCCATCTTCTACTCCCCCATTGTTAATGCCTAGATTGAAATAGTGGTGAAGACCGCTTGAGTTGAAGTTAGAATACGCCAAAATGTCCTAGAGGGGGGTGAATAGGACTTTTTAAAGTTTTTATGAATTATTATAAATCCTATCCCACTAATCCTATCACAGAGTACAGATTAAGATTACTCAAAGTTAACTCTACTGGCTTCCAAGCCTGGTAGAGGATGCAATCACAGAGCTATTTAAATGATAATCATGATGCAATTATAGTCTATGATGAATATGACTGTGTGTGAAGTGTGAGCAAGTATAAATGCAGTTAATATAATCTCACAAAAAATCAAACACAAGTATCGATCTCAAACACAGTCATTTTATAGTGGTTTGACTACTTGTCCACTCCACTACTGGCTTCCACACTCAACCCTTGAGTGATCGAATTTCACTGAGGAGGTTTTTCATGATTCACCTCAAACCTAAGGTTTTAAATCAGGTTCACCTTCAACCTTTACATGCAGGTTTCTACTCGATTCACCTCTAAACCTGGAGTTTTGCTGGCGCACTCCTAACCAGATGTTTATGGCCACACAGAGCAAGGGTCCACACAACGCACCCTGATGTTTATGCTCTCCACAGAGCAAGGGTCCACACAACGCACCTCGCACGTACACTCCCTTCGAAGGCCTCCTTAGAGTACTTCAAAGGGTGAGCAACACTTAAGACCCAATCCTAGAAAGGAATGATCACAAGTGTCCTCTGTACTCCAGATACTTACAAATAAGTTGATGAGTCTCATTTAACACAATTTTGAAGATATCCTTCTTGTTGATGAAGAGTCTTCAGCTCCCTTGATTTGCAACACAAAAGATATACCTATTCTAGGCTTTAGGTTGGGTCAAGGTTGTGATGGAATTCCACTCTCTATGGATTTTCCTATAAGGAAGATAGAGTGGTTCCGATCATATATGCATTCAAATCATCCCAGCTTAATGATTTGCCAATAAGGTAGTAGCTGGAGGATCCTTGAATGCGAAAGTTCATTCCCCAATCCACTCTATTGAATATCAATGATGAGGGTGGATTGGAGGATGAACTCCCTGAGAGAAAGGGCTTAAGGTAAATGATATGAAGGTTAAAACACTCAAAAGCACTTTCTTCTTTCTCTACCAGCAATAAAGGCAAGCTTCTCTATATATAAGCAAAAGGTTTCAACGGATATAAAACAGTCATATTTATGACAAAGTTCGATATCATCGAGCAAGTGTCGATATGATCGAGCGTATACTTTCGATTATATCGATTGTCCTCTCGATGATACAAACTCAAATGTCATTTTTGATTTTGAAAACCTTTTGCCAACTGGTCGATGGGATCGAGACACACATTGATGTTATCGGATTTCGAACTCCGATTCCATCGATAGATGAATCGATCTATCGACAGGTGAAAGTAAGAGGGACAAGCCTTGAAGATTTTCAGGTTCTAAAGATATAATCGAGGAGCAGTCGATGTCATCAGAATTTAAATATCGATGATATCGGAGACCGTGTCGATGGGATCGATAAATCGTATAGATTTACCTATAAGCTTGCTAGACGGTTTGCGTCCCATCTCGATCCAATCGACCAAGTCTCAATAAGATCGACATATGAATATTGATTTCTCGACTAGCACCCCGATCAATGTTTAAAAACATCCTGAAAATCATGCTGGAGAAAACATGCGGCCACTATCGATGTGATCGACTGACTTCCGATGTGATCGATATTTGAGTTCAGATTGAATCGGACAGTCATCGATATATCGAAGCTCATAGTGGTTTTCTTTAGAAAAACAGGAGCACCGAAAAACTGTCTGTCGATATTATCGATCCACTTTCGATAGGATCGATATTCGAATATCGATGATATCGACTGAACCATCGATATATCGATAAATCGTCTAAATGAATGTTCGATTGCTGGACTCTTTTTGTCCTCACTCAATTATATCGATTGAGATACTAAGGACATCGACAGAGCAGGTGGATCATATCGAGATATGAATCGATATAATCGACAGTGTAAGAAAAACTTGAAGATTTTCCTATTTTGTAAAAAGTTTTCTTACACAAAAACCCTAAGATGTTTTAGATATTTTTAAGGGTTTTAATCACCTGGTGTTTTGGGACATGGGATGTGAGGTTATGATTTACCTATGGCGAGCTTCCACACATCCAGTTGAGGCAGACACTTGAGTTGATCTTCCTGTTAGGCGCTGTTGTCCGAATGACTCAACTTACACCGTAATTGACAAACTAGGGCACTAGTAGGTGTACTTTCAATCTCCCCCTTTGCCAATTACGTGACAAATTACCCAAAAACACCATAGAAAAATATCTAGACAGATACATCCTAAATTGTGTGTACATGCATTAACACAATTTATAAATTCTAATCACCCATGTACACACCCTGTAATTTCTCCCCCTTTCTTGTTGCAGCTACTCCCCCTAACACTCGCAACATATAAGATCACAGATATCCAATTTTTCACAGAGGTGTTTATAATTTTTCTTCCCCTTTTTGTCAGTCATTGATAAAGATATAGCAAGTGATATTGACTGAATACGTGAAGCATATGGGAGAACCATAGTCAGATAGATATATATAAATAAAACAGTGTAAAGCATACATCATTAGACATGAAGCAAAATGAATGAAGCAATCGGCACAGTCATAGAAATGGCAGTAAAATAAGAGTTGTATGCAGCCATATTGATCAAAAATTTCATCATCCAAAAACATCTATCCCAAAAAAAAAACCATACTGCCCCAGACAGCAGTATCATGAGTTTTGTCCATAGCACAACATCAAACACGTTGGATAGTCAAGGGACAACTAGATAGATGCTGAATGTCTTCAAGGAAGATCATTTGTGAGCAAATCTACCATTTGCTGAGTAGTTTCCTGGAGGACATCGAGCTTCTCTTCAATGATAGTGAGACGCCTTTCACAATTGTTCAGACGGTCCTCTATACCAACCATCCCATTGATCAAGTGACGTTCGAGGTGATGAGCTGGGCGATTTGTAATTGACTCCAGACTGACCAAGGGTGTGCGATTTGATCCTCCATGTGTAGGCCGCATTATGGGTGGAACATGTTGGATGGCCCTTGGTAGAGAAGGACTATGCTTGGAGGGAGACAAGAAAAGACAAAATCGTTGTGCTGCCAGTGATGCATCATCATCAAACCAGGCTTCAGGATGCACTTCATCAGATGTGACAGGAAGCCCAGCATGGTGTGCGAGTTTGCATATGAGCACGGAAAAGGGCAGTGTCTCCCCATGATGTCCTTGAATTACACAAATGATTTGCTTAAGGAGGAGAGTTGGCGGGCACACACAATTCTCTTAATATACATCATAGAGGACATTGATCATAGATGGAGAAAGATGATCACCAATGACATCACAGGGATACACATTTGACTAAAAAATGCTATGAAGAATTTTGAAAGTGGGTCCAAGATGGTTGATATGCAGCAAATTCTCATCATTTTGCGAAACGGTAGTTCCTTGGTACAATGCACGGGTTACTTCTCCCCATACTCCCAACCCATTGAGATTTCGATGGGTTACCGAAATTCTAGTAACCTCCAGATTGAGGAGTTTTGCCAAGGTGACTGGAGTGATAAGCTTTGAGTAATGGGCAAGAACAATTCGAATGCTGGGGGGATCTTCACAAATGACATGACAATGTTTGAAGAATTCATGGATCACACCCAGTTGGTATGATCCTCCAAGATGTAGAATATTTTGTCAACCGATTACTTCAAGAAGGAGGTCAACTCCAAAAGGCTCAGTGACACTATTGAGCACTAATCGTTCAGTGATGATAGACGGACCACCTTCTTTTGGAGTAGGTTGATACCTACCGGAATTGGATTGCATGTTTTTCTCCTCTAAAGATTGAAAGTAAGCTTTGCCTTTCCCTTTGATCATGTTTTGAAGAGGTGAGAAGCTGATAAGAACTAGAAGAGGTATTTAAACAAAATTGAGGTCAAATGGCCCCCTTTTTTTTTTATATATAACAGACTTATCGATCATATCGATCAGTTATCGATAGCATCGTCATGACTTCCACCATAAGTTGCGCAGATATTATCGAGGCTATAAGAATTTTGACATTTGTTTATCTTTACCATGACCATGAATATCTTAGACTTTTAAGATTTTCAGTGTGTACCATAAATCCTCAGATATTATTAATGCGAACAAACGCCAATTGACTTTTGGAGGTCACAGAACCAGTTTGCGTCAAGAGGCTTTGTAAGAATATTAGCAAGTTGTTTATCAGTAGTTACATAATCCAACACAATGATCTTTTCTTCGACTAGTTCTCGGATAAAATGATGACGAATGTCAATATGCTTGGTCCGAGAGTGCTGAACTGGGTTCTTCGAGATATCTATAGCACTAGTATTGTCACAGAAGAGACTCATTGTGGATTGTGCAATCCCGTAGTCAAATAACATCTATTTCATCCAAAGGAGTTGAGCACAACAGCTACCTGTAGTTATATATTTAGCCTCCGCAGTGGATAATGAGATTGAGTTTTGTTTCTTGCTTTGCCAGGAAACCAAACAATTTCCAATATAAAAGCATCCACCACTTGTTGATTTTCGATCGTCCAAATTTCTAGCCCAATCAGCATCTGAATACCCTACAATAATGGTGGAGGTTTCATATGGATATCATAGTCCAAAGGTGATAGTCCCTGCAACATACTTGATAATCCTTTTAACTGCTGTTAGGTGAGATTCCTTAGGATCCGCTTGATAACGAGTACACACACCAACGCTAAAAGATATATCTGGATGACTGGCAGTGAGATATAGCAGACTTCCGATTATGCTTCAATAAAGATATTGGTCCACGCTTTTGCCGTTGGTATCTTTTGAGAGTTTTAAAGTAGTACTCATAGGCGTGTGATAGGTGCGACCAGACTCAAATCCAAATCTTTTTACTAAGTCTTTTGCATACTTGGTTTGATTTATGAAAATTCCATCATCCAATTGCTTGACCAGTAATCCTAAGAAGTAATTCAATTCACCAACCATGCTCATTTCAAATTCTGATTTCATGAGGTTTACGAATTTGGATGCCTCATCTCTGCATGTTGATCCAAACACTATGTCATCCACATAAATTTGTGCAATAAGCAGTGAGTTCTTTGTTTGGTGGGTGAATAGTGTCTTGTCTACACTTCCTCTGTAAAATTCATGGTCTAAAAGAAACTTCGTTAATCATTCATACCAAGCACGTGGTGCTTGTTTGAGACCATCCAGAGCTTTGTCCAAACGATAAACATAATGGGGATGCTTAGGATCTGAAAATCCTTTTGGTTGTTCCACATATACTTCTTCGGCAAGATCCCTATTAAGAAAGGCACTCTTAACATCCATTTGAAATAATTTGAATTTTAGTGCGCATGCAATGGACATAAGAATTCTAATGGACTCTAGGCGTGCGATAGGGACAAACGTTTCATCAAAATCAATTCCTTCAATCTGTGAGTATCCCTGAGCAACCAATCTTGTTTTGTTTCTAATTACATTCCCTGATTCATCAGATTTATTTTTGAAGACCCATTTTGTTCCAATAACATAATTATCAGTTGGTCTAGGAACCAGTTTCCATACCTCATTTCTCTGGAATTGTTGAAGTTCTTCTTGCATGGCATTTATCCAGTATTCATCTTGAAGAGCTTCTACAATATTCTTAGGTTCAATCTTTGAGGTAAAACAAAAATGACTATAAACATTATCTATCTGCCGTCTAGTTCTTACACCGTCATTAGGGTCTCCAATAATTTACTCTCGAGGGTAATTTTTGATAACGGGTATGTCAGATGATTGCTGAGGTTCATTCAATAATGAAGATTTGTCATCTGATTTTTCAGGTATGCATGAATCTACATCATCTTCTATCTCATTTGCAGGGGAATTCACATCTTGAGGATGATCATCAATTACCACATTCACAGATTCTTGAATAGTAAGGGTTCTTAAGTTGTATACTCTATAATCATGACTATTCATGACGTACCCTAGAAAAATGCCTTCATCACTTTTAGATTCAAATTTCCCTAAGTTATCTCTGTCTCTTAAAATGTAGCATTTACTACCAAAGATCCGAAAGTATTTTACATTGGGCAGCTTCCCATATCATAGGTCATATGGAGTTTTGTTCAAACCTGCTCTGAGATATACTTTGTTTATGATGTAACAGGCGGTATTGACAGCTTCTGCCCAAAAACTCTTTGCCATATCCTTTCCATTCAGCATAACTGACCTCATTTCCTGTAATATTCGATTTTTCCTTTCAGCAACTCCATTTTGCTGTAGGGTTTTTGGGGCTAAGAATTCATGGTGAATTCCTTTATCACTGCAATATTTTTCAAATTCATCATTTTCGAATTCACCACCATGATCACTTCTGATGCGTTTTATGTCATATCCTTTCTCATTTTGAATTCGTTTTGCCAAGACTATGAATTTTTCAAAAGCATCAGATTTTCTCGAAGAAATGCAACCCAAGTAAATCTAATATAGTCATCTACTACCACCAGAAAGTATCTTTTCTTGTCATGACTATCTACTTTAGTAGGACCTACGAGATCCATATGCAGCAGATCCAAGGGTTTTGTTGTTGCTATGGTGGTTATCTTTTTGTATCCTAGTTTTATCTGTTTTCCTTTTAGACATTCCACACATACAAATTTTTCTTCTTTTCTAATTTTGGGAAGACCTCTAACCAAGTTTTTTGAGCTAAGTTTAGCTAAATTCCAGTAATGCACATGTCCCAACATTTAATGCCATAACTTAGATTCATATTACAGCCATATTATACATTATGGGCAACCCATTTTCGTTGGTACTCTCAGTGATATAACAGTTATCACTAGTGTGTAAACCTTTTATGAGAGATTTTCCTATATGATCTACAATTCTGCATACATCTTTTGAGAAGGTGACCAGATGTTCCTTGTCACAGATTTGTGAGATACTGAGAAGATTGTGTTTCAGACCTTCTACACAGAGAACATTTTTAATTTTTAGAAGACCTGGTACTGCTATTGTTCCCTGTCCAATGATTTTGGCTGAGCTACCGTCTCCAAATGTGACCGATCCACCATCGAAGTTTGAATATGTACAAAAATGAGTACGACCACCAGTCATGTGTCTGGAAAATCCACTATCAAGATACCATTTCGAACTATTGCCAGCTTTGAGAGCGGTGTGGATTACAAGGCAATTATTTTGATCTATCACATCCTTTAGGACTTTCTTGATCATGATTCCAACTTCAGTCAAGATCACTCTCTAGGCGGTGAATCCCTTAAAGAGAGACCCGCTCTGATACCAATTGAAATAGCAGTGAAGACCGCTTGAGTTGAAGTTGGAATACGCCAAAATGTCCTAGAGGGGGGTGAATAGGACTTTTTAAAGTTTTTATAAATTATTAAAAATCCTATCACACTAATCCTATCACAGAGTACAAATTAAGATTACTCAAAGTTAACTCTACTGGCTTCTAAGCCAGTAGAGGATCCAATCACAGAGCTATTTAAATGATAATCATGGTGCAATTATAGTCTATGATGAATGTGACTGTGTGTGAAGTGTGAGCAAGTATAAATGTAGTTAATATAATCTCATAAAAAATCAAACACAAGTATCAATCTCAAACACAGTCATTTTATAGTGGTTTGACTACTTGTCTACTCTACTACCAGCTTCCACACTCAACCCTTGAGTGACCGAATTTCACTAAGGAGGTTTTTCATGATTCACCTCAAACCTAAGGTTTTCAATCAGGTTCACCTTCAACCTTTATACGAAGGTTTCTACTCGGTTCACCTCTAACCCTGGAGTTTTGCTGCTCACTCCTAATCAGATGTTTATGGCCACACAGAGCAAGGGTCCACACAACGCACCTGGATGTTTATGCTCTCCACAGAGCAAGGGTCCACACAACACACCCCACACGTACACTCCCGTCGGATGCTTCCTTTGAGGACTTCAAAGGGTGAGCAACACTTAAGACCCAATCCTAAAAAGGAATGATCATAAGTGTCCTCTGGACTCTAGATACTTACAAATAAGTTGATGAGTCTCATTCAGCGTAATGTTGAAGATCTTCTTGTTGATAAAGAGTCTTCAGCTCCCATGATCCGCAACACAAAAGATATACCTATTCTAGGCTTTAGGTTGGGTCAAGGTTGTGATGGAATTCCACTCTCTAAGGATTTTCCTATTAGGAAGATAGAGTGGTTCCGATCATCTATGAATTCAATACATCCTAATGATTTGTCAATAAGGTAGTAGCTGGAGGATCCTTGAATGCGGAAGTTCATTCCCCTATCCACTCTATTGAATATCAATGATGAGGGTGGATTGGAGGATGAACTCCCTGAGAGAAAGGGCTTAAGGTAAATGATAGGAAAGTTAAAACACTCAAAAGCACTCTCTTCTTTCTCTACCAGCAATAAAGGTAAGCTTCTCTATATATAGGCAAAAGGTTTCAACGGATATAAAATAGTCATATTTATGACAGAGTTCGATATCATCGAGCAAATGTCGATATGATCGAGCGTATACTCTCGATTGTATCGATTGTCCTCTCGATGATACAAACTCAAATGTCATTTTCACTTTTGAAAACTTTTTTCCAACTGGTCGATGGGATCGAGACACACATCGATGTTATCGAATTTCGAACTCCGATTCCATCGATAGATGAATCGATCTATCGACAGGTAAAAGTAAGAGAGACAAGCCTTGAAGATTTTTAGGTTCTAAAGATATAATCAAGGAACAGTCGATTTCATCAGAATTTGCATATCAATGATATCGGAGACCGTGTCGATGGGATCGATAAATCGTATAGATTTACCTATAAGCTTGCTAGACGGTTTGTGTCCCATCTCGATCCAATAGACCAGGTCTCGATAAGATCGACATATGAATATCGATTTCTCGACTAGCACCCCGATCAATGTTTAAAAATATCATGAAAATCATGCTGGAGAAAACATGCGCCCACTATCGATGTGATCGACTGACTTCCGATATGATCGATATTTGAGTTCAGATTGAATCGGACAGTCATCGATATATCGAAGCTCACAGTGGTTTTCTTTAAAAAAACCGGGTCACCGAAAAACTGCCTGTCGATATTATCGATCCACTTTTGATAGGATCGATATTCGAATATCGATGATATCGACTAAACCATCGATATATCGATAAATCGTCTAGATGAATGTTTGATTGTTGGACGCTTTTTATCCTCACTCGATTGTATCGATTGAGATACCGAGGACATCGACAGAGCAGGTCAATCATATCGAGATATGAATCGATATAATCGACAATGTAAGAAAAACTTGAAGATTTTCCTATTTTGTAAAAAGTTTTCTTACACAAAAATCCTAAGATGTTCTACATATTTTTAAGGGTTTTAATCACCTGGTGTTTTGGGACATGGGATGTGAGGCTATGATTTACCTATGGTGAGCTTCCACACATCCAGTTGAGGCAGACACTTGAGTTGATCTTCCTGTTAGGCGTTGTTGTCCGACTAACTTAACTTACACCATAATTGACAAACCAGGGCACTAGTAGGTGCACTTTCATAGATTAGCCATTTAACTCTAAGGACACATAGTAGATTAGTGACTAGGTTGGCTACATCGATAGCACTTGCCCAGTTAAGTCTGAGCATAAGACTTAGAGTTTCTACTTAGACCACCACCAGCAGTTATTACCCTCTGAGGTCTAATTTGGCTACTTCCCAAATGTCAATTCACAGTTAGAGGAGGTCAAGGATGCTCCCATAGGTTCGTACTCTTTTAGGATTATAACGTATCTTGCAAAGGTTCAAAAGCAGTTAACTTGTTTGATGTCACGCCCCAAACTCAGAAACCGGGCTCACAAAATTTTCGATCGCCGAATCCGGTGCCGACAGCCTCCGTAGAACCCCATTCTCGGCTCCTAGCTCCCATTCAACAGGTTCCGATCTTGGGATACTACGAGGAGGATTTTCAACGTCAGTTTGATTCGTAATAAGCATAACCAATGGCATAACCCACAAACAACAACCAAGAACTCCATTACATTTCCACTATGATCAAAACTTTACAAGTACAATGAGCATAAAGGGAAATACAATGGTAAAGAACAAAAACTCCAAAATGATCTGCAACGTGCTCCTGCCTCAGCGCTGCTGTGATCCAACGTCACCTGCACGCAACGGTCATGCATAAGCTTACAGAAAGCTTAGAGGGTGGTGAAAGTGTGTGCGCAAGGTAGTAATATAAATATGCAATGTCAGAGTAATGCGGAATATGCAGATGGATCCATAATATCATGATCTGTACCAAGGCTATGCGATGCAAGACATGAATGGTATCGGTCATCCCAAGGCCATGCTATGTGCAATGCAACTCAAGCATACAGGTCCTCATTTATGTCCACGCATCAATACAGCTCAAATATGGAATATCACCAGGGTCTAGTACAGTCTAAACCAGATTGCCGCCACATCGCGCGCAATAAGGTAAGTGAAAAAGACCTCACTATCCGTCTGTCAATATCGGGCGCGACTCGTCGATAGCGGACCCATTCCTCGAGCTGGTCAGACTCAGCCTAGCATTGCCCCCTACACTCGGGCGGATAAGGCTGCACCCCCTTCCAACCGACCAGGACACAGTGGAGAGCACAACCGTCTGGTAATCGGCACTCAACGCTCATCTATCTACTCGATTTAGACGTTGGAGCAACCTCTTGGTACCATAAGGGTTTAGGGACTTTCACCCAGGGATATCTATAGTACCCCATGTAGAACAAGATTTTCGGTATCCAATCCTTCCAACCACGATGCGTCTGTGAAGGCTACGGCCCTGATGTTGCTAGGGCGTACAATAACCATGTCACGCAAATGCGAAATGCATGATTCACGCTATCCAGTCATGCAACAAATCCTGCGCATATCGTGCGCTCATGTAGGGCAACACCACCTAACCAGGAGCCTATAACAACCTGCCCGAAGGCATATGCTATGATCAGACAATCCTCATATCAAGCATACATATGATGTGTATGATCATGAGTCATGAAACTATACTAAACATGTAAATGAGTGATGAATCGTTCATACAACGCGGATGGGCCTAGACGGCCTATACACAGCAAGTACGGCCCGGTAATGGGCCCTAAGGAGAGTCGTAATGTAGACATCCAACCAACATTACACTCGCAATGTGGACGTCAAACCAACATTGCTCCCAAGGCACGATCGTCGCAAATATCGCTACATAATCCATGTTGGGCTCACACATTGCAATGGACCTTAGGTACATTCCATTGGACCTTAAATACATCAAATGGGCTCTATTATATGGGCCTTTTATTCATCAATGGGTCACATCAATCGGCCACACCAATGGGTCTTAAGTGCATTGCAATGGGTCAAAACCCGTGGGCCTTGGATTGCATCAATTGGGCCTAGCCTCATAAGTTTAATATAGAACAAATTGGCCACACCCATTGGACCCCCACATGTACATCAAATGGGCCTCAACCCATAGGCCTTATATGGGTCAAATGGGCCTAAATCCCTAGGCCTTAAACAAATCAAATGGGCCTAACCCATGAGCTTTCAATAAATAAAATGGGTCTAACCCATAGGCCTTCAAATAGATTAAATGGGCCTTTCCCAAACGTAGGTGGCCCACCCAATCATCACTCAAGCCAAAAATGATCTCACCAAGTGGATGGACAGTCAGAATGCATCACATGCATCATGGCGAGTCCCACTGTCCAGTGGACAGTGCGGATAGAGCACATACATCACAAGGGCCCTACCGTCCGCTAGACGGTGGAGGCAGCACATACATGAGGTGGGCGCCACCGTGGTGGGTGCCACCGTCCGCCTGGACGGTGGTCTTGAAACACATACAACATTGTGGGTCCCATGTGGGGCCCACTGTAATGCTTAGATGCCATCCAACCCGTTCATAAGGTCACTCAGACCTGGATGAAGGGAAAACATAAATTTCAGCTTGATCCAACGCTTCTGTGGGCTCCAAACAAGATTTCAATGGTAGACTTTTAATTCCACTGTTTCAAGTGGTGTGGGCCACCTGAGTTTTGGATCGGTCTCATTTTTGGAGGGGGGCCCACCACTGGGGTGGCCCACCTCATGAGCGGGTTGGATAACAAATAAACATTATGGTGGGGCCCACACGCAGGGCTGTGGGCCCCTGCATCCGTCCGCCCGTCACAACGGCTGCACACAGCAGTGTGCAGCTGCTGCCCACTGACAGAGAAGGCAGAGGCTCTACCTCTTTCCAAAAATCGGGAAAAAACGGTTTTCCGGTGGTTTTTCGCACATGGGGCCCGCTTCACCAAAATTCGTCCCGGCCATTGCGTTCAGTGGCCCGTAACTGTCGAAATGAGTTCGAAGTTTAAATTTTTTTATGATTAGAAAATGAAAAAAAATCAGAAAAGGATCCTTAAATGGTAATGATGCGTTCTTCGATGCCATGGCCCACCAGGTCTTCCAATCAGCCCCAAACTTCTACCCAACGGCTAAAATGTTGTAGGTAAGAGGATGGACGGCTTGGATTGTTTAAATATATCACGGTGGGGCCTAAGCAAGTGGACCACCAAAGGCTTCCTTTTCTTCTTTCCCTTTTCTATTTCTTTTTTTTTTTGAAACGTCCAGCGTCCCAGACGCTGGACGGTTTCGGTTCCTTAAAAAAAATGCAACGTATATGGTGGGCCCTGATGAAGTGGGCCACCAGTGATGGGTGAAGTGGGTACAACGTATATGGTGGGCCCCACTTGAATAAAAATTTGAACAAAATAAATCTCAAGGTGGGATCCATTCAAGTGGGCCTCACAATCCTATTGCATAAGATAAAATATAATAAAATAAAATAAAGAAATAAGAAGGGAGAGAGACATGGAGAGTGGGACACGCTTTGTGATGGAGGGCTCCACCACTATGAGCCCTCCCTTGTAAGAAACTATACAATAAACAGATCCCTTTTGTACATGGGACCATCGAAAATGAAAATCAGCAGTGGTGATCCATTCTCCACCGATATGGACGGTCTAGATGACCTCTCAAATGCAATGGAGTAAACATCATGATGGGGTCCATGGAGAATGGCCCCATCATGGAATGATCATGGTGATCCAAGTGGGCCATCGGCCTTATCTTAGGGTCCCAAGCGAGATCCACACCATTGATCGGTGGGTCTCACTTGGCCCATCATAAAAAAAGAATGAAACTACCCTAAGGAGGTACCCACCGTCCAATCTTCTTGCTCCTAGGGGTTCCTTGGCACCTTAGCTCCAACTTCAATGGATGAGATTAAGAATGGAAGGTTGAGATGGGGAGATCATGGGGTGAAGAGGTGGGCCATACTTGGAGTTTAGGAAGCTTGGAGAAGTTCCATACGTATGGAGCTTGGAAATTTTTGTTGCTTGGAGATTTGAAATGAGAAAGAGAGGAGTTGTAAAGGGAGAGAGAGAGAGAGAGAGAGAGAGAGAGAGAGAGAGAGAGAGAGAGAGTGATGGATGGATGTGGTGAGTGATGGTTGTGTAAGAATCTTTGACTTTGTGGCCTTTTGTGTAAGAGAGGTATGGGAGGTGAAGACTTTTGTGGCCTTTTGTGTAAGAAAGGTATGGGTTAGGAAGACTTTTGTGGTTGCTTGAGAAAAGGGGTGAAAGTGATGTGTACTTGACATGTGATGGATTGATGGATTGATTGATTGATGGGATTGATGTGATTGATGTGACACATCGTAGAGATTCCTTTGGGTTTCCCAACGCGCGGCGTTTTCTCGCACCGAAAGTTGGCCCACATCTCTTGACCAGGGTATCGCCTCGGCGCGCGAGTCGCGGCATTGGAACCACGGCGACGGCGCGGTCGCTATGGTAGTGGTCTTGGGTTGAGTCAACTCGAGTTGTCGTCATATGAATCAGGATCGCGCGTCGATATCGGTTAAGGGTCGAAGGTTGCCGAAATTCGACTGGTAAGACCGCGGAAGTCTAAGGAAAGGTACGGACCAAGATACGGGTCTTACATTTGAGGTATAGTTTCATACATTGGGACTTTCCAATTGCAACTCTGCATGTGTAGCCAATTTGACTACCTCGTTCATCATCCAAACAGGTTGCATCTAGATCCAATCTTAGAGTGTTATACGTAAACCACTGGTGAATCTAGCAACTTTTGTGACTCAGACTCTACCAGATCATTTCCTTTAAATAGGTGGTAAAATTTATCTGCATAATACTTCATGGATTGGCTACCTTGCTAACAATTCTGGTATTATGGGAACAATACCTAGTCATAGTCACTAAGCATGAATTATGTCCGCATCAACTTCTTCATTCGCTACCTTGTGTGGATCGACACTTTCATCTACCTGGTTCGTAACAATTGGAGTTGTTCTCACCAAGCCAAATCTCCAACCTTAAATTTGTAGGCCACAAGCTTAACCTTTTTTTTCTCAGGAATCTCTATATAGCTGAAAAATCGTTTAACTTCAAAAAGCCAATCGAGGAAATCATTGATGTGAAGTTGGTCATTGAAGCTTAGAAGATCAACCTTCATCTTGAAATCTCTATCTCGATTCATCCTGGCACCTCTTTGTTCTTCTTGTTGGAGAATCATCTCATCAATTTCTTCATTACTAGATCCACCATCTTTGGCTAGTGGTCTACAATTCGCCACTAGTATCGCACCATGAACATGATGACTATGAGCTCTGATGCCAACCTCAGGCTGCTCATCATTAGGAACACGGGTCTTTCCTAAGGCATCCATCAAAAGGTCGATCACTTTTGCAGCCCTTACATGGCTTGCAGATTCTCCCACTGGAGGCTTCAAATGTCGTCATTGTCATAGGATTGTTTCCTAGAGCACCGTCCATGGAATTGTTGCCCGTACTATTATTAGATGATATCGAACAAAGGAAAAGCCTTGCCCTGATACCAACTGATGTAGGGAAGAGTGTGAAATAAATAGAAGAAGATCACCATCTTCCTCAAATGATTAGAACCTTAAATCCACAAGGAGAGTTCTTTAAGTCCATAAGAAAATAAGAGAGTTGAATAATGTGTGTATAGTTTATCGATTACACCATTAGTAAAGAAAACCCAAACCCTAATTCAAATTACCTAAAATAGCAACAACAAAAAACTTACCCAAACACTAAATTTTCCAAAAAAAGAAACATCAAATAAATCTTGTCGGACTATTCCAGGCATTATTACAAGCAATTTCTAAAAAAGAATGGAATCCTAAAACTCTAAAAATAAAAAGAATGACAAATTTTGAAATTATTAAAAATAATAATTTTTTCTAAAAATTACAATTTTGAATAGGAAATATGTGTTTTCTTGCAAAATGGATGGACGTGACCAACTATGGTTAGTTAACCCCGGATGGCTTGCTACATTATATCGATAGGCCACACGTCGCAGAATGATTCCCGGATCAAAAGTTATAGTTAATTTACAGTTCACATTTCAAATAACAATTGCTTCATATTAGGAATGAATTTCTTTGAATCAGACATGCTTAAGGCTCAATTACATTATGCCCTATATAGTACTGAGCCGAGATCTCATGGTCTACTTCTACTCCCATTTGACCTTCTTTTGTTCTAGTGCTAATGCTAAGAATGCATCTATGCAATATCCAACATTTCAGATTCTCATGAATTTCATTCTGGGTATTGTTCACTTAAGTCTCCTTGGATTTCGTATGATGAGAATTTGGCTACGATGTCGAGACGTTACTTAATTGCATGGTGAAATGTTCCATAACGGAAAAAGTCATCCATTTTCCTTTCTTTTCTTTTCTTTTTTCAGTCCAAACAGTCCTTTAAAAAAATAATAAATAAATAAAATCATGTTTTGAGCATAGCTGACACATGATGACACTTCAGCAAACCTCCTACCCGTCAGGTCCGATCATGGCTTCAATTAGGATATTTTTCAAGACAAATTCCATCAATTAATATGGGTCCACCAAACTAACTAGAAACATAGCACTTTAGTAAGTTGAACATCTCCTCAGGTTGTGGGCCAATAATTCCATCTCATTTGCAGCAGCATTTGCTGGCTGATGTGGCCAACAGGCAGAGGCAGACACCACGAGCCCACATGTCCCGATCCAAACACATTAAGCTCCATGTAATAAATGAACCAAGCTATGGTCTGCCAACTCCCGGCAGTAGTTGGAAATTGTGTGAGGATAAGATCCTCATTTACAAGTGGGGCTATGGATGGCTAATTCAAATGCTTGATTTGATGGACCCCAATTTTACAGGGTCATTTTCCAAGAATCTTAGACTGAAAGAAAGGTGGATGGTCATTTCCCAAACATTTAATTAAGATTGAAAGAAAGGTGGGAATGAGGCCGGTTCCCTTTCAGGTCTTTAGAAGTCTTTGTAGGTTAGAGGTCGTTTGGCAACATAATTTGGGTGTATTTTAGTATATAAATAATCTAAAAGTTGTTTGGTAGGATAGATTTGGGAGTAAATTGAATTGGAGATAAATAAAATACACAACTTTGATGCATTTCAAAATCTCACACTTTTATTGTGATTCCAGTGTAATACAATGAGATGTCCTTTTATGCTCCTTTTTAAAGGCAATAGAGTCACACAGGTAATAAATATGGCGTCCTCCAGGATGCATGTTTAGTATAGCCATGTTGCCCATATCCATTTATTTTACCATGTCATTTTCAGGCCGTGAGCCCATGTTCGGGGTAGAGTTGTGGGCCACCCTTCATATAAAAATAGGTATGATGATGGCCATAATTGAATCTTTTCTAGGGCCTACCTCGATTCATGTATTGGGCCCACCGCAAAAGGGCGCGACGGCTGCTATGAAACTTTTGGCGCGAGCCAGGTGAAGCGGCCATCGGTGTGGATCTTGGTGGTAGTAACAAATATTCAAATGAGAACTTTGATGACCATTTCGAGCCCACTATGATCATTTGTGGATCCTATAATTTGTTGTCTCATTTGAATAATGATAGTTGTATATTTTGGCTGCTTAGATGCGGGCTTATTGAGTGGGCCCATCACTTGAAAGCCCACTCAAGTGTAGCTTTCTAAGGCCCGTTAACCTTGGTTTCTAAGTAAGTCCCACCTATTGTGAATGATGCATTTTCTTTATCATGTAGTGTGATGTTTTACATTTGTGTTAGTACGACACTTCCTGTGATGTTTTACATTTGTGTTAGTACGACACTTCCTCGATTATTTATGTGGCCATAAATTAGTTATTGATGTAGGATTTATGCTTATACTTGATATAGCACTTTCTTTACATTGATGTCTTTAGTTTTGATACACTTGTGGTTATGTTCATGTGCAAAAAATAATAATAATAAATAAATAAAAACACCCTAAAAATTCTCCTTGTGGTATTCTAGGAACGGAACATGGTATATGGGAGTTGAGAGCCGAAAATAAGGTAGTACAGATGTCGTCACCACCAAATTTAGAACTCAAGAATTCTGTACACCCGTTCACCGAGTTTGGGACATGACAACAAACATGTCACTGGACTACTAATTCATTATACACATGGCAGCTGATAATATTCCAAAACAATCTAAAGATTGACTGCATTACTAAAATCACATCAATAAAATAATTCAAACTATCCAAATATTAGCCATGAAAATGGAAAATTAAAAGACATTTGCAAGTTGCTCATTTGTGATCTTGTGGCCCACTTGAGGGTCAAAATTTTATCTTTTTTTTTTTCAAAATATATATTTCAATGAGCTTATTACAACCATTCTTTTAAATATCACATATGTATAATAATTTGAGATATTAAAGCTGATATGTAATTAAATTTAAGTTTTTATAAATATGTTATAGAATTGCAATTGATTCTTATTGTATTACAAGTTCAACACAATTGAGGATTTGGATTCATCTTGACTTGTGAATTGGATTCCAATGTTACAAGACATTCTTATTGTTGGATATTACAAGCTCAACACATTGAGGATTTGGATTCACGTTGATTTATAAATTGGATTCTAATGCATTCCCATTACAAGCTCCCATATGAACCCTTATTTTACCATTACTGCATGTGGAGCCCACCTAGATGTGTTGATGGCGTTGAAGCTGTCCAGCAAAGTCCCCTTATAAATAATAATAATAATAATTTATTTAAAAAAAAAAAAAAAAAAAAAAAAAAACAGCTTGAAACCACAACATGAGTTTCAAAGCTGGGAAGTTTTAGTAATCCTATTATTCTACGGTGTCACCCACCTGATGACTTAATAGACCTGATTTTTGGGCCATCCCATCACCATTGTGAGCAGCATTCTCATTATCAGCGATAATATTGATGTTACCGCCAACAATTTATATCACCGGATTGGCGATACTGAAACCCACTTTAATCCTAGGATTCCGAGGTACCAATGATATGTCATCATTTGATTAATATGGTTCACGCATCACTACAGTTTCAGTGATATTATCACCAATAGTGGGTTGGGGAGATACACAAATGGTGAAAAAAATATGAAAAATAAAAATAAAAATAAACAAAAAAAAAATACAGAATTTTATAGAAAGAAAAGTACTCACTTAATATAGAATTAAAATTCTAGAATATTTTTAAAAAGGTTTTCAATAAGTTTTCTCATTAATTAAAATAAGTATCATTAGAGCACCTTCCGTTAGATTTTTTGAAGTCGGCTCGTATTGGCAGCTTAAACGGGCCAACCATGATGTTTATATGAATCCACCCCAACTACTAAGTGTGTCACCTCCTATTAGGCCGAGGGCCTAAAAATCAGCTCCATCCATGATTAAGGTGGACCAAATGATTGGAAGCAATTTATAAGGCAACGCTTGCCATCCAAACTTTTTCCTTGGCATGGCCCACCTGAATCACATATAGGCCTGACTTTTGGGTTCTAGTTCTAGATTTTGGTGTGACATTTAATGGGTGGAGTGAATTTCATATAATAATAACAATGGGCCCTAAATAATCAAGGGTGAATGTCTCTCTCACAATTTTTTGCTTTGATGTATTTCATTTGAATCATAGGTCATCCAATTTTTTTTGGCCTAGGACCTAACATAATATTACACATCTAATGTTTAGATTATATTTCACATACACATCATGATGGGCCTTGTAAGAAATCAAAGGTGGGTATTCACTCTCTCAACTATTTCAAAAAAAAAAAAAAAAGGAAATAGAGATTTCTGATTAAAAGGAATTGTGCTGGATGGCCGCCCTTGACTTTTCTACTAGGCTCATCATGATGTGAACATGGGATCCACAAGATGTGTCATACCACATTAGCCCTAGGTATAAAAAAAAAATTGAAGAAAATATAAGATTAAGGTGGGCCACACCAAAAGAAACAATTGTGAGAGAGATGTACCCACTTGATTTTTACAAAGCCCATCATGATGATCATATCAAACCCTCTCCAACCATTATATCTCACAACAAAATTTAGGCATTGGGCCCAAATATTAGGCCTATTCGTGATTTAGGTAGACCACACAAAGGGAAATAGTTTGGAGGGTGGGGATTGCCTTATACGTTGTTTCTAATTGTGTGGTCCACTTGAATCATGGGAGGGGTGACTCGCCTAGTGGATGGGGTGGATTTCTCATAAACATGGGCCCACTCAAGTTGCCGATCGCTTTGCTTGCATTGTCAGATGGTAATTAATAAATCTAATGTAAGGTACTGTAATGATAATTACTTAATATTAATGAGTTAGTTTATTGAAAACCTTTCAAAGGAGGTAAGGAATGTAAATTCTATATTAAGTAGGTAGCTCTCTCTCTCTCTCTCTCTCTCTCTCTCTCTCTCTCTCTCTCTCTCTCTCTCTCTCTCTCTCTCTCGATTTTTTTAATGTAAAATTGGCTTAAAAAATACGGATTTTTGGAGGATTTTTTTTCTTTTACTTTCGAGGATCATATTTGGGACTTGATTTCGACCAATTCTTTTAAATTCTTATGTGTCAAAATAAAATATAGGAGGAGAAGAAGAAGATCTAAATATTAGCGGGTTGGAACCCCCAAGGTATAAAATTTTGTGTGTGTGTGTGTGTGTGTGTGTGTTTATTTTTTTTGCATGGATTTGTTCTCAAAATTTATGGATGATTATATTTGAGTAGAAAATCGAGGGATTAGAGAATTGAAATGGAAACATTTTAGAAAAATTGGGGAAATTTGATTTTTCTCATTTTCTTTGCTAAGTAATTGGGGGGCCAATTTTTAATATGTTCATGAGGGTTAGTCGATCTATCAATTCATATTAATCTTTTGATTTTCAAGAAATTTAATTATTTATATATTGAAAATTTTAAAATTGTTGTTTAACTTAGAAAAATATATATTAACATTTTTTTTGCTTAGATTTCTATTTTATTTCATTTTTTTTTCTTATTATGGTTCCATGCTTATGATCACTTAGTTCCATTAGAAAAAAGATACATTTTTCATACGATGCAAGGTTTATCGTAAAATGCATGTATGTATATGAGTACATATGCATGCATTGATCGATGGATCAATCATGGATGTATGTATGTAAACATGGATGGTGGGTTGGATTGATTAATGGATCATGCATGCTTGTGTATATGAATATATCTATGCATGCATGGATGGATCATGGACATATTCATGTAGGGTTGTCAATGGACCAGGCCTAGAGTTGGTCCTGCCCGTATTTTGAACTGTTTCGGCCAGCCCTATTCAAAATATTGATTTTAGCTTACCCGAGCCTAACCCATTGACAACCCTTTATGTGTGTATGCATGCATGTAGGTATGTATGCAGGCATGGATGGATGGTTAGACATGAATGTATGCAAGCATGCATGTATAAATGGTTGGATGGTTGGACATGTATGTATGTATGCATGCATGCATGGATGGATTGATAAAAGGTTGGTTAGATGGTTAGACATGTATGCATGTATATATGAAGTCATTCTGGTTACTATTGCATTATTTTTTATAGCATCGTTAGACCTTTATTGAATGAAAACTTATTATATATGCTTCTTTTTATAATTTTTTCATTTCTAAGTATATAAACATGTATATTTTACCATCTCTTGAAATTTCACTAAAAAAAAAAACTAATGTTTTACATAATTAACGATATCTTTTCTAATATCGATGATAATATAGGGAATTTTGGAACATGACACCTTATTTGTGTTCAATTGTACATGTAGCACAATGCCAATAATACAAAAATTGATTTTGGCCATGAGAACGTTGTGGCGAAGTCCGCGCCTAGTTGTTTTTCTGTTCGGTTACATAGATAGGGCATGGTATTAACTCGGATGTGAAAACGCACTTGATTTTTGGACTCTCCACTGCTACAGAAAAATGCCCACATATTTTCAATGTAAGCGAGGCCAAAACACGAAAGAAAATAGCGAAACAAAACAAAAGACAAGAGACATAAGGATTTACGTGGTTTGGTAATACGACTACTCCATAGGGTAATAATACAGAGCTTTCTTCTCCACTAAAAATAAGAGAAACATAAATACAATGCTTATCTCTCCCATACATACAAGGAATCTTACACTAAAAAATATCCCAGAAGATAAATAAAATAAAATGCATCTCTCTACATGTGTATCTCCTTATATTGATCACACTATGTGAGAGAGCATACGGTAAAGCCTAGAGGAACTGGACTTCACCATGTGCATCTGTACATATGTATAACATATGCATACAAGAGATGGATAGAGGAGATATCCTTGCCTTCTGACATAAGGCACCACCTCAGCATTCTCCCCCTTAAAGACTAGTTTTTCTAATAATGTAAAAAACACTCCTAATAACAGCTACCCAAACATCATCATTCGTTTGGTAAGAATAAGTCTAAGAGATGTCTTACACCAAACAAACTTCTCCATTCCAATAAGCTTTGTTAGCATATCCATAACATTGTCATTTGTGTGAATCTGTGTAACACCCTCTCACTTTTCAATACTCTGGTGTTACCATATAACCTAACTTAGTATAAATACAAACATAACTTATTCAAACATCTATATTCATTCTAGTCTAAATCTAACTGTTGGAAGCAATCCCCACTCATATGTCAAGTTATCCATCTATTGTTATTCAAGATGGACCATCACATCTCGAGAGACCTATTTTTAGGATTCCAATTTCATTGATGGACAAATCTAACCGACCATGTTGGATTTAGAACCCTGAATCACGAGATCCACCATTCAAAGTATCCACAACACCTTAGTGGTCAACTTGTCATCTGATCATGCAATTGGACCACTTGATTACGAAAACAACCCCTAAAGATTTGGATCAACAGATCCATCGTTCATCTAGCTTTTGAAACTCTATCACACGATAGAACACTTAACCATTACAATTAGGTCATTTTATCACTAAATTTATTAATGATTTCCACCTAAACTGAGCTAAGAGCCCTAGGGATCACTAATCACCAAGCTTAGAATCGATCTGACTATCAGATCTTCATAGATCATGAGATAACCATATGTTTAGAAAGTATGGCTCACTTGAGCTTTGGACTTGCCTGATCTTCGATCAAGGGCCCTTCTTGGAAACCCCGAAGTGGAATGGACAATGTGGATTGTACAAAAAATCACTGTAGGCCCCACACAATTCGCATGTGTGCACCAGGAGTGGTGCACCTACAATGCACCAAGCCGATCAAGATGGTTTGACTCATCAAACCCAAAAGAAGCAAGAAGCTCCTCTTCTTTTCCTTTAACGCCAGTGCACGTCTTAAATGGATGGTGTCCATTTTGGTTTTGCTGCGGCCTACCACCATGGACCATCCCAAAGATCAGAACCATCCATCGGATTCAAAAGGAAAATCCAACCGAGATCACACTATTCACACAGTTTCATGCACACGTGCGTGTGCACAAACACGGGCACAAAAAGAGGTGTGCCATGTGCATGTGGCAATATCCGAAACTGGAAATCTGTTTACTAGCGGTGCTGGAAATCTGCGTGAAGAAGATTCTCGAAATCTAGACCCTCCAAACTAATGAATATTAGTTGTCCATTCTCCTTCAAAAGACTAGGGTTTCTTGCAAGAGACCGACGCCAATCTTGCACATGATTTTTAGAAACCGAACATCATGCTCTTGTTGTGTTTTTTAAAATAAAAATAAAAGTTATTTTTAGAAAGTAAATAAATATAATAATTATTTAAACTTTTCATAAATAGTGTGTATAGCCAATCGGTAAGAGAAGGGGTTTTTGCTTATATAACTAGGGTTCAAATCTCCTCAAGGACGGTGTGAAGCACCATCCGCGCATGCGTGGGCTGTTTGAGCACTTTATTAGGCGCACTTAGCACTTCGCATGTGCGCATCGTCGTAAGGAGCAAAAAGAGCCTTAGTCTTTTCGGCACACGATTCAAATTTTTTGGGTCATAATACCCTGATGTTTTATTACCTTTTTTGTTGATTGATAGTAATTGTGACATGAATGTACATGTGGAACCTATGCCATGTTTCACTTATGTGGATATAGTTTTTCTTATTGGATAACTGCTTTTGTCTGAATGGGTTCAAAAATAACTACCATAGGACAGAGTCATGTCCTTTCATGGAAAGTAATTATTTGCTGTGAATGGGTATGGATTTCTTAAAGAGGCACTTTAGCACCTCTTTAGGAATAAATCCATAACCTTTCAATTAATATAAATCCTAGATACTTTAATCCAGAAGTAGATACTCTTATCCTTAAGATTATATCATCTTCTCTGCAATTACTCTCAATTTGATCTCTTGCTGAGTTTTTTTAGAACATCTTAAGGAATATCGGTGTCAAAACTAGAGATCTGTTCAACACTTAAATGTGCAAATTTTCATATTGAAAATCGAATTGAGACTTCATTGTATCCTGAAGACAATTTGCAGATTTTCTTCGTTTGCACTTGCTGGAACTTCCAGAAAAATGGCAGCAAATCTGTCTTGAAAAATTGACTATTCAAGTCGAGCCTTGAACCTAATCGATCTTATCGTTTTCTTCTATCCTCCATTGTGTCTTACATTTCTAACAACTCTTATCTGGACCGTTTATTGTCCATCCAAGCGAGAGAGTAGACGAGTAGACGCAATGCCTCTCATCCATTTCTTTCGAAAACCCTAGAGACTCGCTGTTTCCTTCTCCTTCCAAACCCACTGACTAAAACTCCACCGAGCTTCGATCTGGAATGTCCCAAATCTCCCTACGATTTATCTGAGTTGTCCACATGCAGCGGAGTTGAGAAGGAAGGCATCATGCGGAATCCTACATTAGAGGCTGACTTTCTTCCTCATTCACTATCGTGTCACACCACACCGAGTCACTGTGACTCGGGGCGAGCTCTGGTCAAGTTGAAGCTCCTTCTAACCGGGGTAGAAAGAAAGAAAGAAAGATAGGGTGCGCATGCACCAAACTCGGCCCAACCACGTCGCTGGATTGAGCTGGGCGAGTTGGGGCTGTGGTTTGTCTGAGTTGGGCCTGGCTCGAGTGCTACTAGAGTTCCAATAAGATGACAGAGAGAGAGAGAGAGAGAGAGAAGAGGAGGAAGGAAGAAGAGAGAGTGGTTGGGGTGAGTATAGGAGTTTGACCTACTACTGAGTCAGCTCATGGACTCGGGAAGGGTTGCTAACTTGTTTAGGGTCGCTCGAGCCCAGTTGAAATAAGGCCCAAGTTTGCTGCACTCACCAACAATGAAGAAGAAAGAAAGGAGAGAAGGAGAAGAAGAAGGGGAGAGAGAGAGAGAGAGAGAGAGAGAGAGAGAGAGAGAAAGGTGGTTGTCAAGTTGAGTGAGGTTGACTTGTTGGGCTGAGATTGGCCCAAGTTGGACGTGGGTCCAGTGACATCCAGGTGCTGCTTGGTCATGGGGAAGAGAAAGGGAAAAAATATGGAAGGAGAAGAGAAGAGAGAGTGTGTGTGCGTGTGAGACATTGACTCGGCCCAACCAAGTCACCAACTATGGGCCACTGTCAAGTCAACTAGACTTGACTGTTGAGTCTGAGTCGGGTCAAGTTGGGTTCAGTGAACACTGACAAACTAAGAGGAAGTAAGAGAGAGAGAGAGAGAGTGAGTTGACTCACGGTTGAGTCAACTCGCTAAGTCGCATGTATTGGAATCTAGTTGAATCCGAATTTCTTTGTTGATCTATCTAAGGGGAAAGAGAGCAATGGAGAAGGAAAGGAAGAAGAAGAAAAACAAGTGGAGGGTTAAATTGTTGAACTGACTCAGTCCAAAAACCAGTCATGTCGTTGACTCGCTAACTTGTGGCGAGTTTAACCAAGTTCTGCAGGTTTCGTTATCCCTACTAAACGTGGGTTGAGTGAGAATAAAAAGGAGAGAAAAGGAAGTCATCATTAAGTCGAGTCAACTCGCAGGGTCACCAAGTCAATTCAAGAACCTCAAGTCTAACGTCAGTCTATACCATGCTAGGTCGATTTGTTGATTTCAGCCAAGCTCAGCCTAGTGCGGTTGAGCCTAGACAAGTTCAACTGAGTCCAGTCAAGTGACATTAGAGCACGGAGTTCGAATCAAGGATGCATCAAGTTACAAATTGAATTGGCGAGGTTGATTGGGGATTCAAATTTAAGGCCATGCGCACTTCCTAATGACCTTATAAGCGATTCAAGACACATCTCGTCATGGATTTTGATTTTGCTTCAACATAACTTGTACTAATTCCTCCATTTTTAGATTGGATAGGGACTCACAAGTATAGAATGCTAGTATACAAGTATATCTATAACATTCAATGTTTTGTAAGGTTTATAAAGCATTCCAAAATTCCCTAATAAGACAAAAATATTACAGACATGATCCTTGTCACAAGATTTGTTAATTGGAGTAAAACATTATAAGAATAAGCATGCTTCCAAGACTCATTATCAAGAATATTATACTTCCAAGACTCATTATCAAGAATATTATAAGTAAAATTTATGCTCACAAGGCTCATCAATATGAAGCAAGAGTAGGAGTATGATCATGTTCACAAGATCTTACAGTTCACTAGGTTTATAGTAATTACATTAAAAAAATTTAGCTCACTTGCTAGATTAGGCTATAATGGAATTCAAATGGATGTAGAAAGCAAAGAGAGTAACTCCTCACCTTATATGTAGACATATTTGTCTTGAATATCCCTATGGTGTGAGCTCAAGTATCCCATGATCAAGTTAATAATAGTTCAATATAATTTCTAAATCAAACTTGAACCATCCGATAGTAGGGCCTTGTTAGCTACTTGTAGTAATTTAATTCAAGCTTAGTTGAGGGAGGGGTCTGTTCTTCATGGTAAGTGGTTGAAGGTGTTACCTGGAAGAGTTATTTCATCAAGTTACTACTAAGTCAACTCAGTTAAGATTTTTACTCAATATACCGATTGAGTTAGAGCTGGGAAAATACCAGTCATAAGATCACTTGAATCTTGAATTTGGTAAGGCTTCCCAGAATCTCCTTAGGTAGTCCCTAACATTAGAACTTGGAGATAAATCAAGCCCGGCTCAATGGGGTATTTGTTGAGTCAAAATCCATAATGAGATGTTGAAGGCCCTACCAAGGATCTTAAGATTGAATAGTGACCACTAGTTAAGAAACATTGTTACCAAATCAAAGATTTGTGCATGTGAGTTCACTATCCATAACATTCATGCATAACATATGAGCTTTACCAGGTGGTTGATATAAGATACATTCTGTTAGGTCTATTAAATGCTTTATATGAAAAAATTATTCTAACATAACCTTTAAATTTATGTGCATTCATACCACTATAGGTTGCTCTCTTTGCAGGAGGCTTTTTCGAGTGTTTAGAACCTCCTCGAGTGTATCCTAAATGTTTTTCCAGGAGACTAAATTACCTTGGGCGCTCTCACCACATACTCTTTTTCAGGTAGTGAATCTACCTCGGGTGACCTTTTTACCAGTTGGATGTGTAATGGCCCGACCAGCACTGTACGATATTGTTCGCTCTAGGTCCCACTGGACTCGCACGATTTTGTTCTCAGGGTTGCCCCCAAAAGGTCTTGTACAAGGAAGGTCCGAACCACACATATAACCACCATTACTTTAGACAACTCTTCCGATGTAGGACAAATTACGCTACAGTCAACTACAATAGTAGCTCGCCCAGGTTCTCAAACCCCGCCCACATTGAAGTAGTGACCGAGGTGTCACATTATTCTCCACCGAGGGCAGAACCGTCCTCGTCTCTGATACCATTTGTAATGGCCCAACTAACACTGTACGATATTGTTCACTCTGGGTCTCACTGGACTCGCACTGTTTTATTCTCGGGGTTGCCCCCAAAAGGCCTCGTGTGGGTGAATCTTCATTGTTTGTGGGTGTTTCTATAGGCCTAGATTTCATATTTTTATGATGGGCCAAGTGAGGCCTACCGATTGATGGTATGGATCTTACTTTGGACCCTATGTGTGGCCGATGGCTCACCTTAATTCTCATGATCATTATAAGATGGGGCCATTCTCCATGGACCCCTTCATGATGTTTATTTTCTTTGCATGCATAGGGTCATCTAGACCTTGCATTTCGGTGGAGAAAGGATCTCCACCATTGATTTTATCGGTGGGGCCATATGTAATAGGACCCACTTGATGTATGTTATAAATCATGGAAGGGAAGACCCATAGTGTCGGGGTCCCTCCATCACTCGATCTCTCTCTCTCTCTCTTTCTCTCTCTCTCTCTTTTCCCTTGTTGTTGGCCCTATGATGTATGCAATTTATCCAAGTTATCCACCTTCATGGGACCTACTTGATGGACGTGTTGGATCTACACCGTCCAAGCCATGTGGGCCCTACCCTTTGGTGATGGAAAACACAAGCATCAGATTGATCTAAATCAAGTGGGCCACGTCCATGTGGGACCCACCTTGATGAAACATTTATTCACATGTGAACAAACAGTGAGACTCAAAGCGAACAATATCATACAATGCTAGTCGGGCCATTACAGGATGTGCATCCCCATGTCGGTGATTGTACACATACATCCGTACATTCACATATATATTCAAGTAATATTATCCTCATTATAAATGGCTAAGTTGATTTGAAGTCTATTTTAAGTTATCATGACATGTATGAAATCTTGAAGGGTAACTTCTACTAAATTATCACTCACTTCATAGTGCGATTACACCAAACAAATGCAGGGTTAAAGTGTGTTATCATGAAATGAATAAAATCTTGGAGGATAATTTTCGCTAAATTATCACTCACTTTATAGTGTGGTTACACCAAACAGATGCAGGGTTAGAGTGTGAGGAAGACCCCCCAGTAGGGATCTCAGAGGAGGCCAAAGAGGAGTTTGTCGATGAGGGGTACTATGCTAGTGCAGTTAAGCCGTTTGAGCTCAACCAATAGTTTATGATTTACTTACTTTTGTCATTAGGCCTTTATACTTTTAATTACATAGCTTGTAATTAAACTCCCCTGTTGAGGGATTTCTTTCTGTTGACATTTACATGTTTTAAATCTCTCTTGTTAATACTCCTGACATTATAGTTTATACGGTGGTTGATTCATATTATACCATAGGATCTCTAACATTGAAGGTTTATTGGTAGTAGACTTCTTAATGTAATACTTGGTTCTCAATGATGAGCAATCATCCTCGAGTTATAATAATCATGATGTTACAATAACCATACAGGTAGTACATATGGTTTAAATGATATTCATGTCCAAATTGATGAGGGTACAATTATCGGGGATGCATGGCTGCATCTGCCAAGAGAAGCTGCATGATTTTGTAGCTCAAGACTAGTTGTCATTTATTTGGTTTCATGTGTTAAATTATTTCATTTTATAATTGTACATATTAAGATATTGGTTTGTATAAGTCATATAAGTAGCCGCTCGTTTATTCTAAATGTATATGTGAATTTCCTATAAGTTTGATTTATTCTTTTCCGCTAAACTGCTTACTCTAAAATAGAAAATTATATATATATATATATATATATATATATATATATATATATATATATATATATATATATATATATATATACATGAAATTTGGCTATCTTTAAATGTTAACACTCGGGTTTTCGAGAAACTAGTCATATACTTAGATTTCAAAAACCGAGGCATTACAATCTTTGACAATGAGATCTGACGATCTTCCACCACATCATATACAAGGTAATACTGAACATTGACATACTTGGTCTGAGTATAAAATACTGAAATTTTAGCCAAGTATAATGTGTTTTAATTATCACAATAAATCACCACCACTTTCTGCCTGAATTTTAATTATTCTAGTAATCTCTTCAACCAAATAACTTCTCTGCATGCTTGTGTAGCTAATCATACTATGTCTCTATAGTAGACAAAGTCATTACCGACTGCAGTCTCGACATTCAAATAACCACATCGCCGGCTAAAGAGAACATATAATCTATAGTATATCTTCTTTTATTGTTATGTCTTGCATAATCTGCATTCACAAACCCAACTCACTCTAAATTTTTGTCGTTATAAAAAATACCCACCTCAGAAGTACCTCTCAAGTAATGAAGGATATACTCTACAATAGTCTAATAATCTCTCCCCGAGCTCGCCGTGTATTTACTAACTGCCCCCACTACTTACACAATATTTTGTCTAGTGCACACCATGGTAAACATAAGGCTCCCTATTGCCAAAGAATATGGTACTTAAGACATATATGCCTTCTCCGCTTTTGTACTTAGACACTGATCTAAAGACAGATTGCAACTAATAGAGAATGGAGTACTTACTGAATTAAAATTATGCATATCGAAGTGGCACAAAATTCTTTCAATATAACTATTATAGGTTATTCAGACTTTCATGTTCTTATTATCTTTAAGAATGACCATCCTAAGAATTTGATTAACAACACCTATATCCTTCGTATCGAACTCCCTAGCCACACAAACTTTTAATGATACAATAGTATCTCTCTACCAGTACATGCGACCAACATGTCATCCACAAATAATAACTAGATAATAAAGCTACCATTAGCAAAACTACAAATATAGGCACAATAGTCTATCACGCATTTCTAAAATTCCAAGCTCATAGTAAAGGAATCAAACCGCACCGCTTGTACTTATTATGGACGGATGTCTTAAATCTGTCTGGTGGTCTGTCGATGATATCGACAGGGTTTTAGATGATATCGAGGTTGTTATCGAGCCACTCTCGATGACATCGATAATTTACAAAATTTTCACCACTAGTCGCTGGACAATTTTTTGGGTCCTGTCAATATCATCGAGAGCCCTTTAGATGATATCGGCACTGTTATCGAGAGACCTTCGATATCATCAAAAAGTTTCGCAGATGCAATTGCAGAAACGTAGATTTTGCGGATTTTGTTTCCTATTTGGATTCTACCTCTTTCTATTCTTATATAAAGGGGTGTATCCGGGATTGAGTGCATGAGATGGTATGCCAAGGCTTTCTAAAGGGGTTTCAAGGGTTCCTAAAAGGATTTTAGAGTTTCTAAAGGGTGTAACAAAGGTGAGATTCGAGGTTGTTCGAATCGGGTAAATCCTCTCTCATTGTAATTTCTATTTTTATAGTGGAGATCTGTCGCTTTGTGCCGTGGGTTTTTCCAGCAAGGGTTTTCCACGTTAAATTTGTGTTCTCTTGTGTGTGCTTGGTGTCATTGGATTGCTATCCTAGATCTAGATCTGTGTGATTCTGCAGGGCAAAATCACCAACAGTACCAACACCTTATATCATGCTATGTTTACATTAATAACTTTGAGAATAGTTTGGATGGCATATAAACACCATGGTTTGACTCCAAGAAGGTTTCAACAGTAAACGTTTTTGTTCCACTGTTTTGTATGCTGCGGCCCGCATGAGTTTTGGATCTTCTTGGTTTTTAAAATCATGTCTTATTATGGCCGGAAAAAACTACTGGATAGAGTGGATTTTTCACTACCATCTTTATGTTCCCCACACATCCGCCAACTACGGGAACTTCTTGTGCCCCAGTCCTAACCCAAAGTTTACTTTGTGGGTTCCACCGTATGTCCGCGTGACATCCATTCAGTCCATCATTTTTAATTTCAGTTCATGTTAGATTTTAGCATGAAAGATCAGCTAGATCTAAAATGCTAATGAGCCACACTACAGTAAACCGTGGGGATTGAGTGCTGACCGTTGAAACCTTCTTGAGACCTACATAAGTTCTGGATCAGGCTGGTATTTATGTCTCCTTTGTTCCGATAAGGCTTACTTGAGTTGGCAGACATCACATGATCCAGATAAACTAATGCATGGAGCGAATATCATGCAGACATGTACACGAGCAGCATCAGTTAGCTCAGAGACCTTCATGTTATAAGCAGAGAGCTGTACACTAGCATGATCAAGTTGAGCTTAGCATAGCTTGGCTCAATTTGAGTTCGGCTTAACTTGATACTTGAGCTTGACTAGCCAAATCCTCAATAGCTTGATTCAGCTTGAGCTGAGTTTGAGCCAAATTCGAGCTCAAAGCTTTTGAGTCAGTTCGAATTCAAGTTTTTGAGTCGAGCATGTGAGCTCCTTATATATATATATATATATATATATATATATATATATATATATATATATATATGTGTGTGTGTGTGTGTGTGTGTGTGTGTGTGTGTGGGAGGGGGGGGGAAGATACTATGTGCTCGACCTCACGTGTCTGTCCCATGAGGTCGAGCTGTGTGGGCCCCACCATGATGCGTTTCGAACATCTACCCCATCAATCAGATGCACCATTCCATCGTGGGGTTAGGTCTCAAAAATCAAGTCAATCCATGACTTGTGTGGGCCACACCACATACAGAAGTGGAGAGGGGTTGTGCACCATTAAAACATTCATAATCATTTTAGTGGCCCACCGAGATGTGGTTTGCAAATCCAGCCCATCCATTATGTGTGTCCCACTAGGATGAGGGGTCATACCAAGTTTCAACAGCATTCAAAACTCAGGTGGGCCCCACCAAGTGCTTTTATATGTTTTAACGGTGTCTTCACATGATTTTAGATGGTATGGCCCACCTAAGTTCCGTATATGGCTGATTTTTGGGATATCCCATAATTTAAAGGGGACCCATCAAATGCATGGTGTTGATGGTCGACATGCATCATGGTGGGGCCCACACAGCTCGACTTCATGGGAGCTTATTGTGAGGTCGAGCGCATAGTACGAGGGAAAAGGATGGGCTGGATTTGCAAACCACATCTCTGTGGGCCATTAAAATGATTATGAATGTTTTAATGGTGTACGGCTCCTCTCCACTTCTATATGTGGTGTGGCCCACAAAAGTCACGGATTGACTTGATTTTTGAGACCTAGGCCCACGATGGAATGGTGCATCTAACTGATGGGGTAGATGTTCAAAATGCATCACAGTGGGGCCCACACAGCTCAACCTCATGGGACGAACTTGGGAGGTCGTGCGCATAGTACCTTTTCCCATATATATATATATATATATATATATATATATATATATATATATATATAAGTTATAATTCTAGCTGAGCCGAATCAAGTCAAGGTGAGGCTGAGCTTCGAGTCAAGTCGAGTGGAACTTGGGTCAGTTTGAACTTAGTTCCAAATTCTTTCCAGCTTAAAAAACTATTTTGTTGGGTTTGATCCCGACTTTCGAGTGGAGCCAAGTTGAGTTTATGAGCTTATCTGAGCCGAGCCGATTGAGTTAACTAAGTTGGTTTGTGTCCATCTCTAGTTACAAGAATTCACACGTGTGGATTTATTATATTTTTTAGCCGTTTCTGTTTGGTCACTCGTTTTCTTAAACTTAAAATGCGTTGATTCTGCTGAGTTGACTCAGTTCCCCTGGATATTTAGAGCCGTGACATAAGCATGCCACGTGGTGCTATCTTTTTTTTTTTTTTTGACTAATCGGATTAAAACACATCATTCCGTGGGACCTTGTGATCAGGTCTCCTATCGCTGTTGAATTGTTGATTGCAATGGTTGTGAAATAGCTGGTGAGTCTGGACCATCCATCTATTGGACCCAAGCAAGAATGACTGACGGTACAAAAATGCATGGATTGAATTATCATAACAGATTAATGATCTTTTACCTACTTCGATCTACCAGTCAGACGTCTGTGATTGCTCATCGATGTGGTACACCAACCTCGTGGGCCATGCAATTTTGAAGCCCATTAAACGGATGATCTACATTCACCCACTACCCCGTAAGGGATCAGAGACATCTTCATGTAGAAATTAAGGTAAACATATCATGATAGTCAGATGCCGGCCACAAAATCTGGACCATCAAAATGACGTCTAAGTTGTGCGCCATAAGTTCTTGGTCTGCTCTGTTTTAAGCACTAAAAATGGGCTTCATTTGGGCTGATGTAGGCCCGGCCCATTGCCAGACAGCTTCGAGGACGGTCTATACCTCACGGAGATCCTACCTATGCATAGAGCAGGCAAGGAATAACTCGACTCACCTAACTTGACTCGTCCAACTCGTTCAGACCCGACTCGACGAGTCGTCCAAATCAAGTAAACTTAGTCCAATCCGAACTCAAACCGAGTCGAGTCCGAGTTACCCATTAACTCGGTCCAGTCAGACTCAACTCATATATAGGTATATATATAATTTAAAATTAAAAATTAAAAATAATAGTAATAATAATAATAATAAATTTAATTTTTAAGTATCTCTAACCCTACCAACCCTAACCTGATCCCAAACTCTCTCTCCTTCCCTCATCCTCCTCTTGCAAGCCCGGCAGCCACTCACCACCATCTCTCTCTCTCTCTCTCTCTCTCTCTCTCTCTCTCTCAATACCAACTCGACCCAACTCGGTATCTGGTCCAACTCAGTACTTTTGACCAGGTCAGACTCAATCCGGATTATTCCAATCCATACCAGACTCCGATGGAGTCAAGCATGCTGGACTCTGTACCAAGTCGGGTCGAGTTCAGATTAGGCCTATTTCAAAACCAGATCGACTTAGGTCAGCCCTAACTCGGTCTGACTCAACTTGACTCGATGCCCAGCTCGACCTATGCAGCATCATTTGAACCTGACCTCAGGTACATGGCCACGCCCGTTTAATCCGGGCCTTATCCAGGCCTAGTAAGCAATTTCTATATATTCATATACGTGACTGATGTGTATCAAGATGCAAATGTGGCCCACCCCGATATCCCATACTTCACATGGTAATCATCTAAGGTAAATATCAACCCTCCATATCTCTAAAAATGCACCAGTGGGGCAATTTTATGATTTTATCGGTCGTGATCATCATGAATTTGGCCTATCGAGCAAGTGTTCACTTTTTCACTGGTCCAGAGATCTCAGCCATTTCTCCTACAGACCCAATTTGAAACATTCCCTGGGCCACAAATCCAACTGTTCCATTCAGTAGCTGGGTAGAAAAAGAAAAGATGAACGGTATATAAACAACTAACACTTTGACCCCATCGATGAACAGCCCAGATCTCACACATCTATCATACCATGTTGGTTTGTGTGGTAGCTCCACACACACCTTTACATGTAACACGTTTGCCAATCATAGCAAGTGTGTGGGAGATCTGAGGGGTGCATAAGGTGGCCCACAATGAAGATGAAGATTTGCGGAAAGCAAGCTCTGGTCTGCTTAGCAGGTGAGCCACCTTATGCACCGATCAGGTTTCCACGTGCTTGGAGGTTGGCACATGTGAATGTGTGTGAGACTAACAAACCTCTATGTGCTCGTATTTCATGATATGTTGGCAAATGCAAGTGTTGAATCCGGATGCACATGGCCTGGACTAAGAGCTGTACATGAATCGAGTTGGGTTCGTCAGCTCATTCGACTCGGAAAAGCTCAACTCATCTCAGCTCGAAAAAATTTCGAGCCGAGTTCGAGCTTGCCTAAGCTCAACTCGACTAAGATCGAACCTCAAGTTGTATTGATTCAGATCGAATCAGCTTGATGACTCGGTTATTTTGATATTGATGTTGTTCACTAAGTGTTTGATGAAATGAATCAACGAAGTGTTGTTTTGGGTGTGTACATTCTCTACGAGCTAGTTGCGATGAAGGAATGGATACGAAACAAATCACTACAAAAAAAAAAAAACTTACATTATAAAACTACCCTCAAATCTGGATTTTGATGCTGACAGCTGAGTGTTTGATAGATGAAATACATGTAAATTGCTCTTACACTTTTGTATTATAGGAGAAATTGAAAATGCACTCTATATATTTGAAAAAATATCAAACTCGGCTCGAACTAACCCAAGCTGTTGACCAAACCAAATCGATCCAAGTTGGTCACTCAAGCTCGAGGACCAAGCCAAGCCAAATTCAAGTTGGGATTAGCTACTGGCCAAGCTGAGCTATGCTAAACTCGACCCGGTTAGACTCATGTACAGCTGATTTTCCTATGGGCTGGATTTGGAATGAACGTATGGCCCAGATCAAAGCCTAGCCCATTACATACATTAGCTGATTGGGCCCAATTATAACTTCCCTATGCCTAAAAGCCCAAGAGGACAGCCTTTCTCAAGCCCAAGGATCAGGCTTCTGTACCAGTCTTGAAACGGGCCTCGATCGTTTGATCCTAGACCTAAGTATTGGGTAAGCCTCGGCCCACCAAACAAAGGCCTAGATCAAGAGGTATTATAGGATGCTTGGGAGTTTCTAAAGTATGTTTAGGTTATTAGTTTGTAAGGTGGGACCTTCTTTATATTGATCCAATCCGTCGATGTGATTGTCCCCACGTTGATTGCTATATAGATCGAAAACCCCCAGGTTGGGAGAGCCTATCGTTCAATCTTTGGCCTTATTTAGGTTGCAATCGGACCATGGATTGATTTGTTTTCTTTCGTATCCGTTTATCTGCTGCATGGGCCCATATTGAATGGTTAGGATTCTTTTTCGTGAATCATCCAGTTCATATCATTCAACAGCTTCTATTACTAAACCATGGAGCCTGCTTCTACAAACTAATTGCTGGGGGCAACGGCCACTAAACGTCTCTCTCCCCCTATTTGGAGGGGGGGGGGTGTGTCAAGAAGTTATAATTTTTATTTCTTTTGTTTTGCTGTAAAAGAAAGTTTTAAATTGTTTTTTCACGAACAAATGCATATTATTAAATCTTTATACCTCTTATCTCTTATTTTTATTTTTTTCCCCGTGGAAGTGGATGATGTCCTGTCCTGCCGAGGTAATAATCTCTCTAAACAAGGCTATGTGAGGTGCACCGTGATGTTTGAGCTACTCATCCATTTTAACAAATCATTTTAAGGTACAAACCTAAAAATAAAGTAAATCCAAGGCTCAAGTGGAGCACACAATGGAAATTATACACCCACCATTAAAAACTTCTTAGGAGCTCCAAAAGTTTTGGATTGTGTTGACCCTTTTATGACCTTATGAATAGATTGGAAGGCAAATAAACATCATGGTGATCCTTTGAAAAGTTTTGGTCGTAGGTGTCATTATCAATGTTTCTTCTTGTGTTACGGTTTACTTGAGCTTTTTTTTTTTTATCATACCCTAAAATGATTTTAAAATATCAATGGACCGCATGGATAAAACCCATACATCATATTCGGCCCCACATAACCCCTACCTAGATGGATTATTGTCATGGCAGGGCAGGATGCAATTCAATGCCCTTTCCTTTGTTGGAGTAATAGCAACTGAATCACAAATAACACACATTTCACAAATAACATACATAAAACAATAAGGGTTGTTTTCTTAAAATGTAGGATAATAGAGTACGTTGAATTTTTTTTATACATCTACGCTACATAGAAGACTCTTTTATATACATGATGTAGACACTTAAACTAACACTTGAGAGATTCTTGCTAAAAGAATTAATCAGCAACTAACATGTGGCTTGACCACATTCAATTCAGTTACAACAAACAGTGAGAAAACAATGGAACTTCAAACGTTCTTATGACCGTTGGACAATAACGTTCAATCAGGTTTGAATTATTCTCAACACGCCCCCTTGATTCAAACAACCTCAACGCCGAGCATTTCTCGTAACTTAACAAATTTCTGCTAGGAAACCGCTTTAGTGAAAATGTTTGCAATTTGATCCTCGGTGTTGCAGTCTTCCAACTTAATTTCTTCTTTCACCACGAGTTCTCTTATGAAGTGATTACGTACTTATATGTATTTAGTCCTTGCATGAAATGCTGAATTTTTTATCATTACAATGGTAGATTTGTTGTCACAGTAGATTATTGTGACTTCTTCTTATTTTGCATTTAAATTGGATAAGATCCTTCCAAGCCATACTATTTGGCAAGCGGCACTTATGGTAACAATGTATTCGGCTTCCGAACTTAATAGTGCGATAGTTTCTTGCTTCTTAGTCAGCCATGATATCATTCTGGATCCAAGACTAAGCGAAAATCCCGAAGTGTTTTTTCTGTCATCTGCACAACTGGCCCAATCACTATCAGTATAAGTCATAAGTTTAAAATCACCCACCTTGTAAAAACTGATTCCAAAGTTCAATGTGTCACGAATATATCGTATAACTCCTTTTGCTGCTCTCATATGTTGTTTACTTGGATTTTGCATGAATCTAGATAGAAGGTGATGGGATTTTCCTCCTCAGTTCAGAGGAGAGACGGTGCAGTGGTTGAAATTTCTGAGGATTTCATCGCGCTGCTCGACCGGTCGTTGGTGGTTTTCGACCGGTCGTGAGAGGCGCTTGACCGGTCGTAGGTTCGAGCCCTGGCACGACTTAAAGTCTAGCGAGTTGTTGCTAATTTTCTCCTCGGTTTACGACCAGTCATGGGTGAACTACGACCAGTCGTAGGTGGTCTACGACCAGTCGTAGGTGAGCTACGATCAGTCGTAGGCGGCTAGGACAAGTCCTAGGTTACGCAGTTTTTGCGTGAAACTACGGATTTGAGTCCTTTCGCAACAGGGATGCGGAAAGGAGTTTTCGAAAACTATAAAAAGGGATTCCTAGGGTTTTCTAGGGGATTATGTGGTGTGAAGAAAAGCACGAGAGGGTTTTCTAAAAGGGCTTAAGGTGTGAGAGAGAGAAAAAAAAAAGAGAGAGAGAGGAAGCTTATGGAAGGGAGCCGTCGTCTCAGCGCTTCTACGTCCTCGTGATCGGTGAGATCTCTCAGTTTTCTTTTTATTCTTTTATTGTTTATCAACTCTTGCGAGAGTGAAGAAGGTTGTAACGTTCAACTTCATAGTGGATTGTTGATCTGGACGAGGTCCCGTGGTTTTTACCTCTTTGAGGGTTTTTCACTTAAAAAACTCGTGTGGTGTGTGATTGTTGCTTTGATTTATTTCATTGTTATTATTATCCCATAATTCTGATTTTTTCTGGAGGGCTAGATCCTAAAGTTTTGTGCAAGGCCCCCAACAAAGTGGTATCAGAGCGCTAAGTTCATTGAACGGGTAGGATCGATTTGGAATTATGGAAGGTGGCTCATCAAGGATGATCAGCCTCAATGGTTCTAACTGGACCATATGGAAGGCTAAGATGGAGGACTTGCTTTATTGCAAGGATCTATATTCTCCAATTTTAAGCATATCAGCAAAATCCAAGGATATGTCTGATGATGATAGGAAGAAGTTTGACCGAGAGGCGGTGGGGTTTATTAGACAATGGCTCGATGATTCTGTATTCCACCATGTGTCTACGGAAACCTCAGCCGCTAGCCTATGGCTGAAACTACAAGGGCTGTATGAGAGAAAGACAGCTGGTAATAAGATTTTTCTGATAAGGCGACTTATGAATCTCAAGTTCAATGATGGTGGTTCTGTGGCCGAGCACATAAATGAGGTCAGCAATATAGTGAACCAACTCTCCTGTATGAAGATGGTCCTGGATGATGAATTGCAGGCTTTACTATTGCTTAGTTCGTTACCTAACAGTTAGGAGACATTAGTGGTGTCTCTAAGTAACTCCGAGTCAGACGAAAAGATATCCATCGAACAGGTTACTAGCTGTCTCTTCAATGGAGAGACAAGGAGGAAGTCTCAGGGATCTACTCAGCAAGAGGCACTTGTGACACAGGAACGGGGGAAAGAAAAGAACAGGAAGGGCGGGAAGGCCCGAGATAAATCAAGAAGCAAGTCGAGTAATAGAAAGGATGTTGAATGCTGAACTGTGGCAAGAATGGCCACTACAAGCATGAATGTCGTAAGAATAAGAACAACAAGAAAGGAAAAGGAAAGGAGAAGGAAGATGAATCTGATTCTACTGCGGTCACTTCAGATGGTGACGTTGTTATTATTCTTTCAGCAGATCACGATATATGTCTCACGGCTACGAGTCAGGACACCGACTAGGTGATTGACTCAGGGACTTCTTTTCATGCGACTCCACGCAGGGATTTCTTCACAAGCTACAAGTCAAGTGACTATGGGACCATGAAGATGGGAAATTCTAGTGTATCAAAGATCATGGGAGTCGGTGATATTTGTGTGAAGACCGATGTGGGCTGCACATTGGTTCTCAGGGATGTGAGGCATATCCCATACCTTCGCCTTAACTTGATGTCAACGGGAAAGTTGGATGATGGTGGCTATGAAAACCAGTTTGCTGGCGGGCGCTGGAAGCCCATCAAGGGTTCGTTGATCGCAGCCAGAGGAAAGAAGTGTTGCACCCTGTATAAGGCAAGTGTCAGTGTATGCAAAGGTGGGTTAAACGCAGCGAAAGATTCAGTTATTGACATGTGGCACAGGCGTCTAGGCCACATGAGTGAAAAATGGCTTTAGCTACTAGCAAGGAAGCGGCTCCTTCCAAACGTGACAGGTACACCTCTCAAAATCTGTCTTAATTGTTTATCAGGGAAACATCATAGAGTTTCATTTGTTAAAACTGCTTCTCATGTTAATAAAGTGCATGCATTAGATTTAGTTTATTCTGATGTGTGTGGTCCTATGAGGACAAAAACCTTGGGTGGGGCATTATATTTTGTTACTTTTATATATGATGCATCTAAGAGGGTTCGGGTTTATACATTGAAATCCAAGGACAAGGTCTTTGGTGTGTTTAAGTTGTTTCATGTTATGGTCGAGAGAGAGACAGGTAGATCATTGAAGTGCATCCGCACTGATAATGGTGGTGAATACATCGGTGACTTTCATGAGTACTGCAAGTCCCTGGGTATACGGCATGAACAAACAGTTTCCAAGACCCCCCAGCAAAATGGTATAGCTGAGCGAATGAATCACACCATTGTTGAGAGAATCGAATGTATGTTATCCTATGCGAAATTGCCCAAGATGTTCTGGGGAGAAGCAATGCACACAGCGGTGTATCTGATAAACAGGTCTCCATCAGCCCCGTTGAATGGAGAAGTACCCGAGAAGGTGTGGACTGGACAGGATCCATCGTACAGTCATCTCAGGGTGTTTGGATGCAAGGCATCTGTTCACGTACGGAAGGATGAGAGGTCCAAGATCAATATGAAGATCAGGCAGTGTGTGTTCTTAGGATATAGTAATGAAAAGTTCGGTTACAGATTGTAAGATTCGACCGAGAGGAAGATCGTCAGGAGAAGAGATGTGGTTTTCTTTGAAGATCAATATATAGAAGACATTGGTAAGCCAGAGAAGAACCAGCCTAGTTCAAGTGAGCTAGAGGACATGGATCCAATTATTCCTCCCGTGGTGCCTGATGACGAGAGAGTACAACGAGGTGCAGAGGATGAGGAGGTTCCACAGAAGATGGACTGGTGAAGCAGCCTCCACTTGATCCACCTGTTGAGCCACAGGTGAGGAGGTCATCTAAGGACAGAAAGTCTTCCAAGAGGTACTCACCATATGAGTACATTATGTTAACTAATGGGGGAGAGCCAGAAGATTATTCTGAGGCCCTAGCCGACGAGCATAAGGGGGAGTGGTTGAAAGCTATGCAAGAGGAGATGAAATCCTTACATAAGAACCACACCTATGTCATAGTGAAACTGCCTAAGGGCAAGAAAGTTCTGAGCAACAAGTGGGTGTTTAGAAAGAAAATTGAGCAGAAGAATTCACAAACGAGGTTTAAGGCCAGACTTGTGGTGAAAGGGTTTGGTCAGATGAAAGGCATAGACTTTGAGGAGATATTCTCACCAGTGGTGAAGATGACATCCATAAGAGTGTTGCTTGGGTTGGCGGCTAGCATCGATCTGAAGATAGAGCAGTTAGATGTTAAAACTGCCTTCCTCCATGGTGACCTGAAAGAAAAGATCTACATGCACCAACCAAAGGGGTTCGAAGTCAAGGGCAAAGAGCATATGGTGTGTAGGCTGAGGAAGAGCTTATATGGGCTAAAACAAGCTCCACGGCAATGGTACAAGAAGTTTGATTCGTTCATGTTATAGTATGGGTATGGCAGAATGGAGTCGGACCACTGTGTGTTCACTCGTAAGTTATCAGATGGTGATTTCTTAGTTCTGCTATTATACGTTGATGACATGCTCATCATGGAAAAAGACATCAAGAAGATCGACAGGCTGAAACAGGAGATGGGCAAGTCTTTTGCAATGAAAGACTTGGGCCCTGCTAAACAAATTCTAGAAATGGAGATAACCCGTGACAGAAGCAGCAGGAAGCTTTGGCTGTCACAAGAGCAGTATATTGAGAAAGTCCTAGAGCGATTCAATATGAATGCAGCGAAGCCGGTCAGTACTCCACTGGATGGTCACTTCAGATTGAGCGACAGAGGTGGAAGAGATGTAGAAGATACCCTACGCGTCAGCCGTAGGAAGTTTGATGTATGATATGGTGTGTACACGCCTAGACATAGCATATGCGGTTGGTGTTGTCAACCGGTATCTTACCAATCCTGACAAAGAACATTGGACAGCGGTGAAGTGGATACTGCGGTATCTAAGAGACTCATCCAGGTTGAGCCTATGCTATAGTGACGGGAAACTTGTGTTAGAGGCTACACAGATGCAGATATGGCAAGCGACATAGACTCCAGGAAGTCTACATCGGTGTTCATGTTCACGTTTGCAGGGGGAGCGGTTTCTTGGCAGAGCAAGCTACAGAAGGTCGTAGCATTGTCGACTATAGAGGCCGAGTACATTGCAGTCACTAAGGTATGTAAAAAGATGCTTTGGATGAAGAGGTTCCTCCAGGAACTTAGCCTGAAGAAGGAGGAGCACATGGTCTATCGCGATAGTCAAAGTGCTATACACTTGAGCAAGAATCCAAGTCAGCAATCCAAGTCGAAGCACATAGAGGTTCGGTATCACTTGATAATGAATACTTTGGAACAGAAGGTGTTACAGCTTGAAAAAGTCCACACAGACAATAATGGGTCAGACATGATGATCAAGGCTTTGCTCAAGGGCAAGTTTGAAGTTTGTAGAAACCTAGCTGGCTTGAAGAATGTGAATTCCTCCTGAGTCAGAAAGGGAAAGATTTGATGAGGTTTTCCTCCTCAGTTCAGAGGAGAGACGGTTCAGTGGTTGAAATTTCAGAGGATTTCATTGTGCTGCTCGACCGGTCGTTAGTGGTCTTCGACCGGTCGTGAGAGGCGCTCGACCGGTCGTAGGTTCGAGCCCTATCCAGCAAGTTGTTGCTAATTTTTTCCGCAGTATACGACCAGTTGTGGGTGAGCTACAACCAGTCGTGGGTGGTTTACTACCAGTCGTAGGTGAGCTACGACCAGTCGTAGGCGGCTAGGACCAGTCCTGAAATTTTTAGGACCAGTCCTAGATTACGTAGTTTTTGCGTGAAATTACGAATTTGAGTCCTTTCGCAATAGGGATGCGGAAAGGAGTTTTCTAAAATTATAAAAAGGAATTCCTAGGGTTTTCTATGGGATTATGTGGTGTGAAGAAAAGCACAAGAGGGTTTCCTAAAAGGGCTTAGGGTGTGAGAGAGAGAGAGAGAAGAGAGGAAGCTTGTGGAAGGGAGCCGTCGTCTCAGCGCTTCTACGTCCTCGTGATCGGTAAGATCTCTCAGTTTTCTTTTTATTCTCTTATTGTTTATCCACTCTTGCGAGAGTGAAGAAGGTTGTAACGTTCTACTTCATTGTGGATTGTTGATCTGGACGAGGTCCCTTGGTTTTTACCTCTTTGAGAGTTTTCCACGTAAAAATCTCTTGTGTGGTGTGTGATTGTTGTTTTGATTTATTTCATTGCTATTATTATCCCATAATTCTGGTTTGTTCTGGAGGGCTAGATCCTAAAGTTTTGTGCAAGGCCCCCAACAAAAGGCTCACTACAAACATTATATCTAGCCTTGTATGAGTGAGATAAATTAGTCAACCAATCAAGCTTCTGTAGTATTTTCCATTAGTTTTATCTACCCCATCTTCTAACATAAGTTTATCATTTATATTCATGGAATTTTTTGTAGGATTACAATTAGTCATATAAAATCTTTTTAAGATATCATGAGCATACTTTTCTTGACATATAAAAATACCTTTGGAATCTTAAATAATTTACATGCCTAAAAAATAATGTAAAAAGCCCAAGTCGGTCATTTCGAATTTAGACATCATATTTTCTCTAAATTGATTCATCAAACTTATAAAATTGCTTGTATATATTATATCATCAACATACAAGCAAACTATAAGGATTTCCATACCTTGAGTTTTCATATAAAGAGTAGGTTCACTTTCACTCCTCTTAAAATTAGTGTCAAGGAAGTACCTGTCGATTTTATCGTACCATGCTCTTGTAGCTTGTTTGAGTTCATACAAAGCTTTCTCTAATTTGTAAACTTTATTTTTCAATCCATTGAGTTTAGATCCTGCAAGTTGTTCTTACATAAACATTTTCCTGTAACTCACCACTTAAGAAAGCTGATTTGACATCAAATTGATAAACGTGTCAACTTTCTTGAAATGTCAAAGATAAAACAGTTCTAATGGTTTCTAATCGAGCAACAAGCGAAAAGGTTTCAAAAAAATCAATACCTGAAATTTGAGAATAACATTTTACTATTAAACGAGTTTTATGTCTTTTCAAAGATCCATCAGGATTAAATTTTGATTTATAAATCCATTTCAGTCCAATGGCTTTTTTTCCTGGGGGCAAATCAACCAATCTCCAGGTTTTATTTTTTTCAATAGCATCAATTTCTTCCTTCAATGCATCATACCACTCCTCCTTTGTCACTGCATCTTCAAAACATGTGGGTTCGAAAGAAAAGAAGACAAAATCACATGATTGATAAATATCAGTAAGACTTCTTACCCTTCTTAGAGGCGATTCACTTGATTCAATATGTGGTGAAAGTGGTGGTTGAAACTCATTTAGTGGCATGCTTGGTGGCGTACAAGATGTGGTTTGTTCATGATCAACAACCAAATGAGTATTTAAGGCACTACTTTTTCAATTTCAGGCACTATTTTCATTAGAGATAACATCTCGACTAATGTTCAAAATCTTATTTTTTAGATCATAGAGCGTATAGCCTTTTGTTTCATCGCTATAACCAATAAAAATAAATTTTTTTCTCTTATCATCTAATTTTTATCTTTTTTGTGAACAAATATGAGCATAGGCTATAGATCCAAATACTTTAAGATAACTCACATTTGGTTTTCCCATAAACCAAGCTTCATATGGGGTTTTTCCGGTGACAGTCTTGGTAGGAAATTGGTTTAATAAATAAACCGAAGTTGCTACAGCTTCAGCCCAAAAGGTCTTTGGTAGTTCCTTTTCTTTTAGCATACACCTTACAGTTTCAACGATTATTTGAATCTACATCCACCAAAAGAGGATGTACTCATAGGACCACAAATATCACCATGTACAAGTATCAAAGATTCAGTTGCCCTCCAAGATTTTCCCACTTGAAAGGGAGTTCTATGATATTTTCCATATACACATGCTTCACACAAATTTTCATCATTTATCACCATGGTGAACCAGCAACCATTGTATTTTTATGCAATAAATTTAACCCACTAAAGTTTAGATGCCCATATTGATATTTTAATTTAAACCAATCTGATTTAAATGATTTTAACTCGCAAGTATACGAATCAAATGTAGATACGGTACATATTACGAGATCGTTCCCACGAGGACTGCTTGTCACAATTTGAAATTTAAGACTCTTCTTAACTAATCCAATGAATGGTTTAACAAATTATTAAGTAAACTAGTATAAATCTATGAAAAATAACTACGAGCAATAATGAGGAAGATCCAATAAAAGAGAATACTACGACTTTCGAATCCACCCTTAATTATCTTAATCCTTATTTTACCTGTTGATTCACCCTAATTCAAATTGATATCAAAATAAATAAAGCACACTCTATGTCCTTGATTGGGCACACAGAATGTATAATCCTTTAAAGCATATGGATCACATCTTTCCATCCATGGTCAGGCATGGAGAGATGTAAATCCTGTTTCTTACTCTATAGGAAACATGTTCATGGTCAGACACAAACACCTAAAGTAATATTCCAAACAACATCCATATCTAGACTGTGGTCGAGCTCATAGAATGGAGAAGTACGAAAATCTCAGGAAAGCACACTAGAAAAAGAAACAAATCAATCAAATTAAAATAAATTCAACATAAACAAGAGTCAATCAAATTAGGGGCTTCATCTCAGCCCTAGCTAAGAGTTTAATAATCCATAATAGTAATTAAAAAGAAGTAAAAATAAGATTTAAAACATACAAACATCGCCCTTCTTCCTTTCTCTCTCTCTCCTCTTTCTTCTTCTCTTTCTCTTCTCCTTGGCTCTTCCCAAGCTCTGCATCCCCTCTCCCCACGTCCAAAACCTCCTTATATAGCTGCTGGAGTGGTGAAAATCGGATTTGAATCGGATTTGGACAACTATCGCATGCTCAGCGAAAGCCTTTTCGCAGTCAAGTTCGATGCCTCAAAAATCGTCACTTTCCTCGTTTAATTTCCAAAGATACATCGTCTCTTAGGATGTTTTTGGGTCCTCTACATGATAGAGGGTTCAGATCTGCCATATGATCAAAGATGGTGGGCCACAACGCCTGAAAAAGTCAGTTTTTGCGGATGTGCGAAACCTTTCACACTCTTTCACTATTGTGATCCGTGGGCCTCACAGAAGCATTTTCTGAAAAATCCACTCCGTCCATTGCATTCAGAACGAAATCTCAGTCAAAAATGGGTGGTTTTGAACGTCCATTGACTTGTCCCGGAGAAGAAATTACTAAAAGATTAGATTTGAGCGTTGCAAGGCAGCCCTTTTGTGGCCCCTGTATCGTACACGTGTGTTTGCATGGCTGAAAACTATCAGCTAGGTTTTGTAGTATTCACATCCGTCTACACGGTGGATGGTGCGGATTGGACGTACGGGCAATGGGTGGGGCCCACTATCTTCTGCAAAACAGACGCAGGCCGTCTGTTCGCTGACGCTAAAACGAAAGTTTCCTTTTCTTTTTTTCTTTTTCAGTCAGAGACGGTCAACCGTCTCTACCGTTTGCCATGCACGCCTAGTGCACTTGTGCACTATGCACACTCTATTCATGTGGGGTCTACTATGACATTTTAAAAAAAAATCCACTCCAGTCATTCAATTAGTCTCCCTACTTAAAGCGTTGAGACCAAATTTAAAGCAGTTCTGGATATCAGATGGGCACAGAATCAACGGTTTATGGGCTAATCTATCAGTTGGGGCACTTCCATAGTGATCCAATGACTGAAATTTTACGTGTGCGGTTAATTTATGGCCCTCATCCCATATATAAAGTTTCGAGTCGATCGGATGGTGGGAACCCTGTGATCTTGCATTCTGGCTGGTTTTCGGGACCGTTTAATGTGAACGGCTTAATTTTCTCGAATCCCTGACATGTAAATTCTTCAATATTGGTCCTTTGGAGTGGGTCCTTTGCTTTAGTTACTTCAGAGCATTAAATCCACGCTTTTAATATCCTTTTTCAATTAATGCTCTCTATTACATCCTGCAACAAAAACATATTTAAAATATGGCATTAGACATTATCATGTACGTAAAATCTGACAATAATCAGGGTCTGATATGCAATATTTGACCCTCATCACAACCCTCAACCAGTATTGTGCTAGTCCCGAGCAAAACATGCGAAAAATAATTTCAGAAATATAAGACAATTCCTGTAAACCTGAGTGACTTGTGAACAGATAGTTAAGATGTGAAAATTCTAAGATTCATGAATGGTAAGTAGAATGTCTCTTGGAATCAAGTTCATTGTAAACTACATAATCAAGTTCAAAATATTAATCCTTTGATTAGAACAATTCTAAACATTGAGTTCCATGAGTGTATAGTGTAATCTCGGCTCACAATCATGTTATCATTGGTAACAAGATTCATGACAATGAAACCTGAAACCAACACTAGCGTTACAAATTAACTTTTTAGACTAACAACCTTTGATTTTCTTGAACAGTAACGCCAAGTAAGGGACTCAAATCATCACCCATAGGGAGCAAACCTATAGTGAAAACTTGTCACCTAACTTTTTTTTTTTTTGTTAAACTATCAACCATGGGGGATCGAATCTACACCTATAGGGAGCAAACGTATGGTGAAGATTATGCGACTTACCCTTTCAATTCTTCTTATAAACTAATTCTAAAAAATTTGTTCAAGCTGGTTCCTTTCATGCTTAGTGATTGCCAAGTTAACCATTCAATTATCGAACCGGAACCTTAATGTGTAAGCGAGATGTGATATGTGAAATCACGACTCAATCAATGTTTAAAACTTCTAATCATGAGTTAACAATTCAAAATTAACTGTGAAAATATAATAGATGGCTGAATCCATATCTTGTATTTCTAAAATCACAACTATCCTTCAAAATCACTTCAAATTCACAAATTCCAAAAAAAATTTAAAAATTTTCATAATTTTTCCTCAAGACCAAGAAAATACTGATTAGGTAACCTAATCTCCCACCCCCAACCTAAAATCTACATTGTCCTCAATGTAAAAGAAATAAGCATGCAATGCACATGGGACAACGAAAGTAAAAGAGGAGTGATGAAAAGATAGTACCTGGACGGATAATTAAGAGGCTTTCCTAAAAATATTAACGTAAAAGCGAGTCAGCACAAGAGATTAGCAAAAGCAAAATAACAAAAATAAAATCACAAAAGAAAATCCTACCTATATCACTTTCGCAAGTGCTCTCGATTGCATTTAGCATATGCAATAAGCCTTTAAACCCCTAGGTTGACCCTAGTGGACGAGTTGTAGTCTCGTGAGGGTTTGCAGCAATGTTACCCACAAACATTGAACTAATTATCTAGGAAAAAAAAATTAAAAGAAAAGTTAGGTTTCCTCCCAGGAGCGCTAAGTTTAATGTCTTCAGCTAGACAAGCAATGAAAGCAATCATGGACCATTGGCCAGTATCTTGGTAAATTTCTCAGAAGGTTTTTCAACAAGATTATTCAAAAGCCCGTTTTGCAGTAGGCTTGGATGTCCTGGAGCATTAATAACCAGAGAAATGGAAGGACCTCAGTATAAAGTGTTCTTTTTATCGTCTGAAGTGTCCAAAGTATATCTAATTCATTTGCAACAGAAGAAGTTTCAGCGTTAGTATTTCATGGTGAATCAGAGACTACACATAAATAAAGTTCAGAAAACTTCTTAAAAAGTGATGTAGTCTCAACATATTTCGAAGTTTCACTCTTCAGTTTAATTTTCAGCTCCTCTTCCTTTAATGGTAAACATTCAGAGTCTGGGGAAGGAGGGGCTTTGGAATGAGGTTTCTCTTAGTCAATGATAACTACCAAGGTATTGTCTTGCAAGGCATTCACTATTTTTTGTAACATGGAATCGTTTGAATCTCCAAAATGTGTCAAGCAATCATCTAAAGAGTTGGGACGTTCAGTTGAGTATGATTTATTTTTCATATTGGAGATTGTGATGATCTGCCCAAGGAATCCATCGTTTTTTACAGTGGATGGAAGTACACTCTCTTGCTCCAACCCTGCACAAACAATTTGATGATCAAGAAACGAAGTATTGATGTGAGGACTCTGCTCATTGATACTACTCAGAAGAGATATTGAATCCTTAAAATTTATGACTTACATGGTGGCCTCAACTAGGTGGTTTCAACTTCCAGAGTCATATCAAGCGGTTCGTTCATTTCCCGAATCATATCATCATCTAATTCAGGGGAGTGACCCAAACATGTTTCATAAGAGTTAGAAGGATCGGTTGTAATGGGTTCATCCTCCACTTTTAAATCAGACATGTTAGATGAGAGGAGTGACTCATTTTGACCGACCACTTCGTATACTTCTTGATCACTAACCTGGACCATACTTGAGATTGATTCCGAGAAAATTTTTACTGAACATTCATGATCATCATCCCAATACATATCATCGTCTAATTCCCTGTTATTTATACTTAGGATGGGATTGCTTTCCTCACATTCTATTCCTAAATTGGGTGGAGGTTCAAATAATCTGACCTCTTCATCATCATTAAACTCAAGTATCTCATATGAGTGAAGTGTGTTATCATCATTGTATTTGAAAGACACCCATGTCTCTTCACCATTCTTTTGAACCGTCATCGAGATCGATTCATCTGAAAATTGAACCATATGCTCATTAACATAATTCAACTCTTCATCCCAAATTTCAGAGTGTTTTAAAAGTGAGTGAGGATCACCTTCCTCGCATTGTATTTCTGGATTGGGTTGTGGCTGAGATGAACTAGCTTCCATTAGTGCATCATAAGTAGGGAATCTAAAGGAATAATCAACGGATTGTGATCGAAATGAATTAGTCTCCAGTAGCCTATCAATGCGGGATTCAAGTGCTTTTAATAATTTCATCATATCACAGGCTGTGTAACTCGGAGATGACTCCTCTTGGATCATTTCTGGTGAATATTCAGAAGTAGGGAACCCAAGAGAATAATCATTATAATATGTTGTTGGTTCATTTCCCCAATTTTAATGTTTCCACTGATTATAGTCATACGGATCATAGGTAGGAGAATCTGATAGTTGATAATAGTCCTCACACCTATATTTATGATAATCCCAACACTCACGTATTGTCTTATTAATCCGTGGGGTGTAATTATTCTCCCGCATATGATCGAGTAAGGACTTCTTAACCGGTGGATCATTAGATTCAGGTTGGTTCTCGATGATAGTTTCAGAAAAGTTTTGAGACATTGGTGGATTTCCATTATAATCATCATCCCAATACACGTTATTCTTCTCAGCATACTGACATTCCCACTCGTGCATATACATGGTGAAACCCTAACTCTGAATCTGATTCTAAAGGAAAAATCCTACACCAATCTAGAAATATGAAGAGAGACAATTAGAAAGAAGTTACCTATTTGGAGATCTAAGTTAGAATCCTGCAAAAGCAAACAAAATAAGTTAGTTTCTAAAAAAAAAAAATAGAAAATCTAAAATTAGAAGTTTTATAAAGAACAACAAAGAAAAGTTAGTTTCTAAAAAGGAAGGAAATCCTAGAATTAAAAAGTTACTAAAAAATAAAACCGTAATTCTAAAAATAAAAATTAGAAAAAATAAAAAATTTAGAAAGAGATTACCAAATTAGAAGTTCAAGTCAGGACCCTATAAAACAGAAAATATGTTAGTTTTTAAAATAAAATAAAATAAAACTTTAACCTAAAGTTAGTAAAATACTAAAACTATGAATTATGATAAGAGAGAATCCTAAGTCCTATTGGACCGAAACAGTCCCCGGCAACGGCGCCAAAAACTTGATGTTTTAATTTAAACCAATCTGATTTAAATGATTTTAACTCGCAAGTATACGAATCAGATGTAGATATGGTACGTATTATGAGATCGTTCCCACGAGGACTGATTATCACAATTTGAAATTTAAGACTCTTCTTAACTAATCCAATGAATGGTTTAACAAACTATTAAGTAAACTAGTATAAATCTATGAAAAATAACTACGAGCAATAATGAGGAAGATCCAATAAAGGAGAATACTAGGACTTTCGAATCCACCCCTAATTATCTTAACCCTTATTTTACCTGTTGATTCACACTAATTCAGATTGATATCAAAATAAATAAAGCACACTCTATATCCTTGGTCGGGCACACAGAATGTATAATCCTTTAAAGCATATGGATCACATCTTTCCATCCATGGTCAGGCATGGAGAGATATAAATCCTGTTTCTTACTCTATAGGAAACCTGTTTATGGTCAGACACAAACACCTAAAGTAATATTCCAAACAACATCCATATCTAGACTGTGGTCGAGCTCATAGAATGGAGAAGTACGGAAATCTCAGGAAAGCACACTAGAAAAAGAAACAAATCAATCAAATTAAAATAAATTCAACATAAACAAGAGTCAATCAAATTAGGGGCTTCATCTCAGCCCTAGCTAAGAGTTTAATAATCCATAATAGCAATTAAAAAGAAGTAAAAATAAGATTTAAAACATACAAACATCGCCCTTCTTCCTTTCTCTCTCTCTCCTCTTTCTTCTCTTTCTCTTCTCCTTGGCTCTTCCCAAGCTCTGCATCCCCTCTCCCCACATCCAAAACCTCCTTATATAGCTGCTGGAGTGGTGAAAATCGGATTTGAATCGGATTTGGACAATATCGCATGCCCAGCGAAAGCCTTTTCGCAACCAAGTTCGATGCCTCAAAAATCGTCACTTTTCTCGTTTAATTTCCAAAGAAACACCGTATCTTGGGATGTTTTTGGGTCCTCTACATGATAGAGGGTTCAGATCTGTCATATGATCAAAGATGGTGGGCCACAACCGCCTGAAAAAGTCAATTTTTGTGGATGTGCGAAACCTTTCACATTCTCGCTGTCGTGATCCGTGGCCCCCACGGAAGCATTTTCTGGAAAATTCACTCTATCCATTGCATTCAGAACGAAATTTCAGTAAAAAATGGGTGGTTTTGAACGTCCATTGACTTGTCCCGGAGAAGAAATCACTAAAAGATCAGATTTGATCATTGCAGGGCAGCCCTTTTGTGGCCCCTGTATCGTACACGTGTGCTTGCATGGCTGAAAACTATCAGCTAGGTTTTGTAGTATTCACATCCATCTACACGGTAGACGGTGCGGATTGGACGTACGGGCAATGGGTGGGGCCCACTATCTTCCGCAAAATGGACGCAGGTCGTCCGTTCGCTGACGCTAAAACGGAAGTTTCCTTTTCTTTTTTTCTTTTTCAGTCAGAGACGGTCAACCGTCTCTGCCGTTTGCCATGCACGCCTAGTGCACTTGTGTACTATGCACACTCTATTCATGTGGGGTCTACTATGACATTTTTTTGAAAAATTCACTCCAGTCATTCAATTAGTCTCCCTACTTAAAGCGTTGAGACCAAATTTAAAGCAGTTCTGGATATCAGGTGGGCACAGAATCAACGGTTTATGGGCTAATCTGTCAGTTGGGGCACTTCCATAGTGATCCAATGGCTGAAATTTTACGTGTGAAGTTAATTTATGGCCCTCATCCCATATATAAAGTTTCAAGTCGATCGGATGGTGGGAACCCTGTGATCTTGCATTCTGGCTAGTTTTCGGGCCCGTTTAATGTGAACGGCTTGATTTTCTCGAATCCCTGGCATGTAAATTCTTCAATATTGGCCCTTTGGAGTGCGTCCTTTGCTTTAGTTACTTCAGAACATTAAATCCACGCTTTTAATATCCTTTTTCAATTAACGCTCTCTATTACATCCTGCAACAAAAACATATTTAAAATATGGCATTAGGCATTATCATGTACGTAAAATCTGACAATAATCAGGGTCTGATATGCAATATTTGACCCTCATCACATATCATTTATGCCATAGCCTAGAGGCATCACTAGATTCAACATTAAAAACATTGATGGTAAGATCAGAAAATTTAAGAGGGAACATTTTAGTATCAGTCATTTCAACTGAAACTATTAATTCCTTATTTTTCTTATTAAATATCAAGAATTTATTTTCAACAAAAAAAGTATAAAGTCCTCTTTTCATCAATTGTCCCAAGTTGATTAAATTTTGAGCAATGCCAGAAACATACATAACATCATGAATAAACTTCTTACCAGATTTGGTGTCTATGGAAATAGTTCCCTTACCTCATACTTGAACTTGATTATCATCTCTCATCCGTACTTGAGACCTAATAGTCTCATCCATCTCAACAAATAAAGATTTATCACCTGTCATATGATTACTACAACCACTATCAAGATACCAAACATTTTCAGTACATGCAGTAAAACATGAAAGAAACAGGCTTTCTTCATCAGTTTTTTCATCATCACGTTTTTCTTCATGGAAATTTGCCCTATCTTTTGGCTTATACTAATAATCTTTTCTAGCATGTCCAATTTTTTTACAAATTTAGCATTGAGGTGCATTGGAATCCTTGTTTTTATACCAACAGTCTCTTTCAATATGCCCTTTCTTTTTGCACTTATAACATTGAATAGGTGATTCACAGTTACCTCGATTGGAGTTTCTAGAGTTCTTGTAGTGGCCTTTTCCTTTCCCTTTAAAGGATTGGTTTGACCGAGCTTCACCACCATGACCCTTTTTAAATGGATGAGTTGCAATACCTTCACTCCAGCTTTCCTTCAAAGTGAGTTTTGTTTGCAATGTCTGCTCAACAGAACTTTCTGTGTCTTTTTGTAACCTCTCTTCATAAGCTTGAAGAAATCCCATTAATTGAGTTAAAGGCAAAGTGCTTAGATCTTTAAATTCTTCTATTGCAGGATCAATGGAATCAAATTTTAAATTAAGACTCCAAAGTACCTTTTCAACAATTTTTTGTTCAGATAGATCTTCACCAAGAGACTTAGCTTGATTTACTATTGAGGTGACTCAAGTGAAAATTTCTTGAACCGATTCTGAATTTTTCATCAATAAGGTTTCAAATTCATGACGAAGAAATTGTAGTCTTACAGTGATTACTTTACTTGACCCTTGGAATTCATTTTGAAGCAAGTCTCATGCTTCTTTAGATGTTTTAGCTCTCATTATTCTTAGGAAGATTGTGTCATCCAAAGCTTGCTGGATATATGACAGGTCCTTTGCATCTTTTTTTCTACTTTCTTTAATCTCCATTTTTTGAGTTGCAGTTACCCTTCCTTCTTGATCATTATACTCTATAAAACCAGCCTCTACTAATTCCCATAAATCATGAGACATAAATATTGTTCACATTTTACTAGCCCAAAATGGATAATTTTCTCCTTTGAAAATGGGAACAAAATTTTGATTAACACTTACCGTGCTACTTGTGGTTGCCATTACCTTTTTTACCTTGCTCCAAACTGCTGCAGAATCAAGCTTTGATACCAAAATTTGTTGGAGTAACAGCAACTCAATCACAAATAACATACATAAAACAATAAGGGCTATTTTCTTAAAATGTAGGATAGCAAAGTATGTTGAATTTTTTTTGCACATCTACACTACATAGAAGACTCTTTTATACACATAATGTAGACACCTAAACTAACACTTGAGAGATTCTTGCTAAAAGAATTAATCAGCAACTGACATGTGGCTTGACCACATTTAATTCAGTTACAACAAATAGTGAGAAAACAATGGAACTTCAAACGTTCTTATGACCGTTGGACAACAACGTTCAATCAGGTTTGAATTATTCTCAACATCCTTTTGTAGTTTTTTTGTGCGTACATTGTGCTGGTATTTTTCAGCAACATTAATGACCTATGAACTATCCAACTAAATATAAAATATACAGCTGAACGTTGAATGATACCTCCAAAACGATAAACCTCAAATATTTAAGTCCTGTGAGTGGACCCACATTTCATTAATCTAGATGGCTGATCTTTAGTCCTACCATGTATGGACTATTTCATCAATCATTATGGTGAGATTATAGAAATCTAAGTTAACATAATTTTTTCAACTCTGGATTAAAAATTATTTAAAATCTAATATAATTCAGTTTATATGTATATTTCTTGTTTTATTTATTTATTAATTTATAATAAATATTTACAATATTTTATTTTCTTAAATAATATTATAAGAAAAGGTCAAATTTTGAAAATCTCCTAAGAAATATCTAGGCAGAGAAATCATGGAGAAGGATATTTGTCACTGTTGATGCAGAAATTTGGCTAGCCTTCTCTAGATTGACCTGCACCAAAAACAGATAAGAAAGACCCTGGATCTTTTTTTTGTAGTTAGCTTGTTAGTACACCCACCGTCACTTCACACTTTACTATTAGCCACCCCCACTAGGGAATCAATACCAAGACCTCAGTGTTGAAACGAGGTATCTTTCACTCAGTCTACCACTTGAGCTATGGATCAGAAGAAAGACCCCGGCTCATGCAGGGGACCCTCCGATGCCTAAGTCAAGTATGGAATTAGGGTCTCGGTTGAATGGAGGGCTTATGGTTAGAGATTGTGCGTACCTTTCACCGTTGGAGGTACTCTTATTTATAAATGGAGAGAGGCGGTGGCGTAGAGGGCCTTTTCCTGTGTTGGTAGGGATGAATTATAGTAGGATTCGGACTCTTTGCTTTGCAAGGTGATCTTTCTGGATCCTTATCTAGAATCTCAGGTAGAGCCATATCAAAGTCGGTTTCCTGGATCTTCGGTTGAGATCGCAGAAAAACTACATAGAAGTCAGGTCAAATTCTATGGAGGGCGGGTTTGGCCGACTTGCGGTGATCCGACTTGGTCCACACAATTGAGGTCAGGTCGCATCTATCAAAAGACCGGTCCTGTCGTCTTGAGGTGAGTAACTTTCTATTTTCATATCGTGATCGATTAACAATTATTCTGACCTTGTGCTGAGAGGTCGAGCTCGGCCTCTCTCTACACTTGGTCAAGGAGATGAGGGTTGAGATTACTGAGTCGCACTTTCTACTATTTGACGTGCTGACCTAGCCTGTATTAGTTAGTTGGTCTATTTTTCTCATAATAGTCACTTTGTTTAAAAGTATCTGTCAGCAAGTCATGTATGGTTTAGGGCCTATAATAATATACTCAGTTTGGTCAAGTTGGGGTTTTGCACAATCAGGTCTTATTTTCACCATGCCCACTGATGTCTTTAGAACGTGTATTTTAGGTCATGTCCATGAAAAATAAAGGCATTTTTGTGGTGGACCCACTAGATGGACGGATTAGATTGTGCACATGCATGCCACTTTAACACATGCATGGTGTGTAAATGGATTATATACACGTTGCTTAGATAACTTTATTTGGTGTTTAGAATAGTGAAGAGGTTTTTCAATATAACCACCCACCTTTGGGGCCATTAACTTATAAAGGCCCAACTTTAAAATATTTAAATTAACAAGCTTATCATCTTAAAATATAGAAAAATAGCCTCCTCTTGGACCGCGAGACATGGTTGCTCTCACATCCTTCCGTATTTGCAGTTATACCATGTTATAAGGGGTGGGGGTGCAGAAGATACAGTTATATTATGTTATAAGGGGTGGGGGTGCAGAAGATTTGATGCGGCCCAACTTTATTTACGTTTGTGATCGACACCATCCATCCATTTTGCTAGCTAATTTTAGGCTATCAACCCAAAAAGTGAGTCTAATTTGAATCACGTGTGAACCCTACCACTAGAAACAATGGTGATTGAACACCCATCATTATAAACTTCTTGGGGGCCACTAAAAGTTCTATGTTTCCGTTCATAGGGGTTTGTGTGACCTCATGAATAGGTTAGATGACAAATAAACAACACTATGGGCCTTAGAAAGTTTTTAATGGTGTGTTCAATGACCACTGTTGTGTGTGGTGTGGTCCACCTAAGATATGGATGTGCTTCAATTTTTTGTTCATGCACTAAAATGAGCTGGAAAAATCAGTGAATGGTGTGGATATAACACATACATCATAATGGGCCCCATAACTTTTTAAGCACCAAAACTTGATGAGCCAATAATCCCAATGGTGCGTGTTTCCAAATGACCACTTTTATGTGGTATGGTCTACCTAAGATTATCTTCTTCCATTATTGGATTACGCCTTGAAATGAGTTGACAAAACTAATGGAGGCCATGGCTATAACAAATACATCAAGGTGGGGCTAATAGGTTTTTCATCACCGGCATTAAAGGAGTAAAAAATCAATGTGCTCTGTGAGCTTGAGGCATTAGCAATGACATGTACCAATGAGAAGAGACTAATGCTGATTTCTTACTAAAGGCATCGTAAGTGGGGCCCGCCATGATGTTTGTGAGAAATCTATCCCATCCATCCATTTTGAGAGCTTATTTTAGGATACGTGAACAAAATGTGGCAAATCCAAAACTCAAGTGGACCACACGAGAAGGAAAATTGGATAAAGAAATGCCTACCGTTGAAACCTTCTTGGGCTCTACCTTGATGTTTATATGCCATCCAAACCATTTATAAGGTCATTACCGCCGGAATGAAGTGAAAACACAAAAAAGTTAGCCTAATACAAACTTTTGTGGCCATACGAATGTTTCAATGGTGGTCATTAAATCCCTATTATTTCCTCTCGTGTGGCCCAATTGAGTTTTGGATCCACCTTATTTTTGCTCATGTCCTAAAATAAGCTCGCAAAATGGATGGACAGGGTGGATTTCTCACAAACATCAAGGTGGGTGCCACCTACATCCTAGCACATGAACTTTCTGTCAAAGCCTTCCGTAGAACCCATGTAAGTGGGTTCTCATTGTTACACATCATTGCCCAATGGCACTCTTAAAACATGCCTTCTCTCTCCTATGCGAACACAACTTTTAACATGTGGAGCTTCTCTAGCCTATATTAAATCAACCATCCATCAATTTTCCAAATCATTCTAGATCATGAGTCTGAAATGTGATAAATCCAAGGCTCAATTGAAACCGTGAGGTTTATTTGCCATCCAATTCGCTCATAGGATCTTATAGACTTGGATGAAGGCAGAACACAAATACAAGCTTACTAAGAGCCTTATGCAGCCTAAGAAGTTTTCAACAATAGGAGTCCAGTCCTATTGTTTCATGTGGTGTGGTCCACGTAGATATGCCTTGTATTTGGGCTCACATCATAGAATGATTTGAAAAAAAAAAAAAAGGGATGAATGGTATAAACTTAAGAAATACATCACTGTGTGCATTGTAAATTTCACATGTCAAGAAATTCAAGAAAATTTGTTGCTCGTTGTGCAGCACATCCGGGGAAGAGAGGAGATCCGAAAGTGTTGTCACATAGAACTTTCATGGCCCTATCATGATGCATGCGTGCTAACCACACCGTCCAACTTTTTTTCTATATCATTTTAATGTATGAGATAAAATATGAGGTAGATCCCAATTTCAAGTAGGCTAAACCATGGGAAATGTGGGAATTGGATGCCTATTATTGAAACTTTTTACGGCCAAAGGAGGATTTAATCAAGCTAATATTTGTCATTTCCTTTCATCCAAGTCTATGTGACCTTATGAAGAGATTAGATGGTAAATAAACATTACAATGGACCTTAGAAAGGTTTCAACAGCAGTTGCTCAATTTTCTCAATCCTCGTTTCTTTATGTTGTGTTATTTATTTGAGCTTTGGATGCACCTCATTTTTTAGTTCGTACTCTAAAGTGATCTGGAAAAATTGATGGATAATGCGGACGCAACGTATAAATCATAATGGGACTAAAGAAGCTCCTAGTGTTAAAAATTATGTTGTGAAGTACACAATGCATTGGGGGGGAGAAAATAGGTAAATTTTGGGAGCTGGTGTCATTAGTAACTACATGGACCAATGAGAAGCAACAACAGTGTCATCTGCAATGACATAGACCAATGAGAAGCAATGACGTTGAATTTCCACCTTCGATGCAAATAAACCGCACTCTTAGCAAAATGGTTGGTTAACTGTAGTTAGAAGATAATTTCGTTATTTTTGAAAATAAAGATTTTAAACCATATAATACGTTAACGTGTTTAGCCGTCGGGCATTGGGCTGACTAACGGTGTAAAGCTAAGCTGATTAATTAAAATATTTTAAATAAGGGATTATAAGTTAATAACTCTAAAGACAGGCGGTTGTATTGAAAAACCTCAATAGTAAACATAAAGCATATATGGTATACTGGTACTACTATTAAATTTAATAGGACCCCACCCATACCTAACCCGGTTGGAATCCGTCCAAAGTAGTGGACCCGAACTGAACCCGAGTACACCTAATTTTAACTGGGTCTAAAATGGTGGACCCGATCCCGATGAGTTTCTAAATGGTCCAATATTGGACCCACATACGTACAGTCCGGTCCAGGCCGTTGCGTAACCATTGACAGCACTTCTCAGAAATGTACATTTTGACCGTATAAATGATCGTACGGTCTTCTACATGGTCTCTGGTACAAGTGTTATAATTAGAAGATCCAGACCATTCCTGTGTTGCCAATCCCAACATGGATGGACCATGCCCAGGAAATCCCTTTGATGGGACAATTCTGACGGTTAATTTGTGGAGTTTAAATCAACCGCGAAACAGAGAAAATGATGCAGATCTAATGCTCAAATGTACCACACCACATATGACTTTTGATTTTTGCATTTAATGGTTTATACATTTAATGTAACCAAGCTTATTATTTGGCATGGTCTACTTGGGCGTTGGATTTGCCTTTTATTTTTATTTTTATTTTTTATTTTTTCATGGCTTAAAATGATATGAGAAAAGAGATAGACGGCTTATATGTACAGGTACATCATAATGGACCGCCCACAGAACTGTCCGTTCGGAGTGGGAAACGGCATAGGACACCATCTGCGTCCTATACGGTGGACCCGATCCCATTTTTACAGGGCTGGTAAGAAATCGGGTTGGGTCCCATAACTTAGTTTAAAGCCAGGTTTAGTAGGTTCATGTGATGGACTCGGTCCAAGTCAGATCAGGCTGGGTATATTCAGGTGGTGGGACGGGTCCACTAAAATTATATATTATGTAATATAGACTAATTATTCTAGTAAAAGAAATTAGCTTTTTTTAAGCCAACTATCGGATAGTCCTGAGCCGGGTTGGCAGCCAATTGCGTCCGAACTGGAAGTTGTACAATAAGCCGTTCGGCCAGAGCTCCTGTGTGGCCCACCGTGATGTATTTGTTTATCCACACTTTTCATCCATTTTCTCATATCATTTTAAGCTATGAACTCAAAATTGAAGCAGATCTAACGCTCAAGTGGACCATACCAAAGTTGACTTTTGTATTTCGTTTTATGCATTTAATATAACCCAAGGTCACCATTAGGTGTAGTGCATTTGATCATTGGATCTACTTCATTTTTGAAATCATATAATAAAATGATCTAAGAAAATGGATGGACAGTGTGGATAAACAGATACATCATGGCAGGCCCCACGGGAGCTCTTATTGGACAGCTTATTGTCCGACCGGTGTTTGGACACAATCCGCTTCTAGACGAGTTAAGGCCAAGCATGACAGGAGCGATATCGGATTGCGTACTGAGTTACTCGGTACGCTCTTATCGAATTGAGTAAACTCAATTGGGCCCACCTTGAATTTATGTAGTCTATCCACACCATCCTTCCGGTTTTCCATCTAATTTAAGGGCCTAGTTGAGCGAGCAAAGTGGATGGGATTAGATGGTATTAGAGTGGATTGTTCAGATTTCAAGGTAATGATAGCTGCGCCAATGGATTGGTGCAAGATCTATGGGATTGCTATATCTGGTCTGTTTGCTATGCCTGACCGATCCTGGGATTAAACCTTCCAATCTCTTTCAATCCCTCGAACCAATCACGTCCCAAGCAATTTTGAAGGGATTAGGGTGGATTACATGGGATTTAAACGTAATGATGGTGATGCCAGTGGATTGTCTTTAGATTCATGGGATTGTTATATCCCGGGATCAGGATCCCATGTCTGTTTGGCATGCCTGGCCAAACCGCGGATCTATCTTCCAATCCCTTTCAATACCATCCAAGTTGCCCCACTAAACAGGCCCTATAGGGTTAAGCCTAAAATTGAAGCATATTCAAAGAAAAAGTGCATCATACCATTGGAAAGAGTGGGAATAATGATTTCCACCATTGAAACCTTTATAGGCCCCAAAGTGATGTTTATTTGCCATCCAATTTGTCCATAAGATTATACAAACATGGATGAAGGGTGAAAACAAATATAAATTTGATTCGAAACTTCTGTGGTCCCTAAGAATTTTTCAAATGTGGAAGTTTAATTCGGCTGTTTCATATGGTGTGGTCCATTTAAATATTAGACATGCCTCATTTTTGTGATCAAGCCCTAAAAGTATTTGATAAAATAGATGGGCAAATACATAAATCACGGTGGACCACAGTACGCTAACATTGAATAGGATTTTGGCTTCGCCAAAAGAGTCATGCTCCCAAACCGAGTTTTGAAACACTGGGCGTGATCAGGTGGGCCACGCGTGTAAAAATAGAGAACGTGAGAGAAATCTGTGAATGGTCCATGTTCAACACTTACACGCGTGGGCAGTTATGATCAATCTCTCACACAAGCATCCGACAGAAGGGATCTCCAGGAACGGCTCAGATCACTCGGATAAGTTCCCACTTGCCATCCACAAGATTCGGTAGCTGAAAGGACTGGTTCTTCTCTTGATGCACACGGAGACCGAAAGCTTCCTAGAACGTTCTGCTATTTTGGTACGATGGCCGACTAAATCACGGCCGTTCTTTTATCCTTTGTCAAAAAGATTACGGCCCTCGACCGTGTGAAAAGGGAAATGAGAATCCCATTGCTTGGTTTGTACGGCACCGTTAGGATGATACCATGCACCGCCCGGAGTATGTCCATAGCACCGTCTCGTTCTCTTTTCTACAAGTGGGTCCCATGGTTCGGTGATCTAGACCGTTGATTCTGTGAACCCCACCTTGGATTACCTACATACCAAAAGTTTCCTAGATGTGAAGATCTTAGTCATTGAATATTAGGCTGACAACTAATTGAAAGATTAGATTTTTATAACCTATGGAATCTAAGGATCATTAGCGTTTTTTAAGATGTAAATTAAAGATGTATTTGGATACGAGGAACCCTTGTGGCAGAAGAAATGGTTTTACTTTTTGGAATTTTACAAAATAGTACCTCATTATATGGTATTTAAATCCCAATACCTTTTTAAATTAAGTTTTTGTTAAGGTAGCTAATTAATTAAGTTATTTTCAAAGGAGTACCTTCGTTAGTTTTTTCTAACCTACTTTTTATTATTTTCTAAAATTGACTAAAATACCTACCAATTAATGAGGTTTCTTAAGAAGTGTTAAATAGATGCCATTAGTTAGGTGTTATTATGATAAAAAATATATATATATTAAAAAAAAAAAGGAAAAAAGCAATCAACAGTTTTTTATCTTATTATTATTATTATTATTATACACACCCCCACACACTCACACGTCAGTGGGCTTTCACCACCTATAGATACTCGAAACCTTGACCCGGTGTTGAAACTCTTGAGAGTACCACTTGTGCAAGAGTAAGGATCTAACAGTTTTCTATCTGTGCTGATTGCATAGTTGTGACTTGGGAGTGTTTTATGGGCCCCACCATAATTGATGTGTTTTATCTGTAGTGTCCATCTATTTTTCCAAATCATTTTTTAGCATGATCTAAATCCAAATCTCAGTGGTGATTGAATACTCACCATTAAAAAATTCCTAGGGTCCCCCGTAATGTTTAATTTCCATTCAACCTATTAATTAGGTCACACAGACATAGATGAAGATAAAACAAGATATTAGATTCATCCAAAACTTTCATGGCCTCTAAGAACTTTTTCATGGTGGGTGTTAAATTACCACTATTTCTTATGGTGTGGTTTACTTGAGATTTGGATTTGCCTCATTATTGAGCTCATGCTGTGAGATGATATATATGACAAAATGGGTGGAATGATTGGAATGGAGTGGATAAAACACATACATCATGGTGGGGCCTGCATTGCACTGTATGCAATCACCATCTAGTTGGTGTCTTTTCGGTAGGGTTGTACATCGAGCCAAGTCGAGTCAAGGTGGGCCAAGATTGGCTTGGCTCGTCTGTGCTCTCCTCGAGTTTGAGCTCAAGCTCGAGCTCCTCCTCGAGCTTTCTATTGGAGCTTGGATTGTTTACCAAATCTTTCAAGTCGATCTCGAGGCAAGCTATCGAGTCGAGGCGAGCTTACCTCGAGTCAAGTCGAGCTTGTTGCTAACCTGGCCCAACCCAACACCCACCTGCACCTAACTCAACCCAGCAACTTGACCCAACATGCACCTGACTTAACCCAGCCACCCGACCTAACTAATTCAACCTCCAAATCAAATATTCAATTAATAATTATATATATATATATATATATTAGATAGAGCCATTGAGGGTACCTTGTTATCGGTGTTGAGAGAGAAAGGGGAGAGCTCAGGCGAGTGCAGGCCATATGATTGAGACGAATTGGACAGACGCTGAGTCAAGCTCGGGCGAGAGAGAGAGAGAGAGAGAGAGAGAGAGAGAGAGAGAGAGAGAGATGGTTAGGTAAGGAAGGAAAATGGTAAGAAAGAGACGAATGGGTAAGATAGTGTTTAATTTTTTTTAATGTTTAAATTATACACACACACACACACACACACACACACACACACACACACACACACACACATATATATATATATATATTCGAGTCAAGCCGAGCATGAGCTTCGAGCTAAGCCAGGTTCTAATCGAGTCGATTCAAGCTTCACTATGTTCGAACTTGACTTGATTTCAAAATGAGCTGGGTCATATGAAGCTTGGCTCGCCTGGAATCGTCATTCGAGTCGAGTCGAATCGAGCTAGAGCGATCCAAGCTGAGAGAGCTTTTTGAGCTAACTTGGCTCATGTACAACCCTACTTTTCGGCAGGCAACTTAGAGGATTTCTAGATTAGGTGTAGCCTGGCCTCATCCAACAAGGTGCGGTCCTGACCATAGGGCCCACCTTAATGTACTACTTTCTAGCTTCTTTTAGGGCATGAACCCAAAAATTAAGCAGATCCAAATCTAAGGTGTATCATACCATAGGAAATAGTGCTCATTGAATGCCTCTGGACATTGGATCACGGGTGGGCTGACTCGCTTTTCATGGGTTATCTCTCGAGAGATCTTTTGTAGTTAAGAGGGTATTATGTTTGACCAATAAAGTCACTCGCCAATTACTTTGAATTTACAGTCGGTTGAACTCTACAGAAATAGGATTGAAAATTCAAAGATCTTTATCTCTAAGATGACTCTTCAGTTTGAATTACAAAGATTCTGAGTAAGAGACTACGGGTATAGAGAGGGAATATGTTAGGCACCTACTCTACCGTACAAATATACGATCTTTATTTTACAAAATCTAACTAATTTCTAAGGAATAGGATTAGTTCTCACACATAATAAATTGAATGAATGCAATAGTGACAATTTTTAAGCAGTCCGAATATCTGATGGACAAGATCTAATTATATCGGTAAGTTATAGAGCATACGTTCAAACTAACTAAGTGTTAAGTGCAATATATGTAGAAATGTGATGTGTGGGATGCTCGATGTTGTATTGATGCTTATGACAAAACGACGGCTAACTAGCTGGATTTCTAGTAGGTAGACTCTAATTATATTGGCAAGCCATAGATCATATGGCCACTAATTATATATGAGAAAATGATAAAGTGCAATGCAGTGACAGTGTATTTGAGGAGTAAGGGGTTGGGAAGGGAATGAGTGTTGCACAATGCTAATGCTCAAAATTAGCTATAGCTGATTAAATCTTGAATGGTTGGATGGACTAGATTATTGCTAAGCTAGGCCAGATCGATCAGGGCTAGACTCTCTCTCCTCTCACTCTCACTCTCCTTGGTGGAAGGATGGCTAGATAACTAAGGCCTTAAGGGATAAAAGGTTTTTTCCATACTACTCGATGATGGAAATGGGACAGGGAGGGGGCTATTTATAGCCCCTAAGCTTGGTTTTCTTGTAATTCATGTAAAGTCCAGTGGAAAAATGTGGTTAGATAGTTCAGATTTAAGATTGCCACATGACATCATCTCAAAAGTTGGATGAGGTGGTAAAGGGGTAAATTTGGATAAGGAGATAGGCATCAGAGTAAATACATATCAATTGTACGCTTAAAAGCTATAAAAGGGAGATTCCATATGCTCGAAGGATGCTAGCCTAAAGAGAGGAAGGGCCATGTGGTTAGTGATAACTAGGTTGTCGTCGGTCCGCACATGGAACTCATCCTTTGGCAGGCTACTTCCCTCACTCGTGTGGAGGCTCTTTTGTGAAGGATGTTACATTGAGTTTGTGCATTGTACTTCGATTGGACTTTGATTCGGACTTGGTTTTGGGCTTAACTAGGTGAGTTAACTAGGTTGTTTGGAATGGGTAAGCTAACCGGATGAGTTGACTCAGAGAGTTGACTTAAGACTCCAAGGTTTTAGGGTCCTAAGGTTTAAGACTAGGTCAATTGGGCTAACTGGGTTAAGTTAGGGTTTAGGATTATGTTTCCTAGGGTTTAGGCCTTTAAGGTTAGGGTATAAGATGTCCATCCATGGACTCAAACTCAATCAACTTATCGGCTTAAGGTGGGTTGTCTACAAATGCCCCTCTTTAGCAGAGGTTGTATGCAACCAAATGCTAAAGCGAATGAACTCCCACTTTTATTGGTTAGTTATGAATTGTTGTTTGGATTCATTGCTTGCCTATGTGTCTGTGTCAACTGGTTGCTTGAAAATACATAACTCTCACATATCACGGCGGTTTGAGAAAAACGTTGTTATTCTCCATGTGCTTTCTACGACATTACAGGTAACCAATCATAATCATTTCCCTCTTGATTGGTACAAACATCAGAAAGGTACAGTAGAGCCCATGTGTTTTTTTATGCCTTACGAGGATACTGACCCGAACTTGAATGTTTGTTGCTTCCCAGATCACCCGAGTACTTGTTTTGCCAAATTGTTAAAGTGGTTAGCTTGCCTTGTACTTTCTAAGACCTTACGGAGATCTCACTGTGTCGACTTGGGCTGATCAAGTTCCATAAACATCCACACCTAGGTATGTGCAAGTGACCTTTTCTCATACCAATCTTCTGGTTTTGACACTTACATCATAATTTGTCTTTTTTGTCATTTAGATGATTTCTTTTAACCAATCTTGGCCTATCGTCTTTCCTCAGCATTAAAATTTAATATGATGGAGCTGACACTATATTTTAGTTTGATCATATTTTGAGGTGCATTTGGATCTAATAATCTTTGGCCAAAGATGATGTTAGAATTGCCCAGGTAAATAACTTCTTAAGAGAAAGTTTGAAATTAAAGATTGTGATATTCTACTATATATACTTTCTTGGCATCAAGGTTGTACATTCGAAATAGGAAATTTTCATCCATCAATGAGATTACACCCTTAATATTCTTCAAACCACATGGATGCTTAGTTCATAATCGGTTGATACCCTTATTAAGGCAAACCATCGAATATTTACTATGGAGTCTACTTTCTTGATGATCCGAGCCTCTATTGACGCCTAATGCAGAAAATAATTTATTTATCAATTACTCAATCATATATAGCTTGTGCAATGAGTATAGTATTTATGAAAGCCACATACCAACATCTCCTTGATGATGCCTTTTGCATTCTATGATATCTCAAAGTTACTCTAGGATAAGGCATTCTATATTCTGACCATGGACATTTTTATGTTGGTGCTTAGTATGATGTTGACTGATATAAGTCTTTTCATAATCGGCATTTCACAACTAATTAAGTTTTACACTTTTGCTAATGCTAATTTAGTGACCTAGAAGAGTAAGAAATAGTATGTTGTAACTCGATCTTTTATTAAAGTTGAGTATAGATATACGGAACACGTGACGAGTGAAGTTATTTGGTTGATGGCTTTCTTTATGAGCTTAATTTCTTCTTTCTTTCCTTTTTTTAACAATCAAGTTGTGACTTATTTTATTTTCAACCACATATTCTATGAAAGATCAATATATTAAGGTTGATTGTCAACTTGTTTGAAAATTTTGTGTATTGGTGTCATCTCTATAGTGTACAAGTGGGGCATCTATGATATATATGACTAGCTGGAGAGAAAGTATAAAAATGTATGAGGATGTATCTTATTTTGTGATCCCTAGATTACCATTTTTGTTTATAAATAAATGAGGGGGTAAAAGAAAAACTCATGTTCCATTTTTCCCAAAACACAAGTAAATCCACGACCTGTTTGGATGCACCTTCTAAAGAGAATTTGATGTAGAACTCTATTTTAAACCAAGAGAATTGGGCACCTACATGTTGCCTAGGTTTTCACTCCTAAGAAATGCTCAAAGGAAATTATTAATTTTAATCCCTCACCAGAGGTGATTTTTTGTGGTTGAAAACTGTGTGCATGGCTCAGTTCAACTCACACGGTTTGGATAGTAATGCCAACATCAAAGCTATATGGGTCCCACCATGATGTATGTGTTTTATCCACACTGTCCATCCATTTTTCTAATTCATTTTAGGGCATGAGGCAGATTCAACTGTTATAGAAAAATGATTTTGGTTAAAAAATATTTTAAAGTGAATAATATATATTAGTGTTTGTGAAAAGACTCAGTCTTCTCACCTTTGAAAATAGTCTCATATTGGATATGAGAGAAGAAAAAGTCTACTTCATAAGTAGGGTGTTAAGTACCTTAATATTTACTTAGTAAGACAGAGGAGTACCGACACTTTGCACTGAAACACACGCGCCTGTTCGGGCTTCGATACGGTCTTGGTCTCGATGCGAGGGTATGGGCATGTGAGGCAGCGTGGCTATAGAGGCGTTAGTGGCTCACTTTTCATGTGCGCATTGTGTCGTGGATGGGTCACTCCCTCATGACCTTACGCGAACCAGCACAAGGCAGGCATGAGTCGTGGTGCAACAGTAGGTAAATGAGATGGTTAGGTGGTTGGGTTTGAAGTTGAGGAGTAGTGTGGGGAAGAAATGTCACACCCCAAATCCAAAAATCGAATTCACAGGAATCTCAATCGTCGAATCCGGTGCCGACAGCCTCCCTAATGCCCCATTCTCGGCTCTTGGCAATCATATGCCAGATTCCAATCCTGGGATCCTACAAGAAGGATTTTCAGAAAAAAAAAAATTTGTAATGGAGCATAACCACAAGCATAACCAAGTCACAAAACAACATCACCACATATCCATTATATCAAAAAATTTAAGTACAATAGGAAAGGAAAATACAAGGTGATCAAAAACTCTAAAATAGTCAGATGCGTACTCCTACCTCAGCGCTGCTGCTGTCCAACGCTACCTGCACGCAACAGTCGTGCATAAGCTTACAAAAGCTTAGAGGGTGGTATAAGTGTGTGCGCAAGGTAAACGTCAAGTGTACAATATCAGAGTAATGCGAAAGTATGCGGTAAGTCCATGAATACAATCAACCGTACTAAGTCTATGTGATGCAAGGCATGAATGCTATTAGCCATACTAAGGCCATGCGATGCCAGACATGAATGTCATCGGCCACACCGATGCAATGCGAGACCTCCATAGCCGAATGTCATATGCAAAATGTAATCCAATCAAGTCCGTACTCATCAAGTACACATATCAATACAGTTCCTCTCTGGATATCACCGGGGTCTAGTACACTCCACACTGACTACAGCCTCCCCAGCCGCGCAGCCCAGTAAGCGGAATAGACCTCACTATCCACCTAACTAGTAGTCTGTCAATACCTTCTTGGCTCATCGACAGCGGACTCATTTACGAGCTAGTCATACTCAGCCTAACTTATAGCCCCCTCACTCAGGCGGATAAGGCCACACCCCTCCTAACCGATCACGACACAGTGGGAGATGCGACCTACTAGTATTCGGCACTCAGGCGCTCGTGTATCCACTCGATTCAGACGTTGGAGCAACTCCCAGTACCAAAAAGGTTCTGAGACTTTCACCCAAGGATATCCTAAGTGCCCACAGTGCTAGAACAAAGTATTTCGATATCCAATACGACCATCCACGATATGCCTGTGGAGGCCACGACCCTGATGTTGCTAGGGCGTGCAGTGATCAAGTCACACATATGCGAGATGTATGAATCACACAGTCAAATCATGCAGTAATCCAGCGCATACTGCGCTATCATGTGGGGCACTCTGTCTCATAACAAGTCTCCTAAATGGTCTGCCCAATGGCGTATGCTATGATCAGTCACTGCTCATATCAAACATACATATGATGCATATGGGCATGAGTCATGGGATTACTCTTACGATGCAGATGAGCCTAGACGGCCTATACACAACTGGTATGGGCTTACTAATGGGCCCTAAGGAGAGATACAATGCGGACATTTAACCAACATTATACTTACAATGTAGGCGTCAAACCATCATTGCTCCTAAGGCACGACCCACCATAAAATATCATTACACAAACCATGGAGGAATCACACATTGCAATGGACCTTAGGTACCTCCCATTGGGTCTTAAATACATCAAATGGGTCATATCATATGGGCCTTCTGGTTATCAAGCAAGTGGGCCGCATTAATGGGCCTGATGTACATTCCAATGGGCTATAACCTACGGGCCTTAGAGTACATCAAAATGGGCCTGAACCCACGGCCTTGGAATACATCAAAATGGGCCTAATCCCATGGGCCTTATATATATCAAATGGGCCTAATCCCATGGGCCTTATATATGTCAAATGGGCCTGATCTCATGGGCCTTATATATGTCATTAGGCCTTATATATGTCAAATGGGCCTGATCCCATGGGCCTTATATATGTCATATGGGCCTAATCCCATGGGCCTTATATATGTCAAATGGGCCTAATCTCATGGGCCTTATATATATCAAATGGGCCTGATCCCATGGGCCTTATATGTACACCAAGGTGGGCCTCAATGAATGGCCACAAATAAGTCAACATGGGTCCTATACACATACCAAGGTGGGGTCCACTTGAACTATAGATTTGCCTTATTTTATTTATTAATTTATTTATTTTATTATTTTATTTTTTTTAGTTCATGCCAAAAAATGAGCTTTCAAAATGGCTGGACAGTTTGGATGCAGCACATGCATCATGGTGGGGGGCCACTAGTCGTCCAGCAGCCAACCATATGGCTGAACGACATTGGTACAACACATACATTCCAGTGGGTTCCACTGTCCACTGCCAATAAAACGTATACATCCTTGTGGGTCCCACGTGGGGCCCACCATAAAGCTGGTTTTCCATCCAACCTGTTAATAAGGTCGCACGGACCTAGACAGCGTGAATAAAAAAAATAAAATAAAAATAAATTTCATATGGAGAGGGGCTCAATGGCAGCCATGCAATCACCACTGTTTCCAATGGTGTGGGCCACCTGAGCATTAGATCATCCTGATTTTTGGAGGGGGACCACGTCAGGGGGGTGGCCCACCTAATGAACAGTGTGGATACCCAACATACATCATGGTGGGGCCCACGGCTGGGGCCGTGGTTCCTTATTGGGATGCTCGCCCGCATGCGCAGGCACTACCTGCGCCTCTGGCAGCAGCAGGCCTGCTGCATGTTTTATATTATTTTTTTTTGAAAAACTGAAATTTCATAATTTTTCACGTGTGGGGCCCGCGTAGGAAAGATCCACCCCAGCCATTGGTTCCCATATCCCATAACAAACCCATCAAGCTTAATATTTGGCATCTTTCGGTGTATAGAAAATAAAAATGATTTTTGAACGGTAAGGACGCAGTTTTCAACGTTATGACCCACTAGATACTCTGATCAACCTCATTTTTCGGCTCAACGCCTAAAATGAGTTGGTAAATAGGATAGATGGCGTGGATTGAATACTTTCATCAAGGTGGGGCCTGCATGAGCAGCCCACTCTAAGGCTTGAACTAAGCCAATATTTTTTTGGTTCCATTTCACATCCAGCGTCTCTGGATGCTGGACGGCTTAGCTATACACTTGCATTTAAGGTGGACCTTGCTCAGGTGGGACACCAAATGTATGGATGGTGTAGAATAATACATATAAAGTGGGCCCCACCTACAAACGACTTGGATCCAATACACACTTCGTAGTGGGGTCCATTCAAGTGGGTCACCACGACCATATCATCACGCATCAAATAAATAAATAAATAAATAAAATGAAAAAGAGAGGGAGAGAGAGATAGAGAATGAGACACGTGTGATGAAGGGACCCCGGTACTATGGGCCCTCCCTTCCATGATCTATAACATAAATCAAGTGGGTCCCATAACATGTGGGCCCAAAAAAATTGAAATTCAATGGTGGAGATCCCTTCTCCATAAAAATTGACGGTCTAGATGACCCATATACAAGCTAGAAAGGTAAACATCATGATGGGGTCCATGAAGAATGGCCCCATTATGGAATGATATCGATGATCAAGATGGGTCATCGGCCACATCCTAGGGTCCAAAGTGAGATCCATACCATTGATCGGTAGGCCTCACTTGGCCCATCTTTTTTTAAAAATGAAAAACTAGGCTATGGAAGAACCCACCACTTGATCTTCTCGGTCTGTTGGGAAGCCGGTCTCCTAGAGCTTCACTTTGATGGTGGAGATGGGAAATGGATGGCTATGATGAGAGCTTTTGGAATGGAAAGGTGGGCCACAAAAGGTCTTTTTTTCTCTCTTGAAATGGCTTGGACGTGCACTCTCTTACATGGGATTGTTGCTTGAAAAATGTGAAGGAAAAGAGAGAGGTGTGGTGTTTATAAGAGAGATGTGAGTGATGGATGTGAGGTGAGTGATGGGTGAGGTGAGTGATGGGTGAGGTGATGGATTGGTTGACTTTTGGATTTGCTTAACTTGTGGAGAAAGGAAGCATGGGTGTTTTGTACTTGACATGAGAGGTGATTGATGGGATTGATTTGACATGTTGTGGAGATTCTCTTGGGATTTACAACGCACGGTATTTTTCCTCGAACTAAACGCCGACCCACATTTCCCTGCCAGGGTATCGGATCGATATGCGAGTCGCGGCGTTGGAACCGCAGCGACGGTGCGGTCGATACAAGTGTCGGATTAAGCTGACTCAAATGTATAGGATACGACTTACAGTCGTGCGCAAACGTCTATTATAGGTCGCGGATTGCCGAAATTTGACGGGAAGAATCACGGGAGTCGACGAAACAGTATGGTCTAGGATATGGGTCTTACAAGAAATTTGAGAGAGACCTTTCGGCCTTGTATGGGACCTGTGAAGCCATTTAAGAGGCCTAGTGTAACTGCTCATGCAATAATTGATCAGGCCATGCAGAAGCTACTCCATGTGGATAGCCCAATAGACTGAAACGTCTAAACAGCTAGCATACAACTAGTCTCTCACATGCAAAATGGTCAGAAACTGCAAACGAAAAAAAAAAAAGAGTCTAGTTTCTCTCCAATAGTAAAAAATGATCCATTGTGTTTATGACTTTGGATCAAAATGTCTAGCCACCCTTGCCTATATAAACAAAGCTTGGTTGGTTCATTTGATCATCACCAACAATCCAATTCATTTTTTTCATCTAAACTAGCAAGCTCCAAGTGTTCTTTTCTTAAGCTAGCGGATTCAATACAAACTTGAGACTACCAGAATCGAAAAGTCCATAAGAACCAGACCAATGCAGTTGTTTAAGCTAACAAAACTAATCTTCTCTCTCTCTCTGTCTCTCTCTCTCTCTCTCTCTCTCTCTCTCTCTCTCTCTCTCTCTCTTTCTTTCTATTTAAGATTTTTTTTCTTTAGCTTTTATCTGCCAATAAAACTGTGTTTACAAAATTCCATCAATGGTTCTTTCATGTTTGTTGAACATAAAATTACACATAGGCTCATTGTATCTTGGAAGCTATTTACCTACAACCTGTCAATAGTCTCGATAGTCTCAATTACCTTGATAAAGGGTGAATAATGCTTTTAAGAACAACGTAATTACATGTGCTTCAGCCTATCCTTAATCTTTATATTTTAGGTTATAATTTTCTTCTACTTTACTGTAATTATAAATATGTAGTTTGATATTAACAAATCTCAACATTCTTGAAACGTTATTGTAATGGAAACCGAAGGTGTATCCTCCATCAAATTGATGAACCTATATTTGATTTGACTCGATCAATTCAACAGAACTAACTTTACTAGGTGGTAAGACAAGATAAAGTTTTTACTGACAACATTGAAGATTTGTTATATCTTGGATCTGAACTTATAACCATTGCCTGAAGCAACTGACATAGACACACCCGAACAAGTTGTCGCACGCAACAAATGAGTTAAAGATGAATGTTGTGATCTGGACACATCTTGAATGCACTATCTGATCGTTTGTACGATCTGTATACCCAAACTACATCTGCAAAAGAAATTTAAACTACCTTAGAGTTTAATTACAATGTTAAAGAAGATGGTACCAATAAGGTTTTGATAGCCAAGTACTTCAACTTTAACATGGTAGATAATAAACCACTACTACCCCAAATTCAAGAACTGCAACTAATTGTAAATAAAATTAAGGCTCTTAAAATTGATCTCCTTGAGTTATTCCAAGTCGAAGCTATAAACTCAAAATTACCCCCGATGTGAAAAGACTATAGGAAGAAGTTGTTGCGTAAAATCGGAGACTACATAATGGAATAAATCTAGAAACATTTGAGAATTCAGAAAGAATCCCACAATCATGATAAGAAAGCTGAAAATGAGAATTTCTCATCCAATGTACAAGTAGTACAAATGACCTAAAATAAGAATACCTGGAATAACGATTCTTTGAAACCTAATAAAGAAAAATTCAATAAATCATAAAAGAAGAACAGAAAGTTTAAAGACCCTTGCTATGTCTATGGAAAAATCGGGCATTATGCTCGAGTATGCCGACTTTGCAAATTGAAAAAAAAAGTAAGTGCATTTGAATATGAGATAGTTGCCTTAGTTGCTGAAGTTAATATGATTCAAGGGAAAGTCTCTGGTTGGTAGTACGATACAACTACCACAATCTATATATGCTAGGATAGGTCGACCTTCAAAACCTATAAAGACGTGACTAGCAGTCAAGAAGTTCAAATGGGTAATGAAGGCCGATCGAAGGTTGTTGGCAAATAAACCGTGAAAGTGGTATTTACCTCTTGTAAGAATGTAATCTTGGCTAATGTGTTGCACGTTTCAGACATGATGTGAAACTTAGTTTCTGGAGATCTTTTGGAAAAACTTAGGATATGAGTATTGTATGAATTGGGAAGTTGATTTTGTCAAAGAATAGAAACTTCGTTGGAAATGGATATGCTTGTAATGGTATGATTAAATTTTCTTTGAATGAAAGTAGCATTTCAGCCATTATGGTTGAATCTGTAGCATTATGGCATAATAGATTATCACATATAGGATATAGTACCTTAAAATATATGGCTAAGAATGACTTGATTTCATACACTGAAAATGAGAATGATAAATGTAAAGTGTACATCTAACCTAAAATAACAAAGAAACCATTTTCAAGTGTTAAGAGATCATATCAAGTATTGAATTTTGTGCATACTAATATCTGTGAGTTAAACGACATTCTTACCCATTGAAGTAGAAGGTACTTTATAACATTTATTAATGATTACTCCAAACATGTGTATGTTTATTTACTAAGGAACAAAGATAATGTGTTGAGTATGTTCAAGGTATATAAAGTAAAAGTAAAAAATTAATTAAATAAGAAAATAAAGATTCTTCATAGTGATAGAGGAGAATACTTCTCAAGTAAATTCTCTAACTTTTGTAGAGAACATGACTTAGTACACCAATATACTACACCATATGTACCACAACAGAACGGTATAGTAGAAAGGAAGAATATGACCTTAGTAGAGATGACCAACTTTATGTTAATAAAAGTAAAATTGACACTAAATCTATGGGGTGAAGCATTACTTACAGTATGCTACATCCCAAATAGGATCTCATCTAAGAAAACTAAAACCTCACTATATGAGGTATGGAAAGGTAGGAAACCTAACCTAAGGTATCTTAAAGTGTGGGTGTGTCTCGTATATTGTAGGATGCCTTATCCTAAAAGAATCAAGTTAGGACCTTGAGTTATCAAGTGTACCTTTGTAGGGTGAGTACAAAATAGTAAAGCTTATAAAATCCTAGACTTAAAGTCCAATACTATCATAGAATCGAAAGATGTTGAGTTATTTAATAACTTACTATCCTTAGAGTCAAAGAGTAATGAAATCTAAACTCCTATAAGTGAACCTATGAGCAAATCTAAGCAAGAAGTTGAAGCTCTAATAAACCTCATATGAGCCAGATGGTAAGTGTAAGACCCGTATCCTAATCCGTACCATTACGTAGGCTTTCGCGGTCCTCCCGGTCGAATTTCGGCAACCTTCGACCCGTATTCGACATTTGCGCGTGATCCTAAGTCGAGTCCTGCATACTGGAGTCTGTTCGACCCGAAATTTGTACCTTAGCAACTACGTCGTCGCCGCAGTTCTAACGCCGCGACTCGCACACTGAACTGATACCCAGGCCAAGAGATGCGGACCTGCGTTCATTCCGAAGAAACACCGCGTGTTGCAAATTTTGAGAGAATCTCTATGACATGTCACATTGAATTAAGTCAAAGTACACCACCTTACCTACATGCCACCTCACCCAACAACAAGTACAAGTGGCCTCTCTCTCTTTTCCCACAAGTTAACCCTCTCTCTACCTTCACCACTCTTCTTTTACACATTTTCAAACAAACCCATATCTTTCCTTACAACCACCACATCACCCCATTTCTTCCCTCTCTCTCTTTCACTCCATCTCCTCACTCTCAAGCAACTAAGAATTCCATACATCCAAGCCTCCCCAACTCTCCCAAAGGCTAAGTGTGGCCCACCCTCTCATCTCTCATCCCCACCATCAAAATCCCATCAGCCACCATCAAAAGTGAAGGTAAGGAGCATAGGAGTCCAAGGGAGCAAGAAGAAGGCCGTTAGGTGGGTAATCTATTGTAGTTTTTGATTTTAAGGGCCCACTTATTGTGGGACCCACTTGATATGTGCATTGTATTTGGGAGGGCCCAATAGTTGCAGGGTCCCTCCCCTTCACATGTCATCTTCTCTCTCTCTATCTCTCTCTCTACCCTCCCCCTTGAATGAAGTGGGCCCCACCTATTTGTGTTAAACCTACTCCATCCATCAGATGATGTGGCCCACAACATTCCAAGCGAGATCCACCATCCATTTTTGGGACGGTGGGAGGTCCCACTTGTTGGACTAAATGACATATAATATCAATATTATATTTATATATATATATATGCAAGGTGGGCCACGTCCATGTGGGACCCACCATGATACTCGTGTTATTTTCACATCGTCCAACATCCAGGGACGCTGGACGTGGCCCTGTAGTAGTGTGTGAACTGACGGTGTTGTGTGCGGTCAGGCAACGACAAAATAATAATAATAATAATAATAATATATAAATATAAAGGTTTTGGGGTGGGCCGCTCTTACAGGCCCCACCTTGATGTATGTACTTAATCCAAGCCGTCCAACCTTTTCCTTAGATCATTTTAGTCGTTGAACCGAAAAATGAACCCAATCCGATTTTCTGGCAGGCCCTGACATAGAAACAACAATTTTCACCTTTAAAATCCATTAGAACCCACCTTGATGTCTTTATTCGCCAAAAACATACTGCATATTGGACTTGTTTGATCCATCATGGGCCATAGAATCCAGTGGTTGGGTTGAATTTTTCTAAGGCGGGCCCCACCTACGAAAAACTGCGAGAAAACAGTTTTTAAAAGAAAAAAATGAGGTAGCAGCAGGCATTGTTGCTGACCGTCCTCTGGACGCAGCAGCGTCCTGTGCTGCATGTTGGGCTGGGACCCACAGCCATGGGCCCCACGTGATGTGTGATGAACATCAACACCTTGCACTTGGTAGGCCCCCCTTAGGGCAGCGAGCCACCCAAAAATCAGCCGTATACGAGACTCAGGTGGTCCACCTCACATGGAACAGTGTTGAATTGGACGACTGCCATTGAAACCCTTTCTGGGTCATGGAAGTTTTGTATCAATATGAAATTTGTTTTTCCTCACGTGGGACCCACTTATATATGCATGATTGGCTGGTGCGTCTCCCAGCAGCTATTCAACTGCTGTTTGACGTTACCAGGATCTGTGGACCCATTGTATGTGTTACATCCCTACCGTCCATCTAGATGGTGGAAATCCACAGGGACAGTGACGTCATCAGGGACTGTGGACCCTACCATGATGTATGGTTTCATTCACACTGTCCCTGGTAGGGACGGTGGGTCTCCACCATGATACCTGTGTTGTATCCTAACTGTTCATCCATTTGGCAAGATTCTCTCAAGGCTTGAGACTAAAAATATGACAGATCCAGTTATCAGGCGAACCCCACTACAAAAAAAGCAGTGGATTGAACACCCACCATTGAAACCCCTTTTGAGGATTGCAGAAGTTTTGGAACCAATATGATATTTGTTTCTCCTCTAAATGTAGGTCTTTATGACCTTATGGATAGAGTGGATTGAAAATAAGTAATACGGTGGGGCCCACTGGGATTCAACAGTGGAAATCAATATCACCATTTCTATTGGTGGTATGCTCCAAATAATCTCTGGATATGATTTTTTATATATATAATGCTCTAAAATAATCTATAATAATGGTTAAAAAAATATGTAGTTGGTACGGCTCATTGGTATGGCCCATTTATAAGGGGCCCATTTGATGAGGTCGATTTGATATATTTAGGGCCCACTTAAGGCCCGATATGATGTATTTTGAGCCCACGTGATGCGGCCCACTTTGATTTATATGAGCCCCATGTGATTAGGCCCATCTTGATGTATTTGTGGACCGTTGTTGAGGCCACCTTGATATATATATAAGACCCATGTTATGAGGCCATTTGATGTATTGGAAGCCTATAGGTCGAGGCCCAATAGGACATACTAAGGCCCATTGTAGTGTGATTCTACCATGGTTTATGTGATGACCTTTATAGCGAAGTATGCCTTGGGAGCAATGATGGTTTAATGTCCATATTGTATGGGTGATGTTCGTTAAATGTCTACATTATCAGTCTCCCTAGGGCCCATTGATAGGCCCATACTTCTGATGTGTAAGCCGTCTAGGCCCATCTTCATTATGATCAGAGCCTATCACTACATAACACGTTTAGTATATGTAACACCCTGAAAATCGGGGGTCATGTATAAACCCGACTCCTGAGTTCCAGACCATCACTTATGCAACAAAAATGATTATGATTCAATGTTGTCTGAATTAAAGCATTCACATGAGTAAAATTATACCAAAACAGCAATTCATACTCCAGATTCAGTGATAAAAGCAAGCGGAAGACTAAAGGATATACATATCACTGTATGGAAAATAAAATAGATCTCAACTGTCTCCAAAGTATGAATACATCTCTAAGTCTCATATACATATAAATAAACAGAATCAAAATGTCAAAAATAGTCCCACTGAGAAGTCCCGCCAATCCAGGCCACCTAAGCAAAGCCGTCGTGGTACTGCATATGTGAGAATTCGTCCTGATCCTCATCATAGTCCGGCTCTGCCTCCTGAATCACCGCCTCACCTGCATCTAAGACAGGTTCTGGTGAGTGTTGCAAACACCATCCCGTAACGTGGGAGTGAGTAGCTAACTCAGTGAAATAATAGAGCAAAGATTAACATGTTCTCAAATCAATCATGCAATAATAGTAAAGCAGTAAATCAAACATTTCTAATACTGTTGTTAATGCAATATGACGTGACATGATGGATGCCCTCACCGACGATCTCCCTCATACGGTACCATCTTATGCCCGCGACATGCTTTCTTTCCACAGTGCTCCACATCTTCCAGGCACATGCAATGTGATGGTGCTATAATTACCGAGTTATTATTAGTCCTTTTCATGCAGCAGGATTGGAAAACTAAGGTACTTCCCTTATATCAATCCCAACACAGATCCTGTCTAGGGTCGTCACTCTTAGTAATCTTATACGATGTATATTTTGTAGGTAGTTGCAAGGGCTGTCAGGGCTGTTGTTCGCGCTCGTTGCACCGCTCCCCCATCACCTTATCAATACAGGCCTACTGTACTCTCATCGCTACGAAAGGGTCGTCGCCTCCCGTACACTCAGAATACGCTCGTGGTCAGTACAAAGGGCTCGTCGCCTGATCAGTGTAGGCCGACAGCAAGAATATAGTGTCCCATACCACCATAATCTGTTCACAAGTCATAGGTGCTCACTGGTCACTACGGGGAGGTTTGTGGCCCCAGCGTAGGCCGACAGCTCGACCACGGTGTCCCACACCACCATGCCCGGCTCATGAGTCTTTATGGATCAAGGTACCATGGTTAATAAGGTTTACAATGGTAAGTTCAGTACCTAGCTTCAAGCAGTTATGACTCATACAAGATAAACATACAATGGCCAGTCGGGTTACTTGACGGGCTCGACTAGCACGAGCGCATCTCAAGTCGAACGGTATGAAGTGCATAAAACACCTCGTGTGGCCTAACCACTGCCGCCAACTCTAAAACACGACTCGCGTTCATCGACGCGTCATTCTTGGCAAAGATAAGCCAACCACGAATTTACTCGGTTGCCGACTGCCTGGAATAGGTATAGTCCCAAACATTTGTGAATTCATATCAGCAATCATATAAGAGTAATGGAAATGAAATACAACAATGTGAGCATGTTAACACATGTTATAACATACAACTTAAGTAAATCATCTAACACATGTATTTTATGCATATAATGAAATCATGCATATAACCAACATGTAGGAAATCATTTACATCAGCATATTATTTGAGGATTCAATCTCAAACTAATTCATAACACCATTTAATTCAATACATACTAATACAAACATTTATACAAACACTTAGTCTACACACTTAAGTCTACATATAGTATGTCGACTCAAAGTACGCATTTGGGCGAATCTCTTCGCCAAACTGATTATGCACGCATTCCTAATATCCTAATGTGACAAGAAGCCATGTCAATCATATCAGCAAAAGATGGATGAAAACAGTATTTCCTTACACATGACTAAAATGCCCTAAATCTCATATTTTTCGTCTGCTTACGAAACAGGAAACGGACAGCATGTTGTACATGTCAAACGGCGTTGCCGTCGATAATCTAATATTAAACGACATTGAAAGTGTTGAAAACAGTCAATCAAAGCATCTAGAATCCGCACCTTTTATCCTAGAAGTGTATTGATTCGAACGGAGCGTATACGCTTCATCTACGGCAAACAGGCAACCTATTTTACAAGATGTATAAGCTACCATACTAAGGAACCGACGGAACCTTAAATCAGCAAGGGTTTGGGGTCTTTTCTTACCTAGAAATGAGGCGAAATCACCGGAAAAGTGATTGAGGTGCGTTGCTTAAGCACGTGCAACAGGTAGTGCAAGCAGCAGAAAATTCTCTCCCACTCTCTCTCCTTTTCTCTCACACCAGCTAGGGTTTCTAGCAAATTCGGATGGGTGAGAGAAGTGAGGGTTTAAGCCCCTTTTATAACCTAAAACATGCCCAAAACAGGCTTGGAAACAATGTTTACTTGATGCCTAACCAAATCGGGACTGTTTCGGTCCAAAAAGACATTTCTAGAGGTCCCCTGGCCGAATGCGATCGGACTTACGCTCATGCACGTCGGATGTCGCTCACATCCCATTTTCAGACCAGTAGTGTTCGTAGATCGCACGTGGCGGTCCAGTTTCAGTTCAACGGTCATCGCCCGTAGATCAGGTCTACAAGTCTCATGATATGAAAGAGAAATTTTTCCTGATCCGAGGGTGTAATTTGGCTGAATTCTGACGGTCAGAACGCTTAATAATAACGCGCCAAGTCGTGTGCCAGATTTGAATTTCAAATTCCAAATCTAACCCTATTCTCACTCTCTTCACTCCAAGCTCAATGAAATAGCCTCTAAATGTCGGTTGGACTTAATTTTCGAAATGATTGTCAAGTCTAGCTAGGCGGTTATAACGGTCTAAGATTGTAGGTATCGGACTTTCGACGCGCGGTCTAGATCCAATACAAAGTTTCAAAGAGGTCTTGAGAACAAACCGGTTTAGAGTTTGATCCGAGATTTTAGAGTATTATAGCGTCATTGGTTCTACTCGCTTTGGGTCTTATATAACGTATTTAAAGTGATCAGGGACTATTTCCCAGCTACTCTAGCGTTGCGCTAGCTAACTTACACTTATTTTCCAAAGGAATTAATCCTACGCGATTTCTAGTCGAGTTGGTACTTGAGTCCAAGTACGGATTTTTCCAGGGCGTTACAGTATAAATTCATAATTCATGATCATATGCATCATATGTATGCCTGATATGAGGAGTGACTGATCATAGCATATATCTTCGGGCCGATTATTTATGGGTTCCCTGATATGCGGATGTAACGCCCTAAAAATCGAGGGTCTCAGCTCCCGAGTTCCAACACATCACTTATGCAACATAGATAATGATGATTGAATGTTGTTCATATTAGTACAGTAAACATGAGTGGGATTAGACCAACACAACATATCATACTCCAGAGATAGTTAAATTTTGCAAGCAGAAGACTATGATAAATATATAAAATGTATAAACTGTTATAAGTCTCCAGAGTGTGAACATGTTACCAGGTTAACTATATATATGTATACTCCAAAATGAACAAAATGAATATACATGGGTGTTCCTAACAGTGCAATATAACAAGTGTAATGGCTTCTAATCAACATCCCTGTGACCTTATCGATCAGAACATGGTCTACATAGACCCGCCTGATAGCTGCATATAGGAGAAACCCTCCTCATCATCATACAAGTCCCGCTTCACTTCGTAAGAATCGCCATCATCTGAAACTAAAACACGGACTGGTTGGTGTTTCAAACACCATCCCGTAACGTGGGAGTGAGTAATCAACTCAATGGAATAATAAAGCAAAGGTTAACATGTTATCAATTCAGTTAAGCAGTAATGATAAAGCGATACAAGCAAACATCCCTAAGTACTCTGGTTAATACAAGAATGATATGTATAAATGATGCATGCCCTCGCCTGCACTCCCTCTACGATCTTCATCTCACGGTCGCGCATGTCCGTCACTTCCTCAGTGCTCTGCCCAATGCCAAATGGCACATGCAGTGCGGTGCATGAACATGATGACCAAGTTCTTATTAATCCTTTTCATACAGCAGGATTGGAAAACTAAGGTACCTCTCTTATATCAATTTCCAAACAATGATCCATTCTAAGGTCGTCAATCCTAGTAAATCTCATACGATGTTATGGTTCTAAGTCGTTGTAAAGGGCTCGTCACCAATCAATACAGGTCTAGTTATACCCTAGTTACTACAAAAAGGCTCGTCGCCCCCATGCAGTTTCAAGGTATGCTCGAGGTCACTACAAAGGGCTCGTCACAAATCAGAGTAGGCCGATAACACGAATACAGTGTCCCATACCAACATATTCGGCTCACAAGTCTGGGTTGCTCACTAGTCACTATGGGGAGGCTCGTCGCCCCAGCGTAGGCCGACAGCTCGACCACGGTGTCTCATACCACTATGCCCGGCTCATGAGTCTTAGTGGATCGAGGTACTAAGGTTAATAGGGTTTCACTGGTGAGTTTGGTACTTTAGATTCAAGCAGTAGTGTCCAAACATGGTGAGCATACATCGGGCCAATCGGGTTACTTGACGAGCTCGACTAGGATGAGCGCATGTTGAGTTGACCGACATGAAGTGCATAAGCACTCCGTGTGGCCTAACCACTGCCGACATCCCAAGTACGGCTCAGATTCATCGAACACATCCTGCGGGACGAAATAACTTCAACTACTAAAACAAGGCCTATTACCGATTGCCTGGACTACAATATAGTCTCATCCGCGTGCAATCACAACAACTAAGCATATGAGATAAGAAAGCAGTAATGAATAATCAAGTCAAATCCTACAATCATGTGAGCATGTTATGGAATATAACTTAAACATGAATATACAGTACATGGAGAAAATTATACACACAGTTAAACATAAATAAGCAGGCTATACAGTATATGGAGGTAATCATACACACAGCTAAGGTAGTTGGGATTCATATCTCAACTCCCTTATAAATCAATATTTACTAACTACTAACTCATTCAGACATTTTTATAAATATTTAGACTACACCTTCCAACATACATCACGTATATTGGTTATATTACGTATTAGGGCAAATCCTCTTACCAAGGAGTTGTCGCATATATAACAACCATGTACCTACGAGAGTTAATCATGGCAATCACAAATTCAGATTCCAAATGCATACAAACATTTCAATAAATACGTATTAAACATGTTATCATACATAGATAATTCGCCCATAAATCACATAGTAGTAAGATAGGTTACATAGTGGAAACTGTAACTATGCATGAGGAGATTGAGGATCGCATCTCAACATCCTCATTAAATACATTACAAAGTGCATTTTCTCATTCAGGCATTTTATCAAACACTTAGTCTACACATATTCACATACATGTAATAACTTAGTTAAACACATATTACAGCAATTCCTTCCACATAGGAGTTGCCACACATACACTAATCATGTATTTCTAAGCATCAATCATAACAAGTGTAAACCATAATTCCATATTTATTCAGGCAATTCAACAAACACATGGAATGCATTTAAAAATCAACAGAGTATATATATTTATGTAATATATGAAAGACATCGTATCTAACATGTGTGATAGCAATCAAGTCAGACATAAATCATTCCTGATATTGAAAGCCTTGAAAACCATAACCTAAACGTTTATAGTCCGCACCTTACGCCGGTAGACTCGTAACAAATTCAGTTTAAACCATAAGTCTTTGTCTACGGCACGATGACAACCTATAGCATGAAATAGGTTAGCTATTTCACCCTACACTCTATTCAAATCCCTAAAACCAATTAGGGTTAGGATTCCTTACCTAAGAATGAAGTTAGAATCACTGAAATAGAGATACAGAAGCGGTGATTTGGCCCGTGGAGCGATGGGATTGAATCCCAGGAACTCTCTTCCACTCTCTCTCTCTCTCACTTTCTCTCTCTTTCCTTCTCTTTTTGCTCTCTTCTCTCTCTTAGGGTTGCAAAATCGTATGGAATAGAAATGGGGTGGGTTTAGGCCTTTAAATAGGCCCAAGACTGATGGAAATGGCCCCAGGGCCAAGGTATATTTAGATTATAGCCAAAACTCATATGTTTCGACTCAACGGAGCATTTCTAGAGGCCCCTTTACTGAATGCGGTCAAACTTAAGCTCTCTGATCATGGATCAAGGTCAAGCTGAGTTTTCAGTCCGATCGGGTTTACAGATCGACCGTGGTGGACCAGTTTCAGTTCAACAGTTACCAGCACTCGATTAGGGCCCCAAGTACACTAGCATGTGTGGGACATTTTTCCTGATTCGAGAGTGTATTTGGGTCAGATTCTGATAGTTTGAATGCTTATAGTTGGCCCGCACACGACATAACTCAGATTACTTAAATTCGGATTTAATTTTTAAAACATTCATGTTTCTCACACACTTCACTCCAGACTCAATTAAATTATCGTGGGATACCATCTGAACTTGATTTTCGAGGTAGTCATCAAGTCCAGCAAGACGGTCACAACCGTATAGTTTCAGGGTAATCGAACTTTCGACGTGTGGTCCAGGTCTGATACGAAGTTTCATGTTGCTCCCAAGAGCAACTGGGTTTAGGGATTGATCCTAGTTTAGTGCTTAACCAAATTTTACCCTAATTATGGCAGAATATGGTCCTTCTATGCCCCGTTTTTGGTATTTTTAGTTAGTATATTATTTTAATTATATTTTTAGTAGTTCATCATCAATTTTACCCAGTATCTATCAAATTTCATGAGATTTCGTATTGTAAAAAAATTCTAAAAATTCTAGAAGCAGTAGCTGTTCAACAAATGATTTTCAGATAGTTGTCACAATGATCTACTTTAAACTATATTAAATATTTTATTATATTTTTCACTTATTTTTATATAAAACTAGACTCATTTATCTTCAATTTAATTTTTGAATCACTTAAATCGGAGTTATAACGAGGGAGATATGATTTTTTAAAATTGAATGAAACGCGTATAAAAATGCAGAAAATGGGCCGCCCGACCGCTGTACGGACGAGGCTCGCTAAACCGGTTTGGCGAGCCCCTTACTAGTCACTGGTCATTTTGGCGAGGGCTTGCCCCAGGGGCAATGTCCTCCCCTCCCAGGATTGCCAGAAACATGTGGGACCCACCCTCGGTCCCCCCAAAATGTGTCGCTTGGGCCCACGAGTCCGTTAAGACATTATCGGGTCTCATTTGCAAACTGAAATAAGTTACGCGATGTACAATATATGATTTTGGGTAGAAGAAGCTAACCTATCCAAATGTTTTATCTATATCATGGAATTCTAAAAATTTAATAGTCAAAATCCCATTTTATTCATGTATGTACCATTTATTATAAGTTTTAGTTTAAGTATAGTTCTTCACCTTTTAAACTTTAGGATTTGTGTCCAACATGAAAGTACTTGGAGAAATTTGAAGAATGAGGTGGTGAAAGGTGAGATTTTGAAGAAAATGGGTTGAAAAGTGATTTTTAGACTTTGGAATTGAGCTTTGAGAGTGTTATAGTTGACCTATTACCTAAGGATGTCTAACTCTAGGTTGGTAAAAATTTAGAGTGTTACAGTGGAGTTGCCCTACATAAGTGTACAGTATGCGCATGATTGTTGCATGTTTGGTAAGATGATTCATGCACTTACATTTGTGTGATTGTGATTATTATATGCCCTAGCGACATCAGGGCCATAATCTCCACAGACATCGTGAGTGGCTGGATTGGATACCGAAAATACTGTTTTTAGCATCGGGGTGCCATAGATGTCCCTGGATGAAAATTTCTAAACTTAATGGTACTGGAGGATGACTCCAACGTCAAGACCGAGTGAATATATAAGTGCACGAGGGCCGAATACCAGGAGGATACGTCTCCCACTGTGTCGTGGTCTGTTGGAAAGGGGTATAACCTTACTCGCCCGATGGTAGGGGCAATACTAGGCTGAGTCTGACCAGCTCATGAATGGGTTCACTATCAACGTGACGGATAGGTATTAACAGACTATTGGTCAGGCGGATAGTGAGGTTTCTTACGCTCACTTGAACTGTGCGGCTGGGAGAGTGGCAATGTCATTTGGAGTGTACTAAACCCCAGTGATTATCCAGACTAAGAACTGTACTGATATTGATGACCTGTATGAGGATTGGCATGCTTGAGTTACATTATGCATCGCATGGTCTTAATATGGCTGATAACATTCATATCTTGCATCGCATAGCCTTAGTACGACTACTTGCATTTATGTACTCATCCGCATGATCCCGCATTACTCTGACCTTGCATTCTGAGCACGCTTATATTATATACACACTTACACCACCCTCTAAGATTTCTATAAGCTTATGCATGATTGATGAGTACATGTGACGTCAGGACGTAGCCGTAGCATAGTAGCAGTAGGAGTGTGCAGTCGAGCTTCTGGAGTTTCTGCTATTTTCATTATCTTGTATTTTCCTTTTATACGCATTGTACTCAAAATTTTTTATCATAGTGAATTTTGTGATGGTGTTCTTGTGGTTATTATTCATGGGTTATGCTCATTACAAATTAAATTGATGATTAGAAATCCTCCTTATAACATCCCAGGATCGAAACCTGGCGTATGGGTGCCGGGAGCCGAGAATGGGGTACTAAGGAGGCTGTCGGCACCGAATTTGGCGATCGAGAATTTTGTGAACCCGGTGTCCGAGTTCGGGGTGTGATAGTAAGGATAGAAAAAAGTCTTGATCCTGAATAGATAAACTCTCAGTGTATCTTTTTTCATATTGTAAGAAGTAATAGACAAAATATTATTAGGATGATACTTATGGTAATTACTATAGAAGATGACCTTAAAACCTTTTAGTGAGGTTATGTCTTTTATAGACTTAACCTTTTAAAATGAAGCAATTAATGATGAAATGGACTCCATAATGGCAAATATGAGAACTTGTGGACTTACCTATAGGTTCCAAACCCATAATCGATATTTATGAAAAAATATTATACTATAGGACTATTCAAAACTTTAAAACTATATTAGTAGCTAAGGGGTATAGATAAAAAGAATGGATAGATTATTTTTGACATATATTCTCATATAGTTAGAATAATATCCATTAGAATTTTATTTGCGCTAACATCTATACATCATCTTCACATCCACCAAATGAATGTAAAAACAACTTTCTTGAATAATGACCTTAACAAGGATGTATACATGTAACAAATCGAAGGGTTTGTTTTACCAGGAAATGAGAAGAAATTTTCTAAACTAATTAAATTATTATATGGACTAAAACAAGCACATAAACAATGATATAAAAAGATTGATTCCAACATACTAACTCATTATATCATGCATAATGTAGTTGACAAATACATATATTTCAAAGTTAGTGGTAACTGTATAACTATTATTTGTTTATATCTTAATGACATATTAATAATAAGTAATAAAATGGAAAATGTAACTAAAATAAAAAATTTTTTATCATCCATATTCAAAATGAAGGATTTTGGACACGTGAATACCATCTTAGGTATCAAAGTTAAGAAATAATGTAGGGATCCTGTGCTACGTCAGTCTCATTACATTGAGAAAATACTAAACAAGTTTAAATATCTAAAAATAAAAGAGACAAAAACGTCATTTGATCTAAGTATCGGGCTAAATGAAAATAATGGAAGACCAATTGCACAACTTAAATATGCGAGTATTATAGATAGTCTGATGTATGCTATGCAATGTACTAAACCAGATGTCGCATACGTTGTAAATAAACTTAGTAGGTTTACTAACAAGCTTAGTGTGAAATACTAAAATGCAATCAGTAGAGTTCTTGATTACTTAAAAGTAACTAAATACTTAGGGTTAGTTTACTCACTGTATTGGAAGGATTTACTAATGCGAGTTGGATATCAAGTACATGAGACAATTATATTTTAGGATATAAGAAAACCTGTATGACTCACTCGACTATGAAGCCTGAGTTCATAACCTTGAATGCAATAGGCAAAGAGGTTGAGTGGTTTATGGATCTTTAATTAAAAATCTAATTATGTGAAGCTTATACTAGTTGTTTCACTACATTGTGATAATAAAACCACATTAACTAAAAGCTACAACATCACTTATAATAGAGAATCCAGACACATAAGTCTGTGACACAACTATATGAGATAATTGATTCAAGATAGAATCATTATAATTTTTTATGTGAAATCAAGTAATAACTTAACTGATTATTTTACTAAACTTCTAACGAGGGAGATAGTAAGGATAACATCTAAATCGATGAAATTCTACCAGTGATGGAAACCTAACCCAAAATTAGAAAATCTCTAAGTTTGAGTTCAATGGGTAAAAACAAGTTACTAATATATGAAAATTTTTAGCACTAAAATCATAAATAATCTCATCGAGGATAAATAGTGTTGATCCTTACAGATACATGACTGAGTCTTAGAACTCTTAATGAAATCTAGTCTAAAGGATATATATCTTAATAATAATGTAGACACTTGAAGGACTTCACATATGTGAACGTAAATGTAGTGTTGCCTCTCATGGGAGTTAGAGTTTCTCTCGGGATCGTTCGTGAAACAGGATAAGCACATAACCATTAAATGTACTAAGCAAGATTTGTTGGAGCTCAAATAACACAAAGCAAGTATGTATGTGGTATCTCTGGTTCTATCATATAGGAATAAGTGGTTCAAAGTTGCGGCTAATAGGTATTACAATAGAACTTTGAGATATTATAATAAGAAAAAATTCAAATCGAAAGATATATTTCTTTATGCATATGAGCTGTGTCTAGTTTTACAAATGTCTTATTTTTAAAATTTTATTTTTAGCAAAGGAGGGGATTATTATGGAAAAATAATTTTAGTTAAAAATATTTTAAATAAAAATAAATAATATTAATTTGTGTGAAAAGACTTATTTTTTTCACCATGGAGAATAGTTCCATGTCAGATACGAGGGAAGAAAAAATCTACTTTATAAGTAGAGTGTTGGTACCTTAATATTTACTTGGTGAGACAGAGGAGTAACAAGACTTGTGTGTTCCAGTGTGCGAGTGCGCACGGGCATAGGCACGGTTACTGTCACGATCATGGTCACGATCTCAACCTTGGTGCGAGGGGTGGGCACATGAGGCAGTGTGACCGTAAAGGTGCTAGTGACGCACTTTGCACTTTGAGATGGGTTAGGTGGCTGGGTTTAAAATTAAGGAGTACACTAGGGAAGAAATATGAGAGAGACGTCTCTGCCTTATGTAAGAGCTATGGAGCCATTTAAGAAGCCTGGTGTAACTGCTCATGTAGTAATTGACCAGACTATGTAAAAATTACTGCATATAATAAGCCTAATAGACAGAAACAACTAGCCACTGTGTCTAAACAACTAGCATGTAGCTAGTCTCCCACATGAAAAACGGTCAAAAACTGTAAAAAAATAGATAGTTTCTCTCCAACAGTCAGAAACTTTCATTGTATTTATGACTCTGGACCAAAATGTCAAGCCACCCTTGCCTATTAAACAGAGCTTGGCTGGTTCATTTGATCATGTAACACCCCAAATTTTTTGCCAACCTAGATTTAGATGTCCTTAGGCAATGGGTCAATACTAACACCTGATTAACTTCTCAAAACTCAATCCAAAAGTCTCAAATCCCTATTTCCTTCGAAAATCTCACCTTTCACTACTTTATCCTTCAAAATTTTTTAGGAGCTTTCATATTAGACACAAATCTTAAAGTTTAGGTGATGTTGATCAATACTTAAACTAAAAAGTACTATGAATAGTAAATAAAAAAAATAGTTTTTAACCATTAACCTTTTTGAATCTCACAAAATAAGTAGGCTATTTGGATAGATTAGCTTCTCTTACCCCAAAATCATATATTGCATATCAAATAACTCATCATAGGTTCTAAAATACGCCAATTTCAAATATCAGATGGCGAAATCACCCCAAACAGGTCAGCGAGCGGCGAGGGGATCGCCGGTTTGGCGAGGCATCGCCGAACTCGTCCGTACAGCAGGATTATGCACTTTTTTCCTGTACATTTCTTCCAACTTTGAAAAATCATATATCCTTCGTTATAACTCCGATTTAGGTGATTCAAAAATCAGATTGAAGCTAAATGAGTCTAGTTTTATATAAAAATATGTAAAAAATATAATAAAATATTTAATATAGTTTAAAGTATGTCATTGTGAGCAATTATCCGATAATCACTTGTTAGACAGCTGCTGCTTCTGGAATTTTTAGAATTTTTCTACAACTCGAAATCTTATGAAATTTGGTGGAGTCAGGGTAAACTTGATGATGAACTCTCAAAAAAATAATAAAAATAATATAATAACTAAAAATATCCAAAATGGGGCATAGAATGGCCCTGGGACCGTATTCTGTCATATTAGGGTAGAATTTGGTTAGTACCAAACTGAATACTCAGTAGAATTAACTTGAATCACTTTAAATATAAACTACAAGACCTAAAATGAGTATGACCGCTAACGCTATGTTATCTAGAAACCTAGGATCAAACTCTAAACCCGGTTGCTCACGGGAGCATTCAGAAACTTTGTATCGGACCTGTACCGCATATCGGAAGTCCGATATCTACAATCTTAGACTGTTATGACCGTTTAGCTGGACTTGACAACAATTTCAAAAATCAAGCCCAACCGACACTCTGAGGCTATTTTATTGAGCCTGGAGTAAAGAGAGTGAGAAAGGAAAAAGATTTGGATATTTTAATTCAAATCTGACACGTAACTTTGCGCGTTATTATTAAGCGTTCTAACCGTCAGAATTCAATCAAATTTCACCCTCGGATCAGAAAAAATTTCTCTTTCATATCACGAGACTTGTAGACCTGATTAAGGCACGATGACCGCTGAACTGAAACTAGACCGCCATGTGCGATCTGCGAACTCTACCGGACTGAAAATTGGGTGTGGACAACATCCAGCGACCATGAGCTTAAGTCCGACTGCGTTCGGCCAGGGGACCTCCTGAAATGCTCTTTTGGATCGGAATAGCCCCGATTTGGTTATAACCCAAGTATACCTTTGTCCCAAGTCTGTTTTGGTGAAGTTTTAGCCTATATAAGGGCTTGAAACCCTCTCATATCTCTCCCATCCGAATTTGCTTTAAACCCTAGATTGAGAGAGAGAGAGAAGGTGAGAGATTGTAAGAAGTTGTGGGAGAGAATTCCTACCACCTGCACCAGCTTTCCCTCGTGCCAAAGCACAGCATTCAAATCCCTTTCCCGGTGATTCCAACGCACTCTTAGGTAAGAAAACCCTATCCACTAGCTTTTTTAAGAATTCTTTCGATTCAAATAACGAAGTAGCTTATGTATCTCGTGCATTAGGTCGCCATAACGCCGTTGACGAAGCGTATACGTTCGATTCGAATCAATACACTTCTACGACAAAATGTGAGAATTTTAGACGCTTTGATTGACTGATTTCAAAGCTTTCAATGTCGTTTAATAGTAGATTACCGACGGCAACACCGTTTGATATGTACAACATGTTGTCCGTTTTCCGTTTTGTAAACGTACGGTAAATATGAGATTTAGGGTATTTTAGGCATTTATAGAAAATACTGTATACATCCGTATTTTGCTGAAATGCTTGACATGTAAATTCATCGTGTTATGATATTATGTATGCGTGTATAATCTGTTTGGCGAAGAGATTCGCCCTAATGCGCACTTTGGGTTGACATACACTATGTAGACTAAAGCGTGTGGACTAAGTGTTTGTATAAATGTTTGTATTAGTATGTATTGAATAAATGGTGTTGTAAATTAGCTTTGAGAATGAATTCTCAATCCACATGATGTTGTATATGATTTCTTACATGTTTGTTATATGAATTGATTTCCTTAGAATACATGTGTTGGTTGATTTGCTTACTTCGTATGTTATAACATGTGTTAACATGCTTGTATTGTTGTATTTCATTTCTATTACTCTCATATGATTACTGACGTTGGTTTACAAATGCTTGGGGCTATGACCTAGTCCAGGCAGTCGGTAATGGATCGAATTCGTGGTTGGTTTCTATTTGCCATGAAGGACGCGTCGATGAACGCGAGTCGTGTTTTGGGTTGGCGACAGTGGTTAGGCCACGCGAAGTGTTTTATGCACTTCATGTCGCTCAGCTTGAGATGCGCTCGTACTAGTCGAGCCCGTCAAGTAACCCAACTGGCCATTGTATGTTCACCATGTATGAGTCATAACTGCTTGAGCCTAGGATACTAAACTTACCATTGGAAACCCTGTTAACCATGGTACCTTGATCCATAAAGACTCATGAGCCGGACATTGTGGTATGGGATATCGTGGTCGAGCTGTCGGCCTACGCTGGGGTCACAAACCTCCCCATAGTGACCAGTGAGCACCCTACTCTGAGCAGATTATGGTGGTATGGGACACTATATTCTTGCTATCGGCCTACATTGATAAGGTGATGGGGGAGTGGAGCAACGAGTGCGAGCAAAAGCCCTAGCAGCCCTTTGTAGTGACCTTGAGTTTATCTTGATACCGCATGGGGGCGACGAGTTCTGATGCAGTTTTAAGAATAAAAACTAGGCCTGTATTGATAAGGTGATGGGGGAGCGGTGCAACGAGTGCGTGCAACAGCCCTGATAGCCCTTGCAGCGACCTAGAAATATATCATCGTATGAGATTACTAGGAGTGATGACCCTAGACAGGATCTGTGTTGGGATTGATATAAGCAAGGTACCCTAGTTTCTCAATTCTACTGTATGAAAAGGACTAATAACAACCCAGTAATCATTATCCATATCGCATTGCATGTGCCTGAAAGATGTGGAGCACTGCGGGAAGAAAGCATGCCGCAGACGAAGATGGTGCCGCATAAGGGAGTATGTCGGTGAGGGCATCCATCATGTCATTTCATGCTTGCAATAACAACAGTATCTAGGAATGTTTGATTGTTTGCTTTACTATTAACGCATGATTGATTTGATAACATGCTAATCTTTGCTCTATGATTCCACTGAGTTAATTACTCACTCCCACGTTACGGGACAGTGTTTCGAACACCCACCAGACCCTTTTGTAATTGCAGATGATGGCGCGGCTTGCGAGGGGGAGCCGGACTTGATGATGATGAGGAGGATCCCTCCTTTATGCGTGTTCTGATCGACGAGATTACGGAGAGGTTGATTAGACACCATGACTCTTGTCCTTTTTTTATATATATTTTTAGAGCACTCATGTATATTCTTTTCTTTCCATTTTTGGAGTATACATGTATTTAATTAACCTGGTAACATGTTCACACTCTTGAGACTTACAATCAATTATATATTTTATGTATTTATCATAGTCTTTCGCTTGCTAATTTAACTCTCTCTGGAGTATGATATGCTGTTTTGACTTAGTCTCAATCTTGTTTAATGCCATTCTACAGACAACATACATTTATCATTATTTATGTTGCATAAGTGACGTTCTGGAACTCGGGAGTTGGGTTTCTACCCGACCTCCGAATTTCGGGATGTTACAGATCATCACCAACAATTCAATTCATTCTTTCATTTGAACCAGCAAGCTCTAAGTATTCTCTATTTAGGCTAGCAAATTCAATACAAACCTGAGACTATTATGATTGAAATGTCTATAAGAACCAAACCAGTGCAGTCGTCTAAGCCAACAGAATTAATCTTCTCCCTCCCTCTCTCTCTCTCTCTCTCTCTCTCTCTCTCTCTCTCCATTTGGAATTTTCTTTTTTCTTTTTTAAAAAGCTTGCATCTGTTAGTAAAATTGTATTTAAAGAGTTCCTTTAATGGTTACGTCGTGTTTGTTGAACGTAAAACCACACATGGACTCATTTCATCCCGTAAACCATTTGCTTATAACCTGTCAGCAGTCTTGATTACCTTGAGAGTGGACGAATAATGCTTTAAGGATAACGTGATTACACGTGCTTCAACTGTCCTTAAAATTTATATTTTAGGTTTTTGATTTTCTTTTATTTTATTGTAATTATAAATATGTAATTCGAGATTAACAAATCCTAACACCAACTCTTAACTGAGCCACAACACAAGAAATAGTGGGGGATTGAATGTTGATAGTGGAAAGCCTAAACATTACAATGACCCTTAAAATTTTTTGAATAGTGGACGTTCCATTAACACTGTTTTCTTATGATGTGGTTCACTCGTGTTTTGAATCTGCCTCATTTTTAGGTGCAGACCCTAAAATAAGCTGAAAAAATGGATGGATGGCATGGATAAAACAGATGCATAATAGTGGGGCCCACGGAGCTTTTACATCATCAAGCTAACTGGTGTTGTGCTCCTTAGCAAGACCGCGTCCCAGTTAAACCACAGCTCGTAAATTTGGATGCACTTTTGCGAACTAACGTCTCACCCTTTCGCTTCCGCTCAAAACTAGTCGGGTTGGTTTTAGTCGTCGAACGCAAGGGATCTCCTTGTGTCTAAACAGTCCCAACCCCGGGCCCGTTCGTTTCCAGGTCCGAGTTAATCCTACCCGCGTCGAGTCTTCTACTAGTTTCTCTTAAAAACTCGCCAATATATCTCGATAAACGGAGACTTTTAAAAACGCAATAAAAAATCGAGCCTGGTTTTTTTTTTTTTTTTTCTTTCTTTTCCTGGATACCTTGCCAAGTTCACAAGAGGCCATCTGGACCGTATGAAAACATGTAGTGGAGAATCTAAGGCGATTCGCGCGAGGACGTACTGATGAGCGACTGCAACACGTGCCAGCTTGGAACATGTGTGATGGTTCTTTTTCAGCCATCAGGTGGACCAACCTTAATATTCGCTGCTAAACGACCACGTATTACTTAATCAGAGAGACTAATGGTCCTTTTTTTTTTCTTTACTCTCAATTCGTCTCACAGACCTGTGACCATCTATTGAGTGGGCCAATTGATTTTCTGGCAAAAACCGTGCCCTCCATCTGATTAGTGGTACTGATCCCGCACATGTGTACTACCTGCGTAGCCGTGATGCGAAGCTTCTTGCATTTCACGTCCCGCGAGTCGCCTCAGCATCCCCCGAAAAACAAACAAAAATGAGCGTCGAATGACAGGTTGGTGAGCGGCAGGATGCGGTTTGGCTGGGGTCACCAGCCAGGTAGACGGTGTCAAACCTCTATAGGTCCCACCATGATTTATATGTTTTATCTACACCGTCCATCCATTTTTCCAGATCATTTTAGGTGTTGGTAAAAAACATTAAAGTAATCCCAAAGCTCAAGCAGAGCACAATATAAAAACAAGTGGAGATAGTGACGTCCACCCTTGAAATCTTCTTAAAGCTCTTCGTGAACAAGTAACAGGGACCTGGATGAAGGGAAAACCCAAATATCAGCTTGATCCAAAACTTCCGTGGCCATTGGAAGTTTTAAATTGTAAATGTTCAATCCACTGGTTCTTGTGGTGTGGCCCCCTTTAGCTCTGGATCTGCTTCTTTTTATGGATTATGCTTTAAAATGAGCTGAAAAAACGGATAGACGGTGCGGATAAAATACATAAATTATGGTAGGGCCCATAGAGGTGTGACACCAGCAACATCACCCCAACAGCGTCCGGGCATCACACTACAAATACTACCTTACACATGGCATGAACTTCGAATCCCAACCGTCTAAATGTTGCAGATAGATAAAAAAAAATTAAAATAATAATAATAATAATAATAATAATAGCACTGAAAATACGATTCTAACTGGCAGTTGGTATCCACCCAATGAACGGTAATGAAAAAACAGCGGACCGTCCAAATCCAACAAACAAATGTCCACCAATCAGAGATCAGAATTCTCTATCCATTCTCATCTAGTGGGAATGACCAATCTATGGTGGATCCCACTGTTTGAACGGTTTGGATTCTAGGTAGATACCACGTGTAAAGCAGGAAGCCAGCTAGCACCTTAACTTCTGGTACAATGTCCATCACCCCATCATTCCTTCAGAAAAAGGACCTGACCCTGACGCAACCAGCAGGCAGCAGCTTAGCCCTCAGCACTTATAAGGAGTGTATCATGACTGAGAGAGAGAGAGAGAGAGAGAGAGGAGAGATTGAGAGAGAAGGCAGCCATGAGAAAGAAAATATGGATTTTGCAGAGCCTTTTAATGGTGGCATACTATCTGGGTAAGATCTTTCTTTCTTGGGTTTTTTAGTTCTCTCATAAAAATGGAGCTATTCCATTTTTCTGTCATGGAAAATGGGTTTTGTTGTGTACAGGTTACCAACTCTCTCTCTCTCGCTCTCTCTCTCTCTGTGGAAGATACAGAAAATCTCACTTAAAAAAACATTTTCTAGTGCTGATTTCTGATGATAATGGCTTTTTTTTATTTGTTTAATTATTTTTCTCAGATAATAACTAAATGATGATTAAAGAAAATGATTTATTATTATTATTTTATTATTATTTATATATATTTTTTTGTTTCATTCTATTCTTTAAAAGCTTTGGTTTGTCTTCATGTTTCTAGGCGGTACACTGTCTATACTTTATTTGTTTATTTTTCAGTGTATTTTAATGCCATCACTCTACATCATCCGAACTCTGTTGGGCCCATTGTATTGTTTGTGTGAAATCTACTCCGTCCATCAGATTAGAGTCTTTCTTTTGACCGTACAGATAAAAAATTAGTCCAATTAAAAACTAAGGTGGGTAACGCCTTTGGGCTGATGTAAAATCAGACTTAAAACCTTTAAGTTAAGGCAATGTGGCTGGCCTGACCTTCGGTTCAGACTGATGTCTTGGATTTCCCATTTATATGGGTGAGGAATACCTGATTAACGGGTTGGATTTGATATAAGAAGAACCATGGTGTCCCTGAACAGAAACCTATGGTTGGTGTTTCATTCTCATTGTTCTGTGTCGTGTGGGACACTGGCTTTGTGAATCAGGCTGATTTTTTGCCACAGGAGATTTCATCAAGAGGTGGGCCGGATGGACGGAGTAGATTTCATACGCAAACAGCACATGGGCCCTACAGATGTCGGGTGTTGTAGCCCTGCGTACCACCAGTGTGGTAGAAGATTGTGGTCCCTCTCTGACACGAATTTCCTAAAATGGGAAGCCCAGGCAACAGAAAGCTCCATGGGGCCCACCGTGATTCCTTTTGTGTTACATGGGCGTCGTGCATCAGTTAAGCGAACTCATGTTAGGGCGTGAGCCCAAAAATAGACAGATCTAAAACTTAGGTGTGCCATATCATAGGAAATGGGACCACCATTGGAACCTTCCTGGATCTCATGTGAGTATACATGCACCATCCAACCCGTTCATTAGATGAGTCCCCACCACAATGATGAAAAACGCAAATATCAGCCTGATCCAAAACTCTGGTGGCCCTCGAGAAGGTTTTAATGATGGGCGCCACCATCCACGTTGTTTCTTGTGGCGTGGCCCACCTGATCTTGGATTCTCAACCTAATATTAGTTGGCAGAAATGATGACATGGTTGGTGTCACATAGTCATCACAGCGGGCCCCACAGATATTTCGTTGCAATGGCTCCCTATAGCTCATAGATCATGTTTCGATGACACATGTTCGATCAATCGAACATGTCAAAAACAGTCCAAAGAGTTTGGGGTATTTTTCGAGTTACTATCAATCAATCGATCGACTCGATAGTTCAATTGATCGATGATGGTCCAAAACATTCAGGGAGAAATCTGTCTAATCGTGCGAAGGTTTGATTGATTGAGGATGGTTGTCAATTGATCGATGTCCCTTGTTTCTACATAGATTGAAGACATCCATTCAACAATCTCCTTCATGTATTTAATCTTCATGCTCCATTGCTTTACCATGTCATCATCGTATCTAGTTATCTTCCATCATAACTTTATCGTCTCTTCTCGTAAACACTTTGTCTTCATGAAGCCTTTTCCAAGCCCAAAGAAGTCGTATAAAATTTGCACTTTTCTGCGGGAATTGCTTTGGCATGTATGTCTATAGAATCGACACTTGTATGGATCTTCATAAGAGTCATGTTACCTTCCTTAAGCACTTGTTAGATAAAATGATGACGAACATCAATATATTTAGTACATGAGTAATAAACTGAGTTTTTAACCAAATTGATTACGCTTTCGTTGTCACAATTAAATGACATGACCTCCTATTGAAGCCCGAACTAATTCATCATTCTTCTCAACCAAATATCTTTGAACACCTCTCTCACCGCCATATACTTAGCTTCGGTTGTGGAAAGAGCCAACATAGATCAAAGCTCTGACATCCAATTGATCGCACCACCCGCTATTACAAATGAGTAGTTGGAAGTCTACCTTCTATTATTCATATTACCCGCATAATCGGCGTCCACATAGCCTATCAACTTATCCTCTGACTTTTCAAATGTCAGGACATAGTCCACGGTACCTCAAACATACCAAAGTAGCCATTTCACTGCTCTTTAATGTTGTTTGTCGGGGTTAGCTATGTATCTGCTCATAACACCCACTGCACATGAAATATCTCGTCTCGTAAAGACCATGGCATACATCAAACTGCCAACAATGCTTAAATAGGGCACATGAGACATCACTTGCTTTTCTTCATCTAAAGTAGGACATTATTTTGAAGAAAGCCTAAAGTAAGCAACATAGGGTTAGGGTGTGCTAACCGGTTTTACTTTGTCTATACCGAACTTGACCAATACATTCTCAAAGGTATTTTGCATGTGATAATCATAGCCTGCTCCTCTGTCTGTCTGTGCAAATATCTATACTGAGAATCTTCTTTACAACCCGCAGATCTTTCATTTCAAATGTCCCTGATAATCGAGTATTGAACGTATCGATCTCAGACATGCTATGACTGGCTATAAGCATGTTATCTACGTACAATATCAGTATAATGAATTGTCCATCATCCAATGTCTTGTAATAGACAATGATCATACTTGCTCTTGGTAAATCGTTGACCCATCATGAGAGTATCAAACCTTTTATACAATTGCCTAGGCGACTATTTTATGCCATGTAATGACCTCATCAACCTACAAACTTTATTCTCAGTCCCTTGTAATTCGAACTCTTCTGGTTGCTTCATATAAATTTGTTCATCCAACTCCCCATGTAGGAAAATAGTCTTCACATCTATATCTGTTCAAATTTCAGGTTGCATTGAGCAACCAACACCAATATAAATATGATAGACACCTGCTTGACCACAGGCGTGAAAATCTCGCTAAAGTCGACACTCTCCTTCTACGCATACTCTTTCGCAACCAATTTCGCATTGTATATTTCTTACTTGTAAATTCACTCACAACCGATTGCTTTTCGCCTTATTGAAAGCTCCACCAACTCTCATGTGTCATTCTTATGTAGAGAGTCCATCTCGTTATGCATTGTCGTAATCCATTTCTAAACATCAGAGCTATTTAATGCTTCCTGGAAGGTAGACGGATCACTCTCATCTGTAATGAGGACAAATGCAACATTCGAGTCATCTCTGTATCTAACTGGTAATTTGCGATCGCTCAACAAATTTCTTCTGATAGGTGGCTACAACACTTGCTCCTCACCCCTTTTGATTTCAACGTCAATCATTGCCAATTTTTCCGGTTCCTTGCTTTCGTCATTGCGGAATAAAGACTCCTCATCAAACCTAGCGTTGCAGCTCAAATTGATTTTCCTAGTAACACGGTTGTATAGTTGTACCCTTTCACACTATCATCATAACTCATAAAGGTAAGTTGCTTCTCCTTGTGGTCTAGCTTATCTCTTTTAACTGACGGTATGTGAAAGTAAGTGTCGCAACCAAATACACGCAACCCTGAGTAGTCAACATCATAACCACTTTATACTTCAATAATTTTACAGTTTATTGGCGTAGACAGGAACCCATTCACCAGATAATAGGCCATATTCACGGCCTCAATCCATCTCCTTACCCAATCCAGCATTACTTAACATGTTTCAGGCTCTCTTCAAGAGAGCCTGCTTCATTCGTTCTGCTACACGATTATGTTCAGGTGTGTGCCTCACCGTATTATGTCTTATAATTGGTTAAATTCCTTTGAAGTGAATTCACTTCCATTGTGTGTCCTTATAACCTTGGGTTTCTACTTTTCTACTTCGCAATCATTGCTTTTCACACCTTGAATGTGGCGAATACATCGGATTTATTTTTCAGGAAAGAAAGCCACACTTTCTTGAAGTGGTCATTTGTGAACGAGACAGAGATCGAAAACCCCCCCAAACAAAAACAAAGGGCGATAGACCCCGTACATCTGAATGCACATACTCAAGAACACCCTTACATGCTTTCCAGTCTTAAAAGTTATCTGTGATTGTTTACTATATATGCAATGTTCACATACATGAAAATCAATACTTTTAAAGACAAGAATCAAGCTACGATCAAAAAGTACCTTCATACCACGGTCACTCATGTGACCAATGTGCACATGTCACGATCGTGCCGACGTGGATTCCGTTACATATGCTAGAGCTTCACCCGATACAGTATTCTCAATTAACTTGTAAAGGTTGCTACCCTGTTGTGCTTTCATTACTCTGAGAGCTCCTTTAGAAACTTTGAAGACCCAATCAAAACCAGTGAATTCGCACCCAAGTGTCTCTAATGTTCCAAGAGAAAGTAGGTTCTTCCTGAGCTTAGGAATGTGTCGCATATTTGTCAGAATATGCTCCACCCTATCAAATGTCCTGATGCGAACTGAACCAACAACAACCTTACAGGAATTGTCATTACCCATAAACACTTGTCCACCGTCACACTCGTTGTAAGTGGTGAACCAACTCTATCCACAATAATAGAGTTAAGGCTTAATCTTCTTCTCCAATCTTAACCTTCACATTCATCAGTTTATAAAGCAATTCGCTAAATGTGCTCATGTGTTCATTGATATCAGACCCATCTATCGTCATAAGATTATAAAACTATATCTTAAGATGCAGATGACTGTCCAATGATTTCTTCATGTACAAGTTATCTAGTTTTGTCCATATCCCCATGATGGTCTTTTTATTTAGTAAATTGTAAAGAACATTGTCCTCTAGGCACAATTGGATCGAGGTTGTAACCCTGTCATTAAGTTCATCCCATTCTTCATCACTCAGATGCAGGATGCTTCGCCTTACCAAGGAGAACATGTTGCAATCCTTACTGAACTAAAAGACCTCTTATCTTCACCTTCCATAGAAGAACTTAAAACCTAATGTTATCTCTGATACCACTTGTTGGGAATATCGTGAAAGCAAACCCGAATTCAATAAAAAAAGACGAAATCAAATGCAAAGAAAACACGTAGAGAACACAAAAATTTTATGCAGAAAAGCTCTCTCGGGAAAAAAACCACGACACAAAGCGATAAGCAATCTACTATGAAATGACATTACAAGAGAAAAAAAAAAAAACTTACAACGATGAGAAATCCCTTTGAATCTCCCTAAACCTCAACATTTTATCTCTGGAACTCTTAGGAACATCATAACATTCACTTAAAATACCCTATATATATATATATATTCTATCACAATCGGAATTAGAAACAAATGTTGCGCGTCATCGATCGATTGACCTGATCGATTGAGCAATCCTCGATCGATCGGGAGTCATGTTCGATCAATCGAACACGCCAAAAACAATCCAGAGAGTCGGGGGTATTTTTTGAATTACTTTTGATCGACGTGGGTCGATCGATCATGGTCCAAAATGTCTAGGAAGCAATTTGTCTAATTCCGAGGAGACCTGATCTATCAAGCATGACTGTCAATCAATCGATGTCTCCTATTTTTGCATAGATTTGAAGACATCCATTCAACATTCTCCATTTAATTGTTTTTGGCTGAAATTGTATCAACCTTTCAATTGATGGATGTTTCCCACTACTGTTTTCATGGTTTAGATATCTCATCAACTAAGGTTTTGGTCAATGGCCTACCTAAGAGGTGGCCATGATAACAGACGACCCAAATCAATGAGTGCATTAGCAGATCAATGCTGGTGAAAGTCAACACACTTCACCCATGCATTGAGGGTTAGTCACCATCTTCCTTCTGAAAAATGATATGGTAGAGCTGGCTATATCTTAATACAATAGAAGCCCCCTTTCAATCTAAACATGACAAGGGAGGCAGTATGTCAAGACCATCCGCTTAATGGGCTCTGCCATGGATGGCCCATGATCAACGATCTCATTTCAGTACATCTTAAATGGTCGCTTTCCCTTACATTTTACAGCTGAATTTCAACCTTAAACCATCTTTGTTGCCACCACCCATTAAAGACAATGAATTGCTTGTTCAATCATCCAGTTGTTAATTTTTAACCATGATCCATCCATGGTGAGGTCTACCAGGTGAACGGTCCCTTATCCACCATCTCCCCTGCTCTATCTGTTCATTCTCTGTGGAGTCGTGTCTTCATCAAAACAATCATACTACAACTATTTGTGAATGATGGTCAATCCAGGTAGGGTCCACTAGCTGAACTGTCCTAGTTCATTCTCTCTAACCATTCTATTTTTAAAGATATTTTACGTGAACTTTCAATGTAGCCCTTTCTTTCCCTTCAAAGCATCACATGTATAGAATATCTGATACATGATTATTATCTACTGTGAAAATCATGTTGATCTGCTCATTAAGTGGGCCATAATGTCTAGGGTGTGATCTGGCCCACCTAATATGTGGATAGGCATAATGGTTTTTTCCATATTAGGTAATCATGATGGCTTGTCACTCCATTTTCATAGAGTGGAGATGTATTGATGGAAACCTTTGAGCGTTTTGCTTGCAAGGAAAAAGGGAAGAAAGGAGGAGAGAATGTGGGGATCCTGGAGCTGAGGAGTTTGGATTGTAGTTTGACAGCCAAATACTTTAACCACCTCTCTCTAATCTCCTGGTTTCTTTCCAAAATTCAAAACTACATTGCAATGCTTATTACGAGGCATTTGTAGAATTTCTACAACAAACTCTTAACTAACTAATCATGCAATTAGTTTGATAATTACAACCAATCTTCAACTAATTGAAAATAATTCTAACAACCATACAACATAATCGCTAAAAATAAACAAGTAAAGAGAAATGACCAAAATAATTAAAAATAACTCAAAATCCCACCAAAATAGAGAAATGATCGTGTGGTCCTTGCTCCGGATCTCGGCCTTGAGATAAGCAAAGGCCCAGATACACCCCCATGACACATTTTATCAAAATTTGCATATATTTCTAAATTATTATTATTATTATTATTATTATTTTTAATTGATTTTCGTGTAATAAATAATTCTACCTCAAAACATAAATAAAAAAGGGTACTTCTATGTTAGTTGCTTTCCGAGTGGCTATACTTAGCTTCAGACACAAGCGAAGTTGTGTTGACATATGTTTAGATTTACTTTTGTCGGCATATGCTATCCAAGTCATGTTGTCGGGGTTAGCTATTTTGTTCGTTCTTGTCAAACATGATGGACTAAGGAGAATTGATAGATTGTAACATATATTGAAAGCTTGTGTGGATGGTAGCATATGTAGCATTTATGACATACATGCACATTGACATATAGAATACATGTCGGATGCTTAAAGATTGAAGTGGCCCGATGCCCATATGGGGAACTAAAACCTAGATGGTGCTACATGTGGCACATTTGGACTTTTAATACATGGTTACATAACATTATGTTCTCTAGTACACCAAACTAAGGAGAAGTTATATCCTCTTTATTATTCCATTTTTTTTTGCAAAGACATACACATGTAGCCACTGACGATATTCAAAGTATATATTATCCTTTTTTTTCTTGGATTTCTGTGTATAAATGGGTCTGACAAATTACAAACAAGTTATCTATGTTGAATTTACTTTGCTTAAATCCAAACTACTCTCAATTTTTCAATTCTGATAATGAGAATGTCTCATTTATTTTTCTATTCATGATAAGCAAATACAATAAAAAGAATAGGTGGGGCCCGGCTAGGATCTTCAGATCCAATAGAATTTGAGTAATTTTTCCATCCATGAATATGGAATGCATCAAATTCAATAGTTTGATTACTTGACCATTGCATGCACTTGGGAGAACTGAAAACCCGAGTATATAGTGCAAGGACTGGGTGATGGCCCAACCACATGAGGCCCACCAAATCAATAGTCTTGATCAAGGAACACAAGCTACATACATGTTCTTCATTTATAATTGCAACAAATCTCTCACTTGCCTTCTTCTCATGTTCATCAAAATTCAGCATCAGCAATGGAAGTTGTACAAGAGAAAGTGGAATCAACGGTCCCGATCACGACCCTTTCACCTCCAGAAGGCAACACGACGTTCCTCGAGGGGACGACATGGTGTGTGGCCCACCCAGGGGTGTTGCAGGACGATCTACAGAATGCGTTGGATTGGGCCTGTGGATTAGGCATGGCTGATTGCTCACCAATACAAAAGAATGGGGTCTGCTTCGAACCCGATACTCTACTATCACATGCATCATTTGCATTCAACAATTACTACCAGCAAAATGGAGATTCCGACATTGCTTGTAATTTTGGTGGAACCGCTACTTTAACCACTAAAAATCCAAGTAAGCAGCTGTCTCCGTCTTTTCTTTCCTTTTCTTTTTTAGCTGGCCCCACTTGCAGCCACACATGCCATTTTGGCGTGTTTTGGACATTCAAATGGTATTGAGTGGGACCCATCTAGGAGATTTGCTGAGAAAATCAGGTGGCTAAACTTTTGAGTGGGTCACATGTACGAAAAATGATGAACCTTGTTAAGGAAGAAAAGAAAAAGAAGGTTGCAGTCTGTTTTGGACCGTCCATTGTGTTTGTAAATGTCTGGCCTGCTTGATTGTTTTACCAGCCTCATCTGATCATCAATTTGTTGGGTCCCACCTGATGCCTGATTTCGAATTTCAGCAAGATTGCTAGGTCAGGATGTGTGGTTGCATTTTGAAGTGTCTTCTGCTGTCTTGATGCATCGGTTGCTTCAAGCCGGGCCCATGGTTCGGTGATCTGAACCGTTCATCTGATTATTCCTGTGTTGATGTGAGATGCACCATAAATACACACATCAGGGCATGAAGTCCAGCTGTGTGGGCCCCACCGTGATTTGCGTTGAACATCTACCTCATCAGTCAGATGCACCATGGAGGGCCACGTGCTTAAAAATCAAGTCAATCTATGGCTTGGGTAGGCCACACCAAATACAACAGTTAAGAGGGGTTACCCTCCCATTAAAACATCCATAATCATTTGCTGGGCCCACCGAGATGTGGTTCATAAATCCAGGCCATCCATTGCGTGTGTCCCATTTGGATGAGGGGTGGGACCAAGTTTCAGCTGCATCCAAAACTCAGGTGGACCCCACTGTGATTTTATGTGTTTTAGGCATGTATTCACATGGTTTTAGATGGTATGGCCCACCTGAGTTCAGTATACTGCTAATTTTTGGAATATCCCATAATATAAAGGGTACCCATCAAATGCACGGTGCTGATGTTCTACACACATAATGGTGGGGCCCACACAGTTCAACCTCACGGGAAGTTCCCGTGAGGTCGAGCTGTGTGGCCTCACTGTGATGCGTGTCTAACATCTACCCCATCAGTCAGATGCACCCTTCCATGGTAGGCCTCGGGCTTGCTTGTGTAGGCCACACCACATACAAAAGTTGAGAGGGGTTACCCTACCATTAAAACATTCATAATCATTTGTTAGGCCCACTAAGATGTGGTTCACAAATCCAGCCCATCCATTATGTGTCCCGCTTGGGTGAGGGGTTAGACCCAGTTTCTGATGCATCCAAATTTCAGGTGGGCCTCACCAAGTGCTTTTATATGTTTTATGCATGTCTTCACGTGATTTTAGATGGAATGGCCCACCTGAGTTCCGTATACGGCTGATTTTTGGGATATCTCATAATTGAAAGGTGACCCATCAAATGCACGGTGTTGATGTTCGAACTTGGAAGACCATAAACCTTTGATCTGTGGCCTATAAATTGACAGTTGGATCAAGTTCTCATGGATCAGGACCATCTATCTCCACGTCAATTTGTGCACATTCCCACCGGGGCACATATCAATGTCCATGCCAATCCAATCGAGAGGCTGCTTGTGGCCTATCACAAGCACAATACTGGTGCAAAATCAGGCCCGTCCCCTCTGGCCTTGTGTCAAACGGCAACCAGTGGTAGCTTTTCTAAATCAACCCTTTGTCAAACGGCAATATGAGCGGATGGACCTGTTTTTTTGTGTCAGATCATTTTCATGGTTGGGTCCAGCTTATGAACGGTTCGGATGTCTCACATAGGGGCCTATATTGGGATAATTTGTTGTCATTTGGGGTTCATGGCTCATCAACTAGTATTGAATCAGTCTTCCGACAACTAGGGGTGTACATCATGTCGAACTGAGTTGAGCTGGCCTCGGTTCGACTGGGCTCGGCCACTAGCTGACCTCAGCTTGAACTCGGCTCGGCTTGAATCGGTCCTTGAACCTGACTGGGCAGCTCAGCTCGGTTTGATTAGCAGCTCAGGCCAGTTCAAGTCAAGATCAAGCTGAGTTTGCCATTACAGCATTTTCACAAATACTTGGACTGCACCTTCAAAATCTCACTGTATTTGAGAAAGCAACAATGGTTTTATAGGTATTTTATTAAATACCTTCTAAGCAACATAAAAATCAATAAAAAAAGGGTGTTGGTTTCATATACATACCTTCGTTGCCACTGGCCACACTTCTTTGAGTCATTTCATCAAACACTTGGTGACCAACATCAATATCAAAGTAACCAAGTCATCGAACCAAATTCGATTCGACTCGAGCTTGGGCCAACTTGAACTCGGCTCTCATTTTTGAGCTCAAAAAATCTGCTCAACTCGGCTCGAACTCAGCTTCAAACCGAGTCGAATAGAGCTTTTTCGAGTCGAGTCGAGTGAGCTAACCGAGCTAGGTCGGTTCGTGTACACCTCTACGAGTGACAACTAGGCAAACCTTATCTGAACGTTGATCTATGGTATTCGTTAATTGCAGGTTATGGATCATGCGTCTATCCGACATCAGGGTACGTGCTCTATGCATGTGGTCAAGATGATTTCTCTCAATGTCCTTTGTACCGTGGGAAATGCTAAGTGCACTTGCCACACGCGGGAAACAAGTCACGCGTGTGTGATATCCTAACCGCATCATGCAATTTCCATCACCGTGTGGATGCCAGGCCACTTGATGATCATCATTTGGTTAGACATGTGATGTGGCCCACACGGTAATTTTCAGGTTTTGATTTTTGACACATGGCATCTCCACAGTGAGGATGACATGATGGGCGGCTCTGATTGCCTCATTCCACACGTGTACACTGAGCATTTCTCCTAGTATGTATTTCTAGAGGTCAAGCTCCTTGTTTTCAATGCATAGGGAGCTTCCCTACTGTACACCGAGTTTGTACATGTCTGGCCCATTGTTGATTTATCCAAGCCATTGATCTGATGGCCCCCACAGCCGTTGAACCGTGCCTAAAAAAATCTCTTCAACTGGTCTGCTTCTACCTATCCATTTATGGCATGCAAATGCATGGTTAAGAATGGGAGATGCTCCAGTGATCTGTTACATTGGGACAATTAATCCAATCCATTGATCTAGACCGTCCATTAGGTTCAGCAGCACATTTTATACGCCGCCAGGAAAAAAAGGATACACTGATCTGATGAATATGAACCATTTGATTAATGGTCTTTAATATGGATGGTCAAGATAATTTACACAAAAGGTCCAATCAACAATTTGATCTATCTAGTTGCCATTTCATGTCATTGATGTTAATGATTATAAAGAATCACTTTTGTTAGCCAGCTCTAACAACCCAATCCGTGGGTTCGAAAATGGATGGCTGTGAAAGATAAGGCCAAATTAAAGATGGATTGGATGATCGGATCAGTACTAGTTTTGTATGATATTTAAGAAAATGTGTTCTGGACTTAATGGACGGTTTAGATCAATGCAATGGACTGTCCAAGTGAACCAACGCAACTAGGAGCACCATAAGTTATAGTGCACTGGAGCATTTCTCGTGATGAAAAATCCATCAACGAGCTGCATCATTCAATGGTGGAAAGACCAGAGGTTTCAATGGCTGGGATCTTCCAATTTGGGAGATTATGAGGGCATGGTCCATCCATGATTGGATCCTTCAGATGAATGGCTTGGATAAACCAACCATCATTCTTATAGGTCTGATTCGTTCCATTTATCATCTCTTTTCCTTCCCTTTTTTTTTAAAAAAATTTCAGGCCGGCTCCCTCTTCATCACCTCCTCTGACTAACGTACGCATTGTTTGGTGGGAGTTTTTTGGCATTCTACTCCTTTTGTACCTTTTCAAGTGATAGCATGCAGGGACCCTTTTTCATAATTTACGCGTGGTGCGCCATGGACTTAACCTGCGCATGCCAGAATATATTTGCCCATTGTGAGTAAAAAAAAAACGTGTAGGATTCGGGTATGTAAGGATAAGATGTTGAGCACACTTTTGTAAGTTAGCAGTTAGCAGCTTTAGCATTAATGAGTGTGTAATCAGTGGCCGGATGAGTGCATTTTTTTTGTTTCCAGGGTATCTTCTGTTTTCTTTTGTTTGTTTTGTTTCTTGCCTTTAAAAAAAAAAAAAAATCTTTTGTTGCCACGTGGCATGCACACAATGGTTCAGATATAGCAGGGCTCACTGTTTGGTCGCTTTTCAATGGTGAGGATTATATACTTGATCTGGGGATGGGTATAGATTTGATTTCCCTTCACAATAGCGGAACGTACAGTCTGGTGATCTTGACCGTTGATTTGCCGAGTTCAATGATAGATGGGCCATGCCTACAAAATTCCTAACCGATCCAGTCTTTCAACACCGTGACGGTGCATGGCATCAAAAGTAAAGAAAAGTAATCAGATGTCTTGCTTTTTACAATGCGTGATCGTTGGCCTCCGTTGGATCAACGGTCCAGATTGCTGGACAGTGAGTTCAGCTCAAACTGAAGAAAGTAGCTGTACGTATTGGAGGAGTTGCATGACTAGGGCACCCACGGGAGTCCATGATTTGTACAATTGGCCCGATTGTGGGGGATCCAAACGGTTGATCTTATGGGGCCTCAAGAGGTAGATCTCATCCATCATGTGTGTAATGAAAAGAATAGCTTATAGGAGAAAATTAGGGTTTGAGTTTTGGGTCTTTTAAAGAGATTTTTTGGGCCTTGTTTATTTATAAAATATAGGTGTAGCTTTAGTGAAGATATCCCTTAATTTAACTTTAGTCAAGAGCGTACTTATGTTGAGATAAAATACCCCATTTGGGGGATGGACAACTTCAATTCAAAGTAATGAAGTGACTAGATACTTATTTACAAATTTTTTTGCTAAGAACACTTGAACCAAGAAAATAGTAGCGTTATTGTCTCAAGTAAATGAGGATGTGGTCAACTTATATGGCCATAACAACAATATAATCACCATGACTTTTGATGAAGACAGAATGGTTAGAAGCACAATATAGATTAGGTATTACAAGATTACCTAAAACTATGTAATGCTTTTTTAAGATGAAACACTTTGCAAGGCAACTCCTAATGCAAGAATCCAAGCAGAGGTTGCACATACATTTCCTTCGAAGATTCTCATTGAGGAAGGTATTTTTCATGGCCAAATCAATGATGAGAATTGCATGACAGTTTTAAGTCGGCTGCCTATTTAGTTGTTCTTAACAATTGGAGAGAGTGTCATAATTGTAAATCTCAAACTTCTAAGTAAATCCCTTAGTAACCAATCAGGTATTATACCAATTATTGATATTGAGAGAGAGTCTCACGATAGTAAATTGCAAACTTCTACATAAATCCTTTAGGGCGTGTTTGGCCAGTTGCATTGGGAAGTATTAGGAGGGATGGGATTCCAAAAACATAATTATTACCCATGACGGGGGTTGTTCCCTCATACCATGGGATAAACTTAATTTCCTACTTTATTTATAATACAGTGGTGCATTGAAAGGATATATCCACCATCATTTAAAACAATGAGAATAACACACATAAGTTATATATAAACCGTTCATTTATTTTGTAACCTTATTTTATGGCATGTGCTTAAAAATGAGGCAGATCTAAAACTTATATGGCCCCAAAGAAGTTTTCAATGTTAAGTATTTAATCCCCATTGCTTTTTATGGCGGGGTCCACTTGTGCTTTAGATCTATTTGATTTTTTGGCCCATGCTCTAAAATGATCTCAAAAAATGAGTGGACGGTATGGATATAGCCCACACATCATGGTGGGACCTACACAACTGGCTATAATTGAATGAAATCAGCACAGGACCCAATACGATTCCACGTAACCTAATTCCACTCTTCCCAAACATGGAGTGGAATTGGCACACGACCAGATGCAATTCCATCCCACCTAAGCTCGTCTAATCCATCCAGCCAAATACGCCCTTAGTAACCAATTAGGTCTTATTCCTATTCTTGATATTAGGAGAGCATTGTGATAGTTAATCTCAAACTTCTACATAAATCCCTTAATAACCAATCAGGTCTTATACCTAATAATGAGAGAGAGTGTCGCGATAATAAATCTCAAAGTTTTATATAAATCCCTCAATAACCAATCAAGTTTTATACCTGTTCTTGATAATGAGAGAGAGTGTCATGATAGTAGATATCAAACTTCTATATAAATCCCTTAGTGACCAATTAGATTTTAAATCGAGCAACGGATACATCATGATTACATTTGACTATTTACACCAATTTGCAGCCAATGACATACTAGCTATTAGGTAGATCAATCAATATACAAGTGCCTTACTTTTAAAGGGCCATCACCTTCTCAACCATTGTAATTTTGTGCAGGGTCCTTCAAAGCATATGTTACTTTGGAGGAACAGAAATAAATGATAAAAATTGACAATTAAAAGAAATAAAACTACTCATGTGATGAGGGAAATAGAGAGATACCATACTCATGTGATGAGGGAAATAGAGAGATACCATATGGGGGGATCAACGATGCGCTTCACCTTACGAACAACAATGGAAAGATCAGATGAAGAATCAATCAATGCAGGATCCAGAGCTGGTGGCAAACACTGATAAGTGCAAGTAGTAGGCGAGTTGTCCTCATTACCATAAGTAGTAACATCTAAAATAGGAAGATAATTTAATGTACAACAAGGAAATATTGAATTAAAGTAAAGGACATAATTAAAAAATGTGACATCTTGAATATACCTTTATTTGGTGATTGGACAATAGTACTTTGTACTCTTTTTGAGAAAATAATGAGGAAGATGTACCTAACATATCATTATGAGAGTTTGTACTAGTCAAGACCAATGAAGTGAATAAAGCATGCATGCTCAAAGATTCTATGTAGTAACATAAAAGGAGAGGGGTTTCTAATTTAAGGAATTGGAAAATATAATTTTACCCAAGTGACTAAGATGACATCCAATTATTTATATTGGTAATGTTAGAATTAATGCCATGAAAAATTAATGTGCATCTTGAGCCAGTAGTCATGTGAATGTGATAGGGTCATTCATAGCTGTTGATCTTAATTGCCATATGTCCTTCTAGGACATATTATGTTCCTTAGATTTGAACTTTTTTACACTTACACCGGTGGATTGAAGTTCAAGTCAATAGCTTAGGGGCACATTAGCTTGGACTATGATCACTTAATCATGGACTTGATGGCTTATATGTTGATTAATCTTTAGACCTGAGGGCATGTAAGGGTCTTAGATTTTGATTGAGCGGCTTTGGCCCACTTTACGAAACTTTTTAGAGGTCGATAAAAATGAGTGCATGGGTTAATCTACTAAATTTGCTATATTATTTGTTAATGGCTTAGATCTGATTAGATCAAAGAATTATAAAATAGTCTTGTACCTAGTTCGATGCTTAATATTTTAAAAGACTTTTTAAAGGTTTTAAATTGTTAAAGTTTTGTTTTTAATAATTAAAACTTCTTTTAGCATACTTGATGATGATTTCATAGCCCAAATTTAATAGTCTATTTTTACAAGTGGATTGCCTAGACACCAAAGGGATTAGATTATAAGTATGTGTATTTATGAGGCAGATCAATAAACTTATTTCACAATACGGTATACCAAACTTTGTAAGGTGGTGGATCACCATAGTTGGAATCCTTTTAAAACCCTAACCCCTCATATATATATATATATATATATATATATATATATATATATATATATATATATATATATATATATATAGTAATCCTATTGCTAAAAGAAGATTTCATAAGAGAGTAGGAGTTTGAATATCTCCCCCTTTGGATGTTCTCCCTTTTGAGAAGAGAGAGTTCCCTCTCCTCCCTCCATCATCATCATCATCCATCTCCATCTTCATCTTTTTATAGTTCACCTGATCATTGGATGGATTGCGTAATGCTAACCCCTATCAAAGGATTAAACGTGCTCTCTTGTTATTTTTTCCATTTATGATAAATCTAGAAGAGACTATCTAAGTTTGATGATTAACATTGACAAATCTAACGGCTAGAAATTTATGCACGACTAATCCCACGCAAGTATGATCTAAACCATCCACTTTGTTTAGTAATTTTAGAAATCTGATGTTATGATACTAGAGTTATTTTTAGGAATTGATCCATTGTAAATCATGAAAATCATATGTATCCACTACGTTTATGATTAATGGACCCAATAGGTAATGTAAGTACTACTTCATCCCAATATGTCAAAGGGATGACTATGCCAATCAAAATGGACTGAATGACCTCCAGTAGATGAAGATTTTTCTTTTCAGAAACTCCATTATGTTAGGGAGAATAAACACATGACATTTGGAATTAGATACTAAGTTCGAATTTTTTTTTGTAATTATTGGCATACATATTCTTTAGTATTATCAAACTAAAATATTTTGAAAGTGTGCCCAAATTGAATTTTAATATAATTAAAGAAATTTTAAATTACATAAGGTGCTTTTGTCTCACATTTCATGAGAAACAATTAAGTGAACTTTGAATAATCATCAATAAATAATAAAAATAACGATGCCCAAACACCAAGACTATTAAGCACGTCCCCATACACACACACCATAAAATGATTGGAGATGATGATTGTACATTTTGGTATTTTGGATCCAAGAAATCCTTTGGTTTCAGACCTAATGCATGTATATGATTAATCCATTAAAGTTAAGGAGATAGAGGAAGTACCCTAAAAGTTTTGTATAGGAGAAACTGACCAACTTTGATCGATCGAACATATCAAATTTTGTCTAGCAACCTAAAGTTCAAATTCAAAAATTTGTTTGATTGATGGATAACTGATTTTAATTGATCGAAAGAATCCTTGAATGGTCTCAAACGGTCGAAGTTATTAGGTGAAGATGACAAAATTAGTCCAATGACCAAATTGAATTAAATCTGATTTTTCTTGATTGATTAACCAGGGGTTTCAATCGATTGATAGTGACCAAAAATGTCTAGAGACTTAATCTATAAAATTTGAATTTCCTTGATATATAATTAATTGATTGAAGAGATCGATCGAAGGCCTTCGAGTTATCTCGATCGATCAATTGGATTGATCGATCGCTACTTGAACTAATTATCAGATTTCCAAATTAAGATATTTAGATTAATAAAAACGTAAGAGACCATTTGACACCATGGATTTTGGGGAGGGGGTGTTGAGGGGATTTTAAATCCCTTAGTATGTTTGGCACCATAAAGTAACTGAGCGTTTCAAATCTAGGAGATTTCAAATCATCTCAAAGAGAGGGTTTGAAATTCATGGTGAAAGCTTGGATTACATCTAAAATCTTTTCAAAACCATACAATTTTTTGACGAATTTAGCTCTACTAAGAACACATTTGCATGATTAAATGGATGTTAAGATTTTTATGGTTGTTATGTTGTTGTGTTACTACCATGCTAAGATTCTTTGATGTATGATTCATGCTTTAAACAATTATTATCGTAAATCAAATATGTGGACATGTAAATCATTATAATAATAAATTTATTATTTCCTCTCGCATAGAGAGATGTATAAGAAAATTACATATGTCACATATGTCGATGCATTGTGCATTGAGTATGCATTACATGCATTCATAGTATTCATATGTTGATTCTTACAAGCTCTCTCTAGATGACGGCATGCACACTTCGTGTTTAGGTTATTGAGAATCTTCCTGTATGGTTTCCTAGTAGATTCATTATTGGATGCCCACGATTAGTGAAAGCCTAATCAAGAGGTAGATGCGGGCCTTACTCATGCCTACATATGATAGAAGCATGTTAGGTACAAATGCATGTTGACGGATATCCAACTTAAGCAAGTGGACGATTATCCCACTTGACTTGCATACCATAACATCGTTGCATACATGCTCATATTTGTACTTATATAATTGGATGTTGTTTGTACTATCTTACTACTGTTGCGTGTATGAATCATGTTGGGTTCACTTACTAGCTTTACTAGCTAATGTTGTATAATAACAATCGTACAGAGGCAATCAAGATAGGAAACATAAATCAAATACTAGAGAATGAAGCTTGGTTGGCTGATGAATCTCATGATCAATGGACGTATTTAACAAAATATAAATTAGTTGCACTAGATTGATGGATTGTTCATATGACTTATTGTTTAGTAGATTTGGTTTCTTCTTTATAACTTTTGATAGTTAAGTTGAATTCAAAATTATTTGTAAACATGTTATGTTGAATGGTTTTGGATATTATGATTGAATAAAGTATCCAATGGGTGGACTTATTTAATTATTGAATAAGGTGGTTTGAATGTGATAGAGGTAGTGATGAAATGTGTTAAAATGTATAACATGCTTGTATGTTTAATTATAAATTGAGTGTAAATATAGGGGGACATTAAACTATACATCTAAGTAACAATATGATGAGTTGATTTATATACACTTGGTGTACAAGTCATGCACCAAAACTCAGATCTAAAGGTGTATACTCTGTATTTGAATTACGGAGCATGACTACTTATTATGCCATTTAAGCATATCTACATGAATAGGAACTTATGACATGTAATGATCAAGTTCATGAATTGCGTCCAGTGTTGATTCCATAATGATGTGATAGTGCATATTAGAAATTAACAGTTAGATAGCTTTATCAGTCCATAAGGGGTCACCTTGACGGTTTGATCGAAGAATGATCAAGTATATGAGTGATTATGGAGATTAATTATATGAATGACCTACATCTATTATTAAGTTGAAGAATTGTACATGTCGGTTTAAGATAAAAATCGAGAGATTGATTCATCTTTTTAATTGGATCAATTTGAAGTGTTTAGGTGTGATATCACATGTTTTGACAGACTAATTTAGTTCATGGGTTAAATAATCATTAGCGAAGTAAACCTACGTTAAAAAATCAAGGGTCAATTAAGGTGGACTTATCTCAAACCTTACGGGTCCGTTGTGAGTTCTCATAACTCAAGATTAGACGGTTAAGATTGATGGATTGTAAATTATCGATTGATGGTGTATAGTGTATGTTTTGTGTATTCCCACATATATTAAATTAGATTTTCATGGTAACACCCAATGACTTTTAATACTCTTGTATTGAAAAGTTTGGGGTGTTACAGGTAGATAGCATGGGTGCAGCTCACCTAGCTTTGAATCTGCTTCATTTTTTAGGATCATGTTGTAAAATGATATGGTCGGATGGATGGATTTCGTCGATATAAAACACATACATCACGTGGGATCATCGGGTCAAGTGGAATGAGTTTATGGGTCATGGTTGATTTGAGCCCCCACTGTTAGATCAGGTATGCGAGGCCATACGTCATGGTTGATTTGAGATCAACCCCGATGCATTCTAGGCAATAATTATACTGAGATATGGGGATATTCGCCATGATGACATGACATGCATGATTACATTTGCATCTTTATTGCATTGCACCATGTTCATATAGAGTTATGTTGCATCATGATGGCATGACACATAGTTACCATGCATACTTCAATATTCGTATAAGTCATGGCATGATGTAAGAACAACTCACACGCACACGATAATGTACTCACTATGTTTTTTTAACTAATGCATTTCTATTTTTACTCCCGCATTTTTATTTTTATATTCCTTCCGAGGGCTATTTGGCTTTGCGAAGTGAGGCTAGATAGTTTTTTTTTTTTTCGTCTTCTTATATGCTTGCTCGACATGTAGGCTATGTGAAGCATGGACAAATGTAAGAATCCAAAATTCTGTTGAATCTCTCAAAAATAAAAAAAATAAAAAAAATCCCATAAAACAGAGAAATCGTACATCTTGCAAGTAATAAGTGATGCCTAATCCTTTCATTTGCTATCATTGAGGCCCTTACTCGAAACTTGTGGTGGTAAACTAAAGCACATGAGTCACTCGAGTTAGAGAATCCAGTAATTCCTTAAAGCTGAAAGTGATTTTACAATTTTCAGTTTGTGATAGATTTTAAGCTTCATTTAGCCAATGATAATTCCAATCAAATATATTACTTTTGAATTAATATCATGGTATATTTGACACACAATATAGAAAAAATAAGTAGAACCGATCGTGCCAGTTTCACATAAAATAACTTATCATTTTCAAATCATTGGATTAACATTATTATATAATGGTTAGGTGTGGTAATGGGATGGGCCATGCTCAGGATGAGGTTGCCCTTTTCTGGACCTAAGCCTCAATCTATTGTTTTAGCCATGCAAAAATTTTATCTCAAACATAGGACTGGAGGGAAACGGATTGGCTGGTTACCACGCACTAGCAATATAGCTGGTGTGAGTACGTGCATTGCGAAGACAAGCGCTGACAATCCTCGAGCTCCGAGTTGTACGAATGGTTTAAATGAAATCAAAGTTACATGGGACTCAAAATGATGTATTTATTATATCTACATTGTTCATCCATTTTTTGAGATTATTTTAAATCATGAGACAAAAAATAAATCATATCCAAATCTCAACTATACCACACCACAAATAGCAGTGGTGAGAATGATTTTCACCGTTAAAATATTCATAGGCCCACCAACGTTTATTTTCCATCCAGTTCATAAGGTCAAAAATACCTAGATGAAGTGGAAAAACAAATATCATATTTATCCAAAACTTATGTGGCCTCCAAAAGGGTTTCAATGGTATACGTTCAATCCCCCACACCTTTTTTCGGTGTCGTCCACTTGATATTTAGATCTATTTAGATCTATCTTATATTTAGGCTCAAGCGTTAAGAAGAGCTCTCCAAATGGATGGACGGTTTGGATATAACACATGCCTCAAGATGGGGCCCACAGAACTTGCTGAGGTTAGTACACCAGCTAGATAGCTGGTGTATGGTACGCTAGCCAATCCGCTTCCAAATTACCATGACATACCATCATTGTGCAATAATGGTGTCAATCACATCCAATACAAATCCATACCATTTATTGAATTGTTCACCGTCAAAAGTGAATTATAGAACTTGAACATTTTAAGAACTAGTGTATCATCCATCACTCTACCATCAAAATTATCTGTATGGGTTAAGCCTAGCGGCCCAAGCCTGCGCCGTTTAGGGCGGCATGCCACCCCCAGAACGAAAGTGGATTGCGTACTGAGTAAACTCTATGAAGCCCACCATCACTCATACATTTTATCCACTCCTTCCATCCATTTTATTAGAAAATTTTAGAGCTTTTGTCGAAAAATAAAGCATATCCAAAGCTCAAGTGGACTACACCACCTGAAACCATGTAAATTGAACATCTACTGTTAAAAAGTTCTCAGGGTCCACAGAAGTTTGAGATAAGCTAATATTTATTTTTTCCTTTCATCAATGTCTATTTAATCTTTTGAACAGTTTGGATGAGAAGAAAATTTTACTGTGGGCCTTAGGAAGGTTTCAACGGGGGAAATCAGTACTTCCACTGTTTACTGTAGTGCGATCCACTTGAGCTTTGGATATGCTTAAATTTTGGGATCAACCACTAAGGGCGTGTTTGGATGGGCGAGGAGTGTTGGAGTAAGGTGGAGTAGGTTGGATAGGTTTTCAAAATCCCATCCCGTCTGTATGGGTCTCTTTTTGGGCGGCGAGGGATTGAAGATCTGCTACAGATCATGCTGGATTCGGATGGCTTCATCTGGGATTGCGAAATCCTGCGCTGGATACATCGGTGGATTATAATCCCTTCTCGATCTCATCTCACTTCCGTCGACAGTCCATCGTACGGGCTAAAGATGGGATTTCTCAGGGTATGCATTTGTGACGGGAGATGTGGTAGATGGATGGTTTTTTTTTCTGCGAAATCGCCCTATAAAGGGTGCCTTCAACCAGCGATGGCTGTTTTCAGATGATCGGGTATGCCACGTGAGCTGAAAGGAGTGGTCGAGCTAGGTAGGTTGTCTTCCTCGCCCCTGAGCATGAAACACCCTTGTGTCATGTGCATATGTCTTGCATGTTCTAGGAATTGTTGATTTCTCTAACATCTGAGAGGGGCATGAATGATTTTTATTTCTTGTGATGTGTCCCTCTCAACTCACGGTGAAACAAGCCCAAATGTCAAGCATTTGAGCTTGTCAAGCTGGCTGTCATGGCATCGTTAGAACTCCAGATATATATGTGCTGTTGGATTTCTTCTTCATAGGTCTTAGAATGATGTCCTGTTATTCTTAATGTTTTAATCTTATGTATACACATGTGATGTATTTTCTTGCTTCACATGATTTTTCTTGAAGTTCTTATAACTCCAACGGTGGATTTTTTGTTGGAGCATGCTCGTCTGAGTTTTCTTTTATACCACTTCTTAGGTTTTGGGCTTTTGGGTTCTGATTGTCGAAGTCTTTGCCACCGAAATGATCCAGGGGGGTTTTGGGTTCTCTATATATATTTCGGGGATTTATGATTTTTCATGGGTTTCTTCAGTTTGGTAGATTGCATATGTTAGATAATGTAGTCTTTTCTCTGACTTGACGCCGATCTGTTGTTGTTATTCATGAATCTGTCTTTACTTACTTCTGCTATTACATTGCTAGATCTCATATGTCTATCTATTGGACTTGAAAATCAATTTCTAAATTTTCTTCTTACCAATGATCTCAGATGGATCTCAAATGAATTCAAGTAGAGGTGGAATGCATTTTTATAAAGTTTTGTGTCTTCAATTTCCCACTCTTGAAAACTTATGACATGGTAAATATCATAAAAATCATTTACTGGCATCTGTCAAGTGGTGTGTTTGTGCAAAGATTATTAAGTATCCAGATCTGTCACATTCAGTTTCATTCGTGGAATTTCTCTGAATATCTCTGTATACTTTGTCATCTGTTATTAAGTATCTTATTTTTTCACATCTGTCAATTTTGCTTTAATGTACCTCAATTATTATTTGAGCCATATGGATTCTATTTTCTATATTATTTAAACTTCATTTAACATCGACTTCACAACATCTGACTATCTAAGCATCTTCTGTCATATGGGTTTTATTCAGTATGCATGAAGTTGAATTTTGGACAATACTCTACTAATTTCATTCCAATTGATGTTGATTGTTCTTCATGAATTGTTGTTTACTCATAGTGGGCAGTTAGTTTGATTGAATCTCAAAGTGGAATAAGATAGCCTGTCAAGTTCAGTCTGCTTTCCTTGTTACCACTTATCAGATTGTGGACTCCTTGTTATTGGATTTCCCTGGAATCTAGTTCTGAGATTTAATTTACAGTACCAATAATAATCAGTGTATGAAATACTTCCATTTTCATTTTCTAGAAGGAGTCTATGTGTATTTTCTGTCCAGTTCTGGTGAGATGAAATCGTTGTTAACAGTAACATATATTCTCACAAAAAGGATGCTTCTCACCTTCCCACCCTTGAAAACTTAAGACATGGAAAATTTCTTGCAGAATCATTTTCTTGCATCTATCAAGCGGTGTGTGTGTGCATTCATCTAAGGATTTTGTTTTTCACATTCCTTGTAGTCTATGAAATTGCTATGCATATCTTTACATATGTTGTCATCTGTTATTAACTATCCTGTTGTTTCACATGGGTCTTTTTTGCATTATTGTTTCTCAGGTATTATTTAGGCATATGGATTCTGTTTCTCATATTGTAAGGAATTTCATTCAATATCAACTTCGACTCATGTGACTATCTTTGTCATAGACTGTTATATGGGTTTTCTTCAATAGGCATAAAGTTGAAATTTGTCTTATACTCTACTAATTTCATTCCAATTGATGTTGATTGTTCTTTATGAATTGTTGTTTACTCACAGTGGGCAGTTAGTTCGATTGAATCTCAAAGTGGAATACGATAGCCTATCAAGTTCGGTTTGTTTCCTTGTTGCCACTTATCAAATCGTGGACTGACTGTTGTTGGATTTTCCACAACTTAATTTCTGAGATTTGATTTACACTACCAATATTAATCATTATTTAAATCCCTTCCATTTTCATTTCCTGATAAGAGTAATTGTGTATTTTCTGCCCAGTTCTAGTGAGATGAAATCTTTGTTAACAGTAACATGTATTCTCCAAAAAAAGGGATGCGAGGGTCATTTTCCAACCCTTGAAAACTTAAGACATGGAAAATTGGGTTGCAAATGCATTTTCACTGCATCTCTCAGGCGGTGTGTTTTTGCAAAGATTAAAAAGTATCTTGTTTTTCACATTCCTTGTAGTCTGTGAAATTTCTCAGAAGGGCATTGTATATTTTTTCACTGTTTATTAAGTATCCTGTTGTTTCACATGGGTCTATTTTGCGAATTTATGTTTCTTAGGTATTATTTGGGTATATGGATTCTGTTTCTCATATTGTGTGGAATTTCATTCAATATCAACTTTGACTCATCTGAATGGCTTCGTATATTTTGTCATATGGGTTTTCTTCAATATGCATAAAGTTGAAATTTATCTTATACTCTACTAATTTCGCTGAAATTGAAGTGGATTGTTCTTCATGAATAGTTGTTTACTTCACAGTGGGCAATTACTTTGATTGTTTTCTCAATGTGGAGTAAGTTAGATTGCAAGTTCAGTATGTTTTCATGGTTACCAGTTTGTTTTCGATGGATTTACAGTTATTGATTGACCTTGGAATCCAGTTCTGAGATTTGATATATACTACCAATAATAAGCCTCATTTGCTTATTTGCTTCCTTTGTTGGAATCTATTTGTTACGAATTTCTTATTTGGTTAATCACAGCTTTGTAGCTTTTTCATGAAGTTTATCTGGTATGGTTTCTGTAATCTCACTGTTATCTGTGATACATATCTGGCATGGTTTCGCAATGATCTGGTAGTTAATAATGCACACTCCATTCAATTTTAAAGTCGTCGGATTATATGCGAACAGTTTGCTGGATATTCAATTTCTATTACAAGGGAAGGACAAGTGAGGCTGGATAATCAACCCTCCTTTAGTGTTGTTTCAAAAGGATACTTAGTTTCTGACAGCCGTGCAGCAGTTAGCTAGATATTCAATTTCTATTGTTGTACTCACTGAAGGAGGGTTGATTAACTCTCTTATGTAGGTTCCATCGGTGAGACAAATACAACTATGATTGCATGTAAAGTTATAGTCACGAGGGGAGAGTGATTAATGATGTTGATTATATTAGTGACAATTTTTAAGGCTAACAAGAGAGAGAGCATAGAGGATGGGTTGCCTCAGGAGATAATGTATTTGCATTTTGGGCCTTAGGGGTGGCTTCAAAAATTTCACGCTGATTTAAATCCAATGCTTGGATGACATGTTAGCTAATTGAAGCCTCCAACAGCCCCACTTGTCCTTCCATAAAAACAATTTTCATGTTGAAATCAACCATAAAAACCAATTCATCCTCTAACCAACCATCTACTTACCAAAATTCGACAATTGGGTTTTCTTACAATTGCTTTGATATTTACAAACAAAGCATAAAATTGTCAAAATTTCACAAGAAAAGGAAACATCTAATTTACATTTAATGGTGTAGCAGGGACTTGCTTATTAGGTCGTTTGTTACTTTATTTTAACAAATATTTTCATTACATTTTGTTCCATTTTACAGGAAACAGTGTTGAGCACATTGTTCTTGTTCATTTCAGAGACGTTTAAGAGGTAAGTTTCTAGTCTTCTGTTCATATGGGGAAACAAAATTTTTTTGTATTGTTTGGATGGCGACAAGATCTCTATGAAATGTACTTGATTCCATAGCTAGCATTAGCGATGAATACTTCCATTTCCACATCTGTTATGTTGCTGTCAATCAGATGATGTTAATGAAATTATGCCAGGAGAACTGGTTGATATCATTCTAGAATATGCATGTCAACATGTGCATGTTTTCAATTCATAAGTTACAGGAAAAATATATATGTATATGTTTTAACTATGTTAACAATTCTTCATATTTTGTATGAAGTCATGGTCAAGGTTTTGTGCAAATTCAAAGCCAGTTTCATGATTACTTATATACCATTTTCTTGATTATAATTTGGTGAGTAGTTTTTGTCCTTTTTTATTTTAGTTTTTATTTTTATTTTTCTGTCTGTTAAAATATATTCCATAAAAAAAAATGTATCTTGATTTGTTGAGAACAAAGAGAATCTAAGACGACTAAACACAGCAAAGCACCATTTTAGAAAAGACTTTAAAAAAAAAGATAGAAGCTAATCGAATTTCTTTATCTTTTACAAGGTTCTACCAGTAGAGCCACTAATAGTGAAAGGACAATGCTTACATCTTCTACCCTTGTTATTCTATTACATTTAGTTTTTTGTCGAATAGGAGATGAAAGGACTTCAGATGTTTCAAATTCCTTCCCATGCAAGAAAACTCGCCTTATAACTAGAGTCAAATTGAAAGAACGATTGAGTGTCTAAAATTTTTGATAATTTTCTAAGCTTGTAGAGTTGGTTTATTCCCCATTTCATGGGAGAAATATTAATAAATGTTGTCAATGTGAGTATACAAACCTGATAGTGTTGGTTATCAGTTGGTGATGGAGAGTGAAGCTTCCAGAGAAGATACAAATAGTGTCATAATTGCTCGAGCGATGATGGCTTGTGTAGCGGCTATCGGGGAATATTGTCGTGAATACATATTCAAACAGCCGGCTTGTCATGAAGATGATGAGCGAGCCAGGTTCATCAATTCTATCATTAGGGCCAGTGACCAGGATTGTGTTACACAACTTAGGACGAATCAAGAGACGTTCTTCAAACTATGTACCCAGCTACGCAAGAAGATAATGCTGAGTGATACTCGACGTGTGAGTCTTGAAGAACAGTTAGTTATTTTCCTGCATATATTGGGGCACAATGTTCGAAATCGCATCATTGGTCATAGATTTATTCAATCGGGTGAAATAATGATTCACCACTTTCACTATGTACCAGATGCAATTGTATCTCTGTACCCCATTTTCGTTAAACAAGTCAGACCAGCAACTCCCATTGAGATTCAGACAAACGTAAATTGGGTTGCTTACTTTCTGGTATTAATTATGGTGGGTCAGATTTCTATATACGTGTTTTTTTACTTTCCTTTATTCATACCTTTATCCAATGTATCTAGGATTGCGCTGGGACAATTGATGGTACACACATTCCAACTCATGTGCCTTCCGGTGACCATGCAAGCTTCTGCAATCAGAAGGGGGTCCTCTCCCAAAACGTATTGGCGGCATGTATCTTTGATATGAATTTCATATACATATTGGCCGGCTGGGAGGGTTCTGCTTCAGATGCGAGGGTCTTACATAATGTATTGAGTCGATCAGATGATCCATTGCTTGTCCCATACGGTATTAGTTATCTTTTAAGAGAAAGCTAGTCTATTTCATGTACTTGAGTTATTTAATTGTTCACTCAATGGGACTTTAATTCAAATATGTAGAAAAATATTATGTTGTCGATGTTGGATATACACATTCATCGAATTTTATGGCTTCATACCGGGGCGTTCGATACCACTTACATGAGTATCGAACCGAGAGAGCACCTGCCGACATGAAGGAGATGTTTAATTACCGACACACAGTTGCGTAATGTAATTGAGCGTTGTTTTGATATTATAAAAGGAAAATTCCCCATCTTAAAGACCGCTATGCAGTATGAATTCCACACCCAGGTCCAAATTGTGATAGCCTATTGTGTCTTACATAATTTCATATGTACTAGACTAGAATCTCAAGAAGAGTTGAAAAATGCTAGAATATCTGGTGCTGATGGAGAGAGTAACCCAACGCTTCACGAGCTATCAACGAACGACGAGCGACAATGGTTGTTGCGGGCATTTCAGCGTGAAAAGGATGCTTGGATTCACGTGCGCGATGATATTGCAACCAGATTGTGGGCGGATGCGCAACAAAATAGTAGGAGTAGATAATTGATCGTTATATGTTACAAATTTCATGACTTATTATTATTTAATTTCATAAAACGTTACATACCAAACATTGGAATTGTAATCTTTCAACTTCTGACAAATAGATTCATTATATAGAGATACCAGATTATGATTTTCAAATCGTTATTTTGAAATAGTTGTCATTCTTATGATTATGGTTAACATTTGCAAATCATCATTTATACTTGACATTCAGGTGGTGTAGCAGACAGGATGTCTAATGATCCATTTACACTAACACATTTCCAGGTCAAGACACCAGTGGTCCCCACACAATCTTCCCCACGCATGAAGACGGTGAAATCCCTGGCCGAGCCTTCGTCCCGAGCCCCAAAAACAAAATGGACTCTCGACATGGATCAGGATATGATCGACATATTTCTGGAACAAGTGGCATTAGAACGCAAGGGCGATAATGGTTTCAAACGTGTGGTGTACCAAATTGCTGCCGAAGTCGTGACGAAGCACACCAATATAGTCCTCAAGTGGCAGAATGTGTCGAATCGACTAAGGTATTATAAGAAGCAGTACACTACAGTGAAGGATATGCTGACGGTTAGCAAGTTCGGATGGGATAGTGAGCGAATGGTGGTAACGGTTCTTGATGAAGTCTGGGAGGAATATCTTAAGGTATGATTGTTGAAATATAAAATGGAGATATCCGCATCAGTATTTACTTCTTATTGATATTACAAATGTTCAATGTACGACTGCAGTCTCACCAGTGTGTGGAAAGACTTCACGGGAAACAGATTAAGAGAATGGATGATCTTGTAACTATCGTCGGTTCGGACCAGGCATCGGGACATTATGTCCAACGCAGTAGGAGTATAACCACATCAGCATCATCATCTCATCTTCAACGAGAACTCAATGATGCATGGAGAGAGATGGATGATGATATCGATGAGACAATTGACCTGTCAAATGATTTTGTCACAAACTCCACAGGGACCATCCCATTTTCGTCAGATAGTCCTTCGATGGGACAACACGGCTCATATAGCACTCCCACTCACACAGCTGATTCCAATACTACTCAAAGTGGGAGTGCAGGAAGGAAATGATCACGCCCTCCTCGTCCATGTGAAGTACTCGGGGCCTCTCTGCAGATCGTTGCCGAGTCAATGCTGAATTTGGCCTCGGCAAGTCGGTGAATCGCACTTTCAAAGTACTTGATGTACTAGAAGAGGTCTAGGGCCTAACCAACACAGAGTTTTTTGAGGTTGGTTAGCTCTTGTTTAAGGACAAGGGACTGGCATCGTTCTTTGTGATTCTGCGACTTGAGCGCCGTATTGACTGGTTGAAGAAAACTCTCCATGACCACTTTGGTGATCGAGGTGTTGGATCCATCTGAGGATTGAATATCTTGGGTTATGTTTTCTTGGTTATTAGTTGTTGGTATGTAACAACTTTGATATACTTGATTTTCTAGATTTTTTTAATTTATTTTAGATTTATTTTTTTAGACTAACAAATATGGTTGTATATGGTATATACATAGTATATACCAATATGACTTATGCAATGACGATAACTTTTATGTAATTAACATCTTTTATATGGTTTCACATGCATGCATTGGTAAGTTTATTTTCTTAAGACAGATAAGACCATACAATCCGCTTGGTTGGAAGGGTACGTAAACACAACTAGATTTTGCTTTCATCTAGTAAGTCTATTTGTACTTTACAATGCTACTCAATAGGACAATATTGCATGTAAACTTCGTTTGCGACTTTCTATTCCAACACACGAATCTCGTACCAATTACGCCCATGCCATGTTGATGGGAAATGATAAGTATTACGTCGTCTTGGTGGGACGTAGGCCTGGAATATACATATGTTGGGATGACGCTTGATTGGAGGTGAAGGGCTTTAGTGGAGTGAGACACCGTGCATTCAAGAACTAGAAAGAGGCAGTTGCATGCTGGACGGTCACTTCAGTAAGGCATGTACACTATCGAGACCTTGCATGGATTCTCATGCGCTTCAGGTTGCCGCATTCTCCGATGAGCTGGACATCTGCCATTCTTCGTCTTTGTCCATCTGACAGATGATGCAGACGGCATAGGCGACGTTGGCTATGGTTTCTAGGGTCGTGTCGACTGATGATCTGTCCCATCAGCCCGATTAGATGTAGAGTTGTTCTGTGCTCTTCTAGTTGGCGTCGATGTCTTTTTTCTTGTCATCCTTGTAATTTTAAAATTCTAGCCCAACACGGATGACTGTAACTCTTTATATGTCACTTGTTTATTTTCCTCTCTTTTTCCCACACAACTTATGTTTGACGTTGTCTTTTATTTCTCATGTTTTCATACAATTTTTTTTCGACTGCCATATATTTTCAGGGATCTATTTGTATCACACCACTATCACATGATGTGGTCCATGCGGATACGTGGACATGTTCTATGGTGATGGTGATATTGATTGAATAAACTAGATATTAACGACATTGATGAGACATACATCAATGGGCCCCGCACTATTTTATGACCCAAACAAGCTATGGGCATCTCAATGTAAGCGACGGGACTTGCTACTCCAACTGACACAAGGCACAAGCTACTGGTCGGTGCTTTGTGGGACCCACCACAATGTATGTGTTTCATCCATGACGTCCATCCTCATTTGCGCATCATTTTACAATGGGATTTTAAAATTTACATATATCCAAAAATGTCATGGTGGACCACATTACAAGAAACAATGTTGAATGAGGGTTGATCTTTGGACACACCAATGGGGTCCACATGCAATTAATATTCTTTAATATCTATGTTTTATATCTCCATCTGGGCCTGTATGGTATTCATTAGTAGATCAGATTGTGAAATTTTCTGGTAAAATAATGAGATTGTTGGTATATCTTAATGTGGTGTGGTTCACCTGAGATATATAACCCTCTAATTTTTGGGACAACGGTATAAGATGATATGTGAAAATGGATGAAGGCCATGGATGAAACATTTACATCATGGTCGGGTGCAGAGAACACAGACTACCAGCCACGCACATGATGGCAGGCGTTGTATGCAATCCGGTCATTGGCGCCAAACGGTTATAACCGTCCTTTCCAATAACATTAGTATGCCCGGCCAATCCCATGGGTCGCATGCAATCCCACGACGGGCCAAACACCATCTCCTGTAGCATTCCCCTGGCGGCTCGCCTGTCTAAGCATGCCACTAGCTGGCCATTGGATAAAGCAATCTAGTGGGATTGCATGCAATCCATTGACACACTGATTTATCATCTTGAAAGCCATGCAATCTACCCTAATACAACCCAATCCCATCCAACCTGCTCGGCCAAACAGGCCCTAAAAGTATCTGGAAAAATGGATGGGCGGCGTGGATAAATCACGTGCATTGACAGTAGGCTCAACAAAGTTTACTCGGTACGGTAAGAGCGTAGTGAGTAACTCAGCACGCAATTTAATTTCTCTGTGCACAGAATGCGTTGGACACAAATTGTGTACCGAGTAAACTCTATGGATCCACTATGATTTACATATTTTATCCCTCCCTCTATTCATTTTAAAAGATAATTTGAGGGATGTAGCCCAAAAACAAAGTATATCCATATCTTAAGTGGACTTTACCATGGAAACCGTGTGAGTAAATCTACCGTCCAAAATTTCAGGGGGGGGGGGGTTGTAAATCAATGGTTTTTTGAAAAAATAAAAAATGAAAATTTGAATTTTTCAAAATTTCAAGATTTTCCCGCCAAAATGCTTTTTGGAATATTTTGAATTAAAAGTGCGATGTGTGTGCTTTGTCCTAAATCGAAAATGGTTGAGAAACTTTTGTGGTTTATATGAGATGTTGTGTAGAGTATTCTTACTTGGAGCTTTTGGAGAAGGAGATACACGGTACGCACTGGAACACACGCACGCACGCATGCGTGCGCGCTAGCGCTCGGGCTTGGGCTCGGGCACGGGCGTGGGCAAGGGAGAGGGCGTGGGAGTGGGCAGTGTGGCTGTAGTGGCGCTAGATGGTTCACTTTGCACTTCGCACGTGCGCATCGTGTCGTAGAGTGGTCGCTCCTTCGCGACCTTACGCGAACCGGCGCGAGACAGTGTGACCTCGGTGCGATGGGTCTGGTCAGTACCTTAGGGCGGTGGGAATCTGAAATGAGCCTGGGTTTTTATAGGTAACTGAGAAAGGTCGGATCTTAAATCCGAAACGTTCAGCGGTTTCAGAAAACGGCTCTATGCCTTTAAAGCCAAACAGTCCGAAAACGGACGGCTCATGGTGATCCAATGGTGAGATCCTTTGATCCAACGACCAGAAACATCTGTGATTAATGGACAACGGACAGAAACGTTTTCAAACGTTATGGACCTTTGATTGCAGCCTAACAACGGTCCACTACCTAATGCCTATATAAACTGGACCATTCCAGTCCGAAATGATAAACTGAACACACCCCTATCTCCTATCAGATCAAATACAAGAAATATCTCCATTTTAGAATATTGTTATCATCTCTACTGTCCAAGTCTGTCAGAATAGATCTACTGCGTTAAAATTGTTCCACAGTAGACCTATCGTGATTGCTGCACGCTAGATCCAAATAAGGCTTATCTTATCCTTGAAGCAATTCGCCTGTAACCCATCAGCAGTTTATAAGGGGGTGAATCACGTTATAAGGACAGCGTATTTTATACATGATTCAGCCGATCAATTTTACTTTATTTTTATTTTATCTTTAATATCTCGGTGTATCCAAACTCGGATTCGTAACAATCTTAAAGCGTGATTTGATGGACATCGAAAGTGTTGCATCAATTAAATTGATAAACCAGGATCTGATCCGATTGGATCGATTCGATGGTTCAAATTTCACTAGATGGCAGGACAAGGTGAAATTCCTGCTGACCGCTCTGAAGATCTTTTACATCCTGGACCCGACTCTCCAGCCTCTGCCTGAAGCAAAGGACACAGACACTCTAGAACAGATCGCTGCTAGGATCAAGCGACAAGAAGATGAACTGCTGTGTCGTGGCCACATCCTCAATGCCCTCTCTGATCGGTTGTACGATTTGTACAAGGGGACCACATCAGTTAAAGAAATTAGGAGCGCGCTGGAATACAAATATAAGATTGAAGAAGAAGGTACACAGAAATTCTTAATTGCCAGGTATTTTGACTTCACAATGGTAGACAATCTACCACTGCTTGCCCAAATCTAGGAACTACAGCTTATTGTAAATAAAATAAAAGTCATAAAAATTAATCTTCTTGAATCCTTTCAAGTCGGAGTTATAATTACAAAATTGTCTCCAAGTTGAAAAGATTATAAAAAGAAACTACTGCATAAATCCAAAGAGTTCACACTAGAACAAATCCAGAAGCATCTTCGTATTGAAGAAGAATCTCGTAACCGAGACAAAAAGGATGACACTAATGGTACATCCTCATCCAAAGTGAACGCAGTAGAAAAGACATCCCAAAATAATACCTATGAGAAAGCTGATTCCCTTAAACTTAACAAAGATCAAGGGAAATTTAAAAAAATTCAAAAGAAGAAAAACGGCAAACCTAAGGGAGCCTGTTATGTCTGTGGCAAGACCGGGCATTTCGCCAGAGTCTGTAGGGACCGAAAAAAGCCTAAGAAAGAGGCTAATGCAGTAGACGATGAAATCGTAGCCATGGTCACAGAAGTGAACCTAGTTCAACGAAAAATTTTCGGTTGGTGGTATGATACAGGACGATCGAAAGTTGTAGGCAGAGGAACCGTAAAATTATTCTTTACCTCTGAAAAGAAGGTAATTCTTACCAATGTACTGCATGTCCCAGACATAAGGAGGAATCTTGTCTCAAGGGATCTCTTAAGCAAGCCTGGGATTAGGGTTGTGTTTGAATCAGGCAAGCTGATCTTGTCTAAGAATGGAAACTTTGTGGGTAAGGGATACACTTGTAATGGGATGATCAAATTATCTTTGAATGAAAATAATTATTCTGCTTACATGATTGAGTCTGTAACACTATGGCATGGTAGACTAGCCCATATTGGCTATAGTTCCATAAAACTTATGGCTAAGAACGGCCTAATATCATACAATGATAATGACAAAGATCAATGTGAAGTATGCATACAGTCTAAAATAATCAAGAAACCATTCCCTAGTGTTGAGAGATCATCTCAAATCTTAGACCTAGTGCATACTGACATATGTGAACTAAATGGCGTTCTTATCCGTAGAGGTAAAAGGTACTTTATAACATTTATAGATGATTGTTCAAGATATATATATATGTATATCTGTTAAAATCGAAAGATGAAACATTTAATGCATTCAAGATCTATAAATCTGAAATAGAAAATCAGTTAGATAAACATATTAAAATCCTTCGGAGTGACCGATGAGGAGAATATTTCTCTAATGACTTTTCTAACTATTATGAAGAATACGGCATAATACATCAGTATACAACACCATATACACCACAACAAAATGGTGTAGCAGAAAGAAAAAATAGGACATTAGTAGAAATGGTCAACTCAATGCTAATACAAGCACAGTTGCCATTAAACCTATGGGGAGAAGCACTGTTAGCCGCATGTCATGTTTTAAACCGAGTTCCATTTAAGAAAACCAAGACCTCTCCATACGAAATATGGAAAGGAAGAAAACCAAACATAGGGTATCTTAGAGTGTGGGGGTGTCTTACATACTGCAGAACACCAGAACCTAAAAGAACTAAGTTAGGTCCAAGGGTTATCAAGTGCATCCTTGTAAGATATGCACAACACAGTAAGGCCTATAGACTTCTAGACTTAGACTCCAATGTAATCATAGAGTCTAAAGATGTAGAGTTCTTTGAGAATTCCGTATTCACGGAGAAAAAAAATGCTGAGATTCAATCTCCTAATGAAACGATAAAAGAAACACATAGAAGAGAATACACCAAGTGAACCTCGTATGAGTCAAAGAACAAGAGTAGAAAAGAATCTTGATCCTTATCAAATAGACTCTCAGCGACTCTCCTTTCATCTGGTTGAAGGTGATAGAGAAAAGGTGATTAGGAAAATACCTATGGTTTTAACTATAGAAGATGAACTTAAAACCTTTAGTTAAGCTATAACTTCAAGCGACTCTACTTTCTGGAAAGAAGTCGTTAATGATGAAATGGATTATATAATGTCTAACCAAACATGAAAATTGGTAGATCTACCTCCATGTTCTAAACCAATAGGTTGTAAGTGGGTATTTAAGAAGAAATATCACACAGATGGTACAATTCAAACCTTTAAGGCAAGATTAGTTGCTAAAGGTTTCAGACAAAAAGAAGGAATCGATTATTTTAACACTTATTCACCAGTAGCTCGAATAACATCGATTAGGATCTTATTCGCTCTGACATCCATATATCATCTTCATATCCATCAAATGGACGTGAAGACAGCATTCCTAAATGGTGATCTCGATGAGGAGGTTTACATGGAACAACCAGAAGGGTTTGTTTTACCAGGAAATGAACGAAAAGTGTGTAGACTTGTTAAGTCTTTGTATGGATTAAAACAAGCACCAAAACAGTGGCATGATAAATTTGATTTTAAAGTTCTGTCTCATGGTTTTGAACATAATATTGCTGATAAATGCATATATTCAAAAGTATGTAATGATTATATTGTAATCATATGCTTGTATGTAGATGATATGTTAATAATCAGTAACAAAATGGAAGGTGTAACTGAAACCAAAAAGTTTCTCTCTTCAGTTTTCAAAATGAAGGATCTTGGACAAGTGAATACCATATTAGGTATCAAAGTTAAAAAACATAATGGGGGTTTTGCATTATGCCAGTGTCATTATATTGAGAAAGTAATAAACAAGTTTAATCACTTGAAAATTAAAGAGGCAAAAATCTCGTTTGATCCAAGTATCAAGTTAAAAGAAAATAGTGGAAGAGCAGTTGCACAACTAGAGTATGCTAGTGCTATACGCAGTCTTATGTATGCAATGCATTGCACAAGACCGGATATAGCATACGCTGTGAGTAAACTAAGTAGATTTACGAGTAATCCAAGTGTTGAACACTAGAAAGCAATAAGTAGAGTTTTAAGCTATCTTAAAGAAATCAAAGAACTAGGACTATTTTGCTCAGAATTTCCAGCAGTATTAGAAGGATATACCGATGCAAGTTGGATATCGAGTGCAGGGGACAACAAGTCCACTACAGGATGGATATTCACCCTACGAGGTGCAGTTGTATCTTTGGGATTAAAGAAACAAACTTGCATAACGCACTCAACTATGAAATCTGAGTTCATAGCTCTAGCTGCTACAGGCAAAGAGGCTGAGTGGTTAAGGGATCTTCTATTAGAAATCTCATTCTATACGAAGCCTATACCGGCTATTTCACTTCATTGTGATAGTGAAGCCACTCTAGCGAGAGCCTATAGCGGTACCTACAATGGAAAGTCCAGACACATAAGTTTGCGACATGACTATGTAAGGCAATTGATTCAAGATGGAATCATCGCGATCTCATATGTGAAGTCAAGTAATAACTTGGCTGATCCTTTTACTAAACCTCTAACGAGAGAGGTAATAAGGACAACATCTAGAGGAATGGGATTAAAACTTTTTACTTAAGTTTCACCAGTGAAAGAAATCCAACCCTTAATTAGAAAATCTCTAAATATTGAGTTTAATGGGTAATAACAATTCACTGATAAGTGAAAAGTTTCAGCACTAAAGAAAATAATAACCTCATCCAGGATGATAGTGCTGGCCGTTATAAAAGAGGGATGAATATTAAACTCTTAATGAAGTTCAGTCAAATAGGACAAGTGTTTTAACGGAAACACTGGAAGAATTTCACTTATGTGAACGTAGAAGTGGTGCCGCTTCTCATGAGAGTTAGAGTTATCTCGGGATCGTTCATGAAACAGGATAAACACATGGCCATTAAAAGTGCTAAGCGAGATTATAAAGGAACATCTAATGCAGGAGCTATTATGTGTGTGGTATTTTCGGTTATATCATATAGGAATAACTGGTTCAATGCTACGGCAACCAGAAATTTCGAAATAACTTTAAAATACTTACACTAAGGAAAGATTCAAATCGCAAGATATCTTTCTTTATACATAATAACTGTTATTCTGGTAGAATTTTTCAATGTTTTAAAAAACCAATGGGGTATTGTTGTAAATCAATGATTTTTTGAAAAAATAAAAAATGAAAATTTAAAAATTTCAAAATTTCAGGATTTTTTCCCCAAAATGGTTTTTGGAATATTTTGAATTGAAAGTGCGGTGTGTGTGCTTTGTCCCACATCGAAAATGGTTGAGAAACTTTTGTGGTTTATATGAGATGTTGTGTAGAGTATTCTTACTTGGAGCTTTTGGAGAAGGAGATACATGGGTTGCGTGTTCCAGTGCATAGCACTGGAACACACGCACGCACGCACGCGCGCGCTCGCGCTAGGGCTCGACCTCGGGCTCGGGCACGGGAGTGGGCGAGGGCGAGGGCGTGGGCGTGGGCGTGGGCGTCGGCAGTGTGGCTATAGTGGCGCTAGATGGCTCACTTTGCACTTCGCACGTGCGCATCGTGTCGTAGAGTGGTCGCTCCTTCGTGACATTACGCGAACCGGCGCGAGACGGTGCGACTTCGGTGCAATGGGTCTGGTCAGTACCTTAGGGCGATGAGAATCTGAAATGAGCCTGGGTTTTATAGGTGACTGAGAACGGTCGGATCTTAAATCCGAAACGTTCAGCGGTTTCAGAAAACGGCTATATGCCTTGAAAGCCAAACGGTCCGAAAACGGATGGCTCATGGTGATCCAACAGTCAGATCCTTTGATCCGACGACCAGAAACATCTATGATTAATGGACAACGGACAGAAACGTTTTCAAACGTTCTGGACCTTTGATTGCAGCCTAGCAACAGTCCACTACCTGATGCCTATATAAACTGGATCATTCCAGTCCAAAATGATAAACTGAACACACCCATCTCTCCTATCAGATCAAATACAAGAAATATCTCCATTTTAGAATATTGTTATCATCTCTACCGTCCAAGTCTGCCAGAAGAGATCTACTACGTTAAAATTGTTCCACAGTGAACCTATCGTGATTGTTGCACGCTAGATCCAGATAAGGCTTGTCTTATCCTGAAAGCAATTCGCCTGTAACCCATCAACAGTCTATAAGGAGGCGAATCACGCTTTAAGGACATCGTATTTTATACGTGATTCAGCCGATCAATTTTATTTTATTTTTATCTTATCTTTAATATCTCGGTGTATCCAAACTCGGATTCGTAACGGGGAGGGGGGGGGGCAAAAGTTTCGGATCGATCTGTTATTTTTGTTTTCATCTATCTTTACTTGATCTCGTGAACAGGTTGGATGACAAATAAACATCACTTTTGGCCCTACCAAGGATACAATGGTGGAAGTCATTATTTCCATAATTTCTTGTGGTGTGGTCCATTTAAGCTTTGGGCATGTTCCAATTTTCAATTCAACCATATTAAAATGATATGTAAAAACGGACGGAAGGCGTGCATAACACACGTAGGGCCAACTGAGTTTACTCAGTACGATTAAAACCTACGGGTAACTCAATACGCAATCCGATTTCGGATTGCGTTCTACCCCCGTCCGTCTCCAGCTGGGAACGAGCAGGAGCTTTGAGTGGTCGCTGTAATGTATTTGTCTTATCCACGCCGTCTAAACATTTTTTTTTTTCCAATCATTTTAGGATATGAACCCAAATTTTAGGTAGATCCAAGGCAGATGTGAAGATTAAAATCTTACCGTTGGAAACTTCTTGGGGGCCACAGAAGTTTTGGATGGAGCTGATATGTGTGTTTTCTCTTCATACATGTCTATTTAACTTTACGAATAGGATGGATGGAAAATAAACATCACGGTGGGCCCTATAAAAGTTTCAACGGTGAGAATCATTATCACCCCTGACTTCCTGTGGTGTGGTCTACTTGAGCATTGGATCTGCCTAATTGTTTATATTACAGCCTAAAATGATACGAAAAAATGATGGACGGCGTGGATAAGACCCATACATCACGGTGGCCATTCAAAGATCCTGTCCGTTCCCAGCTGGAGACGGGCGGGGGTAGGACGCGTACATACGCCACCCCTATCACGGTGGTGCCCACTAGATGTACGGCCTGCTTCAGTCAAGCGCGTCGCGTCCCTGGAACTCTTCCGTTCATCGCGAAAGCTCCGCGTGCATTTACCGCTGTACGAGATTTTCGCGACTCGATAAAAGAGACGAGAAATTGAAGAAGTGATTATATGGTCGTCTGTCTCATGTCATCAAGGCGCAAGACTCCTCCATTAATTTCTTACAATTTAATAAATGGTGGAGGATCTTAACCGTACACATGGCATCGTTATATGGAAAAAACGCTTATCCTAACCGTGGATGGATCACTGGCTATTCTACTTTGGACCACTGGTTATTCGAAGTTTTAACCATCCATCCATCCATTATCCATCACTTGGATGGTTAAGATTGCTTGATTATTGTGATTTTATATATATGCTAAATTGACAATGGGGCCCATAATTTGGATGGTCTTGATAGCCGTAAATCAGTGCCAAATGTGAGGAAGTTGAGTCACCATCATATTCTAAGTTTTGCAGGACTATCATACAAGTCTGCTACGTGATATTGATATCTGGGTAGTTCTGGAAGGTCAAGATCTTCGCGGGGATTTTGAGAGCCTGCTTTCCACTCCCGCCAGAACACAATAGCGTGAAATAATCCTTTCCCTCCCTGCGCATCTTAGCATCGGGCAGTGTTCTCTGCATGGAAAGCTACGGAACTTGGTGGCCAAGGCTTGTGACGCTTGTCTTTTATTGCCGTTTAGTCTTTTCTTGGCACGGGAGTGGATTAGGTGACACCCCGTAATCACCCAATATGGTGCGGCCCTTACCGTGGGACCCACATCGATGTATTTATTCTGTATCCACACCGTCCATACGTTTTTTCATGTCATTGTATGATATTATATTAAAAATGAAGATGATCCAATTATCAAGTGGACCATACCATAGGAAACAGTTTTGATTGGACTTCTTACCATTAAAAACTTCTTAAGGCTCACCTGAAGTTCTCCTAGTGTTTATTTTCCATCAAATCTGTTGATAAGGCCAATAAGCATGGATGAAAGGAAAAAAACAAATATCAGCTTCAACCAGAACTTTTATAGCCCGTTAATGTTCAATCACCACTGTTTTGTACGGTATGGTCCACTGATAATTGGATCTATTTAAATTTTCTAATAATATTCTCAAAATATATGAAAAAACAGATGGACGGAGTGGATATAGAATACATACAAGAAGGTGATCTCCACGATGAGGGCCGCACCGCTTTGAGTGAGGCCTGGATCTCACCTAATCCACTCCCGCGTTTCTCTTCGGTAATTGGTCGCTGCACTCGCTCGTACGTGAGAAAGATCTGGGCCGCTCGTGTGTCTCCCCCGCTATATCAATTCAATTAACTGCATCCAGAATTAGGCGGATCTAATAATCAGATGGGACACACTTGTAGATGTAATTTGTGGACCGTCCATCTTGACCATTCGTGATACTGGTGCACGTGTGGCCAGAAGATGATCCCATCTGCGTGATTTATCGGGACAGCACGTATCGCCTGATGGGCGTTCCAGATCTGGTGCACGTGCTCCTCTTTCTACGTATGAGGAAGTGCACTCAACCGAGTGTCCTTCTCGTTTGGCTGAGGTGACCTGGTGTTCACGAGTCGAGCTGGCTCGAAAAACTCGCTCGACTGGGCTAGTACCATTTCTAGCTTGTACTATTCAAAATTCTGATTTTCAGGCCCGAGCCCGGCCCATTGATACCCCAGTATCACCGGCAAAAGTAATGTAAGGCCCAAGATTGCGTATTGCCACTGAGGAGCCCTACTATGATGGATGCATTTTATCCACGCCGTCCATCTATTTGCCAGCTCATTGTAGGGCATGATCCCAAATGAGGAAGATTTAATTCTCAGGTGCACCACACCATAGAAACGGTGGTGATTGAACGCCAACCGTTAAAAACTTTTTAAGGTCACAGGACTTTTGAATCAAGTTAATATTTACATTTTCCTTATATTATGATATAATCAACAGGTTGGATAGCAAATAAACATTACGATGGGCTGTGGGAAGTTATTAATGATAGCCGTTCCATCACCACTATTTTAGTGTCATCTGGCTCACCTCACTTTAGATTTGCCTCATTTTCGGGCTCATGTCCTAAAATAAAATAATGATTCAAAATAGGCGGATGGTATCCATAAAACTCATGCATAACGGTACTGGGGCCCACATAGCACCATCCAAATGCAAGTGTGCCTGTACGTAATGCCCATCCAAAATCTAATGCATTGTAAATGAAAGTTATTTTTTGGGGTATTTTATCAGGATACCAATCTATTTGCTGAAATGGTGTAGGCGCCTGTTTTTTTTTTTTTTCCAAAATTTTTGGTAATTAAGAATTTATCATTTACCTATATTTGCAACCCAGCTATCTTCACATGAAACGACAACTATGCACATTTAGAAGCTTACTATAAAACATATAAGACTCATCATTACGTATGTGTCCACATAGTTCATTCATTTTACTGCTCATTTTAGGGTAGATCCAAAGTCCAAATAGACCACACCACAAGAAATAGGGAAACTGAATGTTTGCTATTGAAAACTTCTTCAAAGGCATACAAGTTTTGGATATGCCCAAGTAACTTTATAAAGAAGTTTGATGGCAAATACACATCCCTGTGAGTTCTATACTCCTTTCAACTTTTGCCTCACATTTTTGCCCATGCCTTAAATTGAGTTAGGGTGGACAATATGGATTTAATCAAATGGAATTTCTACCTAATTACATATATGTAATCATGATTTTCAAGAGATAAGTCGAAAAGCATTTTCTCTCTTTCAAATGGTGATGAGAGTTAATCTTTATTTATTTATAATGTATTTGCAATGTAAAGGCAAAAACAAGCACACTTTAAATAGAAGAAACACAAAACGATGGCTCTCTTTCTAACAGCTGGAGAGTCATGCGATTAATAAAGGTGTTGCTAGACTACTAATACACCACTGTACATATGACACGCTAGTAATACCCCAAGCAATCTAATTAGTGGTTGGATTACTAAAATCACACTAATAAATATATTCATGTCTATGGTCACCTAATGCTAGAAATTTTCTATCTTTCACCAGATGTTTCATTAGGCTTATTATAATAATATTGTCGAATGTTACATATATATATATATATATATATATATATAATAATCTAAGGCATAGAAACTAATTTACTTAATCAAATTTAAGATCAGGTGAGTATTCTATAGAATTCAAATGCATTTCAATTACAAGCATCAAAATACAATTTTTGAATTATAATAAATTATAATTACACGCTGTCACACACAAGTAAGGAGTCCCATTCACAATGATTTCACGATAATTGTGATTAAAAATTTAATTCATGCCAATGCACACTTGCCAAACACCTCCTGAGATCCTCCGTTACCAGTGGATCCAACGGTACTCGTTTTGGTGACTAGTGGGAGCAGTGGATCTGGATCGTCCATCTTGTGGGTTCCACACGCACCGGATGACAAACTGTTAAAAATTGCACTAACTGGTTGATCTTGGCCATCCTTTTGGTGGTCTTCAAACTGATGGGAGAAGTGGAAACGGTCAAATATCGATTCGAGGTAATTGATGGCTAGGACCCTTTGGCATCGCCAACTATAATAGGACCCACCAGATGGGTGGTCTGGATCAACCGCCCCACCCAAGACATAGATCGGTGGGAGCGGATTAGGTGCGGCAGGGCCCACCCAACACGGTGCGGCCCTCATAATAGGGCATACTTTTGATGTATTTATTGTATATCCACACCTTCCATCCATTTTTCCAGCTCATTTTAGGGCATAAGCCCAAAAATGAAGCAGATCTACATTTCATGTGAACCACACCATAGGAAGAAGTGATTAAATGCTCACCATTAAAAATTTTTCAGGTCCCACTGTAATGAGCACTGTGATATTTATTTTCCATCCAACCCGTTGATAAGGTCACTCGGACCTGGATGAAGGGAAACCAAAAAACGAATATCATTATATATATATATATATATATATATATATATATATATCAGCTTGATCCAAATTTTCTATGCCCCCAAGAAGTTATTAATGATCACTCACCAGTGTTTCCTATGTCCTGGTCCACCTGAAATTTGATTCTGCTTCGTTTTTGGGCTCTTTACCTTGAATAAGCTGGAAAAGCGGATGGACAGCATGGATATACAATAAATACATCAAGGTAGACCCCACAGTCAGGGCTGCACCGTGTGAGCTGCAGCTAGGCGCACCTAAGTCGCTCCGGACTTCATCACAGCGAATTTCAAAATGGTGGTGACTTATCTTCCTTACACGTGGCACACATATACAGCCATCCAGACCATCCATTTCATGGGGCACATTATGGATGGACCTAAAAGCAAAGTTCATATTGATTGGTTAATCCTAACCATCCGGTTGGTACCTACCAAATGGATGGTTAGAAATAAATTAGTGAGTGATCAAAAAACTCAAAATTCAACAGGCAAGATCAATAGCCAAATATAATCCAATCAATGTGATTTTTGGGCCACTATGCAAAATCAGACCACTCAGTTGATTCTAGCCATCTATCAATCATCAACAAATATAAACGGTCAAGATCTTAAAAAAAAAAAAAAACCAATATAATATTAATGGTTGAGGACCATTATGTATGTTTTATGTTTCTAAAACTTTACTTTTATCAATCCTACTCATCCCATCCATGGCATGAAAATGGATGGCTGTGAAAAGAATGGCAATAGATTGGATTGTCCAAATCAAATGTGATTTTTTGCAGGGGCGACCCTGAATGCACGTCGGAACTAATGAATAGGGTAGACTGACAGTTAGATCAACCGAGGGTACTTATGTCGTTTAATGCTTTCATGCAAGCATCCCTTTGAAATGGACAACTTGCAATTTTTATATTTTGAGATTGCGTACTGACTAAACTCTAGGGGGCCCACCGTGATTTATGTATTTTATCCACTCCATCAATCCATTTTACCAGGTAATTTTAGTTCTTGAGCCAAAAAATGAAGGATCTATAATGATCAAGTTGACCACACCACAGGCAACAATATGAATTGAATGTCTATCCTTGAAATTTTCTTGGGGACCACAAAAGTTTTGGTTCAAGCTGATATTTGTGTTTTCCCTGCATCCATGTATGTGATCCTATGAATGGGTTGGATGGAAAATGAACATTATGGTAGAAATCATTATTCCCATTGTTCCGTGAGGTGTGGCCCACTTGAGCTTTGGATATGCTCAAATTTTGGGTCGAAAGCTTACTAAGTTACTCAGCACGCAATCTCTCATTTCTTTTATTTCAAGGCTGATGAGATAGGCTTGTTTGCTGAAATAAAATCATTTGAATTTTATTTAATTTTTTAAATCATTAAATAGACGTCCACCAATCTAGCAGTTAAATGCTTAAATAAGTGTAAGATTTTTATATTTTGGTTTCAAGGCAAAACCCACATACGCACTCGGTACCATGATCTCAGTGTTGAAATGCACTCTTTCTACCACTGAGTCATGAGTAGGGACTCTGTATAATTTAATTTGAATTACTTCAATGTCACCTAAGGCGGACACCAAGCCGAGCTGTGGCAAGCTCGATTTGGGTCAAATTTGGGTTGACTCAGTCCTCGAGTCACACTGACCAACTCGGCTCAGTTTGATTAGCGGCTCCGCCGAGTTTGAGTTCAAAATTTTCACATTATATATATATATATATATATATATATATATATATATATATATATATATATATATATGTGTGTGTGTGTGTGTGTGTGTGTGTGTGTATTGAATCGTGCTCCCGCCAGCTCAAGCTTTGTTTGTTGAAATAAAATCGTTGGAAAAAATAATAATAATAATAACCATCTAATAGACATCTACTGGTCTAATACTAAATTGGTTGAATACGTGCAAGTTTTTTTATTTTTGTTTTTTTAACACACACCCACACATACCACATGCGCACTTAAGGCCATAACCTCAGGTACCCGACACACACCCCATGCACACTGTAGTGGGATGTCACCACCTATGGATATCAAACCCAAGACCTCGTGTTGAAACTCCTCAAAGTCTACTACTAAGGACTCAACCCAGCAACTTACCATTTCCTTATCTTTGGGTTGGGCAACTAGTTTTGAACGCATGTGCCCATGATGGTATGTGTATGTCATTCAACCCGATCAGCATAGTCACCTCGCCATGAAGATATGACACCCAAAGAAATCATGTTGATCCAACTGTCAGCTGTCTCACCACATAATTTTAAGAAGTTTGTGGGTGGTTGTCCATTGTTTTCCATGATGTGGCCCAAACAGACTGATTTTTTGTTCGTCCAATATTTATAGTGGACTAACCTTAGTGGACGTATTGACACAATCTATACATAACGCTAGATCCTTTGTGCAGAAAAAAGATCTTTCGGTTATTGTTATCACTTGTTAAGTCTTTGTGAACACCCTACCCCGGATGCATGTGGGATGTGCGGTGATTGCTTTTTTACTTAATGGTTTTTTCGTCATTGTGTGCAGTTGATCCTTTTTTGTGACAATGGCCCGATATATATGATTTGTTTGGCTCGTCTCAGCTTCCTTGGCCATGAAATACCTTTCCCAAGGGCAGCTTCTAAACGTGCATTTAAAAGACTAGAGTCGCCACTAGCCGAATAAGTTAGGGTGTCTCCACGGTCGACCAGAGTCTATGGTCCTACATTGAGCTGGCGAATTGTGAAATTCTCAACCTGAATGACTCTTGATATATGGTCTGTGACCTGAGTAAGGGTATTAATTTCGAGAGAAGAACGGGTCCTCTCACTCATACTTCCATGTGGTCTCTACTTTAAGGGGACGTATAGTTTTCAAGAAAATCATATATCTGTGATAAGTGTTAGTCATATGTTCATGCTTCATATAACCTTACAAGTAGATATGTACATGAGCCAAACCGAGACAAGCTTAGCCTAGCTCAACTCGGCTTCACTAGCAAGCTACCCTAGCTAGAGGAATTCACCTCGGCTCGATCCTCAAGCCTGATTAGCCAGCTCAGCTTAGCTCGATTAGCAATTTGGACCAGCTTGAGCTGAGTTCAAGGCGAGCTTGAGCTCGATCTTTTAAGCCAAGTTCGAGTTCGAGCCAACGAGCTGAGTTCGAGTTTAGGTTTAGGATTTTATATATATATATATATATATATATATATATATATATATATATATATATATATATATATATATATATATATATATATATATATATATATATAAAGTGAATCCAATCCAAGTTAAATCAATTCGAATTGAGTCGAGTCAAGCTTGGTCTAGCTCGAACTCGGCTCAAAAGTTTTTCGCGCTTAAAAAATCAACTCGAGTCGAAAGTTTTTCGAGCTTAAAAAATCAACTCGAGTCAGCTCAAGCCCAATTTTAAGCCTAGTTGAGTCGAGGTTTTTTTGAGTTAAGTTGAGCGAGTTTATTGAGATAACTCGATCCATATACAACTCTACCTGTAAGAGGGCTGGGCATGCAAGAAAGAAGATAAAATAGTCCTATCCTTGCTTCACATTTTCAAAAGAAAAAGGGTAGACAAACAAACTAAAGTAAACATGTAAGAAAGATAAAAGATCTAAACCTTGCTTCACAGAGCCAAGGCCTCGGGCAGGTGATTACAATAAAATAAAGCAATAAAAAATAAACGCGATGAAAAAAAAATGAACAAGAAGCAAGATTAGCTTGTAATGGAATGTGCGGAATGGACAACGTTCTGAGCTTGATTAAGATGTAAGAAAGAAAAAAAGAAAGTCAAACACCCCATTCTTACATCAGAAAGGGGATAATCGGATGTTCATAATCCTAACTCTACTCTTAACGTGACAAGATTGGCTTTGCTAAGTCAAATTGTTGTAGCTAGCTAAGGAAGAACCTACTCTTAGGTATAATTACTGAAGCGGATCCTAGGTGGCTAAACCTCCTCGTTGTTGGGGTAGAGAAGCTAAAAAATCATAAATTTTTTGTACTATTTCTTCTGTTGTTTCTGCATCTCCTGAACTGGGGATAAATGCCTATTGATATAGGCTTTAAATACCGTCCGTTGATGGGGGACCAATAGACACTTAGTAAAATTCTTTCATGCAGGATCTGTTAGAAATTTGTCAAGAACCCCCAATGCAAGATTTGTGGTGTCGGGTGATCGTTGAATGATGAATAGCCGACGATCTAGTTTCTCCAGGGTGGGATGTTTACAGTCTTCTATGTGTTATATTTAATATGAGTAACGTTTAGACATTTTCAACCTTACAACTAGTTTTTGGAGGACGTTGAGCATTGAAATTTCAAAAGACGTGAAAGACCTTTTAATTATATTTAAGAGACTTTAAGAATTTAAGAATGTGGTTAGTCTTATAATTCAAATTTTACCTCTAAAATCCAACCAACTAGTTACATTTTACCCACAGAAACTTCTCTATACTTACTTTTTACCTAATGTTTCCTACTTGCAAATTCAAAATAAACTATTTAAACATAAATACTAGCTTAGATATGTTATGAATTAAAACATGTTGTTCAATCCAAATGTGTGGTCACATGTGCATCGAGCGACCCGAATTTGGTCAAACATGTGTAATGATGATTAGTGTCAGGAGAGCCAAAGAAATTCTCTACTCGAATCAATTGAATGCTTGTGACCTTAGGCATCAAACTAACCAAATTAGGATTAGACCTGTGAATGTTAATCTGATTGTTCAGCCACCAACATTACAATGATCAGACGATTTAGAAGGGAATGGTTAATCCTTCATATAGATTATTTTTGCCTTGAGTTAAGAACTTTTCTTTCAATGATAGCATTTAGGTTTCTCAATAATAAGATGATGGATGAATAAGATCTAAAATTAAGGTCATATTACTAATTTTATTAATTAAAGAAGATGAATAGTACAATTGTAACGTCCAAAAAATTGGGGGTCGTGCATACACTTGACTCCCAAGTTTTCGGGTATCACTTATACTGATTTTTACTAATTGGTGTTTAATCAGGTTTAAATGCGCAGCATGGAATTTCTTGGAACATGAAACACAATCACAACTAGTATACTGAAATGAAAGAGGTCAAATATATACAAGTCCAAAAGAATGTAAATGGGTCGCTCAAGGCATTGCCCAACAAAATCATAATGACAAGTCCAAAAGAATAGTGCGATAAATCCAACACCGAGTGGTCCAAAGTCCATCTACTAGACTTAAGGAGAATCGCCCATTAGCTGGAAGTAGGACAACTCGTCCTCCTCATCAAGACTCACACCGCAAGGCTCCTCGTACTCTGCATCACCTGCGACTATTGAAGAGTCTAGTTGGTATTTTAAAACACCATCCCAGAGTGGGAGTGACTGATCAAATAAGTGGATGTTATTAATCTTAAGTTACAACAGGCATCAATTATATTATAAACTTAATAAAACATAAACATCCATAAATTCTTAATTAATCTTGTTAATGCATATGCATAACAATAATATAATGCATGACCTCGTTACAACACTCCCTTGAGCGACTCTGTCAAACGAGCGCACATAACTAGTACTCCTTCATTGCAACTTCAACTGCCGAGTCATCAAATCCTAGCTAATGCAATGCATGAATAATGTTAACTGATTATTTAGTTAATTTCGTTCATCTATCTGATTGGAAAAACTGTTACACCCCACGATATCGATGCCCTTAATTAGTTGCGAGGCCAAGGCTCCTCAACGTGCGAGGCAAAGACCCCGCGATCATTGATTCCGTCCCCGACTTCAATCACATGGGGAGTGCTGAGAAGAGGGATCGTTCGCGGTCATTACGGGGAGGCTTGTCACCCTAGTGTATGCCGACAGTTCGAACATAGTATCCCATTCTACCATGCTCGGCTCATGATTCGGTGGATCAGTTTCAATTTAGTTATCGATGGGTTACAACGGTTGAAGGGTGTTCCACATTCCATACATACATGAGCAGACAAGGTTAACAAACAAGGTTAGTCAGTAAGTAGACTACACCACATGAGTTCAGGCGAGTACGTGATAAACGACATCGGGTACAAGTGACCCATGTAGTCTAACTATTGTCACTCATACGCACCCGTCCAAATCCACGGGTTTAACCTTAGGATAGTCCTACCAACAGGACCACCGTCTTTCTCCTCAGATTCCTGACCAACCCAAGGGTTTTGATGGTAATCCATAACATGTCAACAATCAGAGTTAGCAACTAGCATAAGCAATATCATGCATTCATATTTTTCAACATAAAATTTAGATTTTTTTACAATACAATTGCTAACAATATTATGAAATAAAGGTGTATGTGTGTTGTGTGGGTTAGTGAGAAAGCCAAGCATTTTATAAATCTCCTAATATAAAAAGATACATAAGGGTTAGTACATCAAATATGTTATGAGGGAACATCATACAAGAATCGAGCAAGGAATGTATAAGGCATCATCAATTCATACCCAATCATGTTAGAACATCAAACAATCCATATTCATTCCACATTGATTTGGGGAGGATTTAAAGTATAATGTCTTGTCTAGGTTTCTCTAGATTACCTAAATACATCACCCAACAAGTAAAATTATTAGATTCATATTAAAATTGGTGCTAGGCCACCTAAAAATAATAATCTGCACCTTGTGACGTTTCGCCTAACTCATGGCACTTCTTGGGTTAGAAAATTGAAAAAAATGATTCCTATATTAATTTAGAAGCAATTAGGTAAGATTCATACAATTTATTTTATAAAAACCCAGGTTGGGGAGTATATTTTGTTTCTTACCTTCCAATCGCGAACGAAGCGGATTCGGCAGAGTGAAATGATCGACGCTAGGGCTTGATTAGAGGAGACCAATGAAGGAGAGCACTAAAGCCTCCCCCACCTTACTCTCTCTTCTTCTCTTCCTCTTTCTCTCTTTCTTTTTTCTAGGGCAAAATCATATGGGGAGAGGGGGTGCCCAAATGAGGTCCTTTTATAATATTAGATTTGGTGTAAATGGCCCAAAGGGTTAGGTTTTTACTACACTAGACCTATGAGATGGTATTTTTAAGCTCTAGGGCCCACTATGGGGTATACATATTGTATACACCGTATGATAGTTAGCCCTAATAATGATCTATGTATGTATATGATCGGTCCGCCATTTGGATACGCCGATCGACAGATATGATTAGAAGTCTGTTCAACGGTCACCGATAGTTGATCTTGGCCGCGGCTATACAGATATGAGTAGAAAAATATTCTTACTCCACGGGTAAAATTTAGTGGTAAACTGACGATTCGAAATTTTTAACTTTCATAAAAGTGAACGACCCAATTCACTTAAGTTTCAGTTCATTCCTTTAGGATATTTGCACTTCTCATGCACTCGTCCTTTAGCTCAAGTTAAGCGGTTTTGAATAGCACCCAGGTCCAACTCCCGCAACGAATGTCAAGCCCAGTAAGACAAACATTATTCTATACTTTTGGAACTAGTAACCCACCAATGAGCGGTCTAGAGCTTGTTTAAAAAATCAGGGCATTTCTGTAATGAATTAAGTATTGAGATTTCTCGTGGACAATGATTAGGGTTTAGATTAACTATGTTTATAGTGTGGCCTATTTATAACTAGTGAAAGTGGAGATTTGGTCATGATTACTCTAAACCGTCGGTTTTAAGTTAAAAGAGTAAAGGGGTTGATTTAATCTATTATTTAAGATCCGGGTCTTATCTGACTCAGCCCCGGTTATATCTTTAATTTAGTCATGATTGTCTTGCTTAGTTAGCGATTGGTCGGTTAGATTTAGGTCCTATGTGATTAAATTATAGGGTTATATCTGATGTTCAAGTGATCGAGTGGATTCGTTAGGTTCCTACGGTTGATTAATCAGACTGGTGCGATTCTTTACTGGTACCACCCCTATATAAACTAGCATTAAGTGCTAATGGTCATTAAGTACTATTATAAGTTAATTAAAAAATTCAAGTATTTTTAAAAATCCAAGGCAGTAAAAATCTAGAACGTTACAATCTACTCCCCTTAAAAATAATTTCATCCCCGAAATTGCCTAAGGGTAATAAGTAAAGACATTATCATTTCATTTGCTTAAGTTTTGTTGTTTTCAGGTTTATATATGTTTTAGGGTATATAATAAATACACGAGCCTATCTCATTGTGATCTACCCCCCTTAAAAGTTTTCACCTTTGAGGTTTGAAGACAGATGTTAAAATCATCATTATCGTGCTAAGTGTTTGATGATAAAGTTTACCTAAGGGAAGTATATTCTAGTATTTCTGATTCGGCTAAGACGGAAAGACAGTTGTGGTAGACTTTGATCCGATACGTCGATTGTCCACCTGACCAAGGCAGACAACTCATTGTATCCCTTCCTAATCCTGATGGATCTTGATCTTCTACGCGGTTAAAGCAATCAGTCCTTTGGTAGTCACCTAGGATTGAGAATTGGGTCAAGCCGTGAATGCTTCGCAAGTGTATGATCTCGTAATTCCGTAGTCCGATTGACCTAAATATTTAGGGAATACCTCATATCATCGAAATGCTAAAATCTCCTATTTTTGTGGTTATCATTCAGGTCTTTGTTAAAGGGAGTTCTCGTTTTAGTTCATGTCCAAATTAGTTATTAATAAATCTTTATTTAAGCCTATGGTCAAACGATTATCCCAGCAAAGTTTTCAATGGCCTAAGATTATATTTGTATGTTGCGATTTCAATCCTATGGTTATCAGGAGTAGGGTTTGAGAATTGACTAACTAAGTGGACTGAAGTGGAGAAGGGTAGAAAACAAGAGGTTCGTAAAAAAGGAAAAAAATGCGGTAGAACTATACTTACTGATCTCGTAAATGAGGTCTTATTGTATCTCAAATATGTAGCAGAACTCTGCAACAAACTTAGCTGCCCTATGCATCATCTCATTCTTAAAGTAAACATTCACCATCATTGTAAAAATGAAAAGATCAGGCATGATCCTAACTTGAATTATCTGATCATACACATGAATTGCTACATGGGCTTCACGGCTCCTAACCAAATTATCGAAGAGACTATTACAAGATCTCAAAATAGGCCTCATCCACACCTTCCCATATTATGGAACATGTAGAGTGCATTCTTTGACATGCCAAAATGTTTTTAGTGGTGGGAGTTCAGTCCTCACTGTGTGGTTCACTTCGGCCGTCTATTTGTCTAGCTCATACCCTAAAATAATTCAGAAAAACTGAATGAACGACATGGATACAATCCATACATGACATTAGCCCTACGGAGCCCTTGGATTTGAGAGAGGTGAGTGGAATATGGAGGAAATGGGGTGGGATTTGGAAGCCTAAGGGCCTGTTTGGTTAGTGGAATTGAATGGTGTTGAATTGTATTAGATGGGATTAACATCATTATTTCACAATGATTGCATGTCTGAAAATACCAGGGTATTACAGCCATCTAATCCTATGTTTGAAATTTTTTAAAAAAAAATTGTCACAAAAAACACTGGATTAAGCTAAATCATGTTTGGTAGACCATGGAATTTGTAATCAACAGACTAAATTCACAACGGATGTCGTTCATTTGTACACGTATATAATCAAAATGTCACTTGTAAATGGTGCATATGGATGGATGGCATGGTTTAACGCATGCCTCAATATGGGGCCTACATGTGTAGTAGATTTCAAAATCCATGGAATTCATGCATGGGATCAAATACAATTTCATGAAACTAAATGCAATTCCATTCCACCTAATCTCACCATTTTCATCCTCTTCAAATGTTAGATGTAATTATATAGACCAAATGCAATTTCATCCCACCTAATCCTATCAAATACCATGTGTTAAACACTCCCTAAGGGCCTGTTTGGTCAGTGGAATTAGAACCCCCTGGATTCAGAACCCCCAGGATTCTCCCAATGTGTTTGGACAATGGTATTACGTGGTATCAAATGGGATTGCATTACTAATCCTACTTTGAAATTGAAAATGACATGTTTAGAAAGAGTTTGATATAGGATTAAAATTAACTTTCTAGGATTTGAAAAATGAGCCTTGTATTGGAAAGTGTGAGATGGGATTACCAATCCCATGAATGATGGATTTTTACTTCATCTAGTTCAATTCAAGTGCTATTTGAACATAAATCCATGCCACTTTTAGCTGCTAAATTATTTTTTTATAGTGACTTATTACTTATTTATATTTTATTCTACAAAATTTTATTTTATATCAAGTTTCATAAAAATTATGAAAATTCCAGAAGTACTAGCCATCTAATACTAATGATTTTGTATTTGTTTCTAAAACACTTTTATTTCTTGTAACGTCTTTCATGCTTACAGTAACTAAATTAGTTTCTAAATTTTTATAGTAAGTTATTAATAAGTTTACTCACATATTACAAAATTTCATCTTATTTTGAGTTATAGAAAAATTATTAAAACTTTAGAAGTGACATTTGTCTGAAACTAACGATTTTTTGTGTGATTGTAAAATGTCTCTATTTCTTATAAGGTTTCTTATACTTTTGGTAATTGAATTATTTTTAAATTTTTTATAATATTTCATCACTAAGTTTAAAGTCATCCCACAAAATTTCATATCGTTTGGAGTTGTAAATAAATTATTAAAATTCTAGGAGCAACAGCTGTCTTAAAGTAATAATTTTTGGATGGTTGATAAAACATCCTAAGTTTAACTATAGTATAATTTTTATTTTTATTTTTTCTTATTTTTATATAAAACTAGACTCATCAAGCTTCAATGTAGCTTTTGAATCACCTAAATCAGAGTTATAATGAAGGAGATATAAATTTTTAGAATCATCCCAAATTTGTAGAAATTTTTTACGGGGTCAACACCCGCTGGGTGTGGTCATGCTGACTCGCTGGAGGGTTGGGCGTAGGCTGCACCGATCGGGCGTGGTCACGCCCGCTTGCTATTTTTCCAGATAGGGCCCCCTTTTTTTTACGATTTCTTGGGCGTCGGTAAGGCCCCTAGGGAAGTATCATATATGAATTTGGGGTAGAAGAAACTGATCTACGTAATGGTCTTATTTGTTTCGCGAGATTCCTCCCGGTTAGTGGTCAAATTTTTATTTTTCTACATTTTCTCTATTTTCGGTAAAATTTCTTCCTCTCCTACCTAATTATCCCCGAATGAGTCAGAACTATTAAGTTTAGCCTGGTATTAGCCCATTTAGTCTAGGACGACAGGTTCGTCCACCCAATCTTTTGATTTCTGGCTCGCTCCTAACAACGTACTGTAGGAATTAAGGAACAATGTGATGACAGGTGAAGATTCTAACGATATAGATGAGAGAGTGAAAATTTAGACTTAGGCCCATTTGGCTAGTGGCATTAAGCGGTACTAAATGGGATTGTAATGTTAATCCCAACTTAAGATTGGGAATGACACGCTGGAATGAGCATGGGATGGGATTTAAAATTAATTTCATAGGCTTTGCAAAGTGATCTTTGTGTTGGAAGATGTAATATGGGATTTCTAAATTCCATGATGATGAATTTTTAAGTATAATCTGAAAGGATATCCCGGGGTTTACCTTTAATTGAATACATTCCAACAGGGTATCGTAAAACATGGGATACACTCATTTTAGGGACAATACCTTAGACATGCATTTATTGTTACTCTTACAATTCATTTCACCCTAATTCCACCTATTTCAGTTAACCCACGAGCCCTAGGAATTAGGTGGACTAGACTAGCTAAATTTCCTAATTAATCGAATCGAGTCTTGCCGTCAAGTTCTCAATTTCTTGTCCAGAAATGGGACGAGGCACTGTAAGACTCTCGGATCCCCTTCTCTAGCATTACTATTCTCTCTCGTTACTGGACCCTAACACCTTAGAGGTCTCACCTTCTATCTAAGACTGGCGGTTCAGGGACTGGGATGGTTCCTAGCATTTCGCGTTTTCTATGACGTATCCTCTCAAGTCAGTGGACGCGTTAGTGAGTTCATGACCCATGACCTAATTAATTCCAAACTATTGCTCTGATATCAGGGTCGTGTATATACTTGACTCCCAAGTTCTCGAGTATCACTTATATTAATTTTTACTAATTGGCGTTTAATCAGGTTAAAATACACAGCATGAAATTTCTTAGAACATGAAATACAATCACAACTAGTCTACTGAAATGAAAGAGGTCAAATATATACAAGTCCAAAAGAATGTAAATGGGTCACTCAAGGCATTGCCTAACAAAATCATAAAAGAATGACAAGTCCAAAAGAATAGTGCGCTAAATCCAATACCCAGCGGTCCAAAGTCCGTCTACTAGACCTAAAGAGAAAAGCCCATTAGCTGGAAGTAGGACAGCTCGTCCTCCTCATTAAGACTCACGCTGCAAGGCTCTTCGTACTCTGCGTCACCTATGATTACTGAAGAGTCTGGTTGGTGTTTTAAAACACCGTCTCAGAGTGGGAGTGAGTGAAAAACTCAGTGTGTGCTATTAATCTTAAGTTACAATAGGCATCAATTATATTATGAATTTAATGAAATGCAAACATCCATAAATCCTTAACTAATCTTGTTAATGCATATGCATGACAATGATATGATGCATGACCTCGCCACAACACTCCCTCGAGCGACTCCGTCTAACGATCGCACATGACCAACACTCCCTCATTGCGACCTCAACTGTCAAGTCATCAAATCCTAGCTAATGCAATGCATGAATAATGTTAACCGAATATTTATTAATTCCGCTCATCCATCCGATTGGGAAAACTAGTACACCCCACGATATTAATGCCCTTAACTAGTTGCGAAACCAAGGCCCCTCAACGTGCGAGGCTAAGACCCTGCGATCCTTGATGTCGTCGGGTTCCTCATCCCCGACTTCAAGCACATGGGGAGTGTTGAGAAGAGGGATAGCTCACGGTCACTACGGGGAGGCTCGTCACCCCAACGTATGCCGATAGCTCTGACACAGCGTCCCATTCCACTATGCTCAGCTCACGAGTTGGTAGATCAGTTTCAATTTGGTTATCGATGCATTACAACGTTTGAAGAGTATTCCAGGTTCCATACATACGTGAGCAGATAGGGTTAACAAACAAGGTTGGTCAGTATGTAGACTACACCGCACGAGTTCAGACGAGTACATGACAGACGACATCGGGTATAAGTGACCCATGTAGTCTAACTATTGTCGTCCATATGCACCCGCCCCAAATCCACGAGTTTAACCTTAGGATAGTCCTATCAACGGGACTACCGTCTTTCTCCTCAGATTTCTGACCAACCCAAGGGTTTTGATGGTAATCCATAACATGTCCAAAATCAGAGTTATCAACTAACATAAGCAATATCATGCATTCAAATTTCTCAACATAAAATTCATCTTCTTCTACAATACAATTGCTAACAATATTATGAAATAAAGGTGCATGTGTGTTACGTGGGTTAGTGAGAAAACCAAGTATTTCATAAATCTCCTAATACAAAAAGATACATACGGGTTAGTGCATCTAACATGTTATGAGGGAACATCATACAAGAATCGAGCAAGGAATGTATAAGCCATCATCAATTCATACCCAATCATGTTTAGAACATCAAACAATCCATATTCATTCCACATTGATTTGGGGAGGATCTAAAGTATAATGTATTGTCTAGGTTTCTCTATATTATCCAAATACATCACCCAATAAGCAAAATTATTAGATTCATATTAAAATTGGTATTAGGTCACTTAAGAACAATAGTCCACACCTTGTGACGTTTCATCCAACTCATAGCGCTCATTGGGTTAGAAAAATAGGAAAAATGATTCTTATATCAATTTAAAAGCAATTAGGTAAGATTCATGCAATTTATTTTAGAAAAATCTAGGTTGGGGAGCAGGTTTTGTTTCTTACCTTCCAATAGTGAATGAGGTGGATTCGGCGGAGGGAAACGATCGACGCTAGGGCTTGATTGGAGGAGACCGATGAAGGGGAGCACTAAAGCCTCCCCTACCCTACTGTCTCTTCTTCTCTTCCTCTTTCTCTCTTTCTCTCTTTCTTTTCTCTAGGACAAAATTGTATGGGGAGAGGGGGTGCCCAAATGAGGCCCTTTTATAATGCCAGATTTGGTATAAATGGCCCCAAGGGTTAGGTTTTTACTATACTAGACCTATACGAGGGTCTTTCTAAACTCTAGGGCCCACTATGGGTGTACATATTGATATACACCGTAGGATAGTTAGCCTTAATGATAATCTATGTATGTATGTGATCGTCCCGCCATTCGGATGTGCCGATCGATAGATATGATTAGAAGTCTTTTCAACAGTCACCGATAATTGATTGGGGCCTCAATTATACAAATATGAGCAGAGAAATATTCTTACTCCATAGGTAAAGTTTGGTCATAAACCAACGGTCCGAAATCCTCAACTTTATATAAGAGTTGACAACCCAATTCACTTAAGTTTCAGTTCATTCCTTTAGAGTATTTGCACTTCTCATGCACTCATCCTTTAGCTCAAGTTGAGCGATTCTGAACAACACCCAGGTCCAACTCCCGCGATGGACGTCAAGCCTAATAAGAAGGATAATATTCTATAGTTTTGGATCTAGTGGCCTACCAACAAGCAGTCTAGAGCTTATTCAAAAAATCGGGACATTTCTAGAATAAATTAAGTATTGAGAGGGTAATGATTAGGGTTTGGATTAACTATATTCATAGTTTGGCCTATATATAACTAGTGAAAGTGAAGATTTGGTCATGATTAATCTAAACCATCGGTTTTAGACTAAAAGAGTAAAGGGGTTGATTTGGTCTATTATTCAAGATTCGGCCCTTATCTGACTCGACCCCAGTTAGATCTTTAATTTAGTCATGATTTTCTTGATTAGTTAGCGATGGGTCGGTTAGATTTAAGTCCTATGTGAGTAAATCATGGGGCTACACCTGATGTTCAAGTGATCAGGCAAATTCGTTGGCTTCCTATGGTTGATTAATAGAACTGGTGCGGTTCTTTACTGGTATCACCCCTGTATAAACTAACATTAAGTGCTAATGGCCCTTAAGTGCTATTATAAGTTAATTAAAAAAAATCAAGAATTTTTAGAAATTCAAGACAGTGAAAATTCAGGATGTTACAACAATTAACAAAGGAAAAATAAATTAAGCAGATAAAAAAAATAATTACCTACGATTGTCTATGTAAACAAACAACAGAGGTGGGTAGTCTATAGCGATGATGCTGGACAATAACGGATTTAAGCTAAACTATAGGTTCTAAAATTTATAGCAGTGTGGCTAAATAGAAGTAGAGTGTCTAAGATAAAAAGCTACAACTCAGATAAGCAATATTGCGATGTATAAAGATTGGTTGTGTGTAGAGAGGGCCTGAAATACCTTTTCGAATTCTTCTTATATAGATTTAAAGAGACAATGGTTGTGTTGTAGTTTCTTCACTAGTCCCTAAATGTGCAAGCGACTATGTCCTAGTACGATTCAAATTTTTTGTGGCATCGTGATATAGTTTGCTTCTAATTTTAAATGGACTTTTCTTTTAAACGCTCTAATCTTCCGTAGTTATTTAGAAAGTATCAATCGTCTCTAAAAAAAAATTCTTTTTGATATGATTATATGAAACGGCCGTGCCATGAGTATATTGAATTGCATGAATTGCAAGATATCCAGCATCAGCAGAGCTTTAAGTAGCTTCATGTGTACGTTGCTGATTATACGTATGTACCATACGTGTGATAGTTACGTATCCTTCAAGCAATATATTTTTTCTACCATAGACATGTATACGGCTCTGTCTCGTTTTGCTTTTAGCATACTACATGTCACCAAAGGATATGATTGGAGAGATTTCTTGGAAATTGAGTATGATTTATATCCCATCATTCTTACTTGAGTACCGACACATTGTAGCATCTTATTAAGCCATGTGAACTACATCAGATCAAGTGTAAACAAAACCTACTTTTTTAATTATCGAATTAGTAGATTGTTGGATGTTTAAATGAAAAATATCCAATGGTCTTTTTTTAAGTGTCAATAGATCGAAGGTTGAGATTCTCTGGACAATATGAATTTCATATTCTAACTTAAGGAGAGTGGGCTCGACAATTTAGCCGGTTTAATTTAAGTTACCAATTACCATATTCCACATGTACCATTTTTCAAGTGCCTGAGTGTTAAGTGTACTATGTAACTCTTCTTTTCTCTCCCAAAACTCGAGGCCCGGCCGTCCTCTTCCTTCTCTCCAGAGGAGGAACATGCAATAATTTAAAACAGTAGGGATGTATGAAAATGAAACGGAGACTCTACAATTATTACAATAAAATATGCCTATGGCTAGAGACTAGAGCGCTCATTCCCAGTACATTCCATTTTCCATCCATCACCACCGAAGTCATGGGACCAGAAACACATGATCTGGGCCGTCCAATTATGAACTCCACCTTTGAACGGCTAAAGGATCCAAATTGCACCGTTGGGACAATCTTCCAACTGATGGCTCAAAAAGTATATTTGAAATTGGCAAACCTCCATCCATCAAATGGTTAAAGTGGTTCGATTGATGTGATTTTGAATTGGCGCATCCATACAGAGGCCCATTAGATTAGTGGTGTGAATTGCAGGATCGTGGTGTATATAGGTGTATCCATACAAGGCCTCAGGTGGACCCATGCATCTCTGACTCAAACAATGATCTGATTGACCTGATGTTGAATGGACCATGACCCCAAAATCATCTCAATGAGACAATTCTGACCGTTGGATGGGTTGCCTTCAAACAGAAATTAATAAGGAAGTACTACAACCGTCCATCAGGCTGTAATTCGGGCAGGTTGGGCTTGGGTTGCGTTGAAGTTCAAATCGAGCCGCCCAACCCAACCTCAAGAGGAGTTCGCCTGTGACCCTACCCAAAAATATAAATTTTCCAATCTGAAGGCAATTCAGTAGGGAGCGGATTAGGTTAGACCACCACCCCACCCAAGACGGTGTGGCCCTTACAGTGGGGCCTGCCTTGATGTACATATTCTGTATCCAAGCCGTCCGGCTGTTTTTCCATATCATTTTAGGCCATCATCCCAAAAATGAAGCAGATTCAATTACCAAGTGGACCATACCATAGGAACAGTGGTGATTGAACCCTACCATTAAAAACTTCTTTAAGGCGCACCTTAATGTTTCTGCAGTGTTTATTCTCCATCCAATCTGTTGATAATGTTACATGAGCCTAGATGAAGGGTAAAACAAAAAAACAAAAAACAAAAAACAAATATCAACTTAATCCAAAACTTGTGGCCTATTAATGGTCAATCACCTCTTTCCTATGGTACGGTCCACCTGATAATTGGATCAGCTTTATTTCAATTATCAGCTTTATTTTTTAGGTAAGCCCTAAAATGATTAGGAAAAATGGATGGACTGTGTGGATGCAGAATGGATGTCTCACCTAATCCACTCCCTATTCGGTAAGGTTGTCTTGGATTAAAACCTGCAACTAATAAATTAATACATCAAATTAAATAAAAACTATCAAAAAATGAATTCTTATTAATATAATAGTAGTAAAATAAAGTCTATAATCACTATTATAAACTAACACATAAAATCACACAGAAACTATCAAATAATGGATTTCTATTAATATAATAATAGTAAAATAAAGTCTACAATCATTTTCCGCAAACAGAGAAAATTAAATAACCTCATAAAGAATGAACTGTTGTTATAAAATCAAGGGAGAATATTCCAACTTAGGGGTTGCAATCTCAGGTTAGTAAGATCAAGACTATCTACCCCGAGCCCAACCCAGTCTCAATAGGACCCAACTTGAGACCCGGCAAGAATTTCAATGTGCCAACAAGATTTTCTCTATGCGTAACCCTAAAGCACTGAACCCGACTCAATTACATGTGACTTGACCCAAGCTTGGATTGGGTCAACCGGCTTGTGGTTGACCCTAACCTCATTTGTAGCCCTATAATACAATGCAATATAGACCGTTCTAATCATGAACTCTATTTTTCATGCAAGATTTATATATCATGTATGATGGTCATGGCATAAATGCGTAAGTACTGCATATAAAATTGGATTCCGAGCTGGATGGGTTGCTTAAGGCCTCAACCCAACTTGGGGTGAGTCGAGGATTTTAAGCCCAATCCCAACCAAACCAAATTGAGTTACACCATGCAATTTCTTGTCTATACGGGCTAAGTTATTTTTTTAACTTATATTAAGTAAGTAAATTACTTTTTTCACTTAAATTAATTTAATAATCACAATTGTAAAAGTAACTTATAACTAAAAGCTACTTATAAGGGTTTTTTTAAAAAAAAACCTTTTTAACTAGCGAGTGCGCCTAAGGAGTCTCTCTCTCATAGTACATATCAAAGGAGGCCCCACATGGTTTACGTGGTTTACATTAGAAGTGGAGCTCACACGGTGGACCCTACATGATGGATGACATTATATTAATGTGGGCCTACACATGGATTGTCCCCATCAAAGGTCGACCTATAATGATAAAAGGCAAGGCCAATATCCAAAGCGTGTTTGATATGATGGACGACCCACTTCAAAGGTATGGCCTACATGATGTATGATCCACATCAAAGGTGGGCTCCCCATGATGGGCAATGGACATTGAAGTTGGGCTGCACATGATGGATAGCCCATATTGAGGTGGGCCCATATATGGATGATTCACATCAAAGGCTAACCCCTAATGATGGACGACTCACATCCAAGGTGAGCCCCACAGCCCACATGGAGGGTAAGGCACACATGATGAATACTCCATATCAAAGTTAGGCTCCACATGATGGACAATTAATAATGGCAGGCCTCATGATGGATGATCCACATCAACATGGACAATCCACCTCAAAGGTCCGCACTAATGATGAGTGGCCCATATCCAAGGCGGGCTCCGCATGATGGACGACCTACATCAGAGGTGGGGCCCACATGATGGCTGGTGGATATTAAAGGTGGGCCTCACATTATGGACAATAATATTGATAGTGGACCCCACATGATGGATGACTAACATCAAAGACGAGTCTTACGGTGCACATAAAAGGTCAGTCCCTGATGATGAATGGCCTGCATCCAAGGTGGGCCTCACATGATGGACAGTCTACATCAAAGGTGGGGCCCACACAATCAACAGTCCACATCAAAGGTTGGCCCCAGACGATGGATGTAAAGGGGACCAAACAGACTTAAGGAATAATTAAGTGATGTTGGAAGTCATACGTGCTTTTCTTTCTACCTTTTGGTTGTGGTTGATAAGCAGGTTGTTTACCAAACATTCTTATCTACTTAATAAGCAAAAACCAAGATAAGTTACTTATGACAGAAGTAGCTTAAGTTAAGAGCCAAGCAGGCCCTAAATGGGCATTCCAACAGCAGAATGCCGAGCGTATGTAGTCATGTGAGATGTACCAAAAGCTACGCAGCCCACCTACTAACATGACACACTTGTACAAGATTCAACTCAGTCATCTTGAATATCTTAAACATAAAGCAGGGACAGAAAATCAGTTAATGAGATTAAACATGGGCCGTTGGTTAGTTTCTTTCAAACAACTACTTTGTACCTGCCCGGCCCACCTACCGAACAGACCAATCTGATCATTTACCACTGAAGTTACACTGAGACCATTAGTGAAAGCGAGTTCATGGGCTGGGCTTCTGTACTTTTAGCCAACCCAATCACGACCCATTCTGGAATTTTCAGGACTGAGCCAAGCCATCAGGATTACTAGGGAGCCTGAGCACAGATGAGAGTGGACCAGGCCCGAGGGCTAGCATCTTCAGACGCATGTATATTGCTGGTGTGGCCCACCTGATTTTTGGGCTTCTATTCATTCTTCTAGATGGGATTTTATCAATGGATTTCATCGCACGGAAAAAAAACAGGGCAAGCCCAAAGGAGCGGACCTTGTGGACATGAGCACTACATCAAGATGGCACTCACACAGAATTATAGCATAAAGTAATTGTACATGAACTTTGCCTCGATTGTCTGATTTAGGACATAATAGATGGACGGCCAGACATTACACTCATGCTCAGGTGGGCTCCACTACTCATCAGATGGCCCACATGTCGACTGTGGACATTAGGCATTTTTCTTCCTCAAAATTGATCTTGAAAATCTGCCAGTGGGGATTCCTCGTTCACAAATGGTTGATTGTAAGCATGGCTTTAAGACACAGAGAGAGTTAGACAATTCACTCCTGACTTGAGCGAGTCCCAACTTGACATTAGAGTGAGGGAATGAACCCAAGTTGCCTAGTCTTCTAACCAGTCCTGGATTTGGAAGTAAACAGACCGGACAGGCCCAGTTGAGTTTTGGTTGAACTCGGGCCATGGTCGTGGAAGACATTTCTCACACGTCCTAAGACATGGCTAACATTCGTGTGGCCTATACCTGTTTTTCTCAGGTAAAAGACCAGTCTGTTTGCTTCATATTGCCTTTTTTCTGGGACAATGAAAGAGTCTTTGATAATGCCAGAGTACACAGGAACTTGCATTTGTACATGTGGAATACACGCAAAAAATTCATCCAGACGAGAAGGATTGGATTAATCCAGATATCATATCATCAAGTCCAGATACACCAGGATTTCTCATGGATTTTGAAATCCGCTATATCCATGGACCCCCACTGTTTCCTCTGGTGTGGTCCACTTGAGCTTTAGATCTGCCTCATTTTGGAATGAGCTCCCAAAATGAATGGATGGTGGATAAAGCACATGGTAGGGCCCACAGAGCTTTTCCAGTACTGGAGGGGTCACTACCGGATCCGAATCCGAATCTGAGTCCAATTTTCAGGCCCTTGGGTCCTGCCAATTGGGCCCAGAGTGCAGTGGGCCTATGGATAAAGTATCACAAAGGACATGTACATAATGCATGCGACACTATTCCCACATGCACGAGATCCAAGTCATCCGTGTATGTCGTGGCATGAAAATCAGGAAATCAGGACGGAAACGATTGTCCAATCTATGAACCTTTTGGGGCACACCCATCAAATAGTGTCCAGGGATACAGTGGGCCCAGAGACATGCATCATGCATGCAAAACTACTCCCCACATGTTCATAAGAACATGTTCTGGCATGAAAATGAGAAACAAGTGTGCCATGTCAGTGTGCACGAACAAAGACAACAAGGACACCACATTTCTACATATTCATATTGGTATTTTCAGGACAATGATATAGACTGTCACAGCACTGTGATCACAGTGACAACATATCAGATCAAGCACATAACACTGCACCATTTTCTTCAAGTCATGTAAAATGCATGGTATGCACCCAAACTGAAATTTTGGACACATTGTACTTGTAAAGACGTGAAAATGAGTGGAGAGCTTTTACTTACAGCATTGCAAACTAATGGCTCGATTTACAAGTAAAAGGTTGAGCGAAGATCTACCTTTGGGTCAGCCGGCTGCTTTCACATGTCGCGGGAGGCCTTGATCAATCCTGCCAATGCAGGAAAAAATATATATAAACAACAGAGAAATGTATTAGCCCTACTAAGGAGATTGGCGCAAAGAGGATTGAAGGGGATCTTAGGAGCACACATGCAAAAGTAGGCATGTGTGAGAGATCTGGATGGTTCATCCAACATGGCCCACTGTAGCCATAGAAAAGAAAAATAAGCCAGTTCATTCCTTGGATTGGATATAAGAGTATGCTGAACATGACTGCCCATCTATTTTCTTCTAATTATCCATTATCTCACACACACTCCAGTTCAGCTGGTGAATGTGACAGCCTGATATTAGGCGTGGAATGCTCACGACCGGCTACCCTCAATCAATGGTGCAGATCATGCACATGTTTCCCTGTTGGCATGTGTGACACAAAGATCATGGATTTAAGGCAGCAACTCGAACCGATTAATCTGGTCTCAAGTTGCATCTCAGCTGAATCCTGGGTGAATCGCCCCAACTCAGTAGAGTCGGGTGATTCATCTGGTTGACTAATGGGGTCAAACCGGATCAGGTCGGACCAAGCCCAAGCCAACTAGAATGAGTCACATGGGACTCAGCCGAGTCTTAACACCATGCTGAAGATCCTCTTCAATCTTCATATGAATAGGCCACACATTTGTTTCCTTTAAGCACTACAAAAAAAGCAGCCAACCCCCAAGTAACTGGAGAAATGAATCTAACCATCAGTCTGTTATTAGAAGGGCGGACTATCATCGTGATGATTCATGGCCTTGGCATGTCCATGGACAGCCTCAAATGACTGTGCACAAGCACTTGCGAACCCCGTCATGGCCCGGAAGATGTTGGGGAGCCCTGTCTGTAGATTGTTCAGCGTCATGGCCCGGCTAACCTGAACAGAGTTTGTGTACTTGGACTTCTCTTCCTCCACCCTCTTCTTGAAGGCATCTGTTTTCGCACGCTTGATCACCAACGGATGGTTCATGCTGAGGCTTGAAGCATTTATAATCGAACTCTCATTGAAATCCTTCTCTTTCTTGTTTAGCGATTTCAATTCCTTCTCCAACCTTTTCTCGAGATGGTTGTACTTCTTCTGCAGCTTGCGTTCTTCTGCATGCTGTAAGATTATGGAGTGGATGACAGACGCGAAGCTCTTGATGGCCTCAGAAGCTACCTGTTAAGAGTTTGAGAAAATCCAACATAAGCATGTCCCGCATGGTGATTAGTGGTATGAGGTGTTGTTTGATGCTCGATGAAAAGCAATGTTGTCAAATTGCAAATGCGATCGCACACAATCAGCATATGCGCTGTATGCTCGATGAAAAGCAATGTTGTCAAATTGCAAATGCGATCGCACACAATCAGCATATGCTGTTCGCATATGCAATCGCATATTTATTTTCTTTTTTGAAAAAAAGAATCTTAAAAAAATCTAAAAATTAGTTGCCCAAGTGATTGGATAACTTATTTTACTTATTTCATTGTAGTTTTGAGTATTTCATTAGGTTATATATTTAATTACTTGTATTATATTTACATAAATTTTAACAAAACAATCAACAAACTACATTAAGAGAGAATTAATTATTAAAAACTTCGAACATAGAAATTTTATTGATAAATGGAAACAACTTACAAGAGTTACAAGTCTTGTAGAGAGAAAGAGAGAGAGAGAGAGAGAGAGAGAGAGAGAGAGAGAGAGAGAGAGAGAGAGAGAGAGTATAAGCAAAGGTGGCAGAATTTGCAAAAAGAAAAAATTATCAATGGTCATATTTTTTACCATTGAGCCATTATGCAATCGCATATGCAGTATACAATCGCATATAAAAGTATGCCACAGCATAATTGCCATGGCCGCATATTCCATGGCATATGTGATTTGTTCCATGATACGCAAACATGCAATCACATATGCGCATAAGTGATCGCATTTGACAACATGGAATTCAAAATAAATGATATCTTGTTGGTACAGGTGGGGCCCACCATTCAGGAAACTGATCCATTACCCATCATTGTATTGGTCATACCCTGATATATTCCCTGTCAAACGATACTAATCATCCAATGACAATGGGAGTACAACCAATTATCCACATCTACGGGGTACCCCACCAGACAGTAGGATCATCAGAGGGGGCAGATTTTGGGGACATCTCCATGGGTTCCACTACGTACAATATGAAAGATTTAGAGAGCCAAAAGTTGGGCCCCATAAGAACAGTTCCTTGGGTTGGGCAGATGCTCAATCAAAGATTGTATATTTCGACGGTATGTATGTCTTCTCATTGAAGAAAATCTTCAGATGGACAGCAATCAGATGATTCAACATTCCTAGTTTCTACTATCAAGCTACGTCTTAATGTTTTGTCTTTTAAACTAATTCTGACCTGCCATGATTGAGGTTTATGTCTTGTACTATCCATGATGGGTCACGTGGCTGCATGTTTGGGGCCACCCACATGGTGGACCCCCCACTGGATATGCAAATGCACAAATATTACAACCATCAGATGAATCCTCTAAACACAAAAGGATGGCCAAAAAAAATGGTTGGATGGTCCGTATTTGACAGACAAAGCCAGGTGACAGATCATCCCAGCAATCTATCGTTGTACAGGTGACTGTCCAGATTAGGTCTGACTGGATGGATGATCAGGATCATCTGACGATAGGAGCCATGTGGGCCCTGTCACAAACAGAACTTAAGGGCCAAGGAGATGAATTCCTCTTAACATTTTTCTCCTCCAAATGCAAGTATGACAGATCGCTTGAACATTCACATTTCGTGCAATAACAATGTGGATGTGTTTCTGTACAAGGTGTCTCAGGAACAAAAACAATGCTTATAGAAAAGCATATGTCAATGAGAACTATGAGAATGAATTCACTCAAGTGCACTTTGTAAGTGTATTCTCGCCTCAGACATGGAAACGAGGTACACATGTGCGAAATAAGAGCCACTCATCAGGTGATCCGACGTGCAGATGCCAAAAATAGACTCATCTAATCATCAGCTGGGACACATTTGGACATGCCGTTGGTCAATTTCTCTTAGCCATTTGTTTGTCTTCTGCACACATGGCCCACCTGATGATCATATCGGCCTGAGTTTTGGGACATCCATCTGCACAGCAGGGATGCCTGATGATGAGTGGCTGCAACTCACACATCTACATCGCTCCCACATGCAAGCCGGGTGTGTTTAGGAAGTGCACTTGAGCAAGTTCATTTGTTGAGTCTCTTTACAAAATACAAGACATCGAGTATGGATTTGTGGTATGAAGAAATGGCATGGGTATGCTATGGATGTTATTGCGACTTCTACACAGCCAGTGTTTGGATGCTCATTGTGATTTGAACTGCGACAATGGTCGGGCAATCAAAAAAGGATATCCCTGGAGATGCATGGAGATGCATAACGAGGGACTGGTCGCTAAATAGCAATTTGGATCGTTCAAAATCCAACTTGAAAGGAATGCAATGAACTGCAATTGGGGGTGGGTCATCATTAAGAACTAAAATGGCCCCACCTCCATTTGATCAATTCCTTTGTATTTGGTTTAGGGTAACGTTTGGTTGCACCAAATATCATGAAATTTCATGATATTTTGCACCATATTAGATAATTAGACTAATTAATCATGAAACCTCATGATATTTGTTGCACCCAAATGCACCCTTAAGTATTGCAATTCAGTTCAACGGATGCAATTTCATGATTAATCCAGAGACAACTTCCCATCCTTTATACTGAGGTATCAGACATGCATGAAATGCAGATATGTTGACTATGTTGAAGTAGACAGATATCATGATATGGGTGGCTGAGTACCTTGTCAGGCAATCTCTCGAGGCTGAGATGCCATTCTTCGTAGAAGGCATGGCCCCCAGATGAGGGATCGATTGGCTGGTTATCGGAAAGGCAGTCAGTTAGTGCGACCCACTGGTTGAGAGAGCGTACAAAATCACGTTGAGATTTGAGGAGGCTGCACAAGGCATTGTACCAAGCATTGACCTCAGCCTCAAGCTGGGCCGTTGCCTGGCGATGGTAGTCACTTGTGGGGTCCGGGCTTAGATGGTTGTTGAGATGATTCAACTGCAGCGCAATGTGGTTCTGAACTTGATGGCACTCAAACATTGTTCGCCACATCTGCATAAGCCTGTAAAAGGAAAACAAACAAACAAAAAAAAAAAAAAAAAAGGAATCTGAGAGAAAAGGCAGAGCAATAACAAGAATCCGACATTGTTGGTATCAACATCCATTTTGGAGGTTGCTTGGTCCAGCATTAAAGGCCCATGGTCTTCAATGGCCCACAAATCTCCTGATGACATAATCCTAACCTTCCATCCTTGGCCTGCAGATAGACAGCTGAGAAAATACAGCAATGGTCATGGCTAGGAATCCAGTAGAGTTAGGAGCAGAGGTACCGTATAAATGCTCAGTCCAAGAGATAGTACAGAACTTTTGGATTTCCAGTTTTTATGAGGGGGCCATGGTTTCAATGATCCATAAGTGTTGATACGATGGGGATTATAGTGGATGACCCATGCACCAAAGTTTCCTACGATTAGAAGATCCTAGCTGTAGAACACTTGGCCTTTTATTTACTGAAGGGAAAGCATTGCTGTATTTTCTTTCTCAACCGTTTCTTTGTTGGCCACATATTCAAAGGTTGAGGATTTTTTTCATCTAGGAGATTTTTGGTGAAATGGACCATCTATCGTGAGGCCCAAAACATGCACAATGGATGCCACTTGTACAAACCAAAAACCTAAATGGTACCGTGCAATCTCTAGGCTCAAACAATATATGATAGGAAATTTTTAGAGAAAGGTCCATCCAAGGTGGGGGCCATCAGATCAATGGTCTAGATCGCTAAGCCATGGGCTCCTCCAACATCATATTATTAGCTACCAAGAAGCCATTTATCTTTCGCAATGTGAGAATTCAAAACAGGTGTGGCGCTCTGTGCAGATGATTCTTGCAACTATAACTTTAGGTTTGTCTTCTTCTTCATCTTTCTTTATGAATAGGTTCCAGTCTTGTACAGAAAATTGAGAACTATTAAGTGAATAGACAAGAACGCAATCCATAAGGACATTAGTGGGCAGGGCTCAGGCAAAGAAAAATCAAAATCTTTATTAGGCCCAACACAAACCAGTTCAAAATCCGGTCTGTGTAAGAATTCTATAAGTGGCCCTTATTGATCAACAGTTTGGATTGTCTCAAGTGTTGGATAGTGTGATTGGGAGTACCAATGGACCCCACTCAGTTGTGATTAATCTAAAATCATGCAAGGGGTTGTGCGTGACAACTTTGTCGCACAGTGTTCTAGTTGGACTAGGATTACCAAATTCGTGTGGACCTTAGCGAGAGGAGTTTTGATGGGTTTCAAACTCCTCGACCCTCTAGATTATATAAACAGGGCTAGGTCCCCAATCCTACATACAACAGAAGCTTCCATTCCCATCCCGTTGCTTCTCTAAGGGTGTAAGGTGAGGAAGACTGTGGCATCAAGCTTATAGCGATGGTGTCCCAATCAGGTACACTATTTAGTTTATTTGATCTCCATATTTGATGCATAGCATGGTCCTTTGCAATTCTGCATACAGTTTACAGTCTGAACTAATCATGTCTAGCCCATTGATAGCTTTGTGTTTATACCATAGGCTTAGAACTTGCAAACTCAACTGAAAAGTCTGTTGAGTCAAGTAACTTGATCAAGTCTTTCCCAATCTTCAATGCCAAGACTTGCTGATATTTAATATTTAAAATTAATAAGCACTGTTGAGTCTTGGCTAATCGATTTTGTTTGGTTTCAAAGAGTTCTTTTGAGTCATGACCAAAAGAACAAGATATTCGAACATGTTTAAGATAATTGGTTAAGACTGCAAAAATCACATGGTCCTCATCAGTGTTTTAAATATCGACGACAGCGGCCAATATATCCCACGATATATCTTGTATCCCACCAATGTGATACGAAACACACAGGTAGTGCGATATATACCAAATGTTCGATCTGGTGAGCATTTTCAAATTTTGATCCTTTATTTTCTGTAAATAATGTTAAATTAGTGTCAATTTATAACAAATCCATGATTTTTCATGTTTTGCATGAAAAATCATGGATTGGGAGCTTCAATTTCGAGATTTGGAGGAGATGGGCTGAGTTGCGGAAAATTGAAAAAAAAATAAAATCAAAGTTTCCCAATTTCTCGCAAATCATTTATTATCTTTGTATCCAAACATCAAATCAAACATGTATGTAACCTAATCTAGTAATTCTTCTTTTGCTTTTGAATGTATTGCTTATGTTTCCACACGTCTTCTTACATATAAATATATGAATAGACATTGCATCAATTCAGTTAGACAACACATAAATTAGGACCCCATACAACGAACACTTCTATGTGTATTTGTTTTTTGTAATGTTTTGATTTATAAGTGTGTATTGATGTCTTTTTTAACAATCACCGAAAAATTCAACCAATTTCCCAATGTTTCCCCATGTTTCTAACAATAGCGATACGTTACAAGAGACAACCGATATATCCCATGCAATAATTGATACATATCCGTATCCCAAGAATGTGATACGTAACATGATACCGATATTTCAAACATGGGTCCTCATGCATCGGTGCATGTATGGATGTTGGTGCACCCAGTCTGTACAAGTGGAGCCCACGATTTCAGTGATACCAACTGCTGATAGGATTGGCCTCTCCATGGATGGGCAATTCTCTAAGAAACTCCTATATAGGAAGATCAAAGCCACCCAATCTCTAGCCTTTTTTTCCAGATTGTTGCTGTATTTTTTTCTTAATTGTCTATTGATCAATAGTTAGAATCAATCTTCCTATGCAGGAGATTTCTGGGGTATCCACCATCCACATCAGGACCAATCATATCAGACCATAGACCTCCTTCAACAAACTATTTGCATCAGGACCCTATATTTCTCCTCTACTCATGCACCATAGTCCTATAACTCTTCTAGATTATAGAAAATCAGATAGAGCAGAGGTTCACAAATGTTGCATAGAGGACTAGAAGCTAAAGTTACTTCAACAAAGACAACCTAGGAGGAAATCCACTCTGCCCAGGTGGACAATTTTCATCATCCCATGTGCTGTACACGAGGCACATGTGAGTAATGATCTGGTCCATTTACTCATCACCATGCTCATTAAATGGACCATAGACAAAAACTACAATGAAGGACAATCTAAACATGTTAAAATCGTAGTACAATTATCATCAACTGAATGGTTAGGACCGTCAGATTAATGTACATTTTGATCTATTATCCATTAATGGTGGTCCTCAATGTACGAACAGTTTAGATCATCATAAACATGCCATATGAACGGTATATCAAGTGGGTAGATAAATTTTTCATCCGCCCAAGCAGACTGGATCAACTCCCAGATAAGTAATATCTGTAATCTTACCCGAATGATAATTCCACCAGCTGAGGTTGCAACTCTTCATCCCTGAGTTTCAATATAGAAGAGCGAGTTCTATCTATTGACTCTTGTAAACTCATGATCTCGGTCTGTAAATTCTCTACACATGACCGGGTTCTCTCGACTTTCATCCATTCTTGATCCCTGGCTTCTTGTTTCTGCAATAATATGGTTTTCCTCTCAAGCCGACATTTAGTAATCTCTTCCTCCTGCAGCATATAATTTAAATATAAAATATATATATATATATATATAATAAAAAAAAAAAAAAAAACATGATAGCTCAATCCACTAATGTTCATAAAAGGCCATTACAGAGATACAGCATGAGTTACTGCCAGCAAATAGCAAACCGTATGCGTTAAAACCACTGTACAGTTATCTGATTTTATTGAAAAGAGAGGAATTATATGCCACATCGGCCTGATGAAGTGTACTCTCTACAACTGGAGCCTGCAGTTCAATGATCCAAACCATCGATCTGATCAGTTCCCACTGTGGATGGACGATGCATGAAATATCTCACAGATTGCAATATCCTGCCCAATTTCTGCCTCTTTCCCATCAAATGGGACCATTGATGCATTTTTATAAACTGGGTACTCCCAGGCAACCAAAAGAAGTGTCAGGATTATCCCATCAAAACAATTTTTGGGCCATGGTCTGTCCACATGGGTCCCACAACCACAAGGGTCCCTTTTTGCAGGAACTTGGGGACAGAATTGGAATCATATCCCTGGGCTGGGGAATGTATGATTTATCATCAAAAGATACATAATTGATCAAATACAAATATATATATATATATATATATAATCTGAAATTTTCTAAAATCACATAAATAGTGAATGAATATTACCAAAAGGCAAATGCATCGAAGCATATCACGTAAAATGCCCAGACTGCTATTTAAGACACAACATATGTTGATGAGAGACAGCTATTTAAGACAACATCTGTTGATGAGAGACTGCTATTTAAGACACAACATCTGTTGATGAGATTTCTTAAATCTGTGAAGCAACGGGGGTTTCGAGTAATCGAGGTACAGAGTCAATTGATTGAGAGAAACACGGATTAGACAGATTGGTCTCTGGACGGTTTTGGACAGGTTCGATCGATCGACCTTGGGGGTTCGAGCGATCAACAAAATTCGGAAAAATCACGTAAACTCTCCGGACACTTTTGAGCATGTTCGATTGATCGAACATGTTGGAGCTTGATTGATCGAGGGTTGCTCGATCGATGTCGATTGATCAATGCTTATATCGACGGGGCGAGCAATTTTGCGTGATTGCACAATTTGTTTCCCATTCTAGGTGTAACACTATATACATGGGGTGTAATTGCGGGATTAGGGTAAGAACAAGGAGGGCTAAATCGATTATAGGGTTTGGAAGGGAGAAAACAAGGGTTTTCGCATCTGTAAGTGATTTCATCTCTTGTACTTACGTTTTCATAGTAGATTAGCTTATCGCTTTTTGTCGTGGTTTTTTCCCGGAAGGGTTTTCCACGTAAAATCATGTGTTCCTGTGCATGCTTTGTTTGCGTTTATTTCTCGTCGTGTGATTCGAATTCGGGGTTTGCTTCCACAATTCTCCAATAAGTGGTATTGGAGAGATACGTTAGGATTCGAGATTGCATCTGAGACATGACGATGAAGGGATCTAACGTGAAGTATGAGACAAAGAAGTTCACCAGGAAAAAATAACTTTAAACTATGTAAAGTGAAGATGAGAAGCATTCTAGTTCAGCAAGGATTGTAACATGCACTCCTTCGTATAGTGAAACATACTGCGACTATGAGCGATGAAGAGTGGGAAGAACCGGATAAGAGGACGAAAACCCCGATCCAATTATGTTTGGTGGATGACGTCCTTTCTAATGTCCTTGATCAAAAGACTACCACAGGGCTTTGAACGAAGTTAGAAAGCTTGTAAATGACAAAATCTCTATCAAATCATTTGTATCTGAAGAAGCAATTTTATAATCTAAAGATGGCGGAAGGTCAGATCTTAATGAACACATTAACGCATTCAATCAACTACCTTGCAAGCTGATGAGTGTGGAGGTGAAGATCGACGAAGAAGACCAAGCCCTAATTATGTTGAATTCTCTTTCAGAGTTATATATGTGCCACGGTAAGGAGACCATTGATGTCGAAACTATTATGTCAGCCTTTCATTTGAAGCAATGGAGAAATAATGACAGTGGTGGGGGTTCCTCTACAGATGCGTTGGTAGCTAGGGGAAGAAATTCTGTGCAAGAGAAAGGAAATTCACGATCTAAGTCTAAGGGCAAAGGGAAGATGAAGTGTTGGAATTGTGGAAGGTTGAGACATATGAAAAAGGATTGTTGGAATCCTAAAGCCCAAAAAGCAGAGAAATCAAATGAATCGTCGAAGAAGGTCAATGCAGCAGAATTCAGTGAGGAGGCGGGTGGTTGCGACGTTTTGATCGCATCCAAATCCGAGTATCTCAACAATGATTGGATTTTATATTCAGGGGCTTCATACAACATGACCTCTCATCGGAATTGATTCACCAATTACAATAAGTACAATGGTGGCTAGGTGTTCATGGGCAATGACATTGCCTGTGAGGTTGTTGGTGTCAGATTGGTGCGCATCAAGATGTTTGATAGGATAGAGTGTATCCTAATGAATATGAGACTCGTTCATGATCTAAAGAAGAATCCGATATCTTTGGGAGCTCTCGAGGCACTTAGGTGTAAATTCACTAGTTTTAATCGTGTCCTAAAAGTTTCAAAAGGGACACTCATTGTAATGAAAGCGCAGCGGAGCTGTAATCTTTACAAGTTGATTAGAAATACCGTATTTGGTGTAGTTGCAACGTCTGTAGCAGAGTCCACATTGGCACGTTTGTGGCATACGTGCCTAAGCCACATGAGTAGCATAGCATGAAGGTACTGTCTGATCGTTATTTGATTCCTGCATTTAAAAGTGTTAATTTTAATATATGTGAGCATTGTATATATGATAAACAATCACGGTTATCTTTTAAATCTGGAAAACATGCAAGGGCTACTTGACTATGTGCATTTGAATGTATAGGGGCAATCACCTATAGTTTTTGGGGAGGATCTTCATTCTTTGTCACATTCATTGAGAATTTTTCCAGAAAGGTGTGGGTTTATTTTTTTAAAAATAAATTTGATATTTTCGTCACTTTCAAGATGTGTGCGGCAATGGTAAAAAAACAGTCAGGGCGGAAGGTACAAGTGTTGAGGACATACAATAGCGGAAAATTCACTTCAAAGGAATTCAATCAGTTTTGTAAAAATGAGAGGATCGTACAACATAACACAGTTGGCACACACCAGAGTAGAATGGTGTGATGGAACAAATGAATTGAATTCTCTTGGAGAAAGCCCGAAGCATGTTAAACAATGTTGCATTAGGCAAGGAGTTATGGACTGAAGCCATCAATACAGCTTGTTACTCAATGAATCGGTCTACGTCAACTGACTGTAAAATTTCAAAAGAAGTATTGAGTGGTCATGATGTAGACTACTCAAGGTTACGGGTATTTAGTTGTGATGCTTACTCTCATGTATCGTCAGTCGAGCAAGACAAGCTAGATAGAAGGGGGGAGAAGTGTACCTTTGTGGGCTATAGTGATGATGTGAAGGGATACAGACTATATGATCGTATCACACGAAAGATCACGATGAGCCGTGACGTCAGGTTTAATGAGGATTCATTGTTCCGCAAGTTTCACCTTCTTTGATTTCAACGTCAATTGCCAAGAAAGAAACGGTAAAATCAGTGGCACTTGATGTTGAAATCGAAGAAGGTGAGACGCAGCTAGAAGTCGAATCACGGGAAGAGGTACTGGAGTGGGTGGAGCAGTCACTTGTGAGGAAAAATCCACTGAGGGATCGTAAATTACCAATGAGACATAGAGATGACTCAAATGTTGCATTTGCTCTCATTATGGATGAAGGGAATCTGTCTACCTTCTAAGAAGCATTGAAAGATAAAGATGCTGAGAAGTGAATAAAGGAGATGCAAGACAAAGATGGTCTCTTTGCACAAGAATGAGACGTGAGAGTTGGTGGAGCTTCCCGTTGGGCATAAAGCGATCGGTTGTAAGTGGATCTATTAGAAGAAACAGGATAAATACAAGGCAAAATTGGTTGCGAAGGGGTATGCTCAGAAAAAAAGTATCGACTTCAATGAGATATTCGCACCGGTTGTCAAGCAGGTATCTATCAGATTTGTGTTAGCGTTGATTGCCTAATTCAATCTGAACTGAAACAAGTGGATGTAAAAACTACTTTCCTACATGAGGAATTAGAAGAGTGGATCTACATAAAGCAACCAAAAGGGTTCGAGCTACAGGGGTCAAAGAATAAGGCTTGCAGTTTAAGGAGGTCATTGTACAGTGTAAAATAGTCACATAGGTAAGAAATTTAATACTTTCATGGTGATTCCGCGGTCTACCAGAAGTGAATATGATCATTTTGTCTACTTCAAGACACCGAGCGATGGAGAATTCATTGTACTAATATTATATGTTGATAAGATACTTATTGCCAGTTATAGCATGTCTGAGATCAATATATTGAAGACATTTAAAATGAAAGATCTAGGGGCTGCAAAGAGGATTCTCGGCATTGATATAAACAGAGATAGAGAGAGGAGCAGGTTACAGTTATCTCAGGCATTATACCTTGAGAAGGTGTTAGTGAAGTTTAGAATAAAAAAGGCTAAACCGGCTAGCACACCCTATGCTACTCACTTTCGGCTTTCTTTGAAGCAATGCTTATTACAGATAAAGAAAAACAATTTATATCTTGTGTGCCCTATTCAAGCACAGTTGGCAATTTAATGTATGTCATGATCTATACAAGACCAGATATTTCTCATACAATCGGTGTTGTGAGCATATTCATGCCAAAGCCCGACAAGCAACATTGAGAGGAAGTGAAATGGTTACTTCGATATCTATGAGGTACAGCGGACTACGCCTTGACATTTGAAAATTCAGAAGGAAAACTTGTAAGCTATGTTAAGTCGGACTACGCAGGGAATGTGAACAATATAATGTCGACTTCTGGTTACTCGTTCGTACTAATGGGTAGAGCGATCAATTGGATGTTGGAGCTTTGATTTGTGGTTGCTCTTTGCACAACCGAAGCTGAGTATATGGCAATGATGGAGGCATTCAAGGTAAGTACTTGGTTGAGAGGAATGATGAATGAATTGGGGCTTCAGTGGGAGGTCATGCGGATTAATTGCGACAGCAAAAGAGCGATCAATTTGGTAAAGAATTCGGTATATCATTCTCGTACTAAAGGTATTGATGTTCGTCATCATTGTATCCGACAGGTGCTTGAGAAAGGCAGTGTTACTTTTGAAAAAAATCACACGAGCGTGAATCCGGCGGATATGCTTATAAAGGTGGTTCCTACAAGAAGTTCAAATTTTCTTCAACTTCTCTAGGTCTAGCAAAGGTTTGATGAATACAGAATGTGCATGAAAAGCAATGACAACGTGATTACTATGATGGAGATGATTAGAGGTGAAGCTTGGAGTTGTGGTTCATGATGATTGAAGTCATGGTGGAAATTGTTGATGAGATGTCTTAAATCTATTTAGTAACAAGGGTTGCAAGCGATCGAGGGACAGTCGATCGATCAAGAGAAACTCGAATTAGATAGATTGGTCTCTGGACAGTTTTGGACATGTTCGATCAATCAACCTCAGGGGTTCGAGCGATCGACAAAATCCAAAAAATTCATGTAAACTCTCTGGACACTTTTGAGCATGTTCGATTAATCGAACATGTTGGGGCTCGATCAATCGAGGGTTGCTCGATCGATGTCGATCAATCAATACTTAGATCGAGGACAAGCACAATTTTGCATAATTGTGCAATTTTTTTTCCTATTCTAGGTGTAACATTATATATATATATATATATATATATAGGTGTAATTGCGGGATTAGGGTGAGAACAAGGAAGGCTAAATCGATTCTAGGGTTTGGAATGGAGAAAAGAAGGGTTTTCACATCTGTAAGTGATTTTATCTCTTGTACTTTCGTTTTCACAGTGAATTAGCTTGTCGCTTTGTGCTGTGGTTTTTCCCATAATGGTTTTCCATGTAAAATCGTGTGTTCCTATGCATACTTTGTTTGTGTTTGTTTATCGTTGTGTGATTCGAATTCGAGATTTGCTTCTGCGGTTCCCCAGCAACATCCTCACTAAACAAACATGAAATATCATCATAAAAAAACAATCATGGGCTATTTCCATGGAAACAATTTATCTATCAATGAAACCACAAAAAGGGGAATGATATGATCCTCAAGCTGAGGATATGAACATCTAAGCAATGGTCTAGTACAAATTCTTCTTGCCTTACTCTTGTGCAAATTCCAGTGTGGCCCAGATAGGCCAACCATGATCACCAACATCCATTGGATAGGAGAGTTCCATTGTGGACTAGACATGGCCAGCCACCATGATCGGATGATGAAAGCCATCTAACGATGTGTTGCATAGCAAAGGGTAAAAAAGGCCATATTGACCAATGAGAGTAAAATGGTCATGCCATCTATGCTACCAGATAGTTCAAAACATGTAAGTTGTCCGCATCCCACCGAGTTTGGTACTCAATTTCACGTGTAAAATTCGAATGCACACCACATCCTTGGATTATTTACGTTGTACCTAGATATCATTAGCATCCACTAAGTGGGCACATGAGTAATTGGATGGCTGTGATCGACCAATCAGGTTGATTTTAGGTCCCATGAATAATCCACAATGGACCCTTAATTGAATAGTTGTGATCATCTGATCAGGGTGATTTTAATGTTAGGATTTGTGGAACCTGATCATCAGAGATGTATTGTTCCTCTAGCCAACTCTGGTAATTTCACACGGTGTTTTATGTAAACCCCATTTCATTTTGGGGTAATATATATTCTGTTATAAGAAAGAGAGAGAGTGGATTGTATTGAGAGCTGCTTCTTCGTTTTGCCTTTGAACAAAGTGGATCGGTGTGAATCCTTGGACATACCGAAAGGGAACCATGTAAATCTTTGTGTTGTGGTTTGCATCTTCTTTTCTTTTATTTTCTTTTGATTTCGATATTGTTGTGTGTGGTCAAAAAGAGACCCTTCTCCCAACATTCAAGGCCATGTGTAATCCACAGTGGACCCCTCCTATCGCCTATCAGAGTCCAATGTGATTGTAAGTGGGTTCACCCGAGTCCCACAGAGTAGTTGGCACCATAATAAGATAAGAAGAATTCATGCTGGATCATTGCTCATGAACATTCTAGTAAGTCATGTCTCCAATCACAATTAGGGCCCGTGGTTCAGTGATCCAGCCATTGGTCTCAGGCGGCAACTGGAATATGTAAAAAATAATTCCCTGATTAGAAGATCTTAACCTGATGCAGAGTTGGTCACGGACAATTTCATGGCCAAGATGGACCAAAAAAGACCCGATCAGAGACAGAAGTGATCCGGACCGTCAGAACCTTAAAACGGGCATATCTCGCAAATTGGAATGAGTTAGCCGACATGTCATAGATGATTTTAGGTAGGAGAAGCTACTTTAGCCAACCAACCCTGCTATGCCGGGTTGCCCACGCCGAATTTGCGAGATTCTATCAAATCAACAGTCAAAATTCCAGTTTATTTTCATTTTAACTATTTTCAGTAAGTTTTAGTTTGAATGTAACTCTTCATCCGTTGAGCTTTAGGAGTTGTGTCCAACACGAGAAGTGCTTAGAAAAATTAGGAGAACAACATGGTTAAGCCAAATAGGACACTTACTATTTTTGGCCGAAAACCATGAGGTCTAGCAGAAATCATGACCGTCTATAAATAGTAAGTCACGATTTTAGGGAGTTTTAGTTGTAGTTTGATTCTGAAACTTCGCCCTAGGGTTCAAAACATTATTTAAAGGGTTGTAAACTCGTTTTTGAGTATCAAGCAATTATTTTGGAATTTCTAGAAATTATTTTTTGTTTTCTTTGCCTCGTGAATTTAAGGTATCTTTGTGAGGAGTATAGAGAAGCTCCGTGGATTCAGAGTACTTATCCCTCTGAGGAAGACGATGCTCGACCTCATCACGTCCTTCCCTGTGTCATAACCCCACCAGTCCTGGGCTTTCTTTCTCGTTGAGTTGACCGGGTACCATTGTTGTATCTCTCCTCAGCCATCTATTTGCATTTTGCAGGTCAGAAAATGAAAGTTTACTGTTGTCCTAACAGGAGATTTTATCGGCATGGTCCACCCATGGTGGGGCATAACATATCAATGATTCAAAATTTTGAATCGCTGATGACAGAACCATAGGCCCCACTTATCCAAGCTAAAAACCCACATACACCAAAAGCGCCAGTAGATTTAGCCATTCCTTACTAACTATTTCTCACAGTGGTGGTATAGTTACCTTAACTTCCGCATAGAGCCTTTGCTCCTCAGCATAAAGCTTGTCCAGTGTAGCGCAAAGACCACCAGGCTTGCTGGCATCACTGTTACCATGAAAGGCAGGAGCTTCTCTGCTGGACTGAAGAGATTTGGAAGACCAACTCCAAGACAAGGCACTGAAGACCTTTGCAGACTTGCAGCTGTTCTCTGTAAATGGAACACGACTGTATCAGAAGAGTAGAAAACATAACGACTAGCTTGAAATAAGGGTGCCTACAATGGTGCATGCACTTCACGGAATTGCATGAAAGTGCAAACGAAAATGTCGTCTGTAAACGTAGCACTTGTGTATGGTGGTCCTGGACTGTTGATTTGGTGACCACCATGCAGATGGGAGTAAACCGAGAGGCAAGGTGAACGGTCCGTGGCGGTCATCCAATCAACAGTCTGAAAAGGGGGTGGTTAATGGAAAAAAGAGAAATGAACTATGTTAAACAGGCAAAACTCATAGCAATTGGATTGTCAGAGTTACCCAATTACTACTACGTTAACAGGCCAATCGCCTCTGCACATGGGGGCCCAGTCCTAATCACCACACATGTTTGTCACACGTATGGTGGGGATGGCACTTCACAAAACTTCCATTGGGTGTTGTTTCCTAATAGAATATCCCTTTGAAATAATAATAAAAGGACCAAACATATCCAAGACACAGTAAATGGATAGGGAGCTCCCTTGATGAAACTACGGGATGCAGCATTATTAGTTTATAAAGAAAGCAATTCCCTTAGTCCAATGAGTATTTACATGGTGTAAAAGATATGTAAGCCTACTCGTGCATGTTCCATGATAGCAATGATCAACTGGATGATTTCAGGAAGGTGGATGCTGATCGGAGTTGCTATGCAAGCTTTATGATTAAATAGGAGGACCTCAAATTCAATGATCTATGCTTCTCAAAAACAAATGTTGGCATAAGGCTCATTTATATCAACTGTGTTTGAGGCCCACAACATGACCCAGCCATGATGGGCTGTCTTGCTGCATGGTCGGATGAGCATCCATATGGTGGTCACTACCATGGATGGCTAAGGGTACAACAAATCACCCACAAGCTTTGCTAAGCCCACACCCTTGCACAAGTCAGCTAATGCATGTGCCACCGCACATGCCAGCATGGCACGCCGATCTAGCATACAAGCTATTCATAGAAAGGTGCCAATATATAGATTTGCATAGCCCAAGAACCAGGTTGGTCCACCAATCAGGTGGGCTACAGTTAACCAAAAAAATGTAAGGTTGTTAAAAAAATTGGCCAAAGTTTTCTACTCCGTCCACTTATTCATCATGGCACACCTACTAAGTGGACCACCTTTATCTTTCAGCAAGTATCTATACGGTAAAGTCCACATGACGGATAGCTTGGATATTTCACCTGTGTGCCATGCTGGCATGTATGGTGGCGTGTGCAGTAGCTGACTTGTATGCGTGTGCAGACTTAGCAAAGCTCATCACCTACTAAGCATTCTTAGCTGCCCCATCGATGGTTAGAATCACTATGCAAATTTTAGTGAGTTCAACTAAGAAGTACCTCTTCTTCTTTTTTTGATGATGAGTTCAATAGAAAGATCTGAAATTCAGCAATCCATCCATCCATACAGGGAAATTTAGCAAGAGGTTATTTTATATCAATTGTGCTTAAGGCCCATCGATGGATGGAGCACATGAATGCATGGTTAGATGAGCATCCATCAAATGCTCCCTAATGTGGATTGCTAATGGTTCAACAAATCAAGGGTTGGACATTCTTAGCCGTCAAATTGATGGATATAGTCTTGAACTTGAAGGAGAATGCTACTTACAGAAACATATCTTCCATTACCAAACCCAAACGCCTGAGAAATCTAGGCCGTTCATCAGGACAGCCAGCCCTGGTGCAAAATTCAGGTTAGTCTACTCATCAGGTGGGCCACAGGTACCTTGAACATGATCCATGGAATAAATTTTCCTCCAACCTCCACACATGCCAACATGGCACATCTGTGAGAGATCTAGGCTGTTCAGCAGGTCAACCAGCCCTGGCCGAAAATTGAGGTCATTCTATTCATCAGGTGGGCCACACATATCTTTTCTCTAACCACCCATTTCTCAACAAACATGAGGAGCCCACCTGATGAAAAGCCCAGATCTTTCACATGTATTCTGCATTGGGCCATGTGGGCTCGGCAATTGCATTCGTGCATCTCCAACTAGCATCCCCCATGCTTAAAAGGTTTGGAGGTCATGCCTTGTTTTAGTATTTCTCCGGTGAAGTTTATGTTACTAAAATAAAAGAATATAAAGAACAACAACATAACAATGTACCAATTCTAAAAGGCAAGGAAAAGGGAATTACTCTTTGTTTCTCTGAAATGTCGAGGAAGATGAACTGCACAGTTAGCTTCAAAAATCACACCAATCTCCTTCACACCTGCAGAAGCTTTCAAGAAATACTCATCCAGCTCCTTAACAATCCCCACCAATGTCTTCTTACTCCTCCAAACAACCATGGCCACATCCGCTGTATCTTTTGTATTCCAGCTGACCATAGACGATCCATCATCTGTCAATTCTCTAACTGGGGACTTCTCAGGTAATATTGCTAATGCAGCACCAACTTCAGCCCCACCTTCCTTTTCTTCTTCGAATTCAGTATTGGTTTCTGCCCAATCTTCATCCTCCTCCTCATCTTCAGCTTGCTGACCATCTTCCATGTTCTTCTTCTTAGTTGATGGTGATGAAGACGGGCCAGCAAACGGGTCCCAGAATTCCCATGCGGAGCTTTGAACTGAAGGCGGCGGTGGTGGGGTGCTACAGGAGCTATCATCATCACATTCTTCTTGGTTGGGTTCTCCTTTCTGTTCATTGCTGATCCTCCGAACATCAGGACTAAAAGGCGGTGGGGGTGGAGGTGATGGAGGCAATGGAGGTGGCAGGGAGGGCTGCAATGCCAGGCCAAGTGGGGCAATTTCAAGCTCCAATGAGTCTACTTCAGTGAATTGCTTAAGGGTTATTCCCGTATTCCTCAAAGCTCGCAAATATGCAATTTGGGCAGCAGCAAATTCACGTCGAAAGCTTACTAACTGCTTCATCAGCTTCTTTCTCTCCTTGCATCTCCTTACAGCCTCCTCCTTATGGATCTTCGACACAATGCACCCCATTTTTTCAGGAAGATTCAAAGAACCAAGAGAAAAGAATCAAAACAACAAAGAAGAATTTCTTCTTCCCAGCCCAGCTTATACACTGAGCACCAGTGTAGATCCCAAGCTGAGCTCTAATTCCTTCATTTTCTTTCAGCCACAGCTGCCCTTCATATCAATCAAAGAAACCCAATAAACCCCTCTCTTCAACCTCATCCCATCTTCTCAGTGAAACAGTAAGGCAGAGCTTCTACTTCCTAGTTTGGATTATACGCTGATCAACGGTGTGAATCCTAAATGCAGATGTGTTCCTACACGGAGGAAACCCAATAAACCATTTTATTTAAACTTACTTGATCTTCTCAGAGCAACGGGAAAAAAGATCTTCCACTTCCTAGACTAGCTTATACACTGAACAGTGGGTGTAAATCCAAATGCAGCTATATTTTAATAAATCTTCAGTTGAAACTAACCATGAGACAAAAATAAAGAATCCAAACAAACCCTTTACCTCAACATTGCTCGATCCAATGAAATAAATCTTCAGTTGAAACTAACCATGAGACAAAAATAAAGAATCCAAACAAACCCTTTACCTCAACATTGCTCGATCCAATGAAACAACACAGAAGTGCTTCCATTTTATAGTCTAGCTTACAAATCAAGCGGCGAGAGGAAAAACCCAAATGCAGCTTCGTTTTTCTTACTTTCTTCAGCTCAAACAAAACCCAGGGAGCCGTTTCCTCTAAATCCAGCGATCTTCAACGATAGAGAATCTAAAAGAAATCCAACTGAAATTTCTACTTTCTAATCTATCTTAACAAAAAGGGAAAGGGAAAGGGAAAAAAAAAACAAATGCGGCTTCTCGATTTTACAGAGAACCCCAAAAATCAACAAAAGTCATGCAATCTTCACAGAATCAAAGAGAACCCAACTGAAATTTCCACTTTCTACTCTCACGAACCAAAAAACAAATGCAGCTCCATTTTCAAAAGTTCCTTCCACTAAACTCCTAGACAAAGGAACCCAAATCAACACAACAAATCCAATTCTGGGATAATCGAAGATAACCCAAATGAGATTTCTACTTTCTGGTCAATCTTACAAACTAAATATCCAAAAATAAAATAAAATCTCCCTTTTTATTTTTTTATTTTTTTCTTTTTCTTTTTCTTTTTTTGTCAGGTCTTAGAAGAGAACGGTAAAAAAATAAAAATAGAAACACCTTTCGAAACCGAATTTGAAACTGTCAAAGGATAGTTGATCTCTTTCTGCCGAAAAACAGACGTTAGAAACAGTCCAAACTACAGAGAGTGAGAGTAAGTGAGAGAGAGAGAGAGAGAGAGAGAGATACATATATATATTCTGCTTCTCTGTCTTCCTGCCTTTGAAAGAGAGAGCAAAAGAGAATATCAAAAACTCCACGAGCTGGTGCCATTACCAAACATGCGCATTTTAGCAGACGTGGTCGGAGAGAGTCTGTCGCCCCTGTTCGGAGAATCCGGTCATGTCTCTCTGATATCGAGCATCAGTTTTTTATGATGTCTTTACACACGTCGCTGCGCATATTAGCATTGCTAGACGCGTGTAAACAAGGACAGATGTGCACGATCGCAGCCGCTCATCAGGAGATCATTCCTGTAGTGGAAGATGTGTGGGGCCCACAGAGATGCTCCTTACAAATCCACTCCGTCCATCAGTTTTGCAAGACAACAATCATACTGAATTCTAAAAATCAGGAACTCATGTGAGCCATATCAAACGAAACAGCTGGAACGGAAACGTCCACCGTTGAAAACTCCCAGGAGCCGATCATGACGTTTATTTACTATCCAAACCGTTCATAGGGTTATTACCACTCAGATAAGCTGTGGGTTAAAATATCGTACGGATAAAAATCTTGTGGCCCCACAGTTTCCAATAGTGGACGTTCAATCCCAGATGTTTCATGAAGTAAGGCCCACCTAAGTTCTGGATCTTGCTGATTTTTAGCCACCTATGCTATTGTGGTCTTGCAAAACTTATGGACGGAGAGGATTTGTCACGGGCATCTCTGTGGGCCCCACACAGCTTCCGACTGCAGGAATCGAATATGCCATGTCATAAGAATAGGCTGATATGACCGTCGCGTGGACCACATTTCTATAAAAATAAATGAACGGTTGTAATTAATGTGCGTGGCCATACATTGCATCTAACAATGGCGGTCACCTAATGAGAGGCTGTGATCTGATACACTTAATCCTCCTTTCCAATTGTGGGACCCATCAGCAGGCGGCCCACTAGCATTTCTTGGAGGGCATTACACCGCAGCTACGAGCTGGGAGGCTCTTCAACCGTACACGTGTCCTTGATCCCAAGTCTCAGCAGCTCAAATAGTTGGATCCGACGTGGATTGTTGTTAGATCCACTTTTCGAAGCGGTAGACGTGGGAGCATCTAATGGACGGGATAGTCTGATCAATCCAGTCTTCAGCATGCAACTAATCTAAAGTGGGTCCCACTACATGGGAGGTTTGGATTTGATGTACTTGCCACGTGTACGGAAAGGAAGGCCCCGGCGTTGAAGTTGTCGGACGGTGCAGAGCCCCCCACTTGTCATTGGATCGCGGACTGTGCGGCTTAGGTGAAACACGGGAAACAGATTCGTGGGTGACGCCCTGACCATTAAGACTATCTCATTGTATATATTGTATATCCACACCGTTCATACGTTTATACAGATAATTTTATAGTATTTTACCAAACTGAAGTAGAAAAAAAATTTCAGCTGGACCACGATGCTATAAAACTGTGGAGATTGAACACTCACCATTAAAAACTTCCTACGGCCCACTGTAATGTGTTTGTCATCCAACCTGTTAATAATGTCACAAAAACCTGGATGAATTCAAAAAAATAAAAAGCATATTTACCCGAAGCTTTTGTGGCCCCCATAAGTTTTTAATGGTAGAAATCCAATCCTTAACCTGTGGTCCACATAAGACTGGATCTCCATTTTTTATTTTTTATCTTATCATAAAATAATGTGGAAAAACGGATGGACGGCGTGGATATACAAAAAATACATCTATGCGGGCCCCGCGTCAGGGACTTAGCTACTAAGCTTTCCCGTGCCTTACCTAACCCGCGGCCTCGAGGACTGCCGTGACCTGCTAAAAAAGGCCATGAAATACTGAGGAGATTTGCGCTGCAGAGGCTGAAGAACTGATTCGCGGCATACGTGTCAAGTTTGCAAAGCGTGGGCATGATCCAGGCCACTCATCAGGTTTTATGTAATGTGAACGTACGGAAAATTAAAATGAAAAAGCATAAGTCATCGTGTAGGGCGCACGTGCATATCTATTTTTGAACGGTGCATTATTCTCAGGAAGTTGTGGCCCACCTTGTGAGCGGACCCGTCTGATTTCCCAGCCAGAGAACGTTCGCGGTGGGCCCCATCTCATGGATGCTTCTGTAGCATGAGAATCGCCCTGGGGACCCCTCCTGATAAAGAAGCCCGTGGCCGTTGCCCGAGGGCAGGGTCATCATGCATGCGTATGTTAGTGATTACATATGCGCATGTTAGCGACATGTGGGGCATGCGCACATCATTACGAGACTTGCATCATGATGTGAATAGTTCCCAGTGCATTTAGCACAAGTTGGTATCATGGTTGGTTGATCCAGACCGTTGAATCTGGCTGTTAAGCGTGGATGAGGAGATATCCTCTATGATCAGAGCAAAAACTCCAGCCATCCAATCTTCCATCCTTCTACATCTCTCAGCCATCCGTGCGTAGGCCACAGATCCGGCCCAATGTTTGAGTTTTCCACCGTCCAAGTGCGACCCATCACCGAATCTTGACCGACGGAAGCAACTCAGGACGCCATGTAAGCCCAGATGCATGTGGGCCTCATAATTTCTCTCCTCGATGGCAGTAAACAAGCGAGTACCTTGAACACATGTGCGCATTTTAGTAAGAGGTGCGTACTTTAAGAGCATATGGGAGCAAACTGGCATTGCGTCTGTTCAGCTCGGAATATGGATAGGCATTGGATTCCATTCCGCTCACCGAATTATTGCTCCCGCAACGCGACTGCAGCGTGGAAACGAGGCACACGTGTTCGAATCCTTGCCGTCATCGGGCTATTCTGATTTCTAGGTGCCGTTTCATAGTTGGGTGGGCCACATGCGTCAAAGAACTTATTATGCATGACATCAACACCGCGATATTGCTTGATGAACGGTTCGGATACCACGCACGTGTGTTGTTTGAAGCCGGTGCATGGGCAAAATACACTCGAGCTAACTTTTCTAGGTAAATTTGCGGAATTTAGGTGATATGCATTTACGTAATACGTCGCCCCAGGTTTGAGGGTTTTCAATAGTGGCTAGTGGATCCACGGCACTCTTGCATTTTGTGTTTAAGAATAAAAATAAAATTATTATTTTAAATCATTTGAAAACTTTTTAAATTTCATAAAGCAAAATGTCATCTTGTCTTGTAATATTGTTATGGTTTTAGTCCAATATTTAATTAGTAAAAGAAATATATACTCATATAAAAAGAGTAATTTGGATAGTACTTTAGTCTCTTTCATGAACTTGTGAATTTGGTTTATACGGAAAAACAGGCAATTAATATCAATTTATGCCACCATAGTTGTCAATTGAAAGGTTAGTTAGAATGTTTGAAGTGTTGAATTTTAAAAAAATAAAAGGAATTTTCTTGATTCTATTTCTCATATGCATTCAAATCTCTACACTTTAAATTTCCACAAGTACAAATTGTTTTATCTTCACTTCACTTTAATTCTATCTCTAGATTAAATAAATTACCGTGGATTGAGTCTTCGTACATCAAGTGTACTAATGTGACAAGATGACAATTGAGAATACTTTGGAGGTTGATTGTCCAGTGTCCTTGGTGCACTATAGCCATTGTCCAGATGAGGCTACTTAAAGCCGAGTGATTTTATCACACCTTGATTCAATAAGTTTTTTTAATTTCTCATACACAATTTTTCATCTTTTTGTTTTTTTTTCTATTTTTGTTTATTATTTTTAAAATTTTAAAATTATATATTTACATTTCCAAAATTCCAACAATCTTAAAGTTATCTTTTGATCTATACATCTGTAACTATGGCTAACATCACATTGAACCCAACCACTAAACTATCTAAAATTGAACCATTTTTCTGAATACCATTGTAAAATGTGAAAACAAAAATTAACTTATGTTTGTTTTAGATACTGTAGAAGTATCAAACGTATTTTCTTATACTTTCTAATATGATAAAAACAAAGAATCAGATGTAAGGGATGACCTCAGCTGTAAAAATTATATCATAAATTTTCTTTCGAATGAATTGTATGATATTTACACATTTTTTTTTACAAAATTTAATGGTATTTGTTCTGCATTGATAAAGAAATATATTTTAGAAAAAACTGATGTTAAATGGTATATTATATCTTTTTTTCTGAACTTGTCTGTGATAGATAATAAACCTTTCTTATTAAATACTTGAGTATCAAAGTCTAGTGCACGGATTTATATTTAAAAGACTAAAAATGGACGATACCTTTTTTGTAAGTGTTTTAACTGAAAAACTTATTTTATCTTGGAAAGAATTTAAAAATAATAATAATAATTAAAAAAAAAGCTAAAACATAAAAAAATTAAAATGTCTTTGAAAAGCATTATACATATTTAAATAGAATAAGCAAACTAAATACGAGATCAAAAAAAAATGCTATTAGTACAACTTTAAATGCCAATTTAGTTGAAACAAATCAGGGAAAAAAAAGGATCAAATGATCCTATTCTCATCGTGAAAAGTTAGGTCACTTTACTGATCAATGACGTTACTTGAAAGGAACCTATCTTCACTATGAAAAATTAGGCAAGGGCGTTGAACATTGTGGGTTAAAAATAATAAAGAAAAATCAATCAAAATAAAAGAAAATGTTTTCATTATGGTAAACCTGAGCGTCATATACGACAAGAAAAATGTTTCTAAAGTTCACGCCAATCTGACCAAATCAGATTGACAATGTGAAATAGTCGTTGTAGTATCTAAAGTAATTATTGTCAACACAATGTATTGGGTGCTAGACACTGGAGTTGCATGTTACATCTATAAGGATTAAGGCATGTTTGCCTCTTACCAAGTAGTAGGCAATGAACAAGTTTTTATGTGAAATGCTTGAACCTCCTTAATGATTTGAAAAGAAAAAGTGATTCTAAAATTCACTTCTGAAAAGACCCCTACACAGAATGAAGTTTTGTACGTGAGTAACTTTAAGGAAAATCTACTTTCTAACTCCCTCTTGAATAAAATTGGTGTCAATTTGATATTCGCTTTGAAGAAGGTTGTATTGTCCAATAATAGGATATTTGTTGGGAATGGTTACTATTTTGATAGACTATTTGTATTAAATGTATCCTCTATTGATATTAATAAAATGAATTCTATTATTTAATCGAGTCTCTTGATTTATGACACAATAGAATATAATATATAAATGTAGATGTTTTGAAAAAAAATGAGAAAACTAAGTCTTATACATAATTTTTTTGAAATCAATAACTAAATGTGAAGTGTACGTATGATCTAAATTCCATAAGAAACTATTTAAAACAATTTTTAGATAATATGAAATTCTAGAACTAGTTTATAATTGACATATGTAATTTTAAAAATTACAAATATATAAATGAAAAATGATACTACATTACATTCATAGATGACTTCTCTAGGGATGCTAGAGTATATCTACTAAGAAGTAAAGATAAAAATTTTGAATTTCTTTATCAAGTATAAGAAATAAGTTGAAAACCAATTAAATATGACAATTAAAAGACTTAGAACATATGGGGCCAATGAATATGAATTCTTATAGTTTAAGGAATTATATGAAAAGAATAATATTATACATGAAACTATTGCTTCCTACACACCATAATAAAATAGTGTAACAAAGTAGAAAAATATAACTTTAAAAAAAAATGATAAATGCAATTTTGAATAACTTTACTTTACCCTCCAATGTACGAGGAGAAGTTACACTTTCTAGTTATCACATTCTAAATAGAATACCTTATAAAGTTACAGGTAAGACGCCCTATGAACTTTGGAAGAAATATCCAAGTAGTTATAAATATTTTAAAAGTATGGAGGTACTTATCAAAAGCAGGGGTTACCTAAAATATTTTATATATATATATATATATATATATATATATATATATATATATATAAGTTATGATCGAAAACAACATACTACATATTTATAGGATACACAGAAATTACTGTATCCTACATATTCATAATTTTAAAATTCATTAATAACATTTTAAATCTAAACATTATCATTAAGGCAAAATATACAGAATTCTTTGAAATTTTTTTTTTTTAATGAAATATACATTTAAAGAATCAAAAAGAATTTATGTCTAGCTATTTCCTCAATTAATAAAATTATAAACAATGAAAATATAAAAGAGATAAAATAAATAAGTAACATAAGGGTTAGAAAAGATAATAACTTATGAAATAAATTTTATACATTTCTCCTTAAGGAAGATACTTTAACATATATATAATGTCACATCCCAAACTCGAAAACCGGGCCTACAAAATTCTTGATCGTCAAATCCGGTACCGACAGCCTCTGTAGTACCCCATTCTCAGCTTTCAGTACTCATACACCAAATTTCGATCTTGGGATCCTACAAGGAAGAGTTTCAACATGAATTTCTTTGTAGATAAGCATAACCACAAGTTTACCTAAAATACAAAGGCAACATCATCAATGAATATCCACTGAAATAAAAAAAAAATTAAAAAAAACTTGAGTATAATACATGAAGGGGAAATACAAGATAAATGTCAAAAGCTCTAGAAGTTCTTCCGTACACTCCTACCTTAACTCGATTGTGTCCTATCATCACCTGTACACATCTATCGTGCATAAGCTTATAGAAAGCTTAGAGGGTGGTATACGTGTGTGCGCAAGATAAGTGTCAAGTACACAAATATCATCGTAAGCGAAATATTAGCAAGGCTATAAGTCATTCAATATCAGAGTATAAAATACAGATCGGCTATGCATTGCAGAATCATAATGAGTTAAATATTAGATACCAAGCATGTAATACAATATGTAATTCTAAAGAGCCATAAATACCATCAGCCTCATCTAGACCATATAAATGTAAAAACATATTAACCCAAATGCCATATACCGCGAATGTAATGCAATATACAGATCTTGACGAGTCCAAAATACCATCAACCTCATTCAGGCTATGCAATATAGAAGCATAGTAAGCCAAATGCTATGTACTGGGGATGCAATGCAATATGCGGTGTGAAAGAAGTGACCAAACTGGAGTGTGAAGTCGGAATAATAGTATGTAGTGTCGCAAGCTATATGGTTTATCACAAGGGACTTCTATCCAAACCAGTCTCATACCTAAATTTGGATAGCTAGACTCAATGTGGTAAACTCCTAATCTTAGGTTGGTCACGCGCCTAATCGAAATCATGGCCATTGCGAAGGTATATATAATGATTTAGTTGCGCACCACCAGCCCGAGTGGATAGTGCATGAAAAAATAAATGAATGAGTTAAATGATAAATACATAACACCACATCTCAGTACAATGTGTCTCTGAGATCATTATCGGGGTCTAGTACACTCTACGTGTAACACCCTAGATTTTTGCCTACCTGAAATTTGGCGTCCTTAAGCGATGGGTCAACCATAAAGCCTTGGTAACCTCTCAGAACCCAATTCTAAAGCTAAAGAAATCACTTAGGATTAATTCCTTTAGAAATTAAGCGTAAGTTAGCTAGCGCTACGCTAGAGTAGCTGTGAAATTATCCCTGATCGCTTTAAATACGTTTTGCAAGACCCAAAACTTGTAAAAACAAGGACGCTACAATACCCTAAAATCTAGGATCAAACTCTAAACCCGTTTGCTCTCAGGAACCTTCTGAAATTTTGTATTAGATCTAGACCACGCGTCAAAATTCTGATACCTACAATCTTAGACGGTTATGACCACTTAGCTGGACTTGACAATCGTTTCAAAAATCAAGCCCAACCGACGTTCAGAGGCTATTTCATTGAGCCTGGAGTGAAGAGAGTGAGAAATGGGTTAGATTTGAAAATTTTAATTCAAATTTGGCACGTGACTTGGCACGCTATTATTAAGCGTTCTGACCTTCAGAATTCAGCCAAATTACACCCTCGGATCAGAAAAAATTTCTCTTTCATATCATGAGACTTGTAGACCTGATCTAGGTGCGATGACCGCTGAACTGAAATTGAACCGCCACGTGCGATCTGGGAACTCTACCGGTCTGAAAACTTGACATGTGCTAGATCCAATAACCATGAGCTTAAGTCTGACCGCGATAAGCCAGGGGACCTCTAGAAACACTCTTTTGGACCAGAACAGTCCCGATTTGGTTATACCTCAAGTAAACTTTGTTCTCAAGCCTAATTTGGGAAGGTTTTAGCCTATATAAGGGCTTTAAACTCTCACTTATCTCACCCATCCAAATTTACTAGAAACCCTAGCTAGAGAGAGAAAAAAAGTGAGAGATTGTGAGAGAGTGTGGGAGAGATTCTCCTGCCACCTGCACCAGCTATTGCACGTGCCAAAGCACCGCACTCCAATCACTTTCCCGGTGATTCCAACACATTCCTAGGTAAGAAAAATCCTAACCACTTGCTGATTTGGGGTTTTCTAGGTACGAAAAACCCTAACCACTTGCGATTCCAACGTATACTGTATCTTGTGCATTAGGTCACCTGTACGCCGTTGACGAAGCGTATACGTTCGATTCGAATCGATACACTTCTACGACATAAGGTGAGGATTCTAGATGCTTTGATTGACTGATTTCAAAGCTTTCAATGTCGTTTAATAGTAGATTATCGACGGCAACGTCGTTTGACATGTACAACATGCTGTCCATTTTCCGTTTCATAAGCGTACGGTAAATATGAGATTTAGGGCATTTTGGGTATTTGTAGGAAATACAGTATACGTCCGTATTTTGCTGAAATAATTGTCATGGCTAATTGTCGTGCAATGATATTAGGAATGCGTGCATGGTTTGTTTGGCGAAGAGATTCACCCTAATGCGCACTTTGGGTCGACATACGCTATGTAGGCTAAAGTGTGTAGACTAAGTGTTTGTATAAATGTTTGTATTAGTATGTATTGAGTAAATGGTGTTGTGAATTAGTTTTGAGATTGATTTCTCAATTAATATGCTGACGTATATGGTTTCTACCATGTTGGCTATATGAATTGATTTCATTATATTTATGGAATGCATGAGTTGGTTGATTTGCTTACGTAGTATGTTATAACATGTGTCAACATGCTTGTATTGTTTATATTCATTTCCGTTACTCTCATATGCTTACTGATGTTGTTTACAAATGTTTGGGGCTATGACCTAGTCCAGGCAGTTGGTAATGGATCGAATTCGTGGTTAGTTTCTATTTACCACAAAGGACGTGTCGATGAATGTGAGTCATGTTTTGGGTTGGTGGCAGTGGTTAGGCCACACGAAGTGTTTCATACACTTCATGTCGTTCAGCTTGAGATGCGCTCGCACTAGTTGAGCCCGTCAAGTAACCTGACTGGCCATTGTATGTTCACCCTGTATGAGTCATAACTGCTTGAACCTAAGGTACTAAACTTACCATTGAAAATCCTGTTAACCATGGTACCTTGATCCATAAAGACTCATGAGTCGGGCATAGTGGTATGGGACACCGTGGTCGAGCTGTCAGCCTACGCTGGGGCCACAAACCTCCTTGTAGTGACCAGTGAGCACCCTACTCTGAGCGGATTATGGTGGTATGGGACACTATATTCTTGCTGTCGGCCTACACTGATTGGTGACGAGCCATTTGTAGTGACCTTGAGTTTATCCTGACACCGCATGGGGGCGACGAGTCCTGATGCAGTCTTAAGGATAATTAGGCCTGTATTGATAAGGTAATGGGGGAGAGGTATAATGAGTGCGAGCAACAGCCCTGGCAACCCTTGCAGTGACCTACAAATGTAACATCGTATGTGATTTATAGGAGTGACGACCCTAGACAGGATCTGTGTTGGGATTGATATAAGGAAAGTACCTTAGTTTCCCAATACGGCTGAATGAATGGACTAATAACAACTTGGTAATCATATCTATATCACATTGCATGTGCCTGGAAGATGTGGAGTACTGAGCGGTACGCAAGCATGCCGCGGACGCAGATGGTGCCGCATGAGGGAGAATGTCGGTGAGGGCATCCATCATGTCATTTCATGCATGCATTGACAATAGTATCTAGGAATGTTTGATTATTTACTTTACTATTAACGTGTGATTGATTTGATAACATGCTAATCTTTACTCTCTTATCCCACTAAGTTGATCACTCACTCCCACATTACGGGATGGTGTTTTGGACACCCACCAGTCCCTATTTTAGTTGCAGATGATGGCGCTGCTTGTGAAGCAGAGCCGGACTTGATGATGATGAGGAGGATCCCTCCTTTATGTGTGTTCTGATTGACGGGATTACAGGAAGGTTGATTAGATGCCTTGACACTTGTCATTTTCTATTTTTAGAGCACTCATATATATTCTTTTTGTTTACTTATGAAGTATACATGTATGTATTTAACCTGGTAACTGTTCACACTCTGGAGACATACAACAGTTAGGTATGTTATACATACTATCATAGTCTTCCGCTTGCTAATTTATCTATCCCTGGAGTATGATATGTTGTTTTGGCTTAATCCCAATCTTGTTTAATGCCTGTTTACAGACAACATGCATTTAATATTATCTATGTTGCATAAATAACATTTTGGAACTCGAGAGTTGGGTTTCTACCCGACCCCCGATTTTCGGGATGTTACACTACGCAAGGTTGCCGGCCCATCAAGAGCATAACTGGGTATGTGGAAGACACTTCACCATCCATTTGCCAATATCAACCCCGCTCATCGATGGCGGACCCATTCCTCAAGCTGGTCAGACTCAGCCTAACATTGCCTACTCCCTCAGGCGGGTAAGGCCACACCCCTTCCTAACCGTCCATGACACAGTGGGAGACGCATTGGTATACGGTCCTCGTGCGCTCATGTATATCCACTCAGTTTAAACGTTGGAGCATCCCCTAGCCTCGGGGGTTTAGAGTTTTCACCAACGGACATCTATCACGCCCGTGTGCTAAAACCAAACATTTTTGGTGTCCTATATAGCCATCCACGATATGCCTATAAAGGTCACGACTCTGATGTTGTTAGGGTGTATAGTGGCCGTATCATAAAATGTAAGATGCATGAGTCATACCATCCAGTCATTCGTCAAACCTGTGCGTACCGCGCTCTCATATGAGGCAACTCCGTCTCTCAGGGAGTCCCATAAATAATCAACCCAATGGCACATGCTATGCTCAATCACTCCTCATAATAAGCATGCGGATGATGCGTATGAGCATGCATCATGAAGTATACCAAGCATGATTATAATCACATACATCATAGTGGGTCGGTATAAGACTGTCCATGGCTCGTATAGGTGAATGGGTGGTGTGCAATAATCACCTGCACATGGTGGGCCTCACGCATACAATAGGCCTCACGCATATAATGGTCCTTACGCATATAATGGGCCTCTTACATCACAATTAGGTCTCTTACAATCATAATGAGCCCTATACAATCAAAATGGGCCTCATACAATCACAACGGGCCTTGTACCATCACAATTGGTCTCATACAATCACAATGGACCTCATACAATCACAATGGGCCTCATACGATCACAACGAGCCTCGTACCATCACAATGGATCCCATACGACCATAATGAGTCTCATATAATCACAATGGGCCTCATATAATCATAACAAGCTTCACATGGTCATAGTGGGCCTCATACAATCACAATGGGCCTCATGCAATCACACAATGGGCCTCATGCAACCGTATAATGGGCCTCATATAATTATAATGAGCCTCATATAACCACAATTAACCTTACAATAGCCTTCTACAATCATAATGCTATACTAACACATACTCAGTGTGTATACTAACATAATCAAAATCAATAATCAGCCTATATATGGTGGGGTCCATAGAAGGATAGCAGATCTAATCCATTACATGAGGATCGATCCTCAATAGTGGATATACCAATTCTAATACCATAGATTCTTCTACCTATGGCCAGAGGTGATGATGCATCTTCTTCATAACAAGGATGGATCTAGATGGCCTACTCATGGGCTTCCAGGTTTGGGTACTTCTATTAGCATCAATGGGGACCCAAAGAATTGAGATAGCTCAATAAGGCAAGATGGATCATACTAATAATAATAGGGGCTCATCAATTTGGGTTAGCACACTAAGGAAAAATGAGAATAAGCCTAATACAATCATAATGAGCCTCATACCATCTCAATGGCTTATATCATGATGTTATATTAACATGTACTCATAGTTGGTATCAATAATCAGCCTATACGCAAGGTGGGGTCCATAGATGGGCAGTAGATCCATAATATGAGGGTCAATCCTCAACTATGGATATACCAAATCTAATAGCACAGATCCTTCTGTCTACGTTGATGATGAACTCTCCTCATATCAAGGTTGGGCCTAGGTGGCCTACCTATAATCCTAAGGATCCAAAATGGGCTTCCTTCACCATACTATCATATGGCTCACTATATGCCCTAGGGGGCCCAAATAAGTCCCAGATGGAAGGGGGGGCAAAATTTTGGGTTATTCCAATATGAATAGATGAACCATGCAAACATCAATGGGGCCCAATGATTTAGGTTAACCCATAATGATGAGAATGTGCCTAACAAAGGCCTAAGGAAAGGTTACAATATGTACATTTAACCATCATTGCCCATCAATGTAAACATTTAACCAACATCGCTCCTAAGGAGTGGCTTACATAGAGCCAAACATATAGTGGACCCATGGCCTCACACAAGGGCCTTATATACATCACAATGGGCCTCACTTAAGGGCCACATATACATTACATTGGACCTCACCATATGGGCCTCATATACATCACATCGGGCCTCACACACGGGCCATATATACATCACATCGGGCCTCACTCATGGGCCACATGTACATCAAGTGAGACCCACCATCCTAACTGGACAGTGTGGATAAAACATTATTATTATATCTACGCCATTCATCTATTTTTAGAGATCATTTTAGAGCATTACCTAAAAAAAGAACCATATCGAAATATCATGGACCATGTTGATGTCAAAATCTGGTCGGCTCTCCCCTCAGTCTCTCGAACCATGGATCACTTCAACGTCTTGATCCTGCACAACAAAAATAGGCAAAGGTGACCCTGGCTAAGCCGGGGGACCCTCCAATGCCTAAGTTAAGTCAAGGGAATCTGGGTCTAAGTGGAGAATAAAGGAGAGCACGAGATATTGCGTACCTGTAGCAGTAGGGTCTCAATGTATTTATACCTAACTGTTGGATGGTCTGGGTCCGTTATTGTCGGCACGATTCTCTCAATTAGCAGGATACTATGATCGTGGGGATATTATACGCAATCTATGGATCGTGTAGCACATCAGGTGGATAATGCGTATCTGGGAGCGAAGTAATCGGTCACATTCGCTTATGGTAGTTTCTGAATTTGACACTCGAGGTGCTCAATTCAGCATCTTGCCTCGGCTGGGCTCATCTGGTTAAAACGACGCCACCTAGCCTTGACCATTTATCTAGTTGAAGAGGAACGCTTTCTTAGTCTGAGCCGAGCCTTGAATTGAGACAACGGACCCTGCTCCTAGCTTATCAAGTGCTTTGAAAACTCTGGGGTCCAAGGCAAGGTGTCAAACTTATCTTATCGGGTCAGACTCCCTGCACTCGATGTCAGTGGCTGAATCGTTCGCCTTCCGAAAGGAGTTAGGTAGACAGTTCACCGCTTCGGATCGGAATGTGGAAGTCACTTTGATCCACAGCTTCGAAGTAAGAACACCTTCACAGCACATGACTTCTTCAGGGACGCTCTCATCAGGTCGGATGAGCATCACCTTGATTGTTCGCGTACTTGGATTAGTTTAGTACTTACTCATGGGTTTATTTGGGGCTCGGATCTTCCCATAACAGAAGCCCCCTACTCTTCGAGTTCAACCATGGACTCAGAGAGTAACTATGTAGAAGATCGCCCACCCATGTTGGTGTAATTATGATTTTCAAATTTGAAGTGTTGTATCCCTTGAATTTCATGCCCACGGGTTGTTCTCATGTGGACGCGTGGTAACGATTACGATTCTGAATAATCGCTCAGCCTATGATGGATCGCCACGTAAGCCTGAGGAAGAGTCCATGCGCCGGTTCCTCTTCTCATATTAGAGCACGCCACTCGATGTTGGAGTCGTACCTCCTTACAGAGGCTCTACCAATAGTGGACAGCCACGTGTGCTCGGAGAATTGGCTCATGACGATTCGACTGCGGCCATTACTCCTTGCCATTAATGCAGAGATTCTGTTATGGCTTATATAATCTTCTTTCAGACTCGCTCTCCTCACTTGCATTTCTAGTTCGAGCGCGTGCCGGAGAAGGCGATTCCCGGTGACCGTCCGATGAGTCTTTTCGTCGCTTCTCTTACTGCTTTTCCTAATGTCGTTCGATCTTGAGATCGTTCGGGAGTATGATGACGACTCTGAGCCGAGTAGCTCTGATGGTGGGAGAGGGGCCTCGGAAGGTCCCTTTGAAGTTGTCCCTTTATACCCTTCGCCTCAAAAACAGAATGTAACACCCCGTACTTTTCAGTACTTGGGCGTTACCGTATAACCAAACTTAGCATAAATACAAGATAGGCTTGAGTAAACATTTATGTTCATCCTAGTTTAGATCTGACCGTTGAAAGCAATCCACACCTATGTATCAAGTTATCCATCCGTTAATCTTCGAGACAAACCATCCAGTAGTCATATAATATTTAATAAGTATATTTATTTTATTTATTGCATTTTACACAAACATAGATCAGAAAAATTGTAGATGTATCTTGATAAATTACTTATCATATAGAAGTGTATGAAAGTATATTGTAATATGAATAATATGTATATATATTTAATGTACGTAGAATATTATAAAAATAATATTATATTAACTAAGCATAATGAATAATAATTTTATAGTATATATAATTGAATTATAAATATTAATGTAGTAGTGAGTATTTTTATAAACATGTATGCCAAAAACTATTAGGTATTTGAATAAAATTTTATATTATTTAACAATGTGATTTTAAATAAGATATTGTACACTTTCCAATTCATATATGTATAATATGAGGCTGTGTATTATGAATTTTATATTAATAAACAGGAGATCAATGGCATGCACATAGTACTATGTTAATGTTAAAATTATATGAATACATGTGTATGAGATTTTAATTATTTTAATTATAAGAAATATATAATAGTAAGAAAATCTATATTAATATTCATATTGGTTAGTAGTATGTGATGAAAGTTATACAAATGGACCATTAGGACTTTTTAACCATTGATGTTCGATTTCGGGATGATCCGTCCATTATATTAATGGAAATCTACCATTAGGACTTAGAATCTAAGAGAAGGGCCCACCTAAGCATTGGATTCGTCACATCTCCGATCAAGATGACCCAATTTAAGCCACGAAACATAATGAATGGAGTGGATTTCATCCAAACATCATGGTGGACCCCACTTAGTGACGTGCGTGTGCACAACTGGGGCACACCAGCCATGCACCGTAAGTGCCTGGCCGGTCGGACGGGTCTGACCTGTGTTTGGCTTAAAATGGAGAGACATCTCTCTCTCTCTCTCTCTCTCTCTCTCTCTCTCTCTCTCTCTGCATTTTGCCAATGAGCGGACGAAAGTCCGTTTGTGATGATCGGTGGCCCACCAATGGGGACCCATCTTCATGATCGGAACCATCTATCATGTGCATCCCTTAGCACTGACCAAAACCCTGAAATCTCCACTTGTTGGGTTCACCTATATGCACACGAGAACCGGCCAAAACAAGTCCTATAAACACAAACTTCTCAAAAATGGAAACTGTTTTGGAAGGCCAGCTTGGCAATCCGCGTGCCCGTGCATCCTTCCATCTCAACCGTCCCTTAGAGGGCTATCTCAGCCATCCATTTTCTTATGGTTTTCCAAACAAAACCATGTTCAGTTTCGATTTTTTTTGCCCACCGTATTTAGAGGTGGTTTTAGCCAGAGGAGATCCTGGCCACTTGCTTTTGATCCGACGGTTTAAGAGGGATTAAGGCAAGCATATAAGGCGTGCGGACCGAGGAACAATAACTCACCCTCCGTTATTGCAGCCGCCTAAGAAAAACCCAGCGTTTCCTTCCGAGCTTGAACCCATCATGAAATCCTCCCTGAAGCTTCACTCCAACCATTCTTCGAGCTCCTCTGAGCTCATACACACCACCTACATCAATCAGTTCGAAAAAATAAACCTTCATTTTCAATCTGCCATTAACGCTACATCTTCTTCCCCGCCATTTCATGACACCAACCATCTTTGTTCGAGTCCGTTCCGACTCCAGTTATGTTCAGATTCGTGACTGGAGGTCCCTAGAGGAGGAAAAAGGAGAGGAAAGTGAGAGAGTAGAAAGGAAAAAGAAAGAGATGGAGTGGTGCAGTTGTTGCCTGCTGCCATTGCACCACACCCGAACTCAGTCCGTGTTCGGGATGAGTTCAGTCAGGTTTGGGCTTGAGTCTGGACCTGCTGTTGCTGGCCAAAGGGAGAGAGTGAAGAAGAATAGAGAAAGGAGTAAGGAGAAAGAAATGAGGAGAGGATGGGTGCACCAATACACCAATCTGACCCGAACCGAGCACTGTTGGGTCACTACTAAACCAACAACTCGACCTGCGACTTGGTCCGAGTTGGGCTTGGGTTCAGTCCTGGCTGAAGTGCTAGCAAATGGGAAGAAGAATAGAGAGAGTGAGGGTGCTTGCATGGCGTGCTGCCCTCTCAGCTACTGAGTTGGGTCGACTCGCTGGTTAGGCGTGGACCATCGCCGAGCTCGCCTTGGGTTGATGCTGACTTGGCATTTTGAACCATCAAAAAAAGAGAGAAGAAGGAAGAGAAAGAGATGGGGTGTGAGGCTGCCCTAGCCAAGCCGGGTTAACTCGGTTTGGGACCGAGTTAGACCACTGGCCCATTGGTTGGCTGAGTCCATCAAACTCTGTTGGACATGTGGTTTTGGGTAAGGAGAAAAGAAGAAGAAAAGGGAAAGAAGAAAGAAAGAAAGGAGGAAAAGAGAAGGTGAGGTTGGTCGGGTTGATGGCTGAGTTGACTAGGCTGAGTTGACTCGCTGAATCTGACTCGCTGAATTAGTGAGTTGAGTCAACTCGTTTGAGCTGAGTTGAGTTGTGAATTGAGCCTTCGGTTCTGATTGGAGCTAAGTTGAACCACTGAATCGACCTAGGTGAGTCCACCTCCTCATTCCATATTAAATTCATTTCGATTATAGTTATTCGTGTTACCATAATTACCATGGATAGGGTACTAACATTAAGCATGATTAACCATTAGTGAATCACTTGTAATTAGCTATTATAGACAAATTAAAATTGTTAACTATAAGTGTTTTATTCTTCACCTTTAAGCATTCCTATCGATAGTTACAATCATCATCATTAGATAATATAATCACCTTCCTCATGGAATTAATACAGTTTTTGTTAATATGAGTGTTGAGTGTTAGTCCTTATTATATCATGGTTGATAAAATTATTATTACTATTACTTGTATCATTCATAAGAGATTTTAAGTCATTATAGGAACATTAGAAAATATTGGTATATTTAAATATGAACTTATGAACTATCCTTATTATTAACTAATATAAATTATAAAACCAATGCTAAGATTATTCTTGTAATTATTAAGATTTAATTCTAACTAATGTGTCAAGTAGAGTTCAAATCCTAGAGCCTAAGGTTAAGACTAAACTCTAGGGTAAAAACAAATCTCAATTTCACATAAAAACCCTAAACCCTAGGCTATAACCCTAAGTAGTGTGTGGAACTTGGACCTAATTATACAAGTTCTTGATTTATGGTAGGATACAATTCTAAGGGCGCAATCACTTAGCGATACTAGAAGGTGATTCAAAGTATAAGGTGATGATTCTTCCCCTTGAGCTTTCCATCTTCTCATTAGCTTAAGTTATACTTTTTATTAAAAATTATAATTGATATCTCTCTCTTATAATCACATATGTTAGCTGGTAGAAATTGAATTATTATATTTCCTGCTTAATGTTTATCCTGTATATTTATTCATGCTTGTAGATTATTTTTGTGTTGCTTATGGACTTTAAACTGGTGCATTAGTGGAAAACTCCCATCTATAAATGTACACCCATACTTGGGATGTAACCCGACTGGTTGTGATTAAAATGAACCTTCGATTTAGTGATTATTGAGTAGTGGTCTAAACGGATCATTGATGTGGGCCTACCATCTAAGGTTGTTGTATCTAATGTTTTTTAAGGATGGTCTTTTATCGCATAGTTTTGATACTCGCCCTATGAGGCCTATTTTGATAATTGCCCTATGTGGCTTGTTTGATATCGCCCTATGTGGCTTGTTTGATATCACCAATGTGGCTTTGTTCTGGTATTTTTTTTATATGGGTTTGAGGTTTTACACCGTATAACCATACGATGGTAAGCCCCATATACTGTAATATGATTGACCACTAGTCAACGAGTTTCCATTAAACATTCTAAGATGGTAGCCTCATGGGCCGAGGATGGTGGTAATGGGACACTACGCCCGAGTTGTCGGCCTACGCTGGGCCATGTGCTCCCCGTAATGACCTTTGAGCTTATCTAAACTAGTTGGTTATAAATGGACTAATAATGACTTGACTAATCATGCATACATGACATATTCGATGGCTCGGATCACTTTGCCCTGCGATTACGCTGAATGTTGTGCTTATGACCAGGCATTCGATTTATGATGATGACTTGGATCTTTATGCCTATGTGATTATGCCGAGTGTTGCGCTGATGACCAGTCACATCCTTGGGTGACGACCCCATTGCCTGTCTGGATGTTTTTCCTAGGGCACAGACCGTCTGGATGTTTTTCTCAGGTCCATGATTGCATTCATACATCTATGCATCTAATAAGATTGTATTTATTTTTTTTTGGTCGTCTGGATGTTTTATACTATTTCTTACCTATTACAGTGGTGTGTAATCTTGAGAAAAATTCACACTGAGTTGGCCACTTATCCATTAAATATATAACCGTACAAGTAACACAAGTGGCCCTGATAATGTTTACATTCATATTGGGGAGGAGCAGGTCATGGTTGACAAGGGTGTATGATTATATTTGCTAAGTGCTGCTACAGGATTTCACAACTCAAGATTGTTACAAGTTTACTTTGTGTCACATGTAATGTTATATCATTTTGTATTCATAAGAATGGAGACATTTGTTTGTATAAGTCATTATGGACACTCTCTTGTATACTCTAAATATAATTGTAATTTTTCTCTATGCTGATTTGTCCACTCTACGCTCATCTACTTACTCTGATAAAAGAAAATTATTATATCTGACCATCCTTTAAGGTTAACACTCGGGTTTTTAGGACATGGGTCATATACTCGGGTCCTGAAAAGTCAGGGCGTTACACAGAAGGGGGCAGGTGCTCGGACCTAACGGGCTAGTCAGAAGAAAGCCGTCCAAGCCCCTCAGATTACTTCCGAGGCCGTTGGAATGCCTACTAGTGGGCGAGCCTCGGAGATGGTCCCTAGAGGCTCCGTTCTGTCAGAGTCTCAAATGGGATGGATTCGTTCAGAATTTCAGATCTCGAACTCCATTCAGATAAGGGCCCCTGGGCCCCTAGATACCGCTGGGGCCCCTACTGAGGGGAAAGTTACAATCTTCCTCTATGCGCTACAATGTGAGCTTCGGCTCCCTCTACATCCTTTTGTTTGAACCATTACAGCTTACCTTGGACTTACACCGAGGCAATTCACCCCAATGCTTGGAGGGTGCTCATTTCTTTTTTCATCATCTGGTGCCAAGTCGGGATTCCTAAGCTGACCCAGGAGGAGCTGATGAGCTTGTACCTGGTTAAGCATGACAACCAAGAACCATGGTACTACTTTGCGACCTAAGGCAGCAAAGGATTGGGGCTGGTAATGAACCTTCCGTCTTCTAATAAGGATTGAAAGAATAAGTGATTCTGGGCCACGGATGAATGGGAGGCGTCGGCGGTGGAGCTCGAGACTCTATCGACTCGGGTCCCCACCCGATTCTCGAAGCTAGGTAAGACTTTAGATTCTTTTTCTTTTTCCTCTTAATCATCCTTTCACTTTAATCAGATTGGAGTCCCTCTTTTTTATAGATTTTTCGAGGGGCTCGCCACTCCTCGACTCGATCCAGAAGAACCGTATTGCCAAGGTCAGGGCACGGTCGAGGGAGCTTCGCTCCTGGACAGATCTAATCACCGCGGCCAACCTCCACTAGTCTAGGCTTTGCAAGTCCTAGTCTCTCCCCACATCCTTCAGTAAGTTAATCCTTTACATCGGTAATGTAGGCTCTCTTGCTTGGTTGTTGATCTGTTATCTCTTGTGTAGGCATGACTGAGGCGTCTGACGCTCAGAAGAGGAAGGCCTCTCCTACTACAGAGGAAATGTTGAGGGCCGAGCCCCGGAACAAGACCATTGTTTAGAGGAAACAGGTTGTCCCTCCCGGAGAGGGCCCCTTTGTTGCAGTTTCAGTTGTCATGGCTCCAGCTGTTGTGCTTGCCGATACGCAGGCTCTAGCTGCGGCTTCGGTTGTGGTGCTTGTCGATATGCGGGCAGCTCCGCTTGCAGTGCTTGCTGATACGCTGGTTTCTGCAAGTATTGCCCCCGCCCTAGTAATCATAGCGCCTTCTGCTCCTCCCATCGCCGTTTTCTCCACCGCAGAGGCTCTCCCTGCAGCCCCTGAGCTTTGCATTGTTGTACCCTCTTCCTCCGAACGGGAGGAGGCCATTAGGATGGCTGATAATATGCTCTCACCCTCCAAAGCTGGAAATGAGTTCGGGGTCGAGGTTTAAGCCTCAGCAGGTAGTCGGATCGAAGCCGGGGAAGTAGTGGGCTCGGCTCAGGTGGGGATGAGCGGCGGGAGGTTCGAGCGGGGCTACCACTAATCATGCCTAGTCTAGTGCCTTGAGTTGTTAAACATGCCCCAAAGGAGGACATAACTCTCCTTCTCGGTAAGTCGGACAGCTTCTTCTTGAATGACATGACTTCCGTATTTTACACAGTATACCTGTCAACCTTTTCTTGTTTATTTTTTTACCCTCTACTGTATCTGAGTGCTCATTCTCATCTTTATTCAGTCTGTCTCGAAGCTCCTGTCAGCCCAGGAGAGAGCGCGAGAGTCGGAGAAGAGAGAGGTCAAGGCGGAGGCCCTCAGGGCTGAAGTGGGGGTGCTCCGGAACGAGTTGAAGGTCCATAAAAATGAGGCTACTCTTCATCAACTTGAGTTGGGTGAGCTGCGATGATAGCTTGAAGATGGGAAGGCTAGAGAGCTCCAGTTGTAGAAGGTTGTCAGTGACCTCGAGGTCCGGTGTGGGGCGGCGGAGGCCGAGCTGACATCGGCTAGGGCCCATGGAGATTTGTTGGCCAAAGAGATTATCCAACTGGAAGAAGTCCTGAAACGGACTAAGGCCGAGCTGTCTCTCAATCGATGGAAGCTCAACGGGCTTAAGATGAGGCTTCCCTGGCTAGAGTAGTGGCTATCGCGATTGACGCCTTTAAGGGTTCAAAGGAAAGGGATGCCGAAGCCACCAAATTTTATAACTGCGACTTCGACGCTTGTATTGACGCGGTCTAGGATTTGTACCCTGACCTTGACCTTAAGCTCCTGTTGCTCGACAACACTGTAAAGACCCCTGCCGAAGATGTTTGTCCGGACCGAGCCCCCGATCCCCAGGCGCCCTCAACTATATAGCTTTTTTCCTTATTTCTTTTTATACCATCTTTTTGGCCTTCTGAAGAGGGCATATGGATAATTATTTTTGACCCTTTGGAAAGGACATTTTAATGACGATTTTTCTTATGTTAATTCATTAATTTTTGGATGTTTGATGTTGATTGTTGATTGCCAAGCTGATTCGTAGTCATGATGATTCATTTTAAGGCATAGCCGAGCCGACCCTTGAACATGTCAGCTCCTTTCAATGCCTCTTAGTATACCTTTTAAGCCTCCCTAGCTTAGTTTTTGTTGAGCTCGAACCACTTTGGGTTCGGTTCATCCCACGATTGACAAGAAACCTCTGCTCCGTGCGTTAGTCGGTTGATGAGCCGATTATCCCGTTGGGGAGTCGGGTCATCTTTTGACTTTTCCCCTGACTTAGAGGGGATGCCATGTTGAATTTTCGTGGGATTACATCCTGACCCATTCTTTAAGGGACCAGCCCATCTAGTTCGCCTTTATATTAGAGGGACAACTTTCACTTAGTAGATAACTTGCTCGTGTAGAAGTTGAATTGTGAATTTTATTGAAGGTCATAAAGGCTGGTCACTCGGAGGCATATACTTTATTAGGAGCTTTACAGGCCACTACATCAGGGATAGTAGATCTTTAGGTGCTCGACATTCCAGGGGTGAGGGAGCTGGCGGCCCTCGAGGTCTTTCAAGTGGTAGGAGCCCAGTTTTGTTGATCGAACCACTCGATAGGGTCGTTCCCAGTTAGGCCCAAGTGCCCCAGCCCCCAGTTCAGCAATGTTCTGGAAGATTCGGCGGAGGACTAAGTCCCCTGGGCGGAATAGCCTGATCTTGACTTTGGAATTATAGAAGCGTGCCACTTGTTGATGCCGGGTGGCAACTCGGAGCCTTGAAACATCTCTAACTTCCTCAAGTAGATCCAGGTTAGCTACGATTTGCTCGGAGTTCTGACCGCACAGTAGGAAGGTCAATTTCCACTGGCACCATTGCTTCCAAGCCATATGAGAGCGAGAATAGGGTTTCTCCAATGGAGGATTGGGTTGTGATCCTGTATGTCGAAAGGACGAATGGAAGCTCCTTGGCCCAGTTATCTTTTGCTTTCTCCAATTTCATTTTGAGATGGTGTTTGATGACTTTGTTAACCACTTCCACCTGTTCGTTAGACTGTGGGTGCCGAGGCGATGAATATGTATTTGTGATGCTGAGACTTTGGCACATGCCGTGGAACTTGTCGTTATCGAACTGTCGACCATTGCCAGATACGATAGTGCGTGAAATTTCGAACCGATAGTTGATGTTTTTTCAGAAGAAATCAATCACTTTTTATTTGGTGATTTTCGTAACAAGCTCGACCGTAGCCCACTTTGTGAAGTAGTCGACCGCGACAACGACGAACTTGACTTGCCCCTTCTCTATAGGTAGGGGGCCGATGATGTCAATCCTCCACTGGACGAATGGCTAAGGACCGCTCATGGGGGTCATTTCCTCCGCTGGTTGCCTCGGCACAGCTCCGTAACATTGGCATTTATCGCATTTCTGAACATAGTCTTTCACGTCCTGCTTGAAGGTCGGCCAGAAGTATCCTTGTCGAAGTATCTTCTGGGCTAGGGCTCAGCTACCAAAATGATTTTCGTAGATTCCTTCATGAATCTCTCGAATTATATAGTCGGCTTCGTCCGATCGGAGACACCTGAGGTAAGGCTGGGAGTGCCCCTTCTTATAAAGCACCCCGTCCAGGATGACGTACCTAGCCGCTCTGACCCTCAATAGACTTGCTTCTAATTTGTCCGAGAGGACTTCGCCAGTTGTGAGGTAGTTGAAGATCGGGTCTATCCAACTCAGTGCAGCGTGCACTGGATTGACTTTCTCCGCCTGACTGATACTCGAATGTTCTATGAATTCAACGAGGATGAATCAAGGGATCTTCCCCTTTAAGGCCGAGGCGAGCCTTGCTAGGGCATCGGCCTATGTGTTTTCCATTCTTGGAATTTGCTGGATAGTGCAACTCTAAAATTTTTCAATCAACTTCCTCGTCTCGTCAAGATAAGCAATCATCCTTGTCTCTTTGGCTTCATACTTGGTGGAGATGTGGTTTACCACCAGCTGCGAATCGCATTGGACCTGGAGAGTCTAGACGCCCAGACTCGCCGCCAATCTGAGTCCAGCTAGTAAAGCCTCATATTCCGCCTCATTGTTTAAGGCATTGAACCCGAGTCTAATCGCATACTGGATAGATGTGGAATCGGGTGTGACCATGACGATTCCAGCTCTGGTCCCTTTGGCATCGGATGACCCGTCAACATAGAGGACCCATCCCGGGTCCGACACTTTCTTTTGGTCACCTAGGGGGATAGGCGGGGTCATCTCGACTTTGGTGTTGATCTCTTCTGCATTCGGAGTTGTGAACTTGGCTATGAAGTCTGCTAGAGCTTGGCCCTTGATTGCTGTCCTTGGGCGAAATTAGATGTCGAACTCTCTGAGTTCAATGGTCCACTTGGTCATCCATCCTGAAACTTCGGGCCTTTGGAGAACTTGTCTTAGAGGAGAGTCGGTCAGTACAATGATGGAATGAGCTTAGAAGTACGGACGTAGCCTCCGGGTTGAAACAACAAGGCTGAGCGCTAATTTCTCTAGGGATGGATATCTTGTTTCTGTAGGTACCATCGCCTTGCTCATGTAATACATGGGGTATTGCTTGTTCCCGACTTCTCTGATCAGGGTCGAGCTAACAGCTGAGGCCGAGACCTCGAGGTACAGGAATAGGGGCTCACTTTCTTCAGGCTTGGATAGGAGGGGGGGTGAGCCTAGATATTGCTTTAGTTGCTGGAAGTCTTGCTCGCATTCTGGCATCCACTCAGCCTACTTATGACCCTTCAATGTTTGAAAGAAGGGGAAGCATTTGTCCGTTACTCTGGATATGAAACGCCCGAGCGTGGTGACTCTTCCCGTGAGGCATTGTATCTCCTTGATGGTCTGAGGTGAACTCATGTCAAGGAGCGCCTTGATCTTGTCAGGATTGGCCTCGATGCCCTGCTGACTGACTTAGAACCCAAGGAATTTTTCTAATTCAACCCCGAAAATACACTTTGCGGGGTTCAGCTTCATCTAGTATTCTCAGAGGAAACTGAACGTCTCCCCGAGATCTGTTAAGTGATCGTACGCCTTAATACTTTTCACCAGCATTTCGTTAATGTATACTTCCATAGTGCGTCTGATCTGTTTGGCGAACATTTGGTTCACCAACCTCTAAACGTTGCCCCAGCATTCTTTAAACCAAACGACATGACCCGATAACAGTAGAGTCTCTTGTTCGTGATGAAGGTAGTCTTCTACCTATCTGGGGGATGCATCGCAATCTGGTTGTACCCTGAATAGGCGTCCAGGAAGGAGAGTAACTCATGACCAGTAGTGCTGTCCACCAGTTGATCGATCCGAGGCAATGAGAAGTTATCCTTAGGGCATGCCTTATTCAGGTCTGAGTAATCTATACATACCCACCACTTGCCGTTAGATTTTCTGACAAGCACCACATTTGCAATCCAATCGGGGTAATACACTTCCTCTATAAAGCTGGCATCGAGTAGGACGGATTCCTCCTCGGCAATGACTTCATAGCGCTCGACATCAATTAGTCTTCTTTTTCGCTTTACCAGTTTATGAGCCGGGTCCACATTCAGCCTGTAGACTAATAGGTCAGGGGAGATCCCTGACATATCTGCGTGCAACCATGTGAAAACGTCCCTGTGTTGCCTTAAAAAGGTCAGCATTTCAATCAATTGCTTGGGATTTAATGATGTTTCAAGTGAACAGTCTTGCTCGGGTCTGCTTCGTCGAGGGGCACTTTCTCCAGATCTTCCACAGACGAGTTCCCAGCGGGTCCTCGGGGGTCCAGGACATTGACAGTAAGTGCTTGTTTGATGGATCCTTTCTTGACTGCTATCGCGTAACATCTCCAAGCCTCACATTGATCGCCTCGGAGGTAGCCTATTCCGCCCTCAGCTGGGAACTTCATCATTAAGTAATAAGTAGAGACAACCGCCCTCATTGCATTGAGGGAGCGTCGGCCTAAGATGACATTGTGCACGAATGACACGTTGACAACAAGAAAGTCCACCATAAGGGTGACATGGTGTTGCCCTTCTCCCGCAGTTACTGGGAGGGAAATGGCTCCTTCAGAGATCACTCTCTCTCCAGCAAAGCCGTACAGGGGGGTCTTCACGGGTCGGAGGCATAATCGGGGGACCTCCATTCTTTCAAAAGCTTCAAAATAAATCATGTCAGCTGAGCTTTTGGTGTCGACCAAGATGCGATATACCTTGTGATTTGCTATATTCATTGCGACCACCAGGGCATCATCATGCGGATGCTGAATTCCGCACGCATCATCTTCCGTAAAGGTTAGGCTACATGGATTGATGCGGAGCTCCTTAATAGGTTGCTCAGTTAGATGGACGTAGTCTTTTGGTTCAGACTTCCGAGAGTAGGTTTTCTGAGCCTTGTTAGAATTTCCTCCATCGGCCGAGCCCCCGAAAATGGTTCGAATTTTAGCTGGCTCTTCCGTGGGGTTATTAAGTCGCTCTAACTCCCTTTCTTCCTTCCAAGCGGCTCTCTCTTTTGGTGTATCGACGCAAATGTCCCTTGCGGATGAGGAACTCGATTTTATCCTTAAGGTCCACACAGTCGTCCGTGTTATGGTCATGATCCCGGTGAAAATAATAGAACTTTAGCTTGTCTCGATGCTCCAGGTTGGCCTTCAAGCAGACAGGCCAGTTCAGAAGTTTCTCTCCTTGGATATATAATAGGATTTGCTCAGTAGATGTGTTGAGGGGGTTGTAGGAATGAAATTTTCCTTGTATTTTTCGGCTCGATCGACGATCGTGAGGGGCGCGGTCATCTGCCCCTTTGCCGGTCGGTTGAGATTCTTCACTCCTAGGCCTCTCTCCTTTGCCGGCTACGTCGGTTACTTGCACGTTCTTGTGAGTATTAGTAAACTCCTTAGTATTAGTATATTTTTGAGCTCTTTCTGCGAAGTCCACCAGTGTCTTCGATGGGTTCTTTCCAATGGAGAAAGTAAACCTTCATTCTTTTAGACCGTTGATCACTGTAGTAAGTGTCATCTTTTCATCGTAGTTCTCTACCTGTAACGCTTCCTCGTTGAAGCGAGCAATGTAATCTTTCAGTGACTCTTTTGGTCCCTGCTTGATAGTGAGTAAGTGAGTATTGGGTTTTCGACTTCTCTTACCACTTATAAACTAGGTAAGGAATAGTCGGCTCACTCTGCAAAAGATCCAATAGAATTGGGCTTGAGTTGGCAGTACCAACTTCGAGCGGATCTTATAAAGGTGATAAAAATTTTTCTACACATCATTGCATCTGTTGCTGTCTGGATCTGTATCCACGAACGATAGGCTTCTAAGTGCTCGGATGGGTCACCGGACCTAGAATATTGGATGACGGGAGGTATCTAAAACCTTTGTGGCATCACCTCATCCATGATGGAAGAGGTGAAGGGAGGTTCGGTCTCTTCCATCCTTGCCTGAACCGTGGCGGTTCCAGGGTTAAGAACTTATCGTTGAGTTTTACAAATTACGCTTCCCAGGAATTTTTATTCTCAGCGACAATCTCTGGGGCATTTTGTATTTCTACAGTTCTCCTTTCTTTCCTCCACTCTAGCTGATGACGGAGGTTCGTAGGCGCTAGAGCTGAAGTGATTGAGTTGTTGGTGGGAGCCTGAGTGGCGGTGTTTTGTGCCGAGACTCTAATTTGTACCAAAGGAGGGTTCTGACCCGAATGTGGCGCTCGAGAGTGTTGGGGAGCCTCGGGCCTTATACTCCTCGGCACAGAGTGAGCCTCCACGAATAGTCCGACCAGCTCAGGAACGGGTTCCTCCTGGATTGGGTGTGGTTGTGGCTCCTATCGCTGCTTCATTCTGTTTACTTCATCGCGAAGGGCTTGAATCTCATTCTGCATAGCTCGATACTTGCTCACCCGGTTGCATGAACGCTGAGAAGGCCCCGATGCTGACTCAACATGAAGTAGTGACGAAGAACGAGTTTGCTCATTCGGCTCTGGTTTCACATTTATCACTTTCTTCTTTCCTCTCGCCATTGTATTAAAAAATAGGAACCTTACCTTTCGTATCAGATTTCCACAGATGATGCCAAAAAATGTTGATGTCAAAATCTGGTCGGCTCTCCCCTCAGTCTCTCGAACCGTGGATCACTTCAACGTCTTGATCCTGCACAGTGAAAATAGGCAAAGGTGACCCTGGCTAAGCTGAGAGACCCTCCGATGCTTAAGTCAGGTAAAGGGAATCTGGGTCTAAGTGGAGAGTAAAGGAGAGTACGAGATATTGCGTACCTGTAGCAGTGGGGTCTCAATGTATTTATACCTGACTGTCGGCACAATTCTCTCAATTAGCGAGATACTAAGATCGTGGGGATATTATACGCAATCCATGGATCGTTTAGCACATTAGGCGAATCATGCGTATCTGGAAGTGAAGTAATCCGTCACATTCGCTTATAGTAGTTTCTGAATTTGGCACTTGAGGCGCCCAATTCAGCATATTGCCTCAGCTCAGCTCGTCTGGCTTAAACGATGCCACCCAGCCTTGACCATTTATCTAGTTGAAGAGGAACACTTTCTTAGTCCGAGCCGAGCCTTGAATTGAGACAACGGACCCTACTCCTAGCTTATCAAGTGCTCTGAAAACTCTGGGATCCAAGGCAAGGTGTCGGACTTATCTTATCGGGTCAGACTCCCTGCACTCGATGTCAGTGGCCGAATCGTTCTCCTTCCAAAAGGCGTTAGGTAGATGGTTCACCGCTTCGGATCGAAATGTGGAAGTCACTCCAATCCACAACTTCGAAGTAAGAACACCTTCACAGTGCATGACTTCTTCAAGGACGCTCTCATCAGGTCGGACGAGCATCACCTCGATTGTTCGCGCATTTAGATTAGTTTGGTACTTACTCTTGGGTTTATTAGGGGCTCAGATCTTTCCATAATAGACCACACCACACATAGTAGTGAAGATAATGATTTCACTATTTAAACAATTCACATGGCCCACCATAACATTTATTTCCATCCAACTGTTCATAAGGTTACAAAGACCTGAATTAAGAGGAAAACAAATTTCATATTAATCCAGAACTTCTGTGACCCTAAACGGGTTTCAATGGTAGACGTTCAATCCTCCACTGGTTTTGCAGTGTGGTCCACTTGATAGATAGATCTGTCTTATTTCTCGTCTTAAGCCTTAAGATGAGCTCACAAAGTGGATGGACAATTTGAATATAACACACATATCGCGGTGGGTCCCACTGTTACAATATGGACACCACACATGTGGCATGTGGGTCCCACATCCAGATGGACGGTTTGTGTCACGCCCCAAATCTAAAAATCAGATTCACAAGAATCCCGATTGCCAAACCCGGTGCCGACAGCCTCTGTAGTACCCCATTCATGGCTCACAGTGTCCAATCACCAAGTTCCAATCCTGGGATCGTACAAGGAGGATTTTCCAATGTACCTTTGTCTCATAAGAAGCAAAACTACAAGTATACCCAAATCATAAATGCAACCTTATAATCACATATCCACTAATATATACATTTGAATACAATGCTGAAAAGAAAATACATATGTCAAAATCAAAGCTCCAGAAAATCGATGTATGCTCCATGCTCAACGCTGCTGCAACCTAACACCATCTGCACGCAACTATCATGCATAAGCTTATAAAAAGCTTAAAGGGTGGTGAAAGTGCATGTTAGATAAGTGCCAAGTATACAATAAAGCCCATATATCATACATCATCGGGATAAATAGAAATACTGACAAGAACATGAATCATGCGATATTAGAGTAATGCGAAAATGTACTGATAGGCCCATAAATACCATAAGCCTTATCCAGGCTATACGATACAGAAATATAATAAAAATAATATCATATACTAATGAAGCAATGTACATCAGATATGCAATGTGGATACAGTAAGCTAAATATCAGATGCTAATGATATAATGCAATATACAAATCCTGATGAGTCCATGAATACCGTCAGTCGTATCTAGGCCATGCAGAAACATAAGAACCCAAAATACCATATGTCGCGGGTGTAAGGCAATATGGGGTGCGAATGGAATGACCATGCTGGAGTGTGAAGTCAGGATGATAGTACGTAGTATCGCAGGTTATGGGGTCCATCACAAGGGACTTCTATCCAAACTAGTCTCATACATAAATTTGGATAGTCAGACTCAATGTGGTAAACTCTTGATCTCAGGTTAGTTGCGCACCCCAATCGAAATCTTACCCATTGCGAAGGTACACGTAATGAATAGTTGCTCACCACCAGCTCGAGTGGATAGTGAATGAATGAATGAATGTATATGCAACTCCTACTCAATAAGTCCACATATCAGTACAATTCATCTCTAGGATCATCACTAGAGTTTAGTACACTCCAAATGGCACTGCCCCTCTCCCAGCAGCACAGTCTAAGTGAGCGTAAGAAACCTCACTATATGCTTAGCCAATAATCTGTTAATATCTATTTGGCACGTCGATAGCGAACCTATTTATGAGCTGGTCAAACTCAGCCTAGTTATGCCCCCTACTCTCGGGAGGGAAAGGCTACACCCCCTCCCAATTGACCACGACACAGTGGGAGACCCGACCTCCTAGTATTAGCACTTGGGCGCTCATGTATCCACTCGGTCTTGACCTTAGGGCGTCTCATGGCCATGGAGGTTTAAAGACTTTCACCCACGGACATCCAAAGTGCTCAGATGCTCGAACCAAACATTTTCGGTGTCCAATCTAACTATCTACGACATGCCTGTGGAGGCTACGGCCCTGATGTCGTTAGAGCGTATAGTAATCACACCACATAATGCAAGATGCATGAGTCATACAATCCTATTATACATTAATCTTACACATACTGTGTGCTCATATGAGACAATATTTGTCTATCAGGGAGTCTCATAACAATCTGTCCAAGGACATGAAATGGTCAACCACATCTTAAAATGAATATGCAGATGATGCGCATAGTCATATATCATGATGTTATGCTATCACATAGTCATAATCAGTATCAATAACTGGCATCCACAATCAGCCTCGACAATGTGGACATTTAACTAACATTGCCCCCAAGGAATGACCCTCATTAAGCCTAATATATAGTGGACCCATGGCCTCACACAAGGGCCAAATATACAACACCATGGGTCTCACTCAAGAGCTTAATACATATCACGATGGGCCTTTCACATGGGCTTAAATACATCATAATAGGCTTCATTGCCTGGTTCTCAAATGCACCACAATAGGCCTCATCACATAGGACTCACATACATTATATAGGCATTAAATGCATCAAGCCGAGGTCGAATTCTTATCAGAATGGGCCTCAAATACGGGCCTCATATACATCACAATGGGCCTCAAATATGGACTGAATGCACATCACAATGGGCCTCAAATATGGACAGCATATACATTACATTGGGCATCAAATATGGACCGAATGCACATTACAATGGGCCTCAAATACAGGCCGTATATACATTACATTGGGCCTCGACAATCAGCCTTGAAAATCAGAATCGGAATTGATACTTGGCCTCGACAATCGGAATTGGCCTCGACAAATCGGAATCGGCCTCAATACTTGGCCTCGACAATTGGAATCGATCGATAATCGGAATCGACAAATCGGTCATGTTAATTGAAATCAGCAATTGTCCACGACAATCAGGATTGATCAATAATCAGAATCGACAAATTGATCACGTCAATCGGAATCAGCAATCGTCCACAACAATCGACATCAATCGATAATCAGAATCAGTAAATCGGTCACATCAATCAAAATCGACAATCAGTCATGAGAATTAAAATTGATCGATAATCAGAATTGGCAAATCGATCGCGTCAATCAGAATTGGCAATCGGTCACAACAATCGACATCGATCGATAATTAGAATCGGTAAATCAATCACGTCAATCAGAATCGGCAATCGGTCACGACAATCGAAATAGATCGATAATCAGAATCGGCAAATTGGTCTCGTCAATCAGAATCGGCAATCGATCACGAAAATTGGAATCGATCGATAATTAGAATCGACAATCGGTCATGACAATTGGAATAGATCGATAATCAAGATCAGCAAATTGGTCACGTCAATCGGAATCGACAATCAGTCATGACAATCAGAATCGATCAATAATCAGAATTGACAAATTGGTCTCTTTAATCTAAATGAGAAATCGGTCACGACAATTGGAATCGATCGATAATCAAAATCGGTAAATCGGTCACATCAATCAGAATCGACAATCGGTCACGACAATCGGAATTGATCGATAATCAGAATTGGTAAATCAGTCTCGTCAATCGAAATTAGAAATCGGTCAAGGGAATTAGAACCGATCGATAATTAGAACCAGAAAATCGGTCACGTTAATCGGAATCGACAATTAGTCATCACAATCGAAATTGATCGATAATCAGAATCGGCAAATCGGTTAAGTCAATTGGAATCGATAAGAATGGGTCTCACAAGGCCTAATGGAAGGTCACAATGTGGACATTCAATCATCATTGCCCATCAATGTGGACATTCAACCAACATTGCTCCCAAGCAACAACCGCCATAAACATCATTACATGCATTATGGTGGAATCTCACATCATAATGGGCCTCATACAAGGGCTACATACACATCACTATGGGCCACATCACATGGTCCTAATACACATTACGGTGGGCCTCAAATATAACAGGTGGGCCGCATCAATGAGCCGCACTAATGGACCTCATATACACAACAGGTGGGCCCTGCTCATGGGCCTCAAATACATCACATTGTGGGCCCTACACATGGATCTTGAATGTATCAATGGGCCACATATCTAGGTCTTGAATACATCACATGGACCACACGTCATGGGCCTAATTCACGTCACAATGGGCCGCACGATAAGGGCCTAATACACATCACAATGGGCCTTGTCCATAGGTCATAAATACATCACAATGGGCCTTGCCCATAGGCCTCGGATTCAAGCAGGTAGGAGACCTTAAATACAAGGTAGGTGGGCCCTATCACATGGGCCTCAAAATACAAGGTAAGTGGGCCCTGTCACATGGGCCAAAATATAAACAGGTGGGCCCCGCTCATGGGCTAAAAATACATCATGATGGGCCTCATAGATAGGTTGCATCAATGGGCCTCAAATGGGGTTGGACCATACTAAAAATCATTTCAATAGTTGTAGGTGTAACATGTGTATCACTGTACACTATCATTCCATGGGGCACATGGCCCACTAATGATGATCGGCACTGTTCAAGCATTTCCTATGTAAATCAACACTATCCATCAACACCATCCAGGTGTTGGACGGTGCAGATAAGGCACATACATCAAGGTCAGTCCTACCAGTCCTTGAACTGGACAGTGGTGGGTGCAACACTACAGCAGGGTGGGTCCCACCTCCCTGGACAGATGGAAGAAGTGGATATAGAACATGTACCTCACGGTGGCCCCACATGAAACCATCCAGCAATGGACAGTGCTAATAAACAGCATGGATAAAACACATATGTCATGTGTAGGTCCACTAATCAGGATGGAAGGCATAAGATAAAACACATTCATCACGTGGGCTCCACAGCCTTTGCTGACGTACAATCAACAACTAATTAGCTGCGTGGGTCCACATAGATGAATGGGTGGGATGTGATTAGACCTATGGAGCTTGCTGACGTCAACAACTACAAAGCTGGTGAGGTACACCAGCCAATCCGCTTCCATCCACGTCCATGGATTGGATGGCATGGATAAAACACATATCATGATTGGCTCCACGTACACCGTCCAGAAATGGACGGTGTAGAAACAAATACATACATCCCTGTGGGCCTCACACATGTGCCATGGTGGGGTCCACATCCTCCAACGGACGAACAATTTAAATGTATTACATACATCATGGAAGGGCCCACCAGAGATTTGAATCTGCTTTATATATATTTTTTTGTCTCGAGCATTAAGAAGAGCTTACCATTGGGTGGACGGTTTGGATGTAACACATACATCATATGGTGGGGCCTACACTGCAAGGTCCAGTTGCTAGACTACTGGGCTACTGGCCCAGCGTCCAGCAAATGGACAGCTCAGATATATCATGATGGGCCACAAACCTGTTGAGTACAACAGCTATATGCTGGCTACCATATATATATATATATATATATATATTACACACGTATATAAATAAAATATATTATAATATTATATTAGAACGAGGGAGTCCAACGTCCAGACTCTCTGGATGCTCAGGACTGACGGTGTGGATTTAAACCACGTACACGTAGGTGGACCCCACCCTCACACGAACCACATGTGTGAGGTGGGCCACGTCCATGGAAAATGGATGGATGGTGTGGAAATACACATACATCATGCTGGATGGCCACAACACCATCCAGAATGGTGTCCAACACTCTTCAAATCTGTGGACGGTGTGAATCTCTCACATACACCAAGGTGGGCTCCACCATGATGGATGCCCGCATCTCCACCACACATCAGGTGAGCTATCAAACAACCAAAGAAGAGAGAGAGAGAGAGAGAGAGAGAGAGAGAGAGAGAGAGAGAGAGAGAGAGAGAAAGAGAGAGAGAGAGAGAGAGGAAGAGAGATTGACGGTGAGGAGGGGAGGGACCCCGCCACTATAGGTCCTCCCTGTATAATACATACATCAAGATGGGTCCACATATGTGAGCCCTCAAATCACAAAATCAAATAATGAAATTACCCACCTTATAATCTTATTCTTCCTTCTTCCACTAACGCATTCAAGAGCTTCAAGGGGTGCGATTCAATGGTTGAGATTGATTTTGGAGGGTGAGATTGGGTGGTAGGGAGTGGGTCACACCTAGTTTCTCTCATAAAAGCCATGGATGTCCAAGCTCTCATGGTGCTTGGGAGGAATGAGAGAGAGAGAGATGATGGGAGAGAAGTGATGAGAGAGAGGGATGGTGAGTGATGTAAGTAGGTACTTTGTTGTAAGAAAAGGTTGACTTTTAGAGAGGATGGTTGTACTTGGGGATGGGTGAGTGATGGGAGTGTACTTGACATTTGATGTGATGGATTCTCTTGGGATTTGCAATGTGCGATGTTTTTTTCAAACTGAACACGGGCCCACATCTCCTGGCCTAGGTATCACCTCGGTGCGCAAGACGTGACGTCAGAATCTGGGCGACGGCGCGGTCGCACTGGTACAAGTCTTGGGTTGAGTCGACTTTGGTATCCAGGACTAGGCTTAGGATCACTCGCAAACGTCAGATACAGGTCAAGAGTTGCCGAAATTCGACTAGGATGACCACAAAAGTCTACAGAATGGTACAGACTAGGATACGGGTCTTACAATTTAGGATATAACACATACATCATGATCAGGCCCACAGGCTTGCTGATGTCATAACAGCAGCCATGCTACTGGACTACTGGCCCAGCGTCAGTAGATGAACGGTTTGGATTTAACAAGTACCCATGATCAAACCCACAGAGCCTGCTGAAGTTAATACAAAAGCTATATAGCTAGTCGGTCCCACTTGAAATTTAGATCTATCGCATCCTCTCTACAATGCCATAAAACGATCTCCACAAATGGTTGGACAGTATGGATTTCATGCACATAACATGTGGGCCCCACTATCGCTGGACAACATGGGTAAAATAAATACATCAAGCGACCCCTCCACCGTCCAAGGTCTGGATAGTGGAGATGTAAGGAACATACATCAGGTGGGTCCCATTGTGGGCAGTAAGGTGTCTACCGTTGATGGACGGTGTGGATCTAATCCATTCATCAAGGTGGGTTGCAACAGAGAGAAAGAGAGAGGGAGAGAGAGAAAGAAGAGAGAGGCATGTGTGTGAGGGAGGAGCTCCGCTACTATGAGCTCCTCTCGGTTTACAACGCATACATCAAATGGGTCCCACCATAAGTGGGCCCTTAAATAGAAATCAATTGTGGAATTTTCAAGATAACCCACTGTTGGTCTTCTTCTTTAGCTCCTTGAAATCCTTGGCTCTTAAGCTTTTTCTTTGACGGTGGATGATGAAGTTTGGAGCACTATGATGAGAGATGAGGGGGTAGGAAGGGGGCTTGATCTTGGGTTCTCTTTTCTCTCTTTAGGATTCTTCTCTCATGATAGCTTGGAAAAATGGTGGATAATAAGATGAGATGGAGTGATGGATGGGAGAGAGGGATAGTGTTGTAAGAAGGATGGGATTAGAGGAATGGGTGTTGTGTAAGGAAGGGATGGGTGGTGTAAGGAAGAGTTGACTTTTGGAATGGTTTGTGTAAGAGAGGGATGGGTGTGATGGTTGTACTTGACTTGTGATTGATTGATTGATGTGATAAATAGGGTAGAGATTCTCTCAAGATTCGTAACGCACGGCTTTTTTCTTGAAATAAACGCGGGCCCACAACTCCTGGCATGGGAATCACATTGATGCGCAAGACGTGGCATTAGAATTGCGGTGACGGCACAGTTACTAGGGTATAGGTTATGAGTTGAGTCAACTTAGATATATGGGATGCGATTTAGGGTCACGCGTAAAATACCGACTATAGGTCGCAGGCCGCTGAAATTTGACGGGAACGATCGCGGGGGTCTAAGGAATGGTACGAACTAGGTTACGGGCCTTATACATAAGATAATAATTTACTGGATTGATCATTTTGAAAAGAAGTTATAAATGATGAGTTAGAATCCATTATGGATAATAAAACTTGAAAATTAGTAGACCTACTATATCATGCCCCGAAATTTGATACCCGAGTTGGCCTGACCTGACTCCGAATTTCAGATTGTGAATTAATTTTAAACATTCACAACCACGCTTAATTAAAAAAATTATTATAATAAACAACATTTATCAATTACAATGTTTGACTATTACAGTCTAGAATCACTACTAAATTCTTACTATACATTTATTTTTCCATTAATACAAATAAAATATGAGTAAATTGATGATTAGATCTTCACTCCACTTTACCCTTGACTAAGCACTAATGCTCTGAAACACTGTTATTTTAGGTATGAGCAAAATAGATCGTGAGACTATATCCAACTCAAATATAAAATTTCTAGGTTTATTTCAAATGAATAAATAATTAAAGTACATTATTTAAAATACATAACATGAATCAAAATATTAAATCTTAAAGATGACATGCATTAAATGCTGAAATTATAAAGATATTCTAAATGCCATACGTTCTATAAATTTCATAAATAACAAAATTAATAACTATCCTCTTTGACAACATTATACCTAAGTAGATGGTCATGTTGCATTAACGCCCATGCACCAGTATCTTATGATGAGGGATCCATTTATATGTTAGTTGGTCAGACTACTACTCTAGTTGTACTTTTGACATATATCCGTGCACACAATTGTAGTCATACGCTGTACACAAAAGAGACTTCGAAGGATCCAACGGGCTACAGGGTCTCTCACACAAGAGACACGATTGTCTTACTTGCTGGTTTTAGGGTCTCTCACTCAAGGGACATGATTACCATACTTGTTGATACCATTCTCTTTTTCCTTCTTTTCTTTTTCTTTTTCAACAATTTAATAATAAATAGAGATGCATGTATGTCATGAATGATTCAAAAATCAGTAATGAAACGATATAATAAATCAGATTTCCCTACAATAATGCAGGTTCTATACAAAATTTGCAGAAGTCTAATATTGTTAAAATTTTAAAATTTAGTCCCTAAAATAGTTTGAAAAGCTATGCTATTTACCGTAACAGACTGTAAATTTGGATTTCCTGAAGGATACATGTTGCATTTCATAACAATATGAAAATTTATCCTAAACCCCATTGGCTTTGCTGGAAATTTTATTTAGGCTCTGAATTTATGATTTTTTTTTATATTTTTATATATTGATATAACTAATTATTTTTTAAATTTTAAAATAATATAAAAAATTATAATATTAAAATTCTAACTTAAATAATTAATTAACCATATATACAAAAGTTTAGATTAATAGTCAAACATCAAATTATATAATTCTCAAAAATTTTAAAAATTATTTTAATTATGTTTAATTAATTTTAAATAAATTTAGTTCTTAATATTTGAATTAAATTCGTATTCTAAGTAAGCGTAATTAATATTAATTTTATAAATAGTATTTGCGCACATACCTGAGTCATATCCCGTATTCCAGAGTCGGCTCAACCTGAGACTTGCACTCTAGTGACCGTGTCATCGCCGCGATTCTGATACCGCATCTTGTGTGCCGAGATGATACCTAGGCCAAGAGTTGTGGGCCTGAGAATAAATCAAGAAAATACCGCGGACAATGTGTGCGCCATTTCTAGGAAGATTCCTGGTTGAGAGAATGAAATCTCTACCCATACCCCTTTCTTTCCACTAAGTCAACCAAGACTTTACCTCTCCCATACCTTTCATGCCAATAAGGCAATGCTATCCATACCCTATCTCATCTCATGCCCAAAAAGTCAATTAGCCTCATCCCTCACCCATACACTCCATGTCTTCCATCCTTACAACTCTCATTACTCTTTCATTTCTCTCTTCACCCCATTCAAGTAATTCCCAAAGGAGGAAACATCCATGGCTTCCAAGGAGAAAAAGAGAGAAGCTTTGTGGAGCCCACTCCCTACCACCCAATCCAAACCTTCAAAACTGATCTCAACCATTAGATCGACTCCCTTGGAGCTCTAAATCCTATAGGTGGAAGGATAAATGAAGGAATTTGAGGTGGGTGATCTAGAACTTTCCACCATGGATTTGAATGATTGAGGGCCCACTTGTGGTGGGACCCATCTTGATGTATGAATTGTATAGGGAGGGCCCATAGTGGTGGGGTCCCTCCCCTCCTCATGTCTCTCTCTCTCTCTCTCTCTTCCCTGTTTGCGGCCCACATGATGCATGAATTTTATCTATGTTGTCCATCTATCGGGCCAACCTGCTGTCTGTGATTGGACCCACCTTGCTGCCCGCTTTTGGGCTAGCCTGGATGAAGGAAAATATAAATATCAGCTTCATCCAGACAGATGGGCCACACTAGAGTGGACCCCACCTTGATGTTTGTATCTTACCCAGGTCAGGCTGTCCATTAGTGGGCCCGATCTGATTAGGGTCCAGCTATTGGGGCTGGCACGTCCAGCCTCCAGAGATCCTGGACGAAGAGGAAATACAGGGATCAGCTTTTGAAGCAGGTGGGTCACATGTGTGGACCCACCTGACTTTCTCATCCATGCCGTCCTTTGTTTTGGAGGATGGGACCCACCATGTGTACGTGGGCCCATTAGATAAATGTATTTTATTCATGCCATCCACCGTCCAAAACCTGGATGGTGGGGCTTGTTGTGAGGAGTGTGGCCATCCACACTGTCCACATGGTCGTGGAACCACCTGGATGAAAGTTTTTCATCCACACCGTATATCTGTAGGACCCACCTGATGTATGGATTCCATCCACACCGTCTGTTTGCCCAGGGCGGTGAAACCTCACGGAGGTGTGTTTTATGCAAACCGTCTATGTATTGAGGACCCAACAGTTACAGTTATTGTCTTGGACGTGGGACCCACCCTCTGCACGTGTTGCATCTCCACCGTCTTGCTAGGACGGTGGGATGCACTTATTGTATATATTAAATATACATATCCATCGTCCATCTACTGGACGGTGGAAATCATCTTGATGTGTGTGGATTTTTCCACACATGGGGACTGGGACCCACTGATGTAAGTGGTTTATCCAGGATGCCCAATCCCTGGACGTGGGGGATGGACCCACCTCAATGATATATGTATATCATCCTCACCATCGAAACCTTGGACGGTGGGATGCAGCTAGCTGTTGTTTGCAACGTCAACAAGTTTCGTGGGTTCCCCTTGATGTATATGCGTTTTACCCAAGCCATCCACCTGTTTGGTAAGCATGGACACCACCATGATGTATTTATTTCATCCACACCGTCCAAATTGTGTTGGATGGTGCTGGACAATGTTTGGACAGTGCTGATTTACATAGACAATGTTTGGACGATGCCGTGGGCTCCACCGCAATGTATGTTGTACCCACACTGCCCATCTGGTGGGGTCCATTTGTTGTGTATACGAGGCCCACCTGTTATGTATATTAGGCTCATTTAATGAGGCCCATCTTGGTGTACGTATTCTATATTCACACCGTCCACCGTTGGACAAGTGCCACATGGGGCTTACCATTGATGCATGTATTGTATATCCATGCCGGTCATTTGTGCGGCCTACCATCATGTGTGTCTTACATGCACATGGTTCATCCATTTTTCTAGGCGCATTGGTGTGGCCCATGTGATGTGGCACACTTGATGATATGGGGCCCATTGGTGCGGCTCGTGGATGCGACCCACTTGATCTATATGAGGCCCATTGGTGCTACCCATGTGATGTGGACCACTTGATGCACACGAGGCCCATGTCATGCAGCCTATTGTGATGTGTATTAGGCCCATGTCATGTGGCCCATTGCGATGTGTAAGGCCCATGTGATACGGTCCGTTGTGATGTTTTTGTAACCCATTTAGTAAAGCCCATTATGATGTGCATTAGGCCCATGGGTTATGGCCCATATGATGTATTTAAGGCCCATGGGTTATGGTCTATTATGACGCATTCGAGGCCCAGGTGGTGCGGCCTATTGTGATGTATTCAAGGCCCATAGGACGTGGCCCATTGTGATATAGTTCCGTCCCATATGATGAGGCCCATGGTGATGTATATTGGGCCATTGAGTGAGGTCATGGGCTCACTATATATTTAGCCCTATGTGGGCCACTTCTTGGGAGTAATGATAGTTGAATGTCCACATTGATGAGCAATGATGGTTGGATGTCCACATTATGACCTTCCTTTAGGCCTTGTTAGGCCCATTCTCATCGATTTCGATTGTCGAGGCCGATTCTGATCGTTGAGCCGATTATCGAGACCGATTCTGATCATCGATAACGATTCCGACTGTCGAGGTCAACTTTGATTGTCGAGGCCGATTCTGATTGTTGAGGCCGATTATAAAGTGCGATTCTGATTGTTGAGGCTGATTCCAATTATTGATACAATTCCAATTGTCGAGGTCGATTCTAATTATTGAGGCTGATTATCGAGGCCGATTCCAATTGTTGAGGGCTGATTCTGATTGTTGAGGCTGATTATCGAGGCCAATTCTGAGTATTAATATCGATCCAATTATCGAGGTTGATTTCGATTGTCGATACCGATTTCGATTATCGAGGTCGATTCTGATTGTCGATACTGATTCCGATTATCGAGGCTGATTCCAATTGTTGAGTCCAATTGTATAAGAAAATTGTTGAGATCATTATTGAGGTTGATTTTGATTGTTGAGGTCGATTTCGATTATTGATACCGATTTTGATTGTTGAGGTCGATTCCGATTATCGAGGGCGATCCTGATTGTTGAGGCCAATTCTGATTATCGAGATCGATTCTGATTATCTAAGCTGATTCCGATTGTCGATACCGATTCTGATTGTCAAGGCTGATTTTCATTGTCGAGGCTGATTTCAATTGTTGAGGCTGATTGTCGAGGTCAATTATCAAGGCTGATAACGATTGTCGAGGTCGATTGTTGAGGCCAGATATTAAGACCGATTGTCGAGGCCCAATGTAATGTATATGCAGCCCGTATTTGAGGCCCGTTGTGATGTGTATTCAGCCCTTGTTTAAGGCCCAATGTGGTGTATATAAGGCCCATTGTGATGCATTTGAGGGCCAGGCGATGGAGCCTATTGTGATGTTGTACGCCCTAACAACATCAGGGTCGTAGCCTTCATAGGCATATTGTGGATGGCCAGATGGTACATTAAAAATCTGTTCTAGCATTGGGCCGCCATAGATGGCCCTAAGTGAAAATTCTTAAACCCTCTTAGTACCAGAGGATGCCCTAACGTCGAGACCGAGTGAATATATGAGCGCCCGAGTGCTGAATACTAGGAGGCCACGTCTCTCACTGTGTCATGGTTGGTTGGGAAGGGGTGTGGCCTTACCCACTCAAGGGTAGGGGGTATAGCTAGGCTGAGTTTGACCAGCTCTTGAATAGGTCCATTATCGATATACCGGGTAGATATTGGCTGATTTCTGGCCAAGCGGATAGTGAGGCCTCTTCTACTTGCATGGTTGCGCGTTAGTGGGCGGCGATTGCATGTAGAGTGTATTAGACCCCGGTAATAATCCCAGATATGTACATTACTGATACGTGGACTTATTGAGCAGGAGTTGTATATTCACTCATATATTTATTCATTCACTATCCATTTGGGTTGGTGGTGCGCAACTATTTATTACGTGTACCTTCGTAATGGCTACGATTTCGGTTGGGACGCACGACTATCCTGAGATCAGGAGTTTACCACATTGAGTATGACTATCTAAATTCAGGTATGAGATTAGTTTGGATAGAAGTCTCTTTTGATAGACCTCATAACCTGCGATACTACGTACTATTATCCCGACTTCACACTCCCGCTTGGTCATTTCATTCGTATCGCATATTACATTACATCCGCAAGCATATGACATTTTGGGTTACTATGTTTTTTGCACTTATATGGCCTAGACGAACTTAGCAGGATTACATATTGTATTGTACCATCGACATCTGATATTTGGCTCTCTACGACTCCTCATTTGTATAGCTGATTTGTTTTTCGTACTCTGATATTGTATGACTCATGGACTGGTCAGTATTTTCGCTTATTCTGATATCATATGATTCATAATCTTGTCAGTATTTTTGACATTGTATGATTATAGCATTGTATTAAATACTTGACACTTACCGTGTGCACACACTTACACCACCCTCTAAGCTTTTTATAAGCTTATGCACGATAGATGCGTGTAGATGATATTAGGTCGGAGCAGAGTTGAGCTTGGAGCGTGGAGCTGTCTTCTAGAGCTTTAATTTTTGATATATGTATTTTCTTTTCAACATTGCATTTAAATTTTTATATTAGTAGATATGTGATGATGATGTTGCCTTTGTGATTTGGGTATACTTATGGTTATGCTTCTTATGAGACAAATTGATATTAAAAATCCTCCTTACAAGATCCCAGGATTGGAACCTAGTGTATGCCCACTGGGAGCCGAGAATGGGATACTACGGAGGCTGTCGGCATCGGATTTGACGATCAAAAATTTTGTGAGCCCGGTTTTCAAATTTGGGGCGTGACAAAATAGGCCCTAGAGCACTATTGAAATCTAGGTAAAGGTGCATGGTCCTAAAGTACCAAACCACATAATCATCTATATCGAAACAATTACGTGACTGACATGTGTAACCATTTTATACTAATAGGGGTCTGGTTCTAGATTATTTATTACCTGACTCCTGTAAACCTACCTTGTTTATTATCAATATCAATTTAAGTCTCGATATAATGCACAACCATTCATGTCTAATTCGAAAGTCATTATTTTGAAATATGTGGGAGACTATTACATTTTGTGTTTCAAAATAAAATTAAATCATTATTTTAAATGATTTGAAAAATCTCTTTAAAAAAATTCATAAAGCAACAAGCTATTTTTTCTTGTAATGTTATGGATTTAGTCTTACATCGAATTGGTGAAAGAAAAATATCAAGTATATAAGAAGAGGAATTTAGATACGGCTTGAGCCCCTTTTTAGGGGGCATGTGAATTTGATTTTTTGTGTGTGTGTGTATGTGGGGGGAGGGGGGGAGGGGGTTGATGGGGTAATGTAATAAACCTCATTCTATACTAGAAACCACACGTGTGCGTCAGGCAGGGCCATGGCGCGGTGCAACACTGTGTGGCGTGCAAGTATACTTGTCAAAAGTTTGTATGTTTTTGTTGCCTTTTGAAATTTCAGTTTTTACAACAGTTGGCTAGAATGGTCTTATTTTGAATAGACACCATTTTGCATTGGACAAAACCCAACGATCATGTCAGTTGGCAGAGGGTGCTTCTCATTTTTCATATGCATTTAAATATCTGCACTATAAACTTCTACAGTTACAAATTGTTTTATTTTCTGTTTGTTTTGGTTCTCTCTTTGGGTTAAAAAATGACAGTGCTTCGGGTCATCATACATCAAGTGCACCGGTGTAATCAGACGACCATTGAGGGTATCCTAGATGTTGATTGTCCAGTGTTCCAGTTGCATTGCGGATAATATCCAAAGGAGGGCAGATTAACTTCATGCCGATTGATTTTATCATGCCACGATTTAATAATTTTTTCTTATTCCTCCTATTCAATATTTCATCGTTCTGTTTTAATTTTTCTTTTATTTTAGTTTATTATTTCTAAAATTTTAAAATTATGGATCTACTTATCTAAAATTCCAACGACCCTTTCATCTAGATCATTTGTATTGTTGAGCCCATCCTGGATGAAGCATAGCCCAATTGTAAGGTAATCGAGGAATATTAGGATCATTTATTCATTTGAATGTGGACCATCCTGTGTTTCTCTTTTTAAATGTTGCTCTGCTAGTCCATTGGTCAAAGGTTGTCTTGTATTGTTAAGAGTTTTTGGACCAGACGATACATCATTAGCCTAGGCCCAGCCTAGTCCACATGCAATGGAAAATCGATCTGAGATCATTCTCTTGATCTTCTAGTCCATAAAATTATTAGGGCATGGCTCATCTACCTTAGAGCCCACAAACCAACGATCTTGGATCAAGGACCACTTTAAATGTGGCATGCATGCCCCTCACATCATACTTGACCATATCCACAAAATCAAATTCATTGGACAATCCTAACCTTGTAATAATGGGCGTTGTTAAGGCTCAACCATTCATCATGTTATGGATTTGATGGCCAGCAATCCAATGGTTAGGATCATCGTTTTGGTGTATGGACCATGTACAGTGGGTTTTGCCATTTTGATCGTTTAAGAAACACTCGTATAAGTAACTTTTAAGAGGACGAGATGATACGGTGAAGCCATCTCTCCACAATACACTTTGTAGTGAGATGTATCAATCTAGGCCGTTCATCTAGAGGATTTATCATGGATGGCACATTTGCCAAAAGTCACGCCTTTCAGACAATCATGTCCATAATCTTACCCCAGTTACTCATAATCAATGTTTTAATCATTAATTATTCTCACTTAATGGCATTGGTTTGAAGCCACTTATCAAATAGATAGGATGATCAAATATATCTGAATTTGGAAGCATTTGTAATCCACAACAAGGTCAGCTAGATGGACTGTCTCGATTGATATGTCACCTACCACATGTAACGTGGAGAATGGGTCGTGCCATATTAAGGCCCCATCGGATTTACCATATCAGCTCCCATACTTATCTCCCTGATATTCATGAGCACCCAATTCATTCGTGGAACTGAAAACATGGGTAGCATCAGCTTAGTTCATTATATAACAAAAGAGAACTTGTTGCCTCATCCTTATTGTTAAACAGCTTCCAGGATCCAACTAATCCACTCATAAGGTCGATCCTACCTTTATATTGAGTTGGATTGTAATAATTGATTCCAATGATATGGGCCACTTGATGAGCAGATCAGCCTGATTTTCATAATGGGTAGTGTTGTACATGAGTCGAATTAAGCCGAGCTTGGCATGGCTCGACCAGTAGCTAACCCCAACTCGAACTCGACTCGGCTCGGTCCTCGAGCCTATCTTGCTAGCTCGGCTCAGTTCAGGTCAGCAGCTCAGGCCAATTTGAGCTGAGTTCGAGCCTGTTCGACATTTTTTTTCAAACAGGTAGAATGCATCTTCAATTTCTCACAAAATGTAAAACATGGACAATATTTCATAGGTACTTCATCAAACACCTAGACAACAACATCAAAATCAAATAGTTGGGTGAGTAGCATTAAACTCAAACTGCTGACATATCCATTCATTCCTCGCCAACACTTCGTTGAGTCATTTCATTGAACACTCGGCGAGCAGCATTCATATCAAAATAACTGAGTCACCGAGCTGATTCAATCCGAGTCGGTTCGAGTTTAGGTTCGATCCGAGTCAAGTCGAGCTTGGGTAAACTCGAACTCGGCTCGAAATTTTTTTTAGCTCCAAAAACTAGCTTGACTCGGTTATGAAATTGCAATAATGACCACTTTAGTTGAAATGGGAATATGCCAATATGTCCTAGAGAGGGGTGAATAGAACTTTTTAGTATTTTATGATAATTTAAAATCCTATCAATCTTATCCTCAGAAAATATACATGCATCAGAATTTCTTTAAGATAATTTTAATGGCTTTCAAGTCAAATAGAGGATCTAGTCATAAAACTATTTGAAATATAAACAAGATGTAAATCATAGTTTATGATGGATGTGACTGTGTGTAAGGTGTGATCTCAGATAGTCAAATTTGAAAACATTTAAGTAAATCACATAAGTAATAGAAGAACATAATAGTCTCAAGCATAATTATTTTTATAGTGGTTCGACTACTTGTCTACTCCACTTCCGGCGAACGCACTTAACCCTTGAGTGTACCGAATCTCACTAACAGAGGTTTCACAACAGGTTCACCTCAAACCAGTACATCCTACTCTAGGCTGACTTTAACGTGTCTACACGATACAGTTTATGCCCCACGCATGAGAAAGGGTCAACACACAACACTCAAATTTTAGGCCACACAGGCCAAGGATCTACACAAGGAACCTCATCAATTTATGCTCCCATGAGTAAGGGTCAATACACAGCACCCAAGTTTTAGACCATACATGTTAAAGACCTACACAAGGACCTAAGAGTTTATGCTCTCCACAGAGCAAGGGTCAACACAAAGCACCCACCACGTACACTCCCGTTAGATGCCTCCTATAAGGACTTGAAAGGGTTGAGAAACACCTTAGACCTAATCCTACAAAAGGATTGATCACAAGGGTCATCTGGACTCTAATGACTTACAGATAAGTAGATGAGCCCTATTAAGCATGTTGATGAAGATCCTCTCCATTGATGACGAAGAATCTTTAGCTTCCTTGAACTGCAACTCAAATGATGTACCAGTATAAGGCGATGATTTAGGTCAAGGTTATGATGGAATCCTACTCTATTAAATGTTTTTCTATAAAACAGATAGAGCAATTCCAATCATCTATGCATTCAAGGCACCCCAGCTTAATTATTTTCCATTAAGATAGTAGCCGCAGGATCCTTGAATGCAAAAGTTCATTCCCCAATCCACTCTATTAAATGTCAATGATGAGGGTGGATTGGAGGATGAACTTCCATGAGAGAAAGGGCTTAAGGTATATAATTTGGGGTTAAGCACACAAAAGCACTCTCTATTTTCTCTACCAACAACCAAGGGCAAGCGCTCAATAAATAGACAAAAGGTTCCAACGGATATAAAACGGTCACATTTTTTACACAGTTTGATATCATCGAGCAGGGTCGATATCAGCAAGCGTATACTCTCGATACCATCGACTGACCGCTCGATGGTACGAACTCAACTGTCAAATGCTTTTGAAACTTTTTGCAAATTGGTTGAGAAAATCGAACATGCGTCGATGTCATCGGATTTCGAACTTCAATGTTAGCGACACAAGGTTCAATTCCTCGACATTTGAAAATATGAGAGCACTTACCTTTGAAAACATTTCAGATAAGATATGATCGAGCATCACTCGATATCATCGGAATTTGAATATTGATGATATCGATGACAGTGTCGATTCATCGAAAATTCTAAGAAATTTTCCTATTATGCTTGCTGGACAGTTAATGTCCACTTTTGATGACATCGACACTGCCTTGATATGTTCAGTATTTGAACCCTTGATCCAAGAAGGATTAACCTGAAGATTTGCCGGATATTTTTGTGTCCCAATCCGATATCATCGAAGATCTCCGATATCATCGAGATTTGAATTTCAAGGATATCGAGGAGCCCTTCGATATATCGGAGATTACATGATTTTCCTTAGTAGTACTTTGGACACAACAGACCAGATGTCGATTTTATCGAGTCGGCTCAATGGACTCGAGATTCAAATTTCGATGATATCGATGAGTCCATCGATTCATTGATAATTTAGTCCAGATATCTTTGTAGTTGCTAAACATCTTCGGTCATCATATCGATGAGATCGAGAGAACTTCGAGGATATTGATAATAGGGTTCGATTTCATCGAACCACTTGTCGATAAATTGACAAAGGTAAAAAACTTAAAGATTTTCCTGAGTCTGAAAAAGTTTTCTAACTAAAAACCCTAGGGTGTTCTATTCAATTTTAAGGGTTTTATATACCTGGTGTTTTGGAACAGGGGATGTGAGGCTAATTTTTACCTATGTCGAGTTCGAACACAAATCCAGTTGAGGCATACGCTTGATCAATCTTCCTATGGGGCTCCTTTGTCTAGTTGACTCAACACTCACGCTAATTGACAAACCAGGGCACTTTTAATCTCCCCCTTTGTCAATTACGTGATAAAACTCCAAAACACCCAAAACAACTTCTAGACTAACACTCTAAACTGTGTGTACATGAACCAAATAAAAATCTAGCCCATCCATGGGCAACCAGAAATAGCCACAAGTATCCAACCCATTCAGGGGCATATAACTATCCAAAAAGAAAACACTTGTCAGACTTTACAAGTTAGTAATCCATCGCATAGACTCATGCGATCGTAGGGCATTTAAAAAGATATCCATGCCCATATGCTGAGATGAGAATAGGGTATATGTGATGGCACACAAACTTTCTATACTATGGTGGAGGGGTGGAGGAAGACGGTGTTGTATCGTCGCGTCGGCAGATGATCAAATCCACCAATTGTTGCACCGACTGCTGCACCCCGTGCACCAAATGCTCTAAGACAGTGAACCTGGCATTCATTGATTCCTTCAACTGAGTGACTTCTCGCAATGTCACTCCAATCTGATCCTGATGTAGCTTGAACCTTTTTGTATGCCCGTGGTCAGATGGAGACGGAGCTTGTTAGGATGCGAGAGGGTCACCTTCAGCCATTCCAGCGCCTTCAACTTGAGCAACCCCTTCAGCACGTTCCCCTTCTTCGTGAATCCCTTCCTCGGGTAGGTCTTCAGGAAATCGGTGGAACTTCAAATCCATCCTTCTAATGTTGTTCTTGTTGAAGAGGAAGTTCTGGATCGTTTGTTGTTGGAAGACCGATCGTATTGCACATAGTGTGAATAATCCAAGGATAGGGTAAATGGACATCTCGAGAAGTGTGAATCGCATACACTAACTGATGAACAATTAGAGTAGGAAGACAAATTTTGATCCTAGTTGTTACTGAATATACTATCATGGCCATGAATCCTGTAAGGTCGGCACGATTGGTACTCCAAGGATATATGTTGGAGGCAAAGATGCCATGTAGAATATGATACCTCGGCTCCATTAATTTTTATTTCAGCATATTTCCTTGATACTAGGGAATATGATGACCATGGCAGAGAAATTTCATGACCATGGATCGAGTTTCAACATTCTTAAGGTCCATGTCAGTGAGACTGACGGGGGACAAAGTGAGGCCAAAGATGTTTGCAATGGATGCAGGAGTAATTTCTACATTGTCACCATCAACAGAAACAGTGATAGATGGAGGTTCAACCACCAGAGAGTGACTGGAAGCAAAGAAGTTATAGGTTTGTTCATAGTGACATGGGCTGCCAAAGTCGAGGAGAGGCAACCAGTCAATTGTGGCTAACAGGGGTTCCAGATTATATGGCTTTAAACACTCCCTGTCTATCTTCCTTTCATGGACAAGTTTTCTTCTAGTGTATTTGGCCAACATCGGATTCACCCTGTATGAGGAGGGGCCGGCGCTTCTGGTTGTGACCCGCCATGCGATGTCTGTCTTGTTCGCTGGCGAGTAGGAGTCCCATGTTCAGGCGCCCTAGCCCTTTCCTTCGGAGTAAGGATCTTTTGCCTAGAGGATCTCGAAGATTCTCCAGGTCCAGACATTTTTCCCTTGTCCTTACCCATTTACCGGTACTTATAGAGAGAGATTTGATGAATTTGGGGTTTAACGGACAGAACTTCTCTTGAAAATCTAAAAATACCCAAAAAGTGCAAGATGTAATCTTGAGGAAAGGAGGAAATAGAAGGGATATTTCCAGATTTAGATGACCTTATAGGATTCTCAAATGAAGCTTCATGTAGAACGGCTGAGAGACACGAGTAGAGGAGAGAAAATGACTTTCGAAAGTGAAATGAAATTTTCGTGCTCGTCCGCCTTTTATCGGGCAAAAAACTTCGATATCATCGAACATGTTTTTGATGATATCGATATACCCCACTCGATGTTATCAAAGTTGTCTTCGATAGTATTCTCGATCATGTGACTCTTCTAATTCCAAAGAGGCGTCGATGATATTGATTCTTAGTCGATTTAATTGAGAGTCCACACGATTTATCGACAGACATATCGAAGATGTATATCTTTCATTTTTTAACATTTTGACAATCTTCCATGTATAATATAGTATATCTTTATATCGAACAGTATATACAACAAAATTTATTCAAGCATTATACAATCCAAAATTATAAACATCAGGATGTTTATATACAAAAAGATTGAGGGGAGGGACCTCAGATATATCGTTAAAAGTTCATCAAAATTGCATCTTTTCAACAACTATCCAGATCCAGATGCATGACCTTGACATGTTCTTCCATGCTCAAATGTTTCTAGGCATATGGACCAGCCCTTCCTTTGCCTTTAATAATATAGCAATGGTTATTTGTGCGACAACCCTTCATTACTGGTTTACCTGATAGGTCTAAGATTTCTTATTCCTATTTGTTGAATGTAACCACATACTCATTGTCACGTATTTGAGAAATGCTCAGAATATTATGCGTCAATCTTTTTATGCAAAATGCATTCTCATTTTTGAGCATATTTATTCCTTTATAATTCCTTGTCCAATTACCTTAGCAGTGTTTCCGTCTCCATAGGTGACTATCCCATCATTAAGATCAGAATAGTTTAAAAGAAGGAATTTGTCTCCCATGACATGTCTTGAGTATCCGCTGTCCAGGTACCACTTAGCATCATTGCCAGTTATATGATTTGAGTGAGTAACAAGGCAATTTTTCTTTTCTTTCACTACCCATTTTGTGACCATATTTCTAATTATGGTAGTTTTTTGTTTCTTTAATCAAGTCGGGCAATTGAATCGTGTTTCCTTGTCTCACAAATTTATTAGTTTTCTTGTTTAATTCAGCCACTTGATTCAATAACTCCTTCATTCTGTTAGTCATTCTGGGTTGTGATGGATGTGTATTTCCTCTATCCATATTCCTAAGTGGACTCCTGACATTTTGTATTGTTCTTTTGGTTGGTCTGTATTTACCAGTATGATTTTGACCAGAATTATGTTGAGTCCTCCTAGGTGACATGCATTCAAACTTATAATGACTAGAATCACCACATGAATGACAAACAGGAGTAGTTCTGGTTTTACTTTTTGAAGTCGTAGATTTTTCAGCCATTTATGCTGCATTTTTCAGATTTTGTTTTAAACTTATCATATCCTAAGCCACTCTTATCTTTTCCACTTCTTTCCATCCTTAAGAGTTTCTCTAGTTTTTCACCACTCTGGGAAAATTTATAGTTTAGCTCAACAGATTTTTTGAATTTTTTAAAATTAAACAGTAGTATGTGATTTTCATTTTGAAGGAGCATGTTTTTATCTTTTAATAACTCAATTTGTTTGTTTAGTTTTTTAGACTCAGATTTAAGGAAGGTATTGATTCTTTTGAGTCTATTATTATCTGAGTGGTATTGTTTTAGATCATTAATTAGGTATGTATTGATTTCCAATGTTTTATCCAGATCTTTTTGCAACAATTTATTTTTATTTTCAGTCATTCCAATTTTTTAAAGGATATTGATGCTATGAATGTAGAGTTGATTATAAGCATCCTATAGTTAATCATTTTCTTCTTCTTCCTTCTCAGTTTTCTCATTATCTGATGGAAATGATTCAGTGGCCTGCGGTCTTTCAATGTTCTCAGTCTCGATAGAAATGTTTGAGGTAGTAGAGACCATAAGAATTTTTAGAGATTTCTGGTCTCCATCGCTCTTTGAGTCACTACATTCTGAGTTTGACTCTTCCGTGTCATCCCATGTGGCAGCCATTGCTTTTCCTTTGATTTTCTTATTTGGGCATTCAGTGGACAGGTATCCAAACTTTCGACAGGTATAGCATTGTGGTTCCTTGGTCTTTTTATCACTTTTACTTGTAAAATATTTATTATCCACCTGTCTTCCTTTAAATGGCCATCCACGATGTTTATAAAAGAACTTTCTGAACCATTGAGCCAACATGGTCACTTCCTCATCTTCATTTTCTCTTTCACTTTCAATGTCCTCATTTATTGTATCATTTGAAGTTCTGAGGACAGTAGTTTTGGATTTAGGGGTTTGTTTAAAATATAGTTCAAATGTTTGTAGGGAACCTATTAGTTCTTCTAATTTCATTTCATCTATGTTTCTACACTCTCCAATGGTTGTTACTTTGAGATTAAACCGTTCCGGTAATGATCTTAATATTTTCCTAAGGATTTTTGGGATTGAAACTTTTTCACCTAATCCACCCATGGAGTTGCAGATGATATTCAATTTCGTGAAAAACTCCATGAAGGTCTCATGCTCTTCCATTCTGAGACTTTCAAATTGTGATGTTAAGAGTTGTAATTTGGACCTTTTCACTGTGCTTATTCCCTCATAGATTGTTTCCAACAAGTCCCATGCTTCTTTAGTTGTTCCACACATACTGATTTGATTGAAGACTTTTTGAGACACAACACAGTAGAAGCATTCATGGCTTTAGCCTCAGAGGTTTTGTTTTCTTTATCGAATCTTATCCACTTTTCTTTGACTTTTGGTTTAGTGATAGTTGTGTCATTTTCAAGTACTATTTGATCAGTTGGTGGCACATATCATTTTTCAACAATATCTCAAACATCATGATCCAAAGATCTCAAAAAGTAATACATTCTAGTCTTCTAGTATGCATAATTTGATCCATCAAATACTGGAGATCTAGTGACCAATGAGCCCTCTCCTTTGGCCATATTACCAACTTTAGTCAAGATCACTCTCTAGGCGATGAAGCCCTTAATAAAGACCCGCTCTGATACCAATTGAAATTATGGTAATGACCGCTTTAGTTGAAGTGGGAATATGCCAATATGTCCTAGAGGGGGGTGAATAGGACTTTTTAGTATTTTATGATAATTTAAAATCCTATCAATCTTATCCTGACAAAATATACATGCATCAGAATTTCTTCAAGATAACTTTAGTAACTTCCAAGCCAAATAGAGGATCCATTCATAAAACTATTTGAAAGATAAACAACATGCAAATTATAATTTATGATGGATGTGACTGTATGTAAGGTGTGATCTCAGATAGTCAAATATGAAAACATTTAAGTAAATCACACAAGCAATAGAAGAACATAACAGTCTCAAACACGGTTATTTTTATAGTGGTTCGACTACTTGTCTACTCCACTTTCGGTGGACACACTCAACCCTTGAGTGTACCGGATCTCACTAAAGGAGGTTTCACAACAGGTTCACCTCAAATCGAAGGTTTCAAATCAAGTTCACCTCAAACCAGTACAACCTACTCTAGACTGACTTTAGTGTGTCTACACGATACAGTTTATGCCCCACACAGGAGCAAGGGTTAATACACAGCACCCGAATTTTAGGCCACACAGGCCAAGGATCCACACAAGGAACCTCACCATTTTATGCTCCCATGAGAAAGGGTCAACACACAACACCCAAGTTTTAGGCCACACAGGTCAAGGACCTACACAAGGACCTAAGAGTTTATGCTCTCCATAGAGCAAGGGTCAACACAAAGCACCCACCACGTACACTCTTATCAGAGGCCTCCTATGAAGACTTGAAAGGGTTGAGAAATACCTTATACCCAATTCTACAAAAGGAATGACCATAAGGGTCCTCTGGACTCTAATGACTTACAAATAAGTAGATGAGCCTCATTATACACATTGATGAAGATCTCCTCCTTTGATGACGAAGAATCTTTAGCTTCCTTGCACCGCAACTCAGATGATGTACCAGTATAAGGCAACGGGTTAGGCCAAGGTTATGATGGAATCCTACTCTATTAAATATTTTCTTATAAAGGAGATAGAGTGATTTCAATCATCTATGCATTTAAGGCATCCCAGCTTAATGATTTTTCATTAAGATAGTAGCTGTAGGATCCTTGAATGCAGAAGTTCATTCCCTAATCCACTCTATTGAATGTCAATGATGAGGGTAGATTGGAGGATGAACTTCAATGAGAGAAAAGGCTTAGGGTATATGATCTGGGGTTAAACACACAAAAGCACTCTCTATTTTCTCTACCAATAACCAAGGGCAAGCTCTCATTAAATAGACAAAAGGTTCCAACGGATATAAAACGGTCACATTTTTGACAGTGTTTGATATCATCGAGCAGGGTCGATATCATCGAGCGTATACTCTTGATAGCATCGACTGACTGCTCGATGGTACGAACTCAACCGTCAAATGCTTTTGAAATTTTTTGCCAACCGGTCGAGGAAATCGAACATGCGTCGATGTCATCAAATTTCAAACTCCAATTTCATCGGCGGGAGGTTCGATTCCTCAATATTTGAAAATGTGAGAGCACTTACCTTTGAAAACATTTCAGGTAAGATATAATCGAGCATCACTCGATATCATCGGAATTTGAATATTGATGATATCGATGACAGTGTCGATTCATCAAAAATTCCAAGAAATTTTCCTATTATGCTTGCTAGACAGTTTATGTCCACTTTCGATGACATCAACATTACCTCGATATGATTGATATTTGAATATGGATTTTATCGAGTGACCCTCGATCCAAGAAGGATTGACCTGAAGACTTGCTGAATAAATTTATGTCCCAATCCGATATCATCGAAGGTCTTCCGATATTATCGAGATTTGAATTTTGAGGATATCGAGGAGCCCTTCAATATATTGAGGATTACATGATTTGCCTTAACAATACTTTGGACACAACAGACCAGGTGTCTTTTTTATCGGGTCGACTCGATGGACTCGAGATTCAAATTTTGATGATATCAATGAGTCCATTGATTCATCGATAATTCAGTCCAGATATCTTTGTGGTTGCTGGACATCTTAGGTCCTCATTTCGATAAGATTGAGCGAACTTCGAGGATATTAACAGGGTTCGACTTCATCGAACCACTTGTCGATAAATCAACAAAGGTAGAAAACTTAAAGATTTTTCTGAGTTTGAAAAAGTTTTCTAATAAAAAACCCTAGGGTGTTCTATTCAATTTTAAGGGTTTTATATACTTGGCGTTTTGGGACAGGGGATGTGAGGCTAAGTTTTACCTGTGGTGAGTTCGAGCACACATCCAGTTGAGGCAGACGCTTGATTAATCTTCTTATGGGGTTCCTTTGTCTAGCTGACTCAACACTCATGCTAATTGACAAACCAGGGCACTTTCAGGTCAGAATCCAATTTCAAACCGAGGTGATTCAAGCATTTTCGAGTCAAATCGAGTGAGTTGACTGAGCTAACTCGACTCGTGTACAACTCTAACAATGGGACACAAGTTGCATTTTTTATGGGTAAGTGGAATGACATGAAAAATTATCAACGGTCTGGATTTGTGCTCGACCCAGTAAGCCAAAGCTACCTAAGCCATAGTTTTTAAGGGGCTGAAACTAATCACTAGGCTTAACCTGTGGACATGATATTCATAACCATGTCTTACCATAGCAACATCAATAGATTTAAGGTTGAGTTTAATCTGGGGCCTTAATCACAAATCTACCAAACTTGACATTGGAATCCAGTCCAGTCATCTATTGGGAGCCCATAACAACTAGGCCTCAATTGTAGCTAAAACCCACCCAAGTTGGGCCAAGCCTAATAGGCCTCTGGACTAGCTATTGGCAACCTAAACTTTAAAGAGTTTTCAGGTGTATTGTGGTAAGTCAACCACCATACACGTAGCATATGTGTAAACTAATAGTGACCATCGGAACCGTGGGCCCCATTGTGGATGGGAGTATCTACAATTTACATACGTCAGAAGATCCCATCCATTCTAAATAGTGGTCTTTAAACAAAACTGTAAAAAAAATTGCCATCTTCTAAATTCAACGTGAAAGGTCAAGTAGTTATGCTACCCATGTTGATGCTCAGAGATTTATTGAGCCCACACGTGTGTGAAATAAAGCTCATGTGAAGGCCACACATGCACCGGCATGGCACAATAAGTTGAAGATCCAATCCATCCATCAGAACCACACCACCAAATTAAAGCCCCATACTAAGAATCAAATTGATCCACTAGCTACGTGGGTCACAATTTGTAAAATAGATGTACAGCTCTGAAAAAGTAGGGGAAGTTTTCTAACCCATGGACCTCTTTAAAATATTACAGGCACATGTTAAGTGTACCAAATTTATTTTGGAAGCATGTATAAGTTCACACAAGCTTGAAGGATGGATAGGTTCTCACACCTATGTGATATGCTAGCACATGTGTGACATGTACATAAGTTTTATTGCATACAATGTCGTGCCGTTGACAAAGCTGCATTGCTTTTAATCCGAATATGCTTTCAATGATCCAAACCATCCATATGATGAGTTTGGCTTTATACGTTGGATGGATAATAAATAGAAGCTCCCAATTGTTTATTTCAACCATTTGATGAGTTGGCTCTTTTACTTTAAATATGGATGGTTATTATTATTTAAACCCATTTTTGACATATCAACATGAACCAATAAGAGGTCGTACATGTCAACACTAGGGGTTCGATGTTATTAGAATCGTACTCACATCTAAAGATATCTTTCATTGCCTTTTCTTCAGTGATACGTCTTGTAGTGACATAAAGCCATATACATGTCTTTAAGGATCAAAATGTCGAATGACACATGGTCGTGATTCGTGTGGCATTCGAATGAGGCAACGTACCTAGCATGTCTATAAAAGGCCTACCGAAGCAAGGATCTTATTAAGGATTTGGATATGATATGCTCAATAAGGTCCTCTCTCACAATCCTTCCAAAATAGGAGACCTTCCTAAAGACATTCAGAGCTCTTGCGACAAATATAAAGATTCTGATTATTCAAAGATCGGATCCATACCTAAGCAGATCAACACCAATGGATTGGGACCCATATTGGAGCATATCGAAATCAAGATAATGGGAGGTCAAGATCTAGTGGATCCGGTTGCACCAGTTCCCAGATTAGAAGGAGACGATAGGAGGAATGGTGGAAATGACTCTGATTGGGTTATTTTTATATGCAACAGTGTCATGAACGTTTCTAATAGAGGACCATTTACATAAAAGTGGAGATATGAAAATCAACAAATTTAGAGTTATGATATCTCCTATGGGAAGACTACAAGTCATGGATGCGGAGGATCTTGGACTAATAAGGAAATCCAATGAGGGTTTTTCCACATCAACAACCTATAAAAGGAGCACGTAATGAAGATCTCGAGGCCCATGCCAAAAATAATCTATCTTCTTTACATTTATCTTTACATAGCCTAGTTTTAACATAGATCATTATTGTCTAATATCATAAATGCAGTACCATAGGATTAGATTAAACATCCACAACCTTAAGTCACTAAATCTCGATTAATCAAGTTCTTAGGTGATCATCATTCTAGTCATATCCTGCCGACCATCCGCCTGGATCATCTATCATATGGAGGAATTAGGTATTTATGTTTTTTTTTTTAAAAAAAACATTTTCTCTAATTGTTTTTAAAAAAAAAAAACATTTTACTTTCTTGATTGTAATGTACCACATTTACATATTAATAAAATCAACATTGTTTTAGAATTTTTTATTTATCCATCCATCTTTGTTCTTTTGAGAAATACATTAACTATAATTAGCGGTGAAAGAAAAATCCTTACAATAAGGCAAAAAGAATCCATTAAGAAAGACTAACCCCTACTATTTTTACAAATCATCTAATCGATCTTACAACCAGTAGTTGAAATGATATTTAGATTTCCAAATCTAGACTTAATCATTTGAGTGCAAGGGGCAATAGCGTTCAATCAAACATTGAGTAGAGTATAATTCTGGCATGCCCACACTTCTTAATCGCATACATAAACCAAATACAGGCCCTCAATCACATGTGTGGCCTTGTGTTTGATTGAATTGCACAAAAATTAGAACCCCTCGTGTAGTCAAAGGGTTTAAATATTGGGACGCTCGATTTCATACTAACACTGTAAGTAGCCACTCACTACTAGACGGTGCTTGTGGGCCCACCACGATGTATGTGGCTTATCCACGTTGTTAGGGCATGAACCAAAAAATGAGGCAAATACAAATTTCAGGTGGACCACATCGCATGAAACAGTGGTGATTGAATGACCACCCTTAAAAACTTCTTAAGGGCCACAAAAGCTTTGAATCAAACTAATATTTGTGTTTTCCCTTCATCCAAGTCTGTGTGACCTTATCAACAGTTTAGATGGCAAATAAATGTTACAATGGCCTTAGGAAGTTTTTAATAGTCGGCATTTAATCACCATTGTTTTCCTAAGGTGTGGTCCACCTAAGTTTTGATCTGCTTCATTTTTGGGCTCATGCTCTAAAATAATGATCTAAAATGGATGGAAAATGTGGATAAAACATATACATCATGGTGGGGCTCATAGAGCACTGTCTAATAGTGAGGTTGCTATTAGGAGTGTCTGTATGTAATCGGTGTCTGAAATATTCACCTCGAGAGGTTTTTCCATCATCATATAAGAGAGGAACCCTACCTCTTAAATGATTGTGGCAGTGAAAATATCTAAATCCAACGGCTAGAATTATAATGTATCTTGTTGTAATGTGAGCAAGATATTTAAGAGCAAACCTAACCTATGATAGATTAGCACGCATTTATACCACACTTATTGTAGTTTGGCTGCCCTGTACCTCGCATGTCATCCCTTAAAAAATAGAAGGGTTGGAAATCCACCAAGTTTAGAGTACCCTTACCCACCTAAACTTGCCAATGAGCACTACACCCATGCCATATGTGTAGTTAATAGGGTGTTAGGTAATCATTAGGTTTCTTATCTATCATTTGTAATTTCAAAACATAAATAAATAAACAAATAAAACTGCTCATGATGTGCATGACATTCAACCTATTTATACATGTCCTGACACCATCCATATAATCTAATGGAAAGTTGTCATGTGTTGGCACTACGCACAAATGACGAACAAAATCTCAATCGTGTCTTGAGGATATCTTCCACCGTAATTCCTTAGGTGACATGCGACTTGCCAAAATCAAAATAGCTCAAAGTTATACACATGTCTACAATCGAGAAAAGCAAGACACTATTAGAGGGACACGTGGTCATCGCACGATAGCACATGTGATCAAGGAATATGCCTAACAGGCTATATGAAGCATCGTTGATGCCAAATCTCTTGTAATCCAGATACACACATGCAAGGATGTCTCACGCAATCATAATGGAAAGAGAAAATTTCCAAACACAATCATTGCTACCATAGAGACGACAACGGGAAACAAATCTTTCCAATTTAAAAGGAGATCAGGGTACATGATGAAGAATCTGAGTCCGGTTGAGATATAGCCCTATAACATTCAATGATAAAACCTGAAATGAGAAGGAAACATTGAAGCAGCCATTGCCTCTCCAAATCTATATAAACAACACTAGATGAGGAGTTATGTGCTCTCACCAATACACACACACACAATCGCTCTATACATCGTAAATTTATTTTAGTTTTAGCCTTAGTTCCTTCACTTTTGTCCAACCTCGCTATAACAAGTCTAAAATTTAACATAGCTTAAATCCACTATTGTCAAATGTCATTGCTGCAGTATACTTAGGAGCGGTGTGGATATCCACAACTACCATTATTGAATCTCTAATCAACCGAGTCAATACTTGAAAGATCACACCAATCATGTCTTGTAAACTATACACTACGGTTGTCTTATCTACATAGGTAGACTGTAACACTCAGTGTATTTCACCATACTTAATCCTAGCATATATGCGGGTGTTAGCATAAAAGAACCGTACAAATTTGATTAAATACCTTTACAAATCTAATGAATACACCCAATCACCTAAATCTTAGGCCTAACCCTGTGATATACTCATTGAAGGCCAAGATCTAGGTAATCCACTGTCAATTAATTAGAATAACCATATCTTAATGAAAATACATAAAAAATCAGCTTAACTAATGGATTATATCTTGAGTATCCCATGTACATAAATCGAATTAACTAAATTACCATTATGGTCTAAGAATCAATGGCTTAGAATAGTCAGGGCCAAATCACTCTTTTTGCTAATCTCGTGAAGACCAAATGATAAACTTATATCATCCAGACCTTATGCATCATACATAAGAAATCCCACTTCCTAAATAACCATAAAAATAGAAGAATTAACTAAACAAGCTCTATATCACTCGTTAGTGGGTCATTGACCTCAAAGCTATAAAACAACATTCATCTTAATGGGCTTGACACACCATATAGATCGAATAATTGAGATCGTATGTTGAATCATTCAACTTAGAGCTGCAAGAGGGCATATGAGATCAATAAAAGAACCTTAACTAAGAATGGAAGTTTCCTAAATATTTTCAAATTGAGAAGTTAGTTACACTAATTTAGAATTATTAAATGTTGAGACATTCAGACCACTGGTAAGTGATCAAATAGAGGATATCAACCTTATCTATCATTTTATTAATATCCCTATAGTCGCGATGTGATCAACGATCGACCACTGTTGAATTGATCTATTAACCATATCCGTCAATCGACGTGTCCAAATTGTGGGGCATGCATAACCTTTACATATATCACCACCCGAAGTAACCATTTCATGACTTGGATCGACCTAGTTGAAATTGCGATTTTATCGCTATAAGCGAAACTTGAATATATGACTAATGTCCTAAATGGGGTGAATATGACTTTTTTAAATTTAATTGAATAATTAGCATGCTCTTACTTCTAAACACTTATGTAGAGTAATACAAATATGAAGAAGTACAACTATAAATTCTACTAAAGTGAAAATATCATTCAAGCATTCTATCAAACATATTTGTTGTAGTAAGTAATTTGTGTATATTGCTCAACAAAATATTATAGATAGGAATTAAAACATTCATCCTATTGCACAAGATGTATAGTGGTTCAGCTACATGCCTACTTCACTCCTAGCCGATGCACTCTTTCCTAGAGTGTGTTCGATTTCACTATTTAAATGGTTTTAAATCATGTTCACCATAAACCTTCACAACCTACACAAGGTCTACACATTAAAACAACCATGAAGGAAGTTGGCATGAAGCTTGTGAATAAAGAATCATATGTGGAGGAGCGAAGATAATCGACTTCATGAAGTGCAGAGGAAAACTTGGTGAACCATTTCTGAGATGCTTGTTTAAGACCATAGAGAGACTTTTGAAGGCGACGAACATGTTGCCCCTGTTTAGTAAAACCGGTGGAATAGTCATATATACTTCTTTGTGAAGATCACCATGGAGAAAGGCGTTGTTGACATCAAGTTGATGGAAGGTCAAATGGCGAACGACAACTATGGCCAATAAGCAATGTATAGTGACAAGTTTAGCAGCATGGGAAAATGTCTCATTATAGTCTAACCCCTTAATTTGATTATACATTTACCCACCAAACAGGCTTTGAAACTTTCAATAGTACCATCAACATGGTATTTGACCTTATATATCCATTTACAACCATTAGGCTTCTTTCTCGGAGGTATATGTTGTAAGGTCCAAGTGTTATTCTGTTTTAATGCCTAGATCTCTGTGATCATTGCGTCACGCCAGTGAAGAAATTTAACAACTTATGAAAAAGAGGTAGACTCATCATTAGAAGAGATGGTAAAGAGGAAGGCGAGATGGTTAGAAGAAAAATGATTATAGAAAAGAAAATTAGATAAGGGAAAGGGTGTACTTGCAAGAGGTTGTGAAGGCGGTGAAGTACAAGAGAAAGCAATGGGTAGAGTAGGACAGACCTAATCTTTAAGGTGTGAAGGCCAGGAAGTAATTCATTGGGAGCAACGGGGGCCAGAGAGGGGGATGTTAGTTGGTTGAGATAACTCATTTGTGGAGGGAATTTCTTAAATTGGTATTGGTATGACAAGTGGCTATATGATGTAGGATGGTCTAATCTAACCTTAAATGAGAATGATATTTGAAAGGGGAAAATTCATGCAATCTTAATAAAGAAATAAAATATCAGCCCGCCTTATATATCATAAACATAAGAAAGAAAAAAGGTTAATATAGCATTGATTATGGCCATCCATCACAAACATGAAGTATTGAATCTTAAAATCTGAATTTAGTTGGATCTGATGAAAGATAAAACTTTCATCTTGCAATAGGTACGTATAACGCTCTAAGTAGATTTTCTAATCTAAAAAAATAGAAATTTTCTAGATTGGGAAATCTGAAAAATTCAGAAAAGAATTGGTGGTTCTTCAAATTTAGATTTGGGTGATGGGTTTTATGTGGGGGTGAAAATCTTTTGAAATCTAATGATTTAAATAAAAAAATAAGATTTGGATTCTAAATCTAAAGATTCTAGGAGAAAAGGAAGATAATGGGGTTAAAGAATAGAGTACATTGAGAAAAGAAAGAAGGAGAAAGAAGTAGGGGATGAGAAATCGTTTACCTGGGCATCGCGCCCTCTTTCAATCACTGAAAGTCGAAGACGAAATCGTTAGAAGCAAAATGCTCTTTTTTTTCATAAACATAACATAACATAACATGCTATAAGTTTAGGGAAACCCTTATAAATTCATAATTATATAAAATTACCAAAATATCCCTACTAAAAAAGTTTTTTTAAAAAAGAAATTCATACAAAATTGTGCGCAAACTGTCTCAAAACTTAAATAAATCAAATGTTCATAGACTAAATGCAAATTTAAGATGCCCAATGGGCCCTGATGATAGCTTCATGAAGGTGGCGTAATGAAGGTGAACCATAACAATCCAACGGTCTGTCACACCATCCTCGCGATCCAACAGTCCAGATGTCTCCTATAAACAACTTACACATGTCACGAACACATATATAAGGTCTTTAACCTCTAGGGACCCGACTTGTATCCGTCATCTAACCACATTGACATGGTTAACGTACGCCTCCAGCGTTGATATACTTTGAATGGCCTGATGTCCGCATCAACTTTCCTCGGCTGAGAAGATCTCGACTCTGGCGAGATAAAATTCTTGTGCGTTTCTAACAAATCTGGATATAGTCGCTGCAGCTTTGCTTCCATCAACCATGTACAGTCAGATGATGGTCTATTCTTCCACTTCACTAAGTACCTCTAAAATTCACCATCTCGAGTGGAAACAATTTACTCATCCACAATTCCTTCAATTTCGACTCTTATCTCAGGTATAGTAGGCATAGGTGAGTAGGTTGGGAAGAAAATTCAAAAATTGGTCAATGGTTTAGAATAAAATTAAGGTCTATGGGATGACTTGAACAAGGCATTAGATCCTCTACATTGAATGTTGAACTAATCCCCATGCACAGTGGAAGATCTATCACATACGCATTGGACCCAATCTTTTTCAGAATCTTAAATGGTCCAGCACTGTGTGCTTGTAACTTCTTAACGGTACCTTTTAGGAACCGTTTTGGCCTCATCCTAACCATTACATAATCACACTCATTCAATTCTTGAATTCTACGATGTAAGTCAGCTGAAATTTTGTATTGTTCATTACTAGCATTTATCCGTCTCCTAATCTCTGCATGCAACTCATGAATGTGATAGAAAAATGCATCGACTGACTTTGAGGTCCTCTGGGTGACTAACATAAGTAACAAATCTATGAGTAGTCTAGGTTTGTAACCACTAACAATCTCGAATGGACTCATACCCGTAGACCTATTAATTGAACTGTTATATGCAAACTTGGCGACTGGTAGGACTAAGTCCCAAGTTTTAATGTGTTCACCCACCAAACGTCGTAGTATATTTTCGAGACTTCGATTCACAACCTCAGTTTGGCCATTAGGTTGAGAATGGTAGGCAAACGAGAATTGAAGTCTCGTACCCATCATATGTCATAATGTCTTCCAAAAATAACTAGTAAATCGGACACCCCTGTCAGACACTATGACTTTAGAAAAACCATGTAATCGAACCACCCCCTCAAAGAAAATCTTAGCTATGTTGGACGCATCTGAGGTTTTAGAACAAGGAAAAAAGTGGGCCATTTTTAAGAAACGATCCACGACCATAAAAAGGACATGGTACTTTTTAATTGTCTTAGGGAGTCCAAGCATGAAATCTATACTGATATCTTGTCATGGTGCGTGTGGCACTGGAAATAGCGTGTACAATCCAGTATTCTGCTTCTTCTATTTTTCCAGTTGACATGTTCGATATTGTCCTAAAATTTTGGCTACATCTTGCTTGAGACTTGACCAATAAAATTGATCCTCCACTAGGGTGATGGTCTTATCTCGACCAAAATGGCAAGCAATATCTCGAGCATGAAGCTCCCAATCAAGAAAATTTCGGAGGGAAGTGCAAGGAATAAAAAGTCGGTCTCATTTTAAAAGGAAACCATCTCTCAGCATGAACTCACTCGAACTACGCTGGGTACCTAAGAGTAACACGTATGTTTTCCTAAAATCTAGGCACACGAGATACTCGTCTGTTAATTGCTTAAACCCGACAACTTATACACTCAAGGAGTTAAGCAATGTCACTCTCCTACTAAGGGCAGTGGCTGGTTTGTTCTTGATCCTAACTTTATGTTTCAAGACAAATGAATATTCCTGAAGAAATGTTACCCACTTGGCATGCATTGGGTTAAGCTTCTTTTAGGAATTCAAATACCTCAAAGCCTCATGATCAGAAAACAAGATAAATTCTTACAGTAGAAGATAATGACGCCAATGACATAGCGATTGCACTACTGCATAAAATTCTTTGTCATAGGTGGAATACTTTTGTTTTGCCTCATTCAGTTTCTCACTGAAATAAGCAACTGGATGACCCTCTTGGCTTAGTACTCCTCCTATATGTACACCTGAAGCATCACACGCTACTTTAACGACTTTAAAAAAATTTGGAAGACGCATGACAAGAGCCTCTATCATCTTGCCCTTAATTTATTTAAATGCTTTAGCTATAGCCTTAGACCATATGAACTCTCCATTTTTAATGCAATAAGTAATGGGAGCTATAATAGTGTTAAACTCTCGATGAACCGATGATAAAATGTGGTTAAGACATGAAAGCTTCTCACGTTATGTATGTTCCGGGGTTCAGGCCAATCAACTATGGCCTTAACTTTTTTGGATCTGCTCGCATCCCTACTGGCGACATTATGAACCCTAAGAAGACAACCCTATCATATAGAAACAAACATTTCTTAAGGTTCGCACATAACCTCTCTGCCCTCAGGACACTATAGATCTGCCTCAAGTGGTCGAGATGCAGCTCTTTAGTGGTACTATATATGAGTATGTCATCAAAATAAATAACTAAGAACTTCTCCATAAAGGGTCTCAAAACCTGGGTTATCATACACGTAAAAGTACTGGGTACGTTAGTCAAGCCAAAGGGCATGACCAACCACTCGTACAACCCATCCTTCATCTTGAAGGCTATCTTCCACTCATCTCTAGGGCGTATACGTATCTGGTGATACCCGCTCTTAAGGTCTATCTTAGAAAAAAATGGTGGATCTGGCCATCATATCTAACATATCATCAAGCCTCAGTATCGAAAACTGATACTTGATCATGATTTTATTAATGGCCTTACTATCCACACACATCCGCCACGTACCATCTTTTTTAGGCGTTAATAGCGCTGGTATGGCACATAGACTCATGCTCTCACAGATGAAACCTTTTTGCAGGAGCTCAGTGACCTGTCTATGCAACTCTGTATGCTCTGTAGGATTCATCCAGTAATGGGGAAGATTTGGTGAAGTAGACCTCGGGAAGAAATCAATGGCGTGCTGGATGCCCCACATAGTTGGAAGTTCATCTGGTAAATCCTTAGGGAATACATCACTGTACTCCTCAAGAACCGAAGTCACCTCAAGGGGTAACTCTACATGAACCTCGAGTGTAACTTCCCTAGTCATTAGGGCGTACACCATCGAATCATCCTCTGTCTCTTTCTCAAACCTTTCGCATTTATGATATGTAGAGACTTCGGAATAGATTTCCTCACATCTTTCCTTGACTCACTCGTTTTCACATCCCTAGCCTTGTCGTGTCGCTCTTGGGTGGCAACGGATTAATCTTGATTTTCTTACCTTGATGCGTGAATGTACACACGTTCAAACGACCAAAAATCGTGACATCTCTATCGTATAACCATGACCTCCCTAGAATGATGTGACCTACATCCATAGCTAAAATATCACACCACAACATATCTTTATATGAACCGATTTGGATGGGGACTAAACACTACTGGGACACAGGCATAGAAGACGTGTCAACCCAAGAAATCTTGTAGTGTTGAGGGTGAGGGATGAGCTTCAAACCCAAATGAGTAATTGTGTTAGCTGAGATCACGTTGGTGCAACTACCGCTATCCACGATAACTTTGTAATTTTTGTCAACGCTCTTGATAAACGTGTAGAAAATTATACTTCTGCGCCAATCAATACTCTCTTTGGCCTGCGCTAAAGCACATCTAACTATAGCTATTGGTGCAGTCTCCTGTTTTTCTTCCTCATAATCACTAGCACCTATCTCTGGGTGATATTCCTCAACTTCACAATCACCCGTGTCATCCGCATTTTCATTTGACTCATCTATAACTAAGGCTTTTTCGCGAGTCTTTGCCGTGCACAGGTATGCGAAATGACCTGTACCTCACACTCATAACATCTCAAGTGACTACCAATGCTAAGATTGACACCAAGGACACCTTAGCCCTTATCATCCTTGGGCTTAGGTAGTGCACTAACCTGCGACCTAGGCTGACTTCCAATGTTAGGTTTGGTTCCCTAAAAACCAGATATAACAGTAGAGTCTCGGGACTCAAAGCGTCTCGTGACAGGAGACTTTAGGAAAAGCTCTAACTCATGTACAACTTGGTAAGCTTGATCCAAGTCACCTACTGCATGGGTCATAAGCTCACGTTGCGGATCCATGAGAAGACCCACCTTGAAACGCACCAACGTCATTAAGGGATCCTCCTGAATATCACACCGCATCATATACTCCTCAAAATTTGTGATGTAATCTACAACCGACATAGATCATTGGCGTAATGCTTGTCAATGATCTAGGAGCTTCTGATTGTAAGAGAGGAAGATATTTTTCCTTTAATAACTCTTTCATCTCTACCCAATGCGCGACTGGGACACCCCCTAATCTCTCAATCCTATGCTCCGTATTTGTCCAAAATAATTTAGCTTGACCCACAAGTTTCATCTTTGCAAACCGCACTTGTTAGTTCTCAAACATCTCATATCATTCGAAATAACGGTCCATATCCGTTAACCAATCAAGGAATGCTTTTGAGTTAAGACGCCCATCAAAACCATGAGCATCTACTTTAACACTCTTTAAGACTCTCTCATCGACATCATAACGGTCTTGATACTCGACAGCGGGCTACAGATATCGCGCCCCTCCACGTCCTACCCCTCGGTCACGTGCTCTACGACCTCTACCAGGATTTCCTACCCGTTCCTCAACTACTCCCCCTACGTGAGACTGTTTATCCCCTTCAATGTTGGAGATCTCTTAGGGACGTTTTTGTCTGATCCATATGGGTATTCGTATTCCTAGATTGTGCCTCAATGGTGGCCAAACATTGGTTGATCGTGTTCGTCATCTCATTCAACTGTTCCATACTGAAAATTAGGTGTAGACCAAATCCTCTACCAGTCCGAGTAGGCATACATAATAAGGCTCAACTTAGGTTTCCTAAAACATGATGCTAGGAGATTGTTTTGACACAAGACTATAGACATCAATGATCCTAACCTTTAGAATGATGCAAATGTGGAAAAATTCAGATCTAGACTCTTCCTTTTTTCTATTTTTTTGTGCAAATCTAAAAATTTCATATATAGACTCGATATGCGATGCATGAAACCTTAGAAAAAAATAATAAATAAAAATCTAGACTCTTGATGACTCGATCTAAAACGACCCAATGCAAGAACCAAGCTTTGATACCAATAATTGATGTAAGATAACCTAACCCAACCTTAAATGAATATGATATTTGAAAGGGGTAGATTCATGCAATCTTAAAAAATAAATAAAATATCAGCCTGCCTTATACATCATAAATACAAGAAAGAAATAAGGTTAATATAGTATTGATTATGGTCATCCATCACAAACACGAAGTATTGAATTTTAAGATCTAAATTTAGTTGGATCCAGTGAAAGATAAAACTTTCGTCCTACAATAGGTCCGTCTAACGATCCCAGTGGATTTTCTAATCTAGAAAAATAGGAATTTTCTAGATTGAAAAATCTAAAAAATTTAAAAAAGAATTGGTGGTTCTTCAAATTTAGATTTGGGTGATGGGTTTTATGTGGGGATGAAAATCTTTTGAGATCTAATGATTTTGATAAAAAGAAACAAGATTTGGATTCTAGATCTAAAGATTTTAGGAGAAAAAGGAAGAGAATGGGGTTAAAGAAAAGAGAGAAGGAGAAAAAAGTAGAGGATGAGAAATCATTTACCTGGGCCTCACGCCCTCTTCCAATCATTGAAAGTTGAAGACGAAATCATCAGAAGCAAAAAAGCTAACTTTTTTCATAAACATAACATAACATACTATAGGTTTAGGGCAACCCTTATAAATTCGTAATTACATGAAATTACCAAAATAACCCTACTAAAAAAGTTTTAAAAAAGAAATTCACATAAAATTATGCTCAAACTATCTCAAAACTGAAATAAATCAAATGTTCATACACTAAATGTAAATTTAAGATGCCCGATAGGCTCTGATGATAGTGCCGTGAAGGTGACATAATAAAGGTGAGTTGCGATGATCCAACAGTCTGATCACACCATCCTCACGATCCAACGGTCCAAATGTCTCCTATAAGCAACTTACACATGTCACGAACACATGTGTAAGGTCCTCTAGAGACTCGACCCGTATCCGTCATCTAACCACATTAACACGGGTAATGCACGCCTCCTATGTTGATATACTTTGAATAGCCTGGTTTCCACATCACTATGTTTCAGATAGTGTGGAGCTAGTGGTAAACGAAAATGTTGTTTTGTCAAAGGTGACATCGCAGGAGGTAAAAATGCACTTTTTTCAAGGTCATAAATATAATATCCACTTTGTCCAAATGGGTACCCAATAAAAATAAACTTTGAAGCACGAGGAGAAAATTTGTATCGATTGTTGCTGATTGTGTGAGAATAACATAGACAACCAAAAAACCGTAGATGAGAGTATGAAGGTTAACAATTGAAAAACATTTCATATGGAGTTTTGTTGTCTAAGTTGGGAGTGACTATTTGATTTATTAAGTAGTGGTAAGGACACATTCACCCCAATATGAGAGAGGTAAATATGGTTGAATACGTAAAGCACGAGCAATCTCAAGGATATGTTGATGCTTATGTTTAGCGACCCCATTTTGTTGAGGAGTCTCAATGCAAGTTCGTTGATGAATAATTTCGTTGTCATTAAATTTTTTTGCATGGAATTAGAAAGGAATTCAGTTCCATTGTTGGTGCGTATTTTGCTCTAGCTTGTTTTTTTTCCTTTCCCCTAAAAGGATATGGAAAAATGAATGGACGGTGTGGATAAAACATATACATCAAGGTATGCCCCATAGAACACTTTGACAAAGCTCATTTTAGGACATGGTCCAAAAAATGAAGCATCTCAAAATCTCGTATGGACCCATGGTATAGGAAACAATGGTGATTGACCATTAAAGACTTCTTGTGGGCCATAAAAGTCTTGGATCAAGATGATATTTGTATGGTCTCTTCATCTAGGTGTTTGTGTCCTTATCAACAGGTTGGTTGGCAAATAAACATTTTGGTGAAATCCATGAAATTTTTAATGGTGATGATTAAATCATGACTACTTCCTATGGCGTGGTCCACATAAAATTTCTGTCAGCTTCATTTTTTGGGATAATGTCCTAAAATGAACTTTCAAAATGACTGGATGGTGTGGATTTAAGGTACACACATCATTGTGAGCTCCACAGTTAGGGGTCCCACCCACAGTGGTGGATTCAGAATCTCACCTAATCGGCTCCTGGGTTATGGGGTTTGGCAGTTGTGTGGAGTGCCACATGCCACCAACCTTGGCCTTAACCATGGGCCCACCTTGGTGTGTGTATCCTATATCTACTTTGTCCACCTGTTTATTTAAAATCATTTTGGGGCATTATACAAAAAACGAAGCAAATTCAATTATCAAGTGGGCCATACTATAGAAAATAGTGGTAAGTGACAATTAATGGGCCAAGAAAGTTATATGCCACATGAGATTTGGATCATCCTCGTTTTTGCGATCAATCCCTAAAATGATTTGAAAAAATGGATGGACGGTGTGGATAAAACATATACATTATAATGGGGGCCGCACAATACCGTCCAATAACTAGGGGCTACTGGCGTCATTAGAATGCAATCTAGATCTACCGAGGTGGGTGGGACCTTATCTGTGAGGCCTACTGTGTATGTGACTACATTCATGCTATGCATTCATATTGAAAGCTCATTTTTAGGCATAATCCAAAAAATGAAGTAAATCCAAATCTCATATGGGCCATAGTACAAGAAAAAAGGGTAAAAAGTGGTAAATAAACATTAAAAATTTCTTACAAGCTACAAAAGCTTTGGATTAAGATGATATTTGTGGTATTTTCATCTTTGTGTTTTTAACCTTAAAAATGGGTTGGTAAATACACATTTTGATTGAATCTATGAATATTTTAATGGTAGAGATTCAATCATGATTGTTTTATAAAGTCAAATGTGTCAAATTAACATATTCCAAACATTTTATACGTTAGTTAACAAACACGTTATTCCAAATTCAATATTAAGTTTTCAACTTCATATTAAAACTTTAGATTTGGACTTCAAACTTCAAATTTAACAAAATGGCCCTAAATCTAAAATCACACTTCATTTTAGCTAAAACCCCGAGATTGGATTTATTGAACAATCCTAATATCTGGTTCTTGGACAATATCCCGTTGGAGGTGGACTTTAGTCGTTTTTACTTTTAGCTGTTCAATAAATGTCTTCTAATAAGAAGATAAATCAAATAAGCACAGCTTTTGGTCCATAACAAATCTAAATTAAGATCTAAAATTTGGGTAATTTAATTTGAAATACACACAATTTCAAACTAATTTCTAAATGCCTATGTATCATCATTTGCACTTTGGGGGAGTATTAAAGTTCTTCCCCTCTCTCTCTCTCTCTCTCTCTCTCTCTCTCTCTCTCTCTCTCTCTCTCTCTCTCTCTCTCTCTTTTCTCTCAAATGTTGCCAATGTATCAAATATCTTGCTTTTTATGCAGAAATTTTCCTACAATTTCATTTCAAAATTATTTCATTTTTCAATGTAAAAATATTTAGAAATTAAAATAATTCATTTTGAAATTGTATATATTTGAATGCACTTGCTAATGTATAATATATATATATATATATATATATATATATATATATATATATATATATATATATATATATATATAACTATATATATATATATATATAGTTATATATATATATATATATATAGTTATATTTGAAGACCAATTTGCAAGAGGTTTACAGTAAATTCGCCTGCAAGATACAATAAGCCTCTTCTCCAAGATCGGAGAAATGTGGGCTTTGGCTTGCAAAACTGAAAAATCGCACCCCGAACACACGTACAATCCTGACTTCTGTGCTGTTATAATTTACCCCCTGAAAACTGTTTTTAATTTACTACCTGAAAATTATTTACAGTTTAGTGCTTGAAAATTGTATCTTTTCAAAAAACCTTCTAAAACTGAAAATGGTGAAGAAGAAGAAGATGTAGAGGAGATTGTTGAAATTGTAAAATCGGATTGTCCCAAATATGAGTTTATATAGAATCATAAGAGATGTATAAAGCCTTTTTCATAAAAGACATATTCTTTCATAGTGTCTTTTCATCAATGGTGGTGTCTTTCCAACAATGACATCTCTCTATTTCAAATTCAAAAGATGCTCCCTTTATTGATGTTTTATTTAAACTAATCTGATTTAAATGATTTTAAACTCACAAGTATACAAATCAGATGTAGATATGGTACGTATTACGAGATCATTCCCACGAAGACTGGTTGTTACAATTCAAAATTTAAGACTCTTCTTAACTAATTCAATAAAGAGTTTAGCAAGTGATTAAGAAAAATAATCAAGAGCAATGAGTAAAATCCAATCAAAGAGAAGACTAGGACTTTCGAATCTACCCCTAATTATCCTAACCCTTGTTTTACCTGTTGATTCACCCTAATTCAGATTAATATCAAAATAAATAAAGCACACTCTATGTCCTTGGTCGGGCACACAAAATGTATAATCCCTTAAAGCATAAGGATCACATCTTTCCATCCATGGTCAGGCATGAAGACATGCAATTCTTGTTTCTTCCTCTATGGGAACCTGTTCATGATCAGACACAAGCACTTAGAATAAAATTCCAAATAACATCCACATCTAGACTTTGGTTAAGCTCATAGAATGAAGAAGTACGAAAATTACAGTTAAGCACACTAGAGAAAGAAACAAATTAATTAAATTCAGATAAAATCAACATATAACAAGAATTATTCAAATTAGGGGCTTCATCTCAGCCATAGCTACAAGATTAGCAATCCATAAAATCAAATAAAAAGAAGGAAATATAAGATTTAAACAATAAAAACATCTCCCTTCTCTCTCTTCTTCCTTCCTCTCTCTCTCTCTCTCTCTCTCTCTCTCTCTTTCTCTCTCTTCTCTTTCTCCTCTCCCTGGCTCTCCCCCATGCTCACCACGTCCAAAACCCTCTTTTATAGCTGTTGGAGTGGCAGGAGTGGTGGAAATTGGATTTGGAAAGCTGTCGCACACGCAGCGAAAGCCTTTTCTTAGCCAAGTTCGAGGCTTCATAACTCTCATGTACCTTGCATTATGTCTGTAAAATCAACGTCTCTTGGGACATTTTTCACTGCTCTACACGATGGACGGCTTGGATTAGCTACATGATCAAAGATGGTGGCCCACAACTGCCTGGAAAAGTTGGTTTGCACGGATGTGCGAAAGCTTTTGTACTCTTTCGCTGTAGTGATCGGTGGGCCCCACAGAAGCATTTTTCAGGAAATTCACCCCATCCATTAGATTCAGGATGAAATTTCGGTTAAAGATGGATGGTTTTGAATGTCCATTGGCACGACCCAGAGAAGAAATTACAATAAAATCAATTTTGAACGTCCCAGGGTAGTCCACTTATGGACTCTGTATCGCACATGTGTACATGTATGGGCACAAAATATCAACATGGTTTTGCAGTTCTCGAAGCCTTCTACAAGATGAACGGTTTGGATGAGTCGTTAGGGCAAGGGTTGGGGCCCACTATCATCCGCAAAAGGGACTGCGGTTAGTCCCTTCGCTGACGCTAAAACGCAATCGCCATTTTTGAGAAGGAGACGGGTCAGTGCTTGCGCTAACCGCCTCATGCATCCGGTGCGCGGCGGGCACATGTGTACACTATGTACACACGTTATACATACAGGGCCCACTGTGATGTTTCTTAGCAATCTAATCCATCCAATCAGTTAGTCTCCCTGTTTAAGGCATTGAAACCAAATTTTAAGCAGTTCCAGATATCAGGTAGGCCCAGAATCAACGGTTTATGGGCTGATCTAACAGTTAGGGCACTTTCATAGTGATTCAAGGGCTGAAATTTGAAATACGGTTAATTTATAGCCCTCATCCTATGTATGAAGTTTTGAGCCAATCAGATGGTGGAAACCCTGTGGTCTTACATTCTGGACCAATTTCGGGCCTCTTTAACGTGAATGGCTTGATTTTCTCAGATCCCTGACGCGTAAATTCTTCAATCTTAGTCCTCTAGAGTCCGTCCCTTGCTCTGATGACTTCAGAGTATCAAATCCATGCTTGTAATGCTCTTTTTCAGTTCACGCTCCTAATTACATCATGCAATAAAAACACAATTAAAATATAACATTAAGTATTATCATGTACATAAAATTAGGCAATAATTGGGGTCTGATATGCAATATTCGACCCTCATCACAACTCTCAACCAGCATTTTGCTAGTCCCGAGCAAAACATGCGAAAAATAATTTCAGAAATAAAAGACAATTCATGTAAACCCGAGTGACTTGTGAACAAATAGTCGAGATGCGAGAATTCTAAGATTCATGAATGGTGAGTAGAATTTTCTCCTAGAATCAAGCTCATGGTAAACTTTATAATCAAGTTAAAACTATTAATTCATTAATTAGAATATTCTAAGCATTGAGTTCCATTAGTGTATGGTGTAATCTCAGCTTACAATCATTAAGAGATCCAATTGTCAATTTCATGATGTCCTTAGTAATTAACAACTGAATTTATGACAGTAAAACCTGAAACCAACACTTGCCTTTTAGATCATCTTTTCATCCTATTAGCTTTTGATATTTTTATGAACAACAATGCCATGAAGGGGAATCAAATCCTCACCTACAAGGAGCAAACCTATGGTGAGAACTTGTCGCCTAACTTTTTCTAAATATCAACCATGGAAGATCGAATCTACACCTATAGGGCACAAACCTATGGTGAAGATTATTCGACTTAACATTTTAATTCTTCTTACTGAACATGAATTTTTTTATTTTTTTTTATTTTTAGGCTGGTTCCTTTCATGCTTAGTATTACCAAGTTAATCATGCAATTATCGAACCGGAACCTTAATGTGTACGCGAGATGTGATATGTGAAATCATGACTCAATCAATGTTTAAAACTTCTAATCATGGGTTAACAACTCAAACTTAACTGTGAAATCTAACAGATAACTGAATCCCAGAGTCATAAAGTACCACATCACGTATCTTTTAATTTTAAAATTACAACTATCTTTCAAAATCACTTCAAATTCGCAAAAGAATTCAGAAAAAATTTTAAAAATTTTAAAAATTTTTGCTCAAGACCAAGAAAATACTGATTAGGTAACTTAATCTCCCACCCCCAACCTAAAATCTGCATTCTGATCAATGTAAAAGAAATAAGCATGCAATGCACAAGGGACAATGAAATAAAAGAAGAGTGATAAAAAGATAGTACCTGGCAGAAAGAATCAAAAGGCTTTCTAAAGATATCAGCGTAAATGCGAGTCAGCACAAGAGAGAAATCAACAAAAGCAAAATAATAAAAATAAATTCACAAAAAGAAGATTCTACCTATACCACCTTCGTAGGTGCTCTCGATTGCATTTAGCATATGCGACAAGCCTTTAGACCCCTAGGTTGCCCCTAGTGGACGAGTTGTAGTCTCGTGAGGGTTTATAACAATGTTACTCACAAACATTAAACTAACTAACTAAAATAAAATAAAATAAAAGGCTGGGTTGCCTCTCAAGAGCGCTAAGTTTAACGTCTTCAGCTAGACAAATAACATCTCGATTAACCAATCCCAGACTTTTCGGGAACAACTTGAACCGTGCTATTTGAAATGGGGTAAACATCTAACAATTTAAGCACCACCGCTCGAATGACTTCTTTTACGTCTAACAATCTAAGCACCTCCGCTTAAACATCCTCTTTCATATTAAGGTTAAGCCTCCTTCATGCAACGTTTCTCCACTTTCTTCAAGAACAGTATGATGCATACACATAGTGGGGCTTACTCCTTTCATGTCCGCTATCGTCCACCCAATAGTTGCATTATATTTTTTAAGAACCTTAAGCAACTTGCTCTCCTGTTCCTTCTCGAGGTTAGAAGCTTTGATGACAGGTAGGGTCTTAGAAGGACCTAAAAATACATACTCAAGATTTTCAGGTAATTGTTTAAGGTCAGGATCGGGTGGTTTCTCAACAGACGGAACCGGTTTGGACTTAGAGGGTAGAAGAGGTTCGACTTTAGCTTTCCATTTTGAAGTCTCCATTATAGGAGTAGAATCGAGAAATACATTGACTTCTTGGATGGAACTCTCTATGTCAAAATCCATGCCAAAATGTGCTAAGCAAGTCTCAAGTGCGTCTTTGAAAGATTGAAGGAAAGATTTATGCACTAGACTCTCAATCATGTCCACTTCAAATATATCATCTGATTCTGCTAGTTGTTGTCCAACATTGAAAATATTAAGCTTAATCTTCATGTTACCAAAAGACAAGTTCATAACTCCATTCCTGCAATTTATGATAGCATTGCATGTGGCTAAGAATGGACATCCCAGAATAATCAAAATTTGACTAGTAGGTTCTGGACAGGCTGAGTATCTAGAACGATGAAATCCACTGGAAAATAGAACTTATTAACCTAGATTAGCACATCCTCATTAACACCACGGGGCACCTTGACAGATCTATCAGCTAGTTGTAGTGTTATTTTAGTTAGTTTTAGCTCACCAAGTCCTAGTTTCTTATACACAGAATATGGTAAAAAATTAACGCTCACCCCTAAATCAAGCAATGCTTTCTCAACTTTATGATCTCCTATGACGCAAGAGCTCCTGGATTCCTAAATTTAGGAGGGGTGTTGTTTGGAATTATGGAGCTGAATTGCTCTGCAAGGAAGACCTTCTTGTGAACATGCATCTTACGCTTTTGAGTGCATAAATCTTTAAGAAACTTAGCATAAGCAGGGACTTGCTTGATAGTATCAAGAAACAGAATGTTAATTTGCACTTGCTTAAACATCTTCAATATCTCATTAAAGTTGTTTCCTTTCTTAACTGGTGTCAGACGTTGATGAAAAGGTACTTTAGGCACATAGGATGGCATATGAGTGGTTTCTGGAGGGTCAGAGTGCTTTTAGACTTTGGATGCACTAGTATGTTTTTCTGCTTCATTTTGGTCCTCTGGTTCGGAATTTGATTCTTCCTTAGGCATCTCTACTTTGTTCTCGATCTATTTGTCGGACCTAAGGGTAATGATTGATTTAGCTTGCTCATAATATTATTCTTGGTTTGAATTAGAGTCAATCTCATACTGTCCTTTTGGATTTGCCACATGTTGACTAGAAAACTTGCCCTTCTCTCTCTCACTCAATGTGGTAGCAAGTTGACCCAACTGTACTTCTAACTTGGCAATGGATTGTGCATTTGCATGTAAGCTTTGCTGGTTAGCTAGTAAAGTTTGTTAGGTATCTTTTTGAAATTAAAGTGAACTCTGCATAAAAAGATTAAGTATATCCTCAAGAGATGGTTTCCTAGATTGTGGAGGTACTTATTGATACTGTGAAAACTGCTGAGGTTGTTGACTACCAACCTGGGGGTAAGGTTTTATAGGAGGATTTTCAAATGGTCCTCCTTGCTGTGGTCCTTTTGCCCAAGAAAAATTTGGATACCTAGCCCACCCTGGATTGTAGGTGTCTGAGTAAGGATCATTCCCAGGTCTCCGAAAAGTGTTCATAACATGTACTTGTTCAGAGAGAAAATTTAAAAATGCTACACCAGATGGACACGACTGCGTAGGATGGGCGGGACTAGAACATATGGCACATGATTCATTTTGAGTTGTTTGTGGAGATCCATTATTCATCATCAACACATCAACTTTCTTTATCAGGCTATCAATCTTGGCATAAAGACTTGGCATGACTCCTATCTCATATATACCCCCTTTCTTCTGTGGTTGAGGACTTCTGTCACCTCTATTTGAATAGTCTCATTGCTAGGAATTTTCACACAGGGTTTTAAAGAAATTTCATGCTTCGACATCACTTTTAGTCATGAATGACCATCCACTAGTGGCATCAACCATGCTACGGTTTTGGGGTCTTATTGCCACTTCTCAAAACCATGATGTGGGCATTTAAGAAGTCCTTCCATCTTTCCCAACATTCATGAAAGTGTTCACCCTCTTTTTGTGTGAAATTAGTAATTTCTCTACGGAGAGCATTAATGCAAGTTTGTTGATGAATAATTTTGTTGTCATTAAAAAAGTTTGCATGGAATTAGAAAGGAATTTAGTTCCATTGTCGGTGCGTATTTTGCAAACTTGAGAGTGAAATTGAGTTCGAACCATAACACAAAGGTTTTTTTAGTAGAAAATGTGCTTCAGACTTAAAGCGCATAAGGTAAACCCAAGTACCACAAAAACAATCATCAACAATAGTGAGAAAATAATGTGCACTAGTGTGAGAAGGTGTTAGATAACCACTCCAAATGTTACAATGAATTAAATCAAAAGGAACATTACTTATATTACTACTTGGATTAAAAAGGATGACGGATTTTTTTAGCAAGTTGACAAATATCACAAGGAAAAGAAAAAGAAAAAGTGTTATTCAAATTCGAAAATAATTGGCCACATGTGCCAAATGTTCGATCTTAGTGACTAGGCGGCTAACATGGTTGAAAGTGATGGAGTTGAAGATGGAACATAGTGGTATATGATGTCTTCTACTTCACCCACTCCAATCAGCTTCTTTGATGATAGGTCCCAAAAGACATGTAATGTTAGAAAGAATATGGTGACACAGTTTAAACTTTATGTTAATTTACTAACAAATAAAAGGTTGGAGTGAAAATTTGGAACACAAAGAACATCATGTAAAATCAAATTTTAGAATAAAGTAATGGAGCCAATATGCGAAATGGGAGTGACATCACCATTGGGTAATTTGACATGTTTAGCATTAGAGGCTGGTATATAATTAGTGAATGAAGATAAGGTGGGTGTCATATGATCGGAGGCCCCACTATCTATAATCCATGAGGTAGAAGAGGAACAAAAAGATGAGTTATTAGCAAGATTGGTAGTAATAGAATTTTTTATGGGATTCAACAATGACAACAACTGATTGCATTGTTCGGTTGTTAAGGTGGGCAAAGGAACCGTCGTGTCCATATGCTTGTCTTGATTAGTATTTTGTTGTGCTTGGATCACAACTTTAGATAACGATCCACCAAAAGTTCTTCACGGGTTAATTTTTTTCCTTTACTCCAAGTAGGTGGATATCCCACTAAAGCATAGCATTTGTCCTTAGGTGTGACCAAGTTGTTTGCAATGATCACAATAGGGACATCCACGTCCACGTACCGATCCACAGGAAAATTGAGTACCATAAGGTGCATTAGTTGCCATGGCAACAAGATCATTCTGTGATGGTAAATGAAGTAGCATTTGCTTTTCTTCCTGATTGATGATGGTATAGGCTTTGCTGATACTTAGAAGAGGGTCAATTGCTAAAATTTGAATTCGAATGGAAGTGTAAGTTCCATTTAAAATAATTAAAAATTGATAAAGGCCTTCCAGTTCTTGAAAATATTTTTGTTCCTTGAAAGCTCCACATGTACACTTAGGGATAGTAACATGACTATTTAGTTCATTTTAATATGATTTTAATGTATTGTAGTAATTGACAAGAATTGTTGATCTCGCCGGAGAGTGCAAATCGCCCGTTTGAGTTGAAGTATTCGAGGATTGTTGCTTTGTGAAAAACCTTCCTCGAGATCCAACCATATTTCGTGAGGAGTGCCACCATATATAATGCTATTTGTGAGACTTTTGTCAATGGCATTAAGAATCCAAGAACAAACCAAATTGTTACACCTTTCCCATGCATTAAGGTCCAATGAATTGGATGTCTTGCTTAAAGTTCTATCAACAAATCCCAAATTGTTTTTAGCATTTATGGCCATTCTCATTGCCTTTTCCCATGTGGGATAATTGTCTCCTATGATAGGAGAAGAAATTAATAAGAATTGCAATGGGATGATAAGAAGAATGCAAGAAATATGGGGATGATACATAATTGATCAATCCAGATGTATTAAGATTATATAGCCATTAAAGAGTAGTAGAATAATGGTCCATATGGCAAACCAAAATATAGCCACTAATTAAGAAACTGGAGAGGAGAATGCTATGTCGGCTATCGAATCACAAAAACTTGAGACTCTGGATGGGCGTGCATGCACATATCACTGTGCACTTGCGGACCACCAAGCAAAAAGTAATTGCACAAAACTGATACTTATGTGTTGGACGAAACAAAACAAGGGTTGTGGGTAGTCGACTGGTGCAACGGTCTCAAGAACGATCGGCTAGGAGTTGTTGCCTGGTGCAAGGGTTTCAAGCACGATTGGCTGGGAGCTCTTAGCAATATCGATGACCACAACCACTGGAGGTGGGTCGTGACTGATTACTGATGGGTTTGAGTAAGCCAGAATTGGAGAAGTGAATGTTGGCTGTTGTTGGTAGGATCCACGATAGTAGGGTTGGTGACGGCCGAAGGTTGAGATTCCCATAGTGGGTCAGGGACGAGGGTGATGGAATGGAAGGTGTACGGGATTCGTGATGGGTTCGAAATGGTGATGCCGGATCGGGTGATGGGAGGTGGTGGACGTTATGGTACCATGATGAGAAACCAAGGATTGAGGTAGGAATTTATATTGAATCCGTACAATAAAAAGTATACACACAGAGAAGAGAGAATAAAATCCCTAATCAAAGAAGGAAAATATATATAATAAGATTTTCTAAATAAAAGAGTTGTCTATTTTATAAATTTGCTAATTCTACCGATATTTAGGAGATCTTGAAAATATGCAGGTACTCATAAAATTGAATAGATTGGCACTCATGAAATTATCAACATGTTGTTTATTGACTCAAATTGGATAGACTAAGGGCTTGTATGGTTACGCCGAAAATTTTGACTTAATGCGAAATCTAAAAGCACTCGACATTTAGTTTTGTTTGTTAACATGAAACATGGAAAGCGCTCTGTGTATTTTGGCTGAATTTTTTTAGCAATGAAAGTCTAGCTTAATGGTAAATGGAGAATGCACTTCGTGTATTCTTTTTAAAAATTCTAAAATTGCCATGCACCTTCTCCTTTGCCTAAAACATGACTTAACTTTTAACGTGTGACACTTCTTTAGGCTCATTATGATTTATGTGTTAGATCCATTCTGCCCATCAATTTTTCTATGTCGTTGTAGATCATGATCTCAAAAAATGAGGCACATCCAAACCTCAAGTTGACCACGCCATAGAAACCCGTGGGAATGGAATGACTACCATATCCTTTTAGGGTGTATTGTGGAGTTTATTTGCTATCTAACATCTTCACAAGGTCACATAAACCTGGATGAAGGGAAAACAAAAAAATCAGCTTGATTAGAGGCTTATGTGGCCCTAATAAATTTTTTTATGGTAGGCACCCAACTCCCATTGTTTCTCATGGTGTGGCCCACTTAAGCCTTTAGCTCTAGTTTGTTTTGTTTCCTTTCCCCTAAAAGGATATGGAAAAATGAATGGACGGTGTGGATAAAACATATACATCAAGGTATGCCCCATAAAACACTTTGACAAAGCTCATTTTAGGACAGGGTCCAAAAAATGAAGCATCTCAAAATCTCGTATCGACCCATGGTATAGGAAACAATGGTGATTGACCATTAAAGACTTCTTGTGGGCCATAAAAGTCTTGGATCAAGATAATATTTGTATGGTCTCTTCATTTAGGTGTTTGTGTCCTTATCAACAGGTTGGTTGGCAAATAAACATTTTGGTGAAATCCATGAAGTTTTTAATGGTTATGATTAAATCATGACTGCTTCCTATGGTGTGGTCCACATAAAATTTCTGTCAGCTTCATTTTTTGGGATAATGTCCTAAAATGAACTTTCAAAATGACTGGATGGTGTGGATTTAAGGTACACACATCATTGTGAGCTCCACAGTGGTGGATTCGGAATCTCACCTAATCGGCTCCTGGGTTATGAGGTTTGGCGGTTATGTGGTGTGCCACATGCCACCAACCTTGGCCTTAACCGTGGGCCCACCTTGGTGTGTGTATCCTATATCTATTTTGTCCATCTGTTTATTTAAAATCATTTTGGGGCATTATACAAAAAACGAAGCAAATTCAATTATTGAGTGGGCCATACTATAGAAAATAGTGGTAAGTGACAATTAATGGGCCAAGAAAGTTATTTGCCACATGAGATTTGGATCATCCTCGTTTTTGCGATCAATCCCTAAAATGATTTGAAAAAATGGATGGACAGTGTGGATAAAACATATACATTATAATAGGGGCCGTCAATACTGTCCAATAACTAGGGGATACTGGCGTCATTAGAATGCAATTTGGATCTACCGAGGTGGGTGGGACCTTATCTATGAGGCTTACTATGGTGTATGTGACTACATTCACGCTATGCATTCATATTGAAAGCTCATTTTTAGGCATAATCTAAGTAAATCCAAATCTCATATGGGCCATAGTACCGGAAAAAGTGGTAAAAAGTGGTAAATGAACATTAAAAATTTCTTACAAGCTACAAAAGCTTTGGATTAAGATGATATTTGTGGTCTTTTCATCTTTGTGTTTTTAACCTTATCAATGGGTTGGTAAATAAACATTTTGATTGAATCTATGAATATTATAATGGTAGAGATTCAATCATGATTGTTTTATAAATTCAAATGTGTCAAATTAACATATTCCAAACATTTTATACGTTAGTTAACAAACATGTTATTCTAAATTCAATATTAAGTTTTCAACTTCATATTTAAACTTTAGATTCGGACTTCAAACTTCAAATTTAACAAAATGGCCCTAAATCTAAAAACACATTTTATTTTAGCTAAAACCCCGAGATTGGATTTATTGAACAATCCTAATGTCTGGTTGTTGGACAATATCCCGTTGGAGGTGGACATTAGTCATTTTTACTTTTAGTTGTTCAATAAATGTCTTCTAATAAGAAGATAAATCAAATAAGCACAGTTTTTGGTCCATAACAAATCTAAATTAAGATCTAAAATTTGGGTAATTTAATTTGAAATACACACAATTTCAAACTAATTTCTAAATGCCTGTGTATCATCATTTGCACTTTGGGGGAGTATTAAAGTTCCTCTCTCTCTCTCTCTCTCTCTCTCTCTCTCTCTCTCTCTCTCTCTCTCTCTCTCTCTCTCTCTCTTCTCTCAAATGTTGCCAATGTTTTAAATATCTTTCTTTTTATGCAGAAATTTGATCATATTTATATTATTTATTTAAAAATCCCGAGAGTTCTAATTTTCCTACAATTTCATTTCAAAATTATTGCATTTTTCAATGTAAAAATATTTAGAAATTAAAATAATTCATTTTGAAATTGTGTATATTTGAATGCACTTGCTAATGTATAATATATATATATATATATATATATATATATATATATATATATATATATATATATATATATATATATAGTTATATAGTTATATTTGAGGCAAAAAATAGAAAACGAATCACTTAAATATAGGCTTAAGGCGCATTACGATGTCGCTATCTTTAAGGCGATATTCGCACTCTACTGGTGATTAAACTAATTTGCAAGAGGGTTACAACAAATCCACTTCTAAGATACAATAAGCCTCTTCTCCAAGATCGAAGAAATGTGGGCTTCGGCTTGCAAAACTGAAAAATCGCACCCCGAACACACGTACAACCCTGACTTCTGTACTGTTATAATTTGCCCCCTGAAAACTGTTTTTAATTTACTACCTGAAAATTATTTACAGTTTAGCGCCTGAAAACTATATCTTTTCAAAAAACCTTCTAAAATCGAAAATGTTGAAGAAGAAGAAGATGTAGAGGAGATTGTTGGAATTGTAAAATCGGATTGTCCCAAATATGGGTTTATATAGAATCATAAGAGATGTATAAAGCCTTTTTCATGAATAGACATATTCTTTCATAGTGTCTTTTCATCATTGGTGATGTCTTTCCAACAATGGCATCTCTTCATTTCAAATTCAAAAGATACTCCCTTTACTGATGTTTTATTTAAACCAATCTGATTTAAATGATTTTAAACTCGCAAGTATACGAATCAAATGTAGATATGGTACGTATTACGAGATCGTTTCCACGAGGACTGGTTGTCACAATTCGAATTTTAAGACTCTTCTTAACTAATTTAACAAAGAGTTTAGCAAGTGATTAAGAAAAATTATCGAAAAGGATAACCGAGAGCAATGAGTAAAATCCAATCAAAGAGAAGACAAGGACTTTCGAATCCACCCCTAATTATCGTAACCCTTATTTTACCTATTGATTCACCCTAATTCAGATTAATATCAAAATAAATAAAGCATACTTTCTGTCCTTAGTCGGGCACACAAAATGTATAATCCCTTAAAGTATAAGGATCACATCTTTCCATCCATGGTCAGGCATGAAGAGATGCAATTCCTGTTTCTTTCTCTATAGGAACCTGTTCATGATTAGATACAAGCACTTAGAATAAGATTCCAAACAACATCCACATCTAGACTTTGATTAAGCTCATAAAATAGAGAAGTACGAAAATTGCAGTTAAGCACACTAGAGAAAAAAACAAATCAATCAAATTCAGATAAAATCAACATATAACAAGAATTATTCAAATTAGGGGCTTCATCTCAGCCTTAGCTACAAGATTAGCAATCCATAAAATTAAATAAAAAGAAGAAAATATAAGATTTAAACAATAAAAACATCTCCCTTCTCTCTCTTCTTCCTCTCTCTCTCTCTCTCTCTCTCTCTCTCTCTCTCTCTCTCTCTCTCTCTCTCTCTCTCTCTGGCTCTCCCCCAAGTTCCCCACGTCCAAAACCCTCTTTTATAGCTACTGGAGTGGCTGGAGTGGTGAAAATCGGATTTGGAAAGCTGTCGCACACGCAGCAAAAGCCTTTTTGTAGTCAAGTTCGGGGCTTCATAACTCTCGTGGTCCTTGCATTATGTCTATAAAATCTATGTCTCTTGGGACGTTTTTGACTGCTCTACATGATAGACGGCTTGAATCAGCCATATGATCAAAGATGGTGGCCCACAATCGCCTGGAAAAGTTAATTTTTGCGGATGTGCGAAAGCTTTCGTACTCTTTTGCTGTCGTGATTGGTGGGCCCCACAAAAGCATTTTCGGGAAAATCCACCCCGTCCATTAGATTCAAAACAAAATTTCGGTTAAAGACGGATGGTTTTGAATGTCCATTAGCACGGCCTAGAGAAGAAATTATAATAAAATTAATTTTGAATGTCCCAGGGCAGTCCACTTGTGGACTCTGTATCGCACACGTGTGCATGTATGAGCACAAAATATCAACATGGTTTTGCAGTTCTAGAAGTCTTCTACAAGATGAATGACTTGGATGAGCCGTATGGGCAAGGGTTGGGGCCCACTATCATCCGCAAAAAGGGACTGCAGTCGGTCCCTTCGCTGATGCTAAAAAGGCAATTGTCATTTTTGAGAAGGAGACGGGTCAGTGCTTTTGAGCCAATTGGATGGTGGGAACCCTATGATCTTGCATTCTGGATTAATTTTGGGCCTCTTTAACGTGAATGCCTTAATTTTCTCGGATCCCTGACATGTAAATTCTTCAATCTTTGTCCTCAAGAGTCCGTCCCTTAATTTGATGACTTTAGAGTGTCAAATCCACGCTTGTAATGCTCTTTTTCAATTCATGCTCCTAATTACATCCTTCAATAAAAACACAATTAAAATATAACATTAAGCATTATAATGTATGTAAAATTAGGCAATAATTGGGGTTTGATATGCAATATTCGACCCTCATCACAACCTCCAACCAGTATTTTGCTAGTCTCGAGCAAAACATGCAAAAAATAATTTCAGAAATAAAAGACAATTCCTGTAAACCCGAGTGACTTGTGAACAAATAGTCGAGATGCGAGAATTCTAAGATTCATGAATAGTGAGTAGAATTTTCTCCTAGAATCAAGCTCATGGTAAACTTCATAATCAAGTTAAAACTATTAATCCATTAATTAGAATGTTCTAAACATTGAGTTCCATTAATGTATAGTGTAATCTCGGCTTACAATCATTAAGAGATCCAATTGTCAATTTCATGATGTCCTTGGTAATTAACAACAGAATTCATGACAACAAAACCTGAAACTAATACTTGCCTTTTAGATCATCTTTTCATCCTATCAGCTTTTGATATTTTTATGAACAACAATGTCATTAAGGGGAATCAAATCCTCACCTACAGGGAGCAAACCTATGGTGAGAACTTGTCGCCTAACTTTTTCTAAATATCAATCATGGGGGATCGAATCTACACCTATAGAGAACAAACCTATGGTGAAGATTATTCGACTTAACATTTTAATTCTTCTTACTGAACATGAATTTTTTTTATTTTTTTTATTTTTAGGTTGGTTCCTTTTATGCTTAGTGATTACCAAGTTAATCATTCAATTATCGAACCGGAACCTTAATGTATACACAAGATGCGATATGTGAAATCATGACTCAAGTAATGTTTAAAACTTCTAATCATGGGTTAACAACTCAAACTTAACTGTGAAATCTAATAGATAACTGAATCCCAGAATCATAAAGTACCACATCACGTATCTTTTAATTTTAAAATCACAACTATCCTTTAAAATCACTTCATATTTATAAAAAATTTCAGAAAAAATTTTAAAAATTTTCACAATTTTTGCTCAAGACCAGGAAAATACTGATTAGGTAACCTAATCTCCCACCCTCAACCTAAAATCTACATTGTCCTTAATGTAAAAGAAATAAGTATACAATGCACATGGGACAACGAAAATAAAAGAAGAGTGATAAAAAGATAGTACCTGGCCGAAAGAATCAAAAGGCTTTCCAAAGATATCAGCATAAATGAGAGTCAGCACAAGAGAGAAATCAACAAAAACAAAATAATAAAAATAAATTTACAAAAAGAATCCTACCTATACCACTTTCGCAAGTGCTCTCGATTACATTTAGCATATGCAACAAGCCTTTAAACCCCTAAGTTGCCCCTAGTGGACCAGTTGTAGTCTCGTGAGTGTTTGTAGTAATGTTACCCATAAACATTAAACTAACTAACTAAAATAAAATAAAAATAAAATAAAATAAAAGGTTAGGTTACCTCCCAAGAGCGCTAAGTTTAATGTCTTCAGTTAGACAAGCAACATCTCGATTAACCAATCCCAGACTTTTCGGGAACAACTTGAACCGTGCAATTTGAAATGGGATAAACATCCAACAATTTAAGCACCACCGCTCGAATGACTTCTTTCACGTCTAACAATTTAAGCACCTCCGCTTGAACATCCTCTTTCATGTTAGGGTTAAGCTTCCTTTTTACTTCACGCAACGTTTCTGCACTTTCTTCAAGAACAGTATGATGCATACACATAGTGGGGCTTACTCCTTTCATGTCCGTTATCGTCCACCCAATTGCTGCATTATATTCTTTAAGAACCTTAAGTAACTTGCTCTCATGTTCCTTCTCGAGGTTAGAAGCTTTGATGACAGGCAGGGTCTTAGAAGGACCTAAAAATATATACTTGAGATTTTTAGGTAATTGTTTAAGGCCAGGATTGGGTGGTTTCTCAACAGACGGAACCGGTTTGGACTTAGAGGGTAAAAGCGGTTCCACTTTAGCTTTCCATTTTGAAGTCTCCATTATAGGAGTAGAATCGAGCAATACATTGACTTCTTGGATGGAACTCTCTATGTCAAAATCCATGCCAAAATATGCTAAGCAAGTCTCAAGTGCGTCTTCGAAAGATTGAAGAAAAGATTCATGCACTAGACTCTCAATCATGTCCACTTCAAATATATCATTGAGCTTAATCTTCATGTTACCAAAAGACAACTTCATAACTCCATTCCTACAATTTATGATAGCATTGGATGTAGCTAAGAATGGATGTCACAGAATAATTGAAATTTAACTAGTAGGATTCTGGACAGGCTGAGTATCTAGAACGATGAAATCCACTGGAAAATAAAACTTTTCAACCTGGATTAGCACATCCTCAATAACATCACGGGGCACCTTAACAGATCTATCAGCTAGTTGTAGTGTTATTTTAGTTAGTTTCAGCTCACCAAGTCCTAGTTGATCATACACAGAATATGGCAACAAATTAACGCTCGCCCCTAAATCAAGCAATGCTTTCTCAACCTTATAATCTCCTTTGACGCAAGAAATGGTAGGAGCTCCTGGATCCTTAAATTTAGGAGGGGTGTTGTTTGGAATCATGGAGCTGAGTTACTCTACAAGGAAGACCTTCTTGTGAACATGCATCTTACTCTTTTGAGTGTATAAATCTTTAAGAAACTTAGCGTAAGCAGGGACTTGCTTGATAGCATCAAGCAATAAAATGTTAATTTGCACTTGCTTAAACATCTCCAATATCTCATTAAAGTTGTTTCCTTTCTTAACTGGTGTCAGACGTTGAGGAAAAGGTGCTTTAGGCACATAGGATGACACATGAGTGGTTTCTGGAGGGTCACAGTGCTTTTGGACTTTGGTTGCACTAGTATGTCTATCTGCTTCATTTTGATCCTCTGGTTCGGAATTTATTCTTCCTTAGGCATCTCTACTTTGTTCTCGATCTGTTTGCCGGACCTAAGGGTAATGATTGATTTGGCTTGCTCATGATATTGTTCTTGGTTTGAATTAGAGTCAATCTCATACTGTCCTTTTGAATTTGCCACATGTCGACTAGGAAACTTACCCTTCTCTCTCACTCAATGTGGTAGCAAGTTGACCTAACTGTACTTCCAGCTTGGCAATGGATTGCGCATTTGCATATAAGCTTTGTTAGTTAGCTAGTAAAGTTTGTTGGGTATCTTTTTGAAATTAAAGTGAACTCTGCATAAAAAGATTAAGTGTATCCTCAAGATATGGTTTCCTAGATTATGAAGGTACTTGTTGATACTATGAAAACTACTGAGGTTGTCGACTACCAACATGGGGGTAAGGTTGCATAGGAGGATTTCCAAACGGTCCTCCTTGTTGTGGTCCTTTTGCCCAAGAAAAATTTGGATACCTAGCCCACCTTAGATTGTAGGTGTATGAGTAAGGATCATTCTCAGGTCTCCGAAAAGTGTTCATAGCATGTACTTGTTTAGAGAGAAAATCCGGGAATGTTGCACCAGATGGACACGACTGTGTAGGATAGGCGGGACTAGAATATATGGCACATGATTCGTTTTGAGTTGTTTGTGGAGATCCATTATTCATCATCAACGCATCAACTTTCTTTGTCAGGCTATCAATCTTGGCATAAAGATTTGACATGACTCCTATCTCATATATACCCCCTTTCTTCTGTGGTTGAGGACTTCTGTCACCTCTATTTGAATAGTCCCATTGCTGAGAATTTTCGCACAGGGTTTCAAAGAAATTCCATGCTTCGACATCACTTTTAGTTATTGTAACATCCCGAAAATCGAGGGTCGAGTAGAAACTCCACTCCCGAGTTCCAGAACAACACTTATGCAATATAAATGTGTATAATTGAGTGTTGTCCATGTTAATGTATTAAACATGAGTGGGATTAAGCCAGAACAACATATCATACTCCAGAGACAGTTAAATTAGCAAGCGGAAGAATGTGATAGATATAGAAAATATATGAACTATTGTAAGTCTCCAGAGTGTGAACATGTTACCAGGTTAACTAAATACATGTATACTCCAAAAATGATCAAAAGAATATACATGAGTGCTCCAAAAATATAAAAAATGACAAGAGTCATAGCATTTAATCAACCTCCCTGAAATCCCGTCGATCAGAACACGCATAAAGGAGGGATCCTTCTCATCATCATCAAGTCCGGCTCCACTTCACAAGCAGCGCCATCATCTGAAACTAAAATAGGGACTGGTGGGTGTGCACGACACCGTCCCGTAATGTGGGAGTGAGTGATCAACTCAGTGGGATAATAGAGCAAAGATTAGCATGTTATCAAATCAATCAAGCGTTAATAGTAAAGCAAACAATCAAACATTCCTAGATACTGTTGTTAATGCATGCATGAGATGACATGATGGATGCCCTCACCGACATACTCCCTCATACGGCACCATCTGCGTCTGCGGCATGCTTTCTTCCCGCAGTGCTCCACATCTTCCAGGCACATGCAATGCGATATGGATAATGATTACCGGGTTGTTATTAGTCCTGCAGGATTAAAAAACTAGGGTACCTTCCTTATATCAATCCCAACACAGATCCTGTCTAGGGTCATCACTCCTAGTAATCTCAGACGATGGTATATTTCTAGGTCGCTGCAAGGGCTGTCAGGGCTGTCGCATGCACTCGTTGCTCCTCTCCCCCATCACCTTATCAATACAGGCCTAGTTATACTCTTGTCGCTACGTAAGGGTCGCCCCTCACGTAGACTCAGAATACGCTGACGGTCACTACAAAGGGCTCATCACCTGATCAGTGTAGGCCGACAGCAAGAATATAGTGTCCCATACCACCATAATCTTTTTATGAGTCAAGGTGCTCACTGGTCACTACGGGAAGGTTTGTGGCCCCGGCGTAGGCCGACAGCTCGACCATGGTGTCCCATACCACGGTGTCCCATACCATTATGCCCGGCTCATGAGTCTTTATGGATCAAGGTACCATGGTTGACAGGGTTTTCAATGGTAAGTTCAGTACCCTAGGTTCAAGCAGTTATGACTCATACAGGGTGAACATACAATGGCCAGTCAGGTTACTTGACGAGCTCGACTAGTACGAGCGCATTTCAAGCTGAGCGACATGAAGTGCATTAAACACTTCGTGTGGCCTAACCACTGTCGTCAACTCCAAACACGACTCGCGTTCATCGACGCATCCTCCGTGGTAGATAGAAGCCGACCACGAATTCAATCCATTACCGACTTCCTGGACTAAAGCATAGCCCCAAACATTTGTAATCCATACCATTGATCATATGAGAGTAATGGAATTGAAGTTCAACAACACAAGCATGTTAACACATGTTATAGCATACAAAGTAAGTAAATCACCCAACACATGTATTCCATACATATAAGGAAATCAATTCATATAGCAAACATGTAGGAAATCGTGTATAACATCATATGGATTGAGAATTCATTCCCAAAACTAATTTATAACACCATTTACTCAATACATACTAATACAAACATTTATACAAACACTTAGTCTACACACTTTAGTCTACATAGCGTATGTCAACCCAAAGTGCGCATTAGGGCGAATCTCTTCGCCAAACAGATTATACACGCATATATAATATCATAACACGATAAATTTACATGTCAAGCATGTCAGAAAAATACGGACATATACAGTATTTTCTATAAATGCCTAAAATACCCTAAATCTCATATTTACCGTATGTTTACGAAATGGAAAACGGACAGCATGTTCTACATGTCAAACGGCATGCTTGTCGATAATCTACTATTAAATGACATTAAAAGCTTTGAAATCAATCAATCAAAGCGTCTAAAATCCTCACCTTAAACTAGAAATTGCGAATAGAGTTGATTCAGACGATAAGTCTTCGTCAACGGCAGATACGCTACCTATGACAAGGAATAGGTTAGCTAGAACTCTTCTACAGCTAGTCTAAGCTTCAAAACAGGTTAGGGTTAGGGTTTCTTACCTAAGAACGGCGTTGGAAGTGCTGAGAGAGCAACACAGATGGACGGTTTGGCACATGGAGCAGCAGGGACGAATCCATGGAGGAAGAGCTCCAAATCTCTTCTTCTTTCTCTCTCTTTCTCCCTCTCTTCTCTCTTCTCTCCCCAAAATTCTTATGGAATGAAAGAGCAAGGGTTTAAACCCTTTTTATAAGTTTAAAAGCGACGAAAATAGACTTGGAGCCAAGGTATACTTATTTTATAACCAAAGTGGGCTTGTTTTGATCCAACGGAGCACTTTTAGAGGTCCTGTGACTGAACGCGGTCGGACTTAAGCTCCTTGACATTGGATCTAGGTCAGGCAGAGTTTTCAGTCCGATCGGATTTTCAGATCGCCCGTGGCGGACCAGTTTTAGTTCAACGGTTACGGGAACTCGATCAAGGATTCCGAGTATACTGACCTGAGTGGAAAAATTTCCTGATCCGAGGGTAAAATTTGATTGAATTTCGACGGTCAGAATGCTTAAAAATAACGCGCAAGCGAACGTGCTAGATTTCATAAATTATATTTATTTCTCACACTCTTCACTCCAAACCCAGTAAAATAGCGTCAGGACATCAGTTGGACTTGATTTTTGAGATGATTATCAAGTCCAACTAGGCGGTCAGGATTGTCTAAGTTTGGGATAATCAGACTTCCGATGTGCGGTCCAGAGCCGATAAAAAGTTTCCAAGGTGCTCCAGAGAGCAATCGGGAATAGTGTTTGATCCTAGGTTTTACGGTATTGTAGTGTCACCTATCCTATACGTTTTGACTCTAGCAGATCGTATTGAAAGTGATTGGTGAGAATTTCATAGGCCATCTAGTGCAGCGCTAGTTAATTCTCGTTGGATTTCTAAAGGAAGTAGCCTTTATTGATTTTTGTTTGAGATGAGATTTGAAGGGTAGAGCGACGGTGTTTGAAAATGAAAGAGGAAAGAGTTTAGAGGGGTGCTATTTGCCAAAAATCAGGCGTTTTGGTGAGAAAAGAGAGCTTGGAGGGTCACTTTGTGAAGGAAGTACCTCATCGGGGAGGTTTTAAGGGACGGCCCGCACCTAGGGGGGCTACCCTAACCCCCAAACACCTCCAGCCCGAAGTCCGGACCCAACAGAGCAGTTTGACTGGCGATGCATCGCAAAATCGGCGATGCCATCGCCGGTGAACTTGCAAACCGGCGATGTCGGCCATATGGGCTGGGTCCCTCCTGCCCTAGGGGCCCCAAAAAAGTATGGTTCCTCCCTTGATTCATTGTGGATTAATGTGTGTAGGCCCACGACTCTGTTCGAGGTGTTTCAGGGCCAATTTGTAAAACGGAATGATTTTATATATCGTGTAGCATATGATTTTGGGATAGGAGACACTAATCTATCCAACTAACCCATTTATTTCATAAGATTCCATAATTGGAATGATCAAAGGTCCAATTTATACATATATTTACTATTCATGATAAGTTTTAGCTTTGGTATTATTCTTCATCATTAATACCTTAGGATTGGTGTTCTTTACTATTTAAACTTAAGGGTTCGTGTCTAATATGAAAGTACTTAGAGAAATTGGAAGAATGAGGTAGGGAAAGGTTCGATTTTGAAGGAAATGGGTTGAAAAGCAATTTCTAGGCTTTAGAATTGATCTATGAGAGTAATATGGTTGACCCATTACCTAAAGACATCTAACTCCAGGTTGGCAAAAATCTGGGGTGTTACAGTCATGAATGACCATCCACTAGTGGCATCAACCATGCGACGATTTTGGAGTGTCAAACCGTCATAAAAGCATTGAATCTATTGCCACTTCTCAAAACCATGGTGTGGACATTTAAGAAGTCTTTCCATCTTTTTCAACATTCATGAAAGTGTTCACTCTCTTTTTGTGTGAAATTAGTAATTTCTCTACGGATAGCATTAGTTTTGTGAACAGAGAAGAACTTGTTTAAGAACTTCTTAAACAGTTAGTCATATGTAGTGATAGACCCAACTCTTAGAGAATTCAACCATGCTTTTGCCTTATCCTTCAAAGAAAAAGAAAAAAGGCACAAACGGATCGAATCATCTGAAAAGTTTTGAAATCTAAAAGTAGAGCAAATGTCTAGGAATTCTTTCACATTATGATATGGATTCTCCTTGTGTAAACCATAGAAGGATGACAACAATTGTATGACCCCAGGTTTAAGTTCAAGGCGTGCTGCCGTGGTGGCTGGCAACACTATGCATGAAGGCACATTGAATTGGACAGGAGCTGAATAATCTCTAAGAGTTTTAGTTCCATTTTTGCCTGCCATTTCAAGCAAGATGTTTCTAAATCTTTTATGAAAAGTTCTTTCTATTTTAGGATCAAAAGGTGCTAATTTTATGTTCAGAGATCTACGTCCTAGCATAAACTATGTTATTGTATTGTAAGAAAGAAAACTAAACTAAGATGCAACTTAAAAGAAATAAAATTACAACTAAAAATTATAAATTCTTGAAAACAAGAGAAAGCTATGTAAATAAGAATTAGAAGAAAGAACCCGAAAAAGGAGATGATGAATGTCAGAAGATTTGGGAGTTTCTCCTTTTGAAGACAATCTTATTTAACAGCTTCCTTCTTAATTCCTGTAAAAATAAAAATAAAAATAATAAAATAAAAACAAATTAAGTTTTCTAAAATAATGCGAGAAAATTCCTAAAGCTATGAATTATGACAAGAAAGAATCTTAAATCCAATTTGGACCAAAACAGTCCCCGGCAATGGTGCCAAAAACTTGATGTTTTATTTAAACCAATCTGATTTAAATGATTTTAAACTCACAAGTATACGAATCGGATGTAGATATGGTACGTATTACGAGATCGTTCCCACGAGGACTGGTTGTCACAATTTAAAATTTAAGACTCTTCTTAACTACTCCAATAAAGAGTTTAGCAAGTGATTAAGAAAAATAATCTAAAAGGATAATCGAGAACAATAAGTAAAATCCAATCAAAAAGAAGACTCGGACTTTCGAATCCACCCCTAATTATCCTAACCCTTGTTTTACCTGTTGATTCACCATAATTCAGATTAATATCAAAATAAATAAAGCACACTCTATGTCCTTGGTCGGGCACACAAAATGTATAATCTCTTAAAGCATAAGGATCACATCTTTCTATCCATGGTCAGGCATGAAGAGATGCAATTCATGTTTCTTCCTCTATAAGAACCTGTTTATGGTCAGACACAAGCACCTAGAATAAGATTCCAAACAACATCCACATCTAGACTTTGGTTAAGCTCATAGAATGGAGAAGTACGAAAATTGCAGTTAAGCACACTAGAGAAAGAAACAAATCAATCAAATTCAGATAAAATCAATATATAACAAGAATTATTCAAATTAGGGGCTTCATCTCAGCTCTAGCTATAAGATTAGTAATCTATAAAATCAAATAAAAAGAAGAAAATATAAGATTTAAACAATAAAAACATCTCCCTTCTCTCTCTTCTTCCTTCCTCTCTCTCTCTCTCTCTCTCTCTCTCTCTCTCTCTCTCTCTCTCTCTCTCTCTCTCTTCTCTTTCTCCTCTCCCTGGCTCTCCCCCCAAGCTCCCCATGTCCAAAACCCTCTTTTATAGCTGCTGAAGTGGCTGGAGTGGTGGAAATCGAATTTGGAAAGCTGTCGCACGCGCAGCGAAAGCCTTTTCACAGCCAAGTTCGGGGCTTCATAACTCGCATGTTCCTTGCATTATGTCTGTAAAATCAACATCTCTTGGGACATTTTTGACTGCTCTACACGATGGACGGCTTGGATCGGCCATATGATCAAAGATGGTCACCCACAACCGCCTGGAAAAGTCAGTTTTCACAGATGTGCGAAAGCTTTCGTACTCTTTCGCTGTCGTGATCGATGGGCCCCACAGAAGCATTTTCGTAGAAATTCACCCCGTCCATAAAATTTAGGATGAAATTTCTGTTAAAGATGGATGGTTTTGAATGTCCATTGGCACGGCCCAGAGAAGAAATTACAATAAAATCAATTTTGAACGTCCTAGGGTAGTCCACTTGTGGACTCTATATCGCACACGTGTGCATGTATGAGTACAAAATATCAACAGGTTTTGCAGTTCTTGAAGCCTTCTACAAGATGAACGACTTGGATGAGCCGTATGGGCAAAGGTTGGGGCCCACTATCATCCGCAAAAAGGGACTGCGATCAGTCCCTTCGCTGACGTTAAAACGGCAATTACCATTTTTGAGATGGAGGCGGGTCAGTGCTTGCGCTGATTGCCTCATGCATCCAGTGCGTGGCGAGCATGTGTGTGCACTATGTACACACGTTGTACATACAGGGCCCACTGTGATGTTTCTTAGCAATCTAATCCATCTAATCAGTTAGTCTCCCTGTTTAAGGCATTGAGACCAAATTTTAAGCAGTTCCAGATATCAGGTGGGCCCAGAATCAACAGTTTATGAACTAATCTATCAGTTAGGGCACTTTCATAGTGATTCGAGGGCTAAAATTTGAAATGTACAGTTAATTTATGGCCCTCATCCCATGTATGAAGTTTTGAGCCAATCGGATGGTGGGAACCCTGTGATCTTGCATTCTACACCAATTTCGGGTATCTTTAACATGAATGGCTTGATTTTCTCAGATTCTTGACGTGTAAATTCTTCAATCTTTGTCTTCTAGAGTCCGTCCCTTGCTCTAATGACTTCAAAGTGTCAAATCCAAGCTTGTAATGCTTTTTTTCAGTTCACGCTACTAATTACATCCTGCAATAAAAACACAATTAAAATATAACATTAAGCATTATCATGTACGTAAAATTAGGCAATAATTGGGGTCTGATATGCAATATTCGACCCTCATCATTTACCAAGAGGCATCACCATTCACACCAACAACCACCAAAGCCACAACCCTTCTTTTCCCAAAAAATCCTTTATAAATTAAAAGTCTTTTCTTCTTATTTTGAAAAAACCCAACAATCCTCCACTAATTTTCAAAATACAGATGTTAGGGTATGTAAGAAAATATGTATATAGGATAAAGTGTCTTATGGACTTGAACCTTCACTTAGTGTAAACAAATCAAAGTTGAATCAGAATCCTTAGTGACCATGGTCTTGAACTAAGTATTCTATATGACACAATCGGACATGTTACACACACATATATTTTAATTGTCATATGTTCTAAAATTATAGCACATTAACGGCCTTGTGCTCTATCCTGAATTCGTGAGTTCATGAGAGTAGCCAAAACCTCTCGAACATCAGGAAGCGGCTCCACTTCCAATACTCATATATGTGAGTCCTTATGAATGCCCTTATAACTATAACACCCTTAAAAGAACTCATTAAGAGCCGCAACTCATCCTCTTTTTTATCATTACAGGTACCCAGCACTATACATACATTTAGAAATGAGACAGATAGAAAACGTACAGTGCTGCTTCAGTCGCTTCCTGTGAGGTATTTTGCCCATTGAACCTATTAACTTAGATTGGATTTTCCTCATCCGGTGTCGGTGAAATTGGCTTAAGTCTCATTCCTCTTGATGTTCTACTGACAACATCCCTTGCCAGTCCTTTGGCGAACGGGTCTGCTAGATTCTGGATGGATTGTACATATTGTTTTGTTATAATATCGTCACCAAGTAGTTGTTGCACAAAACTATGCCTTAGAATAATATGTCTGGATTTTTCATTATAAGTCTTGTTATATGCCTTTGATAGCGTTGCTTCACTATTACAGTAAATAGAAACCGGTGGTAAAGGCCTTACCAATAATAGTATTTCTAATAATAAGTTTCTTAACCATTCCGCCTCTTTACTACTAGCTGCCAAAGCTATGAATTCAGATTCCATAGTAGAGTGAGATATGCAAGTTTGTTTCTTGGATCCCCAAGAAATGGCAGCTTCTCCAAGTGTAAAAATTCATCCACTGGTAGACTTGAATTCATTAGAATCAGTGACCCAACTTGCATCACTATACCCTTTAAGTACACTAGGGTAACCAAAAAAATGTAAACAATAGTTAATAGTTTTTCTCAAGTATCTGAGTAGTCTAGAAATATCATTCCAATGATATAAACTTGGATTACTTATAAATCTACTCAATTTACCTACTGCAAAAGTAATATCAGGTCGAGTAGAAATTATGGCATACATAAGACTGTCAATCACCTTGGAATACTCTAACTGAGATACACTACGACATTCATTTTTAATTAACTTGATATTAGAATCAAAAGGAGTAGAAACTGGATTCTTATCATAGTGATCAAACTTTTTGAGTATTTTTTCAATATAATGTGATTGAGATAGAGTTATATCATCATTGTTTCTTAATAACTTAATACCTAAAATCACATGAGCTTCACCCATATCTTTCATGTTAAAACTAGATGATAAGAAGCTTTTAGTGTCATTTATAACTTCTAAACCTGTACCAAAGATTAGTATATCATCTACATAGAGACATATAATTACTCCTTTATTATCAGAGAATTTTGAATATACACATTTATCTGATTCATTAATTTTAAAGCCATATGAGGTGACTACTTTATCGAATTTTTCATACCATTGCTTAGGTGTCTGTATAAGTCCATATAGTGACTTGATCAATTTACACACTTTATTTTCCTGTCCTGGAATTATAAAACCTTCTGGTTATTCCATGTAAACCTCTTCATCGAGGTCACCATTTAAAACGACTGTCTTCACATCCATCTGATGAATTTCTAACTTATGAATGGATGTTAGAGCAACTAAAACTCGGATAGTTGATATACTTGCTACTGGAGCATAAGTATCGAAAAATCAATACCTTTTTTTTATGTAAATCCTCTAGCCACTAATCTGACCTTAAACCTTTCTTTAGTTTCATCTGGTCTTAATTTTCTTTTAAAAATCCATTTACAGCTTATTGATTTTGATTATGGGGACAGATCTACAAGTTTTTATGTTCCATTTTTCAATAAAGAATCCATCTCATCGTTTATAGCTTCCTTCTAAAAAGAAGCATCCTAAGATCTAAGGGCATCATCTAATGTTACTGGATCATTTTATATATTATATATCAACACGGTTTCCTCTGTTATGTTATCTTTATCTCCTTCTATTAGCAAAAGGTAGAAGTCGGCTCCAAAAGATTTACCTTTTCTAATTCTCGTGATCTTTCTAGGTTTTATGTCTTCTTTATCGAACTGCTGATATCTTGATTAGGTATTTGAGAACTACTGCTTGTACTAAGATCTTAAAGTCTTGTCTCTTTTCTAGTTATAGAGGAGAATAAGTTTTCATAAAACTCGGCATCTTTAGATTCTATTATGGTGTTTATCAGCATCGTATGATTAGACTCTACAACTAGAAACCTATAAGCCTTACTATTTTGTGCATATCTTATGAAAATACACTCAAGAGATCTCAACCCTATTTTTGGCTTTTTAGGATCAGTAAGCCTAACTAAGGCTCTATAACCTCGTACCTTTAAGTATGAGATATTAGGAATCATTTTCTTCCATAGTTCATATGAAGTCTTACAAGTCTTAGAGTGAGGTATCCTATTAAAGATATGATAGACAATCAATAGGCCTTCTCCCCAAAATCTTGAACTTGAACCCACATTATTGAGCATAGAGTTTACCATGTCTAGGAGAGACCTGTTTTTCTGTTCTGCTATCCCATTTTGTTGGGGTGAATAGGGAGCTATAATTTGATGAATTATACCATGAGTTTTATAAAACTCCGAGAATTCTAAAGATAGATATTCTCCTCCCCTGTCCAACCTTAGAATTTTAATCTTTCGGTCTAATTAGTTCTCAACTTCTACCTTATATATCTTGAATTTTTGTAGTGGTTCATCTTTATTCTTCAATAGGCCTACTAAGGTATAACGGGAGAAATCATTTATGAAGATTATGAAGTATCTCTTTCCACCTCTTGTTATTAAACCACTCATTTTACATATGTTACTATAAACTAGGTCTAAGAGTTGTGATTCTCGTTCCACCCTTGAAAACGGTTTTCTAGTTATTTTGGATTGTATACAAGTATTACATTTGCTATTAGGTTTTGTATACTTAAGAATTGGATTAAGATTAGACATATTATCTATTCTGCGATAACTAATATGTCATAATCTATCATGCCAAATATCATATGAATCAAGCATATAAACTGAAGAAGAATTTTCATTTATGAAGTTTAATTTGAACATTCCATTGGATACATAGCCCTTCCCTACACATACCCCATTTTTAGACACAATCAATTTATCGGATTCAAATAGGAGTCTGAATCCAAACTTAGTCAGTAACTAGTTGATATAAGATTCCTCCTAATATCCGGTACATGCAGCACATCGTTTAGAATAAGGACTTTTTCAGAAGTTAGATTAAGACGTACCTTCCCTTTTCCTACAACCTTGCATGTGGAGGCATTCCCCATATATAGTTCTTGATTATCCCCTACTAATTCGTAGGAATTAAACATAATGTAATATCTACAAACATGCCTGGTAGCGCCAGAATCTACCCACCATTCAACATATTAACTTCAGAGACGACAGCTGTCAGATTCATGTCTTTCGTCATATTGACTTTCCATTTCTTTTCTTATATTTTATTTTTGTATTTTCGGCAGTCTTTCTTAAAGTGACCAGAGATTTTACAAAAGAAGCATGAACCCTTTTTGGATGTGTTCTTTTTGAACCCTTGGTTATTAGGTTTGAGCCTATCATCTTTCTTGAAAGGTGGCTTCTCTAATTTTTGATTCACACTATTTTCGACTATATTAACATTACTTAGAACCTCCTATTATTCTTCGTTTTTGTCATGGAGCTTAGATTCTTTTTCTATTTGAAGAAACATTAAGAGGTCCTCCAAGGACATTTTCTCTTTTTTCTATTTCAATGATTTTCTAGTATCCTTCCATTTAGGTAGAAGTTTAGCAATAATGGTGGATACTTGAAAAGATTCGTCGAGATTAGTGCCATCAGCAATAATTTATTGGATGATGACCTTTAACTTATGTACTTGATCAAGGACAGGTTTTTCATCCAACATTTTAAATTTTAAAAACTGGCTTATTAGAAATTTTTTATTACCTTCATCCTCTGATGTGTATTTGGTGAGCAACACCTGCCACAAATCCTTAGCAGTCTTTTTTTTTACGGTAAACAGCATATAATGAATCGAAAGGAGCATTGAAGATGTGACCTTTGCATAGGTAGTCATTACGCTCCCCATTTTGTGTCTTTTGAATTTGTTCTAATGTATTATTGTCAGATGGTGGTGAAGGAGAATCTTGAGTGAACACGTGATCCAACTTGAGTGATGTGAGAAAGAGATGGACCCTCGATTGCTATCGAAGAAAATTTGAGCCGTCGAACGATGTAATTCGAAAAAGTCAAGATAACCCATAGAAGAGGCCATAATATCGCCTTAAAATTGTTATTTTGAGGCGGAAAATAGAAAATGAATCACTTATATATAGACTTAAGGCACGTTACGATGTCGCTATCTTTAAGACGATATTCGCACCCTACTGGTGATTAAACCAATTTGCAAGAGGGTTACAACAAATCCATCTCTAGGATACAATAAGCCTCTTCTCCAAGATCAGAGAAATGTGGGCTTTGGCCTGTAAAACTGAAAAATCGCACCCCGAACACACTTTTACAGCATACAACCCTGACTTTTGTGCTGTTATAATTTACCTCCTGAAAACTGTTTGTAATTTACTGCCTGAAAATTATTTACAGTTTAGCGCCTGAAAACTGTATCTTTTCAAAAAACCTTCCAAAACCAAAAATGGTGAAGAAGAAGAAGATGTAGAGGAGATTGTTGGAATTGTAAAATTGAATTGACCCAAATATGGATTTATATCAAGGTATTCTGTATCGGTATCGGTTGGCGTAACAGTGCCCTTTGATACCGATACGGATACGAGGTGTAACGGCTATATGGGGGCATAACGGCCCGTAACGGTGCAAATTTTTTTTCAAAAAAAAAGGATTAAATCCAAAATATTCTAAGCATTTCAAATATACATTCATTTATAAATTGGAACATGTTTATGGTTGTGTAACGGTTCACTCCTTGGTGAGAAGTTGTATCGGATTGTCTGATGAATTTATGAACCAGACAACCTGGATTTGACTGCAAAACTCATATATTTAATTTTCTAACTATATACTATCAATTATAGATATATTATAATGAATCTAATATGAAAATATCTTACATATGTAATATATTTGATTTTTTTTAAAAAAGGCCAAAAATAATGCGTAAATAGAAAAAAATTATAAAAAAATATAAAATGACAATAACAATCTATAAAATGGATATTAATATGTTTTACTATGATTAACACATCATATTCTACCATTAAAATAACAAAACATTTAATAAAAAATGATTTTTCGAATTAAAAAAAAAAAGGCCGAAAATAGTGCGTAAATAGAAAAAAATCGTAAAAAAATATAAAATGATAACAACAATCTGTAAAATGTACATTAATATCTTCTATTATGATTAACACATCACATTCTACCATTCAAATAACAAAACATTAAATAAAAAATATAAATAACTATTTTGAGAAATTTCTGAAAAATGGTCCACGGAGCTTCGAATTAAGAAAATCTTTAATATAAGTTATTTTTATTTGTAATATAAAGCCAAAGAGTGGTCGAAAAGAGCAATAGAATGATTTATGAAGAGTTTGGAAGAAAGAAGTTAAAAAAAAAAAGGATAAAAAAATAAACCTTAAAAAGTAAAAAAAAATGGCCATTTTTTTACCGTTACACCTTAATTGTTACGGGGTAGTAACGGCCGTTATGGGGCGTAACGGTCGTTACAGCTACAGAATCGGAGGGTGCCTCATTACGGCCCTGTATCGCGTAACGGCCATTGCCGTTACCGATACGTATCGGCTGATACGACCGTATCGTAACGGGTACGAGACACCCTGGTTTATATAGAATCACAAGAGATGCTTCAGGCCTTTTTCATGAAAATACATCTTCTTCCATGGTATCTTTTCATCAATGGTAGTGTCTTTCTAACAATGGCATCTCTCCATTTCAAATTCAAAAGATGCTCCTTTTACGAAGAGGCATCACCATTCACACCAACAACCACCAAAGCCATAACCCTTCTTTTCCCAAAAAAATTCTTTATAAATTAAAAATCTTTTCTTCTTATTTTGAAAAAACACAACATATATATAATATGATAATATTGTAGGAAAACGTCAAGTGCGAAATATCTCCTGCAAAGAGATTTGTCACCATACCTCCAGTTTGAGGCCCTGTTTTATTGCATTTTCTCTTGTTTTTATTATCCATACATTATTTTACCTTGAATTTGGAAAGCTACGGACCCGGTGGCTGGCAACACACCGGAAGCAGATAGGCTGGTGTACCACACACCACCGACCTGACTTGTGTGGGTACGTCACCAAGTTTTGTGGGCCCCATCATCATGTATGTGTACATCCAAACCATCCGTTCATTTTTAGAACTCGTCGTAAGGCATGAGCACAAAAATGAGACAGATCCAAAGATCAATTGGACCACAATACAAAAAGAAGTGGAGGATTGAACGTCTACAATTGAAAACCTTTTAGTGGTCACAGAAGATTTGGATCAACATGATATTTGGTTTTCCTCTTCATCCAGATCTTTGTGACCTTATGAACAGATTAGATGGAAAATAAACGTTATGTGGGACCTCAGTATGTTTTAACGGTAAGAATCATTGTCCTCACTGCTATTTATGGTGTGGTCCACTTTAGCTTGGATATGACTCCTTTTTGTGCTTATTCTCTAAAATGATCTCTAAAAATGGATGAACGGTGTGGATATAATAAATAAATCATTGTGGGGTCATTTAACTTTGATCTCCTTTGAACAGTTCGTACACGTCGGGAGTTTGAGGAACGTAAGCGCCCAAACCAACCAGGTCGGTGGTGTGTGGTACACCAGCCAATCCGCTTCCATGGATCTCACAATCCATATCGTCCATCTCGATGCATTCAACGACTGTATCATTCATGAAGTGGGGTCCACCATGGATGTGCCACGCACAAGATCCATGCCGACCAGACAAACCTAATATGCTTATGGCCTAAAATTGGATAAGTAATCCAAAGATGGAGATCGGTCATTGGAACCGTATGCATGGCCCACCTGGTTAAAAAACGAGCGGTCCACCAATCAGGTGGCACTTGAAGCCACGAAGTAGATCTTCCTTTCATTAATTTCGATATTTCTAATCAAGTAGCACACGGCCCAACTGGACAAAACAGATAACCGTTCTATCTAGACACTTCATATAGTATTCTGAATTGATTGCTACTATCTTTTTGGATTTACCCGTTTCTACGGATTCTTCGGAACAAAGCCAGTTCTAGAAGCAAATGAGCTGTTCTCGATAAATGCGATGGCTACCCGCAGTACGGATGCGGATATCCTAGGAAAGCCTTTGGCAGGAACTTGGGTGGGGTCCACTGTGATGTTTGTAAAAAATCCAACACGTTCATCCGTTTTTTGAGATCATTTTAGGACTTGAGATCAAAATTGTGCAGTATTCAAGACTCAAGTGGGCCGCACTGAAGGAAAAGGTTGGTAGGGAAATTCTTACCGTTGAAATCTCCCTGGGTCAACAGTGATGTTTACATGTCATCCATACCGTTTGCAATGTCATTCCTACTTGGATGAACTGAAAATACAAATATTAGCCTGATTCAAAAGTTCTGTGGCCCTACGAATATTTCAACAGTATAATTTCAATCCTCAAGTTTTCAGTCCAGTAAAGTATTATATTCGGCTAATTTTTGACCTCGTATTTTAAAATGATCTAAAAAAACGGATGAACGGAGTGGATTCTTCAAAAACATCACAGTGTGTCCCACCTAGGTTTTGAGCGCTCGGCATCACCTATCTCCCCGGATCCTAAGCTTCCTGCAAAACTAGGTCCTATGGCCCACCACGATTTCCGTATGAAATCCAATCCGTCTATCTGTTTCCTCAGCCCAATGTAAGTTAGGATACAAAAGAATGAAAGAGATACAATACCCAAAGAAGTTCACACCATAAGAAACAGTGGAGATGATAACAGCTTGGTACTTGTTAAGGTTATAAAGAGGGTGTTTCTATCTTCAATTTTTCTTTTCGTGGGACCCACTTACGTTTTATATGGGCACTTATTTTTTTAAAAAAATAAATAAATAAGAAATCTTTTTGACTCCTTTCCCTAATGTGAGCAGGTCAAAAGAGTGGATTTCACACTGACAATTAGGCGGGGATATGGGTCTTTGTGTTTTAGGAGGACGGGGCTTGGGTACCGCCATGTGTGTACCTAGCTAGGAACCGACAGAGACTATGAGGAGCCACCTTGATGCATGGGTTTTATCCACACCGTCTATCCATTTTTCCATATCATTTTCAAGGAAAAAGACTAAAAAATAGGCATATCCAAGATCAAGAGGACCACACAAAAGGATGCAAAGGTGATAATGACACCCACCGTTGAAATCTTCCTAGGGCCCACTGTGATGATTAATTGCTATCTAAACTGTTCATAAGGTAACATAGACGAGGATGAAGGGAATAATACAAATATCCATTTGACCCAAAACTTTTGTAGCCTTTAAAAAACTTCAACGGCAAATGTTTAATCCCAAATGTGTGGTCGACTTGAGCCTTGGAACTGATTTATTTTTGGAAATATAATATAAAATGATAGGAAAAAGCGAATGGACGGTGTGGATAAAATCCATACATCACGGTGGTCCCTTAGAGATGGACGACAGGGGGTAGTACCCAATCCCATCCGTCTAAAAGTGCTTACGCAATCTTAGTCGTTCATCCGTTAGCCCGGTATATGTGAGACGTCGTCCAAAATTCATACTTGTGCACTAGTAATCAGATGGACAACATGTGTACGAAGAATTACGATCATAAAATTAACTAACGGTTCTAGTTCCACACACGTGTGGCCACTGGATGAACTAATCGGCCTGACAGGAAAATCTTACCATTTAACAAATAATTCCCACATGATGAACGGACCAGATCTCACGAACTTGCCGAGTTTGGCACTTGGAAAGTAGGCTGGCACGGGTTGTAATGCTTGTAGACTAGATATTCCAACGCTCTAGGCGAATGCTAATTCCCGACGCTCCATTTTATGCGCGCCAAGCAAAACGCATCACACGCACAAGATAGGCACGTGTGTAGGACATGGCACGTCAACAACGTGGACCTTTAGTTAATTTTCATCAGATCACAATACGGTCGTCGGTTCGTACATTACAAAAATGAAAAAGAACCAACTAGTCTACGTTCACACATCCATTTATATCTTATATGATAAGAAGGCCAGTATGAAGTTTACAAAAATGACATGAATTGATGGATCCATCTGATGAACGTCCTGGATCTAACACTTATATCTGAAATTGGCACGTGTGCTGCGTTTGTATTTGGCGCTTGAAGATGGGGCGTATGGAGTTCTATTTTATAGTTAGCTGAAATGCCCATTTTCTCACGGTCCTCTGTCGTGGGGCTGCGGGGGCAGTAACGGAAAAGAGTCTCATCGTTTTCCAAGGGCATTTTGGTAATTCTAATAATTGGGGGTTTGTGAGGAGTTTTTGATGTTTTCTCTTCTCAGGGGCGGAAGTTGGAATATGCGGGAGGGGTTTGTTTTAAAATCGGCAATTTCTAGGATTTTGGAGTGTTTTTGGTAAAAAGAAAAGGTGGGTTTTTGGGCAAACAGGTGGGTTGTTGGGGTAGAAGTTTGCAGGGGTTGACCTGAATCTGGTTTTCTATTGGGGGTGGTTTTTTGAGGGTTTTGGTGTGGTTTTGGAAGTGGATGTTGTTCCTTTTATTGGGTGGTTTTGGGAGGGTTGTTTCATGGGATTGTTCTGACCCTTGGATTTTGAAGTTGCATTTTTTGGGTGGTTTTAGAAGTGGGTTTTTGAAAGCTGCAGTTTTGGGATTGGATTTGGTGTTGGGTAGGGGTGTTTTGGGCTGAGATTGGTGGTTTTGAAGAGCATTTGGGTGGGTTTTCTGGTTTTTTGGTGGTTTTATGGTTGGAATCTGTAGATTTTGCGTTGAATTGGGTGTTCGGTAAGGTGGTGTTTGGAAGAAGTATTTGGGTGTTTTAAAGTTGTGGTGGTTTTGGGGCTAAAATTTGTAGCTTTTGTCTTGAATTTCGTATTGGGTAAGGGTGTTTTGGGCTGAGATTGGCAGTCTTTTGGGTGGTTTTGGGGAGAAGCGTTCGGGCGGTTTTCTGGTTTTTTAGAAGTGGGCTTTGAGTTTTAGGGTGGTTTTAAGACTGAAAATTGTAGTTTTTTCCCTCGAAATTGGTGTTGGGTTTGTGCAGTTTGGATTAGATTGACATTTTTTGAGAACAGATTTACAGGGCATGCTCTTTACTACAAGTTAGAGTGAGATAATGTGTTTTTAAAGATGGGTTTAGGGGTGAATTTGTTGGTGATTTTAAATTTTTTTATTTGTTCTTGGGATTGAATTGGGGTTGGAATTTCAGGACTTCAGGGGCTCTTATGGCCTGAGGTCAGTTCTTTTTGTAGAATTTATAGGCCTTAAACATCCATTGTATTTTCTGGATTTTGTTGAAATGGCTTGCATGAAGTTGGGATCGAAAGCTGATGCATTCCGACGGCAGGGGCAGGCCTGGTATGTCGATTCCTCCCCGCATCTTTTCAATCTATGTTTTCTTATTTGTTTGAATTTATGTTAACTTCTGTGTTGAGATGAGATTGTTTTTACTTGGAGTTGCATGCCCTTCTGTTTTTTGGATTTTGTTCTACATATTTATTCGGTCTAGGTAGACACACAGGATGGCTGCTACATGAGATCTTTGTCCTTAATCCCGTGTGGCCCATGTGCATGTGCTGTGACACAAAAAAGAAAAAAAAAAAGAAGAAGAAGAAGAAGAAGAAGAGAAAAAAGGCTGGTCTGCTTATCAGGTGGGCTGTGGGCCACACATTTATCTCAAAGAAAAAGGACGGTCAAAATAAATTCACTGACGCGAGTTTGATTTACCTCCTCATTCTTTACCTAATGCACGTGGTTTGTGGGAGATTGTGTGCATCCACAGGGATTAGTCTCTTCTTAAAAAAAGGGGTGGGGATACCCAGTCATCATAAAAAATAAAATAAAAATTGACAGTGGTCTGCATCTGTCATCTGTCATCTGCTTCTGGCCCACTTTATAAGTTGAATGGGCTGATTTCCAGGCCAGCCCACATTCATGGTGGGCCCACCTGATGAATGCCGGTCAAAATAAATTGACAGTGGTATGCATCTGTCATCTGCTTGTGGCCCACTTTATAAACTGAATGGGCTGATTTTTGGGCCACTGCACAATCATGGTGGGCCCACCTGATGAATGGCCTGGCTCTCACACGCACGTGCCACATTGGTATATGTGGGGAGAGTAGCATATGAAATTGAATTCCTGTGAGTGCCATGGCAGCACTCTTCTGGGTACAGAGCTATTCTCCTCCTTTGTGGTGTTGGTATGTTTGGTGTTCATTTGGAACTGTGATGAGTGTTATGGTAGGGATGGGCTACGTTGGCACATGCGGGAGTGCAGGGGTTGAGCTATAGACACATTGATGCAACTAGGTCAATAAAGAAACTAATTGTAATGAAATTGAATATACCAGATTGAAAGTTCGAATCACATGAGAAAGAAGCAGTGACTGTGAGAAGCTCAATAACTCTCTAGTCTTGTGCTTGAGATCACAAATGCCCCTCAACACTACTACTGTAGAGAAGCGAATAAATTTTTCTCAAAGAAGAAATGTCATTCAGCTATCTTACTTAATATGACCTGTGAATTATTGATAAGGAGAAGCTTGCAAGATTTTCTTATTGAGAAAATCCCTAGCACAATTTAGGGAATCTAAAAAAAGTATTCCTTGCTAGCCAAGATCTCTAAAATAATAAACCTATAAGTAGAAAATCTAATAAAATATATTTCCAAACATAGAAACAATAATGGAGACTAGAAACAATTTAAAAAAGGAAATTCGGCCTTTTCTTGTGCACATGCATAGAGCATGCATGCATGGGAATGGGTTGCGATGTCATCACATGTCCAGAATCAGCAAACTCATATAATAGTAAATCATTGGTTTTCATCATATCATCATCCTAGCTTTTGCCTAGCTGTTTGGGGGCCGCTTCTTCAAATTTCATTTCCATCGCAAGATCCGAAGCAAGAAGAGATGATTTGGTCAGAAAAAAATGTTTAATGGCCTTCTGCCCACATCACTTCACTCTTCCTACCTTACCCCAGCTTCGGACAGGTAGACGTGTTGATTCCAAGAATTGTTCTCGTATAGCTATGGAACTATCTTCATATTACCATTTCTGAGGTTGTCATGTCAGCCTCTGTCCATGTCTAGCATACAAGTATAAGGCTTGGATTGCAAGATGTGTCATTGCTCCGAATCCTATTCCATATTCTACTGTGACGCTATGAACTAGTAAGAATTTTCTGTACCTTATTATGGTGAAAATTTTTATGTGGGGCCCACCTATAATCACCATGATTGTGACTATTGGATGGGTGGGTTCCACCATGAATTGCACATGACCCAGAAATTATCCTGGTTGGATGGTCATAACCATTCGAACAAGTGGCTGCAAAATGATCTGCGAAATGATCATCATGTAAGCCTTATCCCAACTAATTGGGTTCAACTACATGAATCCTATTCCACCATTCCACTTAGCGCAGATCATGTCCTCATTTAACACCATGGGTTTTCAAGTCTTTTGTTACTACTTCCACTCGCATCCTTTTGGCCCTTCCCCTTGCCCTTGTAGAGCCTTCAAGTTGAAGCCACTCACTCCTAATTGGTGCCATTCTTGGTCTCTGTTACATTGACCAAACCATCGAAGTCTACTTTCCCTTATCTTCTTACCTATTCGGTGGTACTCCTAAGTTACTGAAAAATGGATAGCAAGAGTAAAAAATGGTCTTTGCATCTGTTTTGCAGCATTTAGAAGAATAGCCCTGATCATCCAGTCAGGTTGATTTTTGTGGTGTGTGCAATCCATGGTGGATTCCTCCTATCCAATGGTGTTTAGTAATCATTGATTGCCCACAAGGCCCCCCCCCAGACAGGAAGTTTTACTTTATTTAGGGGTGGCAAGAGGTTGTTAGGTCCAAGGCTCAAGGTGTGCATGGGCCTTACCCGGCCAAGTCAACCATTGGGGCCCATGTTTCAGTCATCCAGACTGCTGAACTTGTCCGATGGAGAATGCCAAAAAAATATCCGGGGTTGGATGCTCCTAACCGTTTGATCAAGAACCCAAAAACAAACAGTTAAGAAAGAAATGCATCAATGGTCAAATATTTGTCTTTTGGATCTTCAAATCTGGGATATTTTTGGATCATCCCCCATCTGCATTTGGTATTATAACATCTATGGTCTTGATCAATTAATGATGGGTGCCAATTTTACAAAAAATGAGGGGAAAAAAGAACTTCTCAAAGGCCTTTTCCTGCTGCAACTCTTGAAGGTCCAACCTAAAACTTTGAGTCTAGTGAGGAAATGTTTACACCTAACACTGCAGGCAGGCCTCCACACAGGAAGGTTAGGATCATCTAACGGTCTGCTTTTTGTGTTTTTGGGCCATACTCTGCGACTGTCCTTGTTGAGGCCCTCTTGATGGATGGTTTGAACCTCATTTGCATGTGCCATCAGAAGGGGATTCAGAATCAATGTACATCGCATGCATACCATAAAGTCAGCCCGAGCCCTGGCCACTGGTCTAGCTAACAAGTCCATGCCTGGGCCAAAGCTGGTTGGCGTGGCCTATCACTACCCTTATGCATATTAACCAAGAACTCATACTTGATAATTGCTCTTCTACTGGGGTGTTACACATGTGGATCATATCTTTGGTCTTCTATATCTTGCAGGTTCTGTACAACTGGCCTACCTAGCGATGTTATTGTCGAAGTTGGAGAGATGTCCTTTCATCTTCACAAGGTTAGTTCTTTTCCATGTATCATGTGGATCATATTTTTAGGCCTTTAGGTGCATGCCCCTTATAATGTTGTTTGGACTAATATGATGATCTCAAAACATATCATAATAAATTATATGGAAGTTATTGATAACTTGATAAGTAATGCTCCAATGCTTTCAGAACATTAGTTATAGTGCTCCGAGCTGCATTGGGTTACTTGGACAGTCCAACAGATAGATCTAAACTGTCCATTAAGTCTAGGGCACATCTCAAGGGCTATGTAAAAGTAAGACTGATTGGATGATCAAATCCATCCTATATTTGGCCCTTTTTTTGTGGCCATCCTTTTTCCAACCCACAAATGGGATGGATAGGACTGCCTAATTGATTCTTTAGAATCACAAGCAATCCTTGATGGGAACTATCAGATAGATGGATCAAATTGTTAGTTAGTAGTTTTGTACATATGATCTTGATCGTCCATATTAAAGGCCATTGATCAGATGGTTAAGATCACCAGATTGATGTGATATTTTAATGGTGGCCCATGAAATGTGTGTTGGACTTGGACCTAATGGACAGTCTAGATTAATTGATTAGACTGTTTAAGTGTCCCAATGCAGCAAGGAGCAGTGTAACTTAATAGTGCCATGAGAGCACTGGAACATCTCTCTAACTCAATAACTTATATGCAGAAGTATTCATGAAAAAAAAAAAAACTTGTATGTGGAAGTGATTTCTCTTGTATCTAAGGGCTTTAAAACCCATTCAAGAAAGCTGTGTGATATAAACATTCCGTAATTTCACATCCATGTGAGATGAAAGCAATGCTCTATGTTTTATGAAGTAAACCGAAAGTTAATATTTTCTAAAGAGGTTGGATCTAGTGTGTCAAGCACCGTTTAATAAATCAAATCAATAACCCATTATTGATAGGATCTTCAAATCCATTGATCAATCCAAAGATTCCAAACTGAAACTTATCATCCATTTTATGGATGGGCTAATTGTAAAAATTACCTGTTTCTGATCTGTAGATCATTCTTCTAGACTGGTAATCTGAACTTGTCTTGACCATTCAAAAGTACGATGATCAGTCGCTATGAACTTCCAATTGGTGTGTTCTGGGCTATGGCTCATCAAAGAGGTGGTCCACTGACTGGATGGTCTGACTCCATGCCCAAACTGAACTAATCACTAGTTTGTCAAGTTGCTATCGTTTGCTAAATTGTCTCAACTTGCAGCACGCACTGAATTGCTAAGGCTCTGTTTGGGCAGGGGATCCTGAAAACCAAGATTAATTGGTGGGCCCCATGCCCTCCATGCAATATTTACATTGTGAAAGTGGCACTTTCTTGAAAATTGTGATTAAGGAGTATAAGTTTAGCTGGTCAATGGCAGAGTGAAGATTCTTCTCTGAATAAATGATATTATATGCTTGGCTTTGATCAATTTGCGTTGAAAATCTCATTTTTGCTTAAGAGCGATACTGCTTATTTCCAAAAGCGAACACAGTTAATCACCCTCATAGGCATAGCATGTTTGGACGTATCCTTTCCTTTTTGTCCTGAAGTTAATGAGTTTTCTCATTGTTCTTGTAGAGATGAATTATTGTATCCTGAGAGTTAGCAAAACTTTTTTGCTGATGAGCAGGATCCATACATGTGAGGCCCAGAATTTGGTGATCCAAGACGGTTCATCTGTGAATGGATATGGGATGCCCCAAAAGTCTCCCAGACTGGAAGATCCCAACTGTTTGAATGGTTGCCCACAAATAGAGTTAAAATAATAATACAATATTCTTTCTCGGAAAAAAAGATAAAAGATGAAAGCCTTATGAAACTTAGGTTCCCGAGTCTCGGAGGTTTTGGAGAGCTCACTCATCAACGGTGAGGCTCATCTGACATCTGATCAACTGTCTAGATTGCTGATCCATGCACTTCGCATGTAACAAATTAGGATTGCCAGCAAACTACTCATAGCTGACATTGCTACGTCATTCCCTTGCAGTTCCCATTGATGTCTAGGAGTGGCGTTCTCGAAAGACTGATTGGAGAGGCATCTGACAATGGAGAAGAGGACTCGATTATACGGCTTCCAGACATTCCTGGGGGTGTAAAAGCATTCGAACTAGTTGCCAAGTTCTGCTATGGCGTGAAACTAGAACTCACCTGTGCCAATGTTGTTCCTCTACGATGTGCTTCCGAGTATCTTGAGATGATGGAAGAATATGGAGAGGCTAATTTGATTTCCCAGACCGAGCTCTTTCTAAACCAAGTTATTCTCCGCAGCTGGAAAGATTCGATCAAGGCCCTTCAAACGTGCGAGGGTGTTCTCCCCCACGCCGAAGATCTTCACATTGTGAAAAGATGCATCGAGTCCTTGGCCACGAGAGCATGCACAGACCCAAACCTGTTTGGTTGGCCCATGATGGAGCAGGGTCCAATGCAAAGCCCAGGTGGGAGCGTGTTATGGAACGGGATAAGCACGGGGGCTCGCTTGAGAAATGCTAGATCCGATTGGTGGTACGAAGATGTTTCCTCTTTGAGCTTCCCTCTTTATAAGAGGCTGATCTCGGCCATGGAATCGCGCCGCATCAAACAGGAGACCATTGCAGGTTCGCTTGCTTTCTATGCGAAACAGTATCTCCCGGGCCTCAATCGACGTCATAGCCTCGGAGAATCTAGCATCCGCCTAGCAGCCGCCCCATCTGAAGAAGAGCAGAAGCATCTGATTGAAGAAATTGATAGCATGCTGCCTATGCAAAAGGGTGTGATGTCGACTAAGTTCCTTGTTGGGCTACTTCGTACGGCCATGATTCTGCATGTGGGGCCGTCATGCGTGTCGAACTTGGAGAAGAGGATCGGAATGCAGCTCGACCAGGCTACCTTGGAAGATCTTTTGATGCCCAACTTCTCTTACTCAATAGAAACACTATACAATGTTGACTGTGTTCAGCGGATCCTCGAGCATTTCCTAGCCATCGATCAGTCAACTGGTGGGGCATCTCCATGTTCAGTTGAAGATGGGCAGCTGATGGGTTCTCCTTCTCTTATGCCCATAACGATGGTCGCCAAGCTCATTGATGGGTACCTAGCGGAGGTTGCACCAGACGTTAATTTGAAGCCGATGAAGTTTCAGGCTCTGGCTGTAGCTGTCCCAGATTATGCGAGGCCGTTGGATGATGGGCTTTATCGTGCAATCGACATATACTTGAAGGTAATCATTCATATACCTTGTATTTTGAATCATTTAAAGCTTGCATTGGTAGTTTATATATAGGAGGGAAAAGGTTTAGGTGCACACCACATGACATGCACCGGGTTTTAGTGCACACCCATCTCTCATCCAAAGAAGGCTGGGAATTGCAACACATTCAAAATGGAATTTGAGAATCCATGTTCAATTGCCAGTTTGACACCTGGATGGTGGGAGATTTGGTTTACACAGACTCTAGGTGCATATGATGCACTGAATTTTGACATGAAATTAGATGAAGGGTAGGGCAAAGCTACCTGGAGGGCCGGTCACTCTATGGGAACAGCTACATGGTACCCTACTTCCTCCAATATGTAGGGCTACCTGGAGGGCCGGTCACTCTATGGGAACAGCTACGTGGTACCCTACTTCCTCCAATATGTTGGGCTGCCAATGGGCCGGGCTCAGGCCAACCAAAATTAAAATTTTGAATAGGTCCATCGTGAACAGTTCAAAATCTGGGCCTAAGTCAACCCTAGGCCTTGCCCAGCCTGTTGACAGCCCTACTAATATGTGGTATCCGGTAGGATCATGTGGGTCAATCTGGTCATAGTTGTAACATTCGGCGAGAAACTGGCTGTGTTGACTTGACCCTACGAGATTCAAGCCGAGTCACTAGCAAACTCACTCATCTCTGGGACTAAGTCTTGATGAGTTTATTTGACTATGTATAACTATTTTTTTAGAGAGATGCTCCGGTGCAGTCAGAGCACTATAAGTTATAGTGCTCCTAGTTGTACAGGTTTCAGTTGGACAGTCCAATCATGTCCACAACACATTTCATGCACTACCATGCAAAAATTGCATTGGTAAGATGACCTAATCCATCCGTGATTTGGCCTTATGTCTATATCCATCCATTTCGCGATCTGTGGATGGGATGGTTATGATTGCCTAACAAAAGTAATTCTTTAGAATCGTAAGCAATCCATGATGGGCCATAAGTCTCTAACAAATTGATGAACCAAATTGTTGATTCGACCTATTTTTTGTGCAAATGATCTTGACCGTCCATATTAAAGGCCCTTATTCAAATGGTTAGTATATGTCATATTAATGTGATGTTTTCATGGTTACCTTGGAAATGTCGTTGGACCTAATGAACAGTACTGATCAATTTATTGTACTATCTAGATGTCTAGATGCAACTAGGAGCACTTAGGGCCTGTTTGATTTTTCATATCATTTGTAAATATGCTGTAAATAAGTAATTATTGCTATATGAGTTTGTTTGAAAATCCAATGGTATTTCCACCTCGAAAACAGCTGCAAAAGGAGTGACTTAAATTTCTGAGCCCCACCACGATATATGTGGCATATTCACACTGTCCATCCATTTTACCCAAATATTTTGGGCCTGAGTCAAAAATATGAGGCAGATCCAAAGCTCAAGTGGCCCACATCAAAGGAAATAATGACCTTAAAATGTCCACCGTTGAAAGCTATTTCCTTTACTGAGTCCACATTGATGTTTATTTGTTATCTAACCTGTTCATAAGTTCACAAAAACATGGATAAGGGAGAAAACACAAATACCAGGTTGATCCAAAACTTCTAGGGGGCCCAAGAAGTTTTCAACAAGCAGCATTCAATTCCCATTGTTTCCTATTGTGTGGTTCACTTGAGCTTTGGATCTGCCTCATTTTTGAGCTCATGCCTTAAAATTAGCTGACATGGTGGATGGATGGTGTGGATAAGACACATCACAGTGGGCCCTACATTTATTCCGCATCTGTTCTCGATTTTAAGTGTTTCAAAAGCAAGTGTCAATGTCAACATTGGGAATGATGTGGTAATTACTTAGGTAACTAATTATTACCTATTTACAATGTATTTACATGTTATTTGAAAAATCAAACATGCCCTTAGTGTTTAGAGCGTCAGTATCGTTATATGTATCATTTAGCAGGGATACGGAAACATGCATCAGTATCACTGATATTATTGCTGATACTCGGAAAAAATATTGCTAATTGATGGAAACATCGGGGGAAAGGTGGAATTTTTTATTGAAACTTGAGGAGATACATGTGTACACACACATAATGAGTTTCCATTTTATTCCTAAGTGCTACGCGTGGTGCATGAGAGGGGCGGAGATGGTAGATCACTTGCATCTATTCCCCATTCGCCTTAATAGTATGGGGAAGATTTATCGTATTCTTCGGGTCACCTTGGGTGATGTCGGGTTTGATTACCAAAGCTCCCATTGACATGGCCTAGTGAAGAAGTAAAGAACAAGGAGGTCAAATGGTGGAAACTAATGACAATGGCGGTATTATGGCAACACTTCCAAGACCAAAGTGAATTGGAAATGGATGATAAGAGGGCAAAGATGAATGTAGTTTGGCGGATTTCTTGTTTAAAGGATTTTTATCTAGATGATGCGCCCATCATAGCTGGAATGTAAAATTGTTGTAAGTAGGAGCCTGTGGGCTTTTCACATTAATAAAGAAATAGTTAATTTTCAAAGAAAAAAAGTGGTCAGAAAAAAACAGTACAAAACTAAATATTTAAATTTTTAGCCAATCAATAAATCGGCCAACACTCATCGATATATAAAATTTTCACATTAATTAACAATGAAAAACACATTTTCTAATATAAAAATGGAGAAAATAGGATTAAGCTAATGCCCTCTATTTTCCACTTAAATGTTAATATTCTTCGCTACAAATCAATGTTAATGCATGATAATCATGCTTAGACATGGATTTCCAGTGAGATCCATACTAATATTTGGAATTAAAAAAATGAAGTTTCCGTGGATTTTTCGTCAACTTTAAGTTTTGGTCCATTTCTACTTCGAGTTAAGATTTCTCTCCCAAATCCATACTTTGATTCAATGAAAATCAAGAGTGATTGAAATTACTTTAAGGAACAAAAAAAAAAAAACCCACAAAAATGGAGATTATTTTATTTTATTTTATTTTATAAAAATTTGTCCCAATTTCCTATATATTTTCATCTATTTATGGATGTTTCGTTGGCATTGGGGATATTATCATTGGTATTAGGGATATTATTGTTGGTATCGCCAATACTAGAGAACTTTTATAAGGAATACTTCTCAAGATATCACTAGTATTGATAATATCATCAAAATATTGATGATATTTTTTTAAAAGGCAAAATATCACCGATGTCATAAAAAAAATCAGCAATGTTTAGAAATTTTCAAAATGGCAACGGTTTCGATATCCTAGGGATACCAATAATATTAGTGATATTATCAATAATATCGTTGATATTTAGAACATTGGGAGCAGTATAAATTATAATGCTCCAAGAGCACTAGAGCATTCTTTTGTTATTCATAACTATTTTAAATATATTTTGTTAATCATTAAATACCGAGTCAAGTGAAGACTATCGAATTTTCTTTAGTCAACCCGATCCAGCTAGAGATTGTATTGTGTTGAATTTTTAGCTTTGTGAATTGTTGTGCCCATGGTATTAAAAAATAGTTATGTTATCACCATATCAAGTGTTACATCAAGGAAACGGTCATCCTCAATATTGAGTTGAGTTTCTGGCTTTTTGAATTGCTGCACCCGTGGTATTAAAAAAAAAGAAGGTCATATTATGCCTATTTTGGTCATTATGCAGAGGAAATAATCACCCCCATTATCCTTAAAAAAAAAAAAAAACTAGTCACACCCATTATGCAATACAAGGGTGAATTGTTCCGTTACGAAAAAGGGGGCGATATCAGCATTGTTATAGGGCCAATATGTTGTTACAGGCCGATATGCCCATTGAGGGCCCGTTTTGAAATTTTATCTCACTTTTGATTTTTTATTCATTCCAACCATTTGGAAATCTTAGAAATAAACTAGATCTAGGCCAATTTTGGGGATCAAAACACTAAATTTGAGTGATATTCAATGAACCGAAGCGGAGTGGACCATATTGGGAAACATTGAAAGAAGGGGAGTTTTGTAACAGACTATTAGATAGCGCTTGTTTGTTATTAACCTATGTCTTCGTACTCTATTACATTGTGCCCATGGGAGTTTTGTGCTCTTGTTGCCGGTCCTTAGCCTGGATAAAGGGGGGTTGCATCAGGTGTTAAACGTATGCCATAACTTTCATCATGAATCCAAATAATATGGCATTCCAAACTCATGTTAGGGCCAATGTTTTAAGTTTTGACGATATCGGCTGATATATCCCACGATATATCTTGTATCCCACCCGTGCGATACGAAACACACAAGTAGTGGGATATATCCCACATGTTCGATCCGGTGAGCATTTTCGATTTTCGATCATTTTTCTGTAAATCTTGTTAAATCAATATCAAATTGGTACATATCTATGATTTTTTCCATGTTTCACATAAAAAATCATGGATTGGGAGCTTCAATTTCGAGATTTGGAGGAGATGGGCTGAGCTGGGAAAAATTGAAAAAAAAAATTTCCAATTTTGCACATATCAGTTGCAATGTGTGTCCAAACATAAAATCAAACATGTATGTAACCTGTTCTAATAATTCTTCTTTTGCTTTTGAAAGTATTGCTTGTGTTTCCACACGTCTTTTTACATTTATAAATTATATGAATAGACTTTGAACATACTTGCATCAATTCAATTAGATAGCGCATAAATTAGGACCCCATACAAAGAAAACTCATTATGTGCACTTGTTTTTTTTTTTTTTTTGTTATGTATTGATTTATAAGTGTGTATTGATGTCTTTTTAACGATCCCCGAAGCTTCATTTCAAAATTTGACCAATTTCCCAATGTTTCCCCATGTTTTCAACAACCACGATACATTATGCGATACAACCGATATATCTCATGCGATAACCAACACATATCCGTTATCCGTATCCCATGGGTGTGATGTGTAACCCAATACCGATCTTTGAAACATTGGTTAGGAGTTTCCCTGTGAGCAACGTGTTGCATTAGAAGTTTGGTGTTAAGAGAGATGGGCAAGAGTTGGCTATGGCATTCCTCGAACCATAACAATGCTCAATTATTGTGAAAAGTAGGCAAGGGTTCTTGCACCATTTTGGATGTGTCCAGGTAAAGAAGCTAGTCCCTATTCTCTTGTAGATAGGAACATTGACAGGTAAGAGTATGGAGTTAGTAGATACGATAAAACACAAGAGAGTTAATACAGTTTGCGTTTAGGAGACTAGGTGGAAATGGGTCAAAATTGGAGAAACTGATGGATATAAACTTTGGTATATAGGAAAGTACCATAGTAGAAATTGGGTAGGAGAGTGGTAGATAAAGATTTAAAGGATAAAGTTGTAGATGTTAGGAGAGCAAATGATAGTACTTTATTAATAAAACTTGTGTTAGGAGAGGAGATGATTAATGTTATTTTTGCATATGCACAGCAAGTAGGGGTAGAGGATAAAGTTAAGAGACAATTCTGGAAGGATATGGTTGGACTAATGCAAGGAATTCTTGACGGGGAGAGGATATTTGTAGGAGGAGACTTAAATGGTTATGTAGGAAAAGAAAGTAGAGAATATGAGAGCGTTAGTGGACGATATGGTTTTGGGTAAAGAAATGAGATGTGAGATGCTATCCTTGATTTTGATGGTATACAATCTAGCGTTAGCAAACGGATACTTTAAAAAGAGAGATGAACATTTAGTAACTTTCAAAAGTCGATCATATGCAAGCCTAATGGATTTCTTTCTACTTAGGTAAACAAACGATCAATATGTAAAGATTGTAAGGTTATATTAGGAGAGAGTCTGACTGCACAACATAGGTTAATGGTTTTGGATGTCTATATTAAAGTATGGAACAAATGGAGTACAATTAATAGGTGTCCAAAAGATTGTGGTGGAATTTACAAAGGAGAGAATAATGTTGTTCTGAAATAAATTAATGGAAAAAGAAAAGTGGAATGTTGAGGAAGAAGTAAATATTATGTGGAATGAGATGGTTGAGTGCATTAGGAAAGTGGCAAAAGATGTTCTAGGAGTATTACTTAAAGAGAAACATGAATCATACAAGTAAACTTGGTGGTGGAATTACGATGTACAAAAAGCTATTCATGAGAAATATTCATTTTCCAAAAGCCTATGGGTGGACTAGAAATGCTGAAAATTTTGAACAATATAAAAATACCAAAAGATTGTTGTGAAAGTAGTGAGGCTAAAGTTAAGGCCTATGATGTCTTTACAATAAATTTGGGACAAGAGAAGGTAAGAAAGTTGTCTTTAAACTTGCAAAAATGAGAGAGAAGAATGGTAGGGACCTAGATCACATTAAATGTATTAAGAGCAATAACCAGGGGGTTCTAGTAAAGGAAATGAGGTCAATGAAAGTCGGAGAAGTTGTTTTTAGAACTTATTAAATGACACACTTTGAGAGCATAGGGATAGAGGAAACCATAAACTCAAATCACATTTGGAGACTAGAGATACTTTCGTAGAACCAACACAATTGAAGTGGTTTTCTCTCTCTCTCTCTCTCTCTCTCTCTCTCTCTCTCTCTCTTTTCTTTTTTCTTCTTCTTCTTCTTCTTCTTTTTTTTTGTTTTTTTTTTTTCGAGTTAATGTGAAAAAAGCTTTGAGAAAGATGAAAAAAAAAAAACCCTTATGGTATTCCAATAGAGAGTATATGGGAGATACTGGGTAATGTTGGTTGACAAGGTTGTTAAACATGATTATGAGAACCAAGAAAATGCTAGACGAATGGAGAAGTACTGTTGTACTAAAAAAAAAAGAAAGAGTTGAAGTGAAAAAAAGCTTTGAGAAAGATGAAAACAGAAAAAGCCCTTGGATCATATGGTATTCCAATAGAGAGTATATGGGAGATACTGGGTAATGTTGGTTAACAAAGTTGTTCAACAAGATTGTGAGAACCAAGAAAATGCTAGACGAATGGAGGAGAAGTACCGTTGTACCTATTTGTAAGAATAAAGGAGAGATGCAGAGTTGCACTAACTATTGTGGGATTAAACTTATGAGCCATAACATTAGGAGAGTGATTGCGCAAAGACCAAGGCATCGGACGAATGCATTAGAAAGTTAGTTTGGTTTCTTGCTTGGGAGGTTTATCACTGATGCTATATTCGTAAGACACTTGATGAAGAAATATAGGAAAAGGAGGAAGGATATCCACATGGTCTTTGTTGGCTTGGAGAAAGCATAAGATAGGGTCCCTAAAGAATTAATTTGGTGGGTGTTAGAAAGAAAAAAGTTTCAAGGAGTTTCAAGAGGATATATTTGACATAATTAAGGATATGTATGATGGAGGGGGTAACGAATGTGAGGACCACTACTAATGGAGAGAGAAGTGAGTTGCCAATTACCGTTGTCTTGCACTAGGGTTTGTCATTAAGCCCATACCTATTCACATTGGTTATGGATATTGTTTTGAGTATTGGCATTGTTATGTGTATCAATGATCAGGGATACGGGAGCATGTATCGGTATTGTTGATATTATCACCGATACTTGGAAAAAATATTGTTATTTGTGGGGAATCATTGGGCAAATGTTGGGAAAAAGGTGGAATCTTTTAGTGAAACCTTAGGAGATGTTAAAAGATGCATGGTTAGACATTTAAGAATCACAATATTGCAAAAAACAACTATACACAGTAAGTTTCCATTTTATAAGGGCCTAACCATATGTTGTCGAAAAAATTAGTTTAAAAATAAATATATAAAATTTGTAGCCAATTAATGGATTGGCGAACACTCATTAATGTATAACATTTTCACATTAATTAACGGTGGAAAACATATATTTTTAAAGATAAAAACTGAAAAAAAAAAAAAGGATTTCACCAAAATTTCTCACTTCTTACATGAATGTTAATTTTTGTTGCCACAAATCCATGTCATTGCATGAGAACCATGAATATACATGGATTTCCATTGCTATCCATGCTAATATTTGAAAAAAAAAAAGTTTCTATAGATTTTTTGTCACTTCTGAGTTCTAGACCGTCCTCATTTTGAGTCAAGATTTCTCCCAAATCCAAACTTCGCTTCAATAAAGGATTTAAAATTAGGACTAAAATAGAGTATCTGGAGTGCAATTTTAGTAACAATAGAGTAAAAAATGAGGAATAGTTTAGATTGTTGACCAAGAAGTTTGCCAAAATGATCACTTTCAATGTGTTGGGTCAATGATTCATGAGAGCGGAGAGATTGAGAAGGATGTTGCTCATAGAATTCAAGTTGGGTGGAAGAAATGGAGGTGTGCCTCTGGAGTCTTATGTGATCATCGTGTACCTATCAAACTGAAAGGGAAAATTTGTAGGAAAGCTATAAGACAAGCCATACTTTATGGGACAGAATGTGAGGCAGTTGAGGAACAACATGTTCAGAGGATGAGTGTAGCTGAAATGAGGATGTTGAGATGGATGAGTGGCAAGACAAGGAAGGATAAAAGTAGAAATGAATTCAGTCAAGGGAACTTGGGGGTAGCACCAATAGGTAATAAGATGAAGTAAGGTAGACTTAGATGGTTTGGTGATGTGCAATGGAGACTGAGAATTGCACCGATTAGGAGGAGTTCGTACAAGTTGAAGACCCAAAAGAATATGGGTGGTGGTGGTAAGAAAAGACTTGATGACCTATGGCTAACTGAAGTTATGGCCCTTGATAGTGTGTAATGGCGGAAAAGGATTCATGTAGCTAACTCCAATTAGTTGGTGTAAGGCTTAGATGATGATGATGATGAAGTAAATTGAGAGGCTGAGTTCCTCATTCATCCCGAGCAGGGAACTTCCCTGCCTGGAACTTAGTAAATGTGAGGCTGATGGTTGCTCTATACATGCCATTGGTTTGACTGCCCCATCTTGGATGGAACATTCCTAGACTACCCTATCAATTGGTCAATTCTAACCTTCCTGCTATTGACATGCAAGTTTAAAAAGAAATGCACAAATGAACCGCATTCAATGGAGGAAAGACCAAAGATTCGATGGGTAAGATCTTCCAATTTGGGAGATTTTGGGGCTATCCATGATGGGGGTTGTCGGATCAATGGCTTAGATAGAGCAACCATGAGTCCCACATTAATGCATGGGCATTTCACACCGGGCTCGAGTGGGGTAGCCCGTGGGATGCGGGGACACACTTGGGGTGAGCAGCCCATGTGATTTGAGGCCCACGAGGGGGGTTTGGCCGAGGTTCTAACCCATGAGATGTGGGGCTTGGGCTATTAGATAAATGGATTAATTCGCCATACTCTAACAGTTCGAGCTTTTAGAGCAAGTGGTTAATTGTCCTGCATCAAATTGGTATCAAAGCAGGATGTTTCGTGTTCGAGAATCCTCATCGAGGGTGATTAATGCAGGGGCATTTTCACACCGGGTTCGAGTGGGGTAGCTCGTGGGATGTGGGGACACACTTGGGGTGGGCGACCTATGTGATTTGGGGCCCACGAGGGAGTTCTTGTGTTTGAGACTCCTCACCGGGGGTGATTAATGCAGGGGCATTTCACACCGAGCTCGAGTGGGGTAGCCCATGGGATGCGGGGACACTCGAGGTGGACGGCCCATGTGATTTGGGGCCCACGAGTCCACGAGGGGGGTTTGACCGAGGTCTTAACCCATGAGATGTGGGGCCTGGGCTATGAGATAAATGGATTAATTCGCCATACTCTAACAATTCGAGCTTTTAGAGCAAGTGGTTAATTGTCCTGCATCACACATCTACCAGCTAAGGTCCAAATAGGGACTTCCCTCTTCGGAACAATCAGAGAACCCGGCCTCATAAATTGATATTGTAATTTATACATGAGATGATGAGTGCTATTGCTATAGATCCCACATGCATAGTTTTATATTATAGGCATGCTATTGCTTTAAATAAAAAGTATAAATCTTTACATTCTAAACATAAAAGTTACATTACAACTTAATCACCACTAAGAGTATAGAACCATAATCTCATGTTGGTAAATAGAGTGTTTCCTATCACAATCGAGCCACAAATTTGGAAAGGAAAGCATTGGGGGTCAGCAATATAGGTAACATTGGTGTAAAGCTTGCCGTATGCCTGTATATAATAGTAATAATGGGTGCAACTCAGGTGGGTCAGTCATCTTGTGAGTCAACCCAAACTCAACCCATTGTGAAGAGTTGGTCCCAGGCCTGACCTGACCCAAGACCCAACTGAGCTTACCCAACTTGAGCCCAACCGAAGGTATTGAATACTCAACCCTAACACAACTCGGGTCAGGTTGGGTTAACACCAGCAACTAGTAAACTAATACAAAAGATATACTTCGAAATTTCTAGTTCCAGAGGTATTAATTCCATTACTCCACTAGTGTTTCTCATGTATAATTATGCAAGTTGGGTTGGGTTGCTGGAGAGTTCAACTCAAGCCCAACCTCACCTAGGGTCACGTTGAGGATTTCTAGCTCGAGTCCAACCCCACCTGCTTTGGCATAAAGTTTGGATTGGGCTAGTTAATGCAGGGGTATTTTCACACTGGGCTTGGGTGGGGTGGCCTGTGGTGTGCAGGGGCACACTTGGGGTGGCCGGCCCGTGTGAGTTGGGTGACTCATGTGAGTCAGGCCTCACCTGTGTGAGGCGAAACCCATGTGATGTGGGGCCTACGAGGGAGTTTCGGCCGAGGACCTGACCCATGGGATGTGGTGCCTGGGCTATGAGATAAAGGGATTGATTTGCCACGCTCTATCAGTTCAAACTTTTAGAGCAAGTAGTTAGTTGTTCTGCATTAAAGTGGTATCAGAGAGGGAGGTCTCCTGTTCGAGACTCCTCACCAAGGGTGATTAATGCAGGGGCTATTAGCTATAAGATAAAGGGCTTGATTTGCCGCCACGCTCTATTGGCTATGAGATGAATGGATTGATTTGTCACGCTCTATCAGTTTGAGCTTTTAGAGCAAGTGGTTAGTTGTCCTGCCCAAGTCGCGTGCCTCACACCTCATGTCCATGTAATCGGTTAGAAAAGAAACACGTTTAGGACCTGACTTAGAAGTAGCAGTGCTCCATAATTTAAATTTGAAGACTGGAGCTAGAGCTACTGTTTTGACTCTCTTTTCCAGCCCCTGTTAATACAGGGTAATTCTGTCCAGCATTTGCTCCCACCCAAACCCCACTTTACAAGTGGACCCACCTTTTTTGTGATCCAAGTTATTAAACTAATGGGCCTTATGCTGCACAGTAGTTACTCCAAAGCTCTCCCATGTTGGAGAATCTTAACCATCCTGTTGGGCCCCATTGAATTTAGACTGTCATTTCTGCTTGTTTATTTTCAATGGATGGCTGGGATTGTCTTATAGGGGAGGATATTGGAGCATGGCTTTTCCCATGATGTGACTCAATGGATCAATGGCTTAGGATATGGAAACAATGGCCGCATAGTTGTCACGTTTACCATATAGGGTCAACTAGAAAATGATGTTCCAATCAAGTATCATATATATGATCTTTGTCGATCTATGCCTTTCATTGGTTAATTCATTTTCCTGTTCTCAACCTATTCTTCCGTTGTTAAGCTCTGCAGCCGTTAATTTGCAGGCCCACCCATGGCTGATGGACCCTGAGAGGGAACGGCTTTGCAGGCTGATGGACTGCCAGAAGCTCTCCTTGGAAGCCTGCACCCATGCTGCTCAGAACGATAGGCTCCCACTCAGAATCATTGTCCAAGTCCTGTTCTTTGAACAGCTCCAACTACGGACGTCGATCGCAGGGTGCTTCCTGGTCTCCGATAACCTTGATGGTGGGTCGCGCCCATTGAGGGGCGGCCTCACAGGGGCACCTGGCGAAGGTGGCGGGTGGGCCATGGCTGTGAGAGAGAACCAGGCGTTGAAGGTGGGAATGGACCACATGAGGATACGGGTGTCAGAGCTCGAGAAGGAGTGCATGAGCATGCGGCAGGAGATTGAGAAGTTGGGCAGGGGTAGGAGCATGTGGGCCAGCGGGCCAAAGTTCGGGTTCAAGCAGATGTGTAGCGCGCAGGCAGGGTCCGTTAGCGATCAGGGTGCCAAAAATGGCAAGGTTGAGAAGGTGAAGGACAGGCATCAAGGGAAGCAAAAGAAGAAGAAGTTATCTCCAGATGGGTAAACCTTTGATTTTTAATTATTTTTTTTTCGCTGATTGATTGATTCACGAGTCTTGTTAATTCCACATGTACCTTTGCATTTGCATGATCCAAGCTGATCATTAGGTGGGCCGCATCGACCTGCAACAAGAATCAGGTCGTCCAATAAAAGTGGGCGTTGAATGTGGACAGTTTGCTGATTTCATAACCATCCATTTTATTGCACACGTGGCCCGTCTGATGAGTGGAATGGCCCATCTTTTTGGGCTAGTGCATCTGGATGATGGGGTGCCACTTGATGAACTGCTTGGATCGTGTGGAGGTGTGTGTGGAACGAGCAAAACTCTTGATTACATTCCAGGCTCAAAACTGTGAATGTCATGTGCAATTGTGGGATGTTGGTGTAACTTATGCTGCTTTGTAACAGTAATCAAAGATTCAAAAGATCCTAGCTGTCCAATCCTTTGCTTCTATCCTTTCCGTTTCTTTTCTTTTATTTCCTTTCATTTTCCTTTTATTTATTTCTATGTTATTTTTTTAAAAAAATCCTTTTCCTCTCTTTCAGTTCTTGAGTACCATTTTGGGATTAATTTGTGTTGTTTGATACTCTGGCTGTATATGAGTAAATATGCGGGCGCTCAGAAATTGTAGATGAGGTATCCTGATTCACCCAACAATTTTACCGTGATTCGTGGACACTGTTTTGTTGAAATTGGACTGTTGGGTATGTATTGTTTTTAACCGTCCAATATGTGTCCCCCAATCTGATAGTCAGATGATCAATTAAGGGTAATGTTTTGAGATGATACATCTATACTGGGACCCATAACCATGAATAGTCTAATTTGAATTACCTCTATTCCATGTATTTAATTTCTGAGTGCCTGCGTATCATCCATCACACCCTGCGATGTATCAAAGTTTTTTAATTTTTTACAGCACTGGCCATGCCCAAATATCTCCTTGATTGGACAATCCTAGCCTTACAATTTGTGTCCTAATAGGCAATCCTCCAATGTCTGAGATTTCTAGCCGTGTTCCATCCAAGGTGTGAAACAAATCGACCGTTGGGCCTGGATTTCGAAATTGTAAGAAACTATATATGGAAGAAAATCAATGGTGGCCCACTATAGATAGGGGATGCCCCCAATTGGACGGTTAGTATTGTATGGCTAAATAATTTTTGAACTGAAGGCAGGTTGACAACAGGCTGGGTATGTGGGTACCTGGATCCGGCCCAGGTATCGGTAATCGGTGGTAAAGGGGTGTGGGTGGTGCAGGTGGCAAAGGCATCCATTTAAGACATTTGGGCTGGGCACAGGTACCCAAACCGAATTATAAAACATTATATATGGTATGTAGTAACTGTGCATACGTACCTGTGGTGTGGTCCACTTGCGCTTTAGGTCTGCCTCATTTTTGGGTCTCATGCTCTAAAATGATTTGGAAGAACGAATAGATGGTGTGGATAAAACACATACCTCATGGTGGGTCCCACAGTTCTGCCATGTATCGACAGTACTGGGTGCTACTGGGCCTCACCTAAGACAGTGCAGACCTTTCCGTGTGGCGCACCTTGATGTATGTATTCTACATCCGCCCGTTCGTCATTTTGCCGTATCATTTTAGGGCATGAATAAAAAATGAAGCAGATATGAATCCCAGGTAGACCATACTATAGGAAACAGTGGTAATTGAATGCCCCACCATTAAAAACTTCGTATGGCCCACTGTAATGTTTCCATAATGTTTATTTGCCATCCAATCTGTTTACAAGGTCACACAAACAAAGATGAATTTAGGGAAAAGGTACTATGCGCTCGACCTCACGAGTCCGTCCCATAAGGTCGAGTTGTGTGGGCCCCACCGTGATGCGTTTCGAACATCTACCCCATCAGTCAGATGCACGATTCCATCGTGGGCCTAGGTCTCAAAATTCAAGTCAATCTGTGACTTTTGTGGGCCACACCATATACAAAAGTTGAGAGGGGCCGTGTACCATTAAAACATTTATAATCATTTTTTGGGCCCACCGAGATGTGGTTTACAAATCCAGCCCGTCCATTATGTGTGTCCCACTAGGATGAGGGATCATACCAAGTTTCAGCAGCATTCAACACTCAGGTGGGCTCACCAAGTTCTTTTATATGTTTTTGGCATGTCTTCACATGATTTTAGATGTTATGGCCCACCTGAGTTTCATATACACTGATTTTTAGGATATCTCATAATTTAAAGGGGACCCATCAAATGCATGGTGTTGATGGTCGACACGCATCATGGTGGGGCCCACACTGCTCGACCTCATGGGAGCTTATGGTGAGGTGGGACGCATAGTACCTTTTCCCATATATATATATATCAGCTTGATCTAAAAAAGTTATGGCCATAAGAAGTTTTTCATGGTCAATCACTACCTTTTCTTATGGTATGGTCCACTTGAGATTTGAATCTGCTTCAAAATGAATGGACGGCATGATGTAGGCCTCACCGCACCTAATCCACTTCCTCAGTCCAACTCAAAAGATATGTAAACATGTTCACAGGAAGTCACTGTGGTCAGAATCCACGTGTGTGGCTACAGGGACGACAGTGACAAAATCCATCCGATCCATCATTTTCTCAAGACCAAAATAGCCCAGGAGTCCAACACTCATTTTCTGAAGATCAAAATAGCCCAGGAGTCCAAAACTCAGGTGGGCCACACCACATGAAACAGTGAGAACAGAAACGTCCACCATTGAAACCTGCTAGAAGCCAACCATGATATTTATATGCCATCCAAACCGTTCGTAGGTTTATTACCACTCAGATAAACTGTGTGCACAAATATCATACTGATAGAACACTTATGCGGGCCTCACATAGTTTCCAATAGTAGGTGTTCAATCCTTGCTGTTTCATTTCGTGTGGTAGCTGAAGTTTTGCATTTGCCTAGAGTCGGGCATTCAGTTGAGTCAGACCGCGTTAGGGTTGACCTGATCAACCTAGTTTTGAAATAGACTTGACTTGAATTTGACCTTAGTACCGAGTCGAGCATGCCTCACTTAATTCGAGTATGAGTTTAGCCTGGATTAATCTGGATTGTGTGTGACCTAGTTATAGAGACTGAGCCAGGTCAAGTCAACACAACGCGAGGTTCATTCAATTTTGTCCAATCTAACAAAATTCATAAATTAAAAAACCTATATTTTATAAGAATAGATGAAAATCATTAAATAAATGTTTTGCTTAACATAAAATTACCTTGAGTAGTACGAGTTGTGCCTGCGGAGTCAATTCTTCCAATGCCTACCCCTATATCTGCCTGACTTTTAGATTCCTGCCCTATTTTGATACTGAGAAACTTAATATTGGGAGCAGATTTATGACGGTAATCTCATCGACCGCACATAGATTGTGAGAAAAGTAACTTTTCCGTTACGGGCGGCACAGGCAATTTACAAACAAAACAATGAGCGGATTAGCTACTGACACGTCGAGTATGTGCTATATCCACACGTTGCCTTTGACTTCGAAAGGGGCGCCCGTCCCGTAAATTGCGCCAAATGGCAATTTTTACTTTGATACTCTGGCAGAGTGTAATGGATAATACGCAAGCACTTATAGATTAATTTAAATTTATTAAAATAATTTGGACCAGTTTAGATGTATAATGAAGCAAAATCTACTCTTTTTTTGAGACTGCTACTATCATATTGTTGTACATTTATTGGACGGCTACGAATGAAACATTTATACTGGTATTGTTATAATAGACAGCTATGTCCAAAGGACGCGGATTCGTGACTACCCCTCCCGTCCTTGGCTTTAAGGGGCCACTGTGATGTATGGGTCTTATCCACACCGTTCATCCATTTTTCCATATCAGTTTAAGATACTAGGAAAAAAAATATGGGGTAATTCCAAGCTCAAACGGACCACACATTGGGGATTAAACACTTACCATGAAAACTTTTTGGGGAGCACAGAAGTTTTGGATCAAGGTGATATTTGTATTTGTCCTTCATCCATCCAGATCCATGTGACCTTACGAACAGATTGGATGGAAATTAGCCATCACGGTGGGTCCCATGAAGGTTTCAACAGTGGTCGTTATTAACTACTACTGCTTCCCGTGGTGTGGTCCACTTAAACCTTTGATCTGCCTCATTTTTGGGCTTATACTTTAAAATGACATGTAAAAATGGATGGACGGTGTCGATAAAACCCATACATCACACTGTCCCTCAGAGCCCCTGTCCATTCCTAGCTAGGGACCAGCCGGGTAGTACCCAATCCACGTACATATCAAACGCATGGGCGGCCGATGCTTTTATATTGCACGTGATAGGATGATCCTAACGTTGGGACATTTGAGCTTTGTAGTGTAGATGTTATTTCTGTGTTTTCTTTAATCTAGTACATCTCCAACATACACGTGGCATTTTCGTGCATGTTGATCAAGGCCCTTGATCTGCTGATCGATGGCCCAAAGATCTATGGTAGCCATTGATCACTGGCTTAACGCGAAAATCGAGCAATGATTATAATGCAACGGGCAAAGCTCATTCCAATTGGTCGGATTGTTAGACCACTAAGATTTTTAAATTTTGTCCACCCTTATGGTGGCCCACCAATTCAATGGTCCTGATCACCAATCATGCTTGATGCCTGTGCGTGTATGATTGGGGATGGCACTTCATAGAGTTCTTCTATACAGCAGGTCATCAAAGCATTTCCCTGTAATATGCATATTGGGGCCCACCAAGGTTGGCCCACTTTCATTTGGTCCCCATGATCTGGATGTGTGGTCCGGTCGGACCCTCCATGAAGAAGCCACGTGTGACTGTATCTTCACCGATTATATGACATTGGTGGCACTGAATAATGTGAATCATTTTTATTCATTTGCGGGCCATTGATCAGACGGATGGGATTATCTGGTGGATGGGAGAGCTGATTAGGTGCTGCCGGGCCTCACCCAAGACGGTGCAGCCCTTACTGTGGGGCCCACTTTTATGTATTTATTCTACATCCACGCCGTTCATTCATTTTTTGTGGATCATTTTAGGGCTTGAGGTAAAAAAGGAAGAAGATTCAATTCTCATGTGGACCATACCATAGGAAACAAAATAGTGGTTATTGACCGTTAATAAGCTATAAAAGTTTTGGATCAAATTGACATTTTTTAAAAAAATTTCCTTCGTCCAGGTTCATGTGACCTTAACAACGGGTTATAAACATTAAGGAAACATTAGGGTGGGCTTTAGGACGTTTTTAACGGTGTCACAATCAATCAAGATCTACTCTTCTAGCATGGTCCACCTCAGAGTTGGATCTGTTTCATTTTTGGATTGATGCCCTTAAATTGTATGAAAAAACGGATGGACTGTGTGGATATACAATACATACATCAAGGTGGTCCCCACTATGATGTATATGTTGTATCTACACTGTCCATCCATTTTGAGATATCATTTTAGGGCATGATTCAGAGAATGAGGTAGATAAAAATCTGTAGTGGACCCAGTAAGAAAACACTGGGGAGAGTGATTCCCACCGTTGAAACTATCCTAAGGCTCGTCACAATGTTTATTTGAAATCTAACCGGTTAATAAGTTAAAAAAGATATGAAATAAGGTAAAACACACATATCATATACTTTTGTGGCCTTTAGAAGTTTTTAGAGCGTGTTTGGGCGGTGGGATTAGAAGGGATTAAGTGGGATGGGATTCATCTGGTCCCGTGCCAATTCCACTAGGAAGAATGGGAAAGCTTGGAATTAGATTAGATGGAATTGCATTGGTCCCGTGCCAATTTCACTCAATGTTAGCAAGTTGTGTAGGTCCCACCATGATGTGTGGGCTAATATCCACACCGTCCGCCCATTTTTCGAGATTACTTTAGAGCATGGGTTAAAAAATCAGGTAAATCTAAGCTCAAGTGGACCCCACCATAGAAAGCAATGGGGATTGAATACTTACCGTTAAAACTTCTTTGGGGCCACATAAGTTTTGGATCTATCTCATTTTTAGGCCCATGCATTAAAATGAGGTTACAAAATAAATGAACAGTTTAGATATAACACATGTATTATTCTCAGTAATTTCAAATGATGGTGGGTATATGTATTCAATGTACTACCTTACTACCAACAAAGCATGTCATTAATCTCATCCCATGACAACAGGGGACAATTCCTGCCATGGGTAATAGTTATGATTTTTTTGAATTTCATTATAACGTCCCGTCCAATCAGCACAGTCCCTTAGGGCGTCCACATAAGATTTGTTGCAGAACCATTAGTTTAAACCGCTTGTGGTGGGGTATCACGAGTTAATTAACCTATGATTAGCTTGTTGGAATAGATCAGTTAGGCCATGATAGGGCCTAGTACAGACCACCAAGTCAGATGACCATTTATACTTAGCATCAGCCCATACGGGCTATACCGCGGCGTAGGAAAGTCGAAAAATTATAAAAATTTAGAGAACCTTAGATCTCACTGGACTTGTGGTCCGTCGCGAACCACGAACTCATTAGGCACCTAAAAGTAATTATTCGAGCCACTCCAACAGCCCATGTCAACTCACCCAAGGCCAAAGTAGAAATCTGGCACTGGAAAATGAAACTGAGACTCCGGGCTTTTCAGCTATCGGATTTCTTTAAAATTTTCGGTGAAGGTCTAATGTGGTGTCCTTCACCCGTCCACAAAATATAGGACCCGATCGTGACACGATGACCGTTGATTGCAAACCGGACCTATACGACCAAACCCCATATCCGATCGTTTTCAAAATTTGCATGGCCTTTCATCGGGTCATGGACTACCTACCCTATAAGTTTCGTGGCTATGGGACCACCAGAATTGCCCCATCAACCAAAATGGACCCCATTGGGCCATTTGGGGATCAGGACCATATGGTCAAGCCCCATATTCATTTACCCGTATGATCTTAAACTTTGCATGGACCCTTGATGGGCCATGAGAGACTTACACACCAAATTTGGTGGCCTAGGGAGTGTGGGGTCTGCCCCAAAGCCAAAAAGGAATCCTAGAGGGCCATGGTGAGAATTTATGGAAACTTAAGGCCACTTAGCTCAACTTTAGGAAATAAAACCCTATCCCTTATCTCATGACTCCTACCACATCTACCATTGCTAGGGGAGTAAAGAGAGAGCTAGAGGGCAAGGAGGAAAGATTGAGAGAGTGAAGAAGATCCAAGGTGGACCCTAGTTCGTGGTGGGGCCCAAAGAAATCAACCATTCCAACTTCCTACTTCCTTTCTCCAAAGGAAACTCCCCACTTCAACCACAACAATCGTCCGTGGGTCATCTAGGTAAGATCGTTCATCCTTCTTCTTGAGAATCTATGTATTAAGAATGTTTGACTTGGATTTCTCACATACAAGAGCTTATTATAGGGATTCCGGCCGGCCAACCCCCAAAACTCTCATCTCTAGGTCGTCTATCAAGCCTCCAACGATCCGAAGGTACATAATATTATCCTTAGGTGGCCTAGCACCAATTATAGTAGGAGTTTAATGATTTTGTTTGTTTTGAAATATTGTATTGAAGAATCTAGAGGAAACCTAGGGATAATATGTTGTTGAAAATTGTATGGATTTACATGTTTAGTTCTCAATTGATGTTGATATTACCTCTCATATGATTTGGTGTATGGATGATTACATGCTCATGTTTGGTTTATTTCTCTCATATGTATTTGAGTTATATGTGAACATGATACTGTTATGCTTGTTAATAACCTTGATGCTGGCATGTTATGAATCATACTCAACTCTTGGGTTGGTTAGGAAATAAGAGGAGAGGCGGTAGCCCCATTGGTAGGGCTACCCTAAGGCTACAACCATGGATTTGGGTGGGTGTGTACGGGTGACAGTAGTTCGACTAGATGGGTCCCTCGTACCCGATGTCGCTCGTCGCGCTCTCGCCCGACTCGTGCAGTCTAGCCTACTGTCTGAACAACCCTGTTTGTTAACCATGTTTGCTCAGTGTCGCGCCTCCCCGTAATGACCGCGAGCGATCCCTTCTCTCGGCACTCATGTGCTTAAAGTCGGGAATGAGGAACTCGATAGGATCACGGATTGCGAGGGCTCGGCCTCACGCATTGGGGGGTCTTGGCCTCGCAACCAAATTAGGGCATTGATACGTGGGGTGTATCAGATTTTCCAACCTGCTGGATGAATGGACTAAATTAATAACTCGGTTAACACGATCGCATTGCATTACACTAGCTAGGGTGGCGACTCAAAATTTGAGGTCGCTTTGAGGGAGTGCAGACATACGCGATCGTTAGATGGAGTCACTCGAGGGAGCGTTGTAGTGAGAGCATGCATCATATCATCCGCATGTATGCATTTAAAATAAGAGCTGTTAGGTATTGATGATTATCTGCTTTTCATTAAATTCATGCTATAAATGCTGCCTATTAAAACTTAAGACTAATAGCACCCACTGAGTTGATCACTCACTCTCACTCTAGGACAGTGTTTTAAAACACCAACCAGACTCTCTCATACATGTAGGGGATGCGAAGCAGAGGGAGCATGACGATGCTGCTCTCGACGAGGAGGAGGAGCTGTCATACTTCCAGTTGATGGACGGTTCTCCGCCAGCTTGATAGGCGGGGTTGGATAACTGAGCAGTGAGCTTGGCTCTATTCTTTTGGACATCTTATTTTTTTATGATTTTGTCGGGTGTCGCCATGTGCGACCCTTCTATTCTTTTAGACATGTGTGTGTGTGTGTGTGTAGATATATATATATCTTTATATTTGAGTTGCTTTCATTTCAGTAAATTATGTGGTTATGTGTCATGTTCCAGAAAATTTTAAGTTGCGTAATTAAATATGATTAATCATAAAATCATAAAATTGATGAAAGTGACACCCTGTGACTCAGGAGTCGAGAGTATACACAACCCCCGATTTCCAGAGCGTTACACCCATCCCACCTGATCCCTTCTAATCCCACTAGCCAAACAGGCCCTTAATGGTAGGTGTCACTGTCCCACTGTTTTCGAAGTTGGGTCCATTTAAGCTTTGGATTTAACTCATTCTTTGTATATTGCCTTAAAATGATCTTTTCATATAAATGGAAGGTGTGGATACAAAACATACATCATGGTGGGGCCCACGAAACTTGGTGATGTCACTTCAGTAGGGAGTCTCGCTACTCAACCTGTCAGTAGCTAATCTGCACCTACTGACATCACATAAGTGGGCTCAATCATGTGCCTCTTGAGTGGTGTCGTTGGGACAAGGATTGCGTCCTACCCCCGCCAAGAAGGTAATCTGTTCGGGCAGCGCTATGTGGAGCCAAAGTGATGTAAGTGTTCTATCCACGCCGTTAATCATTTTTCTCATATCATTTTAATGTATGACATAAAACATGAGAAAGGCCCAGGGCTTAAGTGGATCACAAAGTGAGGATTTAACTTCCACCATTAAAAACTTCTTATGAGCTGGAGAAGTTTCGGATTAAGCTGATATTTGTGTTTTCACTTCATCTATGTATGCATGGCCTTATTAATAGGTTGGATGGTAAAACAACATCATGGTGGCCCTTAGAAAGGTTTCAACGGTGAGAGTCATTATCACTGCAAATTCCTTTACGCCTGTTTGGGCGGGCGGATTGGAAGGGATTGAATGGTTTTGGAAGGGATTGGAAGTCAAATCCCGAGATTGGCCAGGCATGCCAAACAGATTGGGTGATTTAATCCCAATCCCATGAATCTTAAGACAATCTACTGCATCATTACCTTTAGGGCCTGTTTGGCTGGGCAGATCCCAAGGTATTAGGAGGGATGAGATCAATTTTAAGGTAATGATGGTGGTGTCAGTGGATTGTCTTAAGATCCATGGGATTGCTTATATCTCGGGACAAGTTCACTGGGTCTGTTTGGCACACCCTGCATATCCCGGGATTTTACCTTCCAATTCATCCAACCAACGGATAGGATCAATTTTAAGGTAATGATGGTGATGTCAGTGGATTGTCTTAAGATCCATAGGATTGCTCATATCCCAGGACAAGTTCACTGGATCCGTTTGGCTCATCATGCCTATCCCAGGATATTGTCGATCCCATCCCTCCTAATACCGTGGGATTTGCCTGACCAAACAGGCCCTTAAATCCGATCCAATCCACCTTGACGTGTTTGGCTCAAAAGATTGGTAGGGATAGAAAGGTTTAATTCCAGGATTGGCCAAAAGTGCCAAACATACTCGATATGGGAATCCTGGGATATAGCAATCCCATGGAACTTAAGACAATCCACTGACAACACCATCATTACTTAGAAATCCATGCCATCCACCCTAAGGGCCTGTTTGGCCAGGCATATCCCACCGTATTAGGAGGGATGAGATTGCCAATATCGTTGGATAGGCATGACCAACCAAACAGATCTGGTGAACTTGTCCTAGGATATAAGCCATCCCATGGATCTTGAGACAATCCACAGACATCACCATCATTACCTTAAAATTGATCCTAACCCTTGGTTGAATGGATTGGAAGGTAAAATCTTGAGATATGTGGGGCGTGCCAAACAGACCCAGTGAACTCGTCCCGGGATATAAACAATCACATGGATCTTAAGACAATCAACTGACACTACCATCATTACCTTAAAATTGATCCCATCCCTCCTATTACCATGGGATCTGTCCGGCTAAACAGGCCCTAATAACATTCAATCCCTTCCAATCCACCCGACCAAACGGGCCCTTGATGTAGTTCACTGGAGCTGTGGATTTGCTTTAATTTTTGTCTGGCGTGAATAAAACATTTACATCACTTTGTGCCCTACGGAACCCCAACCGGATGGATTACCGTCCGGGCAGGGGTCGGACGCAATTCGCTTCCGTGTCGTTGACTCGTCCGCTCTCATGGCAACGTGGTGGGCAAATATCAAACGTCGTATATTATTGGACAATCCTCCATCACACGGCAAGCGCAGTACCTGTTCTATCAAGCGTGTAATGTCGTATATGGGAGCGGATTAGGTGCGCCCCGGCTTAATAGGGGGCCTATCTTGATGTTTTTTTACTCTACATCCACACCGTCCATCTTTTTTTTAGATAATTTTAGGACATGACACAAAAAAAAAAAAAAAAAAAGTGAGAGAGAGAGACGGAAATCCAATTATAAAGTGGACCATATTGCGGAAAACAGTGGCGATTGATGATAAATGGGCCAAAAAAGTTTTGGATCAATATATATTTGGTTCTTCCCTTCATTCATGATTTTGTGACCTTATGAACAGGTTGGATGGAAAATAAAACTTATGGGAACATCAAAGTGGGCTCTAAGAAGTTTTTAATTGTAGGGCGTTCAATCACCACTCTTTCTATAGTATGGTCCACGTGAGATTTTGTTTCCTCATTTTTAACACTAGGCAATAGAATGATATGAAAAAACGGTTGTACGGTGTGGATATAGAATAAACACATCAATGTGGGCCCCAGGGTAAGGACCTTGCACCGTCTAAGGTGAGGTCGGGGGCGCACCTAATGTAAAATCCACACTCGGGTCTTGTCCTCGACTTTATAGCGTGGAGTACGGAAAAGAGCAATATCTACAGCTCAGGTCGGTCACACTACTCCAACAAAGGAGAATATACCAACCATACATGGTATGTATCTTTTATCAAACCCGTTAATTAGATTTAACCCGCTATTTTGAAATGCAGATACCAAAAAAAACCTAATCCAACCCTCTAGAAATCCACACACGGTAGATTTAGAGGTTTTAGGAGTAATTATATATTTTTCCGATATTGTGGCCCATTGAAGCTTTTGATCAAGCTAATATTTTCCATGAACGGTTTAAATAATGGTGTTCATCTGATGAACGGATTGATTTAAATATAAAACATTTTGAAGCCTGCAGAGTCGGGGCGTCTTTTGCAGTGGTGATGGAAATGATATCCGTCATAAATTATCGGTCGTTGACCATGGGTCCTTTGGCAGATTCCCGAATCAGGTTGACGTGCAAGGCAACGGAGGAATCAAGCCGTACATAGACAGATATCAAGGGATTCGCGCGAAGGGAGCTTGAAGAGGAGAATCATGGCACAAATGGCACGTGACATACGTGTGCAAGATCCCTATAACTCATCAGGTGGGGCCCATCGAGGCCATGCTTTGTTACTAAATCCCGGCCAGTCTGCTCGTCATATGAGTTCAACGTGTAAACTAGATTGCTGGTCTCTTTTCTCTGACCGTCCATTTTTCTCGTACATGTATGATGGCCCACTGGATGAGTGGATAATGCTGATTTCCATGTGGGGAGCTTTACTCGTGCGGCTTAGCTGAGGACACCGTTATGAGCATTTAGATTATCCTATTGAAGATATTTTTGGACAAGCTCCATCGACTGTGGGGCCCACCAAAACCAACGGTTTTGACACTGAGTAAGGATAATGGACAAAACGTCAATTGAATCATCTTATCTCCAAAGAAAATACATATAAATTTTCAATGAGCGATGATTGAAAGCACGCTGGTTACTCTAGCACGTTTGTAAAATAAGCTTAATCTACAGCGGTAAAATCCCACCAAGGCGTGAGTGCGTGTATTGAAAAAAAAAAAAAAAAAAGTTTATTCTACAACGCTGCAAGGTATGCGACTCACCGTGATGTAGATCCCACATCCAATCCGTCCATAAGGTGGGCCCCTTTTTATTCATCATGTGAAAAAAAATATATATATATACACCATAAAAAAAATCAAATGTGGGTTACATCAAGAGTGACACTTAGGATAGAGATGCTCACCATTAAAACTTGCCGATTTTTGTGGGGTTCTTCTTCTTTCATATTCCATCCAATCCACTTAGAAGATTTTCTTCGGCAGTTTGAATGGACAGATAAAAAATTCAGGCCATTAAAATACTCAGATGAGAGACAAAATGAGATTTTAAAGGTTCAAGTAACGATTTTACATGGTGTGGAACAGTTTATTTTTACCTCTGTCTTATTTCTTTTAGTCAATGATAAAATGACGGATTACACATGTTGAACGGGTTGGATTTTATGTAAACATTAAGGTCACGTTGTAGAGTAAGTTTATTTACGGATAGATGACACTCAGCAGCCTCACTGAAAGTAACAAAATGATCTTTTTCTCCCCACATCGCCCTTTTCAACTACTCTACAGAACAAGTAGATAGCTACAGTTAGAGATTAATTAATTATCCATACGGTCCAGCTACTTAAGAGAAATGATTAGGTGAATCTTGCACACATGCCAACATGGCATGCTTGTGCTAGTTCTGGATCATTCATCAGCTTGCCCTATCAGAACATGCCATCTTCCTACAATAGGTTGGTTCGGTCGTCATCGTGCCAACACGTGTACATTAAATGGAGATTGACCGTCAAAATTTCATTTCACGGAGGGATTTTCCACCGTAGTAGATCCTCAATCTTTCCTAGAGCGAATAACAATAGCATTTACGCAAATCATTTTCAGAGAATGAAACTTTGCTCGTTTATCGCCTACGTTTGTTTTTAACCGTCTGTTTTTTATTCTGCTTTTCGTTAGCAAGGGTCTCCAATATGCGCAAATTTCATGTCATGCGCCCACCACTGCAGAAACGGACGGTCAAGATGGGAACGGATTGGCTACTCCCCCTGACACCAGCCCTGGGGCTGTGGTCGGTGCTCTGTGGGCCCCACTATGATTTATGTGTTTCATCCATTATGTTCATTCATTTTTAAAGATCATTTTAGGACTCTATCCAAAAAATGAGAGGTATATAAAACTCACGTCGACCACACCACATGAAAACAATAGTGATTGGATATCCACCGTTAAAATCCTCCTAAGGCCCACTGTACTGTTTATTTGACATCCAATCTGTTGATTAGGTCATACAGGCCCAGATGAAGGGAAAAACAAAAATCGGGTTGATCCAAAACTTTTATGGCCGCCAAATTATTTTTAATGGTCAACACTCATTCAATACTGTTTCCTGTAATGTGGTCCAATTGAGATTGATATATACCTCATTTTTGGTCTCATATAGTAAAATGATCTGTAAAAATATATGGACGGAATGGATGAAACAATTACATCATGATGGGCCCCACAGAGCTCCGACCACCAGCCATTGGCTGGTGTCAGGGGGAGTAGCCAATTCGTTTACTACTCAGTGGTTGTTCCCTGACAGTGGGCCCACCTTGATATATGGGTTGCATATCCCCTCAAAAATGAAGCAGATCCATATCTAAAGTGGACCAAACATTAAGGATTGAATGTCCTCCGTTGAAAACTTCTTAGGGGCGCAAGAGTTTTGGATCAAGCTGATATTGTGTTTTCCCTTCATTCTCATACGTGATCTTACCAACTGATTACGGTGGGCCCCGGGAAGTTTTTAATGTTTGGTGTTCAATGACCACTGTTTCCTGTAGTGTTGACCATTTGAGATTTGGATCTGTTTCATTTTTTGAATCTTGGCCTAAAATCATCTGAAAAAACTGATGGACGGAGTGGATATACAGAATATATCTCAAGGTGGTCCCCACGGTCAAGAAAATACCGGTAACACTTTAGTGAAAATGAAGCCAGCACATGCACGGGATATGCTGACGTGGAAAGATACCCAATTTCATTAAAGCCTTCCTTGACTTTTGAAACATCCGGAATCCTCTACAGTTACCTAGGGTCCACCATGTTGTGTATTTAAAATCCAATCCGTACATCAGCTGAAAAATCATTAATGGACCACACAGGCAGAATATAAACTTGATTTAAATCTCATATGGCCTACATCAATGGAAATAATCTAAAATTGCTTTCAAAACTGTTAAGTTCACAGGGTGTGGGCCACCTGATATAATTATCCGGTTGATTTTTTTCTCTTCTTTTCATCCTTTAGATTCACAGAAGATTAGCAGGTTTGATGGAAGATTCACAACAAGGTGCCGCCACACAAACCTACGGTTGGCGTCGGATCCCCATTGTTCCAGGTGGAGTGGCCCACATAAGATCTATATATAAATGAATTTTGGCGTTAGGTACAAAAATAAAGGATAGAAGCTGATAGACGGAATCGATTTTGAATATACAACGCAGTGGGCTCCACACACTTGGGTGTTTTACACCCTCCTCTATCTGTTTTTTTCAATTGCTTTCTTAATCCCATCCAACGGTCGAGAATTTCCTACAAAACATGTAGGTAGGCTGTGCAACAAAAAGGTGGGCCCACCGAGATGTGTATCTAACATCCTCCACACCGTTCATCATTTACTGCAGCTCATGTTACTTTGGAGGTAAACCATAAAGTAAGGCCGGTCCAAAACTCATGTGGGAATGGGGGGATGGTGATACCGGACGTGGCATCGGTGGATCCTTGGATCAACTGTAACACTCTGGGTTTTCAGGAGCCGTGTAGAAACTCTGCTCTCAAATTTTTATGTGTAATGGGTGTCTTTATGGGCTTTAAATTTTAATTACATTTAAATGATCTCATAAACAATAGAGAGTTTAGTAAGGCACGAAGTATAAGTTATAAAGCAGTATCAAGTGCCACTAAATATAAAAATATCTAAACCACAAATCTCAAATCATCTCAATAGGGAACTAGTCTCACCCATACATGACCCAAAACGACTAGAGCCCTGGCCTACACCCTACGGTAGCCCAAACTCAAACTACAAGGATCCGCTGAAAGTCTGGAAGCAGAGAAGCTCCCCTTCCTTATCCATGCTCACCCCGCTTAGCTCGTCGAGCTCCACCTCATCTACATCTAGTAAAGGGTCTGGTTGGTGTTTTAAAACACCGTCTTAAAGTGGGAGTGAGTAGCTAACTCAGTGGGTGCCATTAGCCATAAGTTACATCAAATAACAATTCCATGATGAATTTAATGAAAAACATAAATTTATAAATTACTAACTAGTCTTTGTTAATGCATATGTATGAGTTATGTATGATGCATGACTTCACCCACAATACTCCCTCAAGCGACTTCATCTCACAGTTGCGCATGACAAACACTCCCTCATTGCGACCTCAACTATCTAGTCGTCAAATCCTAGCTAATGCGATGCATGAATAATGTTAATCGAGTATTTAATTTATTCTGTTCATCCAGCAGGTTGGAGAAACTGGTACACCCCGACGAGATCAATGCCCTCATCCATTTGCGAGGTCAGGATCCTTCAACGTGCGAGATTAAGACCCCGCGATCCTTGATCCCATCGGAGTCCCTACTCCCGATTGCAAGTACTTGGGGAGTGCTGGGAAGCGGGATCGCTCGCAGTCATTACGGGGAGGCTCGTCACCCCAGTGTAGGCCGACATCTTGGAAATAGTGTTCCATTCCACCATACTCGTCTCATGAGACTGTGGATCAGTTTCTAGTTGTTGTTAGTAGGCGTCAGTGGGTGAAGGGTGTTCCAGGTTCCAGACAGGCATGAGCAAACATAGTTAACAAGCATGGTTAGTCAGTCAGTGGACTAGACCGCTTAAATTCAGGCGAACACGTAACGCACGACATTAGGTGCAAGCAACTCATGTAGTCCTACCACTGTCGCCCATTCGCGTCCGCCTGCACCAGTCAGTTTAGTCACAGAGTGGCCCAACTAACGGGACTACCCTTACAAATCTCAGATTCCTGACCAACCCAAAGGGTGAGATATATTTAATAATATTCTAAGTAGTCAAGAGTTTATCTTCAAGTGAAAAAGGAATAAAATGTATAACACATCCAAGCATAAAATTTTAGGATATTAACATGCATGTGACTACTCTTAATAGCATAAATTAGACATATGTCTTAGTTATGTTGAACTACTTAAGAAGCAAAGATCACACATTATCCATAGTACGAAAAATTACAATCAAGCATATAATATAGAAGAATGTGCAAAGATGTTAGATGTAAGAATGTACACACAACATGAATCTCACGCCCAAACAATTTGAGAATAACGATCAAACAATCCATTTATCATTTCATGCATGTTGGGTGTACTCATCATATGGATTCCTAATTTAGGATTTTTCCTTAAAATTCGTATGTTTATCAATCTAGCATCCAAAATCATTAAATTTAGCCTAAAATTGATACTTGGCCACCTAAGGATAATGGTTTGCACCTTCGAATCGTTGAGAGCTTGAGGAATCGACTTAGAGTTGCCGAACTCGTTGGTCGATTTGTAACGATCCTGAGTCAGCTTAACATAATAGGTTTCTAAAGGAGAAGAGTGGTTACTTACCCAGTCGATTGAAGATCGTGTTTGTAGTTGTGGATAGGGAGTTTCTTGAGGAAGAGGGAAGAGGGCTTACAAGATTCTACATCCTTTGGGCCCACTTTTCTCTCCTTATCTCCTTCTCTTTCTCTTCTCCTTCACCAAGGTAGGGCATGAAATTCGTATGGGAGAAGAGGGTGCGCAAATGAGGCTCTTTTATAATGCCAGATTTGGTATAAATGGCCACAAGGGTTAAGTTTTTATTATACTAGCCCTATGGGAGGGTTTTTCTAACCTATAGGGCCCACTATGGGGTGTACATATTGTTATACACCGTATGATAGTTAACCCTTATGATGATCTAAGTATGGACATGATCAGCCCGCCATTTAGATGCGTCAATCGACAGATATGATTAGAAGTCTAGTCAACGGTCACCGATGGTTGATCGGGGCAGCAACTATAGGATATGAGTAGGGAAATATCTTTATTCCACGTGTGAAGTTTAGTAGTAAACCGACGGTCCGAAATCTTCAACTTTGTATAAGAATGGACGACCCAATTCACTTAAGTTTCAGCTTCTTCCTTTATGGTATTTACACTTCTCATGCATTCGTCATTTGACTCAAGTTGAGTGGTTCTGGACAGTACCCAGATCCGACTCCCGCGACGGACGTCGAGCCCAGTAAGATGGATATTATTCTATAGTTTTGGAACTGGTGGCCCACTAACAAGCAGTTTAGATCTTGTTCGGAAAATTGGGACATTCTTGGAATGAATTAGGTATTGAGATGTCTCATGGGCAATAATTAGGGTTTGGATTAACTATGTTCATAGTGTGGCCTATTTATAACTGGTGAAAGTAGAGATTTGGTCATGATTACTCTAAACCGTCAGTTTTAGGCTAAAAGAGTAATGAGGTTGATTTGATCTATTAATCAAGATCCGGGCCTTATCCGACTCGACATCATTTAGATCTTTAATTTAGTTATGATTGTCTTGATCAATCACTGGTAGGTTGGTTAGATTTAAGATCTGTGTGAGAAAATCATATGGCCAAATTCGGTGTTTAAGTGATTGGGTGTATTCGTTGGCTTCGTATGGTTGATTAATCGGACTTGTATGGTACTTTACTGGTACCACCGTGTATAAACTAATATTGAGTGTTAATGGTCAATAAGTGATAATATAAGTTAATTACATTAAAAAAATTAAAGAATTTTTAAAAATCTAAAACAGTAAAAATCCAGGACGTTACATCAACCGAGGTCAGTCGATCCCTGACTGTGGAGCCTGCCAAGATTTCTATGAATTTCATCCATGTCATCCATCCATTTTTATAGCTCATTTTAAGTCTTGATACCTAAAATGAAGCATATCCAAAATTCAGGTGGACCACACTACAGTAAATAGTGGTGATCGAATAACCACCATCAAAAACTTATTGGATGCCACTGGAATGTTTACTTGCCATTAACTTGTTGATAAGGTCACAAAGACCTGTATGAAAGGATCACACAAATACCAGCTTGATTCAAAACTTTTGTGGTCCTATTTAGTTTTTAATGGTCAATCACCACTGTTTCTTGTGATGCGGTCCACTTGAGATTTGGATCTGCTTCATTTTTTGGATCGTGCTCTCAAATGTGCTGTGAAAACGGATGGATGGCATGGATGTAATGTTCATACATTACTGCGGGCCCCACAGTCAGTGATCCACCGGATGCCGTGTCCATGAATACCAACCATTGAAACCTTAATGGGGCCCATTGATTTCTATTTAAATTTTTAATCATGGTGGGACATACCTCGTGAACGGGTCGTTTGGCATATAATCATGGTGGGCCGTCTCATGTTGACCGTTCCCTGCCGTATATCAAGCGTTGGATATTTTTGGCCGGTGACGATTGAGTATTTGGCAGATTCCTGAATTTAGTTGACTTTGGAGTGAAGGAACCAGGGCCATTGCATAAATAAAGAGAAAAATGAAGAGATTCGCACGAAGAGAGCTCGAAGAGGAAATTTGTCACTCAAATGCTGATGTGTCATGCGCATGCAGGATCCCAGATACTCCACGAGCATGCCTTGTCCCTAAATTCAGGCTAGTCCTCTTCTCATCAGGATTATCACACTCGTAGCCTGCATGCTGGATGCAGATTGTTGGTCATCTTATTTGTAATGCAGATTATTGGTCATCTTATTTGTAATGCAGATTGTTGGTCATTAGGAAATTTGTAATGCACCTGATTTTTAATAAAATAAAATAAAATAATAATTATTATTATTATTTTAAATTTGAAATTGAGTGTGATAAATTTTGTATCTCATCCATCCCCTTATTTAAAATACTATTTTTAATCTCCCATCTAATCCTAACCTTTTATTTTATCTATTCTTAATATCTCTCTCATATCTTTGTTTACACTTGTAGCTTGGATGATGCAGATTCTTGGCCATCTCCTCTTTGATTGTCCATGTCTCTCTCACACACCTTTGGCTCACCTGATAAGCGAACCATGCTTATTTCTATGTAGGGGAGTTTTCCTAGGACGGGAACCGCGTCTACACTTCACTATCGTGCGAAGACAGCTCATCATAATGTATGTGTTTTATCCACATCATTTATCTATTTTTCAAGCTCACGAATTAATTGCATGCAGTTGATTTTTCATGTAATCGTAAAAGTGTTGGATTAAGTTGATATTTGCATTTTTTGTTTATTTAGATAAGTATATCCTTATGTCGTGGTCATTATTGTGTGGCTCACTTGAGATTTAATTATGCTTAAGTTTTGAGAAGGTAATCAAGTTTTTGATTTTTATTTCTAATTTCTCTGTAAATAAAAGGAAATAAGCCATTATTATTTAATTTTCTAATTTCCTTATAAATACAAAGATATAATCTGTCATTATTTTTTACCAGCATTTGTCAAGACATGAAAATAGAGAAGGAAATTTGTCTCCAAAATCTATCTAAAATGGCTGACTTAAATTTGTGAGCCCCACCATGATTTATGTGACATATACATGCCATGCATCCATTTTACACTAATATCTTAAGGAAAGAGTCAAAAAATGAGGCAGATCCAAAAGCTCAAGTAGACCATAGATAGGAATTAATGATTTAAAAGATGTTAAGTATTAAAAGTTATTTCTTTCTTAAGGTTCACATTAATACTTGTTTATCGTCTGACCGGTTTAAAAGATAAGAGAGACATTGATAAAGTGAAAACACAAATATCAACTTAATCTTAAACTTTTGTGCTTGAAAAACGTCCCATTATTTCCTTCAGTGTAGTCCATTTTAGCTTATACTTCAAAATAAGGTTGTGTAAGGGATGGATAGTATGAAACCTCATGATTTGCCCTATAATTTTTATTAATTAGCTTCAGTATAGAGACATGATCATTATCACATTAAGAACTATGCTTGTAATTACAGAAATAAATAGAAGTAAATGGACTGAGGAGCACCACTATGAGCATTTAGGATTCTTTACAGATGATATTCCTGGGACACAGTCCATCAACTGTGGGGCTCACCAAAATCAAGAGTCTTGGCAAAACCACGAACCTAACCAAAGAGATGATGAACATAATGTCAAAATATCATCTTATAACCAAAGAAAGTTGAAAGTATTCACGCGGGAGTGTCGGTTACTACATTCGGATATCTGTAAAATAAGCTTATTCAAGATAACAACGGTGCTTAGGGCTTACCGTGATGTAAAGCTCAAATCCAATTTGTCCATAAAGTGTGTCCATTCATTTTTACCTTGTATAGAAAAAATTTCTCTTGAAAAGAAAAAAAATTGGGTCACACCATAGGGAACAGTGAGGATGAAGATACCGACCGTTGAAACTTTCAAACTTTGTGTGGGGAACGTCGTGCCTTTATTATGCCATCCAATCCGTTGAGAGGATTTTCCCCACTAGATGATGAATGCATAATCCCTAAATAATGCCATTCTAAAACTTAGGGCTGAAAGTCGAACGGGTTCAACCCGATCGGCCTGACATTGGGTTGGGTTAGGGCTGGATGAACTGGGTTTAGTCTTGAGCTTGGGCTATATAAACACCAACTCAATAAAGGTTGGGTCGGACTTGGGTTGAGGTCTCGGGTTGCTCGACCCAACCCAAACCCGATCAATATGTAAGTTATACATTGTAATTGTGGATCATCTATGTTGAAGGCATAAGAAATTCTAGTGTCGTCGGGTCTCATTGGTCCACATCATTTTCAATGACTCAAGCTAATAAGATATGCTAGATTTCTCTCTCAAATAGATTGTGTACTACATAACATGACCTTTAAAGGAGTAGTCCTATATTTTAGCTTATTTGTTTAGAAAAAAATAAAGTTCTTTACCATAATAACTACATATATAGTTAATAAAATCATAAATACAAAAAATAAGAAGTGTATTAAAATATAATAGACTAATGTAATAACAAAAATATTAGCATATATGCTAACATTTTGAGCCATGAACCGTCTCTAAAATTTTTTGGTTTAAAGACGGCCGTAAACCGTCTCTAATATTTTAGACGGCTCTTGACCGTCCCTAATATTGTCTTAAAATGTTGAATGTCCACAAATCATTTAAGACAGTCGACGGTCATCTGAGATGGTCAAAGATCGTCTACATTAGAGACGGTCTTTGACCGTCCTATATGCAGTCATCTGAGATGGTCATTGGCCGTCTGCATTAGAGACGGTCATTAGCCATCTCTTATAATTTGAGACTATCAAAGACTCTCCATTAGAGACGATCCTTAGCCGTCTTATAGCCCTGTCAAAGACTGTCTTTATTAGAGATTGTCAAAGACCGTCTCTATTAGAGACAGTCCTAAACCGTCTCTAATGCTCAGGTTAAAAATTAAAATGCTCAAAATAATTATGAATTTTGAAAAAAAAATAGTTGAGAAGCTTAGAAAAATAATTAAAAATGTTTAAGAAAATTTTAAATTTTGAAAAAAAAACTGTTGATAATTTTGAAAAAAAAGGATTTCGATAAAAAAATGATATTTTGAAAAAGAAAATTTAAAAAATTAAAAAAAATTGTGAAAAAAATTGACAAATTATATAAAAAATATATATTTTAAAAAAGAAAACTAGATTTTGTATTTTGACAAGAAAAATTGAAAAGTTATATAACAAAAGTGAGATTTTGATGATGTGTTGTATATCCTTGTCGCCCATATGTTTCTCCAACCCATTTTTGAGCCGGGTATAAAAAATTGTGTAGATTTAAATCTTAAGTGAATCACGCCATTGAAAAAAATGATAATATAGTACCTCACCATTAAAAATTATAAAGAGCCCATTGTAAGGTTTTAGTAATGTTTATTTGCAATCCAACTTGTTGATAATGTAAAGAAGATCTAGATGAAGGCAAACTACAAAGATCAAATTGATCCCCAACTTTTGTGGCCTTCAAAAGGTTTTTAATAGTTATTCATTATTGTTTTGATTAGTATGACCCACCTGAGATTATTGAGTTCTTATGATTTGAAATCATATCCTAAAATTTGATGGAAAAATATATGGACGGTGTCGATATACATAAAATATATCAAGGTGGGCCCTATATAGTTAGAGTAACACCCATGAAGAAGTTACCTAAATAGTGAAATGGTACTATAAGGTCACCTCATGGGAACTTCCCATGAGGTCAATCTGTGTGTGCCCCACCATGATGTGTGTAAAACATCAACACCATGCATTTGATGTATCCCCTTTAAGTCCAAAAATCAGTCGTATACGAAACTCAGGTGAACCATAACATTTAAAACTATGCGAAGACATCCCTAAAATATATAAAAGCATTTGGTGGGGCCCACATGAGTTTTGGATGCGTATGAAACTTGGTCTGACTCCTCATCCAAGTGGGACACACATAATGAATAGGCTGGATCTATGAACCACATCTAGGTGGGCCCAATAAATGATTATGAATGTTTTAATGGGAGGGTAACCCTCTCAACTATAGTCTGTGGTGTGGCCCACCCAAGTCATGGATTGACTTTATTTTTAAGCTTGTGGCCCACCATGGAATGATGCATTTGACTGATGGGGCAGATCCAAAGTTCAAGTGGACCCACCATAGAAAAGAGTGGGATAGTGACACCCACTATTGAAACCTTTTCAGGGCCCGCCGCGATGTTTATTTGAGATCCAACCTGTTTATAAGTTAATAAAGACATGGAATAATGGAAAACATATATATTAGCTTAGTTGAAAACTTCTACAGCCTAAAGTAAGGTTTTAATGGTAAGCATTCAATTCCCACTGTTTTTTGTGACGGGGTCCACTCGAACTTTGAATCTGCCTCATACTTTGGCTCAATCACAAGAAGTTTTTAATGTTGGATATTCAATCAACACCATTTCATGTGGTGTGGTCCAAATACTGGGATGAATAGGAAAAATAAATTTTCTTTTTGATCCGAAACTGTGATTTTATAAAAATCTAATCTAGATTTTGAAAAAAAAAATTAAGAACTTTGAATAATGTTGATAATTTTGAAAAAAAAATATTTCGATAAAAGAATGATATTTTGAAAAAGAAAATTTAAAAAATTAAACAAAATTGTGAAAAAATTGACAAATTGTAAAAAATATGTATTTTAAAAAAGAAAATTAGATTTTGTATTTTGACAAGAAAAATTTAAAAGTTATATAACAAAAGTGAGATTTTAAAAATGATATTTTGAAAAAGAAATTCTAAAAAATTAAACAAAATTGTGAAAAAATTGATAAATTGCAAAAAAATATATTTTTTAAAAAAGAAAACTAGATTTTGTATTTCGACAAGAAAAATTAAAAAGTTATATAACAAAAGTGAGATTTAAAAAATGATATTTTGAAAAAGAAAATTGAAAAAATTAAACAAAATTGTGAAAAAATTAACAAATTGTAAAAAAATATATATTTTAAAAAAGAAAACTAAATTTTATATTTTGACAAGAAAAATTGAAAAGTTAGATAACAAAAGTGAGATTTTGATGATGTGTTGTATATCCTTGCCGCCCCTATGTTTCTCTAACCCATTTTTGGGCTGGGTATAAAAACTTGTGTAAATTTAAATCTTAAGTGGACCACACCACTAGAAAGAATGATAATATAGTACCATGCCATTTTTGGGCCGAGTATAAAAAAATTGGCATTTTGAAAATTTTCCAGTTAGGTGTTCTTTTTGCTTCTTCTCTTTTCAAAATCATCAAGTCATGTTGATGATATACAAGTTATGTTTCCTGTATGATGATGCCCTCCTTTGTAGCAATTTTTATTTTTATTTTTTATTTGGAATGGTTTTTGCTTCTTCTCTTTTCAAAATCAAGTCATGTTGATGATATACAAGTTATGTTTCCTGTATGATGATGCCCTCCTTTTATCATCCTTGTTGTTTCTGCCATGTATAATTTTGAATGAATTGGGTCATTTCTTCTTTCGCAAGTTGCACATTTTCTCTCATTGGTACAAAATTTCATGTAGTTCTTGTTGCAATATATGAGGAGAATGACAAACCTTCCTCTTCAACTGAGTAAGTTCTCAAATATGAATATTGAAATTTCAAGTCATGTAACTGCTTATTTTTTTTGAACCATGTGTAGCACTATCATGCATCTGATTATTGTTCAAATATTTTCTCATTTTCTCATTTAATGATGAAAGGAAAATATCTTTGTAAAGAAATCCTCAAAACATGTATTTTAAACTATGATCAAGACTAGAAGTAAATCGTGATTGCAATAGTGATTGAAATTGTGTTGGCTAGTAGCTGTTGATATTATCTCTCAATAGTGATTGCAATAGTGATATTATCTTTGTAAAGAAATCCCCAAAACATGTATTTTAAACTGTGATCAAGACTAGAAGTAAATCATGATTGCAATTGTGATTGCAATAGTCAGTCTGATATTATCTCTAAGTAATTTTCCAATGCTATCCTGGGATATGTACTGTACTGACTTGTATAAAAAAAAATACAGGTGTTGGAGCTGACGCTTTGGGAGTCTGAACTCATTCTTTTGAAAAATAGAAAAATGGGAATATTAGTAAATATGGATTTTCTTGTTAAGAATAAAATGGAAGATGGATTGACAAAACATAAAAGAGATTTTTTTTTCCTTCTTTTTTGCTTCAAGAGAGAGAGAGACGGAGAGGTGAGAGTGGGGAAATCGAGGGAGAGAGTGGGGGAATGAAGTGGCCGCGTGAGATTTAAAAATGGTGAGTGTAGTTTGGTTTGAACATGATGTTTCACATGCGTGGCGTGCGTGTCTATGATAGGTGTCTATGGACGCGGATTAACTAATGAACGCAACAGTAGTGAGTTTGCAATAGATTTTTGTTTGACAACTTCATCATTTGGGGTCCGACCAAGAGGCCCACATGCATGTTGTTAGGTGTTCAAGCAGAGTTATCAATGATTGTTCTGGACCTGACTATGGTATTTGTTTTGTTCCACCTAAATTTAGAATCTAGGAATATGCTTTTTCCAAAAGAGAACTGTTGAAGTGATTTGCATGAGAAGAGATTGAGGTCAACAACACAGTTTCATTTATATATTTCTTCACAAAAGTGCATGTATTAGTAAAAGGGAAAATAAAATCACTTGAAGAAAGTATTCTCTAACCTTTGTAACCAAGATTTAGATGCTTGTTTTAGATTATGGATTGTCTTTTTTGGTTTGCATGCATGCCTCAGCTGCATATGATCATAAAATTCCATAGGTTGATCAATATATATGATGAAACCCTACTCTCTCACAACAATGTGAGAATAACAGCACTCCGGATATGCATATCCTTTATCTTTCTTGTATGTGGTTACACATTGAATTTCTTCGTTCTTTGATTCATTACACTCAATTCAGGTATGGTTTGCACCAATTCAAGAGACTATACATTAGTCATTTAATATATAAGACTGGAGTGAGAGTAATTAGGCATTTAAATGTGTTGCAGGATGTTGTTTGAATTGCTTGTCCTAATAGTTGCACAAGTCGGGATGGATTGGACTTCTATCTTGAGAAAACGCCATGATTTCAGGTAGTTATTATTGTAATGGAAAGTTAAAAAATTAAAAGAGAGAGAGAGATAACGAATTCATGGACAGAAATGTTCTTTATCATTAGGGCTACTTTCGTCGGGTTTGATGCAAAAATCGTCGCCAACTTCACAGAAAGACAAATAGCATCAGTGGCCATAGATTGCAACCTTAATTTAAATAAGGTTCGAGGTACCGTTAACAATGCTAACAAAATCCTCCAGGTCAGATTGTTGATTGGACCTGACTTTATTTAAATGATCTTGATAATCCATTTTATTTAAATGAGTAGACCCGAATGTGTGTCGGAGCTATCCGGATGTTGAGCAGAGGTCCCTGGAAGGTGGGAATCGCTGTTATGACCATGATGAAGCTGTCCATTTTTTATGGACGGTATTGGAGGGATTTGTCCATTTGGACAAGACGTGTCTATGTATTTACTCAAAATTAATGAAGCAGACTCGGATGTGCGTTAGAGCTATCCGGATGAGCGTGGGTCCCTGAAAGGTGGAAACTGCTGTTATGACCATGATGAAGCTATTCATTTTCTATAGACAACATTGAAGTGGCCTAGCTATTTGGACAGGCCGTGTTTATATCTGTATTTGCAGGGACCACACCCTTAACCTAAATCACACCCTAAACCTATAACCTAAACCTAAACCTATAACCTATAACCTAAACTTAAATCTAAACCTAAACCTAAACTTATAACCTATAACTTAAACCACCTATAACCTACACTTATAACCTAAACTCAAATCCTTAAACCTTAACCTATAACCTAACCCAAACCTATACTTATAACCTAAAACTATTCTCAAATCCCAAAACCTATAACCTAAACCTAACCTTTTCCTAAACCTATAACCTACACTTATATCCTAAACCTAAATCTATAACCTAAACCCAACCTAAACCTAAACTTATTCTCAAATCCCAAAACCTATATCCTAAACCTAAACCTAAACCTAAACCTATAACCTATAACCTATAATCTAAACCTAAACCTTAACCTATAACCTATAACCTAAACCAAAACCAAAACCTATAACCTAAACCCAAAATCAAACCTAAACCCGAACTTGTATTCCTAAACCTTAACCTAAACATATAACCTATAACCTATAACTTAAGCCTATACCTAAACCTAAAACCTTATTTATAACCTAAAACAATTCTTAAATCCTTAAACCTTAACCTATAACCTAACCTAAACCTATACTTATAACTTAAAACTATTCCTGTCACGCCCTAAATCTAAAAATCGGATTCACATGAATCCCGATTGTCGAATCCGGTGCCGACAGCCTCCGTAGTGCACCATTCTCAGCTCTTGACAATCCAATGCAGATTTCGATCCTGAAATCTTACAAAGAGGATTTTCAGAATGAATTTTTTTTGTAATGGAGCATAACCACAAGCATAACCAAGTCACAAAACAATATCACCACATATCCACTATATAAAAAACTTTAAGTACAATGCGGAAGGGAAATACAAGGTGATCAAAAGCTCCAAAAGGTTCTGATATGCACTCCTGCCTCAGCGCTGCTGCTGTCCAACGCTACCTGCACGCAACTGTCGTGCATAAGCTTACAAAAGCTTAGAGGGTGGTGTAAGTGTGTGCGGAGGGCAAGCGCCGAGTGTACAAGATCAGGTAATGCGGAAGTATGCGGTAAGTCCATGAATATACCAAGGCTATGTAATGCAAGGCATGATGCGAGATATGAATGCCATCGGCCACACCGATGCAATGCAAGGCCTACATAGCCGAATATCATATGCAAAATGCAATCCAAGCAAGTCGGTACTCATCATGTACACATATCAGTACAGTTCCTCTCTGGATATCACCGGGGTCTAATACACTTCACAGTGACTGCCACCTCCCTAGCTGCACAGTCAAGAAAGCGGAATAGACCTCACTACCCGCCTGACCAGTAGTCTGCTAATACCTACCCGGCTCATCGATAGCGGACTCATTTGCGAGCTAGTCAAACTCAGCCTAGCTTATAGCCCCCTCACTCAGGCGGATAAGGCCACACCCCCTTCTAACAGACCACGACACAATGGGAGACGCGGCCTACTGGTATTCGGCACTCAAGCGCTCGTGTATCCACTCGGTTTAGACGTTGGAGCATCTCCTAGTACCAAAAAGGTTCTGAAACTTTCACCCAAGGACATCCTAAGTGCCCACAGTGCTAGAATAAGTATTTTCGGTATCCAATACGGCCATCCACGATGTACCTGTAGAGCCACGGCCCTGATGTCGCTAGGGCGTGTAGTGATCAAATCACACATATGCGAGATGCATGAATCACGCCGTCAAATCATGCAGAAATCCAGTGCGTACTGCGCGATCATGTGGAGCACTCCGTCTCATAACGGGTTCCATAAATGGTCTACCAAATGGCATATGCTATGATCAGTCGCTACTCAAACCAAGCATACATATGATGCGTATGAGCATGAGTCATGAGATTATACTAAGCATGTTATAAGGTGATGGATAACAACGAGCATAGGCCTATCAATGGGCCTTAAGGGGAGTTACAATGCGGACATTTAACCAACATTGTACATACAATATGGACGTCAAACCAACATTGTTCCCTAGGTACGGCCTGCCATATATATCATTACATGAACATGGAAAGTCACACATTGCAATGGACCCTAAGGTCATTCTGTTGGGCCTCGACCCATGGGCCTTAGATACATCAAATGGGCTGCGTTAATGGGCCTCACCAATGAGCCTTATGTACATTGCAATGGTCCATGATCCATGGGCCTTGGAATACATCAAAGTGGGCCTCACAACTTGGGCCTTGGGATACATCAAAGTGGGCCTCACAACTTGGGCCTTAAATATATCAGATGGGCCTACACACATGAGCTTTAAATATATCAAATGGGCCACTCCATTTGCGCCCCATGCACATCAAATGGGCTTGATCCCATGGGCTCTTTATGTATCAAATGGGCTTAGTCCCCTGGACTTTGCATATGTCAAATGGGCTTAGTCCCATAGGCTTTAGATATGTATCAAAGTAGGCCTCAATGAATGGCCATAATTAAGTAAATTGTGGGCCCTAAACACACACCAAGGTGGGCCCATTTGAAACATAGATCTGCCTCATTTTTTATTATTATTATTTTTTATTTTTTTGTCCATGTCATGAAATGATTTTTTACCAAATAAATGAACGGTTTGGATGCATCACATGCACGATGGTGGATAGAGTGGATAGGACCCATAAATCATGGTGGGTCCCACTGTCCAAACGGTGGACAGTGTGGATAGTCACATACATCACAGTGGAGTCCACCGTCCAGACGGACAGTGGCAATATAACACATTTATCACTGTGGGCTTCCCATGTGGGGCCCACTATAATGTTTATAATCCATCCAACCCGTTTATAAGGTCACAGGGACCTGGGTGAGGATGAAAAAATAAATTTCAGCTTGATCCAAAATTTCTATGGACCCCAAGGAGGTTTCAAGGGTAGAATTCAATTCACACTATTTCTTGTGGTGTGGGCCACCTGAGCGTTAGATCACGCTGATTTTTGGAGGGGGGCCACGTCAGTGGGTGGGCCACCTGATGAACAGTGTGGATACAAAATATACGTCATGGTGGGGCCCGCCCGTGGAGCCGTGGGCTGCCTGACATTCGCCCGCCAGCAGGCTGCAGGCGCTGCCTGCACCGTCTGCAGGAGCAGACGCTGCTCTCCTTCTTTCCTTTCCTTTTTTTTTTTTTTTAAAAACCCAATTTTCTGAGGATTTTTAGGTGTGCGGCCCACCCCAAGTAAATCCACTCCATCCATCGTATTCCCAAGACCAAAACAGATCTATCAAGACTAATAACGGACATTTTCCAGCGTGTAACAAAAATCTGAGTAGATTTCAACGGTACTGATATTGTTTTCAACACTATGGCTCACTAGATACCCCGATCAACCTCATTTTTCGGCTCAACGCCTAAAATGGGATGGGGAAAAAGATAGACGGCTTGGATTGAATGCATACCTCAAGGTGGGGCCTGTACAAGTGGGCCACCTTCATTGCCTTAACCAAGGCAATTCCTCTTATACGTCCAGAGACGTCCCTGGACTCTCTGGACTTTTTTTTTTTTTTTGTGTTAAGGTGGGCCCTTCATAGGTGAGCCACCACATGGTGAGGTGGTGTGGTTTCAATACATATGTAAAGTGGAACCCCACCTTTAGATGGTTTGGATCCAATACATGCCCCATTGTGGGGTCCATCCAAGTGAGCCATAGGGTCATATCATCACACAAAATTTAACAAAAGGAGAAGGGAGAGAGATAGAGAGTAAAAGAGTGGGACACGCGTGATGGAGGGATCCCGGCACTATGGGCCCTCCATTCCAATCATCCAATCATACATCAAAGGGTCCCATTGCATATGGGCCATTCAAACAAAAGATCAACGGTGGAGATCCCTCCCCATCCAAAATGAACGGTCTAGATGACCTCTTAATGCATGAAAAGTAAACATCATGATGGGGTCCATGGAGAATGGCCCCATCATGGAATGATTTGATGATCAAGATGGACCATTGGCCACATCTTAGGGTCCCAAATGAGATCCACACCATTGATCGGTGGGCCTCACTTGGCCCATCATAAAAATAAGTAAACTACCCTATGGAAGCACCCACCTTATGATCTACTCGGCCCGTTGGAACGCCTATCTTCTAGAGCTTCACTTTGATGGTGGAGATGGGAAATGGATGGTTAAGATGAGAGATTTGGGATGGAAAGTGGGCCACACAAGGTCATTTTCTCTCCATGGGAAGGCTTGGATGTTGGAGTGCTCTCTCCTTACTTGGGAGTGGTGTGAGAAAAGAGAGAGGGAGATGGGATGTAAGGAGGAGTGATGGGGTGATGGTTGATGGATGTGAGTGATGGGTGAGGTGATGTGTTAGTTGACTTTGGTGGTTGCTTGACTTGTGGATAAAGGAAGCATGGGTGTGTGTACTTGACATGAGAGGTGATTGATGGGATTGATGGGACATATTGTAGAGATTCCCTTGGGATTTGTAACGCGCGGTGTTTTTGCTCGAGCTGAACGCGGGTCCGCATCTCATCATCTGGGTATCGGATCGGTGCGTGAGTTATGGCGTTGGAACCGCGGCGATGTATCTCATCGTCTGGGTATCGGATCGGTGCGTGAGTTACGGCGTTGGAACCGCGGCGACGGTGCGGTCGTAACGATACAAGTCTCAGATTAAGCCGGCTCAAATGTATAGGATACAACTTACGGTCGTGCGCAAAGTCGATTATAGGTCACGGATTGCCGAAATTTGACGAGAAGGATCGCGGGAAGCGACAGAACAGTACGGATTATGATACGGGTCTTACAATTCCCAAATGCCAAAACCTATAACCTTAACCTAACCTTTCCCTAAACGTATAACTTAAACTCAATTCTCTAAACTTAAACGTATAACCTATAACCTTAACTCAAATCTCTAAACCTTAATCTATAACCCAACCTAAACCTATACTTATAACCTAAAAGGATTCTCAAATCCCAAAACCTATAACCTAAACCCGAATCCAAACCCGAATTACCCGAACCCGAATTCCTAAACCTTAACCTAAACATATAACCTATAAGCTATAACCTAAGCCTATAACTTAAACCTAAACCTAAACCTATAACCTAAACTCAAATCCCTAAACCTAAACCTAAACCTATAACCTTAACTCAAATCCGTAAACCTTAACTTATAACCCAACCTAAACCTATACTTATAACCTAAAACTATTCTCAAATCCCTAAACCTATAACCTAAACCCGAATCCAAACCTGAACCCGAACCCGAACCCGAATTCCTAAACCTTAACCTATAACCTATAACCTATAACCTATAACCTAAGCCTATACCTAAACCTAAAATCTAAAGCTAAACCTAAACCTATAACTTAAACCTAAACTCAAATCCCTAAGCCTTAACCTAAACCTACGACCTAAACCTAAACTTATAACCCTAACTTAAACCTATTCTCAAATTCCAAAACCTATAACCTAAACCTAAACCTTAACCTCTAACCTAAACTCAATTCCCTAAACCTTAACCCATAACCTAACCTAAACCTAAACCTAAACCTAAACCTATAACCTTAACCTAAACCTAAAACCTAAACCTAAACCTAAACCTATTCTAAAATCCCAAAACCTATAACCTAAACCTAAACCTATTCTCAAATCCCAAAACCTATAACCTAAACCTAAACCTACGCTTATAACTTATAACCTAAACCCAAACGTAAACCCGATCTCGAATCCGAACCCGATTTTCTAAACCTAAACCTTAACGTATTCTCAAATTCCTAAACCTAAACCTACACCTAATCCTAATCTCAACTCCCTAACCTAAACCTAAACCTAAACTTAAACTTGAAAACCCAAAACTAAACCCGAACCCGATTTCTTAAACCTATTCTCAAATCTCAAAACCTATAACTTAAACTTAAACTTAAACCTAAACCTTAACCTATAACCTAAAACTCAATTCCCTAAACCTTAACCTATAACCTAACCTAAAACCTAAACTTAAACCTAAACCTAAAACCTAAATATATTCTCAAATCCTTAAACCTAAACCTACACCTAATCTAACTCCTTAACCTAAACCTAAAGTTGAAAACCTGAACCTAAACCCGAATGAACTTTCTGCAATTCTTTATAATTATGAATTATGATTATTTATTGGTTGAATAATTTTTTTTTTATCAGATGAAAGACACGAAAAGAAAATTGTTGCTAATTTTTTTCTTTAATTTTTAATGCAACAAATTTTCTGACGGCTTTTAAGCCATTCATATTTTCCTAAATATTCAAATTTGAGATGGTTCATAACCGTCCTTTTCAAGTTCATCAGATACGACTTATAACAATCCTTAAAAAGGACGGTCCAAAACAGTCCCTTTTAAGGATGGTCTAAGACCGTCCTTTTTAGGTTAATTAGAGACTGCTTATAACCGTCCAGTTTTATGGTTCATTAGAGACTGCCTATAACAGTCTTTTTTACTGACGGTCATGTACCGTCCTTTTTACGGATAGTCCAGGACTGTCCATTTTAAGGACAGTTAACGACCATCCTTTTAAGCTTCATAATAGACCTCTAATGTCTACCTTTATAGACGGTCCATGACCGTTCTTCTTTAGAGACGGTCCATAACCGTCCTTCTTTAAAGACGGTTTATGGTTATCCTTTTAAGTAATACAACGCCCCAAAATTTGATGGCCCTTATGACGGTCCAAGACTATTCTTTATGGTCTTTTGAGACGGTTTTCGACCGTCCTTTTTTCGTTGTTTAGGCTAGTGATATATCCGCCCGACAAACCCACCCAACCCGGTCGAGCCCGCTTGGGTTGGGCTTGGATTGAGAATTTCCAACCCAATGTTGGGTTGGGTTGCGTTGAGTTAGGTATAAGAACCTCGGGTTGGGCTAGGGTTGAGCACCAACCCGACCCAACCCAACCCTTCCGACTTTCAGCCCTGCCGAAGCACAGGTGGCCACAGCGAGAGATTAAGGTTTTAGGTGTAATTTTACATGGTGTTGAACACCATAGTTTTGGATTGCCTGATTCTTTTAGCTACGAGGAGACTATGAACGGATGCAAATGATGCACTGATTGGATTCTATTCACAGATCAGGGTGGGTCCCACATACACATACCATGTTGTAGAAGAAGTTTATTCTACAATCGATTGTAGACTAACCATTGAAAAATATAAAATGATCGTTTTCATTCCAAGCCTACGTTTTTATCCACTGCGCACTGCACGTGGATAGATACATCCACAAACAAATGAACGAATGATCCACACCATCAATTTACCCAAGAGAAATGCTACGTGGTTCGTACATACTTGTCAACTTGTTATATTCGCACAGATCCGGACCATTCACCAGGTTGGCCCACCATAAACATGTGAAAATGGTTTGGTCCGCTTGTCACCATGCAACACGTGTACATTAAATGAAGACTGATGGTCTTTTTCTCACACGTGTCACTAAATCGAAGAACACATCATCTTGGTTTTAACCTGGGAATTTAGACAGTGGGCCCAACCTGATGAATGGTTTGGATTTCACATATGTGACTCCCCATAGCACATGCGCTTCCCAATAGATCCTCAGTCGTTCCTTGTGCAAATAACCATAGAATTTCTATCCACTTAAATTCCATGTGATAGGCCTTCCACCACCGGAGTGGACGGTTAAGATAAGGCCACATGTGTATCTAAGACCGGTCCAAAGCAAGCCGTTGAGATGAATCCATCCCGGAAGTCTTTCTTTTGACTTGCAAAACGACTTCTGAGTCCGCACCTACGCACCTTCAAACGAGGATTCCAGAATCGCCCTTTCCCACCTGTTCTAGGGTGCCCGTGCAATCAGATGCTCTGTGCGGCCCACCACGATGTTTACGTGAAATCCACACCGTTCATTATTTACACAAGCATATGTAGACCCAAAAGAAAGACTGATCATGAAATCAAGTGGGGAAATGTGAGGATGGGAACAGCTAGCGTTGAAATATCGTTGGACCCACCAAACCTTGGCAGCAGGCTGATTTTTTTTTTTTTTAAATTTAATAACCTTCATCCTGGTGGGACTCACCTAGCGAACGGGTTGGATGATGATGCGGCCCACTCCAGTTTTGGATCGGCCTGAGCTGTGCTTGCGTTCTAACATGAGCCAGCTGAAGTGATGGACGGAGCGGATGTCACGCATTCATCACGGTGGGCCCCACAGAGCTTTTTGTTGCCGGGGCTGGCAGCCACCATCGTTGAAAGCTCGCGCCCCTATTCAACGGATCTGGCATGACATGAGGAGTGGGGCCCACAATTAAATCCGTGAGAAGAAGATTGATTCACAACGCCTGTCCATATACATGCATGCAGTTCACAGCTGGCAGATATATTAAAAAAAAACATACGCCATCCAACTAGTGGGCCCCACACGGGAAAGCCATTAAATCGGATTAACTGGATGATCATAACTACCTGCCACTCGATTGTTTGGGACTAGAAAATTTTTCATTCTTGACCGTTAATTTGATGGCCATTTATTTTACAGTTAGAGTCATCGGTTTAGTCTGATTATTGTGCTATACCCGATCCTAGGTGGGACCTAAAATATGGACGGTTCGGATGGAGTCATGGAGGTATACTTGTGCGACTTCAATGGTTGCTGAGTGCAGACCGAATAATACCACTCAGCACGAATCAAATTCCTCCAGAATTCATAAAAAAAGCCATTCGCGGCGGGAAGAACGTGTACACATCAGTTCACACTCTATATCGGGATGGAATATTATCGCGATTCTATCACTAATTTCTCCTCTCGGTCCCACAAAGGCAACGACCAGACGGCGTGGGGTGGGAAATTTCTTCTACGTGAGATCCACACCGTCCGTCAGTTGGCCTACCCAATGTCTGGCCTTGGCCCGAGATTTCACACCGATCCAAAACTCTAGTAGCCCACACCATTGGAAGTTGGGTAAAAGGTTAAAACCCTTAAATGAAGGTGGTGTGGCCCATCTGAGTTGGGTGATGGCCCCATATACAACTAATGGTGTGGGTTCACATCCCAACTCCTCTCTATGGGGTTGCCTCCGTAAGTTTGGGAAGGGTTTAACTTTTGGTTTCAGATAAGGCCGGGCTCTCGATGGACCGTTTGGATCTCGTTCACATCTCTTCAATGGAGTGATCAGTTAGCGGTCAGCACTAGGACTGTCAACAAGCCGGGTTTGGTACAGGTCGAACTAGATCCGACCAGGTTTCCATCGGGTCTCTAGATTGAGATTTTTAGTTGAGATTTGTCATTTCTACTAATCTGATTTGTTGATGTAGGGCGGTTTTGTTGATGTAGGGCGCACCAGGTACACTTTCATTTCCAAGATGGACGAGAGAAATTCGAGTGGGGGCGAAAGTCATGAGACCGTTGGGACTTTAAAACAAATATCAAATCGAAATGAGCTACACAACGTACTATATATAATTTTGAGATTGGACAAGTTACTTTAGCCAATCAACCTGGCAATGCCGGGTTGTCCATACCAAATTTGAAAGATTCAACAAATTAATGGTCGAATTCCTTGTTTATTTTTGTTCTTATTATTTTTAGTAAGTTCTGGTTTGACTATAACTCTTCATACATTAAGTTTAAGAGTTGTATCTAACATGAAAAGTGCTTAGAATAATTAGAAGAATCATGTGGTCAAGTCAAATAGGACACCTACTATAAATAGTAAAGTTATTATTTATAGTAAGTTACAAATTTTAAAAAGTTTTTCGTGCTTCGAGAAGTCTTTGTGATGAGTCCAGATAAGCTTCATGGATTTAAAGTAGTAATCCTTGAGGAAGACGGTGATCGGCCTCATCACGTTCGTCCCTACATCAATTGTAAATCAGTTCACTTAAATGTGTGACATATCGTATAACTCACCCATATTTGGAGCTTATTTGAATCACGGCTTGTTTAACACTAAATTTGGAATACTCCGATTAGAAATCCATTAGATTTGAAATACCTTAAGTTTAAAATCCTCCAATTGTATTTGGCACCTTAGATTTACAAGCACATCTAATTCAAAAATAGCTATTCATAATATATTTACAAGAGTTTAAATTTAATTCCTAAATCAACTTTAATATTCCTAATTAGTGCATATATGTAATATTTGACACAATGATATAATAATTATGTTGAAATATATACTTTGTTGAAAATAGTGAAATTTCAAGTCTTATATAAACCACAAAAAAAGGATCACAACCAAGCAACTAACCAGTGATTTTTAACAATTGATTGACATGGACAATGTTTGTACTACACAAATCATCTAATTAAAGTAATTTTAGTGATGTTGTTCATAATTTAATTGTTTTGGGATATCATCAATGGGCCACATACCTAATAGATAAGAAATCTATTGGCACACACGTTACAGATGCAGCTCATAAAAGAATTTTAAAGGAAATCCTAACTTTCAGCTTGGATTTCAAACTCTCCCTTTAAGGGGATTTGAAATCCTCTATGTTTGAAATCCCCATTACTTTATGGTGCCAAATAGACTGGATATTGAAATCTTCTCAAATCTCCTAACAACTCCCAAGGCTTTATTTATTTTTCAACATTTCAAGTGAAGATAAGACACTACAATTAAGCTAACCTTACTTGCACTTATAATCACTGGCCAAACTGACGTTAATAAATATTGTGTTTGAACCCGCCACATAAGCCATAATGCATTTTTGGTGTAGGCATTGTAGGGTCTGCTGTGATGCGTTGCCCTGTATCATTTCAGTGCTTGAGTCGAAAAATAAGGTAGATACAATGCTTAAGTGAACCACATGATGGTAAATTGCAGGAATTGAATGCTATAATTTGGGGTTTATGACCTATGTACAGGTTAAATGATCTGATCTTAATTTTGCTAGTTTGATACTTTACAAATGTTCAATTAATTTAATTCAAGTTGAACATGACTATGGATAACATTTAAAATCCTTCGCAGGTCGCTTGTGTAACATATGTGTCACTAGACTATGGATCTTTTAGACATGTGGCCCACTAATGATATCCTAAAAAAATTAAATTATCAATTGCATCACTATAATTTCTTTAATACGATGATCAGTGTTGTCCAAACATTGTCCATGTAAATCAATAGTTAAAAATCGTTGGTTACGTGATCTTGTGCTTGTGGCTCATATGAGACTTGGAAATTCATCATTTTTCGGCAAAGTATATGATGAGTTTTTTTTTGACCCGTCGTCCTTTCGCAACTGGGATGCGCAAGTCCTTTCGCAACTAGGATGCGGAAAGGAGTTTTCTAAAACTATAAAAAGGGGTCCCTAGGATTTTTCTAGGGTATGTTGTGTGAAGAAAAAGCACAAGAGGGTTTACTAAATGGTTTAGGGATATCAAAGGTGAGAGAGTGAGAGAAAAGAGAGAGAAGAAGCTAGTGAAAGGGAGCTGTCGTCTCAGCGCATGTACGTCCTCGTGATTGGTGAGATCTCTATTTTTCCTTTATTCTCTTATTGTTTATCCACTCTTGCGTGAGTGAAAAAGGTTGTATCTTTCTACTTCATAGTGGATTGTTGATCTGGACGAGGTCCCGTGGTTTTTACCTCTTTAAGGGTTTTTCACGTAAAAATCTCTTGTGTGGTGTGTGATTGTGCTTTGATTGATTTTCATTGCATTGTTATTCCATAATTCTGGTTTGTTCTGGAGGGCTAGATCCTAAGGTTTTGTGCAAGGCCCCCAACAAAGTGGTATCAGAGCGCTAAGTTCATTGAACGGGTAGGATCGGTTTGGAATTATGAAAGGTGGCTCAAGGATGATCAGCCTCAATGGTTCTAACTGGACCATATGGAAGGCTAAGATGGAGGACTTGCTTTATTACAAAGACCTATATTCTCTAATTTTAGGCATATTAGCAAAATCTAAGGATATGTCTGATGAAGATTGGAAGAAGTTGGACCGGAAGGCGGTGAGGTTTATTAGATAATGGCTGAATGATTCTGTGTTCCATCATGTGTCTACGGAAACCTTAGCCGCTAGCTTATGACTGAAATTATAAGGGTTGTATGAGAGGAAGACAGCCGGTAATAAATTTTTTTTTATAAGGCAACTTTTGAATCCAAGTTCAAAGATGGTGGTTCTGTGGCCAAGCACATGAATGAGGTCAGCAATATAGTGAACTAACTCTCTTCTATGAAGATGGTCCTGGATGATGAATTGCAGGCATTACTATTGCTTAGTTCGTTGCTTGACAGTTGGGAGACATTGGTGGTGTCTCTAAGTAACTCCGCGTCAGACGGAAAGATATCCATGGAACAAGTTACTAGCTGTCTCTTCAATGAGGAGACAAGGAGGAAGTCTCAGGGGTCTACTCAGCAAGAGGCCCTTGTGACACAGGAACGGGGGAGAGGAAAGAACAGGAAGGGCGGGAAGGCCCGAGATAAATTAAGAGGCAAGTTGAGTAACAAAAAAGATGTTGAATGCTAGAATTGTGGCAAGAAGGGCCACTATAAGCATGAATGTTGTAAGGCTAAAAATGACAAGAAAGGAAAAGGAAAGGAGAAGGAAGATGAATCTGATTCCACTACGGTCGCTTCAGATAGCGATGTTGTTATTATTCTTTCCACAGATCACGATGTATGTCTCATGGCTATGAGTGAGGATACCGACTAGGTGATTGACTCAAGAGCTTCTTTTCATGCGACTCCACGCAGAAATTTCTGCACAAGCTATAAGTCAGGTGACTATGGGTCCGTGAAGATGGGAAATTCTGGTGTATCAAAGATCGTGGGAGTTTGTGATATTTATGTGAAGACTGATGTGGGCTGCACATTGGTCCTCAGGGATGTAAGGCATATCCCAGACCTTCACCTCAACTTGATATTGACGGGAAGGTTGGATGATGATGGCTATGAAAATCGGTTTGCTGGTGGGTGTTGGAAGCTCATCAAGGGTTCGTTGATCGCAGCCAACGAAAAAAAGTATTGCACCCTGTACAAGGCAAGTATTTGTGTATACAAGGATGGGTTGAACGCAGCAGAAGATTCAGCTATTGACATGTGGCACAGGCGTCTAGGCCACATAAATGAAAAAGGGCTTCAGCTACTAGCGAGGAAGCGGCTCCTTCCATACGTGACAGGTACGCCTCTCAAAACCTGTCTTGATTGTTTATCAGGAAAACAACATAGAGTTTTATTTGTTAAATTTTCTTCTCATGTTAATAAAGTGCATGCATTAGATTTGGTTTATTCTGATGTTTGTGGTCCTATGAGGATAAAAACCTTAGGTGGGGCATTGTATTTTGTTACTTTTATAGATGATGCATCTAGGAGAGTTTGAGTTTATGCTTTGAAATCCAAGGACGAGGTCTTTGGTGTGTTTAAGTTGTTTCATGCTATGGTCGAGAGAGAGATAGGTAAATTATTGAAGTGCATCCGCACTGACAATGGTGGTGAATATATTGGCAACTTTCATGAGTACTGCAAGTCCCTGGGTATACGGCATGAACAGACGGTTCCCAAGACCCCCCATCATAATGGTGTAGCTGAGCGAATGAATCGCACCATTGTTGAGAGAATCAGATGCATGTTATCCCATGCGAAGTTGCTCAAGACTTTCTGGGGAGAAGCAATGTACACGACAGTGTATCTGATAAACAGGTCTCCATCAGCCCCGTTGAATGGAGAAGTGTCACGCCCCAAACTCGGAAACCGGGCTCACAAAATTTTCGATCGCCGAATCCGGCGCCGACAGCCTCCGTAGAACCCCATTCTCGGTTCCTAGCTCCCATTCGCCAGGTTCCGATTCTGGGATGCTACGAGGAGGATTTTATATGTCAGTCTGATTCGTAATAAGCATAACCAAAAGCATAACCCACAAACAACAACCAAGAAATCCATTACATTTCCACTATGATCAAAAACTTTACAAGTACAATGGGCATAAAGGGAAATACAAGGGTAAATAACAGAAAACTCCAAAATGACCAGCAACGCGCTCCTGCCTCAACGCTGCTGCGATCCAACGTCACCTGCACGCAACGGTCGTGCATAAGCTTACAGAAAGCTTAGAGGGTGGTGAAAGTGTGTGCACAAAGTAGTAATATGAATGCAATGTCTGAGTGATGCGGAATATGCAAATGGAAACATAATATCATGAGCCGTACCAAGGCTTATGCGATGCAAGACATGAATGGTATCGGCCATCCCAAGGCCATGCAAAGTATAATGCAACTCAAGCATACAAATACTCATCAATGTCCACACATTAATACAGCTCAAAGTATGGAATATCACCGGGGTCTAGTACACTTTAAACCAGATTGCCGCCACATCGCGCACAATAAGGTAAGTGGAAGAGACCTCACTATCCGCCTGCCAATATCGGGCGCGACTCGTCGATAGCGGACCCATTCCTCGAGCTGGTCAAACTCAGCCTAGTATTGCCCCCTACTCTCGGGCGGGTAAGGCTGCACCCCCTTCCAACCGACCACGACACAGTGGAGAGCGTAACCGTCTGGTATTCGGCACTCAACGCTCATCTACCCACTCCGTCTAGACGTTGGAGCAACCTCTTGGTACCATAAGGGTTTAGGGACTTTCACCCAGGGATATCTATAGTACCCCATGTAGAACAAGATTTCCGGTATCCAATCCTGCCAACCACGATGCGTCTGTGGAGGCTACGGCCCTGATGTCACTAGGGCGTACAATAACCATGTCACACAAATGCGGAATGCATGAATCACGCTATCCAGTCATGCAACCAATCCTGCGCATACCGTACGCTCATGTAGGGCAGCACCGCCTAACCGGGAGCCCATAAACAACCTGCCCGAAGGTAAATGCTATGATCAGACAATTCTCACGTCAAGCATACATATGATGCGTATGATCATGAGTCATGAACTGTACTAAACATGTTATAACAAATGAACTATTTACAATCCAGATGGACCTGGACGGCCTAAATACGATAAGTACGGCCCAGTAATGGATCCTAAGGAGAGTCGTAATGTGGACATCCAACCAACATTTCCCTCGCAATGTGGACGTCAAACCAACATTGTTTTCCAGGTACGATCTTCTTAAAACACCGTTACATAATCGGTAATGGGTTTATACATTGCAATGGACCTCATGTTCCTCCCATTGGGCCTTGCATATATATTAAATGGGCCATAGCTTGTGGGCCTTTTATTCGTCAGATGGGCCACATAAATGGGCCACACCAATGGGTCTTATGTGCATTGCAATGGGTCAAAACCCGTGGGCCTTGGATGACATCAAATGAGCTTAGTCTCCTGAGTTTAATGTATGACCAATGGGCCACACCAATTGAGTCCCACATGTGGGTCAAGTGGGCCTCAACCCATAGGCCTAACATGAACAAATGGGCCTAAACCCCTAGGCCTTACATATATCAAATAGGCCTAGCCCATGAGTCTCAAACAAGTCCAATGGGCCTAATCCCATGGGCCCTTTTTATAATCAAATGGGTTTAGTCCCATGGGCCTTACAATATATCAAATGGCCTAGTCTCATGGCCTTAGAACATATCAGTTGGGCTTACCTCTATGGGCTTTTAAAATACAATAAATGGGTCCTAATTTTCCATCAAAACTAGGCCCAACATGATGTTCATTTACAATACAAACCGTTCATAGGGCCCACAATAGCATTTATTTGTAACCTAACCTTTTCATAAGGTCAGTGGACCATGGGCCCACAGCTATGATTATTTCCATCCAAACTGTTCAGCCAGGGGAGAGGGGGGTGGCGTGAGTAACACACGTGCAAGAGGGCTCCACCGTCGCTGGACGGTGGGTGTAAAACACAATTATCAGGGTCCACCGTCTACCTGGACGGTGGATATAAGACACATACATCACTGTGGGCTCCAAGTGGGGCCCGCTATAATGGATATTTTTTTCATCCCAACCGTCCAAAGGGTCACCAGGACCTGGGTGAAGGAAAACCATAAATTTTATCTTGATCAAAAATTTCGGTGGCCCAGTAGAAGGGTTTTAATGGTGGATGTTCAATTCTACTATTTTTCATGGCGTGGGCCACCCGAGCGTCGGATCATCCTCATTTTTAGAGGGGACCCACTCCAGGTGGTGGCCCACCCTAGGAACGGCGTGGATATAATATATACATCATGGTGGGGCCCACGGCAGCAGCCGTGGGTGGCCATTCGTTGCCCGCCCGCCCGACGTGCAGCGCCTGCTGCACGTCTGCTGCACGTCAGAGAGGCAGGTGCCTCTGATGAAATTTCCAATTTAATGGAAAACTTCATTTCTGGGGTTTTTCATGTCTGGGGCCCACATCGATCAGATCCACCCCGCCCATTAGTTTCTACGGGCTATAACGGGTCTAATGAGTCCAATGTTGCATATTCTTGACCTGAAGAAAATTTCAAAATGTTATATAAACGGTGAAGACTACCGTTTCAAAAAGTATGGCCCACCTGACCATCGGATTAACCTCATCATTTGGCTCAACGACTAAAATGACCTTAAGAACGGAATAGGCGGCACAGATTGAATACATTCATCAGGGGAGGGCCTATGCAGGGGGCTCACCCTAAAAGTCTCCTTTTTTTTTTTTTTTTTTTTTTTTGGCTGAAACGTCCAGCGTCTCTGACGCTGGACGGTTTTCTCTTCTCCTTTTTTTTTTTGTAGTGGGCCTTGATGAAGTGGGCCACTATTGATGGGTGACACGAGTACAATGTCTAAGGTGGGCCCTCACTTGAATAGAATTTGAATAAAATACATATTAAGGTGGGATCCATTCAAGTGGGCCACACTCCTCTAGCATAAAAATAAAATAAAATATAATGAAATAAAAGCAATAAAAGAGAGAGAGATGCATGGAGAGTGGGACACGGCTTGTGATGGAGGGTCCCCGTCATTATGGGCCCTCCCTTGCAATGAAACATACAATAAATGGATCTCTTGCACATGGGACCATTAGAAATGTAAATCAACGGTGGAGATCCATTCTCCACCGATATGGACGGTCTAGATGACCTTTCTAAGTGAAAATAAACATCATGATGGGGTCCATGGAGATTGGCCCCATCATGGAACGATCGTGAAGATCCAAGTGGTCCATCGACCACATAGTAGGGTCCCAAGTGAGATCCACACCATTGATCGGTGGGCCTCACTTGGTCCACCATAAAAATAAGGAAAACTATCCTATAGATGCACCCACCGTCCGATCTTCTCGCTCCTAGGGGTTCCTTGGCACCTTGTCTTCAACTTCAATGGCTAAGATGAAGAATGGAGGGTTGAGATGGGAGATTTTGGGGTAGGAAGGTGGGCCACTTGGAGCTTAGAAAGGTTGAGAGATTCCCATACGTGGGAGCCCTTGCAATTTCTTGTGGCTTGGAAGTTTTGGAATGAGAAAGAGAGTAAGAGAGAGAGTGATGTAAAGGGGGAGAGAGAGAGTGATGGATGGATGGGTGAGTGATGGTTGTGTAAGAAAAGTATGGGTTAGGAAGACTTTTGTGGCTTTTGTGTAAGAGAGGTATGGGATGTGGAGACTTTTGTGGTTGCTTGGGAAAAGGGATGGAGGTGATGTGTACTTGACATGTGATGGGTTGATGGGTGATTGATTGATGGGATTGATGTGATTGATGTGACACATTGTTGAGATTCCCTTGGTTTTCGCAACGCGCGGCGTTTTCTCGCACCGAACGTTGGCTCATATCTCTTGATCAGGGTATCGCCTTGGCGCGTGAGTCGCGGTATCGGAACCGCGGCGACGGTGCGGTCGCTATGGTATAGGTCTCGAGTTGAGTCGACTCGGGTTGTCGGTACATGAATCCAGGTCGCGCGTCGATATTGTTTAAGGGTCGAAAGTTGTCGAAATTCGACCGGTACGACCGCGGGAGTGTACGGAAAGGTACGGACCAGGATACGGGTCTTACAGCTCTCCCCTCCTTATAAAAATTTCGTCCTCGAAATTTACACAAGCGTCGCAACTAAGCATAACTCGCGAGGAATGAGAAACATAACGTCATCATATTGATCATCAACCCTCAAAGAGATGAGGATATCGCTCTCGAATCTCAGCCTCACGCTCCCAAGAAGCCTCCTCTACAGAATGGTGACCCCACTGCACCTTCACCAACGGAATGACCTTGGTTCTGAGGACCTGCTCCTTCCGATCAAGGATAAGGACTGGCTGCTCAATGTAAGAAGCGTCCTCACGAACCTCCAACGGCTGCCAATCAATAACGGGAGCTATGTCTGACCCACACTTCCTCAACATGGAGACGTGAAACACGTTGTGGACGCCAGACAACTGAGATGGCAAGGCAAGCCGATAGGCCACGGCGCCAACGCGCCCAGTGATCTCGAAAGGTCCTATAAATCTCGGGGCAAGCTTGCCCTTCGCTCCAAATCGAACTACTCCCTTCATGGGCGAGACCTTGAGATACACATGGTCCCCTACATCAAACTCCAGGGGACGACGCCGACGATCAGCAGAACTCTTCTGTCGGCTCTGAGCTGTGCGCATCCTCTGCCTGATGATGTCGATAGCGTCTGAAGTCTCCTGCACAAGCTCGGGACCTAGGAGACGGTGCTCCCCAACCTCGGTCCAACAACTCGGTGATCTACATGGTCTGCCATATAGTGCCTCAAAAGGAGCCATGCCGATGGTCGCCTGATAGCTGTTATTGTACGCAAACTCAGCCAATCGCAGATGCTCATCCCAGCTACCCCCGAAGTCAATCGCGCAGGCCCGAAGCATGTCCTCAAGTATCTGATTGACCCTCTCAGTCTGGCCATCGGTCTGCGGATGGTACGCGGTGCTGAGCTGCAAATCAGTCCCCATCGCACGCTGGAAGCTCCCCCAAAACTGAGACGTGAACCTCGAGTCTCGGTCAGAAACGATCGAGACTGGAACGCCATGCAGTCTCACAATCTCCTCGATAAACAGTCTCGCAAGCCGGTCCATAGACCAAGTCGCACGCATCGTAAGGAAATGTGCCGACTTCGTCAGACGATCCACAACAACCCAAATGGAGTCATGACCGCGCTGAGTCCTCGGCAAACCCATAATGAAATCAGTCGACACGTGCTCCCACTTCCACATCGGGACGCTCAACGGCTGCAAAAGACCAGGAGGTCTCTGATGATCGGCCTTGACACGCTGGCACGTGTCACACTCGGCCACAAAACTGGCGATCTGGCGCTTCATCCCCGCCCAAAAATACTGTCGCCTCATGTCACGGTACATCTTCGTCGAGCCCGGGTGGATAGAAAATCGCGATCGATGTGCCTCGGTCATAAGATCTCTGCGTAACTCTGGAATATCCGGGACACATAATCGGCCTCTGAAGCGAAGTCCATCGTCTGTACCGATCTGCCAATCAACCTGACCCTCAGATGCTGCCTCAGCCATATAACCCTGCAACGACTCATCAGCCTGATGAGCCTCGATCACCCTAGCAACAAGAGAGGGTTGAATCGACAAGCTCGATAACTGTACTATGGAAGACTGCAGGCCGAACTCAAAGTCATACGCAGCAATATTCTCAAGCATCCGCCACTCCTGAATCATCATATGCGCCACTAGGCCTCGTGGCTGACGGCTGAGGGCATCTGCCACCACGTTCGCCTTGCCCGGGTGGTACTGAAGGTCGAAATCATAGTCCTTCAGGAGCTCCATCCAGCGTCTCTGTCTCATATTCAACTCAGACTGCGAGAAGAGGTACTTCAAGCTCTTGTGATCAGAGAAGAGCTCGAACCTAATCCCGTAAAGGTAGTGCCTCCACACCTTCAGTGCGAAGACAACTGCAGCCAGCTCCAGATCATGTGTAGGGTAGTTCAGCTCATGAACCTTGAGCTGACGAGACGCGAAGGCCACTGGTCTCCCGTGCTGCATCAGGACAGCACCCAAACCAATGTGCGAGGCATCGGTGAATACAATAAATCCGTCACTCCCAGAGGGAAGAGTGAGGACAGGAGCGGACGTCAGACGGTCCTTTAACTCCATAAATGCTCGCTCGCAGGCGTCACTCCAAATAAACTCTGCGCCCTTCCGAGTCAACCTGGTCAGCGGGGCTGCAATACGAGAGAAGCCCTCAATGAAACGTCGGTAATAGCCCGCCAAGCCAAGAAAACTACGGATCTCTGTCGCAGTCGTGGGCTGGCCCCACTGACGTACTGCCTCGACCTTCGAGGGATCCACTGCGACGCCCTCCCTCGTCACCACTTGACCGAGGAACTTCACCTCCTCCTGCCAGAACTCGCACTTCTCCAGCTTCGCATACAGCTGGTGTGCGCGGAGGGTCTGTAGAGTAATCTCTAAGTGCTGCTCATGCTCCTCACGGGTCCTCGAGTAGATCAGAATGTCGTCGATGAAGACTACGACAAACTGATCCAGATATGGGCGAAAAACCTCGTTCATCAGCTGCATGAAGACCGCTGGTGCATTGGTCAGTCCGAAGGACATGACCTGAAACTCAAAATGACCGTAACGCGTCCTGAATGCCGTCTTCGGAACGTCCTCATCTCAGACCCGAATCTGATGATAACCGGAACGCAGGTCAATCTTCGAAAAGAACTGTGCACCCTGCAGCTGGTCGAACAAATCATCAATCCTAGGGAGCAGGTACTTGTTCTTGATCGTGACTTTGTTGAGCTCGCGATAGTCAACGCAGAGCCTCAACGAACCATCCTTCTTCTTCACGAAGAGTACCGGTGCTCCCCACGGAGAACTGCTCGGACGGATAAAGCCCAGCTCACGCAACTCGTCCAACTGCTTCTGCAGTTCCCGCAACTCCAACGGTGCCATACGATACGGGGCCTTCGAAATAGGCGCGGTATCGGGCACGAGATCGATCTGAAACTCGGTGAGTCGACGAGGCGGTAATCCCGGAATCTCCTGGAACACATCGGGAAAATCGCAAACTATCAGTAAATGGTCAATGCAAACGGCTACAGGCTCCTCTATGGCGCAAGACATCAAGCAAGACAACCGCTCTCCTCTGGCCTCTGCAATGAACTGGAACTGTGGCACGCCGGGTATACAAAACGTGACAGTCCTCGCGGCGCAGTCCAAAATGGCATAGTACTTGGCGAGCCAATCCATGCCCAAGATAACGTCGAACTCGGACATCGGCAAAACAAACAAATCAGCAGGCAGGAAGGTATCCCCGACTAGAACGGGACAAGACGAACAGAATCGTCCCAACGCTGCAGTCCTCCCCAAGGGAGTCGACACTGATAGGCTCACATCAGCAGACTCCAACGGTAAGCCAGCCGATCGACAAAAGCTCTCGGCCACAAAAGAATGTGATGCACCAGAATCAAACAATACACGTGCAATGCATGTAGAAACTGGCAGTATACCCTCAACGACTCCTCCAGATGACTGCGGATCCTGCTGAGCCGCATAAAACCTAGCCTGAGCTGGCTGGGGAGGTGCCTGTCCCCTCTGAACGTGCTGCTGCTGCTGCTGAGGTCGCTGAGGCGGTCGAAACTGCTGCCTCTGCTGCTGCGGCCTCTGAGGCTGGTGCTGATGCTGATGCTGCTGCTGAGGTGGCCTCGGTGGTAGAGGCTGCTGTCGCTGCTGCTGTGGGGGTCTCTGCTGCTGCGGTGGAGGTCTCTGCTGCTGTGGACCTCTCTGCTGCTGCTGGGAACTGGGACACTCCCATGAACGGTGTCCCGTCGCACCGCACCTGAAGCAAGTGCCGGTGAACTGTCTCTGAGGTGGTGGTGGAGGTGCTGATGGTGTACGGAAAGCCGGGCGACCAGTGCGCCTCTGCTGCTGTGGTCGACCCTGCTGGGAATGACTAGAAGAAGCCTGCCTCTTCCGGTCTCCCCTCTGACCACGATCAGACTGAGAACCGGCCCACTCAGTCTCGTATATCTGAGCCTTCCGCACTACTGCCTGGAAGGTAGGAAGCTCATGCCCAATAACGCGACCTCGAAGGCCGTAACGTAAGCCGTGCTCGAAACGGCGGGCCTTCCGCCCCTCATCATCAACCATGTACGGCGCAAATCTCGATAGTGCCATGAAACGGGCCGCGTACTGTGCCACGGTCATATCTCCCTGCACCAGAGTCTCGAACTCTAAGGCTCGCTGACGACGGATGTGGTCAGGGAAGTACTGCTCCTCGAATCGGTCTACAAAGTCCTCCCATGTCCAGACATAATCAGGTCCAGCGACACGGGCGACAGAGGTCCACCAATGCTCGGCCTCACCGTGGAAGAGAAATACTGCTAACCGGACGCGCTGCTCGGTCGTGCATAACATGGTATCGAATATCTTCTCCACATCGGAGCGCCATCTCTCGGCTGTAGTCGGATCTGGCTCGCCCTGGAAACGAGAGGGATCATGCCGTCGGAACTCACGAAGTACGGCGCTCGCGCGCTTCTGCTCCGCCTGAGCTGGTGAAATAGCTGGGCGTCTACCCTGTCCCTGTAGTGCAGCTGTCACAGCCTGTAACATCTGCTGTAACTGAGAGGCACTCACAGTCACAGTCGGCTCCTCATCAGTCTCCGGTGGAGGAATGTCATCCTCATGGGAAGAAGCAGGAATCTCTGAGGGTGGAATGAGAGACGCAGGTGGTAGAGCTGGAGTCTCCGATGGTGAGGTAGAATCCTCAGGTGGTGGTGCGGGAGTCGATCGAGTAACAGGCGCCATACCCTACAGGAAAGAGCGAAAGCGCCTATCAACTTCAAAACTCTCGAATGTACGCACGTTAACGGTCTGATTCGGAAGGTCGTGAAGCTATCCGAACTTCAGAACTTAGTCATTCTTCACTCATAGCAAACATGTAATGTTGTTCTCGGTTATTCCCAAGTTATGCTCTGATACCAACTTCTGTCACGCCCCAAACTCAGAAACCGGGCTCACAAAATTCCCGATCGCCGAATCCGGCGCCGACAGCCTCCGTAGAACCCCATTCTCGGCTCCTAGCTCCCATTCGCCAGGTTCCGATTCTGGGATGCTACGAGGAGGATTTTATATGTCAGTCTGATTCGTAATAAGCATAACCAAAGGCATAACCCACAAACAACAACCAAGAAATCCATTACATTTCCACTATGATCAAAAACTTTACAAGTACAATGGGCATAAAGGGAAATACAAGGGTAAATAACAGAAAACTCCAAAATGACCAGCAACGCGCTCCTGCCTCAACGCTGCTGCGATCCAACGTCACCTGCACGCAACGGTCGTGCATAAGCTTACAGAAAGCTTAGAGGGTGGTGAAAGTGTGTGCACAAAGTAGTAATATGAATGCAATGTCTGAGTGATGCGGAATATGCAAATGGAAACATAATATCATGAGCCGTACCAAGGCTTATGCGATGCAAGACATGAATGGTATCGGCCATCCCAAGGCCATGCAAAGTATAATGCAACTCAAGCATACAAATACTCATCAATGTCCACACATTAATACAGCTCAAAGTATGGAATATCACCGGGGTCTAGTACACTTTAAACCAGATTGCCGCCACATCGCGCACAATAAGGTAAGTGGAAGAGACCTCACTATCCGCCTGCCAATATCGGGCGCGACTCGTCGATAGCGGACCCATTCCTCGAGCTGGTCAAACTCAGCCTAGTATTGCCCCCTACTCTCGGGCGGGTAAGGCTGCACCCCCTTCCAACCGACCACGACACAGTGGAGAGCGTAACCGTCTGGTATTCGGCACTCAACGCTCATCTACCCACTCCGTCTAGACGTTGGAGCAACCTCTTGGTACCATAAGGGTTTAGGGACTTTCACCCAGGGATATCTATAGTACCCCATGTAGAACAAGATTTTCGGTATCCAATCCTGCCAACCATGATGCGTCTGTGGAGGCTACGGCCCTGATGTCACTAGGGCGTACAATAACCATGTCACACAAATGCGGAATGCATGAATCACGCTATCCAGTCATGCAACCAATCCTGTGCATACCGTGCGCTCATGTAGGGCAGCACCGCCTAACCGGGAGCCCATAAACAACCTGCCCGAAGGTAAATGCTATGATCAGACAATTCTCACGTCAAGCATACATATGATGCGTATGATCATGAGTCATGAACTGTACTAAACATGTTATAACAAATGAACTATTTACAATCCAGATGGACCTGGACGGCCTAAATACGATAAGTACGGCCCAGTAATGGATCCTAAGGAGAGTCGTAATGTGGACATCCAACCAACATTTCCCTCGCAATGTGGACGTCAAACCAACATTGTTTCCCAGGTACGATCTTCTTAAAACACCGTTACATAATCGGTAATGGGTTTATACATTGCAATGGACCTCATGTTCCTCCCATTGGGCCTTGCATATATATTAAATGGGCCATAGCTTGTGGGCCTTTTATTCGTCAGATGGGCCACATAAATGGGCCACACCAATGGGTCTTATGTGCATTGCAATGGGTCAAAACCCGTGGGCCTTGGATGACATCAAATGAGCTTAGTCTCCTGAGTTTAATGTATGACCAATGGGCCACACCAATTGAGTCCCACATGTGGGTCAAGTGGGCCTCAACCCATAGGCCTAACATGAACAAATGGGCCTAAACCCCTAGGCCTTACATATATCAAATAGGCCTAGCCCATGAGTCTCAAACAAGTCCAATGGGCCTAATCCCATGGGCCCTTTTTATAATCAAATGGGTTTAGTCCCATGGGCCTTACAATATATCAAATGGCCTAGTCTCATGGCCTTAGAACATATCAGTTGGGCTTACCTCTATGGGCTTTTAAAATACAATAAATGGGTCCTAATTTTCCATCAAAACTAGGCCCAACATGATGTTCATTTACAATACAAACCGTTCATAGGGCCCACAATAGCATTTATTTGTAACCTAACCTTTTCATAAGGTCAGTGGACCATGGGCCCACAGCTATGATTATTTCCATCCAAACTGTTCAGCCAGGGGAGAGGGGGGTGGCGTGAGTAACACACGTGCAAGAGGGCTCCACCGTCGCTGGACGGTGGGTGTAAAACACAATTATCAGGGTCCACCGTCTACCTGGACGGTGGATATAAGACACATACATCACTGTGGGCTCCAAGTGGGGCCCGCTATAATGGATATTTTTTTCATCCCAACCGTCCAAAGGGTCACCAGGACCTGGGTGAAGGAAAACCATAAATTTTATCTTGATCAAAAATTTCGGTGGCCCAGTAGAAGGGTTTTAATGGTGGATGTTCAATTCTACTATTTTTCATGGCGTGGGCCACCCGAGCGTCGGATCATCCTCATTTTTAGAGGGGACCCACTCCAGGTGGTGGCCCACCCTAGGAACGGCGTGGATATAATATATACATCATGGTGGGGCCCACGGCAGCAGCCGTGGGTGGCCATTCGTTGCCCGCCCGCCCGACGTGCAGCGCCTGCTGCACGTCTGCTGCACGTCAGAGAGGCAGGTGCCTCTGATGAAATTTCCAATTTAATGGAAAACTTCATTTCTGGGGTTTTTCATGTCTGGGGCCCACATCGATCAGATCCACCCCGCCCATTAGTTTCTACGGGCTATAACGGGTCTAATGAGTCCAATGTTGCATATTCTTGACCTGAAGAAAATTTCAAAATGTTATATAAACGGTGAAGACTACCGTTTCAAAAAGTATGGCCCACCTGACCATCGGATTAACCTCATCATTTGGCTCAACGACTAAAATGACCTTAAGAACGGAATAGGCGGCACAGATTGAATACATTCATCAGGGGAGGGCCTATGCAGGGGGCTCACCCTAAAAGTCTCCTTTTTTTTTTTTTTTTTTTTTTTTTGGCTGAAACGTCCAGCGTCTCTGACGCTGGACGGTTTTCTCTTCTCCTTTTTTTTTTGTAGTGGGCCTTGATGAAGTGGGCCACTATTGATGGGTGACACGAGTACAATGTCTAAGGTGGGCCCTCACTTGAATAGAATTTGAATAAAATACATATTAAGGTGGGATCCATTCAAGTGGACCACACTCCTCTAGCATAAAAATAAAATAAAATATAATGAAATAAAAGCAATAAAAGAGAGAGAGATGCATGGAGAGTGGGACACGGCTTGTGATGGAGGGTCCCCGTCATTATGGGCCCTCCCTTGCAATGAAACATACAATAAATGGATCTCTTGCACATGGGACCATTAGAAATGTAAATCAACGGTGGAGATCCATTCTCCACCGATATGGACGGTCTAGATGACCTTTCTAAGTGAAAATAAACATCATGATGGGGTCCATGGAGATTGGCCCCATCATGGAACGATCGTGAAGATCCAAGTGGTCCATCGACCACATAGTAGGGTCCCAAGTGAGATCCACACCATTGATTGGTGGGCCTCACTTGGTCCACCATAAAAATAAGGAAAACTATCCTATAGATGCACCCACCGTCCGATCTTTTCGCTCCTAGGGGTTCCTTGGCACCTTGTCTTCAACTTCAATGGCTAAGATGAAGAATGGAGGGTTGAGATGGGAGATTTTGGGGTAGGAAGGTGGGCCACTTGGAGCTTAGAAAGGTTGAGAGATTCCCATACGTGGGAGCCCTTGCAATTTCTTGTGGCTTGGAAGTTTTGGAATGAGAAAGAGAGTAAGAGAGAGAGTGATGTAAAGGGGGAGGAGAGAGTGATGGATGGATGGGTGAGTGATGGTTGTGTAAGAAAAGTATGGGTTAGGAAGACTTTTGTGGCTTTTGTGTAAGAGAGGTATGGGATGTGGAGACTTTTGTGGTTGCTTGGGAAAAGGGATGGAGGTGATGTGTACTTGACATGTGATGGGTTGATGGGTGATTGATTGATGGGATTGATGTGATTGATGTGACACATTGTTGAGATTCCCTTGGTTTTCGCAATGCGCGGCGTTTTCTCGCACCGAACGTTGGCTCATATCTCTTGATCAGGGTATCGCCTTGGCGCGTGAGTCGCGGTATCGGAACCGCGGCGACGGTGCAGTCGCTATGGTATAGGTCTCGAGTTGAGTCGACTCGGGTTGTCGGTACATGAATCCAGGTCGCGCGTCGATATTGTTTAAGGGTCGAAAGTTGCCGAAATTCGACCGGTACGACCGCGGGAGTGTACGAAAAGGTACGGACCAGGATACGGGTCTTACAAGAAGTGCCTGAGAAGGTGTGGACTGGACAGGATGCATCGTACAGCCATCTCAGGGTGTTTGGATGCAGGGCATCCGTTCACGTACCAAGGGATGAGAGGTCCAAGCTCGATATGAAGATCAGACAGTGTGTGTTCTTAGGGTACGGTGATGAAAAATTCGGTTACAGATTATGGGATCCAACCGAGAGGAAGCTCGTCAGGAGCAGAGATGTGATTTTCTTTGAAGATCAGTGTATAGAAGACATCGGTAAGCCAGAGAAGAACCAGCCTAGTTCAGGTGAGCTAGAGGACATGAATCCAGTTATTCCTCCCATGGTTCCTGATGATGGGGGAGTACAACAAGGTGCAAAGGACGAGGGAGTTCCTTCAGAAGATGGACCAGGGGAGCAGCCCCCACTTGATCCACCTGTTGAGCCACAGGTGAGGAGGTCATCTAGGGACAGGCAGCCGTCCAAGAGGTACTCGTCGCATGAGTACATTATATTAACCGATGAGGGAAAGCCAAAAGATTATTTTAAGGCCCTAGCCAACGAGCATAATGGGGAGTGGTTGAAAGCTATGCAAGAGGAGATGAAATCCTTGTATCCACACCTATGACATGATGAAATTGCCTAAGGGAAAGAAAGCTTTGAGCAACAAGTGGGTGTTCAGAAAGAAAGTTGAGCAGAAGAATTCACAGACGAGGTTCAAGGCCAGACTTGTGGTAAAAGGGTTCGGTCAGAGAAAAGGTGTTGACTTCGAGGAGATATTCTCACCAGTGGTGAAGATGACATCCATATAAGTGTTGCTTGGGTTAGCGGCTAGCATGGATTTGGAGATAGAATAGTTAGACATTAAAACTACCTTCCTCCATGGTGACCTGGAAGAAGAGATATACATGCATCAACCAGAGAGGTTCGAAGTCAAGGGCAAGGAGCATATGGTGCATAAGCTGAGGAAGAGCTTGTATGGGCTAAAACAAGCTCCCCGGCAATGGTACAAGAAGTTTGATTCGTTCATGTTACATCATGGGTATGACAGAACGGAGTTGGACTACTGTGTGTTCACGCGCAAGTTCTCAGATGGTGATTTCATAATTCTGCTGTTATACGTTGATGACATGCTTATTATGGGAAAAGACATCAAGAAGATCGACAGGCTGAAACAGGAGTTGGGTAAGATTTTTACGATGAAAGACTTAGGCCCGGCTAAACAGATCATAGGAATGGAGATAACCCGTGACAGAAGTAGAAGGAAGCTTTGGCTGTCATAAGAGCGGTATATTGAGAAAGTCCTAGAGTGGTTCAATATGAATGCAGCGAAGCCGGTCAGTACTCCACTGGATGGTCACTTCAGATTGAGCGACAAGCAGTGTCCAAAGACGAAGGCAGAGGTGGAAGAGATGCAAAAGATACCCTACGCGTCAGCTGTAGGAAGTTTGATGTATGCTATGGTGTGTACACGCCCAGACATAGCATATGCGGTTGGTGTTGTCAGCCGGTATCTTGCCAATCCTGGCAAAGAGCATTAGGCAGCGGTAAATGAATACTGCGGTATCTAAGAGGCTCATCTAGGTTGAGCCTATGTTATGGTAACAGTAAACTAGTGTTAGAGGGCTACACAGATGCATATATGACAGGTGACATAGACTCCAGGAAGTCTACATCGGGGTTCATGTTCACCTTTACAGGGAGAGCAGTTTCTTAGCAGAGCAAGCTACGGAAGGTCGTAGCATTATCGACTACAGAGGTCGAGTACATTGCAGTCACAGAGGCATTTAAAGAGATGCTTTGAATGAAGAGGTTCCTACAGAAACTTAGCCTGAAGCAGGAGGAGCACGTGGTCTATTGCGATAGTTAGAGTGCTATACACTTGAGCAAGAATCCAAGTCAGCATTTCAAGTCAAAGCACATAAAGATTCGGTATCACTGGATCAGAGATACTTTGAAACATAAGGTGTTACAGCTTGAGAAGGTCCACACGGACGATAATGGGTTAGATATGATGACCAAGGCCTTGCTCAAGGGCAAGTTTGAGGTTTGTAAAAACCTAGCTGACTTAAAGAAGGTGAATCCCTCCTGGGTCAAAAAGGGAGAGATTTGATGAGTTTTTTTGACCCGTCGTCCTTTCGCAACTGGGATACGCAAGTTGTGCAAGTCCTTTTGCAACTGGGATGCGCAAATCCTTTCGTAACTAGGATGCGGAAAGGAGTTTCCTAAAACTATAAAAAGGGGTCCCTAGGATTTTTCTAGGGTATGTTGTGTGAAGAAAAAGTACAAGAGAGTTTCCTAAAGGGTTTAGGGATATCAAAGGTGAGAGAGTGAGAGAAAAGAGAGAGAGGAAGCTTGTGGAAGGGAGTCGTCGTTTCAGCGCTTCTACATCCTCGTGATCGGTGAGATCTCTATTTTTCCTTTATTCTCTTATTGTTTATCCACTCCTGCATGAGTGAAGAAGGTTGTATCTTTCTACTTCATAGTGGATTGTTGATTTGGACGAGGTCCCATAGTTTTTACCTCTTTGAGGATTTTTCATGTAAAAATCTCTTATGTGGTGTGTGATTGTGCTTTGATTGATTTTCATTGCATTATTATTTCATAATTCTGGTTTGTTCTGGAGGGCTAGATCCTAAGGTTTTGTGCAAGGCCCCCAATAGTATATTTTTCAGCGGGCTTATTACATCCATTGTGTCAAACATTATGGTATTTTCACTAATTAGACGTATTAAAGTTAATTTAGTAATTAAATTTAAACCCCCATAAATACATCATGCATAGCTACTTTTGAATTAAAGCTATTTTGAATCAAAAGTGCCATACACAATACTAAAATTTTAAATCCAAGGGGTTACAAATCCATGCTCCCAAATAGGCCCTTAACCTTCTGTTCAAAAGAAAATTAGATGGTCGTGATTAGGTGTGCACATCGAACCGGTAGAACTGTGGAACCGGACTTGAACCGACCAAACAGTCTGGTTTGGTCCTGTTCTAGAGTGCACTAGTTCCGGTTCTAAAAATCAATGAACCGATTACATCGGTTCGATTCTCGGTTTGAGGGTATATAGAATTGAACCGAACCATGAACTGATCTATAGAACTGAACCTGGAACCAAACTTGGAATTGAACCAAGAATCCTTTGATTGTCTCCATATTTGACTCATGATTTATAGTTTATAATACACCACTTAATTATTTTCATAAAAATAATTTTGCACACCTTATACAATATCTAAACCATTCATCAAATGAATCATAACATGAATGGAAATGGGATAGATAATAAAATAAAACATATAATTGAGTTGGATTATAGAAAGCCTAAAACTGTGGAGCCGATCCGAAATCATATCGATTTTAATGGTTCTAGGGTGCTAACGGTCCGGTTCGCTCCGAATATAGTAGAACTGTTAGGAACCGCTTGGTTCCTGTTTCACCCCGGAACCGGACCGAACCGAACCGACCGGTGTGCACCCCCTCATGATTCCATATCTGCACGTACGTTGCGTGTGAATGGTTGTGAATGGTCCAAAACACTTGTAGGCTGAGCAAACCAGCTTCCCGCTGAGGTAAAATTAAAACATCAAAATACCGCTTGCCCAACAATTTCTTAAGAGGCTGAGAAAAGCGAAAACGGATCGGCTACTCCCCCTGACACCAGCCAATGGCTGGTGGTTGGTGCTTCGTGGGCCACCATGATATATGTGTTTCATCCATGCTGTCGAAATAGTTTTATAAATCATTTTATAATATGAGACCAAAAATTAGATAAATAACAATCTTAGGACCACATTACAGGAAGTAGTGTTGCATGAGCGTTAGCCATTAAAAACCTTTTGGGACCCATAAAAGTTCTTGATCAAGCTTGTAAGACCCGTATCATAATCCGCACTGTTCCGTCGCTTCCCGCGATCCTTCTCGTCAAATTCCGGCAATCCGCGACCTGTAGTTGACGTTGCGCACGACCGTAAGTCGTATCCTATTCATTTGAGTCGGCTTAATCTAAGACTTGTATCATTGCGACTGCATCGTCGCCGCGGTTCCAACGTCGCAACTCACGCACCGATCCGATACCCAGACGATGAGATGAGGACCAGCGTTCAGTTCGAGAAAAAACACCGCGCGTTTACATTCCCAAGAGAATCTCTACAAAGTATCCCATCAATCACATCAATTAATCCCATCAATCACCTCTCATGTCAAGTACAAGCATCCATGCTTCCTTTCTCCACAAGTCAAGCAACCACCCAAGTCAACTAACACATCACCTCACCCATCACTCACATCCATCAACCATCACCCCTTCACATCACTCCATCTCTCATTACATCACACCTCTCTCTCTCATTTCTCATCACAATTTCAACCAAGCAAGAGCCTCCCACGTCCAAGGCCTTACATGAGAGAAAAATGTGCATTTTGGTGGCCCACTTCCCATCTCCAAATCCCATCATCCTAGCCATCCATTTCCCATCTCCACCATCAAAGTGAAGCTCTAGGAGACCGGCATCCTGACGGTCCAAGAAGATCAAGTGGTGGGTGCTTTGATAGAGTAGTTTACTTATTTTTACGATAGGCTAAGTAAGGCCCACCGATCAATGGTGTGGATCTCACTTGGGACCTTAAGATGAGGCCAAGGGCTCATCTTGATCATCAAGATCATTCCATGATGGGGCCATTCTCCATGGACCCCATCATGATGTTTACTTTTCTTGTATTAAAGAGGTCATCTAGACCGTCCATTTCGAGTGGAGTGGGATCTCCACCGTTGATCTTTTATTTGGATAGTCCCATATACAATGGGACCCATTGATGTATGATTGGATGGTTGCAACGGAGGACCCATAGTGCCGGGGTCCCTCCATCACGCGTGTCCCACTTCTTTACTCTCTCTCTCTCTCTCTCTCTCTCTCTTTTTATTATTATTTATGTTGATGAGGCCATGTGGCCCACATGAATGAGCCCCACCATGAAATACGTATTTTTTTCCAAACCATCCATGGGTGGGGCCCATCTTAAATGTACATCCATTTGGGGTGGCCCACCTTGAATGGATTCGCTACAGCCCCCAAAAAAAAAAAAAAGGGAAAGGACGTCCAGCGTCTGGACGTCACTGGAAGAAAACAAAAAAAAATATATAAAATGAAGGCCATTGGGGTGGGCCACTTGTACAGGACCTACCTTGATGTATGTTTCTAATCCAAGCCATCCATCCTCTTCCCCAACTCATTTTAGGCGTTGAGCCGAAAAATGAGAATTTTTTGAGTATTTGGTGGACCATAGTTTTAAAAATGGTATCATTACCATTGAACTCTACCAAAACTCTTCCTACACGCTGAAAAATGGCCTATATTGGTCTCAATTGATGGGTTATGGGCCATGGAGTCTAATGGATGGACTGGATTTTTCTAAAGTGGGCCCTATCCCAGAAAACCCTCAAAAAAATGATTTTTCAAAAAAAAAAAAAATATAAGAACAACAACAGCTGTTGCTGCTGTTGTCAGCGGAGCAGGCAACGCCTGCGGCCTGTTGGCGGGCGGACGCCAGGCAGCCCACTGCTCCTGCCGTGGGCCCCACATGATGTATATTTTGTATGCACGCCGTCCATAAGGTGGCCCACCCTCTGAGGTGAGCCCTCCCCAAAAATGAGACATATCCAAAGCTCAGGTGGCCCACACTGTAAGAAACAGTGTGAATTGAATCCTACCATTGAAAGCCCTTTCGGGCCCCACAGAAGTTTTGAATCAAGCTGAGATTGGTTTTTCACCCTCACCCAGGTCTCCGTGACCTTATCAACGGGTTGGATGGATTATAAACATTATGGTGGGCCCCACATAGGGAGCCCACAGTGATACATGTGTTATATTGCCACTGTCCGTCTGGACGGTGGACTCCACTGTGATGTATGTGCTACATCCACACTGTCCACCGTTTAGACAGTGGGACCCATCATGATTTATGGGTTCTATCCACTCTCTCCACCTGATGTATATATATATATATATATATATATATATATATATATATATATATATATATATATATATATATATATATATATATATTATATAGTATTGTATATATTTATTGTATATGTATATATGTGTGATGGTGGGCCTTCATGTGATCCCCACCATGATGCATGTGTTGCATCTAAACCGTCCATTTATTCTTGTAAATTTTTTTTTTATGGCTTGAGCTAAAAATGAGCCAGATCTATGGTTCAAATGGGCCCACCATGAAATGTGTATAGGGCCCTTTATTGATTTAACATTGGTCATTCATTGAGGCTTACCTTTGTATATATCTAAGGCCCAAATGATCAGGCCCATTTGATACATAAAGGGCTATGGGATTAAGCTCATCTGGCATGTATAATGCCCATGGGTTTGGGCCCATTTGACATATGCAATGCCCATGGGATCCGGCCCACTTATCCTGTATAAAGCCCACGGGATTCAAGCCCATTTGATACATATTAAAGCCCATTTGATGTGCATGGGGCACAGATGGAGTGGCCTAGTTGATATATTTATGTGTATAGGCCCATCTGACATATTTAAGGCCCAAGTTGTGAGGCCACTTTGATGTATTTCAAGGCCCATGGATCATGGACCATTGCAATGTACATAAGGCTCATTGGTGAGGCCCATTAATGCAACCCATTTGGTGAATGTGAGGCCCATGTAATACGACCCATTTGATATATCCAAGGCCCAGGGATCGAGGCCCAACGGATGTCCTTAGGGTCCATTGCAATGTACGTTTCTCATGGTTCGTGAAATGATATTTATGGCAAGTCGTGCCTAGGAAACAATGTTGGTTTGACGTCCACATTGTGTGTACAATGTTGGTTAAATGTCCGCATTGTAACTCTCTTTAGGGCTCATTGATAGGTCCATACCCGTTGCTATTCATTGCCTTATAACATGCTTAGTATAATCTCATGACTCATGCCCATACGCATCATATGTATGCTTGATATGAGTAATGACTGATCATAACATACGCCATTGGGTAGACCATTTACGGGACTCGTTATGTGACTGAGTGCCCCACATGATCGCGCAGTACGCGCTGGATTGCTGCATGTTTTGACAGCGTGATTCATGCATCTCGCATACGTGTGACTTGATCACTGCACGCCCTAGCGACATCAGGGCCGTGGCTCCACAGGTACATCGTGGATGACCGTATTGGATATCGGAAATACTTATTCTAGCACTGTGGGCACTTAGGATGTCCTTGGGTGAAAGTCCCAAAACCTTTTTGGTACCAGAAGATACTCCAACGTCTAGACCGAGTGGATACACAAGCGTCCGAGTGCCGAATACCAGTAAGTCGCGTCTCCCACTGTGTCGTGGTCGGTTGGAAAGGGGGTGTGGCCTTATCCGCCTGAGTGAGGGGGTTATAAGCTAGGCTGAGTTTGACCAGCTCGCAAATGAGTCTGCTATCGACGAGCCGGGTAGGTATTGGTAGACTACTGGTCAAGCGGATAGTGAGGTCTTTTCCGTTTGCTTGACTGCGCAGCTAGGGAGGTGGTAGTCTCTGCGAAGTGTATTAGACCCCGGTGATATCCAGAGAGGAGCCATACTGATATACGTACTTGAGGAGTACCGACTTGCTTGGATTGCATTTCGCATATGACATTCGGCTATATAGGCCTTGCATTGTATCGGTGTGGCCGATGGCATTCATATCTCATCGCATAGCTTTAGCATGGTTGATTCTATGGATATACCACATACTTCCGCATTGTTCTGATACTGTATACTTGGCGTTTGCCTTACACACACACTTACACCACCCTCTAAGCTTTTATAAGCTTATGCACGACAGTTGCGTGCAGGTAGCGTTGGACAGCAGCATCGCTGAAGCAGGAGTGCATATCAGGACCTTTTGATCACCATGTATTTTTCTTTCCGCATTGTACTTAAAGTTTTTGATATAGTGGATATATGGTGATGTTGTTTTGTGACTTAGTTATGCTTGTGGTTATGCTCCATTACAAAAAAAAAAAAAATTCATTCTGAAAATTCTCCTTATACGATCTCAGGATCGGAATCTGACATTGGATTATCATGAGCCGAGAATGGGGCACTACGAAGACTGTCGGCATCGGATTCGACAATCGAAATTCATGTGAATCTGATTTTTGAATTTAGGACGTAACAAAGCTTATTTTTATTTTTTACATTCTTCTGGGCTTATATGACCTAATAAATAAATTGAATGCCAAATAAACAGTACAGTGGGACTTAGAAGGATTTTAATGATGGATACTCAATTATTATTGTTTTCATGTGGTGTGGTTCACATGAAATTTATACACCTCTCATTTTTTGATTCATGCTCTTAAATTATCTTTAAAAATAGTTGAACAGAGAGGATGAAACAAATACATCATGTAGTTCCACAGAGCACCGACCACCGGAGTAGCCAATCCGTTTCCGATAAAAGCCACTCGCAACTTTCCAGCTTCCGATGACTGGCAAGTGTAGGTTACTCTGACTCGAGTGCTCCGTACTGCCAGTCAAAACCTTCCAGCTATAAATTTCTAGATTCACTTCCAGCCTCCCGCTCAGACATTGAGACTCGGTCTTCTCCATCTCTCCTCCTCGCCGGAAAATTACTTTCTGTCCAATTTCCGTCACTTTCCGGCAGTTTTCGTCAGATCCTGGCAGTCTTCAATACGCCGTCCTTCCAACATCTCCAAACGTTCGCCGGCGAAGATTCCGCAGGTCGCTTTTCAACCTCTCTCTTAAAGGAATTGATATCTACACCCATCTTTTTTTAATCTCACATACACATTTCTCATTTTAGAATCAAAATACTGCATTTCTGTACTGATTATATTCCAAAAATGGAAAAAAGTAGTTGTAAATAGCGACTCCGTTTTTGAATTTTTTCCCCTCATTTTCTCCCTAAACTTGAATTCTGACTTTTTAATTTAATGAGATTCCGTTTCTTAATTTTTAGAAGCTTTCACTAAATAAAATATAGCTGATTCGTGTCTGGATCTCTTTGTTTGTATCTGAAAATCCATCGGATCCGTCGATCATTCGCTCTCTATAGTAGATTTATTAAGAGAAATGTATCGATTTCAACGGATGTGGAGTTATCCTCGATAGCTCTTGTTTGTATCAAAAGATTCGAAGTCGTGTTTTTGGATTTTAGTGGGAATTGCCGGAAGGAGTGAGGTTTGTGGTTTTTTTATACAGGGGTTTGAGTGGAGTTCTTGACATTGAAAAAAAAAAAGGGGGTGGGAATTCAGGTTCGTTTTCTCGTTTTTCTACAGAGCTTTTGATTGGAATTCAAGCATTTTCTTCGAGTCTTTTGAAATTTATTTATTTATTTTGTAATTCAACAGATGCTCTGTTTTTCTGGTTTTGATTCTTTCTCTGTTTGTCTGTGTTTTGGTTTGTCTTTGAATCTTTGAGTAGTTTTGATCGAACTTTAATACTCCATAAGAGTGGAGTAGATGATACGCAGGAACTTAGAAACTGCGGACGGGTTACGTGAGACTCCGGATCCATCGAGGTGGGTGGAACCCTGACTGTGGGGCTCACGGTGATGTATGTCCTGAAATCCACACCGTCCAACCATTTTCAAAGCTCATTTTAGGGCACGATCACACAAATGAAGCTGACTCAAATCTTAGGCGTACACACGAAACAATCGTGATTGAATCCCCACCGTTAAAAACCTCATGGATTCCCGGAATGTTTATTTGTCATCCAACCTGTTGATTAGGTCACAAACAACTAGATGAAGTGACCACACAAATATCATCTTGATCCAAAGCTTTTGTGGCCCACGAGAAGTTCTCAATGGTCAATCACTACTGTTTGTTTCCTGTACTATGGTCCATCTGGGATTTGGAACTGCTTCATTTTTGGATCATTCCCTAAACATAAGCTTTCAAAATGGTTGGACGGTGTGGATGTAAAGCACATCACTGTCAGTTCCACGGTCAGGGTATCCGGGTTCTCAAATTACAGTTATTTGGTTATCTGACATCGAATCGGTGGATGTTTATTGGACGGTCAAGAATGAAAAAGTGTCCTTGAATCATAGGTTCGGATTGCTCAATTAATATGCTTTTTGGAGTGCCGACTTAGCGGACAGTGAATTCCAAAAATTTAGTCAGTTTAATTTGAGTTCGTGGGTGCCATGTCTACAATTTATGGGTGCTGCGTATCAAGCTTCCTCCGCAGCAGGAGTATTTAATGGAAGCTGATTGCGTCCTGGCCCCCCTGGACCACAATCCGTCCAAATAGGCTCTGTGGGGCCATAGTGATGTATTGATTTTATCCACGCCGTCCATCCAATTTTCCAGATATTTTAATTAATAAGCCCAAATATGAGTCAAATGCAAGGATCATGTGGACCACAAAGTGGGGATTGAATTCCCACCATTAAAAACTTATTCGGAGCCACAGGTTTTGGATAAGCTTGATATTTGTTTTTTTTTCCTTTCTTCCAAGTAAGGATGGAAAATAAACACCACGCTGGCCCTTGAGCTTTCAATCTGACTTAATTTTCGGCTCAATCTTTAAAATAATCTTACTTTAAATTGCAACACTGAGGTCTTACTATCGATCAGCCTAAAAAAAAAATAAAAAAAATCTGAAAAACTGGATGGATGGTCTGGATGAAACCCATACAGCACAGTGGATCCCACAAAGCTCGTGTCTGTACGAATTACTGTCCGGGCGAGGCCAGGACGGAAGCGGATTTGCTGGTGTACCTCGCACTCTATATATAGAGGTGTCCACGAACCGGCCTAGCTCGGTTAGCTCACTCGAAACGACTCGACTCGAAAAAGCTTTATTCAGCTGGGTTCAAGCCAGGTTGAGCTAATTTTTTGAGCTCAAAAATAAGTTCGAGCTGCCCCTAGCTTGACTCAACTCGGATTGAACCCAACTTAAATTGACCACGGATAGTTACTTTGATATTGATGTTGCTCACCAAGTGTTTGTTGAAATGACTTAAAGAAGTGCGGCCGGTGGCAAGGAAGGTATGTAAATGAAACTAACATCCTTTTTTTCTTGATTTTTATGATGCTTAGAAGGTGTTTAATAAAATACATGTAAAACCATTGCTACTGTCTCAAATATTATGAGATTTTGAGGGTGCAATTTAGGTGTTTGTGAAAATACTGCAATGGCGAACTCGGCTTGATCTTAGCTCGAACTGGCCCGAGTTGCTGACTGAACCGAGCTGAGCTGGCTAGTCAGGCTCGAGGATTGAGCCGAGCCAAATTCGAGCTGAGGTCAGCTAGTGGCCGAGCCAAGTTTAGCTGAGGCTAGCTCGACTCGGTTCGACTCAATGTACACCCCTATCTATATAGCTGCCGTATTGACGTTAGCAAGTTCTGTGGGTCTGATCAGAAGGTATGTGTTATATCCAAATCATCCAGCCATTTGGCAAGCTCATCTTAAGGCTTAAGATGAAAAATAAGACAGATCTAATTATCAAGTGGACCAAACTGCAAAAAGCAGTGGGGGATTGAACGTCTACCATCGACACCCTTTTTGGGTCACAGAAGTTTTGGATCAATATGAAATTTGTTTTTCCTCTTTATTCAGGTCTTTGTGACCTTATGAACAGATTAGATGGAAAATAAACGTTATGGTGGGCCTTACAAATTGTTTAACGGTGAAAATCATTATCTCCGCTGCTATTTGTGGTGTGGTACAAATGATCTTTGGATATGATTCATTTTTTGGATAATGCTCTAATATGATTTCTAAAAATAGATGAACGATGTAAATATAATAAATACATTACTGTGGCGCCTATATAACTTTGACCTCCTTTGAACCGTTCATACAACTCGGAGCTCAAGGAACGTCAGTGCTCGTCTTTACACGACACATACCTACATCAACTATATAGCTAGTGTGTGGTACACCAGCGAATCCGCTTTCGTATTTAATAACTCCCTCATTAATTTGGACGTGGATTAGATCCTGATAATGGTGTACATTGAGTCGAATCGAGTCGAGCTGGTCGACTTGGCTCGGCCACCGGCTGACCTCAGCTCGAACTTGGCTCGGCTCGATCCTTGGGCCTGACTGGCCAGCTCGGCTCAGTTCGGTTAGTAGCTTAGGCCAGCTCGGGACAAGTTTGAGAGAAGATCAAGTCGAGTTCGCCAATGAGGCATTTCCACAAACACCTAAACTGCAACTTCAAAATCCCATTGTTTTACAAACAGAGGCAATGGTTTTACAGGTATTTTATCAAACACCTTCTAAGCAATATAAAAATTAAGAAAAACAGTATTTGTTTCATGTACATACCTTCCTTGCCACCAGCCACATTTCGTTGAGTTATTTTATCAAACAGTTGGCGAGCAACATCAATGGCAAAGTAACCTAGTCACCGAACTGGTTTGATCCGAGTTCGATTTGAGCTGGATTCGAGCCGAGCCAAGCCGAGGCCTGCTCGAACTCAGCTAGAACTAATTTTCAAGCCCAAAAAATTAGCTTGACTTGGTTCAAACCCAGCTTTGAACCGAGTTGAATCGAGCTTTTTCAAGTCAAGTCCAACGAGCTAGCTTGGCTAGGTCGGTTCGTGTACACCCCAAGATGCTGACAAGTTGAGTAGCCAGACTTGCTCAGGAAGTGACGTCAACAAGTTATGTGGGCCCCACCATGATGTATGTTTTGTATCTAAACCGTCTATACATTTTGAGAGATCATTTCAAGGCATGATACAAAGAATGAGGCAGATCCGGAGTGGACCCACCACAGAAAACAGTGTAGAGAGTGACACCCACTGTTGAAACCTTCTTAAGGTCTACGTGATGTTTATTTGAGATCCACTCTGTTCATGTGTTAAAGCAGACATGAAAGAAGGGAAAACACAAATATCAGCTTGATTGAAAACTTTGGTAGCCCTAATAACTTTTTAACTGTGAGAGTCACCCTCCCCATTGTTTTTTGTGGTGGGTCACTCAAGCTTTGGATCTGACTTTTATTTTTATTTATATTTATTTATTTGTATTATGCCCTAATACAATCTTTCCAAATGGATGGACGGTGTGGATCCAAAACATACATCATGATGGCTCACAGAAAGTGGTGATGTCTCTTCAGTTGCCAGTCTCTCTACTCAACCTGTCAGTGTCTAATCCACGGCCCATTAATTTCGGACGCTGATTGACTACTGACAAGGCATTAGCGAGGTGGCTATTGATATTGTTATGTGAGCCACACCCTGGTATATGTGCTTTATACACTATCTTTATCTATTTTCAAGATGGAGATTGAATTAGGGGTGCACATTTAACCGGTAGAACCATGGAATCGGACTGGAACCGACCAAATGGTCCGGTTCTAGAGTGCACCGGTTCCGGTTCCGGTTCTAAAAATTAAAGAACCGGTCATATTGGTTCGGTTCTCGGTTTGGGGGTATGTAGAACCAAACCGAACCGTGAACCGATCCATAGAACAAAACTGTAGATCCTATCCGTAGAATCGAATCGTGGAACCGAACCTGGAACCGAACTTGGAACCGAACCAAGAATGCTTTGATTATTTCCATATATTGACTCATGATTTATGGTTTATAATGCATTATTTAATTATTTTCATAAATATATTTTTGCACATCTTATACAATATCTAAACCATTCATCAAATGGACCACAACATGGATGGACATGGGCTAGATAATAAAATTAAACATGCAATTGGACTGGATTATAAAAAGCCCAGAACCGTGGAACCGATCTGGAACCGAACCGGTTTTAATGGTTCGGCTCCGGTTCGGTTCTAGGGTGCCAACGGCTCGGTTCCAGTTCCGAATATCATAGAACTGTTAGGAATGGTTCGGCTCCGGTTTCACCTCAGAACCGAACCAAACCAAACCATGTGTACCCCTAGATTGAATGCCACCGTTAAAAACATCATAGGTCCTCTGTAATGCTTATTTGCCATCCAACCGGTTGATTAGGTTACACGAACCTAGATGAAGGGAAAAAAACAAACATGAGCTTTGTCAAATGCCTGTGTGGCCCACAAGAAGTTTTCAACGGTAATCTTCACCATGTCCACTTTAGCTTTGGATCTACCACATGCTTCGTGTCCTAAATGAGCTGGAAAAATGGATAGACGGCGTGTAAAATACATAGTATCATGGTGGGCCTACAGAGCACTTTTCAATACCTACTGGCTACTGACAGCGTCATCCATTCATTCATTTCATCAGGGACGCGGATTGCCTTCTGAGTAACGTACTGTGTAAATTTTGTGTGCCCATGATGTATATATTTTATCCGCACCATTCATCGGTTTTATTGTATATTTTTGGGCATGAGCCCAAAATTTAAGCATATCACAGGTTGTATGACAAATAAAACAACACTGGCTCTAGGAACGTTTCGACGGTAGGAAGCGGATTGCGTACTGAGTAACTCAGTACGGTAAGCGTACTGAGTAGACTCCGCGGGCCCTGTCTCATTCATGCATTACATTCACTCTGTGCATCTCTTTGAGTATATCCAAAACCTCAAATGCACCACACCATCAGAAAACTGTGTGAATTTAACATCTACCATTGAACAATTCTTGTGGACAATAGAGGTTTTATATCAAGCTGATATTTGTGTTTTTCCTTCATCCATGTCCTTCTGATCTTATGAACAGGTTAGATGACAAATAAACATCACTGAGGGCCTTAGAAAATTTTCAACGGTTGAAATCAGTAGTTTTACTTTTTCCAGTGGCATGGCTCACTTGAGCTTTGTATATGCATAAATTTTGGGTTGAACCCATAAAATGATCTGTAAAAACGAATGGACGGCGTGGATAAACCACATGCAATCGCGGTGGGCCCAACTGAGTTTCCTCGGTACGATAAGAGCGTACTGAGTAACTCAGTACACAGTCCGATTTCTCGACGGTAGACGTCGTTATCCCCGCTGTTTCCAGTGGCGTTGACCACATGTGCTTTGGATATGCTTGAAGCGGATTGCGTCTTACTTCGGACAATAATCCGTCCGGACAGGGCTGTGTGGGGCCACCGTGATTTAAGTGTTTTATCCACTCCGTTAATCCCATTTATCAGATCATTTTACGGCATGATCTTAAAAAAGAATTAGGTCCACAACTCCAATGGACCACACCAAAGGAAGCAGTATTGATAATGACACCCACCCTTGAAACCTTTATGAGGGACACCGTGATTTTTTATTTTTTTTTTTAAAATATTTATTGTTAACCATCCAACCTATTCGTAAGGTCACGTAGATCCGGATGAAATGAAAACACAAATATCAGCTTGATTTGAAACTTCTACAGGTCCAGAAAATTTGTAAAGGTAGGAGTTCAATCTCCACTTTGTGGTCGCCTTGGTTCCATTTCATTTTTGCGTTCAGTGTGACTTTTCTTTCATTGCATATTTAAGTTGGTGCGCTTGTTTGGATGGGCCATCCCATGGGATTAGATTGTATTAGGGTGGATGGCAGGTAATAATGCTGCGTCAGTGGATTGCTGACAATCCTGTCGGATCCCTATATCCAGGAAAATTACCATCGAGTATGTTTGGCCCGGCCAATCTCAGGATTACGCCCGGCCAATCCCTTCCAAACCAGGCAATGATAATGGTGATGTCAGTGGATTGCTGGCAATCTCATGAGATTGCTCCAATCTATGTAAAAGTTGCCTGTTTGTCACGCCCAACCAATCCCAGGATTGCTCCTTCCAATCCCTTCCAATACAATCTAATCCCATTCAGTCTGCCCGGCCAAACAGGCCTTAATTTTCCATCGATTTGCTTCTAACGTGGATTGCAAGTGTTTGAAAAACCACGTGGAACGGATGATCTTATCCGTCCGATCAGTGGCTTCAAATAGATGGCAGACTGGCAGCTAGCAATCTAACAAAAATAAAAAATAAAAAAAAATAGATGGTAGTAAAACAAAATTTTTGGCGGTTGACCATAGAAAAAAAGTATTAAAAGTGATGGCTAGGATTGCTTGATACGTGTATCTCTGGACGAGTTACCCATCCACAATAAACTTTACTAGATAGACGGTCCCGATCAATACGCGTACCTGCCACGTAAGATAGTTCCTTCTAGGTGTGCTCACATGGTAAAGCACGGTGCTATTGTATGGCTCACTTGATGTGTGAATCAGATCCACCCCGTCCATCATGTTTGGCCCCTTATGTTAATAGTAGAAGACAAGAATCGGGTCAGTCCATGAATCAGGTGGGCCATGCTATATGAACGAATGTCAGTTCATGTCTGAAACCACAAAATCGGCGTGGTGTTACTGGACGCGGATTTCCCAAAAGGCTTTGGCAGGACAGGAAGTTTGGTGGGGCCCACTGTGATGTTTGTGAGAAATCCACCCGTCCATCCGTTTTTACATATCATATTAAGAAGACATGGGCTAAAAAATGATGCAAATCCAAAACTCAAGTGGGCTGCGAGATAGAGGATTGAACGTTTACTGTTGAAGCATTCGAGGCACATATAAGTTTTGGATCAGGGTAATTTTTGTTTTTCCAGTTATCCTAGTAGGAATGAGCTTATGAACAGTAAGGATGGCATATAAACACGACGAGGCCTGCGTTTTCTTGTCATGTGGCTCATTTGAGTTTTGGATTTGTATCATTTTTGGGCCATGTCCTACCATAGACTATGGAAAAATGGATGGACGGGGTGGATTTCTCACAGACATCACAGTGGCCCCACCTAGCGTCCCATCGTAGGAAGGTCCTGCGAAATCGCGTCTGGTGTAACCCACCTGAGTTTTTGATATCTCCCCATCTGTGAGAAGGATGGATGGGATGGAATATAGACAACTCGGTGGGCCCCACGATAAATCTCGAAGGTTTTATTGGTTGTGCGTTCCACCAACTATCCTCTATGGTGGGTCCATCTAAATTTCCAGCCGACATGATTTTTGCACGCTGGGACAGAAGCTTCATGTGCCATACTCGCATTTATTTTTATTTATTTATTGCGTCGGGTCCACTTCATATTGCTGTATTTGGAAACGTGAAACTAACACCAATCTGATGTTCCCGTCCATGTCCCACATAATGGAGGCCAAGAGTATCACTTAAACTCACTCATCAATCTGAACCAACCATTTAGTAGGCCCCACAAAGAATCACGTGGATGATAAATGATCCTAACCATTCCATGGATGGCTTGAATTACGGATGAAAAGAAAGAGGCCAGTGATTCCGACGGATAAGATCATAGGCCAGTGATTCCGACGGATAAGATCATCCATTCGCTGTCCTTTTCATGGTGCTCCATGATGAAAGGCCTAGACTAAATGGATGGTACGGATCATCCTGGCGTTACAGAGTGCTTAGGTTGCAAACCGGTCGGGTCAACGTAGGACTCACCCAAGTCAACCCGGCCTAGTCACTGGGTTGGGAAAGACCATGCACCCCTTGACTCGAACCTGGTTTTCCGTGTCAATTCAGGACCTAGTTGAATCAACCCGTTTCAACGATGACAAAAGGGTCGAGAAGAAGATAAGGGGGAAACAAGAGAGAGAAATAGTGCTGTCAATGGTATTCAAAATTTTGAATTTTCAGGCCTGACCCGGCCTATTGACACAAACAAGAAAAAAATGACTCACCTGATCAACTCGACCCGGTGACTGACCCAGTCCCTGGCCGAGTCCTGATTTTTTCTATGGGTACTCGGACTCTTGACCGGGAGTTGAAACTCCTGAGAGTCTACCACCCGAGCAAGAGTCCTGATTTACGAACTATGACAGAGAGCTTGCAAAATCAACAAAATTCCTTGATATAATGCAGAAAACAGAAGAACAATGGGAGTGGGTGGCGAAAGCAATGGCATCAGTGACGGCATGACCGTAAAGAGGCGATCGTGCATGTGCAGCAAAGACGATTTTCTCCCTGAGGAGTCGTTCAAGAACTGGGGAAGCTACAAAAAGGCCCTGGGAGAAACTGGACTTCGACTCAAGGACCGCCTCCTTGCACGGTCCCTCGACGACACCGAGCTCAATGAGGTGCGAGCGAGGAGCCAGCACGACATGAAACGAAACCTCTCGTGGTGGGACCTCATCTGGTTCGGCATCGGTGCTGTGATTGGTGCTGGCATCTTTGTCCTCACCGGCCTCGAGGCGAAGGAGTCTGCAGGCCCTGCCGTCGTGCTGTCCTACGTCGTGTCTGGCATATCGGCCATGCTCTCCGTCTTCTGCTATACCGAGTTCGCCGTCGAAATCCCCGTGGCAGGTGATATTCGTTTCTTTCTTTATCTTGTTTGTTATGGTGGTGAAAACTAAGCAGGTGATATTCGTTTCTTTCTTTATCTTGTTTGTTATGGTGGTGAAAACTAAAAACACCTATACTAGAAGTTTGCTGTGGGTGAATCCAATTTCACACTCAAACTACTCCAGAGGATCCAACTTTATGCAAATTCTAACCTAAGGTGCCCGACTTGAATTCATCTATACTCGAATCCAAACCGATCTACTCGAAATTGTTTCTGGACCTGTAATTGAACTGTAATTTCATTTCCAAAACTTTGTAATCGAACCATAATTATTCTTGGAATCTATAGTCGAGGCCCATAATCATTCCTATAGGATATGTAATCTACCTGTAACCATTTTTCGTACTTTAATATGAACGGCATAACAACAACAATCACATTTTTTAGTGAAAAATGTCTTCCTATGCACTTTCGAGTATACAAAGTTCTAGCATTATATATAATATAGATTGCACTAGTAGCAGTTAGTGATACTGAGTCACTGAGTCATTTTTCCGTAATAAATTGTTGATACCAGTCCCACATTCTGTCTCTCGACCTCAAGAAAGAAGCAAGGAGGTGAACTTGTTGGAATTTATCAGAAAAATTTCACCCAAAATACAATATTAAAAGTATATGTTATAAATTAATGGATATTTTTCAAGATAAAAAATATGGATAAAAATGAATTAAAATTTTTAGAATGTATGTTTACCTATCATTATGTGCAGGTGGGTCATTCGCGTACCTACGGGTGGAGCTTGGCGACTTCATGGCTTTCATCGCTGCCGGCAACATCCTCCTTGAGTACATGATCGGCGGTGCAGCTGTTGCCCGATCATGGACGTCGTACTTTGCCACCCTCCTCAACCACAAACCTGACGACTTCCGCATCATTGTACATGGCCTCAAGGAGGACTACAACCACCTCGACCCCATTGCGGTCGCCGTGATCGCAATAATCTGTGTCCTCGCCGTCTTCAGCACTAAGGCCACGTCCCGCTTCAACTACATTGCCTCCATCATCCATGTGGTAGTCATCTTGTTCATCATAATTGCAGGCCTCATCAAAGCGGACACGAAGAACTACTCGGATTTCTCACCGTTTGGCGCCCGTGGGGTCTTCAAGGCCTCCGCTGTCCTCTTCTTCGCCTACGTGGGGTTCGATGCCGTGTCAACGATGGCCGAGGAGACGAAGAACCCAGCTCGGGATATCCCAATCGGGCTAGTGGGGGCCATGTCGATCACGACGCTGGTGTATTGCCTGCTTGCGGTCACGCTCTGCCTCATGCAGCCATACGGCTCAATCGACAAGGACGCACCCTTCTCAATGGCTTTCGAGGCTGTCGGCATGAACTGGGCTAAGTACATTGTAGCCTTCGGGGCACTGAAGGGCATGACGACGGTCCTGCTCGTCAGCGCTGTAGGCCAGGCACGGTACCTGACCCACATCGCCCGGACCCACATGGTCCCGCCGTTCCTAGCCTACGTCCACAGCAAGACCGGGACGCCGATCTATGCCACGATAGTCATGCTTGTGGCCACAAGCATAATTGCCTTCTTCACCAAGCTCAGCATCCTATCTGACCTCCTCTCCATCTCCACACTCTTCATCTTCATGCTCGTCGCGGTAGCGCTCCTTGTCCGCCGCTACTATGTGAGTGGGGTCACGTCCGATCATGACCGTAACAAGCTGATCATATGCATCGTGCTGATAATCGCGTCGTCAATTGCAACTGCAGCCTACTGGGGCTTAAGCAAAGATTGGAAAGCGTATGTGGTCACGGTTCCGATCTGGTTCGGGGCCACGTTAGGTCTGAAGCTGTTTGTGCCATTCGCTCGGGAGCCGAAGCTGTGGGGGGTCCCGATGGTGCCATGGCTGCCATCGTTGTCGATTGCTATCAACATCTTCCTTCTTGGATCGATTGATGGGAAGTCGTTTGCCAGGTTTGGCGTTTGGACTCTATTGCTGTTGTTGTACTACTTCTTCATGGGCCTTCATGCATCCTACGATACAGCGAAGGCGTCTGAGGAGAGGCGGGCTGCTAGTGATCCGTTGCCGTGGAAGAAGTTGGAGGAGGGAAGTGATACGTTACCGCCGTCGTCCATGGCGGATTCCGACACTGCAAAGGGTAGTAAGATTTCTACTGCTGCTGAGAGTGATTAGGTGTGGGAATTGAATAAAGAATGTTGGGGAGTGGTGTGTTGTTTAGATATGTTAGTTGGGTGGGCATCTATCTACACGAGTCCACACGTGCCATTCTGGGACGCATGTGGGACATTCAAATCCGTCCATCTGGTGGGTCACGTTGTCGAGTTGGGGCCGGTTGACTAAAGCTTGTTAGATATTCCGAGGCCTGCCGGATGGCCTGATTTTAAGGACCGGTCTTCTTATGTTGGTGGGATCCAGCCGATCCACGACTTGAAGTCCCATCAAATGCGTGTGGGCTTAGGATAGTACGTGTGGCCGTTTACTTGATGATGTACATATATGAATGAAAATATGAAATGTTCGAGTGAAAATAAAACCTGAGAACTTTCGTAGGTGCATATTCCTAGGGTTCGTTTGCAACCGTGGATTGGAGGCTGGATTAGAGGGGTTTCAAATCCCCTTGGTTGTTTGGCAGCATAAAGCAACCAGGGTCTCAAATTCAGGGGGTTTCTAATCCCCTCTTTAAGCGGGTTTGCAATTCACGTGGGAGTTTGGATTACACTTAAAATCATTTCAATAGTTGAAGGTGTAACATGTGTGTCACTATACAGTATCATTCTATTGGGCACATGGCCCACTAATAATGATCAACACTGTCCAAACATTATTCATGTAAATCAGCACCGTCCAAACATTGTCCAGCACCATCCAAACATTGTTCATATTAATCAACGATTAAAAATCGTTGATTAGTCACTCAGACATGATCTTTTGCTTGTGGTCCATCCAAGACTTGGAATTTCATCATTTTTAGGCAAAACATATATTTCAGTCAGCTTATCACAACCATAGTGTCAAAAATTATATATCTCACTAATTAGGGATATTAAAATTGATTTAATAATTAAATTCAAACCCTGTAAAGATACCATGCATAGGTATTTTTGAATTAAAGTTGATTCGCACTCCAGGGTGCCAAACATACGAAGAGGATTACCAATACAAGGGGTTTCCAATCCTGGGGTTTCAAATCCAGGTGGTCCCAAATCCATGCTCCCAAACAGGCCCTCAGTGGACTCTATGCCATAAAGTAACTTGGGTTTCAAATCCTTCCAAGAAAGGCTTTGAAATCAAAGGTAAAAGCTTGTATTACATTTTTAAAGTACTTTCAAGAGTTGCATGTGTAATATGTGTGTTATTAGGCTATTAATCTATTAGGCGCATAACCCATTGATGATATCTTAAAACAATTAGATTATCAATTGCATCACTATAATTACTTCAATACAATGATCTATGCCATCTAAACATTGTTCACATAAATCAACAATTAAAAATTATTGGTTAGTCACTGAATGTGATCTTGTGCTTGTGATCTGTCCAAGACTTGGAATTTCATCATTTTCGGATAAAGTATATATTTCAATAGACTTATTATTATAACCATTGTGTCAAACAATAAATACCTACACTAATTAGAGATATTAAAGTTGATTTAGTAATTAAATTCAAACTCCTATAAATATATTATGCATAACTTCTTTTGAATTACAAGGGATTTGAATCCATGATGTCAAACATAAGAGGAGGATTTCAAATCTAAGGGGTTCTGAATCCAGGGTGTTCCAAATCCATGCTCCCAAATAGGCCCCAAGCTTCGCCCAAGAGCCAGACTTAGGCTTGAAATCTAAGTTGAGAAGGGTAGGCCAATGATGAATGGCTCAAACCAGCACATTGGCCCCTAATCATAAGGTGGAATGCCCTTGTACCAACAAAATGTGTGGTTTAAAGAGGTCCTGTTTGGATTGTAAATTACATGGTGATGTAATATAAAAGTACAAAAATTATTATTTTTTATTTAAGCATATAAAGAGATATGTACATTTCAATTTATAATAATTATAATTTTATATTGAATTGGAGTGTGGTAAAAATCTCATATCCAAACATGCACATAAGTGTGAAGTTTTGACTACTCTAGCTAAATCCATACCAAGAAAGGCCTCAGACCTTTTATGGGGTTGCTAGTTTTCGATCAATGAATATGGGACCCTCTTGATGCTAGCTACTCGTGGCGGAGGTCTTTGTTAATTCCTAAATTAACTTTTTAATTAAGTTGCGATTAATTTTAATTTTGTACTGTTATTAGTATTAATGTTATTTATTCTCAAAATCATTCTTAAATTATTAGAAGTTTAGATTAAGAAGGAAATTTACATTTGTCAAATAAAAGGGCCATTTTACCTTAGGAGAATAGATAATGGTTAAGATGATGGATCGGATGTATATAAAGCAGTATTAGCAATCACACTATACGTGCAATTGAAAAAGAGTGAAAAAGAGAGAATAAGTATAACTACAAATAAAATCATCAGACACTATCTGACAGTGATTCCTAGTCTCACAACACTTCCCTATGTCGTGTTTATTTCCCATCAAATCTATTGATAAGGTCATATGAGCCGATGAAGGGGAAAAACAAATATCAGGTTGATCCAAAACTTTTGTGGCTCATTAATGGTAAATTACCATGGTTTCTTATGGTATGGTCTATTTGATAATTTGATATGCTTCATTTTTTGGGAAAATACCTTAAAATGATATGAAAAACCAAATGGACGACATGAATACTGAATACATATATTAACGTGGGCCCATGCTAAGGCCGCACCATCTTGGGTGAGTCTAGGGTCTCACCTAATCCACTCCCTGCACATTGCTCTAGGGCTTAGTTTTATACTGTGCCCATTGCTTTAGGGCTTATTTTTATACTGATTGGCTGATGCTTTATAAGAGAGTCAACAAAGTACTATAAACATACATGTGTAGTTTAAAGACACCAAGCCACAATTCAATAATCCATGCCACTTTTGAAGTGGGCTCCTCGTTGTGCATCAATGGAAGTTAGTTTATGAGACTTATCTGATTCAATCTTCATGTTGGCCATTAATGGTGGAATCAGTAAACGCCGAAGAAGATGGTCGTCGGCGTTCGGCTCTTCCTTCTCTCTCTCTCTCTCTCTCTCTCTCTCTCTTGTTACTCTACAATGGGATTTGAAAGAGAACTTTACGCACAACAGAGAGTTAGGGACCGAGGTTTCTTATATATTACTCAATGTTAGTGCCAATGGAGAGTCCTACGAACTCGCCACGATTTCCATTGCCTCCACGCCTCTCCCTAATGGGAGAAGAAAACCCTAGTGTAAGATCTCTCTCTCTCTCTCTCTCTCTCTACTTCGCATGACCTAGTTGATTTGGTATACACTACACTATGGGCTTCACCTATAACTATAATGAATGATCAAAGCCATCTAATTTATTTGCTCAGTAACTAATGAGAAAGGTGGACCATAGGTTCTAACTTGCTCCCACTTGATCTACTAATGGCATTGTGTGATATATGCCAAAAAATAGTATATCTATTATATCCTTATGAGCTTGAAACCTCACTAGATATATACAATAGATTAAGAGTAGTACCCTAAATAATCTGGTCCACTGAGACTTCTGCTATGGAATCAGGATAATCATCATTACATTTATTGCAATGGGACCAGACAGGATTACACATAGCAGTATTCCTAGCAATATGGATTTTGGAAGCTAGGGAGCGTGGTATGAAAATCTCATGCCTAGTGTGTTCTTTTATGTGGATTTTCAAACGGTCCTATAGCCTTGAAACTTTAAAGCATTTTGTTTACTTATTTAAACATATGCATGAAAACTTAAGGAACAAAAACCATAATACTATATGACTAAATTGTCCACTATATTGAATAAAAAAAATAACACATATATAACTTTAGTGTATGTGTCTCCCACTAATTAAATATATCTTTAATACTAACTAATCCCATATCAATCACTAATTCCTTAAATGCGTTGGGACGTAAGCCCTTAGTGTGTTCGCAATCATCATTTTTGTGTTAACGTGTTTTACAGGAACTAAACAATCTTGAATTCTATCATTCACAAGTAGAAACTTTTAAGTATATATGCTTTGACTTAGATAAACTTTTGTTGTTATTGGAGAAGAATACTATAGTTATGTTATCACTGTAGATTCTCAAAGGCTTTGGAACTGAATCGATAACCTGAATCCTTGAGATAAAGTTATTTTTGTGTTAATGTGTTTTACAGGCACTAAACAATCTTGAATTCTATTATTCACAAGTAGAAACTTTTAAGTATATATATACTTTAACTTAGATAAACTTTTGTTGTTATTAGAGAAGAATACCATAGTTGTGTTATCATAGTGGATTCTCAAAGGCTTTGAAACTAAATCCATAACCTGAAGCCCTTAGATAAAGTTATGTGACTAGATTGCCTGACACGTGGCTTTATACCATGCGACAAATCCTTCTTTCATGGCGGATGAAGCCGTAATTGTTTCTCTTACACTCTTTTATGATACAACTCCACAAACCACCATAAAAGCATATCTTGATGTAGACTTTCTACCATCGAAGCACCCAACAAAGTCTGAATTTGTATACTCAATTGGTTCCAGTTGATCAATCCATTTGTATGTGAGAATGAAATCCTTCTTCCTTTGCAGATACCACATCACTTTTTTTTACAGCTCTCCAATGATCCATTCCTAGATTTAACATGTATTTCCCAAACATTCTAACCACAAATGATATGTCAAGTCGAGTGTAGACTTGAGCATACATAATTCTACCTGCTACATATGCATATGAGATATCTTGCATTCTCTTTATATATATATATAAAATTTTCGGGACACAGTAAGAGGCTAAGCTTGTGCCCTTGATGACGGAAGCCTCTCATAATGCACAACTCTGCATGCTGCATCTATTAAAAATCCTTTTAACGTAGGTTTTTTGGGATAATCCTAAAATACATCTCTTTGTCACGATATATTTCTATACTAGTGACAAATGATGTGGCAACAATATCCTTCATTTCAAATTTCTGTTATATAAATTCCTTGACATCATGCATCATTCCTTTATTGTTGCATGCTAAGAGAATATCATCAACATATATAGTACTAGGAAAATAAACTTGCTTCTATTGATCTTTATGTATATACACTAATCAACAACGTTTCCCTTAAACCCATATGAAGAAACCACCTCATGAAATTTCAGGTACCACTGACGTGATGCTTGCTTTAAACCATAGATGGACTTCTTTAGCTTACAAATCAAATATTCAAATCCTTGGACCTTAAAACCTTCTGATTGTAGTTTTTCATCCCCATTGCTGTCAATTCCTACGAAATCTACTCAGAGTGAGTTATGTGTGATCTAGATGGATTTGTGTGGTGTATTTAGAGAAATTTGAAGATATACGAAGATGATTTTATACAGTTGGAGTGCATTGAGCAATGCCACATCATCTATTAAGAATGATCATGTAAGAGCAGTTACCAAGACAGATGACAGGATTAAAAGCAAAAAAGGCTAAGACATGTGAAACATTTACAATAACTGTCCAAACGTGAGAAGTATCCAAATAGCCGGAGTAAGGCTATAAATAGTAGAGGAATTCAAAAAAAAAAGATTTGTCTCATACCAATCCAATCAAACCTAATATATATTTCAATTATACTTTTAATTACCCATCATTTACATTCCTTAGTTTCATCACTTTACCTTTTTTACCATTCAATTACATTCCTTAGTGTAATCATTTACTTTTCACCTATTATCTACATTTCATAGTGTAATCCATAACATTAATCAAATAGCTTGTAATCTTAGCTATAATTTAGGTCTAGGCATATAACTAGATTTAATTCTCCATTCAGGAAGGTGTCTTGCAGCTGCTCTTCGCGATCAACTATAAGAATTCCTTTCTCAATCTTTTATCTTTATTGAAAAATCCTTTTGTAAGGAAGGCAAAGGTATAACCTATCATCAAAGGAGGAACCCTACCCTCTGAATATCGCCTAATCCTATTCACATACTGAGTGAGTGGTTGAATAACAACCGATCTCATTCAATCTCGATCATATACAACGTATATGCCTATCTCAGCGCTTAAGGTCATAATTTTTTGGTTTAAATTGATCAACAAATTCAATTCTGGCATGCACGCATTAATTATCATGTGACCATAATCAGAAACCGAGCCACAACATCGCTTGGCACACTCGGTGGGACCCTGTCTCTAAATTATTAACCCGACATTTTCAATCGAAATTATGAATAGAAGGAGTAATCAAATCATTGGGGTCGACCTTCCACACCAATCACACCACCTCTTATTAAGGGCGTGCTTGTTCAAGTAACCTCCTAAGTTTTAAATTTGAATAGTAGTTTGATACTTAGCATCAAGAATCAAGAAGGGACTTAGACCTCTCAAACTATTCTTCCAAAAGAGATAATAGTCACACTCCTAGATATACAATTGAGTATCCAATATGTTCAAGAATATGGAAGATCTCAGGCTGAGAAATTTTATGTTCAAACCGAGAATACTAATAGATACATGGCTAGCTATATTGAGTTCATGCATCTATTGATGGATATGATGGCTAAAAGAAAACCTATGGTAGCACAATATAATGCTGAGGGAAGTTTAATCAACAATGCAGTCTAGTCGCCACTGATGCCTCCCTCACAGCAAAACCCAATACCTATTTTAATTCAGGAGTTACGGAATGCTCCGCCACTCGCCAAATTTAGATGACTAGAGCAGGAGGCTAGGAATTTCATTTTTGAAGTTTGAAATCAGGTTTTCCAAGAGGGCATAATCTCCAGCAATTCCCTAGGAACCCGTTGTTCTAAGTAGGACCAAACCGATTAGGTCCTGGTCCACCGTCAATAATGGAATCCTCGCGAGTGGATCACGACCAAATCATGTAGATAGTCCATGAAGTGGCAAGCCAAGTACTCGGCTGCAACACTATCCCGATCTATCATAAGTCCTATCTTGAATGGATCGACCAACATATTTGTGCCGATGAATTATCGATCAAAATTTTTCTAATTTTTGAGTGATCTCAGCCAATCGACTATCAAGCATGAGGGCCGATTCACCGTGCAGTGAGGGGAGCTTGCAAATAATGACTATCATAAGCTGCAATTATTTGGCCATTTATTGACAGTATCAGCCTTCACATATTATTCCAAACTATTGTCAAATTCGGTTCATTCTTGGTAAGAGATGAAAGAAAAGTTCCACATTCAATTTTTCTCTAAGAACAAGGAAATAACCATAATCGATCTTGCCCGTTTCCAACCGTTACCGGGAGAAACTTGTAAGAGCTATATTCCTCAGTTCAATAGGGCAAAGAGCCAGTGTAAGGTTGTTATGTGTAACACACCATATTTCAAGTTTAGGGTGTTAGATTAGAATTTTAAATAAATAGATCAAATTTATTGGTGTGGCCCACCTAAGCTGATCTCTGGCCAATTGTCCTAATTGGACTTTTAGAGTCGAGTGGTCGAAGTGGATCCTATAAAACATCAACATGGACCCACCATTGAATTATGCATGTGCACAACTTATGTACACATTTAGTGCACTGGACCACTAATTCAGTCAAACGGGTGCTTACCCATGATTCTTCCAAAAATAGAGAGATTTTCTCCCTCCTCAGTGTTTCTCACCTGGACTTTTAAATGGACGACTGTCCACTGTAGTGTTTATGTCCCACTATTAGGACCATTCGTGAAATCTGAGTCGTTCATCATGTTAAGCACATGATTTGGACCAAAATCCAACTGATATTATAGATCTTCCTGTACATGTGGGCGTATGGTTCTTGGCCCAAATGGGACCTGTGCACGGTGTTTCCAAAATGAAAATTGTTTTGGTTTGCCTCACTGGCAATTTTCACTCCTGTAATGTCAGCCATTGGATGAAAATTACCCCAGCCATCCATTTTAGGGTAAGCATCACTACATCCCTCCGCCACGAGGGAAGTTTTGGAGGGAATCTTTTATTATAACCGATTATAAGAGGTTCGGTCAAACTTAATCCAAACCGTCCATTCAAGACCATCTCAACCGTCCAAAGTTAGAATTTAAAGGATAGAAGCCCTAACCAATATCTGATAAAACGATCCTTCTCCATTCCTGATGACGGAAGAGAAACCCCAACCACATCCTTCATTGAGAAACCCATCAGCTAAAGCCTCTCTCAGCTTCATTTTTCAGATTCCTTGAGCTCTAGGTAATGCATCTAAGCTATTCAAAAGGCATGGATCGAAGCGTTACAGCTCGATCAGAGATTCGCCATTGGAGCTTAATCATCTTCCCCGACGAAGCCGCTACCACCATACAATCTGCACTGCCTTGATCCGATCTGCGTTTGCTGAGCCTAGCTCAGTCTTGGTTATCCCAGGAAAGAGAGGGAATGACGAGAGAGTGAGAGAGCTGGGGTTGGGGCTGTTGTTGCCGTGCTGAACCTGAGTCTGGACTGACTTTAGGCGAGTTGAGTTCGAGTTACTGCGAGTCGGGTCTGAGGCCAAATTCCTGCGAACTGATTCAGAAAGCAAAGAAGCAGAAGGTGGAAATAGGGAAGGAGAAGATGAGTTGAGAGGCAGAAAGTAGGAGCTGCGATGCATCTAATGGGTTGAGTTTAGAACTTGATTTACTGCCGAGTCAAGAAGATTCAACTAGCAACTTTTGTTGAGTTCGATTGCCGGTCGTTGATTGTACAAAGAAGGAAACAGGAAAATAGAAGAAGGAAGAGGAGAAGAAGGTTGGGGATCAAGTTGTGGTTTCTCATCCATCGGCCACACCACCTTCATCCGAGTTGACTCGGCCAATGACTCGAAGCCAGAACGATAGATAAGCTTGTCGGTAGTGCATATATAAAAGAAAAGAAAAAGAAAGAAAAAGATAGAGAGAGAGAGAGGAGAAGAGAAGAGGAAGCAACAAGGAAAAGAGAATGAGTGAAGGGGAGAAAGAAGATGGAGCGCGAGAGATGTGGTGGCCGTCATGGGTCAATAGGGTCAGATCGGGCCAAGTTGAGTCGATCGGGTCTAAATCAAGAAGTATAGTAGCATGTTCAAGTAAGTTAGTTCTAGAATCTTTTTTTGAGTTTTAATCGAGTTATAATTATATTATTTTAAGCTTATGGTAGAAATCGAAATTATCTCTCATCTAGGTTCAATGTATTGAGCTGAGTTTGGATCGAATTAGGAGTTGAGTTGAAGCAATTCATGCTAGTGAAGTTAAATCGAGTGCTTTAGACTTTTTAGTGATCTTTAGCCTAGTAAGAAGAGAATTCATATCCTAAGGTGTGGATTCACCCTTCAAGCTCACTTTCATTATAATAGTTAATTTAGTTTTCTTTTGAATTAATTGCCTAATAATGTTTATGACTAGTTTACATGTATGATCAAGTTATAATTGTTGACCTTCAATTTAAGATAACTCACATTTATATGTGCACATTCCTTGATTTTTTTTTGTATGTGCATGTAAGTATATTTCTTGATTTGTAAAGATTAATGAACTAAATCCTATAGAGTTGTGATTTATTTGAATTATTTTCTCTAGTTTAGTTTTGATGTGTACTTACATGTGTATTTGTTTGATAATGTGTATTAAATTGATTGTGATTTAGTTTGACATTTATTTGGTGTTAATGGATTGTATTGAAAATCTAATATCACATATTAATGGATATTATATTAGGGATTTCTCTAACTATTGCTCGATTGTGAATAAAATAAATGTTACGTTGTCATATACTTATCATCTTGTGGATTATTTGTGCCAATGTGACTTATGTATTGTATTATTTTGTTGTATCCTTAAAGGATTTGTTGCTAATGTGGCTTATTAGGACTCTTATTGTTAGAAGTATATCTGGACTTGTGATGGTAATGTCTACATGTCGAATCATGAATAGCCACTAGTTGTAGAGATTCTTGTAGATGGAATATATTAGATTATTTATTTTATAAATACCATTTATGATCACCCGAGTGTTTTAGAATCTTACTTGTTTAAGTCTAATGAGCCGGGGATGGTTGAATGAGATATTATGCCCGAGATGTGGGCCTATGCTAGGTTGCACGTGCCCCCATAGTAACCTTTGAGCTTCTCTGATATTCTGTTTATAAATCACTATGCCAAATTGGTCAATTTGCGACGTACGAAAATTTATTGATTTAACGACGGATTTAATCCGTCGCTAACGGAAAAAGTCCGTCGCTAATCTCTCATTTGCCGGAAATCCGTAGTTTGAACGTCGCTGAATTTAGCGACGGACCAAAATCCGTCGCTAAAATCTGATTTACGATGGATTTTGGTCCGTCGTTAATAGGCGACGAACGAAATCCGTTGTAAACTTTAATTTTGTCACAGCTATATATTGCCGCCCAAAACACCAAATGGTGCACTTTTCAGTTGCTTTTGCGACAGATCTTGGTCCGTCGTAAATGGACTTTTGCGACAGATCATTGTCTGTCGTAAAAGGTCTTATACCTAACATTAATTTTTTTCATTTTTTTAAGAATATGGTGGAAAATTAAGTTTTTTTGAAGTCTAATAGTTATTTTTTAATAGAATTTCGGTAGTTTAATTGTACATATTTGTATTTAAGATTTCTTTTTTAACAATTGATTGGATGCAAAAAGAATATTTATTTTGTTTTTACATCAAATGAGTGGAATTTTTATTTTTATTTTTAATCTAAAATTAATATTTAAATGATTTAAAATTAAAAAGAATATTTAAATTAATATCACATGAAAAAGAATATTGAGAAGTTAAAAAAATTTAACAATGTTTGAGAAAAAAAATTAGATTTTGAAAAAATAAAAATTGTAATTTAATAAAAATCTATTTTATGGGAACAAAAAAGAATTTTGAATAAAGTTGATATATTTGAAAAAAAAAAAGCATTTGATTTTGAGAAAAAAATAATATCCTGAAAAAGAAAATTAAAAATATTTTTAAAAATGTGAAAATTTTCAATGTTGAAAAATGAAAATATTTTAAAAAAGAAAATGAGAGTTTGAAATTTGAAAATAAAATAAAATTTCATATTTTAAAAAATATGAAATTTTATTTTATTTTCACTTGAAATAAAATTCGAGTGAAAAATAAAATAAAACGATATTAAAAAATCGATATTTTATCAAAAAACAAACATTTTGAAACGAAAAATAAATAAGTTTAATAATTTTGTGATTTTAAAAAATAATAGAAAATGTTCAAAATTCGAAATTAAACGAAAAAGTTATTTATAAAAACACTAAGATTTTGAAAAAATATATATAATTTTTTAAAAAATGAAAAGTTGAAAACAACATGATGCTTTTGAAGAAAAAAAAATTGGCATTTTGGAAATTTTGGGAAAAAAATTTAAATTTGTGAAAATTTTTGATATTTTGAAAATAAAAATTCAGAATTTGTATTTTAATTTATTTTTTTAAATATTTTATAATAAAAATGATATTTTGTTAAAAGTTTTCAAAGAAAAATTAAGAGTAAAAAAATATACATATTGAAAAAAATGTTATTTTTTAATGAAAATTGAAATTTATTTGTGAATTTTTTTTTTTTATAAATTATAAGTACATCTACTAATTGAACATTTAATTGTTTTTGGACAATCGAATTAGTCCAGATTGAAGAGTAAATAACTTCATTTGTTTAAATCAAATTTCACTCAAATTGTTGATAAATCTTGTATGCCCAATATCTTTCTCATATGTAGCTAACCTGATTGGAGCGAGTAACTTGTTAAATTGAGGGTATTGATCAGTAAAATAGAGTGAATGGGCTAAACATATAAAATGGGCTAAATATTGTTGTCAAAAATCATCACCAAGTGCATTTGATGTGTCCCCTTTAAGTTATGAGATATCTCAAAAATCATCCGTATACGAAACTCAGGTGGGCTATACCATTTAAAACCATGTGAAGTCATCCAAGAAAAATATAAAAGCACTTGGCCCACATTAGTTTTGAATGCGGCTGAAACTTAGTCTGACCCTTCATCCAAGTGGGACACACATAATGAGTGGGTTGGATATGTGAATCACATTTAGGCAGGCCCAATAAATGATTATGAATGTTTTAAAGAAACCCCTCTTCACTACATGTAGGTTAGGTATTTATTACCCTTACCAGAGTAAACTCTATGGGGTCCGCCATTATTTATTTATTTTATCCACTCCGTTCATCCATATTAACAGATAATTTGAGGTCTAAAGAACAAAAAGGAAGCATATACAAAGTTCAAGTGGACCACACCACGGAAAATACTGTGATTGAACCTCTACCACTGAAAAATTCTTGAACGCCATAGAAGTTTTGGATCAAACCGATGTTTGTGTTTTCTCTTCATTCATATCTTTTTGATATTATGAACAGGTTGGATGACAAATAAACATTACTATGGGCCCAAGGAAGGTATCAACGGTGGAAATCATTATTCCACACTGGTTGGTGTGGCATGGTCCACTTGAGCTTTGGATTTATCAAAATTTTGGGATTAACTCACACCATTCATCCATTTTTTGAGATCATTTTAGAAAATTATCCAAAAAATGAATCATATCCAAAGATTAAATGGACCATATCACAAATACCATCGGGGGTGATGATTTTCACCATTAAAAAATTCGTAAAGTCTACCATAACATTTATTTTTCATCCAATCTTATCATAAGGTCACAAAGACCTGGATGAAAGAGGAAAAACAAATTTCTTATTGATGCAAAACTTTTGTGACCCAAAAGGGTTTCAATGGTAGACGTTCAATCCCCCATTGCTTTTGATCGTGTGGTCCACTTGATAGTTAGATTTGTCTTATTTTTTCGTCTTAAGCCTTACGATGAGCTCACCATATATATGGATGGTTTGGATATAACACATACCTCATGATGGGACTCACATAACTTGCTGACATCGCCCAGGCTATTCCCATATGCCATATCAACAGACACGGATTAGTTAGCCACGGGAGACTTGATGGAAGTGACGTCACTAAGTTTTGTGGGCCCAACCATGATGTATGTTTTATATCCACACCGTCCATCCACTTGGAGAGATCATGTTAAGGGATGATCCAAAGAATGAGTGAGATCAAAATCTCGTGTGGACCCCACCGCAGAAAACAGTGGAGAGAGTGGCTCCCACCATTAAAAAGTTCTAAGGTCCACAAAAGTTTCAGATCAAGCTGATATTTTTTTTTTCCCTTCCTCCATGTATTCTCCAACACATGAACAGGTTGGATCTCAAAATAACATCATGATGGACCTTTGGAAGGTTTCAATGTTAGGCATCACTCTCCCTACTATTTCCTGTGGTGGGGTCCACTCCAGCCTTGGATCTGCATCATGCTTTGGTCCATACCCTAAAATGATCTCTAAAAATGTATGAACGGTGTGGATACAAAACATACTTCATGGTGGGGCCCACATAACTTGGTGACATCGACCTGTCAGTAGCTAATCCGCGTCCGATTTCAACAGGAATGGTCAGGGCGCCGGCCCTAACCACTCCCTCTCCCTCTCTCTCTCTCTCTGCGCCTCTCCCTCTCTCTCTCTCTGCCTCTCCCTCTCTCCCTCTCCGCTCGATCTCTCTCACCCTCTCTACTCTTCAATCCTCCCCCGTCTCTCTCCACCCGATCTCTCTCTCCCTCTCCACTCTTCAACCCTCCCCTGTCCCTCTCTCTCTCTCTCTCTCTCTCTCTCTCTCTCTCTCTCTCTCTCTCTCTCTCTCCCTCTTTTATTTTCTTATTTTCTTTGGTTCAGCACATCAAGGAGCATTCTGCAACATCAGGTATCTCTCTCTCTCTCTCTCCCCTTATCTATTCATATCAATTTGGGCATTTTTTATAGCATTTTTAATCCTTAAAGTAACATTGTGCAATGATTTGTGTATTGAAAAATTTTGAGTTTCGAATCCCTAATTAGGGATTTGTAGTGTGATTCCCTAATTGTCGATTATAGATTAAAAAAGTGAAAATCCATAATTAGGGATTCAAAAATTAGAACTCTTAATTAGGGTGTTCAGGTGTCAGATTTGGGTGATCTATAGCCTGTTGAAAAGTGGACCTGATGGGCTAACTGATGGGCTTTTAGGGACAAATTCCTAGTGGTTAGGGAGATGTGGGCCCATGAGCTGGAGATTCCTTGTACAACAGCCAACGGATCATGCACACTGTCTGGTATTTTGCTCATAACTCCATGCCTGTAGATCAGATTGTCGTGATAGTAGGCTCGTTGGAAAGACAATTGGTTGGGCTACAAAATGAATGTACGGAAATTTCTAGGATTTTTTCTGTTAGCTGCTATTCTTGATACCTTCTCCATTAACTCGTACTTTTGAATCTGACTTGATACATTCAGAATTACTCAAGAGATTAACATGTTGTAAGTTAGCATTCAATCTGCTGTGAGTGTTGGAAGAAGAATGCACCTGTCAGCAGACAGCTTTTGGTCCTACATATGTTGTAATTTAGCATTCAATCTGTTGTGAGTGTTAAAAGATGAAGAAGGATTTTTTCTATTAGCTTTATAACTCAGGTTGTTCAAGATAGTATTAGCTTATGTGTGACTGCAACATAGAAGATTCTGTAAAAAGCTATTCAAATGGTGGGAGTGGAACCCTCTCACTCTTTATACTGATGAGGCCAGTCAGGTCATCAAGTGGACTACACATGTACAAAAGAAATGGATGGTTAGAAAAATTACCAAATATTCAAATTGAAGTGCATGTGCAGCCCACCTGATGGATACAAGGAAACTTCTTGACCCACGAAACCAATGTTCTAAAATCTCAGTACTTGTGTCAGAATTGGCCAGCCAGAAAAAAGATGGAAATCAGGGTGTGTCAACAGGCCCAAAAAATAAAATGACTTAGTGTGCATCAACCATATCATTGCCAACATCATCACATCAATGTGATATTTTATAAATATTTTTAGAACTACGAAAAATTTTACTAGGTTCACAGGGAACTTCTTCAATTCTTGAATCATCCGCATTTATGAAGCAAAGCTTTTTAAGAATTTGAAGTCCCATCAATATGCTATATTTTTATCTTCTCTTTCACTTGCACCTCAATTCAATGCACTGATCTAAAAAAAGCATTTAAAAACAACCACACACACACACACAGATATAACTTGCTTGATGGTTTTCTTCTTTCCATCGCTTTTCTTTCAACATAAACAATCACCCTCTTATCTTAAAAGAACAAGCTTGGAGCTGTTTGATGCTAGGTTTAAGTCATTGTTCTACTTCTGCTAGATTAGAGAAGTGTGCCAAAAACTGAGATTTAAACCTTCCTACCTTGTAGTAGCAAAGTAAGAGACAGAAATCACAAGCCTTAATAATGCTCCACTAGGTTAAATGGGTTCCAAAAGATCCGATGCTGGAATCAAAATCAATGATGGAAATAATACAACTAGCCCATTTCAAATATTGTTGGAACTAATAGTGTTTTGTTTCTTGCTTTTCTTTATTAAACGTTCAGTTATCACTCTGGAAAAGACTAATAAAGTTTCCTACTTTTCAACATTGTCTTGTTTTTATCCATTTTAGGGTCATTTGACAACCTGGAATTTGAAAATTACTTGAGAATTCAATTCCAAGAATTGGAATCCTGAGAATTTTATTCTGTCAGTTGTTTGTCAACCTGGAATTGGAATCCAATTCCCAGGAATTTTCAAACCAACTTTTCAGAAAGAATCATTAGTGGCTTAAAATCAGGAATTGAATTTAGGACAAATTCTAGGTTTTCCAACATGAAAATTGACCCAGGACCGAAGCGGAAGAAAAAGGAAATGTCCTGGCACCATGTTAGAATCATGGGCTAGAATAGTATGATAGTTCACTGCCATTCTAAAAATGGTTGCGACTCTTTAACTATAAACACAACATAGTTATAAGGCAGTCCAGACTATCCAAACTCCAAATGGTGGTGACTCTTCAACTGATTTTCTGATCCTCGACATTTCCTCTCCTACCATGGTATCAGCACAGATATCCAGTCCTAAGACTCTTAATGTTATGTTCTATTTCTGGTTTGAATAATTTTAGTCATTTCTTTCAGTTAGTGCTCATTGTCAAATGAATGGTTCAAGTTAAAATGGGAAAGGTGTAAGACCCGTATTTTAGTCCGTACTATTCCGTAGACTTCCGCGGTCTTACCGGTCGAATTTCAGCAGCCTTTGACCCTTAACCGATATTTAGCGCGACCCTGATTCATATGCCGTCAACCTGTATCGACTCAACCCAAGACCATTATCATAGCGACCGCGCCATCGCTGCGGTTCCGATGCCGCGACTTGCGCGTCGAGGCGATATCATGGTCAAGAGATGTGGGCCTGTGTTCGGTGCTAGAAAAATGCCGCGCGTTGCGAAATCCAAGAGAATCTCTACGAGGTGTCACATCAATCCCATCACATCACATGTCAAGAACACATCACTTTTTTCACCCTTCCCAAGCAAGCCTCAAAAGTTAAGAATCTCTTACACCTCCCATGCCTTTCTTACACAAAAGGCTACAAAATTAAAAAAGGTGTCTCACACACCCATCACCACCACATCAAACATCTATCACCCATCTCTCTCTCTCTCTCTCTCTCTCCCTTTTACAACTCTCTCTCTCATTTTCAAAAACTCAAATCCAAGAGAGAAAAACCCCTTATATATGAGAATTCTCCAAGCCTCTCCCTCTTTCAAAACTCCAAGTGTGGCCCACCTCTCCATCCCAAGATCTCCCATCCTAGCCTTCCAAACCTCATCTCATCCATTAGGATTGAAGCTAAGGAGCTAAGGAGCCCATAGGAGTAAGAAGATCGGATGGTGGGTGCTAGTTAATACTAGTTTTTCATATTTTTGAGATGGGCCAAGTGAGGCCAACCGATCAATGGTTTGGATCTCACTTGGGACCCTAAGATGTGGCCGATGGCCCACTAGGATCATCATGATCATTCCATGTGATGTTTATTTTATTGCATTAGGGAGGTCATCTAGACCGTCCATATTGGTGGAGAAAGGATCTCCACCGTTGAATTCGATTTTGTTAGTCCCATGTGTTAAGGGATTCATTTGATGTATGATTTATTTTACAAGGGAGGGCTCATAGTGGCGGAGCTCTCCATCACAAGTGTGTCCCACTTCCATCTCTCTCTCCCTTCTTATTTCATTTTATTTGTTTATTTTATTTATTTATTTTTTACATTATATAGGCTTGTGTGGCCTATTTGTATGGACCCCACCATGAGGCTCATTTTCTATACAAATCATCAAGTGTGGCCCACTTTGTGTGTGATGGGGTCACACTGTTCTCCATGAGGTGGCCCACCTAATCACGGCCCACCACAATGTTTTTTTTTAAGGACCAAACCGTCCAGCGTCTGGGACGCTAGACGTCTCTGCCAACAGAAAAGGAAAAAAAAAAGAAGAGAAGGAAGCTTTTGGAGTGGTCCTCTCATAGGCCCCACCTTGATGTATGGGTACAATCCAAGCCGTCCATCCTCTTACCAGCCTCATTTTAGCCGTTGAGTAGAAGAATGGGCCTGATCTGAGCATCTGGTGGGCCATAGCATAGGGAACTTTAGTGGTTACCCTTAAAAACATTTCCTGATGATTCTATGCATTCAAAAATCCCAAACTTTGGATTTATTTTGCTTGTTAGGAGCCGTAGAATCTCATGGCTGGGACGGATTTCTTGGATATGGGCCCCACACCCAAAAATCCTCAAATCAGCATTTTTTTCAAAAAAAAAATAGAACAAGTAAGAGGCAGAGCCTCTGCCTCTCTGACAGCGGCCGCAGCAACACGCTGCTGCGTGCAAATGGCAGGCGGGCGGGCGGACGACCAGCCCCCCCCACGGCCCAGTCGTGGGCCCCACCATGATGTATATGTTTAATCCACGTCGTTCATGTGGTGGGCCCCCTCGTCAAGTGGGCCGCCTCCAAGTTTCAGCCGGATCCAAAACTCAGGTGGCCCACACCACACGAAACAGTGGGTTGAACCTCTACCATTGAAATGCTCTTTTAGGCCCACGGAAGTGTTGGATCAAGATGAAATTTGTGTTTTCTCTTCATCCAGGTCTAAGCAACCTTATGAACGGCTTGGATGGCATTTGAACATGATGGTGAGCCCCACATGGGACCCACAGTGATGTACGTGTCTTATATCCACCGTCCAGGAGGACGGTGGAAGCCACCGTGATATTTGTGTTTCAGCTCCACCGTCCAGTGAACGGTGGAGCCCACTGGGTGTGCGTGCTTGCGTGTGTGCGTGAGTGTGTGCAGCCTGTGTGTGTGTGTGTGTGTGTGTATATATATATGTATATATATATATATATTATATTGTATATATATATATATATAGTATTGTATATATATTATATATGTTGTTTATATATTATACAATATATAACATTCACGATGGTGGGCCTTCATGTGGGCCCCCACCATTGATGCAGGTGCTGCATCTAATCTGTCCATCCATTTTAAAGATCATTTTATGGAATGAGTCAAAGAATGAGCCAGATCCACAGTCCAAGTGGACCCCATCTTGGCATGATTTGATGCTCATCTTAATGTATTTGTGACAGTTTATTGGGGCCCACTTTGATGTGGATGTAAGGCCCATGGGATTGGACCATTTGATATATCCCAAGGCCCTTGGGACCAGACCCATTTAATCTATATAAGGCTTATGGATTTAGGCCCATTTGACATATAAGGCCTATGATTTAGGCCCATTTGATTTATATAAGGCCTATGGGTTTAGGCCCACTTGATCTGTATAAGACCTATGATTTAGGCCCATTTGAGACACACAAGGCCCATGTGATTAGACCCATTATGATGTACTCTGAGGCCCATGGGTTATGACCCATTGCAATATACCTAAGGCCCATTGGTGCGGTCCATTTATGTGGCCCATTTGATGAATAAAAGGCCCAGATGACATGACCCATTTGATGTATTTAAGGCCCAATGGGAAGTACCTAAGGTCCATTGCAATGTGTGACCCCAACACTAATTATGTAATGATGTTTACGACAATCGTGCCTTGGGAGCAATGTTGGTTTGACGTCCACATTGCGAGTGTAATGCTGGTTGGATGTCCACATTACGACTCTCCTTAGGGCCCATTATTAGGCCCATATTTGTTAGGTGTAGGCCATCTAGGCCCACTTGCATTGTATGGGTAATTCATTACTTTATTACATGCTTAGTATAGTTCCATGACTCATGATCATACGCATCATATGTATGCTTAATAAGAGAATTAACTAATCATAGCATATGCCTTCGGGCAGGTTGTTTATGGGCTCCCGGTTAGGCAGTGTTGCCCTACATGAGCACACGATATACGTAGGATTTGTTGCATGACTGGATAGCATGATTCGTGCATTTCGCATTTGTGTGACATGGTTATTGTACGCCCTAGCGACATCGGGGCCGTAGCCTCCACAGGCGTATCGTGGTTGGTAGGATTGGATACCGAAAATCTTGTTCTACATGGGGTGCTATAGATATCTCTGGGTGAAAGTCCTTAAACCCTTATGGTACCAAGAGGTTGCTCCAACGTCTAGACCGAGTGGGTAAATGAGCGTTGAGTGCCGATTACCAGATAGTTGCGCTCTCCACTATGTCGTGGTCGGTTGGAAGGGGGTGCGGCCTTACCCGCCCGAGTGTAGGGGACAATGCTAGGCTGAGTCTGACCAGCTCGAGGAATGGGTCCGCTATCGATGAGTCGAGCTAGATATTGGCAGACGGATATTGAGGTCTATTTCACTTACCTTATTGCGCGCGATGTGGTGGCGATCTGGTTTAGAGTGTACTAGACCCCGGTGATATCCCAGAGTTGAGCTGTATTGACATGTGGGCTTAGATGAGGATTGTAAGCTTGACTTGTATCTTGCATCGTATAGCCTTGGTACGACTTATGATATTATGGATCCATCTGCATATTCCGCATTACTCTGATATTACATGATCATATTACTACCTTGCGTACACACTTTCACCACCCTCAAAGCTTTCTATAAGCTTATGCACGACTGTTGCGTGTAGGTGATGTTGGGACGCAGCAGCGCTGAGGCAGGAGCACTTACAGATCATTTTTAAAGTTTTTGTTCCTTACCATTGTATTTCCCTTTATGCTCATTGTACTTGTAAAGTTTTTGATCATAGTAGAAATGTAATGGAGTTCTTGGTTGTTGTTTGTGGGTTATGCCTTTGGTTATGCTTATTACGAATCAAACTGACATTGAAAATTCTCCTCGTAGCATCCCAGGATCGAAACCTGGCGAATGGCCGGTAGGAGCTGAGAATGGGGTTCTACGGAGGCTGTCGGCGTCGGATTTGGCGATCGAAAATTTTGTGAGCCCGGTTTCTGAGTTTGGGTTTGACAAAAGGTCCAAATTCTATGACTGAAGTTTATTTTATTGGTGTTATGCGATCTCTATTCAAATGGAGTCAACAATTATAAGGTCTAAATTTTAGCACATGTACACCACTTGAGTGGTGGACGAGCTTTTCCCCTTCCCCTTGGTACTCTACATATTTTTACATTGAATTGATTTTTTTAAATGTCGGTATTAAGCTAATCAACAACATTAGTCCATGTAATTACGAAGATATACTCACATGTGCAACACATGCATTTTACTAGTTTATTTATATAAAGCAATAGCTCCATAAACTACCAAACAAAATCTACACCAAATATCCAGCTGCAACCAGCCAACCACATCTTCCAAAATTGTTTATCCATTTCAAAATAAGCAGTTTGGCGCATTTTAGGATTGGTGGAACTGGATTTTCTTTCATGAACACACACACACACACACACACACACACACATTATTTTCCTACTTTATGTACTTGGTTTGAGTCATTGTCTATGCTGTGAAGTCTTTTTTATTTGGTCCAAAGAGAAGACCATAAGCTAAACCGACGAAGATTCATTCGATTCTTCCATAAGCCTGGATCTACTCATTTGGCCTAGAGTGCTGACGAAAACATAGATATTAAAGGAGTTTACTTAAAATTTTTCCCAAGTCAAGAACATATTTTTGTAATTTGGACAGGACATGTGGATTGTGTTTGAGGTTATTTTGGATATTATTTGACTAAATCTTTATCTTGAATTATTTAGTAGTTTTGTTTGACTAATCTGGTGATTTGTTTCAGCTTTTCATCTTCTTATGCGTGACAGAAGGTACACATATTTCTATTATGATTTGTTTTGATTTTTTCTTTGCTTATGCGTAAAATGTTCTGATTTAAATATTAAGAACTACGTAGTGGCTTGATCCCAATCTTCCAATATTGGGTACGTAGGCAGCCGTTCATACTAGACTGTATCGGTAAAGCCACATTTTTTTTTCTCCCTTCTCGTAGTGTGAATGCATTTTCGTCAGGACTACTTGGCAATAAGAGTGAGGTGGATGTAAGTTCTCGAAACCTTTAATTAATCTTGAATCATTTATATCTTTATCGCTTCATTTATATGCTGTCGTCAGGGTCAACTTATAACTCCTCAAAATCCGCTCTGCCATAAGACATTACGGTGCATGACGGTTCCCAGTAGGTTAAGTTACAAATTATTATTAAGAGTTGGTTGGATATAATTTATTTTTTGTAAATGTTGTTAATAGTTGGATGGATGATGAATGTATTTGTGCATGTAAATGAAAATAAAAAACTTATGATATATATATATATATATATATATATATATATATATATATATATATATATATATATATATATATATATATATATATATATATGTGTGTGTGTGTGTGTGTGTGTGTGTGTGTGCGCGCTTATGGTATGGTGCCCCAATATTAGTTGTATGTTACTAGTATGTAGTAGATAATACTAGGATCAATATTAAACATTTTGTTTTGAGTGGAAGACCAAGTAAAAGAACTTGGAAGAGACTTTTTATGCCTTTCAACTTCAATCTGGAAACCTTTTGGATAAACCAAACATCCATTCACCACTAGTTCCTCCAATACATGGTACAATGGGGGTGGGATAATGTCGGTTGCTCCAAATTCCAATACATATACTAAGTGTATGTAATATAGTTTTATATATATATATATATATATATATATATATATATATATATATATATATATATATATATATATATATATATATATATAAATTCATATTGCAATTTATATATGAAATAATTTTCATCATCATGTAAGCCATATCCTAATTAATTAGGGTCACCTACATGAATCCTATTCCACCGTTCCACTCTATCAAGGGTCATACCTTCAATTAGACCATAGGTCATCGGGTCTTTTCTTACTATCACCATCCAAGTCTTTTTGGGACTTCCCCTTGCCCAACAATTTGTTCCCTAAAGCGTGTTTGGTCTTACAGCTATTCTATAAAACTTCCCTTTAGTTTGAGTGGTACTCGGCGATCATTTAAAACTCTCAAGGCACATCCTATGGGCAACATCCTTTTCTATGGACAACATCCTTTTCAATCTTTCCACTTATGAATTATTGACCTAGGTTTTGAAAGTGGTCATCTTGGGAGTTTTTGAGGTTAACAATCTTGACTAATTCTTATTTTCAATCCTATTGTTACTAAAATTGCAATCCATATACTTTGTTCCGGTTTGACCAATTTTAAATCCTTTGGATTTTAAGAACCCCTTCATAAATCTAACTCTGTGTTTACGCTGCCCTAGTCTTGTCCATCAAAGCTATGTCATTTGTAAATAATATGCAACATTAGATTTCTTCTTGCAAATGCCTCATTAACTTGTTCATTACCAATGCAAAAAGGTATGGGCTCAATAATGATCCCTGGTGCAAGCTTACAATAATCAGGAACTCACTTTTCTCTGCGTTAGTGGTTCTCATATTTGTTACCGCTCCCTCGTTTTGTTAATTCTTTCTTTCCAACATCCACAAAATTAACTTTCTATCAAGGTATCCCAAAATGGTTCCCTAACGACCGTTACATAATGATAATTTTAATGGCCATATGAGAAAAATTGACCCATAATGGCCCCATAACATTCCGTTATGGGGCCAAAATAGTTTTTTGCATTTTTAAAAGCTGTTACGGCCGGTACAACTCATGTTGTAACAATAATGGAGGTGGTCGGCCACCATTACCATTATGGAATACCTTGCTCTCTAGGTATCCTATCACATGCTTTCTCTAAGCCAACAAAGACTATGTGGAGATCCTATCTCTTCCATATTTCTTCATCAATTATTTAAGTACGAAAATAGCTTCAGTGGTACCCATGCATGGAACCTAACTAATTTTCAAGACATCTTTTTTGCTTTTTTAAAAGCTGTAACGGCCGGTACAATTCAAGTTGTAATAATAATGGAGGTGGTCGGCCACCATTACAATTATGGAATACCTTGCTCTCTAGGTATCCTATCACATGCTTTCTCTAAGCCAACAAAGACCATGTGGAGATCCTATCTCTTCCATATTTCTTCATCAATTATTTAAGTACGAAAATAGCTTCAGTGGTACCCATGCATGGAACCTAACTAATTTTCTAAGACATCTTTTTTGCTTTTTTAAAAGTTGTAATGGCCGGTACAACTCATGTTGTAACAATAATGGAGGTGGTCGGCCACCATTACCATTATGGAATACCTTCCTCTCTATGTATCCTATCACATGTTTTCTCTAAGCCAACAAAGACCATGTGGAGATCCTATCTCTTCCATATTTCTTCATCAATTATTTAAGTATGAAAATAGCTACAGTGGTACGCATGCATGGAACCTAACTAATTTTCTAAGACATCTTTTTTACTTTTTTAAAAGCTGTAACAGCCGGTACAACTCATGTTGTAACAATAATGGAGGCGGTCGGCCACCATTACCATTATGGAATACCTTCCTCTCTAGGTATCCTATCACATGCTTTCTCTAAGCCAAAAAAGACCATGTAGAGATCCTATCTCTTCCATATTTATTCATCATTATTTAAGTACGAAAATAGCTTCATTGGTACCCATGCATGGAACCTAACTAATTTTCTAAGACATTTTTTTTGCTTTTTTAAAAGTTGTTACGGCCGGTACAACTCATGTTGTAACAATAATGGAGGTGGTCGACCATCATTACCATTATGGAATACCTTGCTCTCTAGGTATCCTATCACATGCTTTCTCTAAGCCAAAAAAGACCGTGTGGAGATCCTATCTCTTCCATATTTCTTCATCAGTTATTTAAGTACGAAAATAGCTTCAGTGGTACCCATGCATGGAATCTAACTAATTTTCTAAGACATCTTTTTTTCTTTTTTAAAAGCTGTAACGGCCGGTATAACTCATGTTGTAACAATAATGGAGGTGGTCGGCCACCATTACCATTATGGAATACCTTCCTCTCTAGGTATCCTATCACATGCTTTCTCTAAGCCAACAAAGACCATGTGGAGATCCTATCTCTTCCATATTTTTTCATCAATTATTTAAGTACGAAAATAGCTTCAGTGGTACCCATGCATGAAACCTAACTAATTTTCTAAGACATCCATCGCATGCTTTAGTCCTTAATCACTCTCCCAAAGTTTCATAGCATGGCTCATAAGTCTAATCACATGATAGTTAGTGCAGCTCTATATCTCTCTTTTATTATTAGAAATAGGTACCATGCTAATTTTCCTCTGTTCGTCTCGCATTTTCTTCAATCTAAAAATATTGCTGAGCAACTTTGTCAATCAAAATAACCTAGCATCTCCCAATACTTCCAAACCTCTAATTGGCATACCATTTTGTCCGAGGGCCTTTCTTGTTTTCATTTTTTTGAAAAGAATAGTTTGAATGGTACATTTGGTTTGCTAACTGTGGCCCACATGACCAGTGGATCAAACTGATTCTTGGTCTGCATCAATGTATTGGCGCAGTTCCGATGGATGGATTTGATCCTGGGCTTATCATGTTATGATGCATATATGTGGCATGTACATCAGTTTTATTGCACATGCGAGCGGGCCACTCAAAGATGATGAAAAGACGGCACTTAGTACCCGCTAAACCATCTCAAGAGGACATAACATGCCCTTCAATTCAGACCATACAATCAAGGGGCCACTTTTAGAAGGGTCATAACAAAAAGTCACTTTATTGGCAATTGCTTCTCATTCACTCAACCGCCTGATTTTACAAGTTGTAGGGATGGCTGATTAATACGAGGTTGGTTAATCAGATTTCTCAGCCCATAAAAGCAGTTCACCGATCGTACGGTTTGGATTGATGTCTATATTTGGGCAATGGCCATCGTTACACCAACCAAAAGCTACGGTATTTTTCAACACCTGACCAAGTTTAGTAAATGGGCAGAATATTTCCCAATTGGAAAAGTACTTTGATACTCCGCCTAGAAATTGTCAAATTGCACAGCAATATATATAATTTAAATTAAACTATCCAATTTTATGTTGCTAATTTAGATGCATCATTAACTTAAAACTGCACTCACTCTATTGAAGTTTCCGTAGTATGAAATTCCTCCCTCTTAGATGAGTATAAGAGCACTGTGGGCCCCACCATAATATACATGTTTTGTATCCATGCCATCCATCTATTTTTAGAGATCATTATAGAGAATGAACCCCAAAAAGGAAGTAGATCCAAATCTCAAGTGGATCACACCTCTAGAAAAATGCGGTGATTTAACACCCACCATTCAAAACTTCCTAGGGTCCAATGTAATGTTTATTTTCCATCCAAACTGTTGATTAGGTCACACAGACCTGAATGAAGGGAAAACACAAATATTAGCTTCATCCAAAACTCTTATGGCTTCAAAAAGTTTTTAATAGTGGCATTCAATCACCATTGTTTGTGTGGTGTGGTCCACATGAGATTTGGACAACATATCACCATCCAGTTCATGCATGCCGCTAGCCAAGCTCTAGCATGTCTCACCCCTTTTCATGTGATGGCACTAGCTTACAAGAGCATGACACGTGAACAGAGAGAATACGAGAAGCCGTGAAGAGGTTGTAGCCCACACATGCGAGTGGTGGGTTTTTAGCCCACCACTCTTCAAAATCAGATATTCAAATGCATTCCGACACAAATTAGAGGTTCACTAGATTTCAAACTGATTTCCACTCGAATTAATTCAAACCTCTAAATGAATGATGAACATTTGGTTGTGTCCATTAAATTAGAGGTTTGAAGGTTCAATAGCATTGTAGTTTCTTATTTCCTTTTTCTTTTTTGGGTAGTGCTAAAATTTACAAAGCACATCAACCAAGGATTCAAAACCTATGCCATGTCTACATATTCCATTGTCGCTTGGATGTCAAGTAGTTTTTTTTCTTCTTTTTCTTTTCCCTGCACATACCTCATGTACCCATACACTCAAACCACAGTAGTGTGTACCCTGCACTCACACGAGTGTGAGATTTCACTGCAATGGGTACTCGTGGTGAAACTCCGGTGAGTCTACCACTAAGGCATGAGTAAGAACATGATGTTAAAGAGGTTCAGAAATAAATTAAAAATTTTGTTTTATTTCATCTAGGTCCACATGACCTTATGAGTAAGTTGGATGGCAAATAAACATTACGATGGTCCTTACAAAAGTTTCAATGGTGATATTTTTGTTTTTCTTTCATTTACAAAAACCTATAAAGAGGTTGGATGGCAAATAAACATCGATGGGCCTTAGGAAAGTTTCAACAATGTACCTGCTTGGGCCTTGAACTTGCTTCTTTTGGGCTTATATCTTAACATGATATGGAAAAATGGATGCACGGTGTGGATAAGCCTATACACGGTGATAGTCCCTTCATAGCTCTAGCCTGTGCCACGCTTAGGACAAGCAAGGGCAATACCCAAGCACCCAAATTATGATGTTTTATTTTGTTAATTGGCTTCAGTTGATTAAACTATTCACTTTTCATGGATTTGATCAGGTTATTTGTGATATAAAGGGTTGACTAAACTAGTCTTTTCTTGGATTGAATCTAGTTGTTTGTAATATATGCAGGAAGGGCTCAAATGAAGGTTGAACAAGAGAAGATATTAAGTAGCCAATTCAAGGCAAGGCATAGCCAACAGTTGATGTTCCAGGTAATTTCTTTTGATTTCTTTTATATGGGTCTAGTCAAATTTTGGAGTGGCCCACTTGGGTAATTTCCTCTTTTATTGAATTGAGTTTTTACCAATTTTGTGAATAGGATTCTTATCAAACAATAGTGTGAATTATTTTTTGAATGAATATCAAGTGCAAGATTAAAAAAATAATAATAATAAGTTATCGATATTTTTTTATATTTACAGATATTTTAGCGACGGACCAAATTCGTCGCTAATTTCTGAACATTGGATCGACACCGAATTCGAGGTCCGTCGCTTACTCATTAGAGACGGACTTTATCCGTCGCTAATTTCTGACTTGAAAACAACGCCAGATGTAAGGTCCGTCACTTATTGATATTAGCGACGGACTTTATCCGTCGCTAATGTTTTTAGAGCCCAAAATTTTGAATATTACCAACGGATTTTTTATTTTTTACGACGGATTTTATCCGTCGCTATGAGGCAACGGACCTTATCCATCGCAGATTAAACAACGGATTTGATCCATCGTAAAACCAAAAATGACCTCATAAACAGCGACGGGCCAAGCGACGAACGAAGTCCGTCATTTATTTGGTTTAACGACGGATTTGGTCCGTTGTTAAACAACAATTTTGACGTAGTGAATTGAACTAATAATGGTCGTGTTAATTATGCAAACATGGCACGTGGGCATTATTGGGTGTCTGATCGACTATTTGAAAGACCAGTGTACTGTTCGAACGACCCTTTTTGCATTTTGAATGGGTCGACTGTTTAAAAGACCTGATATCTTGTAGGAATGGGCCAACTGTTTGAGAGGTCCATTCAGTTGTTCAGCTGGATGTGTATCCCCAAGCTGATTTCATTCATGCATTCATTCATTATTCAAAAATAAGTTGGCGATTGAATATTGTGTGAGAAGTGGATTGTATCTTCTTATGTTATACATTAAATTGTAGTTTGGATGTTATAACTTTTTGTGGGGAATAGATTGTATCTTTTATGTTGTAATTAAATCGTGTAGTTGTAGTACTTGTGAATTATGAATTATAATTTAGATATTATAGTTCTTAAATCGTATTTGAAAATGTGAGTTATATATTCTTCTGAATTACATGTGGTATTATCCTATATGTCACTTAAGAAACATAAATTGTATATTTTTGTATTTAACTTGTGAAGTTTACGTTGGATATTATATTCTCTTGAGTTATTTGAACTCCATTCTTGAATATTGTGATGCTTGGTAATCTTGGAGGGTATAACTCATTGGGATAGCCATTGACGCTATCAAACCATATTCAGTTGGTGTAGGATATGTTAAGGATGTGTAGGTTGGCGCTTACGTGGAGTGCGGGGATTTATCTGGTATTGCAGTTTAGATTTATTACTTTTTAGTTGTCTTTCCCATTTGCTTTAGTACATTTTTATATTTGTCAGTGATTTGAGTCATTAGTTTGTATAAGCCTTATAAGCAACCATTTGTATAAGTTGAGATATATTTTAGACACTTCCTCCATGTGCAGTTTGTTTTGATTCTGTTGCGATTACTCACTTATACTTGAAAAACAAATACTATTATAAAATGTGGGTTATCCTTGTAAGTTAACACTCGAGATTTCAGAAAATAAGTACTAAACTCGAGTTACGAAATCTGGGGCGTTACATTATGACTGAAGTCAATGACTGAAGCCGAATTTGTACACCTTAACAAACTCCACAAGAAATGTATTGGAACGAAATTCATGGACCTATATGACCTGACTACGAAAGTCTCCAGGTATGAAGGAATTCTTTAGGAAGGTGTCAGGCAGAAGAACTTGTCAATTGAGACATTATCATAACTTAAATTACGAGGTCACGATTGCCAAAGTAGTGGTGAAGAAGCCACTCATGTGCTTGACGCTGGTCAAGGTAGAAACCATCACATAAAAATTTCAAAAAGTATATAGTTTTGATATTACACAAGTCGATGAGATATTTGAAATTCTGTTAGCCAGGAAGTTTATCAAGGTTCCCATAAACTATAACATACCCTTTATTGACGAATTGAAAAAAAAAAGAATACTATAAATGTCATGGAACTCATTTCCATTCGACTAACAAATATGTTGTATTTAGGAACAATTTCAGGATAACATTGATCACGAATTGCTGAAGTTCCTCAAAAAAGGTGATGAAGCAATGTTGATCAATACTGATCCGTTTCTGCCTAATCTTAAGGTCAATATAGATATATAAAATTTACGAAGGTCTGATCGATCGCGACTGAGGATTGATCTCAGCCTAGGTAACCTCGAAGGCGCATCACAACAACCAAGGCATGGGTGATATCAACCTCCCAAGTCGACTGCCAGGCCATCGAATACGGTTCAACAAGACAGTCAAGGTTCTCAATAGTGCGAGCGATGTGCCAAAAGGACTATACTTGGTTGGGGAGACCCTCCTCGACCAAGGACACAAGGCCAACATATGACCCCAAAAAGGGATGAAAGTGTAACACCTCAAATTTTCATGGCCCGAGTATATACTCATGCCCGAGAATTTTAGGTGTTAATATTGTAAAAATTGGATGCTTCAAAATCGCACCTTGTTTTTTTTTTTTTTTAAAAAAAAAAAACATCTAATTACATTCACAAAAGTAACCATCCACGAGAATAACCTCGACTATTTTTATTATTCCATTAGAGTAAAAGGAGTTTAACTAATTTTCTATTGCCCTCTATATGTGAGCTCATTACATTGTCTTAAAGTAAGTAGCAAGAAAATAAATAAAAGTAAATCATGCAATATTCTTCTTCGCTTTCAAACATATCTTCCATAGAATGGTTGACTTTCATATCATCAACCTGTAACTTACCTGCAACATCTGTATGGTTGAAGAGGATCAATGCCCTACTCATAGTGATGGTTATTGACGCAGGGATGAACGTGATGAGGTCGATCACCATCTTCCTCAAGGATAACTACTCTAAATCCACAGAGCTTGTCTGGACTCCTCACAAAGACTTCTCGAATCCACGAGGAAAGAAAGCAAGAAAATATAAATAAATTCTAATAAATTCGAAATTGATTGATGAATGCCTAAAAGCGAGTTCACAACCCTTTAAATAGGGATACCAAGCAATGAGAGAGAAATCAGAATTAAACTACAACTAAAACTCCTAGAATTCGCGACTTACTATAAATAGTAAACTTACTATTCATAAACGGTCGTGATGTTTACTAGTGCGGAAGGTTTTCAGCCAAAAATAGTGTCTTATTTGGCTACACTGACCTGTTCTCCTAATTTTTCTAAGCTCTTTTCACGTTGGGCACAACTCCTAAAGCCCAACGGATGAAGAGTTATAATCAAACTAAAACTTATTATTTATAGTAAAAATGGAATTAAAATAGGGAAACGACTGTTGATCTGGCGGTATTTCACAAATCCAACTTGGGTAACCCGACCTAGTGGGTTTAGGTGGCTAAAGTAGCTTGTTCTACCCTAAAATCATATATTTTATGTCCAATAGCTCATTCCAGATTGCGATATACGCCTGATTTAAGGTCCGATGGTCTGGATCACTTCTGTCGTCGACATGGCCTTTTTTGATCCATCTTGGGCATGAAAGTGTCTGTGGCTTGCTCTACATGAGTTATCCTTTAAGATTAACAATAATTAAAGAGATTCATGAGAATTATGTGAGAGTTCTGATACGTCTCGTACTCTACGACTGGTATTAGTATGCTCAACACACACATACACACATATATATATGAATGCATGCCTAGCAAAGTGTGTATGGTCCATCATACTGTAACACCCCAAAAATTGGCACCCGAGTACATAGACTCCAATCCCGAGTTTTCAGGTGTTAACTAAATGAAAACGCATGTCCTTATTCAGATTCAAATTCATTTCACACACAGATAATCAAAGTAGCGTAATTCGAATTAGCGGATCCAAAGCGAGGTAGATACGAAAATAGATTCAGAAATATGGGGTTAAGAGTTAAAGATACAATTTCAATTATGATGATCGCCCAAAATGGGATTATATAAGGCACAATATACATATCCAAGATTATTAAAGTGTAAAGCTTTTAGTCTACTCCCAATTCTCCAAAACGTGACGGCGTTGGCATAACCTGATATAAGCCTACCTGTTTGAGGTTTCACTAGTACCTGCATCAATGATATACCTAGTTGGTGTTTTAAAATACTGTCCCAGGTTAGAGTGAGTAGCTAACTCAGTGATTCCATTAGTTCTAAGTTACACATGCTATTGACATAATTAGTGCAGGTAATGATAAAATAAAAAATCAAACATTTTCTAAATACTCTTGTTAAATGTACAAATGAAGATATGACATGATACATGCCCTTTCCAAACAACACTCCCTTACACGCGACTTCGACTACCTGTTTCGCAAATGACAATACTTCCTCATCATGTGACAACCATGCCTGTTCGCCACATTCTAAGCTAATGCAATACGGTGAATGATCATGTTTTTTGAGTAATTATTAAGTTCAATTCATCTAGCGAAGCTAGGATACTGATGTTATATCACGAGTCCTTATCCAAATCACGTGACTCGTTGCCACACGTAGTGGCTTCTTACCAGTATCCCTTGATCCAAATTTAGGTACCAGTCGTTTATATCACAAATCAATAATTTTAAAGATATGATATGGTACTTTAACATATGAGGATCAACCCAGTGTAGGTTGTCGCCTAAACTGAGTATGATCACTCAGTTCCAAGGTTATAACAGCCCACAACACGCTGCCTCGATTGATTGGAGTGCTATTTTTTAAGCTCAACCAATCTCACACATGGACCAGGATGACGACCCACGCTCGGACCACAGCCCAGATGAATAATGGTTGGGGTGTTATAGAGGTGTAGGCTTATCACATTAAACCAAATCAATACAAAGGAAAGGACTCGTCACTCAATTTCATTCACGTCCGATCCTTCGAACAGTACTCTGGCACAGAACCATCTGCCGGATAATTTGATGGGGGCCGTTAGAACAATAGTCTATCACCTCCATTAGTACTCATTGGTCACTAGGGGAAGGCACGTCACTCCAGTATATGCCGATAGCTCGGACACGGTGTCTCATACCATCATGCCCGGCTTGTAAGTCTTAATTGCTCATTGGTCACTATGGGGAGGCTCGTCACCCCAGCATAGGCTAACAGCTCGGATACGGTGTCCCATACCATCATGCCCAGCTCATGAGTTTTAGCGGATTGTATCACACTAACAGTTATGAACAGACACGTCCATTGGGAACGGGGTATCTTAGATTCTATTTAGTCGTGTCATACATTGTGAACGTATATGCTTAGTTGGCTAGTGGGCTAATTTGATTAACCTAGGAGAACCATGACGCAATCGGCATTGGGTGCAAGCATCATTTGTAGTCCAATTATTGTCAGTCATCCGTATTCAATCCGGGTCGATCGAACAAGCCTAGGGTGGCCGCCCTAACTCGGGTCACTCCTTTAATTCGGACAATTAGCCAACTGACCTAACATCATAGAAATCCTAAGTATCGCTACGGACTAAACATTACATCGCACAATTATAGCATGGGTTCTACTACACAATCACTCAAGCATTTCATCGAATATGTGAGCATCAATGGAACAACACATTGACTTAGGCATTTTATCAAACATGTGGGCATTAACAAAATAACACATTCAATCACCTAGACATTTTATCAAACACATAAGCATCCATATGTAACCAATAACATATATTATAGAAAAATTAAAATGTCAACATATTATCATGCAAAAATTCATCTACAAGCATTTAATCATTAACTGAGACCCTCAAGTGTCGATAAATGGAAACGTAGAAATAATGGTCCACACCTTAAGAAAGAATATCGGATTTTGAACTCCTAGGGTTAAGGATTTGGAAAAAATCTCAAATTCCTATATAAACACCGAGAACTACATTAGATTTATGCAATTCATTTTAGAAAAACCTAGGTTATGAAGTAGGATTTGTTTCTTACCTTGGAATCACAAGTAGGGTGGATTTGGTGGAGGAAAATGATTGATGCCAAGGCCTTAGTTGGAGGAAACCAATGAAAGGAAGCACCAAAACGTCCCACTCCTAGTACCACTCTTCTTCTTCTTCTTCTTCTTTCTCTTTTTCTTTCTCTCTTTCTCTCCTTTAGAAAATGCTAATTCATATGGAGAGATGGGGTGCCCAAATGAAGCTCTTATATGGTGTCAAATTTGGTGTAAATAGTCCCAAGAGCTGGATTTTTACTATACTAGCCCTATGAGAGGATTTTTCTAACCTCTAAGGCCCACTATGGGGTGTACATGTTGATATAAACTGTAAAATAGTTAACCCTAATGATAATTTATGTATGAATATGATTGACCCACCATTTAGATGCGCCAATCAACAGATATGATTAGAAGTCTGTTTAATTGTCACCGATGGTCGATCGGGGCCATGGCTATACGGATATGAGCAGAGAAATATCATTAACTCATGTCTCGAGTTTAGTTGTGATCTAACGGTCGAAAATCCACAACTTCACGAAAGTGCAAAAGGTTTAATTCACTTAAGGATTTTCCCAAATCCTTAACCCTTAAGAGCAAAAGGGTTAAGGATTTGGGAAAAATCTCCAATTTCTATATAAACACCAAGAACTACATTAGATTTATGCAATTCATTTTAGAAAAACCTAGGTTAAGAAGTAGGATTTGTTTCTTACCTGGGAATCACAAGTAGGGTGGATTTGGTGGAGGAAAATGATTGAGGCCAAGGCCTTGGTTGGAGGAAACCAATGAAAGGAAGCACCAAAACCTCCCACTCCTAGTACCACTCTTCTTCTTCTTCTTCTTCTTTCTCTTTTTCTTTCTCTCTTTCTCTCCTTTAGAAAACGCTAATTCATATGGAGAGATGGGGTGCCCAAATGAAGCCCTTATATAGTGTCAGATTTGGTGTAAATAGTCCCAAGAGCTGGATTTTTACTATACTAGCCCTATGAGAGGATTTTTCTAACCTCTAAGGCCCACTATGGGGTGTACATGTTGATATAAACTGTAGAATAGTTAACCCTAATGATAATTTACGTATGAATATGATTGACCCGCCATTTAGATGCACCAATCAATGGATATGATTAGAAGTCTGTTTAATGGTCACCGATGGTCGATCGGAGCCATGACTATACGGATATGAGAAGAGAAATATCATTAACTCATGTCTCGAGTTAAGTTGTGATCTAACGGTCGAAAATCCACAACTTCACAAAAGAGCAAAAGGTCTAATTCACTTAATGATTTTCCCAAATCCTTAACCCTTAAGAGCAAAAGGGTTAAGGATTTGGAAAAAATCTCAAATTTCTATATAAACACCAAGAACTATATTAGATTTATGCAATTCATTTTAGAAAAACCTAGGTTAGGAAGTAGGATTTGCTTCTTACCTCGCAATCACAAGTAGGGTGGATTTGGTGGAGGAAAATGATTGAGGCCAAGGACTTGGTTGGAGGAAACCAATGAAAGGAAGCACCAAAACCTCTCACTCCTAGTACCACTCTTCTTCTTTCTCTTTTTCTTTCTCTCTTTCTCTCCTTTAGAAAATGCTAATTCGTATGGAGAGATGGGGTGCCCAAATGAAGCTCTTATATAGTGTCAAATTTGGTGTAAATAGTCCCAAGAGCTGAATTTTTACTATACTAGCCCTATGAGAGAATTTTTCTAACCTCTAAGGCCCACTATGGGGTATACATGTTGATATATACTGTAGAATAGTTAACCCTAATAATAATTTACGTATGAATATGATTGACCTGCCATTTAGATGCGTCAATCAACGGATATGATTAGAAGTCTGTTTAACGGTCACCAATGGTCGATCGGGGCCATGGTTATACGGATATGAGTAGAGAAATATCATTAACTCATGTCTCGAGTTTAGTTGTGATCTAACGGTCGAAAAGCCATAACTTCATGAAAGAGCAAAAGGTCTAATTCACTTAAGTTCTAGATTTTGACCTAGGGGATTCGCACGTTGCAAGCACTTAGCTTCCAACCCAAGTTGAGCCATTCTATGTACTTTCTTGGTTGGCCACCCGTGATGGGCGTCAAGCCTAGTGAGACGGACATTATTCTATAGTTTTGAAACTAGTGGCCAACTAACGAGCGGTCTAAATCTTGTTTGAAAAATCAGGGCATTTCTGGAGTGACTTAAGTATCGAGATTTCTTGTGGGTAATGATTAGGGTTTTGATTAATTATGTTCATAGTGTGACCTATTTATAATTAGTGAAAGTGGAGATTTGGTCATGATTGCTCTAAACCGTCGGTTTTAGGTCAAAAGAGTAGCAGGCTTGATTTGGTCTATTAGTCCAGATCTGGGCCTTATCTGACTCGGCTTTGGGTAGATCTGAGAGTAAAAGAGGGTTTATGGGGAGTGAAAATGAGTTGAAAATGGGTAAAAGGTGTTTAAAGGGGTGTAGGGTCGTGTAGAGGGGACCCCTACACATGCGAGGGACCCATATGATCGGGCTGGCAGCGGCGCAGTGTCGCACTCCTTTGAAGCCTTTGGCAGTGGCCACTCCCTTGGTGTTTGTGTTTTCACTCCGTGGGACCCCCTGGGTCCTCCTAAATGTATTCGTTTCATCTCTAAGTTGAGTATGATGCATGTACTGCGGTACAGGGTCTGTTTTTAATCAGTAGTAGGTCAGTTAGATTTGTACCCTATGTGAACAAATCACGAAGCTAAACTCGATACTTAGTGATCGGGAGGGCTCATCGACTTTCTACAGTTGATTTATTGGAGTTGTGTAGTTCTTTACTATTACCACTCATGTATAAACTAACATTGAGTATTAATGGTTAGTAAGTAATAATATAAGTTAATTATATAAAAAAATTCAAGAATTTTTGGAAATCCAAAACAGTGAAAATTCAGGACATTACACATATGTAGTGATCATCACAATGTGAAATATAATTCATATAAAATCTAGCTCGCCCCACATTCCATATTATGGAGATTTTTTGGTGTGTCCAATGCTACCGTGGATTTATGTGAACACCTTAAGATGACAAAATGCACAGATCTGATAAATTACATGACACGATTTGTTCATGGAGCGACTATTTGCGATATCCAATATCAGAAGTGATGTAACACACATTGCGGATTACTTATATCGATTTGTGCACCACTACCCAAAATATATGGAATTACGTGTCCACCAAGAGGGTCACTACCTAGAGCATATTACGTCCACAATAAAATATATGAACCACTATATATGAGACTTATAACACATCACTTACATCAATAGAAAAATAAGTCGCATTATGAGGATTTTAGAATTTCAAGACACATACCCAAGCCATAAAGGGAGTTGGCACAAGGCTGATCTAATAAATGAGAAGAGTACCAATAAGCTAACTCAATAAAAGAGAAAAGTAACAAATAGGCTAACTCAATAAAAATAAGGGGAGATGAGTAAACGGCCAACTCAATATAGAGTGGAAGCACGCATCACTCTCAAAATTGGTAAAGAGTAATGCTTGTATCCATCATCCCATATAAATTCATAAAAATAATACATAATTAAAATCATACATTAACCATAATTCTCAAAAGGATAAATATTCATAATGGTCGATCAATCAATTGAATGAAAAATCATGGTAATACGAAAGTATGCAAAAATAAGATAAATCATATCAACTCAAATTAGTGTAAGCTTTAAAGAAATCCCACACCTTAGCCTTAGATCTAAACCCTATGTAAATATCGATATAGGAAAACTTTTACATAAACAATAACATTGCTTGAGCAAGAGGGAGCCATCGTCCGTGTGGAGAAGGAAGAGGATGATGGCATCTAGGCTTTCACTTTCTCTTTCTTTCTTCCTCTTTCACTTTCACTTTCACTTTCACTTCCTCTCTCTCTCTCTCTCTCTCCATTGGGCGTTGGGAAATTGGGCGTGTGAGTAGAGAAGGGACGCACACCCCTTTTATAAAGGAGTGGGCGTGTGAGAGGGGGTATGTTTCACATCCTACTTAGAATAGATTTATGTAATTTGACATTTTCTGACGATCTTTCTTTAAATTTAATTTATCCAGTATGTCGGGGTCGTCAAATAGAGATATGATATATGATTTTCTTGGCGATCTGAAAATTAAATTAGCCTATCTTGGAAGTTCTTTTAACGGGTGCCAAAATGAACTTGATCTTAATTAACGGTCTACACTTAATGATTAGGGCCCAATTTTGAGAGAAATGTGTATTCATGATAGGTAAACGGTTAGACAATAGTTGGTCGTTGTCGATAGTGAAAAAGGCCTAAATATGAAATTTCACCTTTTGCACCAAAATGAAGGAATTTGAGTCAAAGTGGTCATCATTCAATGGTGCAGGATCATATATCAAAGTCTAAATTTTGTATGATATCGTAATCATATGAAGCCAAAGTGTGGTCCAAATTGAAGTTGTGATTAACGATGTAATGTGGGTCAATCGAAAGCTCATGATTTAGGAAGAGTTGGTAAGCCTGAAATGGATAACTCCGTGGCTAAGTAAAATCCTACTTAGGTGGGTTTTTATATTTCACACTTAGTATATATAATGGAAAATTCAAGTCCTACGACTACCCATGACCTTTCTTCACTCGAGGACACCAAAATCAATGGTTAAGGGGTTGATTTGTCAATTGAACCACTTTTACAATGATCTAAAGGCTAAAATTTGACATGTATGGTTAATTTATGATAAATAGGCATGGTATAAAATTTCACATGAAACAGATCTTGAGAACTATGTGATCTAGAATTCAGGAGTATAGGTTAATGACATTAAGTATTTACAATTTTGTCATCTTTATTTCTCTAACTTCCACCGTCTGTAATGTCGGGCTACACCATCCAAATGCACTAATTTGATAGACATTATTTATTTTTCATTCTCTTTCCATCACCCCATTTTGTGCCTTGATCGCTTACAGATGACCAAGATGCCTTTTTAATGGACTATACCAGCCCGAGGTCAAAATCAACGCTTTCATATATTTAATAGAGAAGTCATCCGATAGTTATGGCACATACCTTATGATTTTCAAACTAAGCAGCTCATTCTGATATTTAGGTCGCCCATTTGGTAGATCTAAATATGATGGACGGTTAGATGACATGTTAAAAATAAGAAAACTTGATGATTAGTACTCTTGTTATATATGTAGGCGGTTGTACGGTCAGTTTTGTAAATGGATGAACACAAGTAGATTTTTAGAGTAAGCAAGAGACAAAAATTATATACTGTTAGATTCAAGTAATTTGTTCACATGATTAAGTTCCTCAAATTGTTATCCTGATGGTAGGTTAAGCATATTCATAGGTGGTGATCAAGATGAATGGACTAACATCTTGATTTGATACATGTTCGAGCGGATGTAAAGATTAAGTAGTTAGTTTACCATGATTGGGTGGTCCAAACTCAAAGTGGATGACCATATAGTTGATTGAATAGTTAGTTATGATGAACAAGTGAGACTACTTGGATATATAAAGATCTTGTCCTAAAAATCAACGGTCGGATGACTTGATCTATGGATGAAGATTAATCTCAATAGTTGAATTCAGGTTGGAGAATAGATGTAAGGTTAGGATAGGCTAAATTGGTGGTACACACATGTATATACTAAATTAAATTTTATAGTAACACCTAAGAATTTTCAATACTCGGCTATTAAAAAGTTCGGGGTGTTACAAAAGGAAACAGTCATCATCGGTTGCAAAGAACACCTTCACCTCTTGATTGCTACCCCTAGGGTAAAGCGTCGAATCAAAGGATGGTTAAACCTCTGTCAACCTAGAAAGGAGTTTGGAAGCGTGTTCACTCCTCAAGTATAAGGTTGTGATGTAGTAATAAACTCAGCAAGTCCGATGTCGAATCCCAAGGGATTGAAACCTGTACATAATCTGAAACTAAGTAGAACTAGAACTACACTAAGACAAAATCTAAATAAAATAAATTTAAGGAGTAATGGTGAAATATTGATTTAAAATTTAGAGAGATCAGAGGTAAGAAACTAGGGATTCAGAGGATCCACTTGTAAAGATCAGGGAGATCTTATGCCTGCTTCAAAAACTCAACTGGACTTAGAGTCCCATCTTCATCTAGTTGAAGGGTGTAACTATAAAAATCAATTGAACTTCCTTTGATATAGTTTTCAAGAGATGAAAGGTATATGAATTAGAATGGATTCCATCACCAAACCATGCCTAAGAGACAAAGTAACAACAAAATTAAACTAATTATCAACCAATCAACAATGTATGAAGGTCGGGAAGGGTACCGTCATCCGACCATGCCCAGGAGACGATGGTGAACAACAGGGCTTCCTGACGTCATAAACGTAAAAAGGAAAGGAACATGCTTAAAGCTATTGCAGACCCATTGTAAATTTAGTCACAACAGGCCATTAAAAATTAAAAACATTCCCTTAATAATCAAACTAATATCACGTTTAGTTCATAAATTAAAATTAAATCAAAGGCATAAAGGAAAGTCTCCCATCATGCTACAAGCTTCACCTCCTAGCCCTAGCTAAGAGGTTTAGCCTATAATAAACATGATTAGGCTAAACATCCTTAAAGAAATACAAAAGCAGTAGAATTAAACAATTAAAAAAATAAATACTACTCTACTCTCTCTCTCTGCCTGCTCCACGGCTGCCTCCCAATTGAATCCCTCTCTCCCTTCTCTTTTCTTTCATTTATAGAGGTAGGAAGGTCGGTTAGATGGCCCGAGCGGTGAGAAGGAGTTACGCACTCCTCTTTATGCAGAAAAGGCTTCATGCACAAGCTCTGTTTCTCGCAGCAAGAAATGCACAAAAGGCTGCGTTTGGACTGAAGATCAGGACGTTGATCGTCTCGATTATTGCATCTGCCATCACGGCTAGGGTCAAGCCTGGTTGGGGCTTTACTTGGACGGTTCAGATAGCTGATCTGATCATGTTTTGGGTCACACAATTCCTCGGAAGATTTGAATTTTCCAGACGCACGATCTTGGCTCCAACCTGCACTGACGTGTTTGGTTGGGCCCACTTCGCTTTTGTTTTGAAAATCCACACCGTCTAGTAGATTCAGCTCGAAAAACCGTTTTAAGATGGTCGGTTTTGGAGTGTTTCTGACCTGTCCCACTTGCTTTTCAATTTTATCGTCCAACCTGCGTTTGAACAATTAAAAACGGATCTATGTTGTTCTCTGGAATTTCGACACCTAAGCGTGGGTTGTGGCTACCCCACGAGACGAATGGACGGTCCAGATCATTGATCTGGATGATGAACAGACTCACAACTGAAAAAACGGACGGATAGTGAAGGACGCTGTCCATTCTTGCGTAAGGAGTCGAGTCAGCTGACTTTGACTAGGATTCCTGGTCTAGTGCGGCTCGCGTGCGGATGTGCTATGTATATGTACGTTGCACGTGGGGTCCACTGTGATGCGTGTGAAATATCCATTCCGTCCATCAGATCTTTCATATCATTTTAACAATTGGGACTAAAATTGTGGCATATCTACCTTGCAGGTGGGCCCATAATCTAGATTTTAGGGTCTAATCTGTCCGTTAGGACACTTCCAGAAGGATCCAATGGATGCATTTTGACGTGAATGGTTAATTTATGGTCCTGAGGCCATCTATGAAGTTTCCAATTAAACAGATGGTGAAAACCTTGTGATCTTACATTCTGGCTGACTTTCAGGCCATTTGAGCTTTAATTTCTCGAATTTCTCGGATCGCTGGTATGTAAATCCGTCGATTTTGAGCGTTAAATCCATGATTTTAGCATCCTTTTGGAGTCCAAGCTCCTAAATACACCTTGCATCACAAACATGATTAAAGTGGACCGCTAAACCCTGCCATGTTCGTAAATCTATACAATAACTGGGGTCTGATATGTAATATTTGACCCTCAAAAAAGCGGTTAACAGGCCTTAATTTTTTAGCTATGCCAGAAGTAATGACCCCAACTTAGAAACATCACTGGCAGGTGTGCAGGTCAACCATGAGAGAAGAGTCGGCAAAGGTTGAGGGCGCATCTCGACCGGAAGTAGTGCGGCCACAACCATTTTGAAGAATGGCTCTATTGAAAGAACATATAGTCATTAACACGGTCGTGGTAGTTCTACAGCTTATGTTGTGGTCAGGGTACGAATTCTCCCGACTTAGTGGGTTAGATCATCCAATAAATAAGGATGATTGTGTAACACCCTGGTTTTCAAAACCCGAGTATATGACTCGTTTTTCCAAAAATTCGAGTGTTATCCTTTGAAATTCATTCTAAATTTAAACTATCTTATCATTAATCAGAGTTAGCAGCAAACGTAGGTAGAGTAAACTATGCATTGTATAAAAACATTCCAACCATAATAAAATTTCGAATGTAGCGTCCATACAAGACTTATACAATTTCAAATAACAAAATTCATTAAACAAAAAAAGAAATCTATTATCTAATGATGGAACTCAATATGGTCCGCAAGGACCCCGTCTAGCTCCTCAACTACCCGATCTGCTTTAATAATCCAGTGAACAACATTGGCTCGCTGTATACCTGCATCAATTGATATGGTTTGATAACATCAATGGCTATAGCAATGAAGAGTACCCTTTAAGATTAGACACTCATCATTCATAATCCAGGATAAATAGCAAGTCATAAGTCATGAAAAGAAATATATTAAGCAACGTAATTTAAAATCATGATCATATATTCAGGAATAAGCAAATCAACGTAATTTCAACATTAAGAAAGTATAATAGCAATTACAATGCAGGTAAACGTGTCCTTATGGTCAAATAATCAATCATACAACTTTCTATTGCACCCAAAAATCACATTGTACGTAAACTCGTAAGATGGATAGAAAATCGATAAGTGAGCTCTCGCTCCACCCAGAAATCACAGTACAAGTGAACTCCCCAAGGTGAATAGAAAATCAATCTTTAAACTTTACTTCATCTAGAAATCATATCATAAGTGAACTCCGCAAGATGGCTAGAAAATCGAGAAGCAAACTCCGGCTCCACCCGAAAATTATAGTACGACTGAACATCGAAAATGAAGAGAGAATCAACATATAAACATATACTTCACCCGAAAATCATATTGTACGTGAATTCCCAAGATGACTAGAAAAATTGATAAGTGAACTCTCGTTCCACCGAAAAATCACAGTACGACTGAACACCGTAAGATGAAGAGAAAATCAACATATAAACTTTAGACCATCCAAAAATCATATCATATATGAACACCGCAAGATGACTATAAAATCAATAAGAGAACTCCCACTCCACCCAGAAATCATAATATGACTCAACATTGCAAGATGGTTAGAAAATCAACATCCAAACCTGTACTTTACCTGAAAATCATATCGTATGTGAACTCCGTAAGGTGGTTAGAAAATCGATAAGCGAATTCCTGTTCCACCCAGAAATTACTATACAACTGAACACCGTTAGATGAAGAGAGAATCTACATAAGAACTCCGATGTCATTTAAAAATCGCACGAACTTCACAAGATGACTAGAAAATCGACAAGCGAACTTCAGCTCCACTTAGAAATCATAACGAACTCCGTATAATGACCTGAAAAAAAAACAAGATATGCGAATATAACTAACAAGTGACAAAAGGGCATCGATATCCATCAAAGCCACGAAGGGCAAATAAGTGATCCAAGCTATGTAAGGCAATGCACGATCAAAGCCGCCTAAGTCAAATATAGACCGCAAGATGACAAGTTTATGATAGGTTCCATTCATTCCATCACTTAAGCGCAAGTGGCAACATACAGTTAATTAATAAACATACAGTTAATTAATATATATACAATTAAAGATAGCATGTTGTCATCAAATCATTTATGCTCGCTATAATTAAACACATGAAATAGTTGCATAAAAAATTAGCATATTCAATAATGAGGTAAGTAACTCAATGAGAGAAATCATATCATCATCTATGTCTAGATTGATGAAATTAAGTGGGAAGCTCAAAGGGTGAGTCATCACCTTGATCAAGCAATCTAGTTCTGTGTGACCCGCTAGATAGTATGAATGCAGCTTGATAGAGTCAAATCTAATCGATAAATATGTGACCACGACCCAATCAAAACATCAAGGAAAGTGGTCAGTACTTGCCTCCTACGGTCAATATATTAAGTGAAAACTCATTAAGTCAACTCAGTAACAAACAAATAAAAATGAGTTTGCGATTTATTTTAACTTGATCGCTTATCTCGGCTACCCGACATGAACCCAAGTGAACTTGGCCGAACTTGACTAAAACCAACCGAGTTGACTCGGTCGTGACTCGGATGCGCCTCCTCCCTCTCCCCCTACTGTGATTCCAATCGAACCCGGACCAAATCCAAACCCATGAGCTTGACACAGCTCGACTCGGCTCGACCACTAGCTGACCCTAGCTCGAACTCGGCTCAGCTCGGTCCTTGAGCCAAACTGGCCAACTCGACTCGGTTCAGTCAGCAGCTCAGGCTAGTTCGAGCCTGTGCGGCATTTTCTCAAACACATGAAATGCACTTTCAATTTCTCATAGTTTGTAAAACAGCAACAACAGTTTAAAAGTATTTCATCAAACACTCAGTGGGCAGCATTAAAATCAAGATACAGTGGTAGTTTTATCATGTAACATTTTTTTTTATAGTGATTTATTTAATATACATACCTTCCTCGCCACTAACCAATCTCACAGAGAATGTATGCTCCCGGAACAACACTTCATTAAGTCATTTTATCAAACACTTGGTGAGCAACATCAATATCAAAATAACGAGTCATCGAATTAGTTCGATTCGAGTTGAGGTTTAATCTGAGTCGATTCGGGCTTAGACAAGCTTGAACTCGGCTCAAAATTTGTCTGAGCTCCAAAAATAAGCTCAACCCTGCTCAAACTCAGTTTTGAACCGAGCCTGATCAAGCTTTTTCTAGTCGAATTGAGCAGTTAAATCGACCTAACTTGGTTTGTGTACAGTCCATTGAGCAGCTACAAGCAAATGTGGTAAATATCCATCTCTCCTCAGCACACTCAGGGCGATGTATCAATACAGACCGTCCATTTTGTAGCCATGTGATCAGTGGCATTCAAAGAGAGGGTAAGAAAAAAAAAAGTTCATCTTTAATGGATAGGGTTGTATAATAGGTGTATTTTTGAAACATAAGCCATATGTGATCCAAGAATGCTATACGGACGATCTAGATTAATAGATAGTAGTGGGACGAGGAACGTAGGTAGATAGTTCTACCCTATTCCAATCCTCCAGGCCTCGTCCATATGGCCAGAGAGCTAGTCATTTTGAAAGTAGTAACTACTTAACCTCCTCAAGTGCCATGTGGACCATCCAATTGTGGTCCCATTGTCAATGTAGGATGTTCAGTGATTAAGCAATCCTAACCATCCAATTTATGGCTATCGAATGGATGGTTAAAAAAATAAATGAGTCATCCAAGTGTATGGTTAATATTATCATCTCAGTGCATTTTTCTTTTGTAAAATGGACAGGCGGTGTGGATATAACACATACATCATGGTGAGCCTATGGAGCTTTTCCAGGTCCACACAGTACCGACCACGGTGTTGTACTCTAACTTATGCAATCCGAGTCCGAGTCCTCTCCGCTCCACTCACATGGAAGTGGATTAGTTGGTGTACTACACACCACCGAACTGGCTGCTGTATTTACGTCACCAAGTTATGTGCATCCCACCATGAGGTATGTGTTATATCCAAACCATCCGTCCATTTTATGAGCTGGTTCTAAGTCGGGAGACTAAAAATAAGACATATTCAAAGATTAAGGGCCTATTTGTTAAATCTAAAACCCGAGTTTGAATGTAAAGTTTGTATTTGAAATTTGAATACGAAGTCATAAAACTAATAGTGAATTTAGAATAACTTGTTTGTTAATTAATATCCAAAATGTTTGAAATATATTAATTTGACACATTTACCCATATGAAACAATTGTAATTGAATCCCTGCCTTTAAAAACTTCATGAATTTCATTGAAATATTTATTTGCCATTCAACTTATTGAAAAGGTTATAAACAGTTAGATGATGAGATGACACAAATATCAACATGATCCAAAGCTTTTGTAGCCCAAAAGAATTTTTAAATGGTCAATCACCATTGTTTCCTATATAAAGGTCTATTTAAGATTTGAAGCTAATTTATTTTTTTGGATCATGCCTTAAAATAAGTTTCTAATATAGATGGATGGTATTGATGTAGTCATATATCACATTAAGCCCCCAAGTGTGAGCAAGATTTTATGGAAAAGCCTTTCCTAGGAAGTCCACCGCTAAAAATCTAAGTGGGGCCCACCATGATGTTTGTGTGAAATCGACCCCGTCCATCTGTTTTATGAGATCATTTTAAGACATAATGCTAAAAATAAGTCGTATCCAATATTCAAATGGGCTGAAAATGTAAGGATTGGACGCCCATAATTAAAATATTCACGGGGCCACAGAAATTTTCAATCATGCTAACATTTGTGGATTGAGTTCCTCTCACTATGAACGACATTATGATCCATATTGATGGCATGTAAACATCACTGTCAACCCCTAGGAGGTTTCAACGATAGGAATTTTTCCACCCACATTTTCCTTTAGTGCAGCCCACTTAAGACTTGTATCCTCAATTTTTGTCTCGAGTTCTAAAATGATATCAAAACATGGATGGACAGATTAGACTTATCACAAATATAACAATGGGCTTCAACTAAGATTTCGGAGCAGAAACTTCTTGCGAAAGGCATTTGCACATCGTTTGCACCCCGAATTTGGGAGGCGATTGCACACTACCCACGCAGCTCTACTTAAATATGGATAATTAAGGGCTTTATGAGGCCTACCATGATATATATGTTTTATCCATATCGTCCATTCATTTTTTCATATTATTTTAAAAATTAAGACAAAAAACAAGGTAAATATGAGGCTTAAGTGAGTCACACCACAAGAAATTACGGGAATTAGGTGCCTATCATTGAAAACTTCTTAGGGCCACATAAGGTTATGATCAAACTATTTTTTGTATTTTTCCTTCATCCAGGTCTGTGTAACCTTATAAAGAGATTTGATAGCAAATAAGCTTCATGACGAACATCAGGAAAGTTTTAAAATAGTCATTCCTGTCTCACTACTTTATGTGATGTGGTTGACTTGAGCTTTGGACGTGCATCTTTTTGCATACCATGCTCTAGAATAATATAAAAAAGTTGATAGACGGTGTGGATCTAATGCATAAATCATGGTGGGATTAGAGAAGTGTCCCATGTTAAAATTTGAGATGTGTATAAGGCAATAGAGAAAATATATGTAAAGGATAATTTTGGATTAATTCCCTATTAAGCAAGACTCTCATCATAGGGAATTTTTTGCATAAAAGGGTGAAGTGCTTTCAGCGTTAACAAAAACAATTAAACATGAACGCATTAAGTGCAACAATTCAGCGTTAACAAACAGGTGAACCAGGATACAAGAAGCAGTGGGGGTTTGAATGTATGATATATTTGTTTCCCCTCTTCATCTACGTCTTTGTGACATTACGAACGGATTGGATGAAAAATAAATGTTAGGGTGCGCCTACTAATGTTTTAACGGTGAAAATCATTCTCCCCGCTTGTATTTGTGGTGTGGTCCAATTGAGACTTGGATATTACTTATTTTTGGTATTGTGTTCAAAAATGATCTCGCTAAATGGATGAACGGTGTGGATATAATAAATGCATCATTGTTGGCACAATATAACTTTGATCTCCTATGAACCGTTCGTACAACTCCGAACTCGAGGAGTGCCAGCGCCTGTCTCAGGACGACACGTTTACAGCCAGGTCGGTGGTGTGCGGTACACCAGCCAATCCGCATCCACTCACGGTTGGGTCAGCTGACGGTCTGGATTTTCGTGCAAGCATGCCATGTGTACGGTTGAAGCCACCAGCCGGTCCGTGCTGTGGGCCCAACATGATGTATGTTTTTCGTCCATGCCGTCCGTTTATTTTTCTAGATTATTTCCTGGCATGAGACCAAAAATCGGCATATCTCGATATCAAGTAGACCACGTTACAAGAAACAATGTTGAATGGGCTTCGACCGTTAAAATCTTTATGGGTATAAAAGTTTTGGATCAAGCTGATATTTATTTTTCCCTTCATTTAAGCCTATATTACCTAATTAATAGATTGGACGTCAAATAAACAGTAAGTTAGGCCTAGGAGGATTTTAATGGTGGATAACCTATCACTATTGTTTTCCTATGGTGTGGTTCACCTGAGATTTATATCCCTCTTATTTTTGGTATCAGTCTCTATAATGATATGTGAAAATGGATAACAGAGTGGATGAAACACATATATCATGGTGGGGCCTAAAGAGCACCGACCATCAGCCACCGGGCTGGTGGCAGGGGATATCCAATCGGTTTCCGTTGAAGAGGAGAAATTTCCAACTGTACGACCAGTATATGACACATTCCCGAGACGAAGCCCATCCCATTTTACTTTCCAATAACGCTCCTCAAGTATACGGACGCCTTGCAAAAGGTCGAAAACACCCCTACTTTTTTCTCCAAGCGTTGACGCTCCTCGAACTCCCAGTTGTACGAACGGTTCAAAGGAGATCAACCTTACATGGGCCCATCAGTTATGTATTTATTATATCTACAACATTCATCCATATCCTAAGATCATTTTGGAGCATTATCGAAAAAAAAAAAAAAACATATTCAAAGATCAACTCGACCACACCACAGATAGCAGCAGAAAATTGATTTTCACTTTTGAAACTTTTGTAGGGCCCACCATAACATTTATTTTCCATCCAATCTATTCATAAGGTCATAAAGACATGGATGAATAAGAAAAATAAATTTCATAATGATCCAAAACTTCCATGACCCTTGAAAGGGTTTCAACGGTAGACATTCAAAGCAGACTGGCAAAGTCATTTGCTGCGGTCAGACTTATAACTACAGATAATAACCGTAGCCATTGATACCCTAATCCGTAGCAATATGGTTCATCCGGGGTGGGCGCGCCGACATGGCGGCCCTCTGCGCAACTTGCTGGCCTGTCCGACGCGGCCACGCTCATAGGGTGGTCCCTATGACTACGGATAATAACCGTAGCTAAAATCCGTAGCAATAGATTTTTTATTATTTTTTGTATTTTTTTTATGATTTTTTTTTTAAATTTTTATTTTTTAATGGGGAGAACTTTTTCTCCCTTACATTTTTCTCAAATACATAATTATGTAAATATGTATATATAAGTACATAAAAATATTTTTTTATCTCTAAATTCATTTCTTTATCTATTTGTTTAACAAGCATATCTCCTAAACTAAAATGAGTTACATAACTTACCATATATGATTTTGGGGTAGGAGAAGCTAATTTAGCCAAATAACATAGTAATTTTCTGAGATTCCATCGGGTCGATGGTTAAAAATACACTTCACGGTCAATTCACTTCACTTCACGGCCATTTTCACGCACTTCGCGGTCAATTCACTTCACTTCACCGTCATTTCCATGCATTTCACGGTCATTCCCAGCAATTCCGTGTTGATTCACGGTCAATTACATGGTGAATTCACTTCACTTCACAACCATTTCCACGCACTTTGCGGTCATTTCACTTCACTTCACCGTCATTTTCATGCATTTCACGGTCATTCCTAGCGATTCCATGTTCATTCACGATCAATTCGACGCACTTTATGGTCAATTCACTTCACTTCACGGCCATTTTTGCGCACTTCACAGTCATTTCACTTCACTTCACCGTCATTTTCATGTATTTCACGGTCATTCCTAGTGATTCCGTGTTCATTCATGATCAATTCAACGCACTTCACGGTCAATTCACTTCACTTCATGGCCATTTTCACGCACTTCGCGGTCATTTCACTTCACTTCACCGTCATTTCCATGCATTTCACAGTCATTCCTAGGGATTCCGTGTTCATGCACGGTCAATTCGACGCACTTCATGGTCAATTCACTTCACGGCCATTTCCACGCACTACGCGGTCATTTCACTTCACTTCACCATCATTTCCGTGCATTTCACAGTCATTCCTAGTGATTTCGTGTTCATTCACGGTCAATTCGACTCACTTCACGGTCAATTCACTTCACTTCACAGTCATTTCCATGCACTTCGCGGTCATTTCACTTCACTTCACTGTCATTTCCATGCATTTCACGGTCATTTCTAATGATTTGAGAATGGGTTTGGGTTTAGGCTATAGGTTTTGGTTTTGAGAATGGGTTCGGGTTTAGGCTATAGGTTTTGGTTTTAGTTTAGGTCATAGGTTTTGGTTTAGGTTATAGGTTTTGGGATTTGAGAATGGGTTCGGGTTTAGGTTATAGGTTTTGGTTTTGAGAATGGGTTTGGGTTTAGGCTATAGGTTTTGGTTTTAGTTTAGGTTATAGGTTTTGGTTTTGGTTTAGGTTATAGGTTTTGGGATTTGAGAATGGGTTCGGGTTTAGGTTATAGGTTTTGGTTTTAGTTTAGGTTATAGGTTTTGGTTTAGGTTATAGGTTATAGGTTTAGGTTAAGGTTTAGGTTTAGGTTTTAGGATTTGAGAATGGGTTCGGATTTAGGTTATAAGTTTTGGTTTCGGTTTAGGTTATAGGTTAACTGTTTAGGTTTAGGTTATAGGTTTTTGGATTTGAGAATGGGTTCGGGTTTAGGCTATAGGTTTTGGTTTTAGTTTAGGTTATAGGTTTTGGTTTAGGTTATAGGTTTTGGGATTTGAGAATGGGTTCGGGTTCATATTATAGGTTTTGGTTTTAAGAATGGGTTCGGGTTTAAGTTATAGGTTTTGATTTAGGTTATAGGTTTTGTGATTTGAGAATGGGATCGGGTTTAGGTTATAGGTTTTGGTTTTGAGAATGGGTTCGGGTTTAGGCTATAGGTTTTGGTTTTAGTTTAGGTTATATAGGTTTTGGTTTAAATTATAGGTTTTGGGATTTGAGAATGGGTTCGAGTTTAGGTTATAGGTTTTAGTTTTGAGAATGGGTTCGGGTTTAGGCTATAGGTTTTGGTTTTAGTTTAGGTTATAGGCTTTGGTTTAGGTTATAGGTTTTGGGATTTGAGAATGGGTTTGGGTTTAGGTTATAGGTATTGGTTTTGAGAATGGGTTCGGGTTTAAGTTATAGGTTTTGGTTTTGGTTTAGGTTATAGGTTATAGGTTTAGGTTAAGGTTTTGGTTTAGGTTTAGGTTATAGGTTTTGGGATTTGAGAATGTGTTCGGGTTTAAGTTATAGGTTTTGGTTTTGGTTTAGGTTATAGGTTTAGGTTAAGGTTTTGGTTTAGGTTTAGATTATAGGCTTTGAGATTTGAGAATGGGTTCGGGTTTAGGTTATAGGTTTTGGTTCTGGTTTACATTAAAGGTTTTGGTTTAAGTTAAGGTTTAAGTTTAGGTTATAGGTTATAGGTTATAGGTTTAGGTTAAGGTTTTGGTTTAGGTTTAGGTTATAGGTTTTGGGATTTGAGAATGGGTTCAGGTTTAGGTTATACGTTTTGGTTTTGGTTTAGGTTATAGGTTATAGGTTTAGGTTAAGGTTTTGGTTTAGGTTTAGGTTATAGGTTTTGAGATTTGAGAATGGGATCGGGTTAGGTTATAGGTTTTGGTTTTAGTTTAGGTTATAGGTTTTGGTTTAGGTTTAGGTTAAGGTTGTAAGACCTATATCCTAATCCGTACTGTTCCGTCGCTTCCCGCGATCCTTCCCGTCGAATTCCGGTGACCTACGACCTATAATCGACTTTGCGCACGATCGTAAGTCATATCCTATACATTTGAATCGTCTTAATCCGAGACTTGTATCATTGCGACCGCATTGTCACCGCGGTTCCAACACTGCAACTCACGCACCGATCCGATACCCAGACGAGGAGATGCGGACCCGCGTTCAGTTCGAGGAAAAACACCATGTGTTGTAAATCTCAAGAGAATCTATACAATATGTCAAATCAATCCCATCAATCACCTCTCATGTCAAGTATAAAGAAACCATGCTTTCTTTCTCCACAAGTCAAGCAAATTCTAAAGTCAACCAACCTCTCACCTCACCCATCACTCACCTCACCCATCACTCACTTCACATCACTCCATCACTCTTACAACTCTCTCTCTCTCTCTCCCTCATTTCTCAAAAATTCTAAGCAACCGAGAGAGCCCACATGTCCAAGGTTTTCCCAAGAGAGAAAAATGTGATTTTGGTGGTCCACTTTTTCATCCCAATTCCTCCATCTTAACCATCCAAATCTCATCATCCACCATCAAAGTGAAGCATAAGGAGATAGGCTTTCCAACGGACTGAGAAGATCGAACGGTGGGTGCTTCTATAGGGTATTTTACTTATTTTTATGATGGGCCAAGTGAGACCCACTGATCAATGGTGCGGATCTCACTTTGGACCCTAAGATGTGGCCGATAGCCCACCTTAATTATCCATATCATTCCATGATGGGGCCATTCTCCATGAACCCCATCATGATGTTTACTTTTCTTGCATTAAAGAGGTCATCTAGACCGTCTATTTTTTTTAGTGGAGAAAGATCTCCACCGTTGATCTTTGAATTAGTGGGCCCACTTGTATTAGGGCCCACTCGATGTACGATTTAATGCAAGGGAGGGCTCATAGTGGCGGAGCCCTCCATCATGCGTGTCCCCTTCTATCTTTCTCTCTCTCTCTCCCTCTCCTTTTTATTTATTTTCTTTGTATGATTGATGTGGCCGTGTGGCCCGCTTGGATGGACCCCACCATGAGGCATGTATTGTATCCAAGCCGTCTACAAGTGGAGGCCCACTTTAAATATGTTGTACCCACACCATCCATCAATTGGTGGCCCACTTCAGCAGGGCCCACCTCAATGTACGTGTTGGCTCAAACCGTCCAGTGTCTAGGGACGCTGGACGTCTCTGTGAAAACACAAATTTTAGCTTGATTATAAGCTCATGGGGTGGTCCACTCATACACACCACACCTTGATGTATGTTTCTAATCCCAGCCGTCCATCCTCTTCCCCAACTCATTTTAGGCGTTGAGCCGATAAATGAGGATGATCCGAGTAGCTAGTGGGCCATGGTTTTAAAAACATTTCCATTACCATTGAATCCTTTCCAGATTCTTTTTACACGCTAAAAAATGGCCGATATTGGTCTTGATAGATGGGTTATGGGCCGTAGAATCTAACGGCTGGGGTGGATCCACCTGATGTGGGCCCCACATTCGAAAAACCTTGGAAACAGCATTTTTAAAAAAAAAAAAAAGAAAGAAAAAGGGGCAGCAGCACTGCTGCTGCAGAAGCATGCAGGCAACGCCTGCGCGCGCTGGACGTGAAACGGGCAGGGACCCACGGTCCCAGCCGTGGGCCCCACAGTGATGTGTTTTGGACATCCAAACCGTGCATTAGGTGGCCCCCTGTTTGGACAGTGTTCCCTCCAAAAATTAGCTTGATCCAGACCTCAGGTGGCCCACACCACAAGAAACAGTGGTGAATGAACTCTACCATTGAAACCCTTTTTGGGCCCACAAAAGTTTTGAATCAATCTGATATTTATTTTTCTTTCCACCCAGGTCACGTGTGACCTTATGAACGGGTCAGATTACAAATAAACATTATGGTGGGCCCCACGTGGGACCCACTGTCCATGTCCAGTCCAGCGGCTGGACTGGCGGGCAAAGTGGAGATACCTCGTTTTCAACACTTGAGGTCTTGGCACGATCCCTGGTGGAGGTGGCTTGAATGGAGTGTGTGTACTGACGGGGTGGGCCCCACCATGTTGTATGTGTTCCAGTCACACCGTCCAGCGGACTGTGGGACCCCCCTCGCTCTCTCTCTCTCTCTGTATATATATATATATATATATATATATATATATATATATATATATATATATATATATATATATTGTTTATATCTTATATACAATATACTTGATGGTGGACCTTTATGTGGGCCCCCACCATGATGCATGTGTTGCATCCAAAACCGTCCATTTATTTTGCAAGCTCATATTATGGCTTGAGCTAGAAATGAGTCAAATCTATGGTTCAAGTGGGCCCACCTTGGTATGTGTATAGGGCCCATGTTGACTTATCGGTGGCCATTCATTGAGGCCCACCTTGGTGTACATATAAGACCCATGGGATCAGGCCCATTTGACACATATAAGACCCATGGATTGAGGCCCATCTTGATTTATTTATTTTTGGTTGTCCATTGAGGCTCACCTTAGTATATATGTAAGGCTCATATGATTAGGCCCATCTTGATGTAGTTATGGCCCATCCGTTGAGACCCATTGTACTATATTTGGGGCCCATGGGTTGAGGCCCATTGTGATGTATTAGGGTCCATGGGTCGAAGCCCATTGTAATGTATTTAGGGGTCATGGGTTGAGGCCCATTGTGATGTATTAAGGCCCGTGGGTTGAGACCCACTGTGATGTGAATAGGGCCTATGGGTTGAGGCACATCTTGACGTATTTATGGCCCGTTATTGAGGACCACCTTGGTATATGCATAAGGCCCATTGTTGAGGCTCACCTTGATGTGTATGAGGTCGTGTTGAGGCCCATTTTTGATATGAATGTAAGGCCCGTGTTACAAGGCCCATTGTGATGTATTCAAAAGCCCATTGGTGCGGCCCACTTAATGAATAAAAGGCCCATGTAACATGGCCCATTTGATGTATTTAAGGCCCAATGGGATGTACCTAAGGTCCATTGCAATGTGTCATTCCTTCATGGTTTATGTAATGATAGTTATGGCAGGCTGAGCCTTGGGAGCAATGTTGGTTTGACGTCCACATTGTAAGTTTAATGTTGGTTAAATGTCCGCTTTACGACTCTCCTTAGGGCCCATTGATAGGCTCATACTTGTTGATAGCTCATCACTTTATATCATGCTTAGTATAATCCCATAACTCATACCCATACGCATCATATGTATGCTTGATATGAGTAGTGACTGATCATAGCATACGCCATTGGGCAGACCATTTACGGGACTCGTTATGAGACTGAGTGCCCACATGATCACGCAGTACGCGCTGGATTGCTGCATGATTTGACGTTGTGATTCATGCATCTCGCATATGTGTTACTTGATCACTGCACGCCCTAGCGACATCAAGGTTATGACCTCCACAGGTACATCGTGGATGGCTAGATGGGACACTGAAAATATTTGGTTCTAGCACTATGGAGCAGGTAAGATGTCCTTGGGTGAAAATCCCAGAACCTCCTAGGCCAGGAGTAGCCCCAACGTCTAGACCGAGTGAAACATGAGCGCCCGAGTGCCAAATACCAGTAGGTCACGTCTTTAACTGTGTCGTGGTCAGTTGGGAGGGGGTGTGGCCTTACCCGCCCGAGGGAGGAGGCTATAAGCTAGGCTGAGTATGACCAGCTCGTAAATGGGTCCGCTATCGACGAGCCAGGTAAGTATTGGTAGACTACTGGCTAGGCGGATAGTGAGATCTCTTCCACTCACAGGGCTATGCAGCCAAGGAGGAGGCAGTCGGTGTGAAGTGTAATAGACACCAGTGATGATCCCAAAGAGTAACCGTATTGATACGTGGACTTGATATGAGAACTGACATGATAGTATGATACCCCATCACTGTTGCACATGTGGGCGGACGCTGATGTGGGCGGGTGTGATGTGAGCAGGGCTGAGGCCTGGGTGAGTTACCACACTGGGCGAGCTACCAGCGGTTGACAGGCTACTGTGCTTACAGGCTACTGAGTAGGAGTTGTATACTCATTCATTCATCTATTCACTATCCACTCGGGCTGGTAGTGTGTAACTATTTATTACGTGTACCTTCGCAATGGCCAGGATTTCGGTTAGGGCGCGTGACTAACCTGAGATCAAGAGTTTACCACATTGTATTTGACTACCCAAATTTATGTATGGGACTGGTTTGGATAGAATTCTCTTGTGATAGATCCCATAGCCTGCGATACTTCGTACTATCATCCCGACTTCACATTTCAACATAGTCATTTCATTTGCATCGCATATTACATTGTATTCACAGTACTTAGTATTATGGGTTACGATGTTTTGCACTTATATGGCCTGAATGAGATTGATGATATTTATGGCTTGTCTGGATTTGTATATTGCATTGCATCCTCAGCATCTGTTATTGTCTTATTAAGTTTTGCATTGCATGGCCTTGGTATGGCCGATAGCATTCATACCTTGCATCACATAACTTTAGTACAGCTAATTGTATTCATGGACTCACCGTATATTTCCGCATCACTCTAATATCGAATGATTCATGATCTTGCCAGTATTTCTGCTTATTCCGATTTTGTATGATTTATCAACCTTATAGTATCCTTGGCACTTATCTTGTGCACACACTTTCACCACCCTGTAAGCTTTCTATAAGCTAATGCACGATAGATGCGTGCAGGTAGCGTTAGGTTGCAGCAGCGTTGAGCTTGGAGCGTGCAGCTGTCTTCTAGAGCTTGATTTCGATATATGTATTTCTCTTTCAGCATTGTATTCAAATGATTATATTAGTGGATATGTGATGATGATGTTATTTTGTGACTTGGTTATGCTCCATTACAAAAAAAAAATCATTCTGAAAATCCTCCTTGTAGGGTCCCAGGATTGGAATCTGGCATATGATTACCAGGAGCCGGGAATGGGACACTACGAAGGCTGTTGGCGCCGGATTTGGCGATCGGGATTCCTATGAATCCGATTTCTGAGTTTGGAGCGTGACAAAGGTTTAGGTTTACGTTAGAGGTTTTGGGATTTGAGAATGGGTTTGGGTTTAGGTTATAGGTTTTGGTTTTGGTACAGGTTATAGGTTTTGGGATTTGATAATGGGTTCAGATTTAGGTTATAGGTTTTCGGATTTAAGAATGGGTTATGGTTTAGGTTTAGGAAATCGGGTTCAGATTCGAGATTGAGTTTAAGTTTGGGTTTTCAAGTTTAGGTTTAGGTTTGGGTTTAAGTTTGGGTTTAAGATTGGGCCCCACAGTTATGTATTTATTATATCCACAACGTTCATCCATATTTCGAGAACATTTCGGAGCATTATCCAAAAAAAAAAATAATAAACGGATCATTTCGAAGCCTAAACCCGAACCCATTCTCAAATCCAAAAACCTATAACCTAAACCTAAACCATTAACCGATAACCCAAATCAAAACGTATAACCTAAACTAAAACTAAAACCTATAACCTAAACCCGAACCAATTATCAAATCACAAAACCTATAACCTAAACCGAAACTACAACCTATAACCTAAACCCGAACCCATTATCAAATCCCAAAACCTATAACATAAACCGAAACCAAAACCTATAACCTAAACTCGAACCCATTCTCAAATCCCAAAACCCAAACCCAAACCTAAACCTAAACGTAAAACCTAAAACCTAAACCTAATCCTATAACCTAAACTCAAATCCCTAAACCTTAACATCTAACCTAACCTAAACTTATACTTAGAACCTAAAACTATTCTCAAATCTCAAAACCTATAACTTAAACCTAACCTTTCCCTAAACCTATAACCTAAACTCAATTCCCTAAACCTAAACTCATAACATCAACCTTAACCTATAACCTAACCTAAACCCATACTCATAACCTAAACCCGAACCCATTCTCAAACCCGAAAAGCTATAACTTAAACCAAAACCTATAACCTAAACCAAAACCAAAACCAAAACCTATAGCCTAAACCCGAACCCATTCTCAAATCCCAAAACCTATAACCTACACCAAAACCTATAACCTAAACTAAAACCAAAACCTATAGCCTAAACCCGAACCCATTCTCAAATCCAAAAACCTATAACCTAAACCTAAACCCGAACCCATTATCAAATCCCAAAGCCTATAACCTAAACCAAAAACCAAAACCTATAACCTAAACCCGAACTCATTCTCAAATCCCAAAACCTCTAACCTAAACCTAAACCAAAACCTTAACTTAAACCTATAACCTATAACCTAAACCAAAACCAAAACATGTAACTTAAACACGAACCCATTCTCAAATCCCAAAACCTAAACCTAAACCTTAACCTAAACCTATAACCTATAACCTAAACCAAAACCTATAACCTAAACCCGAACCCATTCTTAAATCCCAAAACCTATAACCTAAAATAAAACCAAAACCTATATCCTAAACCCGAACCCATTCTCAAAACCAAAACCTATAACCTAAACCCGAACCCATTCTCAAATCCCAAAACCTATAACCTAAACCAAAAACTATAACCTAAACTAAAAACAAAACCTATAGTCGAAACCCGAACCCATTCTCAAATCCAAAAACCTATAACCTAAACCTAAACCTTAACCTAAACCGTTAACCTATAACCTAAACCTAAACCGAAACCAAAACTTATAACCTAAACCTGAACCCATTCTCAATTCTTAAAACTTAAACCTAAACCTTAACCTAAATCTATAACCTATAACCTAAACCGAAACCAGTAACCTAAACCAAAACCAAAACCTATAACCTAAACCCGAACCCATTCTCAAATCCCAAAACCTATAACCTAAACCAAAACCAAAACCTATAGCCTAAACACGAACCCATTATGAAAATTGTTTTTCATCTTCATTCAGGTCTTTGTGACCTTATGAATAGATTGGATTGAAAATAAATATTATGGTGGGCCCTACAAAAGTTTCAACAGTGAAAATCAATTTTCTGTTGCTCTTTGTGGTGTGGTCTAGTTTCAACGGTGAAAATCAATTTTCTGCTGCTCATTAAAGCGAATTGACCACAAAATGCATGCAAATGACCGTGAAGTGAAGGGAATTGACCGCGAAATGCCTCGAAATGACTGTGAATCAACACGGAATTGTTTGGGATGACCGTGAAATGCATGAGAATGATCATGGTTTGAATCGAATTGACCGCGAAATGCATGCAAATGACCGTGAAGTGAAGGGAATTGACCGCGAAATGCCTCGAAATGACCGTGAATCAACACGAAATTGTTTCGGATGACCGTGAAATGCATGAAAGTGATCATGAATTGAAGCAAATTGACCGCGAAATGGATGCAAATGACCGTGAAGTGAAGGGAATTGACCGCGAAATGCCCCGAAATGACCGTGAATCAACACGGAATTATTTGGGATGACTGTGAAATGCATGGGAATGATCATGGTTTGAAGCGAACTGACCGCGAAATGCATGCAAATGATCGTGAAGTGAGGGGAATTGACCGCGAAATGCCTCGAAATGACCGTGAATCAACATGAAATAGTTTGGGATGACTGTGAAATGCATGGGAATGATTATGGTTTGAAGCGAATTGACTGCGAAATGCATGCAAATGATCGTGAAGTGAAGGGAATTGACCGCGAAATGCCTCGAAATGACTGTGAATCAACACGGAATTGTTTGGGATGACCATGAAATGCATGGGAATGATCATGGTTCGAAGAGAATTGACCGCGAAATGCATGCAAATGACCGTGAAGTGAAGGGAATTGACCGCGAAATGCCTCGAAATGGCCGTGAATCAACACGAAATTGTTTCGGATGACTGTGAAATGCATGGAAATGATCATGGTTTGAAGCGAATTGACCGCGAAATGCATGCAAATGACCGTGAAGTGAAGGGAATTGACCGCGAAATGCCTCGAAATGACCGTGAATCAACACGGAATTGTTTGGGATGACCGTGAAATGCATGGGAATGATCATGGTTTGAAGCGAATTGACTGCGAAATGCTTGCAAATGACAGTGAAATGAAGGGAATTGACCGCGAAATGCCTCGAAATGACTGTGAATCAACATGGAATTGTTTGGGATTACCGTGAAATGCATGGGAATGATCATGGTTTGAAGCAAATTGACCGCGAAATGCTTGCAAATGACCATGATGTGAAGGGAATTGACCGCGAAATGCCTCAAAATGACCGTGAATCAACACGGAATTGTTTGGGATGACCGTGAAATGCATGGGAATGATCATGGTTTAAAGCGAATTGACCGCGAAATGCATGTAAATGACCGTGAAGTGAGGGAAATTGACCGCAAAATGCCTCGAAATGACCGTGAATTAACACGGAATTGTTTGGGATGACCGTGAAATGCATGGGAATGATCATGGTTTGAAGCGAATTGACCGCGAAATGCATTCAAATGACCGTGAAGTAAAGGGAATTGACCGCAAATTGCCTCGAAATGATCATGAATCAACACAGAATTGTTTGGGATGACTTAAACCTATAACTAATCTCAAATCTCAAAACCTATAACTTAAACCTAACCTTTCTCTAAACCTATAACCTAAACTCAATTCCCTAAACCTAAACTCAAATCCCTAAACCTTAACCTACAACCTAACCTAAACCTATACTTATAACCTAAACTCGAACCCATTCTCAAATCCCAAAAGCTATAACCTAAACCAAAACCTATAACCTAAATAAAAACCAAAACCTATAGCTTAAACCCGAACCCATTCTCGAATCCAAAAACCTATAACCTAAACCTAAACCATTAACCTATAACCTAAATCAAAACGTATAACATAAACCAAAACTAAAACCTATAACCTAAACCCGAACCCATTATCAAATCCCAAAACCTATAACCTAAACCGAAACCAAAACCTATAACCTAAACCTGAACCCATTATCAAATCTCAAAACCTATAACCTAAACCGAAACCAAAACCTATAACATAAACCCGAACCCATTATCAAATCCCAAAACCTATAACCTAAACCGAAACCAAAACCTATAACCTAAACTCGAACCTATTATCAAATCCCAAAACCTATAACCTAAACCAAAACCAAAACCTATTACCTAAACCCGAACTCATTCTTAAATCCCAAAACCTAAACCCAAACCTAAACGTAAACGTAAAACCGAAAATCTAAACCTAAGCCTATAACCATGAAGTGAAGGAGTTTGACCGTGAAATGCCTCGAAATGATCGTGAATCAACACGAAATTGTTTCGGACGACCGTGAAATGCATAGGAATGATCATGGTTTGAAGCGAATTGACCGCGAAATGCTTCGAAATGACCATGAATCAACACAGAATTATTTGGGATGACCGTAAAATGCATGGGAATGATCATGGTTTGAAGCGAATTGACCGCGAAATGCATGCAAATGGGCGTGAAGTGAAGGGAATTGACCGCGAAATGCCTCGAAATGACCGTGAATCAACACGGAATTTTTTGGGATGACCGTGAAATGCATGGGAATGATCATGGTTTGAAGCGAATTGACCGCGAAATGCATGCAAATGACCGTGAAGTGAAGGGAATTGACCGCGAAATGCATGCAAATGACTGTGAAGTGAAGGGAATTGACCGCGAAATGCATGCAAATGACTGTGAAGTGAAGGGAATTGACCGCGAAATGCCTCGAAATGACCGTGAATCACCACAGAATTGTTTGGGATGACCGTGAAATGCATGGGAATGATCTTGGTTTGAAGCGAATTGACCGTGAAATGCATGCAAATGACCGTGAAGTAAAGGGAATTGACCGCGAAATGCCTCAAAATGACCGTGAATCAACACGGAATTGTTTGAGATGACCGTGAAATGCATGAGAATGATCATGGTTTGAAGCGAATTGACTGCAAAATGCATGCAAATGACCGTGAAGTGAAGGGAATTGACCGTGAAATGCCTCGAAATGACCGTGAATCAATAGGGAATTGTTTCGGATGACCGTGAAATGTATGAGAATGATCATGGTTTGGAGTGAATTGACACCGAAATACTTGCAAATGACCGTGAAGTGAAGGGAATTGACCGCGAAATGCCTCGAAATGACCGTGAATCAACACGAAAATGTTTCGGATGATCGTGAAATGCATGGAAGTGATCATGAATTGAAGCAAAATGACCGTGAAATGCATGCAAATGAAATGAACGAAATTGACAGCTAAGTGAATGAAATGGATTTTCGATCATCGAGCTGATGAAATCTTGAAAAATAACCAGATTGGTTGGTTAAAGTAGCTTCTCGTACCCCAAAATCATATAGGGTACATCAAGTAACTAATTTTAGTTTAGAAGATATTCTTGTTAAATGAATAAAGAAAGAAATGGAAAAAAAGAGAAAAAGATTTTATATGTTTATATATACATATTTATATAAATATGTGTTAGAGAAAATTATAGGTAGAATAAAGTTCTCCATGTAAAAATAAAAATAAAAATAAATTCACAAAAAAAAAAAATCGTTTGCTACGAATTTTAGCTACGGTTATTATCCGTAGCCATAGCCAGATCGGTGTGGCCAAGCCGGACAGGCCAGCAAGTGACGCGGGGGGCCACTAGTTTGGCGCGTCCACCCCGGGTGAAATCTATTGCTACGGATTAGGGTATCTATGGCTACAGTTATAATCCGTAGCCATAGATCTGATCGTAGCAAATGACTTTATTATTCTGTTTTGTATGTCTACCGTTGAAACCCTTTCAGGGGTTACAAAAGTTTTAGATCATTACGAAATTTGTTCTTCCTATTCATTCAGGTCTTTGTGACCTCACGAATAGATTGGATGAAAAATAAATGTTATGGTAGGCCATACAAAAGTTTCAACAGTGAAAAACAATTTTCTGCTGCTCTGTGTGGTGTGGTCTAGTTGATCTTTGGATATGAATTTTTTTTTCTGGGGATAATGCTCCGAAATGATCTCGAGATATGGATGAACGTTGTGGATAGAATAAATACATAACTGTGGGGCCCATGTAACGTTGATCTCTTTTGAACCGTTCGTATAACTCGGAGTTCGAAGATCGTCAGCGCTCGTCTTCGAGCAGCGGCCGATCCGCTTGAAGGAAAGAGCAGGGGCATTATCGACCTTTGGGAAGGCGTCCGTACACCCGGGGAGTATTTGTGGAAAGTAAAATGGGGTGGGCTTCGTCTCGGGAATGGGCCATATACTGTTCGTACAGTTAGAAATTTATCGTTGAAGAGCCACCACCGATTTTCAATGGTGCAAAGTCTGTCAGACTTGAATGGTGATCGGGACCATTGATATGGAGGACCATCACGTTGATTTGGCGATATCCAGTAAATTATGGTAACTGCATGGCTTCCGATATTTATACTCGTCCATTTGTGGAGGATCGGATTCGTCTACAATACCTGTTTTATCTATAGTTGGCAGTCCATCGCCATCGTATGTAGTGTGGCTCGTGTGAGCTGTGGGTCTAGCTGAATTTTGGCCCTAGATTGTGAAATCGAGAATAGAATATGATAGACGGAGTGGATTTTGCATATACAACATGGTGTGCCGCACATATTTGAGTGTTTTAGGTGTTGTAGAGTCTTAACCAATGAACACCTTATTTCAATCAGGACCGTTTATTTCCTCCCATCTGATACATTGAATAGAACCCATACACAAGCTCCAGAAACAACCCCTGTAAAAGCCCATAATATCCATATTTAGGCACTGCGACTCCGATCGTTTAAGGAAAAAAAAATGTTCATCATACTCTAGCAGAGTATGTCCAGCCATACGCATGCAGGACAGTCTCGATCCACGTGGCATAAATTTACCAATATCGAAACTGTTCAAAATCACGGGAACAACCATATTTTTATCACTATAAAAATATATTCTGATAGAACGATCTTCTCTATCAAATTAGTGGTCATAAAATGGACGGCTTGATTTGAAAATAGAAAATAAACGGTCCAAATTCAAAAAATATATATTCATCCAACAATCTGATTTTAGATCTACACCCTAGATTCTCTGTGGCCCACCTGCAGATACACACAAGTGTGCATGTGTATAAATACCGCAGTGCATCGAACAACTACAGATGTTGTAAAATTACCGAACTGCTCTCCCAACGCGTCGCACGCCCAAAGAGCTCCAGCTAATAATATACTGAGAAGAACATATTCCTATTAAGAAAGGCTAGAAGTTACAGGGCTCATAGTTGCATTAGAACAAATACACATCCAATCCATTCATCAAGACTCTTCATTATCTCTGACCCAAATCTAGTAGGAAATCATAGAAATTTCACAACAACCCGAGAAATTTTGGTCATTGATCAATGGACTGTATTATGGACGGTCAAGATTTTTTTAAAATAAATAGGTCTAATCAGAAATTTGATCCATCTATTCTCTAGGGTATATCATGGATTGCTTATGATTTTAAAGAATCACTTTCCTTAGGAAATTGCAGCTATCCCATCCATGTCTTGGAAAAAGAATGGCTAAAGAAAATAAAGCCAATTAAGGATTAATTGGATCATCCAATCGGTGCGAATTTTGAATGACATTCATAGATTTGTATTTTGGAATTAATAGACAATTCAGATTGATTGATTGGACCGTCCAAAATAACCAACCTAACTAGGACCATTATAACTCACTGGACCATTTTTCATTCCTATTTCCATTTCATAACAAATTTCAAAGAGAAATTTCCAACTGTACGACCACTATATGGCCCATTCCTGGGATGAGGCCCACCCCATTTTACTTTCCAAGAATACTCCCCAGGTGTACGGACGCCTTCCTGAAGGTCGAAAATGCCCCTACTTTTTCCCTCAAGCGGATCGACCGCTGCTCAAAGACGAGCGCTGACGCTCATCGAACTCCGAGTTATACAAATGGTTCAAAAAAGATCAACGTTACATGGGCCCCACAGTTATGTATTTATTATATCCACAATGTTAATCCATATTTCGAGATCATTTCAGAGCATTATCCACAAAAAAAAAAATCATATCCAAAGATCAACTAGACCACACCACAAAGAGCAATTGTAAGCCCCGTATCCTAGACCATACCGTTCCATAGACTTCCGTGGTCTTACCGGTCGAATTTCGGCAACCTTCGACCCTTAACCAATATTTGCATGCAACCCTGATTCGTATGTCGTCAACCCGAGCCGACTCAACCCAAGACCATTACCATAACGACCACGCCATCGCTGCGGTTCCGATGCCGCGACTTGCGCGCCGAGGCGATACCCTGGTCAAGAGATGTGGGCCAACGTTCGGTGTGAAGAAAACGCCGTGCGTTACGAAACCCAAGAGAATCTTTACGATGTGTCACATCAATCCCATAAATCCCATCAATCAATCAATCCATCAATCCATCACATGTCAAGTACATATCAAGTACACATCACTTTTTCACCCTTCCCAAGCAAGCCTCAAAAGTCAAAAAGTCTCTTACAAACCCATGCCTTTCTTACACAAAAGGCCACAAAAGTCAAAAAGTTCTTACACATATCTATCACTCCATCCATCCATCACTCTCTCTCTCTCTCTCCCTTTACAACTTCTTCTCTCCTTCTCATTTTCAAAAAATCCAAGCAAGAACCCTCCCATACGTATGAGAATTTCTCCAAGCCTCTCCTTCTCTTTCAAAACTTCAAGTATGGCCCACTTTCCTACCCCATGATCTCCCATCCTAACCATCCATTCCCCATCTCTTCCATTGGAATCAAAGCTAAGGTGCTAAGGAACTCATACGAGCAAGAAGATCGAACGGTGAGTGCTCCTCTAGATGTAAAAAAAATTTGATTTCTATAGCCTAGATGTTTTCTTTCTTTTATGAGGGAAGTGTAGGACCCACCAATCAATGGTGGAGATCCCACACAATCCCATGGTTGTGGCCTAATGGTCTACCTTATGCATGCATGATCCATGCATGGGTCCTTTCTCTATGGGCCCCATCATGGTAGTTTTATTTCATATCATATTATGTTTGGGTCATCTAGACCTTATAATCATGGTGGGGATGGCATCCTCACAATGTATTTTAATTATAGGCCATGCATGTGCAAAATCCATATTGTAAATGTAAATCTAGGTATGATGTGCGGGTGTGATTGATCTTGGGAGGGCTCAATAGTGGCGAAGCCCTTTTCCCTATGGCCGGATTGTCCTTCTATCTCTATTTTTCCTCATTTTATTTCCTGATGTGTGTGGACCATTAATGTATTTTTCTTTTTATTTAACTTATATAATAAATTTTATCTAAGTATATGTTGCTGTCTAGAATTTTTTGGACAGTTTCTGGTTGTTTTTGGACCAGATTTTGGGACTGTTTGGAGGACTATTCATACCTATTAAATATACTTTTCTAAAAGGTGAGGATCTCATCTTGATGTCCCCTAAATTTCAGCCCCAACTGACCTTCATTGGGGTCCCAAAGGTTTGGTCCAAGTGAGGTGGACAGTCTGAATTTTATACACTGTTCCAGCAACATTCCACCATGGACAGTTGGATTTTTAAAATTTATTAAAATACCTATGGATATTTAAAAATTATAAAAAATTTCTGGGGGGTGACCTACTTATGATAGGACCCACCTACAAAATTTTAGGGCCAATGGACGCCTGTACATACCATGGTGATGGCGGGACCAGCCCATTATAATATGGTGTCCAGATCAGTCCGATTTTCAGGACAGATTGATTTATGTAAATGAATTAAAATATTTACAGATGTCCAAAAATTTTAAGTTTTCTTAGGAGTGTGGCCCACTTATGTTAGAACCCACTTACCAAATTTTAGGGCCAATGAACCTCTGTACACACCGTGGGGAGGGCCGGACTGGCCCACCATGTTGGAACGTCCAGGTCTGTCCGATTTTTCTGGACAGTTTGTTTTGTTTAAATTAATTAAAATACTTAGAGATATCTAAAAATTATGAAATTTTGTGGAGGTGTAGCCCACCTATGCAAGTATCACTTTGTGAAATTTCATTCTCAAGTGACCCCATTTGGGTATCCAAAAGAATGGGCGAAGATGGTTGGACTCCCATATTTTTTCTGTTGTGCAGTCCAGCAATATGCCTTGATAAAAAAATCATAATTCAAAAATATTTCTTCTGATGGTGTGTAAGACCCGTATCTTGGTCCGTACCTTTCCGTACACTTCCGCGGTATCAAGGTAGTAATATGTAGATCGAGTGGGCCTCAGCCCATAGACCTAATCATAAATTCAAATGGGCCTAAACCCGTAGGCCTTACATGTACCAAATGGCCCACCTCCACGGGCTTTAAATTTCAACAAAAAGAGGAGTCTAATTACCTGGGCCTAGAAGTATATCAAATGAGCCTAGTCCCATGGACTTGAGACATATCAAGTGGGCCTAAACCCATAGACCTTTTTCAAAGCGAATGGGCCTAGCCCATAGGCTTTAAATAGTCCAAATGGGCCTAACCCATAGACCTTGCATGCATATCAAAATGGGCCTAAACCCCTAGGCCTTAAATGAATCGAATGGGCCTAGCCCGTAAGCTTTTCATAAATCAAGTGGGCCTAACTCATAGGCCTGTTACACATCAAATGGGCCTAACCCATAGGTACGTGGCCCACCCAATCTACACTCATGCCTACGACGCCTTTACCAAGTGGGTGGACGGTTTGGATTCATCACATGAACAAGGTGGGTCCCACTGTCCAGTGGACAGTGCGGATATCACACATACAATCTAAGGGCCCCACCGTCCGCTGGACGGTGGGAGTGCATATTCCCAATAGTGGGTGCCACCGTCCACTGGACGGTGGACTTAGAGATACATGCATCAATCGTGGGTCCCATGTGGGGCCCACTCTGTAATGTTTATTTGCCATCCAACCCAATCATAAGGTCACTCAACCTGGATGAAGGGAAAACGTAAAATTTCAGCTTGATCCAACACTTCTGTGGGCCCCAAAGAGGTTTCTAATGGTAGGCATTCAGGTCCACTGTTTTCTATGGTGTGGGCTGCCAGAGCCTTGGATCGACCTGAAATTCGAAGGGGGCCCACCTGAGATGGGCACCCACCCAATGGACGGCTTGGATAGCGTACAAACATCAAGGTGGGGCCCACGGCTGGAGCCGTGGGTCCCTGCTGAACGCCCGCTCGCCCGGGCGCTGCACGCTGCCGCGTGCAGCGTGCTGCGGCTGTCAGTGGCAGACGTGCCACCCTCTCTCCCTTTCTTCAAAATTTCATTTTTCTGCTAAAAGTCATGTGTGGGGCCCGCTTCTTGAAAATCCATCCCATCCTTAGTGTTCTACAGCTCGCAACAGACAAAAAGAGTCCGGAGTTCGAATTTTTTTGAGGCCTAGAAACACCAGAAAAATTTTCAATGGTAACCGTCCATGTTTCCCATGCTGTGGCCCACAAGATATTCGGATCAGTCCCATTCTTTTTCTTGACGGTTGAATCGAAGTGAGTAAGGGGATGGACGGCTCGGATCAAACATATACATCAAGGTGGGGCCTACACTAAGGGACCACCCAAACCCTTCCTTTTCTTTCCTTTTTTTCTTCCTTCCGTAAAACATCCAGCGTCTGGACGGTTTTAAGTTTTTTTATTATATTTTTTTTTTTGAAAGTGGAGGGCCCTGATGAAGTGGGCTCCACCGATGGGTGGCATGGGAGTAACAGCCAAGGTGGGCCCCACTTGAATAAAATAAAATATCTCAATGGGGATCCATTCAAGTGGGCCACACCCTCCCATTGCAATAACATATAATAAAATAAAATAAAATAAAATAAAATAAAAGAGAGAGAGAGAGAGAGAGAGAGAGAGAGAGAGAGAGAGATGGAGAGTGGGACACGGCTTGTGATGGAGGGACCCCGTCATTATGGGCCCTCCCTTGCAATGAAACATACAATAAATGGATCCCTTGCACATGGGACCATTAGAAATGTAGATCAACGGTGGAGATCCATTCTCCACTGATATGGACGGTCTAGATGACCTTTCTAAATGAAAATGGACATCATGATGGGGTCCATGGAGAATGGCCCCATCACGGAACGATCATGATGATCCAAGTGGTCCATCGGCCACAAATAAGGGTCCCAAGTGAGGTCCACACCATTGATCGGTGGGCCTCACTTGGTCCACCATGAAAACAAGAAAATCTACCCTATAGAAGCACCCACCGTCCGATCTTCTCGCTCCTAGGGGTTCCTTGGCACCTTGGCTTCAACTTCAACGGTTAGGATGAAGAATGGAGGGTTGAGATGGAAGATTTTGGGGTAGAAAGGTGGGCCACTTGAAGCTTAGGGTCTTTGGAGAAATGCCATACGTATGGGGCTCTTGGAGTTGCTTGAAATCTTGGAATGAGAAAGAGAGAAAGAGAGAGTGATGTAAAGGGAGAGAGAGAGAGTGATGGATGGATGGGTGAGTGATGGTGGTGTAAGAGAAATTTGACTTTTGTGGCTTTTGTGTAAGAGAAGTATGGGTTAAGAAGACTTTTGTGGCTTTTTGTGTAAGAGAGGTATGGGATGTGAAGACTTTTGTGGTTGCTTGGGAAAAGGGATGGAGGTGATGTGTACTTGACATGTGATGGGTTGATGGGTGATTGATTGATGGGATTGATGTGATTAATGTGACACATCGTTGAGATTCCCTTGGTTTTCGCAACGCGCGGCGTTTTCTCGCACCGAACGTTGGCTCATATCTCTTGATCAGGGTATCACCTTAGCGCGTGAGTCGCGGTATCGGAACCGCGGCGACGGTGCGGTCGCTATGGTATAGGTCTCGGGTTGAGTCGACTCGGGTTGTCGGCACATGAATCCGAGTCGCGCGTCGATACTGGTTAAGGGTCGAAAGTTGTCGGAATTCGACCGGTAAGACCGCGGAAGTGTACGGAAAGGTACGGACCAAGATACGGGTCTTACAGCTCTCCCCTCCTTATAAAAATTTCATCCTCGAAATTTACACAAGCGTCGAAATTTACCAAGAGGGTGCTTGAGTTGCATTGTACATTGCATGGCCTTGGGATGGCCGATACCATTCATGTCTTGCATTGCATAGCCTTGGTACGGCTCATGACGTTTTGGTTCCATCTGCATATTCCGCATTACTCTGACATTGCATTAATATTACTACCTTGCGCACACACTTTCACCACCCTCTAAGCTTTCTGTAAGCTTATGCACGACCGTTGCGTGCAGGTGACGTTGGACTGCAGCAGCGTTGAGGCAGGAGCGCGTTGCTGATCATTTTGGAGTTTTCTGTTATTTACCATTGTATTTCCCTTTATGCTCATTGTACTTGTAAAGTTTTTGATCATAGTGGAAATGTGATGGAGTTCTTGGTTGTTTGTGGGTTATGCCTTTGGTTATGCTTATTACGAAACAAACTGGTATTTAAATCCTCCTCGTAGCATCCCAGGATCGGAACCTGGCGAATGGGAGCTAGGAGCCGAGAATGGGGTTCTACGGAGGCTGTCGGCGCCGGATTCGGCGATCGGGAATTTTGTGAGCCCGGTTTCCGAGTCTGGGGCGTGACATGGTGGGCCACCTTTTTGGGTTTCCTCTCATTGTATGCAGGATGAGGGACCTTGGCCCTCAATTTTCAGAGTTTTAGAGGCCGTGGACCCACTCCAATGGAGTGTCCAAATTTAGGACAGCAACATGTTATAATTATGCTGGCCTTGGGCTGAAATTTTGAGGAGTGGGGCCCACCATATTATAAAGATCTTAGAGGAAATGATTTATACCTTTAGTTCCTTAAATGTTGGGCTTAATGAATGCACTTTTGAGGCCCACCACAGTTGAATTTAATTGGATCCATGAATGTAGCTAGTTGTTGAACTATTTAAGGCCCATAGAGTGGACCCATTTGATATGTTCTAAGGCCCATGGGATTAGGTCCATTTGATGTAATTTAAGGCCTATAGAGTGGACCCATTTGATGTGTTCAAAGGTCCATGGGATTGGACCCATTTGATGTATTTTAAAGCCCATGGGATTAGGCCCATTTGATATGTATAAGGCCCATGGGTCGAGAACCATTTGATGTAATCTAAGGCCCACGGGTTATGACCCATTACAATGCACATAAGGCCCATTGGTGTGGCCTATTGATGTGGCCCATTTGATGAGTAAAAGGCCCATATGACATGGCCCATTTGATGTATTTAAGGCCCAATGGGGTGTACCTAAGGTCCCTTGCAATGTGTGATCCCAACCTAGTTTACGTAATGTTATTCACTACGGGCTACACCTTGGAAGCAATGTTGGTTTGACGTCCACATTGCGAGTATAATGTTGGTTAAATGTCCACATTGCGACTCTCCCTAGGGCCCATTGGTAGGCCCGTACTTGTTGTATGCAAGCCGTCTAAGCCAGCTGCGTTGTAAGGATAGGGCATTACTTTATAACATGCTTAGTATAACTCCATGACGCACAACCCATTTGTATCAGTCCATTTGATCGGCCTGCTCGTATCGGCCATTTGATTGATTTAGCCCATATGATTGATTAGGCCCATCTTGATATATTTGTGGCTTGTTACTAAGGCCATATATGAGGCCCGTTGTTGAGGCCCACCTTGATGTGTATGAGGCCCGTTGTTGAGGCCCACCTTGATGTGTATGAGGCCCGTTGTTGAGGCCCACCTTGATGTGTATGAGGCCTGTCGTTGAGGCCCACCTTGATGTGTATGAGGCCCGTCGTTGAGGCCCACCTTGATGTGTATGAGGCCCGTCGTTGAGGCTCACCTTGATGTGTATGAGGCCCGTTGTTGAGGCCCACCTTAAATATATATGAGGCCCATGTTGCAAGGCCCATTGTGATGTATATAAGGCCCATGGGTCATGGCCCATTGCAATGTATGTAAGGCCCAATTGGTGCGGCCTATTCGATATATTTATGGGGTCCATGTCATTAGGCTCATCCTGTTGTATTGGTGACCCGTCCATTGAGGCTCACCCATGGTATATATTTGAGGCCCATGTGTAGGGCCCACTTATTGTGTATCTAAAGCCCATGGGTTGTGGCCATAGTGATGTATATTAGGCCTATGTGATGTAGCCCATACTGATGTGTATTAGACCCAGGTATGTGACTCATCTGCGAAGTATATTTGAGGCCCATTGTGATATATCTGAGGCCCATGGTTGCGACCCATCCAGATGTATTTGAGGCCTATAGGCAAGGCCCATTGTGATATGTGTTAGGCCCATGACCAGGGCTCACCTGTTTCGTATATTTGGCCCTTGTGTGAGGTCATGTGCCCATTATATATTTGATTCTATGTAGGTCATTCCTTGAGGGCAATGTTGGTTAAAAGTTCACATTGTCGACGCCGGTTATTGATACCGTTTATGAGTATGTGACATCATAACATCATGATACATGCCCATTCGCATCATCTGCATGTTTGTTATGAGATGTGATTGACCATTGCATATGTCATTGGGCAGGATGATGTGAGACTCCCTGATAAGTGGAGATTATCTCACATGAGCGCATGACATGCGCAGGATTGATGCATGATTGGATTGTATGACTCATGCATCTTGCATTGTGTTGTTATTACTGTACGCCCTATTGACATCAGGGCCGTAGCCTCCACAGGCATATCGTGGATGGCCAGATGGGACACTAAAAATTTGTTCGAGCATCGGGCCACCATAGATGGCCCTGGATGAAAATTCCTAAACACCCTCTTGGTTCCAGAGGATGCTCCAACGTCTAGACCGAGTGGATAGATGACGTTGAGTGCCGATTACCAGATGGCTGCGCTCTCCACTGTTTCGTGGTCGGTTGGAAGGTGCGGCCTTACCTGCCCGAGGGAGTAGGCATGGCTAGGCTGAGTTTGACCAGCTCGAGGAATGGGTTCGCTATCGGTGAGCCAGGTAGGTATTGACAGACTACTGACAAGCGGATAGTGAGGTCTTTTCCACTTACCCAGTTGTGCGCTTGATTGAGGCGGCAGGTGGTGTGAAGTGTAATAGACCCCGGTGATTTTCTCAGAGAGGAACCGTACTGATATGAGGACTGACATGATATCATGATACCCCGTCACTGTTGTGCATGTGGACGGGCGCACGTGGGCGGACGCTGATGTGGGCGGGTGTGATGTAGGCGGGGCTGAGGCCTGGGCGAGCTACCAGCAGTTGGCATGCTACTGTGCTGATAGGCTACTGAGTAGGAGTTGCATACTCATTCATTCATCCATTCACTATCCACTCGGGCTGGTGGTGCGCAACTAATTGTTGTATATCTTCGTTATGGCAAGGATTTCGGTTGGGCGCGCGACTAACCTGAGATCAGGAGTTTACCACGTTGAGTCAAACTATCCAAATTTAAGTGTGAGACTGGTTTGGATAGTGGTTCCTTGTGGTGGACCCCGTAGCCTGCGATACTACGTACTATCATCCCGACATCACACTCCAGCATGATCATTCCATTAGAACCATATACTGCATATTCCATTATATCTTCGGCGTGTGGCATTGTGGGTTGTTATGTTTCTGTATTCATGTGACTTAGATGAGAGTGATGATATTTGTTAGCTCTTTCGAATTGTGTATTACATTATATCCTTGTCATTCGACATTTGATTATCTATGACTCATCATTTGCATAACTGTCCTATATTGCGTATTCTGATATTGATTAACTTATGGACTTATTCATACTTCCGCTTATTCTGTTATCGCATGATTATAATCTTGTCAGTATTTCTGTTTACGCTGATAATTCTTGCTCTTATCAGTGTTTCTGCTTATTCAGTCATTGTATGGTTTATGGATTAATAGCTTTCCAGTATTGTATGATTATGATATTGTATTGAATACTTGGCACTTATCTCGTGCACACACTTACACCACCCTCTAAGCTTTCTATAAGCTTATGCACGATAGATGCGTGCAGGTGATGTTAGGTTGCATCAGCATTGAGCTTGGAGCGTGCAGCTATTTTCTGGAGCTTTGATTTTGACATATATATTTCCCTTTCAACATTATATTCAAATGATTATATTAGTGGATATGTGATAATGATGTTGCCTTTATGATTTAGGTAAACTTGTGGTTATGCTTATTACTAGTTAAATGTACAAAAAAAAATCCTACTTGAAAGATTCCAAGATCAAAAATCTGACATATAAATGCTAGGAGCCGAGAATGGGGTACTACGGAGGCTGTCGGCACCGGATTCGGCGATCGGGATTCCTATGAATCCGATTTCCGGGTTTGGGGCGTGACAGCAACAGAGAATTAATTTTCACCGTTAAAACTTTTGTAGGGCCCACCATAACATTTATTTTTCATCCAATCTATTCATGACATCACAAAGACTTGGATGAATAGGAAAAATAAATTTCGTAATGATCCAAAACTTCCGTGACCCCTGAAAGGGTTTCAACGGTAGACGTTCAAAGCAGAATGACAATGTCATTTGCCACGGTCAGACATATAGCTACGGATTATAACCGTAGCCATACATACCACAATCCGTAGCAATAGGGTCCATCAGGGGTGGGTGCGTCGAACTAGTGGCCCCCCGCGCCACTCGTTGGCCTGTCTGGCGCGGCCACGCCGATGGGGTGGTCCCTATGGATACAGATAATAACCGTAACTAAAATCCGTAGCAATAGGTTCTTTGAATTTTTTATTTTTTTTTGTACATGAAAAACTTTATTCTACCTATAATTTTCTCTAACACATATTTATATAAATATGTATATATAAGCATATAAAATTTTTTTCTTTTTTTTTTTTCCATTTCTTTCTTTATTCATTTAACAAGAATATCTTCTAAACTAAAATTAGTTACTTGATGTACCCTATATGATTTTGGAGTAGGAGAAGCTACTTTAACCAACTAATCTAGTTATTTTTCAAGATTTCATCAGCTCGATGATCGAAAATCTATTTCATTCACTTAGCGGTCAATTTCGTTCATTTCATTTGCATGCATTTCACGGTCATTTCGCTTCAATTCATGATCATTTTCATGCATTTCACGGTCATCCGAAACATTTTCGTGTTGATTCACGGTCATTTCGAGGTATTTCACGGTCAAACTCCTTCACTTCACATTCATTTGCATGCATTTCATGGTCATTTCGCTTCAATTCATGATCACTTCTATGCATTTCATGGTCATTCGAAACATTTTCGTGTTGATTTACGGTCATTTTGAAGCATTTCACGGTCAAACTCCTTCACTTCACGGTCATTTACATGTATTTCACAGTCATTTCGCTTCAATTCATGATCACTTCCATGCATTTCACGGTCATCCGAAACAATTTCGTGTTGATTCATGGTCATTTCGAGGCATTTCAAGGTCAAACTCCTTCACGTCAAGGTCATTTACATGCATTTCACAGTCATTTCGCTTCAATTCATGATCACTTCTATGCATTTCACGGTCATCTGAAACAATTTCGTGTTGATTCACGGTCATTTCGAGGCATTTCACAGTCAAACTCTTTCACTTCACGGTCATTTGCATGCATTTCACGGTCATTTCGCTTCAATTCATGATCACTTCCATGCATTTCACGGTCATCCGAAACATTTTCGTGTTGAGTCACGGTCATTTCGAGGCATTTCACAGTCAAACTCCTTTACTTCACTGTCATTTGCATGCATTTCACGGTCAATTCGCTTCAATTCATGATCACTTCCATGCATTTCACGGTCATCCAAAATAATTTCGTGTTGATTCACAGTCATTTCGAGGCATTTAACGGTCAAACTCCTTCACTTTACGGTCATTTGTATGCATTTCACAGTCATTTCGCTTCAATTCATGATCACTTTCATGCATTTCACAGTCATTCGAAACAATTACGTGTTGATTCATGATTATTTCGAGGCATTTCACAGTCAAACTCCTTCACTTCACGGTCATTTACATGCATTTCGCGGTCATTTCACTTCAATTCATGATCACTTCCATGCATTTCACGGTCATCTGAAACAATTCCGTGTTGATTCATGATCATTTCAAGGCATTTCACGGTCAAACTCCATCACTTAACAGTCATTTGCATGCATTTCACGGTCATTTCGCTTCAATTCATGATCACTTCCATGCATTTCACGGTCATCCGAAACAATTTCGTGTTGATTCACAGTCATTTCGAGGCATTTCACAGTCAAACTCCTTCACTTCACGATCATTTGCATGCATTTCATGGTCATTTTGCTTCAATTCATGATCACTTCCATGCATTTCACGGTCATCCGAAACAATTCTGTATTGATTCACGATCATTTCGAGGCATTTCACGGTCAAACTCCTTCACTTCATGGTCATTTGCATGCATTTCACAATCATTTCGCTTCAATTCATGATCACTTCCATGCATTTCACGATCATCCGAAACAATTCCGTGTTGATTCACGGTCATTTCGAGGCATTTCACGGTCAAACTCCTTCACTTCACAGTCATTTGCATGCATTTCACGGTCATTTCGCTTCAATTCAAGATAACTTCCATGCATTTCATGGTCGTCCGAAACAATTCCGTGTTGATTCACAGTCATTTCGAGGCCTTTCATGGTCAAACTCCTTCACTTCACGGTCATTTTCATGCATTTCACAATCATTTCGCTTCAATTCATGATCACTTCTATGCATTTCACGATCGTCCAAAACAATTTCGTGTTGATTCACGGTCATTTCGAGGCATTTCACCGTCAAACTCCTTCACTTCACGGTCATTTGCATACTTTTCACGATCATTTCGCTTCAATTCATGATCACTTCCATGCATTTCACGGTCATTCCAAACATTTTCGTGTTGATTCACGGTCATTTCGAGGCATTTCACAGTCAAACTCCTTCACTTCACGGTCATTTGCATGCATTTTGCGGTCCAATCGCTTCACTTCATGGTCACTTCCATGCATTTTACGGTCATTCCCCGCAATTTCGTGTTGATTCATGGTCATTTCCCTAAACCTTAACCTACGCCCTAACCTAAACCTATACTATAACCTAAACCTATTGTCAAATCTCAAAACCTATAACTTAAACCTAAACCTAAACCTTAACGTAAACCTATACCTGTAGCAAATGACCTTAACCTACACCCTAACCTTAACCTATAACCTATAACCTAAACCTATTCTCAAATCTCAAAGGTTATAGGTTTTGGTTTAGGTTATAGGTTATACGTTTAGGTTTAGGTTTTGGGATTTGAGAATAGGTTCGGGTTTAGGTTATAAGTTTTGGTTTCGGTAGAGGTTATAGGTTAACATTTTAGGTTAAGGTTTAGGTTTAGGTTATAGGTTTTTGGATTTGAGAATGGGTTTGGGTTTAAGCTATAGGTTTTGGTTTTAGTTTAGGTTATAGGTTTTAGGATTTGAGAATGGGTTCAGGTTTAGGCTATAGGTTTTGGTTTTGGTTTAGGTTATAGCTTTTGGAATTTGAGAATGGGTTCGGGTTTAGGTTATAAGTATAGGTTTAGGTTAGGTTATAGGTTAAGGTTTAGGGATTTGAGTTTAGGTTTAGGCTAAGGTTTAGGTTTAGGGAATTGAGTTTAGGTTATAGGTTTAGGGAAAGGTTAGGTTTAAGTTATAGGTTTTGAGATTTGAGAATAGTTTTAGGTTATAAGTATAAGTTTAGGTTAGGTTATATGTTAAGGTTTACGGATTTGAGTTTAAGTTATAGGATTAGGTTTAGGTTTAGGTTTAGGGATTTGAGTTTAGGTTATAGGCTTAGGTTTAGGTTTTAGGTTTTACGTTTAGGTTTAGGTTTGGGTTTGGGTTTTGGGATTTGAGAATGGGTTCGGGTTTAGGTTATAGGTTTTGGTTTCAGTTTAGGTTATAGGTTTTGGGATTTGTTAATGGGTTCGGGTTTAGGTTATAGGTTTTGGTTTCGGTTTAGGTTATAGGTTTTGAGATTTGATAATGGGTTCGGGTTTAGGTTATAGGTTTTAGTTTTGGTTTAGGTTATAGGTTAATGGTTTAGGTTTAGGTTACAGGTTTTTGGATTTGAGAATGGGTTCGGGTTTAGGCTTCGAAATGATCCATTTTTTATTATTTATTTGGATAATGCTCCGAAATGATCTCAAAATATGGATGAACGTTGTGGATATAATAAATACATAACTGTGGGGCCAAATCTTAAACCCAAACTTAAACCCAAACCTAAACCTAAACTTGAAAACCCAAACTTAAACCGAATCCTGAACCTGAACCCGATTTCCTAAACCTAAAACATAACCCATTCTTAAATCCGAAAACCTAAAACCAAAACCTAAACCAAAACCAAAACCTATAACCTATACCTGAACCCATTATCAAATCCCAAAAACCTATAACCTAAACCAAAACCAAAACCTATAACCTAAACCTGAACCCATTCTCAAATCCCAAAACCTCTAACTTAAACCTAAACCTTAACCTTAACCAAAACTTATAACCTAAACCAAAACCAAAACCTATAACCTAACCCGATCCCATTCTCAAATCTCAAAACCTATAACCTAAACCTAAACCAAAACCTTAACGTAAACCTATAACCTATAACCTAAACCAAAACCAAAACCTATAACCTAAACCCGAACCCATTCTCAAATCCCAAAACCTATAACCTAAACCTAAACCAAAACCTTAACCTAAACCTATAACCTATAACCTAAACCAAAACCTATAACCTAAAATTAAACATTAACCTAAACCAGAAACAAAACCTATAACCTAAACCCGAATCCATTCTCAAATCTCAAAACCTATAACCTAAACCCGAACCCATTCTCAAATCTCAAAACCTAAAACCTAAACTTAAACCAAAACCTTAACCTAAACCTATAACCTATAACCTAAACCAAAACCAAAACCTATAACTTAAACCCGAACCCATCCTTAACCTAAACCAAAACCAAAACCTATAACTTAAACCCGAACCCATTCTTAAACCCTAAAACCTATAACCTAAACCTAAACCAAAACCTTAACCTAAACCTATAACCTATAACTAAAACCAAAACCTATAACCTAAACCAAAACTTATAACCTAAACCAAAACCAAAACCTATAACCTAAACCCGAACCCATTCTCAAATCCTAAATCCCATAACCTAAACTAAAACCTATAACCTAAACTAAAACTAAAACCAAAACCTATGGCCTAAACCCGAACCCATTCTCAAATACAAAAACCTATAACCCAAACCTAAACCTTAACCAAAACCGTTAACCTATAACCTAAACCGAAACTAAAACTTATAACCTAAACCCGAACCCATTCACAAATCCCAAAACCTAAACCTAAATCCTAACCTAAAGCTATAACCTATAACCTAAACCAAAACCTGTAACCAAAACCTATAACCTAAACCAAAACCTGTAACCAAAACCTATAACCTAAACCAAAACCTATAACCTAAACTAAAACCAAAACTTATAGCCTAAACTCGAACCCATTCTCAAAACCAAAACCTATAACCTAAACCCGAACCCATTCTCAAATCCCAAAACCTATAACCTAAACCAAAACCTATAACCTAAACTAAAACCAAAACCTATAGCCTAAACCCAAACCCATTCTCAAAACCAAAACCTATAACCTAAACCCGAACCCATTCTCAAATCCCAAAACCTATAACCTAAACAGAAACCTATAACCTAAACTAAAACCAAAACTTATAACTTAAACCCGAACACAAAACCAAAACCTATAACCTAAACCCGTACCCATTTTCAAATCCCAAAACCTATAATCTAAACTAAAACCAAAACCTATAGCCTAAACCCGAACCCATTCTCAAAACCAAAACCTATAACCTAAACCCGAACCCATTCTCAAATCCCAAAACTTATAACCTAAACCAAAACCTATAACCTAAACTAAAACCAAAACCGATAGCCTAAACCCGAACCCATTCTCAAAACCAAAACCTATAACCTAAACCCGAACCCATTCTCAAATCCCAAAACCTATAACCTAAACCCAAACCTATTCTTAAATCCAAAAACCTATAACCTAAACCAAAACCTATAACCTAAACTAAAACCAAAACCTATAGCCTAAACTCGAACCCATTCTCAAAACCAAAACCTATAACCTAATCCCAAACCCATTCTCAAATCCCAAAACATATAACCTAAACCAAAACCTATAACCAAAACTAAAACCAAAACCTATAGCCTAAACCCGAACCCTGATGAGGGTCAAATATTGCATATCAAACCCCGATTATTGCTGAATTTTATGTACATGATAAAGCCTAAAGTTGTATTTTAAATGTGTTTTTATTGCAGGATGTAATCAGGAGCGTTAATTGAAAAAGGATATTAAAAGTGTGGATTTGACGCTCTAAAGTCACCAAAATAAGGAACAGACCCTAGAGGACCAATATTAAAGAATTTACACGCCAGGGACCCAAGGAAATCAAGTCGTTCACGTTTAAAAAGGCCCGAAAATGGTCCAAAATGTAAGATCACATGGTTCCTACCATCCGATTGACTCGAAACTTTATACATGTAATGGGGGCCATAAATTAACCGTACATATTAAATTTCAGCCATTGATGATCTCGGAAAGTGGGCCAACGGACAGATCAACCCATTAATCTCCAAGTTGGGGCCCGCCTGTTACCTGGATATATTTCAAAATATGTTTTAACAGTTTAAATAGTATGAGAAAAGGGATGGACGGATCGGATCTCTTAAAATCATTCCAGTGGACCCCACATGTATAGCATGTGCATAAACCACATGTGCGCTAGCCGTGCACCGGACCAAAGCAAGGGGTCAAAGTCGGTGTTAACCGACTCTTCAAGCAAAAAGAAAAGAAATTTCATTTTTTTCTACAGCGACCATGAAACGGGCGCTTGGTCGCAGTTGTGGGCCCCACTCATCATCTGATTTGATGATCTGACCCATTCATTCACTTCAGAGCATAGGCATAACCATCTCCTAGGTGGCAGAATCCCAGAAGACAACGGAGGTGTGATTTTAGCCTTCAAAAGCAGGTTAAACGGCAGAGAAAAATTTCATGAGGGCCTCATCAAAAGAAGGTAAAATTTGCATATTTCCAACCGAAATTCCTAGAGGTATTCGGTAGATGGATTGGATTTCTCAAGTGTCTGATGAAATGGGCCCCATAAGTGCCACAGCGGAAGTGTTCCGCGACCGTCTTCAAAAATGGAAGTTTCCGTTTTAGCGTCAGCGAACGAATGGCCGCTGGCCATTTTGCGGATGATAGTGGGCCCCACACGTGCCCCGTAAGCTCAATCCAAACCGTCCACCGTGTAGACAGCCGTGACCACTACAAAACCATGTTGACTCTTTTCACCCATGCGTACACATGTGTACGATACAGGGGCCACAAAAGGGCTGCCCTGGGACGTTTAAAATTAATTTTATTACGATTTATTATATGGACCGCGTCAATGGACGTTCAAAATCACCTATTCTTGACTGAAATTTTATTCTGAATGCAATGGATGAGGTGAATTTTCCAGAAAATGCTTCTTTAGGGCCCACCGATCACAACAGCGAAATGGTGCGAAAGGTTTCGCACATCCGTAAAAATTGACTTTTTCAGGCGGTTGTGGCCCACCATCTTTGATCATATGGCAAATCTAAACCGTCTATCATGTAGAGGACCCAAGAAAGTCCTAAGGGACGGTGTTTCTTTGAAATTTGAGCGAGGAAAGTGGCGTGTTTCGAGGCACTGAACTTGTCTGCGAAAAGGCTTTTGCTGCGCATGCGATAACTTTCCAAATTTGATTCAAGTGCGATAAGGAGGTTTTGGATGTGGGGAGCAGGGGATCCATTCTCAAATCCTAAAACCTATAACGTAAACCAAAACCTATAACCTAAACTAAAATAAAAACCTATAGCCTAAACCCGAACCCATTCTTAAATCCAAAAACCTATAACCTAAACCGTTAACCTATAACCTAAACCGAAACTAAAGCTTATAACCTAAACCCGAACCCATTCTCAAAGCCTAAAACCTAAACCTAAACCTATTACTTATAACCTAAACTAAAATCAAAACCAATAACCTAAACCCGAACCCATTCTCAAATACCAAAACCTATAACGTAAACCAAAACCTATAACCTAAACTAAAACCAAAACCTATAGCTTAAACTCAAACCCATTCTCAAAACCAAAACCCATAACCTAAATTCGAACCCATTCTCAAATCCTAAAACCTATAACCTAAACCAAAACCTATAACCTAAACTAAAACCAAAACCTATAGCCTAAACCCAAACCCATTCTCAAAACCAAAACCTATAACCTAAACCCGAACTTATTCTCAAATACCAAAACTTATAACATAAACCAAAACCTATAACCTAAACTAAAACCAAAAGCCTAAACTCGAACCCATTCTCAAAACCAAAACTTATAACCTAAACACGAACCCTTTCTCAAATCCTAAAACCTATAACCTAAACCCAAACCTATTCTGAAATCCAAAAACCTATAACCTAAACCAAAACCTATAACCAAAACCTATAGCCTAAACCCGAACCCATTCTCAAATCAAAAAACCTATAACCTAAACCTAAACCTTAACCTAAACCATTAACCTAAAACCTAAACCGAAACTAAAACTTATAACCTAAACCCGAACCCATTCTCAAATCCTAAAACCTAAACCTAAACCTATTACTTATAACCTCAACCAAAATCAAAACCTATAACCTAAACCCGAACCCATTCTCAAATCCCAAAACCTATAACTTAAACCAAAACCTATAACCTAAACTAATACCAAAACCTATAGTCAAAACTCGAACCCATTCTCAAAACCAAAACCTATAACCTAAACCCGAACCCATTCTCAAATCCCAAAACCTATAACCTAAACAAAAACTTATAACCTAAACTAAAATCAAAACCTATAGCCTAAACCCGAACCCATTCTCAAAACCAAAACCTATAACCTAAACCTGAACCCATTCTCAAATCCAAAAACCTATAACCTAAACCCAAACCCATTCTCAAATCCCAAAACCTATAACCTAAACCAAAACCTATAACCTAAACTAAAACCAAAACCTATAACTTAAACCCGAACCCATTCTCAAAACCAAAACCTATAACCTAAACCCGAACCCATTCTCAAATCCCAAAACCTATAACCTAAACCAAAACCTATAACCTAAACTAAAACCAAAACCTATAACTTAAACCCGAACATAAAACCAAAACCTATAACCTAAACCCGAACCCATTCTCAAATCCCAAAACCTATAACCTAAACCAAAACCTATAACCTAAATTAAAACCAAAACATATAGCCTAAACCCGAACCCATTCTCAAAACCAAAACCTATAACCTAAACCCGAACCCATTCTCAAATCTCAAAACCTATAACCTAAACCAAAACCTATAAGCAAAACTAAAACCAAAACCTATAGCCTAAACCCGAACCCATTCTCAAATCCAAAAACCTATAACCTAAACCTAAAACTTAACCTAAACCGTTAACCTATAACCTAAACCGAAACCAAAAATTATAACCTAAACCAGAACCCATTCTCAAATCCTAAAACCTAAACCTAAACCTATTAGTTATAACCTAAACGAAAATCAAAACCTATAACTTAAACCGAAATCCATTCTCAAATCCCAAAACCTATAACTTAAACCAAAACCTATAACCTAAACTAAAACCAAAACCTATAGCCTAAACTCGAACCCATTCTCAAATCCCAAAACCTATAACCTAAACTAAAACCAAAACCTATAGCCTAAACCCGAACCCATTCTCAAAACCAAAATCTATAACCTAAACCTAAACCCATTCTCAAATCCCAAAACCTTTAACCTAAACCCAAACCCATTCTCAAATCCCAAAACCTATAACCTAAACCATAACCTATAACCTAAACTAAAACCAAAACCTATAGCCTAAACCTAAATCAAAACCTAAACCTATAACCTAAACTAAAACCAAAACCTATAGCGTAAACCCGAACCCATTCTCAAAACCAAAACCTATAACCTAAACCCGAACCCATTCTCAAATCCCAAAACCTATAACCTAAACCAAAGCCTATAACCTAAACTAAAACCAAAACCTAAAGCCTAAACCCGAACCCTTTCTCAAATCCAAAAACCAATAACCTAAACCTAAACCTTAACCTAAACCGTTAACTTATAACCTAAACTGAAACCAAAACTTATAACCTAAACCCGAACCCATTCTCAAATCTTAAAACCTAAACTTAAACCTATAACTTATAACCTAATCCAAAACCTATAACCTAAATCGAAACCAAAACCTATAACCTAAACCAGAACCCATTCTTAAATCCCAAAACCTATAACCTAAACCAAAATCTATAACCTAAACTAAAATTAAAACCTATATCCCAAACCCGAACCCATTCTCAAAATAAAAACCTATATCCTAAACCCGAACCCTTTCTCAAATCCCAAAACCTATAACCTAAACTAAAACCAAAACCTATAGCTTAAACCCGAACCCATTCTCAAAACCAAAACCTATAACCTAAACCCGAACCCATTCTCAAATCCCAAAACCTATAACCTAAACCAAGGCCTATAATCTAAACTCAAACCAAAATTGATAGCATAAACCCGAACCCATTCTCAAAACCAAAACCTATAACCTAAACCCGAACCCATTCTCAAATCCCAAAACCTGTAACCTAAACCCAAACCTATTCTCAAATCTCAAAACCTATAACCTAAACCAAAACATATAACCTAAACTAAAACCAAAACCTATATCCTACACCCGAACCCATTCTCAAAACCAAAACCTATAACCTAAACCCGAACCCCTTCTCAAATCCGAAAACCTATAACCTAAACCAAAACCTATAACCAAAACTAAAACCAAAGCCTATCACCTAAACCCGAACCCATTCTCAAAACCAAAACCTATAACCTAAACCCGAACCCATTCTCAAATCCCAAAACCTATTACCTAAACCAAAACCTATAGCCTAAACCTGAACCCATTCTCAAAACCAAAACCTATAACCAAAACCCGAACCCATTCTCAAATCTCAATACCTATAACCTAAATCAAAACCTATACCCTAAACTAAAACCAAAACCTATAACTTAAACCCGAACCCATTCTCAAAACTAAAACCTATAACCTAAACCCGAACCCATTCTCAAATCCCAAAACCTATAACCTAAACCAAAACCTATAACCTAAACTAAAATAAAAACCTATAGCCTAAACCCGAACTCATTCTCAAATCCAAAAACCTATTACCTAAACCTAAACCTTAACATAAACCATTAACCTATAAACTAAACCGAAACTAAAGCTTATAACCTAAACCCGAACCCATTCTCATAACGTAAAACCTAAACCTAAACCTATTACTTATAACCTAAACCAAAATCAAAACATATAACCTAAACCCGAACCCATTCTCAAATCCCAAAACCTATAACTTAAACCAAAACTTATAACGTAAACTATAACCAAAACCTATAGCTTAAACTCAAACCCATTCTCAAAACCAAAACCTATAACCAAAACCCGAACCCATTCTCAAATCCCAAAACCTATAACCTAAACCAAAACCTATAACCTAAACTAAAACCAAAACTTATAGCCTAAAGTCAAACCCATTCTCAAAACCAAAACCTATAACCAAAACCCGAACCTATTCTCAAATACCAAAACCTATAACCTAAACCAAAACCTATAACCTAAACTAAAACCAAAAGCCTAAACCCAAATCCATTCTCAAAACCAAAACCTATAACCTAAACCCAAACCCATTCTCAAATCCTAAAACCTATAACCTAAACCCAAACCTATTCTCAAATCCCAAAACCTATAACCTAAACCAAAGCTATAACCTAAACTAAAACCAAAACCTAAAGCCTAAACCCGAACCCATTCTCAAAACCAAAACCTATAACCTAAACCTAAACCCGAACCCATTCTCAAATCCCAAAACATATAACCTAAACCAAAACCTATTATCAAAACTAAAACCAAAACCTATAGCCTAAACCCGAACCCATTCTCAAAACCAAAACTTATAACCTAAACCCGAAACCATTCTCAAATCATAAAACCCATAACCTAAACCAAAACCTATAGCCTAAACCCAAACCCATTCTCAAAACCAAAACCTTTAACCTAAACCCGAAACCATTCTTAAATCCCAGAACCTATAACCTAAACCAAAACCTATAACCTAAACTAAAACCAAAACCTATAACTTAAATCCGAACCCATTCTCAAAACCAAAGCCTATAACCTAAACCCAAACCCATTCTCAAATCCCGAAACCTATAACATAAACCAAAACCTATAACCTAAACCATAACCAAAACCTATAGCCTAAACCTGAACCCATTCTCTAATCCAACAACCTATAACCTAAACCTAAACCTTAACCTAAACCGTTAACCAAAACTTATAACCTAAACCCGAACCCATTCTCAAATCCTAAAATCTAAACCTAAACCTATAATTTATAACCTAAACTAAAATTAAAATCAAAACCTATAACCTAAACTTAAACCCATTCTCAAATCCCAAAACCTATAACTTAAACCAAAACTTATAACCTAAATTAAAACCAAAACCTATAGCCTAAACTCGAACCCATTCTCAAAACCAAAACCTATAACCTAAACCCGAACCCATTCTCAAATCCCAGAACCTATAACCTAAACCAAAACCTATAACCTAAACTAAAACCAAAACCTATAGCCTAAACCCGAACCAATTCTCAAAACCAAAACATATAACGTAAACCCGAACTCATTCTCAAATCTCAAAACCTATAACCTAAACCAAAACCTATAACCAAAACAAAAGCCAAAACTTATAGCCTAAACCCAAACCCATTCTCAAAACTAAAACCTATAACCTAAACCTGAACCCATTCTCAAATCCCATAACCTATAACCTAAACCAAAACCTATAGCTTAAACTAAAACTAAAACCAAAACCTATAACCTAAACCAAAACCTATAACCTAAACTAAAACCAAAACCGATATACTAAACCCGAACCCATTCTCAAAACCAAAACCTATAACCTAAACCCGAACCTATTCTCAAATACCAAAACCTATAACCTAAACCAAAACCTATAACCTAAACTAAAACCAAAAGCCTAAACCCAAACCCATTCTCAAAACCAAAACCTATAACCCAAAACCCAAACCCATTCTCAAATCCTAAAACCTATAACCTAAACCCAAACCTATTCTCAAATCCCAAAACCTATAACCTAAACCAGAGCTATAACCTAAACTAAAACTAAAACCTAAAGCCTAAACCCGAACCCATTCTCAAAACCAAAACCTATAACCTAAACCTAAACCCGAACCCATTCTCAAATCCCAAAACATATAACCTAAAACAAAACCTATTATCAAAACTAAAACCAAAACCTATAGCCTAAACCCGAACCCATTCTCAAAACCAAAACCTATAACCTAAACCCGAAACCATTCTCAAATCATAAAACCTATAACCTAAACCAAAACCTATATCCTAAACCCAAACCCATTCTCAAAACCAAAACCTTTAACCTAAACCCGAAACCATTCTTAAATCCCAGAACCTATAACCTAAACCAAAACCTATAACCTAAACTAAAACCAAAACCTATAACTTAAACCCGAACCCATTCTCAAAACCAAAACCTATAACCTAAACCCAAACCCATTCTCAAATCCAAAAACGTATAACATAAACCAAAACCTATAACCTAAACCATAACCAAAACCTATAGCCTAAACCCAAACCCATTCTCTAATCCAAAAACCTATAACCTAAACCTAAACCTTAACCTAAACAGTTAACCAAAACTTATAACCTAAACCCGAACCCATTCTCAAATCCTAAAATCTAAACCTAAACGTATAATTTACAACCTAAACCAAAATTAAAATCAAAACCTATAACCTAAACCTAAACCCATTTTCAAATCCCAAAACCTATAACTTAAACTAAAACTTATAACCTAAATTAAAACCAAAACCTATAGCCTAAACTCGAACCCATTCTCAAAACCAAAACCTATAACCTAAACCCGAACCCATTCTCAAATCCCATAACCTATAACCTAAACCAAAACCTATAACCAAAACTAAAAGCAAAACCTATAGCCTAAACCCGAACCCATTCTCAAAACGAAAACCTATAACCTAAACCCGAACCCATTCTCAAATCCCAAAACCAATTACCTAAACCAAAACCTATAGCCTAAACTTGAACCCATTCTAAAAACCAAAACCTATAACCTAAACCCAAACCTATTCTCAAATCCCAAAACCTATAACCTAAACTAAAACCTATAACCTAAACTAAAACCAAAACCTATAACTTAAACCCGAACCCATTCTCAAATCTGAAAACCTATAACCTAAACTAAAACCAAAACCTATAGCCTAAATCCGAACCCATTCTCAAAACCAAAACCTATAATCTAAACCCAAACCCATTCTCAAATCCCAAAACCTATTACCTAAACCAAAACCTATAGCCTAAACTTGAACCCTTTCTCAAAACCAAAACCTATAACCTAAACCCGAACCCATTCTCAAATCCCAAAACATATAACCTAAACCAAAACCTATAACCTAAACTAAAACTAAAGCCTATAACTTAAACCCGAACCCATTCTCAAAACCAAAACCTATAACCTAAACCCGAACCCATTCTCAAATCCCAAAACTTATAACCTAAACCAAAACCTATAACCTAAACTAAAACCAAAACCTATATCCTAAACCCGAACTAATTCCCAAAACCAAAACATATAACGTAAACCCGAACCCATTCTCAAATCCCAAAACCTATAACCTAAACCAAAACCTATAAACAAAACAAAAACCAAAACTTATAGCCTAAACTCAAACCCATTCTCAAAACTAAAACCTATAACCTAAACCCGAACCCATTCTCAAATCCCATAACCTATAACCTAAACCAAAACCTATAGCCTAAACTAAAACTAAAACCAAAACCTATAACCCAAACCAAAACCTATAACCTAAACTAAAACAAAAACCGATAGACTAAACCCGAACCCATTTTCAAAACCAAACCCTATAACCTAAACCCGAACCCATTCTCAAATCCCAAAACCTATAACCTAAACCCAAACCTATTGTCAAATCCCAAAACCTATAACCTAAACTAAAACCTATAACCTAAATTAAAACTAAAATCTATAGCCTAAACCCGAACCATTCTCAAAACCAAAACCTATAACCTAAACCCGAACCCATTCTCAAATCTCAAAACCTATAACCTAAACCAAAACCTATAACCAAAACTAAAACCAAAACCTATAGCCTAAACCCGAACCCATTCTCAAATCCAAAAACCTATAACCAAAACCTAAAACTTAACCTAAATTGTTAACATATAACTAAACTGAAACCAAAAATTATAACCTAAACCAGAACCCATTCTCAAATCCAAAAATCTAAACCTAAACCTATAAGTTATAACCTAAACCAAAATCAAAACCTATAACTTAAACCCGAACCCATTCTCAAATCCCAAAACCTATAACTTAAACCAAAACCTATAACCTAAACTAAAACCAAAACCTATAGCCTAAACTCGAACCCATTCTCAAAACCAAAACCTATAACCTAAACTCGTACCCATTCTCAAATACCAAAACCTATAACCTAAACTAAAACCAAAACCTATATCCTAAACCCGAACCCATTCTCAAAACCAAAACCTATAACCTAAACCTGAACCCATTCTCAAATCCCAAAACCTATAACCAAAACCCAAACTCATTCTCAAATCCCAAAACCTATAACCTAAACCAAAACCTATAACCTAAACTAAAACCAAAACCTATAGCCTAAACCAAAATCAAAATCTAAACCACTAACCTAAACTAAAACCAAAACCTATAGCGTAAAACCGAACCCAGTCTCAAAACTAAAACCTATAACCTAAACCCGAACCCATTCTCAAATCCCAAAACCTATAACCTAAACCAAAGCCTATAACCTAAACTAAAACTAAAACGTATAGCCTAAACCCGAACCCTTTCTCAAATCTAAAAACCTATAACCTAAACCTAAACCTTAACCTAAACCGTTAACCTATAACCTAAATCGAAACCAAAACTTATAACCTAAACCTGAACCCATTCTCAAATCCTAAAACCTAAACCTAAACCTATAACTTATAACCTAATCCAAATCCTATAACCTAAATCGAAACCAAAACCTATAACCTAAACCAGAACCCATTCTTAAATCCCAAAACCTATAACCTAAACCAAAATCTATAACTTAAACTAAAACCAAAACCTATAGCCTAAACCCGAACCCATTCGCAAAACCAAAACCTATAATTAAACCCGAACCCATTCTCAAATCCCAAAACCTATAACCTAAACTAAAACCAAAACCTATAGCCTAAACCCGAACCCATTCTCAAAACCAAAACCTATTACCTAAACCCGAACCAATTCTCAAATCCCAAAACCTATAACCTAAACCAAACCCTATAACCTAAACTAAAACCAAAATTGATAGCATAAACCCGAACCCATTCTCAAAACCAAAACCTATAACCTAAACCCGAACCCATTCTCAAATCTCAAAACATATAACCTAAACCCAAACCTATTCTCAAAACCCAAAACCTATAACCTAAACCAAAACCTATAACCTAAACTAAAACCAAAACCTATAGCCTAAACCCGAAACCATTCTCAAAGCTAAAACCTATAACCTAAACCCAAACCTATTCTCAAATCCAAAAACCTATAACCTAAACTAAAACCTATAACCAAAACTAAAACCAAAACCTAGAGCCTAAACCCGAACCCATTCTCAAAACCAAAACCTATAACCTAAACCCGAACCCATTCTCAAATCCCAAAACCTAATACCTAAACAAAAACCTATTGCCTAAACTTCAACCCATTCTCAAAACCAAAACCTATAACCTAAACCCGAACCCATTCTCAAATCCCAAAACCTATAACCTAAACCAAAACCTATAACCTAAACTAAAACCAAAACCTATAACTTAAACCCGAACCCATTCTCAAAATCAAAACCTATAACCTAAACCCGAACCCATTCTCAAATCCTAAAACCTATAACCTAAACCAAAACCTATAACCTAAACTAAAACAAAAACCTATAGCCTAAACTCGAACCCATTCTCAAATTCAAAAACCTATAACCTAAACCTAAACCTTAACCTAAACCGTTAACCTATAACCTAAACCGAAACTAAAGCTTATAACCTAAACCCGAACCCATTCTCAAATCCTAAAACCGAAACCTAAACCTATTACTTATAACCTAAACCAAAATCAAAACCTATAACCTAAACCCGAACCCATTCTCAAATCCCAAAACCTATAACTTAAACCAAAACCTATAACCTAAACTAAAACCAAAACCTATAGCTTAAACTCGAACCCATTCTCAAAACCAAAACCAATAACCTAAACCTGAACCCATTCTCAAATCCCAAAATCTATAACCTAAACCAAAACCTATAACCTAAACTAAAACCAAAACCTATAGCCTAAACCCGAACCCTTTCTCAAATACAAAAACCTATAACCTAAACCCGAACTTATTCTTAAATACCAAAACCTATAACCTAAACCAAAACCTATAACCTAAACTAAAACCAAAAGCCTAAACCCGAACTCATTCTCAAAACCAAAACCTATAACCTAAACCCGAACCCATTTTCAAATCCTAAAACCTGTAACCTAAACCCAATCCTATTCTCAAATCCCAAAACCTATAACCTAAACTTAAACCAAAACCTAAAGCCTAAACCCGAACCCATTCTCGAAACCAAAACCTATAACTTAAACCCGAACCCATTCTCAAATCCCAAAACCTATAACCTAAACCAAAACCTATAATCAAAACTAAAACTAAAACCTATAGCGTAAACCCGAACCCATTCTCAAAACCAAAACCTATAACCTAAACCCGAACCCATTCTCAAATCCTAAAACTTATAACCTAAACCAAAACCTATAGCCTAAACCCAAACCCATTCTCAAAACCAAAATCTTTAACCTAAACCCGAAACCATTCTTAAATCCCAAAACCTATAACCTAAACCAAAACCTATAACCTATAACCTAAACCAAAACCTATAACCTAAACTAAAACTAAAACCTATAACTTAAACCCGAACCCATTCTCAAAATCAAAACCTATAACCTAAACCTGAACCCATTCTCAAATCCCAAAACCAATAACATAAACCAAAACCTATAACCTAAACCATGACCAAAGCCTATAGCCTAAACCCGAACCCATTCTCTAATCCAAAAACCTATAACCTAAACCTAAACCTTAACCTAAACCGTTAACCAAAACTTATAACCTAAACCCGAACCCATTCTCAAATCCTAAAACCTAAACCTAAACATATAACTTATAAACTAAACCAAAATTAAAATCAAAACCTATAACCTAAACCTAAACCCATTCTCAAATCCCAAAACCTATAACTTAAACCAAAACTTATAACCTAAACTAAAACCAAAACCTATAGCCTAAACTCGAACCCATTCTCAAAACCAAAACCTATAACCTAAACCCGAACCCATTCTCAAATCCCAAAACCTATAACCTAAACCAAAACCTATAGCCTAAACCCGAACCCATTCTCAAAACCAAAACATATAACCTAAACCTGAACCCATTCTCAAATCCCAAAACCTATAACCTAAACCAAAACCTATAACCAAAACTAAAACCAAAACCTATAGCCTAAACCCGAACTCATTCTCAAAAATAAAACCTATAACCTAAACCCGAACCCATTCTCAAATCCCATAACCTATAACCTAAACCAAAACCTATAGCCTAAACTAAAACTAAAACTAAAACCTATAACCTGAACCAAAACCTATAACCTAAACCAAAACCAAAACCGATAGCCTAAACCCGAACCGATTCTCAAAACCAAAACATATAACCTAAACCCGAACCCATTCTCAAATCCTGAAACCTATAACCTAAACCAAAACCTATAACCAAAACTAAAATTAAAACATATAGCCTAAACCCGAACCCATTCTCAAAACTAAAACCTTTAACCTAAACCCGAACCCATTCTCAAATCTCATAACCTATAACCTAAATCAAAACCTATAGCCTAAACTAAAACTAAAACCAAAACCTATAACCTAAACCAAAACCTATAACCTAAAACAAAACCTATAACCTAAACTAAAACCAAAACCGATAGCCTAAACCCGAACCCATTCTTAAAACTAAAACCTATAACCTAAACCCGAACCTATTCTCAAATCCCAAAACCTATAACCTAAACCCAAACCTATTCTCAAATCCCAAAACCTATAACCTAAACCAAAACCTATAACCTAAATTAAAATCAAAACCTATAGCTTAAACCCGAACCCATTCTCAAAACCAAAACCTATAACCTAAACCCGAACCCATTCTCAAATCTCAAAACCTATAACCTAAACCAAAACCTATAACCAAAACTAAAACCATTCTCAAATCCAAAAACCTATAACCTAAACCTAAAACTTAACCTAAACCGTTAACCTATAACCTAAACCGAAACCAAAAATTATAACCTAAACCAGAACCCATTCTCAAATCCTAAAACCTAAACCGAAACCTATAACTTATAACCTAAACCAAAATCAAAACCTGTAACTTAAACCCGAACCCATTCTCAAATCCCAAAACTTATAACGTAAACTAAAACCTGTAACCTAAACTAAAACCAAAACCTATAGTATAAACTCGAACCCATTCTCAAAACCAAAACCTATAACCTAAACCTGAACCCATTCTCAATTCCCAAAACCTATAACCTAAACTAAAACCAAAACCTATAGCCTAAACCCGAACCCATTCTCAAAACCAAAACCTATAACCTAAACCTAAACCCATTCTCAAATCCCAAAACCTATAACCTAAACCCAAACCCATTCTCAAATCCCAAAACAAATAACCTAAACCAAAACCTATAACCTAAACTAAAACCAAAACCTGTAGCCTAAACCTGAACCCATTCTCAAAACCAAAACCTATAACCTAAACCCGAACCCATTCTCAAATCCCAAAACCTATAACCTAAACTAAAACCAAAACCTATAGCCTAAACCCGAACCCTTTCTCAAATCCAAAAACCTATAACCTAAACCTAAACCTTAACCTAAACCGTTAACCTATAACCTAAACCGAATCCAAAACTTATAACATAAACCCGAACCCATTCTCAAATCCTAAAACCTAAACCTAAACCTATAACTTATAACCTAATCCAAAACCTATAACGTAAATCGAAACCAAAAACTATAACCTAAACTAGAACCCATTCTTAAATCCCAAAACCTATAACCTAAACCAAATCCTATAACCTAAACTAAAACCAAAACCTATTGTAAGACCCGTATCTTAGACCGTATCATTCGATAGACTTCCGCGGTCTTCCCAATCGAATCCCAGCAACCTCGATCCTTAACCGGTATTTGCGCGTGACCCTGATTCACACGCCGTTAACCCGAGTCAACTCAACCCGAGACTTGTACCCTAGCGACCGCGTTGTCGCCGCGGTTCCAATGGCGCGTCTCGCGCGCCGAGGCGATACCCAGGCCAGGAGATGTGGGCCCGCGTTCAGTTCGAGAAAATACCGCGCGTTACAAGTATCAAGGGAATCTCTACGAAACATTATATCAATCCTATCAATCAAAGTACACATCACCAATTAATGCCAAGTACAACTACCCTCCCCAAAAGTTAACTTTTCTTACAACAAAAGTACTCCCTTACATCACTCACCATCCCTCTCATCCCATCACTCCACCTCACCCTTCTCTCTCTCATTTTCTCTCTTATCATTCCAAGAAAACTCCATCTCTCTCTATAAGCAACCCACGTCCATGGCTTCCAAGAGAAGCTAGTGTGGCCCACCTTCCTTACTCCCATCACCACCGTCCATGATCCAATCTCGACCGTTAAAGTTCTTCCATTGAAGCTCTAGGATACTTTGGCGAAAGAAGGAGGAGAAGATCATAGGTGGGTACTTCTTTCTCTCTCTCTCTCTCTCTCTCTCTCTCTCTCTCTCTCTCTCGCTCTCTCTTTCAATATGTTGGTGTGATGATGTGGCTGTGTGGCCCACTCGGATGTACTCCACCTTGATGTATGCCTTATCCAAACCGGCCAAGTCATGTGGACCATACCCTTTGGTGATGGGGAAACATAAATATTAAATTGATCCAAGTCAAGTGGGCCACCTCCATGTGGGACCCACTAGCCGTAGTCCCCACACGTGGGACCCAGGATCTGGATGCAATGTATAGCCCAGCGTGAACGGGTACCCTGAATGCTGGACGTGGCCTGAAGCGTGAACGGGTACCCACTGCAACACAAAAAAAAAAGTCATTACTTCAGCCTTTTTGAGTGGGCCACTTATGCAGGCCCCACCTTGATGTATTGTTCAAATCCACACCGTCCATCCCATTTCCTAGATCATTTTAGGCGTTGAGCCAAAAATTGAAGTTGAACTGAATCTCTGGCGGGCCATATTATAGAGAACAGGTGTTTGGGCGATGTAAACTGTTAGGGCCCGCTGTGATGTTTCTACTCACTGGATATATCGAATGTCGGGCTCCTTAGGCCTGTCTCAAGCCCAAAAACCCAACCGATGGGGTAGATTTTCCTAACGAGGGTCCCACCTATGAAAACACAAAAAAAAATATACATATAAATAAATAAATGTGGGGACACTGTTGCTGCTAGCGTCCTCTGGACGCTGCAGCAAGCAGCGTCATTATTGCCTTTGACGAGTGGAACCGTGGGTCCTACCACAGGCCTCACCATGATATATGTTTTGTATCTATACCGTGCATTTGATGGGACCCATCTAGATAATGGGTCGTCCCAAAAATCAGCCATACATAGAAGTCAGGTGGCCCACACCATCTTAAATCATATGAAGACATGTTTAACGTAAATCACTTGTTGGGAAGGGCCGACCGTGATGTATTTGTTATCCCACCTGCCTGTCTGTTTTGGGCAGGACAAGGGACCCACCCACACGCACTGCACGTGTGGGGTGGGGGCGACTTTGATATATATTGTATATATCCACGCCATACATACCGTGGGACCCACCTTGATGAATGTTCCAGTCCACACCTTCCAGTCCCTGGACATGTGGACCCCACATTAATGATGTATGTATCCACGCCATCCACTGGCTGAAACGATGTACCCCACCATGAGGTATGTTTTTATCCAAACCGTTCATCTGCTGCTGCCCAGTAGCTAGAGCTGCCATTGATGACAGCAAGCTAGGTAGGTCCTTCATGAGGTATGTGTTTTATACCCTTACCGCCCCTCTCTCTCTCTGAACGGTGGGTGGTCACCATGATGTATGTGATATGCACCGTCCATCTGGACGGTGCTGGATATCGATCTGTACGGGGCTGTGGCCCCCAAATGTGATGTATGTGTACAACCACACCTTTCATCTATTTTCCGTGGACGTGGCCACCTCACACGTGTGGTTCGTGTGAAGGTGGGGCCCACCTACAAGTATGTATTTTATCCAGCATCCATCAATGGACGCTGGATGTTATTGCCTGCTGATATAAAAATAAAAATAAAAATGGATATGAAGATATATATATATTATTATATTATATATAAATAAATATATGTATGGTAGGTCCCACGTGGGACCCACCTTTAATGCATGTAACCTGTAGTTAACTGGGACCTATTATAATGTATGTGTGTGCATCCTCACCGTCTAGATAGTTGGGACGGTGGGACCACATGATATGTGTGTTATATCATCCGTTCATCATATGGGGCCACCGTGGTATATGTGTTTCATTCACAACGTCCATCTATTTCACACCCAAGCCATCCATCTGTTTTGACAAATTGGGATGCCCGCCATGATGTATTTATTTCATCCACACCATCCAGATTGTGCTGGATGGTGCTGGACGATGTTTGGACAGTGTTAGTTTACATAGATAATGTGCGAACAGTGCTGATCTACGTGGACAATGTTTGAATGGTGTTGATTTACATGGAGAATGTTTAAATGATGTTGAATTACCTGGACAATGTTTAGACAATGCTGATCATCATTGGTGGGGCTGTGTACCCCGTGAAATGATGGTGTATAGTGACACACATGTTACACCAACTGTTGAAATAATTTTTAGTGTGTTCCAAGCCCACTTAAGACCCATTGGTGTGGCCCATCCACGGGGCTCATCTGTCTTGTATTTGAGGCCCATGAGCAGGGCCCACTTGTTATGTGTATGAGGCCTATTGGTGCAGCCCATCCACGGGGCTCATTTGTCTTGTATTCGAGGCCCATGAATAGGGCCCACCTGTTATGTGTATGAGGCCCATTAGTGCTGTCCATCCACGGGGCTCATCTGTCTTGTATTTGAGGCCCATGAACAGGGCCCACCTATTATGTTTATGAGGCCCATTGATGCAACCCACTCAATGTATGAGGCCCATTAGTGCGGCCCATTGATGCAGCCCACTCGATGTATGAGGCCCATTGGTGCGGTCCACTTGATGTATATGAGGCCCATTGGTGCGACCCGTGGCTGTGATCCCTGTGGCTGCGATTCGCTTGATGTATTTGATGGCCCACGGGTTGATGTCCAATGTGATGTATATAAGGGCCATGAGTGAAGCCCAATGAGATGTATACGGGGCCTTTGAATGGGGTCGAATGTGATGTATATAAGGCCCAAGTTATGCGGCCCACTTATTGCATATGCGGCCCATTCATTGAGGCCCTTGTGTGAAGCCATGGGCCCATTATATGTTTGACTCTACGTGGGCCACTCTTTGGGAGCAATGTCGGCTAAATGGCCACATTGATGGGCAATGATGGTTTAATGTCCACATTGTGACATTCCATTAGGCCTTGTTAGGCCTATTCTTACCGACTCTGATCGACGTGACCAATTGTCGATTATCGATCGAGGTCGATTATCGATTTTGATTTGTCGTGGTCGATTGCCGATTATCGATCGCGATCGATTACCGATTCTGATTTATCGTGGCCGATCACCGATTATCGATCGAGGTCGATTACCGATTCTGATTTGTCATGGTCGATTACCGATTATCGATCGCGGCCGATTACCGATTCTGATTTGTCGTGGCCGATCGCCGATTATTAATCGAGGTAGATTACCGATTTAGATGGCCGATTACCAATTCTGATTTGTCGTGGCCGATTGCCGATTATCGATCGAGACCGATTATCGACTCCGATGGCCGATTACCGATTTCGATTGTCGGGGCCCAATGTGATGAACATGTGACCCGTATTTGAGGCCCGACGTGATGTGTATTCAGCCCGTGTCTAAGGCCCAATGTGATGTATATTGAGGCCTAGGTGATGAGGCCTATTGTGATTCATTTGAGGGTCGGGCAAAGGAGCCCATTGTGATGTATGTTAGGCCCATGAGCAGGGCCCACCCGTTGTGTACATGTAATCCTTGAGCAAGGCCCATTGTGTCGTATATTAGGCCTTTGTGTGAGGCCGTGGGCCCATTATATGTTTGGATCTATGTGAGTCATTCTTTGGAGCAATGATGGTTAAATGTCCACATTGCTGAGGCCGATGGTTGATACCGATTATGAGTATGTGACTGCATAGCACCATGATACATGCTCATACGCATCATCTGCATATCTGTTATGAGATATGATTGACCATTGCATATGTCATAGTGCTGGTTGTTATGAGACTTCTTGATAGGAGGAGATTTTCTCACATGAGCGCACGGTATGCGCAAGATTAATGCATGATTGCACTATGTGACTCATGCATCTCGCATTTGTATGACATGACTACCGTACACCCTAGCGACATCAGGGCTGTAGCCTCCATAGACATATCGTGGATGGTCAGATGGGATACCGGAAATTTGTTCTACATGGGGTGCTATAGATATCCTTGGGTGAAAGTCCCAGAACCCTCTTGGTTCCAGAGGTTGCTCCAACGTCTAGACCGAGTGGGTAGATGAGCGCTGAGTGTCGATTACCAGATGGCTGCGCTCTCCACTGTGTCATGGTCGGTTGGAAGGGGGTGCGACCTTACCTACCCGAGAGGAGGGGGCAATGCTAGGCTGAGTCTGACCAGCTCGAGGAATGGGTCCGCTATTGATGAGCCGAGCCCGATATTGGCAGGCGGATAGTGAGGTCTCTTCCACTCACCTTGTTGCGCGCTGGGGCGGTAATCTGGTATGGATTGTAATAGACCCCTGTGATTTTCCAGAGAGGAACCGTACTGATATGTGGACTTATCGAGTAGGAGTTGCATGCTCATTCATTCATTCATTCACTATCCACTCGGGCTGGTGGTGCGCGACTAATTGTTGTGTACCTTCGTTGCGGTAAGAATTTCGGTTGGGCGTGCGACCAACCTGAGATCAGGAGTTTACCACGTCGAGCCTGAATATCCAAATTTAGGTATGGGACTGGTTTGGATAGAAGTCCCTTGTGGTGGACCCCATAGCCTGCGATACTACATACTATCATCCCGACTTCACACTCCAGCATGATTATTTCATTCGCATCGCATATTGCATTACATCCTCGGCATCTGATATATGACTCCTTATCGCATAGTTGTTCTATATTGCGTATTCTGATATTGATTAACTTATAGACTTGTCCATACTTCCGCTTACTCTGTTATCGTATGATTTATATCTTGTCAGTATTTCTGCTTACTCTGATAATTCCTGCTCTTGTTAGTGTTTCTGCTTATTTAGACATTGTATGGTTTATAGATTACCAATTTTTTTGGTATTGTATGATTATAGGATTGTATTGAATACTTGGCACTTACCTTGTGCACACACTTACACCACCCTCTAAGCTTTCTATAAGCTTATGCACGATAGATGCGTGCAGGTGATGTTAGGTTGCAGCAGTGTTGAGCTTTGAGCGTGCAGTGGTCTTCTGGAGTTTGATTTTTATTTATGTATTTTCCTTTCAGTATTGTACTCAAACGATTATATTAGTGGATATGTGATGATGATGTTGCCTTTGTGAATTGGGTAATCTTGTGGTTATGCTTATTACTAGTTATATGTATATAAAAAAAAAAATCCTCCTTGTAAAATCTCAGGATCGGAATCTGGCATATGAATGCTAGGAGCCGAGAATGGGGTACTACGGAGGCTGTCGGCACCAGATTCGGTAATCGGGATTCTTATGAATCCGATTCCCGGGTTTGGGGCGTGACACCTATAGCTTAAACCCAAACCCATTCTCAAAACCAAAACCTATATCCTAAACCCAAACCCATTCTCAAATCCTAAAACCTATAACCTAAACTAAAACCAAAACCTATAGCCTAAACCCGAACTCATTCTCAAAACCAAAACCTATAACCTAAACCCAAACCCATTCTCAAATCCCAAAACCTATAACCTAAACCAAAACCTATAAACTAAACTAAAACCAAAACCTATACCCTAAACGCGAAACCATTCTCAAAATCAAAACCTATAACCTAAACCTGAACCCATTCTCAAATTTCAAAACCTATAACATAAACCAAAACCTATAGCCTAAACCCAAACCTATTCTCAAATCCAAAAACCTATAACCTAAACCTAAACCTTAACCTAAACCGTTAACCTATAATCTAAACCGATACCAAAACTTATAACCTAAACTCGAACCCATTCTCAAATCCTAAAACCTAAACCTAAACATATAACGTATAACCTAAACCAAAACTAAAACCTATAACCTAAACCCGAACCCATTCTCAAATCCCAAAACCTATAACCTAAACCAAAACCAAAACCTATAGCCTAAACCTAAACCCATACTCAAATCCAAAAACCTATAACCTAAACCTAAACCGTTAACTTATAACCTAAACCAAAATCAAAACCTATAGCCTAAACCCGAACCCATTCTCAAATCCCAAAACCTAAATTGTGAAATGAACACGGAATTGTTACGAATGACCGTGAAATGCATGGTAATGACGGTGAAGTGAAGTGAAATGACCACGAAGTGCATGGAAATGGCTGTGAAGTGAAGTGAATTGACCGTGAAGTGCATCGAATTGACCGTGAATGAACACGGAATCGCAGGGAATGACCATGAAATGCATAGAAATGATAGTGAAGTTAAGTGAATTGACCGCGAAGTGCTTGGAAATGGCTGCGAAGGTAAGTGAATTGACCATGAAGTGCGTCAAATTGATCGTGAATGAACACGGAATCGCCTGGAATGACCGTGAAATGCATGGAAATGACGGTGAAGTGAAGTGAAATGATCGCGAAGAGCGTGAAAATGGCCGTGAAGTGAAGTGAATTGACCATGAAGTGCGTTGAATTGACTGTGAATGAACACGGAATTGCTAGGAATGACCGTAAAATGCATGAAAATGACGGTGAAGTGAAGTGAAATGACCGCAAAGTGCGTGGAAATGGCCGTGAAGTGAAGTGAATTGACCGTGAAGTGTATCGAATTGACCGTGAATGAACACGGAATCTCTAGGAATGACCGTGAAATGCATGGAAATGATGGTGAAGTGAAGTGAAATGACCATGAAGTGCGTGGAAATGGCCGTGAAGTGAAGTGAATTGACCGTGAAGTGCGTCGAATTGACCGTGAATGAACACGGAATCGCTAGGAATGACCGTGAAATGCATGGAAATGACGGTGAAGTGAAGTGAAATGACCGCGAAGCGCGTGGAAGTGGCCGTGAAGTGAAGTGAATTGACCGTGAATGAACACGGAATCACTAAGAATGACCGTGAAATGCATGGAAATGACGGTGAAGTGAAGTAAAATGACCACGAAGTGCGTGGAAATGGCCGTGAAGTGAAGTGAATTGACCATGAAGTGTTTCGAATTGATCGTGAATGAACACGGAATCGCTAGGAATGACCGTGAAATGCATGGAAATGACGGTGAAGTGAAGTGAATTGACCGCGAAGTGCATGGAAATGGCCGTGAAGTGAAGTGAATTGACCGTGAAGTGCGTTGAATTGACCGTGAATGAACACAGTATCGCTAGGAATGACCATGAAATGCATGGAAATGACGATGAAGTGAAGTGAAATGACCGCGAAGTGCATGGAAATGGCCGTGAAATGAAGTGAATTGACCGTGAAGTGTGTCGAATTAACCGTGAATGAACACGGAATCGCTAGGAATGACCATGAAATGCATGAAAATGATGGTGAAGTGAAGTGAAATGACCTCGAAGTGCATAGAAATGGTCGCGAAGTGTGTCAAATTGACCGTGAATGAACACGGAATCGCTAGGAATGACTGTGAAATGTGTGGAAATGACGGTGAAGTGAAGTGAAATGACCTCGAAGTGCGTAGAAATGGCCGTGAAGTGTGTCAAATTGACCGTGAATGAACACGGAATCACTAGGAATGACCGTGAAATGCATGAAAATGACGGTGAAGTGAAATGAATTGACCGCGAAGTGCGTGGAAATGGCCGTGAAGTGCGTCGAATTGACCATGAAGTGCATCGAATTAACCGTGAATGAACACGGAATCGCTAGGAATGACCGTGAAATGCATGGAAATGACGGTGAAGTGAAGTGAAATGACCGCGAAGTGCGTGGAAATGAATTGACTGTGAAGTGCATCGAATTGACCGTGAATGAACACGGAATCGTTAGGAATGATCATGAAATGCATGAAAATGATAGTGAAGTGAAATGAATTGACCGCGAAGTGTGTGGAAATGGCCGTAAAGTGAAGTGAATTGATCGCGAAGTGTGTCGAATTGACCATGAATGAATACGGAATCATTAGAAATGATCGTGAAATGCATGAAAATGATGGTGAAGTGAAGTGAAATGACCGCGAAGTGCGTGGAAATGGCCATGAAGTGAAGTGAATTGACCGTGAAGTGCGTCTAATTGACCGTGAATCAACACAGAATTGCTGTGAATGACAGTGAAATGCATGGAAATGACGGTGAAGTGAAGTGAATTGACCACAAAGTGCATGAAAATGGCTGTGAAGTGAAGTGAATTGACCGTGAAGTGTATTTTTAACCATCGACCGAATGGAATCTCAGAAAATTAATATATTAGTTGGCTAAATTAGCTTCTCCTACTCCAAAATCATATATGGTATGTTATGTAATTCATTCTAGTTTAGGAGATATGCTTGTTAAATAAATAGACATATAAATGAATTAAGAGATAGAAAAATATTTTTATATACTTATATATACATATTTACATAATTATGTAATTGAGAAAAATGTAAGGGAAAAAAGGTTCTTCCCATTTTTTTATTTTTTTATTTTAAAAAAAAAAACCACAAAAAAGAACAAAGAACCTATTGTTACGGATTTTAGCTACGGTTATTATCCGTAGCCATAGGAACCACCCTATGGGCGTGGGCGCGCCAGACAGGCCAGCAAATGGCGCAAGGGGTCGCTAGTTTGGTGCGCCCACCCGAACGGACCGTATTGCTACGGATTATGGTATCTATGGCTACGGTTATAATCCGTAGTCATAGGTCTGACCGTAGCAAATGATATTACCATTCTGCTTTGAATGTCTACAGTTGAAACCCTTTCAGGGGTCATGGAAGTTTTAGATCATTACAAAATTTGTTTTTCCTATTCATCCAGGTATCTGTGACCTTATGAATAGATTGAATGAAAAATAAATGTTATGGTAGGCCCTACAAAAGTTTCTACGGTGAAAATCAATTTTATGTTGCTCTTTGTGGTGTGGTCCAGTTGATCTTTGGATATGTTTTTTTTTTTTTTTTTTTTTTTTGGATAATGATCCAAAATGATCTCAAATTATAGATGAACACTGTGGATATAATAAATACATAACTGATGGGCCCATGTAACGTTGATCTCCTTTGAACCGTTCGTACAATTGGAAGTTTGAGGAGCCTCAACCCTTGAAGGAAAAAGCAGGGGCATTTTCGACCTTTTGCAAGGTGTCCGTACACCTGGAAAGTATTATTGGAAAGTAAAATGGGGTGGGATTCGTCTCGGAAATGGGCCATATAGTGGTCGTACAGTTGGAAATTTCTCAATTTCAAAGTACCAGCTCCGCGATGCATTGGCAGTACCCTGTTTTTAGTCCAGAAGGTGTATTTTAGGAAAGAAATTAGCTTTGGCAGTGAACGCTTGGAAAATGACCAAAAACACCCATTTACCTGTATTAAAAAGAGGAGAAATTTTCAACTGTACGACCCATATATTGCCCACCAGCCTTTTGAAGCCCACTGCTTTTTAAGCTTCCGAAAATAAGTCTCTTCTGTACGGACGCCTCTGTACATGACGAAAATGCCCTTACTCTAAAAATATGACTGCATGTACTCCCTTGCACGCAAATACACGTCCGAACTCTCCCCGCCATCCCTAATCCCTATTTTCACCCATTTTCTTCGTGAAATCTCCATAAAATCTCCGTAGAATCCCCATCTGACCATCACATTACATCTTCTATCATCCATTACTCAAGGTGAGCGGTTTTCTTTTTCTAAGAGGACGTGGGTACATTGATAAATTTGATATCTTGAAGACTTGTCTCCAAAGAACGTGTTTCACACCAAGGTACTCTTAAAAAAAAAACTTTCACTTCTTTGTATTTCACCATGTTTAATTGAATGAAGTATCAGATGATGCTTGATTGAAAGAAATGATTTTTTTTTTTTTTGACCTAGCAATTGTACAGGCTAGGGCTGTCTTTGGCAACCTAATCCATTCATCTGTTGGGTCCAATCATCTGATGAGCATGCTTCAAAAACTCCCAATTGGATGATACTATCAATTGATAATTGTGGGGAATTACAACTCACAGTCCACATCTGATGTGGTGCCAAGTGGTGCCAAGGTAAACAGTCGGGGTCGACCGGGTCATTCCCGGTCGACCCCAACTCTCTGGACAGTTACACGGTCGACCGGGTTTGGACCCAGTCGACCCCATTTCACTAAAATTCAAAAAAATAGGGTCGACCGGGTAACTGTCCAGAGAGTCGGGGTTGACACCGACTATTTACCTTTGTTTAAGCATTCAATATCCACTGTTTTCTGTCATGCGGCCCACTTGTGTAGGCAATCATAAATCCACTGTTTTCTAATGATTGAGTTTTCTAATGACTCAGCTTAAAATTTTGCCGAGTCAAGTTCACTTGTACTCAACTCATACAAGTTTTGAGTTGAGTCAATGAGTTATACAACTATGTTAGAAGGTATGTGGGCTATCTGGGATGAAGTGCTTGATCCAATAAGTTTTGAGTTGGGTGAATAGCTTACTTGGTTTCTTGAGGCCTTGAGTATTTGCAAAGTTATCATCAGATTCTAAAAAGTGAATAGCTTATCCACTTAAACTTCCATAGTAGTTTTTTTTAAGGAAAAAATTTATTTTCCATAGTTTTTTTTAAAAAAATTTATTTGTGCTGATCACGTTGCTTATCTACTGCTGTTGAAGCTGTTCTACTGCTGCAAGGAAAGATCAATGACAATGATGATGATAACACTGTCAACATTCGCATTCTTGTTCCATCCAAGACTATTTGCTGTCTCATTGGCAAGAACGATGTTATTATAAATGAGATGCGCAAGAGTACAAAAGCTGATGTTCTCATCTCAAAACATGAAAAGCCAAGATGTGCTGAAGAGGCTAGTGAACTAGTGGAGGTCTGTTTCCACTTCACGGTCATTTCCATGCATTTAATGATTACTTAATTTGCTTTTGATCTTGCCCATTCAGGTGACTGGAGAGGTTGGTTGTATGAGAGTTGCACTTGTTCAGATTGTTTTGAGGCTTAGAGATTATGTTTTAAAAGACAGGGAAGGTGCTCGCAGTGCTCCTGGTGCTGATTCCCTGTACTTAGGCAATCTCTCTGCGCCATCAGTTCTGCCTAGCATTTCTCAACCAATGTTTTTTTTATTTTTTTCAGGAAAGGCAATACTACCAGGGATTGAACTCTGGAATCTGGATCACTTACACACATGACACACACACCCCACCAATTTTTTCTTAAAAGAAGAAAAGGGGATTCATTATACTTTTTTTCCCAAAAATTAGCAAATTTTAGTAATTGATTCATGCTCAGAAATTGATAAGCTTATTTCCAACATTTTCTTTAAACACGACTACTTAGTGTGGTCATAAATAGTAGAACTACTATGGCTGGTTTTATTTTTGCATGTGAAATGCTGCATTTATATATATTTTCCAATAAAATATTCCAATCTCTTGATGAGCTTACTTTCCTTTTCTTTTTCTGGAATTTGAACTATATGAAGGGTGGGGAGAATGGATATGGATTGATTTTTTCGGATTCATCAAAGTCATATTCAGGGTCAGTATCTCCTATCATAGTCTTTGTTTATGTTCCTGTTCTCTTTTTCAGCTTATTTATTTGCTTCTATGTTGTGCATTTTGCAGATTGCCCTCCACCCTTAAGATTGTAATCCCTGCAAATGCAGTGGGTAAAGAAGCACTACAGGAGCAGGTTTCTCAGTTGAAAGAAGCACTAAAGTCAATTGAAGAATTCAGGGTCACTCTGGTTTCTCAGTTAAAAGAAGCACTACAGGAGCAGGTTTGAGTTCATAAATTTATCACCATCATTTTGTTCATGCATGTTTCAAATTGTCATTGCATTATATGCAGAGAATTGATCGTGAAGTGCTTGGAAATGACTGTGAAGTGAAGTGCATTGACCATGAAGTGCATCGAAATGACCGTGAACGTAAACGAAAGTGCCGGATATGATCGTGAAATGCATGGAAATAGCCGTGAAGTGAAGAGAATTGATCGTGAAGTGCATCGAAATGGCCGTGAAGTGAAGTGCATTGACCGTGAAGTGCATCGAAATGACCGTGAATGTAAACGAAATTGCCGGATATAATCGTGAAATACATGGAAATGGTCGTGAAGTGAAGAGAAGTGATCATGAAGTGCATCGAAATGGTCGTGAAGTGAAGTGCATTGAAATGACCGTGAACGTAAATGCAATTGCCGGATATGATCGTGAAATGCATGGAAATGACCGTGAAGTGAAGAGAATTGATCGTGAAGTGCATCGAAATGGCCGTGAAGTGAAGTGCATTGACTGTGAAGTGCATCGAAATGACCGTGAACATAAACGGAATTGCCGGATATAATCGTGAAATACATGGAAATGGCCGTGAAGTGAAGAGAATTGATCGTGAAGTGCATCGAAATGGCCGTGAAGTGAAGTGCATTGACCGTGAAGTGCATCGAAATGACCGTGAACGTAAACAGAATTGCTGAATATGATCGTGAAATCATGGAAATGACCGAGAAGTGAAGAGAATTGATCATGAAGTGCATCTAAATGGCCGTGAAGTGAAGTGCATTGACCGTGAAGTGCATCGAAATGACCGTGAACGTAAACGGAATTGCCAGATATGATCGTGAAATGCATGGAAATGGCCGTGAAGTGAAGAGAATTGATCGTGAAGTGCATCGAAATGGCCGTGAAGTGAAGTGCATTGACCGTGAAGTGCATCAAAATGACCGTGAACGTAAACGGAATTGCCGGATATGATCGTGAAATGCATGGAAATGGCCGTGAAGTGAAGAGAATTGATCGTGAAGTACATCGAAATGGCCGTGAAGTGAAGTGCATTGACCGTGAAGTGCATCGAAATGACCGTGAACATAAATGAAATTGCCAGATATGATCGTAAAATGCATGAAAATGGCCGTGAAGTGAAGAGAATTGATTGTGAAGTGCATCGAAATGGCCGTGAAGTGAAGTGCATTGACCGTGAAGTGCATCGAAATGACCGTGAACGTAAACGAAATTGCCGGATATGATCGTGAAATGCACGAAAATGGCCGTGAAGTGAAGAGAATTGATCGTGAAGTGCATTGAAATGGCCATGAAGTGAAGTGCATTGACCGTGAAGTGCATCGAAATGACCATGAACGTAAACGAAATTGCCAGATATGATCGTGAAATGCATGGAAATGCCGTGAAGTGAAGAGAATTGATCGTGAAGTGCATGGAAATGGCCGTGAAGTGAAGTGTATTGACCGTGAAGTGCATCGAAATGTCTGTGAACGTAAACAAAATTCTATATTAAATGTTTTCGACCCTTTGATTACACAAAGGATGGTGACCGTCCATTTTCAAAGCAAAAGAACCAAATTTCAAATGGTTGAAATGATTAAATTTATGATATTTTATTTATAGCTTATCCGCAACTTAAGTCCGGACTCATCATATAAATGGTTTGGATCAACTGGAAGACAATACAGATTTAAAGGAAAAAAGAGCTGACTTATCATATTGCAGTATGTTGGGATGTATTCATGCAAACCTCTGTAGTTTTTTTTCACCTCTGTACTTTTTTTTCTTTTTTCTTTTTGTTTTTGACAAGGAAAACTTTTACTCCCCTACAATTTTCTCTAATACATATATAAATATGTATATATAAGCATATAAAAAAAAATTTCTCTTTTTTTATTCATTTCCTTCTTTATTCATTTAATAAATATATCTCTTAAACCACAATGAGCTACTTGACGTACCAGGATTTGGCGGTAGGAAATGCTACTTTAGCTAAACAACCTACTTATTTTCCAAGATTCCATCAGGTTGATGGTCAAAAATTCATTTCATTCACTTCGTGGCCAATTTCAATCAGTTCGTGTTCAATTTCATTCATTTCATTTCACGGCCAATTCCATGCATTTCACGGTCAATTCCCTTCACTTTCACAGTGCGTGGATATGGCTGTGAAGTGAAGTGAAGTGAAATGACCGCTAAGTGCGTGGAAATGGCCGTGAAGTGAAGTAAATTGACCGTGAAGTGTGTTGAATTGACTGTGAATCAACACGGAATCGCCTGGAATGACCGTGAAATGCATGGAAATGACGGTGAAGTGAAGTGAAATGACCGCGAAGTGCGTGGAAATGGCCGTGAAGTGAAGTGAATTGACCGTGAAGTGCGTCGAATTGACCATGAATCAACACGGAATCGTCGGGAATGACCGTGAAATGCATGGAAATGACAGTGAAGTGAAATGACCGTGAAGTGCGTGGAAATGGCCGTGAAGTGAAGTGAATTGGCCGTGAAGTGAATTGACCGTGAAGTGCATCGAATTGACCGTGAATCAACATAGAATCACCGGGAATGACCGTGAAATGCATGGAAATGACGGTGAAGTGAAGTGAATTGACCCCGAAGTGCGTGAAAATGGCCGTGAAGTGAAGTGAATTGACCATGAAGTGCATCGAATTGACCGTGAATCAACACGGAATCGCTGGGAATGATCATGAAATGCATGGAAATGACGGTGAAGTGAACTGAAATGACTGTGAAGTGCATGGAAATGGCCTTGAAGTGAAGTGAATTGATCGTGAAGTGCGTCGAAATGACTGTGAATCAACACGGAATCGTCGGGAATGACCGTGAAATGCATGGAAATGACGGTGAAGTTAAGTGAATTGACCACGAAGTGCATGGAAATGGCCGTGAAGTGAAGTGAATTGACTGTGAAGTGCATCTAATTGACCATGAATCCACACGGAATCGCCGAAAATGACCTTGAAATGCATGGAAATGATAGTGAAGTGAAGTGAAATGACCGCGAAGCGCGTGGAAATGGCCGTGAAGTGAAGTGAAATGACCGTGAAGTGCATCGATTTGACCGTGAATCAACACGGAATTGTCGGGAATGACCGTGAAATGCATGGAAATGACGGTGAAGTGAAGTGAAATAACCGCGAAGTGCGTGGAAATGGTCGTGAAGTGAAGTGAAATGATCGTGAAGTGCGTCGATTTGACCGTGAATCAACACGGAATCGCCGGGAATGACCGTGAAATGCATGGAAATGACGCTGAAGTGACCGCGAAGTGCGTGGAAATGGCCGTGAAGTGAAGTGAATTGACCGTGAAGTGCGTCGAATTGACCGTGAATCAACGCAGAATCGCCGAAAATGACCTTGAAATGCATGGAAATGACAGTGAAGTGAAATGACCGCGAAGCACGTGGAAATGGCCGTGAAGTAAAGTGAATTGACCGTGAAGTGCGTTGAATTGACTGTGAATCAACATGAAATCGCCGGGAATGACAGTGAAATGCATGGAAATGACGGTGAAGTGAAGTGAATTGACCCCGAAGTGCATGAAAATGGCCGTGAAGTGAAGTGAATTGACTATGAAGTGCGTCGAATTGACCGTGAATCAACACGGAATCGCCGGGAATGACCATGAAATGCATGGAAATGACGGTGAAGTGAAGTGAAATGACCATGAAGTGCGTGGAAAAGGCCGTGAAGTGAAGTGAATTGACCGTGAAGTGCGTCGAATTGACCGTGAATCAACACGAAATCGCCGGGAATGACCGTGAAATGCATGGAAATGACGGTGAAGTTAAGTGAATTGACCGCGAAGTGCGTGGAAATGGCCGTGATGTGAAGTGAATTGACCGTGAAGTGCGTCAAATTAACCTTGAATCAACACGGAATCGTCGAAAATGACCTTGAAATGCATGGAAATGACAGTGAAGTGAAGTGAAATGACCGCGAAGCGCGTGAAAATGGCCGTGAAGTGAAGTGAAGTGAAGTGAAATGACCGTGAAGTGCGTCGATTTGATAGTGAATCAACACGGAATCACCGGGAATGACCGTTAAATGCATGGAAATGACGGTGAAGTGAAGTGAAATGACCGCGAAGTGCATGGAAATAGTCGTGAAGTGAAGTGAAATGACCGTGAAGTGCGTCGATTTGACCGTGAATCAACACGGAATCGCCGGGAATGACCGTGAAATGCATGGAAATGACGGTGAAGTTAAGTGAAATGACCGCGAAGTGCGTGAAAATGGCCGTGTAGTGAAGTGAATTGACCGTGAAGTGCGTCGAATTGACCGTGAAACAACACGGAATCACTGAGAATGATCGTGAAATGCATGAAAATGATGCTGAAGTGAAGTGAATGGATTGCGAAGTGCGTGGAAATGGCCGTGAAGTGAAGTGAATTGATTGTGAAGTGCGTCGAATTGACCGTGAATCAACACAAAATCACCGGGAATGACCGTGAAATGCATGAAAATGACGGTGAAGTGAAGTGAAATAATCGCGAAGTGCGTGGAAATGGCCGTGAAGTGAAGTGAATTGACCATGAAGTGCGTCGAATTGACCGTGAATCAACACGGAATCGCTGGGAATGATCATGAAATGCATGGAAATGACGGTGAAGTGAAGTGCGTGGAAATGGCCGTGAAGTGAAGTGAATTGACCGTGAAGTGCGTCGAATTGACCGTGAATCAACACGGAATCACCGGGAATGACCGTGAAATGCATGGAAATGACGGTGAAGTGAAATGACCGCGAAGTGCGTGGAAATGGCCGTGAAGTGAAGTGATTTGACCGTGAAGTGCGTCGAATTGACCGTGAATCAACATGGAATCGCCGGGAATGACCGTGAAATGCATAGAAATGACGGTGAAGTGAAGTGAATTGACACCGAAGTGCGTGAAAATGGCCGTGAAGTGAAGTGAATTGACCATGAAGTGCATCGAATTGACCGTGAATCAACACGGAATCGCGGGGAATGATCATGAAATGCATGGAAATGACGGTGAAGTGAAGTGAAATGACCATGAAGTACGTGGAAATGGCCGTGAAGTGAAGTGAATTAACCGTGAAGTGCGTCGAATTGACCGTGAATCAACACGGAATCACCGGGAATGACCGGGAAATGCATGGAAATGACGGTGAAGTGAAATGACCGCGAAGTGCGTGGAAATGGCCGTGAAGTGAAGTGATTTGACCGTGAAGTGCGTCGAATTGACCGTAAATCAACATGGAATCGCCGGGAATGACCGTGAAATGCATAGAAATGACGGTGAAGTGAAGTGAATTGACACCGAAGTGCGTGAAAATGGCCGTGAAGTGAAGTGAATTGACCATGAAGTGCGTCGAATTGACCGTGAATCAACACGGAATCGCCGGGAATGATCATGAAATGCATGAAAATGACAGTGAAGTGAAGTGAAATGACCTCGAAGTGCGTGAAAATGGCCATGAAGTGAAGTAAATTGACAGTGAAGTGCGTCGAAATGACCGTGAATCAACACGGAATCGCCGGGAATGACCGTGAAATGCATGGAAATGACGGTGAAGTTAAGTAAATTGACCACGAAGTGCATGGAAATGGCCGTGAAGTGAAGTGAATTGACCGTGAAGTGCGTCAAATTGACCGTGAATCAACACGGAATCACCGAAAATGACCTTGAAATGCATGGAAATGACAGTGAAGTGAAGTGAAATGACCGCGAAGCGCGTGGAAATGGCCATGAAGTGAAGTGAAATGACCGTGAAGTGCGTCGATTTGACCGTGAATCAATACGGAATCGCCGGGAATGACCGTGAAATGCATGGAAATGACGGTGAAGTGAAGTGAAATGACCGCGAAGTGCGTGGAAATGGTCATGAAGTGAAGTGAAATGACCGTGAAGTGCGTCGATTTGACCGTGAATCAACACGGAATCGTCGGGAATGACCTTGAGATGCATGAAAATGACGGTGAAGTGAAGTGAAATGACCTCGAAGTGCGTGGAAATGGCCGTGAAGTGAAGTGAATTGACCGTGAAGTGCGTCGAATTGACCGTGAATCAACACGAAATCGCCGGGAATGACCGTGAAATGCATGGAAATGATGGTGAAGTTAAGTGAAATGACCGCGAAGTGCGTGAAAATGGCCGTGTAGTGAAGTGAATTGACCGTGAAGTGCATCGAATTGACCGTGAATCAACACGGAATCACTGAGAATGACCGTGAAATGTATGAAAATGATGGTGAAGTGAAGTGAATGGACCGCGAAGTGCGTGGAAATGGCCGTGAAGTGAAGTGAATTGACTGTGAAGTGCGTCGAATTGACCGTGAATCAACACAGAATCACCGGGAATGACCGTGAAATGCATGGAAATGACGGTGAAGTGAAGTGAAATAATCGTCGTGAATTGCGTGGAAATCGCCGTGAAGTGAAGTGAATTAACTGTGAAGTGGATTTTTAACCATCGATCCAATGAAATCTTAGAAAATTACTATGTTGGTTGGCTAAATTAGCTTCTCCTACCCCAAAATCATAAATGGTACGTTAAGTAACTCATTATAGTTTAGGAGATATGCTTGTTAAATTAATAGACAAAGAAATGAATTAAGAGAGAAAAAAAAAAATTTATATACTTATATATACATATTTACATAATTATGTATTTGAGAAAAATTTAAGGGAGAATTCTCATCAGAAAAAAAAATTTAAAAATAAAAATAAAAATACAAAGGTGGAACAGCGAGTTGGGGTCGACCGAGTGAGTGGGACAGCGAGTCGGGGTCGACAACCCGGTCGACCGGGCCAGGCTGATTATTTTTTTTTTTTCAGTTGTAATTTTATTGCTGTTTATGGGTCCCATTATAATGTATGTGTTATATCCAAGCCGTCCATCTATTTGGAGAACTCTTATTAAGGCTTGATACAAAAAATAAGTCATATCTAGCTATCAAGTGGACCACACCGTAAAAGGCAGTGGAGGATTGAACGTCTACCATTGAAATCCTTTCATTGGTCACAGAAGTTTTGGATCATTATGAAATTTATTTTTCCTCCTTATCTAGGTCTTTGTGACCTTATGAATAGATTGAATGGAAAATATATGTTATGGTGGGCCCTACAAAATTTTTAACGGGAAAATCTATTTTCAGGCTGCTCGTTGTGATGTGGTCCAGTTGATCTTTGGGTATGATTTTTTGTTTTTGATAATGCTCCGAAATGATCTCGAAATACGGATGAACGTTGTGGATATAATAAATACATAACTGTGGGGCCCATGCAACGTTGATATCTTTTGAACCGTTCGTACAACTCGGAGTTCGAGGAGCGTAAGCGCTCGTCTTCGAGCACCAGGCGATCCGCCTCAGAAAGGAAAGCAGGGGCATTTTCGACCTGAGAAATGAGGCCGTACAGCTGGGGAGTATTCGTGGAAGGTAAAATGCGAGTGGGCTTAAAAAGGTTGTGGGCCATATACTGGTCGTACAGTTGGAAATTTCTCTAAAAAGAGGAGTTATATGATTCTCCGTTAGCGTATGTAGCTTGATACGCAGGCACTCTATCTGTTTCATGTCTTCTATCTAATTAAACTGACATGATTGTGGAAGACACAGATTTTAAGTTACGATACCAACAATAGACTGAATTGATAATCCTAAAGTCTGATTAATGGACACTTGTTGGTTGAAATATGACCGTTGTATATTTTTCATTTTCATCCGTCCACTAAATGTCCACCAATCGGATGGTCAGATGATCGAATAAGTGTAGTTTTTTGTCAGTGATGCAGATAAATTCGGAATTATAATATGGACAGTTTTTATTTAGTTATATGACAGAAATGCAATGTCTAAGTGCCTGCGTATCATTCATCACACTTACCCGAGTATCAAAGTTTTTCTCTAATAGGGATCCTTGTGATTTTCTAGTTCTACACGCACCTGTACACGTGGACGCATGGGAAATCCTGGCAAGTGTATTGATATCCGAGATGTTTGGCAGGTGGGGCCCACGGTAGAGATGATGTGGCCTTTTAGAAAAGCCTGCGAGTGTTCTGTACCTTTGATTGTATTACACATGTGATCTACTTGACTAGTGGACCTTTTAGATCGTACACGCGCCTCTGCATGTGGACCAAGCTGTTAGGCCGTGTATTAGCGGGTCTAATGGGTGGAAAACAAGCGGGTCCACTCACCAAACAGCCATGCGTGTACGATAAATATAGACAGCTGATGTTCCTTTCCTAAATCATAAATCATATCTAAACACGCGTGGCCCACCTGATGAGTAACCCTACCCGATTTCTGAGTCGGGTCGTATACACTGTGGCACCAACCTGATGGACGGATACGATGTCCCACACCCCTCAAAAAGTGTGCGTGTAGATTCAGCAATCTAAGTCTAGAGTAGGATTGTGGAATATAGTCATGAAAGTGCCCGGAGGGAGAAATTATAGTACCTTCACTTTTCATTTTGTAAATGGGGCCCATGATTCAATGATCCAATCCGTTGATATTATAGAGCTCGCTGTTGATGATAATTATGCCAAAAATCTTCCACATTGAAAGATCCTATTCCTTGGATGAATTTAAAATATCTTTGTATTTTCTTTCTTGACCGTCTAATTTCTGGCCACTTATTTAAAAGGCTATGAATTATCCATCTGTGGGATTATTTTCGAATCCTTCATCCCCATTGGGTCCCATAATATCAACCGTTTGGATCACCAAAACCTTAGGTCCTACATGCATAAACTGAATCCCGGAAAGGCACATAACGTGCTTACGGCCCTAGTGCCGTATAGCACGGAAGCGGATTGTGTCCTGCACCCACCTGGACAGAAATCGGTACAGGCAGGGGCATTGTGGGGCCCATATTGATGTATGAATTTTATCCACACCGTTCATCCATTTTTCGGATCATTTTATCATAAAACTCCAAAAATGGGGCAAATCCAATTTTCAAATGGACCACGGTACAGGAAGCAGTGGTGGTAGTGATGCCCACCGTTGAAATCTTCATAGGGTCCACCGTGATTTTTTTTATTTTTTATTTTCATCCAAACTGTTCACAAGGTCACATGAACCTGTAATAAGGGAAAACATAAATATAATCTTGATTTAAAACTTCTGTAGTCCCCAAGATTTTTCAATGGTAATATTTCAATTTACACTAGTTATGTGGTTCACTTGAGCATTCAATCTACCTAATTTTTATTCTACTATCATAAAATGATATTTAAAAATGGATGGACGGCGTGGATAAAATATATACATCACGATGGCCCCACAGAGCTCCTGTCTGGACCAATTTCGTCCACGCATGGGCAGGACGCGATCCGCTTCCGTATTATAGCACACCTTACGGTTATGGACACAGTCGACATTATATTAAAAAAAAAAAAAAAAAGGTCATTTTGGTCAGATGTATTTATTAGGTGAGAGATTCACGACTAGAATCTCGACCGTTCAATAACTTGTAGAGTTGTACTTACACACATCGTACCTGTTATTCTCTCACTTAAAAGCTTCTTATTTATACGTGGGAAGGCGCTCTTTTTTTCCTGGAGGCGGATATTTGAGGTTTGATTCTTTAAAGGTAAGCCTTCTAAGATTATTTATTATTATTATTTTTTTAATATTTTTTAATATTTATGTATGATGCTTCTTGGACGGACATTGATCAGTGGGTCCAACCATGAACCTGCCTGTCCCAGAAAATCAGTCCGGATCTCTTACCATGTGGGACCCAAATGAATATATAGGCTGTTATCAAACTTCAAGAATGACCCACTTGATGAGTAGACCGTCTTAGCCCTCTTTTTATTGGATAGGGGGTGTTCTTGGTGGCCCTCTCCTGATAAATGATGGAGATTTCATGCACTCATTGTTACACAGTGAAATGTGACCCATGACTTGAATTCTTTCAATAAAATTCTCATCCAAACTAATTTAAAATTTCAAGCATTAGAAAGGTAGAAAATTTCTAGTATTGATTTAAAATCCTAGCACTGGCACTGTACAACTCATCGAATGATTCGCTTATTCGTTGCGTGGCCATGAATATCATATCACGTAGTTATGTAGTAATTTGATGCGCATCATTGTTATAAAACCCAAATTAAAACCGTGGGCTTTTCGCGAAAGGTCATCAAGACACCCAGTTTTAGTTTTGAACCATTGAAATCATTAGGACTATTGGAACTAGGGCTGCAACTTGGGTTCGAGTTTACTTGAACCCAATTGGCCCAACCCTAGTTTTGGGTCAGGTCACCGGGTCCTTGGGTTGGGCGAGAGTAGGAAAACTCCAATATGATGTAAAGTTGAGTTGGTTGAACAAATTTAGGCTGGTTAAGTTAGGCTATGAAAGTGTCAGAGTCACGGAAACACTTGTTTATTTTTGGACCGGCTTAAGGTGGAGTACAGAGGACTTTGGGTTACGTTGGCTTTGAGCACCTCAGGATGGAGTTCCAGTTAGGTAGGAATGCAGGTTAAATCCTCTCGTGGTCTCGTCAGGCTTGAGTTTATCCTCAACCTAAACCAACCTATAACTTGAGCTCACATAACTTTTAATTATTATTATTTTTTTTAATTTTTAAAATTTTTTATTTTTGTAAACTCTAGGTGATCATTAGGACTAGTTTTTCCTGTCCAATGTACTGTTGCATACTTTTTGGACTGGTGGAGCTAGAGCTATAACTTGGGTTTGGGTTTTACTCGAACCCATTGGCCCAACCTGAGTTTTGGGTCAAATCACCCAGGTCCTTGGGTTGGTGAGGGTAGGAAAACTCCAACCTGATTTAAAGTTGGGTTGTATTATGGTTGAACAAATTTAGGTCAATTAAGTTGTGTCGTGAAGGTAGCAGAGTCGTGGAAACACTTGTTTATTTTGAATCAGCTTGGGTTAAGTACAAATTACTTTAGGTTATGTTTGGTTTTGAGCACCTCAAGATGGATTTTGAGTTAGGTCGGGATGCGGGACGGGTCCTCTTGTGGTCTGAGTTTATCCTCAACCCAACCTGCCGGAGTTGAACTCATTACTTGAATTTACATGACCTTTAATTTTTTGCTTTTGTAAACCCGAGGTCATTAATTAGGACCAGAATCGCCAGTTTTTCCTGTCCAACAGTTGCATACGTTTTGGACTGGAATTAGGGTCGCAACTTGGGTTCGGGTTCACTTGAACCCAATTGGCCCAACCCAAGTTTTGGGTCAGGTCACCAGGGTCCTTCCTGATGTAAAATTGGGTTATATTCTGGTTTAGCAAATTCATATCAATTAAGTTAGGTTGTGAAGGTGGTAGAGTCGTGGAAACATTTGTTTATTTTGGACTGGCTTAGGGTTGAGTATAAAGGTGCATTGGTTTTGAGCACACCTCACTGTAGAGTTATGTTGGAATGCTGGTTGGGTCCTCTTGTGGTCTGGTCAGGCTTGAATTGATCCTCAACCCAAGCTACCCAAGTTGAACCCATAACTTGAATTCACATGACCTTTAATTTTTTTTTTTTCCGGATTTTTATTATTTCAACTAATTTTAATTACGAAATGGTAACACAGTTTGACCTAGTTGAACCAATTTTGGATTGGACCATCAAAGAGATTCAAGTTTTTGAAACATAGGTCAAGATACCCTATCTCGAGGGAAATTCCTCATTCCTCTTCCAGTTCTTGTAAAATGAACTTATTGTATAAGGTACTCGCCAGCCCATAAAAGTCCTTAGATCTGTTTGTAAAAGCTTTTCGTTGGCTTCCAACTCATGAGCCTCTTCACATATTCATTAACCTGTTTATATACTAATCATGTGTCTCATACAATATATTATCAAGGGAGACCCACTATAAAAATTATTCTGAAAATGAGGTTTTCAGTTATTAGGTTAGCCACACCATGGAAAATAATAGACACAACCATCCAAGACCCTTGGAATTTATGGCTTATTTTTCGATTGGCTTCATTTAGATTTTTTGTCCTTGTCATCATATTATTAGTCTTGCAAATCTTTTTTATTAATTTTTCACAGGATTGCCAGAGTTTGTAAATCAAAGGACTCTCCGTGATTTGTTGATGGTAGAAAAATGCCATTAGCTCATTTGCAGTGGAGCTGTTGTCCATGACTCGGGATAACCTTATCCCGAAATCTGTTGAGGCCCATGTGTTCAGATGATCGGTACCATCAATGATTAGTGGATGATTTTCTGCAACTTTGTTGGTGTATTTTGCCATAATGGTTTTGGATGACTATCTTTTGGTGCTTAGTACATCCAAATACAGAATGCAAACTGAAATTTGCATCAAAATGATATGAAGGCCTCAAAATACCCATTTTGAAAATGCATTAAAAAAAACTGTCCAAATTATCATTTAGGCGCATCATGACAAAAAAGCTCATTTGATTATTTAGCTATTATTTAGTTGGACATTTACTTTAGGTTTGTAAATCAAAGGACTCTCCAAAGTCCTAAGACATTTAGGTCTTTTTAGATGTGAAGATAACTACATGGGTATTACTAGCTTAAGTTTTATATCATGTTTAACTCAAGCCTTCATGATTTGTTGACGAGGGTAGACAAATGTTATTAGTTCATTTGCAGTGGAGCTGCTATCCATGACTTATAACTTAGGATGACTAGCATCATCGGAACAGTTTTTAATGAGCGGTCTTTAAATTTTAAGTATATTCAAACACACAGCACAAACTGGGGTTTACATTAGAATGAAAGTTAGACCTGAAAACGCTTCTTTTGAAGGTGCATTCAAGAACTACCAAAAAAATAAAACTCATTTGCTTATCTGACTACTAGTTAGTCGGACATTTATTGGAGGTTTATAAATGAAAAATGCCCAATATGATTTTGGTGGGAAAGGAACTCATCATAGATTCTATAATTTAGTTAATACATGTCATGTGTAGAATTTATTAGTGCCCATGAATCAAGTAAGAAAATGACTCTACAGGCTCAACCAGGCTACTTCTCCAACTATGGTTTCTATGGTTCATATTGCATGTAAATTTTCTTAGAGCATTAAAGAGTGTACTCCCATCAAGAAAGCTAAAGGCCATGGGAGCCGATGGCGGCGGCGGTGCCATTAAGAGGCGGTCGTGCTTGTGCAGCAAAGAAGATTTTCTCCCCAAAGAATCATTCAAGAGCTGGGGAAACTACACCAAGGCCTTGTCCGAAACGGGAATGCGGCTCAAGGACCGTATTTTAACGCGGTCCCTCGATGACACTGAGCTCAACGAGGTGCGGGCCAGGAGCAATCATGAGATGAAGCGGAACCTTTCGTGGTGGGACCTTATCTGGTTGGGCATTGGCGCAGTCATTGGAGCTGGGATCTTCGTCTTGACGGGCCTTGGGGCTAACCAAGAGGCTGGCCCTGCTGTCGTTCTTTCCTATGTCGTCTCTGGCATCTCCGCCATGTTGTCTGTCTTCTGTTACACTGAGTTCGCCGTTGAAATTCCCGTCGCAGGTGAGAATTCGGATAATTTTTTATTTTTATTTTTTTTGTTCTTAGGGTGTGTTTGGTTGCACTATTTTTCTTCAAACATCATGAATTCTGCCCCTAATGAGACTGATGGATCATGAAATATCATGATATTGGTACAATCAAACACACCATTAATATTCTGCACCCCTAAAAATGAATAACAGCAAGGATATAAGTAAGGTGAGCCCAAATTCTTTAACTTACTGAAGTTTGTTGGATCTGATGGGCCCAGTCTCCTCCAGAAACAATCCAACGGTCCAAAATCTTTTTAAGGCTGGCCATTGAGACCGAATCATCTCTAGCGTTCCAAAACTGGTCCAGATACTCCGGCCCAAAGGGCCAAAGGTTGTAGTTTTGGTCATTTATCATCAGGCTTTCAGTTTGTACAAGTGGGCCCCAGAATTCAGTGATCTAAACCGTTGGTTCAATGGGACTCACCATGTATAGGCCATGGTTGAATGTTTTGACGCTTCTTGATCGAATGCCAACCCTTGCTGTTGTTTCTATCTCACCGTCTATTTCTCCTCCATCTGATGAGGATTTACGATTATCCAATGGTGAATGGGCCATGCTTCGTGAGGCCCATCATAATAAAGGTTTGAACAGATCCGTGGGCCCCACTCGTATAGACCGGAAGCTTATATTGGGCTTGAATTTCAGATGTATAAATGGGTCAGTCCACCTAATCTACTCCGTTCACGAGTTCACGTGTTCATCTTGTGGGCCCCACATCAGATGTCAGATGATCCTTGACATTTGATTGGTGCCTTGGAAATGAAGAATTAGGGTGAATCCGGTGGTCAGGATGATCCAATAGACTGAATATCCGGGTTGTCGCCTATCCATGATGGAGCCCAATAAATGAACGGATCGGATCACACAAACGTTGGGCCCACATACAGTTTGTCACGACGGCCCACCACACTGTTGGATCGATCATCATCACATATTTCCTCCTATCTGCAACCAATTCTCAGATGATCTCTTCCACAGGTGGGTCATTCGCATACCTGAGAGTGGAGCTCGGCGACTTCTTGGCGTTCATTGCGGCTGGTAACATCCTTCTCAAGTATGTGATCGGTGGGGCTGCCATGGCCCGCTCTTGGACGTCCTACTTCGCCACCCTTCTCAACCACAAGCCCGACAACTTCTGGATCATGGCCCACGGCCTTGCCGAGGGCTACAACCTCCTTGACCCCCTAGCCGTCGTGGTCGTCGCCATCATCTGTGTCATCGCATCCATCAGCACCAAAGGCACGTCCTGCTTCAACTACATTGCATCAATCTTCCACATCCTCATCATCATCTTCATCATCATAGCCGGCCTCGCCAAGGCCAACCCAAAGAACTACTCCAACTTCGCCCCTTACGGGGCCGTGGCATCTTCAAGGCCTCCGCAGTCTTGTTCTTCGCCTATGTCGGTTTCAACGCCGTGTCCACAATGGCGGAGGAGACGAAGAACCCGGCCTGGGACATACCAATTGGACTAGTGGGGGCCATGTCAATCACAACTCTGGCCTACTGCATGCTGGCCGTAACGCTTTGCCCAATGCAGCCATACAACACAATCGACGTCGATGCACCATTCTCTGTGGCGTTCCAAGTAATTGGTATGAACTGGGCCAAGTACATCGTTGCGATCGGAGCGTTGAAGTGTTGGAAGTCCAAACCAAAAACCAGTACATCTTCTATGTCCATTAGAAACTCCAGACGGTGGAGGAAGCTTCCAGCAACTGGTGTTCTCTAGGCGGTGGAAGAAGCAACTGGTGTTCTCCTCCATGCGTCTGTTCATCTCCTCCAAGCGACAGTTCAGTTCCAGATACCTTGAAAATACAGAAGCTATTTAATATTTCTTTTAATATTTGTTGTAGCAGTTATTACTATGCCCCTGTAGTGTATTTTAAATGGGCATTTGTATCTTTTTACATTGGTGAGAAATGTCTATATAATAGGGTTGAAAGTCGGGCGGGTTCGGTTGGGTTGATGCTCAACCCTAACCCAACTCAACGTTCCTATACCTCAACCCTAACTCAACCCAACCCAATCTTGGGTTGGAAATTCTCGACCCACGCCCAACCCAAGCGGCCTCGGTTGGGTTGATCGGGTTGGTCGGGTATATACGTGCTAATATTTTCGTTATTACATTAGTTTATTATATTTCAATATAGAACTTATTTTTTGTATCTATAATTTTATTAATTATATATGTGATTATTCATTATAAAAAACTTCATTTTTTTTCTTTAAAAAAACAAGCTAAGATATAAGGCAACTACTTTAAAAGTCATGTAGCATACCACAAAGTCTATTTGGGAGAGAAATCTGACATATCTTGTTAGCTTGAGTCCTTGGAAATGACGTGGACAAATGAGACTCGACATCACTAGTGTGCCTTTGACACAAACGATCAACACTCAATTGTAATTTATAAGTAACTTATATATCATGGTTGGGTTCGGGTTGGGTCGGGCAACCCGAGACCTCAACCCGAGCCCAACCCAAGTTTTGTCGGGTTGGGGTTTGCATAGCCCAAGCTTAAGATCGGGCCCGATATATCCTGCCCAAGCCCAACCTAATGTCGGGTCGGTCACGGGTCGGTCGGGTCGAACCCGCCCAACTTTCAGCCCTACTATATAAGGGAGTGGTTGTAGTTCGTTTGTAAGCTAACTCAGTCAGCTTGTAAGCAAATGAAATATACAAAGTTCTTCTCTTCACGTGTCCGTGTCCAGTGAGCTAGAAGCTTAGGCTTTGTAAAGCCAAGAGAAGCTTTGGCTAGTACAGCCATCAAACTGGTATCAGAGCCCCGGTTCTTTTCCTACAGGAAGTTTTCCAGCAGTTTTTTTCAGCTAAGTACAGATTTTTCTGAAAAAAAATCTGTTTAAGGAAAGTTTTTTTTAGTTTCCTGGTTGGAGTTGTCAACAGTTTCTCAGTAAAAAAATCAGATTGCAGTGTTTTTTTTCAGTCAAAAAAAAAAAAAATCAGATTGCAAGGCCAAGACTTTTGCTACGTGAAGTTGCCAGCGTTTTTTGTTTTTTTTTCTAGCAAAGAAAGAAACATCTGTTCCAGCAGTTTTTCAGCTGAGAAAAAAATATATTTCAGCAGTCTGTTTTCAGCCAAAAAAAATAAAATAAAATAAAATAATAAAATAAAATCTGTTTAATAAAAATTTCATATTTCAGCAGTTTTTTTTTTTTTGAGCCAAATCTGTTTTTCAAAAAAGGAGAAAAAATCTGTTTTAAAAAAATCAGATCATCTATTTCATTCTTTTCTCCCTTCATTAAAAAATTAGTCATTCGTTCCTTAAAAAATAGAAAAGATGACCAACACAATCCAGCCGCAAGTTCCTAAGTTGTCTAAGGACAACTATGAAAGGTGGTGCATCCAAAAGAAGGCGTTGTTCGGATCACTAGAATTATGGGAGATCATCACTGATGGGTATGTAGAACCCACTATGGAGAAAGAAGCTGCCTTCAACAATAAAGAAAAGGCGGCTCTGAAAAATCAAAGGAAGAAAGATAACAAGGCTTTGTTTCTCCTCTATCAAGGGTTGGATGAATCAACTTTTGAAAAGATTACCGAAGCAACATCAAGCAAGCAAGCTTGGGATACCCTTGGCACCATCTTCAAGGGTGTTGATCGAGTGAAGTGGGTTCGTCTTCAAACATTAAGGGCCGAGTTCGAAGCAGCGCACTTGAAGGAAGGTGAGAGTATCTCTGACTACTTCTCACGTCTAATTGTTATCATTAACAATTTAAAAAGAAATGGTGAAAAAGTTGAAGACTTCGTATCATTGAAAAGGCACTGCGATCTCTCACAACCAAGTTTGAGCACGTGATTGTGGCGATCGAAGAATCAAAGGACTTGGAAAAGCTGTCCATTGAAGAACTGATGGGATCGTTGCAAGTGCATGAGCAACGAATGCAAAAGAATGCTGGTTCAACGCTTGAACATGCCTTAGAGTCTAATTTGACTCTAAAAGAACAAAAGAATGGCCATACACAACAAGGGGGTCGTGGCGCTAGCAATCGTGCAAGAGTCAGAGGGTGTGGATATCATCCAAGCCATCAACAAAATCAGCAAAAGTCTACCAGTTTCCATGGAAGAGGAAATGGTAGAGGTTGATTCACACATGGTTGTGGAAATACAAAGAACGTTCAATGCCACAATTACAAGAAATTTGGCCATTATGCCTCTGAGTGTTAGAGCAAAGTGGATCAAGATGAACGATCCAACTATGTTGAAGCATCACGCTATGAACAAGAAGACTTCACATTTCTCCTCTCACAAGAAAAGGCATGTGAACGGCCAGATGTATGGTATCTCGATACGGGTGCAAGCAACTACATGAGTGGTAACAAAGAATTATTCGTGGAACTCACAGAAGGAGTTCGTGGCGACGTGAGTTTTGGCGACTCATCAAAGGTACCCGTGATAGGCAAGGAAAAAGTTAAAATCTATCAGAAGAATGATGAGCCAAATTACATCTCCAATGTGTATTACGTACCAAATATGAAAATTAACATCCTCAGTATCGGCCAACTCCTTGAGAAGGGGTATGTCATACACATGGAGAACTGTTCTCTCTCTATAAGAGATGCTCACAAGAGACTTGTGGCTCAAGTCCAAATGGTGAGGAATCGCATGTTTCCGCTCCATATTAACACAAAGGCTGAGAAGTGTTTCTATGGACTCGTGAAGAATGATTCATGGAGATGGCATCTTCGCTTTAGGCATCTCCATTTCAGTGGCCTGAAACTCTTATCCTCATCAAGCATGTTGCATGGTTTACCAGCTATTGAAGTTCCAAAACATGTGTGTGAGGCGTGCACACTTGCAAACAACAAAGAAACTCCTTCCTAAGTGGAGTATCTAGAAGAGCAAAGGAACCACTTCAGTTGGTTCCCACTGATATTTGCGGACCACTTGAAACACCCTCTCTTGGAGGTAATAGATACTTTATTACCTTCATTGATGATTTCAGGAGAAAACTTTGGGTGTATTGCATCAAAGAAAAATCTTCCGCTTTCACTATCTTTAAAATTTTTAAAGCTCGTGTTGAAGTCGAAAGTGGTCACAAAATTAAAGTACTCAGATCTGACAAAGGTGGAGAGTACACCTCAAATGCATTTCGAGATTTTTGCAGGGAACAAGGCATCAAGCAGTAATACACTGCAGCCTACACGCCACAATAGAATGACATTGCAGAACGGAAGAACCGCACCATCCTCGACATGACGAGGACCATGCTGAAGGAGAAAGGTCTACCAAAGAGCTTCTGGGCAGAGACAGTTGCATGTACTGCCTACTTGCTCAATCGGTGTCCAACCAAGAGTATCAGAAACATGACACCATAGGAGGCATGGAGTGGCTACAAACCGAGCGTGGCGCACCTAAGGATCTTTGGGTGTGTTGCTTATGCTCAAGTTCCAGAAGCAAGAAGAAGGAAGCTTGATGATCGGGGTGAAAAATGTATCTTCATCAGCTACAGTGAAGCATCTAAAGCCTACAAGCTCTACAATCCACTAACCAATAAAGTATTGGTGAGTAGAGATGTGGTCTTTAATGAGAAAGAAGCTTGAAAATGGAACGATGAAGAATCGACCAAAGATATTCTAGTTAAAACAGAAGAACATGAAGAAAGACATGACCGTCAAGAGCAAACGCCCGCAACACCTTCTTCGGCTATATCATCAGTTCAAAGAAGTCCAGGAGTACATTTCATCACTCCTGAAATTACTCCATCAAGTCAAAATTCAGCTAGCTCGTCCTCACCCATGGCACCTATAAAACTGAAAAGCTTAAGTAACATCTATGAGCAAATTGAAGAGGTCAATCTTTTCTGCCTGTACGTAGATCATGAGCCTCTGACATTTCAGGAGGCCATAAAAGAAAAATGTTGGAAAATCACTATGAAAGAAGAAATTCATGCCATTGAGAAAAATGACACATGGGAGCTGACTACGCTTCCTAATGGCCAGAAAACTATTGGCGTCAAATGGGTGTACAAAATCAAGTGAAATATCGATGGTGAGATCGATCGCTACAAGGCAAGGCTCGTAGCAAAGGGCTACAAACAGAAGTATGGGGTGGACTACGAAGAAGTCTTCGCTCCTGTTGCTCGCCTTGACACTGTGAGGATGATTATCTCCCTTGCAGCCCATCACAGTTGGAAGATTACCAACTGGATGTGAAATCTGCATTCCTGAATGGAATTCTGGAATAAGAGGTATATGTTGACCAACCTGAAGGCTTTGTGATACAAGGGGAGGAGCACAAGGTGTATCGACTAAAGAAAGCCCTATATGGGTTGAAGCAAGCTTCACGTTCTTGGAATGCACGCATCGACAACTATCTTCAAGAGAATGGCTTCGCCCAATGTCCGTATGAGCATGCAGTCTACATCAAGAAGAATGCTCAAGGTAAAATGCTTATAGCATGCCTGTATGTTGATGATTTATTGTTTACAGGAAACAGTCGGCCAATGTTCGATGAATTCAAGAAGGTCATGTTTAAAGAGTTTGAAATGATCGACGGAGGTCTCATGTCCTTTTTTCTAGGCATCGAAGTAAAACAGCAACATGGTGGCATCTATATATCTCGGAAGAAGTATGCTAAGGAATTGCTTGAAAAGTTCAAGATAGCTAATTTCAATGCCGTGAGCACGCCTGTAGCAACGGGCTTAAAACCGACTAAGAACGATACTCAAAATGAAGACGATTTTGGTTTGAAGGGGAGTGTTGGAAGTCCAAACCAAAAACCAGTACATCTTCCATGTCCATTAGAAACTCCAGATGGTGGAGGAAGCTTCCAGCAATTGGTATTCTCTAGGCGGTGGAGGAAGCTTCTAGCAACTGGTGTTCTCCTCCATGCGTCTGTTCATCTCTTCCAAGCGACAGTTCAGTTCCAGATGCCTTGAAAATACAGAAGTTATTTAATATTTCTTTTAATATTTGTTGTAGCAGTTATTACTATGCCCCTGTAGTGTATTTTAAATGGGCATTTGTATCTTTTCACATTGGTGAGAAATGTCTATATAAGGGAATGGTTTTAGTTCGTTTGTAAGCTAACTTAGTTTGCTTGTAAGCAAATGAAATATATAAAGTTCTTCTCTTCACGTGTCCGTATCCAGTGAACTAGAAGCTTAGGCTTTGTAAAGCCAAGAGAAGCTTTGGCTAGTACAGCCATCATTAAGGACATGACCACAGTCCTACTAGTTAGTGCAGTGGGCCAGGCTCGCCATCTGACCCACATTGCCCGAACCCACATGGTCCCACCATGCCTAGCACACGTGAATGAGAAGACCGGAACGCCGGTAAATGCAACGATCATTATGCTTATGGCCACCGGCACGATTGCCTTCTTCACCAAGCTCGACATCCTGTGCAATCTCCTCTCCATATCCATACTCTCCATCTTCATGCTTGTCGCAGTCGCTCTTCTCATCTGTCGATACTATGTGAGCGGGTAAGAAGCTGATCACATGCATCATTCTGATACTGGGCTCATCGATCGCATACCTGCATGTCTACTTTGTCCTTTCATGATTTTAAATATTTATTGCTATTTTAAATATTTTAATTTAGTTATTAACCACGGAGTCTAATAAAGACTTAACCCAATCTGACATGATCATAGGGCTGACCCTACCGAAGCATGCATATTATGTTAGTGAAGACGTTGTAAGTTCATGTCAGGTTCTCAAGGTCAACAAACCAAGTTCAGGTTAGAAAACACCAACCCAATTTGGGTTGGGTTGAGCTGGGTCATGTTGAATGCAAAGGAATTTAGGTTGGGCACCTAGGATTGGAAATCGTGTTAGGTAGGGTTGAAGGTCGCACCCCAACCTGGTTGAACATGGGGGAGATCATTTTTCAGGTTTCTCTTTTCTTTTTTAGTTGTTGGTACTTTATTTCCCCAGCCATACCAAATGTGCCAAGGACATCTACACTGTTCATCAAAATGGCCATATGCAATTGGTGAAAGTAGTGTGAAAATGAGATATCAGTTTAAAATAATGACAAAAGAATATTAAGATGTATATTTAAAATAATAACTAATAATAAATTAAGCATATTGAAGTCATTGTCATCCCACATTAAAAATAAATAAATAAATAAAAACAAAGTTTATATACATGCACACACGACCATGGAGAGAATGAAATCTCGAATACAATACAACCACACCTCTATGCTTAAATCCTATTGATTTTTAGTAATAATCTAATGGGCTAAGTGCATAGAAACCCTCCCATGCACAAGGTTGCATTTGGACTCCTTAGTGTCCAAGTTGCCTATCTGACCGTTCATTAACTCCAGTTCACTCTTCATAGGCTACTTTGAAGAAATCATGCTAATTGGATAATCCAAACCATCCAACTGTCTGCATGTAAAAATGAAGGTACAAGATCAGTCCTGGAAGATAGTTCAGTCCAAGGGCCATCCGATAGCAGTGACTCTTGCCAGGGAGTGGAAGAAGGCCGCTCTGGACCGAATGGACGGCTCAGATTTGTAATGAAAGTGCCCATAAAACCGTGCATGGTTAGGTTTCAATGCAGTTGGCCCACCGGATCATTACTCATTATTTTTCAACTTAATTCTATCTTTTGCTTATGCTAACTTCTTCTTAAGCTGTAATAGTAATACTTATGGTGGAAACCTTACTATTCTCAATTTTCTACTCTTGCGATTTCCTCCTTGTTGAGATCCGGCTCCGGCGGCTGGCCGCCCCCTTCCTCTACTTTCCCTTGAGCTTGATCGTAGGCCCGTCTCTCGGCAGACTCCTTCGCCGTGTCGTAGGATGCGTGGAGCCCCATGAAAATGTAGTACAGTAACAGCAGTGCGGTCCACCCGCCGAACCTGGCGAACGACATCCCTTCAATTGATCCAAGCAGGAATATGTTGATAGCTATCGATGCAGACGGCAACCATGGAACGAGTGGCACGCCCCACAGTTTCGGGTCCCGAGCGTGGGGCACAAACAGCTTGATGGATAATGTTGCTCCGAACCAAATAGGAATGGTGATCACATATGCAATCCAACCCCCACTGCTTGTGGCCCAGTATGTGGCGGTGGCAATCGATGAGCCCAGTATCAGAATGATGCATGTGATCAGCTTCTTACGCTCCTGATTGGATGTGATCCCGCTCACATAGTATCTACGGACGAGGAGCGCGACCGCGACAAGCATGAAGATGAAGAGTGTGGCTATGGAGAGGAGATTGGACAGGATGTCCAGCTTGGTGAAGAAGGCAATCATGCCGGTGGCCATGAGCATAACGATCGTTGCATTTACCGGCGTTCCAGTCTTCTCATTCACGTGTGCTAGGCATGGTGGGACCATGTGGGCTCGGGCAATGTGGGTCAGATAGCGAGCCTGGCCCACTGCACTAACTAGTAGGACTGTGGTCATGCCCTTCAACGCTCCGATCGCGACAATGTACTTGGCCCAGTTCATACCAATTACTTGGAACGCCACAGTGAACGGTGCATCGACGTCGATTGTGTTGTATGGCTGAATTAGGCAAAGCGTTACAGCCAGCATGCAGTAGGCTAGAGTTGTGATTGACATGGCCCCCACTAGCCCAATTGGTATGTCCCGGGCCGGGTTCTTTGTCTCCTCTGCCATTGTGGACACGGCGTCGAAACCGACATAGGCGAAGAACAAGACGGCGGAGGCCTTGAAGATGCCGCGGGCCCCGTAAGGGGCGAAGTTGGAGTAGTTCTTTGGGTTGGCCTTAGCGAGGCCGGCTACGATGATGAAGATGACGATGAGGATGTGGAAGATTGATGCAATGTAGTTGAAGCGGGACGTGCCTTTGGTGCTGATGGATGCGATGACACAGATGATGGCGACGACCACGACGGCTAGGGGGTCAAGGAGGTTGTAGCCCTTGGCAAGGCCATGGGCCATGATCCGGAAGTCATCGGGCTTGCGGTTGAGAAGGGTGGCGAAGTAGGATGTCCAAGAGCGGGCCACGGCGGCCCCACCGATCACATACTCGAGGAGGATGTTGCCGGCGGCAATGAACGCCATGAAGTCGCCGAGCTCCACTCTCAGGTATGCGAATGACCCACCTGTGGAAGAGATCATCTGAGAATTGGTTGCAGATAGGAGGAAATATGTGATGATGATCGATCCAACAGTGAGGTGGGCCGTCATGACAAACTGTATGTGGGCCCAACGTTTGTGTGATCCGATCCGTTCATTTATTGGGCTCCATCATGGATAGGCGACAACCCGGATATTCAGTCTATTGGATCATCCTGACCACCGGATCCACCCTAATTCTTCATTTCCAAGGCACCAATCAAATGTCAAGGATCATCTGACATCTGATGTTGGGCCCACAAGATGAACATGTGAACTCGTGAACGGAGTAGATTAGGTGGACTGGCCCGTTTATACATCTGAAATTCAAGCCCAATATAAGCTTTCGGTCTATACGAGTGGGGCCCATGGATCTGTTCAAACCTTTAAGCATGGCCCATTTACCATTGGATAATCGTACATCCTCATCAGATGGAGGAGAAATAGACGGTGAGATAGAAACAACAGCAAGGGTTGGCATTCGATCAAGAAGCGTCAAAACATTCAACCATGGCCTATACATGGTGAGTCCCATTGAACCAACGGTTTAGATCACTGAATTCTGGGGTCCACTTGTACAAACTGAAGCCTGATGATAAATGTACAAAACTACAACCTTTGGCCCTTTGGGCCGGAGTATTGGAAATACGTACCTCACTCCGTTTTCTGGACCAGTTTTGAAACGCTAGAGATCATTGGGTCTTAATGGCCAGCCTTAAAAAGATTTTGGACCGTTGGATTGTTTCTGGAGGAGACTGGGCCCATCAGATCCAACTAACTTGAATTTGGGCTCACCTTACATATATCCTTGCCGTTATTCATTTTTAGGGGTGCAGAATATTAATGGTGTGTTTGGTTGTACCAATATCATGATATTTCATGATCCATCAGCCTCATTAGGGGCAAAATTCATGATGTTTGAAGAAATCTGGTGCAACCAAATACACCCTAAGAAATAAAAAATAAAAAAACTATCCGAATTCTCACCTGCGACGGGAATTTCAACGGCGAACTCAGTGTAACAGAAGACAGACAACATGGCAGAGATGCCGGAGATGACATAGGAAAGAACGACAGCAGGGCCAGCCTCTTGGTTAGCCTCAAGGCCCGTCAAGACGAAGATCCCAGCTCCAATGACTGCGCCAATGCCGAACCAAATAAGGTCCCACCACGAAAGGTTCCGCTTCATCTCATGATTGCTCCTGGCCCGCACCTCGTTGAGCTCAGTGTCATCGAGGGACCGCGTTAAAATACGGTCCTTGAGCCGCATTCCGGTTTCGGACAAGGCCTTGGTGTAGTTTCCCCAGCTCTTGAATGACTTTTCGGGGAGAAAATCTTCTTTGTTGCACAAGCACGACCGCCCGCCATCAGCTCCCATGGCCTTTAGCTTTCTTGATGGGAGTACACTCTTTAATGCTGCAAGAAAATTTACATGCAATAAGAACCAAAGAAACCATGGTTGGAGAAGTGGCCTGGTTGAGCCTGTAGAGTCATTTTCTTACTTCATTCATAGGAACTAATAAATTTAACACATGACATGTATTATCTAAATTATAGAATCTATGATGAGTACTTCCTTTCCCACCAAAATCATATTGGGCGTTTTTCATTTAAACCTCCAACAAATGTCCGACTAACTAGTCGTCAGATAAGCAAATGAGTTTTTTTTTTTTTTTTTGGTAGTTCTTGAATGCACCTTCAAAAGAAGTGTTTTCAGGTCTAACTTTCATTTTAATGTAAACCCTAGTTTATGTTGTGTGTTTGAATATACTTAAAATTTAAAGACCGCTCATTGAAAACTATTCCAGTGATGCTAGTCATCCTAAGTTATAAGTCATGGATAGCAGCTCCACTGCAAATGAACTAATGACATTTGTCTATGCTCGTCAACAAATCGTGAAGGCTTGAGATAAACATGATATAAAACTTAAGCTAGTAATACCCATGTAGTTATCTTCACATCTAAAAAGGCTTATCTTCAAATCTAAAAAGACCTAAATGTCTTAGGACTTTGGAGAGTCCTTTGATTTACAAACCTAAAGTAAATGTCCAACTAAATAATAGCTAAATAATCAAAAGAGCTTTTTGGTCATGATATGCCTAAATGATAATTTGGACAGTTTTTTTTAATGCATTTTCAAAATGGGTATTTTGAGGCCTTCGTATCATTTTGATGCAAATTCCAGTTTGCATTCTGTATTTGGATGTACTAAGCACTAAAAGATTAGTCATCTAAAACCATTATGGCAAAATATACCAACAAAGTTGCAGAAAATCATCCACTAATCATTGATGGTACCGATCATCTGAACACATGGGCCTCAACAGATTCCGGGATAAGGTTATCCTTAGTCATGGACAACAGCTCCACTACAAATGAGCTAATGGCATTTTTCTACCATCAACAAATCACGAAGATAATCATGATATAAAACCTACTAATACCTATGTAATTATCTTCACATCTAAAGACCTAAATGTCATAGGACTCTGGAGAGTCCTTTGATTTACAAACTCTAGCAATCCTGTGAAAGATTACTAAAAAAGATTTGCAAGACTAACAATATGATGCAAGGACAAAAAAAATCTAAATGAAGCCAATCGAGCCATGAGCCATAAATTCCAAGGGTCTTGGATGGTTGTCTATTATTTTCCATGTATGGCTAACCTAATAACTGAAAACCTCATTTTCAGAATAATTTTATTATTATAGTGGGTCTCCCTTGATAATGTATTGTATGAGACACATGATTAGTATATAAACAGGTTAATGAATGTGTGAAGAGGCTCGTGAGTTGGAAGCCAGCGAATAACTTTTACAAACAGATCTAAGGACTTTTATGGGCAGGTGAGTACCTTATACAATTAGTTCATTTTACAAGAACTGGTAGAGGAATGAGGAATTTCCCTCAAGATAGGGTACCTATGTTTCAAAAACTTGAATCTCTTTGATGGTCCAATCCAAATTGGTTCAACTAGGTCAAACTGTGTTGCCATTTCGTAATTAAAATTAGTTGAAATAATAAAAATCCGGAAAAAATAAAATTAAAGGTCATGTGAATTCAAGTTATGGGTTCAACTTGGGTAGCTTGGGTTGAGGATCAATTCAAGCCTGACCAGACCACAAGAGGACCCAACTTGCATTCCAACATTACTCTATAGTGAGGTGTGCTCAAAACCAATACACGTTTATACTTAACCCCAAGCCAGTCCAAAATAAACAAGTTTTTCCACGACTCTACCTCCTTCACAACCTAACTTAATTGACATGAATTTGCTAAACCAGAAAACAACCCAATTTTACATCAGGAAGGACCCTGGTGACCTGACCCAAAACTTGGGTTGGGGCAATTGGGTTCAAGTGAACCCGAACCCAAGTTGCGACCCTAATTCCAGTCCAAAACGCATGCAACTGTTGGACAGGAAAAACTGGCGATCCTGTTCCTAATGACCTCGGGTTTACAAAAGAAAAAAATTAAAGGTCATGTGAATTCAAGTCATGAGTTCAACTCGGGCAGGTTGGGTTGAGGATAAACTCAGAACACAAGAGGACCCGTCCTGCATCCCGACCTAGCTCAAAATCCATCTTGAGGTGCTTAAAACCAAACATAACTTAAAGTAATTCGTTCTTAACCCAAGCCGATTCAAAATAAACAAGTGTTTCCATGACTCTGCTACCTTCACGACACAGCTTAATTGACCTAAATTTGTTCAACCATAATACAACCCAACTTTAAATCAGGTTGGAGTTTTCCTACTCTCACCAACCCAAGGACCTGGGTGATTTGACCCAAAACTCAGGTTGGGTCAATGGGTTCGAGTAAAACCCAAACCCAAGTTACAGCTCTAGCTCCACCAGTCCAAAAAGTATGCAACAGTACATTGGACAGGAAAAACTAAGTCCTAATGACCTAGAGTTTACAAAAAAAAAAAATTAAAAAATATTAATAATTAAAAGTTATGTGAATTCAAGTTATAGGTTGGTTTAGGTTGAGGATAAACTCAAGCCTAACCTGCATTCCTACCGAACTCCATCGTGAGGTGCTCAAAACCAACACAACCCAAAGTCCTTCGTACTCAACCTTAAGCCAGTCGAAAAATAAATAAGCGTTTCCGTGACTCTGACACCTTCATAGCCTAACTTAACCAACCTAAATTTATTCAACCAGGATACAATCCAACTTTACATCATATTGGAGTTTTCCTACTCTCACCCAACCCAAGGGCCCGGTGACCTGACCCAAAACTAGGGTTGGGCCAATTGGGTTCAAGTAAACTCGAACCCAAGTTGCAGTCCTAGTTCTAGTAGTCCTAATGATCTCAATGGTTCAAAACTAAAACTGGGTGTCCTGATGACCTGTCGCAAAAAGCCAACGGTTCTGATCTGGGTTTTATAACAATGATGCGCATCAAATTGTTACATAACCATGTGATATGATATCCATGGCCACGCAACAGATAAGCGAACCGTCCGACGAGTTGTACGGTGCCGGTGTTGGGATTTTAAATCAATACTAGAAATTTTCTACCTTTCTAATACATGAAATTTTAAACTAGTGTGGATGAGAATCTTATTGAAAAATTCAAGGCATGGATCACATTTCATTGTAACAATGCGTGCGTGAAATCTCCACCATTTATCAGGAGAGAGCCACCAAGAACACGCCCTGTCCAATAAAAAGAAAGGGCTAAGAGGGTCTGCTCATCAAGTGAGCCATTCTTGAAGTTTGATAACAGCCGATATTCATATGGGTTCCACATGATGAGAGATCCAGACTGATTCTCTGGGACAGGGCATGCTCATGGTTGGACCCACTGATCAATGTCTGTGCAAGAAGCATCATACATAAAAATTTAAAAATATTAAAAAAAAATTTTAAAAAAAATAAAATCTCAGAAGGCTTACCTTTAAAAAATCAAACCTCAAATATCTGCCTCCAGGGAAAAACAAGAGCTCCTTAGCACATATAAATAAGAAGCTTGTAAGTGAGAGAATAACAGGTACGACGTATGTAAGTACAACTCTACAGGTTATTGAACGGTCGAGATTCTAGTCGTGAATCTCTCACCTAATAAATACATCTGACCAAAATGACCTTTTTTTAAAAATACAATGTCGACTGTGTCCATAACCGTAAGGTGTGCTATAATACGGAAGCGGATCGCGTCATGCCCATGCGTGGACAAAATTGGTCCAGACAGGAGCTCTGTGGGGCCATCATGATGTATATGTTTTATCCACGCCGTTCATCCATTTTTAAATATCATTTTATGATAAGATAATAAAAATTAGATATATTGAATGATCAAGTGAACCACATAACAGGAACTAGTGTAAATTCAAATATTACCGTTGAAATATCCTGGGGACTAAAGAAGTTTTAAATCAAGATGATATTTATGTTTTCCTTTATTACAGGTCCATGTGACCTTATGAACAGTTTGGATGAAAATAAAAAATTAAAAAAAATCACAGTGGACCCTAGGAATATTTCAACGGTGGGCGTCACTACCACCACTGCTTCCTGTACTGTGGTCCATTTGAAAATTGGATTTGCCCCGTTTTTGGACTTTCATAATAAAATGATCCGAAAATGGATGAACGGTGTGGATAAGATTCATACATCAATATGGGCCCCACAATGTCCCTGCCTGTACCGATTTCTGTCCAGGTGGGTGCAGAACACAATCCGCTTCCGTGCTATATGGCACTAGGGCCGTAAGCACGTTATGTGCCTTTCCGGGATTCAGTTTATGCATGTAGGATCTAAGGTTTTCGTGATCCAAACCGTTGATATTATAGGACCCAATAGGGATGAGGGATTCCAAAATAATCCACAGATGGATAATTCATAGCCTTTTATAAGTGGCCAGAAATTAGACGGTCAAGAAAGAAAATACAAAGATATTTTAAATTAATCCAAGGAATAGGATCTTTCAATGTGGAAGATTTTTTGCACGTACCACCAACAGAGAGCTCTATAATATCAACGGATTGGATCAATGAATCATGAGCCCCATTTACAAAATGAAAAGTGAAGGTACCACAATTTCTCCCTCCGGGCACTTTCATGACTATATTCCACAATGCTACTCAAGACATAGATTGCTGAATCTACGCGCACACTTTTTGAGGCGTGTGGGACATCGTATCCGTCCATCAGGTTGGTCCCACAGTGTATACGAGCCGACTCAGAAATCGGGTAGGGCAACTCATCAGATGGGCCACGCGTGTTTAGATATGATTTAGGAAAGGAACATCAGCTGTCCACATTTATCGTACACGCATGGCTGTTTGGTGAGTGGACCCGCTTGTTTTCCACCCATCAGACCCGCTAATACACGGCCTAACAGCTGGGTCCACATGCAGAGGAGCGTGTATGATCTAAGAGGTCCACTAGTCATGTAGATCACAGGTGTAATACCATCAAAGGTCCAGAACACTCGCAGGCTTTTCTAAAATTCCAAATCATCTCTACGGTGGGCCCCACCAAACATCTCGGATATCAATACACTTGCCAGGATTTCCCATGCGTCCACGTGTACTGGTGCGTGTAGAACTAGAAAATCACAAGGATCCTTACTAGAGCAAAACTTTGATAGTCGGGAAAAGTGTGATGAATGATACGCAGGCACTTATACATTGCATTTCTGGCATATAACTAAATAAAAACTGTCCATATTATAATTCCCAATTTATCTGCATCACTGACCAAAAACTACACTTATTTGATCATCTGACCATCCGATTGGTGGACATTTAGTGGACGGATGAAAATGAAAAATATACAACGGCCATATTTCAACAAATAATCAGACTTTAGGATTATCAATTCAGTCTATTGTTGGTATCGTAACTTAAAATCTGTGCCTTCCATAATCTATTCAGTGTAATTAGATATAATACATGAAACATATAGAGTGCCTGCGTATCAAGCTACATTCGCTAACGGAGTATCATATAACCCCTCTTTTTAACACAGGTAAAAGGGTGTTTTGGTCATTTTCCAAGCGTTGACTGTCAAAGCTGATATCTTTCCTAATATACACCTTCTGGACTAAAAACAGGGAACTGCCAATGCATCGCAGAGCTGGTATTCTGAAATTTGTTATGAAATGGAAATAGGGAAATTTACGACTGTACGACCCATTTTTGGATCATTTAGGAAACTACACTCACCTTATTTTCCCTTGCGAGAATACGCCCCATCTGTACGGATGCCTTGCCAAAGGTCGAAAATGCCCCTGCTCTTTCCTCCAAGCGGATCGGCTGGTGCTCGAAGACCGGCGTTGACGCTCCTCGAACTCTTACGAACGGTTCAAAATAGATCAACGTTACGTGGGCCCCACAGTTATGTATTTATTATATCCAAAACGTTCATCCATATTTCGAGATCATTTCGGAGCATTATCAAAAAAAAAAAAAAATTCATATCTAAAGATCAACTGGACCACACCACAAAGAGCAGCAGACGTTCAATTCCCCACTGCCTTTTAAAGTGTGGTCCATTTGATAGTTAGATCTATCTTATTTTCCGTCTCAAACCTTAATATGAGATCGTCAAATAAATGGACGGTTTGGATATAACATAGACCTCATGGTGGGACCAAAAAATAAAAAAAAAAATTTGAAAAAAAAAAAAAAAAACTTGCCGTGAAGTCATTTGCTACGGTCACACCGATAGCTACGAATTATAACAGTGGTCATAGAGGTCTAGACTCGAGCCGGCGGGGTGACCACGCCGGTTCGGCAGAGGTAATGCGCCCCGCTGGACCGTTGGCGAGGCGGCCACGCAGGCAGCGGGGTGACCACGCCGATTGGCAGGGTCAACTTGTCACGTATTTTCCCGGGCACCGGTAATGCCGCCTAGGACATGCCATATATGATTTTGGGGTAGGAGAAGTCGATCTACGCAATGGACCTATCCATTTCATAAGATTCCTCCCGGTTAAAGGTCAAAACCTGATTTTACTACATTTCTACTATTTTCAGTGAAATTTCGTTCCCCCTTAAGTCCTTACCCCCCAATGGGTCGAAACTATCAACTTTGATCTGACATTAACTCATTCTGTCTAGATCTATAGTTTCGATCATCTAAACGTTAAATTTTCGGCTCGTACCTGTTAATGTCCTAGGGAAATTAGATGATAGAGTGAAGGTATGTGAAGATTTTAAGAAGATAGGTTGGAAAAAGGGGCTTCGATTTAGGTTCTGTATTAATTCACGGTGATTTCGACGCATTTCGCGGTGATGACCCTTCACTTCACGGTCAGTTTCGTGCATTTCGCGGTCTAATCGCCTCACTTCACCCCCATTTCTATGCATATCACGGTCATTCTCGCATATTCCGTGTTGATTCACGGTGATTTTGATGCATTTCGCAATAATGACCCTTCACTTCACGGTCAGTTTCGCACATTTCGCGGTCCAATTTCTTCACTTCACCTGCATTTTCATGCATATCACGGTCATTTTTACATATTTCGTGTTGATTCACGGTCATTTCGACACATTTCGAGGTCCCACGTCTTCACTTCACGGTCGCTTCCGTGCATTTCGTGGTCCAATCGCTTCACTTCGCCTCCATTTCCATGCATATCACAGTCATTCCCGCATATTTCGTGTTGATTCACGGTCATTTCAACACATTTTGCGGTCCCGCGTCTTCACTTCACGGTCACTTCAGTGCATTTCACGGTCCAATCGCTTCACTTCGCCCCCATTTCCATGCATATCACGGTCATTCCCGCATATTCCGTGTTGATTCACGGTCATTTCGATGCATTTCGCGGTCCCGCGTCTTCACTTCACGGTCACTTCCATGAATTTCGTGGTCCAATCGCTTCACTTCACCCCCATTTCCATGCATATCACGGTCATTCCCACATATTCCGTATTAATTCACGGTCATTTCGACACATTTCACAGTCTTGCGTCTTCACTTCACGGTCAGTTCCGTGCATTTCACTGTTCAATTGCTTCACTTCACCCCCATTTCAATGCATATCACGGTCATTCCCGCATATTTCGTGTTGATTCACGATCATTTCAACACATTTCGCGGTGATGACCCTTCACTTCATGGTCAGTTCCGTGCATTTCGCGGTCCAATTGCTTCACTTCACCCCCATTTCCATGCATATCACGGTCATTCCTGCATATTCCGTGTTGATTCACGGTGATTTCGATGCATTTCGAGGTAATGACCCTTCACTTCACGGTCAGTTCCGCGCATTTCGTGGTCCAATCGCTTCACTTCACCCTCATTTCCATGCATATCACGGTCATTCCCGCATATTTCGTGTTGATTCACGGTCATTTCGACACATTTCGCGGTCCCGTATCTTCACTTCACAGTCACTTCCGTGCATTTCGCGGTCCAATTGGTTCACTTCACCCCCATTTTCATGCATATCACGATCATTCATGCATATTCCGTGTTGATTCACGGTCATTTCGAGGCATTTTGTGGTGATGACCCTTCACTTCATGGTCAGTTTCGTGCATTTTTCGGTCCAATCACTTCACTCTCATTTCCATGCATATCACGGTCATTCCCGCATATTTCATGTTGATTCACAGTCATTTCGACACATTTCGCGGTCCCGCGTCTTTACTTCACGGTCACTTCCGTGCATTTAGAGGTCCAATCGCTTCACTTCGCCCCCATTTTCATACATATCACGGTCATTCCTGCATATTTTGTGTTGGTTCACGGTCATTTCGACGCATTTCGCGGTCCCGCGTCTTCACTTCACGGTCACTTTCGCACATTTCACGATCCAATCGCTTCACTTCACCCCTATTTCCATGCATATCACGGTCATTCCCAACTATTTCGTGTTGATTCACGGTCATTTTGACGCATTTCGCGGTCACACATCTTCACTTCACGGTAAGTATCGTGCATTTCGCGGTATAATCACTTCACTTCACCCCCATTTCCATGCATATCATGGTCATTCCCACCTTTGTCGTGTTGATTCACGGTGATTTCAACGCATTTCGCGGTTATGCTTCTTCACTTCATGGTCAGTTCTCCGTATTTCGCGGTCAAAAAGCTTCACTTCATTCACATTTCCATGCATATCACGGTCATTCCTTCCTTTTTCGTGTTGATTCACGGTCATTTCGACACATTTCGCAGTCCCACGTCTTCACTTCACGGTCACTTCCGCACATTTTGCGGTCCAATCGCCTCACTTCACCTCCATTTCCATGCATATCAGTGTCATTCCCAACTATTCCGTGTTGATTCACGGTCATTTCGATGCATTTCGCGATCATGACCCTTCACTTCATGATTACTTCCGCGCATTTCGCGGTCCAATCGCCTCACTTCACAATCATTTCCATGCATATTACGGTCATTCTCGCCTATTCCGTGTTGATTCACAGTCATTTCGATGCATTTCACGGTCATGCCCCCTTCACTTCACAGTCATTTCCCTAAACCTTAATCTATGCCCTAACCTAAACCTATACTTATAACCTAAACCTATTCTCAAATCCCAAAACCTATAACTTAAACCTAAACTTTAACATAAACGTATAATCTATAACCTAAACCGAAACCTATAACTTAAACCCGAACCCGAACCCGAATTCCTAAACCTAAACCTATACTTATAACCTAAACCTATTCTCAAATCCCAAAACTTATAACTACAACCTAGACCTTAACCTAAACCTATATCCTATAACCTAAACTCAATTCCCTAAACCTTAACCTACAACCTAACCTAAACCTATACTTATAACCTAAACCTATTCTCAAATCTAAACCTATAATGTTAACCTAAACCTTTAACCTAAACTTATAACCTTAACCTAAACCTATTCCCAAATCCTAAAAACCTAAACCTTTAACATATAACATAAACCTAAACCTTAACCGATTCTCAATTCCCTAAATCTATAACCTATAATCTATAACCTAAACCTAAACCTAAACCTTAGCCTAAACCTAAACCTAAACCTTAACCTATAACCTAAACCTTAACCTATAATCTAAACCTATTCTTAAATCCCAAAACCTATAACCTAAACTTAAACCTATAACCTATAACCTAAACCCAACGCTAAACCAACCTAAACCTAAACCTTAACCTTAACCTATAACCTAAACCTAAACCTAAAACCTAAACCTAAACCTAAACCTATAACCTATAACCTTAACCTATAACCTTAACCTAAACCTATAACCTATAACCTAAAACCTAAACGTATTCTCAAATCCCTAAACCTAAACCTACACCTAATCCTAATCTCACCTCCCTAACCTAGACGTAAACCTAAACTTGAAAACCCAAACTTAAACCCGATCCCGATCCCGCCTATTCCGTGTTGATTCATGGTCATCAATGAAATTGGCCGCTAAGTGAGTGAAATGAATTTTCGACCATCGACCTGATGGAATCTTGGAAAATAACCAGGTTGGTTGGTTAAAGTAGCTTCTCCTACCCCAAAATCATATAGGGCCTGTTTGGCCGCATAGATTGGATGGGATTAGAAGGGATTGGAAGATAGATCCTAGGATTGGCTAGGTGAGCCAAACAGACACGATCATTACCATGGATCTTAAGACAATCCACTAACATCACCATCATTACCTTTAGGGCCTATTTGGCCGAATCAATCCCACGGTATTAGGAGTAATGGGATCGCGAGGTCCCGGGATATGCATGATGAGCCAAACAGACCTTGTGAACTTGTTCCGGGATATAAGCAATCCCATAGATCTTAAAAAAATTCACTGACATGTAACGTTTCTTATAATTTTAGTAACTGGATTATTTTTTAAATTTTTATGATAATTTACCATCAAATTTTAAGTCATCCCACCAAATTTCATATCATTTAGAGTTGTAAATAAATTATTAAAATTCTAGGAGCAACAATTGTCCGAACTTAATAATTTTTACATAGTTGTCAAAATAACCTATATTTAACTATATTAAAGTTTTTATTATATTTTTTACTTATTTTTATATGAAACTAGACTCATCAATCTTTAATCTGACTTTTGAATCACCTAAATCGGAGTTATATTGAGTGAGATATGAATTTTTGAAGTTGACTGAAAATTAGAAATTTTGATGGGGCAACTTGGGCCGGCGGGGTGACCACGCCGGTTCGGCGGGGGCAACGTGGTCCTCTGGACCATTGGTGGGGTGACAGCGCGGATTGGCGGGGCGGCCATGCCAATCGGCGGGGTGACAACGCGGGCCGACAAGGGCACCTTGCGACACGCATATCTCACAAACCGGAAGGAGTTATTCGACGTGTCATATATGAATTTGGGGTAGGAGAAGTTGATCTACGCAATGAGCCTATCTGTCTCATGAGATTCCTCTTTCTTAGAGGTTAAAACCTGATTTCTCTACATTTTCATTATTTTCGGTGAAATTTCGTTCATGCTTAAGTCCTTACCCCCCAATGGGTCGAAACTATCAACTTTGACTCAACATTAACTCATTCAGTCTAGATCTATGGTTTCAATCATCTAAACGGTAAATTTTCGGCTCATACCTGTCAATGTCCCGAGGAAATTAGAGGACAGAGTGAAGGTATGTGAAGATTTTAAGGAGATAGGTTGAAAAAAAGGGCTTCGACTTAGGCGTGGCTGTCTACGGCCGTCTAGTTGTACAAACGGGGTTCCATTATCACTCCCAATTCAAGATCTGGGAATGGCAGGTCGGAAGGAGCATGCGATGGGGCTCAAATTCATTTCACAGGCTCGCTGAATGAGCCTCACGTTGGAGGGTGTAATGTGGGATTTCTGAATCCCAGAATGATGGATTTCTAAGTATAGCTGAAAGGAGGACCGGGATTACCCTTGATTGAATACATTCCAACATGGCACCATGGAACATGGGATGCTCTCACCCCAGGGACAATACCTTACACCTACATTTATCATCACTCAAAATTTCATTTCTCCCGATCAATCGAGTCGAGTCTCGCCATCAGGTTAGGACCCTTAGATCCCCCTCTCTTGCTACCCATTCCTAACTCCCCCTCTAAGAAAGAAAGAAAGAAGGAAAGAAAGAAAGAAAGAAGGATAAGGATATGGCTATAGCTACGGTTATAGCTACGGTTATAATCTGTAGCCATAGATCATGGATGGAATCGCCGAATCCACGATTGATCGCCAACCGGGATAGCGACTTGCGATTGAATGACCGTAGCTCGGTTTTAGGTTTAGGTTTAGGTTATAGGTTAAGGTTTAGGTTTAGGTTTAAGTTATAGGTTATAGGTTTAAGTTTAGGTTATAGGTTTTGGGATTTAAGAATAGGTTTAGATTATATGTTATAAGTTATAGGTTAAGGTTTAGGGAAATGACCGTGAAGTTAAGGGGCATTACCGTGAAATGCGTCGAAATGACCGTGAATCAACACGAAATAGGTGGGAATGACCGTGATATGCATGGAAATGATTGTGAAGTGAGGCGATTGGACCGTGAAATGCGCGGAAGTGACCGTGAAGTGAATACGCGGGACCGCGAAATGCCTCGAAATGACTGTGAATCAACACGGAATATGCGGGAATGACCGTGATATGCATGGAGATGGGGGTGAAGTGAAGCGATTGGACCACGAAATTCACGGAAGTGAGCATGAAGTGAAGACGCGGGACCGCGAAATGCGTCAAAATGACCGTGAATCAACATGGAATATACGGGAATGACCGTGATATGCATGGAAGTGATTGTGAAGTGAGGCGATTGGACCGCGAAATGCGCAGAAGTGACCGTGAAGTGAAGACGCGGGACCGTGAAATGCTTCGAAATGACCGTGAATCAACACGGAATATGCGGGAATGATCGTGATATGCATGGAAATGGGGGTGAAGTGAAGCGATTGGACCATGAAATTCAAGGAAGTGACCGTGAAGTGAAGACGAGGGACCGCGAAATGCGTCAAAATGACCGTGAATCAACATGAAATATGCGGAAATGACCGTGATATGCATGGAAATGGGGGTGAAGCGAAGCGATTAGACCGCAAAATGCGCGGAAGTGAACGTGAAGTGAAGACGCGGGACCGCGAAATGCGTCAAAATGACCGTGAATCAACACAAAATATACGGGAATGACCGTGATATGCATGGAAATGAGGGTGAAGTGAAGCAATTGGACGGTGAAATGCGCAGAATTGACCGTGAAGTAAAGGGTCATTACCTTGAAATGCATCGAAATCACCGTGAATCAACACGAAATATGCGAGAATGACCGTGATATGCATGAAAATGGGGGTAAAGTGAAGTGATTGGACTGCGAAATTCACGGAAGTGACCGTGAAGTGAAGACACAGGACCGCGAAATGTGTCGAAATGACCGTGAATCAACACGGAATATGCGGGAATGACCGTGATATGCATGGAAATGGGGGTGAAGCGAAGTAATTGGACCGCAAAATGTGCGAAAGTGAACGTGAAGTGAAGACGCGGGACCGCGAAATGCGTCAAAATGACCGTGAATCAACATGGAATATACGGGAATGACCGTGATATGCATGGAAGTGATTGTGAAGTGAGGCGATTGGACCGCGAAATGCGCAGAAGTGACCGTGAAGTGAAGACGCGGGACCGTGAAATGCTTCGAAATGACCGTGAATCAACACGGAATATGCGGGAATGATCGTGATATGCATGGAAATGGGGGTGAAGTGAAGCGATTGGACCATGAAATTCAAGGAAGTGACCGTGAAGTGAAGACGAGGGACCGCGAAATGCGTCAAAATGACCGTGAATCAACATGAAATATGCGGAAATGACCGTGATATGCATGGAAATGGGGGTGAAGCGAAGCGATTAGACCGCAAAATGCGCGGAAGTGAACGTGAAGTGAAGACGCGGGACCGCGAAATGCGTCAAAATGACCGTGAATCAACACAAAATATACGGGAATGACCGTGATATGCATGGAAATGAGGGTGAAGTGAAGCAATTGGACGGTGAAATGCGCAGAATTGACCGTGAAGTAAAGGGTCATTACCTTGAAATGCATCGAAATCACCGTGAATCAACACGAAATATGCGAGAATGACCGTGATATGCATGAAAATGGGGGTAAAGTGAAGTGATTGGACTGCGAAATTCACGGAAGTGACCGTGAAGTGAAGACACAGGACCGCGAAATGTGTCGAAATGACCGTGAATCAACACGGAATATGCGGGAATGACCGTGATATGCATGGAAATGGGGGTGAAGCGAAGTAATTGGACCGCAAAATGTGCGAAAGTGAACGTGAAGTGAAGACATGGGACCGCAAAATGCTTCGAAATGACCGTGAATCAACGGTCATTCCCGCATATTTTGTGTTGATTCACGGTCATTTCGAAGCATTTCACGGTCCCGCATCTTCACTTCACGGTCACTTTCGTGAATTTTACGGTCTAATCGCTTCACTTCGCCCCCATTTCCATGCATATCACGATTATTTTAGCATATTTTATGTTGTTTCACGGTCATTTCGACGCATTTCGTGGTCCCGCTTCTTCACTTCACGGTCACTTCCGTGAATTTTATGGTCCAATCGCTTCACTTTACCCACATTTCCATACATATCACAGTCATTGCCGCATGTTCTGTGTTGATTCACAGTCATTTCGACGCATTTTGGGATCCCGCGTCTTCACTTCACGGTCACTTCCGTAAATTTCACGGTCTAATCACTTCACTTCACCTCCATTTCCATGCATATCACGGTCATTCCCGCATATTCTGTGTTGATTCACGGTCATTTCGACGCATTTCGTTGTCCCGCGTCTTCACTTCACGGGCACTTCCGTACATTTTGAGGTCCAATCGCTTCGCTTCACCCCCATTTTCATGCATATCATGGTCATTCCCGCATATTCCGTGTTGATTCACGGTCATTTCGACGCATTTCGCGGTCCCGCGTCTTCATTTCACGATCACTTTCGCGCATTTCGTGGTCCAATCGCGTCACTTCACAATCATTTTCATGCATATCACGGTCATTCCCACCTATTCTGTGTTGATTCACGGTCATTTCGCCGCATTTCACGGTCATGTCCCTTAACTTCACGGTCATTTCCCTAAACCTTAATCTATACCCTAACCTAGACCTATACTTATAACCTAAACCTATTCTCAAATCCCAAAACCTATAACCTAAACCCAAACCTTAACATAAACCTATAACCTAAACCGAAACCTATAACCTAAACCCGAACATAAACCCGAACCCAAACCCAAACCCGAATTCCTACACTTAAAACTATACTTATAACCTAAACATATTCTCAAATCCCAAAACCTATAACTACAACCTAAACCTTAACCTAAACCAATAACCTATAACCTATAACCTAAACTCAATTCCCTGAACCTTAATCTACAACCTAACCTAAACCTATACTTATAACCTAAACCTATTCTCAACTCTAAACCTATAACCTAAACCTATAACATTAACCTAAACCTTTAACCTAAACTTATAACCTTAACCTAAACCTATTCTCAAATCCCAAAACCTAAACCTTTAACCTATAACCTAAACCTAAACCTAAACCTTTAACCTATAACCTAAACCCAAACCTAAACCTATAACCTGTAACCTATAACCTAGACCTAAACCTTAACTTATTCTCAATTTCCTAAGGGCCTGTTTGGCCAGGCAGATCCCACGGTATTAGGAGGGATGGGATAGGCAATATCCTAGGATAGGCCTGACGAGCCAAACAGATCCGGTGAACATACAGACTTCTGAATTAGATATTGTAATGTACAGGCTTCTGAAAATATAGAATAGTTTCTTATCTTAGGACACTAATGATTGTAACGTACATGCTTCAAATAATGTTTTAACATTAATAAAGATATTTATGGGGGGTTTCTATCAATGTTGCTAATTTAATGTCCTGAAATGAGATTGGGTTACAATTTATCTGTTTTGGGGACATTTGACACTTTTTAATTCAAATAGAAGAATTGAACATTTTATTTACAACAATTCAATTCATATATAGATTGTTGAATAAGCACATTTGTTTCTTGGGACATGAAGAGAGGAACATCATTTTTGGTTCATCCGATAACCGATCACCGTCATTGTAGCTGGAATTATGCAGAATTCGTTTTGTCGACGGCGAAATTGGAAGCAATGACGCTAAGGAAAGGGTTTGGGAGCCGTACAGAACCTCAACTCGTTGATTGAGACGAGCCGAAAATCGAAGAATTTGAAGGTCAGAGCCAACATACACATGCAGATGAGTTAGTTTTGGACCAAAGTCAATATTCCCGGCCCATTCAAGGATAAAGACTTAGCGACGAACGAGATTTTACTGAAATTAGTGGAATAGGAGAAAAATAAGATTTCGGCCTCTAACTAGGAAGAATCTCATGGAACGGATGAGCCCATTGCATAGATCAGCTTCTGCTACCCCAAAATCATATATAGCATGTCTCGAGGGGTCTCACCGACGCCCGGGAAAGCACCCGACAAGCGGACCCCCCCTCCCCCCCCCCCCCGACGGGGTCACCTCGCCATGTGGCATGCTCGCCCCTCCAGAGGTCCAGGGGACCGCGTTGCCCCCGCCCTCCTGGCGTGCCTGCCCCACCATGCGACGTGTCCACCCCGCCAGACCAGCGTGATCACCCCGCCGGACCCCCTTTTGCTGCCCCATTTGGGAATTTTTAAAATTAGGTGGGCCCCACTACCTTATATCCTAAGGAATGCCCCATTTCTCTCCCTCTCTTGTATTGCAAACAACTTTTCTCAAGGGAGGAAGTTCCATCCTCTCTCAACAAGAGCTCAAGCCCTCATTCTCCAACAACCTCTTCTTCCTTCCATCAATCTTCCTTCTCTCCACATTCCATCTTCCATTTCACTTCCTTCCTCTCAACAACCCATCTCCCATTTCACTTCCTTTCTTCCAACAATCCATCTTCCATTTCATTTCCTTTCCTTCTAAACCCCCTCTAAGACCCAAACACCCATTTCCCTTCTCTCTTACTCTCCCATCTTAGATCTTCTTCAACCCACTTCTTCTTCACATCTTCCTCTCCTTTTCTTTTTCTATTCTCAACCACCCACATCAAACCCCACTCCTTCTCAACCACCCACATCTTCCTCTCCTTCCACTCTCTCAAGAAGGGTTTTGAGATGGTTTTGGGAAGTGAAATTAGATGAAATCAGACAACTGAAATGCCCCAATTAACTGTCCTAATTGGCAGGGCCATTTGATTAAAAAGCACAAAAATTTATTTCAAGGTTAGGGTGATTTGTAATATATAAGTGCCGACTGGATGACGCAATTAATTTATTTTCAGGTGTCGTCCGAATTTGCATCCATGATGTACCACAAGCCCCGTGAGCCCCATGACCTCCCATTCCCGCGGATTTTTTCCTTCATTGGGTGATGCACAGCCCGAAAAGACAGTCAGATGCATGTAAATGGGAGTGAAGAGAAACGATTGGATTGCGAAATGCGCGGACCTGACCTTGAAGTGAAGACACGTGACCGCGAAATGTGTTAAAATCACCGTGAATCAACACGAAATATGTGGGACTGACCATGATATATATGGAAATGACCGTGAAGTGAAGCGATTGGACCGCGAAATGCGTGGAACTGATCGTGAAGTGAAGGGAATTGACAGCGAAATGCCTCGAAATGACCATGAATCAACACGGAATTGTTTGGGGGGACCGTGAAATGCATGGGAATGATCATGGTTTGAAGCGAATTGGCCGCGAAATGCATGCAATAGACCATGAAGTGAGGGAAATTGACCGCGAAATGCCTCGAAATGACCGTGAATCAACACGAAATTGTTTGGGATGACCGTGAAATGCATGGGAAGGATCATGGTTTGAAGAAAATTAACTGCGAAATGCATGCAAATGACCGCGAAGTGAAGAGAATTGATCGCGAAATGCCTCGAAATGACAGTGAATCAACACGAAATTGTTTGGAATGACCGTGAAATGCATGGGAATGATCATGGTTTGAAGCGAATTGACCGCGAAATCATGCAAATGATCGTGAAGTGAAGGGAATTGACTGCGAAATGCCTCGAAATGACCGTGAATCAACACGAAATTGTTTGGGATGACCGTGAAATGCATGGGAATGATCTTGGATTGAAACGAATTGACCGCGAAATGCATGAAAATGACCGCGAAGTGAAGGGAATTGACAGCGAAATGCCTCGAAATGACCATGAATCAACACGGAATTGTTTGGGGGGACCGTGAAATGCATGGGAATGATCATGGTTTGAAGCGAATTGACCGCGAAATGCATGTAATAGACCATGAAGTGAGGGGAATTAACCACGAAATGCCTCAAAATGACAGTGAATCAACACGGAATTGTTTGGGATGACCGTGAAATGCATGGGAATGATCATGGTTTGAAGCAAATTGACCGTGAAATGCATGCAAATGACCGCGAAGTGAAGGGAATTGACCGCAAAATGCCTCGAAATGACAGTGAATCAATACTGAATTGTTTGAGATGACCGTGAAATGCATGGGAATGATCATGGTTTGAAGCAAATTGACCGCGAAATGCATGCAAATGACCGTGAAGTGAAGGGAGTTGACCACGAAATGCCTCAAAATGACCGTGAATCAACACGAAATTGTTTGGGATGACCGTGAAATGCATGAGAATGATCATGGATTGAAGCGAATTGACCACGAAATGCATGCAAATGACCGCAAAGTGAAGGGAATTGACCGCGAAATGCCTCGAAATGACCGTGAATCAACACGGAATTGTTTAGGATGACCGTGAAATGCATGAGAGTGATCATGGTTTGAAGCGAATTGACCGCAAAATGCATGCAAATACCGTGAAGTGAGGGGAATTGACCGCGAAATGCCTCGAAATGACCGTGAATCAATACGGAATTGTTTGGGAGGACCGTGAAATGCATGGGAATGATCATAGTTTGAAGAGAATTGACCGCGAAATACATGCAAATGACCGTGAAGTGAAGGGAATTGACCGCGAAATGCCTCGAAATGACCGTGACTCAACACGAAATTGTTTGGAATGACCGTAAAATGCATAAGAATGATCATGGATTAAAGCGAATTGACCGTAAAATGCATGCAAATGACCGTGAAATAAATAAAATAAATGAAATTTACCGTAAAGTGAATGAAATGAATTTTCGACCATCGACCTGATGGAATCTTGAAAAATAACTAGATTAGTTGGCTAAAGTAGCTTCTTCTACCCCAAAATCATATAGGGTACATCAAGTAACTAATTTTGGTTTAGAAGATATTCTTGTTAAATGAATAAAGAAAGATATGAAAAAAACAGAGAATTTTTTTTTTTATATGCTTATATATACATATCGGAGAAAATTGTAGGTAGAATAAAGTTCTCCATGTAAAAAATAAAAATTTAAAATTTAAAAAAATTGCATAGACTTTTATGGACTGTAGTTATGGCTACGGCTATAATCCGTAGCTAGATTTTCGATATATCTAAGTACATAGCAATGGATATATCAAAAAAGTATGGGCTGCGGTTATGGCTACGGTTATAATCCGTAGCTATAGATTCCCGGCTTCTTCTTTTTTCTCCTTGTTTTAATCCTCACTGCCTTTGTGGGTCCTTTTATAAGGTATGTGTTATATCCAAACCGTTCATCTATTTGAAGAACTCGTACTAAGTCTTGAAAAGAAAAATAAGATAGATTTAGCTATCAAGTGGACCACACTGTAAAAGGCAGTGGAGGATTGAACGTCTACCATTGAAACCCTTTTTGGGGTCGCAGAAGTTTTGGATCATCATGAAATTTGTTTTTCCTCTTCATCCAGGTCTTTGTGACCTTATGAATAGAGTGGATGGAAAATAAATGTTATGGTGGGGCTGTGCAAAAGTTTCAACGGTGAAAATTAATTTTTTGCTGCTCTTTGTGGTGTGGTTCAGTTGATCTTTGGATATGATTTTTTTTTTTGGATAATGTTCCGAAACGATCTCGAAATATGGATGAACGTTGTGGATACAATAAATACTTAACTGTGGGGCCCATGTAACGTTGATCTCTTTAGAACCATTCGTACAACTCGAGTTCGGGGAGCGTCAGCGGCGTCTTCCCGCTCGAAGGAAAAAGCAGGGGCATTTTCGACCTTTGGGAAGGCGTCCGTACAGCTAGGACGTATTCTCGCAAGGGAAAATAAGGTGGGCGTTAGATTCCTAAATGTGCGAAAAATGGGCCGTACAGTCGCAAATTTCTCATGTAAATAGGAATGAAAAATGGTCCAGTGCGTTATAGTGGTCCTAGTTAGGTTGGTTATTTTGGACGGTCCAATCAATCAATCTGAATTGTCTATTAGTTCCAAAATACAAATCTATGAATGTCATTCAAAATTCGCACCGATTGGATGATCCAATCAATCCTTAATTGGCTTTATTTTCTTTAGCCATTCTTTTTCCAAGACATGGATGGGATAGCTGTAATTTCTCAAGGAAAGTGATTCTTTAAAATCATAAGCAATCCATGATATACCCTAGAAAATAGATGGATCAAATTTCTGATTAGAACAATTTATTTTAAACAAATATTGACCATCCATAATACAGTCCATTGATCAATGACTGAAATGGGGCCATTGTGATGTTTGCAAGAAATCCTTCCCATCTAAGTTCATCCATAGGGTCATAGAGACCTGAATGAAGAGGAAAAAAAAATTTCATAATGATCTAAAACTTTTGTAACCCCTAAAAGGGTTTCAATGGTTGACGTTTAAATTCCCACTGCCTTTTATAGTGTGGTCCACTTGATAGTTAGATCTGTCTTATTTTTCATCCTAAGCCTTATGATGGGACCCACAAAAGCAACATAGTAACAAAAAAGAAGAAAAAAAAAAAACCATATACTATTGCGGTACGGTGGCAGCGTCGGTCCGACAGTTTTTTTTTTTTTTTACAAGGAGAACTTTTTCTCCCGTACATTTTTCTCTAATACATAATTATATGAATATGTATATATAAGTATATAAAAATATTTTTCTATCTTTTAATTCATTTTTTTGTCTATTTATTTAACAACCATATCTACTAAACTAGAATGATTTACTTAACATACCACATATGATTTTGGGGTAGAAGAAGCTAATTTAGCCAACCAAGTTATTTTCTAAGATTCTATCGGGTCGATGGTCGAAAATCCATTTCATTCACTTCGTGGTCAATTTCAATCACTTCGCGATCAAACTGGAAAATGAGCGGGGCAAACATGAAATTGAGCGAGGCATACTAGAAATTCAGTGGGGCAAACATGAAATTGAGCGGGGCAAACATGAAATTGAGCGGGACAAACTAGAAATTCAACAGGAAAAACATGAAATTGAGCGAGGCAAACTAAAAACTCAGTAAGACAAACATGAAATTGAGCGGGGCAAACTAGAAATTGAGCGGGGCAAACATGAAATTCAACGGGACAAACATTAAATTGAGCAGGACAAACTAGAAATTCAGCAGGGCAAACATGAAATTGAGCGGGACAAACTAGAAAACTCAGTAAGGCAAACATGAAATTGAGCGGGGCAAACTAGAAATTCAGCGAAGAAAACTAGAAATTGAGCGGGGCAAACATGAAATTCAGTAGGGCAAACATGAAATTCAGTGGGGCAAACTAGAAATTGAGTCGGGCAAACATAAAATTGAGTGGGGCAAACATGAAATTGAGCAGAGCAAACTAAAAATTTAACAGGGCAAACATGAGGTCTATGTTAGGGACCGAATGCATTTTATATAGGAGAGTGGCTATGGGAGAGAGTCCACCCATTGTAGAACTCTTTCACTTACCTACGTCTTCTCAATCTCACACGTACAAGGAGAGAAATCATTCTTCAATATAATTCTATCTTGAGTTGTTTATAGTCTTTCATGCTTATAAAACAGTATATACCCAATGTGATTAATTTAAACCAATCATTGCATTACCAGATGAAAACATGTCATACATATCCAATGATTCCAACATTCTCTAACTTGTGATAATCATGATATTCTTCGATATGCAATGTATTATATGATAACTTATTAACGATTGAGATTCTACTAGATATTTTAATGGATCCTATAAAGTATCCTAAATTATTTGGTCAATTGGAACTATCGACACTAGACCACGGCAATCATCACCTCATTTATCAAAGTGAGAATAGGCATGATCACAATGTCAGCATTTCCAATGACATAAATACTGAAAATATTAGTGTAAAACATGAAAATCTCATATTAGGTGTAACTAGCATACGCACTTCTAAGTGGTCCAATCATCTTTATCAAGAGATGCCTTAGCTTCAATCATAGTCATTCATAATAGTTTATTTCACCTTATGCATGCATAATGAGTATATCTTAATAAACAAAAATCAAAACTTGAATCAACGGTTAAATCTTAATTTACTGAAATGCGTATGCCAACTTAATATTTGCACTCGCACTGAACATGAGCATCCTACGATACAATTACTAAATTATCAGATAGGGTTTACAAACAATATTTGACAATTACAGATCATCTTTCTTTAAAAGAACCTTAGTGTATGCTCATTTGCATTGCATTACTGATTTAAAGACCCATGAGAAAAATTCTATATTTTTCTTTCTTCAAAAATCTTTTCAAACCCTCCTTTGGGGGGGGGGGAAGGGGTTAGTTTATTAGTACAATCCACTGTCAGTACACACTCCACTATTAGCCACCCCCACTAAGGAATCGATACCAAGACCTCAATGTTGAAATGAAGTATCTTCACTTAGTCTACCACTTGAGATATGGTCTAGGGTGTAATCCTTTCAAACCCTTAAGCATGTCTAGCAGTAACTCTAATATTGATTACACCATTATATATAATCAAAACTAGAAATAGAAATAAATTGTATAAAAATACTTAAAACTGTGTAACCTATCTATCCATCGAGTCAACCGGTCGAAATGCTTTGATCGATCAGGTCGACATGTTAACTAAAGTTTTTGATATGTCGAAAACTCCAAAATTGTCTAAATTTTTTTGTCGAAAATGTAAATTTCTTTGATAACCTTTAACCTTCATGTTTTCCTTGCTCAATTTTTGATTTGCCCTGTTGAATTTCTAGTTTGCCCCACTCAATTTCATGTTTGTCCTGCTGAATTTTTGGTTTGCCCTGCTCAAATTCATTAATGCCCCACTGAATTTCTAGTTTGCCTCGCTCAAACTAGAAATTGAGCGGGGCAAACCAAAAATTGAGCGAAGCAAACTAGAATTTGAGCGGAGCGAACTGAAAATTGAGCGGGGCAAACTAGAAATTAAGTGTGTGGAATCCAATTGTAATGCCGCAACTTTTAAGGTGACTTGAAAGAAGCATAACTGTGGTTTGAATGATGGTTCCTCAACATTAATTCTAGGAAATGTCATTATCTTGCGAATGTTTACAATTCAATTCATCTGTGCATTGATACAATGCATTTGAAGGTCTGATGACATTTGGGAAATCCGTTGTTAAAATATTATTTTCTGATGACACCTTGTGCATTAAGAACTCTAGACTCTCTAATGGTGAGTATTGTGTACTTTATATAGCTTCTCTCATTGAAGAACCAAATTACTTACAGCAATTACTGATGCTTAGTGTGGACACAATGCATAACAAAATGTTGTTAAGATGCTTGAGAAGGTTCAGAAGTATGGATAAATATCAACCACATTTTGATACTTGTCTTTTTTGATACATCATATATTGAGCCATTTCAATCAAAATGTCAGGATTCTCAAGGACAGAGGAATCTATGTTATGGTATGTGTCTTATTATTTAATCGTTGGAGCTGAAGAACTGTTCTTCCTAGAAATAGTTTGAGTTAACACATGAGCTATGTTTGGATACAAAATGGAAATAGATTAAATTGCAAGCATTAGTTTAATTAAGAAGAAATGGTGAAACTAATGACGTTTTCCTTGTGTTCATAATGAAGTAGTCCTCCAATTATCAATTTGCCCCGCTTAATTTCTAGTTTACCTTATTCAATTTTCAGTTTGCTTCGCTCAATATCCAGTTTGCCCAGCTCCATTTCCAGTTTGCCCTACTCAATCTCTAGTTTGCCATATTCAATTCCAGTTTACCCCGCTCAATTTTCAGTTTGCCTCGCTTAATTTCCAGTTTGCCTCACTCAATTTCTAGTTTGCCCCGCTCAATTTTCGGTTTACCCCGCTCAATTTCTAGTTTACTCCGCTCAAGTTTCGGTTTGCCCTGCTCAATTTTCAGTTCGTCCTGCTCAATTTCTAGTTTGCCCCACTTAATTTTCAGTTTGCCCCGCTCAATTTCTAGTTTGCTCCGCTCAATTTTTGGTTTGTCCCGCTCAATTTCTGATTTATCCCGCTCAATTTTTTATTTTTCCCGCTCAATTTCTAGTTTGCTCCACTCAAATTTCAGTTTGCTTCACTCAATTTTTAGTTTGCCCTGCTCAATTTCTGGTTTGCCCTGCTCAATTTTCAGTTTGACTACGAACTGATTGAAATTGACCACGAAGAGAATGAAATGGATTTTCGACTATCTACCCAATGGAATCTTGGAAAATAACTGCATTGGTTGGCTAAATTAGCTTCTCCTACCCTAAAATCATATGAGGTACGTTAAGTAACTCATTCTAATTTAGGAGATGTGCTTGTTAAATAAATAGACAAATAAATGAATTAAAAGATAGAAAAATATTTTTATATACATATATATACATATTTACTTAATTATGTATTAGAGAAAAATGTAAGGGGAAAAAAGTTCTCCTTGTAAAAAAAAAAAAGTAATAAAAATAATAATAGTAATCTGTCAAGCTGCCAGTGCCAGCGGCAGGGTCACGGCAGTCTATGTTTTTTTTTGTGTTGCTTTTGTGGGTCCCATCATGAGGTCTGTGTTATATCCAAACCGTTTATCTATTTGATGAGCTCATATTAAGGCTTGAGACGAAAAATAAGATAGATCTAACTATTAAGTGGATCACACGGTAAAAGACAATGGGGAATTGAGCATCTACCATTGAAACCTTTTAGGAGTTATAGAAGTTTTGGATTATTATGAAATTTATTTTTCCTCTTCATCTGGATATTTGTGACCCTATGAATGAACTTGGGGAGAATTTCTCAGAAACATCACAGTGGCCGAGTTCCCATTGCAGGACCATCTGTCAGCGCTCGTCTCCGCACGCTAGCAAGAGAAATTTACAACAAAGAAACAGATTGGCTACTCCCCCTGCCGCTTGCCAATAGCTGATGGTCGGTGGTTTGTGAGCCCCACCATGATATATGTGTTTCATCCATTCCGTTCATCCATTTTTACACTTCATTTTAGAGATTTTTACAAAAAATGAGAGGGATATAAATCTCAGGTGGACCACACCACAAGAAAATAATATTGATTGAATATTGACAATTAAAATTCTCCTAAGGCCCAATGAACTGTTTATTTGACATCTAATCTGTTGATTATGTCATAAAGGCCCAGATGAAGGGAAAAACCAAAAATCAGCTTCATCCAAAACTTTCATGGCCCCCTAAAGGTTTCTAATGGTTGACGCTCATTCAAAACTGTTTCCTGTAATGTGGTACACTTGAGATTTGGATATATCTCATTTTTGGTCTCATACCATCAAATAATCTAGAAAAATATATGGACGGAATGGATGAAAATCATACATCATGGTGGGGCCCACAGACTACTGACCATCCACAATTGGCGGGTAGCGGGGGAGTACCCAATCCGTTTCCGTGAAATGAGGGTATTTCCGTGAAATGAGGAAGTCTAAGTTCGCATGTTAAGTTTGTATTATTTCGTAAAGGCCACTGGATAAAAGGTGGGGTCAACGGTCGTAAATTTCTCTAATTTTACAACATCTGTAGTTGTTTGATGCACTGCGGTATCCATACACATGCACACTTGTGTGTGTCTGCAGGTGGGCCACAGAAAATCTAGGGTGTAGATCTAAAATCAGATTGTTGGATGAATATATTTTTCTTGAATTTGGACCGTTTATTTTCCACTTTCAAATCAAACAGTCCATTTTATGAGCACTAATTTGATGGACAAGATCTTTCTATCATAATATATTTTTTATAGTGATAAAAATGTGGTTGTTCGTGTGATTTTGAACAGTTTCGATATTGGTAAATGTATGCCACGTGGAACGAGACTGTCCTGAATGTGTATGGCTGGGCATACTCTTCTACAGTATGATGAACCTTTTTTTGCCTTAAACGATCGGAGCCGCAGTGCCTAAATACGGATATGGGCTTTTATAGGGGTTGTTTCTGGAGCTTATATACGGGTTATATTCAATGTATCAGATGGGAGGAAATAAACGGCCCTGATTGAAATGAGGTGTTCATTGGTTAAGACTCTACAACACCTAAAACACTCAAATATGTGTGGCCTACCATGTTTTATAGGCAAAATCCACTCCGTCTATCATATTCTATTCTCGATTTCACAACCTACGGCCAAAATTCAGCTATACCCACAGCTCACACGAGCCACACTACATACGATGGCGATGGACTGCCAACTATAGATAAAACAGGTATTGTAGACGAATCTGATCCTCCACAAATGGACGAGTATAAATATGGGAAGCCATGCAGTTACCATAATTTATTGGATATGGCCAAATCAACGTGATAGTCCTCCATATCAATGGTCCCGATCACCATTCAAGTCTGACAGATTTTACACCATTGAAAATCGGTAGTGGCTCTTCAACGGAAACCGATTGGATACTCCCCCTGCCACCAGCCCGGTGGCTGATGGTCGGTGCTATGTAGGCCCCACTATGATGTATGTATTTCATCGATATTTACAGATCATGGCAGAGATTTATACCAAAAATGAGGGAGATATAAATCTCAGGTGGACTACACCATAGGAAAACAATAGTGATAGGATATTCACCATTAAAATCCTCCTAAGGCCCAACTTACTGTTTGTTTGACATCTAATCTTTTAATTAAGTAATGCACGCTTAAATGAAGGTAAAAATAAGTATCAGCTTGATCCAAAACTTTTATTCTCATAAAGTTTATAACGGTACAAGCCATTTTAACATTGTTTCCCGTGGTGCGGTCTACCTGATATTGGGATATACCTACTTTTGGTCTCATGCCATGAAATAATCTATAAAATTAAACGGACGGCATGGACGAAAAATATACATCATGTTGGGCCCACAGACCGACCGGCTGGTGGCTTCAACCGTACACATGGCATGCTTGCACGAAGATCCAGACCGTCGGCTGACCCAACCGTGAGTGGAAGCGGATTGTGTACCACACACTACCGAACCTAGCTGGTATGTAAACGTGTCGTCCTTAGACAAGCGCTCCGAGTTATACGAACGGTTCACAGGAGATCAAAGTTATATTGTGCCCACAATGACATATTTATTATATCTCCACTGTTCATCCATTTGGCGAGATCATTTTTAACCAAAAACAAGTAATATTCAGGTCTCAATTGAACCACACCACATATACAAGCGGGAGACTGATTTTCACCGTTAAAACATTAGTAAGCCCACCATATCATTTATTTCTCATTCAATCTGGTCATAATGTCACAACGACGTGGATGAAGTGGGAGAAAAAAAAGTTATTATATTGATCCGTAACTTGTGTGACCCCAAAAGGCTTTCCATGCTGTACATTCAAAACCCCGCTGCTTCTTGTATCCTGGTTCACTTAGGGCTCTTTGTTAACGCTGAATTGTTGTACCTAACTTGTTCAGGTTTAATGGTATTTGTCAAGGTTAAGGAAAACGCTTCACCATTTTATGCAAAAAAATCCTATAATGAGAGTCTAGCTTAATAGGGAGTCTGAGATTATTTTTTTAATTCAAAATTATCCTTTGCATATATTTTCTCCCTTACCTTATACACATCTCAAATTTTAACATGGGATACTTCTCTAATCTCACCATGATTTATGCATTAGAACCACACCATCTATCAACTTTTTTATATCATTCTAGGGCATGATCTCAAAAGAGATGTACATCAGAGTTCAAGTTAACCACACCACATAAAGTAGTGAGACAGGAATGACTATTTAAAAACATTCCTAATGTTCGTCGTGAAGCTTATTTGCTATCAAATCTCTTTATAAGGTTACATAGACCTGTATGAAGAAAAAACATAAAAAATAATTTGATCATAACCTTATGTGGCCCCAAGAAGTTTTCAATGATAGACACCTAATTTCCATAGTTTCTTGTAGTGTGGCTCACTTAAGCCTAATATTTGCCTTGTTTTTTGCCTTAATTTCTAAAATAATATGAAAAAATGAATGGACGATATGGATAAAACATATATATCATGATAGGCCCCATAAAGCCCTTAATTGTCCATATTTAAGTAGATCTTGGTGGGTAGTGCACAATCGCCTCCCAAGTTCGGGGTGCAAACGATGTGCAAATGCCTTTCGCAAGAAGTTTCTGCTCTGGAATCTTAGTTGAAGCCTACTGTTATGTTTGTGATAAGTCTAATATGTCCATCCATGTTTTGAGATCATTTTAAGACTCGAGACAAAAAATGACGAGGATGCAAGTCTTAAGTGGGCTGCACTACAGGAAAATGTGGGTGAGAAAATTCCTATCGTTGAAACCTCCCAGGGGTCGACAGTGATGTTTACATGCCATCAATATAGATCATAATGTCATTCCTAGAGATGAACTCAAACCACAAATATTAGCATGATTGAAAATTTTTGTGGCCCCACAAATATTTTAATTATGGGCATCCAATCCTTACATTTTCAGCCCATTTGAATATTGGATATGACTTATTTTTAGCATTATGTCTTAAAATGATCTCATAAAACAGATGGATGGGGTGAATTTCACACAAACATCACGGTGGGACCCACCTAGATTTTCAACGGTGGACTTCCTGGGAAAGGCTTTTCCATAAATTCTGCCTCACACTTGGGGTTTAATGTGATATATGACTACATCAATACCATCCATCTATATTGGAAGCCTATTTTAGGGCATGATCCAAAAAAATAAATTAGCTTTAAATCTTAAATGGACCTTTATATACGAAACAATGGTAATTGACCATTTAAAAATTCTTTTGGGCCATAAAAGCTTTGGATCATGTTAATATTTGTGTCATCTCTTCATCTAGCTGTTTATAACCTTTTCAATAAGTTGAATAACAAATAAATATTTCAATGAAATTCATGAAGTTTTTAAAGGTAGGGATTCAATTACAATTTTTTTATATGGGTAAATGTGTCAAATTAATATATTTCAAACATTTTGGATATTAATTAACAAATAGGTTATTCTAAATTCACTATTAGTTTTCTAACTTCGTATTCAAATTTCAAATACAAACTTTACATTCAAACTCGAGTTTCAGATTTAACAAAAAATCCCTTAATCTTTGAATATGTCTTATTTTTTATCTCCCGACTTAGAACCAGCTCATAAAATGCACGGACGGTTTGGATATAACACATACCTCATGGTAGGATGCATATAACTTGGTGACATAAACACAACATCCAGTTCGGTGGTGTGTAGTACACCAGCTAATCCACTTCCATGTGAGTGGAGCAGAGAGGACTCAGACTCGGATTGCATAAGTTAGAGTACAACACCGTGATCGGTACTGTGTGGACCTGGAAAAGCTCCGTAGGCTTACCATGATGTATGTGTTATATCCACACCGCCCATCCATTTTACAAAAGAAAAATGCACTGAGATGATAATATTAACCATACGCTTAGATGACTCATTTATTTTTTTAACCATCCATTCAATAGCCATAAATTGGATGGTTAGGATTGCTTGATCACCGAACATCCTGCATTGACAATGGGACCACAATTGGATGGTCCACATGGCACTTGAGGAGGTTAAGTCGGTACTACTTTCAAATGACTAGCTCTTTGGCCATATGGACGAGGCTTGGAGGATCAGAATAGGGTAGAACCATCTACCTACATTCCACGTCCCATTGTTATCTATTAATCTGGACTGTCCGTATAGCATTCTCGGATCAGATATGGCTTATGTTTCAAAAATACACCTATTATACAATCCTATCCGTTAAAGAAGAACTTTTTTTTTTCTTACCCTCTCTTCGAATGCCACTGATCACATGGCTATGAAATGGATGCTCCGTATTGATACATTGCCCTGAGTGTGCTGAGGAGAGATGGATATTTACCACATTCGCTTGTAGCCGCTCAATAGAGCTGTACACGAATCGAGTTAGGTCGGTTTAACCGCTCAATTCTACTTGAAAAAGCTTGATTCAGCTCGGTTCAAAACTGAGTTCGAGCCGGGTTGAGCTTATTTTTGGAGCTCAGACAAATTTTGAGCCGAGTTCAAGCTTGTCTAAGCTCGAATCGACTCGGATTAAACCTCAACTCGAATCGAATTCGGATCGAACTAATTCAATGACTCGTTATTTTGATATTGATGTTGCTCACCAAGTGTTTGATAAAATGACTTAATGAAGTGTTGTTCCGGGTGCATGCATTCTCTGTGAGATTGGTTAGTGGCGAGGAAGGTATGTATATCAAATAAATCACTATAAAAAAATGTTACATGATAAAACTACTACTGTATCTTGATTTTAATGCTGCCCACAGAGTGTTTGATGAAATACTTTTAAACTGTTGTTGTTGGTTTACATACTGTGAGAAATTGAAGGTGCATTTCATGTGTTTGAGAAAATGCCGCACAGGCTCGAACTTAGCTCGAACTGGCCTGAGCTGCTGACTGAACTGAGCCGAGTTGGCCAGTTTGGCTCAAGGACTGATCCGAGCCGAGTTTGAGCTAGGGTCAGCTAGTGGCCGAGCTGAGTCGAGTTGTGTCAAGCTTATGGGTTTGGATTTGGTCTGGGTTCGATTGGAATCACATTAGGGGGAGAGGGAGGAGGCGCATCCGAGTCACGACCGAGTCAACTCGGTTGGTTTTAGCCGAGTTCGGCTAAGTTCGCTTGGTTTCGTGTCGGGTTGCCGAGATAAGCTATCATGTTAAGGTAAATCACAAACTCATTTGCATTTGTTTGTTACTGAGTTGACTTAATGAGTTTTCACTTAATATATTAACCGTAAGAGCCAAGTACTAACCACTTTCCTTGATGTTTTGATTGGGTCTTGGTCGCATATTTATCGATTATATTTGACTCTATCAAACTACATTCGTGCTATCTAGCAGGCCACATAGAACTAGATTGCTTGATCAAGGTGATGACTCACCCTTTGAGCTTCCCACTTAATTTCATCAATCTGGACATAGATGATGATATGATTTCTCTCATTGAGTTACTTACCTCACTATTGAATATGCTAATTTCTTGTGCACTATTTCACGTGTTTAATTATAACGAGCATAAATGATTTGATGATAACATGTTATCTTTAATTATATATTTATTAATTAACTGTATGTTGCCACTTGTGCTTAAGTGATGGAATGAATGGAACCTATCATAAACTTGTCATCTTGCAGTCCATATTTGACTTACGCAGCTTTGATTACACATTGCCTTACATGACTTGGATCACTTATTTGCCCATCGTGGCTTTGATGGATATTGGTGACCTTTTGTCACTTATTAGTTATATTCGCATATCTTGTTGTTTTTTCGTTATGATTTTTAAGTGGAGCTGAAGTTCGCTTGTCGATTTTCTAGCCATCTTGGGGAGTTCATGGGATTTTCAAATGACGTCGGAGTTCTTATGTGAATTCTCTCTTCATCTTGCGGTGTTCAGTCGTATAGTAATTTCTGGGTGGAACAGGAATTCGCTTATCAATTTTCTAATCACCTGGCGGAGTTCACATACGATATGATTTCCAGGTGAAGTAGAGGTTTGGAGGTTGATTTTCTAGCCATCTTGCAATGTTCAATCATATTGTGATTTCTGGGTAGAGTGGGAGTTCTCTTATTGATTATATAGTCATTTTGCGGTGTTCACATATGATATGATTTTTGAATGGTCTAAAGTTTGTAGTTGATTTTCTCTTCATCTTAAGGTGTTTAATCGTACTGTGATTTTTCGGTGGAACGAGAGTTCGCTTATCGATTTTCTAGCCATCTTGGAAATTCACATACAATATGATTTTCGTGTGAAGTATATGTTTGTATGTTGATTCTCTCTTCATCTTCGATGTTCAGTCGTACTATGACTTCCGGGTGGAGCGGGAGTTCGCTTCTCGATTTTCTAGTCATCTTGCGGAGTTCACTTATGATATGATTTCTGGATGAAGTAAAGTTTAAAGATTGATTTTCTATTCACCTTGAGGAGTTCACTTGTACTGTGATTTCTGGGTGGAGCGAGAGTTCACTTATCGATTTTCTAGCCATCTTATGAGTTTACGTACAATGTGATTTTTGGGTGTAATAGAAAGTTGTATGATTGATTATTTGACCATGTGGACACGTTCACCTGCATTGTGATTATTATTATTTTTCTTAATGTTGAAATTATGTTGATTTGCTTATTCCTGAATATATGATCGTGATTTTAAATTGCGCTGCTTAATATATTTCTTTTCATGACTTATGACTTGCGATCTATCATGGATTATGAATGATGAGTGTCTAATCTTAAAGGGTACTCCTCACTACTATAGCCATTGATGTTATCAAACCATATCAGTTGATGTAGGTGTAAAGAGAGCTAATGCTGTTTACTGAATTGTTAGAGAAGATCGAGTAGCTGAGGAGCTAGACGGGGTCTCTGCAGCCCATATTGAGCTCCATCATTGGATGATAGATTTTTTTTTTCGTTTAATGAATTTTGGTAATTGGAATTGTATAAGTCTTGTATGGGCGCTATATTCAAAATTTTATTATGGTTGGAATGTTTTTATACAATGCATGGTTTACTCTACCTACGTTTGCTACTAACTTTGATTAATGATAAGATGGTTTAAATTTAGAATGAATTTTAAAGGATAATACTCAAATTTTTGGAAAACGAGTCATATACTCGAGTTTTGAAAATTAGGGCATTACACAATCAGCCTTATTCATTGGATGATCTGACCCACTAGGTTGGGTGAATTCGTACCTTGACCATAACATAAGCTGTAGAACTACCTCGACCGTGTTAATGACTAGATGTTCTTCCGATAGAGGGATTCTTTAGAATGGTTGTGGCTACACTGCTTCCGGTCAAGATGCGCCCTCAACCTTTGCCGACTCTTCTCTCATGGTTGACCTGCACACCTGCCAGTGATGTTTCTAAGTTAGGGTCATTACTTCTGACATAGCTGAAAATTTAAGGCCTGTTAACCACTTCCAAACTCCTTTCTAAGTTGACAGAGGTTTAACCATCCTTTGATTCGACGCTTTACCCTGGGGGTAGCAATCAAGAGGTGAAGGTGTTCTTTGTGACCGATGATGATCGATTCCTTTTGTAACACCCCGAACTTTTCAATACCCGAGTATTGAAAATTCTAAAGTGTTACTATGAAATTTAATTTAGTATATACATGTGTGTATAACCAATTTAGCCTATCCTAACCTTACATCTATTCTCTAACCTGAATTTGACTATTGAGAATAATCTTCATCCATAGATCAAGTCATCTGACCGTTGATTTTTAGGACAAGATCTTCATATATCCAAGTAGTCTCACTTGTTCATCATAACTAACTATTCAATCAAGTATATGGTCGTCCACTTTGAGTTTGGACCACTCAATCATGGAAAACTAACTACCTATGAATATGCTTAACCTACCATTAGGATAACAATTTGAGAAACTTACGCATGTGAACAAGTCACTTGAATCTAACGGTATATATTTTCTGCCTCTTGATCACTCCAAAAATCTACTTGTGTTCATCCATTTACAAAATCGACCGTACAACCACCTACATACATAATAAGAGTACTAATCATCAAGTTTTCTTATTTTTAACATGTCATCTAACTGTCCACCATATTTAGATTTGCTAAATGGGCGACCTAAATATCAGAACGAACTGCTTAGTTCGAAAATCGTAAGGTATATGCCACAACTACCGAATGACTTCTCTATTAAATATATGAAAGTGTAGATTTTGACCTCGGGCCGGTATAGTTCATTAAAAAGGCATCTTAGTCATCTGTAAGCGATCAAGGCACAAAATGGGGTGATGGAAAGAGAATGAAAAATAAAGAATGTCTATCAAATTTCAGTGCATTTGGATGGTGTAGCCCGACATTATGGACGGTGGAAGTTAGAGAAATAAAAGATGACAAAATTGTAAATATTTAATATTATTAACCTATATCCCTGAATTCTAGATCACATAGTTCTCAAGATCTGTTTCATGTGAAATTTTATACCATGCCTATTTTTCATAAATTAACTATACATGTCAAATTTTAGCCTTTAGATCATTGTAAAAGTGGCTCAATTGACAAATCGGCCCCTTAACCATTGATTTTGGTGTCCCCGAGTGAAGAAAGGTCATGGGTAGTCGTAGGAATTGAATTTTTCATTATATATACCAAGTGTTAAATATGAAAACCCACTTAAGCAGAATTTTACTTAGCCACGGAGTTATCCATTTCAGGCTTACCAACTCTTCCTAAATCTAGAGTTTTTGAATGACCCACACTACATCATTAATCACAACTTCAATTTGGACCACACTTTGACTTCATATGACTATGATATCATACAAAATTTAGACTTTGATCTATGATCCTGCACCGTTAAATGATGATCGCCTTGACTCAAATTCCTTCATTTTGGTGCAAAGGGTGAAATTTCATATTTAGGTCTTTTTCACTATTGACAACCACCAACTATTGTCCAACCGTTTACATATCCTGAATACACATTTCTCTCAAAATTGGGCCCTAATCATTAAGTGTAGACCGTTAATTGAGATCAAGTTCATTTTGGCACTCGTTAGAAGAATCTTCAAGATAGGCTAATCTAATTTTCAGATCACCAAGAAAATCATATATCATACCTCTATTCGACGACCCCGACACACTGGATGAATTAAATTTAAAGAAAGATCGTCAGAAAATGTCAAATTACATAAATCTATTCTAAGTGGGATGTGAAACATACCCCCTCTCACACGCCCACTCCTTTATAAAAGGGGTGTGCGTCCCTTCTCCACTCACACGCCCAATTTTCCAATGCCCAATGGAGAGAGAGAGAGAGAGAGAGAGAGAGTGAAAGTGAAAGTGAAAGAGAAAGAAAGAAAGAGAAAGTGAAAGTCTAGACACCATCATCCTCTTCCTTCTCCACACGGACGGTGGCTCCCTCTTGCTTAAGCAATGTCATGGTTCATGTAAATGTTTTCCTATATCGATATTTACATAGGGTTTAGATCTAAGGCTAAGGTGGGGGATTTTTTTAAAGCTTACACTAATTTAAGTTGATATGATTTATCTTATTTTTACATACTTTCATATTACCATGATTTTCCATTCAATTGATTGATCGACCGTTATGAATTATTTATCCTTTTGGGAATTATGGTTAATATATGATTTTAATTATGCATTTCTTTTATGAATTTATGTGGGGTGATGGATACAAGCATTGTCCTTTACCAATTTTGAGAGCGACGCGTGCTTCCACTCTATATTGGGTTAGCCGTTTACTCCTCTCCCCTTATTTGTATTGAGTTAGCTTATTTGCTACTCTTCTCTTTTATTGAGTTAGCTTATTGGTACTCTTCTCATTCATTAGATCAGCCTTGTGCCACCTTCCTTTATGGCTTGGGCATGTGTCTTGAAATTCCAAAATCCTCATAATTCGACTTATTTATCTATTGATGCAAGTGATGTGTTATAGGTCTCATATATAATGATTCATATATTTTATCGTGGACATAATATGCTTTGGGCTGTGACCCTCTTGGTAACACGTAATTTCATGGATTTTAGGTAGTGGTCCACAAATCGATATAAGTAATCTGCAATGTATGTTACATCACTTCTAATATTGGATATCACAAATAATCGCTCCATAAACAAATCGTGTCATGTAATTCATCAGATCCGTGTGTTATGCCGTCTTAAGGTGTTCACATAAATCCACGGTAGCGTTGGACACATCAAAAAATCTTCGTAATATGGGATGCGGGGTGAGCCGAGTTTTATATGAATTATATTTCACATTGTGACGATCACTACGTATGTGTAACGTCCTGAATTTTCATTGTTTTGGATTTTTAAAAAATCCTTGAATTTTTTTATATATAATTAACTTATATTATCACTTACTGACCATTAATACTCAATGTTAGTTTATACATAGGTGGTACCAGTAAAGAACTATACAAATTCAATAAATCAACCGTAGAAAGCCGATGAACCCGCCCGATCACTAAGTATCGAGTTTAGCTTCATGATTTATTCATATAGGGCCCAAATCTAACCGACCTACCACTGATTAAAAATAACCCCTGTACCGCAGTACACGAACCATACTCAACTTAGAAATGAAATAGATACATTTAGGGGGACCCAGGGGGTCCCACGGAGTGAAAACACAAACACTAAGGGAGTGGCCACCGCTGGCCCGATCATGTGGGGTCTCTCCCACGTGCAGGGGTCCCCTCTACATGACCCTACATCCCTTTAAACCACCTTTTACCCATTTTCAACTCATTTTCACTCCCCACAAACCCTCTTTTACTCTCAGATCTACCCAAAACCGAGTTAGATAAGGCCTGGATCTGGACTAATAGACCAAATCAACCTCGTTACTCTTTTAACCTAAAACTGACAGTTTAGAGAAATCATGACTAAATCTCCACTTTCACTAATTATAAATAGGTCACGCTATGAACATAGTTAATTTAAACCCTAATCATTGCCTACGAGAAATCTCGATACCTAAGTCACTCTAGAAATCCCCCAATTTTTTGAACAAGCTCTAGACTGCTTGTTAGTGGGCCACTAATTTCAAAACTATAGATTAATGTTCGTCTCACTAGGCTTGACACCCATCACGAGTGGTGAATCAAGAAAGTGCATAGAACGGCTCAACTTGGGCTGGAAGCTAAGTGCTTGCAATGCGAGAATCCCCTAGGCCGAAATCTGAAACTTAAGTAAATTAGACCTTTTGCTCTTTCGTGAAGTTGTGACTTTTTGACCGTTATATCATAACTAAACTCGAAACATGAGTTAATAATATTTTTCTGTTCATATCCGTATAGCCGTGGCCCCGATCGACCATTGGTGACCGTTAAACAGACTTCTAATCATATCCGTTGATTGATACATCTAAATGGCTGGTCAATCATATCCATACGTAAATCATAATTAGGGCTAACTATTTTATAGTGTATATCAACATGTACACCCCATAGTGGGCCTTATAGGTTAGAAAACTCCTCTCATAGGGCTAGTATAGTAAAAACTAAGCCCTTAGAGTTATTTACACCAAATCTAACACTATATAAGGGCTTCATTTAGGCACTCCATCTCTCCATACAAATTAGCATTTTTTAAAGGAGAGAAAGAGAGAAAGAAAAAGAGTAAGAAGAAGAAGAAGAGTAGTAGTAGAAGTGGGAGGTTTTGATGCTTCCTTTCATCGGTATCCTCCAACCAAGGCCTTTGCCTCGATCATTTTCCTCCGCCAATCCACTCTACTTACGACTGGGAGGTAAGAAACAAATTCTACTTCCTAACCTAGGTTTTTCTAAAATAAATTACATAAATCTAATGTAGTTCTTGGTGTTTATATACAAATTTGTGTTTTTTCCCAAATCTTTAACCCTAGGAGCTCAAAATCGGATATTCCTTCTTAAGGTACGGACCATTATTTCTATGTTTCCATTTATCGACACTTGAGAGTCTTAGTTAATGATTAAATGCTTGTAGATGAATTTGTGCATACTGATATATTGACATTTTAATTTTTCTATAATATATGTTATTGGTTGCATATGGATGCTCATGTGTTTAATAAAATGTCTAGGTGATTGAATGTGTTATTTGGTTGATGCCCACATGTTTGATAAAATGCCTAAGTCGATGTGTTGTTCCATTGATGCTCACATGTTTGATGAAATGCTTGAGTGATTGTGTAGTAGAACTCATGCTATAATTATGTGATGTAATGTTTAGTCCGTAGCGATGCTTAGGATTTCTATAATGTGAGGTCAGTTGGCTAACTGCCTGAATTAAAGGAGTGGCCCGAGTTAGGGCGACCACCCTAGACTTGTTCGATTGACGTGGGTTGAATACGATCGAACGACAGTAGTTAGACTACAAAGGATGCTTGTACCCAATGCCAATTGTGTCATGGTTCTCCTAAGTTAATCAAATTAGCCCACTAGCCGACTGATCATATACGTTCATAATGTATGACACGACTAAATGGAATCTAGGATACCCCGTTCTCAATGGATGTGTCCATTCATAACTGTTAGTGTGATACGATCCACTAAAACTCATGAGTTGGGCATGGAAGTATGAGACACCGTGTCCGAGCTGTCGGTCTATGCTAGGGTGACGAGCCTCCCCGTAGTGACCAACGAGCAACTAAGACTCATGAGCGAGGCATGATGGTATGAGACACTGTGTCCGAATTGTCCACATATGCTGGAGTGACGAGTCTTCCCATAGTGACCAATGAGCACTAATGGAGGTGATAGATTATTATTTTAACGGCCCGTGTCAAATTATCCGGCTGATGGTTCTGTGCCAAAGTACTGTTCGAACGACTGGACGTGAATGAAATTGGGTGACGATCCCTTTCCTTTATATTGATTTGGTTTAATGTGATAAATCTACACCTCTGTAACACCCCAACCACTGTTCATCTGGGCTGTGGTCCAAGCGTGGGTTGTCATTCTGGTCCATGTGTGGGATCGATCGGGTTTCGAAAATAGCGATCCAATCAGTCGGGGCAGTGTGTTGTGGGCTATTACAACCTTGGAACTGAGTGATCAAACTCAGTTTGGGTGACAACCTATACCGGGTTGATCCTCATACATTTAGGTACCATATCATATCTTTAAAATTATTGATTTGTGATCTAAACGACTGGTACCTAAATTTGAATTAAGGGACACTAGTAAGGAGCCACTACGTGTGACAACGAGCCACGTGATCTAGATAAGGATTCGTGATATAATATCGGTATCCTATCTTCGCCAATATGCTAAATGAATTGAACTTAATAATTACTCGACTAACATGATCATTCACCGCATTGCATTAGCTTAGAGTATGACGAACAGGCGTGGTTGTCGTGTGATGAAGAAGTGTTATCATTTACAAAATAGGTAGTCGGAATCGTGTGTGAGGGAGTGTTGTTATCATTACCTGCGCTAATTATGTCGATAGCATGTGTAACTTAGAACTAATGGAAACACTGAGTTAGCTACTCACTCTCACCTGAGATGGTGTTTTAAAACACCAACCAGGCATATCATTGATACAGGTACTAGTGAAACCTCAAACAGGTAGGCTTATATCAGGTTGTGCCAACACCATCACGTTTTGGAGAATTGGGAGTAAACTAAAAGCTTTACACTTTAATAATCTTGGATATATATATTGTGCCTTATATAATCTCATTTTGGGTGATCATCACAATTGAAATTGCATCTTTAACTCTTAGCCCCATATTTCTAAATCTATTGTCGTATCTACCTCGCTTTGGATTCGCTAATTCGAATTGCGCTACTTTGATTATTTGAGTGTGAAATGAATTTGAATATGAATACGGGGACATGCATTTTCATTCGGTTAACATGAAGCCATTGGCATTTGCTTTCCCACCTTAAAATTATTTTTGTATTTTTAAATGAGTAGTTTTTTCAAAACCTTTTTTTTAAAGGGTATTGTAATATAAATTTCATATTAAGTTTTTTTTTAAAAAAAATAATCTTGAGTTTACTCATTGAATTTGGAAAGCTAGCATTATGATCCGATCGCATGCAAAAGAGATGGAAGTACCACCTCTATTAGGAATGAATTGGTATAAGTTAAAGGCTCTAAACGAAAGGAGGTCCAAAAGGAAAAAGTGGAGATAATTTAAAAAAAAAAAAAAAAAGAAGCCTTGATGACATTTGGTCTAATTGAAGTTATGGTCCTTGATAGAGTGAAATTATGCCACAAAATTCATGTTAGGTAACTCTAACCGGAATAAGGCTACGGTGATGATATGATGAATTTGGAGAGCTACTCATTTTACTTTTCTTATTAAAATTTATAGCTATCAGTCATTTAATGGTTTGAAATATTATTCATGTGAAGAATTTTTATGCCTGACCCAAATTCCACCCACATAACCATGGGGTTAGATTTACATTTAGGAAGACCTAGATCTGACCCATTAATTAAATGAGTCAACTTTATTTTTTCCCTACTTTGACCTGACTCAAACTGAATTCATAATCCAACCTGGATTTTAATGGGTTGGGCTTGGCTCCTCCCGATTCTTAAAATGGTTGAGTTTGGCCCCCCTCTAGCTTGTTCTGTTTTCACCTATTGTGCGGATAATGCATTTGTAAGAACCATCTCATGCTCCTCTAGGGGACTGTCTATCCACACCATCTTAACATGTACAAGCATCAAATGTTTCAACCCATCAAGTGCATCAAACAACAATTCTACTTGATAGAAAAAACTTGATAGGATAAGAGTGTGATGGATGATATGCAGGAACTTACAAGTTACTTTCTAAGTGCATGCGGAATACAAATAATTTAAATTAAATGCTCCACATTTAGATGCATCATGGACCAAAAATTAAAAATATTTGATCATATCACTCTTAAATTGTTGGATGATTTTTACATGACTAGGAATGATCAATGTCCAACAGTCCTAATCCATGAATCAGAGGTTAGTATTGCTCAAACAATCTGATTTTAGTACTACATCGACTCCATAATTCAACAGTTTAAATTGAGTTAATGCATTCCTAGCATATGGTTTATGTCTGTATGGATATTAAACTATGTAGTCGAAGTGTCAACCAACTCCCTTTAGCATTAGGTGGGATACAGTTTCGGTGGGTTGAGCCGAGTTGAGGGTAAGCCCAAACCCAATAAAACCTCAAGAGGAGTTGGCCCAAAGCCCAACCCAACCCAACCCAACCCAACCCAAAGTACCGAATGTTCAACCCTAGAAGAAATCAAATTAGGTCAGGTTGCAGCTAGTAAACTAACACATCAAATCATATATCTATCTAACCATTAGATAATATCATTAAAGTAATATTTTATAATTTTATAAATGAATAAAATTATAAAAATAGATAATGGAAAAACTCATTAATGTTTAGAGAGACTTTTAAAAAGACATCAGACCACTTAGTATGTGGATCTAGGGCAGTTCCGATCACAAACCGTTCAGATTATGAACTTCCTTAGCATGAACTATCCAATCACGAATACTTATTTTTCGTGGATTCCATATTATTACTTTTTCACCATTTGCAATAGAAATAATTGCCATGTATATATATATATATATATATATATATATATATATATATATATATATATATATATATATATATATATATATATATATACAATGTGAGTAGTGTTTGACCAATCTTAACCTCATTAGTAGTTTTCCAACCACAACATTGAAATCTTGAAAATGTAGGCCTATCACATGAACCACTTGGCTCACTGAAAAGAATTCAAATCAATGGAAGAATCACCGATGGATCTGATTGCAGTACCTGAAGATGTATTTTATAGTTTTTTCTCACCGTAATTTTTATCTTTTACCTATGAACTTTCTTGAACACCAACTTTACTTTACAATTCTAAACTTTATGATTTTATTCGGATAAAAATACTCTTGTAATTATAAACTGATTTTCTAAAATCTTCTCTCCTCTTCATACAAAAATACCCTTCTACCAAAAATTTACTTTTTGAAATATTTTTCTCTCTTCCTACATGAATGCCTTTCTACCAAAAAAACCCATTTTTTAAAATCTTCTCTTATCTTCCTATTCTTCTCATATCTTTCTATTTCTTCTTGAAATTTTATCCTTTACATTTATAAAGTTTATATTTTTTTTTTCGGACGAGAATAGCTTTGCTACCATAAACCGTTATTTCTATTTCTTCAGTTTATTTTGTCGAGGAAGGACAAAAATGGTGCCCCCATCGAAGAAGTCATGCATTGCAAGTATATTTGAACAAATTGTCCTAAACCCTAAATCCTAAAAATTTATACTTGCATGAGTTCTCGGTCATTTTGCCCAAGTGTTCTTGATAAAATTAACTAAGAACTTACTAAAAATTAACCAAGAACTCATTAAAATTGATTGAAAAGTCGCTGAAATTGACTAAGAACTTAGGAAAATTGACCGAGAACTCGGTGAAATTGATTGAGAAGTCGCTGAAATTGACCGAGTTCTCAGTAAATTTCATCGAGAACTCGATCGATTTTCCAAAGTTCTCGGTCAAATTTTCCAAGTCCTCGGTCAATTTCACGGATTTGTCGGTCAATTTATAGGAGTTGTTAATTGGTTAATTTGCAGGAGTTGTCGGTCAATTTACAGGAGTTCTTGATCAATTCATAGGAGTTCTCGGTCAATTTCACCAAGTTCTTGGACAATTTTAGTGAGTTCTCGGTCAATTTTTTTCAAGTCTTTGGTCAATTTGCTCAAGTTCTTGGTCAATTTCAGCTACTTCCTGGTCAAGTTTGTCGACTTCTCGGTTAATTTGCCTGAGTTCTCGGTCAATTTCACCAACTTCTTAGTCAATTCCATCGACTTCTTGGTCAATTTACCCAAGTTGTAGGTCAATATGACCAAGTTCTCAGTCAATTTTCCCAAGTTCTTAGTCAATATCACCAAGTTCTCAGTCAAATTTCCTGAGTTCTCTATCAATTTTCCTGAGTTCTCGGTAAAATTCATTGAGTTCTCATTCAATTTTCCTAAGTTCTTGGTTAATTTCATCAAGTTTTTGGTAAATTTCAACAACTTCTAGGTCAATTTTATCGGGTTCTCGTTCAATTTCACTGAGTTCTCAGTTAATTTCACGGAGAAATCAAGGAAAATTGACCAAGAAGTCACTAATATTTTGCAAGAATTCCTACAAATTGAATAAGAACTCAACAAAATTGTCCGAAAACTCGCTGAAATTAACTAAAAACTTGGGAAAATTGACCAAGAGCTTGGAAAATTGACCAAAAACTCGGTGAAATTGACCAGAACATGGATAACTCACACTATACTTGATGAATTTTTGCCTTCTACTCAATCAATTTGAAAAATTGACTGAGAACTAAAGAAAATTGACTGAGAACTTAGTGAAATTGATCGAGAACTCGGGCAAATTAACTGATAACTCAGTGAAATTGGAAAAATTGACCAAGAAATCGGCTAAATTGATTGAGAACTTGAGCCAATTAATCGAGAGCTTGGGAAATTTGATCGAGAACTTGAGCAAATTGATCAAGAACTTTAGAAAATTGACCGAGAACTTGAGAAAATTAATCGAGAAATCGAGTAAATTGACCGAGAAGTCGCTGAAATTGATTGATAACTCAAAAATTTTAACCTAAAACTCGCTGAAATTGGCCGAAAACTTGGAAAAATTGACAAAGATCTCAGTGAAATTGACCGAGAACTCAAAAAAATTAATCGAGAACTCAAGCAACTCACACTATACTTAATGAATTTTCACCTTCTACTTGTTCCATTTGAAAATTTGAACGAGAACTTAGGAAAATTGATTGAGAACTCGGTAAAATTGACCGACGACTTGGGAAAATTGACCGAGAACTCACTAAATTGACCGAGAATGTAATGCCCTGAAAATCGGGGGTTGAGTAGAAGCTTAACTCCCGAGTTCCAACGCATCACTTATGTAACATAGATAATGATGTTTAAATCTTGTCCATATTAGTGCATTAAACATGAGTGGGATTATACTAAAATAGCATATCATACTCCAAAGATAATTAAGTTAAGTAAGCGTAAGACTGAGATAAGTATATAATGTATACGAGTGTTTCTCAATCCTCAGAGTATGAGTATGTTATGAGGCTGAATATATACATGTGTTGATCCACAATATATAAAATATAAAAAAATGTAAATGTCCAACTAATTCATATAATCCCTATAATCCCATCGAATCAGAATAAGGTCTACGAAGACCCGCCTGATAGCTGAACATAGGAGAATTCTTCCTCCTCGTCCATGAAGTCCATTTCAGCTGCATAGAGTCTGTCATTACCTACATCTACAACAGAGTCTGGTTGGTGTTTTAAAACACCATCCCAAGTGAAAATGAGTAACTAATTCAGTAGAACTATAAAGCAAAGGTTAACATGTTATCAATTTAGTCAAGCAGTAATGATAAAGCAATATAATACTCATGTCCTAAGTACTCTTGTTAATGCAGAAATGATATGCTATAATGATGCGTGCCCTCGCCTGTACTCCCTCAGTGACTTCATCTCATGGTAACACATGCTACTCCCACTATGATCTTCCTCGCCAAAGGTACATGTAATGCGGTGCATACACGTCTTAACCGAGTTCTTGATTAGGCTTATTCATACTGCAGATTCGGAAAGCTAACGTACCTCTATTTTTATCATTTATCCTAAACAATGATCCATCTAGAGTCGTCAATCCTAGTTAATCATATACGATAGGCAAGTTATAGGGCAACATCACCCCTGATTTGAAAAGCAGTGGATAGGAAAATTCATGAGTTTATACTTGAGGTTACTGTACAACGCCCTACCAACTGGATTGCTATTTTTAAAGGGGGTTCGGATTATACGGTTCACCTCAACCCACGCTGAGACCACAACCAGGCTGCGCTGGGATAGGCCGACAGCTCGAATACAGTGTGTCATACCACCGTATTGGGCTTCAGTTTGGGTTGCTCACTGATCACTATGGGGAGGCTCGTCACCCCAGCGTAGGCTGACAGGTCAACCACAGTGTCCTATACCATCATGCCCAGCGCATGAGTCTTAGCAGATCGTGGTACCATGGTTAAAACAGGCTTTTATATTGGTAAGTGGTACCTTAGATTCAAGCAGTAGCGTCCATACATGGTAAACACATAATAGGCCAATCGGTTTATTAGACAAGTTTGACTGGTATGCGCGTACACTGAATTAATCGACATGGTACCTCTGTCGATGATCATCGTACGCCTCAGATTCACTGAACGCATCAAATGTGGCGAGACTAATTCGGCCACTCAAATAAGAATTGTTACCGATTGCCTGGACTACGTAGTAGTCTCAATTATACTCAAATGTAGCATGTAGAGACATGTGATAATCATATAGGCATTTAACAAATAATCCAAGTACAACACTCATTTGAGCATTTTATCAACATATTGAACATGCTACCGAACATTTCAATTCATCCATATATTGCATAGTTGAAATTAAGATTACGTGAAGGAAATTATACATATAAATAAGGTAATTGAGAATTTTATCTCAACATCCTTATTAAATACAATTTGTCAAACAATATCTCATTCAGGCATTTTATCAAAGACTTAGCCTACATATTACCAAATACATAAACTAGATTAGTTATGACGTGAACTATAGTAATTTCCTACACAACATAGGTTATAATGCATATAGCAAATATGGATCTTAGATTAAAAATCATGACAAGCACAATTCACCATTTCATATTCAGTCAAACATTTCAACAAACACATGGAATACATTTTGTATTATACATAAACTAAATTAGTTACGGCATATATTATGGCAAGTCCTGTCACAAGGAGATTGTCATACATACAACAAACATGAATCCTAGGTTAATAGTCATGGCAAGCTCAAATCATGATTTCATATTCATTCAAACATTTCAACAAACACATGGAATGCATTTTGTATATAAAGTAGTTTACACATGTATGATATATCGAAAACATTGTAACTAAGATCATATAGTAGCAATCAAGTTAGACATAAATCATTAGCTGACATTGAAAGCCTTGAAAACCATAATCTAAACGTTTATAGTCCATACCTTTCGTTGGATTGCTCGTTTCGAACTTGGTTCGAATCCCACGCCTCCGTCTGCAGAACAACGGCTACCTAAATCACAAAATAGGTTAGGTATTTCGTTAATTCCTCTATTTGGATTCCTAAAATGAAATTCGGGTTAGAATTTCTTACCCAAATCAGAATCGAAACAAGTTGAGTAGCGTAGTAGAAAGGTGAATTGACGTGTGGAGTTGTGGAAAAAGATCCCAATAACGATCCCTAAGAATCCCTCCTCATTCCTTCATCCTTTCTCTCCCTTTCTCTTACTCTCCTAGGGTTTTTAGGAAATTTGTATAAGGGAGAAAAACGGTGATTTAAGGGCTTTATATAAGCCCAGAATTGGTGTAAATGGCCCCAGGGCCATGGTATACCTGGTTTGTATCTAAAGGGCGCCTGTTTCGGGTAAATGGGGCTCGTCCGGAGGTCCATTACTCACCTATAGCATAGGGTAAATTTCCTGACCATGGATCTTAGCTTGGTTATGATTTTGGTGTGATCAGATTAGCAGATCGACCGTGGAGGACCTGTATCAGTTCAACGGTCATACAAACTCGATCAGGATACGGACAAAAGCAGAGAAATTTTCCTGATCCATGGGTGAAGTTTGGTCAGAATCTGATGGTTTGAAGTCTTCAATTTTGATCACAAGCTAATGGTCTAATTCACTTAAGTTCTGGTTCACTTTCTAATGATATTCGCGTTTCTCACACATTTTGTTCAAGGCTCAAGTTGTTCATTTCTGAATAATATTTGGGCTCAATTCCCAAGATGGTTATCAAGCCTAATAACGCGGTCATAACTTTGTAGTTTCGCGGTAATCGGACTTTCAATGTGCAGTCCAGCTCCGATACAAAGTTTCAATGTGCTCCCAAGAGCAACTGGGTTTTAAGATTGCTCATAGGTTCTTAAGAAATGTTGAGTTAGTGATTTTAATGGTTTTGGGTCTTATAGTTTGTATAGAAAGTGGTTCAAGATAAATTCATCAATTGTTTAGTTTAGTACTTAACTAAATTCTACCCTAATTACGATAGAATAAGGTCCTAAGGTAGTTTTATGCCCCTTTTTGGTACTTTTAGTTAGTATATTATTTTAAGTATTTTTTTAGCATTTCTTCATCAAGTCTACTTTATCTCTACCAAATTTCATTAGATTTTGTGTTGTAAAAAAATTCTAAAAATTGTAGAAGTAGCAGCTGTCCAAACTAATAATTTTTAGATAGTTATCACGTCAACCTAGATTTAACCATATTAAAATTTTTATTATCTTTTTCACTTATTTTTATATGAAATTAAACTTATCAAGCTTCAATCTAGCTTTTAAGTCACCTAAATTGGGGTTATAACGAGGGAGATATGATTTTTTGAAGTCGGTCAAAAACTGTAGCGAGGTTCGGTGCACCGGTGAGGCCACACGGTCGGCGCGATGGCGTCATGGTCCGTTGGACTGTCCGGTGGTGGTTTTGTCATCCGATATTTGAAATGGGTGTATTTTGTAAAATAAGCTGCTCTATCCAAATAACCTATTTATTTTATGAGATTTCAAAAGGTTAATGGTCAAAAACTCAATTTATTTATATATTCACTATTTATAATAAATAGTTTCGATATTGTTCTTCATCATTTAAATTTTAGGATTAGTATCTAATATGAAAGTACTTAAAAAAATTTGAAGAATAAGCTGGTCAAAGGTGAGATTTTGAAGGAAATGGGTTTAAAGGGGATTTGAGGCTTTAAATTGAGTTCTGAGAAGTCAATTAAGGTGTTATGATCGACTTATTGCCCAAGGACGTCTAACTCCAAGTTGGCAAAAAATTCGGGACATTATAATCTGCCTCCCTTAAAAATAATTTCATCCCCGAAATTGCCTAAAGGTAATAAGTAAAGATTTTATCATTTCATTTGCTTAAGTTTTATTGATTTCAAGTTTATATGCATGGCAAGGTGTATACTATCTATGCTAGTCTGGCTCATTTTAGTTTATATTTCTTAAAAAAATTTTACCTTGAAATTGGCTAAGGTTTCTATTGTGTTCGTATTCAATGAGCACATTTGTAGATACACTGACCGGGGCTATTATAATTCTGTTCGTACCCATTGTTAAGCCTATTCTTTAATATGAATTGGTTTAACACTTGAACCTTGATTTCTTTCCTTCAATGGCTTCATTATTGACATTCTAATGAAGATTCAGATCCTATTTAGTGACCTAACCTAACGTGTATTCTGAATCAATTTTCTTCAATCTTGGGCCAGTGGGGTAAGGGCCCACCAAGCGTCTGCTGCGCCACTTTGATCAAATGGATGTATTAGCCGACCTAACTAGATTGGTCTCATAATGTTCTACCCTCAAAAAATTATTTTTACTCTCAAGGCTCAAGAATCTATATCCTAATCCGTTTGTCGGAATAAGGTATAATTTAAGACCTATCCTTGACATGAAATGGAAAACGATCTCTCAATACATTGGTCTCCCTTTCGTCGATGATGTGTATCATAACATTGGTACTGTAACACCTTGAAAATCGGGGGTCGTGTATAAACTCAACTCCCGAGTTCCAGACCGTCACTTATGCAACAAAAATAGTTATGATTCAATGTTGTCTGATTTAAAGCATTCACATGAGTAAAAGTATACCAAAACTGCAATTCATACTTCAGATCCAGTGATAAAAGCAAGCGGAAGACTAAACAATGTATATATCACTATATGGAAAAACAAAGTAACCTCATCTGTCTCCAAAGTATGACTACATCACTGAGTCTCATGTACATATACATAACAAAAGACTAATGTTCAAAAAAAGGAAGTCCCACTGATGTCCCCTCGATCCAGGTCGCCTACGGGAAGCCGTCATGATACTGCATATACGAGAACTCATCCTGGTCCTCGTCAATCTCAGGCTCCACCTCCTGGATCTCGTCCTCACCTGCAACTACAACAGGGTCTGGTGGGTGTTGCAAACACCATCCCGTAACGTGGGAATGAGTGATCAACTCAGTGGAATCATAGAGCAAAGATTAGTATGTTTACAATTCAATCACGCGATAATAGTAAAGCAGTAAATCAGACATTCCTAATACTGTTATTAATGCAAGATGATATGACGTGATGTATGCCCTCACCGACGATCACCCTTATGCGGCAACATCTTACGACCGCGGCATGCCACACTCCCTAGAGTGCTCCACATCTTCCAGGCACATGCAATGCTATGGTGATATGATTACCAAGTTGTTATTAGTCCATTCAAACAGCAGGATTGGGAAACTAAGGTACTTCCCTTGTATCAATCCCAACACGGATCCTGTCTAGGGTCGTCACTCCTAGTAATCTCATACGATGTATATTTCGTAGGTCACTGCAAGGGCTGCCAGGGCTGTTGCTCGCACTCATTGCACCGCTCCCCCATCACCTTATCAATACAGGCCTACTGTACTCTACTGCACGGAAGGGTCGTCGCCTCCCATGGACTCAGAATACGCTCGCGGTCACTACAAAGGGCTCGTCGCCTAATCAGTGTAGGCCGACAGCTAGAATATAGTGTCCCATACCACCATAATCTGCTCACGAGTCAAGGTGCTCGTTGGTCACTACGGGGAGGTTTGTGGCCCCAGCGTAGGCCGACAGCTCGACCACGGTGTCCCATACCACCATGCCCGGCTCATGAGTCTTCGTGGATCAAGGTACCACGGTTAATAGGGTTTACAATGGTAAGTTCAGTACCCTAGGTTCAAGCAGTTATGATACATACAAGGTGAATAAACATCGGCCAGTCAGGTTACTTGACGGGCTCGAATAGCGCGATCGCATCTCAAGTTGAACGACATGAAGTGCGTAAAACACTTCGCGTGGCCTAACCACTGCCGCCAACTCTCAACCCGAATCACGTTCATCGACGCGTCGTTCGTGGCTATGACCAGTCAGCCACGAATTCGCTCGGTTACCGACTGCCTGGACTAAGTCTAGTCCCAAACACTTATGGAATCACATCAACAAACTATGTAAGAGCATTGGAATTGAAATACAATCATGTGAGCATGTTAACACATGTTATAATATTCAACTTAAGCAAATCCTCAAGCACATATATTCCATGCATGTAATGAAATCATGCATTTAGTCAATATGTAGAAAATCATTTAGGTCGGCATATTAATTGAGGAATCAATCATAAACTATTACATAACATCATTTAATTCAATACATACTAATACAAGCATTTATACAAACACATACACTACACACTTAAGTCTACATATAGTATGTCGACCCAAAGTGCGCAACTAGGCGAATCTCTTCGCCAAAATAATTATGCACGCATTCCTAACTTCCTAATGCGACAACAAACCATGTCAATCACATCAGCAAAATATGAATGTAAACAGTACTTCCTACAAATGACTAAAATGCCCTAAATCTCATATTCTTCGTTAGCTTACGAAACGGGAAACGGAGAGCATTTTGTACATGTCAAACGGCGATGCCGTCAAGAATCTACTATTAAACGACATTAAAAGCGTTGGGAACCGTCAATCAAAGCGTCTAAAATCCTCACCTTATGTCTTGTAGACTCGGGAATTGAAACGGAGCGTACACGCTTCGTCTACGGCGAATAAGGAGCCTAATACACAAGATCCATAAGCTACATCGCTATGGAAACAAGGGAAACTCAAATCAACAACTATTTAGGGTATTTACTTACCTAAGATCGTGGTGGAATCGCCGGGAAGGTGGTAGAGGTGTGTTGCTTAAGCACGTGCAACACGTAGCACAAGTGGCAGGAAGAACTCCCCCACTCACTCACAATCTCTCACTTCTTTTTCCCTCTCCCAAGCTAGGGCTTCTCTCAAATTCGGATGGGAGAGAGGAGTGAGGGTTTCAACCCCTTTTATAGCCTACAACATGCCCAAAATAGGCTTGGGAACAATGTTTACTTGGTGCCTAACCAAATCGGGGCCGTTTCGGTCCAAAAGGGCATTTCTGAAGGTCCCCTGGCCAAATGCGGTCGGACTTAAGCTCATGCATACTGGATCTAGCACACATCCATTTTTCAGACCGGTAGGGTTCCCAGATCGCACGTGGCGGTCCAGTTTCAGTTTAACGGTCATCGCACAAAGATCAGGCCTATAAGTCTCGTGATATATAATAGATATTTTTCCTGATCCAAGGGTGTAATTTGGCTGTATTCTGACGGTCAGAACGCTCAATACTGATGCGTCAAATTGTGTGCCAGATTTGAATTTCAAATTCCAATTCTAACCCTATTCTCACTCTCTTCGGTCCGGGCTCAATGAAATAGCCTGTGATTATCAGTTTGACTTGATTTTTGGAATGAGTGTCAAGTCCAGCTAGACGGTTCTAACGGTCTAAGATAGGAGGTATCGGACTTTCGACGTGCGGTCTAGATCCAATACAAAGATTCAAAGTGGTCCAGAGAACAAACCTGCTTAGAGTTTGGTCCGAGGTTTTAGAGCATTATAGCACCATTGGTTCCACTCGCTTTGGGCCTTGTAGAACGTATTTAAAGTGATCAGGGACCATTTCTCAGCTATTCTAACGTTGCACTAGCTAACCTAGTCATATTTTCTAAAGGAATGAATTCTACGCAATATCGGGTCGAGTTGGTACTCGAGCCCAAGTATGGATTTTTCACGGGCGTTACAGGTACCTATGGTTATAGAAAGGAGTTAAAATGATGGGTATTGTGGTTGATTTTATGGAAAGGTGTGAGTTTATGGCAAGATGCCTAATTCTACCAAAGTAGGACTTTTTCCATGGTCTCAACTTACCTTCTTTAATCATGCCCGGTTTAATACTGTAAGATAGTCCATACATTATTAGTACACAAGGAATTTGGAAAAATAGGTTAATGGGCAAACTATCTTTCCAGGTTCATATGCACAATATGTATGCTAGAATGGTCTGTGATTTGGGACCTAATTCCTAACTGTCTGTTGCCCATTTGAGAAATTTCTTGGGCCTACAGAAAAAAATATCCCTATTGGCTATATGTTCTTAACACTTCTCAGAGGCAAAGTAATAAACTTTTGGTTGTAAGTAGTCGGGCCAACATGGAAGGAAAGTTGTGTAATTGGTCTGAGCCGGATATATAAACCTTCTGCCTATCTATGAGAGACAATTTGTTGTATCAGTTCTTAATCCTAGTTGATCCGGATCTTTTGCTTGATCAGAGCATTGAGTTCATTGGTAACTATCAGGATTGAAAATTCGATTCAAACCATGAATACTTCGCTTATGTATATAGTTTCTCTACTCCATGTTCTCTATTGTAATGAGTCTTTGGGAAGGCAATTCTAAGGAGTGTATTGATTTGTCTAACGTTAAATCCAAGGGATATATAAGTTTTCTCTGAACATGAATAGTTTCTAATCAAAACAAGCTTCCTAAGAGTTATTAAAGAAGCCTATAAGTATTAAGGGAATCCAATGAAAGAATGAGGTCTCACTCCAACCTAATCATTCCAACTAACTAAGTCTATCATTCAATTATCTTAGCATAATCTGTCTTTTGCATTCCTTAGTATAACTAGTAGTCTAGTCTTAACTTATGAGTAGTGGTAATCCACTAGTTGGAATCCAAAGTCTACGCTCATATGCTAAATAATTTCATACCATTTCTAATATAAAAAATTGTTTTATCACTTAGGGTCAAAAGTTGTCTGATTGGAATTGAGTTGCCTGAACTTGAATTTAATTGTGCTCAAGCACTTCACACGTGATCATACCAGCTAAGGAGGTCCTCTGGTTCATGTTATTAATTTATTAAATTTCCTAAATGGTCAGTTTTTTCGAAATCTAGGAGTACCAACTTTAGGTCCCAAAACTTTAAATGTCCCAACATTTGATGGTCATTGTTGTTTATATTCCCAAGGTCCTAGTTATCTCATTACTCTACTTTAAATTTCTTGGTTTGGGTCTTTAGGCTTGTAAGATCCGTTTTAGTGGTCTAAAGTGCCCATATTCGTGCCATTTGGATCCGTTTCAGGTTTGGAATTCGTCAACTAACGACTTAAACCTGTTGACTGACGGCCTAGAGGCGACCTAAGTCGATTCACGTGATCGAAGATACGTTATGGACTAAATTATGGTATTCAGTCTTGCCCGTCGGTGAAATGTTGGGATCCTAATGTCATCTCTAAATTCCTTTACCCCTTTCCTAAATTAGAGTGCGTCAGAGTGAATCGTGTTACCATAATCCAGGTCCACTTTAATCCAAATCATGCTCTGATACCATCTTATAACGCCCTGAAAATCGGGGGACGAGCAGAAGCTCAACTCCTGAGTTCCAACACATCACTTATGTAATATAAATAATGATGTTTAAATATTGTCCATATTAGTGCATTAAACATGAGTGAGATTATACTAAAACAACATAACATATTCCAGAGATAATTAAGTTAAACAAGCAGAAGACTAATATAAGTATATAATATACAGGAGTGTTTCTCAATCCCCAAAGTATGAGTATGTTATCAGGCTAAATATATACATGTGTTGATCCACAATATACAAAATACAAAAAAAAATGTAAATGTCCAACTAATTCATATAATCCCTGTAATCCTGTCGAATTAGAACACGGTCTACGAAGACCCGCCTAATAGCTGAACATATGAGAATTCTTCCTCCTCGTCCATGAAGTCCATTTTAGCTGCATGGAGTCCGCCATTACCTGCATTTACAACAGAGTTTGGTTGGTGTTTTAAAACACCATCTCAGGTGGGAATGAGTAGCTAATTCAGTAGAACTATAAAGCAAAGGTTAATATGTTATTAATTCAGTCAAGCAGTAATGATAAAGCAGTACAACACTCATGTCCTAAATACTCTTGTTAATGCAGGATTGATATGCTATAATGATGCGTGCTCTCGCTTGCACTCCCTCAGCGACACCATCTCACGGTTACACATGCTACTTCTACTTTTCTCTTCCTCACCAAAGGCACATGCAATGCGGTGCATGCATGTGTTAACCGAGTTCTTGATTAGGCTTATTCATACTGCAGATTCGGAAAGCTAACGTACCTCCATTTTTATCATTTATCCTAAATAATGATCCATCTAGGGTCGTCAATCTTAGTTAATCACGTGCGATAAGCAAGTTATAGGGCAACATCACTCCTAATTTGAAAAGCAGTGGATAGGCAAGTTCATGAGTTTATACTCGAGGTTACTCCACCAACGCCCTACCAACTGGAGTGCTATTTTCAAATGGGGTCTGAATTAGACGGTTCATCCCAACCCACGTTGAGACTGCAGACAGGCTACATCGGGGTAGGCCGACAACTTGAATACAGTGTCTTATACTACCGTATTGGGCTCAAGTTTTGGTTGCTCACTGGTCACTATGGGGAGGCTCATCATCTCAGCATACGTTGACAGGTCGACCACGGTGTCCCATACCACCATGCCCGGCTCATGAGTCTTAGCCGATCGTGGTACCATGGTTGAAACGGGCTTTTACATTGGTAAGTGGTACCTTAGATTCAAGCAGTAACGTCCATACATGGTAAACACATAATAGGTCAATCGGTTTATTAGACAAGTTTGACTGGTACGAGCGTACACTGAATTAATCGACATGGTACCACTGTCGATGATCATCGTATGCCTTGGATTCACCGAACACATCAAATGTGGTGAGACTAATTTGATCACTCAAACAAGAATTGTTACCGATTGCCTAGACTACGTAGTAGTCCCAATCATACTCAAATACAGCATGTGGAGACATGTGATAATCATATAGACATTTAACAAATAATTCAAGTACAACACTCATTTGAACATTTTATCAACATATTGAACATGCTATCGAGCCTTTCAATTCATCCATAAATTGCATAGTTGAAATTAAGATTACGTGATGGAAATTATACATATAAATAAGGTAATTGAGAATTCTGTCTCAACGCCCTTATTAAATACAATTCATCAAACAATATCTCATTCAGGCATTTTATCAAACACTTAGTCTACATATTACCAAATACATAGACTAGATTAGTTATGACGTGAACTATAGCAATTTCCTACACAACATAGACTATAACACATATAACAAACATGGATCTTAGATTAGAAATCATGACAAGCACAATTCACCATTTCATGTTCAGTCAAACATTTCAACAAACACATGGACTACATTTTGTATTATACATAGACTAAATTAGTTACGACATACATTATGGTAAGTCTTGTCACAAGGGGATTGTTATACATGCAACAAACATGAATCCTAAGTTAATAGTCATGGCAAGCTCAAATCGTGATTTCATATTCATTCAAACATTTCAACAAACACATGAAATACATTTTGATGTGTTTATAATCCAGTCAGACATAAATCATTTGCTTACATTGAAAGCCTTGAAAAGCATAACCTAAATGTTTATAATCCGCACCTTCGTTGGATTGCTCATTTCGAATCCTACGCTTCCATCTACAGAACAATGGCTACCTAAATTATGAAATAGGTTAGTTATTTCATCGATTCCTCTATTTGGATTCCTAAAACAAAATTATGGTTAGGATTTCTTACCCAAATCAGAATCGAAACAGGTTGAGTAATATAGTAGAGAGGAAAATCGGCGTGTGGAGTTATGGGAAAAGATCCCAACAACGATCCCCAAGAATCCCTCCTCCTTTCTTCTTATTTTCTCTCCATTTCTCTCTCTCTCCTAGGGTTTTTAGGAAATTCGTATGAGGGAGAGAAGGGGTGATTTAAGGGCTTTATATAGGCCCAAAATTGGTGTAAATGGCCCCAGGGCCATCGTATACCTGGTTTGTATCCAAAGAGCACGTGTTTAGGGTAAATGGGGCTCGTCCGGAGGTCCATTACTCACCTACGACACAGGGTAAGTTCCTTGACCATGGATCTAAGCCAGGTTACGATTTCGGTGTGATCGAATTAGCGGATCGATCATGGAGGACCTATATCAGTTCAATGGTCATACATACTCGATTAGGGCCACAAGTTTACGGACAAGGGTAGGAAAATTTTCCTGATCCATGGGTGAAGTTTGGTAAGAATCTTATGGTCTGAAGTCTTTAATTTCGCTTGCAAGCGAACGGTCCAATTCACTTCTGGTTCACTTTCTAATGATATTCGCGTTTCATACACTTCACTCAAGGCTCAAGTTATGTATTTCTGGGTACTATTTGGGCTAAATTTCCATGATGATTATCAAGCCCAATAACGCGGTTATAACCTTATAGTTTCACGGTAATCGGACTTTCGATGCGCTGTCCATCTTTGATACAGAGTTTCAATGTGCTCCTGAGAGCAACTGGATTTTGAGATTGCTCCTAGGTTCTTAAGAAATGTTGAGTTAATGATTTTAATAGTTTTAGGTCTTGTATTTTGTTTAGAAAGTGGTTCAAGCCAAATTCATCGATTGTTTAGTTTAGTACTTAACTAAATTTCGCCCTAATTATGACAGAATAAGGTCTTAGGGTAGTTCTATACCTCTTTTTGGCACTTTTAGTTAGTATAGTATTTTAATTATTTTTTTGCATTTTGTCATCAAGTCTACTTTATCTCTACCAAATTTCATTAGATTTCGTATTGTAAAAAAATTCTAAAAATTCTAGAAGTAACAGCTATCTAAACTAATAATTTTTGGATAGTTATCACATTAACCTATATTTAACTATATTAATATTCTTATTATATATTTTACTTATTTTTATATGAAACTAGACTTATCAAGCTTCAATCTGTCTTTTAAATCACCTAAATCGGAGTTATAACGAGGGAGATATGACTTTTTGAAGTCGGTAGAAAACTGCAGAAAACTCATTCTGGCAAGGCCTCGCGGTCGGCGCCATGACATCGCAGTCCTCTGGACTGTTCGGTGGTGGTTTTGACAACCGATATTTGAAATGGATATATTTTATAAACTGGAATCAGTTATTCGATGTGCAATATATGATTTTGGGGTAGGAGAAGTTGCTCTATCCAAATAACCTATTCTTTTCATGATATTCCAAAATTTTAATGGTCAAAAACCCGATTTATTTATATATTCACTATTTATAGTAAATTTTAGTTTCGTTATTATTCTTCATCATTTAAACTTTAGGATTAGTGTCTAATATGAAAGTACTTGGAAAAATTTAAAGAACAAAGTGGTGAAAGGTGAGATTTTGAAGGAAATGTATTGAAAGGGGATTTGAGGTTTTAGGTTTGAGTTCTGAGAAGTCAATTAAGGTGTTATGATCGACTCATTGCCCAAGGACATCTAACTAGAAGTTGGTAAAAAATCCAGGATGTTACAGAGAACTTAGGCAACTCACACTATACTTGATGAATTTTCACCTTCTACTTTGTCCTTTTGTACTATTAAAATATTTGTGAATTTTCACACTACTTCATGAGTTATTGAACTTTATTTTTAATATATTTTGCAATTTATACTTGTATATGATGTGTATCCACAGAAGGGAATTGATTTTAAAGTCCTAAACCTGTCATCCAAATGTTAATTAATATGGTGGTTTGATATCATGAAGAGTGGTTTGGAGAAGAATGATGTCACGCCCCAAACTCGAAAATCGGGCTCACAAAATTCCTGATTGCCGAATCCGGCGCCGACAGCCTCCGTAGAACCCCATTCTCGGCTCCTAGCTCCCATTCACCAAGTTCCGATCCTGGGATGCTACGAGGAGGATTTTAAATACCAGTTTGATTCGTAATAAGTATAACCAAAGGCATAACCCACAAACAACAACCAAGAACTCCATTATATTTCCACTATGATAAAAAACTTTACAAGTACAATGAGCATAAAGGGAAATACAGTGGTAAAGAACAAAAACTCCAAAATGCTCTGCAACGTGCTCCTGCCTCAGCGCTGCTGTGATCCAACGTCACCTGCACGCAACGGTCGTGCATAAGCTTACAGAAAGCTTAGAGGGTGGTGAAAGTGTGTGCGTAAGGTAGTAATATGAACATGCAATGTCGGGCAATGCGGAATATGCAGAAGGAAACATAATATCATGAGCCGTACCAAGGCTTATGCGATGCAAGACATGAATGGTATCGGCCACCTCAAGGCCATGCGATGTGCAATGCAACTCAAGCATACAGATCCTCATTTATGTCCATACATTAATACAGCTCAAAATATGGGATATCACCGGGGTCTAGTACACTCTAAACCAGATTGCCGCCACATCACTCGCAATAAGGTAAGTGGAAGAGACCACACTATCTGTTTGCTAATATCAGGCGCGACTCGTCGATAGCGGACCCATTCCTCGAGCTGGTCAAACTCAGCCTAGCATTGCCCCCTACTCTCGGGCGAGTAAGGCTGCACCCCCTTCCAACCGACCATGACACAGTGGAGAGCGTAATCGTCTGGTAATCGGCACTTAACGCTCATCTACCCACTCGGTCTAGACGTTGGAGCAACCTCTTGGTACCATAAGGGTTTAGGGACTTTCACCCAGGGATATCTATAGTACCCTATGTAGAACAAGATTTTCGGTATCCAATCCTTCCATCCATGATACATCTGTGGAAGTTACGACCCCGATGTCGCTAGGGCATACAATATCCATGTCATACAAATGCGATATGCATGATTCACGCTATCCAGTCATGCATCAAATCCTGCGCATATCGTGCGCTCATGTAGGGCAACACCGCCTAACCGGGAGCCCATAAACAACCTGCCCGAAGGCAAATGCTATGATCAGTCAATCCTCATATCAAGCACACATATGATGTGTATGATCATGGGTCATGAAACTGTACTAAACATGCTATAATAAAATGAACTATCTTACAATGCAGATGGACCTGGACGGCCGAAACACAACAAGTACAGCCCAGTAATGGGCCCTAAGGAGAGTCGTAATGTGGACATCCAACCAACATTATACTCGCAATATGGACATCAAACCAACATTGATCCCAAGGCATGATCTTCTTAAACATCGCTACGTAATCAGTATGGGATTACACATTGCAATGGACCTTAGGTTCATCCCATTGGGCTTTTTATATATGTATCAAATGGCCATATCCTATGGGCCTTTTATTCATCAGATGGGCCACGTAAATGGGCCACACCAATGGGTCTTATGTGCATTGCAATGGGTCAAATCCGTGGGCCTTGGATTGCATCAAATGAGCTTAGTCTCATGAGTTTAATATGTGACAAATTGGCCACACTAATTGGGCCCCCACATGTACATCAAATGGGCCGCAACCCATAGACCTTATATGAGTCAAATGGGCCTAAATCCCTAGGCCTTAAATAATTCAAATGGGCCTAACCCATGAGCTTGCATGCATATTAAAGTGGGCCTAAACCCCTAGGCCTTATATATATCAAATGGGCCTAACCCATAGACCTTATATAATCAAATGGGTCTGGACCCAAGGGCCTTGGAATATATCAAATGGTCCAATCCCATGGGCCGTACATCCACGTCAAAGTGATCCCCAATAAATGTCACAACTACATAAAGATGAGCCTCAAATCATGCTAAGATGGGGTCCACTTGGACCGTGGATCTGGCTCATACTTTGACTCATTCCATAGAATGATCTGCTTAAAATGGATGGGCAGATTGGATACAGCGTCTGCATCACGGGTGGAGCCCACGTGAAGGCCCACCATTGTGAATGTTATGAAAATATATAGTATATAAACAATACATATAATATATATACAATGTTTTATATATCTACAATGTAATATAAGTATGCATATTTATGTATTTATACACATACACACGCATGCACATCCACACTACACACACAACACGCACACACCCTGCACACACGCTGCACGCAGCAGATGCTGGCATGCATAAAACACATGCATCAAGTGAGCTCCACCGTCCAGTGGACGGTGGAAGCAACACATACATAATTGTGGGTCCCATGTGGGGCCCACTGCAATTCTTAGATGCCATCCAACCCGTTCATAAGGTCACTCGGGCCTGGATGAAGGGACAATATAAATTTCAGCTTGATCCAACACTTTTGTGGGCCCCAAAAACTCTTCAATGGTAGAATTCTATTCACACTGTTTCACGTGGTGTGGGCCACCTAAGTTTTGGATCTGTCTCATTTTTGGAGGGGGGCCCACCACTGGGGTGGCCCACCTCATGAGCAGGTCGGATGACAAATAAACATTATGGTGGGGCCCACACGCAGGGCCGTGGGCCCCTGCTGGACGTCAGCCCGTCCCACTGGCTGCACGCAGGCGCGTGTAGCCCTGCTGCCGCTGACGTGAAGGCAGAGGCACTGCCTCTTTCCAAAAACCAAAAAAAATGATTTTTTTAAGGTTTTTCGCACATGAGGCCCGCCAAAATGAAATTCGCCCGGCCATTGCGATTAGTGGCCCGCAACAGTCGAAATGAGTCCAGAGTTCGAATTTTTTTGATGATAGAAAATGAATAAAATAAAAAATGGTCCTTGAATGGTAGTGGTACGTTCTTCGATGCTATGGCCCACCAGGTCTTCCAATCAGGCCAAAACTTCTACCCAACGGCTAAAACACCATAGGTAAGAGGATGGACTGTTTGGATTGTTCAAATACATCATGATGGGGCCTAAGCAAGTGGGCCACCAAAAGCTTCTCTTTTACTTCTTTCCTTTTTCTTCATTCCTTTGAAACGTCCAGCGTCCAGACGCTGGACGATTTTGTTCTTACAAATGGATGGTGGTGGGCCCTGATGAAGTGGGCCACCACGGATGTTTGGCGTGGGTACAACGTCTAAGGTGGGCCCCACTTGAATAAAATAAAATACCTCAAAGTGGGATCCATTCAAGTGGGCCACACAATCCAAAAAAAAAATAATAAATAAAATAAAATAAAATAAAATAAAATAAATAAAAGAGAGAGAGAGAGACATGGAGGGTGGGACACGCTTGTGATGGAGGGACCCCGACATTATAGGCCCTCCCTTACATGAAATCATACATCAAGTGGGTCATTTTGCACATGTGACTATCAAAACTGAAGATCAACGGTGGAGATCCTTTCCCCACCAATATGGATGGTCTAGATGACCTTTCTAAAGAAAATAAACATCATGATGGGGTCCATGGAGAATGGCCCCATCATGGAATGATCATGATGATCCAAGTGGTCCATCGGCCACATATTAGGGTCCCAAGTGAGATCCACGCCATTGATCGGTGGGCCTCACTTGGTCCACCATAAAAATAAGAAAAACTACCCTATAGAGGTACCCACCGTCCGATCTTCTTGCTCCTAGAGGTTCCTTGGCACCTTAGCTTCAACTTCAATGGAAGAGATGGAGAATGAAGGGTTGAGATGGGAGATGATGGGGTGAAGAGGTGGGCCACACTTGAAGCTTGGGAATTTTAAAAAATTCCATACGTATGGACTCTTGTTGCTTGGAATTTTTGAAATGAGAAAGAGAGAAAGAGAGAGAGTGATATAGAGAGGGATGGATGGATGGATGAATGATGGTTGTGTAAGAAAAGATTAACTTTTGAGGCTTTTGTGTAAGAGAGGTATGGGTGGTGAAGACTTTTGTGGCTTTTTGTGTAAGAGAGGTATGGGTTTGGGAGACTTTTGTGGTTGCTTGGAAAAAGAGAATAAAGTGATGTGTACTTGACATGTGATGGATTGATGGGTTGATTGATTGATGGGATTGATGTGATTGATGTGACACATCGTAGAGATTCCTTTGGGTTTCGCAACGCGTGACGTTTTCTTGCACCGAACGTTGGCCCACATCTCTTAACCAGGGTATCGCCTCGGCGCACGAGTCGCGGCATCGGAACCTCAACGACGGCGCGGTCGCTATGGTATTGGTCTCGGGTTGAGTCGACTCGGGTTGTCGGCACATGAATAAGGGTCGCGCGTCGATATCGGTTAAGGGTCGAAGGTCGCCGAAATTCGACCGGCAAGACCGCGAAAGTCTACAGAAAGGTACGGACCAAGATACGGGTCTTACAGCTCTCCCCTCCTTATAAAAATTTCATCCTCAAAATTTACACAAGCATCGCAACTAAGCATTACTCATGAGGAATGAGAAACATAACGTCATCATATAGAATCAGGGACCGCGTACAAAATACATCACATGATCAACCATCAAAGAGATGAGGATAACGCTCTCGAATCTCAGCCTCACGCTCCCAAGAAGCCTCCTCTACAAAATGGTGGCCCCACTGCACCTTCACCAACGGAATGACCTTAGTTCTGAGGACCTGCTCCTTCCGATCAAGGATATGAACTGGCTGCTCAATGTAAGAAGCGTCCTCACGAACCTCCAGCGGCTGCCAATCAATGATGGAAACTATGTCTGACCCACACTTCCTCAACATGGAGACGTGAAACACGTTGTGGATGCCAGACAACTGAGATGGCAAGGCCAGCTGATAGGCCACGGCACCAACGCACTCAGTGATCTCAAAAGGTCCTATGAATCTCGGGGCAAGCTTGCCTTCGCTCCAAATCGAACTACCCCCTTCATGGGCGAGACCTTGAGATATACATGGTCCCCTACATCAAACTCCAAGGGACGACGCCGAATATCAGCAGAACTCTTCTGTCGGCTCTGAGATGTGCGCATCCTCTGCCTGATGATGTCAATAGCCTCTGAAGTCTCCTGCACAAGCTCGGGACCTAGGAGACGACGCTCTCCAACCTCGGTCCAACAACTCGGTGATCTGCATGGTCTACCATATAGTGTCTCAAAAGGAGCCATGCCGATGGTCATCTGATAGCTGTTATTGTATGCGAACTCAGCCAATCGCAGATGCTCATCCCAGCTACCCCCGAAGTCAATCGCGCAGGCCCGAAGCATATCCTCAAGTATCTGATTGACCCTCTCGGTCTGGCCATCGGTCTGCGGATGGTACGTGGTGCTGAGCTGCAAATCAGTCTCCATCGCTCGCTGGAAGCTGTCCCAAAATTGAGACTTGAACCTCGAGTCCCGGTCAGAAACGATCGAGACTGGAACGCCATGCAGTCTCACAATCTCCTCAATAAATAATCTCGCAAGCCGGTCCATAGACCAAGTCGCACGCATCGTAAGGAAATGTGCCGACTTCGTCAGACGATCCACAACAACCCAAATGGCGTCATGACCGCGCTGAGTCCTCGGCAAACCCATAATGAAATCAGTCGACACGTGCTCCCACTTCCACATCGGGACGCTCAACGGCTACAATAGACCAGGAGGTTTCTGATGATCGGCCTTGACACGCTGGCACGTGTCACACTCGGCCACAAAACTGGCGATCTGGCGCTTCATCCCCGCCCAAAAATACTGTCGCCTCATATCACGGTACATCTTCGTCGAGCCCGGGTGAATAGAAAACCTCGATCGATGTGCCTCGGTCATAAGATCTCTGCGTAACTCTGGAATATCCGGGACACATAATCGACCTTTGAAACGAAGTCCACCGTCTGTACCGATCTGCCAATCAGTCTGACCCTCAGATGCCGCCTCAGCCATATAACTCTGCAACGACTCATCGGCCTGCTGAGCCTCGATCACCCTAGCGACAAGAGAGGGTTGAATCGACAGGCTCGATAACTGTATGATGGAAGAATGCAGGCCGAACTCAAAGTCATACCCTGCGATATCCTCAAGCATCTGCCACTCCTGGATCATCATATACTCCACTAGGCCTCGTAGCTGACGGCTGAGGTCATCTGCCACCACGTTCGCCTTACTCGGGTGGTACTGAAGGTCGAAATCATAGTCCTTCAGGAGCTCCATCCAGTGCCTCTGTCTCATATTCAACTCAGACTGCGAGAAGAGGTATTTCAAGCTCTTGTGATCAGAGAAGAGCTCGAACCTAACCCCGTAAAGGTAGTGCCTCCACACCTTCAGTGCGAAGACAACTGCAGCTAGCTCTAAGTCATGTGTAGGATAGTTCAGCTCATGGACCTTGAGCTGACGAGACGCAAAGGCCACTGGTCTCCCGTGCTGCATCAGGACAGCACCCAAACCGATATGCGAGGCATCAGTGAATACAATAAATCCGTCACTCCCAGAGGGAAGAGTGAGGACAGGAGCGGACGTCAGACGGTCCTTCAACTCCATAAATGCTCGCTCGCAGGCCTCACTCCAAATAAACTCTGCGTCCTTCCGAGTCAACCTGGTTAGTGGGGTTGCAATACGAGAAAAACCCTCGATGAAACGTCGGTAATAGCCCGTCAAGCCAAGGAAACTACGGATCTCTGTCGTAGTCGTGGGCTGGCCCCACTGACGCATTGCCTCAACCTTCGAGGGGTCCACTGCGACACCCTCCATCTTCACCACGTGACCGAGGAACTTCACCTGCTCTTGCCAGAACTCGCGCTTCTCTAGCTTTGCATACAGCTGGTGTGTGCGGAGTGTCTGCAAGGAAATCTCTAAATGCTGCTCGTGCTCCTCACGGGTCCTCGAGTAGATCAGAATGTCGTCGATGAAGACTACAACAAACTGATCCAGATATGGGTGAAAAACCTCGTTCATAAGCTGCATGAAGACCGCGGGTGCATTGGTCAGTTCGAAGGACATGACATGAAACTCAAAATGACCGTAACGCGTCCTGAATGCCGTCTTCGGAATGTCCTCATCTCGGACCCGAATCTGATGATAACCGGAACGCAGGTCAATCTTCGAGAAAAACTGTGCACCCTGCAGCTGGTCGAACAAATCATCAATCTTAGGGAGCGGGTACTTATTCTTGATCGTGACTTTGTTGAGCTCGCGATAGTCAACGTAGAGCCTCAACGAGCCATCCTTCTTCTTCACGAAGAGTACCGGTGCTCCCCACGGCGAACTGCTCGGACGAATAAAACTCAACTCTCGCAACTCGTCCAACTGCTTCTACAGTTCTCGTAACTCTAACGGTGCCATACGATACGGGGCCTTCGAAATAGGCGCGGTACCGGGCACGAGATCAATCTGGAACTCGGTGAGTCGACGAGACGGTAATCCCGGAATCTCCTGTAACACATCGGAAAAATCGCAAACCAAGGGCAGATGGTCGATGCAAGTGGCAACAGGCTCCTCTATGGAGCAGGACATCAAACAAGATAACTGCTCTCCTCTGGCCTCTGCAACGAACTGAAACTGTGGTACACCGGGTATACAGAACGTGACGGTCCTAGCGGCGCAGTCCAAAATGACATAATACTCAGCAAGCCAATTCATGCCAAGGATGACGTCGAACTCGGACATCGACAAAATAAACAAATCAGCGGGCAGGAAGGTATCCCCAACTAGAACGGGGCATGACGAGCAAAATCGTCCTGACACTGCAGTCCTCCCCAAGGGAGTCGATACCGATAGGCTCTCATCAACAAACTCCAATGGTGAGCCAGCCGATCGACAGAAGCTCTCGGCCACAAAAGAATGCGATGCACCGGAATCAAACAGCACACGTGCAATGCATGCAGAAACTGAAAGTATACCCTCAACAACTCTTCCAGAAGACTGAGGGTCCTGCTGAGCTGAATAAAACCTAGCCTGAGCCGGCTGGGGAGGTGCCTGTCCCCTCTGAGCGTGCTGCTGCTGCTGATGGGGTCGCTGAGGTGGTCGAAACTGCTGCCTCTGCTGCTGCAGTCTCTGAGGCTGGTGCTGATGCTAATGTTGCTACTGAGGTGGCCTCGGTGGTGGAGGCTGCTGTCGCTGCTGTTGTGGGGGTCTCTGCTGCTGCGGTGGAGGTCTCTACTGCTGTGGACCTCTCTGCTGCTGCTAGGGGCTGGGACACTCCCATAAACGGTGTCTCGTCGCACCGCACCTGAAGCAAGTGCCGGTAAACTGCCTCTGAGGTGGTGGTGGAGGTGCTGCTGGTGTTGATGGTGCTCGAAAAGCTGGGTGACCTGTGCGCCTCTGCTGCTGCGGTCGACGCTGCTGGGAAGGACTGGAAGAAGCCTGCCTCTTCCGGTCTCTCCTCTGACCGCGATCAGACTGAGAACCGGCCCACTCAGTCTCATAAATTTGATCTCTCCACACTACTGTCTGGAAAGTAGGGAGCTCATGCCCAATAACACGACCTCGTAGGCTGTAACGTAAGCCGTGCTCAAAACGGCGGGCCTTTCGCCCCTCGTCATCAACCATATACGGCGTAAATCTCGAGAGCGCCACAAAACGGGCCACGTACTGCACCACAGACATGTCTCCCTGCACCAGAGTCTCGAACTCTAAGGCTCGCTGACGGTGGATATGGTCGGGGAAGTACTACTCCTCGAATCGGTCAACAAAGTCCTCCCATGTCCAGACATACTCAGGTCCGGCAACACGGGTAACAGAGGTCCACCAATGCTTGGCCTCACCCTGGAAGAGAAATACGGCTAGCCGGACGCGCTGCTCGGTCGTACATGACATGGTATCAAAGATCTTCTCCACATCGGAGCGCCATCTCTCTACTGTAGTTGGATCTAGCTCACCCTGGAAACGTGGGGGATCGAGCCGTCTGAACTCACGAAGTAAGGCGCTCGCGCGCTCCTGCTCTGCCTGAGCTGGTGAAACAACTGGTCGTCTGCCCTATCCCTGGAGTGCGGCTGTCACAGCCTGTAACATTTGCTGTAACTGAGAGGCACTCACAGTCACGGTCGGCTCCTCATCGGCCTCAGGTGGAGGAATGTCATCCTCAGGGAAAGAAGCAGGGATCTCTGAGGGTGGAACGGGAGACGCAGGGGGTAAAGCTGGAGCCTCCGATAGTGAAGCGGAATCCTCAGGTGGTGGTGCGGGAGTTGATCGAGTAACTCTCCCAGGTGCCATGTCCTAGAGGAAAGAGTGAAGACGGCTATCAACTTCAAAACTCTTGAAGGTACGCACGTTAACGGTCTGTATTGGAGGGTCGCGAAGCTATCCGAACTTCGGGACTTAGTCATTCCATACTCATAGCAGACATGTAATGTTATTCTCGGTTATTCCCAAGTTATACTCTGATACCAACTTCTGTCACGCCCCAAACTCGGAAACCGGGCTCACAAAATTCTCGATCGCCGAATCCGGCGCCGACAGCCTCCGCAGAACCCCATTCTCGGCTCCTAGCTCCCATTCACCAGGTTCCGATCCTGAGATGCTACGAGGAGGATTTTAAATACCAGTTTGATTCGTAATAAACATAACCAAAGGCATAACCCACAAACAACAACCAAGAACTCCATTACATTTCCACTATGATCAAAAACTTTACAAGTACATTGAGCATAAAGGGAAATACAGCGGTAAAGAACAAAAACTCTAAAATGCTCTGCAACGTGCTCCTGCCTCAGCGCTGCTGCGATCCAACGTCACCTGCACGCAACGGTCGTGCATAAGCTTACAGAAAGCTTAGAGGGTGGTGAAAGTGTGTGCGCAAGGTAGTAATATGAACATGCAATGTCGGGCAATGCGGAATATGTAGAAAGAAACATAATATCATGAGTCGTACTAAGGCTTATGCGATGCAAGACATGAATGGTATCGGCCACCTCAAGGCCATGCGATGTGCAATGCAACTCAAGCATACAGATCCTCATCTATGTCCATACATCACTATCCGTCTGCTAATATCAGGCGCGACTCGTCGATAGCGGACCCATTCCTCGAGCTGGTCAAACTCAGCCTAGCATTGCCCCCTACTCTCAGGCGAGTAAGGCTGCACCCCCTTCCAACCGACCACGACACAGTGGAGAGCGTAACCGTCTGGTAATCGGCATTCAACGCTCATCTACCCACTCGGTCTAAACGTTGGAGCAACCTCTTGGACCATAAGGGTTTAGGAACTTTCACCCAGGGATATCTATAGTACCCCATGTAGAACAAGATTTTCGGTATCCAATCCTGCCAACCACGATACATCTGTGGAAGTTACAACCCCAATGTCGCTAGGGTGTACAATATCAATGTCATACAAATGCGATATGCATGATTCATGCTATCCAGTTATGCATCAAATCCTGTGCATATCATGCTCTCATGTAGGGCAACACTGCCTAACCGGGAGCCCATAAATAACTTGCCCGAAGGCAAATGCTATGATCAGTCAATCCTCATATCAAGCACACATATGATGCGTATGATCATGGGTCATGAAACTGTACTAAACATGCTATAATAAAATGAACTATCTTACAATGCAGATGGACCTGGACGGCCGAAACACAGCAAGTACGGCCCAGTAATGGGCCATAAGGAGAGTCGTAATGTGGACATCCAACCAACATTACACTCGCAATGTTGACGTCAAACCAACGTTGCTCCCAAGGCACGATCTTCTTAAACATCGCTACGTAATCGGTATGGGATTACACATTGCAATGGACCTTAGGTTCATCCCATTGGGCTTTTCATATATGTATCAAATGGCCATATCCTATGGGCCTTTTATTCATCAGATGGGCCACGTAAATGGGCCACACCAATGGGTCTTATGTGCATTGCAATGGGTCAAATTCGTGGGCCTTGGATTGCATCAAATGAGCTTAGTCTCATGAGTTTAATATGTGACAAATTGGCCACACTAATTGGGCCCCCACATGTACATCAAATGGGCCGCAACCCATAGACCTTATATGAGTTAAATGGGCCTAAATCCCTAGGCCTTAAATAATTCAAATGGGCCTAACCCATGAGCTTGCATGCATATCAAAGTGGGCCTAAACCCTTAGGCCTTATATATATCAAATGGGCCTAACCCATATACCTTATATAATCAAATGGGTCTGAACCCAAGGGCCTTGGAATATATCAAATGGTCCAATCCCATGGGCCGTACATCCACGTCAAAGTGGGCCCCAATAAATGTCACAACTACATAAAGATGAGCCTCAAATCATGCTAAGATGGGGTCCACTTGGACCATGGATCTGGCTCATACTTCGACTCATTCCATAGAATGATCTGCTTAAAATGGATGGGCAGATTGGATACAGCGTCTGCATCACGGGTGGAGCCCACGTGAAGGCCCACCATTGTGAATGTTATGAAAATATATAGTATATAAACAATATATATAATATATATACAATGTTTTATATATCTACAATGTAATATAAGTATGCATATTTATGTATTTATACACATACACACGCATGCACATCCACACTACACACACAACATGCACACACCCTGCACACACGCTGCACGCAGCAGATGCTGGCATGCATAAAACACATGCATCAAGTGAGCTCCACCGTCCAGTGGACGGTGGAAGCAACACATACATAATTGTGGGTCCCATGTGGGGCCCACTGCAATTCTTAGATGCCATCCAACCCGTTCATAAGGTCACTCGGGCCTGGATGAAGGGACAACATAAATTTCAGCTTGATCCAACACTTCTGTGGGCCCCAAAAACTCTTCAACGGTATAATTCAATTCACACTGTTTCACGTGGTGTGGGCCACCTAAGTTTTGGATCTGTCTCATTTTTGGAGGGGGGCCCACCACTGGGGTGGCCCACCTCATGAGCAGGTCGGATGACAAATAAACATTATGGTGGGGCCCACACGCAGGGCCGTGGGCCCCTGCTGGACGTCAGCCCGTCCCACTGGCTGCACGCAGGCGCGGCATCCCTGCTGCCGCTGACGTGAAGGCAGAGGCACTGCCTCTTTCCAAAAACTAAAAAAAATAGTTTTTTTTAAGGTTTTTCGCACATGAGGCTCGCCAAAATGAAATCCGCCCCTGCCATTGCGATCAGTGGCCCGCAACAGTCGAAATGAGTCCAGAGTTCGAATTTTTTTGATGATAGAAAATGAATAAAATAAAAAATGGATCCTTGAATGGTAGTGGTACGTTCTTCGATGCTATGGCCCACCAGGTCTTCCAATCAGGCCAAAACTTCTACCCAACGGCTAAAACACCGTAGGTAAGAGGATGGACGGCTTGGATTGTTCAAATACATCATGATAGGGCCTAAGAAAGTGGGCCACCAAAAGCTTCTCTTTTACTTCTTTCCTTTTTCTTCATTCCTTTGAAACGTCCAGCGTCCCAGACGCTGGACGATTTTGTTCTTACAAATGGATGGTGGTGGGCCCTGATGAAGTGGGCCACCACGGATGTTTGGCGTGGGTACAACGTCTAAGGTGGGCCCCACTTGAATAAAAATAAAATACCTCAAAGTGAGATCCATTCAAGTGGGCCACACAATCCAAAAAAAATATAAAATAAAATAAAATAAAATAAAATAAATAAAAGAGAGAGAGAGAGACATGGAGGGTGGGACACGCTTGTGATGGAGGGACCCCGACATTATGGGCCCTCTTTTACATGAAATCATACATCAAGTGGGTCATTTTGCACATGTGACCATCAAAACTGAAGATCAACAGTGGAGATCCTTTTCCCACCAATATGGATGGTCAAGATGACCTTTCTAAAGAAAATAAACATCATGATGGGGTCCATGGAGAATGGCCCCATCACGGAATGATCATGATGATCCAAGTGGTCCATCGGCCACATATTAGGGTCCCAAGTGAGATCCACACCATTGATCGGTGGGCCTCACTTGGTCCACCATAAAAATAAGAAAAACTACCCTATAGAGGCACCCACCATCCGATCTTCTTGCTCCTAGAGGTTCCTTGGCACCTTAGCTTCAACTTCAATGGAGGAGATGGAGAATGAAGGGTTGAGATGGGAGATGATGGGGTGAAGAGGTGGGCCACACTTGAAGCTTGGGAATTTTGGAAAATTCCATACGTATGGACTCTTGTTGCTTGGAATTTTTGAAATGAGAAAGAGAGAAAGAGAGAGAGTGATGTAGAGAGGGATGGATGGATGGATGAATGATGGTTGTGTAAGAAAAGATTGACTTTTGAGGCTTTTGTGTAAGAGAGGTATGGGTGGTGAAGACTTTTGTGGCTTTTTGTGTAAGAGAGGTATAGGTTTGGGAGACTTTTGTGGTTGCTTGGGAAAAGGGAATAAAGTGATGTGTACTTGACATGTGATGGATTGATGGGTTGATTGATTTATGGGATTGATGTGATTGATGTGACACATCATAGAGATTTCCTTGGGTTTCGCAACGCGCGGCGTTTTCTCGCACCGAACGTTGGCCCACATCTCTTGACCAGGGTATCGCCTCGGCGCGCGAGTCGCGGCATCGGAGGCGCAACGACGGCGCGGTCGCTATGGTATTGGTATCGGGTTGAGTCGACTCGGGTTGTCGGCACATGAATAAGGGTCGCGCGTCGATATCGGTTAAGGGTCGAAGGTTGCCGGAATTCGACCGGCAAGACCGCGGAAGTCTACGGAAAGGTACGGACCAAGATACGGGTCTTACAAATGAGAGCAGGTTAAATCTATTTAGGCAATCTCCATTTTCTTTTTTTGCCACACATTCCATCATTTAGATTTATATGAGATCTATTTCACATACTTTTTGTAAGATATAGATATGATCTTATATTTGATATACAGGGGAAACCTTTAAAATTTGTGGAGATAGACTTCGCCCTTTTAACATGGCTTAAGACTGGATACATTTGTATATTCAAAATTCAGCCTACTAAGAAATCAATAAGGGATGAGTACTTCAAAAAATATTCAATCTTAAAAAAACATCTTGGAGAGGTGTTGGATATAATAGTTGACAACAATAAGCATAAATATGTAGTGAAGGTTACCCTAATAATGTGTGTAGAGTGGTTTGTTAGGGGAATTGACACCAAAATTATGTGCGACATAGAGTATATTGACCTAGTCGATTCTTTAAAAGACTTCAATAGCTATCCTTGGGGTAGTTTGGCCTTCAAGACAATAGCTGAAGGGATTGAAGTTGTTGTGCAGGCATCACATGGGATTCGTTAAAATGTTTATGGTTGTATCTTTTATCTATAAGTAAGGATTCTTTCCTTATTATACATAACTAGAGTTTATATTAAACTATATTTTTTTAACCTAATGCAATTTCATTATAATAGATATGGGTCGTAAAGAGTGTGTTGACCCTTAAAGAGTGTGTGATTTTATATATTCCCTCCCAATTCCATGCTTTATTCAATATTGAGGCTGGAATGGTTTGAGGTACAACACAATATACACAATATACAAAATATTCAAGAGTAAAGATGTAAGCCAATTTATTTTAAGCTATTGGGTCACTTATTTTAACATATATGTTCTACACATTTACATGAAACAAGTTCTTATGTAGACTGAAGTTGTCCTTACCTTGGAACCCACCAGTGAAGAACTAGATATGGACGTCATTCGTTTGGTCCGTGATAAGTTTTAGGTAAGATGTCATGAATGTCTTTTCTCAGTTGAAGATTATTAATTACTTTGATATATTACATATCAATATATACATTGTTATATTTTACAGGGCAATAAAGATGAGGAGGAGGAAGATGGGGAAGAGAAAGATGACGAAGGAGAGGGATTTTATTTGAGGGAAGAATTGACGAAGGGGGAAGAATTGAAGAAGGAGAGGCGAGAATTGAAGAAAGAGGGGGAAGGGGTGCAGAAAGAGAAGGAAGCGTTGTAGAAGGAGAGGGAAGAGTTGAATGAGAGAGTGTAGTTCAAGAAGGAGAATGAAGAGTTGAAGAAGGAGAAGGATGAGTTAAAGAGAAGGTGAAGGAGGAGTTTTTGAAGGAAAAGGAAGAGTTAAAGAATGAGGAGGAGGAGTTGAAGAAGGGGAATGAAGAGCTTTTAATAGAGAATGAGGTTATGAAGAAGGAGGAGGAGGAGTTGAAGAACAAGAGGAAAGCATAGGATATGAAAGAGAAGGAACAGGGGAATGGAGAGGTAGAGATCCAACCCTTTACTGAGATAGAGGATATTTCAGCAGAGAAAGCACTTATGTCTTCTCCTATTTATGAAAGGAGACCTAAAAGGATCTTGAAGCCTTCTAACTATAAGGTTTCTCCTTCTTCTTTTTTTCCCCTATCTTCCCTTCTAAAACTCCCAGTATCATCACCAGATTTGAAAAATCTAAAGGCTTTTGTAGTTCTCCAATACTCTTCCAAGCCTAGATGGACCCATGTAAAGTGATATCAACAGGTGAGGAATTGAAAGAGTAGGAGGGTTGGTATGATGCAAATAAAGAAATGCCGGCAGGAGTTTGGTTCAAATCAATATGGGTGAAAGATGAAGGGGTTGATAGCTGTTATAGGTAAAAATCGTCTGACCCCTTATGAGGTCAGCTCGAACTTATGAGCATGCACTCCTTGGTCCGAGGTTAGGGTTAGGTCAGGACTGATCATGACCAAGGAGCTCCTAAACAACCAGGTCAGGTCAGGACTGATCATAACCAAGGAGCTCATAAACGACCGTATGTCTTAAATTGATCTGAAGAAGAGCAGGCGTCGAACTCTCGAGCCTAGGCCTCAGCACCATTCATTTCCAAGCTCATACCCATCTTATTTAATCTCAAGGAATGTCTAGATTTATATGACTAAAAGACAACCAAGAAACCAATTAGTTTGATAAGATTAAGAGAATGTCATCTAAAGCGATAGATTTCGTTGAGAAGACGAGCTTGTTCCCCGTGCCCAAACATGGACAGACTAAGGAATTTACTAGCCAACTAGTAACGGTCAGCTTAGAAGTTCAACTCGAGCCGACTATGGAGATTAGCAGAATTGACCGAGGGCTTATCTCATCTCAACCTCAGCTCGATTGATCGAGGGCTCGGCTCAGCTTAGCCTCGAACGTCCATTACATGATTCTAGGGCTAACCACTTTAACACTTATCACCTCTGCAAATCCCACATAACGGTTGAGAAATGTATGCTTAGATTGCACCTATGATCGAGAATAGTTTCTAAACCTAACAATGACCCCTCTGCACTATAAACAGGGGACCCGTCTACACTGAAAGGAATGAAAAGTCTCACCCAAAAACTCATCTACACTACTAGACTAAGATTCTTACCCTGACTTTGGCATCGAAGGGTTCCCTATTGTAGCCAGGGTCTCCTTTGTCTTCTTCGTGTATAGGTGTCTGAAGGTCTAACAATTTAGTAAAAGGGTGAACCAGATTTCTCCATAAACATTTTGTCTCCATCCATGAGAAGTCAACATTAAAGTCATTTCTAGCCCTCCAAGAGGTTTATAATAACAAAGGGAAGAAAGAAGGCCCTCGCCGCGATTGCCGCAGCCGACCCTATGCCAGTAGACCAGCCTAAGGAACATCGAGACTCTTCTTCCTAATTCCAAGTTGAGTCAGCTCCTGTGGGCTCGACTCAACGATCTCAGAACTGAGGAGGCCGCCTTCTCTCCCTCGAACACCAGGTTGAAATACTAGCTAGCAACATTGGCCAGATAAAGCAGATGTTGGAGAGGCAAATCCCTTCCCCTGTCCAAGCCTCCACTATACGACCTGCTGATGAAGCCACCCAGCCATCCCAAGTGCCAGTGGGGTCCCAGAGAGACTAGCAACCGGAACGTGCACCCTCCCATGCCTTGAGAACAGCCCCGCTGGCTATCTTTGACCTGAGTCATGCGTTAGAGGAAAGGATGTGTGGAAGATCCCCAAAGGTGGTCCCCACCCTTAAGTTATAGCGGAAAGTAGAGGCCTCTAGGAAGCTCAGTTCAAAGAACTACAAGGTCTGATCGGTGATATATGCCAGGCCCATCAAGCACAGGCCTCGACCCCAATAGACGCGATGCTAGAAAAGCCACCATTCATGGACGACATCACAGAATCCCTTCTTCCTCCGAGGTCCAGATACCACCGATTTCCCCTATTCGAGGTCAGGAGACCCTGGTGAGCACTTGGAGTCCTTCAGGGCATGGATGGAGCTCCAGTCGGTATCAAAACCCATCATGTGTCGCGCCTTTACCCTAACCTTAATAGGGGCAGCGCAAAGATGGTATCGACAACTGAAGTCGAGATCCATCCCTTCCTTTTTCGACGTCAGCAAGGCTTTTCTCACTCAGTTCATCGTTGGAAAGGACCAGAGAAATCCATCCACACACTTACTCTCCATAAAACAAAAGGAAGGTGAGCCATTGAAAGATTACATTGTGCGCTTCAACAAAGAAGCAGTTTAGGTGGATGATTACTCCGACAAGATTGGCTTGACCACTATGATATCCAGCCTAAGAGAAGGGAAGTTCCTTTTCTCTGTAGGAAAAAACCCCCATCAACCTTGGTCGACCTTTTGAGCCGAGCCCAAAAGTTCTCTAATGTTGAGGAGCTCTTTAGCTCCAGGAAGGCCACTCAAGACTTTGAGGGCTCAAACAAGGACAAGAACCGAAGGGAAGAAGCACCTCCTCCTGTGTCTGACAATAAGAGGAGAAAGGACGATGAAACAACTAAAGGATCATGTCTGAGAAAACGACCTGAAAGTCGATTCAGCTCTACACCTCTCTCAACATTACGTCCGAGTAGGTCCTCATCGAGGTCGGGGACAAGCAACTTTTGAAATGGTTGAATGAAATAAAGGTCGACGTCAACAGGCACGACAAGCAGAAGTATTACCACTTCCATCACAACCATGACCACTCCACCGGCGAATGCTTCAATCTTAAGGAGGAAATTAAGCTGTCATTGGCAATGGACACTTACGCGAATATGTTGATAGGAGACAGGAGCAAGCAGATCAAAAAGACGAGCTACCGAGCAGCGGGATCAATAATGAGCCTATAAGTAAAATCCGCACCTTTGGTGGTCCTGCAGGGGGTGGGGATTCAAACCAGGCTTGAAAGGCCTATGCTCAGAGTACCAGCTCGAACCAATACATCCATCTCACCTGCAAACCGCTCAAGAAGCAATGAATGCGCCCTTGCGATCTGACATTTGTTGAGGAGGACGCCTACGGAATCCAACACCTGCACGATGACACCGTGATCGTAGCCATGACCATAGCTAATCGTAAGGTATATCACATTCTTATAGACACAAGCAGCTCGGTCGACACACTCTTCAACAAGGCATTCAACAAAATGGAATTGACAAGTCATGGCTTCGACCTATTAAGACTCCACTACTCGTGTTCGCAGGAGACAAGATCATTTCTGAGGGGTCCATCGAACTCCCAATTACTGCTGGAGAAGGACAAAACCATACCACTATAATGATCAACTTCTTGATGGTCGACTATCCCTCAACCTACAATGTAATCCTTGGATGACCTTCCCTTAATTCCATGAGAGTTGTGGTGTCTACTTCCACCTCATGATGAAGTACCCTACCCATCATGGTGTCGGCCAAATCCGAGGTGACCAATATAAAGCTCATCAATGCTACTCCACCACTCTAAAAGTAAGAACCCATGTCTATGCCCTAACAGTCAATTCCACCATACCTAGAGAAGAATCGCTTGAAAGGGAATCTCCAATGGAAGATCTCTTAACCATTCTCCTCGACGAGTTTAACCCAACTGGAGTTGTTCAGGTCGGCTCGTCATTGACTCCTGATCTACGAATCCAAGTAATGGATCTCCTTCGACGTCATGCCGACGTATTTGCCTAGTCTCATCAAGACATGCCCATCATCAGTCCAAAGGTGATAGTCCACAAATTAAATGTGGACCCTGATTAGATAGAAGAGGCAAGCTTTCGAGCCGCTGTATGCTGTTATTGTAAAAGAGGTCAGCAAACTCTTGGATACGAGATTCATTGAAGAGATATATTACCCTAACTAGATCGCCAATGTTGTCTTGGCAAAGAAGTCCAATGGGAAGTGGCGGGTTTTTGTTGATTACACGGACCTGATCAAAGCCTGCCCTAAGGATAGTTTTCCTCTCCCCGAGATTGACCAATTGGTCAACAACACGACAAGGCATGAACTCCTAAATTTCATGGACACATACTCGGGTTATAATCAGATAGCCATGGACCAACATGATAAACAGAAGATGACCTTTTTCACTGACAAATGGCTCTACAGCTACAAGGTCATGCCCTTCAGGCTGAAGAACGCTGAGGCCACATATTAGCAACTTGTGAATAAAATATTTGCTCGGCAGATAGGATGCTCTATGGAAGTTTACATTGATGACATGCTTGTTAAAAGCATCAGAACTTCTAACCACATCACCTACCTTGAGGAGATGTTCTAAATTTTATAACAATACCGAATAAAGTTAAACCTGAAAAAGTGTGCATTTGGGGTCAGCTCGGGTAAATTCCTCAACTTTCTTGTCAGACAAAGAGGGCTCAAGATGAATCTCGACATGATCAGAGCCTTGTTAGACATAAGCTCACCTCAGACTGTTAAAGAAATCTAATACCTCACCAGAAGAGTTGTCGCCCTCAATTACTTCGTATCCAAAGCAACCGACAAGTGCCTCCCCTTCTTCTAGCAACTAAAGGGTAATACAAAGGCAGAGTGGACCAAGGATTGCGAATAAGTATTCCAGCAGCTGAAGCAATACCTTGGATTACCCCCGCTGCTCTCAAAGCTTGAGCATGGAGAACTCTTATTGTTATACTTGGCGATCTCGGCAACAACGATCAGTTCAACCCTTCTTCGAGAATCCAAAGGAAAACTTCCTGTGTATTATGTCAGTAAAGCCCTGGTCCTAGCCAAGACCAGGTATCCAGACATAGAAAAACTCACCTTGGCTTTCATAATCTCATCTTGACATCTTCGCCCATACTTTCAAGCCCACACAATAGTGGTCCCAACTAATCAACCTCTCCGCCAAGTGCTCTAGCGGCTGAGGTGTCGGGGAGACTCATAAAATGAGCGATCGAGCTTAGCGAATTTGACATCAGATATTAGCCAAGGAGTGCCATCAAGGGTTAGGTGGTGGCTGACATCATCATCAAGTTCACTAATCGCAAAGACCAACTGTTTCAGATGAACCGGATGGGAGTGTCAACCCTATGACCAACCCGATGGACAAGTCTGATCAGCTAATTGACATAGGCTCATCGATCACAACATCAAGTGATCCAAAGCTAGACCGGCCAATCAAAGATGCCCAGACGACCGAAGCCAACTACCTCACCTGGACGTTGTACATCGATAGGTCTTCTAACTCCAAGCGTGGTGAGGCTGACAACATCCTCATAACCCTTGACCTAACGTTTGTCTAGCATGCTTTGTGGTTTGGTTTTCGCGCATCTAACAATATCACGGAATTTGAAGCGTTGCTAACAGGACTCAGGTTAGCAGCAATTATGGGAGCTCGGGTCCTGGAGGTCCACTGTGATTCCCAACGTGTCATTAACCAGGTCTCCAATTAATACCAAGTTAAGGAGAAGCGGATGATCGCATACTTGTAAAAATCTTGAGAACTAAAAGGAAAATTTTAGAGGTATTACGTCAGCTTAATCCCGAGGTTGAAAAATTCGAAGGCAGACGCATTAGGAAAAATTAGCCTCCACGACCGAGGAAGATATCCCAAAGTCGATCTCGATCAAATTCTTGGTAGATTTGAGCATTTATAAGCTTAACCCAAAAATCGTCCTGCCCATACATGCAACACTGAGCTGGATGGACCTGATTATGGAATACCTTAGAGAAAATAAGATTCTTGATGACCGACTGGAAGCATGTAAGCTCAGATCTAGGTCAACTCGATACACAATGGTAGGAGATCTCCTATAGAAGAAAGGATACTCTCTGCTGCCCTATCTCAGGTGTCTCGGACTAAAAGAGGCCGATTATGTCCTGAAGGAAATTTATGAAAGAATATGTGGTAATCATTATAGGAGATAAGCTCTCGCCCATAAGGCCATCCGACAAGGGTACTTCTGATGACCATTCAGAAGGACGCTAAGCAGTATACTCAGAGGTGTGATAAGTGTTAGAGATTCACAATTGTTCCTCATCATCCTATCGAGGAACTGATCCCTATGATTGGACCTTGGCAATTCACCCAAAGGGGGATAGACATCATCGGCCCATTACCTGTGGGTAAGGATTAGACCCGATATGCTGTCATGGCAGTCGATTACATCACTAAGTGGGTCGAGGCTGAGCCTTTGACCAAAATTATCGAGCAAAAGATCACTGACTTTGTAAGACCCATATCCTAAACTGTACCATTTTGTTGGCTTCTAAGTTCCTTTCGGTCAAATTTCGGCAATCCTTGACTTGTATTCGACGATTGTGCACGATATAAAGCCGGATCCCGCATACCAAAGTCATCTTGAACCGAAACCTGTATCATAGCGACCGTGCCGTCGCCGCGGTTCTAACGCAGTGACTTGCGCACCGATCCGATACCCAAGGTAGAAGATGTCGGCCTGCGTTCATTTTGAAGAAGCGCTGCACATTGTGAACTTCTAGGAAATCTCTACAACATGTCCCATCAATCAAATCAATCAATCAATCACCTCATGTCAAGGACAAAGCAACCCATGTTTTCTTTCTCCACAAGTCAAGCAAATCAATCAATCAATCACCTATACATGTCAAGTACACTTCACATCCATCACCCATCACTTCTCTCAACCATCACACCTCTCTCTTTCTCAAATTCAAAAAAATCCCAAGTAACCAACAAGCTTGACATGTCCACAATTTTCCAAGGAGAGAAAAAAGAGAAAGTGAGTTGTGTGGCCCACTTTCCATCCCAAAAACCTATTATCCAAGCCATTCATCTCTCATCTCCCTCCATCAAAGTGAAGCACATGGAAGTCGGCTTTCCAACGGACCAAGAAAATTGATTGGTGGGTGCTTTTATAGGTGTAGATTTCTTATTTTGATGATGGGTAAAGTGAGGCCTACCGATCAATGGTATGGATCTCACTTTGGACCCTAAAAGTGGTCAATGGCCCACTTTGATTTCAAGATCAATCCATGATGGGGCCATTCTCCATGGACCCCATCATGATGTTTACTTTCTTTGTATAACATGGTCATTTAGAACATTCATTTCAGTAGGGAAAGGATCTCCACCGTTGATTTTGATCGGTGGACCCATATGAAATGGGACCCACTTAATATATATTGTAGATCATGCAACGGAGGGCCTATAGTGGTGGGGTCCCTCTACCACACGTTTATCTTTCTCTCTCTCTCTCCCTCTCTCTTTCTTTTATGTGTGTATGAGATGATATGGCCTTGTGGCCCACCCAGATGGACCCCACCATGAATCATGTATTTTATCTAAGCCATCCATAGGTGGGACCCACTTTATATATGTGTTGTGCCTATACCACCCACCATGTGATGGCCCATCTTAGCAAGGGCCCACCTTAAATGTATGTGTTAGGCAAACCGTCCAGGGACGTTGGACTCCCTAGACGTGTTTTGGAAAAACATAAATATTTACTTGATTTACAAGCTTGGTGCAGGGATTACTCCTATAGGCCCCACCTTGATGTATGTAGATGATCCACGCCATCCATTTCATTCTCCAACTGACTTTAAGCGTTGACTCAAAAAATGAAGCTGACCCCATCTCTTGGTGGGTCATACCATAAGAAATAGTAGTGTTTACCATTGAAACCCACCTTGATCTTCTTACTTACCTAAAATAGGCCACATTTTGGACTCATTTGAATGGTCTTGAGCCATGGAGTCTAATGGATGGAGCGGATTCTTCTTATGTGGGACCCACCTACTAAAAACCGTGGAAAAATATTTTTTTTCAAAAAAAAAGGAAATAAGGCAGCAACACTTGCTGCTGCCGCTGTCAGGGGGCGGGCGGACGGACCGGCTGGGCCTCACAGCCCTAGCAGTGGGCCCCACCGTGATACGATTCGAACATCAACACCATGCATTGGGTGGGCCCATAGGGCAGTGGCCCCCTTGTCAAAAATCAGCCGTATGTGGAACTCAGGTGGGCCATGAAATTACGGTAAAGACCGCTTTAGTTGAAGTAGGAATAGGTCAGTATATCCTAGAGGGGGGTGAATAGGACTTTTTTAAAATTTTTATAAATTATTAAAGATCCTTATCACACTAATCCTATCACAGAGTATAAATTAGGATTACTCAAGAATTAACTCTATTGGCTTCCAAGCCTAATAGAGGGTCCAATCACAAACTATTTAAAAGATAAATAATGTAGATGAGATTGTGATAGATATGACTATGTGTGTATAGAATGTGATCATATATAAAAACATGCAAGGCAATCACATAAATGAGAGACAATATCAAACTCAAACACAGTCATTTTATAGTGGTTCGATGACTAGTCTACTCCACTCCCGGCTTCCACACTCAACCCTTGAGTGACCGGATTTCACTAAGAAGGTTTCCCATGGTTCACCTCAAACCTAAGGTTTTAAATCAGGTTCACCTTCAACCTTTACAGAGGTTTCTACTCGGTTTACCTCAAACCCTAGAGTTTTACTGACGTACTCCTAACCAGATGTTTATGCCCACACAGGACAAGGGTCCACACAACGCACCCTGAGATTTCTACTCGGTTCACCTCTAACCCTGGAGTTTTGCTGGAGTACTCCTAACCAGATGTTTATGCTCTTCACAGAGCAAGGGTCCACACAACGCACCCCGCACGTACACTCCCGTCGGAGGCCGCCTTCGAGGACATCAAATGGTGAGAAACACTTAAAACCCAATCCTAAAAAGGAATGATCGCAAGTGTCCTCTGGACTCTTAGTACTTACAGATAAGTTGATGAGTCCCTTTCAGCACAATGATGAAGACCTTCTACTTGTTGATGAAGAGTCTTCAGCTCCCTTGATCCGTAACATGAAGATGTATATATGCTAGGCTTAGGTTGGGTCAAGATTATAATGGACTACCACTCTCTAAAGGTTTTCCTATAAGGAAGATAGAAAGGTTCCCATCATCTATGCATTCAAGGCATCCCAGCTCAATGATATGTCATTAAAGCAGTAGTTGAAGGATCCTTGAATGCGGAAGTTCATTCCCCAATCCACTCTATAAGATATCAATGATGAGGGTGGATTGGAGGATGAACTTTCTGAGAAAAAGGGCTTAGGTAAATGATAGGAAGGTTAAAACACTCTAAAGCACTCTCTTCTTTCTCTACCAGCAATGAAGACAACTCTCTCTTTTTATAGGCAAAAGGTTCCAACGGATATAAACGGTCATATTTATGACAGAGTTCGATATCATCGATCAGTCGTCGATATGATCGAGCATATACTCTCGATTGAATTGGCCGACCTCTTGATGATAAGAACTCAATTGTCATTTCGCTTTTGGAAACCTTCTGCCAACTGGTTGATGGGATCGAGACACACATCGATGATATCGGATTTCGAACTCCGATTCCATCGAGTGATATCTATCGACAGGTGAAAAATAAGAGAGAAGTCTTGAAGAATTTCAGGATCACAGATATGATCAAGGAACCAGTCGATGTCATCGAAATTTGTACATCGATCATATTGACAACCATTCGATGGGATTGAAAATCGTATAGATTTTACATGTAAGCTTGCTGGACGAATTATGTCCTGACTCGATCCAATCGACTTGGTCTCGATATGATCGATATATGAATATCAATTTATCGACAGGCACCCCGATCAACATTAAAAGTAACCTGAAATTCATGCTGGAGAGAACATGCGCCCCACAGTCGATATGATCGACTGACTCGATATGATCGATATTTGAGTTCAGATTGAATCGGACAGTCATCAATATATCGAAGCAGTTGATAGTTTTCTTTAGAAAAATAGGGGCACCGGAAGCAGTCTGTCGATACGATCGATCCACTTCAGATATGATCGATTTTCGAATATCGATGATATCGACTCGAAGGTCGATATATCGATAAATCATCCAGAAGATTGTTTGATTGCTGGACGCTTTTTGTCCTCACTCGATTATATCGATTGATATGCCAAGGACATCGACAGAGCTGGTCGATCATATCGAAAGGGGAATCGATATAATCGACAGTGTAAGAAAAACTTAGAAAATTTTCTTTTGGATAAAAAGTTTTCTTACACATAAATCCTAAGATGTTCTAGTTCTTTTTAAGGGTTTAATCACCTGGTGTTTTGGGACATGGGATGTGAGGCTATGATTTACCTTTTGGTGAGCTTCCACACATCCAGATGAGGCAGACGCTTGACTTGATCTTCTTGTTAGGTGCTGTCATCCGACTGACTCAACATACAACATAATTGACAAACCAGGACACGTAATAGGTGCACTTTCAGGCCATACCATCTAAAATCATGTGACGACATGCCAAAAATATATATAATCACTTGGTGGGGCCTACCTAAAATTTGAATGTAGCTGAAACTTGGTCTGAACCCTCAGCCAGGTGGGACACACATAATGGGTGGACTGGATTTGTGGACCACATCACTATGGGCTTCCTGACCCAATCAACAGGTTTAGGAAAAAAATAAATATTACAGTAGGCCCCTGACCACATGACCTTATGAATAGGTTGCATAGCAAACAAACATCACAGTGGGCCCCCTGACCGCGTGACCATATGAATAGGTTGTATGGCAAATAAACATCACCATAGGCCCCCTGGTCCACGTGACCTTATGTATAGGTTGGATGATAAATAAATATTACGGTGGGCCCAAGGTCCACGTGACCTTATGAATAGATTGGATTACAAATAAATATTATAGTGGGCCCTAGGCCCATGTAGCCCTATGAACAGTTTGGATGGAAAATAAACATCATGTTGGGCCCTAGTCTGGGTGAAAAATAAACATCATGTTGGGCCCCTGCTTGGGTGGAAAATAAACATCATGTTGGGCCCTAGTTTGGATGGAAAATAAACATTTTGTTGGGTCCTACTTAGGACCCACTTATTTATGTAGTGTGTCCACACCTTTCATCAGTGTGGACCTCCACCATGGAGTATGTGATTTATCTATGCCTTCCATCCCTATGGGACCTACCATGATGCATGAGTTTCATCCCAACCGCCCAACCATTTTGAGATTATTTTAAGACCATCGTTGAGGCCTATCTTAATGTATTTGTGGCCTCCCACTAAGGGCCCCTTTGATATACATGAGACCATGGTTTGAAGCCCATTTGACGTATTGGAGGCCTTTGGGTCAAGGCCCAATGGGATGTACCTAAGGTCCATCGCAATATATGACTTTTCCATGGTTTACGTAATGATATTTTAGTGATCATGCCTTGGGACCAATGTTGGTTTAATGTCCACATTGTAGGATGATGTTGGTTAAATGTCCGCATTATCACTCTCCCTAAGGCCCACTGATGGGCTCGTACTTGTAGTGAGTAGGCTGTCTAAGCCCATCTTCGTTATACACAAAGCCCATCTTTATATACATGTTTAGTATAGATCCATGATTCATGATCATACGCATCATATGTATGACTGATATGAGGAGTGATTGATCAGAGCATATGCCTTCGGTGAACTGTGTATGGGCTCCCTGATAGGTGGAGTTGCCCTACATGAGCGCATGCTATACATAGGACTGTTACATGACTGGTATGTGACTCATGCACTTGCATTTATATGATTGTAGTTATTGTATGTCTTAACGACATCAGGGTCAAAGCCTCTACAGACGCATCGTGGGTGGTTGGATTGGATACCAAAAATGTTTGGTTCTAGCATACGAGCACCATAGATGTCCCTGGGTGAAAATTCCTAAACCCGATGGTACCAAAGGATGACTCCAACATCGGGACCGATTGGATACACGAGTTCGCGATAGCCATATACTAGTAGGTCGTGTCTCCCACTATGTCATGGTCCGTTAAAAAGGGGTGTGACCTTACCCGCCTGAGTGAGGGGAAAATCTCTAGGTTGAGTTTGATCAGCTTGAGGAATAGGTCCGCTATCAACGAACCGGGCCCGATATTAGCAGGCGGATAGTGAGGTCTCTTCCGCTCCCCCAGTTGTACGTCCGGATAAGGGCGTCAAGCTGGCATAGAGTGACTTGACCCCAGTGATTATTCAGAATGAGAACTGTACTGATATGTGGATTTGAATTGGCATGCTTGAGTTGCATCTCACATCACATGGTCCTGATATGACCGATAACATTCATATCTTACACTGCATAGTCTTGGTACGGCTGATTTGTATTCATGTACTCATCAGCATTATTCCGCATTACTCTGACCTTGCATTCTGAGCACGCTTATATTACGCACACACTTACACAGCTCTCTAAGCTTTCTATAAGCTTATACACGATTGATGCATGTAGGTGACGCTAGGATGCAGCCGTAGTCTTGTTGTAGTTGAAGTGTGCAGCTGAGCTTCTGGAGTTTTTGTTACTTTCAGTTTATTGTATTTCTCTTTCATACGCCTTGTATCCAAAGTTTTTTATCATAGTGGATTTTGTGATAGTGTTCTTGTGGTTATTGCTCGTGGGTTACGCTTATGTTTATGCTCATTATGATTCAAATTAATGATTAGAAATCCTCCTTGTAGCATCCCAGGATCGGAACCTGGCATATGGGTGTCAAAAGCTGAGAATGGGGTACTACAGAGGCTGTCAGCGCCGGATTCGTCGATCAAAAATTTTATGAGCCCAATTTCTGAGTTCGGTGCGTGACAGAAGTTGGTATCAGAGCATAACTTGGAAATAATCGAGAATAATATCACATGTTTACTATGAGTTTAGGACGATTAGGTTCTGAGTGCGAAACCTTCCGATTGAGTTCCCTAACGTGCGATTCTCAAGGTTAATTAACGTTATTGTTCTTTTCTATAGGACATGCCGCCTAGGAGAGTGACCTGAGCACACCCCTCTCTACCACCTGAGGCTCTAACTCTGCCACCTGCGCCTCCCGTTCCACCACCTGAGATACCTGTTCCCCTTCTTGAGGATGACATTCCTCCACCTGAGGCTGATGCAGAGCCAACTGTACCTATGAGTGCCTCTCAATTACAGTAAATGTTAAAGGCTGTGACAGCTACACTCCAGGGGTAGGGTAAACACCCAGTTGTTTCTCCAACCTAGGCTGAGCTGGAGCTCCCGAGCGCCCTTCTTTGTGAATTTAGATAGCTCGATCCTCCACATTTTCAGGGTGAGCCAGATTCGACAGCAGCCAATAGGTGGCGCTCTGATGTAGATAAGATCTTTGAAACTATGTCATGTACGACCGAGTAGTGAGTCCGATTAGTTGTATTCCATCTTCAGGGTGAGGCAGAGGATTAGTGGACCTCCGTCACCTGCGTTGCAGGACCTAAGTATGTCTGGACATGGGAGGACTTTATCGACTGATTTGAGTAGTACTTCCCTGACCACATTCGTCGTCAGAGTGCACTGGAGTTCGAGACTCTGGTGCAGGGGGACATGACTGTGGCGTAGTACGTGGCCCGTTTTATGGTGCTATCAAGGTTTGCTCCATATATTGTTGATGATGAGGGGCGGAAGGCCCGCCGTTTCAAGAACGTCTTACGTTACAGTCTTCCAGGCCGTGTCATTAGGCATGAGCTTCCGAATTTCCAGGCAGTAGTGCAGAGGACTTAGATTTATGAGACTGAGTGGGCCAGCACGTAGGTCAACCGAGATTAGAGGAGGGGTCAGAAGAGGCAGGCCCCCTCCAGTAGCTCACAGCAGCATCGACGACCATAGATATACAAGAGTCACCCATCCGCCAGAGCACCAGTAGCACCATCGACACCCCTAGCGGCACCACCTCAGAGACAGCTTTCTGACACTTGCTATGGATGCGGTGGTATAGGACACCATAGGTGGGAGTGTCCCCGACCTCAACAGCAACAGCCAAAAGCACCGCAGCAGCCTCCACAGCAGCAACAACAACAGATTTCACCACCGAGGCCCCCTCAACATCATCAGCACCAGCCTCCGAGACCTCAGCAGTAGAGGCAACAATTTCGAGCACCTCAGTGATATCAGCAGCAACAGCACCCTCCGAGGGGACAGGCACCTCCCCAGCCGGTTTAGGCTAGATTCTATGTGGCTCAACAGGACCCGCAGACCTCTAGAGGAGTCGTTGAGGGTATACTTTCAGTCTCTTCATGCATCGCACATGTACTGTTTGATTCTGGTGCTTCGCATTCATTCATGTCTGAGGATTTTTATCGATCGATTGGATTGCCGATAGAGTTTGCTAGTGAGGGATTGACCGTATCGACGTCCTTGGGGAAGACTATAGTACCGGGCCATTTCTGTTCGTCTTACCCCATGTTAGTGGGAGAGATTTTCTTGCCCGCTGACTTGTACGTGTTGTTGATGTCAGATATGACGTTATCTTGGGCATGGATTGGCTTGCTGAGTATTACGCCATCTTAGACTACTCCGCGAGGACAGTCACATTCTACATACCAGGCTTACCGCAGTTTCAGTTTGTTGCCGAGCCCAGAGGAGAGCCATTATCATGCTTGATGTCCTGCGCCGTTGAGGAGCCTGCTGCCGCATGTATTAATCAGTTGCCAGTTGTCTGTGATTTCCCAGATGTGTTCTAGGAGATTCTAGGGTTACCGCCTTGTCTACATATTGAGTTCCGGATTGACCTCGTGCCTGGTACTGCACCTATCTCGAAGGCCCTGTACCGTATGACACCCATGGAGTTGCGTGAGCTGCAGCGTGAGTTGGACGAGTTGCCTGAGTTAGGATTCATCCAACCAAGCAGTTCTCCGTGAGAAGTGTCGGTACTCTTCGTCTGGAAGAAGGATGGCTCGTTGAGGCTCTCTGTTGATTATCGTGAGCTCAACCGGGTCACGATTAAGAACAAGTACCCGCTCCCGATGATAGATGATTCGTTTGACCAGCTGAAGGGTGCATAGTTCTTTTCGAAGATTGACCTACGTTCCAGTTATCATCAGATTCGAGTCCGAGAGGAGGACATCTCGAAGACGGCTTTCAGGACTCGTTATGGTCATTTTGAGTTTCAGGTCATGTCTTTCGGACTGACCAATGCACCCGCGGTCTTCATGCAGTTGATGAATGAGGTCTTCCATCTATACCTCAATCAGTTTGTTGTGGTCTTCATCGATGACATTCTGATATACTCGAGGACCCATGAGGACCATATGCAGCATCTGGAGATCTCGTTGTAGACCTTTCATGCCCACCAGCTGTATGCGAAGCTGGAGAAGTGTGAGTTTTGGTAGGAGGAGGTGAGATTCCTTGGTCACATAGTGACGAGGGAGGGTGTTGCAGTGGACCCCTCAAAGGTTAAGGTAGTGCATCAGTGTGGGCAGCCCACGACTGCGTCCGAGATTCGTAGTTTCCTTGGTTTAGCGGGATACTATTGGCATTTGATTGAGGGCTTTTCTTGTATTGCAGTCCCGTTAACCAGGTTGACTTGGAAGGGCATAGATTTTGTTTGGACTGACGCATGCGAGCAGGCATTCGTGGAGCTAAAGGACCGTCTGACATACGCTCCTGTCATCACTCTTCCCTCTGGGAGTGATGGATTTGTTGTATTTACCGATGCCTCACGTATTAGATTGGGTGCTGTCCTGATGCAACACGGTAGACCGGTAGCCTTCGCGTCTCATCAGCTCGAAGTTCATGATCTGAACTACCCCACGCATAATTTGGAGCTGGCTGCAGTCGTCTTCGCACTGAAGGTGTGGAGACACTATCTCTATGGGGTTAGGTTCGAGCTCTTCTCTGACCACAAGAGCTTGAAGTATTTATTCTCTTAGTCTGAACTGAACACGAGGCAGAGACACTGGATGGAACTTCTGAAGGATTATGATTTTGACCTCCAGTACTACCCAAGTAAGGCGAACGTAGTGGCGGATGCCCTTAGTCGTCAGCCACGAGGCCTGGTGGCACATATGATGATTCGGAAGTGGAGGATGCTCGAGGATATAGCAGAATACGACTTCAATTTTGGTCTGCAGTCTTCTATCGTTCAGCTATCGAGCCTATCGATTCAACTCTCTCTTGTCGCAAGGGTGATCGAGGCTCAGCAAACAGATGAGTCGTTATAGGATTACTGAGCAGAGACAGCATCTAAGAGCCAGACAGATTGGCAGATTAGTTTTGATGCTGGACTTCGCTTCAGAGGTCGATTATGTGTCCCAGATATTCCTGAGCTGCGTAGAGATCTTATGACTGAGGCACATCGATCGTGGTTTTCTATCCACCTTGGCTCGACGAAGATGTATCGTAACATGAGGAGACAGTATTTTTGGGTAGGGATAAAGTGCCAGATTACCAGTTTTGTGGTCAAGTGTGACACATGCCAGCGTGTCAAGGTCGATCATCAGAGACCCCTTAGTCTGTTACAGCCGTTGAGCGTCCCGATGTGGAAGTGAGTGCATGTATCTACCAATTTTATCATAGGTTTGTCGAGGACTCAGCGCGGTCATAATGCTATCTAGGTTGTCGTGGACCATCTGACGAAGTCAGCACATTTTCTTACGATCCGTGAGACTTGGCATATGGACCGGATCGTCAGGCTATTTGTAGAGGAGATAGTGAGACTACACGGCGTTCTAGTCTTGATCATTTCTGACCAAGACCCGAGGTTCACTTCTCAATTTTGGAGGAGATTTTAGAGAGCGATAGGCACTGATTTGCAGCTCAGTATCGCCTATCATCCGCAGACTGATGGCCAGACCAAGAGGGTCAACCAAATACTTGAGGATATGCTTTGGGCCTGCGCGATTGATTTCAGAGGTAGCTGGGATGAGCATCTGCGATTGGCTGAGTTCGCATACAACAACAACTATCAGGCGACCATTGGCATGGCTCCTTTTGAGGATTGTATGGCAGACCGTGCAGATCTCTGAGTTGTTGGACCGAGGTAGGAGAGCGGTGTCTCCTAGGTCCCGAGCTTATGCAGCAGACATCCGAGACTATCGATATCATCAGGCAGAGGATGCGCATAGTTTAGAGTCAACAAAAGATTTTACTGATCGTCGGCGTCGACCTTTGGAGTTTGTTGTAAGGGACCATGTGTATCTCAAGGTCTCGCCCATTAAGGGGGTAGTTTGGTTTGGAGAGAGGGGCGAGCTTGCCCCGAGATTTATAGGATCTTTTGAGATCACTGGGCTCGTTGGCGCTGTGGCTTATCAGCTTGCCTTACCATCTGAGTTGTCTAGCATCTACAACGTTTTTCACGTCTCTATGCTGAGGAAGTGTAGGTCAGACATCATTCCAGTTATTGATTGGCAGCCACTAGAGGTTCGTGAGGACACTTCTTACATTGAGCAGCCAGTTCGTATCCTTGATTGGAAGGAGCAGGTCCTCCAGACCAAGGTCACTCCCTTGGTGAGTGTTCAGTGGGGTCACCATTCTGTTGATGAGGTGTCTTGGGAGCACGAGGCTGAGATTCGAGAGTGCTATCCCCATCTCTTTGATGATTGACTGTGTGATGTATTATATATGCTGTTTCTAATTTTAAATGATGATACCTTATTTTCCTCTTCTATTATGAGTTATGTCTAGTTGCGATGATTGTGTAAATTTGGGGGATAAAATTTTTATTTGGAGGGGAGAGTTGTAAGACCCATATCCTAGACCATACCATTCTGTTGGCTTCTGCGGTCCTTCCGGTTGAATTTCGGCAATGCTCAACTAGTATCCGACGATTGTGCACGATCTAAAGCCAGATCCTGCATACCAAAGTCATCTCGAACCAAAACCTGTATCATATTGACCGCGCCGTCGCCGCAGTTCAAACGCAGTGACTTGCGCACCGATCCGATACCCAAGGTAGAAGATGTCGGCCTGCGTTCATTTCGAAGAAGCGCCGCACATTGTAAACTTCTAGAAAATCTCTACAACATGTCCCATCAATCAAATCAATCAATCAATCACTTCATGTCAAGTACAAAGTAACCCATGCTTTCTTTCTCCACAAGTCAAGCAACATCACAAGTCAACTCTTTCTCACCCTCTCTCTTACACACCTATAAATGTCAAGTACACTTCACATCCATCACCCATCACTTCTCTCAACCATCACACCTCTTTCTTTCTCAAATTTTAAAAAATCCCAAGCAACCAACAAGCTTCACATGTCCACAATTTTCCAAGGAGAGAAAAAAGAGAAAGTGAGTTGTGTGGCCCACTTTCCATCCCAAAAACCTATTATCCAAGCCATTCATCTCTCATCTCCCTCCATCAAAGTGAAGCACAAGGAAGTCAGCTTTCCAACGGACCAAGAAAATCGATTGGTGGGTGCTTCTATAGGTGTAGATTTCTTATTTTGATGATGGGCCAAGTGAGGCCTACCGATCAATGGTATGGATCTCACTTTGGACCCTAAAAGTGGCCAATTGCCCACTTTGATTTCAAGATCAATCCATGATGGGGCCATTCTTCATGGACCCCATCATGATGTTTACTTTCTTTGCATAACATGGTCATTTAGACCATTCATTTCAGTAGGGAAAGGATCTCCACCGTTGATTTTGATCGGCGGGCCCATATGAAATGGGACCCACTTAATGTATATTGTAGATCATGCAATGGAGGGCCCATAGTGGCGAGGTCCCTCTACCACACGTTTATCTTTCTCTCTCACTCCCTCTCTCTTTCTTTTTGTGTGTGTATGAGATGATATGGCCTTGTGGTCCACCCGGATGGACCCCACCATGAATCATGTATTTTATCCAAGCCATCCGTAGGTGGGACTCACTTTATATATGTGTTGTGCCCATACCACCCACCATGTGATGGTCCATCTTAGTAAGGGGCCCACCTCAAATGTATGTGTTAGGCAAACCGTCCAGGGACATTGGACTCCATAGACGTGTTTTGGAAAAACACAAATATTTGCTTGATTTACAAGCTTGGTGCAGGGACTATTCCTGTAGGCCCCACCTTGATGTATGTAGATGATCCATGCCGTTCATTCCATTCTCCAACCCACTTTAGGTGTTGACTCGAAAAATGAAGTTGACCCTATCTCTTGGCGGGCCATACCATAAGAAATAGTGGTGTTTACCATTGAAACCCACCTTGATCTTCTTACTTACCCAAAACAGGCCACATATTGGACTCATTTGAACGGTATTGAGCCATGGAGTCCAATGGATGGAGCGGATTCTTCTTATGTGGGACCCACTTACCAACAACCGTAAAAAAAATATTTTTTTCAAAAAAAAGAAGGAAATAAAGCAGCAACACTTGGTGCTGCCGTGTCAAGGGGCGGGTGGACGGACTGGCTGGGCCTCACGGCCCTAGCTGTGGGCACCACCGTGATGCGATTTGAACATCAACACTATGCATTGGGTGGGCCCATAGGGCAGTGGCCCTGTCACGCCCCAAACTCGAAAATCGGGCTCATAAAATTCCCGATCGCTGAATCCGGCGCCGATAGCCTCCGTAGAACCCCATTCTCGGCTCCTAGCGCCCATTCGCCAGGTTCCAATCCTGGGATGCTACGAGGAGAATTTTCAAAGTCAGTTTGATTCGTAATAAGAATAACCAAAGGTATAACCCACAAACAACAACCAAGAATTGCATTACATTTTCACTATGATCAAAAACTTTACAAGTACAATGAGCATAAAGGGAAATACAATGATGATAGACTAAAAACTCCAGAGTAATCTGCCACGTGCTCAAGCCTCAACACTGCTGCGATCCACCGTTACCTGCACGCAACGGTCGTGCATAAGCTTATAGAAAGCTTAGAGGGTAGTGAAAGTGTGTGCGCAAGGTAGTAATATGATCATACAGTATCAGAGTAATGCGAAATATGCAGATGGAACCATAACTATCATGAGCCGTACCAAGGCTATGCGATGCAAGATGCAAATCAAGCATACAATCCTCATCTAAGTCCACATGTCAATACAGCTCAAATCTGGGATATCACCGGGGTCTAGTACACTCTAAACCAGATCGTCGTCACATCGCGCATAATAAGGTAAGTGGAAGAGACCTCACTATCTGTCGGCTAATATCAGGCTCAACTCATCGATAGCGGACCCATTCCTCGAGCTGGTCAGACTCAGCCTAGCATTGCCCCCTACACTCGGGCGGATAAGGCCGCACCCCCTTCCAACAGACCACGACACAGTGAAGAACGTAGCCATTTGGTAATCAGCACACAACACTCATCTACCCACTCGGTCTAGACGTTGGAGCAACCTCTTGGTACCATAAGGGTTTAGGGACTTTCACCCAGGGATATCTATAGCACCCCATGTAGAACAAGATTTTCGGTATCCAATCCTGCCAACCACGATCGGTCTGTGGAGGTTACGACCCCGATGTCGCTAGGGCGTACAGTAACCATATCACACAATGCAAGATGCATGAATCACACTATCCAATCATGCAGCACATCCTTGCACGTAACGTGCGCTCATGTAGGGCAACACCGCCTAATCCGGAGCTGATAAACAACCTGCCCGAAGGCATATGCTATGATCAGTCACCTCTCATATCAAGCATACATATGATGCATATGATCCTGAGTCATGGAGCTATAGTAAATATGTTATAAAGTAATGCACTATCCTTTCAAGCAGATGGGCCTAGACGGCCTATACACAACAAGTACAGGCCTATTAATGGGCCCTAGGAAGAGTTGTAATGCGGAAATTTAACCAACATTAAACTTGTAATGTGGACGTCAAACCAACATTACTCCCAAGGCGTTACCCGTAGTGAATATCATGAACTAGGTTGGGATCGCACATTGCAATGGGCCTCAGGTATATCCCATTGGGCCTTAAATACATCAATGGGCCATATCATATGAGCCTTCCATTCATCAAGCGGGCCACATCAATGGGCCACACCAATGGGCCTTACGTGCATTGCAATGGGTCATAACCCGTTGGGCCTCGAATGAAATCAAATGGGCCTAACCCATAGGCCTTATACCAATCACATGGGCCTAACCCATAGACCTTATATAAATTAAATGGGCCTAACCCATAGGCCTTATACAAATCACATGGGCCTAAACTCATAAGCCTTATACAAATCAAATGGGCCTAAACCCATAGGCCTTATATAAATTAAATGGGCCTAAACCCATAGGCCTTATGTAAATTAAATGGGCCTAACCCATAGGCCTTATATATCAAATGGGTCACACCCAAACATAGGTGGCCCACTTGATCACAAATGGTCTAATTTTTCAACTCATGCCTTAAAATAATCTTTCCAAGTGGATGGACGGTCTGGATGCATCACGTGCATCATGGCGGGTCCCACTGTCACTGGACAGTGCGGACAACACATGCAACACAATGGGCAGCGGACGGTGAAAAAAAAGAACACATATATCATGGTGGCCTTCCACCGTTTGCCTGGACGGTGGATATAAGACACATACATCACTTTGGGTCCCATGTGGGGCCCACCTCGATGCTCACATGCAATTCAATCCGTTCATAAGGTCACTCAGACCTGGATGAAGTGAAAACACAAATTTCATCTTGATTTGAAACTTCTGTGGGCCCAAAACAGATTCCAATGGTGGACGCTCAAACAGCACTGTTTCCAAAGATGTGGGCCACATGAGTCTTGGATGTGGCTGAAACTTGGTGGGGCCACAGTTCCAATGGGGACCCACTAAATGTACGGCGTGGATGTTCACAAACATTGTGATGGGGCCCACACTGTGGGACTCACGGTCGGCCAGCAACTGTCCCAGTTCCCAGCACCTAGGACGCTGTTGGGCGTCCTTTCCAGCAACAGCAGCAACGTTGCTTTTTGTTTTCTTTCTTTTTCTTTTTTTTTTGTTCTAAAAAAATTTCACATGTGGGGCCCACTCCTTGAAAATCCACTCCGCCCAATAGATTCTAGTGCCCAAACATGCCGTACAAGTATAATTTTTGGCATTCATTTGGCGTGTAGAAACAAGAAGATGGGCCCTAATAGCCTTTGAAGGGTAAGAAATACCATTTTCTATGGTATGGCCCACCTGATCATCGGATTGTCCTCATTCTTTGGCTCAACGCCTAAAACGATATGGGAAAGAGGGTGGATGGCTTGAATTGGAACTATACATCAAGGTGGGACCTACATGCACACCCCTTCCAAAATTAAAATTTTTTTTTTCTTCTTTACCTGCTACGTCAGTACACCCACTGGCACCTCACACCTCACATATTTGAAACGTCCAGCGTCCCTGGACGCTAGACGGTTGTATATAGCACATATTTAAGGTGGGCCCCACCCTCATACATATTACCGAGGTGGGCCACCAAATGATTAGATGGTGTGCATGAGGCCCAGATCAAGGTAAGGCCCCCTTTGATGAACGGTAGAGACAATCTCACACCCTTTTAAGTGGACCACAAAATAGAGAAGGAGAGAAAGAGAGAGAGAGAGAGAAAGAGCGATTAAGTGATGGAGGGACCCCACCACTATGGGCCCTCCCTTGCATAATTTGAACATACATCAAGTGGGCCCCTTTACACATGGGCCATTAAATTAAAATCCGACGGTGGAGATCCTTTCTCCACTAAAATAGACGGTCTAGATGACCCTAAGTATGCAAGTAATTAAACATCATGATGGGGTCCATGGAGAATGGCCCCATCATGGAATGATCATGATGATCAAAGTGGGCCATCGGCCACAGCTTAGGGTTCCAAGTGAGATCCAAACCATTGATCGGTTGGCCTCACTTGGCCCATCTCAAAAATATGAAAAACTATTAACATCAAGCACCCCCCGTCCGATCTTCTTGCTCCTATGGGTTCCTTAGCTCCTTAGCTTTGATTTGAATGGGTGAGATGAGGTTTGGATGGTTGGGATGAGAGATTTTTGGGATGGAGAGGTGGGCCACACTTAGAGCTTGGAAATGCATGGAGAGCTCTCATACGTATGGAATTTCTCTCCCTTGGAGATTTAAAAATGAGAAAGAGAGAAAGAGTTGTAAAGGGAGAGAGAGTGAGTGATGGATGGATGTGGTGATGGGTGTGTAAGACACCTTTGTTGACTTTGGTGGCCTTTTGTGTAAGAAAGGCATGGCTTGTGTAAGGATTTCTTGACTTTTGAGGCATTTTGTATAAGAAAAGTATGGGCATGGAAGAGCTTTTAGACTTTTGTGGTTGCTTAGGTATGGGTAAAAGGTGATGTGTACTTGACATGTTGATGGATTGATGGATTGATTGATTGATGGGATTGATGTGACACATCGTAGAGATTTTCATGGGTTTCGCAATGCACGGCGTTTTTCTCGCACCGAACGCTGGCCCACATCTCTTGACCAAGGTATCGCCTCGGCGCGCAAATTGTGGCATCGGAACCGCAGCAATGGCGCGGTCGCCATGGAAGTGGTCTTGGGTTGAGTCAATACAGGTTGATGGCATATGAATAAGGGTCGCGCGCTAATATCAGTTAAGGGTCGAAGGTTGCCAGAATTCGACCAGTAAGACCGCAGAAGTCTACGAATCGGTACAGACTAAAAATACGGGTCTTACAGGCCCCCTGCCAAAAATCAGCCGTATGCGGAACTTAGGTGGGCCATACCATCTAAAATCATGTGAAGACATGCCTAAAATATATAAAATCACTTGGTGGGGCCTACCTGAAATTTGGATGTGGCTGAAACTTGGTCTGAACCCTCAGCCAGGTGGGACACACATAATGGGTGGAATGGATTTGTGGACCACATCACTGTGGGCTCCCTGACCCAATCAACAGGTTTGGGTGAAAAATAAACATTACAGTGGGCCCCTGACCACGTGACCTTATGAATAGGTTGCATGGAAAACAAACATCACAGTGGGCCCCCTGACCATGTGACCATATGAATAGGTTGTATGAAAAATAAACATCACCGTGGGCCCCCTGGTACACGTAACCTTTGAAATAGCGGTGAAGACCGCTTGAGTTGAAGTAGGAATATACCACTATGTCCTAGAGGGGGGTGAATAGGACTTTTTAAAGTTTTTATGAATTATTAAAAATCTTTGTCACACTAATCCTATCACAGAGTACAAATTAGGATTACTCAAAATTAACTCTACTGGCTTCCAAGCCTGGTAGAGGATCCAATCACAAACTATTTAAAAGACAAACAATTTATAGATAAGATTGTGATGGATATGACTGTGTGTGTGTGTATAAGATGTGATTTCAGATGATCAGCTATAAAGGCATATAAGAAAATCACATAAATGAAAGACAATTCCAATCTCAAACTGTAACACCCTGGATTTTTGCCAACCTGGGATTAGACGTCCTTAGGCAATGGGTCAACTAAAACACCTGGGAAATCGCTCAGAACCCAATTCCATAGCCAAAGAAATCACTTAGGATTAATTCCTTTAGAAACTAAGCATAAGTTAGCTAGCGCAACGCTAGAGTAGCTGGGAAATAGTCCCTAATCACTTTAAATACGTTCTACAAGACCCAAAGTAAGTAGAACCAATGACGCTAAAATACTCTAAAATCTCGGATCAAACTCTAAACCGATTTGTTCTCTGGACCTCTTTGAAACTTTGTATTGGATCTAGACCGCACGTCGAAAGTCTGATACCTACAATCTTAGACCGTTATAACCGCCTAGCTGGACTTGACAATCATTTCAAAAATCAAGTCCAACCGACATTCACAGGCTATTTCATTGAGCCTGGAGTGAGGAGAGTGAGAATAAGGTTAGATTTGGAATTTGAAATTCAAATCTGGCACACGACTTGACGCGTCAGTATTAAGAGTTCTGACCGTCAGAATTCAGCCAAATTACACCCTCGGATCAGGAAAAATTTCTATTTCATATCATGAGACTTGCAGACCTGATCTACGTGCGGTGACCGCTGAACTGAAACTGGACCGCCACGTGCGATCTACGGACACTGATGGTCTGAAAATGGGATGTGAGCGACATCCGACATGTATGAACTTAAGTCCGATCGCGTTCAGCCAGGGGACCACCAGAAATGCCTTTTTGGACCGAAACAGCCTCGATTTGGTTAGATATGAAGTAAACATTGTTCTCGAGCCCATTTCGGGCAAGATTTAGGTTATAAAAGGGGCTTAAACCCTCACTCCTCTCACTCATCCGAATTTGCTAGAAACCCTAGCAAGAGAGAGAGAGAGAAAGTGAGAGTTTGTGAGAGTGAGTGGAAGGGAATTTCCTGCTGCTTGTGCCACCTGTTGCACGTGATTAAGCAACGCGCCTCAATCACTTTCCCGGTGATTTCACCTCGTTTCTAGGTAAGAAAACATCCTTAATACCTCCTGATTTGAAGTTCCCTTGGTTCCATAGCGAAGTAGCTGATAGATCTTGTGTATTAGGTTCCCGGTTCGCCGTAGAAGAAGCGTATACGCTCCGTTCCAATTAATCCACCTATAGGAGAAAAGGTGTAGATTTTAGACGCTTTGATTGACTGTTTCCAACGCTTTCAATGTCGTTTAATAGTAGATTATCGACGGCAATGCCGTTTGACATGTACAACATGCTGTCCGTTTCCTGTTTCGTAAGCAGACGAAGAATATGAGATTTAGGGCATTTTAGTCATTAGTAGGAAATACTGTTTTCATCCATATTTTGCTAATGTGATTGACATGGCTGCTTGTCACATTAGGATATTAGGAATGCGTGCATAATCAGTTTGGCGAAGAGATTCGCCTAAATGCGCACTTTGAGTCGACATACTATATGTAGACTTAAGCGTGTAGTTTAAGTGTTTGTATTAGTATGTATTGAATTAAATGGTGTTATGAATTAGTTAGAGATTGAATTCTCAATTAATATGCTGATGTAAATGATTTCCTACATGTTAGCTCTATGCATGATTTCATTATATGTATGAAATGCATGTGCTTGATGATTTACTTTAGTTGTATGTTATAACATGTGTTAACATGCTCACATTGTTGTATTTCATTTCCAATACTCTTACATGATTGCTGATGTGGATTCATAATTGTTTGGGACTATACCTAGTCCAGGCAGTCGGCAACCGAGCAAGTTCGTGGTTGGTTTATTTTTGCCACGAACGACGCGTCGATGAACGCGATCCGTGTTTTGGAGTTGGCGGCAGTGGTTAGGCCACACGAGGTGTTTTACACACTTCATGTCGTTCGACTTGAGATGCGCTCATGCTAGTCGAGCCCGTCAAGTAACCCGACTGACCATTGTATGTTCACCCTGTATGAGTCATAACTGCTTGAACCTAGGGTACTAAACTTACCACTATAAATCCTTTTAACCATGGTACCTTGATCCACAAAGACTCATGAGCCGGGCATGGTGGTATGGGACACCGTGGTCGAGCTGTCAGCCTACGCTGGGGCCACAAACCTCCCCGTAGTAACCAGTGAGCACCTATGACTCGTGATCAGATTATGGTGGTATGGGACACTATATTCTTGCTGTCGGCCTACACTAATTAGGCGACGAGTCCTTTGTAGTGACCGCGAGCGTATTCTGAGTCTACGGGAGGCGACGACCCTTCCGTAGCAGTGAGAGTACAGTAGGCCTGTATTGATAAGGTGATGGGGGAGCGGTGTAACGAGTGTGAGCAACAGCCCTGGCAGCCATTGCAGCGACTTACAAAATGTACATCGTATGAGATTACTAGGAGTGACGACCCTAGACAGGATCTGTGTTGGGATTGATATAAGGGAAGTACCTTAGTTTCCTAATATTGCTGTATGAAATGGACTAATAATAACTCGGTAATCATATCACCATCACATTGCATGTGCCTGGAAGATGTGGAGCACTATGGGATAATTGCATGCCGCGGGCGTAAGATGGTGCCGTATGAGGGAGATCGTCGGTGAGGGCATCCATCACGTCATGTCATATTGCATTAACAACAGTATTAGGAATGTTTGATTTACTGCTTTACTATTATCGTATGATTGATTTGAGAACATGCTAATTCTTGCTCTATTATTCCACTGAGTTAGCTACTCACTCCCACGTTACGGGATGGTGTTTCCGGACACCCACTAGTCCCTATTTTGGTTGCAGATGATGGCGCTGCTTGAGAAGCGGAGCTGGACTTGATGATGATGAGGAGGATCCCTCCTTTATGCGTGTTCTGATTGATAGGAATACAGGGAGGTTGATTAGATACCTTGACACTTGTCATTTTATATTTTTAGAGCACTCATGTATATTCTTTTTGTTTACTTTTGAAGTATACATGTATGTATATAACCTGGTAACATGTTCACACTCTGGAGACATACAACAGTTTATATATATTATACATACTATCACAGTCTTCCGCTGGTTAATTTAACTGTCTCTGGAGTATGATATGTTGTTCTGGCTTAATCTCACTCATGTTTAATACATTAACATAGACAACATTCAATCATACATATCTATGCTTCATAAATAACATTTTGGAACTCGGGAGTTGAGTTTTTACTCGACTCTCGATTTTTGGGATGTTACACAAACACAGTCATTTTATAGTGGTTCGACTACTTGTCTAGTCCACTACCGGCTTCCACACTTAACCCTTGAGTGACCGAATTTCACTAAGGACGTTTCCTATGGTTCACCTCAAACCTAAGGTTTTAAATCAGGTTCACCTTCAACCTTTACACGGAGGTTTCTACTCGGTTCACCTCTAACCCTGGAGTTTTGCTGGCGCACTCCTAACCAGATGTTTATGCCCACACAGAGCAAGGGTCCACACAACGCACCCGGATATTTATGCTCTCCACAAAGCAAGGGTCCACACAACGCACCCCGTACATACACTCCCGTCGGAGGCATCCTTTAAGGACTTTAAAGGGTGAGCAACACTTAAGACCCAATCCTAAAAAGGAATGATCACAAGTATCCTCTAGACTCTAAATACTTACAAATAAGTTGATAAGTCTCATTCAGTGCAATGTTGAAGATCTCCTCCTTGATGTTGAAGGGTCTTCAACTCCCTTGATCCGCAACACAAAAGATATGTGTATACTATGCTTTAGGTCCGGTCAAGGTTATGATGGAATTCCACTATCTAAAGATTTTCCTATTAGGAAGATAGAGTGGTTCTAATCATCTATGCATTCAAGGCATCCCAGCTTAATAATTTGCCATTATGGTAGTAGCTGGAGGATCCTTGAATGCGGAAGTTCATTCCCCAATCCACTCTATTGAATATCAATGATGAGGGTGGATTGAAGGATGAACACCCTGAGAGAAAGGGCTTAAGATAAATGATATGAAGTTTTAAACACTCAGAAGTACTCTCTTCTTTCTCTACTAGCAATAAAGATTAACCTCTCTATATACAGGCAAAAGGTTTCAACGGATATAAAATGGTCACATTTATAACAGAGTTCGATATCATCGAGCAAGAGTCGATATGATCTAGCATATACTCTCGATTGTATCGACTGACCTCTCGATGATACAAACTCAAATTTCATTTACGCTTTTGAAAACCTTTTGCCAACTGGTCGATGGGATCGAGATACACATCGATGTTATCGGATTTCGAACTCTGATTCCATCGATAGAGGCATCGATCTATCAACAGGTGAAAACAAGAGAGACAAGCCTTTAAGGATTTCAGGTTTTAAAGATATAATCGGGGAACAACTGATGTCATCGGAATTTGAATGTCGATGAAATCGAGGACTTGTCGATCGGATCGATAAATCGTATAGATTTACCTATCAGCTTATTGGACGATTTATGTCTGGTCTCGATCCAATCGACCAGGTCTCGATATGATTGACATATGAATATCGATTTCTCGACTGACACCCCGATCAACGATTAAATCATCCTGAAATTTATGCTCGAAGAAACATACGCCCACTATCGATATGATCGACTGACTTCGATATGATCGATATTTGAGTTCAAATTGAATCGGACAGCCATCGATATATCTGATTTGTCCACATGACTTAACTGCTCCTTCATCCTGTCAAATATCTTTAGTGGTGATGATTGTATACTTCTTTTGTTTAGCTCATAAACTGACTGCTCATTTTTGTAATGAGCTTGGATAGGTTTGGTGTTACTATTGGATGCAACAGATTTTTCAAATGGTTGTGCATTATATTTAGCTTTTGTTCTAGCCTTTCTATAACCTAATCCCTTTTTGTCCTCTCCATATTTTTCCATTCCTAACAGCTTTTCTAATTTCTCACCACTCTGGAAAAATTTACAGTTTATTTTCGTAATTTTTTTTTATTCTTCTAGATCATTTTGAAGTGTATAATTTTTATCCTGAAGAATCAAGTTTTCCTCATTTAGTTCTTTGACTTGTTTCTTTAATTTCTCTGACTCAGATTTCAAAACAATGTTAGTTCTTTTAAGTCTATCATTATCTGAGTGATATTGCTGCAAATCGGTAATTAGATGAGTATTAATATTTGAAGCTTCATCCAAATCTAATTTCAGCAATTCCATTTTGTTTTCAGATATACCAAGTCGTTTAAACACTTTAATGCTATGGATATAGAGTTGATTATAAGAATCTTGCAGTTTATCCTTTTCAACTCCTTCCTCTTCTTCTTCAGACTCAACTTCCTCATTGTCAGATGGAAATGATTCAGTGGTTTGTTGTTCTTTATTTCTTTCAGATTCCATGGAAATGATTGGAGATGTGGAAGCCATAAGAATTTTCAAGGATTTTTGGCCACCATCACTCTCTGAGTCACAAGTTTCTGAGTTTGACTCTTCTATATCATCCCATGTGGCGGCCATCGCCTTGCCCTTAGTTTTTCTGTTTGGGCATTCGGTAGATAAGTGTCCATACTCATGACAGGCATAACATTCTGGTTCTTTGGTTCTTTTCTCAAATTTACCTGTAGGAGGTTTGTCATCCTCTAGAGGGGCGGCTGCGATTCCTTTGAAATAATCTTCTGAATCTTTGTGCTAGTAGAGACACTTCCTCATCTTCATCTTCTTTTTCACTCTCACTGTCCTTATGTTTTGTTTTCTTGAAAATTTTTAGGACAGTGTTTTTAGATTTTTAGGGTTGTGTGAAGTGTAGTTCAAAAGTTTTTAGGGAACCTACTAGTTCTTCTACTTTCATCTCATCAATATTCCTACACTCCTCAATTGTTGTTACCTTAGGATTGAACCGTTCCGGTAGGGATCTTAAGATTTTTGCACATATTTTAGGTGTCGGAACCTTCTCTCCCAATCCACCTATGGAGTTACAAATGATATTCAATTTGGTGAAAAACTCCATAAATGTCTCATGTTCTTCCATCTTGAGATTTTCGAACTGTGAAGTTAAAAGTTGTAGTTTAGATCTCTTCACAGTGCTTGTGCCTTCATGGGTTATTTTCAGTAAGTCTCATGCTTCTTTAGAGGTCCCACACATACTTATCTGATTGAAAATATCTTGGGACATGGCACATTAGATGGCATTCATTGCTTTTGCTTAAGCATTTCGCTGTTATTTGTCAAACGCCGTCCACTTTTCATTAGGTTTAGGTTTTGTGATTGTGGTTTCATTTTTAAGTACGATTTGTTCAAATGGTACCACATATCCTTTTTCAACTACATCTCAAACTTCATGATCCAAAGATCTCAGGAAGTAATGCATTCTAGCCTTCCAGTAAGCATAATTTAAACCATCAAATACTGGAGGTCTAGTGACGGATGAGCCCTCTCCTTTGACCATATTTCAACTTCAGTCAAGATCACTCTCTAAGCGGTGAAGCCCTTAAAGAGAGACCCGCTCTGATACCAATTGAAATAGCGGTAAAGACCGCTTGAGTTAAAGTGGGAATATACCACTATGTCCTAAAGGGGGGTGAATAGGACTTTTTAAAGTTTTTATGAATTATTAAAAATCCTTGTCACACTAATCCTATCACAGAGTACAGATTAGGTGTTAAGGGTCAAATATTGCATATTAGATCCAGTTATTACCTGAATTTATGAACATGATACCGTTTAATGGCCCGCTTTAATCATGTTTGTGTTGCAGGGTGTAATTAGGAGCGTTGACTAAAATAGGGTATTAAAAGTGTTGATTTGATGCTCTGAAGTCACCAAAGTAAAGGACGGACTTCAGGGGGCCAAAATCGATGGAATCACACGCAAGGAATCCGTGAAAGTCGAGAAATTGAAGCTCAAGTGGCTCGAAAATCATCCAGAATGCAAGATCACGGGGTTCTCACCATCCATTCGTCTCGAAACTTCATACATGGTCCGAGGTCCATAAATTAACCGTACATGTCAAATTTCAGCCATTGGATCATTGTAGAAGTGGCTTAATGGATAAATCATCCCATAGATCTGTGAAGTGGGGCCCGCCTGAGATCTGGATATGCTCCAGTCTTGGTCTCAACGCTTTAAATGGGATGAGGAAAGGAGTGGACGGAGTGGATTTCGCATACGCCTAACGAGTGGACCCCACTAGCAGTGTCAGTGCACGAGTGCACTCGGCGTGCACTGAACCGAGATAGTTGGTTAAACCCGTTGGACCCGACCATCTTCCAAATCTTGTTTTTTTTTTTCTCTTAACAGCGTCTGCACAGACGATGATAAATTTTGCTAATGGGTCCCACTCATCATCCAAATGAAAGATCCAGGCCGTCCATTCACTCAGGGACATGGCCAAAACCCTCGCCAAGCTGTCCTTTTAGGTCCACGCAGGCGATTGCAAGATCATAGCCGTTAAAAGGACTATGGACGACGGAATGAACAGTCTCGTGGGCCACACCAAAAATATTCAAAAAACATTCCTTCCTTAATGGTTTTTCGAGAGCATTCAAATGAATGGAATGGATCCCTCGTCTGATACCCATCACGGGCCCACCATCTTTGGCAGTAACGCGTCCAAAGCTTTGTTTGCGAAACAGAGCTACGGACGAAGCTTCGTGGGCCACCTCCGTACTTCAAAGGTACGATCTGGACCGTTCATCAGACTTATACAATCCCATTAACCACGACCTAGGTGGTAGAATTTCAGAAAATAGCATAGAATGGTTTTTCAACCATTCAAACATGGGTTGGATGATATAGAAAAAAACTTTGTGGGCGGCACTGAAATCAACCAGATCTTGGGCTCTCCGAATGGTTTTTCGTCTTGAAGACAATGAACGGTATGGATTTTTAAATAGACTCCAATCCATAATTTTAAGCTAAAAACGGAACCGTCCATTTCCTTCTGTGCGAAGACGCGGAACAAGGAGTGCGGAGACTGAGTCGGTGGGCCATCATCGTGGTTCACAAGTTCAATCCGAACCAACCATTGGAATCAGGCAAAGCTTCGAACCAAGATTTAGTGGTTTTTTTTCTGAAAAATGCTTTGAAGAGGCTGTAAATACTCTGAACGGTAGAACAGTCGCCATAAGATCAAACGGATGGGCCGCATCAATAGAAATCCAAAACCATCCATATGCTACTGGTTTTTCGATTTAAATTCAACAGACGGAGTGGATTTATCATCCGATCTAGATCAAGGACTCCACCATCAACTCAACGGACAAGCAGGCGTTTCATATGCACGTTGCTGCGAAAGCTGTCTTCTTACACATGCACAGCAACCGACTCTCTGGACACCGACTTGCAGCGGTTATAAAAGGAGAGAGAGAGAGGGTATGGGGGGACATTCAATTGGAGATCTGGAAGAATCATCCTGAGTTAGCTTGGAGACGTGCGTGTGGACGTGTGGAGCAAAGAGAGAGAAAGAGTTTGGATTTTTTTTTGTTTTCTTTCTAAGACTTACATGGAGATCAGTCCATCCATGTCAGGCTAAACCTCTTAGCTAGGGCTAAGAGGTGAAGCTTGTAGTGAGATGGGAGATTTCATGATTTTAATTTAATCTTAATGTATGAATTGAAGTTGATTTTAGTTTGATTAGTATGGAAATATTTTTAGTCTTTAATGGTCTGTTGTGACTAAAATTACAGTGGATTTGCGATGGCTTTGAATATTTTCTTTTCCTTTTTATGTTTATGACGTCAGGAAGCCCTATTGTTCACCATCGTCTCCTGGGCATGGTCAGATGACAGTACCCTTCCTAACTTTCATAGCATGTTGATTGGTTGGTAATTAGTTTAATTTTGTTGTTTGCCTTAGTCTCCTGGGCATGGTTTGGTGATGGAATCCATTCTAATTCATATACCTTTTATCTCTTGAAAATTATATTAACGACAGTTCAGTTTAATTTCCATAGAGCAGGTGTAAGATCTCCCTGATCCATACAAGTGGATCCTCTGAATCCCTAGTTTCCTATCTCTGATTATTCTAAAGTTTTAGATTAATTATTCTACAATTATTCCACCATTGCTAATTGATTTAGATTTCATCTCATTCTAGTTCTAGCTCTAGTAGTTTCAGATAACGTACAGGCTTCAGTCCTTTGGGATTCGACCTCAGTCTTACCGAGTTTATTACTACATCACAACCTTGCACTTGAGGACTGAACATTAGGATTACTCAAAATTAACTCTACTGGGTTCCAAGCCTGGTAGAGGATCCAATCACAAATTATTTAAAAGACAAACAATTTATAAATAAGATTGTGATAGATATAACTATGTGTGTGTATAAGATGTGATTTCAGATGATCAGCTATAAAGGCATATAAGGAAATCACGTAAATGAAAGACAATTCCAATTTCAAATACAATCATTTTATAGTGGTTCGACTATTTATCTACTCTACTACTGGCTTCCACACTCAACCCTTGAGTGACTGGATTTTACTAAGGATATTTCTCATGGTTCACCTCAAACCTAAGGTTTTAAATCAGGTTCACCTTCAACCTTTACACGGAGGTTTCTACTCGGTTCACCTCTAACCCTGGAGTTTTGCTGGCGCACTCCTAACCAGATGTTTATGCCCACACAGAGCAAGGGTCCACACAACGCACCCAGATGTTTATGCTCTCCACAGAGCAAAGGTCCACACAACGCACCCCATACATACACTCCCGTCGGAGGCCTCCTTTGAGGACTTCAAAGGGTGAGTAACACTTAAGACCCAATCCTAAAAAGGAATGATCACAAGTGTCCTCTAGACTCTAGATACTTACAAATAAGTTGATGAGTCTCATTCAGCATAATGTCGAAGATCTCCTCCTTGATGTTGAAGGGTCTTCAGCTCCCTTGATCCGCAACATAAAAGATATACCTATACTAGGCTTTAGGTCGGGTCAAGGTTATGATGGAATTCTACTCTCTAAAGATTTTTCTATTAGGAAGATAGAGTGGTTCCAATCATCTATGCATTCAAGGCATCCCATCTTAATGATTTGCCATTATGGTAGTAGCTGGAGGATCCTTGAATGCGGAAGTTCATTCCCCAATCCACTCTATTAACTATCAATGATGAGGATAGATTGGAGGATGAACTCCCTGAGAGAAAGGGCTTAAGATAAATGATATGAAGTTTAAAACACTCAGAAGCAGTCTCTTCTTTCTCTATCAGCAATAAAGACTAACCTCTCTATATATAGGCAAAAGGTTCCATCGGATATAAAATAGTCACATTTATGACAAAGTTTGATATGATCTAGCAAGAGTCGATATAATCGAGCGTATATTCTTGATTGTATCGACTGATCTCTCGATGATACAAACTCAAATGTCATTTACACTTTTGGAAACCTTTTACCAACTGGTCGATAGGATCAAGACGCATATCGATTTTATCAGATTTCGAACTCCGATTCCATCGATAAAGGCATCAATCTATCGACAGGTGAAAATAAGAGAGATAAGCCTTGAAGGATTTCAGGTTTTAAAGATATGATCGGGAAACAGCCGATGTCATCAGAATTTGAATGTCAATGATATCGAGGACTTGTCGATCGGATCGATAAATCGTATAGATTTACCTATAAGCTTGCTGGACGGTTTGTGTCCGGTCTCGATCCAATCGAACAGGTCTCGATATGATCGACATATGAATATCGATTTCTCGACTGGTACCCCAATTAACGATTAAAACATCTTGAAATTTATGCTGGAAGAAACATCGCCCACTATCGATATGATCGACTGACTTCCGATATGATCGATATTTGAGTTCAGATTGAATCAGACAACCATCGATATATCGAAGTTCATAGTAGTTTTCTTTAGAAAAACAGGGGTGCCAGAAAACTGCCTGTCGATATTATCGATCCACTTTCGATAAGATCGATATTCGAATATCGATGATATCGACTAATCCGTCGATATATCGATAAATCGTCCAGATGAATATTTGATTGTTGGACGCTTTTTGTCCTCAATCAATTGTATTGTTTAAGATGTCGAGGACATCGATAGAGCAGGTCGATCATATCGAAATGTGATTTGATATAATCGACAGAGTAAGAAAACTTTAAGATTTTTCCGTTTGGTAAAACGTTTTCTTACACTAAAACCCTAAGATGTTCTACTTAGTTTTAAGGGTTTTAATCACTTGGTGTTTTGGGATATGGGATGTGAGGCTATGATTTACCTATGGTGAGCTTCCACACATCCAGTTGAAGCAGACACTTGACTTGATCTTCCTGTTAGGCGCGGTTGTCCGACTGACTCAACTTGCACTGTAATTGACAAACCAGGGCACTAGTAGGTGCACTTTCAACCTTATATACAGGTTGGATGATAAATAAATATTACGGTGGGTCCAAGGTCCACGTGACCTTATGAATAGATTGGATTATAAATAAATATTATAGTGGTCCCTAGGGCCATATGGCCCTATGAACAGTTTGGATGGAAAATAAACATCATGTTGGGCCCCAGTCTGGGTGGAAAATAAACATCATGTTAGGCCCCAGTTTGGGTGAAAAATAAACATTATATTGGGCCCTAGTCTAGATGGAAAATAAACATTTTGTTGGGTCCTACTTAGGACCCACTTATGTATGTAGTGTGTCCACACCTTTCATTAGTGTGGACCTCTACCATGGAGTATGTGATTTATCAATGTCTTCCATCCCTATGGGACCTACCATGATGCATGAGTTTCATCCTAACCACCTAACCATTTTGAGATTATTTTAAGACCATTTTTGAGGCCCATCTTAATGTATTTGTGGCCCCCTTTGATATACATGAGTCCATGGTTTGAAGCCCATTTGACGTATTGGAGGCCTTTAGGTCGAGGCCCAACGGGATGTACCTAAGGTCCATCGCAATATATGACTTTTCCATGGTTTACGTAATGATGTTTTGGTGATCATGCCTTAGGAGCAATGTTAGTTTGACGTCCACATTGTAGGATGATATTGGTTAGATGTCCACATTATCACTCTCCCTAAGGCCCATTGATGGGCCCATACTTGTAGTGAGTAGGTCGTCTAACCCATCTTCGTTATACACAAAGCCCATCTTTATATACATGTTTAGTATAGATCCATGATTCATGATCATACACATCATATGTATGACTGATATGAGGGTGATTGATCAGAGCATATGTCTTCGGCGAACTGTTTATGGGCTCCCTGATAGGTGGAGCTACCCTACATGAGCGCACGGTACACGTAAGACTGTTGCATGATTGGTAGTGTAACTCGTGCACTTGCATTTGTATGATTGTAGTTATTGTATGCCCTAGCGACATCAGGGCCAAAGCCTCCATAGACACATCGTGGGTGGCTGGATTGGATACCGAAAATGTTTCGTTCTAGCATACGGACACCATAGATATCCCTGGGTAAAAATTTCTAAACCCGATGGTACCAAAGGATGACTCCAATGTCAAGATCGAGTGGATACACAAGTGCGCGATGGCCGTATACTATAGGTCGCGTCTCTCACTATGTCATGGTCCGTTGGAAATGGGTGTGACCTTACCCGCCTGAGTGAGGGGGCAATCTCTAGGTTGAGTTTGACCAGCTTGAGGAATAGGTCCGCTATCGACGAGCTGGGCCCGATATTGGCAAGTGAATAGTGAGGTCTAGGACGCTGGACGTCAGTGACGGAAAACATAGATATCAGCTTGATTTCAAGCTTATTGGCTGGACCACTTGTGTAGGTTCCACCTTGATGAATCGGTTTAATCTACGTCGTCCATCCCTTTCTCCACCCAATTTTAGGCGTTGAGTCAAAATTTAGGGCCAATCCAATGATCTGGTGGGCCGTAGCAAACAGAACAGTGGTCATACCGTCAAAACCCACCCCGACATTTCTATGCGCTAAGAACATGCCGCATATTGGTCTCATTGGATCGATCAAGGGCCATAGAATCCAATGGACGGGATGGATCCTTCCGACGTGGGCCCCACTATGAATTTTTCCAAAAATATTCTATTTCAAAAAAAAAATAACAACAGCAGCTGCGCTGCTGCTGCCGACACTGACGGATGGGTGTACGGGCAGGGACCCATGGCCCCAGCCGTGGGCCCCACCATGATGTATGTGGATCATCCATCCAGTTCATCCCGTGGCCCCTTAGGGCATAGACCTCCCCTCCAAATATCACCTCCATCAGACGCTCAGGTGGCCCACACCATAAGAAATAGTGTTGATTGAATTTTACCCTTGTCAACAGAAGTTTTGAATCAAAATGAAATATTTTTTTTTTCCATTCAACCAGGGCCCGTGTGGCCTTACCAATGGGTTAGATGGAAAATAAACGTATGGTGGGACCCACTGTCCACGCCAGCCCTCCTGGCGGACTGAATGAAGACACCTCATTCCAAACACTTGAGGTCTTGGTGCCGATCCCTGGTGGTGGTGGCTGCATGGAGTGTGTGTGCTGACGAGGGTGGGACCCACACCCTGATGTATGTGTTTAGTTCACACCGTCCATACTTGGATGGTGGACCCCCCATGATGCATGTGTTGCATCCAATCTGTCCACCAATTTTGGGAGCTTATTCTACCGCAGGTCCCAAAGAATGAGTTAGATCCAGAGATCAAGTGGACCCATACCATGATGCATGTGTTGCATCTAAACCGTCCAAATCCTTTGGAAGATCTTTTTATGGTATGAAAGAAATATATGTTTGGTGGGCCTTGGAAGCAATCTTTGGTAGGAATCATTGCCACCACTGTATTTGGAGTGCGGTCCAATTGATCTTTTGATAAGATTCATTTATTCATGAGGCCCATCTTGATTTACTTGTGGCTATCCATTGAGGCCCACCAAGGTAAATATATAAGGCCCATGTGAATGGGCCCATTTGATATAGTTATGGCCCATTGATAAGGCCCACTTTGATATATATGGGGCCCATGTGATTAGGCCCACCTTGTTATATTTTGAGACCCATGTTATGAGGTTAATGTGATGTACGTAAGGCCCATGGGTTATGGCCCATTGCAATGTACGTAAGGCCGTTGGTGCGGACCAATGATGCGGCCCACTTGATGGATATAAGGCCCATATGATACGGCCCAATTGATGTACTAAAGGCCAATGGGGTGCAATTAGGTCCATTGCAATGCATGATTCCTCCATGGTGTATATAATGATGTTTATAACGAGTAATGCCTTGGGAACAGTGTTGGTTCGACGTCCACATTGTAGGTACAATGTTGGTTAAATATTCACATTGTAACACTCCCTAAGGCCCACTGATAGGCCCATACTTGTAGTAAGTAGGCCGTCTAGGCCCATCTCAGTTATACACAGAGCCCATCTCTATATACATGTTTAGTATAGATCCATGATTTATTATTATACGCATCATATGTATGACTGATATGAGAAGTGACTGATCATAGCATATGCCTTCAGACGAACTGTTTATGGGCTCCCTGGTAGGCAAAGTTGCCCTACATGAGTGCATGGTACACGTAGGACTGTTACATGACTGGTAGTGTGACTCATGCACTTGCATTTGTATGATTGTGATTATTGTATACCTTAGCGACATCAGGGCCATAGCCTCCACAGATACATCGTGGGTGGCTGGATTGGATACCTAAAATGTTTGGTTCTAGCATACGGGCGTCATAGATGTCCCTGAATGAAAATTTCTAAACCTGATAGTACCAGAGGATAACTCCAACGTCGAGACCGAGTGGATATACGAGTGAGCGAGGGCCGTATACCAGTAGGCCGCGTCTCCCACTGTGTCGTGGTCGATTGGAAAGGGGTGTGACCTTACCCGCCTGAGTGAGAGGAAAACTTCTATGTTGAGTTTGACCAGCTTGAGGAATCAGTCCGCTATCGATGAGCCGGGACCAATATTGGCAGGCGGATAGTGAGGTCTCTTTCGCTCTCCCAGTTTGCGTTCCGATAGGGACGGTAAGCTGGCATAGAGTGTACTAGACCCCGGTGATTATCCAGAATGAGAATTGTACTGATATATGATGAGGATTGACATGATTGACTTGCATTCTGCATCGCATGGCTTGGATGTGACCGATCGCATTCATATCTTGCACCGCATAGCCTTGGTACGGTTGATTGCGTTCATGTACTCATCAGCACATTACAGCATTATTCTAACCTTGCATTCAGAGCATGCTCGTATTGCACACACACTTACACTGCCCTCTAAGCTTTCTACAAGCTTATACACGATTGATGCATGCAGGTGACGCCAGGATGCAGCCTTAGTCTCGCCACAGTTGGAGTGTGCAGTTGAGCTTCTAGAGTTTTTGTTATTGTCACTATTTTATATTTTCCTTTCATACGCATTGTACTTAAAGTTTTTTATCATAGTGGATTTTGTGGTGGTGTTCTTGTGGTTATTGTTCGTGGGTTATGCTTATGTTATACTCATTACGAATTAAATGGATATTAGGAATCCTCCTTATAGTATCCCAGGATCGGAACCTGGTATATGGGTGCCGTGAGCCGAGAATGGGGTACTACGGAGGCTGTCGGTGCCAGATTCGACGATCGAAAATTTCGTGAGCCCGGTTTCTGAGTTTGGGGCGTGACAGGTCCTGAGTACTCTTATTATTGTAAGGATGGTATGTGATAATGATGCATGCCCTCGCCTAGACTCTCTCTACGACATCATCTTACGATCGTGGCATGCACCCCTTCCTCTATGCACTTCCTCACTAAAGTATCGTGCAATGCAATACATGATCGTATTAGCCAAGTTCTTAATTAGACATATTCATACAGTAGGATTGGGAAGCTAAGGCACCTCCCTTTATATCACAAACCCAAACATTGATCCATCTAAGGTCGTCAATCCTAGTAGTCACATACGATAAGCAATTTTCAGGTCGCTACGGAGAGGCTCGTTACCTTAACACAGGCTTGGTTTATACTCTAGTTTTCTACGAAAAGGCTCATCACCTCAATGTAGTCCTAGTGTATACTCGAGGTCACTACAGGCTCGTCACTTAATCATAAGCCGATAGGTTGAATACAGTGTTCCATACCACCGTATTTGGCTCATGAGTCTGGGTTGCTCACTAGACACTACAGGGAGGCTCGTCACCCCAGCATAGGCCGACGGCTCGACCACAGTGTCCCAAACCACCATGCCTGGCTCATGAGTCTTAGCGAATCGAGGTACCAAAGTTAAATGGGCTTTGCATTGGTAAGTTGGTACCTTATATTCAAACAATAACGTCTATACATGGTGAACATACATTAGGCCAATCGAGTTTCTTGACAAGCTTGACTGGCACGAGCGTACGTCGAGTTGATCGACATGGAGCGTGTAAGCACTCTGCATAGCCTAACCACTGTCGATAAGCAGCGTACGACTCGGATTCCTCGAACCTATCTGATGTGGCAAAACGACCTCGGCCACTAACTAAAAAATCGTTACCGATCACCTGGACTACGTCGTAGCCCCAAACACACTTCCAAGCAATAGTATTCATATGTAATAGTCAAAGACAGCATGTAACAACTAAATCTAATATAAATCTTACTTGAGCAATTCGAAAAAACGCATACTACACATGTTACCATAAATAAGCATTTCATTCCTAACTCACATAGGAGTAAGGTGGATTACATAAAGGACATTATAACCGTGGATAAGGGAATAGAGAATCCGATCTCAACACCCTCATTACGTGCATTCAAACAAGCATTTTCACATTCAGGCATTTTATCAAACACTTAGGCTACACATATCAAATACATGTAATAAATTAGTTATAACAAGTATTATAGAAAATTCCTTTACAAAGGGTTCGCCATACGTAAAACAATCATGTATTCTCGGTCAATGGACATGACAAGCATAAATCATAATTCCATACTTATTCAAGCATTTCAACAAACACATGGAATGCATAAAAATCAATATACTCTACATGTATATGTAATATATGAAAAACGTCGTATCTATGCACATTTGACAGCAATAAAGTCAGTCATAAATTATTACTGACATTAAAAGCCTTGAAAACCATAACCTAAACATTCATAGTCTACACCTTTTACTGGTAGACTCGTAACGAACTCAGTTTAAACACTAAGTTTTTATCTACGACATGATAGCAACCTATAGTATGAAATAGGTTAGCTACTTCAACATTTACTCTATTTGAATCCGTAAAATGGATTAAGGTTAGGATTTCTTACCCAAGTATGGAGTCAGAATCACTGGAATAGCGATACAGAAACGGTGGTTAAACATGTGGAGTGGTAGGGAAAGATCCTAGGAACAATCCCCCACTTTCTCTCTCACTTTCTCTCTCTTTGCTCTCTTCTCTCTCCTAGGGTTGCAAATTCGTATGTGAAGAGAGAGAGAGGATTTAAAGCCCTTATTTAGGCCAAGAACTGATGGGAATGGCCCCAGGGCCATGGTATACTTAGGTTATAGCCAATGGCTGGCCATTTTGGTCCAACGGAGCTGTTCTTTTCTACATGCAGTCAGACTTAAACTTCCTGACATTGGATCTAAGTCAGGTTAAGATCTCAGCCTGATCAAATCAGTGGATCGGCTGCGAGGGACCTGTTTCAATTCAACGGTCATCGGTACTCAATTAGGGTCATAAGTACACTGACATGTGTTGAAAATTTTCTCTGATCTGAGGGTATAATTATTTTGAATCTGATGGTCAGAATCCTTAGATTCGGCCTACAAGTGAATAACTCAACTCACTTAAGTTTCAGTTCATTTCCTAAAGATGTTCGTGTTTCTCACACACTTCGCTCCGGGCTCAAGTTATGCGTTTCGGGATATCATTTGACTTGATTTTCGAGATAGTTATCGAGTCTAGCAAGGCAGTCATAATCGTATAGTTTTGGGATAATCAAACTTTCGACGCGCATCCAGGTTCGATACGGAGTTTCATGATGCTCCCAAGAGCAACTGGGTTTTGAGATGATCCCAAGTTTTTAGGTAATGTAGCGTTAATGGCTCTACCCGGTTTGGGTCTTACAGATGTATTTAAAGTGATTAGTGCTAATTTCACAGATAATTTAGTTTAACACTTAGTTAATTCTTGTCTAATTTCTAAAGGATTTGGTCCTTAGTCATTTCTGCCTAATGTGGTACTCGAGTCTTTGTACAAATTTTTTCGAGACATTACAATCTACCCCCCTTAAAGAAAATTTCATCCTCCAAATTAGTACCTTTTCGTACTCCTTAAGAACCTGAGGATAGTTCTTTCAGACCTCGGCTTCTATTTCTCAAGTAGTCTCCTCTTCGGTATGATGCTTTAACAGTATCTTCACAAGTGGAATCACCTTACTGCGCAACACTTGCTCCTTCCTATCCAAAATACGCATCGGTCACAGTACATAAGTAGAATATTCACTCAACTACACCTGATCTTATCTGATAATGTGGGAAGGGTCAGGAACCTATTTCTTTAACATCAACACATGAAATACGTTATGCACGCCTATGAGTAGTGTGGGCAAAGCCAAGTAGTACGCTACCACCTCCACTCGATCCAGTATCTGGAATGGGCTAATAAATCTCAGCATGAGCTTCCCCTTCTTGCCAAACTGAAGAACTCCCTTCATTGGGGAAACTTTTAGGAATAATGGTCCCCAACCTCAAACTCTAGTTGTCGTTGCCTCGTATCGGCGTAGCTCTTCTATCTACTCTGTGCTATTAGAAGTCGACGCCTGATAATGTCGATCTTTTCTAAAGTCACCTAAATTAACTCTGGGCCAATCAGGCTTTTCTCACCAACCTCTGTCCAGTAGTGCGGTGCTTGACAGAGACATCCATACAAGGCCTCATGAGGAGTCATACCAATACTCGCCTGAAAACTGTTGTTATACTCGAACTCTGCATAAGGAAGACAATCATCCCAACTATCCTTGAAATCCATCACACAAGCTCGCAGCATATATTCCAACACCTGATTTACCCGTTCTGTCTGCCCGTCAGTCTGTGAGTGGAACGTGGTACTAAACTTCAATTTCACACCCAATGCTTCCTGGATCCTAGTCCAGAAGATAGATGTAAATAGCGTGTCTCGGTCCGACACAATCTCCATAGGAACTCCATGCAGATGTACGATCTCCTTGATGTACAGCTTGGCCAAATCGTCTGCAGTGTTCAAAACTCTGATAGGGAGAAAATGAGCCAATTTTATCAACCGGTCCACGATCACCCATATGGAGTCATGCCCCTTCCTCGTCTTCGGTAGCCTCGAGATAAAGTCCATAAAAAATGAAGTCCCACTTCCATTCAGCTATGGGCATGAGCTGAAGCAGTCCAAGAGGTCAGCGATGCTCTGCCTTGACCTGCTAACACGTGAGACACCGGGACACATACTCTACTATGTGGGCCTTCATGTTGTCTCACCAGTACGAGCGCTTCATGTCTCGTATTACCAGGATACATTACCATCTTCAAGTTGTGAGCAGCCTCAAGAACTTCTCTTCTCAAGTCATGAAGGTTTGGGATGCATAGGCGGCCACGATTACGTAAACCTCCATCTGTACTAACTCTCCATTCCGAGTCTTCATCGTCACTAACCTGCTCTCTCATCTTCACCAATACCTCATCCTCTCTCTAAGTCATGATAATCCTGTCATCAACGAGTGACTGCACCCGAATATGTGCGACGCTCTCAAACGGCTCCTCTACCGTAAGTTTCTGCTCAAAGTCTCCCATAAACTCTACCATATCTTACTCTGCTATCATTAGCGGAGCCGCAAATGATATAGTCTTCTTGCGGCTCAATGCATCTGTCACAAGGTTGGCCTTACCAAGATGGTAGGAGACCTTGAACTTGAAGTCTTTCAAGGTTTCCATCCATCGTCGTTGTCTCATATTCAAGTCCCTCTACATGAATATGTACCTGAGGCTCTTGTGGTTGCAAAAGAGCTTGAACTCCTCTCCATAGAGGTAATGTCTCCAGAGCTTCAATGAAAAGATAATGGTTGTTAACTCCAAGTCGTGCATAGGATACTTTTCCTCGTGTTTCCTCAACTGTTGCGATGCATAGGCAATAACCCTATCCTTCTGCATCAGAACACAACCTAAACTAACATGTGATGCATCGGTGTATATGGTATACTTGACCCCTTGCTCTGACAATACTAGCACAGGGGCGGACGTCAACTTATCCTTCAACTCCTGAAAAGCTGCTTCGACCTTCTCATTCCAGGTAAACTTGAGATCTTTCCGAGTCAGCTGAGACAATGGTTTGGCTATCTTAAAAAAATTCCTAATGAATGATGGTAGTAGTCTGTCAGGCCAAGAAAACTCCTCACTTTAGTAACCGAATCGGGCTGCTCCCAGTCCTGAACTGTGGTTACTTTAGCAAGGTCCACCGCTATCCCTTCCTTGGACACCACATGTCCCAGGAACTTGACTTCTTCCTTCTAGAAGTTGCACTCTTGTACTGTGTAAACAACTGGTTCTTCCTAAGAGTATCAAGGACTACTCGCAGGTGTTCCTCGTGCTCCTCCTGACTCTTGGAGTATATCAAGATGTCATCTATAAACACAATAACGAATCAATATAGATACGGTCGAAACACCTGGTTCATCAAGTCCATGAACACATCCGGTGCATTTGTGAGTCTGAACGACATCACAAGGAATCGTAATGCCCAAAACTGGTCCTGAAAGTTGTCTTCTGCACGTCCTTATCCCTGACGTGCAACTGCTGATACTCTGACTGTAAATCGATCTCGGTGAAGTACTGCGTTCCCTTCAACTGATCAAACAGGTCATCTATCCTGGGCAAATGATAATTGTTCTTCACCGTCACTTAGTTCAACCTACGATAATCAATACACAATCGTAGAGATCCATCCTTCTTCCTCCATGAAGACACACTAGGTCGTATGAAACCTACATTCAACAGATCATCGATTTGTTTCCTCAGTTCCTCCATCTCACACGGAGGCATGCGATACATCGGCAGTGAAATGGGCGTCACACCAAGCGTTAGGTCAATGGAAAATTTAATCTCGTGCTGAGGAGGTAGTCCAGGTATCTTACTGAACACGTCCTCAAAATCCCGAACTACTGGCGTGTTCCCAAGTGTTGGACCATCATCATTCTTCAGTAAGGAAGCGTAACAAAGAACTCGAAAAGGGCAACTGACCTGCACGGGAAATGTACAGGTCGTGCCCTCAGGCCCGTGAGCTGTCACTAGTTGGGTCTCGTAGTCAATCTCGGGCCTCATTTCAGTAAGTTAATCCATATTAAGGATGATGTCGAAATGGTATATCGTGGTGACAATCAAGTCAATGCAAATCATCCTGCTCCCTAGATCTATCAAGTAACCCTTACACATCTTTGCGGCATCTGTAAAAGTTCCTGGGGCTGCGATAACTCTCACCCCAACCATCGAGGTCGTATTCAGCCCTAAGCGTTTGACTGCAGAACATGATATCACCGAGATAGTGGACCCGGTGTCCACCAACAAAAATATGGAGGTACCTTGGATGTGGGCAGTGACCTGGAAAGCTAGAGGCACTATAGCTACTAAATCAGACGCTTTCGCTATAAGAGCATGTACACACGCCTGCTAAGAATGGTTGGGCTGCGGTACCATAGGTCGCTGAGGCAGCCTGAATCGAGGTGTAGGCGGTCGGAAAGATGGATAGGCTGGTGCTGACCGCAGAAGTGGAGCTGCAATCATTTGAGGAAGCTGGTGGTTGATCCTCTAAGGTGGCAAGAAGCCGTTGTCCCTCATCTTGGTGAAACAGTACGTATCAACGTGGCCAGATCTCTTGCAGTAGGTGCACTACACATCCGCTCGCCTCATCGAGACTGGTGGAGCTGCAAGACTAGAAGGCGAGTCTATACGGAACCTCTTGTCGAGGAACGGCCTGCTCGGCAAATTTAGTCGCGGCTTAGGAACCATAAGCATGCGCATGCGAGATAATCTATCTTCATCCTGCTCCGCTCGCAGAGACATGCCCACTAGCTCAGCATAGGTAGATATGTTAGAGCAACACATCTTCAAGCGTATCTCAGGTCGCAGGCCCTTAGAAAATTGCCGCATCTGCATCGGCTGATCAGCTAATATTAACAGAGCATACCTAGCCAGCTCCGTGAATCTGTTCCACCCGCATCCACCACTGTCATCCCTCCCTAATGGAGGTGAAGAAACTCACTCTCCTTCTCATGTCGATACGTGAGGGGAAAGAACTTCTCATGTGAGCGGGTCTCGAAGGCCTCCTACGTCCATACATATCCGACAGCAATGGTCCGAAGGACGCTGTCCCACCAAAGGCTAGCCTCCTTCTAGAACATGTAGGTGACCAACTCCACCTATTTTACCTCAGTGAAGTGCAACGGATTTAGCATCTTAGAGATACGGTCAAGCCAATACTCGGCCTCCTCGGGTCTGTGAGTACACGCAAAGGTAGGAGGTTGAAAGTGCTGGAATAGCTTAAACAGGCTGCTAGCGCTCATATTGCCCGTAGGCTGCATAAGAGGTGCATGTGGAACCACACCCATACTCTGGGCAAAGACCCTTGCAATGGTGGCCAAAAATTGTTACTGCTGCTATTGTTGCTGCTGTTATTGTTGTTGTATCAAGAGCATCATCTACTCCAACCTATCAGTAGGGGGAGCCAACTGAGGCATGTGCGGCATCAAAGTAGACGCACGGTTCTGCTCTAGAACCAGTGGTGCAATAGGTGTCGGCCCATTAGTGGGGCCAGTGGCTGGCTGAGAATCTGACATAGTGTCGTGAGTCAAGCCCAAACTGGGGTCTGTCTGGCTATCGCTCTGGGGAGGTGCCCCGTCACTCGAGTCGCCAAGTGTGAAACGTGTCATACTCCGTGTGGCCTTAAGTGACATTCCCTATATAAAAGATAGGGTGCAACCCAGTTCAGATTCAGTATACTCACAAACTCAACTACACAACATTCACATACAGCTTAAAGAAACTTCATGCATTTCATTTAACAAAATTGTCACAATAAATGAGATGCAGCATTACATGGATCATGATAAAAGATGCATGTAAGCTAATTTAAGCAAAGTCTCAAACACTAAAACATACTAACCACTCTACCACACTATTATGCCTATCAAGGTTATAATATAGAAACCCAAAAATAAGTAACAAAGCAACTAAAAGACCACTCCATGTACGAATAGTCGTCTGAATCTGCCAATGGTGGAGGTGCACCCTTGTCCTACACACAGCACAAGATAGCCCTCAAAGCGCGAGATACTTTGTTAAATTTCTACTTCACGAAGGACTGAGTCTCTTCAACCTTGGCTCGGGTCTGTGTGATCTCCTGTCTCAGGGTAACTTAGCCCTCCTCAAGTTGAGCTAAGTGGGCTTCTATAGCAGCTCGATCACTGTCACGCTCTCGTGTAGTAGTAGGAGGAGTGCCCTCATCAGTGTCTTGGGCCTCCTCTTCCTCTCCTTCTTGCCCTTCTTCTATCTCATCGTCACCTTCTTCATCACTCTCTTCCTCTTCACTCTTCGTCTCATCTTCACTCTCATCGAGTCGAGCTCGATGCTATCGTGGCCCAATCTCCATGTTGTTGAGAGTAGTGTCGTTGATGAAATAAAATGGCACCAGAACTTCTGTGCCAAGTTTGTAGCTGAATTCACGTGCAAGCTTGCATATGAGTCGGTCAAATGAAAGTGAAATGGCCATCCTAGTAGAGCATGCGGTCAGGACTATCTCTCGTAAGAAGAAGGTAGGCAGGCATAACTTGTCTCCCTACCCAGCACAGTACAAGAAGTCCACCATCAAGCACGTACACTCTCTGCAATTGCTCTACCTGGGGTACCCATTGTACTTAAAGATGTGGTGGAGTAGGCGAAAGTCGTCGATCAATTTGGATGCTAAGAGGCTATTGTTTGGACTCCAGTGGACAAGTTGGCCACAAAGGAATCGCGTGTGGTAGTCTCTTTCACGCATACTCATAAGACTCTTCTCACTAACATGGACCTTGTCAAGCGGTATTTCCATGATTCGAGCTATCAAGTTAACATCAACTGTGAGTTCTCGCCTTCCCACAGAAAATTTGAACTACAAAGGCTCCAGCATTGGCTCCTGTATATGCGTGCAGAAGGCTCAGACGGTGTTCACATTTGCCCGAGTCTTACCCTCAAATATGGGACCTCACCCAGTATGCACCAGGCGGTCCATCACCAGATATTGCCCAAAGAGCCTCTCATCCATGTGTGCTTCAAAAAGGACCCTACGGCCCTCAAATCTTTCATGAGACAACTCTGCTAGCAGAGCCTTTTCGAGGGGAGCTTGGGGATCGAGATCCCGCTTTGTCCTTATCTTCCGATCGACACTCACACTTGCAGCGGTGTCTGTCTGCCTTCTTGATTGAGTAGGGCGGCTAGGCCCGACTTCATCCATGGAAGCCCTCTTCTTCCCCATAAGAGAAAGAAGTGTGAAAATGGAGAAGATCATCGCCACGAGCTCGAAAAGTGTCATTTGAGTGAAATAACAATGGGGGATAGGATGGGTTGTTGGAGTTGGAGATGTATGAGACACAAATATGGTCTTGTGTGCTCAAAAAGGGGAAAATGAAGGTGATAGAAGGTGGGTTTTAATGAAGGTGGTGAAGGGATGTTTGTGATGAAGAAAAGAGAGAAAATATGAGAATGAAGGAGAGATTTGAGAGGGGAAAAAGAACTTTTAAGGAAAAAGGAAAGCTTAGAGGGGTGTATGAGGAAAGAGGGGAGAAAACGGGGGGGTTATAGGGGTCCCCACACATTTTGGTGGGCCCCACAGCCTTGGACACGAGCCGGCCCAACTGGCTCGCTGCAGCCCGACAGGCCCGGACCATCTAGGCGGTGAGGCCTCCCCGTTTCAGTGATGGCATCGCTGACCATTGGACATTCGGGAAAGCCCTCACCCCGTGGGCGATGACATCCCCACCCCGGGGTGCCGTATGTGTGCGAAGTCCACTTTGAATCCCCACGATTTGCACCGTTTGGGCCCACTAGTCCGTTTGAATCATTTCGAGTCCTATCTCACGTATATTCATGCGTTTCGGGTTGTTTGAGAGTGGAACACATCAATTTATTATCTAAACCCGTCGATTGATAGTCTAGCAAAGATCTGGGGTCACCACGCATAATCTCAGATGCGTACGGGCCCCGATTCTAAGGGTCAATTTCGGTCAATTCTGTTGATAGGCGAAACTGGGGATCCTACGATTGTTTTTATATTATATTGCACCCTCCTCAGTTAGAATACGTCAATGTACATCGTATGACCATAACCTAGGTCCGATTTAATCCAAATCATGCTCTGATACCAACTTATAATGCCCTGAAAATCGGGAGTCGAGCAGGAGCCCAACTCCTGAGTTCCAACACATCACTTATGCAACATAGATAATGATGATTAAATGTTGTTTGTATTAGTGCCTTAAACATGAGTAGGATTATACCAAAGCAGTATATCATACTCCAGAGATATTTAAATTTACGCAAGCGAAAGACTGTAATAGATATATAAGGTACATAGATGTGTTTCCTAACCTCTAGAGTATGATGGTATTACTGAGCTTAATAAATACACATTTGTTCTAAAGATACAAAATGAAAAAATATGAATGTCCCACTAATCATATATCCCTGTAATCTCGTCGATCAGATCATGGTCTACATAGACCCACCTAATAACTACATGTATGAGAACTCCTCCTCATCATTGTAGAAGTCTGGCTCGGCCTCATATGTCGTGCCAGTATCTGCATCTAACATACAGTCTGGTTGGTGTTTAAAACACCATCCCAAAACATGGGAGTGAGTGATCAACTCAGTAAAGCTATGAAGTAAAGGTTAACATGTTATCAATTCAGTCAAGCAGTAATGATAAAGTAATACAACAATCAAGTTCTAAGTACTCTTATTAATGCAAGGATGGTATGTGATAATGATGCATGCCCTCGCCTACACTCCCTCTACGACATCATCTTACGATCGTGGCATGCACCCCTTCCTCTGTGCACTTCCTTGCCAAAGCACCATACAATGCGATGCATGATCGTGTTAGTCAAGTTCTTAATTAGACATATTCATACAACAGGATTGAGAAGCTAAGGCACCTCTCTTTATATCATAAACCCAAACATTGATCCATCTAGAGTCATTAATCCTAGTAATCACATACGATAGGCAGTTTTCAAGTCGCTATGGAGAGACTCGTCACCTCAGCGCAGGCCTTGTTTATACTCTAGTTTTCTAAAGAAAGGCTTGTCACCTCAATGTAGTCCTAGTGTATACTCGAGGTCACTATGGGCTCGTCACCTAATCATGGGCCGACAGCTCGAATACAGTATCCCATACCACCGTATTCGGCTCACGAGTCTGGGTTGCTCACTAGACACTGCGGGGAGGCTCGTCACCCCAGCGTAGGCCGACAGCTCGACCACAGTATCCCATGCCACCATGCCCGGCTCATGAGTCTTAGCGGATCGAGGTAATAAGGTTAAACGGACTTTGCACTGGTACGTTAGTACCTTAGATTCAAATAGTAGCGTCTATACATGGTGAACATACATTAAGCTAATCGGGTTGCTTGACAAGCTCGATTATTACTAGCATACGTTGAGTTGATCGACATGGAGTGCGTAAACACTCCGCGTGGCCTAACCACTATCGACAAGCAGTGTACGACTCAGATTCCTTAAACCTATCTGATGTAGCGAAACGACCTCGACCACTAACTTAAAAATTTTACCAATTGCCTAAACTACATCATAGCTCCAAACATACTTCCAAGCAATAGTATTCGCATGTAGTAGTCAAAGACAGCATGTAACAACTAAATTCAATATAAATCTTACTTGAGCAATTTGATAAAACACATACTACACATGTTACCATACATAGGCATTTCATTCCTAACTCACGTAGTAGTAAGGTGGATTACATAATGGACATTATAACCATAGATAAGAGAATGGAGAATCCTATCTCAATACCCGTATTACGTGCATTCAAACAATCATTTTCACACTCAGGCATTTTATCAAACACTTAGGCTACATATATCAAATACATGTAACAAATTAGTTAGAACAGGTATTATAGCAAATCCCTTTACAAAGGGTTCACCATACGTACAACAATTATGTATTCTCAGTCAATGGATATGACAAGCATAAATCATAATTCCATACTTATTCAAGCATTTCAACAAACATAAGGAATGTAAAAAAATCAACATAATCTATATGTATATGTAATATATGAAAAACGTCGTAACTATGCACATGTGACAGCAATCAAGTCGGTCATAAATCATTACTAACATTGAAAGCCTTGAAAATCATAACCTAAACATTTATAGTCTGCACCTTTTGCCGGTAGACTCGTAACGAACTCAGTTTAAACACTAAGTCTTTGTCTACGACATGATAGCAACCTATAGTATGAAATAGGTTAGCTACTTCAACACTTACTCTATTTGAATCCCTAAAATGGATTAAGGTTAGGATTTCTTACCCAAGTACGGAGTCAGAATCATCGGAATAGCGATATAGAAACGGTGGTTAAACATGTGGAGTGGAAGGGAAAGATCCCAGGAACAGTCTCCCACTTTCTCTCTCACTTTCTCTCTCTTTGCTCTCTTCTCTCTCCTAGGGTTGCAAATTTGTATGTGAAGGGAGAGAGAGGATTTAAAGCCCTTATTTAGGCCCAGAACTGATGGGAATGGCCCCAGGGCCATGGTATACTTAGGTTATAGCCAATGGCTGGCCGTTTTGGTCCAACGGAGCTGTTCTGGAGGCCCCTTTTCTGTATGCAGTCGGACTTAAGCTTCCTGACATTAGATCTAGGTCAGGTTAAGATCTTAGCCCGATCGAATCAGTGGATTGGTCACGAGGGACCAGTTTCAGTTCAACGGTCACGGGTACTCGATCAGGGTCACAAGTACACTGACATGTGTTAGAAATTTTTCCTGATCCGAGGGTTCAATTGGGTCAGAATCTGATGGTCTGAATCCTTAGATTTGTCCTGCACGTGAATGATTCAATTCACTTAATTTTTAGTTCATTTTCTAAAGATATTCGCGTTTCTCACACACTTTACTTCGGGCTCAAGTTATGCGTTTCGGGATATCACTTGGACTTGATTTCTGAGATGGTTGTCAAGTCCAATAACGCAGTCATAACCATATAGTTTCGTGGTAATCAAACTTTCGACACATGGTTTAGGTCCGATACGAAGTTTCATGATGCTCCCGAGAGCAACTGGGTTTTGAGATGGATCCTATGTTTTTAGGTAATATAGCGTTAATGGTTGTAACACCCTGAATTTTTAACAACCTAGAGTTAAGCGTCCTTAAGCAATGGGTCAACCATAGCACCTTGGTAACTTCTCAAAACTCGAGTTTAAAGCCAGAGAAATCATTTAGAACCTAATTCTTTAGAAATTTAACGTGTATTAGCCAGCACTACACTAGATTTGCTACAAAATTAGCACCAACCACTTTAAATATGATCTGTAAGACCCAAAAGCTCTAGAATTATTAACACCACGTTACCCTAAAATCTAGAATCCAACTCTAAACCCATTTACTCCTGAAAATGCTTTGTAACTTTGTATTGGTTCTAGACCGCACATCGAGAGTCTGATATATATGAATTTAGACCATTACGATCGCCTAGTTGGACTTGACAATCACCTAGAAAATCAAGCCCAACCGATGTCCTGAGACCATTTTATTGAGCCCGGAGTGAAGAGAGTAGGAAAAGGAAGATTTTTAGAAAATTAATTATATTTTTAAAGGAATCTGGAACGTTTCACTTGCGCATTATTTTTAAGCGTTCTGACCGTTAGAATTAGACCCAAATTCACCCTCGGATTGGGATAGGTGGCCCTTACATGTCATAGTACTTGTAGCTCTGATCGAATTCCCATAACCGTTGAACTGAAACTGGTCCGCTACGGTCGATCTGGAAACCCGACCGGAATGAAAACTTAGCTTGACCTAAATCTGATATTAAAGAGCTTAAGTCCGACCGCATTTAGCAACAGGACTTCCAAAAATGCTCCGTTGGATAGGAACAGACCCGATTTGGTTATAACCTAAGTATACCTTGGCCTTAAGTCTATTTTTATCAAGTTTAGGCTTATAAATACGGCTTAAAACCCTCATTCTAAATCCCATACGAATTTCTAAACCCTAGCTTTCTAAGAGGAAGAAAAGAGAGAGAAAGTGAGGGAGAAGTTGGTGCTGCTTCCTGGGATTCTTCCCAGCTTTACTACGTGTCTAATCCACCTATCCGTATAGCTTTTTCGACATTTCTGACTCCAATCCTAGGTAAGAAATCCTAACCCAAACCTGTTTTAGGGCTTAGTATAGTTTAAGTGATGATGTAGCTAATCTATTTCATGTTCTAGGTTGTCAATCCGCAGTTGACGGTGACTTATCATCTGAATCATATCCATTTCGCATTTTCTAGTTTAAGGTGCGGACTATATGCGTTTAGGTTATGGTTTTCAACACTTTCAATAATAGTTAATGATTTATTCGTGTTGTGGATGCAATTACACATGCCAAATATGCTATCTGTTTTGTCTTCCGTATACGTATACTCTATATTGTAAATACCGTATTTCATGTACATGTTAGAATACAAATATGCGTATGAAATCTATTAATATGCTTGTCATGATTAATGATCATTGTTATATGCCTGATATGTATATGGCAACTGCTTGGTAAGAGGACTTACCCTAATATGCGACGGTGTTGACATACGTGATGTATGTTAAATAGTGTAAGCTAAGTGTTTGTTTAAATGTCTAAATGAGATAATGGTTAGAAAATGTGTTTGCTAAGATGGTTGGGATATGGATTTCAACCATAATGTTTGTGTGAATAATTTCCTTCATGAATCATGTGACTTAGAATATCCATGCTAAATGAGTGTATGATTTCCTCCATGAATTATGTACTTGGTTGAATCATGTTAAATGTGTGTATAAATTCCTACATATACTATTTACATTTCAAGCTATACTTCATTATTGTTCATGTGAATGCAGGATATGAATCATATACTAGTTATTGTATGTGTATGTGAATGGGGCTGTGCTACAGTCCAGGCAATCGGAAACCGTTCTGGAAATAGTGGTTGAGGTTGTTTACGCCACGTAGGATGAGTTTAACGAATTTGAGTCGTGCTTGGGATGTTTGGCAGTGGTTAGGCCACACGAAGTGCTTATGCATCCCATGTCGTTCAACTCAACGTGCGCTTGGCCTAGTTGAGCTTATCAACTAACCCGATTGACCGATGTTTGTTTAACATGTTTGGTCACTACTGCAGGAACCCAAGGTACCAAACTTACCAGTGAAAAGCCCCTCTAACCTTGGTACCTCGATCCGCTAAGACTCATGAGCCGATTATGGTGGTATGGGACACTATATTCGTGTTGTTGGCCTACATTGATTAGTGACGAGCCCTTTGTAGTGACCAGTGAGCACCTATACTTAGGAGAAAATTATGGTGGTATGGGACACTATATTCTTATTGTCGGCCTACATTGATTGGTGACGAGCCCTCTGTAATGACCTCGAGTATATCCTGATAGTGCATAAGGCCGACGAGTCTTGTTGCAGTATATGGGATATAATTAGGCCTGTATTGATAAGGTGATGGGGGAGAGGAGCAACGATTGTGCGCAACAGCCCTGGCAACCCTTGCAGTGACCTAGAACCGTAACATTGTATGAGATTATCTTGGACTGCCGACCCGAAAATGGATCACCATTTGGGTAATGATATAAGAGAGGTACCTTAGCTTTCCAATCCTACTGTATGAAAAGGACTAATAAGAACTTGATAATCATACTCATGACATCGCACTGCATGTGTCATTGGCGTTGGTGTGAGAGCACAGTGGTAGTGATTCATGCCGCGATCGTTAGATGATGTCGCATGAGGGAGTTTTTGGTGAGGGCATGCATCTTTACCTCATATCATTCTTACATTAATAAGAGTATCTAGGACATGTTTGATTGTACTGCTTTATCATTACTGCTTGATTGAATTGATAACATGTTAACCTTTGCTGTATATAGTTTCCACTGAGTTGATCACCCACTCCCACGTTACGGGACGGTGTTGGCCACACTAACCAGTCCCTATTTTAGTTTTAGATGATGGCGATGTTTGTGAAGTAGAGCCGAACTTTATGATGAGGAGAAGGATTTCTCTTATATGCGGGTTTTGATCAACGGGGTTACACGGTTACTATTTAGATGCCAATACACTTGGTATTTTTTTCTTTTATTTAAACACCCATGTATATTATGTTCTTTCCATTTTTGGAGTATACATGTATTTAGTTAACCTGGTAACATGTTCACACTCTAGAGACTTACAATCAATTATACATTTTATATATTTATCACAATCTTCCGCTTGAGAAACTTAACTGTCTCTGGAGTATGATATGTTGTTTTGGTCTAATCCCACTCATGTTTTCTACACTAATATGAACAACATTCATCCATCATTGAAAATGTTGCATAAGTGATGTTCTGGAACTCGGGAGTGGAGTTTATGCTCGACCCCCGATTTTTAAGATGTTACAGATGGTATCAGAGCTTGATTTGGATTAAACTGGACCTGGGTTATGGTAACACAATACACACCGACGCACTCTGACTTAGGAAGGGGACAATGGAATCTAGAAACTACATTAGAATCCCAAGTTTCGCCGACAGGCGAGACTGAATATTGTACTTTAGTTCACAGTTCTTCTAATTTATTTTGTTGAGATTCATATACCCAGCTACACCCCAATCTCACCACCACCACAGAGCGGATCTCTATTGCTACTAAGTAATTCAGTACGCCACACAAATGATCGCAACAATAATAAAATCTAGGACCAAAAAGGAAAGAAAATGTTTAAGTTCATATGTTCCACCATTCCACTCTATCCAGGACCATCCTCAGTTAAACCATAGATCATCAAATCATTTCTTTTTGCCTTCAAGCGCATCCTTTTGGGCCTCCTCTTTACACTTTTAGAACCTTCAACTTAAAGCCAACTCACCCCCAACTGGTGTTGTTCTTGGTCTCCATCTCACATGACCAAAGCATCAATGCCCACTTTACCTATGAAAGGATACCCCAAAGTTTCCTCGAATGCATTCATTTCTATATCTGTCATTCTTCATCTTGACACCTATCCATTTCAACATCCCCATTTCAACTACACATCCTATGAACATGTTGTCGGTTGACAGCCTAAGATTCTTGTCCATAAAGTATGAATGATCTTATAGCTATCGTAGAAGATCTCGCCATTAGTTGATTTGGTATGCGGCTATCACATAAAACTCCAAAGACACATTTCCACTTCATACACCCATCTCTTACTCTACCAGTAACATCCCTCATCACTCTCACCACTCTCATAAAGTATCAACCAAGATATTGAAAACAACTTCTCAGGACTCAATCCTAAAGTCTAACCCATTTCCTTCAAAATCTCTCCTTTCACCACCTCATTTTTTAACTTTTTCTAAGTCATTCATACTAAACATAAATTCTAATGTATAAATGATGGAGAATAATACTTAAACAAAAATTTACTATAAATAGTAAATATATGTATAAATTAAACTTTTGACCATTCAAATTATGGAATCTCATGGAATAAATGGGTTAGTTGAATAGATTAGCGTCTCCTACCCCAAAATCATATGCTACATGTCATATAAACTCATTCTGGTTCCCAAATTGGCCCTGAAATTGCCTCAAATGGAGAGGGGGCCTAAACGATCAACTTCCAGAGGGTTCTAGGGTGGGACTCAGACTTTTTTGGGGCTTAAAGGGCAGGAGGTCCTCGCCCAAATGGCGAGCCCTCACCAGTTTGTCCAGTGGTCAGTGAGGGCCTCGCCGATTCTGTGAGGCCTCGTTAGTCGACGGGCTCGGCCGGGCGGGCGGTTCGGGCCGATCGTGTTTGGGGTCTAGTGGGATCCTATGGTACAGGGTTCGACTCCTATTTCATCTCCTTTCTACCACTTCCTTTACAAAGTGACCCTCCAAGCTTTCTTTTTCCTCCAAACTTGTTGCCTACTCTCTCAAACCTCCCTTCCAAGCACTCCTTCCTTTGTTTTTCGTTATTTCCATCATCCCTCCACTGTTCTCAATCATATCCAGCAGCTACTTCCTCCATTTTCCGCTATTGGAGCTCACAAGCTCTCATTTAAAGCTCCAAAATGTGCCCGCCCCCAACCTATCCTATCTTACCCTTTTCTTTCCACTATTTTCCCTTTCTTTGACCCATTTCATTCCTCTTTCGGACCTAGATTCGTGGAGACCTAAAGATCTCAGTCCTTCCCTTCATTTTCTTCATTTTCCATGGCTCTTTATGAGCTAGTTATAGTCATCTTCTCGATCTTTATGCTTTACCGTCGGGCGAGACCAAATACAGTAGCTCAGTCCATAAATAGTGACCATCTAGCGCTAGGACATCTAGAGTTTTGGACCTAGAGTTAGTGCTCCTAGATTTTGAAAGAGCTGACGATATAGGAAGTCCGATTCCAATTAGATAATGTTGACCCTAAGCGATAGAACAATTTTCTGTAGTAGAAATGGTATGAAACTATCTAGCGTATAAGTTTAGACTTTAGATTTCAGCTAGTGAGTTACAGACTAGACTACCAGTTGTATTAAGCAGTGTAAAGACTGAATATGCTAAGGAATTGTAGGTTTGATTTGGTTGGAGTAGAACTTCATTCCTTCGATAGATCCCCATAATACTCAGAGGCGTCTTTAGTAACTCTTAGGAAAGCTATTTCGATTTAGAGACTATTCATGCATAGGAAAACTTATATATCCCTCAGATTGAACTTAGGTCAAACCAGCACGCCCCTTAGAATTGCCTTCCCAAGGACTTAGTACAATCGGGGACACGGAGTAGAGAAACTATATATAAGCGAAGTATTCGCGGTTTGAATCGAATTCTCAATCCTAGTAGTTACCAATAAATCCAATGCTCTGATCAAGTAGAAAATCGGATTGACTAGGATTAAGAACTGATACAACAAATTTTCTGTCCTAGCTAGACAGAAAGTCTATGTATCCGGCTCAGACCCACTACACAACTTTTCTTCCGTGTTGGCTCGACCACCTACAACCAAAAGTTATTGCTTTGCCTTTGGAAAATGTTGAGGACATATAGCCAATAGAGATTAGACATCTTGTCGCAAGCTCACACTTGCCCCTGAACTCAACCACAATAAAAATTAGGCTCTTTTCTACAACCATAGGTACCAATGCCATAGAACACATCATTAGCAAAGGAAGACCAATGTAGTGAGAGGTTGATTCTCATTTCATGTCAAGGATAGGCCCTAAATTACACCTCATTCCGACATACAGATCGAGACATAGGTTCTTACGTCTTGTGTAGAAATATTTTTAAGGGGCGTAGAACCTTATAAGCCCAATCTAGTTAATACAACCATTAGATCAGAGTGGCACAGCGATAGCGTGGTTGGCACTTTCCCCATTGGCCCAGGATCGAAGGAAATTCAGGAAAACAAATAGGGCGAAGGTCAGTGTATCCATAAACCCACTTGTTAAATACCGGGATAATAGAAGCCTTGGATGATTCTGGACGATTAGAAACCCCTTTAGGATGATCTATTAAAGTGTTTATTAATCCTCACCTTGGATATAAATTCAGACGAGGACTCCCCTAGATCAAGACCCAAAGCACAACCTTATAAATAAGACTTTTGAACCTTTTAGTGATTGGCATTCCCTAAGCTTTTAGAGTAATCGGACTACGGAGTTACTGAAATGAACGAATGCGAAACATTCCCGGCTTGACCCAATTCTCAATCCTTGCAGACTACCAATGGACTCACTGCTTGACCTGGTAGAAGACCAGGATCCACCAGGATTAGGAAGGGATACGACGTTGTTTACCCTGGTCAGGCGGACATTCGACGTATCGGGATCAAGCCCACTACAACCGTCTCTCCGTATTGGTCGACCATTAAACAAGTTTTTAGGCAAAAGGAATAATAGAACCTGTACTCATTACCCTTAGCCAATTTCGGGGATAATTATTTTTAAGGGGGGTAGATTGTAACACCCCAAATTTTTACCAATCTGGAGTTAGGCGTCCTTAAGCAATGGGTCAACCATAGCACCTTGGTAACTTCTCAAAACTCGAGTCCAAAGCCAGAGAAATCATTTAGAATCTAATTCTTTAGAAATTTAACGTGTATTAGTCAGTGCCACACTAGATTTCCTACAAAATTAGCACCAACCACTTTAAATACGATTTGTAAGACCCAAAACCTCTAGAATTGTTAACGCTACGTTACCTTGAAATCTAGGATCCAACTCTAAACTCAGTTGCTCCCAGGAATACATTATAACTTTATATTGGTTCTAGACCGCACATCGAGAGTCTGATATCTATGAATTTAGACCATTACGACCGCCTAGTTGGACTTGACAATCACCTAGAAAATCAAGCCCAACCAATGTCCTGAGACCATTTTATTGAGCCCGAAGTAAAGAGAGTAGAAAAAGGAAGATTTTTAGAAAATTAATTATATTTTTAAAGGAGTCTGGAACGTTTCACTTGTACGTTATTTTTAAGCGTTATGACCGTTAGAATTCGACCCAAATTCACCTTCGGATCAGGATAGGTGGCCCTTACATGTCATAGTACTGGTAGCTCTGATCGAATTCCCGTAACCATTGAACTGAAACTGGTCCGCCACGGTCGATCTGGAAATCCGACCGGAATGAAAACTTAGCTTGACCTAGATCTGATATTAGAGAGCTTAAGTCTGACCGCATTTAGCAACAGGACCTCTAGAAATGCTCCGTTGGATCAGAACAGACCCAATTTGGTTATAACCTAAGTATACCTTGGCCTTAAGTCTATTTTTGTCAAGTTTAGGCCTATAAATAAGGCTTAAAACCCTCATTCCAAATCCCATACGAATTTCCAAATCCTAGCTTTTCAAGAGGGAGAAAAGAGAGAGAAAGTGAGGGAGAAGTTGGTGCTGCTTCCTGGGATTCTTCCCAGCTTTACTACGTGTCTAATCCATCTATCTGTATCACTATTCTGGCGTTTTTGATTCAAATCCTAGGTAAGAAATCCTAACCCAAACCTGTTTTAGGGCTTAGTATAGTTTAAGTGATGATGTAGCTAATCTATTTCATGTTCTAGGTTGTCAATCCGCAGTTGACGACGACTTATCGTCTGAATCATATCCGTTTCACATTTTCTAGTTTAAGGTGAGGACTATATGCGCTTAGGTTATGGTTTTCAACACTTTCAATGATAGTTAATGATTTATTCGTGTTGTGAATGCAATTACACATGCCAAATGTGTTATCTGTTTTGTCTTCCGTATACGTGTACTCTATATTGTAAATACCGTATTTCATGTACATGTTAGAATACACGTATGCATATGAAATCTGTTGATATGCTTGCCATGATTAATGATCATTGTTATATGCCTGATATGTATACGACAACTCCTTGGTAAGAGGACTTTCCCTAATATGCGACGGTGTCAACATACGTGATGTATGTTGAATAGTGTAAGCTAAGTGTTTGTTTAAATGTCTAAATGAGATAATGGTTAGAAAATGTGTTTGCTAAGATAGTTGGGATATGGATTTCAACCATAATGTTTGTGTGAATGATTTCCTTCATGAATCATGTGACTTAGAATATCCATGCTAAATGAGTGTATGATTTCCTCCATAAATTATGTACTTGGTTGAATCATGTTAAATATGTGTATAAATTTCTGCATGTACTATTTACATTTTAAGCTATACTTCATTATTGTTCATGTGAATGCAGGATATGAATCATATGCTAGTTATTGTATGTGTATGTGAATGGGGCTATGCTACAGCCCAGGCAATCGGAAACTGTTCTGAAAATAGTGGTTGAGGTTGTTTATGCCACGTAGGATGAGTTTAACGAATCTGAGTCGTGCTTGGGATGTTCGGCAGTGGTTAGGCCACACGGAGTGCTTATGCATCCCATGCCGTTCAACTCAACGTGCGCTTGGCCTAGTTGAGCTTATCAACTAACCCGATTGACCGATGTTTGTTTACCATGTTTAGTCACTACTGCATGAACCTAAGGTACCAAACTTACCAGTGAAAAGCTCCTCTAACCTTAGTACCTCGATCCGCTAAGACTCATGAGCCGATTATGGTGGTATGGGACACTATGTTCTTGTTGTCGGCCTACATTGATTGGTGATAAGCCCTTTGTAGTGACCAGTGAGCACCTATACTCGTGAGCAGATTATGGTGGTATGAGACACTATATTCTTGTTGTCGGCCTACATTGATTGGTGACGAGCCCTCTGTAGTGACCTCGAGTATATCCTGATAGTGCATAAGGGGGACGAGTCTTGATGCAGTATGTGGATATAACTAGGCCTGTATTGATAAGGTGATGGGGGAGAGGAGCAACGATTGCGCGCAATAGCCCTGGCAACCCTTGCAGTGACCTAGAATCGTAACATTGTATGAGATTATCTTGGACTGCCGACCCGAGAATGGATCACCATTTGGGTAATGATATAAGAGAGGTACCTTAGCTTTCCAATCCTGCTGTATGAAAATGACTAATAAGAACTTGTTAATCATACTCATGACATCGCACTGCATGTGTCATTGGCGTTGGTGTGAGAGCACAGTGGTAGTGATTCATGCCGCGATCGTTAGATGATGTCGCATGAGGGAGTTTGTGGTGAGGGCATGCATCATTACCTCATATCATTCTTGCATTAACAAGAGTATCTAGGACATGTTTGATTGTACTGCTTTATCATTACTGCTTGATTGAATTGATAACATGTTAACCTTTGCTGTATATAGTTTCCACTGAGTTGATCACTCACTCCCACGTTACGGGACGGTGTTAGCCACACCAACCAGTCCCTATTTTAGTTTAAAATGATGGCGATGTTTGCGAAGTAGAGCCGGACTTTATGATGATGAGGAGAATTTCTCCTATATGCAAGTTCTGATCGACGGGGTTACAGGGTTACTGATTAGATGCCAATACACTTGGTATTTTACCTTTTATTTAAACACCCATGTATATTCTTTTCTTTCTATTTTTGGAGTATACATGTATTTAGTTAACTTGGTAACATATTCACACTTTGGAGACTTACAATCAATTATACATTTTATATATTTATCACAATCTTCCACTTGAGAAACTTAACTGTCTCTGGAGTATGATATATTGTTTTGGTCTAATATCACTCATGTTTTCTGCACTAATATGAACAACATTCATCCATCATTGAAAATATTGCATAAGTGATGTTTTGAAACTCGGGAGTGGAGTTTATGCTCGACACCTGATTTTCGGGATGTTACAATGGTTCTATCCGATTTGGATTTTACAGATCATATTTAAAGTGATTAGTACTAATTTCATAGATAATCTAGTTTAGCACTTAGTTAATTTTCGTCTAATTTCTAAAGGATTTGGTCCTTAGTGATTTCTGCCTGAGGTGGTACTCGGGTCTTTGTACGGATTTTTTCGAGATTACAATATTTTGATAGACCCAAAATATACTTATCGATCCTTCGACATAAGATTGGCTATGTCAGCATGTACTTGATTAGGTTGGTCAATGAAACAACATGCATCGTCCCTCTCATCAGATAGAGACGAAGCTTGGTTGTGTTGAAAAACAATAAGAAGCATAACTTTTCAATTACTGAATATTGTCGCTCAGCATTGTTCAATATGTGAGACGGATGATAAATTGCTTACTCCTTCTGGTTATTATTTTCTTATGCAAGCAATGCTCTAACTTACTCATCCGTAGTCGAGATGTGCAACCCGAATGGCCGATCCTTCCTTGGAGGAAACAATATTGCTGGTTTCATGAGGTATTTCTTTAGCTAGTAAAATGTTGCATGGTGCTTAGGTTTCCAGACAAACTCTTGGCCAACCTTCAGCTTAATCATTAGTGAAAAGGTGTTGATCTTTCCTACAGAGTTCAAGACAAATTAGCGTAAGGAGTTTATTTGACCGATGAAACTCTACAACTCCTTGCTCTTGGGAGAGTTAACTTCCAAGATTGTTTGCACTTTAGGTCGACTTCAATACCTTGCTGGTGGACGAGAAACCCTAAGAAATTCCATGTCGAGACACTAAACGCACCATTTAACGGGTTCATCTTCAATTTGTGTCTTCTCTTGCATTTGAATGACCTTCTTAAGTCGGCAAAGTGATCCCGTGATCGACTGACTTTACAAACACGTTATCAATGTAACTTCTATGAATTTATCGATCATGTCATGGAAGATGACATTCATGACCTTTTGATATGTTGCTCCGACATTTGTGAGTTCGAAAGGCATCACGACCCAACAACAAGTCCCAATGCCCCTAGACATCGGAATGCCATTTTCGGGATTTCCTCTTCAACAATGAAGATCTGGTTATATCCGGAGTGATCATATATGAACAACACTATCTCATGTCCCTTGTCCTTATCGACAAGCTAATTTGCAATTGGTATCAGATACTCATCCTTCAAGGTTACTAAATTTAGATTCCTAAAGTCTAAATAGATCCTCAATTTCCCATTCTCCTTAATTACGGGGACTATTTTTGAGATCCATTCAGCATACCTGATCAACTTAGTGAATCTTGAAATTGTGTTGGTTGTCTAACACAACACCATGCCATGCGAAAGTTTATGGAGTTTAGAATTATGGCTAAGTCTTAGAGGGGAGGGGGTGAACGTGACTAATTTAAAATATTTACTAATTTTAATACAATTAAACCACAAGACTTATTAGGTCTAAGATCATGGACTATAAATGATTCAACTAATTGAGCAAAGTAATCTAAGATGTAAGATGTGAAATATCAATTGTGAGTGCTATAAATTAAATGTCTAGTATACATCCTAATCATGCGTCCATATGAATTAAACAAATCCAATCACAAGAAAGAATAAAAATGCATCCATAAGTCAATCATAGACAAAACAATGTATAGTGGTTTAGTTAAATACCTAGTCTACTCTCGGTGGACACTCTCTCCTTTAGTGTACCGGATTTCTCTATCTCGATGGTTTTTAATAGGTTTACCACTAAACTTTATAATGATTTTTAATAGGTTCACCACAAACCTTCCATCATATACAAGAACTTACACGCACGCACTTGTATTGGTGGAACATGTACACACCCGTGTCAGTGGACGACGTTTTCACATATGTCGGTGGCTCCCGCGGACCTTATAGTCTTAATCCAGTGACCTACATTTACTCTCCCTGAAGGCTCCTACAAGACTAACATGCACACTCCCGTGTTTGGTAGCAATCCTACAAAAAAACCTACATGTACACACCCATATTTGTGGAATACGTACATGCCTGTGCAATGAAGGTCTTACATAAGAAACTTTTTAAGTTTACATTATAAGCTCTACACTCAATCTGACACAAGGAATGCATATATGATGAACTCTAAATTAAACTCTTATAAGTTTAGATTGAGCCTCATTGATGCACCTTTATAGAGATACTTCTTCAATCTTGAATTTGCTTCTCCTGTGCTCCCCCAATATTTAAAGTTGGACTTCTCCTACTTCATTGAATCGGCTACCAAAATTTGTTTTCCTATTAAGATGCCAAGGTAATGGTATAGAGGTTAAATCTCCAACAACTAATGATGTTAGTTAGTTCCAATAGGGATTTACCTAGATGAGTTTTTTAAAGGATATAGACATGAATTTACCTATAGGTTTAATGTCTAGTCTTTAGAAATGGGAAGAGTTCATCCACGCCTTCATAATGGAGCTTGGAATGCTCATTAAATTGATTAATCATAAGAATAGTATGATGAAATTCTTTAGTTTGGAGGCTAGGAGATGGATTAAGAATTGAGAATCACCGAGGCTCTATTTGCATTTAACAAAAAAAAAAAAAAACCATTAGAAAGCATAAGGTCTGAATGCCCAATTCATAAAAAAAAAAAAGTTTGCAACGGCTATAAAATGGGCAAATAACGGCTTTGTCAATAGGATTGAGTGACCCTTCAATAGGATTGAAGAAGTCTCGATTTAAGCAGTTTTACCATTAAACTAATTTGGCCATCTTCGATTAAATCGAAGGGGACATTTGATACTATCGAGTCCTATCAATGGTTTGTTAATAGGATCAAGATCCACTTAAAAAAGCCAAGAGTTTTGCTGTTTTTGGGCAATTAATTTACGGCAATTTTGAATCTCTAAAGCCTATCTTAGCATGATCAAATTAAGGTTCTAAGGTTATGGGATGATCAAACAAATGTTTACCTATTAGAGAATGGATTATCTAGAGGTAAATTCTTTTAGAACTAAAGGGGTCTAAGGCTAAAATTATCAAACAACCTCAATTTACCTATTGTCTTCATGCATTGATACTTCAAGTCTTTGATCTTTAATGTCTTCCAATAGAGACTCAATTGACTCAAAGATTCCCAAACTAACCTCATTGACAAATAAAAGCACTAGTCCTACCTTCGGCAACTGTTCAACCTCTTCCTTGATCTTGAGAGTAACCTCAAGCATCATCCTCATCATATACTATTTCAAAGGCTTGAATCCCTATTTGATTTCGAAATGATGCTCAACCAGATCCCGATCTAATCTCAACATATCATGATAATCCCAGGTGAAGCAATCTGCGTATTCCCTAAGGAGATAGATCATCTCCATTTGAGCCGGGGGATCGAGCTATGCGCTGATATACATAGGCCAATGATCTTCCTATATTCAAAGATTCGCCTCAATAATGGTGTCTTGAATGTTGGCCTTGGCGTCGTTCATCTTGGTAGGCGCAGATTCCAATTCGTGGAATGCCACCCTATCTTTCGCCATTGTATCTTCCTCCATCAAGCACTTCGTTGTATCGACATGGCATCCAAATGGATGATGCTGTTGAGATATTACTCCAGTTTACAAATCATAGACATGATTTTGGTCTCTTCGTCTTTCTCGTTCCTGAGATATATCAGAGAATTTTCTCAAAGAAGTATTGGGGAGACTGCCAATATGGAGCAATTGTGCTCGGCTCATTAAAAAACTCTTAAGAGATCTTTTGTCATGGTAATAGTTAGTTTTATAGACGACATTCTATTATTGTAATAAAAGGCCAATTTTGAATTGGGGTAGGAACCGGCCCAACCGATAAACCATTTAACAACGTCGTAGGGTTGCTAACGAAAACATATCCAGCTCGGCCTCTGTCCTGGCTGAGTCCACTTTAGTGATAAGAGAATTCCATTCTCGAGCTGGGTGCAATCTTATCGAGATATTGCCAATTGGTTCAATTAATTCAAGAGTAGTGTCTTTACGATTTTAGTAAGGTATTTACAAGGTGCCATGTGTTAGTGCCTGCACGTGGACATTCACAAATGAGCGCTCAAGAAAAGCACACGAGACGTTCGCCCAATGGTTCCAACCCAAATAGTTAGAATCGTGCGCCCCATTTAGATGGGTCATGTCCAGGGACACAATAGCCTCATTTTAGCACAGTGTACTCGGGTTCTCAATTCGGACATGTTGAGCCGTGTGCTTTGGAGCAGAAAAGGTGAGGCTCGGGTAACAACTTAATGAGGGAGGCCCTGGCCGTGGCCCTAGTTTGATGTATGTATTCTATGTCCACAGTGTCCATCAAAATTTCCAGCTTATTTTAGCATGTGGTCTCAAAAACTAAGCAAATACAACTCTCAAGTGGACCACGCAATATGGATCAAATGCCTATAATTTAAAACATTTTTGGCCTACAAGAGCTTCTTGGGCCATATATGTTTTGGATGAAGCTAGGCACTGTGTGGGAGAGAAGATTTGGAACAGCCGGATTTGGAACCCCTTGGATTTAAAATCCTCTTAATGTGTTTGGCATCCTGATTCAGAATCAACTTTAATCCAAAAGTAATTATGCATAGCATATTCACATGGGTTTGAATTTAATTACTAAACCAACTTTATTATCTTTAATTAGTGAACGCATGTGATGCTTGAACAATGGCGGTAATAAGCCCATTGAAATATATACTTTGCCCAAAAGTGATGAAATTCCAAGTCTTGGATGGGCCACAAGTATAATATCATGTCCGAGTGACTAACTAATGGTTTTTAACCGTTGATTTACATAGGCAATGTTTGGACAGCATTGATAATCGTATTAAAGTAATTATAGTGATGTAATCAATAATCTAATTATTTTAAGATATCATTAGTGGTCCATATGTCCAATAGATTAATAGTCCAGCGATAAACATGTTACACATGCAACTCTTAGAAAGATTTTAGATGTAATCCAAGCTTTCACCATGGAAACCAGGCAATTTCAAACCTGCTTGAATCCTTCGAAATCCATGGTGCCAAACAACCTCTAGTATTTGTGTTTTTCCTTTATTCATTTTCGTGTGACCTTATCAGTGAGTTGTCTATGTGACCTTACCAATGGGTTAGATGGCAAATAAACATTTTAACAGGCCTTGGGAATTTTTTTAACAGTGGGCTTTCAATGGCAACTGTTTCCTACTATGTGGTCTACTTGACATTTGGTTTGCTTATTTTTTGAGACCATGCGTAGAATGAGCTGGAAAAACTGATGGTTGGCGTGGACATACACCACAAATATTAAAGCGGTCCCATGGTCATGGCCTCACCTAATCCTCTCGCCATGTGGTTAACTCAGGCAGTTGGGGTCGCAGATTGTGTGGGGAAGCCCTCACCAGCCTTTACTGCGGCATAAAAACTCTATGGAACCCATGTCTATGTTTTATCTACACTGCCATCCCTTGTTTTTCCAGCTCATTTGTGAGCATCAGACCAAACTTAAAGTATATCCAAAGTTGAACTGGACAACGCCACAGGAAACAATGGACGTTGAGTACTTACCATTGAAAACTTCTTCGGGCCATAGAAGTTTTGAACCCAGCTGATTTATGTGTATTCCCACATCCAGGTAGGTCTACGTGACCTTAAAAAACTTGGATGACAAAAAAAAATATTACTATGAGCCCCAAGAAAGTTTCAACTTTAGATATCATTGTTTTCTATGGTGTGGTCTTTGGATACGCTCAGACTTTCCGGCCGATATCTTAAAATAAGCTGCAAAAGGTGATGGACGGAATGGATAAAACATATACTTACCATGTTGGATACCACATAATCTTCACACCATAGTAAATGGTGGTTGGTGCTTTCACCACACAATCCGTATCCGACCATTGGTTTGTTAATCACAGCAATGGGAAATTTACGACTGTGGACCCCACCTTTTATCCATTGGATATTCTTGAAGCAATACAAACTTAACATACCCACTTAGACCTCTTTGTACGGATGACAAATTCCAGGATGAAAATACCCTTCCTTTTCACATAAACAGATTTGCTACTCCGCCTGCCACCCACCAATGGCGGATCTTCATTGGTTTATGGGCCCCACCATGATGTATGCTTTTCATCCATGCTGTCCATATAGAGAAATTTCCAACTGTACGACCAGTATATGGCCCATTCCCGAGACGAAGCCCACCCCATTTTACTTTCCAAGAATACTCCCCAGGTGCACGGACGCCTTCCCAAAGGTCGAAAATGCCCCTACTTTTTCCTTCAAGCGGATCGGCCGCTACTCGAAGACGAGCACTGACACTCCTCGAACTCCGAGTTATACGAACGGTTCAAAAGAGATCAACGTTACATGGGACCCACAGTTACGTATTTATTATATCCACAATGTTTATCCATATTTCGAGATCATTTCGGAGCATTATCCCAAAAAAAAAAAATCATATCCAAAGATTAACTGGACCACACCACAAAGAGCAGCAAAAAATTGATTTTCACCGTTGAAACTTCTATAGGGCTCACCATAACATTTATTTTCCATCCAATCTATTCATGAGGTCACAAAGACCTGGATGAATAGGAAAAATAAATTTCATAATGATCCAAAACTTCTATGACTCCTGAAAGGGTTTCAACGGTAGACGTTTAAAGCAGAATGGGAAAGTCATTTGTTACGGTTAGATCTATCGCTACGGATTATAACCGTAGCCATAGATATGATAATCCGTAGCAATAGGATCCATCCGGGGTGGGCGCGCCGAAGTAGCGGCCCCCCGCGCCACTTGCTGGCCTGTCCGGAGCGACCACGCCGATCTGGCGGGACCATGCCCATAGGATGGTCCCTATGGCTACGGATAATAACCGTAGCTAAAATCCGTAGCAATAAGTTTTTTGTTTTTTTTTTTTGGTTTTTTTGTGGTGTTTTTTTTTTTTTTTTGTTTTTTTTGTACATGGAGAACTTTATTCTACCTATAATTTTCTCTAACACATATTTACATGCTTATATATATATATATATAAGCATGTAAATTTTTTTTCTCTTTTGTTCCATTTCTTTCTTTATTCATTTAACAAGAACATCTTCTAAACTAAAATTAGTTACTTGATGTACCCTATATGATTTTGGGGTAGGAGAAGATACTTTAACCAACCAACCTGGTTATTTTCCAAGATTTCATTAGCTCGATGATCGAAAATTCATTTCATTCACTTAGCGGTCAATTTCGTTCATTTCGTTTGCATGCATTTCACGGTCATTTTGCTTCAATTCATGATCACTTCCATGCATTTCACGGTTATCCGAAACATTTTCGTGTTGATTCACGGTCATTTCGAGGCATTTCACGGTCAAACTCCTTCACTTCACATTCATTTGCATGCATTTCATGGTCATTTCGCTTCAATTCATGATCACTTCCATGCATTTCATGGTCATCCGAAACACTTTCATGTTGATTCACGGTCATTTCGAGGCATTTCACGGTCAAACTCCTTCACTTCACGGTCATTTGCATGCATTTCACGGTCATCTCGCTTCAATTCATCATCACTTTCATGCATTTCACGGTCATTTGAAACAATTCCGTGTTGATTCACGGTCATTTGCATGCATTTCATGGTCATCTCGCTTCAATTCATCATCACTTTCATGCATTTCACGGTCATTCGAAACAATTCCGTGTTGATTCACGGTCATTTCGACGCATTTCACGGTCAAACTCCTTCACTTCATGATCATTTGCATGCATTTCACGGTCATTTCGCTTCAATTCATCATCACTTTCATGCATTTCACGGTCATCCGAAACAATTCCGTGTTGATTCACGATCATTTCGAGGCATTTCACAGTCAAACTCCTTCACTTTATATATGTATAAACATCAAGGTGGGGCTTGCATGAGTGGTAGTCTGATTGTTTTTTTTTATTTTTTTTATTTTTTTATTACTTTTGTGGGTCCCATCATGAGGTCTGTGTTATATCCAAACCATCCATCTATTTGGCGAGCTCATATTAAGGCCTGAGACGAAAAATAAGATAGATTTAGCTATCAAGTGGACTACACTTTAAAAGGCAGTGGGGAATTGAAAGTGTACCATTGAAACCCTTTTAGGAGTTACAGAAGTTTTGGATCATTATGAAATTTATTTTTCCTCTTCATTCAGGTCTTTATGACCCTACGAATGAACTTAGACGGGGAGGATTTCTCACAAACATCACAGTGGGCCCCAACTTAGATGGTGGAGGATTTTTAATGGTTGACGCTTATTCAATACTGTTTCCTGTAATGTGGTACACTTAAGATTTGAATATACCTCATTTTTTTTTTGTCTCATACTATAAAATGATTCGAAAAATATATAAACGGCATGGATGAAAAGCATACATCACAGAGGGTTCCACCTGAGTTCTCGTAACTGGACCGTCCGTCAGCGGTCGTCTCTGCACGCCAGCCCGAGGAAGGCAGGGTATTTTCGTTCTGAAGTTCTGAGTCCGTATTAGAACGTCCAAGTGCATATTCAAAGTTTGTATTGCTTCTAAAAACTGATGGATGAAAGGTGGGGTCCAAAGTCACAAATTTCTCCCCAGCAATCACTGTCACGACACATTTCAGTTGAATATTGAACATCGTCGTAATTCTCTTTTTAACCGTCTATCTTTGTGCAAGATATTGAAAATTCAAAATTGTCCCATCATGCACATTTTTGACCATAGACCATCAACAGTGGAAGAACACAGACCACTGGTCTGGATTACCGAAAAGTAAGCTCCACTTCTCAGAATTAAAAACTAGTGTATGATGTGCAAGTACGCAGGCCACGCGTCATTACATTTCCACCTTATCTTAAAGAGAGAAGCTTTGATACTCTGGCAGAAGAGATGAATGATACACATGCACTTAGAAATTACTTTAAAAGTGCATACTTTTTGTACTAATAATCAAAATAAACCGGTCGAAATTATGGATCCAAATTCAAAGGTCGAGAACAAAAAATTAAGTTTATTTTATTATCTGACTATCAGATAGATGGACGGTTAGAGTGAAAAATATCCCATGGTCCTATTTCAACGAACAAGTGTTCACGAATCAGAGGTTACCATGGTTCAAAAATTCTGATTTCGTGAATGTAAGTAACATTAAATAAGTTCCACATCTTAGTCAGTTTAATTTCAGTTTGTATATTCCAAGAATACAAGTTATGAGTGCATGCGCATCAAGAGTCAGTCTACCAGAGTATGAAACAGCTCCCCTATCTCTGAAAAACCACCGCCTATCTGCCTCTCTGCTCTCGCCGAATTTCTTCCTCCAGCAAAGGTGCCTCTCTCCCTCTCTCTCTGTCTCTCTGATTTAGGGTTTTGAGAAAGCGCAGTCGAATGCTGTACTATACACGTGGCACGTAGCTCAAATGCGAGCCGTCCAAGTAGTGGTTATACGTACTCAGGATCAGGTCGATTAGACAATCTTGGCTATTGATAATCGGACATTTGGCCATCGAATTTAGACCGTTTACTGCTTTTGATTTCTAGAGTCCGTTATATGTCTACCAATCGAACGGTTAGGATCACTCTCCCGCCTTCAATTTTGGGATGCGATCCATCTACAGTGGACCCCACTGTTTGGGCGGTTCGGATTTGATGTACATGCCATGTGTATGGCTGCACGGTCGACCGCGGTATACCAAAACCCTTAAAAGATTGATAACTGTTTTGGTTGATTGACATGAAGTTCTGTTTTCTTTCGTCCTTTTATCAAGAATTCATGGTTTTAAGTCTCGGACGAGTCTGAGTCGACTCGGCAAGGCCTGCTCCGGTTTGATACCACGAGTCAGACTCGGATGAGTCGGGCCATTTCAGCCCTGACTGGAGCGAGTCCCGACTCGACTCAGGACCGAACGATTTCTAAGTAGTCTTTAACCATGATCAAGATAAGAGTGGTTTTTTTTTTTTTTTAAAAATTATTATTATTATTATTTATTTATTTTTATTTTTATAGTTATGTTATAACGACTGCGTTTTGCCAACCTTCACCAGCTTTCGTCTGCCTTCGGTGGATGCGCTTGTTGAACTGGGCCGGCGGTTAGAACAACCAATTCTTGGATAGGCCATTTGTCAAATTCCAGATTTGGATGACCAGTTCTTGGTTCCTTACTATGCCCCAACAATGGGACGGTCAATATGCAAGACTGAAATTGTATTGAAAGTACGATTGATGGTTATCGCAGGCTACTTTTTTGAATGGTATGGACCGTCCAATCATTCTGGATGTTGGTGAACGAGCTATCCAAGAGGTTGCTATTCTAATGGATGGCATAGATTATTGAACTTGAGCACACTTCATCAACATGGTGAAGGTTAATAAAACCCCATGCTATCTATTTTTCTTTTGGGGTGTTAGTTGATACTCTGGCAGATTATGCTGCCCGATACACAGGCCCGCATAAACTGTATACATGGCATACATTAACTCAAATTAAACTGACTAAATTATGGAAGCCACTGTCGCTAAGGCACTTGTTGGAATAGGACCCTTGGATATTTTTCAATTTTAAACTGGGACCCATAACTTGGACAATTTCATTTGATTTTTTGAAGTGTACAATTTAATTAAATTTCTTATAGTCCACAAATGCAATTTCTAAGAGCATTCTTATCATCCATCACACTTTGGCAGAGTATCAATTTTTTTTCTTGTTTCTTTATCTTCATTTTGAAATGACAGTTAGAGGTCATATTAGACAATTCATGCCATTTTAGGTGCATCCAAAGTCTGACATTTCTTGTCAAAGGCACTTGTTGGAATAGGACCCTTGGATATTTTTCAATTTTAACTGGGACCCATAACTTGGACAATTTCATTTGATTTTTTGAAGTGTACAATTTAATTAAATTTCTTATAGTCCACAAATGCAATTTCTAAGAGCATTCTTATCATCCATCACACTTTGGCAGAGTATCAATTTTTTTTCTTGTTTCTTTATCTTCATTTTGAAATGACAGTTAGAGGTCATATTAGACAATTCATGCCATTTTAGGTGCATCCAAAGTCTGACATTTCTTGTCAAAGGCACTTGTTGGAATAGGACCCTTGGATATTTTTCAATTTTAACTGGGACCCATAACTTGGACAATTTCATTTGATTTTTTGAAGTGTACAATTTAATTAAATTTCTTATAGTCCACAAATGCAATTTCGAAGAGCATTCTTATCATCCATCACACTTTGGCAGAGTATCAATTTTTTTTCTTGTTTCTTTATCTTCATTTTGAAATGACAGTTAGAGGTCATATTAGACAATTCATGCCATTTTAGGTGCATCCAAAGTCTGACATTTCTTGTCAAAGCTTGGGAGTTGATTAACAACATAGTTTAAAGGTTTAATGAAAAGCTTCATGGAACCTGTTGTAATGGGAACAGTCATTCGACATGTTATGTAACAAAAAATGCCTTTTAAATCACTCATGTTATTTTCAAAACAGCAGCCCTTATTGTCTCAATAATGACCATTCTTCATCAGAATACCATCTGTTATTTGTACAGGGCCATTTTAAAAATATAACAACATTACTTTTATGGTATATGACACTATATGTTTGGTAAAAACTCTCTCTCTCTCTCTCTCTCTCTCTCTCTCTCTCTCTCTCTCTCTCCCTCCCTCCCTCCCTCCTCTCTCTCTCTCTCTCTCTCTCTCTCTCTCTCTCTCTCTCTCGCACTCTTAGAATTAGAATGAGTATTACATTTTCATTTTCACGTATGGTTTTCATAAAATTGGGATGTGGGAGTCATTTATCATGGAGAATGTTGTGCATAGTAGGTAGGTGATTGGAGGAGATTGACAAGTGTTCCTACTTTTGATTAGTGTTTTTAGTATTGATAGTATTGGCCGATGTTATCGGAGGTGCTTGGTACAAACACGGAATTATAAAATTCTCTACTGTTTGCATTTTGTTGGGGATATCATGCAATATTTCCAAATATCATTATCATGAAATGTTGTTAGGATTCCTTTCGAATATAAAGGATTTCAAATTAGGACTACAACAAAGTATTTGGAGTGCAATTTTAGTAACATTAGGAGTGGGACCGAAGAATTAGTTAAGATTGATGACCAAGAAGTTTCCCATAATGACCACTTTCAATATCTTTGGTCAACAATTCATGGGAGTGGAGAGATTGAGAAGGATGTTGCCCATAGACTTTAAGCAGCGTGACAAAAGTGGAGATGTGCCTCTGGAGTTCTATGTGATCATCATCTACCACTCAAATTGAAAGGGAATTTTCTAGGATAGCTATAAGACAAGACATGCTTTATGGGACAAAATGTTAGGCAGTTAAAGAATAACATATCAATAGGAATAGTGTAGCTGAAATGAGGATGTTTAGTTGGGTGAGTGACAAGACTGACAAAATTAGAAATGAATGTATTTGAGGGAACTTAGGAGTGCACCAATAGATGATAAGATGAGGGAAAGTAGATTTAGATGGTTTGGTCATGTGCAATGAAGACTGAGAATTGCATTGGCTAGGAGTGAGTTGGTACAATTTGAAGGCTCTAAAAGGGCAAGGGGAAGGCAAAAAAGGACGTGGGTGGAAGTCGTAAGAAAAGACTTCCATGACCTGTGGTCTAATTGAAGTTATGGCCCTTCATAAAGTGGAATGTTGGAAAAGGATTTATGTAGCCAACCCCAACTAGTTGGGTTGAGGCTTAGATGATGATGATTATGATGATCGTTAGGATTCCTTTATAAGCTCCCTGATATCATTGATACACGTGATACGTATTGACGATATCGAGGCAACATGTGGGAGGTGAAAAAACACCATCCATAGCTCAACTGGCAGACCGAGTGGAGATACCTCGTTTCAACACTTGAGGTTTTCGTATCAATCCCTAGTGGGGGTGGCTAACATGGAGTGTGTGTACTGACATGGGTGTGTACTAACAAGCTAACCCAAAAAAAAAAAAAAAAAGTGTGGGAGGTGGTTTTTTTTTTTTTTTTTTTTTTTCTGAGGAATCTTGGTGGGATGTAGTGGGTTCAAATGTATTTTTGCTTCTTCTTTTTGGTTCTTGGATGTATTGTTTGTGTTTCGATACTTGTATTTATGATTTATGAATTATATCAACTTTTTTTTTGGATATAGTTGTATCACTCCTATCAAACATCACGTAGTTTAGGACCCTATACAAAGAAAGCTTATTATGCATTATTGGTTTTTTATGTTTTAAGTTCTAGTAGTGTAATCATGCCTCTTTTAACATCTCCTGAAGTTCCATTGAAAATTCCATAAATTTCCTGATGTTTCTCTCAAATAGCGATATATTCCCCAATACATGCATCATTTCCCATGCGATATCAATATGTTTCTGTATCCCAAGGATGTGATACATTCATTGCTATTGATATTGAAAACATTACTTCCGTTCGTGGCGTAAAAAATAAAACAATAGGATGGTCCCTTCCATCAATGTCCTGCAAATAGATATTTATGACAAAGGATAATACAGATCTAAACTTCGGAACGCTCAATCATGCATCCTGATTGTCACATTGTGATTGATCCATGCCGATGCCCAACTCATACTCACATTTGTAGTGGTGTTTACAACAAGATAATTCGGACTTAGTTGCAGGGCATTGAACCAAACCATTTTTCTTTGTTGTTTTATTCTCTTTCTAGTGAGGGCCTGCCGATTCTTACAAATTAGGAAGGTTGTAATATGTATGCCAGATTTCCTTGGTGTTCTTTCATGTTGGTGTGATTTTCTTTCATGAAAGCTACAGGACATTAATCTATTCAAGCTCTCACTCTTTTCATTTGCAGGTACAAGTTGTTGATAAGGTAAAATGGCGACAATGGCATTGTCATGGAGTTCTTGCTCCTGGTTGCACAACTCAAGCATCACAAATATAAACAACAACAATAACAGCATGCATGAAAATGGCAAAATGACAGACAAGGGGACATTGTCCATGATGGTGCTCGCTCAAAAGAAAGCAAAGAAGTATCGAAAGGTCACAAATCTACTTTTGCAACACGTGCGTGTGTGCACACACACCATTCTCATGTTTGGGTTGTGGGTACTCCAAAACTAGCTATTTATATTCCCATTTTCCTTATCATTCGATGCTTGGTTTTTGGATTCCTCAAAACTACACTTTAATATTATTTTCTTCCTTTTTCCTTTTTCTCTTTTCTGTTCCATTTGTGGTTTTCAAAAATCAACAATTTTAATCATCTTTTTTTTTTTTTTTTTTTCGTTCTTATTTTTGTTATGATTGTTTATTTTGGGTTCTCTAAAACTGGCTGGTTGGGTGTTGGAGTTATCGCTTACAGCCTCAATGTTTTTATTGATACACCCCTTTTTCTTTCCTTTAAAATGCATGTCAATGATTCAACCATTACAATGTGTCTATTTAGGGGTTGATGTGAATCATAGAAGACATGATAATATTTAAATTTTAAATGGTAACAAATTCTGTTCGAAGAGATGAAAATTACAAAAGAGGCAAGGAATGGCCAATAGCAAACGACCCTTTCGTCACTCCACAAGCATGATCAACTAGCCTCATTAGACCATTCAACACCAAAGAAACAAAAGCACCCTATAGGGCCATGAGAGTGTTGATTTTTTGAATACATAGCTAGGGACCTCTAAGGCACAAAACACCCTAAAACCTAGTGGAAAACAAAGCTTCCCTTCAAAAGATGAGTCTACTAGATGCAAGCCCTCTCTAACAAGGTGTTCTATAACTAGAAGTGTATATGAGTCGAACCGAGTCAAGCTTGGCACAGCTCGACTCAGCTCGGCCACTAGCTGACCCTAGCTCGAACTTGGCTCGGTTTGGTCAGCAGCTCGGGCCAGTTCGAGTCAAGATCGAGTCAAGTTCGCCTATGCAACATTTTCACAAACACATGGAGCGCACCTTCAATTTCTCACTATATGTAAAACAACAACAACGGTTTTACAGGTATGTCATCAAACACTTAGTAGGCAACATCAAAATCAAGACACGAGGGTATTTGTTTCATATCCATACCTTCCTCGCCACCAACCGACACTTTGTTGAGTCATTTCATCAAACACTTCGTGAGCAAAATCAATATTAAAATAACCGAATCACCGAACTAGTTCGATCTAAGTTCAATTTGAGTTGAGGTTCGATCCGAGTTGAGTCGAGCAAGCTCAAACTCGGTTCGGAAATTTTTCAACCTCAAAAAATTAGCTCGACTCGGCTCCAACTCAGTTTCGAATCAAGCTTTTTCGAGTCGAGTCGAGTGAGCTAACCGAGCTAACTCGATTCGTGTACAACCCCATCTATAACGATAATGGTGGCCAGAACGGCCACCACCGTTACCATTATAATATGGGCTGTATCAGCTGTTACGAACCCTGTATCAGCTGTTACAACTCTTCTTCTTATTTTTATTTTTATTTTTTAAAAAAATTGCTACAGGACTGTTACACGATCCATTACAGAGCCATTACTGGACTGTTATGGCCTATTTTTTCTATAATAGTCGTTATGGCCGTTTTAGCCTTGTAATGCGTAACGATTATGACCATGACCATTACTATTACTTTGTCGATTTTGAATATCATGCTCTCAAAGCACAAGAGATTAACTAAACTCAAATCCATCTCTACCCATAGGGCCAGAGAAAGGCATCAACACGTCAGTTTTCTCATCTCTCAAAATGCCCTGGTTCCTGATGGTACTAACTTGCCTATAGAGAACCCAATTTGAGCTTCGTGAAACTCATTTGAGGTGGTGTCTACTGTAGAAAATTCTACTCTTACATGGTAAATTGACGTGTACCTGTTGTTAAAAAATCTTGTTTTATTTCCCTTCATAGCCCCCACAAAATTGCATAAGTTACCATCTTCCACAGGACAATCCCTCTTGCTTGAAATGGATCAAATGATCATCTTTCAGTCACCTCCCAGAGTGACTGGTCAATAGGCCAACTCAAAAAGAAATTCCAAATAACCTTATCCACCTCGCTACTTGACGCATGAAGTAAATATTTGGAGCAGAAGCTTTCTCTTTATCTAATAATCAAGGCAAGAATTTTATTGGTTATGCCACCAATGCAAAAGCTTTTTCCTTATTGCCTTCACGGCTCCACCCACATCCTTTTGGACCTTCCCCTTGCCCCTTTAGAGCCTTCAATTTGCACCAACTCACTCCTCCTATTAGCGCATTTCTAGGTCTCTGTTGCATATGGCCAAAACCATCTTAGTCTAATTTCCCTCATCTTATTACTTATAGGTGTTACTCTTAAATTCCCTTGAATACTTACGTTTCTACTTATGTCATTCTTCGTCTTGCCACTCATCCATCTCAACATCCTCATTTCATTTGCATTCATCCTATGAACATGTCGTTCCTTAATTACCCAACATTTTATCTCATAAAACACGGATGGTCTTATAGCCATTCCCATAATATTTCCCTTTCAGCTTGAGTGGGACACGACGATCACATAAAATTCCAAAGGCACATCACTATTTTTTCTACCCTACTTAAATTCTATGGGCACCATTGATGGGGACATCATGCGCACACACACGCATGCCGCCCCTACGCTCGTACGGAAGGATAGGGAGGATCCTACTGTCGATCTGGCTCGATGACAACGCCCAGGGAGGGCCTCCTAGTTAGAAGACGGAGTTTTGGTTCATTAGAGTGAGCCCGATAATCAAGTAAAGCCTATCATGGGATCTCATGATTGGGGCCCACTAGTCGGATTGATTTCATATGTTAGGTTTTGATTATTTATGTTATTTAGAATATTATGAACGCTTTAGATTTCTATGGTTAGTTTTTGTTTTGGTTTACTTCATCGCCAAGTAATAGGTTGCACACATGGCGCGAGTTTTATGGTGTAAGGTTTTTCCTATAAATAGCATCCCTTGTAGTTCTTTTGATTCATTAAAGTTTAATAAAAATTTCTGCAAGTTTTTTTCTACCCTTTGAGTTTCTAAGTTGTGAAAAAATTCAAGTGGGTATGAAGCCCTCCCTTTTTTAAGGGCTAACTACCGTGGTGCGAAGCCACATATATTCTCATCTGCCCCTACCCTCTTCCATCCATATATCTCACCTTCTACAGCCATCCTTGTCTCGAATCTATCAATTTTGTATCGGATCTTCTCCCTACAGCCAGTTTTCACAGGAGGGCTAAAACTTCGGCGGAGCACCGCGCACAGCCCGTAGCTCGGATCACCCTGAAACTTTGGGGGTTTGGATCCCACCATTGGCCAACCAGGGCCAATGAAACGGTTTTCGGGTGTGAGACTCGCTCGCACGTGCGGCCAGGCTAGTGCGCATGTGCGTCAGGCCTTGGGCCGCTGTCCGCTCGTGGAATTTGTCCTCTAGTTCAGGTTTCCTTCTTCTTTTACTCTCTCATACTTTTTTTTCATAAACTCTAACTATATTGCCCTAAATTCCCAAGTTATATTCCTTTCTCACCATAGGGTTCTCTGAATTGGAATTGGTGAATCCCTTGGATTAGGGACTGGTTACTATGTATGTGTGGATGATTTTTATTTCCCTTTGGGCATCGTTTGGTTCATAATTTTACTGATCCAGTCATAGCCTGTATAGGCCTGGACCCGCATAGATTCCCCTTAATTGAATGTTTGGACTTTTGTGTGGGATGTGAAATTTTTATGTTATTGTTTCTGAATTAGTATGATCTTAAGCTTGGAATCTTGCATATCATATTTAAATTTCATGTCCTGCATCAACCATCCTTCTCACTCTCCCCTCTCTCATGAATTTATTGACCCAAGATATCGAAACTAATCATTTTGAGAAACTTCTTGGTTAGGAATCTTAACTAATTCCTTGTCCCACTCCTATTGTTACTAAAATTGCACTCCATATACCCTATTTTAGTCCTACTAATTTTAAATTCCTTTAGGTTCTAAAGCACCGCTTTGTAAATCTAGCTTTGTGTTTATGCCCTCCCTTATCTTGTCAAGCAAAACTATGCCATCTACAAACAACATCCACCGTGGGATCTCTTTTTGCAAATGCCTCGTAACTTGCCCATAACCAATGTGAAAAGGTATGGGCTCAATGTCGACCCTTGGTGCAAGCCTACAGTAACTGGAAAGTCACTTGGCTCTCCACTAGTGGTCCTCACATCAGTTAATGTTCCTTCATGCATATCGTTGATCATGTCAATATATCCTCTTTAAACTCCATTCTTTCCCAATAGTCCAACATCCACTAGATTAACTCTCTAGGGACTCTGTCATGAGCTTTCTCTAAGGCAGTAAAGACTATATGGAAATCCTTCCTCCTTTCCTTATATTTCTCCATCGATTGTCTAAGGAGGAAATTAACTTCAGTCGTAGACCTCCCTGGTATGAAACCAAACTGATTTTTCGATATATTCGTCTCAAGCTTTGGTCTTTGCTCAATTACTCTTTCCTAATAATATGAATCATAAGTTTGATCCATGATAGGTAGTGCCACCCTCTGCGTCTCCTTTATTCTTATAAGTAGGTACCACAATACTTTTCCTCCATTAATCTTGCATTTTCTTCGATCTTACAATATTGTTGAATAACTTTAGCAACCAAAATTACCTAGAATTTCCCATACTGATGAGGACATTCGAGCACTTATGGCTAAACAATCATCACATGGGGCCCACAGTGCCCAAGTTGCATTCCTAGCCATCGTCGAAGACCCCACACCGAGTAGGTGCGTATGGGTTGCTTGTTTGGAGTGTTTGGACTGTTGGATTGTATGTGCGCATCGATCGGCCCGTTGGATCACACACAATGGAACTTTGGACCACTCTTGATCGTGGCCCATCTTGATCGTGGACCACCCCATTGGCCACAATTAGTTTAGATTTATTTGTTTTGAGTAGTTTTTGTCATCTATTTTATTATTTTTGAATTATTTTATGTTTTACTTGAGATTGAGGTTTTTTTTATGAGAATTCTTTCCTGAGAGAGATTTTTTTGTAAAAGTCTCTTTCTAAGACTATAAAAGGTTTGGACTCCTTTTAGGGTATGATTATTATGAACCATGAATGAAAAGAGTTTCCTCTCCTTTTCTATGTGATTTAGCAATTCATCCTGCGATGAGATTGATGGTGTGAAGTCATTTGGAGAATGATTCTCCTAGTTATCCTCTTGTTTTCTCTGTCTCAAGGTACTTCTCATCGCATCTCTCTTTCTTCTTCTTAATTGATTCTAAACCAACCTAGACCTCACCTACACCCAACTGAATCCAAGATCTCGCCGTAAATAGTAGCGTGTGAGCAGTGTCCGTACGGACAACCCAAATTTGTGGCCCCCTTGTTTCGGTTCTTCGACTTCCCTCTTGCCTTTGATCCCCTTTACAAAAACCCTAAACATAAATTTCAAACCCTGACCCTAAGATTCCCAAATCCCCAATCTTTCCAAACCCTAATCCCCAAATCTAAACATTAATCCGAATTCCCCCAAAATCCTATAACCCTAAACCTAATTTCTCCAAATTTCCCTAACCTATTAACCCTAAACCCTCAAAGCCCTATCCCCAAAGCCCTAAATTCTCAAATCCTTATATGGAAACCCTAAATTCCTAATTTGCTAAATACTCTAAACTTATTCCCTACATTCTGTAACCCTTAAAACAACCCTAAACATGCAAAACCCTTCTAACTCAAGTGATTCCATGAATGTTCAGATTTAATACCTATGCTAAGTGGGAGTCCAATCTTCTACACGATCCTAATTGATAATTTATAAGAATCACATTGCGGGACTGTTAGGTGTTTTGAACCTTAACATGTTACAAATTTGAGGTTCTTTAACTTGTGGTAGTTTAGCGTTATTTTGTCTTTTAATTTCTCTAGTTAATCTGCTATTTAGCTTCAATGCATCATATTAGGTTGTATCGTCTCGTCCTGCATCACATATACTTTCAAACCTCTGTTGGTATACCATCTGGTCTAAGGGCCATTCCTGTTTTCATATTTCTCAAAGATTCTTTCACTTTCGATATCCTAATCCTAGTAAAGTATCCATGGACTCCAACATCATTTGAGTTTATGGTTCCTTTTGTCCATATGCTCTGAGAGTGATTGTTATTAGTTCTGAAAATAGCTTCTCCACTGTTTGTTGGTTTCCTTGTCCTTGAGTAGCACTTCTGGTTACCACTCTTAATGCATCTAACATGATCTCGGTCCCTATCCCTACTATTCCTTTCATTTTGTAAGTTTGAAATAATCTTTCTCGCCTTCTCTTGTATCCAATTTATTGTAAAGATCATCATAAGCCTCATAATTTAGCCTCGCTACTTTCTTAGCAATCTTTTTTGCATTTTTATATTGTTCAAGATTTTTATTGTTTCTCGTCCCTTGCAGGCTTTGAAACATGACCGTTTCTTGTTAATAGTGTTTTGTACATTGCCATTCCACAATCAAGTCCTTATATGATTGGATTTTCCCTCTAAATATTCCTAAAACATATTTTGCCACTTTTCTAATGCACTAAATTCTAAGCTGGCAGCTGGCTGGATCCACCTTTATCTAATTCCTCATAATGTTTACTTTTTCCTCAACATCCACTTTCCTTATTCCATCAATTTATTTTTGAATAATGTTGTTTTCTACTTCTAAATTCCACAACTAAGTTCTTGGACACATTTATTTCATCCCCCTTTTTGCATCTCTTAATGTACACCTTCATAACCATTAACTTATGTTGCGTGGTCAAACTCTCTTCAGGTATCACTTGTAGACGTTATTAAATGTTCATCTCTCTTTTTAAAGTGTTTTCTAGAGCTAGATTGTATGCCATAACAGGATCGCTTCCCCCATCTCATTTCTTCTCTCAAAACCGTATCCTCCATGTACCCTATCGTATCCTCTATTTTCTTTCCGACATGACCATTTAAGTTTCCCCTTACAAATATCTTCTCTATGTTCCGAATTTCTTGCATTAGTCCGTCCACTCTCAGAATTGTCTCTTGAGTCTAACCTCTAACCCTACCTGTAGTTCATATGCACTAATAACATTGATCATCTAGTCTCCTAACTCAAGTTTTATTAATAAAATCCTATCACTTTCTCTCTTAACGTCTACAACTTTATTCTTTAAATCTTTATCCAACTACTATCCCTATCCCATTCCTATCACTTTCCAATTTGCCCCCTTTCCACTTGGTCTCTAGTTTTGGCCCCTTTCTACTTGTCCATTCGATCTTCAGTAAAACAAAATATTAAAAACAGATTTTTGTTTGATGTAGAGAAAATCTACAGCAGTAAAACAAAATAATTTCTTCTTTTCTTGCTTGAATCCTTTCCAACTCTTGTATTTTTAATACCAAACTAATGATGCTAAATGTAGAAATAACCTAATCAAATCTTCTGATCTTGGTCCAAACCTAACTGTTTATCCCCTTCCTAAACAACTTGATATTCCAAGATAATTCCCAACTTGATATCCAATGTCTTATCCCATGGCTAATAATAATAAAAAAAATCATATAAAAAAATACTAAATTTAAAAATCAGCTAAATTAAGCTGATTGGAGTTATACCATTCATGACCAATTTAACATCCCATGCCTTTTTTCTCCCTGCCAAATTAATCCTATAAAAATGCTAAAGTTCCTAAATAAGCTAAAAATGGAGAATTGTAGATAGAAAATTACAAACACAATAGAGGTGCTAGCATAAAAGGCTACATCTCTTCGCCTTTTTTTCTTTTTTTCTTTTCTTTTTTCCTTCTAATAATTAGTTGTTTGTCAAACTATTTGAAATTGTCGTCCTTTGGAGTCCATTGTCCACAGGGGCATGGTTCACATTCGGTGATTGGAAGTTGGAACCATTCATCTGGTGGCTCCGCAATAGATGGTGAGAAGTCATAGTGATTGGACAATGATAATTGTTCAATTAATGGACTTTTTCTTCAACCATTGGTTTTTTTGCTTCAACATCCATTTGCAAGCCACGACAGCTCCCACCATTCACCAAATAGTGGGATCTTTGCCTTGTTGGCATCATGTAAGGGCCAACAGATGAACAATTGAGGTTGGCAGGATGAACCTCATTTAGAGTAGACGTCCCATGGACTCCATTTTCTCCTATTTGTTGTTGTAGACCGATATCTTTTCTCCCTTCTTGTTATCTTGTATTTTGATGTCGGTTCAAGGGTTCTCAAACCATTTCTGTTTGGTCTTTTAATATTTTATGTTTTTGGGTTTTCGTTTCTAGATTATTTTGAAGGAGGATGTTTCAGAGCTTGGAAAGAAAGGGCAGCTGCTTGACGTCAAGGCTGGGTTCTACCGGAACTACCTTTTCCCCATGGGCAAGGCCCAAATTGTCACTCCTATTCTACTTAAGTACATAACTCTCTCCCAATCAGCTTACACATTTATTTACTACAAGTTTTTGCATTGAAAATAAAAGTGGATGCCAATCCTGCAAAACTTCATTAGTTTCATCTTTGTTCTATCAGTAGCAAAAGGGACAAGATTTTGTTTAATATGCGATTATTTTTTCTTTGATACTGGATTCATCCAAGTTTTTTCTTGAACTTGAGTTAATAAATTTGGTATGCATACTATTTGGATAAACTATTGCGTACACAAAAAAACAAAAGAGAATAAAATACAAAATAAAATCTCGAGGATTGTGAGCTTTTGATTGTTGACTCACTTGTCATCTTCTGGGTAGTAAAATACTTAACTTTGGAAAATGAAGGGCACATACAAAGGGCCAGCCTTTCCTAGTTACTTCCTCAGTGAAAAGAGATTTCCTCCTCTTGCACCTTATATAACTGGATTGGCTTACATTGTGTATTTCATGCAATTCAATGAATTAGAATTGTTTTAGTTTTGGTGTCTTAGATTGTCGTGTCATTCCAACACACCCCTCAGAAGCTAATGTGATGAGGACATCGTGCGCATTCCGCCTACACGCGCATGCACGCCACCCTCCCTACGCATATATTTACGCAGAAGGGGGGCCCCACCATCGATCTGGTTTGATGACGACGTCCAAGGAGGGCCTCCTAGCTAGAAGACGAAGTTTTGGTTCAAAAGGGTGGGCTCGATAGTCAAGAAAAGCCCATCATAGGACCTCATGATCGTGGCCTACTTGTCGAATTGATGTCATATTTTAGGTTTTGTTTTTTGTTATTATTTAGAACATCGTGAACGTTTTAGATTTCTTTGTTTGGTTTTTATTTTAGTTTACTTCACCGCCAAGTAATAGGTTGTGCACATGGTATGAGTTTTGGGGTATAGGATTTTCCTTATAAATAGGCACCCCTTGTAATTCTTTTCATTCATTCAAGTTTAATAAAAAAATTCCTGCTTTATTTTTCTGCTCTTTTCGTGAGTTGTGGAAGAATTCAAAAGTGGGTGTGAAACCCTCCTTTTTCGAAGGGCTAACTACGTGATTTGAAGCCACATCTATCCTTATCTGTCCCTACCATCTTCCATCCATATGCCACATCTTTTATCATCATTATTACTTTGAAATTCCCAACCTTTGCAGCTATTCATCCCCCTACAGTCAGTTTTCATAATCTGGACTTGTAGGAGGGCTGAAACTTCGGCGGAGCACTACGCATCGACCTTACTTCGGATCGTCGTTAAACTTGGAGGGATTGGAGGCATCTCCTAGCAGACCAAGGCCTAGGTGTCACTTTAGGGAGGCGGGCTTCCATCACACGTGCGGCCAACCCACCCACGCATGTGCATCAGCTTCGGGTCACCATCTGCATGCAGGAGCTTTCTTCGGGTCAAGTTTTCCTCATTCCAATTTCCTAAACCCTAGCTTTAGTTTGCATTAGCCCTAATTTATTTACCACCCCCCCTATTTTTTTCACTCTAGGGTTCCTTGAATGGAAATTGGAGAATCCCTTAGATTAGAGACTGATTCTTATGCATGTGTGGTTGATTTCTATTTCCTTTTGACATCGTTTGGCTTATCATTTTTATTGGTCCAGCCCTAGCCTGTGTCGGCCTAGACCCGCATAGATTCCCCTTTCATTGAATGTTTGGACTATTATGTGGGATGTGGAATTTGTGTAATTGTTTTGGAATTGGTATGATCTAAGCCTGAATTCTTGCACATCATACTTGAATTTCATGTCCTGCATTACAATGAGTTTGGTGGACCTCTTTCCAAAGAAGTTTATCTTAGGCCTCCATGGCATGATGAATGGTGTGAATTGCTTATTATTTTTAATTAAAACATCATCACTATTGTCATAGTCATTGTCATCACGTTATCGCAGACTCGTCCCACTCCCAACTATCTGGATTTGGTTTATAAATCTTGTGTGACTAGTTACGAGGATTTGACTTTGATAAGTAAACAAGACTTCATATTGGTTCTCACCACCTTAGGTCTTTCCCTTTTCCTCCTTTCAGGTCCTATAACCCTAATCAAAGTTCCTTTGCTTACTGTTGCCTTTGGCTTTTGTAGTGCATGGCAGACCATTTGTATTGGTTCTCCATCATTTAATCTCCTAAATTGTCTACAATAAAAGAATGAACCACAATCATTTCATGATGTATAATTTATGGACATTGAAAAGTTCCTGTTAACTATTTTAGCTGAGAGAAGAATCTTTAATTGGATTTTACCAACTGTTTTTATTATGAGAATGCTTCTTATTTAAAGAAAAAGAATAAGCAACCTTTCGATTTTGAGTAGCTGAATAACCCATCAGCATAAGAGGAAATCACTCCAATAAATATGCAAATTGTGCAAGTATAGCCTCTGATTTAACACCTACATAAAATAGGTGAATGGTAAAAGACAAGGTGGAGCATATCGCATTACTACAGATTTGGTTGAACTCTAACAATGAGTTTTGTTCATACCTTTGATATGCTCCTTTGAGAAAAATTGGCTACCTGAAGTTATCAAGCAAAAGAAAAAAAGGGCAATATTGCAGTTGAAATGGAGAACCTAGAAAGAGGTAGAAGATATGAGTGCATGCTGGTGAAAAAAATATTTCTTTCTTAGTACTCCTTGAAACTCTATCAAACATCAACAGCCAGAGTTTGGTAAAGAGGAAAGTGACAAGTATTTTCAGTAGTTTCTTAGAGAGAAAAAAGCATAGTAATTTCTTGAGCTACTTTTAAATTTTGGGGGTTTCTCTCAAGATATGTTCTTGAGAATCTTTGGAATATTAAAAATAAGTAAATGGTAAAAATAATATATGGTTGGAGACTCATGACTGGATTTTCTTTGTCATTTTATTTCTCAACATCATATTTCTCATTTTATTTCCTTTGTTGGTTTATCTGCTTTTTTCAAATATGCTTTGTCCTCATTCTTTAAAGGAAGCTCTTAGTTATGATGGATGGAAATGAGCTATGGAAGATGAGATGGCTTCTCTCCATTATAAATTCATAATCATACTTGGACTCTGACTTACCTACTGGAAAACACGCAAATGGATGTTGATGGCTGTATACGTTTAATCCATTCTTTTTTTCTGAGTAGAACTTAAAGGCTCAGTTGGTCGTTAAAGGGTACACTCAAACCCTAAGAGTTGACTAATTTGAGACATTTTCTCTACTTGCAAAGCTTAATTCTATGTGGATAATCATTTTAGTTGCCACAAATTTAGATTGGCCTTTATACTAGTTTGGTGTGAAGAATGTGCTTCTTCATGGTGATTTTATTGAAGTAAGTCTATATGGAGCAATTGCCTGATTTTATTGCTTTGGGGGAGTTGAACAATATTTGCAATCTTAAGAAGTCCATTATAGCCTAAAACAATCTCCAGGATCTTGGCTCGACAAATTTAGTAAAATGGTGTTTGGATGTGGAATGAAATGGAGTTAGGCTGACCACTCTGTCTCTGTGAGGAGAAGTGAAGTAGGCATCATAGTGTTGGTAGTGAATGTGGATGATATCATTTTCGCTGGTAGTGATAGTGTGGGTATTGGCAAGTTGAAGACATTTTTGCAGCAATACATTTGTACAAAGGACTTGGGCCATCTTTGATACTACTTAGGTATTGAAGTTGCAAGATTTAAGGTGGGCATTAATTTGTTGCAACAAAAATATGTGATGAATTTACTGGTAGTGGTTGGTCTTTTGGGAGCCAAACTAAGTGAAACTACTATGGACCCAAATTAGAAGCTTAGTGTTGATTTGAGAGAATTGATTGATGATCCCGAAAGATATCAACTTGTTGGAAGATTGATTTACTTAACAATCACTTGACCTAATATCATCTTTCCTATAAGTGATGTTAAGCCGCTTCTCATATTACCAATAATCTGCTTCTCATATTGTGATAGTTAAGCCGCTTCTCATATTACCAATAATCCGGTTTATCACAAGAGGACCAGGTACATCGAAGTTGATTACCACTTTCTTAGAGAAAAAGCTACGAGTAAGGAAATTTGTGTGTCATTCATTAAGTCTCAGGATCAGTTGGCAAATATGTTCACTAAGGCTCTTGTTCACACCCATTTGGATTGTCTTTTCGTCAAGTTAGGTATTCATGATATATATGCTCTAGCTTGAGGGGGACTGTTAATAGACCGTGATGGATGATGTTGATCAAACTTATGGCCCACGTTTCTATTATTTTATTTTATTATTCCCTTTTGTTTAGTCCTTGTGGTGATATGATGATGAAGACATCTAATTATTTAGAGTGTACCTGAGGAGGTCAGCCCAGCCTTCACTTTGGCTTGATGACTTGTGTATGGCCCTGGGTGGGCTGCACTGAGACATTGAAGACTCCACATGCATGATCGTACATCTTCAAAGCCCCTACACTAAGAAGATGCACGTGGGTTGCTTTGTTGGGAGATTTGGACTGTTAGATCGCGGCGATATGATGGTTGGACATTGGATCGCATTGACAGTTTGATCAGACCGTTGATCGTGGACCATCGTCGTCACTAGACCTCATTGAATTTTATTTACTTTTGGATTTTATTTTATTTTAGCTTAGATTAAGTGTTTTTCCAATTTATTTCATATTTAGAACATTTATTTGATTTTTGTGAGGTTTGGGACGTGGTGGGAATAAAAAAGAACTGAAAGGGCATTTTTTGTAATTTGGCAATCCAAAGCCTATTTAGGTTTGGACGTCCAGCCATTAAGGTTTTTTTATTTTTATTTTTATTATTTTTTATAAAATTTTAATGCATGAAGTTTTGAAAAAAGAAGAAAAACAAGAATTCTGTCTTCCCACGTGCGATGCGTGAAGCCCATTGTCTTCTTCTTCTTCCTCATTCTCTACAACTAAGGTGTCTTCTTCACTTTCTCTTTCTCCGTCTCTCTCAACCCCTCTTTATTTCTCTCTATCTTTTCTTTTCCCTTTTTCCTTTCGCCCCAAACCCATTCCCATTACATCTTAAACCCACCTAAGCCCAACCTCATTCAAGCCGCACAACCATATGGATCAACCCAAAACCGTACGTCTGTACGGTGTGCTGTATGCCATCCCCTCCTTTCTCTCTTTCCCTCTTTCCCTCTTGATTCTTATTCCTTTTCCCCTTTAAAACCCCTACCCTAAGCTTAAAACCTTAAGCCAAACTATAACCCTCAAAACCCTTTTTCCCTACAAACCCAAATCCCCAAATTTCGTAACCCTAATTCCCAAATCCTCATAATTCCTAAATCCCCAAATTTCTTACCTTATAAGTGTGCCAAATCTGCCCATTGATTTAGAACCTTGCCTATGCTAATGCAGGGGCTCCAATCCCTCATTGGGCCTTAGATTTTCATTTTTATATGATTCATACTAGTGTGGGATTGTGATTTTATCATAAATCTGAATTTTATTGCCTTTTTGGTACTCTTTAGATAATGGTTGGACAACATGTTATTATATTGGATTTACTATGATCAATTTGTTAATAATCTCCCACATTCAAGTAGTTAAATCACGCGTCCTGCATCAAATTTTGGTATTAGAGCTTAGGACTTTAACATAGGTATATATAGGGCTAGCACATTCATCATATCTAGGGCCTTGTTAGTGCATTCATTCCATATAGAGTCTAGGTTTATATATTGTGGCATCTAGGTTAGCCTCGTTTCATTTGTCATAACATAGTACTTAAGAGTCTTTAAGTCTTAGGACCCTTAGTTTACCCCTTTTTTATTTCCACTCATTCTAGGTGAGGTTATGGTCTTAACCCTACCACCATGAGCCAAGATTAAATTCTCAAAACTCTTAATGCCGTAGCTAGATAACAGGAGGCCCTTGAGGCTCAAAGCAGAACCACCAACAACCAACTGACAGCGACTAACAATCATATAACTAAGTCGGAGACTTCTCTTTAGGAAAATCCCGATGATAGGGAAGATGGCCAGTCTCAAGTGGGAGGTGTAGAGGAAACTCATGTAGGAGGTCACGTTGGAGGATGTGGAAGAGGCCGTGGTAGAGGTGTTGGCCATAATGGGGTGTATACCCACCCATCCCTTGGGAAGTATCATGATCATTACGATCCAAATGAGAGCATTATGAAAAGCCTCAAGATCGAGGCCCCTAGCTTTGATGGTCGTCTAAACCCAAAGGCTTTCCTCGACGACTTGTAGGCATGGACCATTACTTTGAGTGGAATCAGATGTATGATCGTCGTCGTGTGAGGTTCGCCAAGATGAAGTTGGTGGGCCAGGCTAAATTATTTTGGACCAATCTTGAGCATGAGTTTTAAAGGTCTGAACAAGACCCGATTATAAATTGGGTCGAGATGAAAGAAGCGCTGAAGGAAAATATCTTCCTCTCTCATATTGTCAGAAATTATTGGATCAATGACAATCCCTTAGCTAGGGAACAATGCCCTTGACAGATTACATCACCAATTTGAAGAATACATGATGCAATGTAACGTCGAGGAGGACCTACTAGTGACTCTTTCTTGTTTTAAGATGGGCCTCTGATCCGATATTCAACACGAGCTGCTCTCTCACGATATTGGCGCCCTTGAGCATGCCAATTAGTTGGTGTAAGAACTTAAATAATACTTAAAAGTATAATTTGGGAGACGGTTTGACTCTCGTGAGTCCAATGTTAAGACTACTCCCAGGGAGCTAAGTTTAACTTTGGAAGTCAACCCAAACCCTTTGTTGGCACTCAAAGTAACCCAAAGGATTTCAAGGGTAAAGGAGTCATTGGTACCAATTCATGAGAAGGCGAACCTAGGCGGTGCTATAATTGCCAAGGATATGGCCATTTCGCTTATGAGTGTCCCACAAAAGAATGACCTAAGGCACTCGTGATTGGAGAGCATGAGGAAGATGAAGATGACCATGGTGACTGTGAAGAAGAAGAATATCATCATGTAATTTATGCTAGTGATGAAGAAGAAGATGAGACTGTACCACTTGCAGTTGTCAAGTGCCCCTTAGCTTAGGCTAAGGGAATTGATAATTGGCGCAGGAATACTATTTTCTATACTTACCACCAAATGTGGTGAGAAAAACTGCAAACTGATCATTGATAGTAGCAGTTGTACAAATGTGGTCTCTGAAAGCACCATTTCTTGTTTGAGCCTGAAGCTTAGTCCTCACCTTCAGCCTTATTGAGTTTCATGGGTTGATGAGTCCTCTATGTTAATCTCCCAGCTTTGTCTGATTCCCATCCAGTCGCATCTTGTAAAGACTCATTGTGGCGTGATGTTTTCCTATGGATGTAGGCCACATCATCTTGGGCAGGCTTTGGCTCTTTGATCGTGGTGTAATAATATTCGGTCATTCGAATGTTTGTTCCTTCATGCATGAGGGCAAGAAAATAAAGTTAAATCCCCTTCCGCCCAAGAATACCCTAGAAGTTAAGAAAGAGGACCTTAAAAAGGCTGGATAGAAGGATGTATGCCCAAGGAGGTATGTGAGGAAATCGCAGCCCAAGTTTCTCCATGTATTAAATGCCAAATAGTTTGAGTGGGACATTAAGGCGGATTCGATGGTGTATGCCCCTGTGGCTAGAGAGGCTACCCTTGAGGTTAGAGTTGTCACCCGAGGTAAGTTCGGTACTAGAGGAGTTTAGTGATGTTTTTTTTGAGGATTTACCAGATGAGCTTCTGCCCATGAGGGACATTCAACATACCGTTGATCTTGTCCTTGGGTCATCCCTACCATAACTTCCTCGTTATCGAATGAACCCTATGGAGCATGCGGAGTTGAAGAAGTATGTAGATGAGCTCTTTAGGAAGGGTCTCATTCAGGAGAGTTTGAGTCTGTGTCGTGCCAGCGCTTCTCACGCCTAAGAAAGATGACACTTGGCGCATGTGCGTGGATAGTCGGGCCATCAACAAAATCACTGTTAAGTATCAGTTTTCCATACCACGATTTGATAATATGTTAGATATGATGGCAAGTGTCACGATTTTCTCAAAGATAGACCTCAAGATTGGGTATTGCCAGATATATATTCGCCTAGGGGATGAATGGAAAACGACCTTCAAAATGAATGATGGGATCTACAATTGGTTAGTCATGCCTTTTGGTTTGACTAATGCTCCAAGTACATTCATGCGTGTGATGACCCAAGTGTTAAGGCCTTTTATAGGGAAGTTCTTGGCAGTGTACTTTAACGATATCTTCATCTATAATACCTCCAGTCTAGAGAAGTACACCACCATCCGAGGCAAGTTTGCAGGATCCTTAGGGAAGAGAAGTTATATGCAAACTTTAAGAAGTGTTTGTTCATGTTAGATAGAGTTATCTTCTTAGGTTTCATAGTTTCATCAGAAAACATGTCTGTGGATCCCGAGAAAATCAAGGCCATTGTGAGTTGGCTTGAACCGCGGAACATTCATGAGGTATGTAGCTTTCACGGCTTAGCTACCTTTTATAGGCGGTTCATCAAAGGCTTTAGTTCCATTACGACCCCATCATAAATTGCATAAAGAAATGGGAGTTCAAATGGACTAACATCGTGTCAAAAGCATTTAAGAAGATAAATGGCAAGATGGTTGAGATTCCTGTCATGTTCCTTTGTCATGTTCCTTCCTGACTTCTTTAAAGTCTTTGAGATTCCTGTCACGTTGCTTCCTAACTTCTCTAAAGTCTTTGAGATTGCTCATGACACCTCTAGCTAGGTATAGGTGGAATACTTAGCCAGGAGGGACACCCTATTGCTTTCTTTAGTGAGAAGTTGAATGAAGTAAAGCAATGATACTCTACTTATGGCAAGGAATTCTATGTGGTAGTCCATTCCTTGTGTCATTGGCAACATTATTTACTACCACAAGAGTGCGTCTTGTTCTTAGACCACAGGGCCTTACGTTATCTTAAATCTCCAAAGAAATTAAACCCAAGGCATGCCAAGCGGGTTGAGTTTCTTCAAAAGTAGTCATTTATTCTGAAACACAAAACCGGGGTCAAGAATAAACGTGTTGATGCCCTTTTAGTCGTAAAGTGATGTTACTTCAATCTATGAGCGTTGAAATCACTAGAGCAAGAGTTTGAAGGTTGAATATCCTACGTGTCCAGACTTTGGGAAAGTATATACGTCACTTTTGGATGGTTAGAGGAATGATAGTAGGTTTGTCCTGATTGATAACTTTCTATTCAAAGGAGACAGACTCTGCGTTCCCCGCACAGCCCTGCAGGATTTCCTTGTTTGGGAGCTTCATGTCGGTGGAGTAGCTGATCATTTTGGTTGTGACAAGACTATTACCTTTGTAGATGACATGTTTTAGTGGCCAAGTATCAAGCGAGTTGTAGCCAAAATTATAGGGCAATATCGAACATGTCAGCTAACAAAGCAAAAGAAGTAGAAAACAGGTATATACACTGTTGCCAGTGCCACACGCTCCGTGGCAAGACCTTAGTATGGACTTCGTGCTTGGGCTTCCCTAGACAATCAAGAAGTGTGATTCCATTTTTGTGGTAGTGGACTATTTTTCTAAAATGGTCCATTTTCTACCATGCTCTAAGGCGTCCGATGCCTCCAACATCGCGAAGCTATTCTTTGCGGAGGTGGTAAGTTTAGATGGTTTGTGTCTAACAGGGATGTTAGGTTTATGAGTTATTTTTGGAAGATACTTTGGTACATGATGGGCACAAGATTATAATTTTCATCGACATACCATCTTTAGACTGACGGTCAGACAAAAGTGGCCAATAGGAGTTTAGGGAACCTATTACAGTGTCTTGTGGGTGACCATACTAGGACTCGGGACGCAACATTACCTGTAGCCGAGTTTGCATATAATAGTTCAGTCAATAGGTCAATAGCCATGAGTCCCTTTGAAGTTGTGTCTGGTTGTAAGCCTAGAAAACCTATAGACCTTATTCCCATGTCAGTCTTCCATAGGCCATCAACGTCTGCAAAAGCATTTGCTTGTCACATTCATGACTTGCATACGAAGATTAGAAAATGGATTAACATAAGTAATAAAAAATATAAGAACCTTGTTGACTCTCACCGTAGGTTTAAAGAATATCAGGTAGGAGATAAAGTGATGATAAGGATAAGGCATGAATGGCCTCCATAGGGAACTTTAAAAAAATTACAAGCCTGCAGTGCTGGACCATATAAGATTTTGAAACATTTAGGTCTTGATGCGTACTTGGTAGATCTTCCACCTAGTATGGGTATTAGTGCTGCATTCAATGTGAAGGATTTTGTGCCTTTCCAAAACCCCCCTCCTAATCCAGATGATGACACACCTGACTTGTCCCATCACCCATGGACCGTATGTAACCCCTCTTCTCAGCCTCTACCACCTTTACCATCCATACTTATGAGCAGAGAGGAGAGAGGATATTTTGGACGAGCATGTGGTTTCCACTCAACATGGGGGCTTTCAGAAAGTCAAGTAAAAACATCGACCAATTTCAAATTGCACGTGGATCACAGATGCAAATCTTCAACAACTTGACTCGGATCTTCTAGAGGGGCATCACAGCTTTATTTTGCCAGAGGCGAAATGTACTCACTCGAGAAGAGTTGATGAGGACATCCAACTATTTAGAGTGTACTAGAGGAGGAGGTCGAACTAGCCTTCACTTTGGCTTGATGACTTGTACATGGGCTTGGGTGGGCCACATTGAGACCTTGAAGCCCCACATGCATGATCGTGCATCTTGAAAGACCTACACTAAGAAGATGCATGTGGCTTGCTTCATTGGGAGATTTAGACCGTTAGATCGCGACGATATGATGAACAAACCATTGGATCGTATGGACGCTTTAATCGAACCGTTGATCATGGACTACCGTTGATCATGGACTATTGTCGCCACCAAACATCATACTACTTTATTTACTGTATTATTTTTTTAAAAAAGCTTAGATTAGGTGTTTTTTCACCTTATTTCATATTCAAAACATTTATTTGATGTTTATGAGGTTTGGGACATGATGGGAATAAAAAAGAATTGAAAGGGCATTTATGTAATTTGGTAGTCCAAAGCCTATTTAGACTTGGACATCCAGCCCTTATGGGTTTTTTTTTTCCTATGCATGTAGTTTTGAAAAAAAAGGAAAACAAGAAAAAGCTCTTCCCATGTGCAATGTGTGGATATCTCTTGTGAAAAGAGACGATTTTGGTGTGAATCCAAGGGTGTAAAGCCCATTGTCTTCTTCTCCTCCTCCATTCTCTACAACAAAGGTATCTTCTTCACTTTCTCTTTCTCTATCTCTCTCAACCCCTCTTTATTTCTCTTCATCTCTTCTTTTTCCCTTTTTGCTTTCACCCAAAACCCATTCCCATCACATCTTAAACCCACCTAAGCCCAACCCCATTCAAGCCGTACAACCGTATGGATCAACCCAAGACCATACATCCGTACGGCCCTCCCCTCCTTTCTCTCTTTCCCTCTTGATTCATATTTCTTTTCCCCTTTAAAACCTTAACCCAAAGCTTAAAACCTTAAGCTAAACTATAACCCTCAAAACCCTATTTCCCTACAAACCCTAATTTCCTTATCCTAATTCTCAAATCTCCAAATTTCTCAACCCTAATTCCTATATCTCCAAATTTCCTACCCCAGAAGTGCGCCAAATCTGCCCATTGATTTAGAACCTTGCCTATGCTAATGCGGGGGTTCCAACCCCTCATTGGGCCTTGGGTTTTCATGTTTACATGATTCATACTTGTGTGGGATTGTGATTTTATCATAAATCTGAATTTTATTGCCTTTTTGGTACTCTTTAGATCATTGTTGAACAACATGTTATTATATTTGATTTATTGTGATTAATATATTAACAATCTCCCACATCCAAGTAGTTAAATCACACGTCATGCATCATGCGATAGAGTAGAGTTTAGCATATGGGCTTTGGTTATAGAATAACTCAAGAATAGGGGTATTTTTGTACTTTCATATATATTATGAAAGCCCTAACGATAATAAGAGGAGGGGCTAGGGGCGTAACCAGTGTTCGAAATATTGGTATCGCACCCTTGGGATATGAATACGTATCGGTTATTGCATGGGATATATCGGTTGTATCGCGTAATGTATCGCTGTTGTTGGAAACATGGGGAAACATTGGAATTGGTCGAATTTTTCAATGAAATTTCAGTGATTGTTAAAAAAGACATCAATACACTTACAAATCAAAACATTACTAAAAAAAATAGTGCACATAATAGGTTTTCTTTGTATGGGGTCCTAATCTACGCGTTGTCTAACTGAATTGATGCAAGTATATTCAGAGTCTATTCATATACTTTATAAATGTAAGAAGACGTGTAGAAACACAAGCAATACATTCAAAAGCAATAGAAGAATCACTAGATTAGATTACATAATTTTTTGATTTTGATTTTTTTTCAATTTTCCGCAACTCGGTCCTTCTCCAAATCTCGAAATCGAAGCTCCCAATTCATGATTTTTCATGACATGATGAAAAATCATGCAGTTGTAACATTTTGACATTGATTTAACATGATTTACCAAAAAAAAAAAAAGGGGGGGGATCGAAAATAAAAATAAAAAATGCTCACTGGATCGAACATGCGGGATATATCACACTAGTGTGTTTCGTATTGCACGGGTGGGATACAAGATATATCGTGGGATATATCGGCCGATATCGTCGATATTTAAAATACTGGGCGTAACCACCCTTTAAGCCTTATTCTCTTTTCTCTTGCTTCTTCTCATACCCTCTTTCTTTCTCCTTCTCAATCTAATTCAAGGAACAAAAAAGACAAGGAAAAAGGAGAATAGAAAGGAATAGACTAGTGTCACTGGTCATCTACTAAGCTGAGGGCGAGCTCAAATAAGACGATGAATAGATTGGAAATATCTCCCCAAATGTGACATAATACGAGAACACTGATAACAGTTTTTATTTTCTCCAAAACCAAAGTAAATATTAAGATATCCCTTCCAGTTTTCTCTGTGCTAAATCTCACAAATCACTAAGAAGCAAATTCACTGGCAGGCAGCTAGGTTTACCAACCGGCCGGCAACAGGCCAAGAAAAATAAAAATTTGGAACAGGACTGGCTCAGCCAGTTCAAAATCCTTGCCTAAACCAACCTCAGGCCTGGTTAACATTTTGGATCTCCCGGTGTGAGGGAGTTTGCAAAGCCTTTCGTCGAGGATAACATTTTGGATGAATGTGCAAGCTTGCAAAGCCTATGTTTCTGTTGCATAACACTCTGGATGAACCACATCCCCAAACCATCTCAGACCGGAAGATCCTATGCCCCTTGGACCTAGTTGACTGTGGACTGTTGCTGTATTTCTCTATTAACCGACTATTTGTAGCCCATAAATTGAAGAATTTTGCCAAGGAGATTCTGGGTTATAGTCCATCCACGGTGGGTACACAAACAGACCAATGCTCTTGCGTACTGAACCATGGGCCCCACACTTGTTGGAATAAAAAATCTGAGTATCCTGTGCAAAGCCTCAGGTTGAAAATCTCACAATTCCTCATTTTTAATATCATTAGATAGTAAGATCAAAGTACCTAAATCTACAACCATAGAACCGAATGAGTGCTATGGCTGATGAAATTTTGAGATAAATTATGAAAAATGTGCATGTGGGTCTCTTGTATACAAATGTTCTTAGTATCATGCTGTTGGGACTAGATATGCCATGTTAAGTATATTCTAATTTTGTTTATAGGGAAATGCGACTAGAAGAGATCCACATGCATTTTCATAATTCATCTGAAAGAGATTAGATCAAAGTACCTAAATCTACAACCATAAAACTGAACGAGTGCTATGGCTGATGAAATTTTCAGATGAATTATGAAAAATGCTTGTGAGTCTCTTGTATACAAATGTTCTTAGTATCATGCAGTTGGTACTGGATATGCCATGTTGATAGTATTCTAATTTTGTTTATAGGGAAATGCGATTAGAAGAGGAGAGAATTGAGGCCGAAAAGAAGCGGGTATGCAAACTAGTTTGGGAATTGTAGTTGATGCAGTTTTCATGCTTGAAACATTAGATATTAGATAATATTAGACAAACAATCTCTGCAGACTCCATATGATGGCAATATTGAATACAATTCAAACCCAACTTACCAACTAAAAAATTAATAAACATGCAATGGATACAATGATTCTTTTATACCCATATCTCATATATCTTACATATTTTGATGGCATGTACAAAACTAATGAATAATGATATTAGACACTATTGTGCCAAGATGCCTTTGTAGATTCTGTACAATGATGATGGTGCAATCTGAAGTGGGAATTTATGTCATTTTGAAGAAAAAACAACTCTAGATTGTAAGTACCAGATTTGGAACTTGATCACCAATGAGCCACACAAGATGATGAGAATCTCCAAATATAATGGGTATGGACTGTGGATGAATTCTGACAGCCTTCTGGTATTGCTTCTAGAAAAGATAACAAAGAAGAACCACTCTTTTAAAACTAGGAGCTGAAAGGAAACCTCAGGAAAGTTTTATCCAACCAAACAATCATGTTATACTTCAAAAACTCTCTTAGGGCCATATTTATAACCCGCCTTAACAACTCCAAAACGCAACCATCCTAGTCTAAAGTACTCATAACTCAATTTATATGGGGACTTTCTAAAACCTATTATTGCCAAAAAATATGGTTAGATTGGTGTAAACCTTGCTCACAACTAAAACCTTTCCTAAAATCAAGCACATCCAAATTGGAAATAAATAAAGACAATCGTTGACAACAAAATTAAGAGCTTTTGTCATACAGCCGCTTATATTTTCATCTATTGTCAAAAACCCGCCTCCTTTTAAACTTTTTCTAAGGACCCGCTCAACCCTTAGAAATGTGGTCGAATTCCTGCTCGACTTGACTTTGACTAATAAAGTGCTTATGAATTATGCCGTTAATCTATAAAAAGACGAATTTACCCTCTTTTGAATGAAATGAACTGTTGCGGAATCCACAGTACGTGGGATGGCGGTGCGGAATCTAATGTACACATGGACCATGCTGTGGGCCCCACAATGAAGTCTTTTTTTCATCCACACCATCCATCCTTTGTGGATAAAATTTTCAGGGCAAAAGCCAAAAAATGAGAAACTTCTAAAAATCAGGTCAACCCCATAACAGAAAACAGTGGCAATTGAATGCCTACCATTGAAAATTACATTTGGCCTACCGTAATTTTTATTTGCCATCCAACCTCTTGATTATGTCATGCAGACCTAGATGAAGGGAAATCACAAACATCGGCTTGATCCAAAACAGTTTGGTCGAAAATAATCACGGTTTTTAACAATGTCATTCAATCACCAATGTTTCTTGTAATGTGTTCCATCTGAGATTTGGATATGCCTCATGTTTGGGATCATGCCCTAAAATAATGATCCAAACTGGACAGACAACATAGATAAAATATATACATCATGGTGGGGCCCATTGAATTTGCAACCGCCTCAGGATAGCAACAGCCTGACAGAGGATGAAAATCAGCCTACTTTTCCTAGGAGAGAATTACGTGAAACCCCGGCCTCACTGTAGACGGTACAACACTTACTGTGGGGCCCACCTTGATGTATGTATTCTATATCCACACTGTCCATCCGTTTTTTCGTATCATTTTAAGGCATTATTCCCCCAAAAGAAAAAAACAAAGTAAATCTGATTATCAAGCGGACTATACTATAGAAACAGTGGTGATTCAACGTCCTACCATTAAAAATTTCTTCGGTCACCCCTTAATGTTTCTATAGTGTTTATTTGTCATCCAAATAAGGTCCAATAATCCTAGATGAAGGGAAAAACAAATATCAGATTGATCCAAAACTTTTTGGCCCATTAATGGTCAATCACCATTGTTTCCTATGGTATGGTCCGCCTAATAATTAGATCGGCTTTATTTTTGGGATATTGTCCTAAAGTGATATGGAAAAATGGATAGATGGTGTGAATACAAAATACATACATTAAGGTGGACCCCATTGTAAGGGTCACACCGTCTTAGGTGAGTCTGGGTTCTCACCTAATCCGCTCCCCTTTTTTCGCGGCGTGGATTGGGTACTACCCCCACAGCTGGAGACGGAAGGTCCTGTCAAGGGATCTGTGGGGCCCACCATGATGTATATATTTTATCCACGCCATTCATCCATTTTGAAGGATCATTTTAAGGCATGATCCCAAAAAGGAGGCAGATTGAAGGTTCAAGTGGACCACACCACAAGAAGTAGTGGGGATTAAATTCATATTGTTGAAAACTTCCCAGGGCTTGCTGTGATGTTTATTTTCCATCCAACCTGTTCATAAGGTCACATAGACCTGTATTAAGGGAAAAACATAAATATCAGCTTGATCCAAAACTTCTATGCCTCCCAAGAAGTTTTCAATGGTAAGGTTTCAATCCGTTGCTTCCTGTGGTCTGGTCTACTTGAGCCTTCAATCTGCCTCCTTTTGGGGCTTGTAATCTAAAATGATCTTCCAAAATGGATGAACAGCATGGACAAAACATATAAATCAATGTTGGCCCCACAGAGCCCCTGACAAGATCGTCTATCTCTAGCTAGGTCCTGATGGGGATAGTACCCAATCCACGCCCCTATTTTCATCCATCAAAATTTCGGGTGATGGTTTCCTGCAACCCGACTTCCGTCAGCCAAGAGAGGGATGGGGAGCTTTTGATCGAGTGAAAGAGAGTGAGGGTTTTGCGTGAGATGCGGTTTGGTTCTCCTTTGCAGGGGAGAGAGAGGGCCTGTGAGATGTTTTGAGAGAGAATGAGGAGAGATGCCATGAGATGAAAGGGAATTTTGGACATTTAGAAAATATAGTATGTGATGCTTAACAAGGGCATACATCATGTGCCTAAATGACTAATGGTGGAAACGTTGAGTGGGTCCATGGAAGGAGTTTAAAAGGAGGCGGATTTTTTTACAATAGCCAAAAATATAAGTAGCCGTAAGAAAAAAGCTCTAAAATTAATAAGTACTCTAATTAAGGTAACTGACTAACTAAGTTAATTTAGAACCAAACTTGGACCAAACCAACAACTTATCCAAATCATGGTTAATTTCGAACTCTAGGACCCATGGAAGAACCCTTTTCTAAATCATGGACTGGCCAATATGGCTCATGATGCATTAGCAGAACTCTAATTTTTGTTATTCCTTATTGGTACCCTCTGTCCTAATTTCTTAAATACATGTCTAAATTTTATAATCCTAGACCCATTGGAAAGATAATTTGTAAGCTATCCAATGGTACCAATTTGATGCCATTTGGACATCATTTTTCCCTTAGCAGCCCAAAAACTAAGTGACCAAAATGTCTTGCCGTAGGCAGTGTTAGATACAATTGAACCCTAATTTACCAGTTGACATAAATAAGAAAACAAGATATTGGACAGAATGGGAGTAAGAATGAGCACATAGAAATATGAAACGAAAGAATAATATGTGAGGTTAGGTAAACTAATATTCTCTTACTACTAACATCCTTAACATCAACGAATGTGGCATTTCATGTGTGAATTGTCCTTGTGGATGGCTTGTTAGTTTACAGGGAAGGAGCACTTGCTTTTGGTGTTGCGACTAATGAATTTGGGAACGCACTCAAATGCAACCAAAAGATTTAGGTTGCAAAAATCATGGTCGAAGTATTGGAGTGGAAATATTGTTTGAAGGTCAAAATCAAGCACAAATGGAAGTCGCGATGGTCTAAATCTAGGGGAAAAAAGGTCTAGATCTTCAATATTACATAAGCTTAAGGGCATGTTTGGATATCACTAATTCCATGGAAATCATTAGAAGTGGAAAAAAGTCTTCTAGTGATGTGAAAATTTGAGATGCTTGGATAACAAAGGGAGGATTGCACAAAGAAGTAATTGCACTTTTCCATAGTTTGGATGCTCTACACAAGAAACTAGGTGATTGTTGTCTCACTAATATGAGATTTTCACTTGTCATCCAAACAAGACCCCTAAAAATGGAATCCATGTTTCAGTAGTGTTCATGTTAATAATTATTGCCTAATTATTTACCTTTTCTTTTCTTTTCTCTTGGAATGCATGTATCCAAATATGACCTGAATGATCAGCATCCAAAGGGCAAAACTTTCTACTCATATGTTTGTTCTAGGGCTTTCAATAGGTACCAAGGAGCTTGACCTGGTGTAAACAATCCTTGGTTTGATTTTGAGACCTGTTTTAAAAACCGGGTTGGGTTTGGGTCCACTACCTTATACCCTTTAAGAAATCGAGTCCTATCAAGATGGGTATCAGGTACCCTATGGGTACCCAATTAACACCACACACACACACACACACACACACTCCACTGTCCTGAGATTAAACTTATTAGCCATACTATGAAATTTTGGAAGAGAGTGATTGAGTAAAGTTTAAGGCATGAGAAGAATGTATTAGAAAGTAGTTGGTTTTATGCGAGGTCTACCGCTAAAGCCCTCCCCCACAATAAATTAATTTAATATCGTGTGAGCCAATGGCCCATGTATCTAACTGTTATTTTGCGGACACTTGTTTTTTAAAATAGAACCAGTTGATATTTTTCACTTTTCACTGTCCAATAAATGCCCACCAATCCGATAGTCGGATGATGAAATCTGTGTACTTTTTTGCTAATTATATTAGTGGGATGAGTGCCAATAGATTGCATGAATTTGAGGCTAACTTGGGGCATCGAGTGGTCCCCCAAATTGGCGAGACTGCTCATTTGAATTTAATTTCAAAATTTTTGTAAAATTTATTATGGAAAAATGATGTCAAATAATTAGGGATGTGCATTAGTGGGATGTTGCCATAGCTTGCATGAATTTGTGACCAATTTGAGCAGCCACCCAAATCGGCAACGCTATTCATCCAAATTTAATTTCAAATTTTCTTATAGTTACTTGGGGGGAGTGATGTCAAATGCTTGGGGATATGCATTAGTGGGATGAATGGCATACATTACATGAATTTTGAGACTATTTGGGAGCATTTGAGTGGCCTTCTAAATTGGTGAGATTGTTAATCCAAATTTAATGTTAATTTTTTGTTAAAATTTCTTAGGGGGAATGGTGTTAAGTGCTTGATGTGCATTAGTAGGATGAGTGCTATAACTTGTATGCGTTATGGACCAATTTGAGATCAATATAAGGTTGTTAGGTTAGTAAAATCATCAGACAGGCTTACATAATTCTTACCAAAGAGCGGACCGTAACACTATCATAAACATGTTCAAAATCACTAAAGAATACATATTCGGAATCCTCTAAATCTTATGATTTTTTTGGGCTTTTTTTTTTTTTTTTTTTTTTGTAATGGTAATGGTGGGGACCTTTACGCCCACCGTTACTAGTACAACACACCTTGGTGTTGAGAAAGAAAGGAATTCAAGAGGATACATTGACATTATTAAGGGTATGTACAAGGAGTGGTAACAAATGTTAGGACCACTAGTAGAGAGACAAGTGAGTACCCAATTATTGTAGGCTTGCACTAGGGGTCGACATTGGGCTTGTACCTTTTTGCATTGGTTACAGACAAGTTAGCGAGGCATTTATAGGAAGAGATCCCATGGTGCATGTTGTTTGCAAATGAAATAGTTTTGATTGACAAGACGAGGGAGGGTGTAAATATAAAGCTAGATTCATGGTGGGATGCTTTAGAATCTAAAGGATCTAAATTTAGTTGGACTAATACAGAGTATATGTAGTGCAAATGAGGAATTAGTTAAGATTGATGACCAAAGAAGTATTCCAAAGATCATAAGACAATAGTACAAATTTCAGCTAGTATATTACTAAACGAAGAAAAAGTGGATGTATTTATCAATTAGGGCAGGTCTAAATGGTGGCTCTTTCATTATATGTAACAATTATATAAAATTTCATTCGAATATTTAGATCTATATAGAATACTCAAAAGAATTTATTAGTTAGTAGACATTGGAGATTGTTTGTTGTAAATCACAAAACCAAGTTACTTTCTGGGAAATGCGTGTGCGTGCTTGCGTGTTGAAATGTAGTGGTGATGCCAGGATCAATTGAAGCAGTCATTCAATCATGGAAATAGGGGATTCTAGGAAAGAAAATCTTATCACATCCATTCCTGCCATTTGATCTATGGTCATTCTTGAGACAACATAACAATTGAAATTTTAGTAATAGGTCGGAGAGTGCAGAATGCAAGGAACTCTGAACGGAGAAACGATATTTGTAGGAGGTGAATTAATGGTCATGTCGGAAAATTAAATAGAGGATATGTGAGCATACATGGAGGATATCGTTTTGGAAGAATGAATGAGATGGGGGATGCTATCCTTGATTTCGAATGACATGCAATCTAGTTCTAGCAAATGCATGCTTCGAAAAGAGAGAGAAATGTTTAATAACTTTCAAAAGATCATATACATGCCAAATAGATTCTGTTTTACTTACGAAGGCAAAGGATCAATATATAAGGATTGTAAGGATTGCAAGGTTGTAGGAATGTTTGTTTGCCCAAAATCTAGGTAGTGGAATTAAAAAAAAGCAGAGAGAGGATTCATTGACATGAATAAGAACATGTATGAGGAAGCGGGAATAAATGTGAGGACCGCTGGTGGAGAAACAAGTGAGTTCCCAATTACTATAGGCTTGCATCAAAGGTCGGCATTGAGCCCGTATCTTTTCTCATTGGTTATGGATGAGTTAACGAGGCATTTGCAGAAGCGATCCCATGGTGTATGTCTGCAGATGACATAGTTTTGATTGACAAGATGAGGGAGGGCGGAGACACAGCTATATTTATGGAGGGATGCTTTAGAATCCAAAGAATTAAAAATTAGGCAGACTAAAACAGTATATGGAGTGCAATTTTAGTAACAATAGGAGTGAAAACAAGGAATTAGATAAGATTGCTGCTGCAGAAGTTTTCTAAACCTTCGATATTGTGTCAATAATTCATGAGAATGGAGAGATTGAGAAGGATGTTGCCCATAAAATTCTAGTTGGTTGGATGAAATGGAGATGTGCATGCGAAGTTTTATGTGAGCACCATGTACCTCAAACTGCAAGAGAAACTTTATAGGATAGCTATAAGACCATCCATGCTTTATGGGACAAAATGTTGGGCAGTTAAGGAACAATATGTTCATAGGATGAGTGTGTCACTAAAATGAGGATGTTGAGATGGATGAGTGGCAAACAAGGAAGGATAGAATTAGAAATGAATGCATTCGAGGGAAGTTAGGAGTAGCACCAATAGGTAATAAGATGTGGGAAAATAGACTTTGATTGTTTGGTCATGTGCAACGGAGACCAAGGACCATGCCACTTTAGAGTCAGTTGATACAAGTTTAAGGCTCTAAAGGGGCAAGTGGAAGGCCCAAAAGGATGTGGATGGAGGTAGGAAGGAAAGACTTGATGACCTATGGCCTAACTAAAGGTATGGCCGTTGATAGTGGAATGGTGGAACACGATTCATGTAGCTGGCCTCAATTAATTGGGATAAAGCCTAGATGATGATGATGATGATGATGATGATCGGAGGGTGCAGAAGCAGCTTCCCGAGGACAAAAGGGAGTTCTTTTGGGCTTTGGAGAGTACCCACACTTTTCACAATTTTTTTTTTCTTAAAGGAAGAAGTTTATTCGAGTATGCATCTCCAATAGTTATACATCATTAAGATTTTTGGAAGATCTGAAACAAGTATGAACGGTGTAAAGATGTTAGAACTCCCCCTTCTTATTTTTAAAAATTTCTTTCATAGGGGGTTGCAAATAGGAAGATATTTTGTGCTTTCAGGGGTTGCTTTCCTCCTTGATTGATGCAGCAGGATGTGTCATCATCCCTCTTCCACCTCTTTCTTGTAGGTCCTTTTTGTTTGGTGCAAATAAATCTCTCTCAATGGCATTTAGTTAAAAAGAAAAAGAAAAAGACTGCCTACTGTACTGAATTGAATGGATTTCACTTCAGTTCAATTGAACTAAAAGCTGCACACTGTGCCCCCTTATCAATGTTAAGCTGTACTAGTTTGATGCTATTATTCTAGGGTGACCTTTTTGCTGGTAGATGCTATTATTCTAGCGTGACCTTTTTGCTGGTACTTTTGATATTTCATCAACATTGACTCAGACTGAGTACAGCTATAATTCAGTCCACTTTATCAGTCTCAAATGCATAGTTATGCATTTATTTTTTTATTATAATCTCTTGGTCTCCTACAGGTAAAAGAAGAGGCACAACAACTCGCTTTGATTTTTGAAACTGTTGGAGCCTTCAAGGTGAAGCGCAAAGGCGGAAAAGGGAAACAAATTTTTGGATCGTGAGTGGAATGAACACAAATAGAACTCTTGCTTCATAAAGAATTTAAATGCTACCCTGAGACATGTTTGCTTCTCTTTTCAGTGTCACAGCACAAGATCTTGTTGACATTATTAAGGCACAACTTCAGAGGTATGTTATCTGAATCTATTCATATACATGCATCTGGGGACCGTTTGCATCCCAACCTTTATGGGATACATTAGCAATGTCCCTTAAGCTTTTAAATGATTTGTGGACTGGCCAGTTAACCATTTGGACTGTCCATTCATTCCATTCCACTGTTGGCAAGCCATGATGCAGAAATCACACTGATCGGATGATCCTAAGCATCCAAATAATCATCTTAAAACAACTATTCTGAATTCCCCATAGAAGGTTGCTATTGATTCCAAAGAAGCACTTTTTTCCAATCATGCTAACCATCTGAACTATGGCTTGTTAAAATACAGGTGGTTTTATCTAAATGGCCAACATTCAAAGGATTAGGATCATCTGATCTGTATGATTTTTTTGAATCATTATTATTATCGTGGCCTGCTAATGGTGGTACATAATGAATTGGCAATCGGGATTGATGACTGGGGTGTCCGACATCTCATTTAAGAGCTTCATGAATGTTGCTAATGTCCCCATGAAGGTGACATTAGCATTTCCATGTGCACACACCATGCACCATGCATGCACACAGAAAACAATGGGTAGTTCTGTCAACAGGCTGGGCCTTGCGTCATCTCCAGCCTGCATTTGAGCTGATTGGGCAGGGCCTTTGGGAGGGCTTTGTTCAAAATTTTGAGTTGGTTGGCCAAGGTCCAGCCATTGCCAGCTATATCTGCGCATGCTCGTATTCCTCTCTCTCTCTCTCTCTCTCTCTCTTGCCAGCTATATCTGTGCGTGCTCGTATTCCTCTCTCTCTCTCTCTCTCTCCCCTTCCCTCTGTGTGTGTGTGTGTGTGCACGTATGTGTGTGTGTGGATAAATAGATACATACATACACATGCCCACACAGAGTCATGGAAATGATCACACACAGACATGAAAATGATCCTCACCCCTACAGTTTTGGTGGGAATGAGTCCATCAGGACACTTGGACACTCCAGGTACAAGATCCAGACTATCCATTAGGTCCATCAAATATTTCATGGGCTACCATGGAAAACTCACATCAATGGGATCACTTATGGTTCTAAAATTATCGCTTCTGTTAGGTCATTCTAACCATCCCATCCACGGCTTGGAAATAGAAAAGAACGAAGTTTCAATTGTCTGGTTGGCTAGATATCAGTCAATCTCTATCCGTTTGTGGTCCATTCACTGTGGTGATTAATTTCATTGCGGACCTAAAATGGTATGAGTCAAATGAAACTGAGTTGTACTGGACAAAATTTTAAACCGGGCATATCCATCATTATTATTTTTTTGTGGTAGCCCACGAAATATATGCTGGAACTAATTGACTGTCCAAGTGTCCCAAGGAACTCATCCCCACAACAATTGTGGTGGGAATGACACCATCGGTTCACTACCCCACCCACACATACACATTAGAAATGATCCGGTGCTTCACAGCACAGTAAGTTGTGATGCTTCTAGTTGATCAGGACACTTGGACTGTCTAATCAATCAATCTGGGCAGTCAATAGGTCCGGCACACATTTCATGGGCTAGCATGTATAAGTTACACCAATCAAATGATTAACCATCTGATCAACAGCCTATACAATGGACAACTAAGATCATTTATGGAAAAATAGGCCTAACCAACAATTTGAGCATCTATTCTTTTGGAGTAATCATGAATTGTTTATGATTCCAAAAAATCACATTTTTCAGATAATCCTAACCATCCCATCCATGGCTTGGAAAATGAGTGGCTATAAAAGAGAAGCTGGCTTTGGATGGATTTGATCATTCAATCAATGTGATTTTCATGCCATAGCCCATGAAGTGTATGTTGAACCTGAATACCTGATGGACAGTCTGAATTGATCCACTAGACTGCCCAAGTGTCCCAGTTGACACTTCAAATGAACTCAACCTTCTATTTCAGATAGATGTTGAGTTTAAGTCATTTCATAGGGATCAGTTAAAGGGAATATCAACCCACTGGTGATGTACAGCGTAGGCATTGAGTAGAGAGTGGAGCACAACTCCACTCGCTCATGAGCAAGTAATGAGCCCTTAAAGGATATCCTTTGAGATCTACTTTTTGGTACTACAGTTGTTGCTTCATCTTATAGCAAAGGATTACAATGGAAAGAATCCTTTGCCCAACACGACATCAGGGCTGTCCAGATTTTGAAAGATCACTACTCCGAAGATACTCCTGGTTTTTTAGAAAACTTGTAAAACAGAATGCATGGAAATGGCTAATTCAGTCACAAGCACACCCTGCATCTTGGAGCACTAAGTACCCTGTGCAGCTAGACTTCCCCCACATCTTTTGGGGCCTCACCTGATTGACAGATGGATGGTATACATGCACCATGTGGGCCCCACTTTTTCTCGACTCTGCCACAACCCTGGTGGATTCCAACTCCATGTGCCATTCTTCTCACACACTTGCGCACACGAACACTCATAAACACACACACAGGATTGCATACATGGACATGTATGCAAAAATTCTGCATGCAATCCATGTTCATGGCTACTGTGTCATGTGTTGCACATCTGAGCTGTGCAAAAGGTAGCCCACACCAGGAAGGCTGCATAGCATAAAAATCAGGCCAATATACTCATTAGGTGAGCAACACCTGTACACTGAATCCAATCATCAGTGGCCAGTATTTCATCATTCGGGCCTTTGAGTGGAACCCACATTGTTTCCATACCAGGTGACCTTCGTGGTGTGCCCCACCTTTTGCATGGTTCCCATTTCTTACATGTGAACTTCCACATAAATGGGATGCATGTGATCTTTCCACAAGCACAAGTGCGAGGGAGGGAGGGAACAGGATGTTCATATCACTGCTTGGGGTCGTTGGTGCATAAATGTTATTTATTTTGTATTAGGGATGTGGACAAGCGGATTGTTTCTCTTCCCGAAATCCGTGAAACCGGGGAATACATTGCAGAGCTGAAGCTTCACCCTGAAGTTACTGCCCGGTTGAGGGTAACTGTGTATGCTAACTAGGACAACCCATTGCTTGGAAAGCCACCCACTTAGTGATGGAAAATCAGCCATGCTGCTTGTGCAGGTATGTACAGATGCTACTTTGCAATCTCCCTTCACTTATTTGAGGATAATTGTCTCATGAAAAGATGTAAATAAAACAAACAAGTTAAGGGCATGACTTCAATGCACCCATTATTTCACTTGGCAGGAATCTCTAGCATCATGTTCAAAATTTTAAAAGTCAATTTCGAAATGTGTATTAAGATTCCCACCCACCGTTTATGAATGGTAGAAGATATTGACTGCACTGACTCTCAGTGAACACTTACCATACTGGCGTACATAATCTTTTCCCATGAGACCACAAATTCTTGGTAACTGCAGTTTGGATGCACCAGCTTGCCTCTACTCATGATATTTTATGACTACATTAATGGGCGGGAGCCCTGCCAAGGCTATTTGTGAGACGCTAGGATTCTCACTCCATATGTTAATATGGTATGCATATGTGAGATCTGAGCGTGCATCACCTCAGCCTTCCATTTATACACTTCATGAAATGAGGCTGTTGGTCAGCTTTTTCTGTCCATTTTATTGTACACATCCCATCGCCTGTTGATCAGATCAGCCTGATTTTTTACCCGTGTCATGTTTGTGGGGAGAGCCACCTGGTGGATGGTGCAGATCTCACATAGCTGTGAGATGCTACTCTGAATAGTAGACATACACAGTTCTCTCGTGAGTGTATAATGTGTCCTAATTTGAGGGGAACTGTTTCTGACTGGATTATTCTGTATGCTAGGAGAAAAGCTGATGGTCAGCATGAATCATGCATGGGGACATACCTGCAAAAGGATGAGGAGAACTTTTTTTTTTTCTTTTCTTTTTTTTTGGTGATGGCATGTCGAATATCAAAGAATTCTCAACGGCTATGTTTATTCATTGTTGTTTTCATGGTTCTAATCATGTGCTGTTTTTCTTTCCTATTTTAAGCAATTTTTCTTTATTACAGTATCACAAAATTCAATTTGCACTAGAGTTTTTGTTTGTCGATGTCATTTTACTTATGGGACTTGATGGTGTTGGACTCGGGGTATGATATAAAAAATTGCAGCACCAGCATGTTGCTTCCATTGAAAGGATTTGTCATCGAGGTTCTTGGGCAATGTGCTTAACCTCCTTTCTGCCCCACCTTGTAGTGATATTCCAGACCATTCAACATGAAAAGAATCTCATTGATTAGAAATCATCACAGTTCATGCTATTGAGAGTTCAGAACTGCTTTGTATTTCCAGTCTTATGGATGATGGTATCTCTAATGAGTGAGATTTTTCCGCACGAACTGTCTACGGTGGAGTACCAGTCTTTAACTATTGAAGTAAAGCGTATAGTCTTTAACCTTCAATTTTTATATTGAATGCAGAGCCATCAAAATTTTCTCTTAATCAATCTAAATTCGTCTGCTGATAGTGATGGTTACAATCGTCCATTCATTGTTCTTTCTTACAGTAGCCCATATAGCATAAAAGTCCGCACAACATGGAGGGTTGTAACTTCTAATCATCGGAGCACACAGCACTCAGTATATGGGTCCTAGTGGGCCGCCACACGTCTTGGTTCCTGGGTTGTGATAGAGACAAAAAGAACTCTTCTGATAGAAACACTAACTACAACTCATGTAGACGAAGAACCCTTCATGTGAGGATGTGGAATACATATGAGGTTTCCTGACAGATGACATGCGGGTAAGAAATCCATGCCATTCATCAAGTGGTGGCCAATGTGGACATGCTATGGACCAAAATTCATCAAGTAGTGCCCAATGTGGACAGGCTATGGTCCAAAATTCATCCAGTAATGTCTAATGTGGACATGCTATAGACCAAAATTCATCAAGTAGTGCCCCAATGTGGACGAGCTATGGTCCAAAATTCATCAGTAGTGCCCAATGTGGACATGCTATGGACCAAAATTCATCTAGTAGTGCCCAATGTGGACATGCTATGGACCAAAATTCAGCTAGTAGTGCCCAATGTGGAAATGCCATGGTCCAAAATTCATTAATTATTGCCCGATGTGAACATGCTATGGACCAAAATTCATAAATTAGTGCCCATTGTGAAGATGCTATGGATCAAAATAATAGTGGCTTGTTGATCATGCAGGTCAAACTTGAATGAACTTCGTTTTCTATATTGACCTTGACTGCATGGTTTTACAATGTTGAGCTGCATGAATCTTATTTTTCTATCTACGTCATGTATGTTAGTCATAATGTGTTGCTGTATATAAGGTCAGGACCCAAACTCAAACCCAAACCCAACCCAACCCAACATGGTTGGGTTGAGGAGATTGTGTGGACAATTTTCATCCCAAGCCAAGCCCACCCAAACCTCAGACCAACATGAACCGAAGTTGGGGTTCGGTGGGTTTTATAACTCAGATAGATCATAGGACCAGTCCATGAATGTTCAAGATCATTTATCATCCACTAACCCCAACAAGAAAAACATCCCTAATTGATAATCAACCAACCACGTTTCCTCTGGAATGATGCCAATCTTCCAATTCTTCTGCTCTACCCCTCTCTAACACACTATATAAAACTTACTATCTATCATGGGACATGATTCGGGAGAGACCGAAGAACCATGATATGGAAGAGTCATCTATTTTAGACAATGTCCAGGCTATCAATCAATCTTAACTGAACAACTAGTGGGCCTCATGATCGATGGATGATATTTCAAAAATACTCATGAGAAGACCATAGCCAGCACTTATTTTTGCTTTCTAGCACTTGATGTTAACCATTAACTGTGTTTCTTCTCACCTCTGATTTGAGAGCTACTGTTTAGATGGCTAGGACCATCTAACCTTATGCATATATTGAATCAATTTCAATCTATTGTGGGTCCCACTAAATGGACAATCCTAATTGAAACATAACCCTGCCACGTGTAATGTAGTAATAAGGCCCATTACCTACGTGTGCGTACGGATGCCATAACTGTCTCACTCTAGCCATGCTCATGCCAAGGGAGTGTTTTGATTCATGGAAAGGAAACGTTTCCCACGAAATTAACTTTTTCTTGTTTGTAAGCTCCTTATGCGGGAAATATAACTCCCGCACTCTTTTGTTCGAAAGTAAATAAATTTGTTTTCCCACGTCAACCTTCAAGAAATGCATTTCACATGTATTAAAAAGGAAAATGGGTTTCTCAATGGTTAAATTCAAATGTGATACTACACATCTTCAATCATCTCACGTGTGTCATATGTGCCAAATGAATCATTATCAATCTTTTGTCAAGCCCCACCAGCATCACCGTGCCATGCCCCAATGTGTCAAATGAGTCACCATCCATCTTCTCGTGCCCCACATATGTTAATGTCTCACGTGTCACCATCTGTTTACACCCATTTTCAGCACCCTGACTTGGCCCAGTAAGAAATTGTCACATGATGCCATTACGTGTTTAGTGCACATTGGAAGCATACTTACAACCGAAGAAATTGTCGGTTGATTTCCCTTCAGCGTTACGTATTATACTATTAATGCGATGGCGTAAACCCTTATGCCTTTGAAAGAGTGAATTTTCACATGTCATGTGGCCATGATCAATGTGAGGAAACGTATTGGGGACGCTTATAAAAGACCCACTAAAGAACGGATCTATCACGAATCTAGCAATGATTCTCTCGGCAAGGTCATTTCTCACTATCCTTCCAAAATGAGTCTTCCCAAAGACGTTTGGAGAAGTGGTAACGGTTGAGAAGTTTCCAAACATCGGGAGATCAAACTCTTGTCCAAACCAACCCAGTTTGGGTCCGAACCTAAGTTCTAGGATAGATTCTCATTGGATAATCCTAAGTCGTCAAGTGATTTGGACAAAGGCAATGAGAGAGCTATATGAGAAGGTAAGTTTCAGTCCCCTGACAATTTGGAGATAAGAAGAGATAGAAAGTACCCAGATGCCCCTTAAAGTCACATCTCAATCAAGAACCCAGGTGGTCAGGATATGATGGATCCTTTCCATCCATCGTTTCCACCATCCAAAACCAACCCGCAGTGAATTGTAAAAATTCTAGAAGAGGCCTGATCAAGACTATCCAACACCCTTTGGTGACCTCTTGCCAAATCCATTCAACAGAATGTTATCAGAGATGCATAGCGGTCAAGATTGATCTGGATCCAACCCCAGATCGAGTAATTTTGATTAGAGGGATTTCATCATATCTTGGTCCGGTCCCTAATAGACCATGGACACCTTGCAATGGATGAAGATTTGAGAAGCCAAGGAGTATGAATCTAATCGAAGTCCTCATTTCCAATACAAGCTGACAGTTTCGGTTCAGACAAGGATTTCCATATCCAAGCCCTCAACGTGAGCCTGAAGAATCCAGAAGCAACAAAGAAACCCTAACGAGAGTTTTACCGCCTCAACGATCTATAAAAGGTGCAATCGAAGAAAAGCTCAAGGCTTTATGCCAAGCACATCAATTTATCTTTTATTTATCTTTCCTTTATTTTTTTCCTAGCATAAATTAGCTCAGTTTATGAATACTACTTAGTGGCTCCCGCTATAGTATCTTAGGAGTAAAGATGGTCTTTCTACAGCCTTAAAGTGTGGATCCTAGTCATCTAAGTTTCAATTTGGTTGATCACACCTATATTGATTTGTCTATTTTGATAGACGCATCAAGTATTCATCCCTTTTCATTTTGTTTATTCATTTGGTTGTATCGCAAGTTGTCGACTGCAATAAACATAATTTCACAATATTTAATGAAATTGATAACATTTTACCTTATTTACTTTCAATGTATATCTTTATTCATTTGAGAAGTGTTTTGAACTAAGTGTTGGTGAAAGAACAAGTCCTAAAGTTCGTAAACTCACCTCTATTGTCATAAGGCAAAAAGAACTCATTCGGAAGGATTAGCCTCCTTTCCTTTCACCTTGAATGAAGCATAATATTGTTGGCCGAGAGGACCCTATATCTCTGATCTTAGTCTCCAATCTGTCTATCTCAGAGAAGGGGACACCAATAATTCAATCAATCCTTGAGTTAAGTAGACTCTTGCACGCCCATGCATCCTACTCACACACCATAGACAAAATCTAGACCCTCGGTCACATGAGTGGTCTAGTTTGATTGAGTGCAATACTATTTTTAGCACACCCGATGGGACCTAACAAAGTTTATTACGTTTTTCAATAATAATATGATGCATCTCGAATCGAAAAAGGCTAGTTATATAGTTAATGTTGTAGAAGAAAAACTCGATGTGAAGCCACATGAGCCCATAATCGAAGTTGAAGCAGGGTCATCTCCCCAACATATTTCTAGTGACTTCACTACATTCTTCGAGCAATTTGTAGGATGTATACAATAAGTTACCAATATGTGTAGATCATAGCTTGAGATAAGTGAGAGATTGGCCTAGAGTCTCATCGCAAGACTTGAAGCCATGGATAGACGTTCTCCTCTACTCCATCCTCCATCCCGTTGGACATGAGGAAGAGCAACCGATCGTGCTTCCAATCAGAGCCAATTAGATTGAACAACAAGGTCATCACCACCTATGGTGACGATTAGGAACGACCAAGATGGTCGATTATTTTGTCAACTGGATTACTCCAACCACCAAAGTTATTATCCTTCCAGGAGTCAATACTCAGTTGGCCCAAGTAACTCAAGGGGGAAACCGGCTACCTAGTTGTTATCATATGGTAACACGGCCGAGCCATTTAGGTTCCAACCTCAAAGAGATCCGGCCAATTACTATACAACCCAAATGGTCGATTACTAGAAGAGGTAGCCCTAGACGGCATCGACCTCATATCAAATGATGAATGCACCCAGAGGGTAACCTTTGATGACACATCCCTATCTTAACAGCTATCAAAGGGCTGAGCCACTCGAGGGCAACCTTTGATAATGGCGTTGCCATACCAAGGATAACCCAAGACAGAAGCATTCGAGGGGTAACCTTCGACCATGCCTCTCATCCATAACTGTTACCAAAGGGTACAGATGCCCTGGGGGCAACTCCTGACCTCATCTTATCCAACAGTCATCGCACATGCGGCTATAAATATGAATAAGGAACATCCACACAGAAGTCTTAGCCAAGAAGATCCACTAGGCCCCCAAAGGCCACTCGATCGAGACGATATTATTGATCTCATTTAGGAGTATGGTATACAGTTGAATGGTCGACATATTGTACGGCCGGCATATAGAAAATCGTATCCTGAGTGAATCAACCAAAATTATAAATTCCCTAGAGGTTTCAAGTTCACAAAGTTCACCCTATTTTTTGGGGACCACGAGACCTCAACTATAGAACATATTGGTCATTTCACCATGTAATGTGGTGAAGCATCCCATAACAATTCCTCAATCTCAGGCTTTTTGGGAATTCGTTGACAAGAACTACTTTTACCTGGTACATCAACCTATTGCTAGATTCGGTCTAGACCTGGGCCAAAATGGAAGAAAAGTTCCATATGCAGTTCCATTGTACCAAGCCGGAAGTATTTATGGCCAACCTCTTTAGGTTAAGGCAGCTCCCAAAGGAGTCAGACGAGTAATTCATCTCCCAATTCAAAGGCAAGAGAAACCATTGTGTAGTGCAGTGATCCTTCCCAAGGTTGAATTTCCTAGATTGGCTATAAAAGGCATGGGTTTCAAGCTTTGCAAGAAGTTCAAAGGCGTGTACTTTGGTGACCTGTTCCGTTATCGACCAAAGCTATCAGGTATGAACGAATTCTCCAAGAGGAGCAACAACAGATGAGCACGTCTAAGGACATGTTTTATCGTGACCCAAATTATGAGTTGACCATGCAAACATTATACATGCACGGCTAGGCGAGGACTGCAACACCTCTTTGGAGGTGGTCATGGTTGATATAGTTGGAACACGACCATGAAAATGTCCAACCTTAAAAAAGGTTAAGTATAGAGCCTCGACCACAATGAGCATAATGAAAGTCATAATTGAGTCATCAACCTAATATACCTTCGATATCTCAAATGCTGAGATATATTTGATACATTACTCAAATGTAAATTTATCAAAATTCCTAAACACCAAAAGATTCCTTTAGTCGAAGAGTAAAAAATGGGAATATATTCTAAGTGGCACGGGACTAAAACATATTCTATTAGGAATTGCATCATGTTCAAGAACTTAGTCCAAGAGAACATCAATAAGGGTTTGTTGTGGTTCCCTGAAAAGGAAGCAATGGGCATCAATTGAGATCCATTCCCATTGACAACCCCAATCAACACTAACACGGTCAACTTTGTTGCAACCAAGATAAGAATGCTTTCAGCTTCGCACGAACTATGGAAAGTTCCGACCCATGACAAGCCCGAGAAGATTTCACTGGCCACAAAAGCACCGTCAGTCAAAATAACCGGTCATGTGTCTCTACAAAGAGATAGAAAGGATACACAACACTCGGTGCCAAGCAATCAGGCCACCCCCTATCAACCACTCACGATGCAGTCAGGGAGGCCTGGACAGTGATGAAGCCCAAGGCCTAGGGACAGAAGGGTTCCATGGGTTTCCAGCCAAATAAATGCTAAAACTGATCCAAGGCATAATGCGGGCAACAAACTCAAGGAGTCAAGTAACCGGTTTGAACCAATACATTTTGAAGCAACTTGTGAAGGAGAAGACATGATCGCCTATACACCAACTATGATACCAAGATCTCAGGATATCCACGAGATGCACCATCAACGTGGGTAAAGATACAATTGAGCTACCATGAGTCGAGCAAAACAGGGATGATCCAACCAACCGAGGAATTTATTGACCAATGGACCATTGCTATATGTAAAAAATCCCTCAGATACCACAATTCCTATCCCACACCCAAAGAAAGCGGTTACAGAGGTGAAGAGCGGTTGTCAAAGCATTCACCATTGCCACCTAACTAAAACACAAAAATTTGCAACCATTCAGACAAAGACTAGGGCCACAACCAAGTCCATAAAAAGTCTCACAGTATACTCTCACAAATAAAGACCACGCAGACTACTGCAGTAAAGAAGACACAGAACAGTTGTAGTTATTCCAAGGCTCCCCAAAACTCAAGAATTTCTTACAAGAAGTTGATCCAGGGGTCACCATTGCTCTGAAACAGGATGATCTTAGAACAATAGTAATGTTCAAGACCACACCCCCTAACACCTTTAGGGGCAATATGGTGTTTATTCTCCCCATGGAATTCCAAGCATGGGCAAGACAACCAGATCATATTAAGAGAGATTAAAAGAAACACGTGAAGCATTGGCAATATTTGATGTGGAAGCCTATGCACTCACCCGAGCTAGAGAATGCAATGACCAATCCTCCATTGCGGATGAGGAGAATGAAAAGGGATCAGATGTCACCCCTACGAGATCTAAGATTCCAATGATAAGGAAAAACCATATGGCCCAAGGCTCTATCTACATTAAGAAAGTTGATGTCGTGGAAAGAGTAGTTTTTACTAGACCCTAGATAGACTATCAAAACAACCCAAGCCTCTATACGTTTCCACACATATGGATGGATATCCTGTATCTCGGGTTATGATAGATAATGGCACCACTGTGAATATCATGTCAATGGCCATGGTCATGAAACTTAATAAAATAAATAATGACTTGTTACCAACTGAAATCACAGTGTCAGAAATTGCAAGGGCCATCATAAAAACCAAAGCGATACTCAGTATTGAGTTACAGGTTTGAGCCAGCAAATTCATGGCAACATTCTTCATTATAAAGCCATCCACGAACTATAACGCCCTCCTTAGAAGGGACTGGGCTCATTCTAATCAATGTGTCTCATCATTGTTTCATCAATTCCTAATCCCGTGGGGAGGGCTAAAAGTGAAAATTATTTGGGTGATAAATGACCATTTAATGTTGATTCAAACTTAGTTGAAGTAAAGTTTTATAACAAAAGGGTTAGCTCGTTACGCCTCATCAGGCAAGATAAGAAGGTTAACCAATAGGAATGATGACCATTATAAAACTCGCAAAGAAATTAAACACTCACATCACAACTAGTCTCACCCTGTAATGGGATTATTTGGCTACAAAGGCTAAATCATCCAAAACTAAAGCTGAATTAGAAACCCACGTAAGCAACATGACTACTACACTGAAGGATATTTTGCTCAGACTGATTCTGACGCCAATTTAAAAGTGGCTCCGTTCTCCAATCATAATTATATTAGAGGGATGTATGACATAACCAACCATTGTAGCATTTGAGGAATCCCTTGAAATCTTTAAGGTGTCAAATGCAATTTCTCCACATCAGCAATAACTTTAATATTTTGTCGAAGAGGTTCCTTAACAAAGCACAAGAACAAATAAAAAAGAAAAGCTAAAATCATGGCCATAATCCACACAGGCTTGAGGAATATCTCGCTACTACAGACAATCAAGATGGCTTCCATATTCACATAACCGAGTGTCTCACCGAGGAGGATATAGTGGCAAACGATGGGATAACATTATACGAGCTCGAACCGGCTCCCGTCAAGATGGACAACGCCAAAGCTGACATGTAAGACCTATATCCTATCTCATACTGTTCCGTAGGCTTCCGTGGTCATCCCGGATGAATTTCGGTGACCCGCGAACTGTTATCAACGTTTGCACGTGATCCTGAGTCATATCCCACATTCTAGAGTTAGCTCGACCCGAGACTTGTATTCTAACGATCGCGCCGTCACCGCGGTTCCGACGCCACGTCTTGCACGCCGAGGTGATAACCGAGTCAAGAGATGTGGGCCCGCGTTAAGTTCGAGAAAAATGCCTCACGTTACAAACCAAAAAAACATCACATCAATCACCTCAATCAAATACACATCACCTCACATGTCAAGTACATGCCCCATCCCCAAGCAACCCCAAAGTCAAAGCAACCCATCCCTATTCAAAGTACACCCATCACTCACTCACTTACCCATCTCTCTCTCTTACAACCTCTCTCTCTCATTACTCCCAAGCAACCCCATGAGAACTCCCAACGTCCAAGCTAGCTCCATGAGAGAAGATTTGTGTAGCCCACTTCCACCACCCAATCCAACCCTTCAAAGCTGATCTCAACCATTAGATCAACTCCCTTGGAGCTCTAAAGCCTATATGTAGAAGGAGGAAGGATGGAATTCGAGGTGGGTGATTTCATGACTTCCACCATTATTTTTATTGTGATTGAGGGCCCACATATGGTGGGACCCATCTTGAGGTATGCATCGTATATGGAGGGCCCATAATGGTGGGGTCCCTCCTCTTCTCTCTCTCTCTCTCTCTGATGCCGTGTGACCCACCTGATGTGTGTGTGTGGCCCACCGTGATGTGTGTATTGTATATCCGTGCCGGCCACATGTGTGGACCCAACTACTGGTGTCCTGCGGCTGGCTGGACGGTCCAGCACTGCTGGCACCATCCAGCAAGCCTGGACGAAAAGAAATCCCAATTATCAGCTTTATCCTGGTGGGCCCACACGTGTGGACCCACCTGGAAGTTGATTGGCTGATGTATTAACGTCAGCAAGATCTATGGCCCATCACGTTGTATGTGGTGTGACCCACCTTACATCCAAGCCGTCGGTGCAAGACACTGGACGTTGGACTCCTGCAATTTAATAATAGTAATAATAATTCATTATATTATATTATATTATATGGTGGGCCCCACGTGGGACCCACCTTGCTGGCGGATTGGCTGGTGTCTTTACACAGCTCTATAACTGTTGTACTGACGTTAGCAAGTACTGCATGTCTAATCATGAGGTATCCAAGCTGTTCATCTACTGGGGACTACCGTACCTAGCAATTCTATGACGTCACCAAGTTCTGTGGGCCCCACCGTGGGCAGGTGTTAGATCCAAACCGTCCAATCTTAGGACGTCCAACATTAATCGCTGCTGGACCGTTTGATAGAGAGAACGGTGGCTCCCATACGTGTGGACCCACCTTTATTTCACCATGCCATCCGGACGCGTGGGTCCCACCTGTAGTGACGTCCGCAAGTTTCATGGGCCATCTGATGTATGTATTCCACCCAGCCGTCCATTTAGACGTTTTGCTGGGTGGGGCCCTCCTTGATATATGTGCTGTATATGTGCACCGTCCATCTAGAAGGTGCTGCATGAGCCACACCATGATGTATGCATTTCATCTATGCCTACTGTCCATTTGTTGGGTGGGGCCCACTTTGAAGATGTGTTGCATATTCACACCATCCATCACATGATTGACGTGGCCCCACCATGATGAATGTATTGTATATCCGCACCATCTAGCCCGCTGGATGGTGGGACTCGTCCCAATGTATGTATTTCATATCCTCGCTGTCTACCCATTTTGATGGCGTAGGGTCCACTTGCTGCATGTGCTGGGTCCGCCTGCACCGTACAAACCCAGCATGTCGTGTGTTTCATCTATGCCGTCCACTTGTGCAGCCCACCGTGATGTATTTTGTACCCCCATCTTGATGTACATAAGGCCCAAGTAGTGCAGTCCACTTGTTGTATAGGAGGCCCATGGGTTGAGGCCCATTAGATGTATTTGGGCCCATTGGTTGACCTATTAAGATGCATGTGGGGTCCATGAGTGAGGCCCATCATGATGTGTATTAGGCCCTTGAGAGAGGCCCATGGTGATGTATATTAGGCCATTGTTTGAGGCCATGGGCCCACTATATGTTTGACCCTATGAGAGTCACTCCTTGGGAGCAATGTTAGTTAAATGGCACATTGATGGGCAATGATAGTTGAATGTCCACATTATGACCTTCCCTTAGGCCTTGTTCGGAACATTCTCATCGAGGCCGATTCCGATTGTCGAGGCCGATTCTAATTGTCGAGGCCGAATGTCAAGGCTGAATATTAAGACCGATTGTCGAGGGCAATTGTCGAGGCCGATTATCGATGCCAATTATCGGTGTCGGTTATCGATATCGATTACAAGTATATTATCCGATACTGATTATAAGTATATGACAGCATAACATCATGATACATGTCCATACGCATCATCTACATGTTTGTTATGAGATGTGATTGGTCATTGTATATGTCATAGGGCAGGTTGTTCATGGGGCTCCCTGATATGCGAAGTTGCCCCACATGAGCGCGCGATATGTGCAAGATTGATGCATGATTAGACTGTGTAACTCATGCATCTCACATTTGTGTGACATAACCACCATACACTCTAGCGACATCAGGGTCGTAGCCTCCATAGGTATATCGTGGATGGCCAGATGGGATACCAAAAATCTATTCTACATGGGGTGCTATAGATATTCCTGGGTGAAATTTTCTAGACCCTCTTGGTTCTAAAGGTTGCTAGACCGAGTGGATGCATGAGTGTATAAGGGTTGTATACCGTTAGGCCGCGTCTCCCACTGTGTCGTGGTCAGTTAGAAGGAAGTGCAGCCTTACCTACCCGAGAGGAGGGGGCAAAGTTAGGCTGAGTTTGATCAGCTCGAGGAATGGGTTCGCTATAGACGAGTCAGGCTCGATATTGGCAGGAGGATAACGAGGTCTCTTTCACTCACCTTATTACGTGCGATGGGGCGACAATCTAATTTGGAGTGTACTAGATCCCGGTGATTTTTCAAAGAGGAACCATATCGATATGTGGACTAATTGAGCAGAGGTTGCATACTCATTCATTCATTTATTCACTATTTACTCGGGCGGGTGGTGCGTAACTATTTGTTATGTGTACCTTCGCAATGGCTAGGATTTCGATTGGGGCACGCGACTAACCTAAGATTAAGAGTTTACCACATTGAGTCTGACTATCCAAATTTAGGTATGAGACTGGTTTGGATAGAAGTCCCTTGTGGTAGACGCCATAGCCTGCGATACTACGTACTATTATCCCGACCTCACACTCCAGTTAGGTCATTTCATCCACATCGCATATTGCGTTACATTTGCGGCATATGACATTTTAGGTTGCTATGTTTCTGCACTTATATGGCCTATACGGACTTAGCAGGATTTGTATATTGCTTTACATCTATTAGTATATGATATTTGGTTTACTATGTCTCCGCATTACATATCCGATCCGAATTGTATATCTGATATTGAATGATTTATAGACTTGTAATATTTCTGCTTACTCTGATATTGTATGATTCATGATCTTGCCAGTATTTTCGATATTGTATGATTATGATATTGTATTGAAGACTTGGCACTTATCTTGCGCACACACTTTCACCATCCTCTAAGCTTTCTATAAGCTTATGCACGATAGATGCGTGCAGGTGGCGTTAGGTCGTAGCAGCGTTGAGCTTGGAGCGTGCAGAGGACTCCTGGAGCTTTGATTTTGACATATGTATTTCCCTTTCAACATTGTATTCAAATGTTTATATTAGTGGATATGTGATGATGATGTTGCTTTTGTGATTTAGGTAAACTTGTGGTTATGCTTATTATGAGTTAAATTTACATTAAAAAATCCTCCTTATAGGATCCCAGGATCGGAATCTGACGTATGGACGCTGGGAGCCAAGAATGGGGTACTACGGAGGCTGTCGGCATCGAATTCAGCGATCAGGAATTTTGTGAGTCCGATTTTTGAGTTTGGGGCGTGACATGACATGTAAGACACCTTGATCGAGGTAAATCTGGGAACAGAAGAGCATTCACATCCAACATTCATCAGCGTAGAATTAGATCTGAAGGCACAAATGGAGATGTTCAACTCCTCTGTAGCTATGTAGATTACTTTGCCCGAGATTACCATGAGATGCTCGGGCTAGATCGTAGATTGGTACGGCATCACTTACTGATTCAACAAGGTTTCAGGCCACTCAAATAGTTGATAAGAAGGATGAATCCAAGGGTGACCATGAAAATCAAGGAAAAAATCAAGAAGTTGTTGAAAGGTTCATCAAACCGATCAAATATGCTGATTGAATTTTAAACATCATTCTAGTGATTAAAAATAATAAAAATTTAAGAATGTGCATAGACTTTAGGAACCTAAATCTTGTGACACCAAAGAATGAGTATCTTATGCCCATGACAGATTAGCTAACTGACAGGGCTGTGGGACATAAGATCATGTCATTCATAGATGGCCATTTAGGATAAAACCATATCTTCATTGTCGAAGAAGATGTTTCAAAGACTGCATTCCAATGCCTCAGAGTGATTGGGACCTACTGTTGGGCCATAATGCCTTTTAGGCTCTACAAGAGGGCCATGAACGTCATCTTTTAGGATATAATTGAAAATTTTATGGAGGTGGACATCGACGACATCGTAATAAAATAAAATGATCTTGGGGATCAGTTCATCGATCTAAGAACATATTTCGAGCACTGAGGAGACACCAACTGAAGATGAATCCTTTGAAATGTGTATTTGGAGTTTTTGCTAGAAACTTCTTAAGGTTTCTCATGCCTCGAGGCATTGAGGTTTATTTAAACAAGATATGAGTCATCTTAAAAGTATCACCTCCTAAAAAAAAGAAAGAATTACAAAGGTTTATCAGGCAAGTGAATTTTTTATGACGATTCATTTCAAACTTGGTAGGGAAGATCAACCCCTTCTCATAACTAATCAAGTTGAAGGCCGGCTATAAATTTGTCTGGAAACTAGAATATCAAGTTACTTTCAATTAATTGAAGGAGTATCTAATGAAGCCTCTTGTTATAATTCCCCTAAGAAAGGATTGGTCATTTCGTTTATACATCTTGGTCATATATAGAATCAGTTAGAGCGATGTTTGCACAAGGAAATGATGACAGGAAGGAGCGGATCATCTATTATATGTCCAGAACGTTGTATGATGTTGAAAGAGGTATTTTGCCATCGAAAAGCTTTTCTTGACATTATATTTTATAACAAAAAAACTTCGTCATTATCTCATGAATGACACTGTCCATGTCATCTCGTCAACTGATATGATCAAATACCCGCTTGCCCGACCAATCTTAAGAGGGAGGATTGGGAAACAGATCATTGCTTTATCATAATTTTCTTTTGGTATGTCCCTTAGAAGGCAGTAAAAGGTCACATGCACTCACAGATTTCTTGGTCAACCACCCCATGAGGGTCAATGATCAGATCACATTAAAGGAATTAGAAATAAGTATTTTCCGCCTGGTTCTGTGGCAACTCATGTTCAATGGATTACAAACAGAGCATTCCTCCAAAGTAGGGATAATCATTGTTTTCCCGACTGAAAGAAGAGAAGAATACACATTCTAGCTTGATTTCTACTATACTAACAATGAGGCCAAATATAAGGCGCTTATTATTGGCCTAGATATCTTACTAGAGTTAGGAGCCAGGACCAATGAAGTTAGCGGCAATTCGTTACTGGTCTTGAATCAGCTGGCGGGAAAATATAACTTCACAAGCTAAGCATTGTTACCATATTATGGGACTGTTATTCTAGCTTGAGTTCTACTATACTAACAATGAGGCCAAATATAAGGCGCTTATTATTGGCCTAGATATCTTACTAGAGTTAGGAGCCAGGACCAATGAAGTTAGTGGCAATTCGTTACTGGTCTTGAATCAGCTGGCGGGAAAATATAACTTCACAAGCTAAGCATTGTTACCATATTATGGGACTGTTATTCTAGCTTGAGTTCTACTATACTAACAATGAGGCCAAATATAAGGCGCTTATTATTGGCCTAGATATCTTACTAGAGTTAGGAGCCAGGACCAATGAAGTTAGCGGCAATTCGTTACTGGTCTTGAATCAGCTGGCGGGAAAATATAACTTCACAAGCTAAGCATTGTTACCATATTATGGGACTGTTATAATGTTACTAGATGAATTTTTCGATGTTACTTTGAGGCATATCCCTCAAGAGCATAATGAAGACGTCAATGAAATGACACAAATTGTAACAAGACTCACACTTTCCGAAGGGATATCAGAGAGGTTTCTCATGGTCCATAAATGCTTTTTGCCTACAATACAACGGACGCCTTTCACTATAAAGGTAGCATCATTGAAGCTCGCTGCTGACGATTAGTGATTTTTTATTTTACCTTACTTAATGAGGCCAAGCACAAGGACTAACAGATCGATACGATGGATCTCCCTCCATTAACTAATCTTGGACAATGAGTTATGCAAAAAAGGGGCAGACAACCTTCTTCCGAGATAGTTAGGACGAAACAAGGCCATGGTAGTCATGGGGGAGGTACACAAAGGCATCCGTGGAGTCCACCAAGCAAGCCTTAAGATACGATGGCTAGTTTGAAGACACGGTTATTATTGGCCAACGATCCAAACAGATTGCATGAGCTACACAAAAGGATGCTAAGCATGTCAGAGGCATGGCCCTTTATAGTATGTTCCAGCACCAGAGTTCAATTCAATTATAAATCCATGATCATTCCAGAGGTGGGTTATTGATATTATTAAACAGATATATCTACCCTTCTATAAATCGCAAAACTTTATTATTTTAGCCACCAACTACTTCACAAAATGGGTAAAGGCATGACCAATGAAAGAGACTAGGCAGGAAGAGATTATAGACTTCATCAAGGAGTACATCATCTGTCGTTTTGGTATTCTAGAGCCTAATGCAAGAGTTTGCGGCTATGTTTAAATTTAAATTTGTGTATTCGACGCCTTACTATGCTCAGGCCAATGGTTAGGCCAAGTTGACCAACAAGATACTAAAGAATATCACTAAACATAATACGTGGCCATGGTATACAACTTTATCCAAGGTATTATGGGCCTACAGAACTTCACAAAGGACAAGTATCGGAATGACACCTTTTACATTGACCTATGAACATGATGCAGTAATACCCATGGAAGTCAATATTTTCTCCTTAAGGGTGGCGCACTTGCATAACTTGACCTTGGAAGAATTCAACGAGTCCATGCTCATGGAGTTAGAAGATTTGAAAAATGTACGGTTACAAGCCTTAGATAATCTTAGAGTCCACAAGCTCAAAGTGGACAAGGCTTAAAATAAGAAGGTAAAAGAGAAGAGTTTTGCGACGGAAAGATAGTATGGAAAAAAGATTTTGATCAGTGTAAACGATAGTGTATACAGAAAATAAAAGGCAAGATGGAGATGACCTTTTTGAGTAAAGAAAGTCCTACGTGGTGGTGCTTATCTACTCAAAGATATAAATGATGAGGAAAGCAAAAATCCAATCAACGACCGGTATCTAAAGAAGTACTATCCAACCCTATAATGGTGTTTAATTTCCATTTACACCCTGTAAATGCACGTAACTAAGTAATTATTACGAGTGGTTGGTGTTTGGTGGGGGTGTAAATACACCCTCATTTCTCCATGCTAATTACATCTAAACCAATACTTGAATCTCGACGATATCCAAAGGAAATCTTGGGAAATTCAGTGTACTTCTCGTGGAATAAACGAGAAGCTTCATCTACTCAGGTGGTTCGAAGGTGCAACTCATGCAATACACACACATCCTTCCATCATTATTATAAATCCATTGCTATGAATTTAGATCCTCCTCCTCCTCTGCCCTAGAGAAACAAATGTATGCTTTTTCGATTTTTAGTGTATGTTGATTTCATTTCTCACCATTTCGACAAACACCCCCTAATGGAGTCCCTCTTTGTCTTCATCTTCATCTTCATCTTTTCTTTTCTTCATCTTCTTCTTTTTAAGGGATTCAATTGTGGCAACCAGTTCCCTCCTCACACCATTCATGGCATCTCAACCGGAAGCTCCAACATCCCAATAGGTAAGCACCTCTTAGCTATCTCCAACCCGTTTGTATTGTAGGTTGATATTGTAACATATTTGGATGTAGAGATGCATGCATGTAGGGTCCATGCTTATTTGTTATCACATGTCGAAAAACTAAAATTATTGTTGGCATGTAGGTGATGGATGTTCAAAAACATCATAGTGGCCCTCACATACGATCCCAGCCTTGGATCTTACTCCTCTAGGCTTTTGGGCCAAAATATGCTACCTTCATCCATGAATATCGTCAATGGGATCGGATTTTCTGTTACATGGAAAACAAGCTAGCAGTTTTACCCCATCCATGTGAGGCCCACCTTGATGTACTTGTTATAAATCCGTGTCGTCCACATGTTCTTCCATATTATTGTAAGTCATGATCACCAAACTGTTACACAATAAAAATCCAAGGAAGATTACACCATTACCTCCAGTGTCATTTGACACTAAGTGTTCTCTGGGCCAATAAAATTCACTTTGCAAAAGTTGTTTGTATTTTGCCTTTGTTCAGATCTTCTTCACATTATGTATGGATGGTTGTCATAGTGGAACACCATACCATTGCTTGAATTGTATTAACCTATGTAAAAGAAATAACAAACGGTATGAATTGGTGATGATGAATGATTTCATCATTCATCTATGAAATCAAACGAACGATTTAGAAGAAGGGAAATGCTTGAAATTCATATGATTTACCATTGAAAGTAATGATTACTTGGTTATCTGCATTTATAGATGAAATTTAAAAATCAAACATCCCCTATGGGAATCCATGAGTGAAGAACCAACCATTAATAAAGCAAGCCCAAGTGAGGAATAAAACAACAACTAAAGGAGTAAAGATCGGCCCATGTGAGAGAGTCATATTTAGTATCGAGGTTGATCAAACTGTAATATGTTGTCCTCATTTAGATAATAAATAGTAGCCAAGCTTTCAAGCTTAGGCTACCATCAACTGTGAGCGCTAACTTTTCACGTCTATAATAAACCACAATAGTTAGACATGCACCAATGTCATCCTTCCGTGTCAAGAATCGAAATGAACACCAAAAATCCAAACATAATACGTCCCATTGCACCTCTTGATATGAAGGGACATGAGGCCATTATTTGCACCCATTTTTGGCGCCCTGACTTGTCCCAGTAAGAAACTACCACGTGGTGCCACTATGTGTTTAGAGCATATCAGAAGTGTGCTCGCACCTGAAGAAATTTTTGGTTGATTTCCATTCAACATTACATATTCTACTATTAATGCATGGCACAAACCCTTACGCATGCCTTTAAAAGGGTGAATTGTCGTATGCCACGTGGCCATGATCAACTTGCCCATTTATGTGGAAACATATCAGGCACTTTTATAAAAGACTCGCCAAAGAACGAAGATATCACAAATCTGCAATGATTCTCTCAGCGAGGCCATCTTCCACAGTCCTTTTAAAATGAGAGATCTACCCAAAGACGTTTAAAGAAGCAATAGAAATCAAGAAGTTTCCAAACATCAGGAGATCAAACCCTTGTCCAATCCAATCCGATTTAGGCCCGAACCTAATTTGGGGGATAGATTCTCAATGGATAATCCCAAGCCATCTAGTGATTGGGATAAAGGAAATGAGGGAGTTGGATAAAAAGGCAAGATCTAGTCTGCCTAGGAATTTGGAGATAGGAAGAGATAGGGAGAGTACCCAAGTCACAACTCGATTAGGAACCCGAGGGATTAGGATGTGATGGATCCAGTCCATCTATCATTCCTAGCATCCAAAATCATCCCGTAGTGAATGGTGAAAATGCTAGAGGAGGCCTGATCTAGGCTATGCAGCACCTTTTAGTGACCTCTGGCCAAATCCATTCAACAGAACGTCATCAGAGATGCATAGTGAACAAGATTGATCCGGATCTAACCCCAGATTAGGTAATCTTGATTAGAGGGATTTCAACAGATCTTGGCCTGGTCCCTAATAGACCGTAGACACCCCGTAATGGATGAAGATCTGAGAAGCTAGGGAGTCTGAATCTAACCGGAGTTCTTCTTCCCAATGTAAACTTATAGTTTTGGATCAATCAAGAATTCCTATATCCAAACCCACAATATGAGCACGAAGGATACAAAAGCAACAAAGAAATCATAATGAGGGTTTCACCACCTTGATTATTTATAAAAGGAGCAATTGAAGAAGAGCTCAAGGCTCTATGCCAAACACATAAATTTATCTTTTATTTATTTTTCCTAGCATAGCTTAACTTAGTTTACAGCTACCGCCTAGCAGCTCCCTCTATAGTACCTTAAGAGTAGAGATATTGTTTCCGCAACCTTAAGTCGCAGATTATGATCAGTTAAGTTTCGATTTTATTGTTCCCGCCTACCTTGATTCTTCTGTTCTGATAGGCGCATCAAGTATTTATCCCTTTTCATTTTTTTTTATTCATTTAGTTGTCTCGCAAGTTGTCTATTGTAATAAACATTATTTAACAATATCTAATGAAATCAGTAACATTTTGTCTTATTTAATTTGAATGTATATCTTTGTTCATTTGAGAAATGTTTTGAACTTAAAGTGTTGGTGAAAGAACAAGTCCTAAGTTTGTAAACTCATGTCTATTATCACAAGGCAAAAATAACTCATTTGGAAGGATTAACATCCATTTTGTTTCACTAATTGCCTAAATGGGTTGCAATATTTGTGGCCGAGGGGACCCTAGATCTCTTAACCTAGTCTCTAATTTGTCTGTCTCATAGAAGGGGATACCAACAATTCAATCAATCCTTGAGTCAAGCAAACTCTAGCACGCCTGCACAACCTACACACGTGTACAAAATCTAGACCCTTAGTCACATGGGTGGTCTGGTTTGATTGAATTGAGTGCAACACCATCCATCTCTGCATGCAATAACGTACCACATGTACCACCAATAATCTTCTCTTGTTCCCATGTGCAAAGAACCCTAGATTTGCCAATGTGCCCTGTGTAATAATCCATCTCCAATTACTCCCTATGTCACTCTATATATGCCACACATCCCAATTTGACAATGTAGACATGTGTTGTCATTTGCTTCAAGTGCCCACATAAAAAAAGTGCCAAGGTGGGTCTTGTGTCACATGTGCCAACATACAACTTTAAGCACCATACATGTGCCATGTGTCACAATTCAACTTCAAGTGTCTTATATACACCATGTATGCCTATGAATACTATCGCACGTGCAGAAACACCGAATGCCCTAACTTCGTCGGCTTTCTCATTTTATCACTCTAGTTTTAATTTGATATAAATGCGAGGTTGATCCAGAGATAAAAATGCATTTGACTTAGAGTCTCCACTAGCCAAATGAAGTTTGGAATATACATCCGGCTCTCTTAAAGGTCGTAGAATCACAAGATTTCCCAACACAAGTGACTCTTGTAGTTGCTCTGCGATCGTAGATTTTGAGTAAGGGCCTAGGTTACGGAAAAAGAAGGAGTTAGGCACCATTTTCCAGCTATGTGCAATCTCTACTTTACAAGATCTTATGATTTTTTAGGAGATTCAGAGGAATTTCATGTCGCTTCATCTAGTTGTGTTTCACAAAGTTTAAGACTCTGGGCAAGCAAAAGAGAAAATAAACTGCACCTAGCCTTATTTCACAAGGTTTAAATCCTAGATAGGTGAATAAAATGGAAAAAAAATATATAGGAAAGATGAGTGTGTATACTATGATGTGTTTGGAATGTGTGGACTGAAATGCGAGTTGATTTAATATGTGAGAAGGAAAAGGGGAGACTCAACACCCTTTTTTTGTAAAAGGGATGGTCGAATGTCCCAATTCCAACCCAACTGTTAAACTTACTGATTCTCTCTAACAAGTTGACTTTTATGCAGTTGGCTTTGTATTAGACAGGATCTGGGCATAATTGTAGTTCTCGGACTTCATAGATGGCTGGGCATTCTGTCTTGATGGGCATTTTAACATGATCTTAGATCTCTCGGGGGTCTCTCCTCTACTTCTACTACCCGTGAACTGGACACTGGGGGTTCAATTTATAGACTCAAATCGTCAGATCATGGGGAGTCGACTGTCACACCCTAAACCCGAAAATCGGATTCACAGGAATCCCAATTGCCGAATTCGGTATCGACAGCCTCCGTAGTACCCCATTCTCGGCTCCCAGCACTCATATGCCAAGTTCCGATCCTGGGATCCTACAAGGAGGATTTTCCAACATACATTTATCTCGTAAGAAGTATAACCACAAGTTTACCCAAATTACAAAGGCAACATCATCATCACTAATCCACTAATATGAATACAATGCTAAAAGAAAAATATATATGACAAAATCAAAGCTCCAGAGGTCCGTTACATGCTCCAAGCTCAACGCTGCTGTAACTAACACCACCTGCATACATCTATCGTGCATAAGCTTGTAGAAAACTTAGTGGGTGATGAAAATGTGTGCATAAGGTAAGTGTCAAGTAAGAAATATCAGAGTAATCGGAGTAAGCGAAAATACTGATTAGCCCATAAATCATACAATATCAGAAATACTGGTAAGATCATAAATTATACGATATCAGATTAATGCGAAAACATGTTGATAGGCCCATAAATACCATCAGCCTTATCTAGGCTATGCAATGCAAAAATATAATAAAAATAATATCATATACTGATGAAGAAATGTAGATTAGTTATGCAATGCGGGGACAGTAAGCCAAATATCATATTTTGATGATGCAATGCAATATGCGGTGCGAATGAAATGACCAAGCTGGAGTGAATCCATCACAAGGGTCTTCTATCCAAACCAGTCTCATACCTAAATTTGGATAGTTAGACTCAATGTAGTAGACTCCTGATCTCAGGTTAATCATGTACCCAACCGAAATCCTTATCATTATGAAGGTACACAATAATTAGTTGCACACCATCAACCTGAGTGGATAGTGAATGAATGAATATGCAACTCCTACTCGATAAGTCAACATATTAGTACGGTTTCTCTCTAGGATCATCACCGGAGTCTAGTACACTCTACATGCAAATCGTCGCCCACTAACATGCAACTATGCAAGTGGAAGAGACCTCACTATCTGCCTGGACAGTAGTTAGCCAATATCTACCCGGCACGTTGATAGCAGACCCATTCACGAGCTGGTCAAACTCAGCCTAGTTATGCCCCCTTCTCTCGGGCAAGTAAGGCCACACCCCCTTCTAACTGACCACAACACAATGGGAGACGCGGCCTCCTGGTATTCGGCCCTCATACGCTCTTATATATTCACTCGGTCTCGACGTTAGGGCGTCTCCTGGCCATGGAGGTTTAGGAATTTTCACCCAGGGACATCTATAACGCCCGTATGCTAGAACCAAACATTTTTGGTGTCCCATCTGGCCATTCACAATATTCCTGTGGAAGCTATGGCCTTGATATTGATAGGGTGTACAGTAGTCACAACACACAATGCAAGATGCATGAGTCGTACAATCCAGTCATGCATCAATCCTGCGCATACCGTGCGCTCAAATGAGATAACCTTCACCTATCAGGGAGTCTCATAACAACCTACCCAATGACATATGAAATGGTCAACCACATCTCATAACAAACATGCAGATGATGTGTATGAGCATGTATCATGGTGCTATGTTGTCACATATTCATAATCGGTATATATAACCTGCATCAACAATCGGTCTCAACAATGTGGACATTTAACCAACATTGCCCCCAAGGAATGGCTCACATAGAGCCTAACATATAGTGGACCCATGGCCTCACGCAAGGGCTTAATATACAACACCACGAGCCTTACTCAAAAGCTTAATACACATCATGATGGGCCTCTCACATGGGCTTAATATACATCACAATGGGCTTCATCGTCTGGCCCTTAAATGCATCACAATGAGCCTCAGTACATACACCTCATATTCATCACATTAGACCTTAAACACGGGTTGAATACATATTCTAATGGGCCTCAAATAGGGACCGCATATACATCACATTGGGCCTTAAACACGGGCCGCATATACATCACATTGGGCCTTAAACACAGGATGAATACACATCACAATAGGTCTCCACTACGAACCGCATATGCATTATATGGGTCTCGACAATTAGCCTTGATAATCGGAATCGGACTCGACAATCAGAATGGACCTCGATAATCGGAATCGGCCTCGACAATCGACCTAATCAGGGGCCTAAGGGAAGGTCACAATGAGGACTTTCAACCATCATTGCACATCAATGTGGACATTTAACAAACATCGCTCCCAAGGAGTGGCCCACGAAAACATCATTACATATATCATGGTGAAATCACACATCACATTGGGCCTTGAATAAACAACAGGTGGGCCCTGCACTTAGGCCTCAAATACATAACATGTGGGCCCTACACATGGGTCTTGTACGCATCAAATGGGCCACGTATATGGGTATCGAATACATCAAATGGGCCACGCAATAAGGGCCTAATACACATCATAATGGGCCTCATGTACATCAAGTCGGGCCTCATCATATGGGCCTAAAATACATCACAATGGGCCACGTCATATGGGTCGTATATACATCACAATGGGCCTCATTCATGGGCCATGCATACATGGATCTCATATATATCAAATGGGCCGCACTATATGGCCCTCATAAACATCAAGTAGACCACATCAACGGGCCGTATCACATGGGCCTGAGGGCAGCCCATCATCCAAAAAATGGATGAATGGTGTGTACATAACACATACATCATGGAGGGGTCCAAGTCCAGGGATAGACGGCCTAGATAAAATACGTACTGTATGGTAGCCCCACGTCCAGCCCGATGGATGATGTGAATACATCACATGCCTCAAGGTGGGCCCTACCTGCCCAAAATTCAAATGGATGGCAAGGTTGAAAACACATACATCATGTGGTGGGCCTTACCGTCCAAAGGATGGACAGATGGCTGGATTTATAGCACATACATCAAAGAGGGCCCCACCTAGCAAAACGTCCCGATGGACGGCTGGATGGAACAGATGAACAACATGGATTTAAAATACATACACCAAGATAGGCCGCATGGGTGGGCTGTGTAGATAAAACACTTACATTATGGTGGGCCACGTGCTGCCAGCACTTGCATCCGGTGAATCCCCACAGTCCAAAAACATCTGGACGGTGAGTGTACATCATATACATTAAAGGTGGTCCAACCGTCCAGACCACTGGACGGTGAGGATGATAGAGTGCATACATCAAGGTGGCCCATCTCCACACTACAGCACGTGTGGAGTGGGTCCACAACGGACGGAAGATGTAGGATATAATACCTACCTTATGAACAGACCACACACAAGTGTGGAATCCACACGTGAATGGACGATTTGGATATAACAATACCTCGTGGTGGGATCCACCGTCCACATGGCTGGACGGTGTGGATCTCACATACCTCGAGAGGGCGTTGACGAAATGGATGGACGGTATACAATGCATACATCTAGTGGACCCCACGTATTAGAGGTGAGTTCCCACCGTCCAATCCTCTGGACGGTGAGGATGGATGAATGAAACAGATATATCTGGTGGGTCCCACGTAGGGCCCACCATCTATACATATTGTGTGTGTGTGTGTGTGTATATATATATATATATATATTATTTTTTTTAAGAAGGCAGGGTTCAGCTACCACCGTCCAGTGGACTGGACGGTGTGGACAGTACATCACGGTGGGCCCCACGTCCTGAGGTGGACGGTGTGGATCAACATCAAGGTGAGTACCCACCGTCCAGACTTGCTGGACGGCTGGGATATACAACAAATCATAAAGGTGGGTCCCACGTACGTGGGCCACCCCACTTCCCTCTCTCTCATGCGGTATATATTAATATATCATATAATACACTATAACATGATATCATATCATGTAATATAATATAATATATTATATTATAATATACATAATATTCATGAAATGTAAAAAGGGCCACCGTCTAGAGTCTGGACGCTCTGGACGGTGCTGATTTAACACATGAATTCAAGTGTGGCCCTCTCACGTACTAGCCCTGTACGAGAATATATTATATGTATATTAATTAAATATTAACTCCTCTTCTTTATTTATTTATTTATTTATTATTATTATTTATTTATTGATATATATGGCTGCTTGTGATTTCCCTTACAGAGTCGAGCAGCAGAGACTGCTGGACGTCTAAGGTATGGATGCAAATACCTTCATTAAGGTAGGGTCCACTTACTCGTGGCCCACCAACCACATATGTATAGAGGTTGCCTCACTTATACATAGTCCTCAAATGGACGGTGTGGATCTAATCCATTCATCACAGTGGGGTCCATGCGTCCCAAAACGGACGATATGGATATAATATACATGTCATAAGCGGGCCACACACTCATCATCAACATCACCAAAAGAAAATGAGAAAGATAGAGGGGGGAGAGATCGGTGTAGTGGAGGGACCCTGCCACTATGGGCCCCTCATATAATTAGGGCACATAAATCAAATTGGGTCCCATCACAAGCGGGCCATTAAATTAAAAATCAGCGGTGGATCACCCACCTATCAGCCTCCTTCTTTAGGTCCTTGGACTTCTATGTTCCTTGCCTTCAATTGTAATGGAGGTTGATGGAGAATAAATAGTTGAGATGGGAGATGAGAGGGTGGGAAGGTGGGCCACACTTGGATTGCTCTTGGAAATGCTTGGACGTTGGAATTTGTTGCTTGGGAGAGTGTTTGAGAAAATGAGGGAGAGAGAGAAGTGATGGGATGATATGGGATGGGTGTTGTAAGGAAAGGATGGTTAGGGTATGGGCTTGGTTGAAATTTGGGTGAAAGAGGAATGGGCGGAGAGAGAGAGAGAGTTGACTTTGGGAATGGGAATGGGATGAGTTGCTTGTACTCGAGGTATGACATGTACTTGAGTTGATTAATTGATTGATTGATGGAACATGTTGTAGAAATTCTCTCAGAATTCACAATGCGCGGCGTTTCTTTGGAATGAATGCGGGTCCATATCACTTGGCCTGGGTATCGGATCAATGCATGAGTCGTGGCGTTGGAACCGCGGTGACGACGCGGTCGCAGGGGTACAAGTTTCGAATCGAGTCAACTCTGATATGCGGGACTCGACTTAAGATAGCGCGCAAACATTGGATACAGGTTGAGGGTTGCCGGAATTAGACCGGAAGGGCCGTGGAAGCCTACGGAACAGTACAGGCTAGGACACGGGTCTTACACCGACAGTGGACACTTGGTAAATTTCAGGCATGCAAAATCTATCAGAAGGGTATCCATATCTCTGGTTGATGAGAGAAGGTGTCAGGTGGTCGTCAACTCATGGTGAGTCAACGATATGCCAATTTGTACACACCTCACCTACCGGGTTAGATATAAATGCGATATGGTCTATTCCAACTAGGGTGTCATTGTCAAAATACTTGTCTTGTTGAATATTAACTTGGATGTCTCTTGAGGGTTGGAGGAAATGTTGTAATTTATCCCTGCAATTTTTACAGCTTTACAGACCATCAAATCGCAATCCTTTCACATCGTGATCGGCATTTGTATATCGAATTTGTTTGTGCAATAGGATTCTTGGTAGTTAGAGCACTTACGCTTTTTAAGGCCTTACGAGGATAACTTACTTGGATTTGAAAAGGTAGTTCTCGATGCACATGATCCCCTAGAACGTTTATATGATAGGTTGTTTGTAACAGGCAATTGCCTACGCATTTTGCGGCTTTATGGATTTCCCATGTTATAAATTGTTGGGACTCAAATATTGCATAATTTTTCTCATTTATATCTTGATTTTATGAACATGAATCCACTTAATATTCTATTTTACTCATATATGTGTTGCAAGGTGAATTTAAGTGCTTGGATTGAAAAAGGGTGTTAAAAGCATGAATTTGATGCTCAAAAATCACCAAGGTAAGGGATGGATCTTAGGAGACCAAGATTGAAGAATTCACATGTCAAAGATCCAAGAAAACTAAGTGAAAAATAAAGAAAATCAAAGATTTGAAGTGAAGAATCCTTAAATCGTCCTGAAAAAGTGTACTCTAAAACTCTCAGGTTTATTTTGGAAAACTATGTGGCAGAAAATCTATTTTAAACAAACTGTATAGCGAGAAGTCTATTTTGGAAAACTATGTATATTTAAGGTAGTTTCTAGGGTTTTTCAACTTTGTACAAAAATTAGAGTTCCCTACTTATAAATAGAGCTTACTAGGGCATTCCTACACATTATTAAAAGCATTCAAGAGTAATATTTAGGGTTTTTAAAAGGGTTTTAATTTTATAAGTTGTTTTTTTCCTTTTAGATCTTTTCTATTTATATTTATTTCTTTCTTATTACTTTCTTTCTCTATTATATTTATGTTTTTATGAGTTCCTTCTAGCCCAAGCTAGAAGGGAAGCACATAGGTTTAATAATTCTTTAAGTTATGATAATTGATTGTTTTAATGATGAAAAGAATGGTGTGTGCATGTTATCAATTGTTTTGCTTTTGTTTTTATCCTCTTGTGAGATTCATATGTTTTCATCTTATGAGATCCACATTGATGGATAGACTTACCCTATATCAATCAAATTTCCTAGATGGGAGAGGTTCTCAACCTGTATATTTCTTTAATTTTCATTATATTATTGATATTAAATTCTTAAAATCATTGATGCTTGAGAATATATTTCAATGGTGTAAATCCATGATTTTTTAATCTTTTATATCATTTATTTAAAATGTTTAAAATGTTTAATTTTTCTATTAGGCTGACCATAGTGCTCAAATCCTGGTTGTGTTATTCAAGTCATCATGATTTTGGAACATTAACCTACGTGTAGAACTTTGAAGCTTGGGTGTTGTTTTAATTCAGTTGAATTACATCCATTCAAAAATTTCAAAATCAAATCATCAGTTTAGTTTTTAGTACTTAGTTGGTTTTGCATTTGATTTTCTCCTTCTCGCAATTCATCTTCTTATGGAATCGACCCTGTATTCACAGGATATTACTTACGAACCTCTACACTTGGAGGCAAGCAATCAAGTTTTTATTGCCGTTGCCGAGGAGAGACTGAGATAGATTAGATTTGTGCAAGATGGCTAAAGTAAGTTCTTTTCTAAGGTAAGTTCTCTTGTAAACCCTCCAAATTTTCAATAGATTTTTTTTTCTTCTTTGAAAGTAAATTCAGTTAGGTCTTTCAAGCACTAACTATGACATAAGGTTACCTTACTTGGGATTTTATCACTCAAGTATTAAGGTTGTCCTACAATTATTGTTTGATCATAAAGATCATCCGTTGAATCCATTTTTCAGATTAGTATAGTTTAATTTCTACATTAGTTTTACTTTTATTGATTTATTTATTTTTTTTGCTTCATGGATTGAACTCTCATGATCGGCCCTGCCACCAGGGTTGTTGATTTATTTTTACTTTGTGGACTGAACCCTCATGGTCGGCCCTACCGCCTGGGTTGTTGATTTATTTTTCTTTGTGAATTAAAGCCTCATGGTTGGCTCTGCTGCGTGGGTTGTTGGTTAAGTTTTTATTTTTATTTTAAGTATCATACTTGCTATTTGAATTAGTGGTATTTGTTGTGTGGTTTAGATAGTTTATGTCCCGTTGGAGTAGCGATCAAAACAATCGACTCTCCTCCTAAGGCGGACTAGTTCCAAGCCTTTATCATTCGCTTAGAATAAGCACTCAACATCACTTGGATTCCATGGCAGACCCAGTTAATAATTCAAATCCAAATCTGTCAAATCCAACTATAAATCAAAACAGAGAAAATCAACATAATCCTCCTCTCGAGAATAAAAATGAAGTTCATAGGAATGTGTTAAACCAAACACGGACTTTACGTGAACATATACGCCCTGAGAGATCAACTTTACCATCTTGTATAGTATTCCCTGCTCACACAGGGAACATTGATTTTAAACCAAGTGTGATTCAATTTATTCCTAAATTTCATGGCTAAGATTCTGAAAGCCCCTACTTGCACCTCAAGGACTTTGAAGAAATAATTGCAACGTTACAAGTAAACAATGGCAATAGGGATGTACTTAAGCTTAGGTAATTCTCATTTTCTCTAAAGGATCAGGCCAAAGCATGGCTCAACTCTCTACGACTTAATACCATCACTACATAGCAAGCCTTAAGTAGAGAGTTTTTGAAAAAGTTATTTCCCGAGTACAAAACAAATGCACTAAAATAAGAAATCATGTCATTCTCCCAAAAGGGGAATGAACTATTTTTTCAAGCTTGGGAGCGCTTCAAAGACCTTCTAATTACTTTTCCATATTATGGTTATGAACCATGATATGTGATTGATGCGTTCCGAAAGGGGCTCACCATGGATACCCGTCAGTTCATAGAGATGATGTATGGTGGAACCTTTCTTGATAAAGATCATAATGAGGCTTGAAATTTTCTAGATATGTTAGCAGAGAATATGTAGACATGAGATGTCTCTGCTAAATTAGACCAATCTAGACCCATTTCTAGAGAGAAAGCAGGGATGTATGTCTTAAAAGAGGAAGACGACCTTAATACAAAATTCACTGCATTGGCTAGAAAGGTCGAAGCCTTAGAAATTAGGAAGGTTGATATGGTTAAAGCAAACACTTCCTTAGGTAATTTTCATAGCATTTGTGGTGATACAGACCATGACACAAAGGATTGTCCAATAATCTCAGTTGTACAAAATATCACGCATGAGCATGATCAAGCAAATATTATAAATAACTACTAAAGGTCAGTTATGCAACCAATGGGAAACACATATAATCCAAATTGGCATAATCATTATAATCTTAGTTGGAGGAATGGACAACAAATTTATGTGCTAAATGCAACTCAAATGCCTCCATAAAACAACTTCTTTGGGGCACCTAACAATGCACCATATGTGCCCCTGCTAAAGCGATCATCTGTGGAGGATGTAGTGATCGCATTCATGAACTCTCAAGCTCAAACGAATCAGTCTTTAATCTAATCAAATCAGAAATCAAAGACAGTTGTGGCTAGGATTGAGAGTCAATTAAATGTTATAAAAAAAGGCACACTTCCTTCTCAACCTGTGTCAAACCCTATAAACACACATTTCATTAGCGACTCAAATCCAAGTGAGCTACATCATGAACAAGCTAAGGCCATCATTACCTTGAGAAGTAAAAAAGAGGTCGATAACAAGATAATGTAACTGGTAGAAATACTGGAGGATGAGCCACTGTCTTAAGAGAATAATGAACGAGATATGGTTCAAGAGCCGCAACAACAAAAGGATAAAGAGACTAAGTCATATGAGCCTCCAGTTTCACTCCCATTTAGACTACGGAATCCGATTGTCCCTATAAAATATCAAGAGGTGTTGAATGTGCTCCAAAAGATTACTGTTAATATTCCTCTGCTTGATGTCATTAGACAAATTCCATCATATAGTAAATATCTCAAAGACTTATGCACTGTAAAGAGAAAATTTAATGTGCACAAAAAGGCCTTCCTTACTGAGAAAGTGAGCGCTATCACTCAACAAAGGGTTGTACCCAAATATAAAGACCCAGGAAGTCTCACTATTCCTTGTATTATTGAAAATTTTCAAATCAAGCATGCTTTGCTAGATTTAGGTGCAAGTGTCAACTTAGTACCTTATTCGGTTTACAAATAAATGGGGTTAGGCGAGCTTAAACCAACCACAATTATACTCCAACTCGTTGACCGCTCCATTAAGGTACCAAGGAAAATTTTAGAGGACGTTCTAGTCCAAGTGGAGAAATTCTACTTCCCCGTAGATTTTATTGTACTAGACACTGAACCATGTATAAATGTTAACGCTCAAGTTCCCATCATTTTAGGTCGCCCATTCCTAGCAACTTCAAATGCAATCATAAATTGCAGGAATGGAATGATGAACTTGTCTTTTGGAAACATGACTCTAAAGCTAAATATTTTCAATCTATGTAAGCAGCCCATTAATAAGAATGAAATCCATGAGCTGAATTTCATAGACTGCTTGATGGAATAAAAAGAATTGGAACCTAGTCTAACTAAGGAATTGATTCAAGTCTTTGGAGACTTGAAAAATTCTGATTTAGAAAAAGTGCTTAATGAAATTTGTGATGATAATGAGAGCACTACCACCCAAGATATTGGTATGTACCAATGGAGACCGCACACTTAAATCCTATCTATTGAGGACTCGCAACCTCTTCCATCACCAACCAATATTTCAAAGTTTGATTTAAAACCACTACCAAATGAGCTTAAGTATGTATACTTGGTGAAAATAAAACTTATCCTGTGGTGATCTCTTCATTTTTAAATAAGGATTAAGAGATTAAATTGTTGAATGTTCTAAGGGACCATAAAGGAGCCTTGGGCTGGACCATTTCTAACATCAAGGGTATAAACCCTTCCATATGCATCTATTGGATCCACCTCGATGAGGATGCCAAACCAATTCGACAACCTCAAAGGTGTCTCAATCCAAACATGATGGAAGTTATAAAAAATGAGGTGGTCAAATTATTAGATGTAGGAATTATTTACCCAATATCTGATAATGTTTAGGTGAGTCCAACTCAAGTAGTCCCAAAGAAATTTGGAATAACTATTGTGCAGAATTCTAATAATAAACTCTTACCAACACATGTCACCACTGGTTGGCGTGAAAATTGAACCAAGTCACAAAAGACTATTTCGCTCTACCATTCATTGATCAAGTTCTAGAGAGGATAGCAAATCACTCCTTTTATAGTTTTCTTGATGGATATAACCAAATAAAGATAGCCCTAGAAGACTAAGAGAAAACCACATTCACTTATCCATTTGACACGTTTGCTTTCAAACGAATGTTATTTGGATTGTGTAACGCCCCAGCAACTTTCCAACAGTGTATGTTAAGAATTTTTTCAAATATGATTAGGAAGTTTCTTGAGATTTTCATGGACGACTTTTCTATATTTGGTAGTAGTTTTGAGGAATGCCTCAACAATTTATCTCTTGTCTTGTATAGGTGTGAAGAGAAGCATATTGTTTTAAATTGGAAGAAATGTCATTTCATAGTTCAAAAAGGAATTGTTTTGGACCATGTTATCTTTAAAAATGGAATCGAGGTAGATTGCTTAAAACTTGACATTATTGCTAATCTACCTATCCCCCGAACTGTTAGAGATATTAGATCACTTCTAGAGCATGCAGATTTTTATAAAAGATTCATCAAGGACTTTAGTGCCATTACTAGACCCTTGACTAATCTTTTTCAAAAGGATGTTCCATTTAAGTGGACAGATGAGTGTGCAAGTGCCTTTAATAAAATTAAATCATCCCTTACCACTGCACTTATCATGCGTCCACCAGATTGGACACTTCCTTTTGAACTAATGTGCGATGCAAGTGATTATGTCATACGGGCTGTTTTGGGCCAAAGCAAAGATAAACGGTCTTATGTTAATCACTATGCAAGTAAAACTCTAAATTCGGCCCAAGTGAACTATTCAACAACTGAAAAAGAGTTACTTACAATAGTTTTTGCTTTGGATAAGTTTAGGTCCTACTTGCTGGGATCCAAAGTGGTCATTTTCATGGACCACTCAGCTTTAAAATATTTGTTATCTAAGAAGGATGCAAAGCCAAGACTGTTGAGATGGATCTTCCTATTCCAAGAATTTGACTTGAAAATAAAAGATAAGAATTGAGTAGAAAATGTAGTAGCCGATCACCTTTTCAGATTGGTATTAGATGATTCCACTGAGATATGCATATCCAGGATACTTTTCCTGATGAATAATTATTTGCAATCTCTAAATTTTCTTGGTATGCGGATATAATGAACTATCTTGTAACAGGAAAAAAGTCATATCATTAGAAGTCACAAGATAGAAAGCATTTTAAAATCGAGGGTAAGAACTTCTTCTAGGATGACCCGTATTTATATAAATATGGGATTGATCAAATTTTTAGACGTTGTGTACCAGAGGATGAAGTTCAGATGTTATTTCTTTTTACCACATGGAAGCATGTGGTGACCATTTTTCTGCTAAGAAAACTACTACAAAAATCTTACAGTGTAATTTTTATTGGCCTATCATGTTTAAAGACACTCATGCTTTCTGTGTTGCTTGTGATAGATGTCAATGGTTGAGAAGAGTGTCCTGGCGCAATATGATGTCTTTATCCCCAATTTTACCATTGGAGATTTTTTATTGTTGGGGTATTGCTTTTATGGGCCCATATCCATCTTCTTTTGGATTTCTTTATATATTGGTTGGTGTGGACTATGTTTCAAAGTGAATTAAGGCAGTTCCAAGTAGGACCAATGACAACAAAGTGGTTATATGATTTCTCAAGAAAAATATTTTTTCTAGATTTAGAACTCCAAAGGCCATCATTAGTGATGGCGGGTCTCACTTTTGCAATAAAACATTTGAGGCTTTGATGAAAAAATATGGTATCAAGTATAAAGTGAGCACTACATACCACCCATAAACGAGTGGGCAAGCTGAGATTTCTAATCAGAAAATCAAACATATTTTAGAGAAAACTATAAGACCAGATAAGAAGGATTGGTCCTTCAGACTATCTGACGCTTTATGGACTTATAGGACTGCTTATAAGACCTCGATTGGAGTGTCTCCATACAGATTGGTGTATGGGAAGGCTTGTCACTTGCATGTGAAATTGGAACATAGAGCCTACTAGGCAATAAAGAAATTAAACTTTGATATGGACCAAGCAAGTGAACAAAGAAAATTAGACTTGAATGAATTAGAGGAGCTGAGGAGATACTCCTATAAAAATTTTAAAGTCTACAAAGAGAGGACAAATATTTTCATGATAAAAATATCCTGAGGAAGAATTTTGAACCTCAGCAAAAAGTCCTATTGTACAATTCTCGTCTCCAATTCTTTCTGAAAAAGTTAAGATCAATATGAACAGGCCCCTTCATTGTGAAGAATGTTTATACCCATGGGGCTGTTGAAATTGAGAATCCACGTAATGACATAGTGTACAAGGTTAATGATCAGAGACTGAAGATTTATATGAAAAACTTTCATTTGGGAGAGGAGTCTGTTCCTCTTCATGAGGCAGAATATTCAGATTGATGCTCCTAGTCTGACGGAGCATTTGTGTGGGATTTGTATCATATTCAATTTTTTTAATGTCACCTAGTAGATGAGTTCTTCATTGTAGGTACTATCCACCCTTTCTTTTATTTTTATTATTTTCTACATTATATTTTCATTACATTGGGGACAATGTAGATTTTAAGTTGGGGGTGTGGATAGTCATCCATGTGATCTTATTTTGTTTTATTTTATTATTATTATTATTTTTTAAGTTTAGGTTTATGGAAAAAAATTTCAATATTTTCAAAATAATATTTTTATGTGAACATGATATTATGCGAATTTCAAAGACAAAGTTAATACTTAGTCTAGGTTAATAGTAGTCAGAATTCTGGTAACTGAAAATTATAGACTTGAGTTCAATTATCTAATCACCAATTTAAAGTGAGTTATAATTTTATGTACTAAATTCACAATATACCCTAGCTAAATAAGTGAGGAATATGATATGTGAACTAGAATAACAACTTTTAATTCAAACAAGGTTCAATGAACTAGTACCATTGATATATGCTTAAAAGAGAGAATATTGAAGAAAAAAAAAAGGAGTGATGGAAATATTTTTTTTTATTATAGATCGTGAATGTAATGACCATAACAATCTTGTCAGTAATCTGGAGTAAGGATACCTAAGTATCCATTACTGTTACCATTACAAGTACGATACCTTATGTTATGAAGCAAACCTAGTGGGAATCTTCATCTAAGAGTTGTCTATAATAATGAGGATATGATGATAAAAGAAGAAATATCATGAAGAAAATGAGATAACTAGAAATTTAATATTCTTGAGATGATTGAAAGGAGCTAGGATAGGAAACATACATATTTTTCAAAGTTATACTAGTGTCACGAGCACCTAAGTATATTGGATCATAAATATTCTAAATTTTGAATAGGTCTTTAAACTCAATGATGTAAGAGATTAAGAAATTGAAATTCTAACTAACTTCAGGCTTAGGATAAGTATTGTTTTGTTTTGAAATTCATATGATGAATGGAGGTATAATTGTATAAATTTCTGAGTATTGAACTATTTTTCATGTTTTCAATGTTTGTGAGTAACATTTCTGGAAACCCTTACGAGACTATAACTCGTCCACTAGGGAAAATTTAGGAGTTTAAAGGCTTATTGCATATGCTAAATACAATCGAGATTACCTGTGAAAGTAGTGTAATTAGAATTTTATTTTCATTTTGATTTTTTTTATAGAATTAATTTTTATTCTTTTTTTTTTAATTTTTCTTCGCTTATTTTGCTCGGGACTAGCAAAATGCTGGTTGGGGGGTATATTGGGACTCAAATATTGCATAATTTTCTCCAGTTATATCTTGGTTTTATGAACATAAATCCGCTTAATATTCTATTTTACTCATGTATGTGTTGCAAGGTGAATTTAAGTGCTTGGATTGAAAAGAGGTGTTAAAAGCATAAATTTGATGCTAAAAAATCACTAAGGCAAGGGATGGATCTTAGGAGATTAAGATTGAAGAATTCACATGCCAAATATCCAAGAAAACCAAGTGAAGAATGAAGAAAATCAAAGATTTGAAGTGAAGAATCCTGAAATTGTCCTGAAAAAGTGTATTCTGAAGCTCTAAGGTCTATTTTGAAAAACTATATAGCAAAAAATCTATTTTAAACAAACTGTGCAGCTAGAAGTTTATTTTAAAAAATTGTGTATATTTGAGGTGATTTTTAAGGTTTTTCAACTTTGTACGAATATTGGAGTTCTCTACTTATAAATAGAGCTTCCTGGGGCATTCCTAAACATTATTAAAAGCATTCAAGAGAAATATTTAAAATTTTTAAAGGGTTTTCAATTTTATAAGTTATTTTTTCCTTTTAGATCTTTTCTATTTATATTTATTTTTCTTGTTGCTTTCTTTCTCTATTCTATTTATATTTTTCTAAGTTCCCTCTAGCCCAAGCTAGAAGGGAAGCACATGGCTTTAATAATTCTTTAAGTTATAATGATTAATTATTTTAATGATGAAAAGAATGATGTATGCATGTTACTATTATTTAGGTTTTTTTTATCCTCTTGTGATATTCATATGTTTCCATCATACGAGATTCACATTGATGGATAGGCTTACCCTAGATCAATCAAATTTCCTAGATAGGAGAGGTTCTCAACCTGTTATATTTATCTAATTTTCATTATCTAATTGATATTGAATTCTTAAAATCACTGACGCTTGAGAATATATATCAATGGTGCAACTCCATGATTTTCTAATCTTTTATATCATTTACTTTAAATGTTTAAATTATTTTAATTTTCGATTAGGCTGACCATAGTGGTCAAATCCTAGTTGTGCTATCCAAGTCATCATGATTTTAGAATATTAATCTATATGTGAAACTTTAAAGCATGGATGTTGTTTTAATTCAATTGAATTACATCCATTCAAAAATCTCAAAATCAAATCATTAGTTTATTTTTTAGTACCTAGTTAGTTTTACATTTGATTTTTTCCTTCTCGCAATTCATCTCCCTGTGGGATCGACCCTGTATTCACAGGATATTACTTACGAACCTGCACTTGGAGGTAAGCAATCATAAATGCATTAGGCATACAAGTGTCCTGGACTAGAGCCACCCAAGTTATTATTATGTCACTCGAGTTTTTTTATTTTGACACTTTAATTGTAATAGACTTTCCTACGGATTGAAGTACAATTGCACTAACTCGGACATAAACGCCTTGTATTTTGGAATGATCAAACTAATACTAGAAATTCAAGTTGGTCATCCCATGTTCCACTTATGATTTCGAAAGAAACTAATAATTATTATAAATAAATAAATAAAGAAACCCAAAATTTATTATTGTTGTGGCATTGGTATAGGCCAGAAGTATGGAAGACGTCCAATGCCTCGGATATTGCAAGCATGTGTATTTAAAAAAAAAAATATTTATTTATTTATTTATTTGGACTTTTGAGAAAGATCCCCACATATAGAATATTGTTCTATGGGGGTTTTTATTGCAAAATATTTTTTACAAGAGTTTTCCAAACCATTTTATTTTGAAAATATGTGCTTGATCTCATTGGTGGGCATCATCAGGCAGTTTTTATTTGGTCCCCTTTTTTGCAATTTTCAAATGAGTATGACTAACTCTCTTATCTACTGGGGATTACAATGGTTATGATCAGAGTCAGCCTTTACTGCAAAATGTTTTTTCAAATTTGTTGAAGATAAGCTTGACCCATCATCTCGCAATCTAGTGATGTGATTACGAACAACTTCCATTGAGACAGTTTTGTTGCTCGATGTCCAACTTCAGGTGTATTGTTAGTTGACACAACAATATTTTCTTTATTATCGAGGGTGCTTCTGTACTTGCAGAGAGAAAGAGATCACTTTAATCAGAGGGTTGAAGAGTTAGAGTAGAGAGAACGAGACTCACCTAGGCAATATAATGAGGTTGTTGTCTGATTAGGCACTTCGGAGAAGCACCTTTGGCCTTAGTGATGCAACCAGTAGGATAGGTATTGTTTTTGGTTGGGTGTTCATTTATTTACATGCATGCAGACCCAATTTTGTTTATGCTGTTTTTTTTTTTTTTTTTTTTTTTTATTATAGTAAATAAAACTATGAAATGACAAAGATTTTATCCCAGTCTATCTATACAATTCATGGTTTAGATTTTGACGCTTTAGATTGTAGGGATCAGACATTTTGACTTAGACGTGTGTTACCTGACTATTTTTCTGAGTTGACTCCTAAGGAGCTATGATATCCTTAGGAAGTGTTTAAAGGAAGTTCCGCCCTAAGTTTGAGTGAGGATGAAGGAACTTATGACATTGCGAATGTCATATCTACCTTACTTGAGTTACCTGCCTACCTGGATCTATGATTTCTCTGCTTTTCTATCTATTCTTCAGCCATTTTTAATCGTAGTGCCTTTTTAGTTTTTTACTACATCCGATCTTCTTGTCATTTTAACTTGTGGTGCCCTTTCGAGTTTTCACCATGTCACAGGTATTTGACCTTGTCTATCTTTGGTAGTTGTGCCTTCTTGCCCCCGGCGCCCTTCAGATTTTCACTAGGCTCGTTGTATACCCATTGTTTTTACTTGCGGCTTCCTTTCAAGTTTTCACATCACCCATTTTTCTTTGCACACAATTTCCTTTTAAAAAAAATCAAGAGCTGTGATTGATGGCAGGACTTCCTTCCTTGCCAGCTGAATTATTATGTCTTTCCAGGTAGTGTGAGACTTTGAACACTAGGATTCAGAGCTTGGACTAGTATGAGAAGCATTGTGGTGGGGATGGAAGGTTTGCCTCTAAGGGCAAATTTTTATCTTTTTTTTTTTTTTCATTTCATGCCCTTATTATTCTTCGAAGGTTGTGCTATTTTTTCTTTATTTTTCTTCTTCTTCTTCTTCTTCTCTCTCTCTCTCTCTCTCTCTCTCTCTCTCTCTCTCTCTCTCTCTCTCTCTCTCTCTCTCTCTCTCTCCAGGTTGCTTTTTGCAATCGTGCCCACTATTTGTGATAGACTTTGATGTGATTGGCATCAACTAGCTTAAGAAGTCTTCATCCTTCAAGTTGGTAAGGTGAGGAGCGTCTCCTGGAAGAATTTCTCAGATAATTAGTGGCCCACCCTTCATATGGGTTTGAACTTGCAAGATTGAGAAGGGGGGGGGGGGGGGGGGGGGGGGACTCTTATTATTATCATGCTCCCCTGTTTTGAAGCTTCTTATTCAAACTCACTGGTTAGATACTCTCGTGATGTCTTTTGATACATCTGAGAGTGATACAACAATCATGCGTACTTTTCATCGGTCCGGTGTAGTTGATCACAATGAGTTGATGGTCACTCTACTTTGAAGAATTCATTTGTCTTCTGGTGTATGAAGAGTGTCCCATTCTTCATGGTGGTGACTTGGGGAGTTCCGTGATGGCTTGGTGACATTGTGTTTTTTAGGAATGTTGTTATGCTGGCATAAGCTACGGTGAAGTAATCAACCACTGCAAGGATGCACTTGGGATCGTTAGATGGTTTTGGGCTCACTTTAGTTAATCATGTTGATACCCCACATTGAGAATGGCCATGGTATTATCATATTGTAAAGTTTAGAAGTAGTCATGTGGATCCAATTTGTATGCTCCTAACATTAGAAATATTTCCTAACATGCTGGCAACCAACTGACTCCATAGCCATCCGGTGATATTCTTACAATAGGATCTTCTTAGCCGTCATATTCTTATTTATGCACAAATCGTAAAATTTTTTATAGACTTCGAAGATGATTTTCATTGCCTTTGTTTCATCCATGTATCATAACAAGACCTGGTTGAAAGATTTGCCTGTATAAAATGTCGCTGCAAATCCTGAGTTAGGCTAACAAGCGATGATTTACAAATGTTATATATTTAGGTACATCTGGGCTTCTAGATATTACTTGATATGAGTGTATCAAGGGCGGTTGTCATGCGGCAATACAACTTTTAAGAAAAATGTTCGGTCCTGGTCAAGTCCAACCATGTCTTCGTAAGAAAAGACAAAATTTAACAACCATAATTTTAAGAATTCGATCTTCCTTTGCTTATTCTGAGGGGTAAGAATTTTCTGACGCACACTTCCCTAGAGATTTCAAATGCCCCCTAGGTTTATGATCTTGAAGTCATCAGAAACAACATTGTCTTTTGAATTGAACTTTCTCGAGGAGGTCTTTTAGTTCGGGAGTCAGATCATCATTTCTGATTTCCTTGACTTCTTCCAATCACATGAGTTCAAAATCTAGTTTTAGAATAAAATTGCAAAAGTCAACTTCTAATTCATGTGTATGGGCTTGGCACTTTATTATTGGATTTTAAAGGTTTTTTAAATTTTAAAAATAAAAATAAAAAAATTTGATGTTCTGGGGTTTTGAAAATTTTTGGATGTTTTTAAATTTTGAGCATTTTTCAATTTTTTAGGCTTTTTAAAAAAATTGGTGTTATAGATTTTGAATTTATTTAGGTTTTTCAATTATTATTTTTTTTTATTTTGAAAATTCTTGATTTTTATTTTAACAAAATTTTAAACATATTTTTTTTTTATTTTTACAGCTTTTGGATTTTTATCAGCCCTGAGCAGGACGGTACTACGAACCATGGGCTACCTTTATTGCAAACGACTTCCTTAAAAGATTGGTTGGCTTATTCTACCATCATAGGGATAGTGAAATTGATTGATGCCTTACCCTCCTTCCCCTCAGAGGGTAGGGTCGGATAATACAGTAGGCAGATCTTCAATGTTGAGCCCAAGCATCATGATGAAGCGAGGAATGGGCTCCGAGGTAGTGTTGAATGTGGCGTCTTTCGAGTCATTGTCGAGGCATTGGACATATCCTCAGGAGGCAACAGTTCTGGTGGGACCTAGAAAGAGGTCAAATCAATGTGAGGGGTCCAATCAATGTGGGGGGTCCAATCAATGTGGGGCAGTTCTTACCCCTTGCCGGATGTTCCTTGGACAACTTAGTTAAGGTCGACCTGTGTAGTTGGTCCCCTAGTATGGAGTCCATCTTGTCATAAGGATGGTCGATCCTTGCACTGATGCGTCTGATTGGTGTACAAATGGAGGAATTGTCTTCCTCTCCATAGCCTCATTCTTTTATAAGACCTTATTGCCCTTGCCTCGCATTTGAAGTAAGTTGATATCCTAGTTTGGTCCTTCCAGGATTTTCTCAAATGTCGATGACTTTGTTGAGTCTTGATATTCGAGTTGATAATAGAAAATTTAGCGCTTGGTAAGAGAAAATACATAGTTTGATCTGGTAGGACATGCAGTTGGAATATAGTTTACACTTTTAAGTTTGAAATTGTATTGTGGAGTGTCCTCTTCTGATTGTTATATGTCTCTAGCCAGAAATTGGGAAGCTAAGGAATGAGGACCATAGGAGGTTGAGGCTGGAAAATCGGAGTGACTTAACAAGCTCTTTCCTTGGAGGACCATAGGGTCACTGCATGTTGAGGAACCTGCGAAGGGGGTTGGACTCCACGTGCAAAAATAAGTTAATGGGTTAATGGTGAAAGTGCCCTGGTTTGTCAATTAGTATAAGCGTTGAGTCAGATGTTATCGAAATGAGGACATAAGATGTCCAACAACCACAAAAATATCTGGACAGAATTATCGATATATCGATAGAGGGTTCAATGTCATTAAAATTTGAATCTCGAGTCCATCGAGTAGACTCGATAAAATCGACAACAGGTCTATTATGTCCAAGTTCTGCTAAGGAAAATCATGTAATCTTCGATATATCGAAGAGCTCCTCAATATCCTTAGAATTCAAATATTGATGATATCGGTCTGGGACACAAATCTATCCAGCAAGTTTTTCAGGTTATTTTTTTTCGGATTGAGGGTCACTCGATAAAATTGATATTCAAATATCGTTCATATCGAGGTATGGTCAATGTCATCGAAAGAGGATAGAAACTGTCCAGCAAGATTATAGGAAAATTTCTTAGAATTATCAATGAATCGACACTGCCCCCGATATCATCAATATTCAAATTCCGATGATATCGAGTTATGCTCGATCATATCATTTTTCCTGAAAATCTTCAAAGGTAAGTCTCTCACATTTTCAAATGTCTTAGAATTGAACCTTGTGTCGATGAAATTGGAGTTCAAAATCTGATGACATCAACGCACGTTTGATTTGCTCGACCAGCTGGCAAAAGGTTTCAAAAGCATTTGACATTTGAGTTCATGTCATCGAGCGGCCAGTCGATGTTATTGAGAGTATATGCTTGATGATATCAACCCTGCTCGATGATATCGAACTCTGTCAAAAATGTGACCATTTTATATCCGTTGGAACCTTTTGCCTATTTAATGAGAGCTTGCCCTTTGTTGTTGGGTAGAAAAAATAAAGAGTGCTTTTTTGTGTTTAACCCTAGATCATATACTCTAAGCCTTTTCTCTCATGGGAGTTCATCCTCTAATCCACCCTCATTATTAACATTCAATAAAGTGGATTGGGGAATTAACTTCCACATTTAAGGATCCTACAGCTAGCACCTTAATAGAAAATCATTAAGCTGAAATGCCTTGAATGTATAGATGATGGGAATCGCTCTATCTCCTTTATAGGAAAATATTTAATAGAGTAGGATTCCATCATAACCTTGACCCAACCCGTCGTCATGTATTGGTACATCTTCTGAGTTGCGGTTTAAGGAAGCAGAAGATTCTTTGTCAACAAAGGAGGAGATCATTGACAACGCGATAAACAGGACTCATCTACTTATCTGTAAGTCATTAGAGTCCAGAGGACCCTTGTAATCATTCCTTCTGTAGGATTAGGTCTAAGGTGTTTCTGTAAGACCCGTATCCTAGTTCGTACTGTTCCGTTAACTCCCGCGATCCTTCCGGTCGAATTCTGGTGACCCGCGATCAGTTATCGGCGTTTGCGCATGATCACGAGTCGTGTTCCGTATATTAAAATTGGCTCGACCCAAGACTTGTACCAGTGCGATCGCGTCGTCGCCGCGGTTCCGATGTCGCGTCTCGCGCGCCGGGGCGATACCCAGGCCAGGAGATGTGGGCTCACGTTCAATTCAAGGAAAATGCTGCGCATTGCAAGTATCAAGGGAATCTCTACGAAACATCCCATCAATCCTATCAATCAAAGCACAGATCACCAATTAATGCCAAGTACAACCACCCCTCTCCAAAAGTCAACATTTTCTTACAACAAAGTACATACTTACATCACTCACCATTACTTCTCTCCCATCACTCTCTCTCTCTCATTTCTCTCTCATTTTTTTAAGCAACTCCCATGGAGCAATCGTCCATGGCTTCCATGGAAAAGTTTGGTGTGGCCCACCTCCATATCACTCAATCCCCCCATGCAAAAACCATCTCCACCGTTCAAATGTATCCCTTGGAGTTCTAGGATACGCTAATGGAAGAAGAAGTCCGTAGAGATAAAAAGGTGGGTGCTTCCTTCATCCTTTCTCTCTCTCTTTTTCTTTTGCCTTGTGAGTGATTTTTTTTGTTAATTTTATTGATATGAGGGCCCACTTGTAATGGGACCCATCTTGATATATGTATTGTATTGAGGGGCCCATAGTGGTGGGGTCACTCCACCAACCATCTGATCTCTCTCTCTCTCTCTCCCTCTCTCTCTCTCTCTCTCTTTTGTGTGATGATTGTGTGGCCCACTGTGATGTATCCATGTCATCCAGCCATCCATTTAGACGTGTGTCTGATGGTGGTCCCCATCTAAGTAGGACGCACCTTGATGTTTATATGTTACCCACCCCGTCCATGCATGGGACGTGGGGTCCACCTTGATAACGTGCGAGTGCAGCACGTAGGGGCCAGTACCATGATGTATCTGTCCGTCTTCTGGACAGTGGGGCTGATGCCTATTTACATCAATGAGTTCGGTGGTCCCCAACGTCCTGAGGACATGGACCCCACCAGAGATGTATGTGTCCTCCACCGACCATCCATATGGAGGCGTGGGCCCACCCCACACGTGCTGCACATGTGGGATGGGACCCACCTAATGCACATACTTTACGTCCCTGTCGTCCATCGCATGAACCCTGCATGGTATGATCCACACCGTCCGTCTGTTGAAATGCTGGACAACAAGCCAATAGCACTCTGTGTATGACGTCACCAAGCTAAGGGTCCCACCATGGTGCGCGTGTCATCTGGTGTGAGGCCACCATGATATTTGGGTTTTAACCCATGCCGTCCATCTGTTTTGCAATCCCCACCATCCAGATGGCTGGACGGTGGGCCACACATGATATATGCGCTGCATGGCAGCCGCACGTGTGGTTTGATCTACACTGCCCATTAACCGTGGAACCCACCTTTGCTGTGTGATGCACGTGCAGCATAGCTGCTTTACCACGTCTGCAAGTGTCATGGGCCCCATCATGCTGCATGTTTAAAATCCAGACCGTCCACCATTTCCAGATAGTGCTAGACGTGGACCCTGACATGTCATACGTTTTGTATTCTGACCGTCCATCAAACGGACGTCGAGTAGGGATGTGGCCCACCTTGGTATATGTGTTCTATCCTGGCTGTACGCCTCCAGCCACGTGGAGACCCTAGCAGCTATAGCTACTGTTAGCGTCAACAGGTTCTATGGGTCCCACCTTGATGAATTTATTTTATAAGCAACCGTCCATCTGGACTTGACATGTGGGGACACCGTGATGTATGGGTCTTATCCACACCGTCCAGCACACTAAACGGTGGGACCCATGTCTCTAGATGTGTTATTCCACACTGTCCGTCCATTTGCTGGACGTGTTTGGACAGTGTTGTGGGCCACACTGTGATGTATTGTTTCATCCACACCGTCCAGACCATTTGGACGGTGCTGGATTACTTGGACGTGTTGTCCTGCTCCACCATGATGTGTGGGTTTGATCCACACCGTCCCGTTCATTGAATGGTGGGACCCACCTTTGATGTATATGTCTTACATCCAACCGTCCATCTGGACGTGGGCCACCTCGATGTATATCTCCACCGCCCACTGCTGTATGGAGTCTAGCATGATGCATGTGTTTCAGTTAGGTCATCCATCTTGGGCCCTACACGTGTTACAATCATCATTATCCATTGTTTGGGACGGTGGGATCCACTGTAGTGTGTGTTTTATCCTCGCCATCCGTCTAGACAGTGGGACCCCACCGTGATGGTTGTGTTGCACAGCGTCCATCTGTGGGGCCAGCTGTGATGTATTTGTTATCCATGTCGTCCAAGTATGTGGATCCCACCCGCAATTTAGTTGTTGTGTCAACGTCAGCGAGTTCTGTGGGCTTGATTATGGGTATGTGTTATGTCCCAACCGTCCAACCCATTGGACATGGACCCCACCGTGACATGGTGTTCTATTCACGCCGTCCGTCCAATAAGGGAATGTGGACCCCACCTTGATGCATGTGCTTCATTCCATGCCGTCAATCTCAAGGGTCCACTGTGATGCCTGTATTTCTCTAAGCCGTCCATCTGTTCAGATCAATGGAACCCACCTTATTGTATCCATTTTATGTGATGTCCATGCACAACACATGTGGTCCACCTTTGATGAATATGTTGTACATCCACGCCGTCAATTAGTTGGACACACTACAAAAATCAGTAGGGATTGAACAACTACCATTGAACCTCAATTTTGGGGTCACAGAAGTTTTGGTTTAGTATGAAATTTACTTTTTCTCTTAAGTCAGGTCCATGTGACCTTATGAACAGATTGGATGGAAAATAAATGTTACGATGGGCCCACTTAACGAAAATAAAACCCATTGTTGAGCCCCATTTAACTTGGTCCATTTGATATGGCCCATTTGATTTGACTTGGTCTATTTGATACGGTCCATCATGATGTATTTGTGGCCCATGTGTGGGGTCCACATGTTTGTATTGTTGGGCCTAGACACGTGGCCCATTTAATGCATAAGAGACCCAAGCAGTACGACCCATTTGTTGTATATGAGGCCCACGTATGAGGCCCATGGGCGTGCACCATTGTGATGTATTCAAGGCCCATGGGCGAGGCCCATTGTGATGTATTTAAGGCCAAAGGGCGTGGCCCATTGTGTTATACTTGAAGCCCTTGTATGAAGCCCAATGTGATGTATGTGTGGCTGCTACGTTGTGTATGAACCCCTTATGTGTGTCATTCCTTGGGAGCAATGTTGGTTAAATGTCCACATTGATGGACAATGATGGTTAGATATCCTCATTGTGACCTTCCCTTAGGCCTTGATAGTCCCATTCTCATCATCCTCTTGTGAGTTAACCCTAATTCGTGGGCCTCATTCACCATAGAAGAATGGCTCCGTGCTATCGAATTTTATATAACCACGGCGGAGAGCCGATCTTTATATTATGATTAATTGACTGTCCATCTATGGACCCCGCCTCATTTATATATATACTGGTTGTTGGTTTTGATTACGATATTAATCGTCGGTGCCGATTATCGGTGTTTATTATCGGCGTCGATTTTCTTAGCAGATTAATCGATTACCTATCGAGGCCGATTATCGTGACCGATTACCGATCGTGGCCGATTGTAGATTGACGTGGCCGATTACCGACTCTGCTTGTCGTGGTCGATTGACCGATTACCGATCGAGGCCGATTATTGTGACCGATTACCGATCGTGGCCGATTATCGATTGACGTGGCCGATTGACCGATTACCGATCGAGGCCGATTATCGTGACTAATTACTGATCGTGGCCGATTATCGATTGACGTGACCGATTGCTGATTCTGCTTGTCATGGCCGATTGACCGATTCTGATTATCGAGGCCGATTATCGATCTAGGCCAATTATCGTGGCCGATTGTCGTGGCTGATCGCCGATTTCGATTGTCTAGGCCCAATGTGATGTATATGCGGCCCATATTTGAGGCCCGTTGTGATGTGTATCCAGCCCATGTTTAAGGCCCAATGTGATGTATATGAGGCTTATGTGATGAGGCCCACTGTGATGCATTTGTGGGCTAGGCGATGGAACCCATTATAATGTATGTCAAGCCCATGTGAAAGGCCCATCGTGATGTATATTAAACTCTTGAGTGAGGCCCATGGTGTTGTATATTTGGCCCTTGTGTGCGGCTATGAGTCCACTATATGTTAGGCTTTATGTGGGTCGTTCCTTGGGGGACAATGTTGCTTAAATGTCCACGTTGTCAATGTCGATTGTTAATGCTTGCTATTGATACCGATTATGAGTATGTGACTACATAGCATCATGATACATGCCCATACGCATCATCTGCATGTCTGTTATGAGATATAATTGACCATTGCATATGTCATAGTGTTGGTAGTTATGAGACTCCCTGATAGGTGGAGATTGTCTCACATGAGTACACGATATGCGCAGGATTGATGCATGATTGAATTGTATGACTCATGCATCTTGTATTGTGTGTTGTGATTACTATATGTCCTACCGACATTAGGGTCGTAGCCTCCACAGACATATCGTGGATGGCCAGATGGGAACTGAAAATCTGTTCTACATGGAGTGCTATAAATATCCTTGGGTGAAAGTCCCAAAACCCTCTTGGTTTCAGAGGTTACTCCAACGTCCAGACCGAGTGGGTAGATGAGCATCGAGTGCCGATTACCAGATGGCTGCGCTCTCCATTGTGTCGTGGTCAGTTGGAAGGGGGTGCGGCCTTACCTGCCCGAGAGGAGGGGGTAATGCTAGGCTGAGTCTGACCAGCTAGAGGAATGGGTCCACTATTGACGAGCCGGGCCTGATATTGGCAGGCGGATAGTGAGGTCTCTTTCACTCACCTTGTTGCGCGCGATAGGGCGACAATTTGGTTTGGAGTGTAATAGACCCGGTGATTTTTCAGAGAGAAACCATACTGATATGTGGACTTATCGAGTAGGAGTTACATGCTCATTCATTCATTCATTCACTATCCACTCGGGCTGATGGTGCACAACTAATTATTGTGTACCTTCGTTATGGTAAAGATTTCGGTTGGGCGCTCGACCAACCTGAGATCAGGAGTTTACCACGTTGAGTCTGACTATCCAAATTTAGGTATGGGACTGGTTTGGATAGAAGTCCATTGTGGCGGACCCCGTAGCCTACGATATTACGTACTATCATCCCGACTTCACACTCCAAGCATGGTCATTTAATTCATATCGCATATTGCATTACATCCGCAGGCATATGACATTTTGGGTTGCTATGTTTCTGCACTTATATGGCCTAGATAGACTTAGTAGGATTTATATATTGCATTTCATCCTCGGCATCTGATATTTAGCTCTTTATGATTCTTTATTGCATAACTGTTCTATATTGCGTATCCTGATATTTATTGACTTATGGACTTGTCAGTATTTCTGCTTATTCTGATAATGTACAAATTATGAATTACCAGTATTTTCGGTATTGTATGATTATGACATTGTATTGAATACTTGGCACTTACCTTATGCACACACTTACACCACCCTCTAAGCTTTCTATAAGCTTATGCACGATAGATGTGTGCAGGTGATGTTAGGCTGCAGCAGTGTTGAGCTTGGAGCGTGCGGTGGTCTTCTGGAGCTTGATTCTCTATTTATGTATTTTCCATTTAGTATTGTATTCAAATGATTATTTAGTGGATATGTGATGATGATGTTGCCATTGTGAATTCTGTAATCTTGTGGTTATGCTTATTACTAGTTAAATGTACATTTCAAAAAAAAAATCCTCCTTATAGGATCCCAGGATCGGAATCTGGCATATGAATGCTAGGAGCCGAGAATGGGGTACTACGGAAGCTGTCGGCACCGGATTCGGCGATCGGGATTCCTATGAATCCGATTTTCGGGTTTGGAGCGTGACAGTTTCTCACCCCTTGCAAGTCCTCATAGGAGGTGTCCGACAGGAGTGTACGTGGGGGTGCTTTGTGTTGACCCTTGCTTTGTGGAGAGCATAAACTGGTTAGAGGTGAACCTGTTTAAAACCTCCGATTTGAGGTAAATCTGTTGTGAAACCTCCGTTAGGTTCCTTGTGTGGATCTTTGGCCAATGGGGCCTAAAAGTCAGGTATTGTGTGTTAACCCTTGCTCATGAGAGCATAAACTGTGTCGTGTAGACACGTTGTGTCAGCTTAAGTGTAGGTTGTATTGGTTAGAGGTGAACCTGTTGTGAAACCTTCTTTAGTGAGATCTGGTACACTTAAGGGTTGAGTGTGTCCGCCGGAAGTGGAGTAGACAAGTAGTCAAACCACTATCAAAATGACTGTGTTTGAATTATTATTGTCTTTCATTGCTTATGTGATTTTCTTAAATGCTTTCATATTTGATTATCTAATATCACATCTCACACACAGTCACATCCATCATAAAATATGTTTGCATCTTGTTTATCGTTCAATTAGTTTTATGATTGGATCCTCTATTTGGCTTAGAAGTCATTAGAGTTACTCTGAAGAAATCCTGATGCATGCATACTTACTTAGGATTAGATTGATAGGACTTTAAATAACCATAAGATATTAAAAAGTCATATTCACCCCCCTCTAGGACATATTGGCATATTTCCACTTCAATTAAAGCAGTCATTACCGCAATTTCAAACAAGACACTCCGACTTTTCCAAGGTATGTAGCATGAGATTTGACTCAAATACTTTTTTTTAGAATGGCGGTAAGATGATTGGACCTTCTTGAATTGTAGTCAGGAGCTGAACTGAACATTGGCTGAGAGATTTCCCCTAAAGGACCCATGGCTAGTTAGCCCATGTTTGGATGGAACTAGAAGATGGGGAACATAGCGGCTCTAGGGTCTTCCCTTGGAGGACCAATGGTTGATTAGCTCATGATTGGTTGCAAGTTGGATTGTAGGTTTATTTGGGGGCTTGCCCCATGAGGATCAATGAATAACTAATTGACTAGATAATGGAGAATATGTTGGTTCCGGGGTCCTTTGGAGGACCAATGGTGCATTGGGTTGTGATTGACTGAAGTTGGGAACTAGAATGTAGGCTAGCTAAGGGGCCTTCCCTTGAAGGATCATCAATTAATTTGTCCATGACTAACTGCAACTAGAGTATGTCGGCTCAAAGGCCTTCCCTAAGAGGACTAATGTTGGAGGTGGTGCTAAGTAGGATGGTACCTCTCACAAGATGAGTGGTGCGAACTCTCGGAGGGAGTTGATGATATGGTTAGACTGAGCTAGATTAAGAGGAGACCTTTCCTTAATGTAATTGACGATAGGGGTGCCCGATGTGTTGTGGATCCCTTGATGTTATGGTGGAGGATTTCGAGTATGCTGTCAGCATCTGTGTCTAGGGTTGCGATCGAAATTTTCCTTTAGTCGATCAAATTTTAGACCGCATACTTTAATATAAAACAATAATCCATCGTGTGCCCCCTTGACTGGTGGAACGCGTAATACTTGTTTTCGTTATAATTCAATGGCAAAGGATTTTGTGGGGGTCTAAGCCATGTTAGGGCAAGAAGTTGCCTCTAGACTAGCATGGCTAGTATTTTACTGTAAGGTTGAGTCAATGGAGTGAAATGCATAAGTTCCTAAACCATACCCATTTGCCGACTTTAATTAGAGTATTGTGGGTTCTATCTTTACGATTGTTACTGTTTTGTCCCTATTAAGCGACGAACAATGCGTCTTGGGCAAAGGCAACAAGATTATCCTTATATTGGACAGGGGATGGGGATATCATCATCATCATCGCTTTCATATTCATTGGGCTCTCCATCCACTTAATTTCACTTTTTCGAGGTGGCCTAATGCAGCCAAGGGGAGATTGTCTCAACCCTTATTCCAGCTTCAACTTATTCCCCGACGTGGATAAGTTAGGTGAAGTTAGTTTACGAATATAAGACAATGTATCTAGATATATTTGGGCTTACCGTATGGACAATCATGGAGATTTACTCTTCATCATCAGTAAGTGTTTTCATTTTGGCAGCCATGGCCTACCATCGTCCAGTGTGAGCTAAAAAGGACTTGTTATCCTTTTATCTTAAAGTAGCAAGTAGCAAGATTCGCGCTTCCCGGTGCCGCAGTTAGATTTTATGCGAAGTAGTCTATAAATGCTTGGGCAATTTGTTCCCAAGTCCCGATCTGATGTTAATCAAGCGATGTGTACCAATCCAATGGGTCACACTTTAGGGACTTTTGAAATAAACATATTAATGCTCCATCATCACCTACCACAACATCAAGTTCTCCATAGAATGTTTTAAGGTGGGCTACAGGACATCCCGCACCGTCGTATCATTTGAATTTTGGTACCTCAAAGTTCTAAGCCACCCTAGCATTTGGGAAGAGACAAAGATCCCTGAATTTTGTGGACGGGATATCCACCCCATGCTATTTTTAGAATTCACTTTTCATGGCCCTGAGTTGCTCCTCGAAATGTTCTCGAAGCTGGTCCATTTCAAAGGACTTTGACTGAAGGGAGTTTTCTCCCTATGGTGCGTGGTTTACCCCCTCTTCATGGTGGTCGACCTTTTGGTTTCCACTATGGCCCCTGTTGGGAAGAGGTTGGATTTGGTTGTAGCTCCTATTAGGGGCATTATGTTGGACTAGAATTGGGAGGATAAATTGTGAATGAAAAGAAATCCCGACTAGAAAAAGATGTTGTGTAAGACCCATATCCTAGTTCGCACTGTTCTGTTGACTCTCGCGATCCTTCCCGTCGAATTCCAGCAATCCGCAACCTGTAATCTACGTTTGCGTACGACCCTAAGTCATATCCTTTAGATTTGAGTCGGCTTAATTTGAGACTTGTACCATTGCGACCGAACAGTCGCCACAGTTCCAACGCCGCGACTCGCATACCGATCCGATACCTTGACTAAGAGATGTGAGCTGGCATTTATTTTGAGAAAACACCGCGCTTTTGCAATTCCAAGAGAATCTCTACAATATATCCCATCAATCAATCAATCATCTCATGTCAAGTACAAAGTACCCATGCTTTCTTTCTCTACAAGTCAAGCAACCACCAAGTCAACTCTTTCTCACCCTCTCTCTTACGCACTCATACAGGTCAAGTACAATATCACCTCACACCCATCACTCACATCCATCACCTCTCTTACAACCACCTCTCTCTCTCTCTCTCCCTCTCTCTCTCTCCCGAAAATCGGAGGGTCAAGCAAAAACCAAACTCTCGAGTTCCAAAATGTTATTTATGCAACATAGATATGTATGATTGAATGTTGTCTGTGATAACGCATTAAACATGAGTGAGATTAAGCTAGAACAGCATATCATACTCCAGAGACAGTTAAATTAACAAGCGGAAGACTGTGATAGTATGTATAACATATATAAACTGTGGTATGTCTCCAGAGTGTGGACATATTACCAGGTTATATACATACATGTATACTCCAAAAGCAGACGAAACGAATATACATGAGTGCGCTAAGAATATAAAATGACAAATGTCAAAGTATCTAATCAACCTCCCTGTAATCCCGTCAATCAGAACACGCATAAAGGAGGAATCCTCCTCATCATCATCAAGTCCAGCTCCGCCTCGCAGGCTGCGCCATCATCTGCAATCACAAAAAGGTCTGGTGGGTGTCCAGGAACACCGTCCCGTAACGTGGGAGTGAGTAGCTAACTCAGTGGAATAATAAAGCAAGGATTAACATGTTCTCAAATCAATCATGCGATAATAGTAAAGCAGTAAATCAAACAATCTTAAAACTGTTGTTAATGCAATATGACATGACGTGATGTATGCCCTCACCGACGATCTCTCTCATACAGCACCATCTTACGATCGCGGCATGCAATTGACCCTCAAGTGCTCCACATCTTCCAGGCACATGCAATGGTTTGGTGATATGATTTTCGAGTTATTATTAGTCCATTCAAACAGCAGGATTGGGAAACTAAGGTACCTCCCTTATATCAATCCCAACACAGATCCTGTCTAGGGTCGTCACTCCTAGAAATCTCATACGATGTATATTTTGTAGGTTGCTGTAAGGGCTGTCAGGGCTGTTGATCGCACTCGTTACACCGCTCCCCCATCACCTTATCAATACAGGCCTACTGTACTCTACTGTTACGGAAGGGTCGTCGCCTCCCGTAGACTCAGAATACGCTCGCGGTCACTACAAAGGGCCGCCAGGGCTGTTGCTCGCACTCGTTGTACCGCTCCCCCATCACCTTATCAATGTAGGCTGACAACAAGAATATAGTGTCCCATACCACCATAATCTGCTCACGAGTCATACGCGCTCACTGGTCACTACGGGGAGGTTTGTGGCCCCAGCGTAGGCCTACAGCTCGACCACGGTGTCCCATACCACCATGCCCGGCTCATGAGTCTTCGTGGATCAAGGTACCATGGTTAACAGGGTTTACAATGGTAAGTTCAGTACCCTAGGTTCAAGCAGTTATGACTCATGCAGGGTGAACATACAACGGCCAGTCGAGTTACTTGACGGGCTCGACTAGCACGATCGCATCTCAAGTCGAATGACATGAAGTGTGTAAAACACTTCATGTGGCCTAACCACTGCCGCCAACTTCAAAACACGACTCGCGTTCATCGACGCGTCATTCGTGGCGAAGATAAGCCAACCACGAATTCGCTCGGTTACCGACTGCCTGGACTAAGTATAGTCCCAAACACATGTGAATCCACATCAACAATCATGTGAGAGTATTGGAAATGAAACACAACCATGTAAGCATGTTAACACACGTTATATCGTACAACTTAAATAAATCATCTGACACATGCCTTTCATACATATGATGAAATTATGCATATCGCCAACATATAGGAAATCATTTCCATCAGCATATTAATTGAGAATTCAATCTCGAACTAAATCATAATGAAATCATCAAGCACATGTTATAACATACAGCTTAAGCGAATCATCAAGCACATGCATTTCATTCATATTATGAAATCATGCATATAGCTAACATGTAGGAAACCATTTACACCAACATATTAATTGGGAAATCAATCTCAAACTAATTCATAACACCATTTAATTCAATACATACTAATACAAGCATTTATACAAATACTTACACTACACACTTAAGTCTACATATAGTATGTCGACCCGAAGTGCGCATTTAGGCGAATCTCTTCGCCAAACTAATTATGCATTCATTCCTAACATTTTAATGCGACAACAAATTATGTCAATCACATCAGTAAAATATGAATGAAATCTGTACTTCCTATAAATGACTAAAATGCCCTAAAACTCATATTCTTCGTTGATTTACAAAACAGGAAACGGACAACATGTTGTACATGTCAAACGGCGTTGCCGTCGATAATCTACTATTAAACGACATTGAAAGCTTTGGAAACAGTCAATTAAAGTGTCTAAAATCCGCACCTTGTCTCTTATGGATGTGTAAATTCGAACGGAGCGTATACGCTTCGTCTACAGCGATAAGAGAACCTAATTCACGAGTTACGTCAGCTAACAAGGTATGAATCCTAGTAAACCTCAAATCAGCAACTATCTAGGATATTTTCTTACCTAGAAAAGCGGAGAAATCACCGGTAAAGTGATTGAGTTCAGTTGCCTAAGCACGTATAGCACGTGGCACAAGCAGCAGGGAATTCTCTCCCACCTTCTCTCACAAACTCTCACCTTTTCTCTCTCCCAATCTAGGGATTTTTGCAAATTCAGATGGGAGAGAGGAGTGAGGGTTTCAACCCTTTTTATAAGCCCGAACTTGCCCGAAATAGGCTCGGGAACAAGTTTCACTTGAGGAGTAACCAAATCGGGGCTGTTTCAGTCCAAAAGGACATTTCTGGTGATCCCCTGGCCGAACGCGATCAGACTTAAGCTCATGCATACTAGATCTAGCATACATCAAGTTTTCAGTCCGGCAGGGTTCGCAGATCGCACGTGGCGGACCAGTTTCAGTTCAGCGGTCACCGCACGTAAATCAGGCCTACAAATCTCATGATATGAAATAGAAATTTTTCCTGATCCGAGGGTGTAATTTGGCTGAATTCTGACGGTCAGAACGCTTAATACTGACGCGTCAAGTCGTGTGCCAGATTTGAATTTTAAATTCCAAATCTGTCCCTATTTGCACTCTCTTCAGTCCGGGCTCAATGAAATAGCCTGTGGTTATCGATTGGACTTGATTTTCGAAATGATTGTCAAGTCCAGCAAGGCGGTTCTAACGGTCTAAGATAGGAGGTATCGGACTTTCGACGCGCGGTCTAGATCCAATACAAAATTTCAAAGTGGTCCAGAGAACAAACCTGCTTAGAGTTTGACCCGAGGTTATAGAGTATTATAGAGTCATTGGTTCTACTCGATTTGGGTCTTGTAGAACGTATTTAAAGTGATCAGGGACTGTTTCCCAGCTACTCCAACGTTGCGCTAGCTAACTTATGCTTAGTTTCTAAAGGAATTAATCCTAAGTGGTTTCTTTGGCTATAAAATTAGGTTCTAAGTAATTTTTCAGGTGTTTTAATTGACCCATTGCCTAAGGACGTCAAATCCCAGATTGGCCAAAATCCGAGGTGTTACAATCTACCCCCCTTAAAATAAAATTTCGTCCTCGAAATTGGCGAAGGGCAAGGAGTACTTTTTCTAAGGAAGGTTCAAATCCTATTTAATAACCTAACCGTACATATAACCTAAATCAAATGTTTCGATCTTGGGCCAGTGGGGAAGAGCCTAACCACGCTTCCGCTGTGCCACTCTGGTCGAACGGTAGCGTCGACTAACCTAACTGGATTGGACTCAATATGTTCTACCCCCCTTAAAACTTGGTTCTACTTAAGGTTGAAGAATCTTTGCATCGATCCGTATATCGGAACGAAGCACAACTTAGGGGCTATCCTTGACCTAAAATGGAAACAACCTTTCTCTACATGGTTTTCCTTACTAATGATGCGTTCTATGGCATTGGTACCTATGATCATAGAGATGAGCCTAATCTCTATTATGATTGAATTTAGGGGCAGGTATGAGTTGGTGGCAAGATGTCTAATTCTCTACTAGCTTTAAGTCCTCGCCATTTTCCAAAGACAATGTGATCCTGTTTGGTTGTAGATGGTTGGGCCATCACAGAAGAAAGGTTGTGTAGTGGGTCTAAGCCGGATACGTTGAACCTTCTGTCTAATCAGGACAGAAAATGCGTTGTATCAGTTCTTAATCTGAGTCGATGCCGATCCTCTGCTTGATCAGAGCATTGGATTCATTGGTAACCACTAGGATTAAGAAGTCGACTCAAACCGCGAATACATCACTTACATGCAGTTCCTTTACTCTGCATTCCCGAATGCAATAAGTCCTTGGGGAAGGCAATTCTAAGGGGTTGTTAGTTTATTCTAAGTTCAATCTGAGGGATTTATAAATGGTCCCTAAGAGTGAATGGCTCCTTCCTATGGGCAGCAACAAAAGTCTATAAGTCATAAGGGGATCTATCGAAGTAATAAGGTTCTACTTCAACCAAATCTAACCTTCAATTCCTTAGCATATACAGGCTTTACACTACTTAAGGTAACTAGTAAGCTAGTCTGTAACTCAGTAGCTATAATCCAAAGCCTAAGATTATACGTTAAATGGTTCCATACCATTTCTACTACAGGGAGTTGTTCTATTGCTTAGGGTCAAGATTATCTAAATGGAATTGGATTTCTTATGTCGTCAGATCCTTCAAATCTAGGAGTGCTATCGCTAGGTCCAAAACGCCAAGGGCCTATTGTATGAAACGAAACTACATTCCTAATCCCATGTTGGGATTAGGAGTAGCATGCGAGTCACAATACGTGGAACAAAGTTCTACACTTTTTACCTTTGACGTCACTAAACCTAACAATAACAAAACACAGAGATCTCAAACGGCAATCAAACAATCTACAAGACAATGGCACAGATGCCTAATTCTACCAAAGGACTCTACCACAGTCCCGACTTACCTTCTTTATCGCTGTCGAGTCTAACACTGTCTGTTGCTCACTAGAGCTCTCTCGGCCATATATTTTCAGTATCCCTTAAGCAAAGAAAATGGAGAAATAAGATTGAGAGGGAGGATGGTGAAAAGAGAGAAAAAGGCTAAAACAGCTTAACAATAGCCATGAAAAATGGAGGAAATGCAAGGAAATGGCTAACCAAACTAGAAAAGGGAGATCTAGGCGTTGTAGAGGGATGCTTCAAGCTCCCCTAGGATGTATTTCTAGAAAGAAAAGAGAATGAAAAAGGGGAATGGAGAACCTCACGATTTCAGCTCGATTTGGGGGTTGTAAGAGCTCCAAACGATAAAAGTAGAGAGGAAAGGGAGTGCCAACGGCTATGAGTGATGGAGTAGGGTCGGTTGTGACCGAAAATGAGATTGAAAGAGGTTTGACATCGAGATGTGAGGGGAAGGCAGCAAAAATGTGAAGAAAGGAGAGCTTAGAGGGGCATTTTGTGAAGGAGGTACATCTTTTGGGGGGTTTCAAGGTATGGACCGCATACCAGGGGGCTACCCTAGCCCCCAAACTCCTCCAGCCCAAAGCCCAGACCAAACGGAAGAGTTTGACCGGCGATGCATCGCCGAATCGGCAATGACATCGTCGGTGAACTTGTAAATTGGCCATTGAGGCCATATGAGATGGGTTTCCCCTGCCCTAGGGATTCTAAAAAGGTATGGTTCCCACTTTGGTTCATTGTAGATTACCCTAGGGAGGCCCAAACATCCATTCAGGGCTTTCTGGGGCCAATCTATAATCCCGAATATAAAACCCTATCATGCAGCATATGATTTTAGGGTAGAAGGAGCTAGTACATCCATCTAGACTATTAGTTACTAAAGAAAGCGAATTTATAATGACCTTATGACCATTTTTCATGAAATTTTACTATTCACTATAAAATTTTATGAAAGTATGATTTTATATTATTTTCACATTAGGATTGATGCCTAACATAAAATGGATAAGAAATAATTGAAGATTAGAGTGGTGAGAGGAAGAATTTTGAAGATTTTGGATGAAACGGGGTTTTTAAGCCCTGGCGATTGAATACAGGGGTCGTGGTTGTCCCACAGCCTAATGATTCACATTTACAGGTTTAGAATCGTTCAAAGAATGTCTCAACTCACTTACCTACAACCTAGGAGCTATTTGGGTTACTTCACGCGACCCTAGATGCGTTGCGGACTCGATCGCGCAATCGATACGAATAGTCTTCGCCTATTGGCGAATCTGCGATCCTATAAGTGTTTCTAGACCCTTCTAGCACTCTCCCAAGTCAAAGGAAGCGATAGCGTACGTCGCGTGAGCATAACCCAGGCCCGGTTTAATCCAAATCATGCTCTGATACCATCTGTAACATCCCGAAAATCGGGGGGTCGAGCAAAAACCCAACTCCCGAGTTTCAAAATGTTATTTATGCAACATAGATATGTATGATTGAATGTTGTCTGTGATAACGCATTAAACATGAGTGAGATTAAGCTAGAACAACATATCATACTCCATATACAGTTAAATTAACAAGCGGAAGACTGTGATAGTATGTATAACATATATAAACTGTGGTATGTCTCCAGAGTGTGGACATATTACCAGGTTATACACATACATGTATACTCCAAAAGTAGACGAAACGAATATACATGAGTGCGCTAAGAATATAAAATGACAAATGTCAAAGTATCTAATCAACCTCTCTGTAATCCCGTCAATCAGAACACGCATAAAGGAGGAATCCTCCACATCATCATCAAGTCCAGCTCCGCCTCGCAGGCTGCGCCATCATCTGCACTCACAAAAAGGTCTGGTGGGTGTCCAGGAACACCGTCCCGTAATGTGGGAGTGAGTAGCTAACTCAGTGGAATAATAGATCAAGGATTAACATGTTCTCAAATCAATCATGCGATAATAGTAAAGCAGTAAATCAAACAATCCTAAAACTGTTGTTAATGCAATATGACATGACGTGATGTATGCCCTCACCGACAATCTCCCTCATACGGCACCATCTTACGACCGCGGCATGCAATCGACCCTCAAGTGCTCCACATCTTCCAGGCACATGCAATGGTATGGTGATATGATTTTCGAGTTATTATTAGTCCATTTAAACAGCAGGATTGGGAAACTAAGGTACCTCCCTTATATCAATCCCAACACAGATCCTGTCTAGGGTCGTCACTCCTAGAAATCTCATACGATATATATTTTGTAGGTCGCTGCAAGGGCTGTCAGGGCTGTTGCTCGAACTCGTTGCACTGCTCCCCCATCACCTTATCAATACAGGCTTACTGTACTCTACTGCTACGGAAGGGTCGTCGCCTCCCGTAGACTCAGAATACGCTCCCGGTCACTACAAAGGGCTGTCAGGGCTGTTGCTCGCACTCGTTGCACCGCTCCCCCATCACCTTATCAATGTAGGCCGACAGCAAGAATATAGTGTCCCATACCACCATAATCTGCTCACGAGTCATACGTGCTCACTGGTCACTACGGGGAGGTTTGTGGCCCCAGCGTAGGCCGACAGCCCGACCACGGTGTCCCATACCACCATGTCCGGCTCATGAGTCTTCATGGATCAAGGTACCATGGTTAACAGGGTTTACGATGGTAAGTTCAGTACCCTAAGTTCAAGCAGTTATGACTCATGCAGGGTGAACATACAACGGCTAGTCGGGTTACTTGACGGGCTCGACTAGAACGATCGCATCTCAAGTCGAACGATATGAAGTGCGTAAAACACTTCATGTGGCCTAACCACTGTCGCCAACTCCAAAACACGACTCGCGTTCATCGACGAGTCATTCGTGGCGAAGATAAGCCAACCACGAATTCGCTCGGTTACCGACCGCCTGGACTAAGTATAGTCCCAAACACATGTGAATCCACATCAACAATCATGTGAGAGTATTGGAAATGAAACACAACCATGTGAGCATGTTAACACACGTTATATCGTACAACTTAAATAAATCATCTGACACATGCCTTTCATACATATGATGAAATTATGCATATCGCCAACATATAGAAAATCATTTCCATCAGCATATTAATTGAGAATTCAATCTCGAACTAAATCATAATGAAATCATCAAGCACATGTTATAACATACAGCTTAAGCGAATCGTCAAGCACATGCATTTCATTCATATTATGAAATCATGCATATGGCTAACATGTAGGAAACCATTTACACCAACATATTAATTGGGAAATCAATCTTAAACTAATTCATAACACCATTTAATTCAATACATACTAATACAAGCATTTATACAAATACTTACACTATACACTTAAGTCTACATATAGTATGTCAACCCGAAGTGCGCATTTAGGCGAATCTCTTCGCCAAACTAATTATGCATTCATTCCTAACATTCTAATGCGACAACAAATTATGTCAATCACATCAGCAAAATATGAATGAAATCTGTACTTCCTACAAATGACTAAAATGCCCTAAAACTCATATTCTTCGTTGATTTACAAAACAGGAAACGGACAACATGTTGTACATGTCAAATGGCGTTGCCGTCGATAATCTACTATTAAACGACATTGAAAGCTTTGGAAACAGTCAATTAAAGTGTCTAAAATCCGTACCTTGTCTCTTATGGATGTGTAAATTCGAACGGAGCGTATACGTTTCGTCTACAGCGATAAGAGAATCTAATTCACGAGTTACGTCAGCTAACAAGGTATGAATCCTAGTAAACCTCAAATCAGCAACTATCTAGGATATTTTCTTACCTAGAAAAGCGGAGAAATCACCGGCAAAGTGATTGAGTTCAGTTGCCTAAGCACGTATAGCACGTGGCACAAGCAGCAGGGAATTCTCTCCCACCTTCTCTCACAAACTCTCACCTTTTCTCTCTCCCAATCTAGGGATTTTTGCAAATTCAGATGGGAGAGAGGAGTGAGGGTTTCAACCCTTTTTATAAGCCCGAACTTGCCCGAAATAGGCTCGGGAACAAGTTTCACTTGAGGAGTAACCAAATCGGGGTTGTTTAAGTCCAAAAGGACATTTCTGGTTGTCCCCTGGCCGAACGCGATCGGACTTAAGCTCATGCATACTAGATCTAGCATACATCAAGTTTTCAGTCCGGCAGGGTTCGCAGATCGCACGTGGCGGACCAGTTTCAGTTCAGCGGTCACCGCACGTAAATCAGGCCTACAAATCTCATGATATGAAATAGAAATTTTTCCTGATCCGAGGGTGTAATTTGGCTGAATTCTGACGGTCAGAATGCTTAATACTGGCGCGTCAAGTCGTGTGCCAGATTTGAATTTCAAATTCCAAATCTGTCCCTATTTGTACTCTCTTCAGTCCGGGCTCAATGAAATAGCCTGTGGTTATCAATTGGACTTGATTTTTGAAGTCCAGCAAGGCGGTTCTAACGGTCTAAGATAGGAGGTATCGGACTTTCGACGCGCGATCTAGATCCAATATAAAATTTCAAAGTGGTCCAGAGAATAAACCTGCTTAGAGTTTGACCCGAGGTTATAGAGTATTATAGAGTCATTGGTTCTACTCGATTTGGGTCTTGTAGAACGTATTTAAAGTGATCAGGGACTGTTTCCCAGCTACTCCAACGTTGCGCTAGCTAACTTATGCTTAGTTTCTAAAGGAATTAATCCTAAGTGGTTTCTTTGGCTATGTAATTGGGTTCTAAGTGATTTTTCAGGTGTTTTAATTGACCCACTGCCTAAGGACGTCAAATCCCAGATTGGCCAAAATCCGGGGTGTTACACTCTCTCTCTCTTCACATTTTTCAAGCCATTCCAAGCAACCAAAAAATCACACGTCCAAGCATTTCATGTGAGAGAGAAAAGTGAGTTTGTGTATGGCCCACTTTCCCATCCCAAATCCATCATCCTAGCCATTCGACCCTCATCTTCCACCATCAAAGTGAGACATAAGGAGATTGGCTTTCCAACGGACCAAGAAGATCGAAGGCGGGTGCTTTTATAGGCTTAGATTTCATTTTTTCTTAGATGGAGGGCCAAGTGAGACCTATCGATTGATGGTAGGGATCTCATTTTGGACCCTAGGTGTGGCCGATGGCCCACCTTGATTCTCATGGTCATTCCATGATGGGGCCATTCTCCATGGACCTCATCATGATGTTTATTTTCTTTGCATGGATAGAGGTCATATAGACCGTCCATTTTAGTGAAGAAGGAATCTCGACCACTGAATTTTGATTTAATGGACCCATGTGTAATGGGACCCACTTGATGTATAATTGAATGCAAGGGAGGACTCGTAATGGCGGAGCCCTCCATCACATGTGTGTCTCTCCTTCTTTCTCTCTCTCCCTCTCCTTTTATTTATTTTTATGTGTGATAATGTGGTTGTGTGGCCCACTCAAATGGACCCTACCTTGATGTATGTCTTATCCAACCGTCCAAGTCATGTGGGCCCTACCTTGGGTGATGCGAAAACACAAATATCAGATTGTTTCAAATCAAGTGGGCCACGTCCATGTGGGACCAACTTTGATAATTGAGTCCATGTCTAGCGTCCCTGGACGCTGGACGCTGTGAAGGACAGTGGGTATACTAACTATAAAAAAAAAAAAAACTTTAAGGCTATTTGTGTGGACCACTCCTACAGGCCCCACCTTGATGCATTGATCCAATCAACACTGTCTATACCGTTCCCCAACTCATTTTATGCGTTGAGCCGAAAAATGAAACTGATCCAACTTTTTGGTGGGTCATACCTTAGAAAAAAATAATTTTCACTGTTTAAATTCACTTGAATTTTTCTACACTTCGAGACATGCCAAATATTGGGCTTGATGGGTTCGTTACGGACTATAGAATCCATTGGGTGGGTCGGATTCACATGATGCAGGCCCTACCACGAAAAAATCACGAAAGCACTCTTTTTTCAAAAAAAAATAATAATTTTGCAAAGCAGCTGACGTTGCTGCTATTACAGCAGTAGCAGGACACTGCGTGGGTGGTCCCTGGCCGACCGTGGGTCCCCAAACGTGGGCCCTACATGATGTGTGTCGAGCATCAACACCAGGCATTTGATGACCCCTTAGGGCAGTGGGCCCGACCCCAAACAGTGATGATGAACGTCTACCATTGGAACCCTTCCTGGGTCACATAAATTTTAGATTAATATAAAATTTGTTTTTCCCTTTCATCTAAGTCCGTGTGACCTTATCAACGGTTGGATGTTAAACAAACGTTATGGTGGGCCACACGTGGGAACCCACAATGATGTATGTGTTTTATTCACACCGTCCACACCAGTGGACGGTTGAACCCACCATGGTGTATGTGTTCTATCTGCACCGTCCACATCACTGGACGGTGGGACCCCATTGAGGTATGTGTTCTCCCCATGCCATTCATCTATATGGTACCCACTATGATGCATGTGCTGCATCCAACCATTCAACCATTTTGAAAGCTCCTTTTGTGGCATGAGCTAAGGAATGAGTCAGATCCATGGTTCAAGTGGATCCCCACCGCTGAAAAATAGTGGGGACAGCGACATTCACTGTTTAAAACTTCTTAAGGGCCATGGTAGTTCCAATCGAGTTGATATTTTTGCTCTCACTCCATCTATCTCCATGTTAACTTATGAATAGGTAGGATCCCAAAACAAATACATAACGGTGGGCCCCGTAGGATTTTAACGGTGGAAATCATTATCACCGCTCATCTTTGGGTATGGCCCATTTGATATGCATGGGGCCCATTGGTGTTACCCATTTGATATGCATACAGCCCATGTGATGTGGCCCACGTGTCATATTTATGGCCCATTGTTGAGGCCCACCTTGATGTGTATAAGGCCGTTGTTGAGGCCCACTTTAATATGAATGTAAGGCCCATTATGATGCATTCTAAGGCCCATGGGTTATGGCCTATTGCAATGTACATAAGGCCCATTCGTGCGGCCCACTTGATGATTATAAGGCCCATGTGATATGGCCCATTCGATGTATTTAAGGCCCTATGGGATGTACCTAAGGTCCATTGGAATGTGTGATTCTACCATGGTTTATGTAATGATATTTATGGCAGGCATTACCTTGGGAGCAATGATGGTTTGACGTCTACATTGTAAGAATAATGTTGTTTAAATGTCCGCATTATAACTCTCCTTAGGGCCCATTGATAAGCCCATACTTGTTGTGTAATCTAGGCCCATCTGCGTTGTAAGGATAGTTCATTACTTTATAACATGCTTAGTATAATCTCATGACTCATGCTCATATACATTAAATGTATGCTTGATATGAGGAATGTTTGATCATAGTATAAGCCAGTTGGGCTGAGACATTTACGGGACTCCTTATGAGATGGAGTGCCCCACATGATCGTGCGGTAAGCGCTGGATTGCTGCGTGATTTGACGTTGTGATTCATGCATCTTGCCTTTGTGTGTCATGATCATTGTACGTCGTAATGACATCAAGGTCGTGGCTCCACAGGCATATTCACTCCTCAAGTGCAGGGTTGTGATGTAATAATAAACTCGGTAAGACCGAGGTCGAATTCCAAGGGACTGAAACTTGTACGTTATCTGAAATTAAGTAAAATGAGAACTAGACTAAGATGAAATCTAAATCGAAGGAAATTAAGAAAATAATTGTGAAAATATTATCTAAAATTTAAAAAATTCAGAGGTAGGGAAACTAGGGATTCATAGGATCCACTTGTAGAGATCAAGGAGATCTTATGCCTGCTTTATGAAAGTTAATTGAATTGTCATGATATAGTTTTCAAGAGATGAAAGGTATATGAATTAGAATGGATTCCATCACCAAACCATGTCCAGGAGACAAAGCAAACAACAGAATTAAACTAATTACCAACCAATCACATGTATGAAGGTTAGGAAGGGTACTGACATTCAACCATCGTGAGACCCGTATCATAGACCGTACCGTTCCGTAGGGTTCCGCCATCTTTCCGGTCGAATTTTGGCAACCTTCGACCTTTATCTGATGTTTGCGCGTAATCCTAACCCGAGTCCTGTCAACCCGAGTCGACTCGACCCGAGATTTGTACCCTAGCGACCGCGTCATCACCGCGGTTCCGATGCCGCATCTCGCTCGCCGAGGCGATACCCAGGCCAGAAGAAGTGGGCCCGCGTTCAGTTCGAGAAAACGCTGCACATTTGTAAAATCCCAAGAGAATCTCTACAACCTTTCAAATCAATCCCATCAATCATGTCAAGTGTCAAGTACACATCACCTCATATGCCAAAGTACAACCCCATCCCCAAGCAACCCCAAAGTCAAACTCTCCCTTACACCAAGTACACCCGCCACATCACTCACCCATCTCTCTCTTTCAATCTCTCTCTCTCATCTCCCTCTCCCTCATTCTCTCCAAGCAACCATTCATGGCTTCCATGGGAGAGAAACTAGTGTGGCCCACCTTCATACCTTCCATTTCCACCGTCCAAGTTCGATCTCAACCGTTGAAGTCCATCCATTCGAACTCTAAATCGCATTGGCGAAAGAAGGAAGAAGAGATCTTGAGGTGTGTGCTCTTCTCTCTCTCTCTTCCTCTCTCTTTTCCATTATTCCATGGCCCACCTAGTGTATGTGTGTATGGCCCACCATGAGATATCTTATCCATGCCATCTACCCATGGGACCCACCTTGCTGGACTGTCCAGTGGATGGGACGGCTGCTCGTCCATCTGAACAGCCCGGGACGAAGGGATAATACAAATATCAGCTTGGTCCTAAGCTTGTGGGCCACCTATGTGGATATCCCCTCGAGGCATCTGCTGTACACGTGGATCCCACGTGATGTATATATTTTATATCCACACCGTCCAGTTTTCTGAACGGTGGAGATCTACCCACCCTGATTTGCGTATTTTGTACCCACACCGTCCATCTGTTAAGGATGGTGGGCCCATGATGCAATGGCTCTAATCCAGGCCGTCCGTCCATCTCTGGACGTTGGACGCTGGAGCATCTCTTGATGTTTTTTTTATTATTATGTATATATGTATATATATTATAATATAGTATATCATATATTATAATATTATATTATGGTGGGCCCCACGTAGAACCCACCCCTGTAGAAGAGGGTTGGATGGTGTACGTCACACACCAGCTATATGGCTGCTGTGTGAGACATCAGTAGGTCATGTGGGTGTGTGAAATCCACACCGTCCATCAATCTGTGGGACTCACCTTGATGTAAGTGTTTTTTTTTTTTTTTTTTACCCACCATCCAATCGTTTAGGATGTGAAGCCACCATGTTGTACAGTTTTCATCTGCACCGTTCGTGTGTTGGGGCCTTAGACGTTTGTGCCTTTCATCTGCACCGTCCAGTGCCCTGGACGGTCAAAATTCACCATAATGTATGTGTTATGTCCAGCCGTTCATCCATAAAGGGCCCCACCACTGATGTAAGTCTTTTATCTGACGTCGTCCATCTGGATGGTGGCCCACTGCTAATTGACGTCAACCAGCTACGTGGGCTACCATGATGTATGTCCTGTAGCCACGCCGTCTGTCCAGAATGTGGCCCACCCCACACGTGTGGGTGGGACCCTCTTTGATGTATATGTTTTATATCCTCACCATCCAGCAATTGGACGGTAAGGTCCTTGATCTGCTTGTTGTAGCTGCACCGTCCAATCGAACAGTGGGCCTTGATGATGTACGTGTTTTTACCATCCATGCCCACTGGGATGGGTGGCTATATAGGCTCAGCCCAGCTCTTGGTGGCCCATGTGCCAGTGGGACCTACCTTGGTTAATGTATTGTATATCCACTACCGTCCATCACAGGCACGCTGCTGGGTGGAGCGCACCATGATGCATGTGGTTTGTATCCACAGTGCCCGTGCTTCCACCAGCACGTGGGGCCCACTTGATGATGTGTGTAGGGTCCAAACCGTCCATGGATCCCACCTTGATTAATGCATTGCATCCGCACCATCCAACCCATGGACGGTGGATGTGGTTTGGCCGGGGAGCCTCACACCAATTATATAGTTGGTCAATTGAGGTCAGCAAGTCCATGGATACCACCATGATATATGTGATATCCCACACCGTTAGTCTAGACAGTGGACACCTCACAGTGATATATTCGTTCCATCCACACCGTCCAGATTGTGCTGGATGGTGCTGTGTGACGTTTGGACGGTGCTGATTCACTTAAATAATATTGGACAGTGTTGATCATCATTTGTGGCCATGTGCCCCATAGAACGAAAGTGTACAGTGATACACGTGTTACACCTACAATTAGTGAAATGATATTATTATTTTTTGGTGTGGTCCAAGCCCATTTAAGGCCCACCTGTAATGTATATTGAGGCCCATGTGATAGGGCCCACCTACCTTGTATTTAAGCCCATATGATGGGGCCCAACGACTTGAATATGAGGCCCATGGGCAAGACCCATTGTGATGTATTCTTGGCCTATGGGCAAGGCCCATTATGATATGTATTAGGCCCATGTGTATTGCCCACCTATTGTGTGTTTGAAGCCCATAAGTGAGGCCGTTGTGATGTTTTCAAGACCCATAGTTGAGGCCTAGTGCAACATATGTATGACTCGTTAAGTTGTGTATGAATCCCTTGTATGGGCCACTCATTGGGAGCAATGTTGGTTAAATGGCTACCTTATTGGGCAATGATGGTTTAATGTCCACATTGTGACCTTCCATTAAGCCTGGTTAGACGCATTCTCGTCATTCTCTAGCGGGTTACCCTAAACGATTGAGCCCCATTAATATTGCTTGATCCATCATCGAATGTCCATCCAGGGGTTCTGCCCTGCGTAGAGGCTGATTACCGATTGCTGATTCCGATCGACGTGACCGATTTGTCGACTCTGATTACCGATCATGGCCGATTATCGATTGACGTGGCCGATTGCCGACTCTGCTTATCATGGCCGATTGAACGATTACCGATTGTCGAGGCCGATTATCGTGACTGATTACCAATCATGGCCGATTATCGATTGACGTGGCCGATTGCCGACTCTGCTTGTCGTGGCCGATTGACTGATTACCGATCGAGGCCGATTACCGATCGTGGCCGATTATCGATTGACGTGGTTGATTGCCGACTCTGCTTATCATGGCCGATTGACCGATTACTAATTGTCGAGGCCGATTATCGTGATCCATTACCGATTATGGCTGATTATCGATTGACGTGTCCGATTACCGACTCTGCTTGTTGTGGCCGATTGACTGATTACCGATCAGGCTGATTATCGTGACCGATTACTGATCGTGGCCAATTATCGATTGACGTGGCTGATTGCCGACTCTGCTTATCGTGGCCAATTGAACGATTACCGATTGTCGAGGCCAATTATTGTGACCGATTACCGATTGTGGCCGATTATTGAATGACGTGGCCGATTGCCGACTCTGCTTGTCATGGCCAATTGACTGACTACCGATCGAGGCCGATTATCGTGACCGGTTACCGATCGTGGCCGATTATCGATTGACGTGACCGATTGCTGACTCTGCTTGTCGTGGTCGATTAACTGATTATCGATCGAGGCCGATTATCGTGACTGATTACTGATCGTGGCTGATTGTCGATTGACATGGCCGATTGTCGATTCTGCTTGTCGTGGCCGATCGATCGATTCTGATTATTGAGGCCGATTATCGATCGAGGCCAATTATCGTGGCTGATTGTCGATTCCGATTGTCGTGGCTGATCGCCGATTCTGATTGTCAAGGCTCAATGTGATGTATATGCGAGCCGTATTTGAGGCCCGTTGTGATGTGTATCCAGCCCATGTTTAAGGCCCAACGTGATGTATATGAGGCCTAGGTGATGAGGCCCATTGTGATGCATTTGAGGGCCAGGCGAAAGAGCCCATTGTGATGTATGTTAGGCCGATGAGCAGGGCTCACCTGTTGTGTACATGTAACCCTTGAGTAAGGCCCATTGTGTTGTATATTAGGCCGTTGTGTGAGGTCACGGGCCCATTATATGTTCGGATCTATGTGGGTCATTCCTTTGGGGTAATGTTGGTTAAATGTCCACATTGTCGAGGCCGATTGTTGATATTGACTATGAGTATGTGACAACATAACATCATAATACATGCCCATATGCATCATGTGCATGTTTATTATGAGATGTGATTGACCATTACATATGTCATTGAGTAGGATGATATGAGACTCCCTGATAGATGGAAGTTATCTCGCATGAGCGCACGATATGCGCAGGATTGATGTATGACTGGATTGTATAACTCATGCATCTTGCATTGTGTGTTGTGATTACTGTACGCCCTAATGACATCAGGGCCGTAGCCTCCATAGGCATATCGTGGATGGCCAGATGGGACACCGAAAATCTGTTCGAGCATCGGGCCGCCATAGATGGCCTTGGGTGAAAATCCCTAAACACCCTCTTGATTTCAGAGGATGCTCCAATGTCTAGACCGAGTGGGTAGATGAGCGTTGAGTGCCGATTACCAGATGGCTGCGCTCTCCACTGTGTCGTGGTCGGTTGGAAGGGGGTGCGGCCTTACCCGCCCGAGGGAGTAGGCATGGCTAGGCTGAGTTTGACCAGCTCGAGGAATGGGTCCGCTATCGGCGAGCCGGGTAGGTATTGGCAGACTACTGACAGGCGGATAGTAAGGTCTTTTCCACTTACCGAGTTGTGCGCTTGATTGGGAAGGCAGGTGGTGTGAAGTGTAATAGACCCCGGTGATTTCCCAAGAGAGGAACCGTACTGATATGAGGACTGACATGATATTATGACACCCCTTCACTGTTGTGCATGTGGGCGAGCACATGTGGGCGGACGCTGATGTGGGCGGGTGTGATGTGGGCGGGGCTGAGGCATGGACGAGCTACCACACTAGGTGAGCTACCAGCGGTTGGCAGGCTACTGTGCTGACAGAATACTGAGTAAGAGTTACATACTCATTCATTCATCCATTCACTATCCACTCGGGCTGGTGGTGCGCAATTAATTATTGTGTATCTTCGTTATGGCAAGGATTTTGGTTGGGCGCGCGACTAACCTGAGATCAGGATTTTACCACGTTGAGTCAGACTATCCAAATTTAGGTATGGGACTGGTTTGGATAGAGGTTCCTTGTGGTGGACCCCGTAACCTGCGATACTACGTACTATCATCCCGACATCACACTCCAGCATGGTCATTCCATTAGCACTATATACTGCATATTCCATTACATGTTCGGCGTGTGACATTGTGGGTTGTTATGTTTCTGTATTCCTGTGACTTAGATGAGAGTGATAATATTTGTTAGCTCTTTCGAATTGTGTATTACATTATATCCTTGTCATTCGACATTTGATTATCTATGACTCATCATTTGCATAGTTGTCCTATATTACGTATTCTGATATTGATTAACTTATAGACTTGTTCATACTTTCGCTTATTCTGTTATCATATGATTATAATTTTGTCAATATTTCTGTTTATGCTGATAATTTCTGCTCTTATCAGTGTTTCTGCTTATTCAGTCATTGTATGGTTTAAGGATTAATAGCTTTCCGGTATTGTATGATTATGATATTGTATTAAATACTTGTCACTTATCTCGTGCACACACTTACACCACCCTTTAAGCTTTCTATAAGCTTATGTACGATAGATGCGTGCAGGTAATGTTAGGTTGCAGCAGCATTAAGCTTGGAGCGTGCAGCTATTTTCTGGAGCTTTAATTTTGACATATATATTTCCCTTTCAGCATTGTATTCAAATGATTATATTAGTGGATATGTGATGATGATGTTGCCTTTATGATTTGGGTAAACTTGTGGTTATGCTTATTACTAGTTAAATGTACAAAAAAATTCTCTTTATAGGATCCCAGGATCGGAAATCTGGCATATGAATGCTACGAGCCGAGAATGGGGTACTACGGAGGCTGTCGGCACCGGATTCGGTAATCGGGATTCCTGTGAATCCGATTTCTGGGTTTGGGGCATACCCAGGATACGATGGTGAACAACAGGGGTTCCTGACGTCATAAACATAAAAGGAATAGGAACATGCTCAAAGCTATCGCAGACCCATTATAATTTCAGTCACAACAGACTATTAAAAACTAAAAACATTCCCTTAATCAAATCAATATTAAATTTAGTACAGCTTAGATGAAAAACATAAGCCAAAGGTCTCCCCATCACACTACAAGCTTCACCTCTTAGCCCTAGCTAAGAGGTTTAGCCCAGCATGATGGAGCTAGACGTCTTAAAAGAAAAATACTAAGAAGAAATTAAAAAAAATAATAAATGAAATTACTCTACTCCCTCTCTGCCTCTGCCCACGTTCAAGCCCATGCCAAGCTTCTCTCCCTGCCATCTCTGACTTCAAGCCTCCAGCCAAGATTCTTGGATGCCTCCACGGCTACCCACTACGTACCAGATAATCCCCCCACATCCATTTTTTTCTCTTTTATAAGCAATAGAGAGTCGGCAACTGGGTCTTATGTAGCAATCCGCATATGCAGGGGAAAAAGCAAAGGCCATCTTGCATTTGATTGTGTTTTTGGGACGACTGAACATTTCAACTCTTGTTTAACTTCATAGCTATGGTCGTCCCCACCTTCTGCAGCTTGTGAATGGAACAGATCGGCCATCCGATCGTCGATAGTGGGCCCCAAGATCTCACAGTTTCCGTATCTCTGGGACGTGCGTAACGCATACGGTTTCCGTTTTCTGCTGAGGTCGATGGGGTCCATAGCAGCTGTCCTTTGTAAAATCCACCCTGTCCAATGTGTTCTTCTCGAAAAACCAATCAAGAATGGATGGTTTTGGATTAGATACGGTGTGGCTCACTGGATTTCTTAGACTGCCATCCGAATTGGGTTTAAACACTCTCTACCCGTGTGCACGTGTATGCGCCAAAAAGGAAAGCTAAGGAGAGGGTCTTTTCCACCCCCTGAGTCGACTGAACGAGTCAGATTATTGAATGGAATGATTGGTGGGGCTCACTATCAAAACCCACGTCCGTCACTGTACGTTTCGCACGAGAGGTGGTCTTTATTTGGAGGTTTTGTTCAAAAAATAGGTTGGGCCCCCTTCGACTGAATTTTTAGAAATCCATCCCGTCCACCAGATTAGTGAGGTCGATTTATGCCATGAACCAAAATCTGAATTGGATTCGATTCTTGGGTGGGCCACACCATCATCCAACGTAAAGGAATTTCCATTGTTTCTGTGACCATGGATGCATGAGTGGATATACGAAAATAACTAGGGTTTGGTTAAAACCCTTTTCCAGTCAGGTTGGACGGTTAAAATCAACCATTTGGATGTCCATGGTGAGCCACAACACAATTGAAAATCCCACATAACAACCACCTGTCGAGTTAAGTAACATTGTAAAAAATTAGGTGGGGCCCACTATGATGTTTAGTAAGTAATCCACTTCGTTCACCATCTTTGTCCCACCATATTATGATACAGGATAAAAGAAGAGGAAGTATCGTAGATCAGGGGGGCCACACCATCTGAACAACTGTAAATCGGCACTCATCGGTTGAATCTATTAGGTGAATAGAGGCATGCATGGTTATATCCATATTTACAGATTTGCCATTCTCTTTTGTTATAACTTCTACCGTCTGTAACTTCTAACTGCACCATTCAAAAGAAGTGAAATTTGACGAATATTTATCGTTTTTCGTGCTCTTTCCATCGGTTCAGTTTGGGTCCCGATCTCCCAAGGATGTGTAAGATGCTTTCTTAATGGTTCTTATCTGATCTTGCCCATCAGGTCACTTATACACTGATCCAAGGGATGAATTTTGACGTGTACGGCTAATTTGTGGTCCTCAGTCCATATATGAAGTTTCAAGCCGAACGAATGATGGGAACCCTGTGATCTTGCAATCTGGACCAATTTCGGGCCTCTTTAACGTGAACGGCTTGATTTTCTCAGATCTCTGGCATATAAATCCGTTGATCTCAGTCCTCTAGAGTCCGTCCTTTGCTTTGGTGACTTCGGAGCATCAAATCAACACTTTTAATACTCTTTTTCAGCCAACGCTCCTAATTATACACCCTGTAACAAAAACATGATTAAAATATTCCCTTAAACAGTATTATGTTCATAAATCCAGGCAATAATTGGGTCTGATATGCAATATTTGACCCTCAACACAACTCCCAACCAGCAATTTACTAGTCCCGAGCAAAGCATGCGAAAAATAAGTTGAGAATTACATGATAATTTTTATGAACTTGAGTGAATTTTGCAAAATAATCCAGATATGAGAATTCTAAGATTCATGAATGTTAGGCATCACTTTCTCCTGGACTTAAGTGCGCGGTCATCATCAAGCTCGAGGTATGAATCCATCAATTAGAAAAATTCTAAACATTGAGTTCCATGGGTATATAGTCTAATCTCGACTTATCAACGTTAAGATTCAATTCATTATTTCATGATAGCATTGGTAACCACAAGAACATTCATAATACACAGAATTTGCCTCATAAATCATCTTTTCATTCTTTTAACTTTTAATTTTTCCATTAAAAGTAACATCAAGAAGGGGAATCAAATCCTCACCTATAGAGAGCAAACCTACGGTCAAGACTGTACACCCAATTTTTTTTAAATTTTTTTTTTCATATATCACCCATAGGGAACTAAATCATCACCTATAGGGAGTAAACCTATGGTGAAAATTATTCGCCCAACTTTTTCCAAAGATATCTGTTTTTTTTTTCTTTTTTTTTCTTTAATTGATCATTACGGCCAAATGCTTCAGGCTAATTGCTTTCATACTTAATGATTACCAAATTAACCCTTCAATATCAGAATGAAATCTTAATGTGGAAGCGAGATGTGACATGTGAAATCACGGCTCAATCAATGTTTGAAACTTCTAATCATGGATAAACAATTCAAACTTAACTATGAAATCTAACAGATACTGAATCCAAGAGTCATAAATTACCAACATCACTTATCTTGAAATTCTAAATCAAGGATATCCATCAAAAGCACTTTGAATTCAAAAGAATTCCCAGAAAATTTTCATAATTTTTTCTCAAGACCAAGAAAATACTGATTGGGTTTCCTAATCTCCCACCCCTAACCAAAAATTTACATTGTCCTCAATGTAAAAGATATATGAGCATGCAATGCACATGAGCCAATGAAAGTAAAGTGATGGGAAGATAATACCTAGATAATGAATCGAGAGAGAGACTTACCGAGAGATCGCAAGAAGAGAGCAGGTTACTACGAGAATGAAACCAATAAAAATAACAAAAATAAAATCCTACCTATACCACTTTCGCAGGTGCTCTCGATTGCATTTAGCGTATGCAACAAGCCTTTAAACCCCTAAGTTACCCCTAGTGGACGAGTTGTAGTCTCATGTGGGTTTGCAGAAATGTTACCCACAAACATTGAATCGATCATGTCGCAAGGTTCCTCTTCCGGCCAATATCTTGATAAATTTCTCAGTAAGTTCCTCAACAGGATCATCCAAAAGCCCTTTTTGCAATAGGCTTAGGCTTCCTGGAGCATGACTTTCTAGAGAGACTTATGTACCTCATAAGAAATCTTCCATTGAATTGCTTGAGATATCCATAATGTATACGATTCACCTGTGACAGAAGAAGTTTCAACGTTAGTATCGCATGGTGAATCAAAGACTACAAATAAATAAAGTTTAGAAAACTTCTTAAGAAGTGATGTAGTCTCAACACATTCCGAAGCTCTAAACTTCGGTTCAATTTTCAGCTCCTCTTCCTTTACTGATAGACGTTTAGGATCAGGGGAAGTGAGGGTTTCAGAATAAGGGTTCTCTCGGTCAATGATGACTACCGAGATGTTATCTCATAAGGCATCCACTTTATCTTTTAACCTGAGATCATTTGAAACCGCAAAGTGTGCCAAACAATCCCAAGAGTTGGGAAGTTCAGCTGAGTGCGACTTATTTTTCATATTGGAGCTCGCGATGATCTACTCAAAGAATCCATCGTCCTTGAAAGTGGATGGAGGTGCGCTCTCTTGCTTCAATCCTGCACAGACAGATTGAAGATCAATAAGTGAAGCATTGACATGATCACTCTGTTCATTGAAATTACTCAACTGAGGCGTTGAATTATCAAATGTGTGCAGCTCAGATGGTGGCCTCAACCGAGTGGTTTCAAATGCCAGATTCGTAGCCGGCAGCAACTCCTTCTCCCGAATCATATCGTCATTCAATTCAAGGGAGTGATTTAAACATGTTTCACAAGAGTTAGAAGGGTCAGTTGTAAGGGGCTCATCCTCCACCTTTAAATCAGACGTGTCAGGTGAGGGAGTGGCTCATTATGACCGACCGCTTCGTGTACGTCTTGATCATTGACCTGGACCAAACTTGAGATGGATTTCAGGGGAACTGTGGCTGCACATTCAGGATCGTCGTCCCAATATTCATCATCGTCTAATTCCATGCAGTGCACAGTTGGGATGGGATCTCCTTCCTCACATTTTATTCTTAAATTCAGTTGAGGTTCGAATAAACAAACTTCTACCTCATCATTGAAATCCTGTGTATCATGTAAGGAAGGTGTGTTATTATCATTGTATTTAAGAAACACCCATGTATCTTCACCATTCTTTTGAACAGTCATCAAGATTGACTCATCGGAAAATTGAACCATCTGCTCACTAATGGAATCCAACTCCTCATTCGTAATTTCAGTTTCTTCCACAAGCAAGCTATGATCACTTTCTTCATATTGTTTTTCTAGATTTGGATGAGGCTGGGATAACCTAACATCTTCCTTCTCCATAAGGTATGACTGAATTATTGAAATTGAGGATTTGAGCAATTCACATGATTGTATGACAAGTTGATTGAACTGCTCTTGTGCTTTCATGAGTTTCTGAAATGAATCCTCTTAGATTATTTTTTATTGGGTTTCCAAGGTAGAGGACCCAAAAGAATTATCACTATGATATATAGTTGGTTCAAGTTCCCGACATTGATGTTTCCACTGATTATAGTCATACGGATCATAAGTAGCTAGGAGAATCTAACGGTTAGTAATACTTATTATCACTCATGATATAATCACGTATTATTTTCTTTTTATCGGATAGGTGATAATAATTTTCACAACCATAGTTATGATAACCCCAACACTTACGTACTGTTTTGTTAATCCGTGGGGTATAATTGTTCTCCTGTTTATAATCACGCAAGGACTTCGTAGCCGGTGGATCTTTATATTCTGATCGGTTCTCAATGACACTTTCATAAAAGTTTTGAGACATAGGCTGATTTATATCATCATCATCCCAAAATAGGTTATTCTTTTCAGCAAACTGACATTGTCACTCATGCATATACATGATGAAACCCTTAATCTGAATTTAGTCCTAAGAAAAATAGAATAAAAGATCCTACAGCAATGTGGAAAGTAAGAGGAGGAGAAGTTAGAAAGAAGTTACCCGATTAGAGATTCCTAAGTTAAAACCTAAAAACAAAATAAAATAGGTTAGTTTCTAAAAGTAGAAAGTTTCTAAAAGAATTTCTAAACCTATGATCAGAAAGTAAGTTAGATTCTAAAAATAAGAGGAATCCTAGAATTAGAAAATTTTTAAAAATAGAAAAATAGAAAAACTAGGAAGAGATTACCAAATTAGAAAGTCTACCAACAACCCTACAAAATAGGAAAGTTAGTTCTGATAATCAAATAAAAAGAAATGTCTAAAACTAAAGTTAGTACAATCCTAATCTTAATCTAATTCTAAAACTAATTAATTTTAGAAAAGCATAACCGTCAGTCCCGAGCAACGGTGCCAAAAATTTGTTCACTCTCCAAGTGTAGGGTTGTGATGTAGTAATAAACTTGGTAAGACCAAGGTCGAATCCCAAGGGACTGAAACTTGTACGTTATTTGAAACTAAGTAGAACTAGAACTAGACTAAGATGAAATCTAAATCGAAGGAAATTAAAGAAATAATTGTGAAAATATTATCTAAAATTTAGAGAATTCAGAGGTAGGAAAACTAGGGATTCAGAGGATCCACTTGTAGAGATCAGGGAGATCTTATGCCTGCTTTATGGAAGTTAATTGAACTGTCATTGATATAGTTTTCAAGAGATGAAAGGTATATGAATTAGAATGGATTCCATCACCAAACCATGCCCAGGAGACAAAGAAAACAATAAAATTAAACTAATTACCAACCAATCACATGTATGAAGGTTAGGAAGGGTACTGACATTCAACCATGCCCAGGAGACGATGGTGAACAACAGGGCTTCCTGACGTCATAAACATAAAAGGAATAGGAACATGCTCAAAGCTATCGCAGACCCATTGTAATTTTAGTCACAACAAACTATTAAAAACTAAAAACATTTCCTTAATTAAATCAATATTAAATTCAATACAGCTTAGATGAAAAACACAAGCCAAAGGTCTCCCCATCATGCTACAAGCTTCACCTCTTAGCCCTAGCTAAGAGGTTTAGCCCAATATGATAGAGCTAGAAATCTTAAAAGAAAAATACTAAGAAGAAATAAAAAACAATAATAAATGAAATTACTCTATTCCCTCTCTGCCTCTCCCCACGTTCAAGCTCACGCCGAGCTTCTCTCCCTGCCATCTCTGACTTTAATCCTCCAGCCAAGATTCCTGGATGCCTCCACGGTTGCCCACTACATACCAGATAATCCCCCCACGTCCTCCTTTTTTTTCTCTTTTATAAGCAGCAGAGAGTCGGCAACTGGGTCTTACGCAGTAATCCGCGTATGCTGAGGAAAAAGCAAAGGCCATCTTGCGTTTAATTGTGTTTTTGGGACGACTGAACTTTTCAACTCTTGTTAAACTTCATAGCTATGGTCGTCCCCACCTTCTGCAGCCTGTGAACGGTCCAGATCGGCCATCTGATCGTCGATAGTCGGCCCCAAGATCTCACGGTCGCCGGATCTCTAGGATGTGCGTAACGCATACGGTTTCCATTTTCTGCTGAGGTCAGTGGGGTCCATAGCAGCTATCCTTTGTAAAATCCACCCTGTCCAATGTGTTCTTCTCAAAAAACCAGTCAAGAATGGCTGGTTTTGGATTAGATACAGTGTAGCCCACTGGATTTCTTAAACTGTCGTCCGAATTGCGTTTGAACGCTCTCTACCTGTGTGCACGTGTATGCGCCAAAAATGCCAAAAAGGAAAACTAAGGAGAGGGTCTTTTCGACCCCCTGACTCAACTGAACGGGTCAGATTATTGAATGGAATGATTGGTCGGGCTCACTGTCAAAACCCACGTCCGTCACTGTACGTTTCGCACGAGAGAAGGTCTCTATTTGGAGGTTTTGTTCAAAAAATAGGTTGGGCCCACTTCAACTGAATTTTTAGAAATCCATCCCGTCCACCGGATTAGTGAGGTCGATTTATGTCATGAGCCAAAATCTGAATTGGATTTGATTCTTGGGTGGGCCACACCATCAACCGACGTAAAGGAATTTTCATTGTTTCTGTGACCATGGATGCATGAGTGGATGTATGAAAATAACTAGGGTTTGGTTAAAACCCTCGTCCAATCAGGTTGGACGGTTAAGATCAACCATTTGGATGTCCATGGTGAGCCACAACACAATTGAAAATCCCACGTAACAACCACCTGTCGAGTTAAGTAACATTGCAAAAAATCAGGTGAGGCCCACTATGATGTTTAGTAAGTAATCCACTTCGTTCACTATCTTTGTCCCACCATGTTATGATATGGGGTAAAAGATGAGGAAGTTTTGTAGATCAGGTGGGTCACACCATCTGAACAACTGTAAATTGGCTCTCACAGTTGAATCTATTCGGTGAATAGAGGCATGCATGGTTATATCCATATTTATAGATTTGTCGTTCTCTTTTGTTATAACTTCTGTCGTCCGTATCTTCTAACTGTACCATCTAAAAGAAGTGAAATTTGGTGAATATTTATCATTTTTCGTGCTCTTTCCATCGGTTCAGTTTGGGTCCTGATCTCCTAACGATGTGTAAGATGCTTTCTTAATGGTTATTGTCTGATCTTGCTCATCAGGTCACTTATACACTAATCTAAGGGATGAATTTTGACGTGTACGGCTAATTTGTATTCCTCAGCCCATATATAAAGTTTCGAGCCGAACGGATGGTGAGAACCCTGTAATCTTGCAATTTGGACCAATTTCGGGCCTCTTTAACGTGAACGGCTTGATTTTCTTGGATCCCTAGTATATAAATCAGTTGATCTCAATCCTCCAGAGTCCGTCCTTTACTTTGGTGACTTAAGAGCATCAAATTAACATTTTTAATACTCTTTTTCAGCCAACGCTCCTAATTACACCCTGTAACAAAAACATGATTAAAATATTCCCTTAAGTAGTATTATGTTCATAAATCCAGGCAATAACTGGGTCTGATATGCAATATTTGACCCTCAACAAGGCACATCGTGGATGACCGTATCGAATACCGAAAATACTTGGTTCTAGCACTGTGGACACATAGGGTGAACGTCCCAGAACCTTTTTGATACCAGGAGTTACTCCAACGTCTAGACCAAGTGGATATACAAGCGCCAGAGTGCCGAATACCAGTAAATAGCGTCTCTCACTGTGTCGTGGTCAGTTGAGAGGGGGTGTGGCCTTATCCGCCTAAGTGAGGGGGCTATAGGCTAGGCTAAGTTTGACCAGCTCACAAATGAGTCCGCTATCGATGAGTTGGGTAAGTATTGGCAGACTGCTGGTCTGGAAGATAGTGTGGTTTATTTCGCTCGTTGGCCTGTACAGCTAGGGAGGCGGCAGTCAGTGTGGAGTATACTAAACCCCAGTGATATCTCGAGAAGAACTGTACTGATATGTGTACTTGATAAGTGCTGGCATACTTGTTTTGCATCACGCATATGACATTTGGCTACATAGGTCTCGCATCGCATGATCTTTGTATGGCCAATAGCATTCATGTCTTGCATCGCATAGCCTTGGTACGGCTGACTGTATTCATGGACTTATCATTATATTTTTGCATTACTCTAATATTGTACACTTGACGCTTGCCTTGCGAACACACTTACACCACCCTCTAAGTTTTTATAAGCTTATGTACAACCGTTGCATGCAGGTGGTATTAGATCGCAATAGCGCTGAGGCAGGAGCGCGTGTCGGATTATTTTGGAGTTTTTGATCACCTTGTATTTCCCTTTCCATGTTATACTTAAAGTTTTTGATATAGTGGATATGTGGTGATGTTGTTTTGTGACTTAGTTATGCTTGTGGTTATACTCCATAAAAAAAAAATCATACTAAAAATCCTCCTTGTAGGATCTCAGGATCGGAATCTAGCATGTGAGTGCTGGGATCCGAGAATGGGGCACTACAGAGGCTTTCGGTGCTGGATTCGGCGATCGAGAATTTTGTAAGCCCATTTTTTGAGTTTGAGGCGTGACATGTTGTCTACTGGAATGTACATGATGTGGTTGAGAAGGATGTTGAAATTGACTAGAATTTAAATGCCAGAAATGAGACTGGCGCCCATTAAGAGAGTTGGCTGGAATTGATTAGCCATATACAAAGCTGAACTTTGGACCGATAGACTGACCGGAGCGATCGTTAGTTGTATCGACACACTCTGGATTGACAGGGTGGCCCTACTTTGAAGGGAGCAGGTCACAAGTTCCTACCTTTACAAGCTGAGGGCTACTTCAGATACAGGGGGAGAAGCTACAAATTCTGTGATTAGTTTATGGTTGATATTGGGGAAGTGGCTAGCTCATCCCGGATACACATGATATATATGATAGCATGGGTTAGGATGTTATGGTGGGTGAAAGTAGACTCTGGAAGATGGTGAACCCGTAGATGATTTTCGGGTCTGATGGTGTTAAAGGGGCCTTCTGTTTCTTTTTGTCAGACAAAGTTCACCTCCTCTCTCTTCTTTTTTTTTTTTTTAAATAAATATTTTCCTTTTTTACTTTTATTTTTTCTGATTTTTTTTCCTTTTGATCATTATAATAAAAAAAAATAGATTACAAAATGTACAAACAAAAAGATAAAGGGGACCAGTTTAAACTGTAATAATGGAATGTATAGGCAGGAATGTAAATGAACCAGCATAAACTGGAATGCACACATAGAAAGTAAATAGATCAATATGTACTGGAATGTGGTAAAATGAATGAAATAGTGCAAATTGGAATGTGTGATGCTCACGAGAAAGTAAAGGAACCAGTGTTCACTGGAGAGCTGGAAACTAAAATGGACCAATATTCTGTTGCACAGCATGCCAACAATGCAGTGAATTGAGATCCAATCTCCGGTCTCACCCACAAACGATAAATAAGAAGAAATATAAACTAGAAACAGATCAAAGCAATCCAACCAAATCACAAGACAAGATATACGTGGAAAAACCCCAAACTAGGGTAAAAAACCACAGATGCAAACTTTCACTATGAAGAAAAATAAAGATTACATGACAAAACAGCATCTTCTCCCTTGGAAGTACAGAGAAAACCGTTTGCCCACACCTTAGAATTATTTCCCAATATCCCAATAATACCCTAGAAAAGCCCTAAGGACACTTATATGTAGTTTAGGCAACTTCCCTTTTGCACCCTTGTGAAAGTCGACTCAAAAATCTGTAATCCGCATCAAATTCAGAAATGAATCTGCATAACCACGACGGGTCGAGCAGACTGCATGACCAGTCGAGCGGACCCCTCAACCGATCGAGCACTTCGAAACTAAAAATCTGATGCTCGCTAGACTTTGAGTCGAGTCAGTCCACGACTGGTCGAGCAGAGGCCACGACCGGTCGTGCGACCCCCAGATGTGGCTCCACATCTCAACAATCTCCCACTTAGAGACACATCACCATAAACCTTCGTCTTCTACATCTGGAGTGCATCACCTCCCCGTCTTCAAGCCTGAAGACCAATAAGAGCTGAATAGAGTTCAGTTTCTCCCGTGTGAGCGCCTTGGTCAGTATATCCACAGGATTCTCACTTGTATGAATCTTCTCTAGAGCAATCGATCCATCTTCCAGTAACGAATGTATGAAGTGATATCTGATGGAAATATGCTTGGTCCTTGAATAAAGGCTGAATTCTTAGCCAAGTGTATTGCACTTTGACTGTCACTATACAGCTTACAATCTGCTTGCTTCTTACCTAACTCTTCCATGAAACCTTGCAATTACACCATCTCTTTGCATGCTTCTGTAGCCGCAACATATTCTGCTTCCGTCATACTGATGGATACTATCTTCTATAACTGAGAGACCCAACTGACTGCAGCACTACTCAGAGTAAAGACATAACCTGTAGTACTTCTTCTGCTATCGATATCTCCTGCCAAATCTGAATCCACATAGCATTGCAGTTTGATTTTCGATCCATCATAACACAGCTCTACATCCTTAGTACCTACTAGGTATCTAAGGATCCACTTCACAACTTCCCAATATTTCTTCCCGAGGTTGTTCATGAACCTGCTAACAACTCCCACTGCTTGATTAATGTCTGGCCTCCTGCTCACCATAACATACATGAGACTCCCAATAGCTAACGCGTATGGGACTTTAGCCATATAGTCTCGTTCCTCCTGTGTCTTTAAACCTTGCTCCTTAGATAGCTTGAAGTAGTTGGCTAATAGAGTGCTAACTGGCTTAGCACCACCTATATTGAATCAATCAAATACCTTGGCTATGTACTCTACCTGTAACAAAATTAATTTCTTATTTTCCCTGTCACGTTTTATCTTCATGCCTAGGATTTATTTTATAGCTCATAAATCCTTCATGGCAAATTCTCTAGACAGTTATCTTTTGAGATCTGAGATGTCCTTCATGCTTGAACCGGCCACAAGCATATCATCAACATATAGAAGAAGGATGATGTACGACATATCAAACTTCACAACAGTGGTCTGCATGACATCTCCTAAAACCGTTTCCCAATATAAAACTGTCAAACTTTTTATACCACTGCCTCGGGGCCTGCTTTAGGCCATATAGACTCTTCTTCAATCTACACACTTTGTTCTCTTTTCCTGGTGCCACGTATCCTGTTAGCTGATGCATGTATATCTCTTCTTCAAGGTCCCCATGAAGAAAGGTTGTCTTAACATCTAGTTGCTCTAGATGAAATCCTCTGTAGCCACTATACTCAAGACCATGCGAATCGTAGGCATTTTCACCATAGGTGAAAAATTTTTAATGAAATCGATACCTACCTTTTGTTGAAACCCTTTCACAACCAATCTGGCCTTATACCCTTTCGAACCATTGTACTCCTCCTTCAGTCTATAAACTCACTTGTTATGAAGAGTTTTCTTACTCTTAGGTAGAGTGACTAGCTCCCATGTACGATTGGACTCAAGAAAGTCCATCTCCTCATCCATGGCCTGCTCTAACTTAACCTATGTATCTGACTGTAATGCCTCTTCAAAACACTCTGATTCACCATTATCTGTCAGCAGTAAATAATGTAAGGAGGGTGAGTATCAGACCATGGGTCTCCTCTCCCAAGTAGACCTCCTCACAACCGGTGTCTGTGGCTCTGCCTTATAATGTTGTAAGACCCGTATCTTAGTCCGTACAGTTCTGTAGACTTCCGCGGTCTTACCAGTCGAATTTCGTATGCCATCAACCCGAGTCGACTCATCCCAAGACCATAACCATAGCGACCGCGCCGTCGCTGCAGTTCCGATGCCGCGACTCGCGCGCCGAGGCGATGCCCTGGTCAGGAGATATGGGTCAGTGTTCGGTGCGAGGAAAATGTCACGCATTGCGAAACCCAAGAGAATCTCTACGAGGTGTGTAACACCCTGAAAATTAGGGATCGTGTATAAACTCAACTCCCGAGTTTCAGACCGTCACTTATGCAACAAAAATGATTATGATTCAATGTTGTCTGAGTTAAAGCATTCACATGAGTAAAAGTATACCAACACTACAATTCATACTCTAGATCCAGTGATAAAAGTAAGCGGAAGACTAAAGAATATACATATCACTGTATGGAAAACAAAATAGATCTCAAGAGTCTCTAAAGTATGAATACATCTCTGAGTCTCATATACATGTAAATAAACAGAAATCAAATGTCAAAAATAGTCCCACTGAGAAGTCCCGTCAATCCAGGCCACCTAAGCAAAGCTGTAGTGGTACTGCATATATGAGAACTCGTCCTGGTCCTCATCATAGTCCGGCTCTGCCTCCTGAATCGTTGCCTCACCTGCATCTAAGACAGGGTCTGGTGGGTGTTGCAAACACCATTCCGTAACGTGGGAGTGAGTAGCTAACTCAGTGGAATAATAGAGCAAAGATTAGCATGTTCTCATATCAATCATGCGATAATAGTAAAGCAGTAAATCAAACATTTCTAATACTGTTGTTAATGCAATATGACATGACATGATGGATGCCCTCACCGACATTCTCCCTCATACGGCACCATCTGCATCCGCGGCATGCTTGCGTACCGCTCAGTGCTCCACATCTTCCAGGCACATGCAATGTGATGTTGATATGATTATCGAGTTATTATTAGTCCTTTTCATACAGCAATATTGAAAAACTAAGGTATTTTCCTTATATCAATCCCATCACAGATCCTGTCTAGGGTCGTCACTCCTAGTAATCTCATACGATGTATATTTTGTAGGTCGCTGCAAGGGCTGCCAGGGCTGTGGCTCGCACTCGTTGCACCGCTCCCCCATCATCTTATCAATAAAGGCCTACTGTACTCTCACTGCTACGGAAGGGTCGTCACCTACTGTAGACTCAGAATACGTTGGCGGTCACTACAAAGGACTCGTCGCCTGATCAGTGTAGGCCGACAGCAAGAATATAGTGTCCCATACCACCATAATCTGCTCACGAGTCATAGGTGCTCACTGGTCACTACGGGAAGGTTTGTGGCCCCAGCTTAGGCCGACAACTCGACCACGGTGTCCCATACCACCATGCCCGGTTCATGAGTCTTTATGGATCAAGGTACCATGGTTAACAGGGTTTACAATGGTAAGTTCAGTACCTTAGGTTCAAGCAGTTATGACTCATATAAGGTGAACATATAAAGGCCAGTCGGGTTACTTGACGGGCTCGACTAGCACGAGCGCATCTCAAGTCGAACAACATGAAGTACGTAAAACACCTCGTGTGGCCTAACCACTGCCGCCAACTCCAAAACACGACTCGCGTTCATCGACGCGTCGTTCGTGGCAAAGATAAGCCAACCACGAATTTACTCATTTACCGACTGCCTGGACTAAGTATAGTCCCAAACATTTATGAATTCACATCAGCAATCATGTAAGAGTAATGGAAATGAAATACAATAATGTGAGCATGTTAACACATGTTATAACATACAACTTAAGTAAATCATCTAGCACATGCATTCCATACACATAATGAAATCATGCATATAGCCAACATGTAGGAAATCATTTACATCAGCATACCATTTGAGAATTCAATCTCAAACTAATTCATAACACCATTTAATTCAATATATACTAATACAAACATTTATACAAACACTTATACTACACACTTAAGTCTACATATAGTATGTCGACTCAAAGTGCGCATTTAGGCGAATCTCTTCGCCAAACTAATTATGCACGCATTCCTAGTATCCTAATGCGACAAAAAGCCATGTCAATCACATCAGCAAAATATGGATGAAAACAGCATTTCCTACAAATGACTAAAATGCCTTAAATCTCATATTTTTCGTCTGCTTACGAAACAGAAAACGGACAGCATGTTGTACATGTCAAACGGTGTTGTCGTCGATAATCTACTATTAAACGACATTGAAAGCGTTGAAAACAGTCAATCAAAGCGTCTAAAATTCGTACCTTTTCTCCTATAAGTGTATTGATTCGAACGGAGCGTGTACGCTTCGTCTACGGCGAACCGGGAACCTATTTTACAAGATGTATTAGCTACCATGCTAAGGAACCAAAGGAACCTTAAATCAGCAAGTATTTGGGGTATTTGCTTACCTAGAATCGCGGCGAAATCACCGGGAAAGTGATTGAGGCGCGTTGCTTAAGCACGTGCAACACGTAGTGCAAGCAGCAGAAAATTCTCTCCCACTCTCTCTCACAATCTCTCACCTTTTCTCTCACACCAGCTAGGGTTTCTATCAAATTCGGATGGCTGAGAGAAGTGAGGATTTAAGCCCCTTTTATAACCTAAAACTTGCCCAAAACAGGCTTGGGAACAATGTTCACTTGATGCCTAACCAAATCGGGGCTGTTTCGGTCCAAAAAGACATTTCTGGATGTCCCCTTGCCGAACGCGATCAAACTTAAGTTCATGCATGTCGGATGTCGTTCACATCCTGTTTTCAGACCATCAGTGTTCGTAAATCGCCCGTGGCGGTCCAGTTTCAGTTCAGCGGTCATCGCACCTACATCAGGTCTACAAGTCTCATGTTATGAAATAGAAATTTTTCCTGATCCGAGGGTGTAATTTGGCTGAATTCTGACGGTCAGAACGCTTAATAATAACGCGTCAAGTCATGTGCCAGATTTGAATTTCAAATTCCAAATCTAACCCTATTCTCACCCTCTTCACTCCATGCTCAATGAAATAGCCTCTGAATGTCAGTTGGACTTGATTTTCGAAATGATTGTCAAGTCCAGCTAGGCGGTTATAACGGTCTAAGATTGTAGGTATCGGACTTTCGACGTGCGGTCTAGATCCAATACAAAGTTTCAAAGAGGTCCTGAGAACAAACCAGTTTAGAGTTTGATCCGAGGTTTTAGAGTATTATAGCGTCATTGGTTCTACTCGCTTTGGGTCTTGTAGAACGTATTTAAAGTGATCAGGGACTATTTCCCAGCTACTCTAGCGTTGTGCTAGCTAACTTACACATATTTTCCAAAGGAATTAATCCTACGCGATTCCTGGTCGAGTTGGTACTCAAGTCCAAGTACGAATTTTTTCAAGGCATTATAAGGTGTCACATCAATCCCATCAATCAATCAAATCTTATCACATCACATGTCAAGTACATGTCAAGTCCACATCACCTTTCACTCATACCCAAGCAACCACAAAAGTCAAAAAAGATCTTGCAAGCTCATGCTTTTCTTACACAAAAGGCCACCAAAGTCAAGAATCTCTTACACACCCATCACTCACCATATCCATCACCTATCACTCTCTCTCTCTCCCCCTTTATAAGTCTCTCTCTCTCTCTCATTTTCAAACCCAATTCCAAGCAAGAAAAACCCCATACGTATGAGCTCTCCAAGCCTTCCCAAGCAACAAAGGTGGCCCACTTTCCTACCTCATCATCTCCCATCTCAACCATCCAAACCTCATGTCCTCCATTAGGATTGAAGCTTAGGAGCAAAGAAGCCATTGGAGCCAAGAAGAAAATATCTAAGGTGGGTGATCCACCGTTGTTTTGCTATTACAAGGTCCACTTGTGATGGGACTTTTTTTTATGTTTGTATTGTGATCATGGAGGGCCCATAGTGGCGGGGTCCCTCCACCACCATCCGATCTCTCTTTTCTTTTTTTTTTTTCTCTATATTTTCCTCTTGTATGGTTTTGATGATGATAAGATGTGTGGCCCACCATGATGTTTTCATCCAAGCCATCTATCGGTGGATCCCATCCATATGGGACACATCATGATGTTTACATGATATCCCAATCGTCCATTCTCATCTAGGATGTGGCCCACCCAGGTGTGCATGTAGGGCCCTACACCCTGATCCATAGCTCAAGTGGTCGACCGAGTGAAAGATACCCCCATCTCAACGCTGGGGTCCTGGTATGGATCCCTGTGGGGTGGCTAGCATGGGGCATGTGTACTGACATGGGTATGCTCACGTCAGTAGTGAAAGAAAAAAAAAGGGTTTTTTTTTTTGTGGCCGGCTCATGTAGGCCCCACCTTGATATATGTGTTTGATCTATGCCGTTCATCCCTTTTACCAACTCATTTTAGGCGTTGTGCTGAAAAATGAGGTTGATCTATTAATCAGGTGGGCCATACCATATAAAATTGTATTCCTTACCATTCAAAGCTTTTAGGACCCACCTTGCTACATCTTCACGCCAAAAATGCCGATCATCGGACTCGTTCAGCGTGTTTTGAGCCCTAGAATTTATTGGACGGTGCAGATTTTCAAGAAGTGGGCCCCACATGTGATATTCCTCAGAAAAAAAAGAAAAAAGAAAAGAAAAAGGAAGGCAGTAGCTGCAGTGCTACTACTGTCAGACAGCAGCAGGTGCTGCCTGCGCGGTCGGGCGGGCGGACGCCAGGGGCCCACGGCCCTGCATGTGGGTCCCACTGTGATGTTTATTTGTCATCCAACCAGTTCATGAGGTGGGCCACCCCAAGTAGTGGGCCCCCTCCAAGTTTCAGCTTCATCCAACGCTCAGGTGGCCCACGCTGCAGAAAACAGTAGGAGTGAACCTCTGCCATTGAAACCCTTCTGTGGGCCACGGAAGTTTTGAATCAAATCTGAAATTTGTGTTTTCTCTTCATCCAGGTCTAAGTGACCTTATGAACGGATTGGATGACTAGTAAACATTGTGGTGGGCCCCACATGGGACCCACAGTGATGTATGTGTTATATTTCCACCGTCCAATGGATGATGGAGCCCATGGTGACGCATGTGCTCTGGGTCTTTGCCGTCCATCTACTTTGATGGTGGGGCCCACTATTCCCTAGCAACAGCGAGTTCTGCGGGTCCCACCATTATATATATATATATATATATATATATATATATATATATATATATATTATATTGTATATTATATATTTTATAATATGTATATAGTGGTGGGCCCTATGTGGGACCCACCTCTGTTCCCTTTTAAAATACTTAAAGAGCTACAGTAACAGCTAAATATATATATTTTATATACATACATGCCCTTAATGTATAAGTTGCTGTTACAGTTATAATGTATGTATATTACTATACATATTATATATGTGGGCCCAAGGTCCATATGACCTTTTGAACATAATGGATTGCAAACAAATATTACAGTGGGCCATAGGCCCATGTGACCCTATGAACAGTTTGGATGGAAAAATAAACATTATGTAAGGCCCATGGGAGTGGAACCATTTGATGTATTCCAAGGTCCATGGGATTAGACCCATTTGATGTATTTTAAAGCCCATGGGAGTAGGCCCATTTGATATGTATAAGGCCCATGGGTCGAGAACCATCTAATGCATTCTAAGGCCCACGGGTTATGACCCATTACAATGCACTGAAGGCCCATTGGTGCGGCCCATGGATGTGGCCCACTTAATGAATATAAGGCCCATAGGATGTGGCCCATTTGATATATTTAAGGCCCAATGGGAATTGCACTTAAGGCCTATTGGTGCGGCCCAGTGGTGTGGCCCACTTGATGAATATAAGGCCCATTGAATGTGGCCCATTTGATATATTTTAGGCCCAATGGGATGTACCTAAGGTCCATTGCAATGTGTAATCCCAACACGGTTTAGGTAACGATGTTTACGACGATCGTGCCTTGTGAGCAATGTTGGTTTGACGTCCACATTGTGAGTTTAATGTTGGTTGGATGTCCACATTACGACTCTCCTTAGGGCCCATTGTTAGGCCCGTACTTGTTGTGTATAGGCCATCTAGGCCCACCTGCATTGTATGGATATTTCATTACTTTATAACATATTTAGTATAGTTCCATGACTCATGATCATACGCATCATATGTATGCTTGATATGAGAAGTGACTGATCATAGCATATGCCTTTGGGCAGATTGTTTATGGGACCCCGATTAGGCGGTGTTGCCCTACATGAGCGCACGATACGCGCAAGATTTACTGCCTGATTGGATAGTGTGATTTATGCATTTCACATTGTGTGACATGATTGTTGTACGTCTTACCGACATCGGGGTCGTAACCTCCACAGACAGATCGTGGTTGGCAGGATTGGATACCGAAAATCTCGTTCTACATGGGGTGTTATAGATATTCCTAGGTGAAAGTTCCTAAACCCTTATGGTATCAAGAGGTTGCTCCAACGTCTAGACCGAGTGGGTAGATGAGCGTTGAGTGTCGATTACCAGATGGTTGCACTCTCCACTGTGTCGTGGTCGGTTGGAAGGGGGTGCGGCCTTACCCGCCCGAGAGTAGAGGGTAAAGCTAAGCTGAGTTTGACCAGCTCGAGGAATGGGTCCGCTATCGACGAGTCGAGCCCGATATTGGCAGACGGATAGTGAGGTCTCTTCCACTTACCTTATTACGCGCGATGAGGCGGCGATCTGGTTTAGAGTGTACTAGACCCCGGTGATATTTCAAATTTGAGCTGTATTGATATGTGGACTTGGATGAGGATTGTATGCTTAACTTACATCTTACATCGCATAGCCTTGGTACGGCTCATGATATTTATGGATCCATCTGCATATTCTGCATTACTCTGATATTGCATGATCATTACTATATTGCGCACACACTCTTACCACCCTTTAAGCTTTCTATAAGCTTATGTACGACCGTTGCGTGCAGGTAACGTTGGCTCGCAGCATCGTTGAGGCCGGAGCGCTTAGCAGATCATTTTGGAGTTTTGTTCATCATCATTATATTTTCTCTTTATGCCCATTGTACTTGTAAAGTTTTTTATCATAGTGGAAATGTAATGGAGTTCTTGGTTGTTGTTTGTGGGTTATGCCTTTGGTTATGCTTATTACGAATCAAACTGACATTGAAAATCCTCCTCGTAGCATCTCAGGATCGAAACCTGGCGAATGGGCACTAGGAGCCGAGAATGGGGTTCTATGGAGGCTGTCGGCGATCGAAAATTTTGTGAGCCCAGTTTCTGAGTTTGGGGCATGAAAAATTCTCTTGTACATGATCATCCTGTGGCGCTGTAACACCTGTGTTAGGTAACTCCTTCAACTCTACAAATTCCTTTTCTTCGGCCTTATTTTCCTGCACACTGTCCTTATGCATCACTTTTTCATTGAAGACTACGTCCTTGCTTCTGATAATTTTTCTATTTTCTGCATCCCAAAATCTTTAACCAAAATCATGTTACCCATAGCATATAAACGTGCACCTCCTAGACTTCGCATCAAGCTTGTTTCTATGCTTTATATCAATGTGAACATATGAAGTGCAACCAAACACTCTGAGCTGTGAAAGGTTCACTTCTTTTTCAATCCACGTTTCTTCTGGTAGCCCACTATCCAATGGTGATGAGAGACTTCTATTGATGAGATATATGGCAGTAATCACAGCATCTGCCCAAAAGGTCTTGGGCAACCCTGCCCTCATGCTCCTGGCGCGCTTAAGGATAATCCTGTTAATGTGCTCGACCACACCATTCTGCTGTGGTGTCCTTGGAATCATTTTTTGATGTTTGATTCCATTTGTTGCACAATACTCCTCAAATCTCTTAACACAGTACTCTCCCCCATTATCAGATCTGAAACATTTTACTGTTTTACCTGTCTCGTTTTCTACCATAACTTTTCACTTCTTAAATACATTAAATACATCAGATTTATGTTTTAAGAAATAGACCCACAGTTTTCTACTAGCATCATCAATAAAGGAATAAAAATAACGTGAGCCACCAAGAGATAATACCTGTGTCAGTCCCCACACATTATTGTGTACAAGCTCTAACAGATGCACTTTTGGAGCGCGTCCCATATTCTTGAAGCTTACCCTCTTCTGTTTTCCATACATGCAATCTTCACAGAATTCGTCAATAGACTTTAACCCTAGTAGCTTTCCTTTTAACAATAGCACTTCCATACTCTTCTCACTCACATATCCCAACCTCTGATACCGTAAATGCTCATTCACTCCAGTTGATGCGATTGAAAGTGAACTATACGATCTTAAAGTTACGTATAAAGTATCATCCTTCTTGCCTTGAGATATTACCAAGGTATATTTTGTGATCTTCCAGGAATCACTAGTGAATATCGTTACATAACCCGCATCAGCCAACTGCCCCACTGAGTCAAATTCTTTCTCAAACTCGGTACATGTCTGACATCCTTTAATTTCAAAGTCATTCCATCTTTCTGATTTACATGAATGTCTCCCTTTCCAACAATACTGCACGACTCATCATTACCCAGGTAGACTCTCCCGAGGTCACCTGATACATAATTATGCAGAACTTTCTTACATGAAGTTGCATGAAACGAAGCACTCGAGTCTATAACCCAATAGTCATTCCTCGCATCAAGAGATAAGATCAATGCCTCTGTGTCACTCTCCTCAGATAGATTCACTGAATCATTCCTACATTGAGAGCTTCCTTCTTATTTCTTGAGCGCCCAGCAATTACGTTTCATGTGCCCCTTCTTGCCACAATGCCAACATCCATCTTTGTCTTTCTGTCCTTTGGACTTCTTCCTCGATTTAGAACACTCATGTTTATTGCCTCCTTTGTTCAGTGATCTTTTTCTTCCTTCAACGTTTAGAGCATTCCCTGAATCTCCTGAAACTCCTAATGTCTTTCTTCTAAATCCTTCGCTGAGAATTAGACAGACAAAATCATCAATTTTAACTTTGTCGACCCTGAAGAATTGTTCATAGCAATCACCAAACCATCTCAACTGTCTGGCAAACTGGATAAGATCAATAACACCCTGACCTTATCCTTAAAAAAAATGCCAACGGATTCCAACTGGCTCGTGACTGTATTGAACTCCTTTAGATGTTCAGCCACGCTCCCACCATCTGACATCTTCATATTGAATAGTTGTTTCATAAGATAAACCTTGTTGGACGCAGAGGGTTTTTCATACATGGTGGCTAGGGCATCCATTAATTCTTTTGTAGTTTTCATCTTGGATATATCGAAGGCGACGCTCTTAAACAAACAGAGTTGAATCGTTCCTAAAGCCTTCATATCCAGTAAAAATCATTCATCATCTGTCCTCTTTTCTGGTTTCTTCTCTTTTCCTCCTAAAGGAATATAGAGGTCCTTCTAATATAGATAATCTTCCATCTGCATCTTCCAAAAGGTAAAGTTTGAACCACCAAACTTCTCAATTCTAGTTTTCCCTTCTTCCGTCATTACTCCCAATAGAACTAAACCAAGCACTGATACCATTTGTTGCGCAGCACACCAACAACACAGTGAACCGAGATCCAATCTCTGGTCTCACCCACAAACAATAAACAAGAAGAAATATAGACTAGAAATAGATTAAAGTAATCCAACTAAATCACAAGATAAGATATACATGAAAAAACCCCAAACTAGGGTAAAAAACCATAGATGCAAACTTCCACTATGAAGAAAAACGAAGATTATAAGGCAAAATACTAACCTCTCCCTTGAAAATACAGAGAAAATCTTTTTCCCACACCTTAGAATTATTTCTCAATATCCCAATAATAATCTAGAAAAGCCCTAGGGACACCTATATATAGTTTAGACAATTTTCCTTTCGCACCCTTGTGAAAGCCGACTCAAAAATCCATAGTCTGCATAAAATTCAAAAATGAATCTGTGTAACCATGACCGGTCAAGCGGACCCCTCGATCGGTCGAGCATGGGCCACGACCGGTCGAGTACCTCGGAACCAAAAATCTGATGCTCGATGAACTTTGAGTCGAGCCAGTCCACGACTGGTAGAGCAAGGGCCACGACCAGTTGTGTGGCCCCCAGATGTGCCTCCACATCTTAACATTTTCACTGGAGTATAGGAAAATAAACATGTTGAAATCATGGAATCTCTGAAAAAGTGTAAAATCCCATGTTCTGAGCTGGGAATTGGCTAGTGGCTAGCACATTATCCCCAGTGGAGTCGCCATTTTATGAAAATCATCTTACACGCAAACACATGGAATGCCCTCACTTCCACAACTTTCTCATTTTTCACTCTCTGTTTGCTCTGGTGTTGATTTGATTTAAATGTGAGGTTGATTCAAGGTAATATTGCACTTGAATTGGAGTCGTCGTTGTCAAACAACCATTTACTCCAAAAGCTTAAGTTGTCAGAGTATGGTGTATCAATGTATATCAAGGGATTTCATTACTTCAACACCCCCCTGTACGTGCGGAGTGGGAACTTCACACGGAAACATTCTGACAAGGGTGGAGGGACATCACACCATAAATAGACTGGGCTTGATTTCCCAGTCCTTGAGCTGGACTTGATTTTCCTTTTCCCTCGTGAGAGAATAATATTTTAGCGAGGCATATTTGCTGCTATCGAGATTCGAACATAGGATCTTCCGCTCTGATACCATGTCAAACAACCATTTACTCCAAAAGCTTAAGTTGTCAGAGTGTAGTGTATCAATGTATATCAAAGGATTTCATGAATTCAACAGCCACTAACCAAATGAAGCTTAGAATCTACAGTAAGCTAAAAACCACAAAATCGCTTAAAAGTCAGAGAATCATAAGATTCCTCAATTCAAGTGACTCATGCAATTGGTCTACAACCGTAGATTTTGAGTTAAGGGACTAAGTGTAACTCCCTGGGTTTTCAGGGGCTGTGTAAGAACTCAGTTCCTGAATTCTCAGGTGTCATGGGTGCCCTAATGGGCTTCATATTTTGATTACATTTGGATGATTTCATAAACAATGAAAGATTTAACAAGGCATGAAGTATAAATACATCATAAACTAGTATCAATTGCTACTAAATTAAAAATATCTAAACGACGAATTTATAATCATCTAAATAGGGAACTAGTCACACCCATACATGATCTAAGGCGACTAGGGCCCTAGTCCATACCCCGTGGCGGCCCGAACTCAACTAAAAAGATCCGTCGAAAGTTTGGAAGCAAGAAAGCTCCTCTTCCCTATCCTTGATCACCTTGCTCGACTCGTCGAGCTCCACCTCACCTGCATCTAGTAAAGAGTCTAGTTGGTGTTTTAAAACGCCGTCCCAGAGTGGGAGTGAGTGATCAACTCAGTAGGTGCTATTAATCTTAAGTTACAACAGACATCAATTATAATATGCATTTAATGAAATGCAGCCAATCATTAACTCCTAGCAACTCTTATTAGAATGTATGCATGCATAATGATATGATGCATGCCCTCGCCACAACGCTCCCTCGAGTGACTCCATCTAACGATTGTGTATGTCAGCACTCCCTCAGAGCGACTTTGACTTCCGAGTCGCCACCCTAACTAATGCGATGCAATGCGATAATGTTAGCCGAGTTATTAGTTAAGTCCATTCATCCAGCAGGTTGGAGAATCTGATACACCCCACGTATCAATGCCCTAAACGGGTTGTGAGGCCAAGACCCCCCAATGAGGGAGGTCGAGTCCTCATGGTCCGTGATCCTGTCGGGTTCCTCATCCCCGACTTCAAACATATGAGGAGTGCAGAGAGAAAAGGGATCGCTCGCAGTCACTACAGGTAGGCGCGGCACCCAAACGTAGGCCGACAACTCAGACACAGTGTCCCATTCCACCATGCCCGGCTCACGAGGCTATGGACCAGTTTACGAGTGGGTTATTGATGGGCTACAATGGTTGTAGGGAGTTTCAGGTTCCATACATATGTGAGCAACCACGGTTAACAAACAGGGTTGGTTAGACAATAGGCTAGACCGCACGAGTCAGGCGAGCGTGAGACGAGTGACATTGGGTGCAGAGGACCCATGTAGTCAAGCTACAGCCACCCGAGCACACCCACCCCAACCCATGGGTCTAGCCCTAGCATAATCCTACCAACGGGACTAGCGTCTCTCCTTGTGTTCCTGACCAACCCGAGGGTTCAATGTTGGTTCATAGCATGACAACCATCAAGATTATCAACTAGCACAAAAATGTCATGCTCACATACATTGCAACCTACGATCCAATATTCCTAGCAAACATACTTCATGATTATGAACAAGGTGCGTGTGAGTGTGTGGGTTAGTGAGGAAGTTGAGCACTTCCAACACCTCAAGGAATCAAACTCACAATAGTCAAAATTTATATACACTATGAAGCAACGCATAAGAGTAAAATCAATCAAGCAACCATGAGCATGTAGTCATTTCTATACTAAATCATGTGAGAGACAAATCAACATCAAATATAGACAATTCATGTAAAACCATACAATTCCAACGACACGCCCTTCCTAGGTTTTCTCTAATTTCTTCAACGCAACAACTCAACAAACAAAATCATTAAACCCCTACTATAATTGGTGCTAGGCCACCTAAGGATAATAGTCCGCACCTTCAGATCGTTGGAGGCTTGATAGACGACCTAGAATGAGGGTTTTGGGGGTTGGCCGGCCGGAATCCCTATAACAAGCGCTTGCATATGAGAAATCTAAGCCAAACCATTCTCAATGCATGGGTTTTAAGAAAAAGGGTGAAAGATCTTACCTAAATGTTTCACGGAATGATTATTGTGGTGGTGGTATAGGATCTCCTTTGGATAAAGGAGTAGGGAGTTAAAATTCTTGATCTCCTCGGCCCTACCACGATCTAGGGTCCACCTTGGATCTCTTCTATACTCTCTCTTTCTTCTCCTCTTTGCTCTTTTATTCTCTCTACTCCTTGGTGGTTGTTGGAGATTTAAGGAGTTGTGAGGGAGAATTTATTGTTGGAGGATGGAGGAAGAATGAAGGAGAGAGCTTAGTTTTTAGAGATTTGGAGAGAAATGAGATAAGAGCTAGGGTTTATTTCCCTAGAGTTGGGCCCTTTGGCCCCAAGTTTCTTCAAATTCCCAAAATAGCCCACTGGGACTATTTATTGGTGTTGGGGTGGCTCTAACACTCCTTTGGCCACCAAATTGGGTGTGTAAGTCTCTCATGGCCTGATAAGGGATCATGTAAAGTTTGGGGACAAACGGATTAACGAATGTGGGGTTTGATCCTACAGTTCTGATCTTCATATGGCCCTGTGGGGACCATTCCAGTTTTTGAGGCAGTTCTGGTAGTCCCCTGGCCATGAAACTTATAGGGTAGGTGGTCCATGGCCCGATGAAGGGCCATGCAAATTTTCAGAACGATCGGATATGGGGTTGGGTCGTACGGTTCTGATTTGCGATCAACGGTCGTCGTGTCATGATCGGGTCCCAGATTTTGTGCACGGGTGTAGGACACTACATTAGACCTTCACCATAACTTTTAAAGAAATTCAACGGCTGAAAATTCCGGAGTCTTAGTTTCATTATCCCATGCCAGATTTCAACTTTGGCCTCAGGTGGGTTGACATGTGCTGTAGGAACGGCACGAATAATTAACTTCTAAGCACCCAATGAGTCTGTGGTCCGCGATAGACCACAAGCCCAGTGAGATATATGTTTTTCTAAACTTTTATAATTTTTTGACCTTTCTACGCCGCGGTATAGCCTGTACGGGCTGATGCTAAGTGTAAACGGTCATCTGGCTTAGTGGCCTGCACTAGGCCCTATCATGACCTGTCTGGTTTATTCTAATGGGTTAATCGTAGGTTAATTAACTTATAGTACCCCACCTTGAGTGGCTTAAACGAATTGTCCTGCGGTAAATCCTACATGGACGCCCCAGGACACTGTGCTGGTTGGACAGGACGTTATAAGGGTTAATTTGGTCTATTAGTTAAGATCCGGGCCTTATCTGACTTGGCTTCGGTTAGATTTTTAATTTAATTGTGCTCGTCTTGATTAATTAGTGACGGGTCGATTAGATTTGGGTCCTATGTGAGTAAATCATGGGGTTACACCTGATGTTCAAGTGATCGGACGGATTTGGTAGTTTCCTACAGTTGATTAATCGAACTTGTGTGGTTCTTTACTGGTACCACCCTTATATAAAAAACATTGAGTGCTAATGGTCATTTAAGTTATATTATAAGTTAATTTATAAAAAAAAAAATTAAAAATTTTTGAGAATTCAAAACAGTGAAAATCGAGGATGTTACACTAAGTTATGGAAAATAGTGTTCGGCACCCTTTTGCACAATGTACAGTCTCTATTTTACGGGATCTTATAGTTTTTTAAAGGATTTAAGAAAATCTCAGCGTTGCCTCATCTAGTTATGCTTTAGAGAGTTTAAGATTTCGGGTAGGCGAAAGAAAAAATAAACTACACCTAGCCTTATTGTGTAGGGCTTAAGATCCCGAGTAGGCGAACAAAATGGAAAAAAATTATATAGGAAATATGATTGAAGAAATAATAATAATAAATTTAAAAAAAAAAAAAAGTGAGTGTATACTACTAATGTGTTCGGAATGTGTCAACTAGAATACGAGTTTATTGGAGATGTGAGAAGGAAAGGGGGAGACCCGATACCCTTTTATGCAAAATGGATAGTCGGATGTTCTCAATTCCAACCCTACTCTTGAACTGGTTGATTCTTTCTAAAAAAAGTTGACTTTTCTGTAGCTGGCTTTGTATTAAACAGGATCTGAACATAGGTTGTAGTTCTTGAGCTTCTTAGATAGTAGAGCCTTCTTTCTTAATGAGTGTTTTGACATGATTTTAGGTCTCTTCTCTCCTTTGCTTCTACTGCTAGTGAACTGGATACCGGGGGGTCAAATTTATAGACTCAGATCCTCAGCTCATGGGGAGCTGATGGTGGACACTTGACAAAGTTTTGGCATACAAAATATGTCAAAAGGGGATCTATATCTCCGGTCGACGAGAGAAGGTGCCAAATGGCAGTTGGTATGCCAATTTAGGTGGGGTGTCTACAATGCCACATGAGCCACAATTCAACTTCAAGCACCTCACATATGTCATGTATGCCACGTGTCATGATTCAACTTCAAGTGCCTCACATATGCCACATATGCTACTTTCAATCTTCAAGCATTCCACGTGTGCCACATCTGTTAATTGAGCATGCCAGTGACTACTAAGAAAATCTTCCTAAGACATTCTTTTTTTTAGCCAAACAACAAATTTTGAAATATATCAAAAATTGTTAGGAAAATCTTGTTGAAAAAAAAAGAATGCTTCCTTTCTATAGATTTTGCTATTTCCTTTCCTATGCTTTTCGTGAATCTAAATAGGCTCTAACAAGTCATCAACATTGACTGATCATTCTAATTTTAAGTATATGATAATGGTTCCCCATTATTTGGGCGGTTTGGATTGTATTTGACTGTTCATGCCATGTGTATGTAGAGGAGCCTCATATGTATTAGGGGTGTAACCTAGGTAGGTTAAGTCGTGTTAAGTCGGTCGAAAGCCAACCCGATGTCTAGAGGAGTCGGTTCGTGGTCCAACCCATTCCTAGACCCAACACAAGCACAGGTATTGAGTACTCAACCCTAACGAAATTTGGGTTGGGTTAGATTGGGTTGTGTTGGGTTAAAACCAGTATAGTAGGTCCCATGAGGTTTGGTGTTGTGAAAATTATGTAAAACAAGTGTTGTAGACTATTCCAATGCTTCTAAAAGAGTCGTGAGTTATAACTCATGAATATTCTAAAAGCATTTTTGCATGGTGGAAGTAAAACAAATCAAATTAGATATACTTCTATGCATACATATATTAATACAAACTTAAAACTATCAAGAATTGAAGACGAATGTCATCCACTATTTCTTTTTCATTCTTCTCTCGAGTAGGCACCCTTCAAGTTTCCACTCTATGTACCTAAGCTACTCTCATGTATTTATAAACTTGTTAGTTTTTTCCCACTAAGCTCCCCTTATCATAAAGGGAGTTAAGGTAATCTTTATAAATTACTTAAACCGCAAGCAATACCCATAATATACTTTCTTAACCAAACGAACTTTGACCGTGTTAAATTTGTCCAAGTTTAAATGTTTGCACATTTATATTGTATAGATGTACATGATTACTATCTTATGTTATGAACAATATATCCTTATGCGTACCACTTTAAGGCCCACTATCCTATGCCCATCATATCCCACAACCATGATTGAACATCCAAAAACAAATCTTAACCATTGATTTTATGAAATATTGCATGTGGTGATTTTGAAATAAATTGTTTAATAAAAATAATTTACAAAACTAGTTTGGCCAACCATATTGATCAATCATTTTGATTCTTGATACAAGGCTAAACTCATAAGGGTTGTAAATCTTTTATTGAGAATCCTAATACCATTAGAACATTATCAATAGCCTAACTTACCACAATCGGCATAGGAGGCTCACATATTGTTGAATCAAAGTAATCGATTAAATCCCCACTAAGGCCCTAGGTCCATTCAAGTCTAATGATAAGCATAACAAGCATAGCAGGATAATACACACAATTAAATGTAGCTTGACTTGCCAGGTCTAGCTAATGTGTCCACATGCACAAACCCACACGTGTGGGGACAGTCTCATGGTAGAGTCTCACCATGTGCACAATAGCCACACCAAGTATAGTTGCACATGGATTAAGACATACCAACTTATCCATTCATCATGACAATATACTAAATATATGAAAATGTGAATAGTGCCCACGCATGAGATGCGCTACGCCCTCACTTCCTTGGCGCTTTTCTACTTGTTTTAAGTTGGTATGGTTTATGGTGTAGTACTGACTTAGATATGATAATGCGTTTGATTAGAGTCACCACTAGTCAAATGAAACTCAAAATCTACGATTAACTAGAAATCGTAAAACTACTTAAGGGTCCGTAAATTGTAAAAAAATTTAAACTCAAGTAACTCGTATGATTGATCTACGACTATAAATTCGAAGGGCCTCAGTGACAGAAAATTAATGAATTAGGCACTATTTTTTACCGGCACCACGTGCGATTTGTACGTTACGGGATTCAATGGTTTTTAGAGAATCTTAGCATAATTTTGGCAACATTTATATATAGCCTTACTTCATAGGATTTAAAATCCTAGGTAGGAAAATAAAATAAAAGAGAGTGCAAGTAGAGGAAAAGGATTGCAAAAATGAACTAGAAGTGAATGTGTGTTGCTGGTATTATTGGTATGTGTGGAATGGAATGCAGATCGATTGAAGATGTGAGAATGAAAAGTAGAGAGCAGATACCCTTTTCTGTAAAGGGATGGCCTGATATACCCGAATCCAACTCTACTCATCTTTTAACAGCTTCGATGATAGACATCTCTTGAGTTGGGCAAAGTTTTGGCGCCGACGAAATTTTGGCCAGGCGTTGGATGTGCACACTGCAATCCCAAAACCCAAAAAACCTTTTGGTTTCTCTTAGTCACAGCTCCTCTCGTTATTGGTTCACTCGCTCCTCGAATATTCGTTGTGATGCGGTTTTTATAGACGTAAACAAGTGATTTTCTAAGGAACGCCGATAGGTTTATAGGATGCTCTTTAGCTATCGGTGAGATAGAATGTCAGTGTGTGGGGCCTATGGGAGCATAGTTTTCAGAAAACTGGTGTTCATTAGATGATCACCGGTCAGTTTTTATAATTTTTTAGCCTCAACTGTCATTCAAATAATTCCAAGATCAGGGGCATCGTGATGTGCAGCTGAGATCTACTCCGCTTTGCCCATTTTTGAGCCAATCGGGCCCGGTAATTGTATTCAATAGGTGTCGAGAGTCCGATCGGACCAAATTTGGGTGGGCCTGCTACCATTGGCGTCAGGGAGATGTGTGCCGACTAAGCATATTCACTATTGACTCTTTCAGATAGTCGATCGTCCTGATCTCGGGCTCGCCCATCTAAACCGTTGATTGAATTTAGGCCAAGTCAAGGACCAATTCTTACCAAGGGCATTCCGGCTTTTGGGGCCTCCGTCCTTATACAATTTTAGCATTTGCACGGTTATGATCAAATTGGTCCGAACACCTTTCGATCAGACAATCTGGTCCGTTCAGTGGTTTCTTAATGGCCTGATCTTATTGAAGCACGGTCAAGATGATGAGTATATGTCTCTTGTATTGGTTGGGGTGTCAGAGATCTATGTCATTCATCAGGCAATACACAATGTGAACTTGCCATCAACAAAAATAATGGTGATGCATTGGTCATTGAGGTCTAACATGCATAAACCCTACTATCTAGGCCATGATTTTGCAATTATATTACTTAATAAATATGTACAATATATAACATGCATGATCATATGGGCCTACATGCCATGCTAAGCCTTTGGGCCTTTGTTATTTCTCTTTAGTTATTTATTTTTCCTCTTTTGACCTCTCTTTAGTACAAGGGCATATTTGTAATTGTACAACTCATATTATATAAACAAGGGTTGGACGTCCAACCTTAATGTGTTTTTTATCTCTCAAAATATTTTCTTCTCAGACATGATGTCAGAGCAAGGAAAGCTCCCCTTCATATCTCTTCTTCTATACCTTAACTCTCTCTCTCTCTCTCTCTCTCTCTCTCTCTCATCCATCTTTGGTTAGTTTATGCATGTTTCTCGCTCTGGAATAATTCATCACATCTTACACTATTAATTCTTCAAGACCAAACATTCTATGTAATTATAATAATCTTGCATAATAATAATCTTGATATTGAAGGATACTTTGATGCAAATTAGGCAAGTTAACCAATTGATCAACACTCACGCTACAACAAACTATCGCACCTTTTTTAGAGTTACTTAATTACCTAAAAGACTAAAAAGCAAACAGTTGTTGCTTGGTCCAGTGTTGTTGTAGAGTACCGTGCCATCATAAATACCAAATGCAAAATTGTATGGTTGAAAAGTTTTATCACTAAATTAGAAATTCCTATGAAAATTCATGTGTCTATGTACTACAATAATCAAATTATCATTCATATTATTTCTATTCCTATTTTTCATATGCGAAGAAAAAAAAATACATATTAAACCTGATTGCCACTTTATTCGTGAGCAGGTTGTTGCTGGCTTTATTTGCACTTTGATCCATCTTCTACTCAATTGGTGAATATCTTCACTAAGGCTGTTGCCGTGGAAGTTGGATGTTGCATCCTCGTTAAGTTGTGCATGATTGGTCTATATGCCTAAGCTTGTGGGGGAGTGTAAGCACGTACATATGAGCATGCATGTTGCTTTGTTAGGCCTTCGATCTGTAGGTCTTTGGTCCTTGATTATTTTTCTTTAGTTATTTATTCCTTTTATGCCCACTCTCTCTTTAGTACTACGGCCATACTTGCAATTGTACATTTCCTCGTATAAAAGGGTTAGATGCCGAACCGTTGTATGCTTTTTCTTTCTCAAATTCTTTTCTTCTCTAACAATAATTATCATACAAAACAATGAGCCACAAGACAGACGACATGCTGGTCTTTAAAAATAAATAAATAAATAAAAATAAAAACCTACCACTTCCATTAGGTGGCAACTATAGAGAAGAACATAAATACATAATAAGAATATCAATTATCACAACATACACAATAACTTACACCAAATGTGCATTTGGAACCCCTTGTTTACCTTCCACTAGCACTAATACATCCGACTCACAAACCTCACTCCGAATAAAAAAGTTTCAAAAAAAAAAAAAAAATCTGCAATGTGCTACAACTAACAAAAATAAGAAAGAAACCAAACAATTAATCACACATATACCTCAAGAATTTTTGAGGGCTAATCTCCTGTTTTCCTTTCTTTTCTTCTTTTTTTTTTTTCCTTGCACATTGAGCCTACGTCTCTATTTTTAGGAGGGAATTGAGGGAGGTGCTGTTGAATCTCTGAGCAAGGCCTCTGATCACAAGGACAATCACGTCTCGCATGTGGCGGGTCTGTACCATCAGGTCCACTTCATTCTCACTGTCAACAACTATCTTCAAGCGATGCTGATCATTTCGGAATAGCTCCACCTGCAGGAGCTTAGGTTTTAGAATGTAATCCTCTAATCCAAAGGACTTCCTAATACCTTGTTTTTCCTTTCTTTTCGTCTCTTCTTCTTTTATCTAAGGCTGTGTTTGGTTTCACCAAACATCATGATATTTCATGATTAATCAGTCTAATTTGTTGTAAATTATCATGAAATTTGATGATATTCCCCTAATTCGAATGAAAATCAAGTTTTCTTCTTTTCTTCTGTTCTTCTTTTATCTAAGGCTGTAACTGGTTGCACCAAATATCATGATATTTCATGATTAATCAGTCTAATTAGGTGTGAAATATCATGACATTTGATCGTATTTGGTGCAAGAACCAAACAAGTTATTCCGTAATGGTAGTGGTGGCCATAATGGCTACCATTGCTACCTTTATGATACAGGCCATAACAGCTGTTACGCCCCTGTAACGGCCGTTGCGGTCACTTTTTTTATTGAAAGAAAAAATTCGAAATACCTATATCTGCCCCGTAACGTTTAAAAAAAAATAAATCTGAAAAACCTGCATCTGTCCCATAACAGACCATTATGGGGGCTATTACGGCCTTTGAAGGGGGCGTAACAGGCCATTAACGGCAGTTACTAGTCATTTTTTTTTCCATAATGATCGTTATGGCTGTTATGACCCCGTAACAGTTGTGGTACCATTAAGTTTATATAACGGCCTTTACAGCCCCGTAACGGCCTTTACAGCACACCATGCAACCAAACACATCCTCAATCAAGAAAAAATGTAATTGGATTTTAACTCAGAAAAATAAGATTTTGGGTCTGAAACCCACCCACCCTAATCTTCCCTAGAATTTTGTATGTTAAAACAAAAATTCCTTTACTGTATTCAACATGACAAGAATCTTATTACGTGCGTCAATGGGCCAGGTCAACCTGATGACTATGCAGAACTGGCCCAACTAGGACCGCAGTTTGGATCCAGCTTTGCTCTCCTTCAGGCGGGATGCAGTTCCATGGTCCTGTGATCTAATTAATAATCAGGCAGGATCATGGTTAAATGGACCAGGGTTTGGACCTGCTTCTTGGGTCCATTGGGTCAGAGATGACAACCCAGATCTGACGCCTGTTTACAGCTCTATAGATATTGGCAATTGCCAAATTCAATTCAGCAAAAGCAAATGGAAGCTGTCATTTGCTGCAATTCTAGCCAAGCATTTCATTGTTATTCATTTGTTTTTATTGTAAACAGTGAAATTTACTATTCAAAAGGAACACCAGTTGAATTTCCATGAGTATGCTTTGATTTCAGATGAACTTACATGAAAAGGAGGAGCATAACTTCCACGGATTTCAGTAGCAGGAAAAGATGTCTTCGACCCAGGTTTCACAACCTTAACTCTCTTTCTGTTAACTTCCAGAATTCTTCTTTCTAGAGTCCCTGCACCTGGAGCCTGCAATAGTGATGACGAAAAGATGGTAAAAGACATAAAGGTCTTCTTAAGGGGGTTTAAATCTCTGTTGGAGCACCAGTCTTGCATGTTGAAACTAGTACTCTCAACCTCAAATGGCCTACCTATGCAGATCCAAGCCCCTCATTAGGCAAGCTGCTTGTAGATGAAATAATCATCAGGAGGGTGACAAGTGTACAAAAGAATGGATGGTTAGTGAGAAATTGGTAAAATATCCACATTCAGTGTACAGGTGTGGCCCACCATCAGACCAGCTCCGCTTATTTTTTTAGACAAGGAACCTACTTAGGGGTACCATGTGATGACCTGATTGATTAGATTCTAAACCCCCAAAAGTGGATGCTTAGAGATGCTTCCGCACCCGCAACATATTTTTTCTTTTTAATTTCATCCACTTTTGTAGATTGTACTTCAGTAACTAAGAGGACTGAGAAGAGAGTAACAGACAGCAGCTACCTTCTTTAGCGAGCGGTCTCTGTCACACAATGCCTGCTTCCAACAATTGCAATAAAATGTATGTGAGGTTTCAAAAAGAAATAAAGTTCCATGTATTTTACAGCAGTAAAAGAAATAAGCCTGTATAAAATTCTGAGCTATTGACCAAGCTTTTTTTTCCGTCATTTTTAACTGGTAACGAGAAATTGCTTGATATTTAAATCCACAAACTAGACCACAAAAAAAATAACAAAAAGGCCCTTGCAATTTTAGAAAGGGAGCCACTTTACACCTACCTTTTCTACTTTTGGTGCTATAGTACTGGATGTGGAAAAAAAAAAGAAAAAAGGGAGCATGTTTCAAATAGAGAGATTACAAATATTAATTCTCTTTTCAAAATTATTTCACAGAAAGTCCCTCTAGCGGGTAGTCATGCTTATATGTGAAAAGTTACACTTTCCACAAGACAGAGACAATGCTGTCAGAAGGTAATTTTATCTCTAGCATTTTAAAAATGACGGCCATGACTCTAAAAGTTGGGAAATTTTTCTTCCCAAACGCATGTGAGCTTTAGGGACAAGCATTATATTTACCAACACCACAAGATCCAAGGGGAATAGCAACCTTGACCCAACAAAAAAGGGCTATAAGTTTCACTAGTGTTGCAAAATCACCTCGAACTTCACAGCTCCAAGATCCAGCTTCTGCTTCACTTCTTTATGGACATCAGGCTCTGAATCAATCAAAGATCAATTGAATAGTTAAGAAAAGCAAAACAGAATTCCAATAGGCGCGTGCAGGCGCAAACACACAGCAACATTAAGCTCTTTAGGTAATGATCATTGACAATAGTTAGGGTAGGAACAGACGTGCCATCAAAACAATAACAGTGATACAGCCAGCAAAAGACAGGCTTGCAGTGAAGCCTGAAGACAGTCAAAAAATAAAGCAATAAATAGTGAACATCCACAAACCACAACACAAATTTGCGAGCAAAGAATGTAGACATATCATCATGGTATATCCTAAGAATACAGTGTAATTTTCTAGTCACCACAAAAGCCCTCTTCATATTGGGTAAATGCCGAAGAAGGGAATAATGGTTAACTATGCAAAGGAAACTATGATTAATACATAAATTTCCCTAAGTAAAGAATGTTTTTCTCGGTCCCTGAATAAAGGGAGACAATTTCTGCGAACTAAAGAAGCATTCTGATAACGAGATTGTGTTCAGTAAGCTCATTCCCCAATATCATCTTTCTCTAAATAGACCAGTTCTTTAAAAATCAAGGTCAATTTGTCATTTGTAGATATGAATTAAGGAAATTGAAAAAGGTGAAAGACATCAAAGATCGAATAAGAAAAGGAGCTGGAGATCTGTCTTCCTACATAAATTTAAAATTCAAAGAGAAAACCACTTCTTTTTTTTGAAAGCTAACAAATTTATTTATTTAAAAAAAGTGCAAAAGATCCATGTAAAAAAAGTATTAAATCCTGCCATCATTACTATCCTTCACCAATGTACCACCTTTTTTCCCTGTGCCACCACCGGGCCAGGCAAGTAACAGGTTGACAATGGATCCCAGTATCAGCCATGCTGTACAAAAGAAAGCAATAAATCAATTCCATACCTTCTGAGCGAACGGGTAATGAATAAATAGCTCATCCACCATTTCTGACCCCCTCGTGCACATGACACGACAATTAGGAATGGTTGCCAATCTTTTCTGAAGATTATCGATGGTAAGAATCTTATTCCTGCCCACCAACTATAAAAACACTGGCACTTTAGGAGTGACACACAACCAAAGAAGGATAACCTCCCTCTACCTTCACTCGGAGTTGAGTCGCATAGCAACTCATAGATGGAGCGTACTGTAAACCACCCTAATCTTTTCCATGACCATATCATTTGAGTCCTCGCTTGGCTGCCCCCAGGACAATGAAGTCGTTCCAATAACAGAGCATACTCCTCCGCTTCCTTGTCCATTAAGTTTCTACTATATAGTGGAGTGCACACCACTAAACCACCTACTAAGGAAATGCATCTGCCAATTCTTACCTCAAAATCTTCAGCTACATTGGCTAGAGATGGAAAAACTATTGCAAGCAGGCATTCCTCTATCTGTAAAACCTGCCAGAATCGAATTCTTTTAAGTTTTAACATCACCCCACGAGAATCAGACTCCAAATTTGAACATCTTCATCACCAACATGACTCCCTTCCATAACCTGGACGCCCTATAAAGTGATAATGATTTTACCCAACACCCACAATCCCATAGGCCCTATTTGCTTGCTTCTAGTTTCCTCCACAGACTTCCTTCTTCCCTCCCTAACCTCCATAGCCATTTGCCTAGGAGGGCTTCATTTATCTGTTCCAACCATCTTACAGTGACTCCCCCTAGAATGGCCTACATACCTCTTCCCACTTTAAGAGATGAAACTTACTGCTTCTCCTCAACTCCTCGCCATAAGAAGTTTCTTCTTAACTGCTCCGATTTTTCCAACATATTGATGAGGACATCATGTGCACACGTGCACGGACACCACCCCCTACGCATGTACGTAAGCAAAAGGAAGGCCCCATCATCTATTTGGCTCGATGGCGACGTCGAAGGAGGGCCTCTTAGTTAGAAGACAACTTTTGGTTCAAAAAAAGTGGGCCTGATAGTTAAGAAAAGCCCATCATGGGATCTCATGATCGTGGCCCACTCGTCGGATTGATTTCATATTTTAGGTTTTGCTTATTGTTATTATTTAGAACATTGTGAACGCTTTAGATTTCTCTGTTTGATTTTTATTTTAGTTTACTTCATCGCCATGTAATAGGTTGCGCACATGGTGCGCGTTTTGGGGTATAGGATTTTCTCTATATATAAGCACCTCTTGTAGATCTTTTGAATCATTGAAGTTAATAAAAAAATTCTTGCTTTATTTTTCTGCTCTCTTCATGAGTTATGGAAGAATTCAAAAGTGGGTGCGAAGCCCTCCCTTTTCGAAGGGCTAACTACCGTAGTGCGAAGCCGCATCGACCCCGATTCACCCCCATCTTCCATCATCTTCTTTTCCATCTTCCACCACCATCCATACTTCGAATTCGTTCCTTTTGTTGCATCAGATTTCTTCATTACAACAGGTTTTCAGATTTTGGCCCGTAGGCGAGTTGAAACTTCGGCAGAGCACCACGCACAAACCGTACATCGGATCGCGCTGATATTTGGGAGTTTATGAGTCCATCCCTGGCCGACCAGGGCCAAAGTGGCCTTTTTCTGAATAGTGGGCCCCACACACGTGCAGCTGTGATCACATGCTCGTGCATCTGGGCCATTGTTGCTGTCCGCGCACAGGAAGTGTCTTTCGGTTCAGGTTTTCTTCTTATTTTACCCTCTCATACCAGTTTTTCATAAACTCTAACCCTAGATCGCATTATCCTTAATTTCTTTGCCAATTTTCTTACCCTAGGGTTCCCTGAATTGGAATTTTTGAATCCCTTAGATTAGGGACTGATTACTATGCATGTGTGGATGATTATTTCTTATCTTTGAGTATCGATTGGTTCATAATTTTTATTGATCCAGCCCTATCCTGTGTAGGCCTGAACCCGCATAGATTCTCCTGAATTGAATGTTTGGACTTTTATGTGGGATATGGAATTTGTGTAATTGTTTCTGAACTAACGTGATCTTAAGCTTGAAATCTCGCATATCATATTTAATTTTCATGTCCTGCATCAAATTTGGTATCAAAGCCTAGGGTCTTGTAGGGGAATTCACTACATATTTAGGGTTTAGTTTGTTTGAGTGCTTCCTGCATCCAGTCCATCATATATAGCTGCTAGAAAACCGTAGTCTTTGATATATATTGCTGAATTTTGGTTGACACCCTACACTAAACATGGAACAATTGCAAGAGTCACAAAACAAGTTGTCCCAAAAGTTGAAGTCTATGATTAAGCGCTTGGAGAAGGACCAATGCTTTGAACAACTTGATGTGCGCATTGCCCAACTTGGGACCTCTGCTAGGAGAAACCCCACCATTGGGGTGTCCAATCTCAAGCAGGTGGCCAGAAGGATAGACCAATGAATGGAGTTGGCCAAGGAATCAGTTATGGGCGTGCACCCGTGCACCCACCCCATGAGGGACATCACGACCATTATTTTGAGGGAAACAACATGTGCGGCCTTGTGGCTGGAGAGAGTGCACCAATGGCTAGTGTAGAGTTACCCACTAAGGCCATTTCGATAGTAGATGAGTTTCATGATGTCGTTCCTGATGATCTACCAGATGAGTCTTCCCCTAAGAGGGATATAGAGCACACTAGAACATGGGACATCGTAATACTTGTAGCCGAGTTTGCGTTTAATAGTTCTATCGATAGGTCCACAGGTCTCAATCCTTATGAAGTCGTTACTAGTTATAAACCTGAAAAACCTATTGATCTTGTCCCTATGTCACTGTCTCATAGGCCGTCAGAGCCTGCAGAGTCTTTTGCGCATCACATTCATTCATGGCATCAAGAAATCAGGCAAAAGATCATGACTGGTAATGAACATTACTCACTTTCTGCAGACCAACATAAATGTTTTCAGGAATTCAATGTAAGGGATTCTGTGATGATCCGCATTAGGCCAGAGCGGTACCCTCAGGGAGCCATTCGAAAATTACACGTGTATAGCGCTGGACCATTCAAAATTATAAAACGAGACGGTCTCAACGCGTATATGGAAAATCTTCCACCCTCCATGGGAATTAGATCTAGTTGCATTTCAAGGGGTCATTGATGCATTGTCCAGCCTTTCGCTTAACCATCCTGATTCTCCAAACCTTTCCCTTGATCCATGGCCCGCTCCAGACCCATTTTCCCAGCATCTACGTCTCATTCCTATCCGTCCCGACCCATTTTCTCAGCCTCTACCTCCCATACCTACCTATCCCGACCCATTTTTTCAGCCTCTACCTCTCATACTTACCCTTCCTAACCCGTCTTCCCAGCCTCTACGTCCCATACCTACCCGTCCCGACCTATTTTCCCAGCCTCTACCTCCCATATTTACTCTTCCCGACCTTTCTTCCCAGCTTTTACCTCCTATACCTAACCTTCACACACCCAAAGAGGAAATAAAAGATATCCTGGACCATCAGATAGTTTCAACGTCAGACGGCGGGTTTCAGAAGTACCTGGTTAAATGGAAGTTACGTCAAGCTTCAGACAACACATGGCTCACTGCGGAGGAGCTTTAGAAACTTGATCCTGACATCCTGAATCGGTTCAGGAGTTTTATTTCGCCAGTGGCGAAATCTTCGCAGCCGGGGAGAATTGATGAGAACATCATGTGCACATGTGCATGCACACCGCCCTCTACGCATGTAGGTAAGCAAAAGGAGGGTCCATCATCTATTTGGCTCGATGGCGACGTCAAGGGAGGGACTCTTAGTTAGAAGACAACTTTTAGTTCAAAAAAAGTGGGCCCGATAGTTAAGAAAAGCCCATCATGGGATCTCATGATCGTGGCCCACTCGTCGGATTGATTTCATATTTTAGGTTTTGCATATTGTTATTATTTAGAACATTGTGAACGCTTTAGATTTCTCTGTTTGATTTTTATTTTAGTTTACTTCATCGCCAAGTAATAGGTTGCGCACATGGTGCGAGTTTTGGGGTATAGGATTTTCTCTATAAATAAGCACCCCTTGTAGTTCTTTTGAATCATTGAAGTTAATAAAAAAATTCCTGCTTTATTTTTCTGCTCTCTTCCTGAGTTATGGAAGAATTCAAAAGTGGGTGCGAAGCCCTCTCTTTTCGAAGGGCTAACTACCGTAGTGCGAAGCCACATCGACCCCGATTCACCCCCATCCTCCATCATATTCTTTTCCATCTTCCACCACCATCCATACTTCGAATTCGTTCATTTTGTTGCATCAGATTTCTTCATTACAGCAGGCTTTCAGATTTTGGCCCGTAGGCAAGCTGAAACTTCGGCGGAGCACCACGCACAAACCGTACATCGAATCGAGCTGATATTTGGGAGTTTTGGAGTCCATCCCTGGCCGACCAGGGCCAAGGTGGCCTTTTTCTGAATAGTGGGTCAATGCAACCTAAACCGTCCATAATACTTATGAATAGTGGGTCAAAGCAACCTATTACTTAGAGATGAAGTAACCATAAATAACAACTAATCAAATCAACCTAAACCGTCCATAATACTTCTAATAACAATAAAAAGAAAAACCTAAAGTACTAAATTAATTGGAATAGTGAGCCACAATCATGAGAACCCATGGTGGGATTCACATGACTATTGGGTCTCCAACGAACCAAAATGTAACCCTCTAACTAGGAGGCCCTCCATAGACGTTGTCATCAATTTAAATCGATGGTGGGGGCCCTCCTCCTTGCGTACATGTGTAGGAGGGGACGTGCATGCGCACAAGATGTCTCCATCAATTCTCCCCGGCTGCGAAGGTTTCACCACTGGCAAAACAAAACTCCTGAACCGCTCCGAGATATAAGGATCAAGTCTTTGAAGCTCCCCCTCAACGAGCCACGTACTGTCTGAAGCTGGGCGTGACTTCCACTTGACCAAGAACTTCTGAAACCCGCCGTCCAATGTGGATATTATTTGATAGTCCAGAATATCCTCTATCTCCTCTCTAGGTATAGGAAGGGTAGGTATGAGAGATAGAGGTTGGGATGATGGGTCGGGATGGGGCCATGGATTAAGAAAAATGTTTGGAAAATCAGGATGGTTAGGTGACACGCTGGACAATGTATCAGTGATACCTTGAAATGCAACTAGATCCTCCACATTGAATGTGAAACTAATTCCCACGGAAGGTGAAAGATCTACCACATACGCGTTGATACCATTTCGTTTTATAATTTTGAATAGTCCAGCGCTACGTGCGTGTAATTTACGAACGGCTCCCTGAGGGTACCGCTCTAGCCTGATGCGGATCATCATAGTCCCTTACATTGAATTCCTTGAAACGTTTACGTTAGTCTGCAGAAAGTGAGTAATGTTCATTATTAGTCATGATCTTCTGCCTGATTTCTTGATGCCATGAATGAATGTAATGTGCAAAAGACTCTGCAGACTTTGACGGCCTATGGGACAGTGACATAGGGATAAAATTAATAGGTTTCCTAGGTTTATAACCAGTAACAACTTCAAAAAGACTTAGACCTATGGACCTATCGACTGATTTATTAAACACAAACTCGGTCATAGGCAGTACGGTGTCCCATGTCCTGGTGTGCTCTATGTATATCCCTCATAAGGGAAAACTCATCTGGTAGATCATCAGGAAAGATATCATGAAACTCATCCACTACGGGAATGGCCTTAGTGGGTAACTCTAAACTAGCCTCTGGTGTACTCTCTCTAGCTACAAGGCCGTACATGTCATACCGTTCAAAAAGGTGGTCCATGCCTGCCAACCAATCTTAAAAAACTTTAAGGTCCATGTGGCCATCAAACCTAGGAGCATCTATTCTTAACTCCTTTGAGAAGTTGCGCATCGGGGTCATAATGGTCTTGATGTATCTCACGAGGTAAGTGCACGGGTGCGCGCCCATAACTAATTCCTTTTCCATCTCCATTCCTTGGTCTATCCTCCTGACCACCTGCCTGAGATTGGGCACCTTCCAAAATTGTGGGGTTTGCCCAGGTGGACATCTCTAGTTGGGTAATGAACACATCAAGCTGCTCAAAGCATTGGTCCATACGTTGTACCAAGCGCCTACCTAAAGACTCAAACTATTGGGTCAGCTTGTTCATTGACTCTTGCAATTGCTCCATGTTTAGTGTATGGTACAAGCCAAAATCACAACCTATACATGTGGGCATACAACTACTAAATCTAAGGACCTTCTACTGCGACTATATGTGCAAAAATAAGACTAAATGCGCCTATAGGACTCTAGATGGAAAAAACGACCCAACACTACTCAATTTCCAGCAACCTATCTGTTCAAAAAAATCTGTCAACAGAAAATCCAGCAAAGAGATATGCGGATTTTCTGATAGCAAAAAATTTAGCAGCCTATATCAGAACATTTAAACAACTCTATATGATGTTACTTAAATGCATAATGGACACAAATAAGTTAAACCCTAAACATGTAATGCATTCCCCTACAAGAACCCTAAGCTCCGATACCAAATTTGATGCAGGAAAAAAATTTAAACATGATATGTGAGATTCCAAGCTTTAGATCATACTAGTTCAGAAACAATCACACAAAATTCCACATCCCACATAAGGTCAAGTACTCAATCAAGGGGAATCTATGCAGGTCCAAGCCTACACATGCTAGGGCTGGATCAATTAAAATTATAGACCAAACAATACTCAAAGGAGAGTAGATTCAACCACACATGCACGGGAATAATTTTTCCAATCCAAGGGATTCACAAGTTTCAATTTGGAAAAACCTAAGATTTCAAAAGTGGAATAAAACTTGGGGATTTGAGATGATCTAGGGTTATGGTTATGGAAATAAAGCCAAAGATGAGTGAAATAGAGACGAGAGGGAACCTGTGATAAGCCCACACGTGTGGACAGCAAACGGCCTGACGCACATGCGTGGACGGCGGCCCGCACGTGCATGGGGTCCACGAATTTGGAATTGGCCAGCTAGGGCCTAGTCGGCTAGGGATGGACCACCTTCCCTCCAAATTTCAGGCCAAACGGATGATCGGTTTGAACACGGTGCTCCACCGAAGTTTCAACCCTCCTATAGGGCCAGATTCTGAAAATCTGCTGTAAGGGAAAGATTAGCTGCAAACGTGGATGGATTTGATGAGGGGATGACTTTAGGAGATGAGGAATATGGAGAGTAGGAGATGAGAACGATTTGGGATGGGTGTGGCTTTGCACCACGGTAGTTAGCCCTTCGAAGAGGGGAGGGTTTCGCACCCAATTATGTTTCCACAACTCAGAGAATTAGAGAAGCAGAAAAACGCAGAATTTTATTAATCATCTTCAATGAGAAAAAAAAAAACTTACAGGGGGTGTCTATTTATAATTAAACCTTATACCCCAAAACTCGCGCCATGTGCGCAACCTATTACTTAGAGATGAAGTAACCATAAATAACAACCTATCAAAGCAATCTAAACCATCCATGATACTTCTAATAACAACAATAAACAAAACCCAAAGTACTAAATTAATTGGAATAGTGAGCCACGATCATGAGAACCCATGGTGGGATTCACATGACTATCGGGTCCATTCCAACCAAGCAAAACGCAGCCCTCTAACTAGGAGGCCCTCCCTGGACGTGTTCATCGATTTAGATCGATAGTGGGACCCTCCTTGCGTACGTGCATAGAAGGGGGTGTGCATGTGCACGAGATGTCCCCATCAGAACCCGCCATACACTTGAAATTTCTCGACCAAGCCTCTACCTCTTCGTTGGATGTGCACACACCAAACAGCTCGCTCTTGGCTATTTTGACACTTAAACCCAAGACCACCTCAAAGCATCTTAACTTCCTCAAGTTGTCCACCATTCTAGATTCTGCTTCACAAAGTGTCATTCACAAACTGCAAGTGGGAGATAAGGGGCACCTCACCTCCAACCTTAAAGCCTTTGATGAGACCCACTTTATGTCATTTGCCAAGTATCTTACTCAACACTTCTACCACCACCAAGAAGAGAAAAGGAGAGCATATCTCCTTGTCTTAAGCCTTTCGAAACCTGAAAGAAATGATTTGGCAAACCATTCACCAATACCAAGAATCTTGCTAAGCTCACACACTCTTTAATCCACTTTCTCCACCTTTGACCACATCCAAGCCTTCCCAACATTTAGTCATGAAAACCCAATCTACATGGTCAAACACCTTTCAATATCCAACTTGTAAGTTATTCCTTCCATCTCTTCCTTCGGCCTTACATCTAGACATTCATCGGCAATAAGAGCACTATCCAGAATTTCTTTTCGACACAAACGTTCATTGTGTTTCTGATATGACCTTGTCCAGTGCTGCTCAGAATCTTGTGGCAAGTAATTTGTACGGCCCACCAATTAAGCTAATAGGCCGAAAATCCCAAAGAGACTCCGCCCCTTCAATTTTCAGGATAAGAGAAATGAAAGAAGCTCCTAACTCCAAAGAAAGGTGTCCTCTTTCCCAAAATTCGGCAATAAAATTAAAAAGGTCTTCCATTACTAACTCCCAAAAAGTTTCGAAGAAAGCTAAAGGTAATCCATCCAGGCCTGGAGCTATGTTCCCTTCCATAGAAACCGCCAATGCCTTAATCTTCTCCACCGAGATTAGCTTCTCCAAGCTTTCTGCTTCCAATGATGTCAATTGCTTAACACATTATAGGTCCAAATGAGGTCTCTTCCCGCCCTCATCCGACAATAGATTTTTGCAGAATTGTACAACGGTGTTGCACACTTGCAATTTATCTTTTATTCTCTTGTTGTTCACCAATACACTATGAATCACATTGTTCCAAGCGTGTGCACTTGCAATGCTGTAAATAAATTTCAGTGTTTTTATCCCCTTCAACCACATGGTGTGCTATCTCTGTCTCCATTTTATCTCATCTTCCATTAGCGAACTCATGTAATATTGGAAAGCTTAACCCTTTCTATTCATTCTTCTTTAGTTTATACACCACCTACTTCCTTTACATCTAATGCTTAAATTTGTTGCACTACGGCTTCAGTTTTCGCTTCCCTTTCCCTCAATACTTCCTTTTCCATTCGACCAACTTTCTTTTAAGTAGCTGCAGTTTTTTGATAATCTAAACACCAAAAAGCCTTCAACTCGAAATGAATTTCACCATTCGTGTACCCAGTCCATGAATCCCTCTATCTAGAGCCCACATCAACTCAAATCTAAAGGGTTCTTATCCCCAATTTTCCTCCTCTACTTCCAATGTAAATTTACTTATAATGTAAATTTGGCGTCGACCATTGGGATATCAACCATCTCATTTCTTTCCACCCAACTCGAGAAACCCTGCATGCTTCTTGTTATATTTCCACCAATTAATCTTTCCAATGCAGATCTGAATACATTAAAATCGCCCCCTACTACCCATGGTAGCTGCCATTTGTTTCAAATCATATCTAACACCTCCCAAAATTCAAACCTTAGGGCTGTCGAGTTCAGTCCATACACAAGTGAAGATCCACTTTACTCCCGATGCCACTCCTTTTAATTGTATTGATACTGAGAATTTCCTACACTATGCATCCTTTCTTTCACATTTTTTAATCCCACATTACCACTATTCCCCTTGCCGCACATTCAGCATCTAATGCAACCATTCCTTTTCTTTCATACCCCATACAGAATCAAGAACTTCTTATCAACCTTTTGCATTTTGGTTTCGCGGAGAATCACTAGTTGAACCTTGGCCCGTTTGCACAAATCCTTAATTTGTACCCTCTTCTCCCTACAATCCAATCTCCTAACATTCCAACTAAGCATCTTCAGCTAGACATTGCTCATGCATCTTTCCCTTTCTTCACAGTTCCAGATGAGGCTCCTACATCGTAATTGATAGAAGACTCTAGCCTTGCTAGCTCTCTTCTTCTCCTTGGAGACTGAATAATCATCCCCTGGTTTTGCAGCCTAGCCTTTTGGCACCGTGTTCAACAAATTTGAAAAGAGTATTATAATCCTCATCACTGTCCCCAAATGAGACTCCAACCATTTTCCCTACTAGATTAAACACCCCTTTGCTCCATCTCATTTCTCTCTACCCTGCTTCAGAGTCTTCATCACACACAGGCAAAGACTCTATCCCGCTTTCCATCACTCCATTCCACCCAGCTATGCAACCTGTCCTCTTACTTCCTGAATAGGATAGATGCTCAGTGCTTCATAAAGAGGTTCCACCACTCTGGATTGACCCTGCACTTACTGTATCGAAACCGGATATTTGTTCTTCATGTGGCACCAGTGCCATATTCTTCTCCCCTGCTTCCACTACAGCAGCAAGTTCAGAAACACCGCCAAGTCTGAGTAGGTACTATTACTGTCAGCTTTTAAGAGGGGAATGAAAGGGTCTGATGTTGTCATTGAAGTGCTAGAGAAAACCTATTTACAGAAAAAAAAAAAAAAAAAAAAAAAAAAAAAAAAAGAAGAAGAAGAAGAAGAAGAAGAAGAAGAAAGAAAGAAAGAAATCATTGGCAATAGGGAAATCTGGAACTATATTTATTGTTGAACGAATCAGGAAGGATAAGCTGGTCCGCCTACTGTAACACAAAAGCTTGAACAGAAAAGTCAAGCTTGAATATGATTATTGTGGACTACTGAAGACCAACAAAGTTCAATAGGCTGATCATATTGGCATAACACACTGTTACCGAAATAAATAAACTGGTTAAAACTAAACACTCCAACACAATGTATTGTCTCAAAATAGTGATTGCAACTCTTACCAACTGCAATTGGTTCTGTTGATGCAGAAACAGGCTGTCCCTCAACTCCATCCTCCCTTACTGGAGTATAAATAGCAACCAGCCTATAGCTCACATCGTCAACATTAGCTTCGTACATCCTTCCTTCCTCACCTGCAACAATGCATCATTTTCATGGGTCAAACAAGTGCAAGGGGATGATGGCAATGGACACCACTGGTGATACTGCAAAGAAAGGTGGATTGAGATGTATTGTATCAGCAAGCACAATAATTTGATGTAATCATTGTTAGAGAGAGAGAGAGAGAGAGAGAGAGAGAGAACTGATGTTTCACAAATCAGAGCAGAATCAAAATTAGAAGAACGGTGTGACTGAAAATTTGTCAAACAAATTCTTTCCCTCAAAAACACCTAGAAAGCAGACGCACACAACAAACAAGCCTCCGATACCAAACATAAATAATCAAAGATGCTTTATCATTACTAAAGTCTGGGTAAAATCGCATGAGGTGCAAAACAACACAAATAATAGGGGAGAAGCAAGAAATAATACAGCATTCACAACACTAGAATCATCCAAGATACATCAATGCAACGGTACACTTATAATAAGCACCAAAAAGATCACCCCCCCCCCCCCCCCAAAAAAAAAAAAAAGAGATGACTAAAAGTAACAAAGGCATAGAAAAAGCCTGATTTTGTGGAAATCAAAGAATGAGAAGAATGAATAATTACAAGAAAAAGATAGACCTTCCAGCAGGGGAAAAAATACAGTACCCTAGGATACCAAAGTAACAAAATCCCTCAGAGGCATAACTTGAATCTACAAGAATAAGTAAAAAAATGGTGTAGGAATCAAGAAGGGAAGGGACAAGAAGAGAAATTAAATATGGAGAAGATAGGAGGAGAGAGAGAGAGAGAGAGAGAGAGAGAGCAGTGTCCAGTATGATCATTTCTAATGACTAACAAACTATGATTAGTAATAAAAAATAATAATAATAAAGTCCAGTACGTTACTAGACTGGCAACACAAATTGTACAACAATGGCTAATAAAACATTGAAATAATACTCCACTTGATTACTTATATCTCTACACTCCTCAATAGGGAGATGGATATCAATCTTGCCTAGCTTTGACAATTCCAATGAAGTTAATGACAACCAATTCCTTTGGTTTCAAAATCTATAAGTTGATCTTCAAGCTTCCGAGACAACATATTAACCTCCTTCTAAGCCACCCTTTCATGAACGAAGTGACTATCTCCCGTGATATGTTCAGTACATTCATAATATACCATGTTGGAAGAGATGTGAATAGCGCTTATCACAACAAGTCATCCGAAGACGTTAATTCCCAACTTTATCAACAAAACCTTCAACCAGAGTCAGCGTTTCAAATAGCGAATAACGTGTAGCATAGCGTTCACTCCTCTAAAGCATGAGACCTAACCTACATAGCATGTAGCGTAAGCCAAATTTTTAATTAAGCGTGTGCTTGCTTGCACAAATTTCATGATATTCTGCACTAAATTAGACTGACTAACAATGAAATTTAACCAAATTTCATGATATTTGGTGCAATTAACGCAACCTAAAGTAATAGGAAAGGGTAATGATTAAGTATATAAAGGTAAAGAAAGCGCAGCGAAGCGGATTTCATACTGTTACTTTTAATATTTTCACTAAAGCATTGAAAAGATTAACTAATTTTTATTTTTAAAAAATGTAACAAAGCATTGAAAATGTTAATTGATTTTATTGTTGTAGTGAAAAATTAGCTGTAATGTTAGCCATGTAGCATGTGGCATAGTCTATATAGTGTGTAGCATATGCAAATTATCATGAAGCGTAGGCTACACCTTAAGCCATTTTCATGAGCTACATAGCGTAAGCTACACGCTAGATAGCATAGCCATTTAAAACACTAACCAGGGTAGCTCACAAACCTCACGGCCATAGTGCAATACTCAGCCTTGGCATTGGACCGAGCAACAACCTATTGCTTATTACCCTCTAATGTAACTAGAATTAAACCAACCAGAGTTCAACAGCCAGTTGTAGATCTCTTGCCTGCAGTGTTAGAAGTATCAGTATCACTATAAGTTTCGCTGGCCAGGGATATGGAAACAATATCGATATCCCCGATAATATTGTTGATAACCAGAAATGCAGGAAAACTGATACAGGACATGATTTAATGCTAGCATGCAATGTGAAGATTATAAAAGAGTCCATAAAGTAATTCAATTAACAAAAGATACTAACCTACCAAGTAATTAAGAGTAAATAATAAGAAATAAAATTTGATTTAACCTAGATCAGATGCCTACATGCTAAGAAATCACATAAATCAATCAAAACTAAGACCGATGGAAGGATAGAACTTCCAATTTAGCATAAGCACATTCCACACTCAATGGACAGATTTGTAGGTTTTATGATTAGGGTTAGGAAGGAAAAAATCTGAAATTTAGAAAATTAGGGTTCATGAGAATTGAGGATTTTGGAATTAGGATTTTTAGAAATTAGGAAAAATTGGAAATTGAAGAAGTAGGGTTTAGAATGTTGTAATGGAAGAGAAAAGAGGGAGACAAGAGAAGAAAAATACCTTTCGAATAAGAAAGAGGAATGATGTAAGACAAGGAATACCTTTCAAAGAAGAGGAAGAGGAAGGACAGACCTTAGAATTCACCACCAAACAAGCTTCTACCCTTCCACAATTTAATTGGAAGGGAGGGTTTTTTTTTTTTTTTCTTTCTTCTCAATAACACCACTAGGGTTGAAAATCCACTCCCCTTGTGGTTTTATAATTAAAAAATTCGAAATTAAAATTCAGCATAATTACAACTATTTCACTTACTTAAGTGACCCATCATCCAAAATAAGAAAACTAAAACATATATTATCAATCTCAACCATCAAATAACTCCTAAAAATAACAAAAACTATAAAGAAAGCAAGATCAGTCTAATGAGCTCAAATCTAAAAAATCTGGTGGCCTGATCGACAAGATTCAATGGTCGGATCGACACAAAATAAAAATCTTATGACTAAAATGATCTCCTAAGCAGCCCACATATATCATCCCAAGGTGGGGTCTTCCTGATGCACGTCCAATACATGTGAGGCCTTCAAAATGGCCTGGTGGGCCCCATCTAGAACTCGTCTCCCATCCACAAAGAAATTTGTGCTAATGTGGGTGGCTGTTTCCGTATCTGACACACCCAAGTAGGTCCACTGATGTCCCCATCAAAAACATGGGAAAAACGGTGGAATTTTCAGCAAAACTTCAGGGGATGTTAAAATGTACATATTTGCATATTTAGAAAAAATTTAAAAAAAAAAAAAAAATGCAAAAAGAATGCATACATAACAAGTTTCCATTTAATGGGGCATATTTAACCTTCCAAAGTTTCATCCAAACATCCATCGATATTGCAAAATATCTACAACATATGATATTTCACAAGAAATCATCAACAATAAGAAAGGAAATGAAAGATTGTGGTCTCAAGATCAAACATGTTGCGATATCGATAATATCGAGATATTATCAATATTATCAATGAGAAATTGAACACTATATACAACCATGTGCCCATGAAAAAAAGTTTAAAATAAAAAAATTTCTAATAAACAAAATTTTAATGATACCAATACGTTGGCAATATTATTAAAATATCGTCGATACACTTACAATACAAGCATTACCTAGAATTTATATAGTCGAAAATATTGGTGATAAATTGGTGATATTGATGTTTTGGCAATACAAGCGACGCCTAGAATTTATATAGTTGAAAATATTGGCAATTACATTAACGATATTGATACATTGGCAATACTTAGCGATACATAGCTAATACATGGAATTTTTTATACTACTAGCATTATCGGTATCGTTACTAGTGTTATCGGTATCACTGAGCTGGAGATAAAGATAATATCGGAGATAATTCGATAATATCGGAGATAATTCGAACACTGCTTGCCTGTCATCTATGCATACTTCAACATCAAGATGATCATGCTTGAAATGAAAGATTGTGGTCTCAAGATCACACATGTTGCGATATCGACAATATCAAGATATTATCAATATTATCAATGAGAAATTGAACACTATATACAACCATGTGCCCATGAAAAAAAGTTTAAAATAAAAAAATTTCTAATAAACAAAATTTTGATGATACCAATACGTTAGCGATATTATCAAAATATCGTCAATACACTTACAATACAAGCATTACCTAGAATTTACATAGTAGAAAATACATTGGCGATATTGATGCTTTGGCAATACAAGCGACACCTAGAATTTACATAGTTGAAAATATTGGCGATTACAATAACGATATTGATCTATTGGCAATACTTAGCGATACATTGCTAATACTTGGAATTTTTTATACCACCAGCATTATCAGTATCGCTACTAGTGTTATCAGTATCGCTGAGCTAGAGATAAAGATAATATCGGAGATATTTCGATAATATCAAAGATAATTCGAACACTGCTTGCCCGTCATCTGTGCATAGCATACTTCAACATCAAGATGATCATGCTTGGCATATTAGAGACCTCAACCATGAGATTTCGTAAAACCTCAAGATATGATGTATCTAAATGGCATGCATGAGGAACATGCATAAATTGGCTGGCAACACTAATTGCATACAAAGTAATCATCAAATAGGGAGCTTACCAATCAGCCGATGATACAGCTCCTCATCTGATAAAAAATCTCCACTGTCTAACTAAAGCCAGTGATTATGCTCAATTGGAGTTTCAAGCAGCCCACCTCTACCTGACCAAAGTCATGTAATAGATCTTAGAGATAATCCCTTGGAAAATAATTATTCGCCTTTGTCATGCAACCACCTCCACTAGAAATATCTCAAAGAATCTTTTCTATCAAACTCTTGACTCATAAACCTTTTTAAGACTAAATCCTCTCAATGTCATCTTCTATAACCATGATATCATCAATATAAACAATTACAATGGTGATTCCAAGTTTCCAACACTCTGCTTGAAGAAAAGGTTTGATCAACACTACTAAGTAACCAAATTTTAACATGTTATTTTTTAGGTGTTCATATCATGCACAAGGAGATTGGTTTAGACCGTAAATATCCTTCTGTAAGTGAGCATACCATAACAACACTAATAGATGGAAGGAGCTTTGGCAGCGGAGACATACAGTTCTTACAGATCTCCATGAAGATATACATTCTTGACATCTAGTCGATGTAATAGTTAGGAGCTATGAGCAACAAGAGAATTAACAGACACACAACATTCAATTTTTCACTAGTTCAAAAGTCTCGGGAAGGTCAAGACGTGTTTGAGAAAAGACTTCAGTCACCTAAACATGTTCCATATCACTCCCTCTCTCAATATAGTTTAGACTTCACTTTGAGTGTGAATTGTTCATATTATGTACCCTGGAAAACCAATGATGATGACTATGATCATGTATATAAATGGCCACACATGTTTGGTTTAACCATGGATGCCATAAATAATATATGGGGAACTTCTGTTAATTATAATTTTAGGTTACAAGGAGGGTGATTGTCCTAGGGAAGGTGATTTTGGACATAACAGCCACTAGCAAAGGGAGAGTTATATGGGGAACTTCTATTAAAAATGATTTTATGGGCTATAAGGAGGGTGACACTTCTAGGGGAAGGTGAGTTTGGACACAATGGCAACTGGCTAAGGGAGAGTTGTTTTTCATGATTCTCGGTATCTTAAATTCAATGACTAGTGGGAAGAAAGAAAGAAAGTTCTCACAATAGACAACCTTCAAAAGCGGGCGTTGATCATTTCAAATAGATGTTATCTTTGCGAACAAGCCGAGACTATTGATCATCTCTTCATATCATGTCCATTCACGTCTAAGATCTAGATGCAGATGCTTTCTTCCTTCAATCCATGTTGGATCATACCAAGTAATGTTAGGGACCTCTTATGGGCTTGGCACAAGGCAGGTCTTAATATTAAAAATGGGGGTCAACGGCACATCTCTCTCCCAGCAGTTTGGCAGGCGACCTGGGCGAAGAGGAATAGACATTGCTTCCAAAACTCGGCCCTTGATTTACAAACAGTGAAGGCCAAAGTCTCAGCTCATCTCTAAGTGGAGCACGCTTTCCAATCCCTCAGATTGATTCTTGTTGTTGTTTTCTTTTTCCTTTTCCTTCTATTCTTCTCTCTAGCTGTTGCTAGTGAACCTTTAATAAAATTTTCACCAATCTTCAAAAAAAAAAAAAAATCCATGACTATAGTAGCAAAAGTGCGCAAGCCATGAAAGGTTAAATGTGGTCATCATGTATGTGAGAACTAGTGATAACTTGGGATGGAAGGTCTCCACCATTGGGATTTGTGCCATGTCCCTACCCCACATAGGAGTGTGAGCATTTACATGTGCAAGTTCTTGTGCTTAGGTCTGACTGAACACTTGCATTGGAGGATCATGTATAGTTTTTAATTTGGGAGACCTATCATTCCCAGATCGGATCAATTGGATCGTATACTAGCTTTGACAAATCCTTAGACCTAAAGTTGAATGGGGAGTATGAGCTCTTTTTTTTATTTGTGCTTTAGCTCAACCTACAAGGTTATATTAGTGGTTGACAAAAGGATGTAGCTAGATAAATGTATCAAGGATGTGATCATGGTACATATGTTCCAAAAAGTGATCTATTGGTTACCTCAAGGAATTTATTAGTGGCTTAGATTTTAGCAGTTAGACCATCCATCAAGTGGTTTTCCAATTGGGACAACACTTAAAAGGTTTTAAATGTTTAATTGAAGGATTTTAACCATTGATCTTTTGGTTTAACAACTAAAAGTGTCTTATCGTGCTAGATGGACATCTAATGGTTGAGATCTTGTAGTCCACCTCTTATACCGACTATGGTCAAGAATAGATTCCAATAGACAATGAAGGGATTGGATCAATTTGAATACATTGGTAAGGCAAGTATACAAACTTTTTGTAGTGCGGCATACTGAAGTTGGTAGGGGTGAGGAGCACCATAAGGGTGAATCCCTTTAAACCTCTAATTTCTACTTGTAAATAGATCATATCCCATGTTGGAAAGAGCTAAGAGAGAGCCTTGAAAGTTCCCACCCCCTATGGACATCTGGTGTAAACAAGGGAGAAGGAAGAGAGAAATCTCTCCTCCACCCATCGTACATTCCCGTACATGTGGGGTTCACCTTGTGGACTTCTCTTAATTGTGCATGCCCCAACCCTACCTCGAGGTATCCACTGGTCTCTCTACTCTATACTCATCCAGGATAAATTAAAGAGAGACTCCCTACATAAGAAGATCGCCATCGGACATCTAAAACAATCATATGATACAAATCAAAGGTAGGCTTTTGCTATTGGCTTGTATGTTCTGGAACTTGACTATATTTTGAAGGGGAAATTAGGGTTTCTGAAATAAGGAGTTTTGAAAATACTTCCGCGTCTTGCAAAAAATCTCCTACATCAACACCCACTCACAGCCACAACATGTTTTCTTGGTGTTAATTGGACAATCCGATGTCTAATTTTTTCAAGAACTCACATTTCATCCAACGTTGATTCTCTCCGCTTGAGATGTGATCATGCTTGACTGACTCTAAAAGGCACAATAATAATAATAATAATAATAATAATAATAATAATAATAAATGGAGAAATATGATATGAAGGTGAAGGGGAGTCATATAAGATGAAATTGAAAATAGGATGGGCACTACAAGAATGCCTCCCTTTATGTAAGGTAATGGGAAGATCACTTCAAATGAATTAGCATCCAATTTGGGAACATCTTATTGAATAATGGCATCAAGAGGCAATCTTTTCCCTATCTTTCCTTATCGCATATGATTTGTAGATTACAATGTCTTGGAGGTGAAGGAGCAACTGATAAAGATAAAGATCAAGGATTATTATAAAAATGTGTTAAGGGACTCAAAATTAGAAGCAGATATACTATCACTAGTGGAAATCAATCCATGAACATGTGAACATGAAAGAGACTCACCTTGTGAGTATAATGTAGGACAATTAACTACTTGTTCTAAAAGCTCGAACTGTTAAAGTATGGTGAATTAATTCATTTATCTCATAGCCCATGCCCCACATTGCATGGGTTAGGACCTCGGCCGAACCCCCCTTGTGCGCCCCAAATCACATGGGTACCGCCTCACACGGGCCACCCACCCCGAGTGTGCCCTCGCATCCCACAGGCTACCCCACTCGAGCCCAGTGTGAAATACGCATTAATCACCCCTGGTAAGGAGTCTCGAACACGAGACCTCCCCCGTGGGCCCCAAATCAAATGGGTCACCCACCCTGAGTGTGTCCTTGTATTCGACAAGCTACCCCACTCGAGCCCGGTGTGAAAAATGCTCCAGCATCAATCACTCTCGGTGAGGAGTCTCGAACACGAGACATCCCGCTCTTATACCAATTTAATGCAGTACAATTAACCACTTGCTCTAAAAGCTCGAACTGTTAGAGTATGGCGAATTAATCTCTTTTATCTCATACCCCAGGCCCCACATCGCATGGGTTAGGACCTCGGCCGAACCCCCCTCATGGGCCCCAAATCACATGGGTACCGCCTCACACAAGCTGCAGGACAATTAACCACTTGCTCTAAAAGCTCGAACTGTTAGAGTATGGCGAATTAATTCCTTTTATCTCATACCCCAGGCCCCAAATCGCATGGGTTAGGACCTCGGCCGAACCCCCCTCATGGGCTCCAAATCACATGGGTACCGCCTCACACAGGCTGCCCACCCCAAGTGTGTCCCTGCATCCCACAGGCTACCCCACTCGAGCCCAGTGTAAAATACGCATTAATTACCTCCAGTGAGGAGCCTCGAACACGAGACGTCCCCCGTGGGCCCCAAATCACATGGGTCACCCACCCCGAGTGTGTCCTCGCATCCCACGGGCTACCCCACTCAAGCCCGGTGTGAAAATGCCCCTGCATTAGAGTAGAAAAGAATATTTTAAAGAAAGTGACAACCATAGAAATAATATGTTGCCCACATATACCAAGCAAATAGAACTTTGTATCTCTTCACAAAATTTGAGTAACCTAAGAAGACATATTTTATAGCCTCTGCATCCAACTTATTATGGCAAGTGTTGAGAACATGAAAATAGCGCACACAACAAAATACTTTGGAAAAAAATTTAAAAAAAACAAAACAAAAACAAAGGCTTGGTTACTGAAGAGCTTGAACATGTGATTTTCCCATTAAGCATCTTTGATGCATGCCATTTATCAAGTATTCACAGCAAGAATAGCATCAGACCAGAAAGACTCGAGACCATTCGCCTCAATAAGAAGGGCATTTGCCAATTTAAGGGATGTTTGTTCTTACTCTCTACCACGCCATTCTTCTAGGGAGCATATGGACAAGTTGATTGAGATTCAAAAACATTTTCCAGCAAGTATGATTGGAAGTTAGATGGATATATACTCCATCAACTAACTAGAAGCTATCTTATGAATATGTTAAAGATAGAGAAAGTTTGATGCAGGACACATGATTTAATGCAGGCATGCAACGTGGAGATTATGAAAGAATCCATAAAGTAATTCAATTAATAAAAGATTCTACCCACCAAGTAATTAAGAGTAAACAATAGGAAATAAAATCTAATTTAACCAAAATCACATGCGTGCATACTAAGAAATCACATAAATCAATTAAAACTAGGCCCGATTGAATAATAGAACTTCCAATTTAGCATAGGCACATTCCATATTTAAAGGAATAACTCATAGGTTTTATGATTAAGGTTATGAAGGGAAAAATCTAAAATCCGAAAAATTAGGATTCATGGAAATTGAGGATTTTTTTTTTTTTTTTTTTTTTTGTGAAGACATAGGGTGTCCCCACCTCTATTTTGAAGTGAGACTAATCCCTGTGGATACACGCAATCACCCACAACCACGTGTATCGGGTAAAGCCAAGGAGGGGAATCGAACCCTCAACTATAGGGAGCAAACCTATATAGAAATTGAGGATTTTGGAATTAGGGTTTTAGAAATTGGAGAAAATAGAAAATTGGGGATTTAGGGTTTAGGGTTATAGATGGGGAATCAAGGGGTTTTGATGGGAGAAGTAAGGGAAAATCAAAGGATTAAGCGGTTGTCTGTACGGTCAAGCTAGGGGCACACACATGTGGGTCGTTAGCTAGGATTTTTGGGTCTTTAATGGTTGATTTCAGCTAGGGTTGAAGTTTGATGATAAAAAGTGGAAGAAAAAGATGATTTGGATGCTCTTGGACAGGAAGGGAAGAAGAGAGATGAAGTTTTTAGGAAAATACCCCTTTTGGATGGAAAGGAAGAGAATAGGAAGATGATAGATGGAAACCTTGTACCTCCATTAAATGGGAAATGAAATCACATCACATCCAAACTCCAAATCACATCGAGTATTCTTCAAATCACATGAAGAAGAGAAAACACAGCTTTTTTTTTCAAAATAATGGCATTAGGGCTTCACACACCCATCTCTCTCTTTTATAATCTCAAAAAAGACCTTTTACAAAAAGACGCTCTCAGATAAGTTTCTTAAAATAAAAACGGTTAATAAATTGCTCCTAACTCCCTAATCTCAACAACAATATAAGGTACACCAAAAATAACAACCATTTAAACAATCTAAACTATTTCGTGGTCAATGGGATTGGGGATCCACGATCAAGATGTCCAATTATGATGATCCAACAATCTGATCATTTTGTCCACCCGATCCAACGGTCCGATGTGTCCATCAAGCTCTATATGTAGCCCAGGTGGATCTTTCCAGTGTAGGGTCTTTAAATATGCACAAACATACATGTGGGTTCTTCAACATGGTTAGGAATGTAAATTAGGCCAAGTGGGCCTCATGTAATGGTCGCTTAGACATAAGGAGATTTGCTCAACCCTACTCTGGTATGGTGCTCGGATGTCTTCATCAAAGTTGTCTTCAAATTTTTATGAGAGAGTCAGCAATAAAGGATACAAACTATCTAAAACCATAAATGGACATAACTGGGCATGGACCCCAAACTTTTTTATGGAAGGCAAATAAGTTGCATTAAAGAAAAAGTCATAAGTAGATCATATTTACAAAGGTATAAATGCGGGAGGATTTAGATTGCCACCCCTCCAGGGTTGTGGCATCTCTCCTCCAAGACACCTTGATCTTCCAATACACCTTTAAAATGTTAAGCCCCTGATGCCCAGAAAATTATCCATTCTTTGATTCTTTGGAACAATACTTTTAACCCTTCTGATCTATTGTTGAAGCTCTATTTTTGTGTTCTCTCCACAGGGACATTAAGTTGTAAAAATAGTCGAAAGGCATAAAATCATCTTTTTTCTTACAGAATATTGTACCCCTCCAAGCTAGGAATGAGGAGACTATGGCTCCAACATCACCCAGCTAACTCCAAAGAGATTTAGGATATTTCTCCAAAAGATGGAAGAGACTTCACTGTGAGAATATTGTATATGAGTTGCCATGCGTTACCATTAGTTGTAATATACTATGTATGGGGAAGCTCTAAATAAGCTTCCTTGTATAACCTTGTAGAATGGTTATTTAAACCCACCTTTGGGTTGAAGCAATATAGAAAATACAAAAGGAAATTTCTCCAGATTATTGGGTTAACATGGTATCAGAGCTACACATTTGAACCCATCATTCAGCTACAGCAACCCATTGCCATTCGTGTTCTGCAGGTCCCATCCCATCAGATCGCGAAATCTGAACTCGATCTCCATTTCCCAACCCCCATCTTCGAGCAGCAACTTGCACCAACCCTCTTCTTCGAGCAGCAATTAATCTTTTTCCCTGTGGCAGTTTCAATTCAAGCACTTTCTAGCAGGAAAGAGCCTCTATAGCTATGTAGATGGTTCTATAGGCAAAGAAAATGATGAAAAGGAACTCCTAGCTTGGATCACCAATTATTCGAAGGTGGTCACATGGATTCTTAACAGTGTTGAGAGCAACATTGCAATTAATCTCACATCATTTGAGACTGCATCCGAAATATGGGCTTACTTGAAAATGTGTAATCAACAATCAAATCATGCCCGTCGCTATCAAGCAGAGTATGAGCTGTCAAAATTAGAACAAGGAGCTCTGAGTATACAAGATATTTATTCTAAACTTACCTCCCTTTGACATGAGATTCAACTCATGGATCCAGTTATTCCCATTGTGGCAGTAGAGACGGTGAAGATACTTCGCGACACAAGTAAATTGATGCAATTTCTATATATAACTCCGTCCAGAATTTGAACCAACCCGAGCTGCTTTGATGAACCGGCCTCAACTTCCATCTCTTGAGGCAGCTCTATCTGATTTGATGGCAGAAAAGACGTTTGAAGACCCTTGCTTCCATGAGAGGTTGTTCCTGATGTTGCCTTCATTACTCGCAATTTTTCAAGAAAGTCACGAGGCATGTCGAAAGTTAAATCTTTTGAGTGTAATGGATTTGGTCATGTGGCTACTCGTTATCCCAATAATAAAGCAAATTTGAAATCCTCTGGACCAAGTACTCTGTTTTGTCGATACTCCAAACAAGGACATGATATAGCCAATTGCCCGATTCGCCCTCCTCTACCCCCTCATTACCAGCGACATGGACATGCATTTCTGGCTTACTCTGCTGAGAAGCCTAACTCATCATCTATGGCCCTATCCGTGCAGCCTAATCTACTTTACCCGAACAAATTCAACAAATCATTCAAGAGATGGGTTCTTCAGGTTCGATAGGTAATATTGATCCTAAAAACCTTTGGTATATTAACTCAGGGGCATCTAATCATATGACCGGTGACCTTTCTTGTCTAACTAATTGCCTCCCCTATAAAGGAGTGGGTTTCATCTACACTGCGGATGGGAACCATTTACCTATCTCTCGTATCAGTTCCTTGAAAGTCTCACCTTCATCATCTCGCAATTTCTTCCTTCGCAAAGTGTTTTATGTTCCTAAATTATCTGCCAACTTGATTTCGATTGCTCAACTAGTGAAAAATAACTGTTTGGTTTTGCTTTCTCAATCTTGTTGTTTCATACAGAATCTGGAAACAGGGAAGCAGATTGGGGAGGGCCGTAAGAGAGGAAGGTTGTTCACTTTGGAGTTCGATCTCAAAGCTGTCTCATCACGTTGTTTTTTTCTTCCATCTTCTCATGATATTTCTTTTGCGAATAAATGCTGGAAACTTTGGCATAATCGTTTAGGGCATCCAAATTCTAAAAACATGCTTTTCTTATTTAGATCTGGTCTGTTGAATGTTGAAATAAATATTAGTCTCATTTCCATTGATATGAGCTATGTTAGTTGCAAAGTGTGTAAATCTGCTGCATTGCCTTTTTCATTGAGTAACTCTCGTACTCTGAATCTGTTTGATCTCGTTCATATTGATGTTTGGGGTCCATCTCCCATCATTGCTCCTGGTGGTTCGTTGTATTACATTATCTTTGTGGATGACTTTTCAAAGCACACTCGGATTTATTTCATGAAGCATAAGTCTAAAGCATTCTCATGCTACAAACAATTTTCATTATATGTGGAGATCCAATTTGCAAAGAAAATTAAAGTTCTCTAGTCTAACTCTGAGGGAGAGTACATGTCTTCCGAGTTTGAGACTTTTCTAAGTTCAAATGGTATTATACATTAGCGAACGTGTCCTCACACACCGGATCAGAATGGAGAAGCAGAACGAAAGAATCGGCACATTACAAAAAAGCAACCACCATGATGGAATATGCACGTGTCCCAAAATTTCTTTGGGCAGAAGCAAAATCAACAGTTGTGTATCTGATCAATCGATTACCTTCTAGTGTTTTGGCCAACCGAAAAACTTCCCCGTTTTTCCTTCATGATAAAGATCCAAATTATAGCTGGTTAAGGGCCTATTTGGATTCACGTATAAGGGTGTATTGTATCGTATTAAAGGGCTTGAAATACATTATACAATGTTTGGTTTGGAGTTGAGATTCGTGGAACACCACGCGCGCGAATAAATCGTTTATTCAAAAAATTACAACAACGGTAGTGTAATGTCAGACGTATCTGTTGCCGTCAGTACAACCTATTCAAGACGCTATATTCGCGTGCAATAGAGGATCAATATGTTGCAGAGAGTTTTCTATCTGAGGAGGACGTAAGATTTCTACTCCAGCAACTGCTTAGATCATCTCCGACCTTCTGCATGTGGCCATTCAGCTGAGAAGGTTCCCTTCCGAAAGGCTAATTTCAAAATACACCCCTATCCGTCAACTCCCTATTCCCTTTCCAGCTCTGCTATACCGCCGACTGAGGAGAATATGAGGGAAATCTCAACACATCGAATCCAACTTTCAGATCGAGTGGATAATCCGATCACATATGCATGAACGACGTAGGGATTTTGTCAGTCATTTTTTAAATAATTCCACCCCCCCCCCCCCCCCCGGGTATTCTTACCAGATGGACGACCGCCAACCTCCTCGTGGGACCCACATCACTTCTTCAGATAGGGCGCGTCCAACACCAACGGACGCCTATCGCAGGAAGTTCCTGCGCTGGTAACCAAGGTGGGACCCACAGTCATGTTTGTGAATGATTCTCTTCATCCATCTGTTCCGTGAGACCATTTTAGGACTCCGTGCCATTTTAGATGTCATCCATACCGTTAAACACGTCAATCCAACTTGGTAAAAATGGATGGACGGTCAGGATTATTCAATCAGAACATGATGGACGGGTAGGATTAATCACAAACATGACAGTGAGCCCCACCTGGGATACAATGTATGAGAATTTAAAAATATCCACACTCGTACAAGTGCTATCAATAGTTATACGTATATACAATACGCAACCCTTATACGTCGTTTCCAAACATTGATCTGCACAAGAAATTGTTTACTTGCCCGAACAATGTCCTATCCAAACATTAGTTAATGGCATGTTGATTTGGATATATTCTGAAAATGATTGAATGTAAACATGAACAGTAGCCGGATACAATACAATACACCCTTATACGCGAATCCAAATGGGCCCTAAGAGTGTTTGGATGCATGGTTTTTGTTCATCTTCCAGAACGAGAACGGGATAAACTCAATCCCAAGGCAGCTAAACGTGTATTTCTTGGATATGGGGAGAATCAGAAAGGGTATTGTTGTTATGATCCATGTGCTCATCGTGTTCATGTCTCTAGACATGTCACATTCTTTGAAAATTTGCTATACTATAAAGTTGTTGATGCATCTCCATCACTTACCGTTGTTCCATCTTCCATTTCTCATATGTCCCCTTTTACAGAAAATTGTTCTATGCTTCCTTCTTCCTCTTCTCCTTTGCAGGTCTACCAACGTCGTGTGAAGCCTATCTCTTAGGTCCTCTCCCACAGATGCTCCTGCTTCCGATCAAGTATCATCTTCTCCTATAGTATAGGTAACTGTCCCGCCTTCCATTGAAATCCAATTACGTCATTCCAGTCGTCCATCTATTCCTCCTTGTCGATTAAATCTTTTTGCCTCTCATCATGCCTTGTTTTCTGGATTAGATTCTTTGGTTATCCAGATGTCCCTACTTCTTATTCTCAGGCATATACACAACCGTGTTGGGTAAAGGCCATGGATGATGAGATTCAGGCACTCGAAGAGAAAACTACTTGGACGTTGGTTCCATTACTTGAGAGGAAGCAAGTGATAGGCAGCAAATGGGTATATACTATGAAATTAAAATCTGATGGGAGCTTAGATCGATACAAAGCTCTGCTAGTAGCACAGGGCTATAAACAGGAGTATGGAGTTGATTATGATGAGACATTCGCTCCAGTGAAAAAAATGAAAATAGTCTATTCATTGACTGTTATAAGTTCTTCTAAAGGTTGGCAACTCAGTCAACTAGATGTCAAGAATGCTTTCCTCCATAGGAATCTCAAGGAAGAAGTTTCCTTGAAGCAAACTCCCAGTTATAAGTCCAAAGATTCGTGCTTAGTTTGCAAGCTATCTAAAGCTTTATATGGGCTCAAACAAGCACCAAGAGCATAGTTTGAAAAAAATCCATGGGGTGTTAACCACAGCAGGCTATTCTCAAAGCCAATATGACTCATCATTGTTTATTCTCAAGTCTTGTTGCTTTATTGGTCTATGTTGATGATATTTTCATCACAGGCAATGATGTTCAAGGAATCGCCGATCTCAAATCAATACTTCACTCATCATTTCATATAAAGGATATGGGGCCATTAACATATTTTTTGGGTCTTGAAATTTCTCGTAATACTCAAGGTTATCTCATGAGTCAACAGAAGTATACATGTGATTTCATCAAGCTAGCAAACCTTACAGATAACAATACCCATGAGACTCCTATAGAATTAAATGTCAAGTATGGGAAAGATGATGAAGACCTTCTCGCAAATGTTACATCCTATAGGCAGCTGGTGGGGAGCTTAGTCTATTTCACTATGTCTCGACCTGATATCTCATATGCAGTTCATGTTATTAGCTAGTTTGTTGAAGCACCTTGCAAATTGCATATGACGGCAGTTCACTGCATTATTCGATACCTTCGAGGTACCCTCAATCAGGCATTCTCTTTCCAACATTGCACGATATACAATTATCTGCTTACTCTGACGCAGATTGGGCAGGATGTCCTGTTTCACGACGGTCCACTACTGCCTATTGTGTTTTCTTGGGGCAATCATTGGTTAGCTAGAAGTGTTAGAAGCAAACCACGGTATCTAGATCCAACAAAAAAGCCGAATATCATGCAATAGCAGAAGTAGGTAGTGAAATTACTTGGTTCCAGGGATTGTTGACAAATCTTGGGATTCATTTGTCTTTGCCAACTCCATTATATGCTGACAACCTCAGTGCTATTCGGTTGGCTTCCAATCCAGTATTTCACGAGCGCACTAAACACATTAAAGTTGATTGCCACTTTGTGAGAGAAAAATACACAGCTAGAATCATTTCACTTCCTCATGTGACATCAGAGATATAACTTGCTGATTTATTTATCAAAACTATGACCTCATCCCGTCATAGGTTTCTTCGTGGCAAACTGATGTTGGTTCACTATCCTACATCAATTTGAGGGGGTGTGTGAGAATATTGCATATGAGTTGCCATGGGTTACCATTAGTTGTAATATACTATGTATGGAGAAGCTCTAAATAAGCTTCCTTGTATAGTCTTGTAGAATGGTTATTTAAACCCACCTTTGGGTTGAAGTAATACATAAAATAATCAAGGAAATTTCTCCAAATTCTTGGGTTAACATTCACAATGAATGAAAAGATGATTAATGGACTTCGCATTCTTGCATAGCATGCATACATTTATGAATAATCATTCTTTGAGGCCATTTATTTAAAATAATAATAATAATAATAATAATAAATAATAAATAAATAATAAAATAAAATAACGATGACCTTCACCACTCCCAATAACCACCAGATGAGTGCAATCGGGATAAGAAGAACAACTCCTTGACCACATTTGATCACCTCGTAGAAATTTGACTAGAAAGGAACTATTTTCAAATTTCCACTAGATGGAGACCCCAAACACGCGAATGGATTAACGAAAAAACAAAAAATCAGAACTTTTGTCGGCACTAATGGGTTAAGAAGCTCAATGATTGTTAATTGTGTGACATTGAATCTTCACTCAAATAATTAGTAAACAAAGGGGGGAGTAACAAAGTCAAACTAGATATTGATAAGTCCTAGTCATCGATGTCCACAGAAGACATGATCATTGATTGATAGTGCCCATTAGAAGATTGAAATGCAAATATAACATTGTTTGAAGGATCAAATAGATAATGCCACAATGCTCAAAGCCACCCCAAATTGTCTGTCAAGTAACCATATCTTGAAGCACACAAGGACAAGGGGAAAAAAAGTTCACTACAGCTAAGAGGTTTAGTAAGACTACTCAACATATTGTAAACCAATGCAATGAAGAAGGATTACTGATGGTCCGTGGTAGTAACATGATTTGAAGCACCAGAATCTATGGTCCAAGACAGACTTGTAAAGAAAGCCAACAACAAATGAGCAGAAGCAGATATACCTAATTGAGACTGGAATGTAGAGACAAAGGAGCACCTTCAATGAAAGTTCAAGCGTAATCATCAGTTGGTGATTTTTAGTACCACTCAAAGAAGATATATCATGTGATTCATTGTAGGAAGGCCTCTCAACTTCATTGGTGAAAGAATATGCCTTCTATGGGGGAAATCCAAGTAAGTTCCAACATGTCTGCCCAATGATGTGTTTACCCATAATTTACATAGTAAAGCTCATATCATCATTAAAGAAATTACCAAGACCACAAACAATATCACTACAGCCCGCTCTGAATGAACCGCCATGATCCTCATGGCCCTGAAATAAATCACCATCACCTCTTTCCCCCATCCCATGACTACCATGATTAGAACCTACAAGAGTTTTATCATTTGTGGATGATACATCTGCAAATAACATTACTTCCCAACGACCATCTTCTCATTGGAATAACAAAAAAAGTGAACCTTGGGATGAAACAGGCACCTATTAAGAACTTAGCATGAATCGTTTGTGATAGGGACATCACACGCACATGCATGCCCCCGTACGCACGTACACAAGGAGGAGGAGGACCCCATCATCAATCCGGATCTATGACGAAGTCCATGGAGGGCATCCCAGTTAGAGGACTGCGTTTTGGTTCGTTGAAGTGGACCCGATAGTCATGTGAATCCCATCATGGGTTCTCATGACCGTAGTCCATTATTCTAATTAATCTAGTACTTTGGGGTTTGCTTATTATTGTTATTAGGAGTATCATGGACGGTTTAGATTGCTTCGATTAGTTGTTATTTTTTATTACTTCGTCGCCAAGTAATAGGTTACACACATGGCGCGAGTTTTGGGATATAGAGTTTTATTATAAATAGGCACCCCTTGTCGTCTTTTTTATTCATTGAAGATTAATAAAATTTCTGCGTTTTTCTGCTCCTCTAAATTTCTGAGTTATGGAGATTCAATTGGGTGTAAAACCCTTCCTTCCTCGAAGGGCTGACTACCGTGGTGCGAAGCCACACCCATCCCGACTCATCCCCACCTTCTTCCATCCATATTTCTCCTCCTACAATCATCTATAGTTCAAATCCATTCTCTATTGCAGCCGTTTTTCTCTATACAGTAGATTTCCAGAATCTAGCCTTACAGGAGGGCTAAAACTTCGACAGAGCACCATGCACAAATGTGCATCGGATTGAGCTGAAATTTGGGGGTTTTGGAGTCCACCCCTAGCTGACCAGGGCCAAGCTGACCTTTTTCTGAATAGTAGGTCCCACACACGTGCGGTCGAGATCACACGCACATGTGTTTAGGCCATTACTATTGTCCACACATGCGGTACCTCTCTGGTTCGTATCTCTCCTCTCTTTCACTCCTCTTTCACCCAAAATCCATAAACCTAACCCGAAATTATTCAAATCCCCAATTTTATGCCCTTTCATCAACCTTAGAGTTTCCTGAATTGAAATTTCTGAATCTCTTGGATTGGGGAAACTATTTTTGTACATGTGTGAATGAATTTACCCTCCTTTGATTCTTATTTGGTCTATAATTTTGATTGATGCGACCCTAGCACATGTAGGCCTGGATCCACATAAGATTCCCCTTGATTGAGTGTTTGAGCTTTTGTGTGGGATGTGGAATTTTGTGTAATTGTTTCTAAACTAGTGTGATCTAAAGCCTGAAAATCTTGCACATCATACTTGAATTTCATGTCCTACATCAGTTTCATACTCCAGATTCAGCATGAATCGTTTCATACTCTGGATCGCGGCTTGTAAGATAATCAAATATTTGTTGTGTTTTTAGTTTCCGCTGTAGAACCCTTGTCGCAACGCGGTCTTATAGGCCTACAATGACTCAGCTTGAGCCACATTCCATGAAGGGTTATAGTCTATGATTACTCACCCTGCTGAAAATGAGAAATTTCACTGGTTGACTAATGTTATAGCAATATTTCTCTTATGAGAGTAAGAGGATGCAATACAATCCCATTTTTCTTTTCTGGTCTTGCAATACCTGCTTACGTCCAGCTTCATTGAGTGAATCAACCATGACAATTGCCATATTACCCGCTTCCCAAACTGTACACAAAGCGTTATCAAATGTTGGCTCCAAAGTTCTACTGTCTAGATACCACACTATCCCTCTATACTGAGTAAACTTCCTGGCAAGCTTAGACACCTTGTAATTTCAGCATCAAACTATACTGCAGTAATCTGCAAACCTAAGTGTTCTACGACAGCAGAAGCTAAGGTCCCTTTCCAGCTTGATATCGTACCCAAGGAACCACTAGCACTAGAGGATGTGCCATCCAATGAACTACCACTCCTCTTCATGGTGCATAGATACCAATAGTCAGCCATAAATATCCACGAAAAAACAGAATTTCAAATCTAGACTTCTACAAGTCAAATACCACCTTCCAATCACTTACAGACAGCATACTACTAGCCAAGTACCTCCTGAGCTTCATGTATATGCTTTAACATCGCCAAACACAACAATGATAGAGCTTGAATTAAGCAAGAACACAAAAAGCAATCCTGGAGCCTTGCACGGTAAACAGCCTTCATAAAAGCATCATGACTCAATCAAAACTCCATGGATCTAACAATTTGATCTCCTGGGCATTGCTAATCTTCGAATGGCTCAAATAGATGTGACACACCTCAAAAAAAAAAAAAAAAAAAAAAACAACAAAGACACAGACACAAACTATATGGATCAAAAATCAAATCGAATGTTTTTTCGAATATTTTTAGATTTGATAAAACACCCTCAAAACTGTCAAAAATTATTGAAAAAACTATAGCAAATCCTCTACCAAAAGATGTACTTTTTCAAGGGAACAACTGTTAGCCTGATGATATCAGCAGTGGTCCCTGCTATTTCAGCCTTCGATCAGCACTACACTCTCTTGCTCTGATCCAAACTTGAATATTCAAGAATAAGAAATTTTGATGTAGGAATCAAGGAAAGCGAAGAGAGTATGAAGGAAACATTATAATAATAATTTTAAAAAAAAAACAGGTGGGAAAAGAAGACGAGGGCAAAAAGATTTGTTAGTTCTAATGAGAAATGACTAACACTATTATTAGCAATAGGAGCTTAGTATGGTACTCCACATGACTACCCAAACTGCACAATCTAGAATAATAAAACAATGAAACAGTACTGCACTTGACAAGGACAACCACAATTTCTCTCAAAGGGAAAGCATACCAGGTATAGAGATAAGATCAGGACTTCCAACCATCGATCTAAGCCACTGAATTCTGCTTTTGCCTTCCTTTCCTCCACTGTATATGCCACGAACAGCATACAAATTCGTGTGGAAACCCCTGCCCTCGATCTCCAGCTTATCAATCTTGGGCACTCCTGCAAAACAACATCATCTTAAATTTAAAATTTAAAATTAAAAAAATTTAAAAAAAAATTTAAAAAAAAAAAAAAAAAAATTACTCATGATAAGCATCATAAAACATGTTGATATTAACAACCAGACAGGAAATCTGAACAAAAAAGTTGGGAGGGCAGTACCAGAATTAATTCAAAGAAACTACAATAGTATGTTCATACACACATACACATGCACATATGCGTGTACATTTGAAAACATATAATCCTGGAAGGCATTGAAGCTAGAAAAATCATTGGCTTTTCCTTTCAGATATTACTAGTGATAACATTATTATTAGATTTTCCTTTCAAAAACAAGGACAAATTATGAGAATCAAATATGACTAATATCCCAAGAATCAACTCTCCCAACATGGTAGCATCTAACTGAAAAAATCTGATTGACACTTAGCACGGTGCAGCTAGAGAGAAGAATGGGGAACTTCATTCTGCATTTGGCTGTGTGGCCAAAGGGGGCGGGCATACAAAAACAGCACTGTAAGCAAATTATAAAGAAATGGCCTAAACCAATAATAATATCATGAAAGGATGTACATATCAACCATAGACATGAAGCACGACCTGGCAAAATGGAAGCAGTCATTGCTGATGCTGGCTCACTCGACCTCCCAAACACATCTGTAACAATGCATTCGCATCTCAGGTATCGACCTATATCCTCCAAGCGCACCTTATATGAGCATGAACGCTGTGAAGGTAATGGTTCAAAGGACTGCTCCCCTGTTTCTGATGAAGAGAACCTGCATCACACAGTTACATGCATCAAAAAAGAAATAGTGAACGAAAACAACATGGTTACAAAAGACGAGGACAGAGGGGCCTATATACCATTGGTATCGAACGTCTTTCTTATACTTGTCCCAAACATGTTTTTGAGTATCACTCTTTGGGATCAATTCCACTGCCGTTAGTATTTCTCCTTCGATTGCCTTTCCAGTGAGAGCTAGCATTTCAATTTTTGGAAGCTCTGAAGGACAAGATATGTGGAGAAAGAAATAGAATCATACATGCGTTTTAATAAAATCAAAAGATGGTATTGAAATGGAAATAAGCAAAAGTGCCTTACTACAGGAATATCCAAACAATCCCCATTTTTAAGGGGGTCTCTACTCTTGGCACAGTGGTAGACACTGTGTCTCAACTCTGAGGTCATGGTTCAAGAACCCATGCGTGCGTGGGGTGTAAGAGTGTTTATCACCTTTCAAAAAAAAAAAAAAAAACCCCATTTTTTACGATGAATGGAACACCTCACCAGCTTGCAAACATCATCAAAGTACAGGTGGCATAGTTTTGAATATCGGTATTCTATCAGCCAATACGGTTGTATCAATATCGGTATTCTATCAGCCAATACGGTTGTAACTTATTTGTATTGGCTTGATATGATATGCAATAAGAGGCTGAATCGGCCCACACAAAAAAGGGCCATAACAGCCAATACAGAGCCGTAGCACCCATAAAGGTCCACATTTCAATTTTTTTTCAAATATTTTCTCATTTTTCCTTTTCTTTTTATCATTTCAACCATAGAGGAAGCTTGGAAAGTTATTTTAGACTAGATCTACGCCTATTTTGGAGATCACAAATAAAATACTTTAGTGGAATTCGACAAACCAAAGTGAAATAGACCATTATGGGAAATTCGCAAAAAAAGGTAAACTGTCACTTTTTTTCATGTTTTAATCTTCCGTTGTTGTTCTCAATGTAATGGGCCCTAATTTATCAAATCATGCATGATTTGTGCTCAATCGGGGCCCATGTTATTGAATTTCAAGCTGAGATACAATCTTCATATCAAAGAATGGTTTGATACACCATTATATACCTGTCTAAAATTCAACAAAAATGATATATTCTTAAATTATCTCTTTTCCTTTTTCTGATATTTTTCCTTAATTCTTTGGCTTTAAAAAAATGCTTGTATGGGCCACCATGGTCCGATACAAGTTGACATCAATACACAACGTCCATATCATAACGTTTTTCAGCCAGGCTGATACTCCCCCCAAATACTGATTTTCAGAAGTATGGCGGGGCAGAGAAATCCAAAAACTTGAATGGATCATGTGAGCTATAAGCTAGGAATTATTATACGAAGCTATAGAAAATTTGGGCTCCTCAATCAAGTGACTCAAACAGAGAACGTTATTTCAACACGCCTGTCCTATCACCACACCACCTAGTGGATTGGCATGTGCAGAAATGTTTCTGAAAAGTGAAGGTTCCAAAAACTTGACAGCGATATGTGTACGGTATAACTATGTTATACAAAATTTGGGCTGTTTGGTATCAGACAAACAAGACAGCAGGTAAGTTGACAGGTAGACAGTGTCCAATGAGACCTGATTTGGAGTAGCTCGCCAGCTGTTTTACATAAAAAGCAAACGTGAAGACTATGGACCTTTTCTTTTTGAAGGGGGTGGCGATAAACTGACATAAAATATCATAAGCCTTTGAAGAAGTTGAGAAAAAAACATTAGATTGATTCCAACTTTATAGAAGAAAAGAAAAGAACAAATAAACCCAGAAAGTTACTGGAAATTTGACAAGAAACCAGGGAGGTGTAACAGTTCTCAGATGGAAACCTTCAATATATTGGTGGTTTTTGTGTCAGTAAATAGACATCTTCAGAACCTACAGGCTATAATACAGACTATAATCACTAACCACTCAATTATTTGAGAAGTGATATGACATTTAAGCCAGATGGCAGGGTTTGAAAGTACACAAATGAGTCTGTCTTTACATATTACAATGAAAATTAATTAACTGGCAATGGTTGGTTTGAATTATAAAACATTCATAGTTTGCCTAGTGAATTCAACAGCGACAGAGCATGAAAGACTGAATACTATGAACGAAGCAATTTATTTTTTTACTGAAGACAGAATTGACAATGAACGAAGCAAGACTAGCAACTTGAGAGCCTATTAGAATGAATACAAATCAAGAACGGAGCCACATTTTCAAATAGTGCTACAGAAAAAAGAAAAAAAAAAATACAAAAACAAAAAATGGGACCTTGAGCAAACATACTTTCCAAAAGGGTAAACAAAAAGGGAGATTTTCTGCCCATGATCATTAGCAGAATCATTTAGTCTGACCAGAAATTATATCAGTGACAATTTGAGTGGAACACATCCACTCCATTTGAGTTGCACGTTCCAACCAAATGGACACTGAATAATTTAAAAACATTTTATTTCAACTTTAGAAAGTACATCTCTATATTTAAAGGGTACGAATGTCATTATAGAGTTGAGGCTTTGTGAACCTAATTATTTAAGTTTACCTGGGAGAATAATATCAGTACGCTCAGATAATCTGAGTTCCCCCACAACTGAATCCGAGCGAACAGGTGTGTAGCTGCAAGTGACATTTAATAAGTTGTTACTTGGCAACTATAACAAATGCAAATGTCAGAAATTAAGAATAGCAAACTCCAATTCAAAATTCATTATTGAAGCTATTTGGAACAACATGCTTAGTACCACACAATGGAAATTTCATGAATAGGCTAAGTCACTGCAGCGAGGATCTAAAGTAATTCTAAGCATCGTTCAATATATGAACACAGCACATTTCCACTTGCAGAAATCGAAAGAAGATATTTCATCAGTAAGAAATATAATAAGGAGGTTTTCTTAAATAGCACCCTTCTCTTTTGCTATATGCCAAATACACCCCTCTTTTGACTATTCCCAAATAACATCCTGCAATTCTGCCTTTAGTCAAATGCCCTTGTTAAGATTTTCAAAACGCAATAAAAAATCCTAATCTATGGATACCGTCTAGATATCATCAAGTTTATACAATAAACAGAAAAATCCTACAGCTAGGATTACTTTTGACTGATATTGATCATCCAAACTAGAAGGTTTCTCCTGGATCTATCCTAGATGAAGAACAAGGATGAGAACCAATACACTAACCCTCTCCCATGGCTAGGGATGTACAAGAGAGCCATCCAAGGTGTGGATTGTTGGACTGTTGTCCTGGAAAAGTAATGTGAGAGCTAAATCCACTAGCCATATCAATGTAATAGGGACAATTTATGCTGCAAATCATGATGACCAGTGGACAGGTTGTGATGCCTTAATGAATCAATGATGTCACCCTAAACGCATATGAGCATGGGTTGAGCAAAGGAAGGGTTCCTCGAGGTGCTCTTGGAAACTTGAGATTGGACACATGGTCAATGACCACGAAGAGTTGTGGTCCATGGATCTCAGTACCTTGATATACCATAACCGTCACAAATATTTAGGACACATCCATGGACATTGGATTATGAGATACGGTCATCCTATGTGAGGGGACTGTCTTGGGTAAAGATGGATAGTCTCCACCATTGGGACCAACTTAGTACTGGTGTGCCATTTCCTTACCCCACAAAGGAGCGTATGTGTGCCATGGATATAGGATCCAATGTTGGACCTTCGGAAACTTACATTGGTATGACCAAGTACAAGTGATCGAAGTGATCAAGGACATAGTGAGACATGCAAGATGATGCGTGTAAGGGTCACGATCATGATTGATCAGCTTTAGCTCTTTTTAAGAGGTCTATTCCAAGGCCATTGAAAGTAAAAGTAGCTAGGTTCTTCCATCATAAGGCATTAATACTTGGACGGGCCAACAAGGGATCCATTAGGTTTGCCTAGGGACATGAATATGGCTAGATCTGATTAGATCAAGACTTGCCAAGTGGTTTTAGCGTTATGCATCATAGGGCCGAAACAATCATCACAAAAAAGGGCCCGTAACCAAGGTGTCCCGTATTGGTATCAGTTGGCATAACGGTGACTTCCAAAACTGATATGGATACGGGGGCGTAATGGCGATACGGGGGCGTAACGGCGTAAAATTTTTTTCTTGCTAAAAAAATATGAAAAAATATGGATTAAATCCAGAATATTCTAAGCATTCCAAATATGCATTCATTTATAAATTGGAAAATATTTATGGTGGTGTAACGGTCCACTCTTTAGTGAAAAGCTGTATCGGACTGTCTGATTAATTTTTGAACCAGGCAACCTGAATTTGATTACAAATTTTATATATTTAATTTTCTAAATATCTAATTTATATACTTAACAATTTAATATCTTTCCCCCAATAGTTCTTTAAAAAAATGAAATTAAATTCAGGTAGATGGCGTTGCCAATTTCGGGCTGACTTGGAGGACCAATCTATACTCCAAATTAGCCTCAAATTCATGCAATTTATTGTCATTATTCCACTTATGTATTGGTGGACATTTATTGGATAGTGAATCATAAAAAAAAAAAATCAAAAGGCCCTATTTAAAAAAATAAAAGTATACAAAATAATAATTAAAATTATTCAAATAATTTGATTTTGGCATTGAGAGTTAGCAATTGCAGTTTATAATTTAATTGGTAAATTTTAAATTAATATATGTCTCATATACAATTTTTTAAGGGCCCAAATTAGGTGAGACTTGGATCGGGAAGTGTAGCACACATGTTAAAGTTTTTTGGGCCCCACCCATGATGAATGTGTTATATCTAAACCGTCCAATCATTTGACGAGATTGTCTTAAGGCTTGACATGAAAAATAATACAGATCTAATTATCAAGTGGACCACACTGCAAAAAGTAGTAGGGGATTGAACGTCTACCATTGAAAACTTTTTTGGGATCACAGAACTTTTAGATCAATATAAAATTTGTTTTTCCTCTTCATTCAGGTCTTTTTGACCTTATGAACAGATGGGATGGAAAATAAATGTTACGGTGGGCCTATGAATTGTTTAACGGTGAAAATCATCATATCCGCTGCTATTTTTGGTGTGGTCCAGACGATCTTTGGATACGATTCATTTTTTAGCTAATGCTATAAAATAATATTTAAAAATAGATGAACGGTGTAGATATAATAAATACATCACTGTGGAGCCCGTATAACTTTGATCTCCTTTGAACCGTTCGTACAACTCGTAGCTCGAGGAGTGTCAGCGCTCGTCTCAGCGCGTGACACGTACCTACAGCAGCTACGCCCGTTAAAAAAAAAAGAAAGAAAAAAAGAGGGGGGGAAGCTGAAAAGAAAAAAGAGGGAAAGAAGAGAAGAAAAAAAGAGGGAAAGAGGGAAAGAGCGAAAGAACAGAGAGAGAGAGAGAGAGAGAGAGAGAGAGAGAAGAAGAAGGAGAAGAAGGAGGTGGAGGCTGCAGCCGCAGCCGCAGCCGCAGCAGGGCCGCAGCAGGCTGAGAAGAGGAAGAAAAATAAGAAGAAGAAGAAGAAGAAAGAGAAGAAGAGGAAAAGAAATGAAAAAGGTAAGGGTTTTTTTTTTTCTTTTCTTTTTTCTTTTTTTTTCAAGCCCGTAACGGCCGTTACGGGTCAGTAACGGCCGTTACACCCGTAATGGGACCGTAACGGTCGTTACGTGTACGAAAATGGGACTCGGCCGATACGGCCCCGTATCGCGTAACGGGTACCACCGTTACCATTACGTATCGCCCGATACGTAACCGTTTTGGGACACCCTGCCCGTAACAGGGTCGAAACAATTTTTTTTTAAGGACGTTACAGCCACACCATTAGGGAATAACTCGGCCACGACAGTCGAAGGATTACATCATGAGTACATGCATGGATAAGGTGTTTTGATAGACTTCCTTCACGGTAGGGTATACCAAAGCTCGTAAGATGGCAAAGAATTACACATAATACACCCATGAAACCCTAACTCCTTATATAAGATCATATTGCAAATAAGAGGGTGTAGAAACAAGAGAGCCCTAGAGATGTCCATGTGAGCTTAAGATTACACATATGGTGGATGACTGAAGAGAGTTATGGTCCATGGATCTCAGTACCCCAATAAGCCATGATCGTCACAAATACTAAGGACACATCTATAGACTGGATTATGAGATGTACGGTCATCTTGTGTGAGGGAATGACTTGGGTCAAGATGGACAGTCTCCACCATCAGGACCAACATAGTGTTGCTGTGGCTTTTCCTTAACCTCACATAGGCGTGTATGTGTGCCATGGATATAAGATCCAGGGTTAGACCTTTGAATACTTACATTAGTAGGATTGAGTTCAAGTCAATAGCTCGGGATCCAATTAAATTGAACTATGTGATCGAAGTGATCAAGGGCTTGATGGCCATAGAATGGACCTCTTAAGAAGAGCTAAAGCTAATCAATTAGGATCATGACCATTGCATGCCCTCAAACCTAAGGATCGATCATCTTTCATGCATATAGAGAGAGTGAGTACCTTGGGGAGTTTTCTCCCATCTCCTTCACAAGTGTGTGATTGTGTGAGGTCCACTTGCGTGGACGGCATGCGTTTTCTTCAGTCCCTACCAAAGGTGAAGACAACAACTCTTCAACCTCTTCCACTTGGGATAGATCAGGAAGAAATCTACTAGCTCGGAGGATCGTCATCGACCATCGAATCGTTCCACATCACAAGCGGTCATTTGAGGTAATATCTAAACGGCTATTTCATTTATATTGATTTAGAAATCTAACATGATCTACGTGGGGTGATCCTACCAAACATCATTAGATGGCTTTTGTGAAAATATGTTCAATTTCATTGTGCATACACATGAAAAACCATCATGGATGCCACAGCTGTGCACCTGTGAATGTGCAAGAGGAGAGGGGAGAAAGTTTTCCCTCCTCTCTCTCTCCTCTTCCTTCTTTAATGGTGATGCCAAGGGGGTTTGGATGTCCAAAGCTCTCTCTCGTCTCCCTCTACCATAGGATCTATTTGCAACTGAGTTAGGCGTTAGGGTTTCAAGGAGATACTATTGTTACAGTGCTCCACTGCCCTATAGACTTCGATATTGCTTACTACATCTGAAGTTGTGATCTTGCATATCTATGTACTCAAATTAACCAAATCCCTCCACTAATCATGGTTATCCACCCTTGATTCAATACCCATGCAAATCAAGTGGTGGACCACAGATCTCAACCATCGAATTACCATCAAGCACGCTCACAACTTTTTAATGGTTAAAACAAAAGATTAAAGGCTAAAACATTTAACAAAACATTTAAACCATTTAAGTGTTGGGCCCAACTAAAAAACAACTTGATGGATGGTTAGATCAACATGATATAAGCCATATGAGTGTTCTTAGGCAACTAGTGGATCCCATTTTGGATCATATGGACCTCAGTTATATCCTGATGCATGCGCCTAACCACACATACATACGAGCCATTGTAATTAACTTCATACAGTGAGTCAAAGCACATCACATTAGGAACTTGAACTCTTCGTGTGTCCCTTATGTCTAATGATTAGTCAAAGCCAGTATATACACAAGTCAATCTAGACCAAGAATGATGGGTTTTCTTGTAGATACTTCAATTGAACCTCCAATGTAAGCAAATAACAGGTCTAAAAGAAGATCCCATATCTATGAACAATCAAATTCATGGCATTCAAAAACAATAACAGTAATGGTGGGAACCATTACACAATAAGGGTCTATAACACCCATTTTGAAGGGAGAAAAAGGACCTGGAATAGGCATGTGACGATTGCAATGACCATTACGGCCCAAAACGGACCAATACATTTTCTTCCTTTAAGAAAATTTTGGGGATGCACGGCCATTAAGGTCATGATGGCCACCATTCCCGGTATTGAATGCATTGCTCACACTCCTATATGGGGTAGTGCAAAGGCATCCATTCATCGTTGAGCCCAATTGTGGAGGCCGTCCATCCTGTCTTGTCATCAGTCCCCTCACATAAGATACCAAAAAAGAATAACCACACGCCCATCCTAAAACATGTTAGGTAGTCATGGAACGACAGGGTACCAAGATCCATGGAACACAATTGTCCCTTGACTAGTAACCGATGTGCCCAAACTCAGGTAACCAAGAACAACAGAGGAAACCCTCTCCATTAAACCATGTTCGCATATGAGATAAACCCACATTAATTATGGCATTGAGAACTTGTCCGCATCAGACTCATGATTATCACAATCAATAGACAAGATCATCAATATCAATGGTAAAGGTTATCATTTATCTATAGATCACATCCACATTGGCTTTTCAGAGCACATAGCACTAACAACCCTTTAACTTTTCGGATGAAAAAACTAACCATGGTTAGGTTATCAAAGCATATTTCAAAAGTGATATTTTTATCATGTTAAAGCTCTTATGTAAGGGCACATGGTTCAATGATCCAAGTCATTGATCTAATAGCCCCCACATGGATAGATCAAAGCCTAAAGATCCTTCTCATAGGACTTAGCCTTCGTAAGTGTGGCTTGGATCTCAAATGAGTTCCAATCACCATAGAGTGAGAGACCCACATTCAGAACGGTTCACATATCCTCATCCATGTGACCGTCTAAATCATCTAACATTGGTAAACCCATGTTGAAAGTAGTTTAGATCTCACGCCAATGGTGAGACCAAGTAGTGGTTATATCTCCCAAAAATTGGAGGTTGCTTCTCGATCTTGGCAAGCACCCACAATAAGGACAAAAAGGTCACTTCTCCTCTTTATAGAGCGCAGGGGCAAAAAGGTCTTTTTAAATAGTAGAAGTTGATTAAATGGCACTATAACATTTATGTCATTAGTTGTCAATGGAGGGTTCTTTTCACTATACATGGAAAATGGAAGGGTTTATTTCGGGAATATGAATGAGTTGTTTGACATGTAAACAAAAAGGGAGGGCACTATATGTTAAAACCCACTAACATCTAAGAACCGATGCCATTGCGAGAATTGAGGAAATCTAGCAGCTCAAAAGGGTCTCAAGATTAACAGAGATCCAGAGGGTTGAGGGTAAGTAGTCGTTCCCCTCAGGATGAAGGAGAACAGGCCAAGAGCAAATCTACAGGGCACTGCAAATACACTTATAGGGGGAGATCAATGGTGAAAGGCGATAAACAACACGACGAATCACGCAAACAGACCTCGAAAAAACGAAATGTGAAGGGTGGATCCAAAGCTCCATTGCTAGGCAAAGGAAAAGGCGTCAATGGAAAGGGCGTCAATGGAAAGGGCGTCACTAGTGGAATGGAGAAGAGGGGAGAGAACGAACAAGGGGAGAAATGAATTAGGGTTGACAGGAAAAGGGTCCCCCGTAGTAGGAGACAAGGGGAAGGGGTACCACACTTGAGGAGTTCCCGACACTTCATCAAAGGCTATCGGGGAAGGGTGGCTACCAAACAACTTCTCCAGGGTTTTTGGTCGAGCGGGTGAAGTTATGGATGTGGCGATCCCTCAAGTTCGGGGTACAAATGATCCTCACGGCTTTGCCTTCGTGCAGTTGTGATCTGAAGAAGATTTGTAAAAGGTCATAAACATGCTTAATGGTGAAAGCTTCGAAGGTAGGAAGATGGTGCAACGTACCACGTTTGGCCCTAATGTCGTCAACGAGGAGTTAAAGGCAAAGGAAGGGAGGCTCACAGGCTATAATGAGGAAGGGAAAGGTTATCTGGGGGGTATATGTAGGAGGTCAGAGGCCCGGATCTATCAAGGAAGCAGTTGAGAGTACTAACAACCCGCCTTTGCAAGAGATGAGGGGACCAAGGAAGGAGAGACTGGCCCATACCAAGGCAAGTGGGTGTGGAGGAAGGACACATCGTCTGGGAAGGAGGTTCATGTCGATCCAAGGGTTGTCGACCATGCAAGGCGATTTTTGCATGGTTCGTTCTAATCGAGACTGAGGGGGCCCTCTTATCCAAAGTAGCGTATGGTTGAAGGTTTGTTGTGCCCCGAAGGAATGCGACTACCAAATCAATCCTCTCAGCACAAGGGCACTATGAACATTAGTCAAGCTAGGCACTAATCTCGATCAAATGGTGATGGCAGGGGAAATGTTTAATGACGGCCCAATCCTATTTGCTCGGAAGTGGGAAGACAGTTCTTACTTCGGGACTACCATTAATGCAGGGGCATTTTCACACCGGGCTCGAGTGGAGTCGTTTGTGGGATGTAGGGGCACACTCGAGGTGGGCGGGGCCTGCGAGGGAAGTCTCTTGTTCGAGACTCCTCACCGGTGGTGATTAATGCGCATTTCACACCGGGTTTGGGTGGGGTAGCCTGTGGGATGCGGGGACACACTCAGGGTGGGCAGCCCGTGTGAGGCGGTACCCTTGTGATTTGGGGCGCACGAGGGGGGTTCAGCCAAGGTGTCCCGTATCGGTATCAGTTGGCGTAACAGTGCCCTCCGAAACCAATATGGATACAAAGGCGTAACGGCCCGTAACGGAGCAAATGTTTTTTTTTTGCCAAAAAAATATGAAAAAATATGGATTAAATCCGGAATATTCTAAGCATTCCAAATATGCATTCATTTGTAAATTGGAACATGTTTATGGTGGTGTAACGGTCCACTCTTTGGTGAGAAGTTGTATCGGACTGTCTAATTAATTTTTAACTAGGTAATTTAAATTTCACTACAAAATTCATATATTTAATTTTCTAAATATGTAATTTATATACTCAACAACTTGATATCATTTCTCTCAATAGTTCTTTAAAAAATTGAAATTAAATTCAGGTAGATGGCGTTGCCAATTTGGGGCCGACTTAGAGGACCAATCTATGCTCTAAACCAGCCTCAAATTCATGTCATTTATTGTCATTATTCCACTTATAAATTGGTGGACATTTATTGGATTGTGAATCATAAAAATAAAAAAAAATCAAAAGGCCCTATTTTAAAAAATAGAAGTCCACAAATTACCAATTAAAACTATTCAAACAATTTGATTTTGGCATTGTGAGTTAGCAATTGCAGTCCATAATTTAATTGCTAAATTTTAAGTTAATATATGTCTCGTGTACAAATTGTTTAGGCTTGAATTAGGCGAGACTCGGATTGTGAAGTGCAGCACACGTGTCAAAGTTTTTTGGGCCCCACCTGTGATGAATGTGTTATATCCACACCGTTCATCCATTTTGCCAAATAATTTTAGGGCATGAGTCCAAAATTAAGACACATCCAAAGCTCAGGTAGACTGCACCATAAGAAACAATAATAATTGAACGTTCACCATTAAAATTTTATCGAGGGCTAGAAAAGTTTTAGATCCACTGACATGTGTGTTTTCCCTTCATCCACGTCAATGTGACCCAATTAATAGGTTAGATTGAAAATAAACATTACAGTGGACCTTAAGAAATTTTTAATGGTGAGCATTCTATAACCACTATTTCATATGGTGTGGTCCACCTGAGATTTGGATATTACTAATTTTTTGGATCCTTACCTAAAATGACGTGGCAAAATGGATGGACGACATGGATAAAATATATACATCATGGTGGGGCCCACTTGAGTCTAATAAGATTGGATGGAAAATAAATGTTACCTTGCGCCTACGAATTGTTTAACCGTGAAAATCATTATCTCCGCTGTTATTTTTGGTGTGGTTCAGATGAGCTCTAGATATAATTCATTTTTTGGGTGGTGCTCTAAAATGATCTCTGAAAATAGATGAACGGTGTAGATGTAATAAATACATCACTGTGGGGGCCAAATAACTTTGATCTCCTTTGAACCGTTCGTACAACTCGGAACTTGAGGAGCGTCAGCGCTCGTCTTAGCGTGACACGTACCTACCGCAGCTATCGCTACAAATTTATAAAAAATAAAAAGAGAGGGAAACCGAAAACAAAAAAGAGGGAAAGAAGAGAAGAAAAAAGAGGGAAAGAGGGAAAGAAGAGAGAGAGAGAGAGGAGGAAGAAGAAGAAGAAGAGGAAGAGGAAGAAGGCTGCAAAGAAGAAGAAGAAGTGGAGGAAGAAGGCCAAGGCCGCAGCCGCCCGAGAAGAAGAAAGAGAAGAAGAAGAAGAAGAAAAGAAAGGGAAAAAGGTAAGGTTTTTTTTGGTTTTTTGTTTTTTTTTTCTTTTCTTTTTTCTTTCAAGACTCGTAACGGCCGTTACGGTCACAGAATTTCATAACGGCCGTTTCGACCCCGTATCGTGTAACAGGTCCCACCGTTACCATTACGTATCGACCATTACAGCCGATACATAACCAATTTGGGATACCCTGGGTTCAGCCGAGGTCCTAACCCATGAGATGTGGGGCCTGGGCTATGAGATAAAAGGATTAATTCGCCACGCTCTAACAGTTCAAGCTTTTAGAGCAAGTGGTTAATTGTCCTGCATCAACCATCAAATAGTATCTGATATGGAGCATCCCTTTGGAGCTTTGGAAAAAGGACGTTTTCGTACCCATTAGTGAGTGTACAGGGGAAGTGTTAGACATTGATGAGGGGTCTGAAGCTGGTGAGGATCTCAGTGCAGCGCGGTTGTGTATCACAAGTAGAAGGGCGATCAAGGAACCGGAGTCCATAGATCTAACTATGGGTGAAATCTATCTCCAGCTGAGGGTGGAGAGTGAAGAATCATGGGGATATCTGTGCCAATGGGGAGAGGAATGGAAGAAGAGGGAAGCTCAATGGCAACCTGTCTTCGCCAGTAACGTTCCTCTGGAGGAAGAAGTACCGCCTTCATCGTCAGGTGGAGTTCCAGTAGGCAGGGATGCGAGGTGTACATCACTGATGAAATCCCAGGAGCTCGAAGGACGGATGGAACGATCTCCAACTCTGGTCGATGCGAGGTGCTCTGTGGGAATATCGAGCAAGCACGCCACGCCCTTGGGCGATTACGTGGAAACAGGAGGAGTATCACATGGGAGGGTGGATGCCACCTGTGCAAGGGAGCTGTCAAATCCAACAGCTCTGTCAAATCCAACAGCTTTGGGTCAAGCCCGTGCGATCATACCCTGAATCAGTGTTATGTAGTAGCCTCAAGAGAGGCCAATACTCTAGTTCAAATCCAGGACTCTCGTGCTTCGCCCAGGTCATTGGCACGTGCCCTAGAGCCCCTCGTCACAGCTCTGAATTCGAAGATGGTGCCACGTGTAGGTTGTTCATCGGCAAACGTTGATGTAGTGCCTCGAGGAATTATAAGAGCTAAGATTAGAGACTCATGTCTACCACATGATCAGTTTGTGAATGGCCCGTTGACAGTTGGCATGGCACATGTTTCGTCAAGTGAACTTGTGTCGAGAACGTTCAAAGTCCATATTCTTGCAAAGTTTTCTATAGTTCCTAATAAGAGATTTTTTTTTTTCTGCCATATATAAGGGGAGGCCCGAGAGTTGCCCTTATGCGGTAGGACCTTCTCTCTCGTCTAGTACCGGCGAAAGCCAATCGTTTTAGGAGGAATCCCTTGTTCCATACAACAATGAAGTCACATACATCATCTTTTCACATAGGCCATCCCTATGCTAGCTTTCTCACTCCAGCACACTGAGAGCAAATAGTTTAAAGAGGTTGTCCGCATCCTCATCGATTCATTTACCCAAGTTCTTCAATTAAGGGAAGTCCTCAAGGGAAGGGGTGAACGACGTGATTGAAGGAAGTGTCGGCATTGCTGACAACTCCAGAGCTATGTCAATTGTTCCAGCTGAAACTGCAGGTGAAGAGGCCTCGTTACGTTGTGGTGTCGACATGATGGAGACATTGGATGTTATTCCCCTGCAGATCTCGGCTGAAAGTATTGTTAACTGTGAAGAAGGAAGCAGAGTCAGTGAGATCCTAACGGGCAACAGAGTGAGGTCAGTATCCCGATGAATATTCTCAGCTAGAACGTAAGGGGGCTGGGCTGCAAGGTAAAAAGGGCCCAAATCAAAGACATGTGCAAGAAATTGAAAGCTCAAATCATATTTCTTCAAGAAACAAAGCTAACCTCTTTTGACAAGGCGATTTTGGACTTTATTTGGGGGAAGAAGTTGAAAGGCTATCTATCTAGACGATGTGGGTTCATTTTTTTTCTTTTTTCTTTTTTGTGGTTTGTGGTGGCTTGGAACAAGGGCATATGGAAGTTGGAGGATAGCTAGCATGGTGACTTTTCAATCTCGGCGGTTCTTTCCGAAATTACGTTTGGCTTTAAATGGATTTTCTCTTCAGTATATGGTCCGCGCAAAACAGAGCAGAAAGAGAAATTTTGGGAAGAGTTGAGGACCATTTCAACAAGATGGTCGATCCCCTGGTGCATTGGGGGCTAATTTAATGTCATCAAGTTCACATACAAGAAATTGCCAACTTCTCGATTAACCACAAGCATGAAGGAATTCAGGAGATGAATTCAGTGTTTTGACGTGGAGGATATTTCAATGCAAGGTGCTAAGTTTACAAGGTCTAAGGGCCAGACCCCTACTATCTTGTCACGCCTAGATACGTTCCTAGCATCGCCGAATTCGATGGAGAAATTCCCTTTGGTTCAGCTAACAGGTCTTCCTCGAACTATATCGGATCACAGGCCCATAGTTCTGAAGGCAAAAACAGACAATTGGAGGCACAAACCACTTAGATTTGAGCTGATGTGGTTGGAAGCTGAGGGTTTTTCCGATCTAGTGGAGGGGTGGTGGCGGTCTTTCCAAGTAATAGGGTCAATGGGCTTCAAAATCCATTAGAAATTAAAACTCCTCAAGGAAAAGTTGAAGGTTTGGAAGAGGGAGGCATTCGAAATCACGGAGGCAGACCTTTTTCGAATCCTAGATGAGATCCACTCCATAGGTCTTAAGGAGGAAAGTGGTGAGCTGATGTTGGTAGATAAAGAACGATGGGCTTCTCTTATGTCTGATTATTCAAAGCTCGTAACGGATGAAGAAATCAAGTGGAGATAGCGATCTAGAGCCCCTTAGCTAAAAGAGGGAAACAAGAATACTCGGTTTTTCCACAGCATAGCTTCGGCAAGGGCTAGAAATAACAGAAATCGATCCTTGGTTATTGATGGCTCTAGGATAGAGGAGAAGAAAAAGATCTTCCTAGCAATTGTTGGATACTACCAAAATCTTTGTCTACTAATCATTGGGTTAGGCGAAGGTTAGATTATTTACAGTTTGATAGTTTATCAAAAGAAGTAGTTGCATCCTTAGAAAGTCCGGTTACTAAACAAAAAATCAAAGCAGTTGTGGACAGTCTGGGTCGTGACAAGGCCCCTAGGCCTAATGGTTTTTCGCTCGCCTTCTTTTAGGGCGTGTTTGGGGGGTGGGATTAGAAGGGATTAGGTGGGATGGGATTCAAAAAACATAATTATTACCCATGGCAGGGATTGTCACCTGTTGCCATGTGATAAGATTAATGCCATGCTTTGTTGGTAATACAGTGGTACATTGAATGGATATACCCACCATCATTTGAAATTACAGAGAATAACAAGTGTTATATCTACACCGTTCATTTGTTTTGTAACCTCATTTTATGGCATGGGCCTAAAAATGAGGTAGATCCAAAACTTATGTGGCCCCAAAGAAGTTTTCAACGGTAAGTATTCAATCCCTGTTGCTTTCTATGGTGGGGTCCACTTGAGCTTTAGATTTACCTGATTTTTTGGCCCATGCTCTAAAATAATCTCGAAAAATGGATGGACGGTGTGGATATAGCCCACACATCATGGTGGGACCTACACAACTTGCTAACATTGAGTGAAATTGGCACGAGACCCAATGCAATTCCATCTAATCTAATTCCAAGCTTTTCAATTCTTCCCAAACATGGAGTGGAATTAGCACAGGACCAGATGAATCCCATCCCACATAATCCCTTCTAATCCCACTGCCCAAACACGCCCTTAGGTTTTATGGAACACTGTGAAAGCAGACGTAGTCGACTTTATCAAAGAATTCTTCGTAAAAGGTAGACTTTCCACCGAGTTATGAGCTTCCTTCATTACGATTATATCCAAAATAGGAGTCGAAAGCTTGAACGACTATAGACCTATTAATCTCATAGAGAGTCCAAATAAAATATTAGCCAAAGTTCTTGCTTCCAGATTTAGAGCGTCAGAAAAAATCATCTCCCTTAATCAAGGGGCCTTTAGGGGTGGACGCCAAATTTTGGACTATGATCTTATAAGCCCACAAGTGCATCAACTCCCACTTCCGAGAAAAGAAGGTCGGGATTGTATGCAAGCTCAGTGTGGAGAAAGTGTATGATCATCTTGAATGGGAGTTCCTGGACTATATGATCGCAAGACTGGGTTGTGGAGAAAAATGGAGGAAGTGGATGACGATGTGCATAGCTTCCCCTGTCTATTCAGTGTTAGTGAATAGGTCTCCAAAAGTATTTTTCAAACCCTCCCAGGGACTTAGACAAGGGGACCTGCTATCCTCCCATTTATTTTTTGTTGCAGAAGCCTTCAGCTTGTGGCTGGCAAAAGACAAGAAGTAGGGTTTTTCAGGGGATTCCTCCATTTTGTTGATGACACTATAATTTTCTATGAAGCGGATCCTTCTACGGTTGATAATTCGAAGAAAGTTGTTATCTATTCCAAAGTAGTCTTTAGTTTGAAGATCAATGAGGGCAAGAGCGAGATGTTGGGTATCCACCTTTCTAAAGCCGAAACTGCATGGTTGGCATCCTCGTTTGGATGCAGAGTTGGGTAGTTTCCCTCAACTTATTTGGGGTTTCCGCTATGCATTGGCAAACTAGCCAAGCACATGTGGGACAAGGTGATTGAGAGAGTTGAAAGAAAATTACCTTCGTGGAAGATTCAAAATCTATTCCTTGGACGTCGTCTTACGCTCTTTGAGTCTACTTTCTCCAACATGCCTACTTCATGTTAATCTTCAAGTGTCCCATATCGATGCACGAGAAACTTAACAAACCACGTAGAGACTTCTTTTTTTTGGAAGGGATCTAATGAAGGGTTCAAGTTCCACCTTCTTAAGTGGAAAGGGGTTTGTAAACTAGTGGACCAAGGCAGTGCGGGAGTGCAAGGCCTTTGTAGCATGATTGAAGCCCTTCTACACAAGTAGTTATGGCGATTCAGTACTGAGGTGGGAAGCTTTTAGCGCGAGTTGGTGGCAGACAAGTATGGCCTCCAAGAATGGGAATGGGAATGGGAGACTAAGAAATCATCGCTCTATTGGGCTTCTCACATCTGGAATTGTATTGTAGCTTGGTGCTTAGTGTTCCATTAACATTAGGGGACGGATCTAAAATTCATTTTTGGGAGAACCCTCGGTGCGGAGACACTACTTTGAGGCAAGATTTCCCAAGATTGGCTATTCTTACTGTGTCTTTTGATATATTCGTAAGGAACTGCTACTCTAGAAGTGGGCTCACCTACTCTTGGGCCCCTCCTTGCAGAAGGAAACTTTCTGATGCGAAAATGGAAGATTTCATCGCCCTCTTATGCTGTCTTCAAAATGTCATTCCATCAACAGACCAAGATTCTTTGATTTGAGTGCGCATAGTTCAGGACGTTTTTCTGTCAAATCACTCTACGAGTTGATCAATGCCTCAAAGGGAGTTGTTGTTGCTCAAAAGGAGCATACCTTTCATTTCCAGTCCTACGAAGCCCCGCCCAAGGTGACTACGCTCACATGGCTTGTGGGAAGGAAACGGGCTTTTACTATAGATAATCTCCAGAAGAGATCGATGCACATCCCAAATATATGCTATCTTTGTTTATAAGACACGGAAAACGTCAATCATTCGTTTATCTCAAGCCCGTTCTCTTCCATGGTGTCGGAGAATCTTCTTGTCGGGCATGAGGTGTCGTGGGTCATGTCGGGATGTGTTTCAACACTCCTTTGGGCTTGGCATGGGGTTGGAGGAGGTAAGCTCGATCAAGCCACGTGGCGCCTTTCCCCATCGGCTGTGTGGTGGGCTGTTTGGGAGGAGAGAAGCAGGACTTCTCAGAATGCCTCTAGGTCAATTGAAGCGGTAGTGGAGGTGGGCAAAGTGGCTATTTGGGAGTGGGCTCTCTCGATAGTTTTTTTTTTCTCTTGGATCCACCGTTCAAAGCAGTTGTTGGGGTTGAAGCTGTGTTTTCTTTTCTTTGTATTCTTTTCCTGTGCAACATTTGTTTTTTTTTTAAGCAACGAGAATATATTAGAAGAAGAAAAGGATACAAAGGCCTACTAAGATAGCAGAGCGAAAACACAATAACAGAAAAAATTACAAGCCTAACAACAGAAAATTGAAATCTTTCAGACAAGTAACATTAGAGGCCCATTCGAAAAGAAGATGCTTCGCTCTCTCGATCCCACAGTTTCGGCCGAAGCTTGCATGTTGTTAAAACACCTATCGTTCCGCTCCTTCCAAACTGCCCACCAGATAGCCATAATAGCCATTCTCGAAACCTTGGAAGTGATTTTACCCAGCTTGAAACCGTGCCAATAAGCGAGAAAAGAGGAGGCAATATTAGGCACTCAGCCGACAATGCCAAAACGAGAGAAGAAATCTTGGGAAATCTGAGAGACGAGCGGACAATGCACGAGCAGGTGGTCAACAGATTCATCACAACCCATGCAACAAAGACAAATATTGGTGAGCTATACCCTTTTTCATAAGGTTATGTACAGTGAGGATCCGGTTCCTAGAGGCAAGCCAGGCGAAACAAATGATTTTTGGGGGGACAGGGTAGTTCCAGATAAATGTGGAGATTGAGGATGTGAGGAGGGAGGGGGGTAAGGGTAGTGTATAGAGACTTCACCGTGAAGAGGGAGGATTTATCTTTGGACCATAGGATTCTATCAGGCTCGGAATGGGAAGGAGCGTGGATAAGCAGACGTAAAGATCGGCTAGGAGAAGGACCTCCCAGTCATGAAGATGTCTTCGGCAGCTGATGTCCCAAACCACACCCGACTCCGAAATGGTGAAGAAATTGTCGACAATGCCGGATTTGTTAACTGCAAGACAGTAAATGGCAGGGAAGCTTTCCTTTAACTTTGTATCCTCGAGCCATTGGTCCTCCGAAAACCGAATAGACGACCCATTTCCCAATTGGTACACAACATTCTCAATCACCGGATTCTTGCAACGCATGATACCTTTCCAAATGCGAGACGCCCTGTAAGCGGAAGAGTCCCTCGTCCACCATCCTCCCGAGGACAACCCATACTCCCCTTTGATGATCATATTCCACAGAGCTTGAGATTCCGAACCGAGTCTCCACGTCCATTTGCCAAGGAGAGCCTTGTTCATCACCCTCAAATTTTTAACGCTAGCGCCTCTGTCACGAAAATGGCAACAAACATCTTTCTAGTCGAGAAGGTGGAATTTCTTGTGGTTTTCTTTGCCGTTCCACAAGAAATCCCTCCTTAGCTTGTAGATCTTATGCAAAACCGCAGACGAGCAAGGAAATAGGGACAACGTATATAGGGATGTTTGACAACGCAGCTTTTATAAGAGTGAGTCTACCCCCCCATAGACAGAAGTCTGCATTTCCAAGTGGCCAGACTCTTTTGGAATTTCTCTACCACCTTGTCCCACATCGAAATTAGAGGGGAGCCAATGGTAAGGGGAAGCCCCACGAAGAATGTCGAAAAGGAGGTAGTAGAACAGCCTAAAGTTAAGGCAAAGGAGGTCAGCTCCGAATCTAAAACATTAATTCCAAATATTTTGGACTTTGCCATGTTGATACGTAAGCCAGAGACAACCTCCAAACATCTAAAAGTTGTGTGCAGGTTATCAATGGCTTCAGCATCTGCTACACAGGTGATCGGAGTGTCGTCTGGGAATTGAACATGAGTAATTGGCAAGTCGACCCCTGACATCGAGATACCTTTGAAAAGATCAGCTTCTTGGCCCATAAGCAGCATCTGAGATAAGGCCTCCGCAATCATCAAGAAAAGAAGGGGGGAAAGAGGGTCACCCTAACGAAGGCCTCTAGTGCTGGGGAAGAAACATTTCAGCGTTCCATTTAAGAGGATCGAAAAGAGAGGCGATTCAACGCAGGCCTTCATCCACGTCCTCCATTTCTGGCCAAAACCCTCCGTGGGAGCATATAATGGAGGAAATCCCAGTCTACATGATCGTAAGCCTTCTCTATGTCGAGTTTACAAAAAACAGAATTGATCTCAACCCTATGGTAGGTATGAAGAACTTCATTCGCTATTAGAACATCATCGATGATCTGCCTGCCTTTCATGAAGGCATTTTGATACTTGGATATTAGCCCATCCATCACAAAGGCTAGTCGTAAGGATAGGATTTTAGCCAGAATTTTGTACGGGCTGCCAATGAGGCTTATAGGCCTAAAGTCGGAGAAAGAAGAAGCCCTAGGGACTTTAGGGACAAGGGCAATAAAGGAAGCTCCAAGACCTTTAGAAAGCTTGCCCCTGACATGGAATTCGTTGAGGAAGTGCATGATATCCGGGCGAACTGTATCCCAGAAGGCATGGAAGAAGCTCATGGGAAATCCATCCGGACCCAGAGATTTGTCACCACCCATCGAATCAATGGCCGCTTTGAGTTCATCGACCGCAAAGGGAGCCTCCAGCCATTCAGCCTCGAAACTGAGAAGCAAGCGGAAAGGAATACCATCCAAGCGAGGCTTGGGCCACCCAGCAGAGGACAAAAGAGATCGAAAATGAAGCACCGCAGCATCCGAGATTGCATCTTTGTCATCAATCTGTCTCCCTTCCACAGAGATGTTGTGAATTGCTTTAGCCCGAGCTCTCATATTAGCAATGTTGTGGAAGTATTTAGTGTTCTTGTCTCCCTCAGAAATCCATTTGGATCTCGATTTTATTTTCCAGGTTCGTCTTCCAGGGATCTAGTAGAGAGGGATTGAATGACTTGGATACGCCTAGATAACATCTTTCGAGAGGGAACGTTGCCTTCCAAAGCAGAGTCGATCGGGTGAAGCTCCGCGAATAGAGCCTCAGTTTCACTTTCACGTTTCCAAAGCACCTCTTTCTTCCACACTTTTAAGTTTTCCTTATGCCTGTGAAGTTTACACATGAGACTGCAACCAGCAAAGCCAGTCGAAGGGAAAGAGGACCACCACTCCACAATTTTCTGGTGGAAACCATCGATGCTGAGTTAGGCAGGATTGAATCTGAACGGCTTAGGACCCCAATCATCATTGATAACGGAGAGAAGAATAGGCCAGTGATCAAAGGTCGTTCTTGGAAGGGCCGTCTAAGACAAAGACGGGAACTCCTCGAACCAGTCGGAAGAAATAAGGAAGCGATCAAGCCTCGATAGAATCTGGACTCTGCGTCCGTTAGACCACGTGAATTTAGCACCCGAGAGGGGAAGATCAATGAGTTCTTGTGCTTGAATCCAGTCGTTGAATGACTGCATGGAGGTAGAATTACGACGACATCGAGAGTACTCATGCGGAAAGCGAACCACATTGAAATCACCCACAAAGCAACATAGCCCTGCGAAGGACTGTCTAATGATAGTCAGTTCTTCCCAAAGATTAGACCACAAGGAATCGTCAGTAGGACCATAAACCGAAATCACAATACAACGGAAAGAAGAAAATTTATCTTGGAGGATGACTGCTTTAGACAAGGCCCCGGACAACGAAAGCTAAAGGTCCCACTTAGAAGATTTCCAAGCAATAAGAATACCACTAGAGAATTCCGTAGCGTCCAGAGAGACGAAATCAGCATCCTGATCTCCCCAAATTGTGTCTAGGAGATTCTTAGAGAACAATGGGACTTTAGTTTCCTTGAGGCAAAGAACATCCAGATGTTTTCTCATGATAGAGCCTTTGATCAGGCTCCGCTTCTGTCTAGAACCCAATCCCCTAACGTTCCAAGAGAGATCAATCATTGGGGCACCGAGCTGCCCCGAGTACCCTTTCTACCACGGTTGGCCGAGGATGTAGACGCAGTAGCCGGAGAGGATTGAAGGCGGAGAAGCTCTCTATTGCTAGCGGAACGGGGGACGTGTTTGACTGGGTTCTTCGAGGGAGGCAGGGGCCTGCCCCTGTTTTCAATGTATTGGAAGAGACCAGTGTAGTCTTCTTCCCTGTTCCCGAATGAAAGACCCAAAGAACGGCCCACATTCCCCACTGCATCTTTGATCCATTTCTTTTCGTGGATTTCCTTGTAGATTTCTTCTCTAGTTTTTGTCTCCAATGGGGCCATGGAATGATTACCCTATTGCTGATGAGGAAGATCTGAGCACATCTGAAGAGGTTCGGCTATAATCACCTCCGTAGAGGTCTCTTCCTGGAACAGCGTTAGGGGGCCCATATCAGCCCAGTCCTTGGAAGCAGAGGTGGAGTTGATAGGAGAAGAAGGGATGGATGAGGCAGAGTCAGAGGTAAGATTTTTTGTCATATCTTCACGAGAGATATCGTCGCCCTGGAGAGAAAGCGGTTATGAGGAGTGGGAATGGGAAAGACAGGAGAGGTAAGGTTAGGGTGTTGTAAGCGGTCGGGTCCGTTGGGTCTGTCGAGTTGATTAGTCGGGTGTGGGACGAAAACAGGCTGGGATTGAGTGGAACTGGATCAGATAACTTTAGTGGGCCCCATTTGGATGGAGAGAGGGTATACCGAGATCAAAAGGGACCCGCTTTAATCGACCTTACATCAATGAGGGATGTTAGCTTCAGAGTTGATGATCGGACGTCCAACCTAGCGTTATTACAACCATCGAAAAGTCTCACTGATGACACGCGTCGCGATCCCGCACCATCGCTGCCGTCATCATTAATGGAAGGCGGCCGATGGAGGCAGGAGAGGCCACATGTCTGCACCCTAGCCAAGTGGCAGTCGAGCGGGTCTTCGTCTCGAAAAAGAAGCGAAGGATCCTGAACACGCGTCGACCTTTTGACAGTCACGGATCCTGTGACGGTTGTACCGACGATCTCCTCTGCAAGACGAGGCCCGAGAACTGAGGAGAGGCTGCCACGCGTCGACTGAAAAGGCTGGACGCTGTCACCGTATACAGGCGCCGCAGAGGGTCTGACACTCCTTCGATACAGTGGTCCACTGGAGTACACTGGATGATTTCCTTCTTCCCACCGAGCTTCCCGGATGTTCAGCAATGGCTGGCTCACCAACTCCTTAGCTCTCCACACATCTCCCCATCGGGGCTGCACCGATTGAGAGGATTCCTTTTGGGTTGGGAGCAGAATAATACGATCATCGATCTTAACACGAATATGAGGCCTTTCTTTCTTCTTACCCGAGCACGAATGAGGCCGAGTTCTGTCCCAAGCTTAGTCTTTGGATCGAGCTTAAGAAGAAAGCCTACACGGGATGCAACTTTGATGAGAAACTCATCATACCAGCATTCCAGAGGAATATCCCAAATCAGGATCCAAATGTTTTCTTTGCCAAACAAGGAGAATTCCTCCCACGGAATGACTTCGTTGATGGGCCCTTCAGAACAGAGGTGGTCCGCCATTATTAAGGTGTTTGGGTTACCACCTGGACAGACACTTAACCATAAGACGTCGTGACCCAGAGGTTTGAAATCGGATAATCCAAACTGGAGTCCCGTGCAATGACGAATCCAGTCCCTGACTCCCGAAATGGATGCTCCTTCTTCAGTGACGATGACCACTGATTTTGCCAACTCGGCCTGGTTTTTCTTGAAGGTCCCATGGTCCACAACCAGAGGGGAGTCCGATTGATCTTCGATTCTATCGACCCCATCGGAGTTGAGCTGAACCCTCGTTAGATCTTCCGGCCGCTGAGAGGACATCGACATCTCGTTAGGGTCTTGGAGAAGGGCGTCTCTGAGGGAGCGACCCTTAGATTGAGATACCGGTCAGGAGGCCTTGGTCGGAACTGCGGGCAGTTGCATCATGCCTTCGGATGCATTAAGAGAAACTCGCTTCTGAAAGTATGAAGCAAACAAGGATTCAGGACCGTAGCGCGCTCTTTGAACTAGCAACTTCTTACCACCATAGCTAACTCCATGTAGCATAGACACCGCCCTTGCCAGCTCTGCTTCACTACCCATATGAACCAAAGCGAAACCACGATACGCCCTTGTGTCTTTATTCCTAGGCATAACAACATCCATAACTGCTCCCACTCGGCCGAAAATCCTTTCAAGATTTAGAGGGAACCAGCCATGAGGATATCCCTTGACAAAGAGGGTCGGGAATGAAGCATATTTGCGGCGGCCATCCCCTAACGGTTTACGGTTCCTATTCCTTAAGGGAGCTGACATCCAGTCACCCTCTTCATTAGTTTCTATCTGCTCCCCGATTATCCCCTTCCCTTTATCTTCCACTACAGACATTACGGAACAAAGAAATGAACTCAGATCAAGAAGTTACATCTTATGCGTCGTCGACATCGTATCCGTCATCGTCGATCACTTCATTGTAGTCTTCGAGGTCATCGTTAAACCACGATCTCAGTTCTCATGGAAGAGCATGTTTCAAAATACACTTTTTTAATAAAATCACCTTTAACCCTCCTTTAAAAAATCTGATAACAAAAGGGCGGACGGACAACAAAGCCAGCCTGCACATTCTTGGACAGCAAAGCCCATCTCTTCACCTCCATGATCACATAAGGCAATTTTGCCAATTTAGGATAGGGCCTTGGGAATCATCGATTTGGTGGAGGCATCAAAGACTTATGTGCTACCATCATGGTTTCCTTTTCTCATACACATAGAGAAGCCAAATTTGATGCCAATTCCTTGGCTATGGAAGTCTCTCTCAGTATTGCAAGCAACATAATCAGGTGATGGTTTGTGGATAGTCTTGTTGTGGCCTGATTTTGCTTATGGCACCATTGCGATAACTTTGTATCCTGGCCTTGTACCTTTGAATTCTTTTAATAAAAGTTCCAGTTATCCACCAAAAAAAAATCCACTAAACACGATTAGCTATAACTTAATTACAGACTACTACTAATAAACTAACCGGACAAACAACAACTCTCTAACTGACAGTAAAATATAGTGGGAAGGAATAGTTACCCAAACAACAAGCGACAATTGTAATCATCATCAGTAACTTTGTAGGTGTTAGAGTTAGCTCCATTAATGAGAATAATGGTCCCTTCATTAGTTTCTCTGTACCAGCTAAATAGGCTTGATCCCTCATATCCACCATAATACTCTCCTTCTCCAGAATATACACCAGAAGACAACTCAGTAATATGAACACTGGAAACTATGGGAAGAGCTGCATCATATAAATTAGTTAGTACGTGTTGGCAGATGAGTCAAATTGATGAAGAGAATCGAGACCTGAACTAGAATGTACCAGGTGTGACTGGATGGTCACTAATTGCAACCAGTGGCTCTCCACGTTTCCCATCAGCACGAGTGGGCACCCAATACAAGGCCAAATAAGCTCCCACGTCTACCAGCGATGGCTTATATGACCTGTTTCAGTAATCGATCCATAACGAAAAAGATAATCACAAAACACACCTCCATTATTAGAAATTTAATATATAATTTGTTTTGAGAAAGTCAATATAACAATTTGTTATAGCATAGTAAAGAACTTACAAAGTTTTTCCTATAAAAAGTACATCTTCAGAAGCATCAGATATATTCATCAGCTCAGACCCCTGCAACTTTCTCCTACTTCTGTACCAGGCATATTCCCCATTGCCTTCCTGTCCACCATAATATGATTTCTGTGGAACCACTTCTTTGTCCTCGCAACTATCCAGAATGACAAGTTCAATACCCAGAGGATCCGCTGTTGCAAAGAATAGTATGAGATACAAAAAGATTATTACAAGAATAATGAATTCTATAGGATAATATGTGCTAGTAGTTACTACATGGTTCTGACTATTCGTATCAGGCATATCAGCCGGCCAGAAAACCAATACAATACAGGTTCATGAAACAGCCACAAGGTATGAAATTAAGAGAACTAGGTAATTAGCAAGTAGTGACATGGATCTGAATGGGGGCTTATACATTAAGAATGCAAAAGTGTGAATGCCATATTGTATCCTATAATAACTTGTAGAGCCTCTATTTGGGAGTTGGCTTCCTTCTTTTTTCTTTCATTTATAACTAAATTTCAAGCTGCTAACCCAACGAGGTTTGGGCGAATGGTCTTCACCGTAGGTTTGCTCCCTATAGGTGAGGGTTCGATTCCCCTCCTTGGCTTTACCCAATACACGTGGTTGTGGGTGATTGCGTGTATCCGCAGGGATTAGTCTCACTTCAAAAAAGAGGTGGGGACACCCTATGTCTTCAAAAAAAAATAAATAAATAAATCAAGCTGCTACAAAATTCCAAGGGTTCTCCGACTAGCTATTGGTTAAATTTCTTTCTTCAGTGTACTGAGGCCACAACTGAAAAACAAATAGCAGATAAAATTCATATTTAGTTTTTTACATAAAGGAGACTGATCAATTCTTAGATATTAGCAAAATAAAGCCCAAACATATGGAGCATTTTCAGATAAAAAGCACCACTTACCAGGAGCAATAGCATCTGAGACAATGCTCTTGGGAACTCCTCTCAATCCATCCATACGGACAGGGGTGTACACAAGCTCAATGCATTTACCCACATCCTCCAAAGTCAAATCCAGAAACTCTGCAAAGAGAGCAGTTCTAATAACCATCTAACCTTACTAGTGTCAAATTTTCTTATAGGTTAAACCGGCCGCATTATCTGATAACTGAAATACATACCATTGCCACTTAGCTTGTCCTTTGCACCGTTACTTTTCACCCTAAACCATTCATGGGTACACTTGCCTCTTTCGCTGAATGGTAAAATAGAAGTTCAGGTACAATTACATAGAACTAAAGGTTAAATGGTTAAAACTCGTGGATTGAAGAGAGCAAACATCTCACCCTCCACTGTATGAGGCAACAAAGTTTAGAGAATGTCCTTCCATCAATGATCCAACAAATTGTAGAGACTGACAAGTTGGTGGGCCTGCAGCATGCAACCATATGTAGAAGGGTTAAATTGTCTGTAAAGCTTACATTGGCTTCAAAAAACAAATAAAAGATAAAAGATGTCACTGTGATCAAGTTTCTAACAACCTTAAAATATATGGTAGAATGAACCAACCGCATCCTCAGAACCTATTTACATGCTAGATCAATCATAAAGTTCGCATAGAGACAAATGCTTACCAGGTAAAATAGGTCCAACTTGCTCAGAAAGAACGGTAGGACCACGGGCCCAGTCACTTCTGATAGGTTCACAGGAAACAGAAATCAGGAAGCCAATATCATCCCTCGATAGGGTATATGATGCAGTTGTTGCATCTTTGATTTCATTTTGCATTCCATCTGGACCAATCTGTAAAACAGTAAAATGTGTTATTGATTGAGATGGAGATTAAAACCAACTAGCACGATGAGCAAGATAAAGGCAATACTTAAAAAATAAATAAATAAATAAAACTTTGCTTCTCTACATGAGAATGCCAGCTAACTTCAGAATTTTTTTATCATGGTTATCATCTTAGCCTTTCTCCCAGCAAATTGAAATTTGATTTTAAATGGTAGATTGGCAAATTTCTGCCATCAGCTGCCACTACTCATCATCAACCTTCCCGTTTCGTCTGGGCTCTTGAAACCATCAATGGCAAAGGCTCACATTGACACCACTAAGATGCCAGCAGTCTCGCCCTGTATTAACCCCCAGACGAACTACTGTGTAGGCCCCAAAAGAGCAGGCAAGCAAAGTAGGGCCATGGAGGCACAGCTGCTAGCCAGACAGCTCATGACAAGCTTGCACACTTAAAGGGTCATGCTCGAATAGTTGGCCGCACAAATGGCAGGGACCCCATCAATATATGATTACCAACACCACTACCAGCCAACACAGTCATCCCCCATGCAGCACCCAAGTACAACTATTGCATGGTACTCATGATGGAGAATTTGCAAAAAAAAAAAAAAAAAATCGTGTCTAGAGTATCCAGTGCTAGGCAAGCCTGCTAAGCACACATAACTAGATTCAGATTTCTACGTAGATTAATCATTGCACTTCCTAATCTGTGTTCTTCCAGTTACCAATAGATCAATAACAGCAAAGAGTAAATGCCAATTCCTCCATCTTACAGAGTAATAACATAAGAAACGTTGTTGATCTGTGCAAGAATTATTCAACATACCAAAAACCAACGGAAAATTGAATCTCCCTCTTCCCCTCCCCAATATTTCTTCTCGACGCGCAGTGTGGACCCTTCAATTCCCCTCCCCAATATCTGCAGGGAAAGAAGTCTTGGGCTTCCTATTGGTTGCATTGCATGTCATCAAAGAAATGCACCAGTCAGCACTTAAAGAAACAACTATTGTTATGAAAGCTTTTGTTAAGAGTCTTATGCTACCAAGTATGAACGGGCACTTCTACAGGATATCAGAGTGATGAACAAGAGATATAGGCCTCCAGTTGAGCCAGCAAAAGACTTGGATGATGTGAGTGCCATGAGATTTATATATTTTATTCCAGTCTGGACTAGGAACCCCCTCTCTGAAGCAAAATACCTAAACTTAGAAAATGTGCTGTTTCAGTATGTCTAAAACAAAGAGAAAAGGGCCTTATAACTTTAAGGAAACGAGAATCAAGAAAGGGAGAAAAAAAAAGGCTAGCAGATGTCCAGTTATAGAACTAGGGTCATTCTGGCAAGCACAACAACAGCATATGGTTTGCTTTCTCTACATTTTCTATAAACTTTACTACTATTTTCTATATTCTTGTTACAGTTCTGCCACTTTAGAATTCTTCACGTAAAAGGCCAAGCTTTGACACACCGGGTCTGAAAGACTTGGCAAACTCTTATGCTTTTCAAAACATTGGTCAAATCTCACAAGAAAATCTTTAACCAAAGGAAATGTAATCACCAGGACGAACCCGCTCCTGTCCCAAGCACGTCCTTGGCTCCCCAACAGTTCCATCATCACGTACCGGAGTACATTTAAAAGAAACGAACTTGCCAATAACGTCTTTTGTTATCCGATATTGAAGGTGCCCGGATGCTTCGGGTATTAAAGCACCTGTGTCAGTTTCAATCTGCAGAATGCCAATATGTAATGATCATGAATTAAGATAGAATACATTTTCTTTTAACTTTTCACTTCAGGTTAAGCAGATGGGGGGGAGAAAACATCCCCCATATAATGCTTTACAGTTGAGATTCCAAATTCACAAAGAAGCAATTTAAAATAAAATAAAATAAAAAAGATAGCCAGCGTAGACCCAGACCATGAGGAAGGTAATCAAACTAATAAAGTTATTACCTCATGAAGATACCAATTGTAGAGACTTTTGCCTTCATGACCCCCTATATACCCATATGATGCTGTCAATATTTCACCTTCAGAATAATCACCAGTTACGGATAGGAAATTTAGGCTTGGAGGAAGAGCTGCAAAGATGTCAAGGATAAATTAACAAAACAGCAATAAACTGACGTATCCTAAAACTAAACACAACATGAACAGCCCATATGGTGCAATTACCGTGGAGCACATGCAAAAGGCAAATGGTATAATAGACATTCAGCAGCACAGAGATGTTGCTAATAAATATCTTCATTCATAATAAAAGTACAGATATGACTCGGAACAATGCAATGGTGGTGTGAGTGCAACCGTGCAACACACTTGACATAGAACATATATATCAAAAATCAGATTGTATTAGCAACAAAAACTAAAATATAACATGTGTCCAGGTTCATGCAAAACAATGTAAGCCCCATATCCTCTTGTATTTACCTAGTGATATCAAATTAATGCACTCCAGGATAAATAGAAAGTTCATTGAAAACAAGGAATGCCAAATCGGTTACGTATCGGCCGATACGGCCGATACGTAACGGAAACGGTGGTGACCGTTACACGTTTCGGGGTCGTATCGGCCGATACGGTTTTTTGTAGCCGTATCGGCCGATACGGGCCCGATACGGGGCGTATCGGCCGTTACGGGCCCGTTACGGGCCGTTACAGGCCCGTAACAGGCCCGTATCGACCTTTTTCCATTTTAAGCTTTGTTTTTACTGTTTTTTTGAAACCTCTTGCTTCCAAACTATTTCTTACTCCTTTTACGACTAATTTCGACTAACTTTGGCTGGATATTTGAGATAAAAACACATTATATTATGGATTTTCTTGAATCAAAGCTCGGTGGGCCAATTTTCAGAAATTTGTCAAAAATAGGTATTTATATATTTTTAATACGTTTTGTTGTTTTAATCATACCATATGATGTGTTAATCATAGTAAAACATGTTAATGTGCATTTTACAGATTTTGGGTGTCATTTAATATTTTTTTTATATTTTTTTCTATTTACGCATGAATTTTGGCTCCTTTTTTAAAATTCGAAAAATTAATTTTTAATGGTTGTATTGCTGTTTTAATTATGTCATTTGATGTGTTAATCATAGTAGGACATGTTAATGTGCATTTTACAGATTTTGGGTGCCATTTTATATTTTTTTAATATTTTTTTCTATTTACGCATTTATTTTGGCCCTTTTTTTGAAAATTCGAAAAATCATTTTTTAATGATTGTTTTGCTGTTTTAATGATGCCATATGATGTGTTAATCATAGTAGAACATGTTAATGTGCATTTTATAGATTTGGGGTACCATTATACATATATTTTTATATTTTTTTCTATTTACGCATGAATTTTGGCCCTTTTTTTTTAAATTCGAAAAATCAATTTTTAATAGTTGTTTTGTTGTTTTAATCATGCCATATGATGTGTTAATTATAGTAGAACATGTTAATGTGCATTTTATAGATTTGGGGTGCCATTTTATATTTTTTTTTATATTTTTTTCTATTTACGCATTTATTTTGGCCCTTTTTTTGAAAATTCGAAAAATCATTTTTTAATGATTCTTTTGCTGTTTTAATGATGTCATATGATATGTTAATCATAGTAGAACATGTTAATGTGCATTTTACAGATTTGGGGTGCCATTTTATATTTTTTTTATATTTTTTTCTATTTACGCATTTATTTTGACCCTTTTTTTGAAAATTCGAAAAATCATTTTTTAATGATTCTTTTGTTGTTTTAATGATGCCATGTGATGTGTTAATCATAGTAGAACATGTTAATGTGCATTTTATATATTTGGGGTGCCATTTTATTTTTTATTTTTATATTTTTTTCTATTTATGCATGAATTTTGGCCCTCAAAAATAATTTCAAACACCTAAATATAAGATATTTCCATATTACATTCATTCTAATATATCTATCATTGATAGTAGATAGTTAGAAAATTAAATACATGAATTTTGTAGTCAAATTCAGGTTATCTGGTTCATAAATTCATCAGACAGTCCGATACAACTTCTGACCAAAGAGTGGACCGTTACACCACCATAAACATGTTCCAATTTATAAATGAATGCATATTTGGAATGCTTAGAATATTTCGGATTTAATCCATATTTTTTCATATTTTTTTGGCAAAAAAAAAATTTTGCGCCGTTATGGGCCGTTACGCCCCCGTATCGCCGTTACGCCCCCGTATCCGTATCGGTTTCAGAGGGCACCGTTACGCCAACCGATACCGATACGGGACACCTTGATTGAAAATATAGCAATTTTTACTAACCATTTTATTGGATATCTTAGAAAGTTGACCCAACATTTTGAGAGAGAGAGAGAGAGAGAGAGAGATTTAGAAATTTGACCAACTTAGTTCCGTATTTGTAATTTTGAAGTCAAATTGCCAAACACATGACAACTAGAATCCCTTTTCAACTCCTACAATCTCATCCAATGACGAGAAGATAAGTGAAAGCCACATTTCTTACTCATAAAGAATAAGTAACTCCCATCCAACTAGACACCAGATTCATCAATAAGACTATCGCTAATTAAAAGCAAAACCATAAAATTAGTGCCCACAGATTACAAAAAAGCACAGACTCAGTAAAGCTCTCGCAGACAATCATTTGAAAGATGTGAGACTTCTATTAAGTGTCTGAGTTGGCAGTTCTTCATCAACAGAGAACCATATTGTAGCATATAAAGACTAATGATTTTAACTTTTTTTCTGATAATTGATAATATTTCCTAGCTTTAAATAAACTGTCTTGTTAGGTACCTTAATTAAGATTCATTTCCCAATGAATATATCCTCTAGCATACAGAACATAAGTCCCCTAATGTCACCAAAGATGAGTACTCATTCACTTACTTTCAACTGCCTTTTCAGAAATAACATATGCCGGGTCACCGCATTCTCCATCTGGAGCCATAGGTGTAAACTTTGCAACAATATAGTAACCAACAGCACTTAGGGGGATGCGGAAAGCCTGCATCAAGTTCAGTGGATAATTAACCTGACTGGATGTAGTAAAACAGAATACGCTTTCCTGGATAGATTTCTCGAAAAAAAAAAAAAGTTGCAAGAACTGAATCCATAGAATAGGATCACCTGTTTTTTTTTTAAAATGATATAGATGATAGTCATATTTTTCTCACCTTCGCGATTTTGGATGTGCTTACAGCTTCAAGATCATTCTCAGCTTCCAACTCTGAAAAACTTGTTTTAAACCACTGAACTCGACTAGATCCTTCAGTACCCCCAGTGACAGTAGCAGCTACAGTGACCTTGTTCCCTTCCCTCAGGTCTCCAATTATCTTAAGATGAGTTACTTTTGGAGGGGCTGAAATTTGGATACAGATAAATTCAAAACAACAAATAACCATAATGTGAATAGGTGGAGAAAAATCTGATATGTTGCTTTGCAAGGAGTTGTTTGGGTGCATGGAACTCTCTTCTTAAAACATGAAACTTGAGAGTTGCAGCATTTGGATGCTCCAAGGAACTCATCACCTAAGAACTCAAGTTCCCCAAGAAAGACCTAAAATAGGCAAGGTAATTCTTTCAGAAAAGCAAAGATTTCTCTATGCCATGGAACTCCCTTGAAAGTTCCATGGAGCCTGGATCCCAAGAAGAGAGTTCCAACAATAGAGAAATAATTACTTTGTTGAGAGAACTCTTCTCTATTTTAAGCCTTTTTTATGAAACTTGAGTTCTCAAGTGACGAGTTCCATGGGAGCATCCAAATTCTATAAACTCTCAAGTTCCATGGAACTCAGTTCTTAAATGGAGAGTTCCATGCATCCAAAAGGCCCCTAAAGGAAATCTTCTGTTATGTCTGTTGCAACTAAAGAAACTTGATGAAAAACGAGTAGTTTCAGGAAACCCAATCTCAGATGAACGCTCTAGCAAAATAACGTGGCCTTACCAAGGGCATGAATTAGTGACTTTCCAAGGTAAAGGATCAAAAAAGGGGATCTCATTCTCTTAGTGATATCACAAGCACAAAGGAACACTCAAGCAAAACAAGTATCATGAAAGTGTCTGATACATGTTACCTGAAGTGTGTCATCCTAGATTATAAGATTACTGCTGGGAGTAAGAGTAAGATGATAAGCTGAAAGAAGAATAGATTTTCCCAAGGTAATTGCCCAAGAACTAGACTTAAATTTATCAGTGATAGGACAAATGTTTTTACAACATTAAAAACTAAATTTCATTTCAATTGCGTTTAAATGACAAATGATCCAAAGCCTACATAAATAATTCTGTGTGTGTTGGATCAACTCAAGAGTACCTTGCTTCACAATCTCAGTAGTAACAGATACAGATTCCCCTTCCTGCCCTGAAAAAATTACAGAAAGTTGAGCAATTATAAATGCATAATATCCATACACAGTAACACTATAGAAAAATGCTCAGCTTGGCAATGGAAGAAGAAGAATTGTCACCCTCAAAGTTGATAGGTATATATACAAATGCCAAGCGACGCCCTACATCCACTTTGGTCAAAGTATACTCAGCAGTTCCAGATGACACCAACACAAAATCACTGCCACAGAGAGCCATAAATGTTGAATCAAATGTTGAACTGGAACAGCCATAAATGGAAAGGAATTAAAATTGTATATGACCATTCTCCGAGGAGTTACAGAACTAGTCTGAATTGGTAAATTTTGAAAAGGTATACTTGCAGAAGCATACGAGATAAAACGCAGGGCAGATTCAGAAAGAAAGGATTTCGTCACTTCGAAAAGTGCCTTCTTCTGAAGCACAACGCGTACAACATACAAGAATGGAAAAGACAGAGAAAGAAAGCAAAGATCCCTAGCTGTCAACATCCAAACATTCTAGGAAACACCAGCCCCATAGTAACTCATTAGAACACAATGAATAGGTGAATGTAAAAGTTATATGCATATGATGAAAGCAGCACTCATCACTTATTTAACAAAAATGCATCCCAAGAAATAACATATTGGAAACAATGAACCTTGCACACAAAGAAGTGTCTTTGGAGATTTGGTATAGATGAAAGAAGACTATGGAGGAAGCTTATTGCAGGCAAAAATGGTTCGCAGGTGATAGCATGGGGAGTAAAGAGATCCTCTCTCTAGTCTCTATCGTGCCTCCAGCCTTTGGAAGAGGTAACGTTGGCATATCCTATGCTTCGTAAGGGGGTCTCCTTCTCGCTCGTTGGAAGCAGCGTCCGTTTTTGGGAGGACATGTGGTGTGGAGACCGGCCACTGCAAGAAGTCTCCCCCAGAGTGGCCTGCCTCACATTGGATAGGAACATCACAGTGGATGGTTGTTACTCCATTTGTCGCGGCTTCGCGGTGTGGTCTCCTTATTGCCGTAAAGACATGACAGATGAGGAGATCGCAAATTTGGCGAGCTTGTTGGACCGTTTGAAGATTTATTCTACCTTGGCAATAGAGAAGGATTCTACGGTGTGGCATGTTCATAGCTCTGGTCATTTTACTATTCGATAATTTTACACAATGATGCGTGAGTTGCCATGTATTTCCGATCCCACCTACCCGTTTCACCAGGTCTTATGGAGCCCCTCAAAGAGTTGGGCCTTCGTTTTGGTTAGTAGGAAGGAACAATCGACAACCCGCAAAACAGATACCCTATTCTTCCCAATATTTATTTGATGTGCATGGGAGATGTGGAGTCAATTAATCATCTCTTCATCCATTACCTTTTTGCTCAAAAGGTGTGGAAGCAGTTCCTAAATCTCGTTAACATCTCATTGGTGATTTTGAAGTCTATTAAGGACCTTTTGTGGGCCTTAGCACGGAGAGGGGGCAGGGAAGTATGGAAAGCAGAGTGGAGGCTCATTATGATGGAGGTTCGTCAGTCAATATGGGGAGATGGGAATGGCCAATGTTTTTAGAATAGGAGCTCTCTAGTAGAAGAGTTGTCAAACAACCACTTTCTCTAAAAGCTCAAGCCATTAGAGTGTATGTATCAATGTATATCACGGGACTTCAACACTCCCCCGCACATGTGGAGACACCCACACCATAAACAATGGACCCCCGTGGGGCAGCATTCGAACACTTGACCTTTGGCTTTGATATCATATCAAATAACCACTTTCTCTGAAAGCTCGAGCCGTTAGAGGACGTGTATCAATGTATATCAAGGGACTTTAAGTCTTTAACAGAGATTATCAGAAAAATTAAGTTTAGTGTGTTGGAATGGACTTACAATGTAAAAGGCATCCAAATCTTCCAATCTCTCCCCTTTTTTTTAGTTGCAAAGTCGGGTTTATTATTTTCTTGCCTTTTGGCGAGCATTCTTTTTCAGTTCTCTTTAAATAAATAAATAAATAAATAAATAAATAAAGATATGAGGCCATATGCAACAATGTAATAACAAATAGCAATCCAACTAGCAATGAAAATATTTATTTTTGAACAATAATTATGCCCACTACTAAACATCTTACTTCCTCAAGTGTGCCCACTGTATACTTAAAAATAAAAAATAAAAACAGAGTCTGCACACCGTTCCTTTAACAAATAATTGCACCTATACCTCGACCATATCAATGCCACAAGATTCTCTAAATGGGTATAAGGAATGCCCTATATGGCCACAAAGAATTGGGTGTTTCTGTCCAGGGCACATGGATATTTTTCATGGTTTATGACCTGGTAAAGATTAAAGCATGTCCTAAACCATATGGTTCCAAACAACAGCAAAATGCAAGATCCTCAACACAAGCAAAACAGAACCACATAGAGATTAGATAATAAAATAATGGCACACGCTTCTAAGAATGTTTTGGTGGAAATCTTCCTAACAAAACCAATCAATAGTCCCCAACCCAACCCGCATAAAAAAAAAAGGTGCTCTACAAAGCCAGATGGAGCACAGCTATATGAAAGAAACAAATTCTCATCCAACAAGTTGGACTGCATTGGCTGAAGGATATATCATGTACTTCTTGGCATATGCTGTTGTTAAAAGGTGGAAAGGAAAATATACATAAATCATCAAACCCACAAGGGGTGTCCGTGTGTATGTCATCATAGACTTGTCCAAGTTATTTGGGTTAGCAAATATACATGCATAATTTGATCCCTGATAAAATGGAAACTTACTACATATAGTTGTTTTTTATAATATTTTAAGTCCTACTTGAAGCCTCATTGAAAAACTCCACCTTTTCCCCAATGTTTCCCTCATATGATGATAACTTACCGTGTATCTACAAAATTATCTTACTGTGTATCTACAATATTATTGATGATAATGAATTAATGATACATGTTTTCCTATCCCACGTCATTACGACATGCAATGACACTGGTACTCTGAACACTAGTGAAGGACACAAGACAGATCGATTCACTGTCAGAAACACCTCAGATGTCGATAACATTGATTCGTAGGTGTCCAAAGAATTGATGGGGACATCTCGCACACACATACACCCCCCTACGCACGTACGAAAGGAGGAGGGGGGCCCCGCCATCGATATGGATCGATGACGACATCCATGGAGGGCCTCCTAGCTAGAAGACTGTGTTTTGGTTCCTTGGAGTGGACCCGATCATCATGTGAATCCCACCATTGGATCTCATGATCGTGGCCCGCTACTCTAAATGATCTAGTACTTTGAGTTTTGCTTATTATTGTTATTAAGAATATCATGGACGATTTATATTGCTTTGATTAGTTGTTATCTTTGTTACTTCATCTCTAAGTAATAGGTGTGCACATGGCGCGGCTTTTGGGGTATAGGATTTTCTTATCAATAGGCAACCCCTTGTAGGTTTTTCCTCATTGAATATTATGAATAAAATTTTGCATTTTCCTACTTCTCTAATTCTCTGAGTTGTGAAAATCCAATTGGGTGTGAAACCCTCCCTTCTTCAAAGGGCTAACTACCGTGGTATGAAGTCACACCCATCTCAAATCGCCCTCATCTCTTACCATCCATATTCATCATCTCCCACAGCCATCCCATCTCCAAATCCATCCCTCTTGGCAGCCAATCCTCCTTCTAGAGCAGATTTGCATAATCAGGCCCTGCAAGAGGGCTGAAACTTAGGCGGAGCACCGTTCACAAACCAAACATCCAATCAGCGTGAAACTTGGCGTGAAGGTAGATCTCCCCTGGCCGACCAGCACCTGGTTGGCTGATTTCAGAATCGTAGGCCCCACACACGTGCGGGCAGGATCCCACGCACGTGCGTCAGGCCCAGGCCGTTGTCCACACGTGTGGATCATCTTAGGTTTTCTCCTCTTTTATTTCACTCCACTCTCACCTTATTTCCCTAACCCTAACCCTAGATTATTCTAAATCTCAAGTTCTATTCCCCTTTTACAACCCTAGGGTTTCCCGAATTGAAACATGTGAATCCCTTGGATCGGAAAAATAATCATTTGCATGTGTGGATGAATCTAACTCTCCTTTGATCATTTTTTGGTCTATAATTTTCAATTGTTCCAACCCTAACATGTGTAGACTTGGACCCTTGTAGATTCTCATTGTTGAATGCTTGACTTTATGTGCGATGTGGAATTTTTGTGATTGTTCTAAGATTAGTATTATCTAAAGCCTAAATTCTTGCATATCATATTAAATTTTCATGTCCTGCATCAAGAATCCTTCACCCAGCAAGAGAGAGACTCTAAACATGCCCTTGTTGAAGCACTCATGACCCTTATTAAAACTCATCTCATCCCATGGACATCTACATCATCCTGACCTTACCTGTTGAACTATATAGTGGATTGGTGGCATGATAACAATGTTGCAGCCTCTTTTCCAACTGCAACGCCACCTCTTGAAGAAAAATTCTAGGAAATGTGCGAAGTCTAGGAAAGTCCTAATTTACCAGAGAATGAATCATGCGGTGACGTCTATCACGACACAGCCTTCTCATAATTCCTCTTGCAAAGTGAAAACATTGGATGAAGATGACTATCTTGTCATTACTGAAAGTAATGATGATGGCAATCATGAGGTTTTTAGTGTTCACTTTCCATCACAAACGACATCAATCCATGAAAATTCAAATGATGAGCACATTAAAGGATGCCATGATAGAACAAATATTGCATCCTCAAGTTTGAGTTGATAATGGGGATAGCTCATTCCCCCAAGAAGTAAAGGATGCAGATAGAGGACCAATTTGGAACGGCCTTGTCTACAAAACTACACAAAAAAGATTGCCAATCAAATGTCAATCACGACTACCCAGAAAGGATAATAATCTCCCTAAAATGAAAGACTCATTGATCTATAACCTGCTTGAACATCTTGCCAAGTATTCCAGCCTCTATTTACATGTATGATATACTGAGGAATGTCATGACGATGATTTCCACGCCAAAAAAAGTATGCAACATGTCCATAAAATTACTTTTAAGGACAGAATGCTCAAAGTGCCTCTTCAACTGGGGACTAATGGCAGCAAACATCACATTTTTCAAAGATGATTTGCTACTAGGTGACGTAGAGCATCACTGTCCATTGTGCACCACAAGTTACATTGGGGAAACAAAACTGCCTAGAATTCAAATTAATCCCAGGCTAGCCATCAACACTTCTTTTCTTCTTCTTCTTCTTCTTCTTCTTCTTCTTCTTCTTCTTCTTTTTGAGAAGATAACAGAGAGAGAGATCCAAAGATCCAGGATTACAAAGCAAAAAACATAAAGGAAAGAAAAACAAAAACAAAACAAAGTGGATGGGATCAGATGACGGCCGTTTAAACAAAGTGTTTAAACAAGCCAAGGGTCGGAACAAAAGCCGCGACAACAGACTATTCACAGCTGAAACTCCTAATTTTGAAGATAGAGTCCCACTCAATGATTGACCCGTTGATTTTATCTATTAGCTCATCAGCGGTAGACTGAATATCCTTGAAAATCATGTTGTTCCTTTCAATGATTCGCCTTTGCATGCCTTAGCATTCCTTAGGATCTGGAGACTAAGCCACGAAAAGGAAATTTTTTAGGGATACAACTGTCAGACTCACATGCAAAAAGCGACAGTCAAGAATCAAACAAAATGACTGAAAGCAGAAGTGATATGCGAGATCATTGATGGCGATATGTTGCAGAGTTTGCTGCTCGGAAGACCTTCATGTCATAGACGCTACAGCAATGTTTCAAATACCTTGATTAAAATAGACAGGTGCATAGCATTTTCATCGACAAGAAACACTTCAAGGGAAATAAAGGCTACTATACCGACTCCTAGGTAAGTCCGACAAAGAAACAGAGACTCCTTTGTGCAAGCCAAATCCGAAAAATCTCAGAAGAAATATGAAAGGCCAGCTTGTGAGCCTACTTCTGAAGAGAAGGGGTCCAATATCACTACCAGAGATGATTCTGGAAAACATAAAACTTCTCCAACCAAATCACAAGCTTGAAAGGCAAGAAGTCCATAAATGAAGTACCAGATCAAATTCCCAGACAAGCCAATTCAGGTCCCTTTGACCAAGCCAAAGAAATGTGTCATCAACATGGTGACCAAGGGCAAGCTTGCACCTCATAGAGAAAGGTTGACCACAAGTATGCCCCCAACAATAGACCACTTTATCTTCTATCTCAGGTGGAAAACATAGGAGCAACTTTCGTGATACCCATCAAAGGGAAACAGAAGCCATAGTCAAATAAGACCACAACTACCAAAAACTACCAAAATCAATTAAAGTGGAATGCAAAACAAATTTCAACAACTTCAATCTGATCACCAAAAATTTAATAAGCGATATGAGTTATGACCTTGAAAATCCTATGGGTTTGAAGAAGGGGCAAGGCATCCAAGTTCCCCTTAAGCCATACATGACTAAGAATCAGACAAAGGCATGACAAAAGATCAACATGTTGAATTTTCTAAGCACGGGTTGGATTTTTATTTTTATTTTTTTGAACATTACACAGATTGGGATATCACTCACCAACAAGGTGAAAATCACCATCAAAATAAGAAGATTTCTCTTCTGATTAAAGCAAGTTTCAATATAGACATAAGCATCCTTTTGAGTTCTGCAAGATGGTAATAAATTATTACTAGTCGGAGGGAATAATTCCAATCAGGAAACCTCTTTCGACGAAGAGGAAATCACTAAATTAATCCCTGAAGTAAAAACCTTCGAGGATTCCATCCCTGAGGCTGGAAATCTCATGCCTCCTACAGAAGACAGAAAAATGGACACTGCACACCTGAGAATTCTCAACCAATAATCATAAATACTGAGCTATTAGATATGGATTCGGAGCAATATGTACATCCACTTCATGAATTTAGTGAAATTTTTTTTCTTGTTATACCAAAATGTCTGAGTTGGATCCTGAAATTATCATGCCTACGTTAAACATCTATAAAGATATCAAACCTGTTAAACAATATCAAAGGAGATTCCATCCTCGTATCATACATCAGATCAGAAGGGAAATCCATATACAAAAGGTTGTCAACTTCAATCCTGAAGAGCAACACCTGATTAGCTAGCAATCACAGTCCTACTGACCAAAAAGAATGGCCAAAACAGGGTTTCCATTGATTTCAGGGACCTGAATCTCACACTCCAAACTAAAATTTCTCACTTCCATTCCCTGAATTCGTGATCAGTAATACTTTTGCATATGAAAGAATATCTTATAAAATAAAAATAGACCTATATGACAAAAAACACATTATTCTAAAAACTCGCTTTAGCTTACTGTTACATGGTGGTGCTATTTGGACCAAAAACTGTGGGAGCCACTTATTAAGAGCTATGACTCACATCTCCAAGCATATGCTGCACAAAATAGTCAAATGCTATGTTCATGACCTTGTTGTCAGAAGCAAGATAATTTTGGATAATCCAGGTGATCTACAGAAATCTTCCGCAGGCTTTGCCAACATGCTTGATGGAATATCAATTGACTCAGACAAAAACAAGGCAATTATAGAAATGCCTTAAGCAAGGAGCAAGGACAACAGGGTCGCCTTTCTTGTACCAGGAGTTTTATTTCAAAGCTTTCTAGCTGTTGCAAGCAGTTCACTCACTTAATGACGAAAGGTGTTGACTTCATAAAGGACAAGCATTGTTAAAACAACCTCATAGTCATACACAACGAATCCATGACGTGCATGACTGCAGTCAAATGGCACAAAGAATTCAGGCATCCTCAGCCAGTTTCAACATGAGATAATAAGTTTTGTCCCCTCAAGTAGCTCAAGCAACAGGTCACCAAAAATCTTCTAAAACGGGCAATTCGTGAGTGAATTGGCAATGATTGGACAACCCAAGGCTGAAACTGAGATGAAACTCACGTTTAAAAGATACAATAAAAATCATAGACTTGAGAAGGAGACAATAAAGGAAAACTAAATCTATCTTAAACCTAACAAATCTACTAAAAGAGAATAATACTCCACATATAGCTTAAGTTACTAAACAAAGAGATCTTAAGGATAACTCCAAATCTGCCAAACAAGACATTCCAAACAACACAAGAAAAGTAGACAGGAATCCTCGGCTGGCTTCAAAGTGGAATCATTAAGTTTCATCCCCTGTGAGCAATTGAAGAAATCAGTGACTAGAACATCCCAAAATGGGCAGTCCATGAGCGACAAGGATCAGACTCATTCGTTCAGCCCACAGCCAAAGGGAAGATGGAACTCGCATTTTAAAAAATAATAAAAACCATAGACTTGAGAGGGGGAGAATAAAAGGAAACTAAATCTATCTTAAACCTAAAACATCTACTAAAAAGAGAATACTCCACATATGGCTAAAGCTTCCTTAACAAAGAGATCTTAAAGATAACTCCACATCTTAAAGAAAAACTTTTTGAGATGTGGGCAAGAAACATTCATAGGAAAGAAGCAATGTTATAAAACATTTTCTTTGAAGAAAAAAGAAAGGAACTGCAACTAGTGTTAATCTAGAAGTACAGACCCAGTTTCCTTGTTCTCACGTAGCCATTCAAATTTGCTAGGACCTTCTCTTCCTCCAAAGTATTCCCCAGTCCCTTTGATTGTATTTCCTTCAACAGCATCTCCAAGAATGTGTACATTACTGACTGATGGAGCAGCTGAAAACAAGTGATTCACATGTCCATCTAAACTAAGTTAGTGCCCTACGATGACATTATCATGTTAAACCAACAGAAGAGAAAAAGAGATGAAGAATGAAATAAAGGTTTGAAAAAGTAAACAAGGAAACCAACCCTGATTATCAACCAATGTTTAGGCATCTTGGTTAATGTTCGATATGTATATGTCTATATGGATGTATGTATGCTTATTTATCTATATATGTATTTTTGAAATTTAGAGAGGTGAAATTCAAATGATTGTTGATTTTTACTTTTCCCATCATCCTTCCTGCTTCCCCCACCCACCAATCCCAAAGAACTGTTATGATTATTGGTACAAGAGTGTCCTTGTGCAGATAGGCCAGTAAACATGATTAAGGAAATGTCTATAGAAACAACCAGTTGTTTAGGGCTGTGGATAGGGATGGACATGAAGTTTGCAATACTATTTCACTGCTCTCAACTTCCAAAATGCATCTATATGTTGGATTCCATGTTGATGCCAGGAAAATGATTAGCTGTTACTGAAGATTGTCAGTTTACACGTGTAATCACATGTACGAGCACAAAGTAACAGAGTTAGTATACAGTTTTTCTATCATACACTGCAAAAAGTTCCTCAGAAAATAGTTCTATGGGTACTAATAATAAATAATACATTATAAGTATCCAAGCTACCACCTGCTTTTACAAAATCTGTCATTGCATACTGAGGTTCTCCCTTAGCCCCTTCTTCTGTCACTGGAGTGTACATGAAAACCAAACTTGAATCAATGTCATCTATAGTCAACCGATACTCTTCATCTTCAGCCCCAACTATTACTACAGGACTACTATTCCATCTTCGCCTCAACCAGCTGGAAGATTTTTATAATTAAAAAAAAAAAAAAAATCAGTCTTTCTTTCATGACAATAATGAAACGTTGACTGCATAAACACATCTTCATGTAGTAATTTTAGATACAGTGAAACGTATTGTAAAGGACCAGTATAAACAGGAATGGCAGAAAATTCTCACCTGGCAACACCTTTCCCAGGAGTCCCACCACACCACGCAACCTCAGCAAAGCCCTTTATAACATTTCCCTCCACAAGTTCCCCTTGCACACTCAGATTGAGAACCTTCGGATATCCAGTTCCTGATCAAGGCCTTGCAGTCAGTACAAGCTAATAGAGACGTGATAATTAATCAACACGTCAAACAACAACTAATTTGAATGAAATAATAATAATTTGAGCAAGCAAATAAAATCGTAAGTTTGATAAATTTGGCAAAGCCAATGAATTGACCAGTGTCAAATCATTATACTATTGATCTTGACTCTCAGATAGACTTGTGGGGCCCTTCTCCTTTTAGATTCAAGTTATTGTGGCTGGAGGTTTAGGGGTTTGTAGAATTGATTCAAGGGTGGTAGCAGTCTTTCCAGGTGGAAGGTTGGCTTGGTCTTGTGGTGAAGCTCCAGATGTTGAAGGCTAAACTGAACAAGTGGAGCAAGGAGCATTTTGGTTCTGTTTAGCTGGTTAAAGACAAGATTTTGCTGAATATTCAGACCTGGATTACAAGTAAGACCTAAAGAAAGAGTCTGACACAATATAAAATCTGGAAATGTTGACTCAAGATGGAGAAGCAGAGATTGCATATTTTCACACACAATGTTCTCTCCCTGTGCTTCACATTATAATGATATGCTTTAGCTTACCCTCTGGATGATTGAGCTCATTATTATTATTTTTTTAGAGGCAACAAAGAATTTACTAGAAGCTGCGAAGAAAGCAAAAAAGAATACAACAAAAACAGAAAAAAATTAAAAATTAAAAATAAAATAAAAATAATCCAGCTTTCTTAGAAGCCTTTTTTTGTTGTTGAGAGGCAACGAAGACTTTATAGCTCATTATGAGCTTCTGAATTTCATCAACGCCATGAACTTGAGACTTCCAGCCTTCCTATCTACAGCAGCACCCTGGTACTATAAAGTAGTTGCATCTAGGTATATTTTGTTTGATATCTAGACTATAACAAATTCTTAAAATTGGCCTCTCGAAGAAGTCTCTCTAGCAAGTTTTGTCATGTAGGTTTGTAGGTGTTTGATACTGTGACAAAGATGGCCTCATACTCCCTTCTTTATTAGGATGACATCCAATTTTCTATCGTCATCGTCATCGTCATCATATTCCTTTCTCCCTAGTTTTCATTCTTTATTAGGATAACATCCAATTTTCTATCATCATCATCGGCTCATAGCCAGTCCCAGTTAACAGGTTTGCCATATATGGGTAATATACATTCATTTCAAAAATGATTAAAATGTCTTGAAATTACCATGGAATCATTATTGTGACAAACACCAATAGATGCATAAACATTTAATGTTCACAATAGAGAATTAAAGGACCAATTCCAAAACCCAGAGTTACAACGAGTTTCTTGTACAGTTTCACATTAAATTGTCGCCTTGTATTAGATGGGTAAAAGCTGAAGCAGCTGACAAGACCATTTGAACTTGTTTTGAGCAGTGTTTTAAGTAGTTACGATATGTAGTGTGTAGCTTACGCTACATACCATAGCTTAGCCTTAACGCTACATAGCTCATTAAAATAGCTTATGCCGCGTGTAGCTTACGCTACATGATAATTTGCATACGCTACACACTATGTACCTTACATTACAAGTTATTTTTCACTATAACATTAAAATCAAGTTATTTATAAATTGGAACATGCTTATGGTTGTGTAACGGTCTACTCTTTGGTGAGAAGTTGTATCGGACTATCTAATGAATTTATGAACCAGATAACCTAAATTTGACTACAAAATTCATATATTTAATTTTCTAAATATATAATTTATATACTTAACGATTTGATATCATTTCTCCCAATAGTTCTTTTAAAAAATGAAATTAAATTCAGGTAGATGGCGTTAGCTGCTAACAATGGCGGAAAGCATTAGCTGCTAACAATGGCGGAAAGCGTCAATCATAAACTTATTTCGGTAGACCCAGCAGATTCGTCAGAGCTTAATAGGGGGGGGGGGGGGGGGGGGGGGGAATGGTTCCAAGTCCAGCCTAGAAGTCGGGCCAAATCCGCCGTAGCATCTTCTCATTGGAAATACACATCCTATCCTACTTTGTTTGTTAAAGGCTATCCTTATGGATGGTTTCCGATTAACCTGGAGAAGATTTTTGGACGCGCGGGTGCTGTTATGGATGTCGTGATGCCGAGAGACAAATTTCCAGGTGCCTATAGAGGCTTTGCCCTCGTCCGCATGGGGAGCGAAATAGAGCTGGCCAGAGCAGTTAGCATGATACATGGTCTGAGTTTTGATGGAAAAAAAATCAAGGTTCAAAGAGCGCGTTATGGGCCTGAATCTCTACATCCTAAAGCTTCCTCTCTTAATCAGGGTACTTCATTCCCTCATAAATCCCTTAAGCAAGCCCCTACACCTCCTGCACCCCATCCGATACCTCCGGCCCTATCCAAAGAAAAGTCCTTCAGAACTACTCTCCTTCACGGCAGCTGCGACACCGGCCAAACTTCTCTACCCCCTTCCCCCCCTAAACCCCTGGGTGAAGTAATGACAGCCCCATCCAATGACCTCTCGGATCCTATCATCTTCGTCGATCAGGAAAAATTTGTCAAGAACCGTGCGAATCTGGCCAAATCTGTCATCCTTCTCTCTAAGGACGGGGCTACTATCGCACCTGTCAGAGACTGGCTCAAAGAGGCTTCTGGTATGCAATACGGGACCTCCGATTTCAAACCGCTGGGTCCTAACACGCTATGGTTAAAGGTATGCCCAGGTCTTAACCCCGAATCGTTCAGGGTGTCGATTCATCTGCATGTTGATGCCCCGGTTTCTAAGATTATCCCTTGGGAGGAATACTCTGTATTTGGCAAGGAAAACATATGGATCCTGATCTGGGATGTTCCTCTAGAATGTTGGTATGATGATTTCCTTATTTCGGTTGCCTCTCGACTGGGTTTCCTTCTGGAGATGGACCCTCTCACCCAACTGGGATCGGAGCTCGGCGTGATTAGAGCTCGGGTCCGTAGGAAGAAAGGATTCCCCTTCCCTTCCCACATCCGTCTTATGGCTGACGACAAGACGATTCTTCTCCGTGTCCAAAAAAAACCCCATGACGCTATCCAGCCGAGATGGGGAGAGTTGTGGAGACGTAAGGAATCGTCATTGCAGCATCTGGAGATGACGGTGGAAGAAGATGATGGCGTTCGCGCCCCTTGCTCCTCCAAACCACCATTACAGAATCCAGACTCTCTCCCTGACGCGATCATTAACTCCGTCTGCAAACGCCGTCTCCAGATGCCAGGTGGCAGTGTCTCCACTGGTTTGCAGCCGCCCTCGTCAATCGCCTTTATTCGTATCCCCGATAAATCTCCTATCTTAAATCTCAGTTCGCCACGCGGTCGTGCGTCCGACCTCAGTACTCACGACGACTCTCTCCCGTCTCTTCGAACCGCACTTGCGTCGACACGTCATCGACCTCGTATTACCTTCCAGTCGAGCAATCACGTCCTTGATACATCAATAACAGAAGTGTGACACGCTACCCCCGATCGGGTTCAAAATCGTATCTCAGCCGTCCACGTTGTTGATCGCCCATCCTCCCCAAGGCCCTCATCTCTTGCTGACATCGGGTCCATTGAGGCGGATCCTTTCCAAACCCGAATCATGTTTTCCCCTGCTAGTCGGGTCCTTCTTCACATACCCGAACCTGTCCCCCTAAATCCCACTCCGAGACCGTCCTATCCCCAAACCCGTCTCCACTCCTCTGTTAACCGCTGCACCCGCTCTCCTCGCCCCCCATTGTCTACTCACTCGCTTGATTTCTTGGATGATGATACCTTTGCTGGAGATATTTCCGATACATTCACTCTCGACTCCCTTGGACTCCTTCCCACGCCTTCCTCTCCTCCTAACTCTTCTTTTATTCTTCAAGATTGGGCAGATGTTGGCCCTATTACTTTATTCCGGGAAGACACCACTAGCGACGTGATCGCAGCTGAGCCCCTACAGATGTGTGCGGATTTGCCTCATCGGCTACAGGTTGCCAGAAATGACAATTCTTCCCACAACCTCACTATCCACAAGGAAGGAAAATCCAGGGAAAAAATCTTTGAAGAAATTCGGGACAAAAAGTGGATTCGAGATGCTATCGGTCACGTTGGCGGATCCTTGGGATTATCGTTCGGAAATAGGTATGAAGATTACACAGGTCTCTTTCAATTCATTGAAAACAGGGGACGACCCCTCCCTTCCCCGAAGATTCCCCCCAAACCTACGTCTCGTCCTTACACCAGCAGAGAGTTGGCTAACCTTCGTGCGTCTTCTGACAAGGGCCCGTCCTCCTCCGCAAGAAGAGGCCGTAAGGGAATCTGGGGCAGTTCGGTTTCCCAATGAATATTCTCTCCTGGAATGTTAGGGGACTCGGCTCCAAACAAAAAAGGAGCTTGATTAAGGAATCAATCAGGAGGAAGAATCCGGACGTTATTTGTCTCCAGGAGACCAAAGTCCCTCATTTCTCGGACAGGCTAATGAACTCGATATGGAGTCCTATCGACGTTCGTTCAGTTTCTCTGGATGCCATCGGATCTTCAGGAGGTATCCTTATCGCTTGGAAGTCCTCTAAATGGGACTTGCAGCATTCCTCTTTAGGATCCTTCTCAGTGGCAGTTACCTTTATAGATAAGTCATCTGATTTCCGTTGTATGATTGTTTCTGTTTATGGCCCTAACAATGACTCTTTAAGGCCATCCTTCTGGGATGAGCTGTCTAACCACAGGCTATCCTATTTAGGGCCGTGTTGTTTCGTGGGCGACTTCAATGTCATTCGTTTTACGGCCGAACACTCGTCACAGGCGTCTTAACCCTGCTATGAATGCCTTCTCTAATTGGATTCAGTCTCAAGAATTGGTTGACCTTCCTCTCTGCGGCGCTAGATTTACATGGTCTAATGGCCGAAGATATCCTATTCAGTCTCGCCTCGATCGTTTTCTCCTTTCTACGGATTGGCTTGAGGTGTTTCCTTCTTCCTCCCAACATGCCCTGCCACGTACGACTTCGGACCATTGTCCGATTATGCTCGCCTCTGAAGAAGAAAATTGGGGTCCTCGTCCTTTTAAATTTGATCCTTCATGGCTTAAGAAGGACGGTTTCCACCAACAAATTGTAGACTGGTGGACTTCTTTTCATGTGGATGGTTATGCTGGCCACAGGCTAATGTGTAAGCTCAGACTTCTCAAGGAGAAGATCCGGTCTTGGAAGGAAGATGTTCTTAGTAAGAGAGACAAGGAGACTGAAGCCCTATTCTCAGAGCTCCAGCGGCTGGATGAGGCAGTTGGTGACCACCCTATCCCCCTTCCGTTGTTGTCTAAGCGAATTCAAATCATTCAGGATCTGTCGACAAGAGCTATGGAAGACGAATTATCCTGGAAAGTGAAATCCAGAGTTAAATGGCTAACTGAGGGAGATAAAAATACTAAGTACTTTCATAATCTGGCCAATATGCGAGCTCGTGCTAAAGCCATTAAGTCCATATGGATTGATGGCACGCAAATTGAAGATAAAGATGAAATTGCCGCATGTGTGATTAATCACTTCCAATCCATCCTTTCTTCTGATGGTTGGATGCGGCCCCATCTCGATGGCATTGCTTTTTCTGCCCTTCAAACTCAGGATGCGGAGCTATTGGAGATCCCGTTCTCTGAAGAAGAAACCAAATCTGCCTTAGTTGCTTTAGGCGGAGATAAAGCGCCAGGCCCTGATGGCTTCCCTATCATGTTCTTCCAAGTCTTCTAGGATACCCTTTGCCCTGATATCATGAGCTTCCTCCACAAATTCCATGCCAGGGGGAAGCTATCAAAAGGATTGGGAGCAACCTTCATCACTCTTATTCCTAAAAATCTGGGTGCAGCTTCTTTCTCTGATTTCAGGCCTATCAGCTTAATAGGAGGCCCCTACAAAATCCTGGCTAAAATCCTCTCCACCAGATTATCTACGGTTTTGGGAAAGCTGATCTCATGTCATCAGCATGCTTTCCTCAAGGGAAGACAAATTATTGACGCAACTCTGATTGCAAATGAATGCTTCCATTCCTGCTACAGGTCTGACAACGAGTTTATTTTCTGTAAACTGAATGTTGAAAAAGCTTATGACCACGTTAATTGGGACTCTCCTGTATCTTTTACTGCGTATGGGATTTGGACACAGGTGGATTAGATGGATAAGATCATGTATAGGTTCCGCCCACTTTTCGGTCCTTCTAAATCGGGTCCCTAAAGGCTTCTTTGCCGGTTCTCGGGGTTTACGTCAAGGAGATCCCCTATCCCTTCTCCTTTTCCTTATAGTTGTTGAAGCTTTATCTCAGATGATTCTCTCCGGTCAGCGGGCTGGTCTATACAAGGGCGTCTCAATTCCGAGTGTCGAAGAGCCTATTTCTCATATCCAATTTGCAGATGACACTCTCATTATGATTGAAGCGGAGTCAGAGGCGATCGATAATATATTAACTACTTTGAGATGTTTCGAGGCTGTGTCAGGTTTAAAGATTAATATGTCCAAATCAAAGGTCTTTGGCATCAACATCTCTGATCTGGATTTATCCCCCTTGGCTGATGTGTTAGGCTGCCCCCCCCCCCCCCCCCCCCCCCCCCGGGCTTCCTTCCCTACTTCCTTCGTGGGCCTTCCTCTTGCTATAGGCCCCCCGCTGATTGCAATGTGGGATAAAATTATAGACAAAATTCAAAGATCGCTTGCCCGATGGAGGTGTCATTACCTTTCTATGGGTGGTAGATTAACACTAATCAAAGCTGCCCTCTCCAACCTCTCAGTCTACTTCATGTCTCTCTTCAGATGTCCATCCTCTATGTTGGTTTCGATTGATAACCTTCGAAGAAGTTTTCTTTGGAGCGGAAAGGAGAACTAGAAAAAGCTCCACCTTCTTGATTGGAAAGACGTGTGTAAACATTATAGGGATGGGGGTACAAGTATCAAAAATTTGCGGATTATGAATAACGCTCTTCTCGGCAAATGGACCTGGAGGTTGGGTGTTGAGGGACACGCGCTCTAGAACAGGATCATCAAAGGCAAATATGGCTCTTCTCTGGGTGGTTGGTGGACAAATGACTCTTCTACCTATAGAACTTCTTATGGCTGGAAAGGAATTCTTCGGTCCAAAAATTCTACCCTTCAAAATATTGGTTTTTCCCTGGGTAGTGGAGCTGCCATCAGATTCTGGGAGGACCCTTGGTTTGATGATACACCTCTGAGAAGACGATTTCCTAATATCTTCGCCATTGCCTCTGATACTCCATTTCTCCTGCTGGTGTGGTGTGGAACGTCCCCTGCGTTAGAAATCTTCATGATTGGGAGGCCAATGAATTCATTCATCTCATGGCGGCTTTATCTAATGCTATCCCTGACCCAATAGCTTCAGATGCTATCGTCTGGAAAAGAGAAAAATCGAGGATTTTCTCGGTCAGATCTCAGTACTCCTTTCTCGACCCCTCCCCTACCATGCATCATCAAGCCTCCCCTTTTATTTGGAAGTATTCTGCTCCACCAAAGTTTATCTGCTTCGCCTGGATGGTGGTTAAAAACCGCATCCTCATGGTTGATAATTTGCGGAAGAGAGGTATGCAACTTCCCAACATTTGTCTTTGTTGCATGAGAAACGAGGAATCAATGGACCATCTCTTAGTCCAATGCCCTTTCATTTCCCAAATCTGGTGCTGCTACTTCTCCTGTTTTAGCGTTAGTGGATGTCTTCCAAGCTCCACCTCTTCTACGCTGGCTTACTGGCACGAGTTTAACTTGGGCAAAACTAGAACCCGTATCTAGCGGGTGACTATCCTTGCTATTTGGTGGGCTGTCTGGAAGGAAAGAAATGATCGTTGTTTCAACAATGTCCACCAGTCTGCTTAGAGAGTGGGCTCTTTTGCCAAGTTTATGTTGATCGAATGGGTTTCTTATGTTTTGGGTCTTCATGACTTTAATTATCTGTTCTTAGATTTGTTATTTTCCTTTTCTTTTTCGGCTTGCTCTCTCGGCAACCTTGCTTTGTATTCTCTCTCTATTTTTCTTAATGAATCTCGTTGCTTTAAAAAAAAAAAATTCAGGTAGATGGCGTTGCCAATTTAGGGCCGACTTGGAGGACCAATCCATGCCCCAAATCACCCTCAAATTCATGCAATTTATTGGCATTATCCCATTTATGAATTGGTAGACATTTATTGGATAGTGAATCATGAAAAAAATCAAAAGGCCCTATTTTAAAAAATAAGCGTCCACAAATTAACAATTAAAACTATTCAAACAATTTGATTTTGGCATTGTGAGTTAGCAACTACAATTCATAATTTAATTGGTAAATTTTAAGTTAATACATGTCTCGTGTACAATTTTTTGAGGGCCCGAATTAGGCGGGACTCAGATTGTGAAGTGTAGCACACAAGTGTCAAAGTTTTTTGGGCTCCACTGTGATGAATGTGTTATATCCACACCGTCCATCCATTTTGCCAAATAATTTTAGGGCATGAGCCCAAAAATGAGGCAGATCCAAAGCTCGAATTAGGCAAGACTCAGATTGTGAAGTGTAGCACACAACTGTCAAAGTTTTTTGGGCTCCACCGTGATGAATGTGTTATATCCATAGAAGAAGGGAGAAGAAGAAAAAGAAGAAGAGGAAGATGAGGAAGAGGAAGAGGAAGAAGAAGAAGAAGAAGCTTGTCCTTTCCTATTACTTTAGGTTTCCTATTACTTTAGGTTGCATTTGGTTGCAGCAAATATCATGTAATTTTGTTAAATTATTTAAATTTCATTATTAATCAGTATAATTTGGTTCAAATATCATGAAACACTGGTTTTGAGTGGTGAGCGCTACGCTACACACTATTCACTATTTAAAAAACTGGTTTTGAGTTAACGCAAACCAAAGATCAGATGTACCTTAGCCAGCAATGATACAACTAGCCTACAGTTTACATATCCATATTAAACTATTTGTACTAGGCACAAGCAGTGTTCGAAATATCGATACTATCGGCCGATATTATCGGTATCGCACCAGTGCGAGACGAAACTCAGCCGATAACACGCGGAAGATACCAAAAATCCAAAACTCCAGATATCGTGCGCTATTATCGTCGATATCGTGCGATATATCGCGGAAGATAGCCAACAACCCACAACGATAAAAACCCGATGCCGTGGGTTGCCGAAAATCAAAAAAAATTGAATTAGAAAAGAGAGAGAGAGTACCTGTAGCGGTGATCAGAAGTGGGTCATTCGACAGGTAAGTACCTGTATCCCTTTTTCTTCGAATTTTTCTCGCTATTTTCTTCATTTTTTCTCTTTCTTCGCTGATTGGAGCGTGCCTGTGTGGATTTTTCGGAGATGCGACGAGAAATTAGGCCGGATTTCTCGGATTTCTGGGAGATTCGACGAGAAATCAGGCCGGAGAGGGAGAGTGCTCGTGACAGAGAGGGAAAATGAAGAAGATAGGGCGGGAGGGGTGAAATGGGGACGGAAATGCTTACCTGCAAACCAGTTCGTACGCACTACATACAAACTTTTTTGACAACTCATCATATCTGATGAGTCTCGAAAATCTAAACGGTCCACGTGAAGCAGAACCTCGTGAAACCCCCGGGTACGAATTTTTACTTTGATCCAAAACTCCGGTGGGCCATGAAAAATGCAAACAGTTTATTCCCTTGATTTGAATTTCTCTTTTCTATGGCCCACCAGAATCTTAGATCAGGGTGAAAACTCACCCTCTAAGGTTCCATGGGATTCCACATCTTATGGACCGTTCCGATTCGACACCCATGACACGTGTGTAAAGGTACGCACGTGCGTAGGTGCGTAGGTGAGCATGCTTCGAAATGGGGGATTGGCTCGGTGTGGTTTACTGAGCACGCTCCTATCGTACTCAGCAAATTCATTTGGGGCCCACCTTTAATGTATGTGGTCTATCCACGCCGTCCATATGTTTTCCCATCTAAATCAAGGGGTTCATCCCAAAACTTAGAACGGGAAGTGGATCATACCACAGGAAACAGTGGTAACACTGATTTTCCACCGTTGAAACCTTTCTGGCCCCTGCAGTGATGTTTATCAGTCATTCAAACCGTTAATAAGATCATATGGACGTGGATGAAAGGAAAATACGAAATTTAATAAGAACATATGGGCCCTGCAGTGATTTTTATCAGTCATCTAAATTTAATGGTAAACGTCACTCTCTCCACTGTTTTCTGTGGTGGGGTCCACTCAAGCTCTGGATCTGACTCATTTTTTGGCTCACGCCCTAAAATGATATGTTAAAATGGATGTACGGTGTGGATAGAAAAAATATATCATGGTGGGACCCACGTAACTTGGTGACGTGACTTCAGTAATCCGCTGGAAGCGGATTGCATATGCGCGAAGCGGATTGCGTGGGGCTGGTGGTCGGTGCTCTGTGGGCCCCACCATGATGTATGTGTTTCATCCATTCCGTTCATCCATTTTTAAAGATCATTTTATTGCTTGAACCCAAAAATGAGAGGGATATAAATCTCAAGTGGACCACACCACATGAAAACAATAGTGATTGGATATACCATTAAAATCCTCCTATGGCCCACTATATTGTTTGTCTGACATCCAATCTGTTGATTAGGTCATACAGGTACAGATGAAGAGAAAAAACAAATATCAGCTTGATCCAAAACTTTTATGGCCCCCAAAATGTTTTTAATGGTCTACCCTCATTTAACACTGTTTCCTATAATGTGGTCCACTTGAGATTTGGATATATCTCATTTTTGGACTTATACCGTAAAATGATCTGTAAAAACAGATAGATGGCATGGATGAAACACATACATCATGGTGTGGCCCACATGGCACCGACCACCAGCTATTGGTTGGTGTCAGGGGGAGTAGCCCATCCGTTCCCGGATTGCGTACTGAGTAACTCAGTACCGTTAGGGTACTAAGTAAACTGTGTGGGGTCCACTTTTATTTATTTATTTTATCCACTCCGTTAATCCATGTTAAAAGATAATTTTAGGGCTTGATCCCAAAAACGAAGCAAAGTAAAATCTCAAGTGGACCACACCACAGGAAACAGTTTGATTGAACCTCTACCATTAAAAAATTTTTGGAGGCCAAAGAAGTTTTGGATCAAGCTGAAGTTTGTGGTTTCTCTTCATCCATGTCTTTGTGATCTTACGAACAGGTTGGATGACAAATAAAAATTACTTTAGACACTAGGAAGGTTTCAACGGTGGAAATCATTATTCCACACTGTTTCCTATGTAATGGTCCACTTGAGCTTTGTATTTACTTCAATTTTGGGATCAACCCCTATAATTATCTGTAAAATTAGCTTTGCATTTATAAATATCATGCATTCAATTTAAAAATAGTTGCGTTAATTCAGCTAAACATCGCATAACTTAGGAACCTACACAAAGGAAATTTATTACGTGCATCTTTTTTTTGAGATATTATGATTTAAAAGTGTGTATTAAGGGCCTTTTTAACAATCCCCAAAGTTTCATTAAAAAATTCAACCATTTTCCCAATGTTTCCCCATGTTTCCCAAAAAGTGCGATAAACTATGCGATACAAACGATATATCCCGTGCGATAACCGATAGGTATCTGTATCCCAAGGGTGCGATACATTGTACGATACCGATATTTCAAACACTGGGCACAAGAATTATAATAACACAACAATAACATTTCTCAAAGATTCCTTGTGGGATTATATTAGCGTCTCAAGATTGTACATATTATAGTTGTGGAATTAGAGACCATGAGAAGACAGGCATCACTTCATTTAAAACAGCTTGCAGTAAGGTGGCTTCTAATGCCATATATCGGTCAGAGGTTATAATTTCTCCACAAGAATGTGAAAGGAACCATGATGCAAACAGAACAGTGAACTAGGGTTTGTAAAATGGTTAAAGGGGTTAGGAAGGATATTCTAAACATACAGATTCTGCATTTATTATTTTTTTCTCAAGAAAAAGAAGAAGAAGAAAGGAAAACTTCAAGGTGACATATGTTATATAATTTATATTGCACCAAATACAAGATTACCAAGTACACTTTCTTATGATGGGAAAGTACAAACACTCCTTAATTTTGACAATCAAGATCCTCTGATAGACTGAAATTTATAGGAAGAAAATGAAAAAAATGCATTAGAATGTGATCGCATTGCCCATGCTACGCTGTTTGGCATTGTTTTCTTTTTCTTTTTCTTTGAAAGATGAAGCAATATTATTAGGGCCAGCGGCCAAAAGAAGGAAAGACAGAAGCAAAAAAAAAAAAAAAAAAGCAACAACGGAGAAAGGAAAACAACAAAGGAGAGAAGAAACAGAAATTTTTCCTTTTTTTTTTTTTTTTTGAAGCGTACAAAAAGAAAATTATTAATGCATCAGAGGACAGGATTACACCCTATGCTTCTAACATCAAATTATTAGAGATTGCAACCAAAACTCATTGAAAGAGGGAGACCCAATCTACATCATTACATCGCTGAAGGTCACCTTGATCTGTTAGCAGCAGAATTATCCGGAGAATACTTTCATCCTTGTATGTCAGTTCACTCTCCTTCAGAGAGATGTCAGCTCAAATGTATAAGATATCACTCATCGTGGTCTGGAATTGGATAGTGTGATTCTTGGAGTCTCAAACTACATGCCAAATTTGTCATGTAGTGTGGGTCTTCACAGGTCCTACACAGTACTTACAAAATAGAGAAAAAATAATTTTCACTTGATTAAGGAAAAAATCATCATCACCATCATCTAAGCCTTATCAGTTACCCTAACTAATTGGGGTCGGCTACATGATTCCTGTCCTGCCGTTCCACTTTATTGGGCCTGGTTACATGATTCCTGTCCTGCCGTTCCACTCTATTGGGGCTGGCTACATTATTCATGTCCTGCCGTTCCACTCTATCAAGGACCATATCCTCAGTTAAACCACAAGTCATCGTCAAGTCTTTTCTCAACAGCACTACCCATGTCCTTTTGGGCCTTCCTATTGCCCTTTCAGAGCCTTCAATGTGAACCGGCTCCTAATAGCTGTGCTTCTTGGTCACTGTCGCACATGGCCAAACCATCCAACTACTTCCCCTCGCCTTATTTCCTATTAGTGCTAGTCCTGATTTCCCTCGAATGCATTCATTCCTTTATTAAGGAAAAAAAAAAATCATTTAGTAAGAAACAGGAACAGTATGAACTGCATAGTTGCCAAAGCTTGCCAAACAGTTGAAGACACTGTGGACACCAGTAATAACCATAGGATATTGTATCTTGCTGTTTGCATTACCATTTCATTGATGATTAAAGGAAATTCTATCCAACTTCATATTGGCTAATCGATACGCCTTTGTGGCGGGAAGACTGATGTTGGATAGTGCATTAGTGGCTCATGAATGCATTGATTCCAAATACAGGGAAAAGATAAGTGGGTTGGTCCGCAAGCTTGATATTGAGAAGGTTTATAATCATGTAGACTGGGAGTTTTTAGATTGTATGCTGGAAAGACTGGATTGTGGCTGGAAGTGGAGAGAATGGATCAGGTCCTATGTGTTCTCCTAAAGGGGACTTCAAGGTGTCAAGACGTCTCAGGCAGGGTTCTCCTTGTTTGTTGTTATCAGAGAGTCCCATAGCATGATGTTTCGCAAAGGTGCAGAGAATGGGCTTTTCAATGGTTTTAAAGCGTCAGCAAAGGCAGAGCATATTAGCCATAAGCAATACATCGACGACACATTGCTTTTTTGTGATGCAGGGGCAGTGTCAGTTGATAATATTTGAAAATTAACAATGTGCTTCGAAGCTATTTCTAGACTAAAGATTAATGTGGCGAAGTCTGAAATGCTAGGGATTCATGTTGAGGATGAGGATCTCATCCACTTTGTGAGTATTTACGGATGCTAGCCCGGATCATTCCCTTCGACGTATTTAGGGTTGCCTCTTTGCATCGGAAAGCCAGCCAAGCACATTTGGAACAGTGTCATTGAGAGAATCGAGGGGATATTGGCTTCATGGAAGTGTCACTATTTATCCTTCGGGGGTCGTCTGGCTCTTATCAAGGTGGCTTTCGCCAACATGCCCAAGTATTTCTTGTCTCTTTCCAAATACCCTAAATCATTTTTAGTTAGGCTTGAAAAGTTGTTGAGAGATTTTCTTTGGAGGGACGCCAGTGATGGCAAGTAGTTCCATCTTCTAAGATGGAAAGAGATGTGCAAGAGGAGGTTTGTTGTTGGATAGGGTAGACTTTAGCAGGAGCCAACAGCTTCCAAGTATGGTACCCAGTTTGGTGGTTAGTTTGTGAAGGGCTCTTCTCTATACAAGGTATCAGCATTATATAAAGTGGTGGCGGATACTGAATATTTAGTCTGAAAGGGTTTCTCTTTCGTGCTTGGTAATGGGTATAATATTCGTTTCTGGGTCGATATTTGGTGTGGTGATAGGGTGCTTCATGACCTCTTCCCAAGAGTCTGCCTTGCTCCAGATCACTCCATTTTTGTGGCAAAGTTCTTTTGTATAGTAGCCTCCCCAGCGCACACGTGCGTAAAAATATGTCAAAGGCTAAGATCGATGAATTCGTCGGGTTATTAAATATGCTCAAGAATGCCAAGCCTGCCACTCAAGTCGATGACTCAATTGTCTAGTTGTGGCACTGCTCCAGAAAGTTCTTGGTCAAATCCCTTTTTAGCTTGGTTTCAATGGCGCCTTGCAGTATTGGCCGTCTCACCCATTCCATCAATAGTTCTACGGAGCTCCACCCCACGTGGCGGTCTTTGTCTGGCTTGTGGGTCGTAAGAGAAGTCTCAAGGTTGACAATCTCCAAAGGACCCAAATTCTTCACAATATGTGTCTGATGTGCATGGAGGATGGGGAATTGATTGATCACCTATTCATTCACTTCCCTTTTGCGGCTAGAGTTTAGGGTCATTTACTTGGTTTGTTTCACACTGATTGGGATATGCCAAGTCAGTGGGGGATCTCCTTTGGGCATGGCATGGAGGAGGAGTTGGTAAAGCCGGGAAAGCTATTTGGAGATTGCTCATAATGGCAATTATGTGTGTTATTTGGGAAGCTACAAATGGGCATTGTATTAAGAATGAGTGTCAGATGTTGAAGAGTTATTAGTAAAGTCAAAGGCCCAGTTGTAAGTTGGCCTGTCTATGTAAAGGCCGGTTCGGCTGACCCTCTTTTTTGAGTTTTTCTTTTTGGCTTTGTATTCTTTTCTCGCTTTTGGCAAGCTTTCTAATAAAGCTGTTCTTATATCTCAAAATAATAAATTTATTTTAAAAAAGAAAAAAAAAAAAAAAAAACAGAGAGAGAGAGAGAGTGAGAGAGAGAGACAGAGACAAGAAAATGGTACTAGTGAGAGCAACTTTGTATCTAAAATTTGCACTTCAAGTTTTTTTTTCTTTTTTCTTTTAATGGCACTTTGTATTTCAAGTTTCCCTCGTGCATTTATAGATACGTATGCTCAAAAAAACATCACCTGTCTTCTGCATTGTCAAAGGTAACAGTTTGAACAGATCATGGTGTAGTTACTATTCCAGCATTCAGAGTTCTAGGAAAGCATACCAGGAGCAACTGGCGAAGAAATGGCAAATATAGAGGGGTACTCAGTTTCTCTTAATACCGGAGTGCACTCAATCTTCAGAAATTTGTCAATATCCTCATGATTTGGCCAGTAAACCTGGTAATCAATCAAAATTAATGGCATGCAGAGTATGTGTCCTAACAACAAAACCACCAAACAATTAGTGCACAACAAATTTGATGCATGGATTATATACCTCTCCTTCTGCATCAGCGATAGCCACAAAATTCGTAGGAGTTTTTTCTCCTATGAACCATTGGTATTTCAGAACTAATTCAGAATCGCTGCTCAGTGTGCGGTCTTTTGCAAAAACAAAGTGGCAGCGACAAGCATCTTCTTCAAATGGTGGGTCGACAGAGGCTTCCTTGAGGATGTAGCCCGGAGGCAGATGGTCTTTCCATTGTTCAACAAGAAAGCGAAAAGTCGAATCTGCTCGAAGATAGCAAAAGGTTCACAATTCCTATGGATAAATGGAATTTATAAAAACTAACACTTATTTGTCATCATTTGTAATTGAAGATAAGCAGCTATTGACATTTGATCCACGTCTTGGTCTGAGATCGCAATCACTCATTATACAATTTTGTGATGTGAAATGCCTCTAACAGAAACAAAACATCAAATAGAAATAACAGATCACTTATACAAGTATGGAATGAATTTTGAGCTGCAACTTAATGCTAATCAGAATATTACACCAACCATTACCTCCAATTTACCAAAATTTTCAAGCAAACGGTACTCCCAGGAAAAATATAGATTTCTTTTGAGTACCTTTATTTTATAAACCAGAGATTAAGCATTCACAGACCACCCTAATCTTTTAATTAACGAGAGTGACATCTTCAAATCTACTCGAAGAAAAATGATTGTGAGCAACCATCATTTATAAAGGATAATCAGGTTTGCAATGGATTGTTAGCCAGTAATCAAAAGAAAATACGACAAGTCAACAATGAAGGGGATTATGAAGCATCAGAAACAAGCATTCCCATTTTTAGTAAGTATTAGCATGAAAAGTAGTTGGAATAAATGCTTAAAAATCCCTCTTTGGTGAGATAATGTCACTCACAGTGTCAGGGGGTCAAAGCACAGAATTTAGAGTCCAAAACCATTTGTTTCAATGTAAATGGAAGGTCGTTGAAGAATATGGAGTTCAGCATCATAACAAGCAATCTTTTATGAGGAAAATATATGCAAGTGTAGGGTCTCAATGAAAGCTCTGTGTTGGAAATCAAATGAAGGGGTTCAATAACTTGAGCCATCACCTGATTGGGATTAAATGTATGCACAATCGCAGCAGCAGATGAAATCAATGAGATGCCGTGATCTATGATTGGCATCAGAGAGTTTTAAGAATACCAGCTGGTAAAATACCAATGATAAACAAGTATAAACATAACTAAGGATTCAACAGTTTCACATTATTAAACAGGAAGTATCATGATTGCTTGCCAAAAGTTCCTGCTGCTTACCAGACATCGACCAACTGGTGCAATGCTCCTAGGTGGAGTTGAACTCAATGGATCACTCAATAAGTTATCAAAACAAAAAACTTACTAAGAGAAACTAATTCAGAAATGGAATAAGAGAACCCGTTATTGATTACGATGCTAAGTTGCCAATGCAGGACACGTATATGCATGAGGATGTATATAGCCCAGAGGCAGACTTTCGCCTCATAATAAGAGTGGAAGAACAACATGTGGACCACTTTGTAAATAAAAAAATTTTAAAAAAATAATAAAATAATTTTTTTAAAAAAAGGAGAAGAAGAAATGAGAAAGCTCACCTGCAGCAAGCTCTGGGCGGCAAAACTCCCAACCATCTCTGATGCATAAAGCTGTATGAGCAGGATAGCGCTTTGCAATTTCTTGCTCCTCCCGAGCAAGATCTACATAAATGGATATGGTGAATGCAGGAAAGTTCAGAACTTTATTTTATCTCTGATGAGTGGAAATTGAGAGCGTGTACCAAAATTTTCGAAGTAATCAATAAATTCAGAATAAAAAAGAATAATTGCCTGTGCCACAAAAATGACCATTAGAGGCCATTTGGATTGGGGACATATGGATGGCCTAGATATTTCAATAACCCTTAACCAGGCATTGTAATATCCAAGTACTGTAATTGTTGGGAATTATCATCATTACGTTTGGACAACATCTTGAAGTAGGTGATTGTGATTCTTAGAACTTGTAATACCTCCATTGTATAAATTGGAAATCAGAGATAATATTGATCAGACTACAAAATGGTCCAATCATTTACCTAACCATCCAACATGTGGGTCCTACCCTTGATTATCCATCCCTCTTAAAATTTAATTCAATGGTCTAATCATTGATCTAGACCATCCATCATGTAGTTTCCCACCTTCAATCACCCATCCTTCAAAAAAAAAAAAAAGTTGCTTCTGTCCAGTGATCCTAAGCATCCATTCAGTGCCTAAGGATTAAGGAAATGGATGGTCCATATTAGTCATACTACAAATAGTCCAATCATAGATCTTGATCATCAATCATGCAGTCCCCGATGATTGCTTATCCCTCCCCAAAAATCATTCTAGTCAGATGATCCTAATCTTCCAACACTGAAATGGACAGTCCATATTGATCATACTACAAATGGTGCCACCATTGATTTATACCATACATCATGTGGTACCCACCCTTGGTTGCCCATCCCTATCAAAAAGTCATTTTGGTTGGATGATCCCAGCTGCCCAATCAAAGCCAAGGGAAATGATGGTCCATACTAAACACACTAAGATGGTGTGAATAGACCATCGATCATGTGGGTCCCACCTTTGATTGCCCATCTCTCTCAAAAAACCACTCTGGTCAAGCCTAACCGTGCAATCAATAGCATCGGAAATCAGCAGACCATATTGACCGTAAAACATATGGTGCCATCATTGATTTCAACCCTCAATCATGTGTGTACTACCTTTGATTATCCATCCTTCTCAAAAAAAAAAAAAAAAAATCACTTCGGTCAAATGATCCTAACCAGCATATGTTTCCCACCTTAGATTGCACATCCCTCTCAAGACAGGCAATCGCTGGTGGAAATCTGAAAATCCCAGTATTCCTTCCTCTATTCTTTTTTTCTTTTGGGAATTGTGATTCGCCCACTGAGCCTTTGAATGTCTGGGTATTCCAATGTCCAACAGCCCCAAACATAAAAACTGTGTTTGAAGTGGAGAATGGGATTCCCAAGAATCCAAATGACCCCAATCAAAACAGCTACTTGGTTCAGATGACAAATTTGTGAAATTAAAAAAAAAAAAATTTGTTGATTCGAGAAACGCGTTATCAAATGGTTTGTGAGTGAAGGATTGCTTTTTATTAGCATAATGAGGTATTCATGCATAGTTCTACAACAAAAGAGCTCCAAAATACCTCGGTCATTGAACTTTTTCAGAGTAGGGCCAACTAGCAATATGGAAGCCGCTTCTAGGTGGGGCATCTCCAGTATAGGATTTTCCTCCACACGCAAATGCTGCAGCACATAATGTAGTAGATAAAAGAAGGTCCAACTAAACAATACAAATAGATGCAAGAAACTGTAGTGTTCAGCCATTTTACATGAACACTGGTAGGTGTCAGTGTTAGACATGAATACATGGTGTCAAATGCTGAGGGGCATATGGACATTTATTATTCAGATAAATATAAGATTTTAAAAAGAAAGAACAAAACAAAGATATACACAAACATTTTGGACTTGTAACTTGACAATATTAACAAATAAACAATTTGATATGCTTAGCAAATGTTGTACATCATACAATTCCGAACACTGGTGGATCATATAGTATAGCATCATCGTCATCATCTAAGCCTAATCCCACTTTTAGGGCTGTAAACAGGCCAGATATTGCAGTATCTGAATATCCATATCCAACTTGGATATTTGATATCCGTATACGACTTATGTCCAAGTGCCCTAGATAATATCCAATCCATATCCATATCCAACAGTAAATTGATTTTTTATTTTTTTTGAAAGCTTACAGAACTATTAAAGAAGTGTTGGGATTGGAGAAGCAAAAGCAAAAAGGGAAAATTACAATCCTCAAGAGATTTTATACAAGAGGCTCATTCCACAACAAAAAGCTTAGCGTCATAAAAGACTTTCATCACTAAGCTAGCTTAATTTAAAAAACACGTCCATTTCTTGCCCCCAACCCCCAAAATCACCACAAAGTGGCCAACAAAACCAGCCTTTTCTTTTACTCGTCTCCCAAGCCCCACACCATGCCAAGCCAAAAACAGATATCCAATCAAACATGGCATCACCCATGACATTTGAATAGCCTAAGTAAGCAACTCCACACCTTCCACGCGACTAGGCAGCGGATAAAAAGGTGATCAACTTATTCAGTATCCACCATACACATCACACACATGTTCGGAAGAACCATTTTTCTTCTTTGAAGATTGTTGATGGCTTGCACCCTCTTCCTCCCGACTGACCAACTAAAAGGCCGCAACTTTTAGAGGGGCACCATAGTGCCACATGTGAGATGTATCCACACAAGACCTGTCCCCCGGCAAGGATTGAAGCAAATCATAGAAAGGCTGGATGGAAAAGTGACCCAATTTATCCTTTAACCAGACCATCCTCTCCCAGTCTTCTCTCAGCGAAAAGCGATGTTAGAGATGATCCAGAAGTGCCACAAATTCCTCCACTTACCCAACAAATTTTATATCCACCATGGAATAATTATGTAACCAAAATTTGTGTGGCCCACCATGAAGCCTGTGTTATATCCAAGTGTTTTTAGCAGTGTATGTAACATTTCATGTAGCATATGCTACGTAGCATAGGGGAGCTAAAACACTGCGTAGCATATGCAAATAGCGTAACCCCCAAGTAGCAAAAGCTACATGGATGTAGCGTAGCGTGTAGCATATGCCAAGTGAAAACATTGGTTTTTTCTTCCCTATCAGTTCAACGCATTTTTTAAATGGTGGTGACTCATCCTCGTCACGCGTGACACGGCAATACATCAAGCCAAACTGTCCAAATTTTGGGTCCTATTGTGGATGGAGCATATCTCTATAATCACACCCATCAGACAATCATAACCATGTGTATATGGGCATGCAAGTATATAGCTGGAGAGTCATTACTATTTTAAATGGTGTAAAACTAGCAACAAATACCCCCTTCATAAAACAAAAGGTTTTAAAAGAGGGCTTTCAAAGCACTATTATCCCAACGCAAATACCCCTCTAGCCACAAAAATCCGTCAATTTGATTTTCCCAATCCATAGTACTATTTGAAAAGAAATTTCAGGGGCTTGATCATCCTAGTGAGAATATTCTCTAGCTAAAATTCCACAGACATTGGAGCCCAAAAAAAGAAATCAGGATCCCTGCATTTCACATCCACACAACTGTGGAGCTTGATATTTGTATTTTTTTTTGTTGATTTTTTTATTTTGATTGATTTAATCATTGATTTAGCGTACATTTTGACTTTTTTTCATTGTTTCCTCTTTTGGAAGTTAATTCTATGAAACATTGTAGAATAAGCCTTGTGGAATTTGTACTTCACATAATTGTGACTTGAGAGATTGTAGAATCTCTTTTTCTTTTTTGGTCAGTGATCAACTAGGAAATTGAGATTGTTTTATTGTTTTGTTGGTGTTTGATATTTTCATTTGGACATTAATGAAGGTAATTTTTACAGAAACTTGTTGTTGTGATTATTTAGTTTGATATAACTTGTTTTGAACATGCTTTTACTTGAAACATTATTTTTTTTTTTACTATTTATCATATTTTTCTATTATTTTAATTAAAAGAGATAAGTATTGACATAGCTTTCTGCTAAACACCATAGAGGGTTGAACACTATGCTATACCTTACTAGTTCAAAGCTACACTATACGCTACATACTATTTACAACGCTGGTTATATCTATTTTCTCCATCTATTGCTCGAGCACATGTTTGACATTGGCTTAAAACTCAGGTAGACTCAAAACTCGAGTGAGTCCACATTACAAGAAGCAATGAGATTGAACACCCACCCATTGAAACCATTGTTGAGGCATAGAAGTTTTTGGATGTGCTAATTTTATTTTTATTTTTATTTTTCCCCTCGTGCTGATGACCTTAATAATGGGTTGGATGGCATAGACGTGGACCTGAGGGAAGTTGCAACAGTGGACATTTCCATTCCCATTGCTTTCTATGGTGTGGCCCACTTGAGATTTAGATCTACCTCTTTTTTTTCTTCTTTTCTTCTTTTTTTAAAAAATTTTTGCTCAAGGCTTAACATGGACTGGAGAAATTGGTGAACTAAGTGGATGTCACACAAACACCACAGTGGGCCCCGCAGAGCTTTTGTTTACACAGGCTCCCTATAACACACATTGTATTTTTAAGTAGGAATAAGGAAACTAGACCGGAATTGTCTACAACACCTTTTACACAGCACACAAAACATCAGAGCTCTATGGGCCACACCATCTCTATATCTAAATCCACTATGTCCATAAGGTGAGAGCTCTCATTTGCACCATACATACAAAATACTAGCTTGATAGAGAACTCTGATGGGCCACACCAACAGGAACAATGTAAAATTGCCCCTAAAGCCTCTAAAAGTTCAAGCGATGTCCCTTGGATCAGGCTGATTTTTGTACCTTCAATTGATCTTGGAAAGGGTTTTTTTTTTTTGGATTGTAATTGATCTCATTAAGTGACAAATGGTTTTGATGAAAGATACACATCATAGTGTCCCCGCACACAAACCTATGGTTGGCATCCCATCCCCAATGTTCCTTGTGGTGTGGCCCACCTGAGTTGTGCATCTGGCTGGTTTTTTTGTCCCAGGGCCACATATCCAGGATAAAACCTGATGGATGCTGTGGATGTTTCATATACAACAATGGGGGCCCCACGAGGTTTGGGTGTTTCACCCACCATGAAAAACCATTGTTGTAGAGAATTTCAATAGTAGAAAACTAGGTATCCTTGCATAATTTAGGTAATCTGGCAAAGTATGAAGCTTAGTATACAAGCAGTAGAAATTGTACATGTAAGTGTACAACAACCCAAGTTCAACTGACTAAATTATGGGACCCGCTATCTCTAATTCACGGTCCCAATCATTGTCTGAAAAATTCTAACATCTGATTCATGAACACTTGTTGGTTAAAATAGGACCATTGATTTTTTTTTTTCATTTTAATTATATTAGTATTTAATAACTTGTTAAAAATATCAAATTACAAAATACCCTCAGGTAATCAAGTAAACGATTACAGATATGGTAATATCCGTCTCCGACTACTTAAAAGTTGGGTAAGCAGGTAAGTAGGTAAAAGTTTTTTAATAGGGTAGAAAACACAAAACTGAGTCCGAATTCTTTTAGTTGGATATGTTGGGTAATCGGTAACACAGATATCTATTGCCCGCCCCACCCACTATCAAGGACAATATCCTCAGTTAAACATCATATTATACAACAATATCACAAATCACCAAACTAATTGGGATCAACTACACAAATCCTGCCCTGTCATTCCACTCTATCAAAGACCACATCCTCAGTTAAACTGACATCTATCAAACAATATCCACCACTATGCGACATAATATTTATATGTACATGTATTATACGCATTGCAATAGTAAATAAAACATATCATATGCAGTAAATAAAACGTACTACGCGCAACAGAATACTAACTGATACTTCATCTCTCTCTCTCCAGAAATTGATTGTGATGGGAATTTGGTGGTGGTTCAGTGCTAGCTGGGGTTTTGCATTGATAAGACCCCAAAAACCCAACAGGTTTAATCATGGAAAAACTAAAAATGAAACGAACAAAATGGAAAAGCCAACTTCTGTCAATTAGTGGTCGCATCGTGCTTATCACAACCTTTCTTTCAAGATTGTTAGCTTATTTCATGACTCCTTTTTGTTGCATTGGTGGTGGATTGTATTGAGGGATTCAGAAGGAAGCTTTGTCAAAGGGGCATGGAACCAGCAAAAATATCACCATTTCAAGTGTGAAGTGTGCAGGCCAAGGAACAAGAGACGTTGGGTTAGCTACTCAATGAGGCACAGACATTTTTTTGAAGAAATTGTTGCAAATGTTGGGGAGAATCACTTTTGTGTTGGTTTCCATATTTTCAACAGATTGTACTGGTTGGGGATGTGTATTTGCTTCTATTAAGTGAGGGAAAGGGTTGGGTGCAACCCTTCTCAATGTCGGAACTTAAGGAAGCAGAGAGTGGAAATCAAATGAACCTTTAATGTAACGACTCGGAAAAATCTGTACAAAGACCCGAGTACCAACTCAGTCAGAAATCCCTCAGGATTAAATCCTTTAGAAATTAGACGAGAATTGCTAAGTACTAACCTAGATTACCTGTGAAATTAACACCAATCACTTTAAATATGATCTGTAAGATCCAAAACCTGTAGAATTAGTAACACTATGTTACTCTAAAATCTAGGATCCAACTCTAAACCCAGGTGCTCATGGGAGCACTTTGAAACTTCTTATCGAACCTGAACCGCACGTCGAAAGTCCGATTGCGATGAACTAAGAAGATATTGACCGTGTAGTTGGACTTGACAATCACCGCTAAAATCACGTCCAAACGATGCTCTGGAACTATTTCCTTGAGTCTGGAGTGAAGAGTGTGAGAAACTGAAGATTTTTAAGAAATTAAATGACTTTAAGAAATCTGAGTCGTATCGCTTGCGCGACATTTATAAGCATTCTGACCGTTGGATTTTGACCCAAATTCACCCTCGGATCAGGGATGATGGCCCACTCATGTCAAATTATTTGTGGCCTTGATCGAGTTTCGGTGACCGCTGAACTGAAACTGGACCGCCACGGTTGATCTGGAAATCCGATCGAACCGAAAACCTAACTTGATCAAGATCCAGCATCTATGAGCTTAAGTCCGACCGCACTCAGTAACAGGACCTCCAGAAATGCTCCGTTGGATCGGAACAAGGCCAATTTGGATATAACATAAGTATACCTTGGCCATGAGACTATTTTAGTGAGTTTTGGGCCTATATAAGGGCTTGAAACCCTCACCCTCTCTCACCATACGAATTTCCTACAACCCTAAGAGAAAAGAGAGAGAAAGTGAGAGAGAAGTGGGAGCTACTCCTGGGATTTGATTCCCGTTACTCCTTGTGCTTACACATCGTTACCGAATCACTATTCCGGTGATTTCAAATACACTATTGGGTAAGAAAACCTAACCTTAATCAGTCCTAGGGTTTCAAGTAGTTAAAGTGATGTAATAGCTAACTTATTTCATGTAATAGGTTGTCGTTTGGCCGTAGACGAAGCGTGAGTGAACAAACTGAATTCGTTACGCATTTATCGGCGTAAGGTGCAGATTATAGACGTATAGGTTATGATTTTCAAAGCTTTCAATGTCAGATAATGATTTATTATTGACTTGGATGTTATTTCACATGTAAAATGTGTTGTTTGTTTCAAGTTACGAATACGTATGAAATATGCATACCGTAGTGTATTCTATGTATTTGTTGAAATACCTGTATACGTATAAAATTTGGATCTGTGATTGCCATGATAAATCATTGTTAATACATGCTTGTTATGTATGCGACAACTCCTTAGCAAAAGGATTTGCCTAAATATGCAATATGCCAACATACGTGATGTATGTTGAATAGTGTAGTCTAAGTGTTTGTGTAAATGCCTGAATGAGTTAGAAATAGGTAAAGTATGATTTTTTTAAGGGAATTGAGATATGAATCTCAATCACCTTGTGTGTATGATTTCCTGTATGTTATATTTAGTCTATTTCGTTCATGCTAATTGTGTGTATGATTTCCCTCATGTCATGTGTGCATGATTTCCTCCATGTATAGTATTCATGTTTAAGTTATATTTCATATCATGCTTATATGAATGTGGAAGTTGAATCATATGTCTATTCTTGAGGTTGTACGTGATTGGGGCCATATTATGGTCCAGGCATTCAGTAACAGGCCTGAGTTCGTGGCTGAGCTTTATTCGTCACGTAGGACGTGTTTGACGAACCCGAGCCGTACTAGAGTTGTCGGTAGTGGTTTGGCCACGCGAAGTGTTTACGCACTTCATGTCGTTCAACTCAACGTGCGCTCATGCTAGTCGAGCTCATCAAGTAACCCGATTGACCCGATATATGTTCACCATGTATGGACGCTTCTGTTTGAATCTAGGGTACCAAACTTACCAGTGCAATCCCGTTAACCTTGGTACCTCGATTCGCTAAGACTCATGAGTCGGGCATGGTGGTATGGGACACCCTGGTCGAGCTGTCGGCCTACGCTGGGGCGACGAGCCTCCCCATAGTGACCAGTGAGCAAACTAGACTCATGAGCCGATTATGGTGGTATGGGACACTATATTCGAGCTATCGGCCTACTCTGATTGGTGACGAGCCCTTTGTAGTGACCACGAGTATATCCTGAAACTGCATTGGGGCGACGAGCCTTGTTGTAGTCTATAGGATATAATTAGACCTGAATTGATTGGTGACGAGCCCTTTACAGCGATCTAGAACTATGCTATCGTATGAGATTGTCTCGGACTGACTACCCGAGAATGGATCATCGTTTGGGTAATGACACAAGGGAGGTACCTTAGCTTCACAATCCTGCTGTATGAAAAGGACTAATAATAACCCGGTAATCATGTTCATATCATCGCACTACATGTGCTGACGATGAAGTGCACAGAGGGCCGAAAGCATGCCGAGAACGTAAGATGGTGTCGCACGAGAGAGTGTAGGCAAGGGCATGCATTCATGAAACATCCCATCCCTGCATTAATAAGAGTATTTAGGAATGGTTGATATGTTTGCTTTATCATTACTGCTTGACTGAATTGATAATATGTTAATCTTTACTCTATGATTCCATTGAATTGATCACTCACTCCCACGTTCTAGGACGGTGTTCTGAACACCCACCAGACTCTGTCTTAGTTGCAGATGAGGATGCGACTCAGGAGGCGGAGCCTGACTATTACGACGATCAGGATGAGTTCTCTTATATGCAGTTCTCTGACGGTTTTGCTTAGGTTGTACTGATCGACGAGGCTACAGGGTTTATTAGTGTAGTTGGACTATTCTTTTGACATTTTGTTTTTGCACTATTACATGTATATGGTGACTCAGTGATGTATTCATACTCTAACAGATCGACAGTGATCTTTGATTTCCTATTCGTTTATATATATCTTTAAGTCTTCCGCTTGCGTTATTTAAACTGATCTGGAGTATGAATTACTGTTTTAGTGTAATCTCACTCATGTTTAATGCACTACCATGAACAACATTCAATCATCTTCATTTATGTTGCATAAGTGGTGCATTGGAACTCGAGAGCAGAGCATCTGCTCGACCCCCGATTTTCAGGGCGTTACATTCAAGGAAGCTTGAAGATGCCTAGACATTATCTGGGCATTTCAACCATATATTGCAAAGTAGGTTAATCATGGACTGTTATCAATTAGCTTCTTCTAAAGGGCTTTGTCTGGCTTCAGATTTTTAGATTATCAAATCGGCATGTTATTCTGTACAACACCTCCTAGGATTATTGCATTTTGTTGGATGACATTAGGGACAAGATTCCTGTTGGAGATCATATCAAGCATCACATCTTCTGTTTCTCAGTGCAATTCACAATTATGCTCCATGCACATGTTGGGAAATGTGCCCCTGAAAACCGAATCCATACATGATAAACATATTTTTAATATTGTTTACAACGATACATTATCAGCATTGTGTGTGTTCATGCATGAATTCATGGGTTATACTTGATTGTATATTATTCATCGACCATAAAAGTCCATCATGGATATTGTATTGAGCTATGTGCAAATGGGTGAACCTATGACACAAGAGAGATATAGCTCAAAGAAATCTTATCCATGAAAAAGGGTGTTCACAACCATCATGTGCTTAAGTCGGCACATGTGAACGATTGTCATGGTACTTGATGATTGCCAAAGCAGTGTTGCTTTGTTTGTGGCAATTTGAGTTGAGGACTCATATCAGTACATGACTATGCACAACATTTTCGTTGGCATACTGAATGATGGATTATGTGAGAAATACTCCTATGTCCCATTTAAGGATTGGGTTTCCGCTATCAGTCTTGAAGATAGTTCAATGATCTCTCGGTTGCTGGACTGAGCGAGGATCCCTCTTCTCTTTCTTTTGTTTCTTCTTTCGAGTTGTACAGCTCTAGTTTCGTTCTTTCTTTTGTGGCTGAGTCTCTTTAGTGGTTTCAAGTCATATAGTTTCCCTTTTGTTTTGTTTTGATTTTCATTTTGTTTCTGTTTCTTTGTTTTTTTTTTCTTCTTTCTTTTGGTTGCGCATCACTCCCTTTAATAAATTCAATCTTCAATAATAATTAAAAAAATGTCTCATATAAGTGTTAGTGCCTCGATTTTGTCAATAATGTGAGCTAAGGTGTCATGAGCCGGTTAAGCCTCCATAGGAAGACATTGAAAACCGAAAACTCGAAGACTTTAAGCATCAAGGCCAACGACAACAAGTAAATCATGAGGTGCCTTGGTAATCCCAACCCTAGACCCATTTAGGTCCAAAACAACATACCATAAAATTGATCCATAAAGGAAAACCCTTACTCATCTGGTTTATGTCGGCTAGATCATGTGCAAAAGAAAGATGAACCATATGCACAAGTTTGATTGATCCTCGATCGATCGAAAGTGCACAAAAGTGTCCAACGATCTTTCTACCTTTTTTTCGAATTAAGTTTGATCAATCGAAGCCAGTCGTTATAGATCCATTGGACTTGGGAGTCTTTTTTCTATAAATTTAGCAACTGGATCTTTGTGTAGATGATGATTTTGAGTGAATTAGAAGCCTTAGTGTGTCCCGAATCCCGATACTTCCCAACACTCCTACGCTTTCACCCAAAGAGATTCAAGCCTTCTTCATTGTGATAAATCACTCTAATGGGCATTTCAAGCTCCTTTTGATGAACAACATGGCATCTTGATGCAGGACATGAAAATTAGATATGATGTGCAAGATTTCAGGCTTTAGATCATAATAATTTATAAACAATCACAATAATTCTACATCCCACATAAAGTCAAGCATTCAACAAGGAGAATCTACGAGAGTCCAAGCCTACACATGTTAGGGATGAATCAATTAAAAATTATAGACCAAACAATGCTCAAAGGATAGTAGATTCATCCACACATGAAAATGATTATTTCCCAATCCAAGGGATTCTCACATTTCAATTCAAGAAAAGTTAGGGTTTCAAAAGTGGAATAGAACTTGGAGATTTGAGATGATCTAGGGTTAGGGTTATGGAAACAAGTCGAAAGAGGAGTGAAATAGAAACGAGAGGAAACCTATGATCAGCCCGCATGTGTGGACAGCAAACCGGCCTAATGCATGTGCGTGGATGGCGGGCCGCATGTGTGTGGGGCCCACGAATCTAGAATCGGCCAGCTAGGGCCTCGTCGGCCAGGGATGGGCCACCTTCCCTCCAAATTTTAGACTAAACGGATGACCGGTTTGAACACGGTGCTCCGCCGAAGTTTCAGCCCTCCTGCAAGGCCAGATTCTGGAAATCTGCTATAGGGGAAAGATTTCTGCAAACGCGGGTGGATTTGATGAGGGGATGGTTGTAGGAGATGAGGAATATGGAGGGTAGGAGATGGGGGTGATTTGGGATAGGTGTGGCTTCGCACCACGGTAGTTAGCCCTTCAAAGAAGGGAGGGTTTCGCACTTAATTAGGTTTCCACAACTCAGAGAATTAAAGAAGCACGAAAACGCAAAATTTTATTAATCATCTTTAATGAATAAAACCCTACAAGGGGTTGCCTATTTATAAGAAAAATTTATACCCCAAAAGCCACGCCATGTGCGCATATTATTACTTAAAGATGAAGTAATTAAAAATAACAACTAATCGATACAATCTAAATAGTTCATGATGTTCTTCCAATAGGTAAATTATTTGTCTTTTAACCTCTCGAATGCCCATCTAGGTGAATCCCCAATTGGAACCAACTATCCCATACCTCTCCCTCATTACCTTGGTATTAGATGCAAGGTAGTTGATCATAGGAACCAAAGCATCCACATCAACGATCGATGGAGCAATTGAGAAGTTGATTCAAATAGAGGAGAGCATCGAATAATTATATCAAGAAGGCACATCAACATGGCTCAATCCAACAAGTAAGGTTGTCATTTTTAGATTCCACATACTCTTTTCTTGTGTAGGATTAAGTATAGAGTTTGTGACCCAAATATCATTTTATTAAATTTTCACGAAAATATCACAACATTTATAATTTTAAAAAAAATCTAGTGGATATTTTTCATAGTGGTCAAATCCGGTCATAGTCCATCCTGTTTATTTGTTAGGCCTGAAAATCAGGACCAGGCTGCAGGCCTAAACATGAGATGGAAGTGAAGCCCGATTAGTGGGACCGCTCAACATGGCCCATTGACTTGCATAGGTTATTGTGTAGGACCGTATCACCACCACCATGGGTGAGTGCGTGTGTAAGTCCTTTTGTAGGCCTCTAATGGGAGTGTACATTTGTTAAGTCCTTATATAGGCCTCCAACGGGAGTGTAGGTGTCAAGTCCTTATGTAGGCCTCCGACAGGAGTATACGCTTGTAAGACCATGTGTAGGCCTCCGACAGGAGTATACGCTTGTAAGAACGTGTAGGCCTCCAACGGGAGTGTACGCTTATAATGGCAATGGGTGAACCTAATGAAAATTCCTAAGATAGTAAAATCCAGTACACTTGAGGAGAGTACGTCTGTCGGGGGTAGAGCAGGCAATTGGTTGAACCATTATACATCATTGTGATTGCGATTGTTGATGTTTGCAATTATATTCATGCTTATGTGTTTAATTAGTTGAATTATATGAATGCTTGAATCGGATTGTATGTTAGGCACTTAACTTGTAGGCACACACAAGATCACTATGTCTACCCCATAGACTAATAGCTCAATTAATTAAATCTTTTGTAGTCTATGAGAATTGACCATTATGCCTTAATTGCATTTAATTGGTAAATTAGTTTATTTGAGCAAAGAATTTTAAGTGATCTTATTCACCCCCCCACCCCCCAAGGACTTAGTCGCAATTCTAAGCTCCGTTAAGTTTTTGTGTACCGTGGTAAACAATCCATGCAATTTCAAAAGGAGCACACACTCACTTGCACCTCATCTTAGTGTCCTCAAACCTTAGATCAATCATGGAGACTTCGTTACCAGTAAAGATGCCTCTGACACTCATTGTGATTCCCGACTCCTAAGACCCAAAATGACATACAATTGTGAATACAGTACTTGGACAGAATCGTGTTTGGTCACATGCAATTCCAACAAGGAATCCACTACCAATAGTCTTGTTGGAGCAATAACCCAATTAGTCATATGCATATGCATCCTTTTTTATGTCAAAAGAATCTTGAATGAATAAGGTATTTGTGAGAAAACATTTCTTCTAGTTTCAAGTGAATGGCTTTTCATTTGTTTAACTCCCTTGTCACAAAGCCAAGGACACATCTTCTAGTGGAAGGGCATAGGATGATGCATGTGTTGAGGATTTAAGTTCATGTACTTGAAGACACTTTCTTAAGCAAGTGTAGGTGATGGCCTGCAGGCTTATACAACAGAAGGCCCATGAGGAAAATATATAGAAGTGAGACCCCAACTCCCTCCCCCCTCCTTCCCTCGAACTCAATATATAGAAGTGAGACCACAACTCCCTCCCTCCCTCTATGTGTGTGTGTGGATGTGTGATGCCCAAGGGGCGTGTGAATGTGTCAGAGGTTTTGGAGTGACCATAGGGTGGATTGAGGATTTTTAGAACTGGTATTGATCAATCCGTGGAAGCCAGAGCTCAAAGAAAAAAGTTATGGCTTGAAGATCTAAAGATTTGAAAATTCATTCTCCACCAATAAAGTGGTATGATCCTTCAAAAAAAAAAAAAAAACCATTAAAGTGGTATGTGATGCATTGTTATATTCTTTTGTACTGATCTATATGACGTTATGATTCTCTCTTCTTGCTTGTATGATTGCATCCGGTGTTGTACACATGTCTATGCGTGGATCTAAGGTTGAAAACCCCGACAACGCAATTGGGTGAGTAATTTGGGCAGTATAGATTGCCCCACGACTATGCCATGCGTACATTTGAAGAGTTACATCCATTTTTTTTAAAATGGTGCAAAACTAACATGAGAGTTTAGCCCTCGAATGTATGACTTGCTAGTTGATTGAACAAGTATCCCACTACTGGGAAGTAGCCCACTACTGTCCCAAAGAAAGAACCCTATGTTAGTTGTGTCCAACAGCAATCCATTGGAGTATCAAACAAAAAATAGCAAAGCTTTGGAATCTTATGTAAATAGCATAACAACATGATCTTAAAGGAGGAGTAGGATTCTCGTTGTTGTTACACAAAAGCTAGAAGCCAATTATCACTTTGTCCAAATCTCCCACACCATCCTGCATCTAATCATAACATGGCTAACCGAGTCTACTTGATGCAAGCACAACATATCGGTTAAACAATGTCATTCCTCTCTTCTTCATGAGATTGTCTACAATAATAATTTCTTTAGGCATGCCATCCACATGACTGTTCTAATCTTCAGAGGGGCAGGGACCTTCCATGAACTTTTGAAGTAAGTATACGGCCTGCCATTTGCCAAGATCCTCTTCATGCAGCTGGGCAAATGATCTCACCGAGAACATTCCATTAGGCTCTTTGGTCCAAATTCTTATCTTTTCCATTAATAGAAATATACACCTATAACAGCTCAAGCAACCTAGGTAAAGAAATTACCTCTTCATTGGTTCCAACCAAGGTATTCATTAATGGTAATGGTGGCAGTAATGGCCAGCCTTATGACCATTGTGATATGGGCTGTAACAGTTTAAAAAATTAAGAAAATGTATCAGCCACATATCGGCCAGTTACGGGCCATTTTTTCAGAATGGGCATTCCAGCCTCATATCATGTTGTTCCAACAAAACTAAGGCCCCCAAATTAGTTTACCATTATGGAAATAATCTTCCACTTTAGCATTGTTATAAAAGGCAAGCAAACAGATCTGTGAAGCTGTCCATCAAGAGGGAACCTTCACACAATTAATCTTTCCAGAACCTGATATTTGACCCATTGCCCACAATTAAAAAAATAAATAAAAAGAACACGAACAGAACATTGCGGTTGCACTCCAGAAATTCCCCTCTAGACTACAGATCCTCTTCTACTGGATGCAGACAGATATCCCAGCATTCTCCATGACCCCGTATTTAGAGACTAGCACCCTACTCACTGGAGGCGAGTCACCCTTTCCCATCCACCACCACAATTTCCCTAAAAGAGCCTTGTTAGCCATATTAATTGACCTGATACCCAGCCCATCATGCCCCTGTTTATCCATTGCCCTATTGCAAAATCCATCCAGAGCCATTTCTTCCAATGGTTTAGGTAAGTTGGACCCTAAATGGCTCTCTTAAGAAGTTGATTTGCTGGTATTCAACCAACCCATTTAATGAGCCGAGTGTGCTTTGGAAGACGAACTCCTTATGCTATCAAGTGGGAGCTTAGGAACATGATTCCTTATGCTATCACTTGAAGCATTTTCAAGCCCATTCAGGTTTGGAATTTAACAATGCGAAGGTCCTTTTACTTCACTAATTATGAATTTTCTTGAGATCTTCCTCTGGGCTTCTTGAAGGAAGGCAATTCTGAATGTCAATACAGTATCACACAAGTGAAAAGGTGAATGGTTTTCCGCATAAACTACCTAAATGCCTGGGTCTAAGAGATTCAATTAAGATTGGTGCTGATTGTTGGAAATGTCCTCTGAGCAGATCCCGAAAGATGCCAACATAGAGGAAGACGGGTTCACTCTTACTTTGGCTTGACTCAGAAAACATGTTTTGGTAGCGATAACTGTGAGACCTTTTATAGGGGCTCAGTGCTTTTGTTATCTTCATTGTATAGTGATCTTCATTGTTCTTTCAGTAAGCACCTAACTGACAAATAAAAAAATCATAGGTCATTGTGGAATACCTAATATATTAGTCATTAGTTTCAATATTCGAACTCCATAGAATATCAAGTACAAGTGACAATGGATGATAATGATTATGCATACATTATCCAATTAAGTTTTAGCAGTTGGAATATTTCAGTATGAGTGAAAATGCAAGGTGGGCTCAGGCATAAAAAGATAGCAAACCTCAAGAACTGGCAAATGCGGAAATCCCTTCAGTGTTGATATTTTGTTTTTGCTTGCAGCTAGTACCTGTAACCATGGCAAAGAAATGGAAGATAAACAGACAAGAACTAACTGTATGTATAAAACACGATTTTGAAGGTGACAGACCTGAAGTCGAGGCTGACTTGCCATGGAAAGAGACTTCAACCTGTTTTGAGCAACTGATAGAAACTGAAAGAGGGGAAGCATTAAGAACAATACCTAACTAGCTAGAATGGCATGGTACACTGGGGAGATTTAAATAAGGATGTCACCTAAATTAAGAATGCATAAAGAATGTACCTCCAAATTAGGAAGTTGAGGAAGACTTGCAAGTGATGTGATTTGATTCCCAGCAAGATACAGTTGCTGCATGAACAACACATTACCAACCTAGTTTTGCAAAATAGTCCAACTCATGACATATGACCTTAACAGAATATCATAGAAACAAACCTGTAGGGCTTTGCAATTCTCAAGTGGCTCAAAACCAGGCCCTTTAAAATCATTAAAGCTCAAATCAAGAACCTGTTAAGATAGTATGTTTTCCATATCAACTTTGATGCTACTAAATAGAAAGTCCCTACACAGTAATTTGTTGGACAATGGATATCCAGAATCTACTGAACCCAGGCTTAGAAAAATGGGTTTGCAAGTGTGACTTAGCCAAAGCCACAATGCTAATTTGCAAAGGAATATTTTCTACTATGTAAGTCAAGAAACAAACCTTCACCCGCTTCAGAATCTCAATTCCCACCAAAGATGATAAAAGATTGTCCCTGAGATAAACAAACTGCACTAGAAGCTTAGTACAGGGAAAATGCATTCGATATTCTTTGGGCACAATCATGAAATGACACCCTTCTCCCTACCAATATAGCCTTAGGAGTTAGGACAGAAGTTAGAGTTCATCAGGAAAGTAATGATAAGTTATAAAGACAACACGCCTGGTGGTCACCCAGATCTGCAAGCTAATGGAAGAGTTTTAAAGAGCATCCATACTGGATAAAACTCAGAAGAAATGAACAAAAAGGATGATCAGCAGAAAGAGAAAAAAAAAAACTAGTTCCCTACCATCAGTAACAGGTGTATGCAATCTATGCACACTACACTCTACAAAAGCATGCATTTCAAATTATCAACCTGTCATAGATTGATTTTATCAATAATAAAGGAATTAAAAATACTTATGGCAAGGAGACCAACAATAAAATGAATGAAAAAAAAAATTTACATCACATGGCCATGGGATTTGAAGATTATATAAAGGTATAACAAATGGGGGATGCCACCAGTATCTCCCAGATTTGAAGCTTGGCCTTTTCTACAGACCATTTCACATGCCCATGCCATTTGAAGATTGGGTGTTTCTTGTCCTAATCATATAATTGGAAACCCCACCTGGCAGTGATGTGCCAGACGACCCCAAGGTCAGGTGAACTGGTGCATGGGTAGGTTTCACGTCAAGTGGCCAGCCAGTTGTAAAACTTTTGTCAAGCAATCATGAGAATTCCTGCTTCAAATGTGATTGGAAAAATAGGATTTGTAAAGCCAACCCCAAAAGCTGGGACAAAGCTCTAAAGGTGGTGGTGGTGGTGGTGGTGGTGCTAAACATAATCATAGTATTATACACTCATACACACATTGTTGTCAAATGCGATCGCATATGCGCATACTGCTGATCGAATCGCATATGCCACGATGGCATATGCGATCCTGGCAAGTATGCGATGGCATACTTTTATATGCGATAAATATGCGATGGCATATGCGAGTATGCGATCGCATACTGCATATGCGATCGCATATTTCCTAATAATCAGTGTAGAAGCAATTTTTTTATTTTTTATTTTTTTAATTTGGAGAACTTTTGCCTATTTATAGGCACTCATATCCCTTCCATTTTCACTATTCTCTACTCTAAAGCTCTAAATCTATTACTCTCTCTCTCTCTCTCTCTCTCTCTCTCTCTCTCTCTCTCTCTCTCTCTCTCTCTTACTCTAATCTCTTTACAATTACTTCATGTATGTTTATTTTTTGTTATTTTATAAGTTGTGCTTACTTTTTGTAAATTAAGCTGTAAGTTATAACTTGTTAGTTGTTCAAGTTATCCATTTATCAGTAAAATTTCTTTACTCGAAGTTTATAATAATTAGTTCTCTTTTAATGTAGCTTGATTGTTTTGTTAAAATTTATATAATATAATATAAGTAATTAAATATATAACTTAATGAAACACTCAAACTATAATGAAATAAGTAAAATAACTCAATCCAATCATGTGTACTAATTAGGCAAGTTTTTCCTATTTTTTTATAATTTTAAAAAAAAAAATTAATTTTTTTTCATTTTTAATTTTTTTTTTATTTTATAAAATATATGCCATGGCATATGCGATTGTGCGATCACATATGCGATTGTGCGATGGCTTATGCGAACAGCATATGCCAATCGCATACAATGGCATATGCGATTTGACAACATTGCATACGCATACAACAAAATGAAAGGATAAGGTTCATGATACAGATTTTAATGGCAGGAAAGCCTCCCTACAATCCAGACTTGGAAAGCATAGGCAAATGACACAGATCATCCTCAGCAGTTACACATGGGCAGACTTCATCTCTTCTGCAGTTACACATGGGCAGATTATGTACATTAGGCTGTGAATCACGTTAATGCTTGCTTTAGTGATTTTCGGGACCTCTGTAATTACAAGCTTTCTTCAAGTACCCAGCAACATAGAAGCACCTTTCTACATCCTGTGTTCTTTCACCTCCTATGCTATAAATGCATATATTTTAACTGCTGAAGCTCATGCAAGTAAAGATTATAAAGAATGTCTATTGTTAGCACATAGTTACCTCTAACTTTGGTGACAGGTTTAACCCACTGGCATCAAGACTGCGAACTCTATGACCCCTAAGATCCAGCCTCTGAAACAAGGAATATGAAAGTCAGAAGTCAGAACCATCACTTATTATTAAGTAAAAACCACAAGTAGATATTCCTCTGTATCTCATAACCTCAAATCTACATTTTCAAGAATCTTGTCATCACTATAGTCATCATATCCTTGTCGCAGCGATTTAGAGTAGGCAAACCAAAATAACAATGATAAATGGAAAAAATAAAAAACACTTTCTGGTTCACAATTGATATTTTTCATTGAATATCTCTCATCAGCTAATTAACAAGTTCTGCCAACAATTTTATTTAAAAACAAAAAAAACAAGCATGCTAGGTCGCAATGTGACAATAAAAGCCAATAATGGTTTAACTAGCCAAAATATCTTCAGATCCTAGTAATTAGACACAGGAGAAAAATCATAACATAAAGTATTAATATGATCAAAGTTTTCAGTATCTTGCAATATCACCGATAGATCCCATGATATATCTATTATCCCAGCTGAGTGATACAAAACCCAGCTTAAATATCCAGTTTTCATAGTATCGTGCAAATGTCACATGAGATCACGACATATCGTGGACATCGCGATATCGCGAGGTATATCCTCACTCCCCCTTTATAAATTCTTAATGTATAGTGCAATATATCGATAACGAGTGCAATATTGAAAGGGATAAAAGGAATCAAAAGCTTCTTAGAGCTGGATTCTAAAAGGTGTATTATATTTTTTAGTTTTGATTTGTTTTTATATGTCATAAATGGTGTCAAGTGGTAAGAAATTCATGATTCTTCATGTTTTGCATGAAAAATTATGGATTTGGAGCTTCAAAATCGAGATTTGGAGGAAATGAGCTGAGTTAGGGAAATTTGGAGTAGAATCAAAATTTCTCCACTTTTTCCCAAAACAATTGCAATCTTAGTGTTCGAACACGAAATCAAATATGTATATAATATGATCTACACATTCTTGGCAATTTCGGAATATTTTGAAGGGAGAAAAAAAAATTGTTAAATGAAAATTATTAAAAAATATTATTTTTTGAAATCCACATGTATATTTCTAATTTACTACTTTTTCTTTTTCTTTTTTTTAACACACGCACACACACCACCACACACTCACGCCTTAGTGGAATTTCACCACCTATGGGTGCTCGAACCCTTGACCAGGTGTTGAAACTCCTAAGAGTCTACCACTAGAGCAAGAGCAGGGATTTCACCACCTATGGGATTTCATGCCTTCTAATTTACTACCTTTGCTTTTGAATGTAATGCTTGTGTTTCCATAAATGTCTTCCTACATTTATAAATATTATAAATTGACTTTGAATGTAGTTACATCAATTCAGTTAGCCAACGCATAGATTAGGATCCTATACCAAAAAAAAAAACATTATGTGCCCTTGTGTTTTTTGTGATTTTTTATTATTTCTTGGTGTGCATTAGTGTCTTTTTTAACAATCCCAGAAGTTCCATTGAAAAATTCAACCAATTTCCCAATGTTTCCCAACAACAATGATAAATTATACGATACAAAAACCGACATATCCCATGCAATAACCGATATGTCTCCATATCCCCAGGGTGAGATAACCGACACATTACACAATAACAATACGGAAAACATATTCTTCTGGGAAGACAAGTGGGTGGGGGAATCAACTTTAAAAGAAGACTTTCCATACATCTTTGGCCTTGCTCCGAATCGATCCATTTTGGTTGCTGACTGTTACTCTATTATTGGGGACAAAATTGTTTGGAATCCCATTTGCAGAAGAAATCTCCATGTTGGGAGTTCGAAGAATACGCGGCTCTTCAAGGTCATATCATCAGTTGCAAGCCCAATCAGGTGAGTAAAGACAGCCTAGTATGGAGACTCAACAGATCGGGTACTTTCTCGGTTAAGTCCTTATATAGTTGTATTGGTAGGAATCCCTCCCCCTTGGAAGAAGCTATGACAGACCAAGTGTGGAAATATAAAGTCCCTCCAAAGATAGCCATATTCGGCTGGTTAGTTGGTAAGAAGAAAGTTTTTACTGTTGATAACCTGAGGAAAAGGGGAATGATAATTACAAATATCTGTCTTTTTTGCATGGCTAATGAAGAATCGGTGGACCACCTGTTCGTTCACTCTCCCCTCATTAACCAGCAGTAGATAGCTATCATAAACTCTTTCAATATCTCCTGGTCCTTCCCTGATTCAACCAATCATCTGCTCAAAGTCTGGCATGGGTATAAGATAGGCAAACAAAGAACTATGGTTTGGAGAATGTCTCTATTGGCTGTTTGGTGGTCGGTGTGGGAAGAAAGGAACAGGAGATGCTTCAATGGTATTTCCAACTGGGTGGGATCAATATTCCAAAAAGTGCAGCAGTATTTAGTCGAGTGGGCTTCTAATATTATTAACTTAGAGGGTTGTAATCTGTCTTGTTTTAGAGGTTAATCATCTCGCTATCTCAGCGGGTTGATCCCCTCTTTGGTTTCCTTTCTTTTTAATAAAAGTAATCGTTATCTCTCCAAAAAAAAAATGCACTATCATCTCCATCATGACAGGCCCATAACTATGATGGAAGCTCAAGACTGAAAACAAGAAATAGAAAAAGAACACTGAACTACACTCACTATAGCAACTAATATCCTTCTTACCAAATGAATCAATCATAGACCCAAAACCCCCAGCAAAAGAAAACAGAAAAAATATGAAAACAAAATGCATCTTCTGATAGCATCCCTAAAACCTCTCAAACTTCTAAAAATGAATCCTAAGCTACAAGAAAGAAAGAAGAAAGTCAATCAGCACCAGATTAAAACAATTCTGGCTACACATGAATCATCAAAATAGCAATGTGGGAGAAATACAAAAACAGAAACATAAAAAGGGATGAAAATGATGACAATGAAGAAAATGAAAACTCAAACTCAGTCTTCCATGAACCCTCAGAACTCAGAAAACCAAACACCACAAACTCAAAAACAAATGCTTGTAGAATAATCTGATCAGGGAAAATTAATGATTACAGTGATTACCACATCATCCCCAGCTTTAACCTCCACCTGTGGGAGCATCATAAAGCGAGAATCTCGACTGTCCGGAGTGGATGCCTTCCTTCGACCCGATAAAGAAGAACCTCTGTCTACTGATGATGACAGAGACCCAAACTTCAAGCCACTTGTAACCGAAGGTGAACGAGCTGATGGAGAAGAGACCTTAGAAACCATCCTTCTCAAACTACTGCTGCCACTACTATCCAATGACGAAGAAGGAACCCTCTTCGAAGTAGAAACAGATAATGACGGTTTAACAGCTGGTTTCCGAGCAGAATCTTGCTTGCTGATATCAGATCTCGGTGATGTACGTGAAACTCTAGTCACAGGTGAAACTGGGGGTGGCTTTTTCACATCCAAGGGATTTGCCCGTGCTGGATTTTTAGCACTAACTGAAGGCAAAGATGCCCGTCTACTTTCTGTGAGGGATTGGTGACCCTGCCCCGAAATTGAACGAGTGACTCGTTTTTCAGCCACTGAATTCGCTCCATCTGGTTGTTTTGAAACTGAATTCGTCTTCTTCTCTAGCACGCCTCCAGTACTGTTTCTTCTCTTCAAGGTAGCTGCATTTGAGCTAAGGGTCGGCCTTGTTAAGCTAGATTTAACTGTATTCAAAGTCGATTCCGAAACAGCCTTTCCTTCTGCTCTTTTCCTGCTTGAAACAACTGGTCCAGAAACCCTAGTCACAGGCGAAATGCCCGATTTCGTAGTTTTTGAACTTCTTTTGACACTTTCTGCTGAATTGGAAGAAGATTGCTTTGGTAAAGTTGAAGCTTGAGGCTTTTCCACAAGATCTTCGCTGGAAAGCGCCAATGGAGCTTCCATTTTGAAAAGACACCGTATCCCTGCCTAAAACCCTCCAAGACTGCAGTAAATCAAACAAAGGACTGCTCTCACTTCAATGAAGCATGTAAACCTATCTCTAACAAAAAACAAGAAGAATTCCAAAGACAATGCAGCTTCTTTCACCAGGACAAAAATGTAGTTTTCAGAAACAAGACCCTAATTTCTGTCAATTTCAATCAATTTCAGATATTGTGGAGAAAATGCAGGAACCTTACTTTCCATTAACAAACTTAGTTACATCTTTCCCCAAAACAATTGAAATGCAGAAAACCCCAAAAATAGTTAAATTCGAGTAAAAGACATAGCTTTTTCCAATCGGTAAGCTCTTTCAACAATCTTGAAGAAAATGCAGGTTTGTGACTAGAACCAAAGCATGTTACGTCGAAGCACAGAGAGAGGAAAGGTAAATCTGATGCAAGAATGTTGAAAATCATCATCAAAGAAAAATCAAAACTTTCCCGATTCATGGTACATTTCAGAGGATCTTAAAAAATAAATACTCAAAGAGACACAAGAAAAAGAAAACACTGCATTTCAAAGAAAACCCCTTTCAGCTGATTTCTTAGGTATTCCAGCCGCCCCAAAGAGAATGCAAGTTCCTTAACTAGAACAGAAGACTTCTATACGAGTTCATAAAGAAGAAGAAATGAAGGTCAAAAACATTTCAAATCGGTACAAATCAACCAAAAAAAAAACAAAAAAAAAAAGGCCTAACTTTTCCCCAACTGCGGAGACATTTCAATAAACTCAAAGAAAATGCAAGATCCTCGACTGGAACCAGAGCATTTTATCCCGCACGAGACCGTCAAAACACACTCAAAAAACACAGAAAAAGACTAAAAAAACATAAATTTTTCCGGCTCCTTGGATCTTCCAACGATTTTGAAGAAAATGCAAGTTCCTTGACCAGAACTAGAGCATTTTACATCGATCTGCAGAGAAAAATCGCTGCAAGTGTAATAAAAAAACCCCCATTTTTTCCAGTTTCTGAGATTTCCACACCAATCTGCGGAGAAAAAACGGATAATCCAATGGAAGAAAGGGCAAAAAGCAGCTGTTTGAAGAGAAGAGTGGAAGGACGTTGGATCTTACCTTGGAAGGTTCTAGATCTGGCGGAGTTGACGAGCAGGATCGGAGATTTCTAGGGTTTTGGTTGTTGGAGAAAATGCATGGCTTTTCTGGCAATGCATGACAGAAAAACACTACAGTAGAAGAGAGAGAGAGAGAGAGAGAGAGAGAGAGAGGCAGAGAGAGAGAGATTCCGGCGGAATAATACCCCCCAACCCTTTAGGTGGACGAGGATTGCACACTGACAGTCGCCACCGGACGGTGCTCTGTGGGCCCCACCATGGTGTATGTATTTTATCCACTCTGTCCATCCATTTTCCATGCTCATTTTATTGTATGATCCAAAAATTGAGGTAGATCAAAATCTCATGTGGACCACACCATAGGGAACGGTAGTGTTTGAAAGCCTACCGTTAAAAACTTCATAGGCCCCACTGTAATGTTTATTTACCATCCAACCTGGTAATTATGTCACAAAGATCTGAATGAAGGGAAAACAAAAATATTAGCTTGATCCTAAACTTTTGTGGCCCCAATAAGTTTTTAATGGTGGGCGTTCAATCACCACTGCTTCCCGTGCTGTCGTCCACCTGAGATTTGGATCTGCCTCAATTTTTGGGCACATGCCCTAAAATGATCTGTAAAAATGGATGAACGGCGTGGATAAGCACATGCAACATGGTGGGGTCCACAGGACCCCGTCCAATAGCGAGCCGCCATTGGCGGTGTCAGAATGAAGTCCGCGTCCGTTGTTGGTGGTTCTGTCCGTTCTTTTTAAAAGAGAAAAGGCCTTGGATACTCTATCAGAGAGCGACGGATGATGCGCAGGCACTTAGAAAATCGCATACGTGGCATATAACTGATCACGATTTGGATCGTTCATGAGACAAACTTAAGCTTATTTTATCAACTGACTATCGGATTGGAGGACATTTATTGGACGGTTAAAATGAAAAGTATTCAATGGTCCTGTTTCCACAAGTATCTGTCCACCAATCAGAGGTTAAAACCACACTAACAATTTGATTTTTTTTACCGTGAGTTAAAAATCGGATTCTTCCACAATTTAACGGTTTAATTTGATTTATTGTCTCCCACATATACAATTTCTCAGTGCCTGCGTACCAAGCGTCACAAGCTGCCAGCGTATCAAAACCTCCCTTCTAAATAGTAACACTAGGCTGCGCGTTTGCTACAATTTCGCAGTGATAGTAATATTGGAAATTTTGGTCCGTCTGTTAAAGTGGCATCCATGCTTAGGTTATCCAGACCGTTGAACTGATGATCTGCACCACAGAGGATGACTTGTAAAGTCTTCTAGATTGTAAGATTCAAGAATCCCATTGCCTTTTTGCCTAACACATTGCTGGATTTTCTTTCAAACAATTTTTTTAGGTAACCTGTTTATGGTACAATCATTAAAATTAGGACATATTTACGGTTTTCCTCAATTGCAATGCGAACCGTCATATCAACGGTGGGGATCACCTGATCATGGATCCCACTTGCTCAAACAGGCCCACAAGGACATTATTTGTTTCCCGAGACAGATGGACCTTCCAATCTATCATTGCGTCAACCCATCCAAAATTCCAATCATGCAACGTACAACTGGCATACATGAGGGTAAAGGAAGACCACTCAAAGGTGGGACCGTCGTTGATTTCATTACCACCAACTAATTCACGATTCGGACGGCCTGGATTGGCAGACATGTGAGACACGAGTAGAGTGAGGACTTGCTACTCGTAAATGGGCGGGCGCATACAGCAGTCTACCTACCGGTGTACGAACGTACTCTGGAAGACTACGGAGGATCAAAGTCCCCATATACTGTACATGCGTGACAATCCAGCCATCCAAATAGTGGGCTCCATCTTGGATGGAGGGTTGCCAGAGTTTATGCTGATGGGATGAACCGAGCCATCCAATTGGTGGCCATGAAATGGACGGATAAAATGGAAAATCAAGAGATTGACGGCTTGATTTTTCAATCGGTTTCAAAATTGGGGCATCCCATCCATCAGATGGCCCATGATTTAAGAATGTGTAGTGATGTGCACGGGAAGAAAGGGTGGATGTCTGCATGTGTATGATGTACCATACTCTCTAGACTATCATACAGTTTTTCTGTCAAAAGGCCGGGCCTTCTCGGCCCGGATTTTCAACATTTTCGGGCTGGCTTATTCAAAATCTTATTTTCAGGCCCGAGCCCGGCCCATTTATACCCCTGCATGCAGTTTTCCTCGAGAATGAACTGGAGGGAAATTTACGAAAATATCCTTAGTTCAAATCTTCACCGAAAAAATATCTTGGCAAGCATGATTTTCGAGGCAAGCAAAGCCAACTCGCGCGTGTAGAACTCCCAGACAACACCACACCTCATATGCATATATCACACGTGCGAAGGATCCAAGATTCAAATCAGGTGAGCCACACCTTTAATCTTCTGAGGTAAAACTCAGGAGGTTTCACTTCTCATGTAGGCCGCTACATACAAAACATAATGGATGGCTTGAAAAATATATTTCCGACCGTCCATTTGTTTCATAAATTGTGACCGATTGATTCAGCTTTACATTTAAGATAAAAGATCTAATGACTGTGACCCACCTGATGGAAAGCTCTGATTTATCATGCGTGTCCTGTATCTTTAGCTCTCTTGCGTGTAGAGGAGCTGGGCTCTACACGCGTCTAGGCTTGCTTAGAAAGACTCTTTAAGACTCTTTCGTTTGGCGGTATAAATTCGCCAAATCTCATATGTTAATACCTTCCCTCTTAGTTTAATTTATTAAAAACAAAAAAGGTTTAAGTCCAACCGGTTGGACCGCAACTAATAGTCCAACCGGTTTATAATCTTGACTTTTTCATGTATGTTCAAAATCTAATCCGTCCAATATTTTCTTCTCATTAATTATTAATAGAATTGCCTTAAAATTATGCCATTAATACTTGTTAAGTATCCAGATTGCATTTTACTATCTATCAATGGTTAGAAACTGTTTCTAAATAATAGCTTGAATGCTAATTATATGAGGCTGATTCTTGTTTCTGATTATCAAAATGAAGTGTTCAACCTATTGGAAGGGTTGGATTTTACATGCACTTAAAAGATTCGAAGTTCATTGCTGGCTGGACTGTAACTTGTGGTCCAACCAGATGGACCTTAGACATTTTCATTATAAAATATATACCATTTTTAGGTAAGGAGAAGGGTAGAGTATACCTCAGGTGCCACATTTTATTTAATACCTCCCTTATAAATCATGAGGTTGGGAAATGTATTGATTCATCAGGACCGATTGATTGGTGGACTAATATTAAAAAATATAAGTGGTCGGGTATATTTAGGTGGCATGGAATTGCATTTGGTGAGTTTAGGTGGTATGGAATTGCATTTCTTCTCATGCAAACTCCATCTTTTAAGTTTGGAACAATTGGAAAGATTGAATTAATACAAGTATTATATCATCTAGTCTCGAAAGTAAATTTGTAGGATTTATAATAGATTTTAAAATCTATTATACCGGTGAGACTCACAATGACGCATGTATTTTATCCATGCCATCCATTTATATGTGCCCTCCCTCACATGCCGTGACATTGGATTTGCATATATATATATACCCATATTAGTTGTGAATTTGTTATATTGATTACAATTCTACAGTCCACCAAATGTAGGTATTACTTAATATATATTTTTTTAATGATATTTTGATCTCAAACCGGCAAATTACCAAGTATTTCAAGACATATAATCACCGTGCAATAATGGTGTTAATTCCATCTAATGCAATTCCATAACTAAACATGACATGACTAGGTTGGATATAGGTGTTGTTGATGCAAGAATCCAGCCCACCCGCAATGAACTCCGAGCACCTACGCTAATCACTAAGCACCTACACAAGGGAAGAACATATAAGACCCCGACTAGAGCAGGGGACCCTCCAACGCTAAAGTCAGGCTAGGAATTTGGGCCTGAGTGATATGAGTAGGGTTTCAGGTGAGAGATTTTGCATACCTTTCCATGTTGATGATCTCATTACTTATAGTGTTTTCAGGTTGGGGTGGCCCACAATCCTTGGCGCAATCTTAGCCATTTAGGCGGAATTTGCGCGAGTGGTGGAGTTGACGTTTACCCTAGGATCATGCATCGGTTACTTTCGCCGTGCATTGCTAGCTAGGAGAGAATTTCAGACCTATCTGGTCGAGCCCCCCTAGTCGGGCAACAGTGAGCCGAGCTAGGCTTATTTAGGCCAAGGAACTCCAACCGAGCTCATTTAAACTAAGTCATTTGGGCCGGTTGATGATATTTCAGGCTGAACTTACTCTGACCGGGCTCCCCTTGGTAGGTCAGGGAAGACTCGAATCATTCGAGCAAACGACTTATGGCTCGAATATGATTCCTCGAAGGGGGTCTGAGTTGGGCGAGCATGATTGGGTAGAACCATATGCACTTTTGGCTTCGCTAAGTCATCTGTCTGGTTGTGAGTCCAAGAGGCCAAAGACTTGAGACCTTGCTCTGTCGAGGACTGTGTTGTAAGCCTTGTGATAACTTCCTTAGGTGGAGTGTCTTGAGAGCACGTATTCGTCGAGCTGAGCAGAGCCGACCTAGAGAATGATCGAACCGAACTATCTTTTAAATGTGATCGTGTCGAGCTGTACTTGAATGTGGTCGGATCATATTTTTCTATAATAAAAGCCCCCTACTCCATGAGTTTACAGCGCAACCTCGGGGAGTAAATTCATGCAATGAAGATGAACAAGTAGTCTGCCACAGTTCCCCTAGCAGCGAGATCGAGGAGAATCAATAATCATGATTTGGTGCAATTAAGGCATCGTACTCCATGGTGGCAGCCTTTTTTATTGCAGGCTTGTGGTGGACGGATGCGTGACAGAGGCCGAGAATGCGAAACGGTGGGATGTACGCGGAACTATCACATGTAGCGTGGTGGGCGAGGAGACAGCTCTTCGATTGCCGCATTTAATGCTATTGTGCCAGCTCAAGAATTTGTATCGGTTAGGCTAATCGGTGGTTGCCACGTACGAGAGGGTGCTCGACAGAGTGGCTATTCGCCTTCAGCGGTGAAAGCCAGCCATGATTGCTATCAGCCGAGCATGCTATAAAAGCCATTACCTCCTTTAATCTTATCATTTGCTTTGAGACCTCTGCTGCTGACAGAACTCCCGGAGCGAGTGATTTCCGATGAGTTTTTTCCCTTTTCCAGTCTTAATTTATATCCTTTTTTTCCATTTCCCGTTGTAATTTCAATGTCGAATGGCTTGGATCTAGTACAAGAGGTTTATGCCTTTGAAGGTGACACCGACACAGAGAGTGTGAGCTCTAGGATTAAGGCCGAGGAGCCACTTCTTGCAATACCTTTGTGGTCTGCTTAGGTGACAACTCGGCCTCGATCCAAGCAACCCAAGGGCCCAAAGGCTGCTGCTTGGCCCAAGGGTACAATGAAATTCGTCCAACCCAAGGGCACGACTGTCACCCCTCAATCTCAGGCTGAATGACCTTTCAAGCTCGTCCCAGGGGAGTCGGTCATGACTTAGGCTGAGATGGATGAAATACGCATTGAGTTCCAAATCCCGAACTCAGTTGGTATCCGAGCTCCTGCCCCGTTCGATGTCCCTGGGAGTCCGGCCGAAGGGGAGATTACGATATTCGTCTGCACTCTCCAGTGTGGCCTCCAGCTTCACATCCATCCGTTTGTGCAGGCGATGACTGCACGTCTAAAACTGGCTCTGGGGCAGCTCATCCCAATGCCTGGAGGTCACTATTTGGGGCCTGCATCATCTAGTATCGGCTAAAAAATAAGGAGTTGTCACCAAATGAGTTTATGTATCTGTACCAAGCCAAGCATAACCCTGTGGAGCTGAGCTAATACTATTTCTTGATGAGGACGCATCATGGTCCAAACCTTATCGTCAACCTTTCAACTTCCAACTTTCAACAATGATTGAAATAATAAATAGTTTTTGGTGTCCAGAGAGTGGGAGGCACATGTGGCCGAGCTTGCAAATCTTCAGGTCGAGGTGCCCACTAAGTTTTCTCTCCTAGGTCAGATTTCGAGGTAAGTTTATTTTTTTTATTCTCCTCATGCTTTTTGCAGAGTACCGAGATTACCTATTTCTCTGTGCTATTCTACAATTTATCCAAAAGGGCCGCCCGAGTTTCTCCATTCCTCCGAGCCCAAATCGATAAGGCGAGGGTGCTTAAGGAGAAATTTGGCTATTGGTACAAGTTCATCACTCTGAACCTTCTTCACCAATCTAGGTTGTATAAATCTATCCCTTCCCTCTCCTACTCTTGGTAGAATTTTGATATTGGTACTTTTGCTGACTTGGATTGTGCTCTATAGGTATGGCCAAGCCTCTAAAGGCCAGGAAGAGGAAGCAACCTCCCTCCGTCATGGAGATTCTCCGCACAAAGACCACAGCCCGGAAGAAGGGGACTTCTTTTGTTGCTCACGTGATTTCTTCTCTCGTTAAGCCTAGGCCCAATATTACTGTCGACGCGTCCATCGAGGAGCCTCTAGCCACCCCTTCGTTCCCACCCAGAATGCAAAGGGAGGAGGTTCCCGAACTTGCCTCTCCCCCTTGGTCAGAGGTTGGGAGGACAGTTGAAGCAGGCGCAGAGATCATGCCTCCCATTTTTGAAATGGTCGCGGAGGATGTGTTCAGCCTAACGCCCACAGAGGTTGACTACCTAATCGGCAAGGTTAACTCGCCAATCAGGGGCATTGAGACGCCTGCGGTCGGGGCTCAAACGTCATCTGCTAGTTGCGTCGGTGGAGCTGTTGAGTTTGTCCTCTCTCACCTTCAGTTGGAGGACAGACATTCCCGCCGAGCTACCACATGTCATGCCTGGTTGACTGGGTGGCGAAGTATGCCTTGGAGGCAAAGATCGCGAAACTCCTAACTTTTCGCCCTAGGTATTTCCTAACGGAATCTGCTACAAGGTAAGTTACCTACATTATCCGAACTGTTCCCATCTGAGTTATTTCCATCTGAGTTGTTTCCTTGTTTTATGAGCTCATTTATCCTTGATCTCTTGTTCAGGTGGTCCCTATGATCCTATCCACTCAGGAGAAAAGTGGTACAAATGACCGGGGAGATGGAAGCGATTGACGTAACTATGCAAGAGATGGTGACCGAGATGGAGGCCCTTCAAAAGGAGAAGGCTGAGGTGGAGGCTCTATTGGCGTCTACTGGTGAGGAGCAGGATGCTCTAAGGACCCAAATGGCAAAAGCCTAGGGGAAGGAGAGCTTGGTGGGACTAAATCCCACCTAGACTCAGCCGGAACCGAGTTGGTGAGGTTGAGGGCCTGCCTCTCCTCCACAGCTGATGACGCCACCAGGCTGATGGCAGATTAGGGGTGTACATCGAGTCGAATTGAGTCGAGCTGGCCTCAGCTCAACTCGGCCCGACCACTAGCTGACCCTGGCTTGAACTCAGCTTGGCTCGATCTGCGAGCCTAACTGGCTAGCTCGGCTCAGTTCTGTTGGCAGCTTGGGCCAGTTCGAGCCAAGTTCGCATGTGCAACATTTTCACAAACAAATGGATTGTACCTTTAAAATCCTTGAAAATCTCTTTGTTTTAAATACAATGGCAGTTGTTTTATAGGTATTTTATGAAACACCTTATAAGAAACATAAAAATTAAGAAAAAAAAGGGTATTTGTTTCATATACATACCTTCCTTGCTACCAGCCACACTTCGTTGAGTCATTTCATCAAACACTTGGTGAGCAACGTCGATATCAAAGTAACCGAGTTACCGAACTAGTTCGATCTGAGTTCGATTCAAGTTAGGTTCGATCCAAGTCGTGTCGAGCTGGGACTAGCTCAAACTCGACTTGAACTCATTTTTGAGCTCAAAAAATCAGCTCGACTCGGCTCGAACTCAACTTCGAACCGAGTCGAATCGAGCTTTTTCAAGTCGAGTCGAGTGAGCTAATCAAGCTAGCTTGGTTCACATACACCTCTATAGTGGACCTAGAGAAGGCGAAGGCCGATGCTGCTGTCGAGGTCGAGAGGGCTATGGCTGTAACACTCTAGACTTTTCAATTAGGGTTGAAAGTCGGGCGGGTTAGGTCAGGTTGGTGCTCAACCCTAGCCCAACCCAAGGTTATTATACCTCAACCCTAACCCAACCCAACCCAACTTCGGGTTGAAAATTCTCAACCCAAGCCCAACCCAAGCGGGCTCGATCGGGTTGGTCAGGTTAGTCGGGTTGGTCGAGTTGATACATGTTAATATTTTTGTTATTACATTAGTCTACTATATTTTAATACATGCCTTATTTTTTGTACATATAATTTTATTAATTATATATGTAGTTATTTATCAGAAAGAACTTTATTTTTTCCAAACAAACAAGCTTAAATATAAGACAATTACTCCTTTAACAATCAAGCATATCAAATTTTAAGCATTATCAAATATCAACAACATATCAATTTTTAAATAATATCACAAGTAAGAAAGAAAACACAATAAAAACTACAAAAACAGGTACATACCTCCAAAAAATATAGGATCCAAGTTGTATATATATGATTACTTTTGGAATCCAACTGTGGATGGCTCACAAGATACTGAAATAAAATAAATAAACACTATATTAATTCATCAATAAAGATAAAAATATATTTATAAAAACACCACTAAAGTAAAAGTTTAGTTTTGTTACTTGATTCATCATCTTCTAACTCTTCCAATTTTTCTTCAATATCGATTGGAGTTAATGAAATCCATAACCAATCTTGTATACATATCAAAGATTCTACAATATCAGGTGTCAACGAACTCTGAAATCGATCGAGAATTCGACCCCCAGTACTAAAAGCCGACTCTGAAGCAACAGTGGATACCGAAATTGTAAGTATGTCACAAGTCATGTATGAGAGTACGTGATACTTTAAAGAATTTACATTCCACCAATCTAAAATGTTGAAATTAGACAAATCTATTTCAACATCTCCTTCAAGATATCGATCAATCTTGGATTTAGTGGCAAAAACTTATTATTCTTGCAGAAATTTGAGATATTCTTGCCTAACATCTACAATATGCCCAATAACTCTATCAGAAAGAGTATCAATGTTTTTTTGTGTTAATGCATTATCTTCAGCTGAATATAGAGTTATTGTAAAAGAATTGTATTGCTCAAAGAGACGATTCATAGCATCTTTGACTTTCTCAATCATCTCCTTAACTTTTTCCATGAGATACAACTTGGAATAACATAACTTCAAATACTTTAACTTATGACAAGGATCCAAAACTGCTGCAATCACTGACAATATATTAACATGAACAAAGTCTCCCCAATACTTTGCAAACTTCATTTTCATTTTTAATCCCATGTCACGATAGCTCAAAACTTTGCTTACAGACCAAGAAGATAAGAGTCCTTCAATCGCATAAATCTCATGAAAGTATGCATTTGCAGTAACATACTTCGAATCAGATACACGTTTGGTGACATCATAAAAAGTTTTTAGAAACTTGCACAATACATTTTCTTTAACCCAATCTGTATTTGTAGGCATCCGCTCACCAATGTCTTTTTGATTTTGCTGGTTATTTTTTTTCATTCTCTTAAAAGCCTTTTGGAACACTAAAACGGATTCCAACATGAAAAAATTAGAGTTCCATCTAGTGGCAACATTCAAGCAAATAACCCTTTTACTAGTTATTCTCTCTTCCGCCACACAGCGTTTGAAATCTTGAAGTCGAGAAGGCGAACTTCTAACATACCGTACACAATGACGAATACAGACGATTGCTTCTTTAACTCCATCGATACCATCATCTCACAATCAAGTTTAGAACATGTGCACAACAACGCACATGAAGGAACTCACAATCTAATAACAATCCATTCCGTTTAGCTAATTTTCTTTTTAATGAATGAACCATCATATCATTTGAACTTGCATTGTCTACTGTGAAGGTTTTATATTCTGTAACCCCCATGTTATTAGACAAAACTCAACTGCATTAGCAATGTATTCACCACTGTGAGGCATTGGAATCACGCAAAAGTCAATAATTTTTTTCTGCAACTTTCAATCTTTATCTATATAATGTGCAGTGAGGCACATATATCCAAGATTTTGGATGGATGTCCATATATCAGTGGTTATACAAACTCTTTGAACTGACTTCTCAAATTCGCCCTTCAACTTAACCCTCTTACACTTGTATAACTCGTCAATCTTTCCTTAAGGTTATTCATGACAAAATATGAAACTTTGACTGCATTACTCGACAAAAGTTTCTAAAGCCCTCATGCTCGATAAAATTAAACGGCAACTCATCAACTATTATCATACGTGCAAAGGCCTTTCTGCAAGCTTCTTGATTAAAACTCCAATTTACAATCCCACTGCTCCCACCATCTTTCTCTACTAAGACTGTCAATGTCCGTTGTTTTGGATCTTTATTATTTGGATATTTCTTACATTTATCCAAATGTCTCCAAAGCGCAGTAGTGCCTTGCTTACTATTAGCTTGATATTATTGATTACAATAATTGCAAAATGCTCTCTTCTCTTTTGTTTTTGGCTTCTTAACTTTTTTAAAGTGTTCCCATATTCTTGAGACATTATTGTGTGTCGTCGTTGTCTTCCTTTTCTTTTTTAATGTCACTTATTCACTAACTGTAGAACTACGTGTAACATCAACAGGAGCATTACTATCACCCATTCCTGACATCTACTTATATATCCTGATATTGAAAGAATTAAAAATAAAAAATAAAATCTGTACCTAAATGACATGTTGAAAATAAGTCATTAATATTACTAATTATATGCATTTTATATTTCATGATATGATTAGCCAAAAAACTAAATCTTTACATGTGTTGCATGAATATGCTAATCATGATTGTGAAAAATATCAAAATAATTTCAAATACAGGGAAAAAGAGGAAAAAAAGAAGAAGAAACAATCAAACCAACCTTTATATGATGTAGAGAGAAAGAGAGAATAATAGATTGATAGTGATACATAGTTACATACCTTGTGAGATGCTCTCTCTCTCAATCTCTCCAGTGCAAACGAGCTCCCTGACTCCCTCTCTCACTCGTACGCCTGAATTTCTCTCTCCAAAATAGATTGCATATTACACACTATGACTTTTGGCATGTGAAACTTCTTGGGGCCCGTAGTGATTTAGGTTTTACATCCATACTGCCCATCAATTTTTACATATGATTATTAAGCATGAGCCCCAAAATGAGACACATTCAAAGCTTAAGTGGACCACACCACAGAAAGCAACGGGGATTAAATGATTATCATTAAAAACTTTTTGGGGCCATAGAAGACTTTGATCAACCTGATATTTGTATTTTAACTTATTCCAGGTGTGTGTGATATCATGAATAGATCATATGAAAAATTAGCATCAAGCTTGGCCCTATGAAAGTTTTAACGGTAGTTTGTTCAATCCACATTGCTTTTTGTGGTGTGGTCCACTTGAGCTTTGAATGTGTCTCATTTTTGCGGGGCCATGCTCTAGAATGATCCATAATGATGGATGGTATGGATGTAAAATGGAATCATTGTGGGGCCAAAGAACTACCACATGTTAAAAGTCATGCTGTGGATTAAGCAATCAGGATAGAAGTTATACAGTGGCAACGGATTGGCTACTCAATGGCTAGTGGTAGGTGTTCTGTGGACCCCAACATGATGTATGTGTCTCATCTATGCCGTCCATTCATTTTTTCAGATAAATTTATGTAATAGGCCCAAAACTAAGGTAGATCAAAATCTCATATGGGGCCACACAATGTTGATTGAAATCCTTGAAATCCCACTATTAAAAACTTATTAAAATTTTCTTGGGGTTACAAAAGTTTTTTATCAAGTGGATATTTGTTTTTTGCCTTCATCTTGGTCTCTATGACCTAATCTACAGGTTTGATGTTAGGTAAACATTATCGTGGGCCCAAGGAGGTTTTTAATGGTAGATCTTCAATCACTATTGTTTTCCCATGGTGTGGTCCACTTGAGATTTTGATCTGCCTCAATTTTGGGTTGATGTCATAAAATCATTTGGAAAAATGGATGGACGGCATGGACGAGACACATACATCATGTTGGGGTCCATAGAGCATCGACCACTGGCCATTGGGAATAGCCCATCCGTTTTCGCTACTGTCGAGCATGTAAACAGATGTGGGTTTCCCGAAAAGCCTTCTGCAATAAGTTTCTCTGCAGGGATTTCTGGTGGGACCCACTGCCATGTTTATTAGAAATCAAACCCGTACATCCATTTTTTGAGTTTATTTTAGGACATGTGACTAAAAGTAAGATGGATCCAAAACTTAAATGGGCCACACGAAAGGAAGCAGTGGAGATTTAGTGACCACCATTGAAATATTTATATAGCTGTAAAAGTTTCATAGGTCTAAGTTTTTAGTGTTTTTACTTCATCCCAGTAAAAATGATCTCATAAATGGTTTGGATGGCATATAAATATCAAGGCAAAGCCCTAAAAGGTTTCAATGGCAGGAATTCCTTTTCCCACTGTTTCATATTTTATGGCTCAGTTAAGTTTTGGATCCTCTTCTTTTTTGGTCCAGTGTCCTAAAATGAGTGGACAGGTTGGATTTTTCATAAATATCATGGTGGACCCCACATCGCATCCGTGCATAGGATCTTAATAAGAAAGGCTTTCGCACTGTATCCGCATCCCATGCAATATGGGAGAGAAAAATCAGGCGAATGAGAGAGAAAAATCCAACACTGCATGGGAGAGAGAAAATCCCACGTCAGGAAATGATGTGCAATGAAGACCATCCATTGATTTATTATATATTTATATTATAACTGTTGGGTTCGGGTTGGGTCGAGCAACCCAAGACTTCAATCCGAGCACGACCGAAATTTTGTCGGGTTGGTGTTTCTATGGCCCAAGCCTGAGACCGAACCCAAAATATTCTGCCCCACCCCAACCTAACGTCGGGTCGGTCATGGGTCGGTTGGGTTGAACCCGCCTGACTTTTAACCCTATTTTCAATACCCGAGTATTGAGAGTTCTCAAGTCTTACTATGAAGTTTAACTTGATATATACGTATGTATGATGTCAATCTAACATCAAATCTCCAACATGAATCTGACCATCGGAAAAGATCGTCGTTCATGGAAGAAGTCATCCGGCCATTGATTTTAAGACAAGATCATCATACATCCAAGTTAACTCACTTGTGATCATCTGTTTACAAAACTGACCATACACTCACCTATATACATGACTAGATTACTAACCTAAACATGTCATCTGACCATTCATTGTGTGGTTTAATATATGTACATTCCCTAATTAATTTGGTTAATAACTCTTTATTCATAATAATTTAGATATAAGTCATTTTGTAATAATTACTTAAAAATGTACCCATAACCATGTACAACCATTTGATTTTTCAAAACTCTCATATCAGCAATAATTATGAAAATGTCATTAAACTAAACCCTTGAATTCTAGATCAAATGGTTCCCACGATCTGTTTGATGTGAAATTTTATACCATGCCTATGTATCATAAATTAACCATACACGTTGAATTTCAGCCATTAGATCATTGTAAAAGTGGCCCAGTTGACAAATTAGCCCGTAACCGTGGATTTTAGTATCCATTGAGTAAAGAAACCTCGTGAGTAGTCGTAGTAGGATATTTTTTTCATATGAACAACTTGAATTACTCATAATATGAACCAAGTATGAAATATGAAGACCCGACTTTGATAGGTTTTTCCTTAAGCGCGAAATTATCCTTTCGAATCTTACCAACTCCTTATAAATCTGGATATTCAGATTTAACCACTTTATCCATCGTAGCTCAAATTTAGATCACAGTTTGATCTCATATGACTACGAGGTTATACAAAGTTTAGACCTTAATTTATGATCCTACATCGTTGAACGCTAAAGCCAGTTCCTTTTGAAGCAAAAGGTGGTATTTTAGATGTACACTTTTTCTGCATCGATTTACCACAAAAAATTATCTAATTTTTTACCTATTTAGACTACACAATTCCTCCAAAATTGGTCCCTGATCATTAAGTGTAGACTGCTAATTGAGATTAAGTTTATTTCAACACTCACTTATAAAACTTTTAAGATAAGCCTTCGATCAACTCCATATTCACAATCATGGCTTAACATGACCCTGCGAAGCTGATGAATGGAGTGGATTTCATGAAAATCATCCCAATGGACCCCCATCTATTATCTATAACCAAACCGAAAGTTGAAACGTTTCGCATGTTGTAACAACTTTCGATAAACTCGCGTCCGCGAGGGATTCTCCCACCGAAACTCCATAATTTAGCTTCGCTATCAAATCTGAACCGTCCAACCTTCAAGAGGGAGTATTCTAACTATAGCAAAAGAGTTTCAGGGAAACTCAAAAGATCCCACCACGCTAGAGGCACGGGCTTTTCAGACTTGGACTATGAAGCCTTCTGATTTCTTCTCCTATGATGGAGAGAGAATTCACTCCTAATAATCTAAGCCGTTTGAATACTCCCAAAAGATTTCTGACTCCTTGGAACATGATAAGGATTCGAGGAACTCAAAGAGGATATAGATTCTCTGTCATTTCTCTCGAAACCAACTTACATCGTACAGGAGTTTCTTTTGCGAAACCCACTGAACAAGGCTTAATGGAACGGTGATTCTTGGCATCCACGAGCTCCACCTGACCAATATGAGACATCCATTGAAATTGGTTCAAAGAAATATACCACGAGCTTAAATCTGTCATTAAAGCAACAACCATCTTCTCTAAGCAAATAGTGACCTTTGCTCATTTTTATAACTCCGATCCCAAATCAAATCCATTCATCAAGTGGCCCATCTACGTGTCTAGTATCAAGAAGGATATCAACAGAAACTGACCAGTGACTTGCATAAGTATTTCATATCAAACCCTCCACACCAAGTCATGCGCGGACTTGAGTTGCATGCTGTATAGCAAACCGATTCGTCACTCGCGTAGAATACCACCAAGGAATTCTATAATGAGGATCTCTCCCAATAAGGGAAGAACAAAAAACTCACAACAAGGTCGGAAGAGAAATAGGGAGAGAGAGAGAGTATGGACGTGTGCATTGTGCGGTGACTCGCACCTCTGTTGAGTCCAGCCAAGTTCAAACATCCTCGGAGGTAATTCAACTATTTAGATTATTTTTTATTTTTCCTGTAATCTTCAGCTGATGTTAGGTTCTATCCAACCTTATTTTAAGACCATGTTATTAGATTTTATTCTAACCGAGTTAAACTGAGTCGACTCAACACAGAGACTGTTGAACCTTTGGATTTGCAACAAAGAATTGGTGTCAAAGCAAAGTAAGTGATTCTTAGATAAATTTTTGAGTCCAAATACCTGATATAGATTCATATTTTTATAAATTAGGCCTTTAATCTCAACCGTGTAATGTTGAAATCTTACCGTAAGGATTATCTTAAATATGATGATATCTGACACTACGCCTTATACGTCAAGTTTTGAAAAATCTTACAAAAGTGATCCGACTTAAGAGGTGAGGGTTTTTCCTTTAAGTTTACATTGATTTAAGTTGCCTTTTACATGCTTTACTTTCATACTACTATGCTTTTCTCCCTGCAACTGTTAATTTACCATCAACACTTGTTTACGCTTTTGGGAGTTATGATATGATGTTAATTATGAGTGATCTTTATGAATTTATGTGAGGCGATGTATACAAGCCTTACCCTTCCCTTGCTCTTGCCTTTGCAAAATTTGATTTAGTTATCGCTTGTTACTCTTCTCTTTATTAAGTTGGCCATTGCCACTCACCTCTTTGTTGAGTTAGTCGTTGTTACTCTCCTCTTTATTGAGTTGGTCATTGACACTCTCATTTTTGTTGAGTTAGCCATTACTACTCTCCTCTTTATTGAGTTGATCATTGTCACTATTCTTTTTTATTTGTTGGTCTTGCGCTACCTACCTTCATGGCTTGGGCATATGCCTTGGATTCCCAAAACCCCCATAGTTCAATTTATCCCTCTATTAGTGCAAGTGATGTGTTAAAAACTATCATAACTAGTGATTCAAATATTTAATCTTGGACATAGTGCTCTATGAATAGAGATCCTCTTGGTCAACCCGTAATTCAATGAGTTTTGGGTAGCAGTACACAAATTGATGTAAGTAATTCGTAATGTGTGTTATATCACCTCCAGGATTAGATATCGCAAATAGTCGCTCCATGAACAAATCATGTGTACCGACTCATATATTGTGCCGCCTCGAGGTGTTCATGTAAATTCACAGTAGCGTTTGACATATCGATGAATCTCTGTAGTGTGAGAATGCAGGACCAGCTGAGATTTTTTATGAATTATATTTCACATTATGATAATCACTACGTATGATGAGCCACACATACTTTGCTAGGCATGTATTTATGTAGATTGGTTGCGCATTCTGATACCTCTCATAGTAGTGGAGTATAAGACGTATCAGAACCCTTACCTTACTTTTTTGAATCTCTTGAATTATTGTTAATCTTAAAGGATAACTACCACTATGAGTATGGCATTGACCCTCTCCGACCGTATAGATGATGCTGGTGATGTATAAATTAAAGACTTAAAGGATCATCTTCCTATGAAATATTATACTGAAAGAATAAGAAAATAATTTTATGATTTAGTTTTATGCTTCCGCTGCAAACTCGATAAATGTAATATGCTTCCATTGAGAGGATATTTGATTATTTACTAAATTCCTTTACTCTGATGGAATAACCAATACAGACAAATTTATTATCGTGAATGTATATGTATGTGATCTAGATGAAAAAAAAAAGTATGATTTTTAAAGCATCCAATTCATTCAATAATTAACACCCCATTTTTTGGGGCACGAGTATAAACTCTAGCCATAAAATTTTAGAATATTACATTGGTCACCCAACAGGTTGAGTTTAAGGCTTCGATTGCGTCGATTAGGGCTACAACCATTGAAGAGTTTAAGTCCTCAGCAGAAAGATCTGTCGAGACCAAGATCTTCTACAACTGCAGCTATGACACCTACCTCGAGGACATCAAGCGCCTTCATCCGGATCTTAATCTGGATGCTCTTGTTGGCGAGGAAGTAATGGATAGGCCTTCCAAGCAAGCCCCTCCATCCGACCAGCCTCCTCCTCAGGCTGATGGAGATGCTTTTATTTTTTTATCACTGTATAAAATTTTTAAGATAGTTTGATATCACATTTTGGAGAATGCTTTTATTTTATTTAAAAATGTTCATTTGGTAGTTATGTCGTGACATATGTTCAATCGTAGTTGTAGAATGATTGTTTGTGTTGTTTCACTTTTCACATTATCATTGATATCGTTGACGAGCCGACCACTTCTTTAAAGGTTAAGTCGCTGGAGGATCATTTCCTTGCACTTAAGGGAAGGTCCCCGATAGAATGTGAAATTTAGATTTAATGAACCGACCTCTTCTTTAAGGGTCATCTCATTAGAGGGGTTTCTCTCCAATATAGGAGGCCCTCTGTAGAGAAAGCAAGAACATGATGCGTAGGGTCAGAAGATTCTATATTGAGGAATGCATCTTATTAAGGAGAGTAGAACATTTACAAACAGGTATTGACTTTTGTTGCTTTTCCTTACAACTCTTTCTATGCATAGTGAATTTTTAAATGCTCGGCGTTACAGGAATGTGGTAGAGGTCGGCCCTCTAGGTTTTCAAGTCGGTAAGAGCCGGGATTAGTCAAGCTAACTACCTGATAAGGTCCCTCCCAAGTTGGTCTTAGAGTCCCCGTGCCGGGCTCTGTAGTGTTCTGAAACATTTTGTGAAGGACGAGGTCCCTTAATCGGAAGCGTCTAACTCTGACCCTGAAATTGTAGAACCGTGTGACTTTTCGTTGTCGAGTTGCTATCCTGAGTTTAGCCAGGTTCCTTGTTTCTTCAAAGAAGTCGAGGTGTATAGTCATTTACTTGACATTTTGATCCTCGGTAAATGACCGCACTCGTGCTGTAGGGAGCCCTATTTTGACTAAGACAACTGCTTCGGCCCTAAAGGACTAAGAGAAAGGAGTCCACTGGTCGGGAATTGAGTTATGGTCATGTATGCCTACAGTACGAAGGGGAGCTCTTCAGCCCAGGTACCTTTTGCTTTCTCTAGCTTGGTTTTGATGTGATTTTTTATTATCTTATTGACTGCTTCGACCCACTCGTTCAATTAGGGGTGTCAAGGTGATGAGTAAGCATTCAAAATGTTGAGATTTGGCACATTTCTCGAAACCTCTTGTTGTCGAACTATCTACCATTATCAGAGATAATAGTGTGTGGGATGCCAAATCGGCACACGATATTCTTCCACATAAAGTCGGTTACCTTCTGCTCGGTGATTCTTTCCATGGGCTCAGCTTCTACCCACTTCGTAAAGTAATCAACTGTTATGATTGCATACCGAGTTTGTCCTTTGTCCTGAGGTAGTGGTCCGATGATCTCGATCCCCCACTGAGTGAACGGTCAGGGTCCGCTCATAGAGCTTAGCTCTTCAGCCGGTTGTTTTGGGATGACTGCAAACTTTTAGCATTTATCGCATCTTCGGGTCAAACACTTGGCATCCTTTTGAAGGGTCAGCATGAGGTGGTATGTGGATATTGTGGCTCTCATGGCGTTGAGGGAGGGTTGCTTGAGGATGATGTTGTAGGTTGATGACAATTTACTACCAAGAAATCGACTATCAAGGTGACCTGATTTTTCCTTCTCTAGTTGTGACTAGAAGGAGAATGGCACCTTCGGAGATGACCTTTTCCCCGGCAAAGCCGTGAAGCAGTGTCTTAATAGGTCGAAGGCATGACCGGTCGACTCTCATCTTATTGAAGGCCTCGGAAAAAAGTATGTCAGCCGAGTTGGCCGTGTCTATGAGAATGCGGTACACCTTCCAATTGACTATGGTCATGGCTATAACTAGGGAGTCATCGTGTGGGTGTTGTATTCTGCGAACGTCCTCCTTCGAGAATGTCAAGTTATACGGATTCATTTTGTGGGTGTTTGAGTCTTTTCCCCCTTGCAGGCCCACCACAAATGGTGTGGATTTTAATGCTTATGTCGACAGTTCTGCTCAGTCGTTCATCCTTTCGAGCTAGTTTCTCTTCTTTGACATACTCTCGTAGGTGTCCACTACGGATGAGGGCTTCAATTTTCTCATTGAGGTCGACACAATCGCTATTATTGTGGTCATGGTCTTGGTGGAAATAACAATACTTGCGCTTATCCTGATGATATGCACTAGACTTCATGCCACTTGGCCATTTGAGAAGTCTTTTGTCTCGGACTTTCAGGAGGACATGTTCTAAAGAAGTGTTGAGGGGGGTGTGCGAGCTGAAACGACTCTGGGGATGCCTGCTTGAGCGCTGACCACGGGTGGTGTCCTCGTCCAATCTCTTTTTGTTGTAAGTCATTTGGGGCGGCCCCTCCTCTTTATGCTTTTTGTCTCTTGCAAAGCTCTCAGTGTGTTGTATGGATTTCCTGGAGTCGAAGAGGTCTTAAGCGTTAGAGTACTCTTGAGCCCAATTCATGAGCTCTCTCAGGGTAGTAGGAGGGTTCTTCTCGATGAAGAAGAAGAACCTTCATTCTCTTAGGCCTGCTATCATGGCTGTCAGAGCAATCTTGTCCAATCATCGACCTGTACCACCTCCTTATTGAACCGCATGATGTAGTTCTTCAGAGTCTCACCTTCCCTTTATTTTATAGCGAGTAGATGAGTGGACAACTTTTGTCGCTCCTTCCCAACAATGAACTATACCAAAAATGCCTTGATGAGCTCGGCGAATGAGCTAATTGACCCCGAGTTCAGTTGCCTGTACTAACTCCGCGCTACCCCTGTGACGGTCAAGGAGAAGGCTCGGCACATGATCAATTTGGATGCTGACTGGAGCTCCATCCAATATCTATAGGATTCGCTTGTGAATGACGGCTTCAAAACCTCGAGGGCAGGACCGAGCCCCATGATTTCGCTGGTGAATAATGGTTTTGTCTCCTCCATCATTGCATCTATTGTTGTTGGAGCTTGCGTTTGGTAACGCATAACTTCGACATGCCCTCACAGCTCATCGAGTGCCTAATCTTCTTTGGGCACTTCCCCACATCCTTTCTTTTCCAATTCATGATGGAGGTCGAGGGTGCTAGCACTGAAGGTTCCTGAGATGTGGATTGGTGCCCGGACCGATATGCCTTGAGACGCTCTCTTCGAGAATTAGCAGGCGTAGAAATTTCGATAACTACTAGGGTAACTGCCTCCTGATTAATAAGGGGGAGTTGCCTCTCTAGTAGTTATCACATTTGGCTGAGCTCGTTAGCCAATGTCTCGACCCCATTCTATAAAGAAAGGTAATGACCACCTCGGTTGTGAGATCGTTGTGTCGGGCCTGTAGGGGCCGATTTGGCTTGAAGCTGAGACAACGATTAGTGAAGGTTGTGTTGTCCAGCAGGTTCGAGGCTGATAGCGGTAGTGGGAGGAAGTGCTTTCTTTCTCCCCTTGGTCATTACTCTTTGTAATGAAGCAGGAAGCGACTTTTACGTCCTTTCTCACAAATGGAGCTAAAATGTTGATGCAAGAATCTGCCCCACCCATAGCGAACTCCGAGCACCTGCACAAGAGAAGAACACAGAAGACCCTGGCTAGAGTAGGGGACCCTCCGACGCCAAAGTTAGGCTAGGAATATGGGTCTGAGTGGTATGAGTAGGGTTTCAGGTGATAGATTTTGCATACCTTTTCCATGCAAATGATCCCATTACTTATAGTGTTTTTAGGTTGGGGTGGTCTGCAATCCTCAGCGCAATCTTAGCCATTCAAGCGGAATTTGTGCGAGTGGTGGAGTTGACGATTACCCTAGAATCGTGCATCGGTTACTTTCGTCGTGCGTTATTGAAAGAAAATTTCGCATCTATCGGGTCAAGCCCCTTCGGTCGGGCAACAGTGAGCCGAGCTAGGCTTATTTAGGCCAAGAAGCTCCAAGCGAGCTCATTTAAACTGAGCCCTTTGGGTCGGTTGATGACAACTCAAGCCGAACTTACTACGACTGGGCTCCCCCTGGTAGGTCAGGGAAGACTCAAGTCATTCGAGCAGACCGACTTATGGCTTGGATCTGATTCCTTGAAGGGGGTCCAAGTTGGGCAAGCATGATCGGGTTGAACCGTGTGAACTTTTGGCTTCACTAAGTCATTTGTTTGCTTGTGAGTCCAAGAGGCCAAAGGCTTGAGACCTTGCTCTATCGAGGACTATGTTGTAAGCCTTGTGATAACTTTCTTAGGTGGAGTATCTTGAGAGCACGTGTTCGTCGATCCAAGCCAACTTGAAGAATGATCGGACCGAACTATCTTTTGAATGTTGTCGTGTCGAGCCGTACTTTAATGTGGTCAGATCATATTTTCCCATAACAGATGCCAACAAAGAGTCCGCACGCTATGGTGAGTCGTGATGTTTATATGAGTCATTGGGTTAGTCACCCATGTTAGGCAAGGCATAGGGCTTAATGATTTGCCCATCCATAATTAAGATAGACCACAAATTTGAAAATAGCATACTGGTAATGCTTATCCTTCTAATTTATTCACTTTAGGTGACTCAAATGAATTATTGATAGACTTGATTGTTGGCCCCAAGTGTGTGTGTGTGTGTGTGTGTGTGTGTGTGTGTGTGTATGGAAAAAGGTACTATGCGCTCGACCTCACGAGTCCATCCCATGAGGTTGAGCTATGTGGGCCCCACCGTGATGGGTTTCGAACATCACCCCATCAGTTAGATGCACCATTCCATTGTGGGCCTAGGTCTCAAAAAGCAAGTCAATCCGTGACTTGTGTGGGCCACACCACATACAGAAGTGGAGAGGGGCCGTGCACCATTAAAACATTCATAATTATTTTTTGGGCCCACCGAGATGTGGTTTACAAATCCAGCCCATACATTATGTGTGTCCCACTTGGATGAGGTTTCAGACCAAGTTTCAGTAGCATTCAAAACTCAGGTGGGCCCCACCAAGTGCTTTTATATGTTTTAATGGTGTTTTCACATGATTTTAGATGGTATGGCCCACCTAAGTTTCGTATACGGCTGATTTTTGGGATATCTAATAATTTAAAGGGGACCCATCAAATGCACGGTGTTGATGGTCGACACGCATCACGGTGGGGCCCACACAGCTCGACCTCACAGGAGCTTATCATGAGGTCGAGCACATAGTACCTTTTCCCTATATATATATATATATATAATTTTTTTGTGTTATTTAATAGTTGGAGAAGATTTCATATGATCATTATAGTGAGTAGGTAGACATCTCCATTGGTTGTTTTTTGTTTTTTGATGGCCCACTTGAATCACAAATTAACCTGATTTTTAGATTATGTTAAGGAGCAGCGGCCACTATATAATTCATTTTTTAATATATCCATGGAAATATCCTTTTTATTTATGAATAGTTGTGAAGGGCACACCCACTAAACATTGAGTTGCGAGAGATACGCTGACTTAAAGTCATTATTCAAATGCATCACAAAAAAGAAAACCTCTTTTGAGTCCAAGGCCAACAAGATTGATACACTGGTAGTGATGGTAAATTTTACGGAGCCCACTCAAGCTGCCGACATATCAAGAAATCCATCGAAGTAACAACAATTACTTAGATTTACTGAGATGTAGCTTATTAGAAAGTTTTATTTCTTTTATTAAAACAAACATACCAAAATGTAATTTATATGAGTAGGGTGACGCAGGGATGAACGTGATGAGGTCGATCACCGTCTTCCTCAAGGATAACTACTCCGAATCCACGGAGCTTCTCTGGACTCCTCACAGAGACTTCTCGAATCCACGAGGAAAGAAAGCAGGAAAATAGAAATAATTCTAATAAATTCGAAATTGATTGATGAATTATTAAAAACGAGTTTACACCCCTTTAAATAAGGGAACCAAGCAACATGAAAGAAATCAGACTCACACTACAACTAAAACTCCTAGAATTCGCAACTTACTATAAATAGTAAACTTACTATTTATAGACGGTCACGATGTCTACTAGTGCGCAAGGTTTTCGGCCAAAAATAGTAAGTGTCCTATTTGGCTTCAACAAACCGTTCTCCTAATTATCCTAAGCACTTTTCATGTTGGACACAACTCCTAAAGCCCAACGGATGAAAAGTTATACTCAAACTAAAACTTACTATTTATAGTAAAAACAAAATTAAAACGAGGAAACGACCATCGATCAGGGGGTTTTTCGCAAATCCGGGCTGCGCAACCCGGCGTAGCGGGGTTGGTTGGCTAAAGTAGCTCGTTCTACCCCAAAATCATATATTTTACGTCGGATAACTCATTCCGGATTGTGAGATACGCCCGATCTAAGGTCCGATGGTCCGGATCACTTCTGTCGCCGACCGTGCCTTTTCTGATCCATCTTAGCCATGAAATTGTCCGCGACCCGCTCTACATCATAGGAGTAGAGGTGTACATGAATCGACGAATGGAGCTAGCTCAGTTGGTTCGCTCAGCATGTTCAAGTTGAGTTGAGCTGATTTTTTGAGCTCAAAAATGAGTTCGAGCTGAGTTGAACAGAATTTATGAACTCAAAACTGAGTTTGAGCTCGCCCAAGCCGAATCAACTCGGATCAAACCCGGCTCGAATTGAACTCGGAACGAACATGGATGCTCACCCAGTGTTAGGTGGCAAGGGAGGTATGTATATGAAACCAACACACAATAGGGCTTTGTTTTTTGTTTTGTTTGTTTTTTTTTAACAATCTCCCTGTTTGTACGGTAGAAAGAAATGCCTTTTGGATGGGGAATTAGAAGGCAGTTTGCTAATAGGCAAACGCGCAGCGCAGGATTCCAACTATGTGCATACTGGTCATCCGGTATGATGGGTGCACCGTTGATGATGAATTAACTTAAGCCTCTCATATTTAAAGATCCTTATCGTCTAATCTTCACGCCCTTGGATATAGACCGTTGCCTAATTTTATTTCTACCAACCATTCCTAGAATGCGGATTGAAGGGTCCGAACTCCAAATTATCAAATCTGGGAGATATCTGGGCCACTCCTGGAACACAATGTGGATAGGATCCTTCTTGGATTACTGGAACCATGAAAACTATAAATATATAAAATCTTGCGTGACCCTCTGCCCTCATACCAACCCAGGAGTCCCGTACACTTCAGCTCTGTTGTACTACCGTAGTGTTTCTATGCTATCCAGACCGCCCATCACATGAAGCCCCTCATATTACGAACAGAAGACAAAAAATAACGTAATCTAGAACCAGGGGTCCACCACGATCAACGGCAGCAAGAGGGAGGGATGGTGAGGGGGCGCCCACCATAGAATATTTCAGACTGCATGCACGTCCAGAGTGCTATCTATATGCCATCTAATCCACTCATCAGATGCATCCCATCAGGATGAAGGAATTATCCAAAAACCAGGCCGTACGATAACGAAGTGGGCCACGCGGCATGATTTAGATGTTTTAGGCTTGGTTTACATTGTTATATGTAGTTCAACCCACCTGAATTTTATATAGGTTTGATTGTCGTGATGAACGGTGACTACAAGGTAACGGATCTGATTCTCACGGTTTGGATTCCACAATAGATTACACTGGACCCTACAAAAGCTCGAATGTATGGTAACTCACATACGTCCGTACGTATATGATCATTTCTCGCGAGGAAGCGGATCATGCGGTGAGGGGATCCATGTGCGGCAGCGCAAGAGCCGACAATGCGTTTTCAACTGAACACATACATGCGGGCCCGTTTGGATGTATCACATAACGCATTACGCGGGATTTGTGGGACCCCACAATCCGCACTCTGATGTGAAGCGGCTGTTTGTCCCATCGACTAGACGTGGATACACAGCCTTTCCACCCTCCCGAAACGGATTTCGTGGTGGACAACACACCACCGACATTGGGATGTGTCGACGTCGTCAAGTTGTGGATAAGCCACGTACATCACAGTGGGCCACACATTCATCTCACACCGGTCTTGGAATTAGCATTCAAAAAGTAGGTGTCAACGGCAACATCGGAAGTGATACGGTAATGGAGAAATAATTATTATCTATTTATAATGTATTTATAGGGTATATGAAAAATCAAAGCCCCTCAGCCTCATTGATCTCTATACTCGATACATGGTTCAATCCGTTGCAGTTCCGCGTGCAATTTACACTATTCGAATGTATATAAAGAAAAAACTAATGAATGCCCTTGCCATGACTAATTATAGGAGTAAAATTGTTCAAAACAGAATGACATTGAGTACAATCCTAAAAAATACATAAAACGACTAAATCACTCGGCTTGAAATACTATCCAAGCTAAAAATTAAGTTTTTTAGGTTTCTTTAGCTAACTAATTATAAGGGCAAAGTTGTCCAAAAGTTTCTTGCCACGATGGAGAAGATGAATTGGGATTATTAAAGAATTATATTTAATCCTCAAAGGTGAGTATGTTATGGTGTAATCCAGTTTTCAACTTAGAGGAGTGGGGCACATGGTTTAGAGCTTTATTTAATTAGGTGTGTAAATTAGTAAATTGTGGTAAAAGTATAATAATAAAATGTGCTTGTTATTTGGAAGAAAGGTAAAATTTCACCAAAGCATATTAGGTACTACTTCTACTGGAACTTTGATGCAGACCATCTTTATAAAGGTTCTATGTGGGCCCACAATTATGTATGTGTTTTTCTACTGCATCCATCTATTTTGATACATTATTTTATGGCATGAGCCAAAAGACGAAGTAGATTAAAGGTTCAAATGGACCACACCCACCAGAAGCAAGATGCCCACTGCAATGTATATTTGCCATCCAACCTACTTAAAAGGGTCACATAGACATTGGTGAAGGGCAAACATAAATATTAGCTTGACCCATAACTTTTGTAGTCCCTGAAAAGTTTTCAATAATAGCCATTTAATCTCCTTTATATTCTTGTGGTGTGGTTCACTTGAGCCTTAGATCTACTTAATTTTTTAGATTATGCCTTAAATTGATATTTTAAATTGGATGGACAACATGGATAAAGCATATCCATCATGATGGCCCCATGAAGCCCTTAACCGGACTATTATCTCTGGCTAGGTCTAGGTGGGGTACTACCCAATTCGGGTGGAAATTTCATCTACAAAATCAAGCAAAACTCTATATTTATCAAGCCAAAACGTTGTAGGCCACACTATGATGTATGTTTATATCATGCTATCCATTCATTTTTTATTTTTATTTTTCAGATTATTTTAAAGCATGTGCTAAAAACAAAGCTCATCTGAAGATCTAGTGGACCACACCATAGGAAAGTAATGAGTTCAACTTTGGATGTCATCATCCTCATCACTTTCCATGGTGTGGTCTACTTGAACTTTGGATCTTTCCATTTTTGAGCTCATGGCCTAACCTGGTATAACCAGACAACTAGATAGCATGGATAAAACACATACATAAGGGTGGACTTGTAGAGTTTTGTTACGTTGACATGGCACCAAACCTCAAACATTGGCTTGTTCCCTAGCTTTCGTTGCCCGAAGAAGTTTTCAACGGTGGTCATTCAATCACCATTGTATCCTACGGTGTGGTCCACTTGAACTTCTGATCTGCTTCATTATTGTATTCATCATCTAAAATGATCTGTAAAAATGGATGGATGGTGTGGATATAAAACGTATACATCAAGGTGGGCCTCACAGTGCCAACACATCACCACACCACCTGATCCACGTCCACCTGAGGAGTGACGCAGCCAGGTTTTTGAGGCAAGATGTATTCAATGTGCCCAAACAGAAGCTCTTCAGGGCCTGTTTGGCCGGGCAGATCCCACGGTATTAGGAGGGATGGGATCAATTTTAAGGTAATGATGGTAGTGTCAGTGGATTGTCTTAAGATCCTAAGATCCATGGGATTGCTTATATTCTGGGACAAGTTTACTGGGTCTGTTTGGCATGCCCCACATATCCTGAGATTTTACCTTCCAATCCATTCAACCAGGGGATAGGATCAATTTTAAGGTAACGATGGTGATGTCAGTGGATTGTCTTGAGATCCATGGGATGGCTTATATCCCAGGACAAGTTCACCGGACCTGTTTGGCTCGTCATGGCTATCCAAGGATATTGCTGATCCCATCCCTCCTAATACCGTGGGATCTTCCTGGCCAAACAGGCCCTCAATGTGTGGGACATGCAGGCTTATCGTAGCTGCCTATTTTGGGAGGCGGATTGCGTTCTACCCGCCCGGCTCCAGATGGGAACGGGCAGGAGCTTTGAGAGGCCACCGTGATATACAGGTCTTATCCACACCAACCATCCATGTTTTTGTATCATTTTGCTATGTAAGCCCAAAAATGAGGCAGATCCAAGGCTCAAGTGGACCACACCACAGGAAGCAGCGGTGATAATGATTCTCACCTTGAAACTTTTCTAGGGTCCACCATGATGTTTATTTGCCATCCAACCAATTCATAAAGTTACATAAACCTTGATGAACAGAAAACACAAATATCAGCTCTATCCAAAACTTATGTGGCCCCAAGAAGTTTTCAACGGTAAGAGTTTAATACCCATTGTGCAGGCCAAATATGTCTCGGATCTACTTCATTTTTGGGCTCTTATCATAAAATAATAAGAAAAAAAATGGATGAACGGTGTAGATAAGACCCATACATCAGGGTGTCCACTCAAAGCTCCTGCCGGTTCCCAGCTGGAGATATGGGGGTAGAACGCAATCCACGTCCTCTATTTTGTAGGCCACCAATCGAAGGTTGATGGTCTCAAGAAATTTTTAGGGCCTGTTTGGGCGGTGGGATTAGAAGAGATTAGGTGAGATGTGATTCAAAAAATATAATTATTACCCATGACAGGGATTGTTCCCTATTACTAAGGGATAAGATTAATGCATGCTTTATTGATAATACAGTGGTACATTAGATGGATATGTCCACCATCATCTGAAATTATTGTGAATAACACACGTGTGTTATATCTAAACCGTTCATTTGTTTTGTAACCTCATTTTATGACATAGGCCTAAAAATGAGGTAGATCCAAAACTCATGCGCCCCAAAGAAGTTTTCAATGGTAAGTATTCAATCCCCATTGCTTTCTATGGTGGGATCCACTTGAGCTTTAGATTTACCTATTTTTTGGCCCATGCTCTAAAATAATCTCAGCAAATGGGTGGACAATGTAGATATAGCCCATACATCATGGTGGAACCTACACAACTTGCTAACATTGAGCGAAATTGGCTAGGACCAATGCAATTCCATTTAACGTAATTCCAAGCTCCAGGCTCGCCAAACATGGAGTGGAATTGGCACACGACAAGCTCAATCCCACGCCACCTAATTCCTTCTAATCCCTCCACCCATATATGCCCTTAGGGCTCGTTTGGTTGTCGGATTGGAAGGGATTGGATGGTACGGGAAGGAATTGGAAGTTAAATTCTAAAATTAGCCTGCGTGCTAAATAGAGTCGGTGATTTGATCCCAATACCATGAGTCTTAAGACAATCCACCGACAACACCATCATTACCTTTAAATTCCATCCAACCTACCCTAATACATTAAAATTTGCCTATGTCGTGTTTGGTCCTGGGGATTGAAGGGGATGGGAAAGTTTAATCCCGGGATTGGCTGGGCATGCCAAATAGATTAGATATAGCAATCCAGGGAAATAACAATCCATGGATCTCAAGACAATTCACTGACAACACCATAATTACCTAGAAATCCATGCCATCCACCCTAATACCATTCAATCCCTTCCATTCCACTTGGCTAAACGGGCCCTTATTGGATGGAAAATCTAAAATCACGCCGGATGTTTTCAACGGCTTGCTTGATTGAACCATGGGCTGTACTTGGACAAACCGATAAGCCAAGCATAGTACAAAGGTTAGAGAATCATGGTCAGGTTTTTGCTGGCCCACACGCAATCCATCCACATGCAGCCCATGTACCAACCATGCAGGTCTAGGCAAAATCTACCAGTGTACGGGTGCATTCTTCCTGAGGCCGGATCCGCCGGAGAGCTTTGTATGGTAGGCTTCAACCTACAAGGCCATGTGTGGGGTCCACCTTGATATTATGCAGGATATCCAATATTCGAATCGGGTCGATTTAAACACTGTTGGAACGGTTAGGATTGGGAAACAACTTTCCTGGCTGTGCATGGGCCCATCTTGTTTATATATGCCATCCAATTCATGTTGAAGATGCTCCGGCCCCACTGGGATGAAATGACAAACCTGACAATTCATCCGGAAGATGAGCCAAACCAGAATGAATTGACAGCCCAAAAATCCGGCCATCCAAAATTCAGGTGGGCCACACCATATATTTCAGCATTTTAGGCATCATTTACATTGGTGTGGCCCACCTAAAATTGGATCAGACTGATTTTTTGGCGCTGAGGAGAACACCAGAGGCCTCACATGATGTATGTATGGATTGGATGTCATTGACACATCACTGTGGGCCAAACATATAACATCGTAAGTTAGGCATGTTAAAGCTTGATTATGTCAATCCGGCCTTCTTTCTTAAATTGTCCTTTCCTTGTACATGAGGATGGCCCAGCTGATGAGCAGAGCAGTTTTGATTTCGCTATCGATGGGCCATGGTCCAAACGCCGCCTTCATAAAATGATCACAGCCACTCAAATCTCAGCCCATTAAACTAAGGTAATCATTTTTACTCTTACTTCGAATTATTACACCGTATTCATGGTCATTTTAAGAAAGTTAATAGGAAGTGCGACATGTTGCATTGTATGCAAAATATGAAGTCAATAAAAAAATCTTTAAGATATTTGAAACATTTTTTACAGGTTTATAATATACATATATGCTGCTACACATTAACGTATATTTGTAAAATAATCATAGTAAAAAGAAATGTGATAGAAAAAGGATAACCATTACAATCATAAAAGAAGGATATGGATAAATAAGATGTAATAAAACTATATACATAAGAGAAGAATCCAACTAAAAAAACCCCAACCAATCAAATATAGCAATTAATCAAATCAAACTTTTCAATTTTATTTTATTTTTATCTCAGTTTGTTCACAATAATACAATAGTGATAATTCTTAAATATAATCTTTAGTTGTAATTTAAACTTTTAGTACTCATATGTTGGATTTGTTCTTTATCATATATTACGTAATTTTTTCAAAATATACATTCTCATAAATGTTCTTAGTGATTGATTATGAGCCCTTTCTTTTGTTTCATTATACCGATATTTTAAAAGTAATTTCTCACTTAAGGTATAAAATAACTACATTTTTGGCTGAAGAATCCTACCATCTAATTATCAACTAATTATTATAAAATTTTATAAGTGACTGAAAAACTAATTAATATTATCAGAATTTATTCATATATATCCATGAAGGATGCATCTACTTTTTTCAAAACTTGGTCTAAGTAATCGAGCTGAAATATCAATTCTGGTAAGCCCGTGCACAAGTGAGATAAAGCAAGCCGAAGTGTGGCCCCAGATGGGTCACACAAAGGGATCTAAGCATCAGAACAAGGTCATGGGAACCGTTCTAGGATCGTAATAGTTCACCACCATTCTAGAAATGTCACCATTCTAAAAACGACGGCAACTCTTTGAAAACGCGCATGGCATCTTGTACAGCAATTCAGATCGTCCAAATGCTCGTTTTTTAACGGCGAAGATGTCAAAAGCTAAAGTGCGCGGATCCTATAAAACAACCAATTTTGCCCGTGGAATAGGGACTACCGGCCATCTTATTTTCAACCATTCATTTGATAGCCATCAATTCGAAAGTTTATGGTATCTTAACCAGAGAAGTTCCATAAGAAAAAGGTTCCCCACAATTTGGATGGCGTGGATGGCCCTGCCTGTGCGCCATATGTGAGTAGGATGCGTGGCCACCATTTCAAAACGGTGGTGAACTAGCACACAAATCAAACGCTTCAATTTTGGGTTTGTTTTGGTAGTCCGGGAGTGTATCGAATTAAATGGCCCAGAACTGTAGGTGGTGGAAAATGAGAGGGGACTAACGATTGACGGACCACGCAATGCAGGAGTGGTTGGCATCATTTCATGGGTGGGTACTATGTTTCCATCAACACCTACAGTGTACCATCATTCTCGCAATTAATTACTCCGTTAATGCGTGATTTTGAAGTTTGTGTGGACACAGGTCTCTACAAGTCACCCTACAAAAGGGATTGTTTGATTTTCCATTTTTATAAATACCTGTAAATAAATAATTATTTTTTATATAATAATTTTAGCAGCATTTTCCATGTGATGTTGATGACTACGCATTTTGAACTCTTAAAATTGTGAGGCACTGACCTCGTGAATAGTTTAGATAACAAACAAACGTCAACGTGAGTCTTATGAATGGAGTAGCTTTCAACAATGGATGTCTTTATGATCACTATATCTTGGGGTGTGGTTCACTTAAGCTTTCAATCTGCCTATTTTTTGGCTCATGCCTTAAAATGTCTCGGTGAAACGGATATAAAATATAATAAGTAAAGTGCATCAAGGTGAGGCCCACAAATTTAGGTGTATATTTTCATGATGATTTGAAAAATAAAATAAGCCTTATATTTACCCTATAAGCAATTCATGTTGAGATTTATCTTAATTTGGTTGATTAAATAGAATAATAAGAATATTAGAATCTTGCACTTACAAATTTTATTTATTTTTGGTTAAAATTAAAGGAGATTTGAATTTTGTTTTCCTTCAAAACTTATTTGAAAAGTGAAAATTCTTTGAAAATTTTTAGTCCCACATTATTTAGAGAGAATAAATCATGGAGGTTTACAAGCTTTAAGTTCTCTAGTATTCTTACTTGGAAAATGAATAAAAAAGGAGGCTAGCTTATATGAATACATGTACTCACGCATGCTCGTGTTGGCGCTGGTGCATGTGCATATGTGGCATAGGCTATGAGGCAGTGTAACTGTAGAGGCACTAGGAGTGCACCTTGCACTTCGTACGTACTCTAATCGGTCAAAAGAGAGTGACCGTTTTACCTGTTGGAGACTGATTAACCCGCCGATTGATTTATAGATTTTAACCATTTCGACAGTTCGGCCGTGAGGATCTAACTGCTATAAGAAATGGTTACTTTTGCAATTTTAAGTTTCGTTGTGCATCTTTTTAAATAACTTTTGAACGGTTTCAAGATGTGTCTTTTAGAAACACTTCTTTGTGAAAAACACATAATCTTTCAATTTCTATCAAACTCATGAATTTTGGATTAAAACATACAACGTACTCCCTATATCATTTCTTCTAACAAACAAAGTGAAGTGGTTTCTCTATTTTCTTAATACACAATCTATCAAAATTGCAAATTGTGTACTTAGTTTGATACTGATCTCAACTAACGAGAAGGGATTAAAAAAACATTTTAAGAAAAGCGTATTTGATATGTGCTTCAAAGCTTGGTTTAATTATTTTATTTTATTTAATTTTGATTTCTATCAATACCTAATAATCAACAAATCACATGTGCATTTGAAATAGCCTTTTAATACACATACCCACCCAACCATAACATGGTGAGTGCTTTAACCCATGACCTCTATGTTGAAACTCTATTGAGTCTACCACTGAGGCATGTGTTAGAACTCTGTGTTCACTCGTGTTATTCTATCCAACCACACATTAAGTGCTCTAAGTCATGATGTTGGGATGCTAAAAAAAACAGGCATAGCCATTCATTAGTTGATCCAAGCCACAAAAAGTAATTAATAACTACTCCAAAACCTTCAAATTCATGTTACTGTATATATATTGATTAAATTAGCCTGATTTTTCGAGTATCCAACTTTCACGATACACAGATCTAGAGACCATTTAAGGCTCATGATTTGTAGGGCTTAGTTCCAGCACAATTTATTAAAATTTATTAGTAATGCGTATCAACCATCTTATTCAACTAGATTATGAGATCTTCCTCCCCCTCTCTTTTCTCAGGTATTTTTTTCTTCCTACACACGACAGCCAAAAGGTTTCACCTAATTACCTTGATGACCATACATGTACTTTAAAATCCTTTTTATGTCTTTTATGCCAAAAGGTTTCAGCATCCAAAAGAATCGTATGGAAGATTCTACCTCCCAATTCACGTCATATATAATACAGAGTAGTATAACTAGCTAGGAAATTGGTCTGAAATATTCTAACTTCTTGCATAGCAATGTCATCTAAGGAGAGGCTTAAAAGTTCCACCCACCAATCACACCATGCTAACATGGGTCCCACTGCGTAGACGATCTAACCAAATTTTAGGCTATACACGTGTGCATGCCTTTTAATATGCCTTATACTGTGTACTAGTTTTATATAGAGGAGAATTTTTTATAAATCCATACGATCGAGGATAACTTAATTTTTTACTAAATTGGAACTTAATTTCTATTATACACTGACTTTACATGTCTTATGCACAATTTTTGACAAAGAACTAAGCTCTGGAATGGACCAAATTGACAGGGTGATGACTTTTAAAGGACTATTTGGTTAGATGCAAATGTAAATAAATAATGGTAAATAAGTAATTATGACTAAGATATTGAAATTCAACTTAGAAATTGAACAATACTTAAGGTTGTCACAGGTGGGCCCAACATAATGTATATGTTATATTCACACCGTCTACTCTTTTTTCATATTATTCCAGAGCAGAGCATGACCCCAAAGATGAGGCAGATCCAAATTTCAAGTGGACCACGTTCTAGAAAATGGTAAGGATTTAGACAACATTATTGAAAACTTCTTGGAGGCTATATAAGTTTTTTAATTTATAATACCAAAAAAATGGACAAAGGATTCAAACCACGTTACTTTTTTGCAATGGATATAAACCTTAGCTATAGTTGCTACAGTTTTAATCCGTATCTAAAAAGTTGATACACCATTAATAATTAATAGTGTTGTACAGGGCTCTATGAGGCCTAAAAAAACTATATGTTCTATCTAAGCTGTCTGTATATTTGTAAATATTACTTTAGAGGATGAAAAAAAAAAATCAGCTAGATCGAAGGCTCAAGTGGACCACACAGTATTAAACATTGCCTATTTTTCTTATAGTGTCATAATACTCTATTTGCTGACCGTTCTTGAAAAACTCAATTTTAAAGACACTATATAACAAGGGAAAGGAAATAGTATACTAAGGATCTTCGAAGATATTCCAAGTGCTTTTTATGAGCCTACAATTAGAGTAAGTTTAGTTCTACACAGTAGTAGATGGTCTATGGAGTATTATAATCAATATATAAAAAGCATGGTTGATATATAAAAAGTGCGGTCGAGTTATTTAAGATATAAAAGGCAGTTGAGAGGGCAACCAAAATAAAACCTTAGTTGACAAAGTGAAGCTAACGATAGGCGTATGAAAGTGGAAAGAATGACCAATAGGCATTTAGAGATAGACCAAGCAGCCGAGGGAAGCCAAGAAATGTAATTTAGCCAAGAAGATTGATCGAGCAGTCAAAACAGAAAGATGCGGAGAGAGATTAAGTTAAGTACGAGCAATTGATCAACAGACAAAAAAGATGCAGTCGATGTGTGGTTGATGATCGATTAGTGATCAAAAGCAAATGTTGGTTGAGAGAAGAGGAACAATCAAGAAGAAGAAACGTAATAGAAAAAGAATCTAGAGAGAGCCTTTTCAATTACTGTAACCATTATAATAAATGGAAGAATGATCTGAAAGAATAAACTAAAGCAGAAATCTATAAATATTAGAAGAATTCAATAGAGAAAAACACATCAAATCTCAAAACCAACAAACCAACAATCAAACTTATTTATCAGTTTCCTTTATCTTAGCTTATCTTATAAGTAACAATAATCCAGTAACTATAATTCTTAGTTATAATTTTTAGTTGTAATCTAAGTCTACGTTCATACGATGGATTTGTTTTATTATCCAATATCAAGCTATTCTTTCAAGAGACGCATTCTTGCAGTCGCTCTTAGTGATCGATTGTGCATTTTTCCTTTTGTTTGATTTGCATTGATATTTTAAAAGTCCTTTCTTGTGGAAGGCACAAAGTAACACATCTTCAGAGTAAGAACATCACCTTTCGATTATTGCCTGATCGTCATAAACTTCTACAAGTGGCTGAGTAAGCGACTGGTTTGCTCAGAATCTGACCATATACATTTATATTGAACGTATTTGTTTATTTTGGCGATTGGGGTCAAAGTTGATCGGTTTGGTTCGAGCTTCTATATTGATATTGACATGCTCACATAATTAAAAATAAATCGAGCAACCAACATTTTTTAGGACACTTGGTGGGACTAACAACTATCAGGCTATCATAAATATTTACCATGCACCAGTCGTGTAAAAAGCCAACATTTTTTGGCATGCCTAGTGGAACAAACAACTACCAGGTTATCAGAAAAATTCATTGAACACTACCGTGTAATAATTTTGGCAAGAGCCAACATTTTTTGGCACACTTGGTGGGACTGACAACTACCAGATTGTTGGAAATTTTCGTTAAGCATCAGACGTGTAACAATTTTGGCAAGAGCGAACATTTTTTGGCACACCCGATAATATGAACTAGTATGAATATTTATGTTGGTATAACATGAGCCAGTATGAAAGTTAGATGAAAGTAAGATGCCCAACGGATCCTATTGAGATTATGACTGTCGAAATGCTCGATATGCAAAGAAGAATTCAACATATTGCTGAATATTCACGAGTTCAAAATGAATCTTTAGGCATATGGATGGCTAGTAATGCCGAAAGCATGAATTGGATGATGGCTCTCTTTGCTGAAAGAACACTTGTAGCGCCTCAGACACAGGTCGGTACTAGTTCTGTTAGAAATATAACATTGGCACCACTAATATAACCTGTGGCGTCAACACCACAACTGACACTATGGGTATCTCTTCTGCAACAAAATATGTCTCTTCAAGTACAAGCAGTACAGAATCTTCCACCACCTTTTAAATTTAAGCAACCAGAATAGGAGGTCAGGAATATTGTTTCTGAAGAAGGAAGCCGGGGTATACCTAAGAGGCAACCATTCATTGAAAATCCATCGTATCATGGAAGACAAAACTAGGTAGGCTCTGAAGCATCTCTAACGGCTGAATCTCGTCGTTTGAATCATGACCAAATTATTTAAATAGTTCAGGAAGTAACAGGCCAAGTTCCTAACCGTATTACTACCTCGGTCAACCATACGCCCTATTCGGAATGGATTGACCGACGATCTATATTTCTATACGAAAGTAAATGATATAGTAAATTCCATGTAAAGTCTAGGAGATGAAATCCCAAAAAGCAAGCTTTGTGCAAAATACTGCGATCTCTTCTTGAGAGATTTAATTATAAAGTAACTGCCATTCAGGAATTAAGATATACTGATCAAATGGAGGTTGAGAAGTTAGTTGATTCTTTCCAAATGTATGAGTTAAATTTTAAAGCTTCTAAAGGTAAGTCCATTGCTCTTAAATAATCTAAATCTGTTTCAAAAGAAAATTGTGTTAATTATGATATTGAAGGTATAAAAGATGATATGGCTTTACATGCTAAGAAATTCAAAAATGAGAAAAGATCAGATTTTCAAACACTATCTGACAAAAGAAAAGAAAAAACTAAATCTTGAAAATCTGTAAAGGACAGTCAATGTTTCAACTACCATGAATATGGGCACTTGTCGAATAAATGTCCAAAAAGGGATAAGTAAAAAAGAAAGGGCATGTTAGCTACTTAGGATGAATCATCCGGCTTTGAAAGTTCTTCTGAGTTTGATGAATCAGAACAAGAAAACGCAAATGATGTAAAAGCCCTATCACTCCCCAAATCTGAAAATTGGATTCACAGGAATCTCGATCGCCGAATCCGGCGCCGACAGCCTCTGTAGTACCCCATTCTCGGATCCTGGCACTCGCATGCCAGATTCTGATCCTGGGATCTTACAAGGAGGATTTTCAGTATGATTTTTTTTTTGTAATGGAGCATAACCGCAAGTATACCCAATTCACAAAGGTAACATCATCATCACATATCCACTAATATAATCATTTGAATACAATGCTGAAAGAGAAATACATATATTGAAATCAAGCTCCAGAAGACAGCTGTACGCTCCAAGCTCAACGCTACTACAACCTAACGCTACCTGCACGCATCTATCGTGCATAAGCTTATAGAAAGCTTAGAGGGTGGTGAAAGTGTGTGCACAAGATAAGTGCCAAATATACCATAAAGCTGATAAATCATACAAAATCAGAATAAGCAGAAATAATGGCAAGATCATGAATCATACGATATCAGAGTGATGCAAAAATATACGGTGAGTCCATGAATATAATTAGCTGTACCAAAGCTATGTGATGCAAGACTTGAATGCTATCGGCCATACCAAGGTCATGCAATATAAAACTTAATAAGACAATAACAGATGCTGATGATGCAATGCAATATGCAAATCCAGACGAGCCATAAATGTCATTAATCTCATCCAGGCCATATAAGTACAAAATATCATAACCCATAATACTAAGTACTGCGAATACAATGTAATATGCGATGCGAATGAAATGACTATGCTGAAATGTGAAGTCGGGATGATAGTACGAAGTATCGCAAGCTATGGGGTCTATCACAAGGGAATTCTGTCCAAACCAGTCTCATACCTAAATTTGGATAGTCAGACACAATATGATAAACTCCTGATCTCAGGTTAGTCGCGTGCCCAACTAAAATCCTGGCTATGTGAAGGTACACGTAAGAAATAGTTACGCACCACCAGCCCAAGTGGATAGTGAATGGATGAATGAATGAGTGCGCAACTCTTGCTCAGTAGCCTTTTAGCACAGTAGCCTGTCAACCGTTGGTAGCTCGCCAAGTGTGGTAGCTCGTCCAGGCCTCAGCCCCGTCCACATCAGCGTCCGCCCGCCCACATGTGCAACAGTGATGGGGTATCATACTATCATGTCAGTCCTCATATCAAGTCCACGTATCAATACGGTTACTCTTTGGGATTATCACCGGGGTCTATTACACTCCACACCGACTGCCTCCTCCCTGGCTGCACAGCCTTGCGAGTGGAAGAGACCTCACTATCCGCCTAGCCAGTAGTCTACTAATACCTACCCGGCTCGTCGATAGCGGACCCATTTACGAGCTGGTCATACTCAGCCTAGCTTATAGCCTCCTCCCTCGGGCGGATAAGGCCACACCCCCTCCCAACCGACCACGACACAGTGAGAGACGCGACCTACTGGTATTCGACACTCGGGCGCTCATGTTCCACTCGGTCTATATGTTGGGGCTACTCCTAGCCTCGAAGGTTCTGAAATTTTCACCCAAGGACATCCTACGTGCCCCATAATTGTAGAACCAAATATTTTTAGTGTCCCATCTAGCCATCCACGATGTGCCTGTGGAGGTCATAGCCCTGATGTCGCTAGGGCATGCAGTGGTCAAGTCATAAATATGCGAGATGCATGAATCACATCGTCAAATCATGCAGCAATTCAGCGCGTACTGCACAATCATGTAGGCACTCAGTCTCATAACGAGTCCTGTAAATGGTCTGCCCAACGTATGCTATGATCAGTCACTACTCATATTAAGCATACATATGATGCGTATGGGCATAAATCATGGGATTATACTAAGCATGTTATAAAGCGATGAATATCAACGAGTATGGGCCTATCAATGGGCCCTAAGGAGAGTTACAATATGGATATTTAACCAACATTGTACATACAATGTGGACGTTAAACCAACATTACTCCCAAGGCTCGGCCCGCTATAAATATCATTACATCAACTATGGAGGAATGACACATTGTAATGGACCTTAGGTACATCCCATTGGGCCTTAAATACATCAAATGGGCCGTGTTACATGGGCCTTAAGTTGGCTAAGTGGGCCGCACCAATGGGCCTTATGTACGTTGTAATGGGCCATATCCCATAGGCCTTAGAATATATCACAATGGGCCTCATCCCACGGGCCCTAATACATCTCAATGGGCCTCAACCCATGGGCCCTAAATATATTACAATGGGCCTCAACCCCTGGGCCTTAAATACATTACAATGGGCCTCAACCCATGGGCCCCAAATACATTACAACGGGCCTCATCAATTGGTCCTTACGTTCATATCAAGGTGGGCCTCAACAACGGCCCCAAATAAATTAAAATGGGCCTCATACACATACCAAGGTGGGCCTCAATGGACGACCACAATTAAATCAAGATAAGCCTCAATCCATGGGCCTTATAAATGCCAAGGTAGGCCTCGACAACGGGCCACAAGTACATCAAGTTGGGCCTCAACCCATGGGCCCTATACACACCACAGTGGGTCTCAACCCACGGGCCTTTATACATCACAATGGGTCTCAATCCATGGGCCCTATACACACCACAAGTGGGTCTCAACCCACGGGCCCTATACATCACAATGGGCTTCGACCCATGGGCCTTAAAATACATCAAAATGGGCCTAATTTCATGGGCCTTATGTATATTAAATGGGCCACACTCATTGGGCCTTGCGTATATCAGATGGGCCATGCCAACGGGCCCCATATGTGCATCAAATGGGTCACACCCCAAAGCAAGTGGTGATAATGATTTCCACCATTAAATTTCTCAAGGCCCAATGTATTTATTTATTTTCTATCTAATCTGACCATAAGGTCACACAAACTAGGATTAAGAGGAGACAAATTTCCTAGTGATCCAAAACTTCTGGGAAACAAATGGATTCAAGGGGAGACGTTCAATCCCCATTGCTTTTACCGTATGGTAACTGCCTCATTTTTAGTCTCAAGCCTTAAAATGGTCTTTCAAAAGGGTTAGACGGTTTGGATGCAACACATGCATCATGGTGGACCCCACTGTCCAAACAGTGGACGGTGTGGATACATACATCATTGGCCCCACGCTGCACGGAGGCAGCCCGCACATGGACTGCAGCGTGGATAAAACACTTACTTCATAGTGGGTTCCACCGTCCAGGGTGGTGGACGGTGTGAATAAAACAGATACATCATTGTGGGTCCCATGTGGGGCCCACCATATTGTTTATATTCCATCCAAACCATTGATAAAATCACGTGGACCCATATGAAGAAGGAAAACAAATTTCATCTTGATCCAAAACTTCTCTGGACCCAAAAAGGGTTTCAATGGTAGAGTTTAATTCACACTGTTTCTTATGGTGTGGGCCACCTGAGATCTGAATCAAGCGGATTTTTGGGTGGGGCCTACTTAAGGTAGGGACCCACCATATGGACGGGTTGGATTGACAAATAAACATCAAAGTGGGGCCCACATGTGGGCCGTGGGCTGCTTGGTGTCCGCCCGCCAGCCGCTGGCGCGGCCAGCGTTTCTGACATAGCAGCAGCTTGCTCCTGCTGTTTAAAATTTTTTTTTTTTTGAAAAAAACATTTTTCAAGGGTTTTTCGGGCATGGGGCCCGCATCAACTAAATCCGCTCCATCCATTGCTCTCTATGGCTCAAGAGAGATCAAAAGAGCCCCATATCCATTATTTTTCAGCATGTAAGAAGAAACCAAATGAATATACATGGTGTAGATCATTGTTTGCTAAGGTATGGCCCACCAGAAAGTTGGATCAGCTTCACCTTTCGGTTCAACGCCTAAAATGAGCTGGTAAATGGGATGGACGGCGTGGATTGAATACATATGACAAGGTGAGGCCTATGTGAATGGCCCTTCTCCAATACTTAAAAAAAATTAACTCATATTTGTGTTTTCCTTTCCAGCAACGTCCAGACGCTGGACGTTTTTGGGGGTTAACAACATTTTTAAGGTGGGCCCTATTTAGGTGGGCCACCACATGATGGATGGTGTGAGTGCAATACATATAAGATGGGCCGCACTCATGGATGACTTGGATAAAATACTTACTTCAAGGTGGGGTCCATCCCAGTGGGCCATAAGGCCATCTCATCACACACAACAGTAAATAAATGAAAAGAGAGGGAGAGAGAGATAGAGTGGGACACGTGTGTGATGAAGGGACCCTGACACTATGGGCCCTCCGTTCCATGATCTACATCATAAATCAAGTGGGTCCCATTACATGTGGGCCCATAAAATTTAAATCCAATGGTGGAGATCCCTTCTCCACGAAATTAGACGGTCTAGATGACCCATATACAAGCTAGGAAGGTAAATATCATGATGGGATCTGTGGAGAATAGCCCCATCATGGAATGATATTAATGATCAAGATGGGCCATCGGCCACATCTTAGGGTCCAAAGTGAGATCCATATCATTGATCGGTAGGCCTCACTTGGCCCATCTTAAAAATAAAAAAACTACCTTATAGAAGCACCCACCTATCGATCTTCTCGATCCATTGGATAGCCTATCTCCTTACGCTTCACTTTGATAGTGGAAGATAGAAGATGAATGGCTAGGATGGGAGATTTGGGATGGAAAGTGGGCCACCAACATGCACTCTCTCACATGGAAGAGAGCTTGGACGTGTGAGCTCTCTCCTTGCTTGGAAATGGTGTGAGAAAAGAGGGAGAGAGAGAGAGATGTAAGGAGAAGTGATGAGAGATGGGTGATGGATGTGAGTGATGGGTGAGGTGATGGTGTACTTGACATGAGAGTTGACTTGGTGGTTGCTTGACTTGTGGAGAAAGGAAGCATGGGTGCTTTGTACTTGACATGAGAGGTGATTGATGGGATTGATGAGACATGTTGTAAAGATTCTCTTGGGATTGTAAACACGCGGCATTTTTTCTCGAATGGAACGTGGGCCCACATCTCTCGTCTGGTTATCGGATGGGTGCGTGAGTTACGGCGTTGGAACCGCGGCGACGGTGCGGTCGTAATGATACAAGTCTCGGATTAAGCCGACTCAAATGTATAGGATACAACTTACGGTCGTGCGCAAAGTCGATTACAGGTCGCGGATTACAGGAATTCAACGGGAAGGATCGCTGGAGTCGACGGAACAGTACGGATTAGGATACGGGTCTTACAAGCCCTAATGGATATAGCCAGAGTCACCTCTTTAGATAGCTGTAACTTATCTGATTATGAAAATTTCAAAAGTGACTCTGAAAATAAGAATGAAGATGATCTTCAACACGCCTACAATGCCCTATACAGGGAAAGTTATAAAATTGCTGTCAAATTGAAAATTTAAAGAGGAAAATATCTTAAGTTAAAAGAAGAACTTGAAAATAATATTTTAGAAAAATCTCATCTTTCAGATTGTTAAAAAAAAAACAAAACTAGACTTGAATTTCAAAACCTCAGAGTTAGAAAAAATCGGTATTAAAAATGAGAATCTAAAACTTGAAGTTTATTCTCTTCTGAGTCTAAGGATACTTGGAGATATGCCCATGAAGACTCAAACTGGAAAAACTATTAACCTCATTCAGAAAATGCGGTAACAAATTAGGTTTGGGTTATATCAAAGATAGTTATCTAAAAAATAAAAACCCTACACTGAGATTTTCTGCCTATCTCAGAAAAACCAACAAATGAGATTTTCTGTCTATCTCATAAAAAACTAAATACAGAAAGTAAAATGATACTTATCTTCACCAAAGAAGAAGCTATAGCCATAGATCACTTTTCTTGAATGACGAATGTTTGATGTTCAGTCCAATAGAAAAGGTTCGGCGTTTTAATTGATTTTAATTAGTTTTAAACCCAAATGCTACTTACATTAATTCCCTCAAATCTCAATAAGAGTAAACACCCAGATCCATAGCTCAACTGGCAGATTAAGTGAAGATACCTCATTTCAACACTTGAGGTCTCTGTATTGATTCCTAGCGGAGGTGGCTAACATGGAGTGCGTGTTTTGACATGGGTGTATACTAACAAGCTAACCCAAAAAAAAAAAAATACTCTTTTTGATAAATCAGAATGACAGAGTTTTGAGATAAATGAATTAATAAAAAAATTATAAATATGTCTTGATAGCTTGACAATAAATGAGGCTTCTCTCTCTCTCTCTCTCTCTCTCTCATTAGTGCTTTGATAGGCTTAAGTCGTATTTTCGGATTTAGAAATGACCTCAATTTGTAGTCACAAAATCTGTTCCTTCGACTAGTCGAAGCACCAGATTCAGTTCCAACAAATTTTCAAAGTCGAACGGGATAAGTTCCAACAGATCTTCAACTGGTTGAAGAGCTTGTTCAACAAGTCGAGGGTGACCTTTGACTGGTCAAACAGTCTGTTCGAGTGGTCGAATAAGCTGAATCTGATTAGATAATAGTTACTGGACTTCGAGTTGAGGAACCTTCAACTGGTCGAGGACTCCACTTGATTGGTCAAAGATGCAACAAAAATTCTTTTATTCTTTAGCTGTTCCTTGGACTAGTCGAGGAATTTCTTAAACTGGTCGAAACAGAATTTGGACAAGTCAAAATTCAGTCACTTATAAGTATAAAAACCCAAATTAAATATGTTTTGAAAGTCCTTAAACCTAAGGTCTTTCTAAGGTCTAAATTACCTGTATGGACTGAACTTCGTAGAAACTTGAAGTTCTTAAAGGAGCTTGATCTTATACTTAGAAGATTCATCAGTAGGAGTTGAACTTGCACTTGGAGTTTGATCTTCTACTAGCATTTTTAGTAGAACTCGAACTTGAACCTGAAGCTTGATCTTGCACTCGGAGCTTGATCTTCTACTAGCATTTTAGTAGAACTTGAACTTGAAGGTGAACTTTTCATCTTGATCCACGTGACTTGAACTTTAGCTTGACTTCAATTTGAACATAAGCTAGACTTCAACCTGAACATGAGCTTGTCTTTAACTTGAAGAACACTATGCTAAGTTGTTTTGACAAGACAAAATTTGATGAACCAGGTGTAACATGTGCGTTAAACATAATAGCACTTACAATCTCCCCCTTTGTCAAATTCGTAAAACACTTAGCGATACATGAATTTGAGTGTAGCCCTGTATTCTTGAACTCATGATGTAATTGAAGGGAGTCAAAAATTTTTTATTCCCCCCTCAAGTTGTGCTTTCCCTGTTTTCTGTTTTAAAACATACAATATTCCAAGCAAAGCATTCCTAGCATTTATAATTTCTATCATATTAATGCATTCATTCAAATCTCTCCCCCTTTTGTCTCAAGTTGACAAAGAAAAAAGGATGTTAATATGTAAATATGTAAAAGAAATAAAACATTAAGTCAAGATAGTATAAATGAAAGATCATCAAAACAAAGTGAAAGTAATAAGTCATCAAGCAAAACAAGTATAAAGTTAAATAGCCCCATAGAAATAAATAAGAAATGAAAATGAACTCAGTCAGATCCTAAGGAGGAAAGAGCAGGCATAGAAGGATCCATCTAATGCAAACACCTCGTAATACGGTGGAAGTACTTCTTCATGTACTTCATAGAGGATTTTTGAGTTTGCGCTAGGTTATCCTATGAAACCTGCAATGCCGTAACCTTCTCTTCCAGAGATTGAAGACGATCATCAACCTATGAAGGGTGAAAATCTAAATTATCTGGATCATCTGATTTATCAAGTTTAGCAATGATATCATCCATAGATGTGTCTTCTGGTGGTGAATGTGTCTTCTAGTGGTGCAAATGCTTCCTCTTCTTCCTCGTCTCATTGGCTTGGAAGATATTTCAGATTCATCTTATGAATATTAGTGTTATTGAATGGTAATACTGACTCGGGTGCTTCAGACATAAGAATGTGAACATTACAATGTAAGACAATACAAGTCATAAGATATGCAAAGAGCATAGAACCATGACCAGGATGAAGACGAAAGTGAATTATGATATCGTAAATAAGAGAAGAAAAACATACTTGTACCCAAAAACAACAGAGTGAAGAATATTAGCCATGAAGGGAGTAAGTTCTAACTTATTCCCTGATCGAGGATACACATTGGATGTGAAGATACGGTGAAGAACTCGAAATCGAGGTAGCATTTGATTGACATGCAAAGCATTACCCGAATGCCATTCCACATTAAATCAACACAGATTATGTGTAACCGCTAACCGTTCTGTATGAGATATTCTATTAGTTAGATTGTTAAGACGAATTTCATCCTCTGTAATAGCAATCCTAATTAAGGTTAAAATTAGATAATGGTTTAGATTAAAGTTCCCTTCCACAAATTTAATTATAAATGTTAGATTTTCTTCAGACATTTCAGAAATTGATGCATACATGCATTGCGCAATGGAACGGTAAGCTTTGCCACCCCAAGCCAAAATGCCTCTCCAACTAACATTAGAAAACAAAAGAACAAGATTGATGGAGTAATGTGAGCAACATTTACACTAACGCTCAATAATTATATCTCTTGAGCTGAAACCTCCAATTTGGTTCGCATTTTCTTCGAAACCCCTTAGGGTTCTCACATTGGATGAAGTCGGCCTAGATGACGAACTACCACGAGTTTTTTCTATAGTCACACGTTTAGTACGATGCTACATATAATATTTTCTCAAGAAATAACTAATAAGAGAAGTGTGATTGTAGATATATCAGATTTTTCATAAATCTCACACAAAAGAGGGTTTGAAATCAATAATAAATTTTAAATGATAAATTAGTTAGTAAGGTATTACTCAAATCTTGAAAGAAATAGGAAAACAATCACTTACAAGTAAGATTTGGAGATGGGTTCGATGAGTGGGCCACCGACGAGTCGAAGAAGAAGATGAAAATGAAAAAAAAAAGAGGTGAATTTTCACTTTTAAGAAGTGAAATCCCGCGGTCCTTGACCGGTCGAGTATGTCCACGACCTGTCGAAGAACCCAGTATTTTTTAAATTTTAATTTAATTTTGCCATTATATTATTAGTATTACATGTCTTTAATTAATTATAAATAAGAAACAAATAAATGCATAAATACTTAAATAATAACACACAAGCTGTAAGACCCGTATCTTGGTCCGTACTTTTCCGTAGACTTCCGCGGTCTTACCGGTCAAATTTCAGCAACCTTCGACCCTTAACTGATATCGACGCTCGACCCTGATTCATGTGCCGTCAACCCGAGTCGACTCAACCCGAGACCAATACCATAGCGACCGCGCCGTCGTTGCGGTTCCGATGCCGTGACTCGCGCACCGAGGCGATACCCTGGTCAAGAGATGTGGGCCAACATTCGGTGCGAGAAAACGCCGCGCGTTGCAAAAACTGAGGGAATCTCTACGATGTGTCACATCAATCACATCAATCCCATCAATCAATTAACCCATCAATCCATCACATGTCAAGTACACATCACTTTATTCCCTTTTCCCAAGCAACCACAAAAGTCTCCCAAACCCATACCTATCTTACGCAAAAAGCCACAAAAGTCTTCACCACCCATACCTCTCTTACACAAAAGCCTCAAAAGTCAATCTTTTCTTACACAACCATCATTCATCCATCCATCCATCCCTCTCTACATCACTCTCTCTCTTTCTCTCTTTCTCATTTCAAAAATTCCAAGCAACAAAGAGTCTATACGTATGGAATTTTCTAAAATTCCCAAGCTTTAAGTGTGACCCACCTCTTCACCCCATCATCTCCCATTTCAACCCTCCATTTTCCATCTCCTCCATTGAAGTTGAAGCTAAGGTGCTAAGGAACCTCTAGGAGCAAGAAGATCAGACGGTGGGTGCCTCTATAGGGTAGTTTTTCTTATTTTTATAGTGGACCAAGTGAGGCCCACTGATCAATGATGTGGATCTCACTTGGGACCTTAAGATAAGGCCGATGGCCTACTTGGAATCATCATGATCATTCCATGATGGGGCCATTCTCCATGGACCCCATCATGATGTTTATTTTCTTTAGAAAGGTCATCTAGACCATCCATATTGGTGGGGAAAGGATCCCCACCGTTGATCTTAAGTTTTGATGGTCACATGTGCAAAATGACCTACTTGATGTATGATTTCATGCAAGGGAGGGCCCATAATGTCGGGGTCCCTCCATCACAAGCCGTGTCCCACTCTCCATGTCTCTTTCCCTTTTATTTATTTTCTGTTATTTTGATATTTTTTTGGGACTACAATAGGGTGTGTGGCATATTTAAATGGACTCCACCACAAGTCCATTATTTTTTTTTTATCACCTATGTGGCCCACTTTATGTGTGAAATATCCACACTATTTTCCATGTGGTGGCCCACCTAATTAGGCCACCACAAATACTTGAAGAGGTGGTCCATCGTCCAGCGTCTGGGACGCTGGACGTCCCTATCCTAAACACAAAAAAAAAAGAAAAAAAAAGAGGAGCTTTTGGGTGGTCCCCTTGCATAGGCCCCACCGTGATGTATGTAATAAATCCACGCCGTCCATCCCATTTTTCACCAAATTTCATGCGTTGGGCCAAGGTTTGGAGCTAATCCAATCACCTGGTGGGCCATAGCGCCAAATATTGCGTCCTCACCATTCAAATACTATTTTCTTATTTTATTTCACTTCCAAGCATCAAAAAAATTTAAACTTTGGACTCTTTTTGTCTGTTGCAAGCTGTAAAACACCATGACTGGAGTGGATTTCTAGGTAGCGGGCCCCACGCATGAGTTTTGGCAGAAAAATGAAATTTAGGAGAGAGAGAGGAGGAGGCATGCCTCCCTCACTGACAGCGGCAGCACGCTGCACACAGCAGCGTGCAGCGCCCGGGCGGGCAGGCGTCCAGCAGGCCACCCAAGGCTACTGCCGTGGGCCCCACCTTGATGTTTGTACACCATCTAAGTCGTTCATGAGGCGGGTCCCATCCTCAGGTGGGCCCCCTCCAAATTTTGGCTCGATCAAACACTCAGGTGGCCCACACTACGTGAAACAGTGTGGATTGGATTCTACCATTGAAAAGTTTTTGGGGCCCACAGAAGTATTGGATCAAGCTGAAATTTATGTTTTCCCTTCATCCTGGTCAGAGTGACCTTGTGAACAGTTTGGATGCTAAACAAATGTTGCAGGGTGGGCCCCACATGGGACCCACATTGATGTATGTGTCAAGTCCACCATCCAGCGGACGGTGGTACCCACCACGGTGGCACCCACCTGATGTTTGTGTGGCCTCCACCGTCCAGTGGACGGTGGGACCCTGTGTGATGTATATGCTATATCCGCACTGTCCACTGGACAGTGGGGACTCGCCATGGTGCATGTAATGCACCCAGACCGTCCACCCACTTGTAAAGATCATTTTCAGGCCTATGGCAAAGGCCCATTTGATTTGTAAAGGCCTATGAGTTAGGCCCCCTTTAGACTGTAAAAGGCCTATGGGCTAGGCCCATTTGATTTATGAAACGCTTATGAGCTAGGCCCATTTGATTCATTTAAGGCCTAAGAACTTGGGCCCACTTGATATGTAAAGCCCATGGGTTTAGGCTCACTTGATATTTAATGCCTATGGGTTTAGGCCCACTTGATATGTTTCAAGTCCATGGGACTAGGCCCATTTGATATACTTCAAGGCCTATGAAATTGGACCCATTTGTTGCATTCTTAAAACTCACGAAAGTGGACCCATTTGATATATTGTAAGGCCCATGGGACTAAACCCATTTGATGATAAAAGGGGTCCATTGAATTAGGCCCATTGGATTTATTTGAGACCCATGAGTTAGGCCCATTTTATTTGATTAAGGCCTAGGGGTTTAGGCCCATTTGACTCATGTTAGGTCTATGGGTTGAGGCCCACTCGATCTACATGTGGGACCCAATTGGTGTGGCCTATTGGTCACATACTAGACTCATGAGACTATGCTCATTTGATGGAATCTAAGACCCACGGGTTATAACCCATTGCAATGCACACAAGATCCATTGGTGTGGCCCATTTATATGGCCCATCTGATGAATAAAAGGCCCATAAGATATGGCCCATTTGATATATATGAAAAGCCCAATGGGATAAACCTAAGGTCCATTGCAATGTGTAATCCCAATACCGATTATGTAGCGATGTTTAAGGAGATCGTGCCTGGGAGGCAATGATGGTTTGACGTCCACATTGCGAGTGTAATGCTGGTTGAATGTCCACATTACGACTCTCCTTAGGGCCCATTACTGGGCCGTACTTATTGTGTATATGCCGTCCAGGCCCATCTGCGTTGTAAGAATGGTTCATCACTCATATACATGTTTAATATAGTTTCATGACTCATGATCATATGCATCATATGCATGCTTGATATGAGGATTGACTGATCATAGCATATGCCTTCGGACAGGTTGTTTATGGGCTCCTGGTTAAGCGGTGTTGCCCTACATGAGGGCACGATATGCGTAGGATTTGATACATGACTGGATAGCGTGAATCATGCATATCGCATTTGTATGACATGGATATTGTACGCCCTAGCGACATCGGGGTCGTAACTTCCACAGATGTATCGTGGTTGGCAGGATTGGATACCGAAAATCTTGTTCTACATGGGGTACTATAGATATCCCTGGGTGAAAGTCTCTAAACCCTTATGGTACCAAGAATTTGCTCCAACGTCTAGACCGAGTGGGTAGATGAGCGTTGAGTGCTGATTACCAAACGGTTACACTCTCCACTGTGTCGTGGTCGATTGGAAGGGGGTGCGGCCTTACCTGCCCGAGAGTAGGGGGCAATGCTAGGCTGAGTTTGACCAACTCGAGGAATGGGTCCGCTATCGATGAGTCACGCCGGATATTGGCAGACGGATAGTGAGGTCTCTTCCACTTACCTTATTACGCGCGATGTGGTGAAAATCTGGTTTAGAGTGTACTAGACCCCGGTGATATTCCATATTTGAGCTGTATTAATGTGTGGACATATATGAGGACCTGTATGCTTGAGTTGCATTGCACATAGCATGACCTTTGGATGACCGATACCATTCATGTCTTGCATCGCATAGCCTTGGTACGACTCATGATATTATAGTTCCATCTACATATTTCGCATTACTCTGTCATTGCATGTTCATATTACTACCTTGCGCACACACTTTCACCACCCTCTAAGCTTTCTATAAGCTTATGCACGATCGTTGCGTGCAGGTGACGTTGGATCGCAGCAGCGCTGAGGCAGGAGCACGTTGCAGAGCGTTTTGGAGTTTTTGTTCTTTACCATTGTATTTTTCTTTATGCTCATTGTACTTGTAAAGTTTTTTATCATAGTGAAAATGTAATGGAGTTCTTGATTGTTGTTTGTGGGTTATGCCTTTGGTTATGCTTATTACGAATCAAACTGACATTTAAAAATCGTCCTCGTAGCATCCCAGGATCGGAACCTGGCGAATGGGAGCTAGGAGCCGAGAATGGGGTTCTACGGAGGCTGTCAGCGCCGAATTCAGCGATCGGAAATTTTATGAGCCCGGTTTCCGAGTTTGGGGCGTGACACAAGCCAATATCATTCTTTAAATTTGAAAATTTATTTATGTCGAGCGATTTGGTCAAAATGTCAGCAAGTTGCTTTTCAGTTTGAATATGTTCAAGCACAACAGTCTTATCTTCAACAAGTTCTCGAATATAATAGTATCTAATATCAAAATTTTTTGTACGAGAATGTTGGATTGAATTTTTTGAAATGCTAATTGCGCTTGAATTATCGTAATACAATATCATTGTATCTTACGCAATGCCATAATCAACTAACATTCTTTTTATCCTAATAAGTTGAGTGCAGACATTACCCGCTGCTATATATTCAGCTTGAGCAGTAGAGAGTGATACAAAGTTTGTTTCTTATTGAGCCTTGAAACTAAAAAGTTCCCTACATAGAAACATTCACTACTGATAGATTTTCTATCGTCAATATTTCTACCCTAATCTGCATCAGTATATCCGGTAATTTGAACGGATGTATTATGTAGATGCTAAAGTCCTAAATTAGTTGAACTTGCAACATATCTGATTATCCGCTTAACAATAATTAGGTGAGATTCTTTAGAATTTGATTAATAACAAGTACATATTCCAATATAAAATGCAATATCAGGTCTACTAACAGTTAAGTATAAGAAACTACCAATCATACTTCAATATAAATGAGAGTTTACACTTTTACCCGATTCATCTTTTGAGAGTTTAAGAGTTGAACTCATTGGAGTATCAAACTTCTTTCTATTCTCAAATCCAAATATTTTTATAAGATTTAAAGCGTATTTGGATTATAAGATGAATATACCATCTTCATGTTGCTTTACTTGTAATCTAAGAAAGTAGTTAAGTTCCCCAACCATAATCATTTCAAACTTGAATTTCATCAGAACTGCACTAATAGATAAGTTAGAGAATGTAGATCTAACGCACATGTTACACTTGGTTTGTAAGCCTCTAATATGATCTTTATAAGCCTCAAATATGATCTTTATAAATTGAGCAAAAGAGATCATAAACGAGGCTTATCCAAAATTAAAAATATAGAAAAGATTTGTGGCGCATGTGAAATTGGCAAGCAAATCAGGAGTAATCATAAAAAAGTAAACTCCTTAGCCACAACCAAACCTCTTGAACTGCTTCATATGGATTTGATTGAACTAACGAGAATGGAGAGTAGAGGTAAAAAGAAATTTTTTTTAGTTATTGTTGATGATTTTAATAGATATACATGGGTAGCTTTCTTGAGAGAAAAATCAGAGACTCTCGATGAAGTTAGAAGAATTCTAAAATGAATTCAGACTGAAAAAGAAGTACATGTGATCAGAATTAGAAGTGATAATGGTATACCACATGAGTTCTCTACTCCTAAAACACCTCAACAGAATGGAGTTATTGAATGAAAAAATAGGGTATTAAAGAAAATGACTGTTATGCTAAATAACATGAACTTACCAAAAAACTTATGGGCTAAAGCTGTTAATATTGCGTGCTACATTTTAAATCATGTGTATGTTATAAAAGCAAAAGATAAAACAACCTATGAGTTATGGTTCAATAAGAAGCCAACAATCAAATACTTTTAAACTTTTAGGAGTAAATGTTTCATTTTACGTGACCGAAAAAATTTAAAAAAGTTTGAAGTCAAGAGTGATGAAGAATATTTTTATGTTATACTCTAAATAGTTGAGCATATCATATTCTTAACAAAATAATATGAGTGATTCAGGAATCTATTAATGTTGTAATTGACGATCACCTGATCACACCCACACCAAAGTCAAGATGATGATGAAGTCAACATTATCGATAAACCTGACTCTTCATAAAAATCAGTTGATACTACACTAAGAGTAGTCAAAGACCATCCGACTGATCTAATACTTGGTAATCCTAGCACTGGTGTACAGACTAGAAAATAATTAGAAAATATTTGTAATTACGTTTATTTTACTTCCCAAATTGAACCGACTAATATAAATGAAACACTTACTGATGAAAGTTGGATATTAGCTATGCAAGAGTTAAATCAATTCGTTAGAAATGATATTTGATACTTAGTTTCTAAACCTTCTGATAAACATATAATTGGAACTAGATGAATTTTTATGAATAAAACTGATGAATTAGGTAATATTATCAGAAATAAGGCTCGAATGGTTATACAAGGGTACACACAAATAGAATGTATTGATTACGATGAAATCTTTTCACCAGTTGCTCGCCTTGAATCTATAATATTATTTATTTTGATTGCATGTTATATAAAATTCAAAATATATCACATGGATATTGAAAATACATTTTTAAATAGTAATTTATACGTGGAGGTTTATGTTGAACAACCTAAGGGTTTTGAGGACCCTAAATCTCCAAATCATGTATGTCGTCTTGAGAAGACACTTTATGGTTTGAAATAAACTCCCAGAGTATGGTATGAAAAATTGACTAAATTTTTACTTAGTCATAACTTCAATATGAGTAGCGTTGATAAAACCTTATTCGTAAAAAAATATAACGATCATATACTGATAGTATAGATCTATGTTGATGATGTAATTTATGGATCTACATGCTTTAAGTTAGCTATTAAGTTTGCAGATTTGATGAAATTCAAGTTTGAAATAAGTATGGTTGGGGAACTTAACTACTTTTTTGGATTACAAGTTAAGCAACATGAAGATAGTATATTCATCTCACAAACCAAATACGGTTTAAATCTTATAAAAATGTTTGGATTTAAGAATAGAAAGAAGTTTGATATTCTAATGAGTTCAACTCTTAAACTCTCAAAAGATGAATTGGGTAAAAGTGTAAACTCTCATTTATATCGAAGTATGATTGGTAGTTTCTTATACTTAACTGTTGTAGACTTGATATTGCATTTAATGTTGGAATATATGCTTATTATCAATCAAATTCTAAAGAATCTCACCTAATTGTTGTTAAGTGGATAATCAGATATGTTGTAAGTTCAACTAATTTAGGACTTTAGTATATATCCACATGATACATCCGTTCAAATTGCTGGATATACTGATATAGATTGGGCTGGAAATATTGACAATAAAAAATCTATCAGTGGTGAATGTTTTTATATAGGGAACTGTTTAGTTTCATGTCTTAGTAAGAAACAAACTCTGTATCACTCTCTATTGCTGAAGTCGAATATATAGTAGTGAGTAATGCCTGCACTCAACTTATTTGGATGAAAAGAGTGTTAGCTAATTATGAAATTGCGCAAGATACAATGACATTGTATTGCGATAATTCAAGCGCAATTAACATTTTAAAAAATTCAATCAAACATTCTCGTATAAAACATATTGATATTAGATACCATTATATTTGAGAACTTGTTGAAGATAAGAGTGTTGTACTTGAATATATTCAAACTAAAAAACAACTTGCTTACATTTTGACCAAACTGCTCGACAGGAATAGATTTTCAAATTTAACGAATGATATTGGCTTGTGTGTTAGTAATTAAGTTTTTATGCATTTGATTGTTTCTTGTTTATAAGTAATTAAATACAAATAATACAAAGAATATAATATTAAAATTAAATTTTAAAAAATTGGTTCTTCGACAGGTCGTGGATGTAATCGATCAGTCGAACCCTTGACGAGTTGGGTAGTCAGCTTAACCGGTCAAGGACCGTGGGATTTCACTTCTTAAAAGTGAAAAATTAATTTTTTTTTTTTCATTTTCATCTTCTTTGACTCGTCGGTGACCCACTCGTCGAACTCATCTCCAAATCTTGCTTGTAAGTGATTATTTTCCTATTTTTTTAAAAGATTTGAATACTCCCTTGCTAACTAATCTATCATTTGGGGTTTATTGTTGATTCCAAACCCTCTTTGATTTGAGATTTGTGAAAAATCTGATATATCCACAATCACACTTCTCTCATTAGTTATTTCTTGAGCAAATATTAAATGGAGCATGGTACTAAATGTGCGACTACACGAAAAACTCGTGGTAGTTCATCATCTATACCGACTTCATCCAACGTGGGAACCCTAAGGGGTTTCGAAGAAAATGCAGAACAAATTAGAAATTTTGGCTTAAGAGATATAATTATTGACTATATTGTAAATTTTGCTCACATTGCTCCATTTAATTTTATTCCTTTTACTTTTTAATGTTGGTTAGGGAGACATTTTGGCTTATGACAGTAAAGCTTATCGTTCCATTGCATAATGCATGTATGCATCAATTTGTGAAGTGTCCGAAGAAAATCTAACCTTTACAATTAAATTTGTCGAAGGGAACTTCATTGTAGACCGCTATCTAATCTCAACCTTAACTGGAATTGCTATTGCAAATGATGGAATTCGTCTTGGCAATCTAACGGATAGAATGTTCTATAAAGAACGACTAGTGGTTACCCATAATTTGTGTCGATTTAATGTGGAATGACATTCGGATAATACTTTACGTGCCAATCAAATGTTGCCTCGATTTTGAGTTCTTCATCGTATCTTCACATCCAATGTGTATCCTCGATCAGGGAATATGTCAAAACTTACTCCCTTCATGGATAATATTCCACACTCTGTTGTTTCTGGGGTATAAGTGTGTCTTCTTTCTCTTATTTGCTATATCATAATTTAGTTTCGTTTTCATTCTGGTTATGCTTCTATTCCCTTTGCGTATCTTATGACTTGTATTGCCTTACATTGTAATGTTCTAATTCCTACGTTTGAGGCACCCGAGTCAGTGTTACTATTCAATAATGCTAATATTTACAAGATGAATCAGAAAATCTTCTGGGCCAGCGAGATGAGGAAGAAGAGGAAGCACCTGCACTACCAGAAGACATATCTATGGATGATATATTTGCTGAACTTGATGAATCAGATGATCTAGATTTTTAGCCTTCACAGGTTGATGATCGTCTTCAATCTCTAGAAGAGAAGGTCACGACATTATAGGTTTCACAGAATAATCTGGCACAAACTCAAAAGTCCTCTATGAAGTATATGAAGAAGTACTTCCATCGTTTTGCGAGGAGTTTATATTAGATGGATTCCTCCATGCCTACTCCTTCCTTCTCAGAATCTGACTGAGTTCATTTTCATTTCTTATTTATTTTCATGGAGCTATATAACTTTATAATTGTCTTACTTGATGACTTGCTACTTTCACTTTGTTTGGATGATCTTTCCTTTATATTATCTTGACTTAATGCTTTATTTCTTATACATATTTACATGTTAATATCCTTCTTTCTTTGTCAACTTGTGATAAAAAGGGAGAGAGATTTGAATGAATGCATGAATATGATAGAGATTATAAATGCTAGGAATGCTTTACTTGGAATATTGTATGTTTTAAAATAAGAAACAGGGAAAGCACAACTTGAGGGAGAGTAGTAAATTTTTTTTTTCGTTCTCTTTAATTACATCATGAGTTCAAGAATACGGGGCTACAGTTAGATTCATATATCACTGAGTGTTTTGTAATGAATTTGACAAAGGGGGAGATTGTAAGTGCTATTATGTTCAGCATATATGTTAAACCTAGTTCGTCAAATTTCGTCTTGTCAAAACAACTTAGCATAGTGTTCTTCAAGTTAAAGACAAGCTCATGTTCAAGTTGAAGTCTAGCTCATGTTCAAATTGAAGTCAAACTAAAGTTCAAGTTACGTAGATCAAGATGAAAAGTTCACCTTCAAGTTCAAGTTCTACTAAAAATGCTAGTAGAAGATCAAGCTCCGAGTGTAAGATCAAACTTTAGGTTCAAGTTTGAGTTCTACTAAAAATGCTAGTAGAAGATCAAGCTCCAAGTGTAAGTTCAACTCTTACCAATGAATTTTCTAAGTATAAGATCAAGCTCCTTTGAGAATTTCAAGTTTCTACGAAGTTCAGTCCATATAGGTAATTTAAATCCTAGAAAGACCTTAGGTTTAGGGGCCTTCAAAACATATTTAATTAGAATTTTTATACTTATAGTTGACAGAATTTTGACTTGTCAAAATTCTGCTTCGACTAGTCTAAGAGATTCCTCGTGTAGTCAAAGGAACAACTGAAGTATAATAGAAATTCTGTTCCATCTCCAACCAGTCGAAGGACCCCTTCGACCAGTCAAAGGTTTCTCGACTCTAAGTCCAATAACTATTGTCTAATTGGATTTAGCTTGCTTGACCAGTTGAAGATCTGTTGGAACTTATCCTACTCGAATTTAAAAATTTGTTGGAACCGAATCTGGTGCTCGACCAGTCGAAGAAACAGATTTTGTGACTATAAATTGAGGTCCTTTCTCAATCCAAAAATACAACTCAAGCCTATTATAGTCCTAGTTCAAGAGAGAGAGAAGCCTCATTTATTGTCAAGCTATCAAGTGGTATTTATAATTTTATTTTATAACTTTTTCATTAATTCCTTCATCTCAAAACTCAGTCATTCTGATTTATCAAAATGAGTGTTTACTCTTATTGATATTTGAGGGAATTAATGCAAGTAGCCTTTGGGTTTAAAACTAATTAAAATCAATTAGAACCCTAGGCCTTTTCTATTGCACTGAACATCGAATATTCGTTATTCATGAAAAGCGATCTACGGTTGCAAATTTTTCTTTGGTGAAGATAAGTATCATTTTACTTTTCGTATTTGATTTTTATGAGATAACGACAAAATCTCATTTGTTGATTTTTTCGTGGCAGCCAGAAAATCTCTGTGTGGGGTTTTTGTTTGTGATTTCCCTTTAAAATCACAACTGTATCTGGTTTTAAGATGACGTTGTGAAAACTTTATTTTTGGTGAAAGCCAATATCACGTGGATTGTGATTCTTGGGAGTAGAGCAGGTGTGACTGTTTGAGAACAGTTGGCGTACACACCGAACCACTATAATTCTTAGTGTTGTGGTGAATATTTACTTTTTGCATATATGGAGGTGAATATTTGTAATAAATATCTTTATTATCTCTTGCTTGGTTTAAGATCTTAATCCTTACAAATGTTCGTGAAATAAGGTTGTACTACCTAAAAATTTATTTTTGGTGAAGGTTGTCTTACAAACTAAGTTTGAATAAATCTTTCAATACTAGTGCTATTGAGATTTCTAATTTATTTATTATTTCAGTAAGTTAATTTTTTATTTAGCATAGTCCTCTTTATCCGCCCTTTAGGACTGTTAAGCTCGCCTTTTTCACAACCAAAATAAAATATTGACTGACAAAGTGAAGTAAGTGGCCGATAGGCGTGTGGAAGTGGAAAGAGAGGTTGATGGGCATCCAGAAGCAGACTGAACGGCCGAGATGCTTGGTCGACTGGTCAAAGTGGAAAGATGTAAAGAGTGCTCGAGTGGAGCATGGGTGAGCAACCAACAAAAGAGATGCGACCGATGTGTGGCAGATGATTGATTAATGATAAAAAACAGAGCTTAGTCGGGGGAAGATGAATAGTCTGGAAGAAGAAACATAACAGAAAGAAGGACCTACAGAGAGGGTTTTCAACTAGTGTAAACATTATAATAAATGGAAGAAGGTTGTAGAATAATAATCTAAAGCAAAAATCTATAAATAATATAGGAATTTAATAGAGAAAAAATACATATAATCTCAAAATTAATAAATCAACATTCAAACTCATTTATCAATTTCTTTAATCTTAGCTTATAATAGGTGTAGCAATAATCCAATAGCAGTGGTTCGTAACCATAATTTTTAGTTGCAATCCAAATCTACACTCATATGATGAATTTTTTTCTATTCGATATCAAGCAGTTCTTTCAAGAGACGCATTCTTGCAGTCGCTCCTAGTGATTGATTGTGCGTTTTTCCTTTTATGTGATTTGCATTGGTATTCTGAAAGTCATTTTTTTTTGTAAAAGGCACAAAGTAACCCGTCTTCAAAGGAAGAACCCCACCATTTAATTATTGCAAGTGGTTGAGTAAGCGACCGGTTTGCTTAGGATCTGGTCATATATGTTCATATTGGGCGTATCTGCTTATTTTGGTTCTTGGGGGGTCAAAGTTGATTGATTTTATCAAGCCCTTGTATCGATTTTGGCATGCCTGCATAATTAAAAACAAACCGAGAAGCCAACATTTTTTTGCACACCCAGTGGGATTCATAACTAACAGGTTGTCATAAATATTTATAGAGCATTATCGTGCAAAAAGCCAACATTTTTTAACACACTTGGTGGGACTAACAACTACCAGGCTGTCAGAAAAATTCATTGAACACTGATTGTGCAACAGTTTTGGCAAGAGACAATATATTTTTGCACGCCTAGTGGAACTAACAACTACCAGGATGTCAGAAAAATTTATTGAACACTGGCCATGCAATAATTTTAGCATGGGTCAACATTTTTTAGCACTCTTGGTGGGACTATAACATGAACCAGCATAAATATTCATATTGGCACGTATAACATGAGATAGTACAAAAGTCAGGTGAAAGCAAGATGCCCAATGGATCCTATCGAGATTATGACTGCCCAACTACAAGAGGATTTTAGCATATCGCTGAACAGTCACAAGCTTAGGCTGGATTTTTAAGCAGCTGGATGGCCAGTAGTGTAAAAAACATGAATCAAGTGATGACTCTCTTTGCTGAAAGAACACCTGTGACACCTCAACAATAGGTCGATACAAGTCCTGTCGAAAATCTAGCACCAACACCACCGATACAACTCGTGGTGTCAACACTACAATTGATACTATGGGTATCTCTTTCGCAACAAAATATGCCCCTTGCAGCGGATGAAGTGTAGAATTTCAGTCCACCCGTTGAGTTTAGGGGACCATAATGGGATGTCAGGAATATTGTTTCTGAAGAAGGAAACTAAGGTATACATGGGGGGAAACCCTTCCTTGGGAATTCACTGTATCATGGAGGACAAAACTAGGTAGACCTTGAACCACCTCCAATAGACAAATCTCGCCGTTTGAATCGTGACCAAATTATTCAAATAGTTCAGGAAGTAGCAAGCCAAGTCCTGGCTGTATTACTACATCGATCAACCATAAACCCTATTTGGAATGGATTGATTGACGATCTCCATTTTCATGTTCGACTTTGTTGTTTTTCAATCAGGATACCGGAGTTCGACCGAGACAGATGAATTTACCGTCTCTCGATCAAGGTGGTTAAGCTCGATTAAGAAGACCGAAGTTGTCATTTCTTGATCAAGATGGCCGATTTTAGTCAATATGATCAAAATTGTCGTTTCTCAATCAAGATGGCTTAGTTCGACCAAGCTGAACTTTTTGTTTTTCAATTAAGACAGTCGAATTCAACCAAGATAGACAAAATTGTCATTTTTTTCGACCAAGACGACTGAGTTTGATGCTTTTTGACTAAGATGGTCGACTTCGACCAAAATGGCCGAATTTACCGTTCTTCAACTAAGATGACCGAATTTGACCAAGATGACTGAATATTATGTTTTTTGACCAAGATTGTCGAATTCGACCAAGATGTTGAATTTGATGTTTTTCGACAAAGATAGTCGAGTTCTCCGAAGTTGATCGATTTTGATGTTTTTCCAATCAAGATGGTCGAGTTCGACTAAGATGGACGAAATTGATGATTTTACACGGCCGAGCAGTCACATTTATCACGCCAAACAAGAATCAATGTTGCATTCATCTTTTACTAAAGGTGAAGTGATGTAGGGGACAATGTTGTACCCTATTTCTTACCATTATTGAAAAAATCCATTGAAAAGGACACATGTTATAGAAAGGGAAAGACATATCATGCTAAGGATCTTCAAGGATATTCAGAGTTCTTTTTATGGGCTTTCAATCAGCGTAAGTCTAGTTTTACACATTAGTGGATGGTCGACAGAGTGTTACGGTCGATATACAAGAAGCACGATCAAGTTATTTAAGATATAAAAGGTGGACAAGAGGGCAACCAGAATAAAACCTTAGCCGATAAAGTGAAGTAAGCAGACAATATGCGTACAAAAGCGGAAAGAGCGGTCAATAAGCATCTAGAAGCAGCCTGAGTGGCTGAGGGAAGCCAGGAAATGGAATGCGGCAAAGAAGCTTGGTCGAGCAGTCAAATGCAAACATATAAAGAGTGGTCGAGTGGAGCACAGGTGAGTGACCGACAAAAGATATGTAGGCGATGTGTGGTCGATGATCGATTAACGATCAAAAGCCGAGCTTGGTTGAGAGAAGAGGAACAATCCGAAAGAAGAACCGTAATAAAAAGAAGGATTTAGAGAGAGGCTTTTCTATTGCTATAATCATTGTAATAATGTAACATCCTAAATTTTTGACATTTTAGATTTCTAAAAACCCTTAAAAATTTTCATTACAATTAACCTACATTGTCACTTGCTGACCCTTGATGCTCAAGGTGAGCCTACATGCAGGTGGTACCAGTAAAGAACTGTATAAATCCGATTAATCAACTGTAGGAAGTCAATGAACCCACTAAATCACTTAAACATTGAGTTTAACCTTGTAATTTATTTATCTAGGGCCCAAATGTCACGCCTTAAACCCGAAAATCAGATTCACAGGAATCCTGATCGCCGAATCCGATGCCAACGGCCTCCGTAGTACCCCATTCTCGGCTCCTAGCGCAGCATACGCTAGATTCCGATCCTAGGATCCTATAAGGAGGATTTTTCAACGTACATTATCTTGTAATAAGTATAACCACAAGTTTACCCAAATCATAAAGGCAACATCATCATCACATATCCACTAATATAATCACTTGAATACAATGCTGAAAGGAAAATACATATACCAAAATCAGAGCTCCTGAAAACTACTGCATGCTCCAAGCTTAACGTTGCTACAACCTAACGCCACCTGCACGCATCTATAGTGCATAAGCTTACAAAAGCTTAGAGGGTGGTGTAAGTGTGTGTAAGGTATGTGCCGAGTATACAATAGAGTCCATAAATCATACATCATCGAGATAAGCAGGAAAAATGACAAGGTCATGAATCATACGATATCAGAGTAAGCAGAAATATACTGGTAAGCCCATGAGTCACATAATATCAGGATATTCAATATAGAATAACTATGCAAATGATGAGTAATAAAGAGCCAGATATCAGATGTCGAGGATACGATGCAATATGTGGTGAGAATGGAATGACCATGCTGGAGTGTGAAGTCGAGATGATAGTATGTAGTATCGCAGACCACGGGGTCCATCACAAGGGAATTCTATCCAAACCAGTCCCATACCTAAATTTGGATAGTCAAACACAATGTGATAAACTCCTGATCTCAGGTTAGTCGTGCGCCCCAACCGAAATCCTAGCCATTACGAAGGTACACGTAACAAATAGTTGCGCACTGCTAGCCCGAGTGGATAGTGAATGGATGAATGAACGAGTATGCAACTCCTACTCAGTAGCCTGTCAGCACAGTAGCCTGCCAACTGCTAGTAGCTCGCCCAGTGTGGTAGCTCACCCAGGCATCAGCCCCGTCCACATCACACCCGCCCACATCAGCATCCGCCCACGTGCGCCCACCCACATGTACAACAGTGATATGGTGTCATAATATCATGTCAGTCCTCATATCAAGTCCACATATCAGTACGGTTCCTCTCTGAGAAATCACCGGGATCTATTACACTCCACTCCGACTGCCTCCTCCCTAGCTGCATAGCCTAGCGAGCGTAAGAGACCTCATTATTCGCCTGACCAATAGTCTGCCAATACCCATCCGGCACATTGATAGTAGACCTATTTATGAGCTGGTCATACTCAGCCTAGCTTATAACCCCCTCACTCGGGTGGATAAAGCCACACCTCCTTCCAATCGACCACGACACAGTGTGAGACACGGCCTTATGGTATAGGCACCGGCGCTCATATTCCACTCAGTCTAGACGTTGGAGCATCTCCTAGTACCAAGGAGGTTCTGGGATTTTCACCCAAGGACATCCTACGTGCCCATAGTGCTAGGACCAAGTATTTTTGGTGTCTCATCTGGCCATCCACGATGTGCTTGTGGAGGCCACGGCCCTGATGTCGCTAGGGCGTACAATGATCAAGTCACATATATGCGAGATGCATGAGTCACACTATCCAGTCATGCAGTAATCCTGCGCGTACGGCGCGATAATGTGGGCACTCCGTCTCATAAGGAGTCCCGAAAATAGTTTGCCCAATGACGTATGCTATGATCAAACATTTCTCATATCAGGCATACATATGATGTGCATGGGCATGAATCATGGAGTTACACTAAGCATGTTATAAGATGATGAACTACTCTCACAACGAAGATGGGCCTAGACGGCTTACACACAACAAGTATGGGCCTATCAATGGGCCCTAGGGAGAGTCATAATGCGGACATTTAACCAACATTATTCTTATAATGTGGACGTCAAACCAACATTGCTCCCAAGGCATGACTTGCCATAAAGGTTAACACATACACCACGATGGAATCACATTCAATGGTCCTTAGGTATATCCCATTGGGCCTTGACCCATGGGCCTCTAATACGTCAAACGGGCCTCATAACTTGGGCCTCATATATATCAAGGTGGGCCTCAGCAACGGGCCACAAATACATCAAGGTGGGCCTAATCACTTGGGCCTCATATATATATCAAGGTGGGCCTCAAAAGATGGCCATAAATAAATTAAGATGGGCCTCTTACATAGGCCTTACATTCATATTAAGGTGGGCCTCGACAATGGCCCCATACACATCAAGGTGGGCCTCAACAACGGTCTTGAATACATCACAATGAGCCTCAACCCATGGGCTGTAATACATCATAGTGGGCCGTAACTCATGGGCCCTAATACATCACAATGGGCCTCATAAATATGAAGGTGGGCCTCAACAATAGGCCACAAATACATCAAGGTGAGCCTAATCATATATTAAATGGGCCTACTCAGAGGGGCCTTAAGTATATCAAATGGGCCTGCTCACATGAGCTTTAAATATATCAAATGGGCCTGCTCACATGGGCTTTAAATATATCAAATGGGCCATACCAAATAAAAGTAGTGATTAAAATTCCTAAGGCCCACTATTACATATGTTTCTCATCCAACTTATTCATAAACTACCATAGTGGTAGATGAAGTGGGAAACAAATATTTACTTGTTGGGAAGCTACAATGGCCCTTAGAGATTTTTGAACGGTGGACGTCCTTGACCACTATCCTAAATGGTGGGGTCCACTTGAACTCATGCCATAAAAATGGGCTTTTAAAATGGCTGGACTGATTGGATGCAAGGAAAGCATCATGGTGGGGTCCACATGAAGGCCCACCATCAAGTATATTAGATATAATATATACATGGTGTATTATATATAATATAATATTATACACACACACACACACACACACACGCTAGTGGGTCCAACCGTCCACTGCCTATGGACGGTATGAATAAAACACATACATCATTGTGGGTCCCATGTGGGGCCCACCAAGATGTTTGTTTGCTACCCAACCTGCTGACGAGGTCACACAGACCGGATGGAGAGTAAAAACAAATATCTTATTAATCCAAAACTCTTGGACTCAAAGGAGTTTCAATGGTATACGTTCAACCCCACTGTTCCATCTGACGTGGGGCACTTGAACATTGGATGGGGCTGATTTTTGGAGGGAGCCCACCTCAGAAGGTGGCCCACCATATGAACGGGTTGGATAACAAATACACGCCATGGTGGGGCCCACATCTGGAGCCGTGGGTCCCTGCCCAGCAGTTCACCTTCCCTTCCTGGCGCAGGCGTTGCCTGCGCCTCTTTGGCCAACAACGTCTGCTGCTTATTATTTTATTTTATTTTGTTTTGATTAAAAACCTATTTTTCCAAGGTTTTTCAGGTGTGGGTCCCGCATTAGTGAAATTCACCCTAGCCATTAGATTCTACAACTCAAGGCCAACCAAATGAGTCCAATGTTCAATGTATTCTGGCGTACAAACAGTTTTAAATTGAATTTAAATGGTGAAAATGACTATTCCCAAAGGTATGGCCCACCAGAAACTTGGATCAGCTTCATTTTTTGGCTCAACGCCTAAAATGAGTTGGGAAAAAGGATGGACGGCTTGGATTGGATCCATACATCTATGTTCACCCCAAAGGCTTGTGAATCAAGCTAATATATTTTGGTTTCCATTGCACGTCCAGCGTCCAGGGACGCTGGACGACTTGGCATAACACATACTCTAAGGTGGGCCCTACTCAGGTGGGCCACCAAATGACGGATGGTGTGGGTACAACATGTATGCAAAGTGAGCCCCACCTACAAATGGCTTAAAAAAATACATATTTCATGGTGGGGTCCATTCGGGTGGGCCACAAGGCCATATCATCTCATAAACACACAAAGAATGAGAGAGGGAGAGAAAGATTGAGAGGGACACGTGTGATGGAGGGACCCCGACACTATGGGCCCTCCGTTGCATGATCTGCAACATACATTAAGTGGGTCCCATTTCATATGGGCTCACTGGTCAAAATCAACGGTGGAGATCCTTTCTCCACCAAAATGTACGGACTAAATGACCATTTATGCAAAGAAATTAAACATCATGGTGGGGTCCATGGAGAATGGCCCCATCAGGGATTGATCTTAAAATCAAAGTGGGCCATTAGCCACATTTAGGGTCCAAAATGAGATCTATACCATTGATCGGTAGGCCTCACTTGGCCCATCATCAAAACAAGAAATCTACACTTAGAGAAGCACCCACCACTTGATCTTCTTGGTCCGTTGGGAAGCCACTCTCCTTGTGCTTCTCTTTGATGGTGGATGATGAGATTTGGATGGCTAGGATGGAGGTTTTGGGATGGGAAAGTGGGCCACCAAAAATCACATTTTTCTCTCACTTGGGAAATCCATGGACGTCCACTTCTCTCTCTCTTAGAATTGTTGCTTGGAAAAATGTGAGAGAGAGAGAGTTGTAAGGAGAGATGTGGGATGGGTGAAAGGGTGAGGTGAGTGATGGATGTGGTACTTGACATGTAAGGTGGTGTAAGAGAGGGTGAGGAATAGTTAACTTTGAAGAGAGAAAGCATGGGTTGCTTGTACTTGACATGAGATGATTGATGGGATTGATTTGACATTTTGTAGAGATTCTCTTGAGATTATAAAATGTGCAGTATTTTTTTCAAAATAAACGCCTATCCACATCTCTTAGTCAGGGTATCGGATTGGTATGCGAGTCGCGGCTTTGTAACCGCGGCGACGGTGCGGTCGCAATGATACAAGTCTCAGATTAAGCCGACTCAATTCTATAGGATACGACTTAGGGTCACGCGCAAACATCGATTACTGGTTGCGGGTTGCCATAATTTGATGGGAAGGATCGTGATAGTCGACGGAACAGTACAGACTAGGATACGGGTCTTACAGCTCTAGCTGACCTTCCATTGAATAATCTAGACAACTGCAACTAAATAGATACTTACCAAAAGCCAAGATAATTAGAATTTTGATCTTAATTAACAAACTAAATCAATTCAGTTACTCCTTTAGCCTAAGAACCATGGTTTAGGGTGATTATGATCAAATCACTATTTTCGTTAGTTACGAATAGGCCACACAATAAACTTACCTAATTCAAACCCTAATCATTGCACACAAGAAATCTCGATACCCAATGCATTCCAAAAATACTCTGATTATCCAAACAAGCTCTAGACCACTCATTAGTGGGCCACTAAATTCTATGCTATAAAAATATGTTCGTCTTAGTGAGCTCGACGTCCATCGCTGGACATCGAGCCGAGAACGCATCTCGAATCATTCAACTTGGACTCGCAAGGCGAGTGCTTGAGTTGTGCGAATACCTTATATGAAAATGTAAAACTTAAGTGAAATAAGTCTATTACTCTTTCACAAAGTTGTAACATTTGGACCATCGGTTCGTGACCAAATTTGTGGTACTGACTAAAGATATTTCTCCAAATATTTTCGTATAGACACAGCCTCGATTGATCATTGACGACTATCAATATAAGTTAGGGCCTTCCTGGTTTATCGATACGCCTGATCATAGTATATTTGGATCCAAACAGAGATCACATTGTTAGACACTTATTCCATGACTTAGATTGACTCATATGCCTTCCATTGGGTCCCTTTAGTGGAAAACGACTCCCTCAATGGTCAATATAGTGAATAAAGGGCCATTAGGGCTATTTTCCCCACTTCTGGCACTATATAAGGCCCTTATTTGGGCACCCCCTCCTCCCATACGAATTTCACCAAGAGAAAAAGGGAGAAAGAGAGAAGAGAAAGAGGAGAAAAGAGGAAAAAGAGAGAGGGGGAGCTTGGAAGTATGAGAGTTTATGTACCTTCAGCCTCACATCCCCTTTTATATACGCCTTACTACTCACGGATCCTTTGTGGAGTTCTCTTGGTGGCAATTGGAGGTAAGAAATAGATTCTACTATCTAATTTAGTATTTTGGGTTAGGTTTTCTAGTCTTTACAATGGTTCGTATGATTATTTATGCTTTGGTGAATTTTTTCTATCACCCTAATCGTAGGAGCACGTCGAATTAGGTGAATCATACAAAGGTGCGGACCATTATGCCTAGGTTTCCATTTATTGACCCTTGAGGCTCTTAGTTAATGATTTCTTGTGGTGAACGATTTGTAAATAGTAGCATATTCATTTTTTGTGTTTGATTGTAATATGTATCATTGCTTGTCTATGCATGCTCACATGTTTGATTGAATGCCTAAGTGATTAAACGTGTTATTCTAATGATGCTCACATGTTTGATTGAATGCTAGATTGAATGTGTTGATTTGTTGATACTCACGTGTTTGTTAAAATGCTCTGGTGAATGTATTACTCTATCGAGGCTCACATGTTTGATGAATTGCCCAAGTGTTTGCGTTGTTGAATCTATGATTCTTATGAAACCTCGCAATGGTCACATGATGAGTTGCTAGGTCCGTGTAATATTAGAATTGCCTACAATGTTGGGTCAGTTGGCTAACCACCCAATTTATGGGGAGGCTCGAGTTAGGTCGGCCACCCTAGACTTGTTCAATCGACTCGGGTTGAACATGGACAACCGACGGTAGCTGGACTACATGGGATGCTTGCACCCAATACCGGTTGCGGCGGAGTTCTCCAAGCCAATCGAATTAGCCCAATGGTCAATTGACCATGTATTTTTATAATGTATGACAATGATAAATAGAATCTAGGATCCCTCTATTCCCATGGAATGAGTCTACTTATAATTGTTAGTGGTACGATGTACAAGGCTCATGAGCTGGGTATGGTGGTATGAGATATCCTGTCCAAGTTGTCGACTTACATTGTGGTGACGTGCCTCCCCATAGTGACCAATGAGCAACCAAAAGGGCTATGAGCCTGGTACATCAAACTGTAATGATGCCACGACCACTTCACATTTGTGTTTGAGTGACGACTCTTATATCATTTATGGGCATCCACCCCCCTTCGATGGACCGCCTAACCCTGTGCATTTAGACTGTGTCATCCGGGTCTTTGATGTGGGATCGGTCGGGCTAGTGTTAGCATCACATTGATTGGGGAGTTATCGTATGGGTGGTAAACCTAAATACGGATTAAGGGACACAGGTAAGGAGTCACTCCGGCTGCCCCGAGCCTAGTGATTCAGTTGAGACCACGATAAAACGAGGGTACCTTAGCTTCGCCAATATGCTGGATGAATGAAACTTAATAATTACTTGGCTAGCATACGCATATCGTATTGCATTAGATATGATTAAAAGTGCTCTGGTTTGTCAATTAACGTAAGCATCGAGTCAGTAAGACAAAGGAGCCTCATAAGAAGATTGTTCAAGCATTTGCCTCAACCGAATGTATGCCTGAATTCGTCAAAGGTAAATCTTAGCCTCACATGCCATGTCCCAAAACATCAGGTATATAAAACCTTTAAAATTAAATAGAACATCCTAGGGTTTTGGTAAGAAAATTAATTTACAAAATTAGAAAAATCCTTAAGTTTTCTACTTTTGTTGATTTATTGACTATAGTTTGATGAGATCGAACACTGTTATCGATGTCCTCGAAACTCTCTCAATATTATCGAATTGAGGACTTCAGATGCCCAGTAACTACAAAGAGCTGTGGACTGCGTTATTGATGAATTGATGGACTTCGATATCATCGACTTTTGAATCTTGAGTCCATCGAGTTGACTCGATAAAATCGACATCTGGTTAGTTGTGTCCAATATACTGTTAAGGTAAAACATGTGATTCTAGATATATTGAAGGAATCCTCGATATCCTCAAAATTCAAATCTCAATGATATCGGTAGACCTTCGATGATACCTGATTGGGACACAAATCTATCCAGCAAGTTTTTAGGTTAAAGTTTTCATGTATCAAGGATCACTTGATAAAATTGATATTTAAATATTGATCATATCGAGGTGTAACACCCCAGATTTTGGCCAATCTGGGATTTGACGTCCTTAGGCAGTGGGTCAACTAAAACACCTGAAAAATTACTCAGAACCCAATTCCATAGCCAAAGAAACCACTTAGGATTAATTCCTTTAGAAACTAAGCATAAGTTAGCTAGCGCAATGCTAGAGTAGCTGGGAAATAGTCCCTGATTACTTTAAATACGTTCTACAAGACCCAAATCGAGTAGAACCAATGACTCTATAATACTCTATAACCTCGGATCAAACTCTAAGCAGGTTTGTTCTCTGGACCACTTTAAAATTTTGTATTGGATCTAGACCGCGTGTCGAAAGTCCGATACCTCCTATCTTAGACTGTTAGAACAGCCTAGCTGGACTTGACAATCATTTCAAAAATCAAGTCCAACCGATAATCACAGACTATTTCATTGAGCCCGGACTGAAGAGAGTGCGAATAGGGACAGATTTGGAATTTGAAATTCAAATCTGGCACACGACTTGACGCGTCAGTATTAAGCGTTATGACCGTCAGAATTCAGCCAAATTACACCCTCGGATCAGGAAAAATTTCTATTTCATACCATGAGATTTGCAGACCTGATCTACGTGCGGTGACTGCTGAACTGAAACTGGACCGCCACGGGCGATCTGCGAACCTTGCCGGACTGAAAACTTAATGTATGCTAGATCCAGTATGCATGAGCTTAAGTCCGATCGCGTTCGGCTAGGGGACCACCAGAAATGTCCTTTTGGACTGAAACAGCCCCGATTTGGTTTCCCCTCAAGTGAAACTTGTTCCCGAGCTTATTTCGGGCAAGTTTGGGCTTATAAAAAGGGTTGAAACCCTTACTCCTCTCTCCCATCCGAATTTATAAAAATTCCTAAATTGGGAGAGAGAAAAGGTGAGAGTTTGTGAGAGAGAGTGTGAGAGAATTTCTTGCTGCTCGTGCCACCTGCTGCAAGTGCCTAAGCAACACACTCCGATCACCTGGCCGGTGATTTCTCCGCATTTTCAGGTAAGAAATAACCCTAGAAAGTTGCTGATTTGATGTTTCTTCCGTTCCATAGCTTGATAGTTAATAGATCTTGTAAAACAGGTCCTCTATTCGCCGTAGACGAAGCGTATACGCTCCGTTCGAAACGACACGTTTATAAGAGACAAGGTGCAGATTTTAGACGCTTTGATTGACTGTTTTCAAAGCTTTCAATGTCGTTTAATAGTATATTATCGACGGCATCGCCGTTTGACATGTACAACATGCTGTCCGTTTCCTGTTTCGTAAACCGGCGAAGAATATGAGATTTAGGGCATTTTAGTCATTTTAGGAAGTACTGTTTTCATGCATATTTTGCTGATGTGATTGACATGGTTTATTGTCGCATTAGAATGTTAGGAATGCGTGCATAATTAGTTTGGCAAAGAGACTCGCCTAAATGCGTACTTCGGGTCGACATGCTATATGTAGACTTAAGTGTGTAGTGTAAGTGTTTGTATAAATGCTTGTATTAGTATGTATTGAGTTAAATGGTGTTATGAATTAGTTTGAGATTGATTTCTCAATTAATATGCTGGTGTAAATGGTTTCCTACATGTTAGCCATATGCATGATTTCATGATATGAATGAAATGCATGTGCTTGATGATTCGCTTAAGTTGTAAGTTATAACATATGCTTGATGATTTCATTATGATTTAGATTGAGATTGAATTCTCAATTAATATGTTGATGGAAATGATTTCCTATATGTTGGCGATATGTACGATTTCATTATATGTATGAAAGGCATATATTAGGTGATTTGCTTAAGTTGTATGTTACAACATGTGTTAACATGCTCATATGGTTGTATTTCATTTCTAATACTTTCACATGCTTTGCTGATGTGATTCCACATGTTTGGGACTATACTTAGTCCAGGCAGTCGGTAACCGAGCGAATTCGTGGTTAGCTTATCTTCGCCACGAACGACGCGTTGATGAACGCGAGCCGTGTTCTGGAGTTGGCGGCAGTGGTTAGGCCACACGAAGTGTTTTACGCACTTCATGTCATTCGACTTGAGATGCAATTGCGCTAGTCGAGCCCGTCAAGTAACCCGACTGGCCGTTGTATGTTCACCCTGCATGAGTCATAACTGCTTGAACCTAGGGTACTGAACTTACTATTGTAAACCCTGTTAACCATGGTACCTTGATCCACGAAGACTCATGAGCCGGGCATGGTGGTATGGGACACCATGGTCGAGCTGTCGGCCTACGCTGGGGCCACAAACTTCCCCGTAGTGACCAGTGAGCACGTATGACTCGTGACCAGATTATGGTGGTATGGGACACTATATTCTTGCTGTCGGCTTACATTGATAAGGTGATGGGGGAGCGGTGCAAGGAGTGCGAACAACAGCCCTGGCAGCCCTTTGTAGTGACCGCGAGCGTATTCTGAGTCTATGGGAGGCGACGACCCTTCCGTAGCAGTAGAGTACAGTAGGCCTGTATTGATAAGGTGATGGGGGAGCGGTGCAACGAGTGCGTGCAACAGCCCTGACAGCCCTTGCAGCGACCTACAAAATATACATCGTATGAGATTACTAGGAGTGACGACCCTAGACAGGATCTGTGTTGGGATTGATATAAGGGAAGTACCTTAGTTTCCCAATCCTGCTGTTTGAATGGACTAATAACAACTCGAAAATCATATCACTATACCATTGCATGTGCCTGGAAGATGTGGAGCACTTGAGGGTCGATTGCATGCCGCGGTCGTAAGATGGTGCCGTATGAGGGAGATCGTCGGTGAGGGCATACATCACGTCATGTCATATTGCATTAACAACAGTTTTAGGATTGTTTAATTACTGCTTTACTATTATCGCATGATTGATTTGAGAACATGTTAATCCTTGCTCTATTATTCCACTGAGTTAGCGACTCACTCCCACGTTACGGGATGGTGTTTCGGGACACCCACCAGACCCTTTTGTGATTGCAGATGATGGCGCGGCCTGCGAGGCAGAGCCGGACTTGATGATGATGAGGAGGATCCCTCCTTTATGCGTGTTCTGATCGACGGGATTACAGGGAGGTTGATTAGATGTCTTGACACTTGTCATTTTATATTTTCAGAGCACTCATGTATATACTTTCTTTCTATTTTGAGGTATACATCTACATGTTTAACCTGGTAACATGTTCACACTCAAGAGACACACAACAGTTTATATATGTTATACATACTATCAAAGACTTCCGCTGGTAAATTTAACTGTCTCTGGAGTATGATATGCTGTTCTGGATTAATCTTACTCATGTTTAATACATTATCACAGACAACATTCAATCATACATATCTATGTTGCATAAATAACATTTTGGAACTCGGGAGTTGGGTTTTTGCTCGACCTCCCGATTTTCGGGATGTTACACGAGGTGTGGTTAATGTCATCGAAATAGGACATAAACTGTCTAGCAAGCTTATAGAAAAATTTCTTAGAATTATCGATGAATTGACACTGTCATCGATATCATCGATATTCAAATTTCGATGATATCGAGTGATGCTCAAAGTTTGAAATCCGATGACATCAAAGTATGTTCGATCCCCTCGACTAGTTGGCAAAAAGTTTTAAAAGCGTTTGACAGTTTGAGTTCGTATCATCAAGTGATCATTCGATGTTATCGAGAGTATACGCTCGATGATATCAAATCTTGCTCAATGATATTGAACTCTGTAAAAAATATGACCGTTTTATATTTGTTGAAACTTTTTTCCTATTTAATGAGAGCTTCCCTTTGGTTGTTTTTAGAGAAAATAGAGAGTGCTTTTGTGTGTTTAAACACAGATCATATACCCTATGCCTTTTCTCTCATGAAAGTTCATTCTCCTATCCACCCCCATCATTGATATTCAATAGAGTGGATTGAGAAATGAACTTCCACATTAAAGGATCTTGCAGCTACTATCTTAATGGCAAATCATTAAGCTGAGATGCTTTGAATGCATAGATGATTGGAATCGCACTCTCCTTTATAGGAAAACATTTAATAGAGTAGGATTCCATCATAACACTGACTCAACCTGTTGCCTTACATTGGTACCTCATCTGAGTTGTGGTTTAAGGGAGCTGAAGATTCTTCGTTGTCAAAGGAGGAGATCTTCATCAGCGTGCTTAATGGGGCTCATATACTTATCTGTAAGTCATTAGAGTTCAGAGAACCCTTCTGATCATTCTTTTTATAGGATGGGTCAAATGTGCGTCTCACCCTTATAAAGTCCTTATAGGAGGCCTCCGACGGGAGTGTACGTGGTCGGTGCTTTGTGTTGACCCTTACTCTGTAGAGAGCATAAACTGTTAGGTCCTTGTGTAAGTCCTTGACCTGTGTGGTCTAAAACCTGGGTGCTGTGTGTTGACCCTTGCTCATGGGAGCATAAACTGGTAGGTTCCTTGTGTGGATCTTTGTTCTGTGTGGCCTAAAACTTGGGTGTTGTGTGTTGACCCTTGCTCCTGTGTAGGGCATAAACTTGTCTCGTGTAGACACGTTAGAATCAGCCTAGTGTAGGTTGTACTGGTTTGAGGTGAACTTGATTTGAAATCTCAGTTAGTGAGATCCGGTACACTCAAGGGTTGAGTGCATTTGCCGAAAGTGGAGTAGATAAGTAGTCGAATCACATAAAAACAACTATGTTTGAGATTACCATTTACTTTATTGCTTGTGTGATTTCTCTGAATGTTTTCATATCCCATGCATACATGATTATTTGGAACTGAGTAAAATCACATCTCACACACAGTTACATCCATCATAAACTTTATTGTGTATCTTGTTTATCTTTTGAATAGTTTTGTGATTGGATCCTCTATTTGGCTTGGAAGCCATTAGAGTTATTTTGAAGAAATTCTTATACTTGCTCATTTATTCAAGGTAGGGTTGATAGATTTTAAATTATCATAAAATACTAAAAAGTCCTATTCACCCCCCTCTAGGAGATCTTGGCATATTCTTACTTCAACTAAAGCGGTTATTACCGCAATTTCAAGGATGTGACGATTTGACGTTGGAGTTATGTGCTGAGGGAGTGTTGATATATGTGAAATAGGCGTTGAAGTCACTTGGGAGGGAGTATTGTTTGGAAAGAGCATGCATAATTTCATATCTTCATATGTGCATTTAATAAGAGTATTTAGGAAATGTTTGATTTCTTACTTTATCATTACATGCGTTGATTGAGTTTATAACATGTGTAACTTAGAACTAATGGAACCACAGAGTTAGCTACTCACTCCCACTTGGAACAGTGTTTTAAAATACCAACCAGACATATCATTGATGCATGTACTAGTGAGACCTCAGACAGGTAGGTTTAAATCGAGTTTTGCTAACGCATTTATGTTTTAAAGAATTGGGTATAATCTGAAAGCTTTATACTTTAACCATCTTAAATATGTATATTGTGGATTGTGGCTTGTATAATCCTCATTTTGGGCGATCAGTACTATCAAAATTGTATTTTTCACTGTTAGCCCTATTATTCTGACTCTTTCGTTATCTCTATCTCTCTTTGGATCCGTTAAGTGAACTGTATTACTTTGATTATTCGTGTACAGAATGAATGTGAATTTGAATGGGGTCACATGTGTGTTCTCATTAGGTTAGCACCTGAAAACTTGGGATCGGTGCCTTTGTACTCAGGCGCCGCTTTTCGGGGCGTTACAAATAAATGGAAAAAGGATTTAGAAGAATAAGCTACAAGAAAAATCTATAAAAGAGAAGAGAAATTTAATAGAGAAAAACATATCAAATCTCAAAACCAACAAATCAACAAGCAAACTTATTTATCAATTTCCTTTATCTCATCTTATTCTAGGAGTAACAATAATCCAGTAGCGGTAATTCTTAGATATAATTTTTAATTATAAACCAAGATTATACTCATATGTTGGATCTGTTTTATATCCGATATCAAGCAGTTCTTTCAAGAGATGCATTCTTGCAGTTGCTCCTAGTGACTGATTTTGCGTTTTTTCTTTCGTTTAATTTGCTCTAGTATTCTGAAAGTCGTTTCTTATGGAAGCCATAAGTAGCCCCATTTTTGGAGGAAGAACTCCACCCTCTGATTATAGCTCGATCATCATAAACTTTTACAAGTGGTTGAGTATGCGACCGATCTCCTCAAAATTTGGTTGTATAGGTTTATATTGGACGTATCTGCTTATTTTGGCGCTTCGGGTCCAAGTTGATAGGTTTGGATCGAACCACTAAATCGATTCTGACATGCTTACATAATTAAAAAACAAACCAAGTGACCAATATTTTTTGGCACGCTCAGTAGGGCTCATAACTATCAGGTTGTCATAAATATTTATTATGCACCAGTCGTGCAAAAAGTAACATTTTTTTGCATGACTGGTGGGACTAATAACTATTAGATTGTTAGAAAAATTTATTAAACATCGTACATGCAACCATTTTAGCAAGAGCCAACATTTTTTTAACATGCTCGGTGGGACAAACAACTAACAGCCTTAAGAAAAATTCATTGAACACCAGTCGTACAACAATTTTGGCAAGAGCCAACATTTATTGGCACGCTCGGTGGGATTATAACATGAACCAACATGAATATTCATACTGGTATAACATGAGCCAGTACAAAAGTCATGTGAAAGAAAGATGCTCAATGGATCCTATTGAGATTATGAGTGCCGTAATGCTTGATATGCAAAGTTGATTTCAGCATATTGCTGAACAGTAATGAGTTCAGGTTGAATCTATAAGCAGATGGGTGGTTAGTAATGCCAGAAACATGAATTAGATGATGGCTCTCTTTGCTGAAAAAACACCCGTGGCACCTCAATAATAGGTTGATACTAGTCCTGTCAAAAATCTGGCACCGGCACCATCGGTACAACCCATGACGCCAACACCATTGTTGACACTATGGATATTTCTTTTGAAATGAAATATGCCTCTTTCAGTACAGGAAGTGTGAAATCTTTCACTACCTTCTGAGTTTAGGTGATTGGAATGGGAGGTTAGGAATGTTGTTCCTAAAGAAGAAAAATAGAGTATACTTGGGGGTAGCCTGTAAGGCTCGTATCCTAGTCTGTACCATTTCGTAGACTCCCGTGATTCTCCCCTTCGAATTTCAGCAACCCACGACCTGTAATAGGCATTTGCGCGTGACCCTAAGTCGTATCCTGTAGATCTGAGTCGACTCGACTCGAGACTTGTACTATTGCGACAGCACCGTCGCTGCGATTCCAATGCCGCGTCTTGCGCACCGATGCAATACCCAAGCTAGGAGATGTGGGCCCACATTTATCTTGAAGAAATGCCACGTATTTGTAATCTCGAGAGAATCTCTACAACCCATTCCATCAATCAATCAAGTCAAGTTAAGTACACATCACATCTATAACTCATACTTTCTTTCTTCCTAAGATAAGTAACCTACCCTAAGTCAACTCTCAAGTCAAGTACATCTATCACTCACACCCATCACCTCTCTTACAACCTCTCCCTCTCTCTCTCTCTCTCTCTATCTCTCTCTTTCTCTCTCATTGTCCACCCATTCTCCCAAGCAACCAAGAGAGGTGGACGTCCGATCATTTCCAAGGAGAGAGATTTGTGTGTGGCCCATTTCCTACCCCTCTCATCTCCCATCTCAACCCTCCAACCTTCATCAACCTTTATCAAAGAGAGAGCCAAGGAGTTTAGCATTCCATCGGACTAAGAAGATCCAACGGTGGGTGTTTTATAGGCTTATATTTTATGTTTTGATGATGGGTTAAGTGGGGCCTACCGATTGATGGTGTGGATCTCACTTTAGACCCTAGGTGTGGCCTATGGTCCACCATGATTCATATATCCATCCCATGATGGGGCTATTCTCCATCGACGCCATCATGATGTTTAATTTCCTTGTATAAAAAGGTTCATCTAGACCTTGCATTTTGGTGGAAAAGGGATCTCCACCGTTGATTTTGATTGGTGGGCCCACATGTAATGGGACCCACTTGATTTATGTTGTAATGCATGGAAGGGAGGGCCCATAGTGCCGAGGACCCTCCATCACACGCGTCTTTTTTTTTCTCTCTCTCTCTCTCTCTCTCTCTCTCTCCCCTTTCTCTGATCGTGGTCCACCTTGATGTGTGCTTGAGTAAACCATCCAGCAGGTGGGACGACCTTGCTGTCCACCCTGCTGAAGTGTTGGTCCAGTTGGATGGCCTGGATGATGTTAAAACACAAATATGACCCTGATGTAAGTGATCTGGTGGGCCACATTGACGTGGACCCCACTCGGATCTGGTGCATGCATGCGTGCCATCCATGCCGTTCGTCGGTGAGACCCACCTCGCTGCCTGTCCGTCTGGCCAAGCCCAGACGAAGAGAAAAAGTAAATATCAGCTTTATCCCAAAGCTGGTGGGTGCCACACGTGTCGACCCACCTATGATGCATGTACCTTACATCTACACCGTCCATCCCAACTCCCTGGCCATGGGCAAGGCATGAGACAGATTCAAATATCAGGTGGAGCGCACCACCGTCCAAACATCTAGATGTGGGACCCATTAGCGCTATGACCCACACCGTCCAGATCGTGGGCCCCACTTGTTGTCACATGTGGTGCATCCACCCCATCTAAATGTGGCAGATTCAAATCTCTGGTGGGCCACACATTTATATGTTATATCTAGACCGTCCATCTGTTTGGACGCTGCTGGACCAACTATGGGACCTACCGTTGTACATGTGTTCTCCCAGCTGTCCATCCATCAGACGTGGAGCCCACGATGGCAGCGTGTGGGGCCCACCTTGGCTTGATGGGTGAGTTTTATTCACACCGACCGTCCAGCGTCCAGGGCCTGGACGCTGGAATTCTTTTTTAAAAAATAAAACAATATAATAATAATATTGTATATATATATATTAGAATATATAATATTATATGGTGGGCCCTACGTGTGACCCACCTATGAGGGAAGGGGATTGGCTGGTGTACGCTGACACCAGCTGTATAGCTGTTGTATTACAGTTAGTAAGTTCTGTGGGTCAGCCGTGAGGCACGTGTGTGTCCACATCGTCCAGATGGCTGGGTGGTGGGCCACACCATGATGTATGTGCTTTGGTCCACACCATCCAGATGGTTGGACGGTGGGCCACACCATGATGTATATATTTTTCACGCAGTTCATTTGTTTCACATCCACACTGTGATGTATATGTTATATCCAACTGTCTATCAGGTGGACCACACTGTAAAAATCAGTGGAGATTGAACATCCACCATTGAAGTTGTTTGGGGTCATAGAAGTTCTGGATCAATATGAAACTGTTTTTCCTCTTAATCTAGACCTTTGTGACCTTATGAATAGACTGGATGGAAAATAAACGTTATAATGTGACTCATGTGTTGCGGCCCACCTTGAGATATATGAGGCCCATTGTTGCTGCCCATCTTGATGTATATAAGGCCCATGTCCTATCTTGATGTATTGAGGCCCATGTGTTGCGTATGAGGCCCATTTTTTAGGCCCATGTGTTGCGACCCATCTGGAAGTCATGAGGCCCATTGTTGAGACCCATGTGATGCGGCCCACTTGATGTTCGAGGCCCAAATAAGATGTACTTGAGGCCCAATGTGATGTATGTGGGGCCCATTGTGATTGTATGAGACCCACCGTGATGTATGTGTTATATATACGTCATCTATCCATTTTAGGCCGTGAACCCTGTCGACTTATGTAGGCCCACCATGTATGAGTGTTGGGTCCACGCCGTCTATCCATCTCCTAGATATTTGGAGGGCTGAGAGCCTCGTTATGATTCCGATTTTGATTTTCAAACGGATTGCACCTTAGGACAATGGTGGTTAAATGTCCACTGTTGTAAGCTTTCCTAGGGCCCATTGTTAAGCCCATTTCCACCCTTACTGTAATGCCCTGAAAATCGGGAGTCGAGCATAACTCAACTCCCGAGTTCCAAAACATCACTTATGCAACATGTTTAATGATGATTGTAAGTTGTCTGTATTAGTGCATGAAACATGAAGTAGATTAAGCCAAATCAGCAAACATAATATAGGAACAATTAGAATACGCAAGCGGAAGACTGAAATGAATATATAAACCAGTACAACTCCCCAAAATATGTGTGCTCTGTCAGGTCAATATTTACAAGTCTTGTTTCATAGTACAAATAACAAAATGTGAAAGTCCTCTAATAAGCATAAACCCTGAAGCCCCGTCGATCCGGACTCGGCTCACGCGAATCTGCCCGAAAACTGCATGCATGAAAATGTCTCCTCGTTATCATCAAACTCCAGCTCTGCCTCACAGGCGTCACCATCACCTGCAGCTAAGTCAGAGTCTGGTTAGTGTTTAAGCATTGTCTCAGAATGTGGGAGTGAGTGATTAACTTAGTGGAACTATACAACAAAGGTTAACATGTTATCAATTCAATCAAGCAATAATGATAAAGCAATACAATCAAACATCCTTAATTACTCTGATTAATGTAAGAATGTATGAAGAAATGATGCATGCCCTCGCCTACACTCCCTCTGCGATCTTCATCTTACGGTCGCGCATGTCAGTCACTTCCTCAGTGCTCTGCCCAATGTCAAACGACACATGCAGTGCGGTGCATGTACATGATTACCAAGTTCTTATTAGTCATTTTCATACAGCAAGATTGAGAAGCTAAGGTACCTCCCTTATATCAATTCTCAAACAATGATCCATTTTAGGGTCGTCAGTCCTAATAAATCTTATACGATGTTACAGTTCTAGATCGCTGCAAAGGGCTTGTCATCAATCAATGCAGGCCTAATCATACCCCGGATAATACGTCAAGGCTCGTCACTTCAATGCAGTCTCAGGATATACTCGAGGTCACTACAAAGGGCTCGTCACCAATCAACGTAGGCCGACAGCACGAATATAGTGTCTCATACCACCATATTCGGCTCACGAGTCTGAGTTGCTCACTGGTCACTACGGGGAGGTTCATCGCCCCAGCGTAGGTCGATAGCTCGACCACGGTGTCTCATACCACTATGTCCAGCTCATGAGTCTTAACGGATCGAGGTACCAAGGTTATCAGGATGGTGAGTTTGGTACCTTAGATTCAAGCAGGAGCGTCCAAACATGGTGAACATACATCAGTTAATTGGGTTAATTAATAAGCTCGACTAACACGATCGCACGTTGAGTTGATCAACATGAAATGCATAAGCACTCCGTGTGGCCTAACCACTATCAAACATCCCAAGTATGTCTCGAATTCGTTGAACACATCCTACGTGGCGAAAATAACCTCAGCCACCAATTTGAGAACTGTTACCGATTACTTGGACTGTGATACAGTCCCAACTACGTACAATTACAATAACGAATATTTAAATCAAATCCTACAATCATATGAACATGTTATGGAATATAACTTAAACATGAATACACAGTACATGGAGGAAATCATACACATAGTTAAACATGCATAAGTAAGTTAAACAGTTCATGGAGGAAATCATACACATAAGTAAGGTAGTTAGGATTCATACCCCAACTCCCTTATAAATCACGCTTTAGTAACTACTAACTCATTCAGACATTTTCACAAATACTTAAACTACACTTTTCAACATACATCACGTATGTTGGCCGTATTACGTATTAAGGCAAATCCTTTTACCAAGGAGTTGTTGCATACATAACAACCATGTTCCTTCAACAAATAATCATGGCAATCATAACGTCAAATTCTAAATGCATACAAACATTTCAACAAAAACATGAAATACTCTATTTACAACATAGGTTATACATATACGTAAAATGAAAAAGATATCGCATTTGGCATGTGTAATGGCATCTACGTCAATAATAAATCATTATCTGACATTAAAAGTCTTGAAAACCATAACCTAAACGTATATAGTCCGCACCTTAAACCGATAAACGCGTAACGAATATGATTTAGACGGTAAGTCATCGTCAACGGTGGATTAGCAACCTAGAGTACGAATTGGGTTAGGTACATCGTCACTTAAACTATACTAAGCCCTAAAACAGGTTAGGGTTGAGATTTTTTACCTAAATATGAAATTAGAATCGCCGGAATAACGATTCGAATAGGTGGATTAGGCACGTAGTGAAGCTGCGAAGAATCCTAGAATAAATCACCAACTTCTCTCTCACTTTCTCTCTTTCTCTCTCTTTTCTTAGCTAGGGTTTTGAATTCGTATGGAATATGTGAGAGAGGGTTTAAGGCTCTTATATAGGCCCATAACTGATGAAAACAGTCCTAAGGCTATGGTATACTTAGGTTATAACCAAATCGGGCTTGTTTCGATCCAACGGAGCATTTCTGTAGGTCCCTTTATTGACTGTGATCGGACTTAAGCTCATAAATACAAGATCAAGGTCAAGTTAAGTTTTCAATCCGATCAGGTTTACATATCGATCGTGGCGGACCAGTTTCAGTTCAATGGTCACCGACACTCGATCAGGGCCACAAGCACATTGGCATATGTGGGCCATCTTCCCTAATCCGAAGGTGTATTTGGGTCAGATTTTGACAGTCAGAACGCTTATAATCGACCCGCAAGCGACACGACTCAGATTACTTAAATTTATATTTAATTTCTAAATATATTCACTTTTCACACTTCGCTCCGGAGTCAAGAAAATAGTCTTAGGACATCATCAGGACTTGAATTTCGAAGTGATTGTCAAGTCCAACTAGGCGGTCATAATTGTCTAAGTTCATCGCTATCAGACTTTCGATGTGCGGTCTAGGTCCGATACAAAGTTTCATTACGCTCCCAAGAGCAACTGGGTTTAGAGTTTGATCTTAGATTTCAGGGTAATGTAGCGTTAACAATTCTACGAGCTTTGGGTCTTGTAAAATGTCACACCCCAAACTCGAAAACTGGGCTCACAAAATTTTTGATCGCCGAATCCAGCGCTGACAGCCTCCGTAGTACCCCATTCTCGGCTCCCGGCACCCATATACCAGGTTCCGATCCTGGGATGCTATAAGGAGGATTTCTAATATCTATTTGATTCGTAATGAGCATAACATAAACATAATCCATGAACAATAATTACAAGAATACCATCACAAAATCCACCATGATCAAAAACTTTTGAGTACAATGCGTCTAAAAGGAAATACAAGATAATACAAATAACAAAAACTCCAAAAGCTTGACTGCACGCTCTTGCTGTTACTATGCTACGGCAGTGTCCTGGCGTCACCTGCACGCATCAATCGTACATAAGCTTAGTAAGTGTGTGCGCGATATAAGCGTGCTTAGAAAGCAAGGTCAGAGTAATACGGAATCATGCTGATGAATACATGAATGCAATCAGTTGTACCAAGGCTATGCGGTGCAAGATATGAATGTTATCGGCCATATCTAGACCATGTGATGTGAGATGCAACTCAAGTATTTCAATCCTCATCATATATCAGTACAGTTCTCATTCTGGATAATCATCAGGGTCTAGTACACTCTAACCAGCTTGCCGCCCCTATCTAAACGCACAACTGAGAGAGTGGAAGAGACCTCATTATTTACCTGCCAATATCGGGCCCGACTCGTCGATAGCGGACCGATTCCTCAAGCTCGTCAAACTCAACCTACAAGTTGCCCCCTCACTCAGGCTGGTAAGGTCACACACCTTTCCAACCGACCATGACACAGTGAGAGATGAGGCCTACTGGTATACAACCCTCGCGCACTCGTGCATCCACTCGGTCTCGACGTTGAAGTCATCCTCTAGTACCATCGAATTTAGAAATTTTCACCCATGGACATCTATGATGCCCGTATGCTAGAACTAAATATTTTCGGTATCCAATCCCGCCACCCACGATGTGTTTGTGGAGGCTATGGACCTGGTGTCGCTAGGGTATATAGTAACTACAATCACACAAATGCAAGTGCATGAGTCACACTATCAGTCATGCAATAGTCTTACGTGTACCATGCGCCCATGTAGGGCAACTCTACCTATCAGGGAGCCCATAAACAGTTCACCGAAGGCATATGTTATGATTAATCACTCCTCATATCAGTCATACATATGATGCGTATAATGATGAATCATGGATCTATACTAAACATGTATATAAAGATGGGCTTTGTGTATAACGAAGATGGGCCTAGACGGCCTACTCACTACAAGTACGGGCCTACCAATGGGCCTTAGGAAGAGTGACAATGCGGACATTTAACTAACATTATCCCTACAATGTGGGCGTCAAACCATCATTGCTCCCAAGGCTCGGCTCGCCTTAAATATCATTAAATAAATCATGACGGAATCACACATTGCAATGTGCCTTAGGTACTTCCCATTAGGCTTCAAATACATCAAATGGGTCATATCATATGGGCCTTATATTCATCAAGTGGGCCACATTAATGGGCCGCACCAATGGGCCTTATGTGCATTGCAATGGGCCATAACCCGTTGGGCCTTGAATACATCTAATGGGCCTAATCACGTGGGCCTTATGTGCGTTAAATGGGCCATACCCATTGGGCCCCATATGTACATCAAATGGGCCTCAACCCATAGGCCCTAATACATCTCAGTGGGCCTTAACCCATGGGCCCCTAATACATCTAATGGGCCTCGACCCATGGGCCTTACATATATATCAAATGGGCCTACTCCCAAACATAAGTGTTTGTAATGATTTCCACCATTAAATTACTAAGGCCCTACATGAAATATGTTTCCCATCCAACCTTTTCATAATTTACATATTGATAGATGAAGTGGAAACAATATCAACTTAACGGGAAAGTATTTTTAAGCCCTTAGAAATTTTTGAACGGTGGACGCCATTGTCCACTACTTAAAATGGTGGGGTCCACTTAAACTTTGAATCTGACTCATTACCTTTGCTCATACAATAAGATGAGCTTTTAAAATGGATAGACGGTTTGGGTGCAACACATGCATTACGGCGGGGTCCACATGAGCTAAGGATCTGACTCATTCTTTAGCTCATGTCATGAGCTTTCAAAATGGATGGACGGACTGGATGCAACGCATGCATCGTGGTGGGTCCCACCGTCCAAACAGTGGACGGTGCAGATCAATCACATAATCATGGTGGGATCCACTAGCCGTCCAACTGCTTTTGGACGGCGCTAATAAAACACATACGTCAGGGTGGGCTCCCGGACAGTGGGAGTAAAACACATGCATCACTGTGGGTCCCACGTGGGGCCCACCCTAATGTTTATTGTCCATCCAAACCGTTCATAAGGTCACACGTACCTGGTTTGAAAGGGAAAAATAAATTTTCATATTGATTCAAAACTTCTGTGGACCCAAAAATGGGTCTTAATGGTAGCCATTTAATCACAATGTTTCCTAGTTTGTGGGCTAGTTGAGCGTTGGATGTGGCTAGAATTTGAGAGGGGTCCACCTTAGGGAGTGGCCCACCTCATAAGTGGATTGGATGGTGTAAATACATCATGGTGGGCTCACATATAGGGCCGTGACCCTGGCTCATCTGCCCATACACGCTGCAATGTGTAGCTGCTGTTGTCAGGGGCAGCAGGTGCTGCCCCTTATGCATGTACTTTTTTTTTTTTTTTTTTTTAAATCTCAATTCCTGTGGTTTTTCACAGGTAGGGCCCACATCAAGTAAATCCAACCCATCCATTGCATTCTTTGGCTCAAGACCGTCCAAACGAGTCCAATATCCGGTGTTTTTTCGGCGCATAAAAATGTCTGGGTGACTTTCAACGGTAGAAACCACTATTTTACAGGCTATGACCTGCTTGAAGATCGGATAGACCTCATTTTTTGGTTCAACGCCTAAAATGTTCCAGGGAATGAGGTGGACGGCGTGAATTGAATACATACATCAAGGTGGGGCCCATGTGAGTGGGTCACCCCACAAGCTTGGGAAACAAGCTAATATATGTGTTTCCATTCATTCGTCCAGCGTCGTGCAGCGACGCTGGACAGTTGTGTATGGCTGTACACGTGGGCCACCCAATGATGGATGGTGTGGGTACAATACATATAAGGTGGGCCCCACTTGAAGATAAGCTTGGATAAAATATATACTTCATGGTGGGGTCCATCCGAGTGGGCCACACAAGTACATCATCATCCCATTAAAAAAATGAAAAAGAGAGAGAGAGAGAGAGAGAGAGAGAGAAAGAGAGTGGGACACGTATGTGATGGAGGGCTCCGCCACTATGAGCCCTCCCTTGTAAGAAATCATACATCAAATGATTCCTTTTACACATGGGTCCACCGAAATCAAAAATCAACTGTGGAGATCCTTTCGCCACCAATATGGACGGTCTAGATGACCTTTTTAATGCAAAGAAATAAATATCATGATGGGGAAAATGGCCCCATCATGGAATGATCATGATGATCCTAATGGGCCATCGGCCACATCTTAAGATCCCAAGTGAGATCCAAACCATTGATCGGTTGGCCTCACTTGGCCGATCTTAAAAATATGAAAACTACTCTAACAAAGCACCCATCGTTCGATCTTCTTGCTCCCTTAGCCTTCTATGCTCATTGCTTTCACTTTTGATGGTGGTTGATGGGATTTTGATGGTGTGGATGAGAGATGAGAGGGCGGGGAAAGTGGGTCACACTTGTTGCTCTTGGAATGCTTGGGAAGGCTTAGACGTATGGAGCTTAGGAGAGTATTTGAAAGTGAATGAGAGAAAGAGGGAAGTGATGGGTGAAAGGTGATGGAGTGATGGGTTGAGTAATGGCTTGTAAGAAAATGATGGGTGAAGGGATGTAAGAGTTGACTTTGGGTAGTTTGTGTAAGAAAAGGATAAGGATACGTATGGGTTCTTGTACTTGGGTATGGAGTGACTTGACTTGTACTTGACATCGATTGATTGATGGGATAGGTCGTAGAGATTCTCTCAGAATTTGCACGCACGGCGTTTTCCTCGAAATGAACGCGGGCCTACATTTTCTAGCTTGGGTAACGGTTCGGTACGTGTGTCGGGGTGTTGGAATCGCGGCGACGGTGCGGTCGCTAGGGTACAAGTCTTGGGTTGAGTCGACTCAGGTTGACGGCGTGTGACTCAAGGTGGCGCGCAAATATCGGTTAAGGGTCGAAGGTTGCTGGAATTAGACCGGTAAGACTGCGAAAGTTTATGGAACGGTACGGTTTAGGATACGGAGCTTACACAAAACGTATTTAATGTATTTGGTGCTAATTTTACAGGTAATCTAATTTAGCGCTAGTTAATTCTAGTTAAATTTCTAAAGGATTTGGTCCTAAGTAATTTCTGCTTGAGGTGGTACTTGGATCTACGTACGGATTTTTTCAGGACGTTACACTTACCCATCGGGCTAACCCAAACCATTGGGCCCCCTATTGATGATGATACCCTCCACCGTCCTTTCAAGTGGACCTCGTATTAGGATATATGATATACTAGTACCTCGAATAGATTATGATAGTTTAACATGAACCTTTCCACACAAACTTCTATACTGTTCAACCCTTATTCTTATAAGTGACATACCAGGTAAGACCGATCATTGCCTACTATATCTGATAATCATGCTAGTGTATTTAGTCAGTAAGACACATTGGGAATATGCTTAGTATAGCATCATGATACATGCCTATACGCATCATTTGTATGCTTGTTATGAGGAGTGTTTAATCATAGCATACGCCGTTGGGCTGAGACATTTACGGGACTCCTTATGAGACGGAGTACCCTACATGATCCCGCGGTACGCATAAGTTTGATGCATGACTGGATGGTGTGACTCATGCATTTCGCATTCCGTGTGACGTGATTTACTGTACGCCCTAACGACATCAGGGCCATGGCCTCCACAAGCACATCATGGATGACTGGACTGGATACCAGAAATATTAGCTCTAGCACTGTGGGCACATAAAATGTCCTTGGGTGAAAGTCTCAGAATCCTTTTGGTACTAGGCGATGCTTCAACGTCTTGACTAAGTGGATACAAGAGTGCACGAGTGACGAATACCAGTAGGCCGCATCTTTCACTATATCGTGATTAGTTGGAAGGGGGTGTGGCCTTATTCGCTCAAGTAAAGTGGTTGTAAGCTAGGCTGAGTTTGACCAGCTCATAAATGAATCTGCTATCGATGAGCCGGGTAGGTATTGGCAGACTACTGGTCAGGCGGATAGTGTGGTCTCTTTCACTCGCTGGGCTGTGCGGCTAGGGATGTGGAAGTCAGTGTGGAGTATACTAGACACAGATAATATCGCAGAGGGGAATTGTACTGATATATGTACTTGATGAGGACTAGCATGCTTCTGTTACATCTCACATATGACATTTGGCTACGTAGGCCTCACATCACATGGCCTTGGTATGGTCGATAACATTCATGCCTCGTATCGCATGACCTTGATATGGCTGATAACATTCATGGCTTGCATCGCATAGCCTTGGTACGGCTGATAGTATTCATGGACTTACTAGCGTATGTTCACATTGTTCTGATATTGCATACTTGACACTTACCTTACGCATACACTTACACCACCCTCTAAGCTTTTCGTAAGCTTATGTACGACTGTTGCGTGTAGGTGACGTTGGATCGCAGCAGCGCTGAGGTAGGAGCGCGTATCAGATTATTTTAGAACTTTTTGATCACCTTGTATTTCCCTTTTCGCATTGTACTTAAAGCTTTTGATATAGTAGATATGTGGTGATGTTGTTTTGTGACTTGATTATGCTTGTGGTTATGTTCCATTACAAAAAAAATTCATATTGAAAATCCTTCTTATAGGATCCCAGGATCAGAATTTGGCATATGGATGCTGGGAGTCGAAAATGGGGCACTACGGAGGCTGTCAGCACCGGATTCGGCAATCGAAAATTCTATGAGCTTGGTTTTCGAGTTTGGGGCGTGACATAGCCCTTTCTTGGGAATCCACCATATCATGGAAGCCAAAAACATGTAGGCTCTGAACTACTTTCAATGGAGAATCTTACTGTTTGAATTGTGACTAAATTATCCAAATGGTTCAGGAACTTGCAGGCCAAGTTCTTGGACGTATTTCTACCTTAGTTAACCATGAGCCCTATTTGGAATAGATTAATCAACAATCTCCATTGTCATATTCGACTTGCTATTTTTTGATCAGGACGATCAAGTTCGACCAAGATGACCAAATTTGCTATCTCTCGATTAAGACGGCTGAGCTCGACTAAGACTATCGAATTTGTTGTTTCTCGATAAAGATGGTCGAGTTCGTGTAGTACTACCAAATTTGTCATTTCTCGATCAAGATGGCCAAGTTTAAGCACGATGGCTGAATTTACTGTTTTTTGACCAAGACGATTGAATTTGACCAAGATGGCCAAATTTGTTATTTTTCGACCAAGACGGCCAAGTTTGACCTAGATGGCCGAATTTGATGTTTTTCACTAAGTTGGATGAGTTCAACCACAATGGTTAAATTTACTATTCTTCGACAAAGATGGCTGAGTTCGATTAAGATAAGCGAATTTTTATGTTTTTCGACCAAGTGGCCGATTTTGATGTTTTTCGACAAAGATGGCCGAGTTTAATTAAGATGGATGAAATTGATGGTTTTACATTGCCAAGCATCACATTTATTGCGTGAAATAACGAATCGACGTTGCATTTACCTTTTACTAAAAATGAAGTGATGTGGAGGGCAATGTTCTATCCTATTTCTTACCATTTTTGAGAAACTCAATTGAAAATGATATTTGTTATAGCAAGGGAAAGATATAGCATACTAAGGATCTTCAAGGATATTTTTGAGTGCTTTTTATGAGCTTACAACTGGTGTAAGTTTAGTGCTGCACATCAATGGATGGTCAATGGAGTGTTGTGGTCGATATATAAGAAGTGTAGTTGAGTTGTTTAAGATATAAAAGGCGGCTGAGAGGGCAACCAAAACAAAACCTTGGCCTATAAAGTGAAGCGGACGATAAGTGTACGGAAGTGGAAAGATCAGCCGATAGGTATCTAGAAGAAAATCGAGTGAACGTGAGCAAGTAACCGATAAAAGGGATGTACCTGATGTGTAGTTTTTTTTTTAAAACACAATCACACACACCCCCACACACTCACACGCTACAGTGGGATTTCACCACCTATGGATACTCGAACCCTTAACCGGGTGTTGAAACTCCTGAGAGTCTACCACCAGAGCAAGAGTAAGGATCCAGTATCTGATGTGTAGTTGATAATTGATTAGTGATAAAAACTAGAACTTAGTTAAAAGAAGAGTAAAAGTTGGATGCTAACAAAACCCCTCCGGCAGCATCTTTCTCTTTCAAAATAAAAGCCATTCTGCATTTTATTCTTGACTTCCATTTTGTAAGAGGAGCAAATAAAAGCAGTAACTTCCATTGGTCTTACCAGATGCACCTTTGTAAATAGTATAGTATAAATCTAGCACTCGAAGAGTTGTCAAATTTTGTTGTGACAAACCATTTAGAATATGTATCATGCTTTGAGTTGAATTGATCATGTTCATGAATTTTAAAGTTGTCTGCATCTTCATCGAACTTGCCTACATTTTCAAGTTGAAAAGAAGATTGTTGAAGTTCATAGTTTCATGCTCAAATTCAATAACTAAGACTCAAGAACTCAAGTTCAAGTTTGAAGTTCAAATACTGTATGTTAAAGATTCAAGAACTCAAGCGTAACTCAAGCTCAAGTTCAAGAGATCGAACTCAAGCTTCGCGTATCTTAAGAATTCAAGGCTCTGAAGCAAATTATGTTTCAATTGTTCCAACTCACAAACAAGGTATGGGTGACCCTATATTGACCATAGGTTGAGTCATATTCAATGCATATTTTATGTGCACCATTTCATAAGTTTATAGGTCATTTTCTCGACTAGTCTTAGTTGCACTGTTCGACTAGTCCAAATACTGGATCGACCAGTCTAAGAGTTTTCTTGACCAATCTAAGGTTTGTTGTAATTTTTTAAAATTTTCTATTGGACTCTCGACCAGTCTAGTGAATAGTGCTCGACCAGTCGTGCAGGCTTGACTCAAAATTCAGCAAGCTTTTCTGGTCCCACTCAACAGTCGAGTGCATTACTCGATCAGTCGAGCAGGCCACTCGATTAGTCGAGTAACGACCTTATCTTATTGCACCAGAAAATTTGAAATTTGGTTGGTCCTATGACCAGTCGAACCGACCCTTAGACCAGTCAAGCGAACAATATTTTCACTAGTAAATAGAGCACGAATTTCAGAGTTTATTCATTCATTCGAAGATAAATCAAGACACCACTCTGAGAGATAAGTTTGTAAATTCATTAAGCTATATTGTGATCATTTTATATTCTCTTTATTAGCTTTTATAATTTGATTTTGTGATTTTCATTTCTATCTTATATTAAGAAGGGATTTGTGTTTTACCCTTCCTTGAGATCAAAATCAAATCAAGCTAGATCAGGTTAATTTAATTAAAAACTATTTAGAACTAGAACCTTTTCATCTGTGAAACTGGACATTGAACATTTTCGTCTACATCGGATTGGTTCTACCAGAGTTCTTCAAAAGGAGAATTTCCAGATAGGTATCATTTACATTTTGCATATCTTTTGTGGTTTGTGAGATTGTGACAGAAAAATCTCATTTTGGTTTTGTTTGAGGTAATCTAAAAAATCTCAGAATGTGGGGTTTTTGTAATTGTGTAAGCCCAACTAAAGACACAATTGTGAAGGTTTTAAGGTGAACTTTGGAAAACCTTTTTCATAGTGAACGCTAATATCCCGAGGGAATAGATATTAGGAGTGGAGTAGTTGTGTGGCTGTTTTCTAACTGTTGGTGTACACACAAATGAACCACTATAATTCTTAGTGTTGTAGTGGATGATTGAATGTGCTTATGTGTGTGAATGTTGTAATTTACTTTGAGCATTTGCGGTGAATGATGTAATTTATTTTAGGCACTTGTGGTGAATGTTGTAATAGCTTAGTTTATTTTCTTTGTCTCTTTATTAGTTTGAGTTTTTGATACTTATAAACGTTCTAGTAAGGTTGTCTTGCCATAAGTCTTTGATTTTTGGTATTAGGTTGTCCTTAGAACTAAGTTTGTATCAACCTCTCAAGACTAGTACATTTGATATTGCTATTTACTTGTGTTTTTTTTTATTATTTGTTTGTGCTATCTTTCTTTCAATTCTACATTTATTTTTAATTTGACATACTCCTATTCAACCCTTCTCTTCTAGGACGTGTAGTTCGGCCTTTTCAACCTTTTTGTTCTATGTAATATTCATTGTTCTCCAATCTTTGGGGTTTTTACAAAGACTATTCTATTTAGACGTATGTAGCTTAGCCTATGTTTTAATTAACAGGGCTCTACATGTCCCATACGTGAGTCTTGTTAGGTTTCTCTTGTTACTTTTCGATATTGTCGATCCAACAAAAAGGTATTTCTTTTTAAGTAAATATCATTTTTGCATGTTGGTAATAAGAAGTGCTATAGTGGCTTGAAGGAGAGAAGATTAATGAGTGGGAGTCAAGTGAGCATGCCTCGGCCAAACCTATTAATTTAATCACGTGAGCGGTGCGAGAGAGGCTTGTAGAAAAAGATGGGTAATGATCTACGTTAGGTGTACATTTGTGGCCTACCTAAGTTATAAGACCGATCGACCCTTGTGTTTAGGCCAAAAGCATGATCATGGTAGCAGCTACTGTTTGTATGGCTTAGATCTTGCACATGTGCAATTGGTCACGTGTGCTCCGCAGATCACCTCTTTAATCTCCACCAGCGTCCCATGGGAGAGGATGAAGAGGTGAGACGTAGAGCACGTACGAAATCGGCAGGTGGTGAGAATGTGAGATGGAAGGAAGTGGATTGGCTGGTGTACCACACACTACCAACCTGGCTGGTGTGTTGAAGTCACCAAGTTATGTAGGCCCCATCATGAGGTATGAGTTATATCCGAACCGTCCGTCCACATGGTGAGCTCGTCGTAAGGCTTGATGCAAAAAATAAGACCGCTACATAATCAATTGGACCACACTGTAAAAAGTGGGGGATTGAACATCTACAATTAAAAACTTACTGGGGGTTACAAAATTTTGGATCAATGTGATATTTGTTTTTCCTCTTCATACATGTCACCGTGTGACCTTATAAATAGATTGGATGGAAAATAAATGTCATGATAGGCCAAATGAATGTTGTAACAGTGAGAATCATTGTCCCGATGCTATTTATGGTGTGGTTCACTTGAGCTTTGTATACAATTCGTTTTTGGGATCAAGATCTTTTTTGATCAACATCTAAAATGGTCTCATCAAATGGATGAATGGTATGGATATAATAAGATCACCAAATGGATGAATGGTGTGGATATAAATACATTACTGTGCGGCCATGTAACTTTGATCTCCTTTAAACTGTTGGTACAACTGAAGGAGCGTCAGCACTCGGCTTTGCTAAAAACTTACCCACACGAGCTATGTTGGTGGTGTGTGGTACAGACTGCTTCACAGATGGAAGCCCATCGAGTAATTCTAGGGCATGCGCTCAAAATTGAAGTATATCCAAAGCCCAAGTTGACCCCACCGTAGGAAATAATGAGGATATTGATAGGAAATGAGGGAAATAATGATGGGTGTAGGTTTGGGACTGCCTGGACCAGGACTTAGTTGGAGCCTGGAGGCAGACGGACCTACAGCTCTATGATATATACTTTTATTCACGCCATCCATCTATTTTGACAAATCATTTTAAGGCATGAGCTCAAAAAGGTAGCAGATTGATTGCTCAAGTGAATGAGGATTGAACACTTGGCATTGAAAACTTTCTAGGCTATATTGTGATCTTTATTTGCCATCCAATCTGCTCATAAGGACAGGCTAGGATGAAAGAAAAATATAAATATAAGCTAATCAAAAACTTATGCAGCCTCTAGAATTTTTCAAAGGATAGGCTTTAAATCCCCACTGCTTCCTTTGGTGTGGTGGTCCACTTGAGTTTTTAATCTACTGCTTTTTTGAGCTCATATCCTAAAATAATATTGAAAAATGGATGGATCGCTTGAATGAGACGTCCATATCATGATATCCTTCCAGAGGCCATGACAGGACCCATCAGTCTCTAGCCATTTCTAGTCAGGATAGTGTCCAATCTGCTTCTGCTAATATTTATTTGTTGTCAAACTTCTTCCTAAGGTCACATAGACTTGGATGGAAAAAAGAGGAATGTAAGCTTGACCCAAAACTACTACAACTCTAGAGAAGTTTTCCGTGGTAAGCGCTCAATCTCCAATGTTTCTTCTTATGTGTACACTTGAGCTTTTGGGCATGCTTTAATTTTAGGCTCATGCCTTAAAATATATAGATGATTAGGTGAGACCTGGATCCAACGAGGTGGGTGAGACCCTTGACTGTAAGGCCCACCATGATGTATGCGACTACATCCACACCAACCATCTTTATTGAAAGCTAATTTTAGTGCATGATCTAAAAAATAAAGAAATCCTCGGATGGACCCTAGTACATGAAACAATAGTAATTAACCGTTAAAAAATTCTTGTGGGCTGCAAAAACTTTAGATCAAGATGATATTTTTGTGGTTCCTTCATCCACGTCCTCGTGACCTTATCAATAGGTTGGGTGCCAAATAAACATTATGGAGAAATTCATTTTTTTAATAGTAGAGATTTAATCAAGACTGTTTCCTGTGGTGTGGTCCACCTAATATTTGGGTCTAAACTTAGCCGTCAAAATGATTGGACGGTGTGGATTCAAGGCACATGCATCATTGTGAGCCCAACAGTCAGGGTCCCACCCACTTGGATGGATCCGGTGATCCACCGAATCCGCGCCCCCTGAACAAAGCTGGCAAAGCCGATGGACGGCGTGAAAGAAACACATGCATAACGGTGGGCTCCACAAAGTTCGGTGAGAAGTGATGTACGCGTATCAGCTGCTGACAGGTTGAGTAGCGAGACTCACTGATGAAGTGACGCCACCAAGTCCTGTGGCTCCCACCATTACGTATGATTTGTATCACACCGCCCATACATTTGGATAGATCATTTTAGGGCACAAGTGGAAGAATTAGTAAGATCAAAATCTGAGTTACTCCACAACAAAAAAGCAATGGAGAGGGTGATGCGCACCATTAAAAATTTCTAATGGCTACGAAAGTTTTCAATCAAGCTAATATTTGTTTTTTTTTTTTTTCCTGATTTCATGTCCTTGTTAACTTATGAACAGGATAGATCTCAAATAAACATCATGTTGGACCTTAGTAAGGTTTCAACGGTCATCGTCACTCTTCTTACTGTTTTCTGTGGTGGGTTCCACTTAAGCTTTTTATCTGCCGCACTCTTTGTCTCATGCCATGAAATTATCTTCTCAAATGTATGGACGGTGTGGATACAAAACATACATCATGGTGGGACCCACAGAACTAAGTGACGTCACTTGAGTAGCGAGTCTCGCTACTCAATCTGTCAGTAGCTAATCCGCGTCCACCAGTGATAACGGCGGTGTTGGAGTCACCATCCAATTCCGTTTCCACGTGAGCTGTGGCGGAATCATTAGGTGGACATTGCAGACAACGATTCGGCGTTACGTTGACGGGGATGTCAATGGGCCGGGCTCGGGCCAGCCCAAATCAGTTTGTTAAAATTTGGGCCGAACCAACTCAGGCCCAGCCCGTTTACAGCACTACGGTTCCGGAAGATAGAAAAGGAATCTGATGCTTCTGATGTGACGTTCTGTTGGTGAATCCAAAGTCAAGCCAGTGGATAACAACATCCTTAAAAAAGATGCAACCGACAGTACACGTGCGTCGAAGTACATGTGTGAAAATTTATATCCATTCATTAGCCTACTGACTACTGAGCCATATCTCAATAAGTAAGCGGATATAGTCACTGGGTGGGCCAGTTATGTATATAATAAATGTGTGGTTAACCGGGATCATCCAATGGCTCCAATGTACGATGCGAGGGGTCTTTAGATGTACAGTCCCGCCTAAGCACGTTTCACCGGTAGGCATGACCGTCCCGTGCTTTTCCTGCCGCTAAGACTCTCGCTTAGCTGATGGCCTGTTTGATTTTCCATTATACACGTGAATGTTGGTAAATAAGTAATTATTATTATTTTTCCTTGACTGAAAGTGTGAGGGTAATTCCACCTGGGAGTGCACATGAACTAAGGTAGCTCGGTTAGCACGCTCGTCTCGAATCAAAAAAGCTTGATTTGACTCGGTTCAAAGCTGAATTTGAGTCAAGCCGAGTTGATTTTTTAAGCTTGACAATGAGTTTGAGCCGGTCCCAGCTTGACTCGACTCAAGTTGAATCTAGTTCAAATCGAACTCGTTTGGCAACTCAAGTACTTTGCTATTGATATTGCTCTCCAAGTATTTAATGAAATGGCTCAACGAAGTGTGACCGGAGACAATGAAGGTATATACATGAAACAAATACTCATTTTTATTTTTATTTTTTGTTTTTATGTTGTTTAGAAGGTATTCGATAAAATACTTGGAAAACCATTGCTTTTATTTTACATACAGTGAGATTTTTAAGTTGCAGTCTAAGTGTTCGTGAAAATGCCTCAATGATGAACTCGGCTCAATCTTGGCTCGAGCTTGGCCCGAGCTGCTGACCAAATGAGCCGAGCTAGCCAGTCAGGCTCGAGGACCGAGTTGGGCCGAGTTCGAACTGAGGTCAACTAGTGGCCGAACTGAGTCGGGCCGCACCGTCCATCTATTTTATTTGAACATTTTAGGGCATGAGCCGAAAAAAAAGAGGCAAATCCAATGCTCAAATGGCTCACATGAAAGGAAACAACCGCTTTAATTCGTTCATTGTTGAAAGTTGTTTCCTTTATTGGGCCCACATTGAGGGGTTTTTTTTATATATAAAAAAATCATCTAACCCGTTTATAGGGTTACACAAACGTGAATAAAGGAAAACCATAAATATCAACTTGATCCAAAACTTTTAAAAGCCTTGAGAAGTTTTCAACGGTAAGCATTCAATTCACGTTGTTTCCTTTGGTGTGGTCCACTTGAGCAGGTCAAGGGTTCGAGTACCCACTAGTGGTGAAATCCCATGGTGTGTGTGTGTGGGGTGTGCGTGCGTGTGTATAAAAAAAAAGAAAAGGAGTGGAAGTTACATGGGAATGGATAATAGAATATAAAAATGAGATTGTTCGTACGTAAGTACGTTAAGTACAGAAGCATTAGGAACTGAAATTAACAGCCATTCAAAGCATATTTGAAAGCAGGGAGCCGATCAGGTGAGAACCGGCTTCACCCAAGATGGTGCTGTGCTTGCTTACCGTTGGGCCTAACTACCTTGATGTATATATTTTATATTCATTCCATCGATGCTATGGTTGAGGCTCCTAATTTCTTTTATAAATTAAAAATTATTTTCTTCTTATTTTAAAAAACTCAACAATCTATCCATCTTTTCATATCATTTTAGAGCATTATCCTATAAATAAAGAAGATCCAAATCTCATATATTGGTCATACTTTAGGAAATAGTGGTGATTGAATGCCATATCATAAAAAAAAAAAACTTCTTATACCACACCTTAATGCCTTCGTAGTATTTATTTGCCATCCACTAGGTTGATAGTAAAAATAAAAATTAAAAATTTAAAAAATACAAAAACAAATATCGATCCACCTGATTATTGGATCTGCTTCATTTTGAAATCATGCAGTAAAATGATCTCAGGAAAAGAAAAAAACGGTTTGGATGCAAAATAGATACATCAAGGTAGGCCCCACACCAATGGCTGCACCATCTTGGGTTAGGCGGTTCTCAGTTAATTCGCTCTCTGATAGTGTTTCCTTCGAGTACGCGCTGGATCAATCAAATCTCCCCAAATCAGGGCCCACACTAAGGGGTGTTTGGATGGAAAGTTACTTAAAGATATGTTATTTATGCCTCAAGCAAACGATTTTAGTTTTTAATTATTAAGCAAATAATTACTCTAATGGATAAAAAGGGACTGACCAAGGATGACTTCTGTGAGATGAATTAAAGCACCATTAAAGGGAGAGTCTATTTCTGATTGCCAGACCTGGGCCCCTACGTACGACCAGACACTTTGACTATTAGTGAAGAAATCTGAGTTCCCACCAAGCTCGGGCCAGCCAATGGGCTGCTACATTGGTCATCACGTGTCGAGGTTGACCTCAGGCACTCTAAGTATCGACCTCGGCCTCAAGGAATGACCTCGATGGTCAGTTACGAAGACTAGCCTCGACCATATACCTCGACCAAGGAGGTCGGCCTTGGACCTTCAACCTCAAGGTCGGCATCGCCTATTCGACCATATGCCTCGACCTCCAACCTGTTGATCTTATCACTAAGGTTGTTCCAAGATTTGTACCGAGGATCTTGAAAGACAGCTACTTGCCAAATAAGAGAGCTTTCCTTCTCAGGATGACATCACATGGCTATAAATAAGAAGTCTAGCCTACAGAGAAAGGTATGCACTAGAACCCTAACACTCATAGACCTAGATTCTCTGTCCGACTTTGGCATCGAAGGGTCCCTTGTCTTAGTTAGGGTCTTCATGGTTGTTTTCCTTGTGCAAGTTCTCTAAGGCGCGGCCAGGACGACTAGATTTCAGCATCAACAATTGGCGTCATCTATGGGAACAACATCAAAGCTGTTCTCACTTCCGATTCATTTACAATGGCCAAAGGAAAGAAGAATACCTTAGCCGCCATTAGAACACTTGCACAACCTTCGGTAGACCTTTTTGTCAATATTCGGAATGTACCTTCTCAATATCAGGTGGGATCTGCCTCCGCACCTACAGCGCCTACGCCCAAGTCCCATAGCCGGAGTGGTCGACTTGTCTCCCTAAAAAATCAGGTTGATGCCTTAAATGACAATATGAACTGACTGACACAATTTCTAAAGAGGAAAAATCCGCCTCCTGGCCACGAGGCAGAGGTCGGCGCTGTCACTGAGTAGTCCTGACCACTGTGGATTCCCCAGAACCCTTGTGAATCCAGAATACAAATAGGGCATAGTCATGCGTTAGCTCGGACCACGTAGACCACCAAACTCGACGATTCCGATCTATACCACACCCTATAAAACTGGAGACAAGGGAAGGCCCCCGAAGTCCTCCCCGAGGTAGGAGAGAACAAGGTCCCCTGGGAGGCTGAGCTCAAGAAATTGCAAGATTAGATCCGTGACATCTGTTAGGCCTACTGCGCACAAGTTTCGACCCCCATCAAAGCCATGCTGGAAAAGATTGAGCCCCCGTTCATTGACGATATCATAGAAGCCTAACTCCCACTCAAATTTTGAATGCCTCAAATCGCCTCCTAATCTGGGTCTGACGATCTAGCCGAGCACTTGGAATCGTTTTGGGTTTGGATGGAGGTCCATGACGCTTCGAGCTAGGTTATGTGTCGAGTCTTCTCCTTGACCCTACCAAGGTCAGCATGAAAGTTGTATCGACAGTTGAAACTGAAGTCTATCAGCTCATTCACACAACTCAACAAAACCTTCACCACATAATTTATAGGTGGGAATGACAAGCAGAAATCAATGACTCATCTGCTCACTATTATTCAAAGGGAGGATGAGATGTTAAAGGAGTATATTGCGCGGTTCAACTAGAAAGTGATGCAAGTGGAAGGCTATTCCGATTAGATAGCCTTAGCTGCAATGATAGCTAGTCTTCGAGAAAGAAGGTTTCTCTTCTTGATCGGTAAGAACCCCCTGACAACCTTAGACGATCTTCTCAACTGGGCCCAGAATACTCCAATGTCGAGGAGCTTTTCAGCTCGTGAAAGGCCAACCAGAGTGCCAGGAGTTCTACTAAGGATAAGAAACACACAGAGGAGCTTTTCAGCTCGTGAAAGGCCAACCATAGTGCCAGGAGTTCTACTAAGGATAAGAAACACATAGAGGAGGTACAACTGTAGGCTATCAGCAACAAGAGAAGGGATGAGGACTTGGGCAAGGGCCACTGCCCAAGCCGAAGGCCCAAAAGTAGGTTATACTCCTACATTCCTTTAAATGTCACCCCAGAGTAGGTCCTTAAGGAAGTTCGTGATAAAAGGATCCTGAGGTGGCCGAATAGGATGAAGAACTATGCCAACAAGTGAGATAAGAGGAAGTATTGTTACTTCCATCATGACCACGACCATGCCACCGGTGATTACTTCGACCTCAAGAAAGAAATTGAAGCCCTCATCTGCAATGGGCATCTGCTGGAATATGTCCATAGGAGGGAAAAGCGGCCAAATCAAAGGGCCAAGCAGTAAAGTTATCGGAACGATAACGAAGTGACAAGGGAGATCCGCACCATATTCGGCGGATTCGACAGGCCCACGGGAGGAGGGGACTCCAACAGAGCACGTCGAGTTCATGCTGGGAACATAAGTGGTAACAACTTAGAACATCACATTAACCTTAGCAGCAAGCACCTGAAGGGACAAAGAACGATCCCCTACAACCTAGAGTTCGACGAGGAGGATGCCCGAGGAGTCCACCATCTGCACGATGATGCCCTGGTAGTGGCCATGACAATAGCCAATCATAAAGTGCACCGCATCCTGGTAGACACAAGCAGCTTGGCTGATATCCTATTCATTGTCGCCTTTAATAAAATAGGAATCGAAAGATCCCGACTCTGACTTGTCCGAACTCCCTTGCTCGGATTCGAAGAAGAAAAAGTCATCTTCGAAGGGAGCATATTGCTCCCAGTTACCTCATGAGAAGGACAAAACTAAACAACAACAATGGTTGACTTCCTGGTAGTAGATCGTCCCTCAGTCTATAATGTCATCCTTGCCCGACCATCTCTCAATGGTATGAGGGTGGTAGTCTCGACCTACCACCTCGTGATGAAGTTTCCGACCGAGCATGACATTGGGGAGTTAGGGGCTATTAGCACAAGGCCCGTCAGTGATATTCTATGGCATTGAGGGTAGGAATGCGTTAAAATATAGCGGCCGTCATAGCCTTGGATCCCCGAAATGAGTCCCTCAAAAGAGGATCCCTGATGAAAGAGCTAATGGCCGTACCTCTCTACAAGGATGACCCATCCTGAATTGTGTAGGTTGGCTTGCTGTTGACCTTGGGACTGTGGGATAAAATTATCGACTTATTGAAGCGGCATGCCGATGTCTTCGCATGGTCCCACCAGGATATGCTCGGCATCAGGCCAAAAATTATGGTCCATATATTGAATGTGGATCCTGGCCACCGGTCTATGAGGAAGAAGGGACGAGCATTCCAGCCAGATCGGTATGCCATTATCGGGAAAGAGGTCGATAAGCTCCTCAAGGCCGGGTTCATTGAAGAAATCTACTATCCCGATTGGATCACCAACGTCATATTAGTGAAGAAGTGCAACGGAAAATGGTGGATATGTGTTAACTACACAGACTTAAACAAGGCATGTCCTAAGGATAGTTTTCCTCTCCCAATGATCAACCAGACAGTCAATAACATAGTTGGGCATGAGTTGTTGAGCTTCATGGACACTTACTCGGGTTATAATCAGATCGCCATGCACTGGCATGACAAGCAAAAAACGTCCATCATCACCAATAACAAACCCTTTCGGATTGAAGAATGTCGGAGCTATGTGTCAACAGCTCGTGAATAAGATGTTTGCTTGGCAGGTCAGGTATTCCATGGAGGTCTACATTGACGACATGTTGGTTAAAGGCAGCAAGGCAACTGACCATGTAATCGACCTTGAGGAGATGTTTGCTATATTAAGGAAGTATCAGATGAAGTTAAACATGAACAAATGCGCCTTCAGAGTCAGCTCTGGAAAATTCCCTACCTTCCTGGTTAGCTAGAGGGGAATTGAGGTAAATCCCGACAAGATACAAGCTCTATTGAACATGACTTCACCCAGGACTACTAAGGAGATCCAGTGCCTCGCTGGTAGAGTCGTTATCCTCAATCGGTTCATTTTAAGAGCCACTGACAAGTACCTTCCATTCTTTCAGCAATTGAAGGGCAATGCGAAATTGACATGGACAAATGACTATGAGCAGGCCTTCCAATGGCTTAAGCAGTACTGGGATCACCCCCTCTACTCTCTAAGCCCGAGAAAGGAGAACCACTGCTACTTTACTTGGCTGTCTCACTAGAAGCAGTGAGCTCTGCCTTGATCTAGGAAGTGGGAGGCAAACTGTTTCCAATATACTATGTCAGCAAAGCATTAGTCCCAGCTGAGACCAGATATCATGACGATGAGAAACTAGCGCTTACCTTCATAGTGTCAGCACCTCGGTTCCTCCCTTACTTCCAAGCCCACACCATTGTGGTCCCGACTAATCAACCCCTTCGTCAAGTGCTCCAGAAGCTAGAGATGTCGGGAAGACTGACGAAGTGTGCGATCGAGCTTGACAAATTTGACATCGTGTATCGGCCTTAAACCGCCATTGAGGGCCAAGCCGTAGCTAACTTCATCACCAAGTTTACTAATATTGAGCCCTCGAAGCAACCCGAGAAGCCCCAACCGGTCAAAGAAGAGATAGACCCCCACGAATGGATACTCCAGGTCGACGACCCCCACGAATGGATACTCCAGGTCGACGAATCATCCAATTCTAAAGGTAGTGGAGCGGGACCATCCTTATGGCACCCGACTAAACCTGCATTCAATATGCCTTAATATTTATATTCCCGATGACCAATAACATGGCAAAATATGAAGCTCTCCTTGCAGGGCTTGGATTGAAAAAGGCCATGGGAGCTTGGATTTTAAAGATCCATAGCGATTCTCAACTCATTGTCGACTAAGTGGTAGACGAGTATTAAGTGAAAGGAGAACAGACGATCACTTATCTTCGGAAGACAAAAGAACTCCTCAATTATTTTGACAATTGTGAACTCACTCTGGTTCCTCGAACCCAGAATTTCTAAGCAGGCACCTTGGCCAAGCTAGTAGCTACTGCCAACGATGACATCACTAGTCGATTCTGGTTGAGTTCCTACTTGAGTTGAACATTGACCAGCTTGAATCAAAGGTGTTTTCCATGGTCTTAACTCCGAGCTGGATGGACCCGATCATGGACTACCTTTAAGAAAGAAAGCTACCTAGCAACAAACTTGAGGCACGAAGGGTCCAGAGCTAAGCAGCTCGGTATACTATGGTCATGGATGTCCTCTACAAGAGAGGGTTTTCCTTATATTATCTGAGATGTCTCCGACCTAACGAGGCCGAGTACGTTCTAAAGGAAGTCCACAAAGGAGTCTGCGGTAACCATTCAGGGGGTAAAGCTCTCGCTTATAAGGTGATTAAACAAGGATATTTCTGGCCGACTATCAAAGAAGATACCAAACGCTACACATAGAATTGCAACAAGTATTAGAGGTTCGCCTTGATAACTCGATGACCATCCAAGCAACTGGCCCTTATGACTGGCCCTTAGCAATTTGCCATGTGAGGGATTGACATCATAGGCCCATTGCCGATGGGGAAAGGTCAAACCAAGTTCATTGTGGTAGCGGTTGATTATTTCACCAAATGGGCCGAGGCCGAGCCTTTGGACAAAATTAGCAAGCATAAGATCATCAACTTCATCTGAAAAAAATATCATATGCAGGTATGAAATCTCACATACCATCGTCTCGGACAATGGAAAACAATTCAACAATGCCTGATTTTTAGGTCTTTGTGAAGGGCTCAGGATCCGCAATGCCTTCTCATCACCATGGCATCCCCAGGCTAATAGACAGGTGGAAGAGACCCCCTTTTCCATGACCTTCAGAGCAGAGGTCATGGTACCAGTTGAGATAGGACTCCCCACTGCATGGATCAACTCTTACGATGAAAATTAGAATGCCGAGCAAATGGCATTAGGCCTAGACTAAAGATTATAGCCCACCAGTAGTGAGTGGTTCGATACTACAACTCCAAAGTCAAGGTGAGAAAGTTCTGAGTGGGGGACCTAGTCCTTCATGAAGCATTCCAAAACATGAAGGAGAATGACTTGGGGACTTTAGGACCGAGCTGGGAGGGACCCTACAAGATAACGGGTACATCTTAAGTAGGAGCTTATCAACTTGAGGATATAGGACGGACAACCCTTACCTCACATGTGGAACGCCGAGCACTTGAAGATCTACTACCCCTGAGGACTTACAAGTCTCCTGATCAGGATTACATCATGTGGCTGATCTACTCAACTGAGAGCGACCTCCTCGAAAGAAAAATAGTTTTGTCTATGCTTTTGCATTCAACAATAAAAGATCCCCCAACTCGAGGGAAAATTTCTTTTAATCTCTCGACTACCTGAGCCACACGACCAATCATGAGGACTACCCTTAGTGCAAGGGAAAAGAGTTCTCCGCTAGATTCTACCCCAAAAGGTCCTCCCCAAATTAGGGGTGGAAGATCCTTTTTGGATTCTACTATCCAAGTCATGTGATTGACTCAGAGGACTTCTCCCTATGCGGGAATAAAGAGTCTCTGATGCCCTACCTACCACTACATCGATTATTTTAAGATCGACAAACTAGCTGACCTACCTACTTGGTCTATTGTATTCGACCTACTACATCATTCGATCCACCAAAAGCAAAATGTTATCTTTAATTAATCATAGATAATTATAGAAAACCAAAAATGAAGGGCTATAAGTATTTTTTTTTTTTCGGGAGGGGGGGGGGGGACGACGAGGCTAATCTGTCTGAGGAGGGTCTTCGGATCTAGCAGCATCTGGGGCCAGGTCTTGAGAAACCCCTTCCTCAAATTTACTCAAGTCCAGTTCGGGATACTTTTCATTTACATCTTCAAGACACTTCTCGTAGTCGTAATTATAGTAGGTCTCCACCTTATCGGCCCATTCCTTCGAGGCTTTAGATTCCTCCACCGCCGCAACTCTGATCGACAAAAGGGATTCCTTAACCTCGGCCTATTTAACAACTGAGGTAGCCTCAATCTCAACTAGCTTGACGGCCGAGGAAGCCTTTACCTATGCCAGGTCGGCCTTTAGTCTTGCTGCCATGGCTTCTGAAGTGGCAAGGTGCGACCTCGTCCCCTCCAGTTCTGCCACCACCATGCCCTCCTTCCTTTGGGCCTCTTCCAGCTGGATTGTTAGAGCGGCCTCCTCCTCCCCAGACTTCTCCAAAGCCTCCTGGAAGGCTTCAGCCTCAGTCGTCTTCCCTTGAAGGGCAGCCTCCGCCTCTTCGCACTCACTGCCTACCCACCTCAGTGATTCACAGGCAGACAAGAACAGGGATGAGTTGAAGCAGAGAAGAGTGAGTTAGAGAGGCATTGGAAGTTCACGAAAGAATGCTCATGGATGAGCTGAAGGAAATTACCTTGTAGTAGTACACAGTAACGTCCCCCAACAGAGCCATCAAGTGGGTATCTACTAGCTCGATGATTTGTTCCTCTGACACGTGTCAAGCTGCCCATCTATTCATAACCCTAAGTGCAGGGTCACGATGTAGTAATAACTCGATGAGAGCAAGGTTAAATCTACATGGATGGGGAATATGGTCTAGAACTAATCTAAGTCTAACTTGGTTAGTCTGGATTTTTAATCTAACGATTTAGAAAAATGTTTTGAAATAATAAAGATAAAAAATAAGGATCCAAGAATCCACCTATAACAATCTTAATATTAATTTACTTAATTCAATAATAACTCGATTGGAATCGAAGTCTTATCCTATCCAACCGGATGATGGAGTAGTTAAAACAAAATCTGAACTTTTCCTTAGTTTAGTTTTCAAATATCCATCTAATTGTAATGATCGCAGGGAATTCAATCATCCACCATGCCCATAGATGATGGTGAACGACAACTTATACAGATCACACAATTCCAAAGCCAATAAGATTATATCAAAAGCTTTCATAGCTTGTACTGTAATTTCAGTCACAATAAACCATAGAAAACTGGAAATATATCTTTATTTAAACTAAAACTTAATGGAAGTTTAACATATATTTGAATCAAAGCAAACTAAACATTAAAATAAACTATAAGCTTTATCCCTTAGTCTTAGCTAAGAGATTAGCCTAAGAAGACTAATATCCTAGAAGAAAAATAAAATATCAACTAGAACGCGAGAAGAAATCGAAGTGAAAAAACACTGAAGGCGCTCCGCCTTAGCCTTCTCTCCCTTTTCAAACTCCAAAAGATGCTTTGGAACGTTCTACGAACTCCTATTTATAGTTGTGGAACTCCAACTTTCGTACCGACTTGGAGATTTCACAAACCGACCTTTGATTTACACACTTTTATTACGCTTCGGTCAAACCGAATTAAGGCTAAAAATTTCACTTTCTTGGTAGACTGTTTTGTGCGATCTTGGTTGGACCGGAGTTGAACTTTGGTGGGACCAAAAGTCTGTTTTGAGACTTTTCTTTTCTAGACACGAAATTCCAAAATATGATTTTTCTGGCCAATTTTCAGGATTCATTTTTTTGATTTCAAATCTTCGATTCTTTTTATTCCTCACTTGATTTCCTTGGATATTTTCCATGTGAATTATTCATTAATGAATTTCAAATCTTCAAATCTTTATTATCTTTTTTTTAAAGCTCTAAATTCATCATTTTAAGCATATATTCATCATAGGCTTCCGAATCACCTTGTATGACAAAACCATATTAATTAAATCGAATTAACACTTAAATGCTAAGAAAAAGAATGTGATTGAATAGTTAATATGCAATATTTGAGTCTCAATACACACCCCAACCAGCATTTTTCTTGTCCCAAGCAAAACATGTGAAATATATTTCAAAAACCATCCATATTATAGAAATCCAAAATACATTAATGTTGAATAATACTTTCTCCTAAATCGAAGACTCGCTAAATGTCCTAATCAAGTTTAAAGCATTAATCTTATAATTAGAAAAATTCTAAACATTGAGTTCCATGAGTGTGTAGTGAAGTATAAACTTATCATAACCAAATGTTCGGTTCTCTACTTTAATGATAACATTGTGTAGACACCCCACCTAAGTAAACATCTTGGGAAGGCTAAAAGATAATCCAGGAATCATGATTAAATCCTAAACCCTAATCCTAATTTAAGCCTGAACCTAACCCAAAACCCTGACCCAAACCTCAAACTTCCAATCAGCAACTTGAAACCTTAATCTAAACCGTTCAATCCACATACAGCCCCCGCTTATACCCTATACCCTGACCAAAGCCCTTTACCCAAACCTAAGTTCACCTATCTGAACCCCAAAACCCCGAAAAGGGAACTATCGGACCAACCAGTGCATCGAACAAGCCCACACGCTTGAGCCCGGCCTGAGCCCTTACCGGGCGGTAGTTTAACTACTGCCGGCGGTGCTTGGAGTGCCGCCGCTCGTGGCCCACGTGTGCACCTCCGGGGACAACTGTCCCAGCGTTCGTAAGTTAACTTTCTTTGGAAATCACCCCCTATCTGACCTTTTTTACCATTTTACCAACCCCAATAGCCAATGAGAGAGTGTCACATGGTGTCTCTCTTCCCTCAACCAATCACCACTTGGCACATCAGCATTCACCCCTCTCAAACCTAAGAAGGCTATAAATAGCCTTCTCCCCATCACATTTCACACAAACCACTCCTCATTTTCAAACTTGAGTGAGAGAGAGAGGGAGAGAGGGAGGAAGAGAGTGAGGGTGAGGAGGAGCTCTCAAGCCTCCAAGTCTATATTTTTTAGCTATCCCCTTAGCCTCTCCCCATCTTCCCAACCATCCCAATCCCCAAGACTAGCCCGAATTGATCATGGCTCAGTCCATGTCTTAGCTTACTCAATATTAAGTCAAAGATACATTAATTTTACATACAAAAATTCATCATGACATCTATTCCCTTCTCAACCCCCTTACTTCTCTAGATCTATAGTGAAGGTATGCTCTGTGACTTTTCGTACACCGAATCTTGTCACATCAGAAATTTATAGTGATCTAGTCTATTTTTCTTATCTTTTTGCATAAGCATTATCACATCCACCTTCTAGACACGTCGTGTGCTCTGTGGCTTGTCGAAATCTTGAATCTTGACACATTAGAAATTCACGTGTGTGCCTAGTCCTATCTCGAACACATCATCCATCCCTTTAGATTTCTTACCACACTAAGTAGAGACCATACATTTGTATGGGCAGAGAGAGTGCCTAATACCTTTTCTCTTTGTAAGCGAGGTCCCTTATCTAGAATCCTGGATCGCAGACCAGGAGTCAATATAAGGTAGGAGAGTTTTCAGATTTCTCCAACCTTACGTATTTCGTGAGTTCTAGCCGACCGTGAGATTTTGAGATTAATTGGCTAGTGGTGACTCTAACATCTACAAATCAACCTAATCACCCCCACTACCAAAACATAACATTTAAACCAACATGGGCGCTGATTTTCAATGTCTACAGAATGACAACTCCACTGGGGATATGCTAGAGCACACTAGCTGAGACTCGACTCAAAAACGTGTGGTATTTCAATCTCAAGGGACTTTCATCACTGCATTCACAAAAAAAAAAAATATCTTTGACTTACACTTGTTTGTCAATGCTAGCCACGACTACTCAATCCCATGCAGCTATGGCTACCCATGAAGAAGAGTCAGCAGCTCTGTCAGCTCCTGAAGCATCAACATCAACATCAACATCAGTACTGGCACCAGTGCCGACACCTCCAACAACTCCAACAGATTTTTCAGTTACTATAGCAATAAATGAGATGACCCAAAATCTCAAAACATTGCTGGAGCTATTACTTTGCCTAGTATTAGGCGTCATACCAAACATGTAGGCAACACAGCCTAGTGTGCAAAACAGCTCAATCCAACAAACTCCTTTTATTTTCTCCCTCATTCCTCTAGTAAATCATGTTCTCCCTCTTCCCGCGGAATCAGCCCAACATACAAATGGGAGTAACCCTCCCACACATCTTCCTCATAATAGGAGATCCAATCAATTCTAAGGGACAAAACCCCTTTCGACCAGTCCCTCTGAAATTGAAGAGTTCCGAAAGCAATTACAAGATATGTAGAGGAAGCTATAGAAGCGGTAGGGGGTGGATCTCCCATCTACCAAGTTTAAGGATCTTTGTCCATTCCCTGATGCAATGGTACCTCAAGACTTCGAGGTACCAAAATTCAAAAGATATGATGGTATGGGGTGTCTTATAGACCATTTAAGAGCATTTTGTGGAGAGCTTAATACTATGGCAGGTAATGACGGATCATTAATCCGTTTGTTTCAAAAATCCTTGCAAGGCGATGTATTAGATTGGTATATATCATTAAACTACCATCGAATTAAAACTTGAGAATAACTTTTCCAAGCTTTCATTAATCATTTTGTGTACAATCTTAATGTAGTACCCAAAAGGGCCGATCTTGCTGCCTTAAGGCAGAGGAATGATGAGTCATTTTTAACTTATGTTGGACGGTGGCGGGCCATGGCCGCTAGAATGAAAACACCCATTGATGACGAGGAGCAAATCTATATGATCATCCACTCGAAAACTCGAGTAACTCTGGATACCTCGTCTCGTATTTTTATGCCAACTTTACCCAATTCATTCGCGCCAGGGAACAAGTCGAAGCCGGAATAAGGGTTGGGACAATCTCCCCTTTGTGGCCTCATTAGGCCTCCCCAATACAACGGATAATGGAAGGAATGCTTACTGGATACGAGAATGGTAATAGAAGTGTTCTAGACCTCCATCCAACAGAAGAAGATAATTTTGTCACCTCTACCCAAGGTGCTCAATTCACTCCTCAAGAGAGACAATGGCAACAACAATAGTAAAGGGAGATTCCTCAGTACCCCAATCATGGTCAACAGATGAGGATGGCTTGTGAACCTAGGCAATTTACACCGATAGCCCAAACTTACAGTGAAATACTAGTCACGCTAGTCTAAAGGTAAATACTTATACCGTTACTACCTAGGCTCTCCCCAAACCCTCTACCACTAAATTATAATGAGAATGAGTATTATGCATACCACCAATCCCGAGGTCACACAACGGACCATTGTTTCAACTTGAAACATGTGGTCCAAGATCTGATTGACAACCAAACGATTGTGGTTACCTCTCCTGGTGTTGCCACCACCAATTACACCCTCCAGAATCCTCTGCCACTATATCTAGTATGCCCTAGTTCATCAGAAACCCCTATTAACAATATTAGTCAAGGAGAGCCACCCCCAGTCAATCCAGTCCAATGCATCCATTCAATCACTGCCAGCCCAATAACAATAACCCCAAGTCTACAAGGGGCATATCCTGCCAGTCCAATCTATTCGCTCTCAAATATGTAACGGGCACTCTAGCCGGTCAAGTCTCCATACCCTTAAGTCTACACGGGGCACACCTTGCCAGTCCAATCTCTTCACTCTTAAATATGCAAGGAGCATCTCCATCCAGTCCAAACTCCATGTCCCCAAGTCTACAGGAGTCACCACCGATTAATCCAGTCCATACATCATTTACCTCACAAGGGGCAACACCTACCTATCCGGCCCCTACTCCAACCCTCGTGATCCAAGAAAATGCTCCTTCTCTGATCAACATACCGCATGCCCTAGTAAAATCAGGGCCCAACTTCAATCATGTGGTAACTTTTTAAGAAGGACATTCTGGTACTCAAAAGGATTTAACTAGCTCTATTCAGTCTTCAATCGTTCAAGAGAAGAGTCTAGGATGAGTAGTTCCTGCCTCTAGGAGAACGGTCGAGGAAGAGATTAACGTCGAGATCTTGATTAACCTCAAAGCATCAACCATCACTTTTCAGGTCTTTGATATCACAGCTTCATTTCATCTCCTCCCTGATCGGTCTTGGATCCATAGAGTTAAGGCTCTCTCTTCAATTCTTCACCAAAAAGCCAAATATATTTTCGGAGACAAGGCGTTGACCATTTTGGATGATCCCGAATAAATCTTTCCAATAGAAGCAGTCAACTGTTAAGAGCTAGATATCTCGATCATAGACGTATAATGCGCTGATGAGGATATACCATACCATGGTCTCGAGCTCGAGACTATGAATTGCATGCCTCTTGCATGTCTCATTGGATCAAATTATGTCTTCCCTTCAGTCGAGAACCAATATTTTTATTATCAGCTTGAATATCAAGAAAATGCAGGCATGACAGGATTGAGATATCAGCCTCCTAAGGATGAGATAGCAAAGCACAAATGTGTCAAAGGAGGGAAAAATCGACAAGAGGATGATCATCCCTTCATCCACGCATCAATCAGATCCTTCAAAGAGGGGATCATCTATTCGGTAGGCAAGCCAAGATCTACCATGGAGGATCAAATGAGCAAAATGAGCCTAACTGGGCTGTTTAAAAATGACTTGGGCAAGGGGTAAGAATTTTTCCTGATTGACTGGACCATAGTCTGGGTCTCACTTGAGCTGGAAGAATACAAAGATTCACAATGCATTGGGGATGAGCTGAGGAAAGTGACATCCAACACCAACTCAAAGCCCAATCTCAAACTCTTCATGACATTTGGACACGACAATAATAGCCCACCTACTGATCCGTCTGGCCCTGCCTCCTAAGGGGAGGGAGGATAGGGCAATAGTTGGTTTGCGACCCCCAAGACGGCACGATAAAAGAAAATAATGTTTGGCTCCTCGCGCCGAATCAGGTAATCCCTGGTTCACATCGCCGTCTTTCTAAAAAAAAATCAGAAAATTTTTAAAAGGCAAAAACACAGGATATCACAGGATATTTTCGAAATACCAAAATAAAAAATTAGATACTTATAGAAAATTCAAAAAAATCAGAAATTTCAAAAAGCCAAAAACATTAGATATTTTTGAAATGCCAAAAAAATCAGATACTTGTGAAAATCCAAAAATAACAGAAATTTCTCAAAACACAAAAATAATAGAAAATCTTTCAAAACTCATAAACAATAATGTGTTAAATGCGTCTGTTACAACACCCGAGTTTAAAGTTGACTTACATGATTTCGATTTGGAGTTAGACTTCAAACTCATGGGCTTGAATGAAGCCCAAGATGTGGAAAATGATGATCCGACTCTTGAGTTAGAGGATTCCCTCTGAAAGTTCGAGGCAAAGGCCAATGTTGTCACGAATGATTTTAAAATTGTGAACTTGAGATCCCTTGAGCTCCCTAGAACGATATGCATCAAGAGATCCTCGCCTCCTAAATACAAGCAGAGGATGACAAAATTCCCGAGGCCTGGGGTTAGAGCTATCTAACCTCGCATTCTCCTATGAAAGCCTTACCCAGATCGAATGAAGAACCAATCATACACCATCTGCTATGAAGCCTGAAGTCAAGCCCATCAAGTAAAGTTGTCAAGATCATGTCTGAAGTCCACGACGAAGTCCTACTGATGAACGATGGAGATAAGTTATTATAGCATGTCAGGAAGTGTTTCAACTATTTGAAGCTTGCATAACGGATGCATGTGCATATTTTGAGTCTTTATAACTTGGCAATACCCTAACCCTCTTTCATTATGGGGTGTGAACATCATTGAAAGAATGAACCCAAAGGCATCCAATGGTCATGAGTATATTCTCATGGCAGATAACATCTTACATCATCGGTACAAATAAATAAAGAAAAAAAAGAAAATGATTGATAATAAGCTCGATGCAACCAACTACATTCTACAAATATAAAGCGTACGACAATCGCTAAGACCAATGACAAACAAGTCTGAAAGAAAGGTTAACAATATGGTAATAATGCATATCCTACCATTGCGCCTACTAAATCTAGGGGGCAAGTCCAAGCCATCCTAGGATGATCTGTTGATCGTTCGCCAAGTTCGTCCGGGAGGTGTCATTCATCTTACCATCATTAGGGGGAAAGATCTTCTAAAGCCCATCAATGCCGACAACGTGAATACCTATCATGGGTAATCCTACCTAACTATGTCAACAACTACAAACATAAAGCTAAAGTCAAACAACAAAAGGTTAGCATCCTGAGGTACATTCCACCATCATTCCTTCTCTCTAATAAGTGTTCCAAAAAATAAAGGGTTAAAAAAAGAAAAAAATGAAGAAATAATAATAATAAATGGATGGATAAAGCGCGCAGTCCAAAAAAAAAAGAAAGAAGAAAAAGAAAAGAAAAGAAGAGTTGAACCCAATGAGTGAGAACACAAGTCGCCAACCCATTTCTCCTAAGGATAGTTTAACCCAATGTCAACAGTTTTACGATCGTGATCAAAGACAAAGTCAGGTAGCTCACCAATCGGCCGGCAATAAATGAATTCTAGCCTCCCCCCTCTGTTACTTTAAAAGAAAAAGAAAAATTAAAAGAGAAATAACATGTCTAAGCGAAACCGGGGAGATGAAAACCCGAAAGGGCGTCTCAAGTAAAAACAGCGGGCATGTAGTGGACTTGGTGGAGACCTAAAAGGCACCAAGGGTAAAAAGAGCACAACTGCCAAAGGGTAGGCAAGAGCAAAAACTCAGGACATGGTGAAAATTTGAAAGGATGCTATGGGCAAAAATGACGAGAAAGATAGTCGTGATGAAAATCTGAAAAGGCGTTACGAACAAAAATGGGTAGAAAAGAAAAAGAAAATAAAAAGTGCATGTACAGAAGAAGCCATTGCAACGAGCAAGGCGAAGAAGCACAAGAAAAAGATAAGTCCTGTATCAGAATTGTGTCAGACTCTACCCAAATCTAAGGAGAATGATCCTAATATGCGCTACTCTCAAAGAACAGAGATCCTTGGTAAACAACTCAGAATACTGGATTCAACATGAGATAAGTTCAATATTCTGATCCCACCATCCAGGCATAAGCTCAAACACAAGCAAACACTGACAAATTTGGTACAAAAAATTCCTTTAAAACATCTTTTTTACAAGTACTTTGTTTTCCTTCATTTACAAGAACAAAAATAAAAACATATATGCATATACAGGACAAGCAGCTAATAAAGTTGGGGATCTACAAAGTCAAAGTCAAAGCCCCAGAGGTCCACATTTTAAAACCCATAAGGTCCACAGTTCAAAGCCCCAGAGGCCCACATTTTAAAACCCACAAGGCTTACAAGTTCAAAGGCCCACATTTCAAAGCTCACAAAGCCCACAAGGCCCATAAGTTCAAAGCCTCAGAGGCCCACATTTCAAATCTCATAAGGCCCACAAGTTCAAAGCCCCAGAGGCCCACATTTCAAAATCCACAAGGCCCACAAGTTCAAAGTCCACAAGGTCCACATGTCAAAAGCTCACCAAGCCCATTGTCCAAAGTCCCATGATTCAAGGCCCATGTTTTCAAGCCCATTTCCTAAGCCCACATATCCAAAGCAAGACCCACTTTGCAAGCCCAATTTCAAGGCCCATGGTCCTAGGCCCACATGTCCAAATCAGGCCTAAGATCCTCAATTGTCCCATTAATTTATTAGTGGAGGCCATCTGGCTATTCGATCCAGATCGTACAATAGAAATTGGACGACAATGCTCTCCCGCGAGATCGGAAGAAAGTTTTAAAAATTTTTAAAATATCTTTAAATAAAAACCGTTAGCCCCACCAACTCATAGTAGTGGCAACGCGACTATTTACTTAATTTGCGTAAATAAAAACTGAATGACGACACCCACCTGCGAGATCGAACGAATATTTTTTAAAAATTCAAAATTATCTTTAAATAAAATCTCTAAGGAGTCTAGTTCTAAAGAGATTAGATTTCAAATAAAAACTTTTAAAAAATGTACGCGGCACGCAGTACACTGAGGAATCTTCCATATTCTCCAGTTGCGGTCAATGCAAACAACTAAATAAGATTCGGTCTCCCCCAAATTTTTTGAAAGATAATCAAATCCGTATATGATACATGTACGATTGGCCCGATTTCTATATCTGAACAGTCGTACGAATGCTAGTATAAATAAGTGGATCTATCACTGAAAAGAATAATCAAACTCAAAGTGACAATAATCCATTGTAACCAAAGTATCAGAATCAAAAGATTGCATGACAAAAGATTACCTGCACATACCTAGTCTGGGATATTCGTAAAATTTGATTTAGTCCAAATCGGCGTAGTGAGTTCCCCGTAAGGCCGCACTAATGCGCAGGGCAGCTACCCACTTTGACGATCAAATGTATTGAATACTCCTAGGGTGATTATATAGTAACAGAACGACAAACCTAACAGTACAGGAATCCTCTTAAAGCAGCACCAACGCGCAAAGGCCTTACTTTTCAGACTTAACCCTCCAGTGTTATCAATAATCTGATGTGAAAGGGTTGTGATTGGTGACCCGTAATGCCACACCAACACGCAGGGACAATCACACCTCTTAAAGCCGCACCAATGCGCAGAGGCCTTACTTTTAAGACTTAACCCACCAGTGCTATCAATAATTTGATGTGAAAGGGTTGTGATTGGCGACTCGTAATGCCACATCAATGCGTAGGGACAATCACTACATTTTTCTTAACCCTCATGACATGTGCAAGTAATCTCTTTTCCAAACTGTCTACTGACAATGATACAATGCAAGCAACAGATTCAAACCACTACCTTTTCTGACCAGAAGGGTGGGGTGTCCACTCGCTTTGGCGCTCGGTTGCTCGCAACCTCAGCTAAAGAGGGTCATTTGTAGACACTCCACCCAGGCAAACATCTTGGGAAGGCTAAAAGACAATCCAGGAATCATGATTAAATCCTAAACCCTAGTCGCAGTTTAAACCTAAACCTAACCAAACCTCAAACTTCCAATCCGCAACCTGAAACCCTAATCCAAACCATTTAATCCACATACAGCCTCTGCCTATACCTTATACCCTAACTAAAACCCTTTGCCCAAACCTAAGTTCACCTATCTAAACCCTAAAACCTTGAAAAGGGGACTATCGAACGAACCAGTGCATCGAACAAGCCCACACGCTTGAGCCCGGCCTGAGCCCTTACCGGGAGTTAGTCCAACTACCGTCGGCGGTAGTTTGACTACCGTCAATGGTACTTGGAGTGCCGCTGCTCGAAGCCCGTGTGTGCACCTCTGGGGACAGCTGTCTCAGCATTCGAAAGTCAACTTTCTTTAGAAATCACCCCTTATCCAACCTTTTTTACCATTTTACCAACCCCAATAGCTAATGAGAGAGTGTCACATGGCGTCTCTCTCCCCTCAACCAATCACCACTTACCACAACAGCATTCACCCCTCTCAAACACAGGAATTACCACTTTGCCATTGGAGAAGGCTATAAATAGCCTTCTCCCCTTCACATTTCACACAAACCACTCCTCATTTCTAAGCTTGAGTGAGAGAGAGAGAGAGGGAGAGAGGGAGGAAGAGAGTGAGGATGAGGAGGAGCTCCCAAGCCTCCAAGTTCAGATTTTTCAGCTATCTCCTTAGCCTGCTCCCTACCTTTCCAACCATCCCAATCCCCAAGACTAGCCCGGATTGATCATGGCTCAATCCATATCTTAGCTTACTCAATATCAAGCCAAAGATTCATTCATTTTACATACAAACATTCATCATGACATCTATTCCCTTCTCAACCCGCTGCTTCTCTAGATCTCTAGTGAATGTATGCTCTGTGACTTACCATACACCGGATCCTCTCACATCAGAAATTTTTAGTGATCTAGTCCATTTTTCTTACCTCTTTGCATAAGCATCATCACATCTACCTTCTAGACACACCGTTGGACTTATGCTCGGTGACTTGCCGAAATCTCGGATCTTGACACATCAAAAATCTACGTGTGTGCCTATTCCTATCTCAACCACATCATCCATCCCTTGAGATTTCTTATCACACTAAGTAGAGACCATACATTTATACGGGCAGAGAGGGTATCTAACACCTTCCTTCTTTGTAAGTGAGGTTCCTTACCCAGAATCCCGAATCGCAGACCAGCAGTCAATATAAGGTAGGAGAGTTTTCAGATTTCTCCAACCTTACGTATTCCGTGGGTTTTAGCCGACCGCGAGATTCTAAGATTAATTGGCTAGTAGCGATTCCAACATCCACAAATTAGCCTAATCACCCCCACCACCAAAATATAACATTTAAGTCAGCGTGGGCGCCGATTTTCAGTGTCTACACATTGATAATCAAAAGAGTTTAAAATAATAAAAACCTATACCAAAACTTGCCTTTCAGTTCAACACTCTATTATTTCAGTTTTTGATTTTTTCATCGATGACTTTCACACTATTTTCACCTTTTTCTTCTTTTCAACAGTCCTTTCAAGGAACTTTTGATAGGTAGCCTTTTTCGACGACAACTATTTTTTAGCTGGTATTTTCTTTTTCTCTTTCTTTCTTTTCAAATCTTCTCATTGAACATAATGGATAAAATTTTCAGGTTTGGTTCCTCTCATTCTTAATAATCATCAAGTTAACAATTCAATATTAAACTTAAACTTCAATGTGCAAACTAGATGTGATATGTGAAATCATGACTCAATCAATGTTTAAAACTTTTAGTTATGAATTAATAACTCAAACTTAACCTTGAAATTTATCAAATACTAGAATTTAGGTTCAACAATCTTTAATAATTAAGTATCTTATCATTCAAATATATGAATTATCTTTAAAATCACTTTAATTTCACAGAAAATTTGAAAAAATTTTATAGCTCAAATTTTTTACAATTCAGTACAAATTCAAAGAATTTCTAAAGGAAACCTACCCACCAACCTAAAATCTACATTATCTTCAATGTATATACATATGCAATAAATTGAGAGCAATGAAAATAAAGGGGAATAGTTGAAGAGTACCTGTAAAGTGAATACGATCTTCCAATAAAATGTAGTTCTAGTGACTAAACTAAACCGAGAAAATCAAACTAATCCTAAAAAAATAAATAAATCACCTAATATTAAACTAAGAAAGCAAGGAAAAACTACTCAATCATGTAGCAAGGTTCCTCCTCCGGCCAGTATCTTGATAAATTTCTCAACAAGATAATCCAAAAGCCATTTTTCCAGTAGGCTTGGATGCCCTGGAGCATGAATATCTAGAGAAATTTATGAACCTCCGTAAAAAAAGTTTCTTTTAATCCCCTGATATATCCAAAGTGGATAATATTCACCTATGACAAAAAAGTTTTCAATATTAGTATACCATGGTGAATTAGAGAGTATAAGTATGTGAAATTCAAAACAATTCTCATTAGGCAGTGTAGTCTCAACACATTTCGAAGTTTCAAACTTCAGTTCAAAATTCAATTCATCCTCCTTTAATGGTAAAAATTTTGGATGTGTGGAAGGAGGGGCTTTAGAATAATGATTCTCTCAGTCAGTATCAACTAACGAGATATTGTCTCATAAGGCATTCACTATGTCTTGTATCATAGGATCGTTTGAATATGCAAAGTGTGCCAATCAAACTTCTAAAGAGTCAAGACATTCAGTTGAAAGGGTTCATTCTCCACATTGAGGTCTATAATGATATGCCCAAGGACTCCTTCGTCTTCTTTGAAAATAGAGGGAAGCATACTCTCTTTCTTTTCATATGTGTGAGAGTAAATCATCACCAGTTACATCTTGCCTTGCCTTGTATAGATAGAGTGAGGATCAGTAGGCAACGATTTAATGTAAATACTCGATTCCTTGATACTAATCAGTAGAGGCTTTGTATCGTCAAGGGGTGGGTGCTCAAATGGTGACCTCCACTGGGTAGTTTCAAATACCGGAGTCGTATCAAGAAATTTGTTCATTTCCCTAATCATATCATAATTTAAATTAGGGGAGTGGGCCGAGCATGCTTCAAAAGATTCATGAGGTTCAATTGAAAGGGGCTTATCCTCCACGTTAAGATCAAGCCTGTCATGTGGTTGGAATAGAGCATCATCAATATGTTTAAAAAGAACTCGTGCTTCCCAATCATTTACTTGGACTGTAATTGAGATCAAATCTTCGGGAAGTTGAACCGTATACTCATGATCGTAATCCGATTCTTCCTCACTCTCAAATTCAGCATACTCCACAAGTGAGTTGGAATCACTCTCCTCGCATTAGGCTGGAATAAACTAGCCCCTTCCTCCTCATCGAGGCACAATTCAATCGCTTTTAATGATTTTCTAATATTCTTAAGCATCCATGAATTTCCAAATTGACTCCTCTTGAATTGTTTCCGATTCAATCTCATAAGTTGGGGATCCAAGGGAGTAGTCATTAGAATCGATTGTTGGTTCACCTATCCAATTTAAACTTTGATGTTTCCACTGATTATAGTCATATGGGTCATATGAGGGAGAGTTTGATGGTAGTTAGTACGTGTTATCACCCATAATATAATCATGCATTGTTATTTTCTTGCCGGATGGGTGATAATTGTTCTCACTCCAATAATCAAGTAATGATTTCTTAATCGGTGGAGTGAATTTGTTCTCCCGTAAATGATCGTGTAGAGACTTCTTAACTGGTGGAATATTATATCCTGGTCGGTTCTCAATCATGGTTTCAATAAATTTTTGAGACATAGGTTGTTTCCTAACATAATTATTTCACAGCCCTTCAACATATCTCTCATCTTCTAGAAGTAGATTAGAGTATTCACGTGTCCACTCTTCCATGAATATGATAAAACCCTAATTCTAAATCTAATCCTAAAATAAATTTCTATTAAAAAAATCCTACAACAATATGGAAAGTAAGTAAGGAGAGTAAGGAAAGATGCTACCAGAAGAGAGGAACTAGACTAAAGATCCTATAAAACAAAAACAGTAAACAATGTTAGTAGTGTTAGAGAAAAAAAAAATTAAGACAAACCCTAAAAAATTATGAAAATTGAAAATTCTTAAAATCCTAGATTAGAAAAATTCAGAAAATAAGAAAAATATAAACTAAAACAAAAATCAAATCTAGAAAACCTAAACCTAATCGTGTTCAATGCCACTCTCCGACAACAACGCCAAAAACTTGTTCAAACCTCAAGTGTAGGGTCACGATGTGGTAATAACTCAGTGAGAACGAGGTCAAATCCACATGGAATGGGGAACACGGTATAAAACTAATCTAAGTCTAACTTGGTTGGTCTAAGTTTTTAATACAATAATTTAGACAAATATTTTAAAATAATAAAGATAAAAAATTAGGGATCTAGGAATCCACCTATAACAATCTCAATATTAATTTACTTACATTCTCAATATTAATTTACTTGATTCAATGATAACTCGATTGGAATTGAAGTCCTATCCTATCCAACCGGATGATGGAATAGTTAAAACAAAATATGAACTTTTCCTTAGTTTAGTTCTTAAATATTCGTCTAATTGTAATGATTGTAGGGAATTCAATCATCCACCATGCCCATAGATGATGGTGAACAATAACTTGTACAGATCACACCATTCTAAAGCCAATAAGATCATATCAAAAGCTTTCACATCATGTACTGTAATCTCAATCACAATAAACCATACAAAACTCGAAATATAACTGGAAATATATCTTTATTTAAACTAAAACTTAATGGAGGTTTAATATATACTTGAATCAAAATAAACTAAACTTCAAAATAAACTATAAGCTTCATCCCTTAGCCTTACCTAAGATATTAGCCTAAAAAGACTAACATCCTAGAAGAAAAATGTAACACCCCAGATTTTTGCTAACCTGGAGTTAGACGTCCTTAGGCAATGGGTCAACCATATCACTCTTAGAGCTCAATCCCAAAGTCTAAACATCGCTTTTCAACCTATTTCCTTCAAAATCTCACCTTTCACCACCTTATTCTTTAAATTTCTCCAAGTACTTTCATATTAGACACAAATTCTAAAGTTTAAAAGGTGAAGAACTATACTTAAACTAAAACTTACTGTAAATGGTATGTACATGAATAAAATGGGATTTTGACTATTTAATATTTAGAATTTCATAATGTAGATAGGTTAGTTGGATGGATTAGCTTCTTCTACCTCAAAATCATATATTGTACATCGCGTTACTCATTCCAATTTACAAATGAGACTCGATAAATGTCTCGACGGACTCGTGGGCCCAAACAGCTCAATTTAGGGGGACCCGAGGTGGGTCCCACATGTTTCTGACATCCACGAAGGGGGGAGGACCTCGCCCCTGGGGTGAGCCCTCGCGAAATTGGTCAGTGACCGGCGAGGTCCTTGCCGGTTTGGCGAGGTCTCGTCCGTACAGCGGTCAGGCAGCCCATTTTCTACATTTTTTCTGCACGTTTCATCCAACTTTGAAAACTCATATCTCCTTCGTTATAACTCTAATTTAGGTGATTTAAAAACTAAATTGAATATAAATGAGTCTAGTTTTATATAAAAATATGAAAAAAATATAATAAAATACTTAATATAGTTTAAAGTAGGACGTTGTGGCAACTATCCGAAAATTACTTGTTGGACAACTGCTGCTTCTGGAATTTTTAGAATTTTTTTACAACTCAAAATCTTATGAAATTTGGTAGAGATAGGATAAACTTGATGATGAACTACTAAAAATAATTAAAATATACGATAACTAAAAGTACCCAAAATGGGGCATAGAATGGCCCTAGGACCGTATTCTGTCATAATTATGGTAGAATTTGGTTGAGTATCAAACTGAATACTCAGTAGAATTAACTTGAACCACTTTAAATATGAACTGCAAGACCCAAAATGAGTAAGACTACTAAAGCTATGTTACCTAGAAACCCAGGATCAATCTCTAAACCCAGTTGCTCTCGGGAGCATTTAGAAACTTCGTATCGGACCTGGACCGTACGTCGAAAGTTCGATAGCGATGAACTTAGACCATTATGACCGCCTAGTTAGACTTAACTATCATCTCAAAAATTAAGGCCATACGATGTCCTGAGATCATTTCATTGAGTCCAGAGCGAAGAGAGTGAGAAAGTAAAGATTTTTAGAAATTTAAATATAATTTTAAGTAATCTGGATCGTTTCGCTTGCGCGTTATTTCTAAGCGTTCTGACCGTTAGATTTTGGCTCAAATTCACCCTCGGATCAGGATAGTTGGCCCATATATGTCATAGTCTTGTAGCTCTGATCGAGTTCCCGTAACCGTTGAACTGAAACTGGTCCACCACGGTCGATCTGGAAACCCGACCGAACTGAAAACTTAGCTTGACCTAGATCCAATATTAGAAAGCTTAAGCCCGACCGTATTTAGTAACAGGATCTCCAGAAGTGCTCCGTTGGATCGGAACAGACCCGATTTGGTTATAACCTAAATATACCTTGGCCCCAAGGCTATTTCCGTCACTTTTGGGCTTATAAAAAGGCCTTAAACCCTATCTCACAAATTCCATTCGAATTTCAAACCCTAGCTAAGAAAGAGAGAGAAAGAGAGAGGGAGAGTAGGAGATTCACCCAGGGATTCTACCCTGCCACTCCATGTGCTTCAACACCACTACCGTATCGCTATTACGGCTTTTCTAATTCCATTCTTGGATAAGAAATCCTAACCCTAACCTGTTTTGGAGCTTAAAATAGTTAAGTGTTGTTGTAGCTAACATATATTCATGCCTTAGGTTGCTTATCCGCCGTTGACAAAGACTTGTCGTCTAAATCATATCCGTTAAGCGTTTTCTAGTTTAAGGTGCGGACTATATACGTTTAGGTTATGGTTTTCAAGACTTTCAATGTCAGTTAATGATATATTACTGATGTGGATGTTGTTTCACATATATAAAGTGTTGTCTGTTTCATTTTTCAGTTATACGTTAACTATGTTGAATATACTGTATTCCTTGTATTTGTAGAAAATACCGTATACATATGAAATTCAGATTTGTGCTTGCCATATGATTAATTGTTGTTTATGTATGCTAGATGCATGTGTATCGACTTCTGGGTGTACGGATTAGCCTAATACATGTTTTATCAACATACGTTGCGTATGTTATATTGTGTACTCTAAGTGTTTGTGAAAATGATTGAATGAGTAAAAAATTTGCTTTCATGCTCGTCATGGCTAACTGTCATGGATATATGATTGTTGTATAGGCGATAACCCTTTGACGAAAGGATTTGCCCTAATACGTATGCTAAAGAATACATAATATGTATGATATAATGTGTAGACTAAGTGTATGTGAAAGTGTTTGAATAAGTTAGTAGTTAATAAGATGTACCGGTATGCGGGTTGAGATATGATTCTCAACTACATCAATGATGTGTATGATTTCCTCCATGTATTTTTTATTGCATATGTGTGGATTCATGTTTAGGTTGTATTTGTAAGACCCGTATCTTAGTCCGTACCGTTCCGTAGACTTCCGCGGTTTTACCGGTCGAATTTCGGCAACCATCGACCCTTAACCGATATTTGCGCACAACCCTGATTCGTACGCCGTCAACTCGAGTTGACTCAACCCAAGACCATTAACATAGCGACAGCGCCATCGCTGCGGTTAAGAGGCCGCGACTCACGCGCCGAGGCGATACCCTGGTCAAGAGATGTGGGCCAACGTTTGGTGCGAGAAAAATGCCGCGCGTTGTGAAATTTAAGAGAATCTCTACGAGGTGTCACATCAATCCCATCAATTAATCAAATACCATCACATCACATATCAAGTACATGCAAGTACACATCACCTTTCACCCATACCCAAGCAACCACAAAAGTCTAAAAGTTTCTTACAAAGCCCATGCTTTTCTTACACAAAAGGGCACCAAAGTCAACAAAGCCTTACACACCCATCTCTCTCCCATCCATCACTCCATCACCCCATCACCTCACATCTCCCTACAACTCTCTCTCTTTCTCATTTTCAAAGATATCTCCAAGCAAAAACCCCATACGTATGAGAAATTCTCCAAGCTTTCCAAAACTCCAAGGTGTCCCACTTTCCTACCCCATCATCTCCCATCTTAGCCATCCATTTCTTATCTCCTCATTGAAATCAAAGCTAAGGTGTTAAGGAACCCAAGGGAGCAAGGAGATCGAACGGTGGGTGCTAGGTGATAGTAGTTTTGTATGTTTTAAAGATTGGCCAAGTGAGACCAACTGATCAATGGTTTGGATCTTACTTGGGACCCTAAGATGTGGCCGATGGTCCACTTTGATCATCATGATCATTCATGATGGGACCATTCTCCATGGACCCCATCATGAGTTTATTTCATTACATTTAAAGGTCATCTAGACCGTTCAAATTGGTGGAGAAAGGATCTCCACCGTTGAATTCGATTTTGTTAGTTCCATGTGTAAAGGGACCCATTTTATTATACGATCTCTTACAAGAGAGGGCTCATAGTGGCGGAGCCCTCCATCACTCGCGTGTCCCACTCTCCATCTCTCTCTCTCTCTCCCTTTTTATTTCTTTTTTTTAAAAATATTTTTTCATGAGATTACAATAGGGTGGTGTGGCCTATTTGAATGGACCCCACCATGAGGCTTATATTCTATCCAAATCCTCAAGTGTGGCCTACTTTCTGTGTGATGTAGTCACACTGTTCTCCATGAGGTGGCCCACCTAATCAGGGCCCACCTCAATGCACCTTCCTTCAACGACCAAACCATCCAACGTCTAAAGGAAAACAAAAATACAAGCTTGGTTCAAACCTTTGGGGGTGGACCCTTGTGTAGGCCCTACCTTGATGTATATATCCAATCCAAGCCCTCCATCCTCTTACCAACATCATTTTAGCCGTTGAGTAGAAGAATGAAGCTAATCCGCTCATTGGGCGGGCCATACCTGTCAAAACAGTGACTCTCACCATTTAAATTAATTTTAATTTTTCTACAGGCCTAAATATGTTCAATAGCGGACTCATTGGGCTTGTCTTGAGCCAGGGAAGCCAGTGAACGGGGTGGATTTTCTTGTTACGGGCCCTAGGCGCCAAAAACCCCAAAAAAAATGGGTTTTCCCAAAAAAAATTTAAAAAGGTACAGAGGCTCTGCCTCTGCCTTTAAGGAGCTGCTGCAGCAGCACGCTGCAGCGTGCAACGGGCGGGCGACCAGCCACCCACGGCTATTGCCGTGGGCCCCAGGATGATGTATATGTAACATCCACGCCATTCATTTGGTGGGCCGCTCCCTGAAGCGGGTCCCCTCCAAAAATGGGCCCCATCCATGGCTTGGGTGGCCCACACTACAGGAAATAGTGGGATTGAACCTCTACCATTGGAGCCCCTCTCATGGGCCACAGAAGTTTTAGATCAAGATGAAATTTGTTTTTCCTCCTCACCCAGGTCCGTGCGACCTTATGAACGGTTTGGATGGCGTTTAAACATTATGGTGGGCCACATACGTGGGACCCACAGTGATGAATGTATTTTATCCACCGTCCATCCCTGGACGGTGGGACCTACCATGATATATGAGTTTCATTCACACCGTCCAGAGCCGTGGACGGTGGAACCCACTGTCGTGTATGTGTTCTTCCAGCGCCGTCCACCCCTGGACGGTGGGCCCTGCCATGTTTTATGTGTTATATCCGCACCATTCATACTAAATGGTGGGACCTACCCCTGACCGTGACCCTATGAATGGTTTGGATTGCAAATAATTATTGCAGTGGGCCCTATGAACAGTTTGAATAGAAAATAAACACTATGTTGGGCCCAAGGTCCAATGGAAAATAATTATTTTAGTAGGCCCTTTGCCATTTTGCATAAAAATATAAACATTATAGTGGGCCCCTTGCCAGCCAGTTTGAATGGCAATTAAACATTATAGTGGGCCCCTTGCCAGCCAGTTTGAATGGCAATTAAACATTATAGTGGGCCCCTTGCCAACCAGTTTGAATGGCAATTAAACATTTCAGTGGGCCTCTAGGCCCATCGGATTGGACCCATTTGATGTATTCCAAGGCCCACGGGATTAGGCCCATTTAATGTAATTTAAGGTCCATGGGATTGGACCCATTTGATGTATGATAAAGCCCATGGAAGTAGGCCCATTTGATATGTATAAGGCCCTTGGGTCAAGAATCATTTGATGTCATCTAAGGCCCACGGGTTATGACCCATTGCAATGCACATAAGGCCCATTGATGTGGCCCATTGATGTGGCCCATTTGATGAATAAAAGGCCCATATGATAAGCCCACTTGATGTATTTAAGGTCCAATGGGATGTACCTAAGGTCCATTGCAATGTGTGAGCCCAACATGGATTATGTAATGAAGTTTACGATGATCGTGCCTTGGGAACAATGTTGGTTTGACATCCACATTGCGAGTATAATGTTGGTTAAATGTCCGCATTACGACTCTCCCTAAGGCCCATTGATAGGCCCGTACTTGTTTTGTATAGGTCGTCTAGGCCCATCTGCGTTGTAAGAATGGTTCATCACTTAGTTACATGTTTAGTATAGTTTCATGACTCATGATCATACGCATCATATGTATGCTTGATATGAGAATTGACTGATCATAGCATATGCCTTCAGGCAGATTGTTTATGCGACTCCGATTAGGCGGTGTTGCCCTACATGAGCGCACGATACGCGCAGGATTTGCTGCATGATTGGACAGTGTGATTCATGCATTGCGCATTGTGTGATATAGTTACTGTACACCCGATAGACATCAGGGCTATAGCCTCCATAGACGTATCGTGGTTGGCAGGATTGGATACCGAAAATTTTATTCTACATGGGGTGCTATAGATATCCCTGGATGAAAGTCCCTAAACCCTTATGGTTCCAAGAGGTTGCTCCAACGTCTAGACCGAGTGGGTATATGAGTATTAAGTGCTAATTACCAGATGGTAGCGCTCTCCACTGTGTCGTGGTCGGTTGAAAGGGGTGCGGCCTTACCCGCCCGAGAGTAGGGGGCATTGCTAGGCTGAGTCTGACCAGCTCGAGGAATGGGTCCGCTATCGATGAGTCGAGCCTGATATTGGCAGACGGATAGTGAGGTCTCTTCCACTTACCTTATTCCGCGTGATGTGGCGGCGATCTGGTTTAGAGTGTACTAGACCCCGGTGATATTCCAGAGTTGAGCTGTATTGACATGTGGACTTAGATGAGGATTGTATGCTTGACTTGCATCTTACATCGCATAGCCTTGGTACGGCTCATGATATTTATGGATCCATCTGCATATTCCGCATTACTCTGATATTGCATAATCATATTACTACCTTGCGCACACACTTTCACCACTCTCTAAGCTTTCTATAAGCTTATGCACGACCGTTGCGTGCAGGTGACGTTGGGGTGCAGCAGCACTGAGGCAGGAGCACTTTGCAGATCATTTTGGAGTTCTTATTCTTCATCATTGTATTTCCCTTTATGCTCGTTATACTTGTAAAGTTTTTGATCATAGCGGAAATGTAATGGAGTTTTTGGTTGTTGTTTGTGGGTTATGCCTTTGGTTATGCTTATCACGAATCAAACTGACGTTGAAAATTCTCCTCGTAGCATCTCAGGATTAGAACCTGGCGAATGGGCGCTAGGAGCTGAGAATGAGGTTCTACGGAAGCTGTCGGCGCTGGATTTTATGATCTGAAATTTTGTGAGTCCGGTTTCTGAGTTTGGGGCATGACAGTATTCTATAACATGCGGAAACAATGCCGTGAAGGGTGATGGGGGAGTGGTGTAACAATTTCGTATAACAGCCCTGGTAGCCCTAAAGCAGACAATATCGGACCTTTGATTGTATAATTTGAAATATGATTTATTTACTACTTTGACTATATCATTGGTTAACATGTCATAATTGAATGTGATTGGGGTTATTGTATAGTCCAGGTAATCGGTAATAGTCTTTAAACTGGTGGTTGAGATTGTTTTCGCCACGCAGGATGTGTTCGACGAACCCAAGTCATACTTGGAATGTTCGGCAGTGGTTAGGCCACACGGAGTATTTATGCATTCCATGCCGTTCAACTCAACGTGCGCATGGCCTGGTTGAGTTCATCAACTAACCCAATTGACCGATGTTTGTTCACCATATTTGGTCGCTACTGTTTGAATCTAGAGCACTGAACTTACCAGTGAAACTCTCGTTAACCTTGGTACCGTGATCCCCTAAGACTCATGAGCCGGACATGGTGGTATGGGACACCGTGGTCGAGCTGTCGGCCTACGTTGGGGCGACGAGCCTTCCCTTAGTGACCAGTGAGCACCCTACTCTCGTGAGCAGATTATGGTGGTATGGGACACTATATTCTTACTGTCGGCCTACATTGATTGGTGACGAGCCCTCTGTAGTGACCTCGAGTATATCCTAATACTACATAAGGGCGAAGAGTCTTGTTGCAGTATTGAGGATATAACTAGGCCTGTATTGATTTGGTGATGGGGGAATGATGTAACGATTCTGTGCAACAACCCTGAAAGCCCTTGCAGCGACCTAGAACCGTAACATCGTATAGATTTCCTAGCTATGACGACCATAGAATAGATCAATGTTTGGAAATTGATATAAGGGAGGTGTCTTAGCTTCCCAATCCTGCTGTATGAAAGGGACTAATAAGAACTTGGTAATCATACTCATGACATTGCACTGTATATGTCATTGGCGTTGGTGTGAGAGCACAGTGGTAGTGATTCATGTCCCGATCGTTAGATGATGTCGCATGAGGGAGTTTGTGATGAGGGCATACATCATTCCCTCATATCAAACTTGCATTAACAAGAGTATCTAGGACATGTTTGATTGTACTGCTTTGTCATTACTGCTTGATTGAATTGATAACATGTTAACCTCTGCTATATAGTTTCCACTGAGTTGATCACTCACTTCCACATTACGGGATGGTGTTTGCAACACCAACTAGTCCCTATTTTAGTTTCAGATGATGGCGTTGCTTGCGAAGTAGATTTGGACTTTATGATGATGAGGAGGATTTCTCCTATATGCAGGTTCTGATAGACGGGGTTACAGGGTTACTGATTAGATGCCAATACACTTGGTATTTTACATTTTATTTAAACACCCATGTATATTTTTTTCTTTCCATTTTTAGAGTATACATGTATTTAGTTAACCTGGTAACATGTTCACACTCTGGAGACTTACAATCAATTATACATTTTATATATTTATCACAGTCTTCCGCTTGTGAAATTTAACTGTCTTTGGAGTATGATATGCTGTTTTGGCTTAATCCACTTCATGTTTTATGCACTAATACAGCTGACATTTATCCGTCATTGAAAATGTTGCATAAGTGATGTTCTGAAACTCGAGAGTGGAGTTTATGCTCGACCCCCGATTTTCAGGGCGTTACAAAAAATAAAAGATCAACTAGAACCCGTGAAGAAATCGAAGTGGAAGAACGTTGATGGCGCTCCGCCTTGGCCTTCTCTCCCTTTCTAAACCCCATAAGATTCTTTGGAACATCTTAAGGACTCCTATTTATAGTTGTGAAACTCCAACTTGGAGATTTCGCAAACCGACCTTGGATTTACGCACTTTTGTTACGCTTCAGTCGAACCGAAGTCGCTTATGTAAAATCTGTGTAAAAGCTGTCAAATTTAGGTAAGACTGAAGTTAGCTTCAGTGATACCAAAGTTGGCTTCGGTTGGACCGAATTAAGGCTGAAAATTTCACTTTCTCGCTGGATTGTTTTGCGCGATTTCAATCGGATCAAAAGTCTTTTTTAGGACTTCTCTTTTTTAGACTCGGAATTCCAGAATATGATTTTTCTAGCTAATTTTTAGGATTCATTTTCTTCACTTCAAATCTTCAATTCTCTTCATTCCTCACTTGATTTCCTTGGATCTTTGGCATGTGGATTCTTCATCAATGACTTTCAAATTTTCAATTCTTCATTATCTTCTTTTAAGCTCTAAATCCATCCTTTTAAGTACATATTCATCGTAGGCTTCTGAATCACTTTGCATGACAAAAACATTTATAATTAAATCAAATTAATACTTAAATGGTAGGAAAACTATTGTGATTGAAGGGTTAAATATGCAATATTTGAGTATCAACACCATTTTGCGAGGCTATTCATGATCTACCCAAAAGGCAGAGGACTCGACCCCTCCACCTCTTCAGTCCGCTAGCTTGAGGTATCACCCTCTTCGGCCTGCGCCTAGGTCGTTGGGAGCGAAAACTCCTCAGAAGGAGGAACTTCCTGAGTAGGGCGAGACTCCCCCAAGTCAACCACCTACATTGTCGGAGGTTGAGGAACCTCTAGGGTATGAGCCCCCTGAGCTCCTTCGCCAGAGCTGCCCTAGAGTGGTTGCTCTGCAATCCCTTCGTTGATGAGCTCCATCCCTTCTCCCACGGCCGAAGAGCTTTCTAACTTTGTCGGAGGGACGACAACCCTCATTTTCTTTGTTGTCTTCTACGCCATCTTGGCCACAGGTGGAGGTCGGGATCTATTCGCAGGGCGACTGACCATGTCTGCACCACAAGACGTTTCAAGTTAATAAAATTTTACGAGAAATTTCGATTTAAACGTGTCTGCGATCCGTTACATGCCAAAAGGGGTAGGTCAGAAGAGTCCGTACTGGTGGAGAAGGTCGGGTGTGATCAGCACACTCTAGGCCCTATGAGTAGCGCTTGTCGCCTTTACTCTATTCACCTGGTGGAGCTAGAGGTTAGAAAAGAGAGGTGGAGTTTTGGAAAAGCCTGCAAAAAATGATCAGTGGTAAGCGGGTGTGATACAAAAATATAAGAAAAATCTTATGTTCGATGGCTGGCAATATCCAACCTGGAGTGGCAAATTTAGTGGGGACCGAGCTTGCAGTTAGGCCAGTTCAGCAACTGATGCCTCCCATTCTTCATACGCTCAGAACCATTTATTCTTTCAGTTTTTATTGGAAGCCGAGTTGCCAGTGATAAGGGCTTGGCCCTTGTTCGCCCATGCCGAGAAATAATACCAACTCAGGTACTTCGGGTTAGACTTTGACGTACAAATGCATGAACTCTTCGGCCGTCGTTTCTTCAATCCCGAGCTAGAACTAGAGGATGAAAGTCCCCACCAGAGCTCTTAATGTGTTTGGGATAATCTAGCCTGGGGCCAGCCTTAAGCGAGAAGTGACCTCTCGCACAATCTGATGAAGGGGGAGGCAGATGCCACATTGTAAGGCGACCAAGTATATGGCCGCCTCGCCCTGGTGAGGATCGCTAGGGACTTCGCTAAGCTCGGGAGCTCGGAGTCCCGCTGAGTCAAGAATTCGATACTCAAATCTGATTTAGACCAAGTCGATCTCCTTCAACGTCGACCAAGCAGAACTGACATCGATTGGTTGTTCGGCCGAGGGCTGAGTTGCCACTCTCTCTGCTGAAGTAGACTCCATCGTCTGGCTGTAGCTTAGCGAAATTGGAGATGGAGGATCAGAGGGCACCCCAAACCAGGAATTTATGCTTTCCAAATCGGAATATCCCTGAAAAGTGTTAAGTTCGGGCTGTTCGTCCGAGATATCGGACATGTCAAGTTAAGAAGCAAAGGGAAAAGAGAAGAAGTGGAGAAGAAAGGTCAGAAATTTGCTGGAGTGAAGAGTTCAGACTTATCAAAAATCACCCAGTTCAGGAAGCCTAAAGAAGTAGAAGCAGAGAATGAAAGCAAATGGACGAGCCGCTAGGGTTTCCACCCCTTTTATAGGGATTCTCGATCGTGGGCAATTATTGCTCTCATTTAATGCTGCGATTGAGGGGATGTCGCAACTTATGTTACTTTCCACGTGGTAGTCCCTTATTCACAACTCTGACTCGATCCTCGAGGCCAAAGCACGTGCTTGCACACTATTAGTTGAGAGCCGAAACGGCGTTATGCTAGCGCACGCCCCTTCGAGTGCGTTGTCTCGATCATTACGGGTCTCCTTCGATCTCCATGACCGTTGTCCTATCGTCTCTCCTACAATGATAACAAATCGACTCAACCTCCCAAACGATGGGCACTGTAGGTTAGTCCTCGCTGACTTACTTCCTGAACTTGTGGAACAAACTTAGAAGTAGAGGGCTACTGTTATGGATAAAAAAGGGACTGACCAAGGATGACATATGTGAGATGAACTACAGTGCCCTTAGAGGGAGAGTCTAGCTCTGACTGTCAGACCCGAACCCTGCGAACGACCAGACACTTCGACTATTAGTGAAGAAATCCGAGCTCCCATCACTTGAACTAGCCGATGGGGTGCTATATTGGTCATTACGTGTTGAGGTCAACCTCAGGCACTCTAAGTATCGACCTTGACCTCGGGGAACGACCTTGACAATCAACTACGAAGACCAACCTCGACCCTAGAGGTTGGCCTTGGACCTTCAACCTCGGCCATCTAGTGTAACCCCCACTCCCGTTGATTCCAACCTGTTAATCTTATCGTTAAGGTTGTTCTTAGATCCACACCGAGGATCTCGAAAGACAACTACTTGCCAAATAAGAGAGTTTTCCTTCTCAGGAGGGTTTCCCATTGCCATAAATAAGAAGTCCAGCCTATAGAGAAAGGTACACACTAGAACCCTAACACTCATAGACCCAGATTCTCTATTTGACTTTGGCATCAGATGGTCTCTTGTCTTAGTCAGGGTCTCCATTGTTGTTTTCCCAGTGCATGTTCTCAAATGCATGGCTAGGACGACCAGATTTCAGTATCAACAAGTATATTTGGTAAAAAAATACACATGTCAGCTTCTCCTCAATCTCTCCTTATGCTTCTCGTAAGCATTTTTTTTTGCACACGCACACACACCCCCACACACTCGATCGGGTGTTGAAACTCCTAAGAGTCTACCACCGGAGCAGGAGTAAGGATCCATCATAAGCAATTAATGAAAAGTAGAAAAGCTAAAAAAAAATAACCAAAGTAATCAAGCAATTTTAAGTAAAAAAGTTACTTATAAATAATCATAAACTAAACTTACCTGAAATAAGTTACTTATCTAGTGCTCTAAGTAGAAAAACTAACTTATTTGGTGGTATCCAAATGTTCCGTAAGGCACACATTATGGTGGCCCAGGATGAATTTAGTTACACATGCCCCGTACAACCATTTGTAGCAGGAAACTCTGGTCCCTTCACTGTCAATAGTGTACTATCAAAGGGCTAGGCTCACTCATCAAGCTTTTGGGCTGGGTTCGGGCTGAAATACCAGGCCAAAGGGATGAGCCTTGGGTCTAGAATTTAAACTCATTTGAGAAGCTGTCAAGCTATACTTATGAGCCCGTTAGCTTGGCCCAGCATGTCCATTAGTGTTTCCCGGGCAATTTTGCTGTATGTCATGGATGATCGACCATGCCTGATGAACATCTGCACTTCTCAGGTCTTTCACAAAAGGATGGACAAGCTGGGCTGTTTGTTTTGGCCCATCATGGACCTGGGCTAGGCATGGACCTAGATTTTACTCCATGGGCAGGCTTTGAGGTCCATGATCTTTTACAATTTAAATCATAAAATAACTTTAGATATCCAAATCTATTGTTGAAATTTAACATGGGTAGTGGGGCCCACTTTAATACACAATTTTAAATGATGGGACCCACTGATTTACAACTTGATCATTGGTAGGCGTAGTATTTAGATGATTAGATTAAAAATTATATTTCAAATCTTATTTTGATTTTTAAATCTAAGTCCAAAGGTGGTGCCTTATTTCAGCCCTTTTACAGCCTTCAAAAGATAGAAAGAGAAAAAAAAAAAAAAGAAGGTTTGTGAAGCATATGACAACTCATTTTCTTTTCATTTAAAAAACAGGCCAGCGATGAGTGGTTATGATACATGGATGCTGGAGAGCAGAGATCCATTCTTCAATCATGCATTATATACAATGCTGGGGCCCAAAGGTCCTTGGTACTTAATGATCCAAACAGTCCATGTTGTGGCCCCACCATGGATGGCAAATGCACCAAAAATCTCCAACATCAGCAGAATCGTAGCCCGTCAGTAGAAGGTCCATAAATAATAGACCCATAAGAGAGAACATAGAACAAAGGTTCACATTCAACTAAGAAAAGAGACAAAGATCGTGGATCCAGGATCTTCCAATCTGGTTATTTTCCTTGTACATGGCCGTCCATCATGGGTCCTGACTGGATCATTGAATATGGCCCCTTCAGTTGAAAACCCGAGGTACCATAAGAATTCCTTGGCCCACCGTACAATAATAAGTTTAGTAATCAATAACAGAGTGTCAGTGACTCGATCCTTCTATGGGCCCCACATCAAACTCAAGAGCACCAGCCCATAATTGAAAATCCTTGCTTTCTTTGTTTTACCTCAAAGCAAAGCTTCAATCATTGAGCAAATAAATAAATAAAAATAAAAATTTAAAATTAGGGCTATATATATATATATATATATATATATATATATATATATATATATATATATATATATATATATATATATATATAGGCATGCTCACTTGCACACGTGGGCACTCAAAATCCGAACATCTACCCCATCAGTCAGATGCATCATTCCATGCTGGACCTCAGGCTTATAAATCAAGTCAATGCATGACTTTCATGGGCCACACCACTTACAAAAGTTGACAGGGGTTACCCTCCCATTAAAACATTCATAATCATTTTTTGGGCCAACCGAGATGTGGTTTACAAATCCAGCCCATCCATTATGTGTGTCCCACTTGGATGAGGGATCAGACCAAGTTTCAGATGCATCCAAATTTTAGGTGGGCCCCACCAAGTGCTTTTATATGTTTTAAACATGTCTTCACATGATTTTAGATGGTATGGTCCACCTGAGTTCCGTATATAGTTGATTTTTGGGATATCTCATAATTTAAAGGGACCCATCAAATGCACGGTGTTGATGTTTGACACACATCACGGTGAGGTCCACACAGATCGACCTCATGGGAAGTTCCCATGAGCTCGACCGCATAGAACCATTTCCCTGTATATATATAGCACTATAAAATCTGATATAAGGGCCCATCGTAGTGTGTAATGGTTGATACTTATGCACTATAAAATCATACAGATGGGATCCACATAACTCGAACTAAACCGACCAGGTAGATCCACTTTGCTTTGGATGGGCCATAAACCAAACATTATACTGAATTGATGTCCTAATTGGACGGTTGGTGGACGTCTAATAGTCCTTCAAATGGAATATAGTAGATTGTCCAAATTCAACAAAGAAATGTCCATTAATCAAGATCAATATTGTTTGGTAAAAATCTGATATTTGGCTCATGATCTATCTATGATGGGCCCCATGATTTGAACGGTTTAATTTGAGCTGCATGTGTGCCATGTGTACAGTTCCAAGTGCATGATTGTGGACCATTGTGCTCCTGGAGTATCAAATGAATCCCAAAACCATTTATAAGCCTCTCTTGAACCTTGACTGTGATCATTAAAGTATCATTGATATCTTTGGAACATGTCTGTCAGATGGACAATGTTCTCTATAAGCTCTCCTTTATTCCTTTAGTCTTCCCAACTTTTTGTTTTCTCTCATTAATAGAAAACAAAGACAATTAGGGCTGTCAACGGCTTGAGATGGGCCAAGCTGGGCATATTCTGCCCAATCTCAGACCAAGATCTTCCAAGAAAGCCTAATTACCTTGTCCTTGTCTGCAAAAAAATCGAATTGTTGCCTATTCCCAGCATAAATGAGAGTTGATGTGCTCATGACTACTTGCATGTGCCAAATGTATAAAAATAAATACATTGGAGACCTTTAAATTCAAACGTGGAATATTGTAAGTTATTTATTCTTTTCAATTTAAATGAAAAATAAAAAGATTTCAATTCAAGTCAATCATGCATGACCCACATGATCAAATCCAGGCACATCGTAGACACTTGTTTATGGATATAGGACAGTTGGATATTTTTCATTTTCTACCATCCAATAAATGTCCACTAATTTAAGGGTTAGATAATCAAATGAGAACAAGTACTATAATTTTGGTGTTTTAATTTGACTGGTTGTGTGCCATGTGTACAATTTGTAAGTGCTTATGTATTATCTATCAGACTCTTTGTTAGAGTATTAAAGATTTTATTTTTTTTTTCCCTTTATTTTTAGAGAGCAATAGCTTCCAAGCTTCTAATGGGCTCTACACCTATTGGGTTATTTGAAATGTAGCAGAAAAAAATATATTTTAAAAAAATTTATATTTTAATTTTACGATCTTATGGCCCCTTTTAGATATTATCAAGTTTCTACAAAAGAAAAATTAAAATCCTATGTGTACGATTTACCTGACTATTGCCACTAAGAAACTATCTTTTGTCGACACCGTTCCTTCAACTAGAAGACCTTTCCCCGATCTATTTCAAATAAAGCAGAGGATGAGAGTCACACGTTAACCCTTGAAGTATGACTAAGAGAGATTCTATAATTGTTCGTATGGTAGACCCCACATGTGTAGAGTGTGTGATGTGAGGGAAGAAGAGGAGAGATGAAAATCTCTCTCTCTCTCTCTCTCTCTCTCTCTCTCTCTCTCTCTCTCTCTCTCTCTCTCTCTCTATTGGTGATGCCCAAGGAGGAAACATCTTGTTGCTGTTCGATCCGGATGAATGGCCATACATGTAATGAATTAGTCAAATTTGGTTAAACACGTGTGATTAAAAATAGTATTGAGCGTGCCAGAGTCGCATTTGACTCGAATCGATTGAATGTTTGTGACTCCACACGACAAACTAGCCCAATTATGATCGGACCTGTGAAGGTTGATCTAACTGTTCAGACACCAATTGTTACAGTGATTAGGCGATATAAGAAAAGGAAGGTTAGTACTTCAAAATGAGTTTTTTTTTTTCCTTGAGTTAAAGACTTTTTTTTCAATGGTGGTAGCGAATCAGGTTTCTCAATGAATAGATAATAAACGGATAATATTTAAAATAAGGCTGATCACTAATTTTATTGATTGGAATATAAGAATAGTACAATTAGCAAAAAAAGAAAGATAAACTAAATAGAGAAGAAAATAAACACCCACCATTGCTTGTGCTGGCAAAATGGTCGTGAAAAATACTAGATGGTCATGAGACGGTTGTGATATGAAGTCAGCAAGATGTGACCAGGTGATCTTTTATGTAAAGACTCGATGATCGGGGATCCAATGATGGTGGTTGTAGATATTTAACCTACTCTTAAGGTGTATTGTAGCACTGTTGTTGGACAATAGCAGATCTAAACTATGGATTCCAGACTTGTTGCGATATGGTTGTATAATGTCTAAGCTAAGAAATTAAACTAAGGATAGACAATGTTGCGCTGTAGAGAGATTGATTATGTCTGACAATAGTTTGAATATCTTTTTATAGTAATATTTTTATTGGCTTCTGAGAGGTGGCAGTTGTGCATAAGTTTCTGCATTGTGAGAGATTTGGATAGTTGGCCATGTAAATCTCCTTGATTATCCGCATGAGTGTAGCCCATTATATCAGGCCACATGTGTAAAAGATTATGTATGCCTCTTACTATTTCAGTTGTGCACATGAATGTTCACTAGAGCCTTCTTGTTGGGACTCTTACATAAGAAACATTGTTAAAGTCATGTCGTTGGGTTTTTGCATCCATAAGAGTTACTTTTGGTAAGATTCTAGTATTTTATGCTTAATAGAGAATTGCTTTGTAGAAAGTTACTTTTGATGGAACTCTAACATTTAATGTTTCTACATATACATGTCTCTAATTTGTTATTTTAAATTTCATCTACATCACGTGTAACATGACTGACACGTGGCATTTGTGGACCGTTTGATCTGCTCGTGATCGACCAGGTATAAACAATGCCCTACACGTCTCTTTGTATTCAAATAATGCATTAAGAGAATGCGAAGACATGTTGAATGACTTTTGACAATTCTTTTTCTAATCGATCGTTGGGATGGTCGTTTTGGTCATTAAATTGGACATTTCGATGGTTAATTTGACAATTCTAGTCGAATTGGCCATTAGGTTGGTCGTTTCAGCTATTGTTGGCCGTTGAAATTTTTCTTTTTTGTCGTTGTGCTCGTGATGTCTTTCTATACAGCCTTTATGTCCATGGGAACTTTCTTGTATAGTTGTTAGGGTTTGCTTGGAGCAGTGCATCGGTTTTCTCCATAGATCTTGTGAAAATATCGTTCATATAACATGCGCTTAGGCGACATGTCTTTTGATGGATCATCTTTATGAGGAATTGGCTTTTGATACGAACTATGCGGCCATGCCAATTCATCATATGGCTTGTCTAGAGCACTACATAGATCAATTAAGTATAGTCTTTTGGCAGCATCGTTTACATAACACATGTCTTGGTGGTATATCTTTTGATGAAATTTTCATATGGTGGATTGATTTTTGTCTTTACCACTCGAGTGCCTCTAAATTCGATTATCCATTTTATTTGGCCATTTATTTAGAAGTCGTTTATTAGATGTCGATTTAGTATTTGTTGTCTTTAGTCATTTCGATTTGTGTGAATTGGCCATGAAAGATTCGCGTCCACTGAATTTTCAATAACCCTCCGATCATGAGATTTGTGAGTTACCTTTTGCGTCGAATTGATTAGATCTTTACGACCTAATTTGTCATGATTGTGCCACGAGCCGCAGACATTGAGTCGTGGGAGTAAACGTTGATGGGGCCTGAGGCATCAATGGTTGCTCCCTGAGTGGATCAACCCTTGCATAATTTTATGGTATTGTCGTAACACGGGCGGTTTCCCCTCGGGATGCTTGACTCCAGCATAAGTTTGCGGTACGTTGGGAATGGTGGTTGCCTTCCAAGCGGAAATCCTGCTTGGATTTACCCCCCAAGCATATGGGTGTTTTAAGGGTCCCTATATTCTTGTTGGTCGTTTTAACAACCGTTTCTTTTCATAAGCACTGAAAGTGGTGGAGGGTGGCCTTGTGGTTCGAGCTGACTAATCCTCATAGTGGGAAGCTTAGTAAGCCGTTTTGCCTCTAATTCCTCTGAAAATTTATTGATAGATTGCTTGTTCGTCATTATTGAAAACCTCTCAAAGAAGCTTTCAATCATCATGGTGAGGTTCTTTGCATGTACTTTGTTACCTTTTACAAGTTGCCACAAATCTCCTTATATGTTAAGGATGTGATGTGCGACATCATCCAGCATGGCACTCGATGGGGAAGAGGATCCCATGTCCACGTCGATGAGTTCTTTATGTTGTCCTTCATGTTGTGGCTCTCCCACGGCCTCAAGGAGATTACTAATTCTTATTTTTTCTCTACTGACCATATTGATTTATTGAGCAATAGTAATATATCACACTGTGTCCCACCAGGCATGCAAAAAATAGTATTATTGTTCAATCCAAAGGTGTGGCTGCACGTGTAACGAATGACCCAAATTCTATCAAACGTGTGATTAGAAATATTATCAGGTGTGCCGATGTTGTATTTGATTCAATTCGGTTGAACACTTGTGACCGTAGGTACCAAACTAGCTGGATTAAGATTAGACTTGTGAAGATTGATCTCACCATTCAACCACCAATTGTTATAGCGATCTGATGATTTAAGGAGGGGAGGATTATTCCTTCAGAATAAGATCTTTTTATCTTGAGGTAAAGACTTTTCTTTCAACGGTGATAGCATATCAGGTTTTTCAAACAATCGATAATGGACGAGTAATATTTAAAATAAGGTTGATCACCAATTTTCTTAATTGGAATGCAAGAACAATATAATTAATGAAAAAGAAAGTGTAACGCCCTGAAAATTGGGGGTCGAGCAGAAGCTCAGCTCCCGAGTTCCAAAACATCACTTATGCAGTATTTTTTATGATGGATGAATGTTATCGGCATTAGGGCATAAAACATGAGGTAGATTAAACCAAAACAGCAAACATAGTTCAGAGACAGTCTGAAAGCATGAGCGGAAGACTGAAATACATATATAAATCAACATAAGTCCCCAAGATATGTATGCTCTGCCAGGTCATAATTACAAGTAGTGACTCAAAATACATATATCAAAAGTGATAAATCACTACCAACATATCCCTGAATCCCCGTTAATCAGGGCATTGTTCACATGAACCTGCCTGAGAACTGCATACAGGAAAAATCCTCCTCATCGTCATAAAAGACCAGCTCTGTCTCGCAAGAATCGCCACCATTTGAAACTAAAACAAAGACTGGTTGGTGTTGCTAACATCGTCGCGTAAAGTAGGAGTGAGTGATCAACTTAGTGGAAACTATACAGCAGAGGTTAACATGTTATCAATTCAATCAAGCAGTAATGATAAAGCAGTACAATCAAACATGCCATAGATACTCTTGTTAATGCAAGAATGATATGAAATAATGATGCATGCCCTCACCACAAACTCCCTCTTGCGACAACGTCTAACGATCGTGGCATGAATCACTACCACTGTGCTCTCACACCAACGCCAATGGCACATGCAGTGCGATGTTATGAGCATAATTACCAAGTTCTTATTAGTCCTATTCATACAGCAGGATTGGGAAGCTAAGACACCTTCCTTATATCAATTCTCAAACATTGATTCATTCTAGGGTTGTCAGTCCTAGGAAATCTCATACGATGTTACGGTTCTAGGTCGCTGCAAGGGTTGTCAGGGCTGTTGTACGAAATCGTTACACCACTCCCCCATCACCAAATCAATTCAGGCCTAGCTTGTACTCTTGTTATTACGGAAGGGTCGTCGCCCTCACGTAGATTCAGAGTACGCTCGAGGTCACTAAAAAGGGCTCGTCACCTGATCAGTGTAGGCCGACAGCTCGAATGTAGTGTCCCATACCACCACAATCGGTTCACGAGACAAGGTTGCTCACTGCTCACTACGGGGAGGCTCGTCGCCCTAGCGTAGGCCGACAGCTCAGCCACGGTGTCCCACACCACCATGTCCAGATCATGAGTCTTAGGGGATCACGGTACCAAGGTTAACAGGAGTTTCACTGGTAAGTTCAGTGCCTTAGATTCAAACAGTAGCGACTAAACATGGTGAACATACATCGGTCAATCGGGTTAGTTGATAAGCTCAACTAGGCCAAGCACACGTTGAGTTGAACGACATGGAATGCATAAGCACTCTGTGTGACCTAACTACTGCCGAACATCCCAAGTACGACCCGGGTTTGTCGAACACATCCTGCATGGCGAGAACAATCTCAACCACCAGTTTAAAGACTGTTACCGATTACCTGTACTATACAATAACCTCAATCACATTCAATTATGACATATTATCCGATGATATAGTCAAAGCAGTAAATGGATCACATTTCAAATTATACAATTAAAGGTCCAACATTGTCCTCTTTAGGGCTGCCAGAGTTGTTGCACGGAATCGTTACACCACTCTCCCATCACCCTGCACGGCATTGTTTCTGTATGTTATGGAAAACAACCTAAACATGAATCCACATATATGCAATATAAAATACATGGAGGAAATCATACACATTATTGATGTAGTTGAGAATCCGTATACAGGTACATCTTACTAACTACTAACTCATTTAAATACTTTTACATACACTTAGTCTACACATTACATCATACATATTATGTATTCATTAGCATATGTATTAGGGCAAATCCTTTCGTCAAAGGGTCATCGCCTATACAACAATCATATATCCATGACAGTTAGCCATGGCGAGCACGAAAGTGAATTCTATACTCATTCAGTCATTTTCACAAACACTTAGACTACACAATATAACATACCCAACGTATGTTGATAAAACATGTATTAGGCTAATCCGTACACCCAGAAGTTGATACACATGCATCTAGCATACATAGAAAACAATTAATCATGGTAAGCACAAATCTGAATTTCATACATATACGATATTTTCTACAAATACGAGGAATACAGTGTATTCAACATAGTTAACGTATAACTGAAAAACGAAACGGACAACACTTTATACATGTGAAATAACATCCACATCAGTAATATATCATTAACCGACATTGAAAGTCTTGAAAATCATAACCTAAATGTATATAATCCGCACCTTAAACCAGAAAATACAAAATGGATATGATTCAGACGATAAGTCTTCGTCAACAGCAGATTGACAACCTAGAACATAAAATAGATTAGCTACATCATCACTTAAACTATAATAAGCCCTAAAACAGGTTAGGGTTAGGATTTCTTACCTAGGAATGGAGTCAGAAACACCGGAATAGTGATACGGATAGGTGGACTAGGCACGTAGTAAAGATGGGAAGAATCTCAGGAAGAATCACCAACTTCTCTCTCACTTTCTCTCTCTTTTCTCTCTCTTTCTGAGCTAGGGTTTGGAAATTTGTATGGAATATGGGAATGAGGGTTTAAGCCCTTTTTATAAGCCTAAAATCGATGAAAATGGCCTTATGGCCAAGGTATACTTAGGTTATAACCAAATCGGGCTCTTTTTGATCCAACAGAGCACTTCTGGAGGTCCTCTTATTAAATGCGGTCGGACTTAAGCTCACTAATATTGGATCTTAAGTAAGTTTTCAGTCCAATCGGGTTTTCAGGTCGTCCGTGACGGACCAGCTTCAATTCAACGGTTACTGAAATTCGATCAGGGCTACAAGTACTTTGACATGTATGGGCCACCTTTCCTGATCCGATGGTGAAATTGGGTCGAAATCTAACGGTCAGAACTCTTAAAAATAACGCGCAAGCAACACGGTCCAGATTACTTAAAATCATATTTAATTTCTTTAAAATCTACACTTTCTCACTCTCTTCACTCTGGACTCAAGGAAATGGTCTCAGGACATCGTTTGGCCTTGATTTTTGAGGTGATAGTCAAGTCCAACTAGCCGGTCATAACTGTCTAAGTTCATCGCTATTAGACTTTCGACGTGCGGTCCAGGTCCGATATGGAGTTTTCAAATGATCTCGCAAGCAACTGGGCTTAGAGATTGATCCTAAATTTTAGGATAATATTACGTTAACAATTCTATAGGTTTTGGGTCTTACGGATTGTATTTAAAGTGGTTGGTGCTAATTTTGCAGAAAATCTAGTGTAGCGCTGGTTAATTCACGTTAAATTTCTAAAGAATTTAGTCCTAAATGATTTCTTTGGCTTTGGAATAGAGTTTTGAGAAGTTACCAAGGTGTTATGGTTGACTCATTGCCTAAGGACGTCTAACTCTAGGTTCGTAAAAATCCAGGGTGTTACAGAAAGATAAACTAAAGATGTGCTAGCAAAGCGACCGTGGAAAATATTAGACGGTTGTGGGATGGTCGTGGTGTGGTCGTGATCTACCGAGTAAGGATTTGATGATAATGGTCTTGAATATTTAACCTACTCTTAGGGCATGCTGCAACAATGACACTAAACAGCAGCTCATATAAACTAAGGATTCTTGACTCGCTATAACGTGGCTGAATAGAAGTAGAATATCTAAGCTAAGAAGCTAAATTAAGGATAGACAATGTTGTGTTGTAGAGATATTGATTTTAACTGGCGAGGGCCTGGATCTCTTTTTTTAGTATTTTTTTATTAGCTTCTAAGAAGTGATGGTCGTGTGTAAGTTTCCTCAAGGTGGGAGATTTTGATAGTTAGCCTTGTAAATTTCCTTAATTCTTCACATAAGCGGAGCCAGTTATATCAGGCCACGTGTATAAAAGATCACAAATGCCTCTTGCTATTTTAGTTGTGCATAGGAAGGTTCACGGGAGTCTCCTCATTAGGATTCTTGTTGAGTGTCAAATATTACATATTTCCCCCTGTTTATATATTGATTTTATGAACATGATAATACTTAGTGGATAAATTTTATACATGTTTGTATTGCGAGGTGAGTCTGAGAGCATGGTTTGAAAAGAATGTTAAAAGTATGAATTTGATGTTCAAGAATCACCAAGGCAAAGGATGAATCTTAGGAGACCAAGATTAAAGATCTCAAAACTCCAAGATTCAAAGAAACTAAGTGGAGAGGGAAGGAAGTCGGAAATGCAAAGTGCAGAAAATCAGAAAAACTGAACTTCATTGTCGATGACATCGAATACCATTCGATGACATCGAAGTGAGTGTTCGATGACATCAACGATTGTTCAATTACATCAAGAATTATATGAAAATCAAGTTTAGTTGCTGGACAAAATGGATGCATTTTTGGATTACATCGAAGCCCTATTTGATTGCTCGAAGACATGTTCAATGGCATCGAAGGTTGGTCAATGACATTGAGATTTTTGGAGCAACTTGCTGGAAAAATTTGGATGCTTTTTCGATCACTTGAACATCCTTTGATGACATCAAAGGACTTTACAATGACATCAAAGGACTATTCGATGACATGAAGGGTTACACAGTGCGAAAAAGGCGCGACTTCCGGATGCGATTCATGTTCGATGACATTGAAGGCCAGTTTGATGACATTGAAGGCATTATGCAAAGTGCATAAATTTGATGTGGTTTCCAAAGTCGGTCAGACTAAGGCTATAAATATGGGTTCTCTAAGGAGTTTTAAGCACGAATGAGGTTACAATGAGCATAGTGTAACACCCCGAGTTTTCAGAACTCGAGTATATGACTCGTTTTCCAAAAACCCGATTGTTAACTTATAGAGAACCAAATTCCATATATATATATATATATATATATATATATATATATATATATATATATATATATCATCAGAGTTAACAGTTTAGCATACAATAGACAAATTAATAATAAAAGAAAATTTGAAATTTCATTTAGAATATATAAGAAGCTACCCATAATGACTTATACAAATCAATGTCCCAATACTTACAATTACAAAATGAAATAACATCGTATGTTAAACAAAGTAAATTATAACAAATCTTGAGCTGTAAAAGAACGTAGCAACTCTTGGCAATACAATCAGGCATCTTCAACAATGGTACCCTGCTCCTTATCAATATGAACATGAATATCATCTAAGCCACCTGCTCTACCTTCATGGTTAAATATTTGATGGATCAGTGGCCAACTCAGTGCAAATTTTTCTCAAGATTACACACTATCGCCTTAGGTAAGCATAGTTCAAAACAACAAGGTAATCAAAATAATACATGATGCAATCCTTTTAAATGCATGGATGCATGAATGCACATCGACCCGTGGATGCCTGAATGCAGCGCATCCAGTCGAACTTGGGCTCGTCACCCATGCAAAAGACTGGCCACCAGCGTAGTATATCTCGTACATCATAGTAACCAAGTCATCGTACATATCTTGTACATAGGTCGATAGTCAATGGTCTGGGAACTAGCAAAATGATACCCCACTAAACCTAAGGGCACGTGCTACAACATCCAGAATTAGTCACCCATCATCGCCAATATGCTTTGAATGCATGATTAGCCAAACCATTATTATTCCAATTATAATCAGCCAGTTTGAGTAACTCAATGGTCACTACGGGGGGCTCGTCACCCAATGTAGGCCGACAGCTTGGGCATAGTGTCCCATGACCACCATCCCCGGCTTATGAGATTCTCCCATCTTAGGATGCTTAATGGACACCCGTTGACCAGTGGCCAATCAAGTAAGGATTACTATCGCATGGTGTAGGCCATCAAAGTTGTAAGCCCCGTATCCTAGACCGTACCTTTCCATAGACTTCCGCGATCTTACAGGTCGAATTTCGACAACCTTCGACCCTTAACCAATATTTGTGTGCGACCCTGATTCGTATGTCGTCAACCCGTATCGACTCAACCCAAGACCTTTACCATAGCGACCGCGCCGTCACTGCGGTTCCGATGCAGCGACTTGCGAGCCGAGGCGATTTCCTGGTCAAGAGATGTGGGCCAACGTTCGGTGCGAAGAAAACGTCGCGTGTTGTGAAACTCAAGAGAATCTCTACGAGGTATCACATCAATCCCATCAATCCATCAATCCATCACATGTCAAGTACATGTCAAGTACACATCACCTTTCACCCATTTTCAAGCAACTACAAAAGTCAAGAATCTCTTACAAGCCCATACCTCTCTTACACCAAAAGCCCTCAAAGTCAAAAAGTTCTTATACCACCCATGCTTTTCTTACACAAATGGCCATAAAAGTCAAGATTTTCTTACACCCATCACTCACCACATCCATCACCCATCTCTCTCTCCCTTTACAACTCTCTCTCTCTCTCTTTCTCATTTTCAAACTCAAAAAAATCTAAGGAGAGAAATCCCATACGTATGAGAATTCTTCAAGCCTCTCCCTACTTCAAGTATGGACCACTTTCCTATCCCATGATCTCCCATCCTAACCATCTATTCCCCATCTCCTCCATTGGAATCAAAGCTAAGGTGTTAAAGAACTCATAGGAGTAAGAAGATTGAACGGTGGGTGCTCCTCTAGATGTAAAAAATCTAATTTCTATAGCCTAGATGTTTTCTTTCTTTCATGAGGGAAGTGTAGGACCCACCAATCAATGGTGGAGATCCCACACAATCTCATGGTTGTGGCCTAATGGCCTACCTTATGCATGCATGATCCATGCATGGGGCCTTTCTCTATGGGCCCCATCATGGTAGTTTTATTTCATATCATATTATGTTTGGGTCATCTAGACCTTAATACTATGGTGGGGATGACATCCTCACCATGCATTTTAATTATAGGCCATGCATGTGCAAGATCCATGTTGTAAATGTAGATCTAGGTATGATGTGCGGGTGTGATTGATCTTGGGAGGGCTCAATAGTGGCGGAGCCCCTTTCCCTATGGCCGGATTGTCCTTCTATCTCTCTTTTTCCTCATTTTATTTCCTGATGTGTGTGGCCCATTAATGTATTTTCCTTTTTATTTAACTTATATAATAAATTTTATCTAAGTACATGTTGCTGTCCAGAATTTTCTGGACAGTTTCTGGTTGTTTTTGGACCAGATTTTGGGACTGTTTGGGGGACTATTCATACCTATTAAATATACTTTTCTGAAAGGTAATGATCTCATCTTGATGTCTCCCAAATTTCAGCCCCAACTGACCTTCATTGGGGTCCCAAAGGTGTGGTCCACATGAGGTGAACAGTCTGGATTTTATGCACTGTTCCAGCAACATTCCACCATGGACAGTTGGATTTTTGAAATTTATTAAAATACCTATGGTTGTTTAAAAATTATAAAAACTTTCAGGGGGGTGGCCTACTTATGGTAGGACCCACGTACAAAATTTTGGGGCCAATGGACGCCTGTACACACCATGGTGATGGCAGGACCGACCCATTATAATATGGTGTCTAAATTAATCCGATTTTCAGGACAGATTGTTTTATGTAAATGAATTAAAATATTTACAGATGTTTAAAAAATTTAAAATTTTTTAAGAGTGTGGTCCACTTATTTTAGAACCCACCTACCAAATTTCAGGACCAATGGACCCCTGTACACACCATGGTGAGGGCCGGACTGGCCCACCACGTTGGAACGTCTAGGTCTGTCCGATTTTGTGGGGGTGTGGCCCACCTATGGAAGTATCACTCTATGAAATTTCAGCCTCAAGTGACCCCGTTTGGGTATCCAAAAGAATGGGCCAAGATGGTTGGACTCCCAGATTTTTTCTGTTGTGCAGTCCAGCAATATGCCTTGATAAAAAACCATAATTCAAAAATATTTCTTCTGATGGTGGGCCACCTTTTTGGGTTTCCTCTCATTGTATGCATGATGAGGGACCTTGGCCCTCAATTTTTAGAGTTTTAGAGGCCTTGGACCCACTCCAATGGAGTGCCCAAATTTAGGACAGCAATATGTTATAATTATGCTGGCCTTGGGCTGAAATTTTGAGGAGTGGGGCCCACCATATTATAAAGATCTTAAAGGAAATGATTTATACCTTTAGTTCCTTAAATATTGGGCTTAATGAATGCACTTTTGAGGCCCACCACATTTGAATTTAATTAGGTCCATGAATGTACCTAGTTGTTGAACTATTTAAGGCCCATAGAGTGGACCCATTTGATGTGTTCCAAGGCCCATGGGATTAGGCCCATTTGATGTAATTTAAGGCCTATAGAGTGGACCCATTTGATGTGTTCTAAGGTCCATGGGATTAGACCCATTGGATGTATTTTAAAGCCCATGGGATTAGGCCCATTTGATATGTATAAGGCCCATGGGTCGAGAACCATTTGATGCAATCTAAGGCCCACAGGTTATGACCCATTACAATGCACATAAGGCCCATTGGTGCGGCCCATTGATGTGGCTCATTTGATGAGTGAAAGGCCCATATGACATGGCCCATTTGATGTATTTAAGGCCCAATGAGGTGTACCTAAGGTCCATTGCAATGTGTGATCCCAACCTGGTTTACGTAATGTTATTCACTACGGGCTACACCTTAGGAGCAATGTTGGTTTGACGTCCACATTGCGAGTATAATGTTGGTTAAATATCCGCATTGTGACTCTCCCTAGGGCCCATTGGTAGGTCCGTACTTGTTGTATGCAAGCCGTCTAGGCCAGCTGCGTTGTATGGATAGGGCATTACTTTATAACATGCTTAGTATAACTCCATGACGCACAGCCCATTTGTATCGGTCCATTTGATCGGCCTGCTCCTATCGGCCATTTGATTGATTTAGCCCATATGATTGATTAGGCCCATCTTGATATATTTGTGGCCTGTTGCTAAGGCCATATATGAGGCCCGTTGTTGAGGCCCACCTTGATGTGTATGAGGCCCGTTGTTGAGGCCCACCTTGATGTGTATGAGGCCTGTTGTTGAGGCTCACCTTGATGTGTATGAGGCCCGTTGTTGAGGCCCACCTTGATGTGTATGAGGCCCGTTGTTGAGGCCCACCTTGATGTGTATGAGGCCCGTTGTTGAGGCCCACCTTAAATATATATGAGGCCCATGTTGCAAGGCCCATTGTGATGTATGCAAGGCCCATGGGTCATGACCCATTGCAATGTATGTAAGGCCCAATTGGTGCGGCCTATTCGATATATTTATGGGGTCCATGTCATTAGGCTCATCCTGTTGTATTAGTGACCCGTCCACTGAGGCTCACCCGTGGTATATATTTGAGGCCCATGTGTAGGGCCCACCTATTGTGTATTTAAAGCCCATGGGTTATGGCCATAGTGATGTATATTAAGCCTATGTGATGTAGCCAATACTGATGTGTATTAGACCCAGGTATGTGACTCACCTGCGAAGTATATTTGAGGCCCATTGTGATATATCTGAGGCCCATGGGTGCGACCCATCCAGATGTATTTGAGGCCTATGGGCAAGGCCCATTGTGATATGTGTTAGGCCCATGACCAGGGCCCACCTGTTTCGTATATTTGGCCCTTGTGTGAGGCCATGTAGCCATTATATATTTGATTCTATGTGGGTCATTCCTTGGGGGCAATGTTATTAAAAGTCCACATTGTCGACACCGGTTATTGATACCGTTTATGAGTATGTGACATCATAACATCATGATACATGCCCATTCACATTATCTACATGTTTGTTATGAGATGTGATTGACTATTGCATATGTCATTGAGCAGGATGATGTGAGACTCCCTGATAGGTGGAGATTATCTCACATGAGTGCATGACATGCGCAGGATTGATGCATGATTGGATTATATGACTCATGCATCTTGCATTGTGTTGTGATTACTGAACGCCCTAGTGACATCAGGGTCGTAGCCTCCACAGGCATATCGTGGATGGCCAGATGGGACACCGAATATCTGTTCGAGCATCGAGCCGCCATAGATGGCCCTAGGTGAAAATTTCTAAACACACTCTTGGTTCCAGAGGATGCTCCAACGTCTAGACCGAGTGGGTAGATGAGCGTTGAGTGCCGATTACCAGATGGTTGCGCTCTCCACTGTGTCGTGGTCGGTTGGAAGGGGGTGTGGCCTTACCCGCCCGAGGGAGTAAGCATGGCTAGGCTGAGTTTGACCAGCTCGAGGAATGGGTCCGCTATCGGTGAGCCGGGTAGGTATTGGCAGACTACTGACAGTCGGATAGTGAGGTATTTTCCACTTATCCAGTTGTGCGCTTGATTGGGGCGGCAGGTGGTGTGAAGTGTAATAGACCCTGGTGATTTTTTCAGAGAGGAACCGTACTGATATGAGGACTGACATGATATTATGACACCCTGTCACTGTTGTGCATGTGGGCGGGCGCACGTGGGCGGACGCTGATGTGGGCGGGGCTGAGGCTTGGGCAAGCTACCACACTGGGCGAGCTACCAGCAGTTAGCAGACTACTGTGCTGACAGGCTACTGAGTAGGAGTTGCATACTCATTCATTCATCCATTCACTATCCACTCAGGCTGGTGGTGCGCAACTAATTGTTGTGTATCTTCGTTATGGCAAGGATTTCGGTTGGGCGCACGACTAACCTGAGATCAGGAGTTTACCACGTTGAGTCAGACTATTCAAATTTAGGTATGAGGCTGGTTTGGATAGAGGTTCCTTGTGGTGGACCCCGTAGCCTGCGATACTACGTACTATCATCCCGACATCACACTCCAGCATGGTCATTCCATTAGCACCATATACTGCATATTCCATTATATCTTCGGCGTATGGCATTGTGGGTTGTTATGTTTCTGTATTCCTGTGACTTAGATGAGAGTGATGATATTTATTAGCTCTTTCGAATTGTGTATTACATTATATCCTTGTCATTTGACATTTGATTATCTATGACTCATCATTTGCATAGCTGTCCTATATTGCGTATTCTGATATTGATTAACTTATGGACTTGTTCATACTTCCACTTATTCTGTTATCGCATGATTATAATCTTGTCAGTATTTCTGTTTACGCTGATAATTCCTGCTCTTATCAATATTTCTGCTTATTCAGTCATTGTATGGTTTATGGATTAATAGCTTTCCGGTACTGTATGATTATAATATTGCATTGAATACTTGGCACTTATCTCGTGCACACACTTACACCACCCTCTAAGCTTTCTATAAGCTTATGCACGATAGATGCGTGCAGGTGATGTTAGGTTGCAGCAGCATTGAGCTTGGAGCGTGCAGCTGTTTTCTAGAGCTTTGATTTTGACATATATATTTCCCTTTCAGCATTGTATTTAAATGATTATATTAGTGGATATGTGATGATGATGTTGCCTTTATGAATTGGGTAAACTTGTGGTTATGCTTATTACTAGTTAAATGTATAAAAAAATCCTCCTTGTAGGATCCCAGGATCGAAAATTTGGCATATGAATGTTAGGAGCCGAGAATGGGGTACTACGGAGGTTGTCGCCACCGGATTCGGTGATCGGGATTCCTGTGAATCCGTTTTTTCGGGTTTGGGGCGTGACAAAAGCCATATTGGACAAACCTCAAAACATGGGACAGATGTCAAATCGCGGTGGTAAAAAAGGGTACACAAAACATCAAATCAATCGAAAAAAGGATCAAGCAAGGCTAAATCAGAGTGATTAAAAGAGATCATTTCTAAGTCACTCAAGCCGTATGCCCTATGGATGGTAAATCCTACATTAATGTTCCATATCTCATGTATTCTCTAAATCGATGGCCCATTTCCTACCACAACTCATCTTGTTACATACTAAGTATGGGTTTACGTACATAAGAGGGAATTACCCACTAGTAAGTTTAGTGAATAGAGATTCATAAGTGACTTACAACAATTCATGTGAAAGCATATAGATATAGCATGCTAGATGTATGTGAAGCACTTGATACATAATAATCACAAAGATCATAGATTGAAATTTAAATGGAAGCCATCATGTAAATAACTATTGCATACAATCATAAATCAAATATAAGTCATGTCTTAAGAGTTTATGACTAATGTAAGAGTTCACATCCTATAATATAACATGTGTGATTCTGATAAAGACTATTACTTTACCAATTTGGAAATGAAAATTTTAAAGGAAAAAGTCATCACCTGATGAACCGAATCACCTTCTAATGTTGCTAAGTGCATTGCACCCTTAGAATTGATCCTACTACAAATCATGAACTTGTACAATTAGATCCAAGTTTTACGCACTACCTAGGTTTAAGATCATAGCCTAGGGTTTGAATTATTTATCTTTAAGGTTTTGATGTAGAATTAGGATTTTCATCCTAGGGTTTAGTCATAAACTTAGATTCTAAGATTTGAACTCTTATTATTATTATTATTATTATTTATACCATGAATGAAATAATAGTCACAATAGAAGTATTAAATAATCAATGTTAATAATGATGATTCACAAGTTTATATTTAAATATACCGACCGTATCTAATACCCTTATAATGGTTAATAATCTCTTAAATAATACGAGTAATAATAATAAAATTTTTACTAATAATAATATAATAAGGACTAATGCTAATAATCATATTAACAAGAATTACACTAATCCCATAAGGAAAATGATAATATTTTCTAATGATAATAATCATAACTATCAATAATGAACCTAGTCATGATAATAGATACTACGAGCTACCATGAATTATGAAATTCTATAATTGATTCAAACCTAACACACTATCGATATTTAGGGTATTGACCTAGAGTTTAGACCACTTAGATCTAGGACTTCATCCTAGAGTTTAGGTCTAGGTTCAAATTTTTGGATTGAATTTCTAATTAATGTACAATACTAATATTATTAATAATCGCAAAATCTCCATTGATATTAGCGATATATAATTACTATTAACTAACACGACCCCAATAATCGTTATGATAATAATGTTACGATATACTATTAATGATAATATTTAAGAGTGGTAAGTAAAATACAACTATTTACTAATTACAATTTCATTTATAATCACTAGTTCTAGCACAAATTATCTGTTAATGACTAATCATATATAATATTAGCAATTCTAATAACAAGAGTGTAACAATGATATTAATACAATGAGACATGTCTAATCTAGAAAGAAAACATTGACCCATTGATTCGACTCAGTCGATTTAGATTCGGTTGGAAAGGTTACTTGACGACGATGCATAGTACTAGGATCGGGACTGGGAGCCCTAACATCGTCGATCTACTGACTAGGTACGGTCCCCGAATAGCATGGGATTCAGGTCAGCCCCGACTCAGTGAGTTGGCTCGGTTTGAAACCAAGTTGGCTCGATCTCCTCCCTCCGCCTTCTTCTCTTCTTCTTTTCCCTCTTCCCTTCCTTCTGCTTCTCTTTTCCTTTGTTTATGCTGGAACGTCCAGCGGAACACAGACCCAACCAGCGACTTGCTGACTCGACTGAGTCGAGTTGGTGCAATAGCTGTCAGCCCAACTCTCCCTTCTTTTCTTTCTTTCACCTTCTTCTTCACTCAAACCCATACACCAGCAGGCTTGTTGGACCAAACCAGGCCCAACTCGCACACCAGACTCAACAACGAGTTAGGTCCAAACCCACTCTCTCTCTCTCTCACTCACTCTTTTCTCTCCTCTATCACTCTCTCCTTCTCTCTGCTTTATCTTCCTCTTCCATATATGCTTCCCTGTTGCAGAATCCAGCCATTCCTAGACTCAGACAACTCGACCAAATACACCTAGAAACACCAGCTGATGCAGTGCTACATGACTGAGTCAAACTCGACTCAACACCCTAACTCCCTTCTTCTCTTCTACTTTCCCTTTCTTCGATCATTTTGTGGCTAGTCGTGGGTCTTAAGGCTTGATGAATGAACAACGAGGATGCAAAAACTATGGCTGCAACAGTAACTACGCTCGTGGGTGATTGGTGGGGAAGAAGGGTTACATTAATGGCAGACTCTCTTCCGCTGCTTTTCTCTTCATTCTGTCAGCATGGGGGGGCAGGGGGCTTCTAGGGGTGTAATGGAGCTAGGTGAATGGATGGAATGGAGCTCGGACGTTGTTTGGTTGGTGGGTTTGGAAGGAGAAGAAAACAGCCGATTCTCTCTCCCATTTTCTTTCTTTTATAAAAATCTAGCTTTGAAGGGCTAGGATTGCATCTCATGAACGGTTGAGATGGAGGGATTTCACCTCACTCGGATTGCCAAGCTGGCATACGGAAGGAGAAATGAAAGATTTTTATTTTTAGAAAGGTTGTGTTTGTAGGGCCGGTTTGCACCGAGGATCATTGCATGCACACGCATTACAAGGTACGGAGTTAGGTGGGGTTTGGTCAGAAGGATCGTTTGCATCAGATGGATGGTTTAGATCATGGAAGTGGGCCCTCCCTCATGAGCCACGATCACAAACACGGGCGGTTGTCCGTCCGCTGGCAGAAAAATAGGAGAGAGGGGGAGTTTTTCCCATTTGTGAGAAAACAGGGGTCAAACCCGTTTGACCTGGAATGGGGGTCCGGTGCACACACGTTGTGCACCCACGCTGCCCTAAAGTGGGGTCCAATATGATGATCAGTGAGATCGGCTCCGTCCATTATACTTGGAGGGCCCAATTAAAGCCCTTGGCCAAAGATGAGGCAGATTCAAGGCCCAGGTGGGCCATATTACTTGACTTACGTCCCTTAAGTGTCGACTACGTTGATTCAATAGTCGGATCAATTTTAATCCGAGCATCAACGGTCAAAAGGTCCTAATGCATCGTTTGTAATACTCTTGTAATGTATTACTAACCATATACTAATATTAATATTAATTTTTATGACTATTACTATTTATTACTAACATTGTTTATTTCTTTATTATTATTATTATTATTATTTTCATATATGTGTGCATTTTTAATCATGTTGTGGGTCTTGCTCTGTACGTTATTAGGACTGTCTATCTAGTGATTTTATATTATTATTATTATTATCATTATTATTTTCTAAGTTGTTTATCGTGGTTTGCATCTTAATCAACGCCATTTATTTACTGTAGGGGGTAATAAGAAAGATTAGATTATTTTAAATTTGCAAGTGAGCCATACTTTCTAAATACATAGGTTATTTTACGATATATGAAGATTTGATGGTCAGATCATTACAAAATATGATCAGTGATAATTCCTACGGTTCTCGGCCTAGTTTAGGTGAAAATCATTGGAAAGTTTAGTAATCAAGTGGCCTAATCGTAATGATTAAGTAATGTACATCTGTGGGAGTTTTTAAAGTTAGATGAATGATGGATCTGTTGATCCAAACCTTAGGACGTAGGATGGATGGTTTGATTGACTTACTCTGTGAACGAAGACAGCTCCTAATGTATAGATTCGTTGGCTCATGTCCTGAAGGTGGCTGCATACAGTTTAATTGTTCATATAGCTCATCATGCGATCCTATGATTAGGTATAATTTATGTCTACTTGTGTTTGATAAAGGTCTACCATATATATCTCGGGGTCTAACGATTGGTGTTGTGGTCACTGGTTGGATTGTACACTGTTATGATGTGATTTGGTTAGATGGTGGATCTTGATGATCTGGTACCCAAGATTGACAACATATGGTTCAATATGTCTAATAGGGCAGGGTTTTGACCTTCATTGGCCTTGAGATTTTAGTCACACAATTTTCCTGATGATAAATGCCAACTTCATGATGAGATGATTTTTTTCATCAAGACTAAATGTCCAGATGACTTGATTTATGAATCAAGGTTGTATTAGACAGTTGAGATGGGCCATTTTCAGAACCAATTAGATGGATAGTTTAATATGTGGATAGAGATTACTTTCAATGGTTGGATTTAGACTGAATGCACGTAATCATTTGCTTAAGCTAGGCTTGCATTTAATCTAAATTTAGTTATACGATAACACTCGAGTACTGAAAAGTATGGGGTGTTACAAACTACCCCCCTTAAAGAGAATTTCACCCTCGAAATTTACACTTTCCCTATGAATGCAGACAACAATCTATCTTACGGTGTTCATATGCATCCGCTAGTTCTCTGCACTAAGTTTATTTGTATGTGCAAGCGCTCATGACTTACCACTAGAATAAGGGTCATTACAACCTACCCCCTTAAAGAAAAATAAATAAAGTTCTACTTCAATATTTAATAATATATGTACTTATCATAATATTACGAGTGGTTCAATTTTCCTAAAGATGTACCCTATGTTCACGTGTGAAATCCCAGAAAGTTATATACAGACGTTACCATCGAGAGTACTATGGTGGATACCAATTGATAAGGAATTATTATTTTAGGGAGACACTATTTATAGCACTTTATCACCTTACAATCTTCCATATGCCCCATTACATTAGAAGCATGTTGATCCTATCTTATCTCATATACCCATTAAATTATCATCAAGTGCGACCAAACCATTTTAATGGTTAACATAAAAGTCTTATGATTGAAAATATTTGTAAAAATTAAAAAAACATTTTTAGTGTTGGGTCCAACCGAAAAGCTACTTGATGAACATTTAATTTCCAATATCTAGGCCATTAGTGGGTTCTTAAGAAACAAATGAAAACCTTGTTGGCTCATATGAGTCTCAAAGAACCTTGATGGATGCGCCCAACTACACCCACATTTATTAACCAGATAACTGGACTTATGCCCTAAAAAACTAATGTGGGCCTATTCACTTGGCATGTAGATGCAATAGTATGATTTCAACCATAGATCATGATAACCAAGTGTCGTAAGTGGGAACTTGAGATTGGACACGATGATCTTGACTAAGAGAGAGTTATGATTTATGGATCTTAGTACCATGTTACCAAGGTTGTCCTTGAGAACTTGAGATTGGACACAATGATCCTTGACTAAGGGAGAGTTATGGTTTATAGATCTTAGTATCCTATTACCATGACCATCACAAGTTTTATGACAGACCTATGGTCACCATAGGATAAAAGGTATGGTCATCTAATGTGAGGGGACTGACTTGAGTCAGGATGGAAAGTCTCAACCATCGTACTAGACTAAGTGTTAATATGCATTTACCTTAACTTATGTGGAAGTGTGAGTGTGCCATGGATATGAATTTTATTGGATCGATTGGGCAGTTGCATTGGTGGATTAGTATTAAGCCACTAGTCTTGGGGCCCATTTGCCTGGACTATGTTAGACTTGATGATGCATTGGAAGTTGATTAATATTTAGACCTGAGGACATGTGATGGTTAGGCTTTTAACTGTTAGTGCTTTAGCTGTGCGGTAACACACGTAACTTACCTTACACATCACTTACCGACGACTCTTAATCTAACCATCTCAACTGTCTAGTACAACCTTCATTCATATAACAAGTCATTCATCCGTTGATTCTCAAAATGGATTATCACGTCATCATAAAAGCCTGTTTTTAGAATTTTAACTTTTATGATAGATGAACCTAACCGTCCATGATTTAGCTTCAAGACTTGAATCATCAGATTCATGCTTCATTGGGTTTGCATTGTCCCATTGGATGAACCATCTTTTAAAGACACAAATTAAACTATTCAATTTGAGGAACAACCCTTATATCATACTTGAGCATTACTTAGGATCCCTAGAACCCTTTTAATTGCTAATGTTCAAATGCGGAATGATCTGACCATCAGATCAATATAAATCCACAATTAGAACTTGAAGTTTAAAGGTATGGCCCACCTAATATATAGATTGTCGTCCTAATTTAGACAGTTAAAGCTGGTGATTGGTGTAGATTCTACAAAATGAATCTATGGACTCCACTCTAAGGCAATGCGTGCGCACAATGTGTGAACATCTATGGTACATCAGACTGCAGCTCGAGTCAAGCGGGCGCTGACCCTAAAGCTTCTAAAGAAGGAAGCCTTCTTCTTTCTCTTCTTACATTCCCGCTTGTGTGTTATTCGAATGGATAGAGTCCGTTGTGTGATCATTGGCCCACCTTCATTGATCATGTAGAAGATTTGACCCATCCATAAGGTCCATAACATGTCATCGAATGACATCACGCCAAGTGACTACCTAACTTGGAAATCAACCGCTAAAAGCCATTGATAACCAAAATTAAGAGGATCTGGCCATCAGATCGACGTAAATCGACATTTAAAGACTGCAACTCCCTTGATATGGCCCACTCGAGCCTTGTATCTGCCTCATCTTTGGTCAGATGCCCCAATGAGACAAGTAGAACCTGATAGACGGTGTGGATTTAATCACACATCATTGTGGACCCCACTCTGAAGATGAGCATGTGCACAGTGCAGGAGCACCAGCGCTGCACCAGACCGAGAGCTCGGTCAAACCAGGTTTGACTTAATGAAAATCGAAAAGGAGAGATTTCTCCTCTCTTAGTTTTCCTGCTCGATGAAAATTTGAACGAGTGATCGTCTAACGTCTCTGATTGTGGCCCACCATCACCCCACATCAGACGATCCAAATCGTCCATCCTACTTTGGATGTGGGTCCGATCAGAACCCTATAAACCCCATGCATGAGTGCACCCATGTGGGCGCACGAAAATTTTGGTTCAGAGTGCATCTAAGTTTTAATGACATGCATGCAATTTCTTAATAGTTTCTAATTGCTTGTATATCATCCATCACACCAGAGTATCAAAGTTCTTCTCTACATAGTACACTTCTTAAAAGCTAAAAAAAATTTTAAAAAAATATCAGATCAATATCAAAATCTAGACTAAAAAGCATATATACACTGTTTGCATGTTATGGGTAGAGTCAAATGCCTTAGTTTGCTCTCGGTGTCTCTCCACTGTTTTCCTATGGTGTGGTCACTTTGAGCTTTGGATGTGCTTGTGACATAACCTCTTATCTAACGACTGGAGTGCCCCTACACACACACACACACACACACACACACACACACACACACACACACACGCACACACACACACACCATACAACAAGTAATTTATTTGCAATCCTTCACATAAGCCGTAAGATGAGGAGAGCGGCTGCGATTCAGCTGCATTGAGAAAGGGAGAGTCGAAAAAAGACTCTCTTCTACACTCACGTGGAATTGTAAGCAGATTTCATGCAACAGATCTTGTGCAAGGATTCTGTGTGGGGCCCACTACGATGTTTATGATAAATTCAACCCGTCCATCCATTTTTAGAAATCATTTTAGGACATGCAACCAAAAATGAGGAGGATCCAAAAAATTAAATGGGCCACATGAGAGGAAAGAGTGGGGATTTAGTGACCACCGTTGAAACATTCATATGGCTAGAAAAGTTTTTCATCGGTTTATGTTCCTGGTGTCTTCATTTCATCTCAATGAAAATGACTTTATAAATGGTTTGGATGGAATATAAACAGCAAGGTGGAGCCTACGAAGGTTTCAACGGTAAGCATTCCTTTCCCCACTGTTTCATCTTGTATGGCTCACTTGAATTTTGGATTCTCCTCATTTTTGGTATAATGTCCTAAAATGATATCTAAAAACTAATGGACAGGTTGGATTTCACACAAAGATCATAGTGGGCCCCACATAGAAACCTTTCACGGGATCTTTGTGGGAAAGACTCTAGCAGTAAATCCGTGTCCCCTATGTTCGGGAAATGGATTGGCTACTCCCCCGCCACTGGCCAATGGCGGGTGGTCGGTCCTATGTGGGCCCCACCATAATGGATGTGTTTCATCTACGTCGTCTATCTGTTTTTCTAGATCATTTTATGGTATGAGACCAAAAAATGGGGTATATATATCCCAATCTCAAGTGGACTGCATTACAGGAAACAGTGTTGAATGGACGTCAACCATTAAAAAAATTTTAGAGGCCATAAAAGTTTTGGATCAAGCTGATCTTTGTTTTTCTCTTCATATGGGTCTGTATGACCTAATCAACAGATTGGATGTTAAATAAACAGTACGGTGGGCCTTAGGATGATTTTAACCGTGGGCATCACTCTCCCTACTCTTTTATGTGGTTGGGTCCACTAGAGCTTTTGATCTGCCTCATTCTTTGGATAATGTCATAATATGATCTCTCAAAATGGATGGACAATGTGGATATAATACATACATCATGGTGGGACCCACAGAACTTGGTGACGTCACTTCAACTACTTAACCTCTCATTAGGTAAACCGCGTCCAACTCCGAGACGAAAGGGGATTTCTTAGCTTACTGACTGAGTAAACTGTGTGAGGTCCACCATGATTTACGTATTTTATCTTCTTCGTCCATCCATTTTCCCAGATAATTTTATGGCTTCATCCCAAAAATGAAGTATAAACAATGTTCAAATGGACCACACCACATGAAACAATTGAATTGAACTTCAACTGTTCAAAATTTCTTGGGGGCCACATAAGTTTTGGATAAGCTTATATTTTTGTTTTCCGTTCATACATGTTTGTATGATCTTATGAAGAGGTTGGATGATAAATAAACATCACTATGGGGCCTAACAAGGTTTCAACAGTGAAAATCATTATCCTTACTTTTTCCCCTGGCATGATCCACTTGATCTTTGGATATGCTTCAATTTTGGGCTCAACCACTTAAATTAGATGGAAAAATGGATGGACGACATAGATGAATTACATACATCATGGTGGGGTCCACATAGCATCAACCACCCCCATTGGCCGGTGGTGGGGGAGTATCCAGTCCCTTTTGGAAACCCAGTGACATGGATTTCCTACTAAAGCCTTTCCCATGGAGATTCGTAGAAGGATTCTGTGTGGGGCCCATTGTGATCTTTGTGTGAAATTCAACCTTTCCATTCGTTTTTACATATCATTTCAGGACATTATACTAAAAATGAGTAGGGGTGCACATCGAACCAGTAGAACCATGGAACCGGACTGGAACCCACCAAACGGTCTGGTTTGGTCCGGTTCTAGAGTGCACCGATTTCAGTTCCGATTTAAAAAACCAAAGAACCGATTATAATGGTTCAGTTCTCGGTTTGGGGGTATGTAGAACCAAACCGAACCGTGAACCGATCCGTAGAACCAAAGCGTGGATCAAAACTAAATTGTGGAATCAAACCTAAAACCGATCTTGGAACCAAACTAGGAACCCTTTGATTGTTTCCATATTTGACTCATGATTTATAGTTTACAATGCACTATTTGATTGTTTCCGTAAATGTATTTTTGCACACCTTATACAATATTTAAACCATTCATCAAATGGATCACAACAAGAATGGACATGAGCTAGATTATAAAATAAAACATGTAATTAGGCTGGATTATAAAAAGCCCATAACCATGGAACTGATCCGAAACTGAACCAGTTTTAATGGTCCGGTTCCGGTTCGGTTATAGGGTGCTAGCGGTCTGGTTCCGGTTCTGAATATCTTAGAACCATTAGGAATGGTTCTGTTCCGATTTCACCGCAGAACCGAACCAAACCGACCCGTGTGCACCCCTAAAAATGAGGAGGATCCAAAATTCAAGTGGGCCATATGAGATAAAACAGTGGGGAAAAGAATGCTTACCATTGAAACCTTCGTAGGCTCCACCTTGGTGTTTATATTCCATCTAATCCGTTTATAATGTCATTTTCACTGTGATGAAAGGAAAACACCAAGAACATAAACCGATACAAAACTTTTGTAGCCATATGAATGTTTCAACAGTGGTCACTAAATCCTCACTGTTTCCCCTCATGTGGCCCATTTTATTTTTGGATCTTCCTCATTTTTGGTCGAATGTCCTAAAATGATTTCGAAAAATGGATGGACGGGTTGGATTTATCACAAACATCATAGTGGGCCCCACACAGAATCCTTCTACGGGATCTTCTAATGAAAGGCTTTTGCATGAAATCCACTTACAATTCCAAGAGTGTTTCCGTGAATATAGAAGAGAGTCTTCTTTTTTTTAAGACTCTCCCTCTCTCAATGCAGTTGAATCTCACCCGCTCTTTTCATCTTACAGCTTATACTAAGGCTCGCACATAAAATCCTTGCGGTATGGTTCATAGGATACCATTACCTTATATATCTTTTTTCTTTTCATCTTCGTTCTTCTTTCCCTCTTTCTATATGTTATTTTTCTATTATGCTGCATCTATTTGGATTATGAATTACATTAATAATTTATCGTAAAGGCGCAATAATTACAAATTATAATATTAATATTTTAAAAGTGTCATGAATGCAGATTATAATACCCATCTCTTGAAAATAGATAAATATTAGACTAACAATTTCATTTGTAATGATAATACTTCTATATTACTTTAATGTCAAATATAAATTAAAATATATTAATGTACCCATGTGAATAGGAGATTTTCAAATTACCAATTTAAACAAACGTAAAATCATAATGTTTATACTTTTATTATAATTTATTGATTGTAATTGGCAATCCAAACGGGCCAATGGTGATGTATTTTAGTGCTGCTTGCTATCAATTGACTAACACAATGCACCCCCTCACTTTGGATGATCTCGATAGTCATAGCCTTAGAAATTGTATACGTGGCATACGATAAATTAAATTAAATTAAACGGTTCAAATTGCATTTCCCACTATAGACAGGTCAAATTTTCAAAATCTTATTTATTTAAAAAGGTGGGCCACACCATGATGATCACCATAAATTCTATACATGTGAGCCTGATTGTCATGTGGGATAACTTTTGCACGGATTGAACATTCTACACGTGTGACATATTGCCAATTAAAAAAGGGGTGTAGAGGAAGTTTTGATATAGCCGTTGTATTTGATAATTTCTCATTTTAAAAAACTAGCCGTGAGAGGGTTTTATTTATTTGTTTTCCAGGTGGGACACAGATGTAATTGAAAATCTTCCAGAGTATATGAAACTATGTTATATGGCTCTGTTCAACAGTAATTCGTTGGCTTATGACACTTTAAAAGAGCAACGTGTTGATATCATACCACGCCTGAGAAAACTGGTATTTTCCAAGTCATTTCAGTTTCAATTATTCTAGTTGTGATTTTGTATGACCTGGGCCCATGAACAAAAGTTTAGAAATGTGGCCCATCTGAAGCCCATTTCAGAACCGTTTAAATAAGTGGGCCCCAGATCAGCCCAACCCAGATTGACATGGCTGGGCCATTGCCACTTCTATTGTTGTGTTGAGCTTTATAATGAAATTTTATAGTATTTAGTGGGCAGATTTGTGTAAGGCGTACTTAACCAAGTCAAAGTGGTACCACAGTGGCTATAACCTGGCGTTTGAGGAGTACCTGAGTAATGCGTCGGTGTCACTATCAGCGCCTGTTGCATTGGCCCATGGGTATTTTACATGAGAATGAAGGTAATGGCGAAGTATTAGAATGCCTGGAGAACTATCATGATCTTGTCCGTTATTCAGCCACGGTCAATCGGCCCTGCAACGATTTGGGAATTTCAATGGTAAACTAATAATACTTTGTATGGAATGTCAATCACTGGGCCCAGATGGCACATCTCATCATGCTTTTGGGCTGGACATGGACATGGTTGGGCTGCATGTCAAGCCCATAGTCTTCAGTTTTGATATCATTCCTAATGAGGCCTTGGCTTAGGTTTATTGCATGACTACAAGTTTAAGTAGGTGGACCCCACATGGAATGTATCCTGGCCGAGAAATCATGGTGGTCCTGTCATCTGGTGGGCCAGATATGTACATCCATTGTGGGCCATTGGCCACTTAGGGAAAAAACAACTGCCAATTCCCTTCACATTCTTGTGGCTTACACGATGACTGGAGGGACCTGACTTTGGGTCCATCACATACACAGCTGAGCCCACCTAGGCAAAGGCATGGAAGTCACACATAAATGCCTCATTTGCAAGTTTGGAGGATCACACCAAACTTCCATACTTCTTCGATTGTTGGCTAACATGTAATTGCATATTTTTCTTTGATACAGCATGAGCTAGCAAGAGGTGATGTTCCAAAGGCCGTGGAATGTTACATGCATGAAACTGGTGTTTCCGAAGAGATAGCTCACGAACATGTTAGAGATGTGATTGATGAAACATGGAAGAAGATGAATAAAGACTGTAAGTCGTTCTCCATTCCCTCAAGCTTTCATCAACAGTGCGGTAGGTCTCGCGCAGGTTGCTGAATGTGTTTACCGGTTCGGAGATGGGTTTGGTTGTCCACATGATGGGACCAAGGCTCGGGGTAGGGTCACTGCTTTAGTGGTTGACCCCATACCACTCAAAGAGATATAAGCCTAGCTCGGTTCATGTTTACCATGGTTTAGTATATGTACAATACAACTCCGTGACATTTATACGAGCTTGATGTGTGTATGGTCTTGTGCGCATGGACAGTTGAGTAAAACGAAAGTTTTGTATGTTGTTGATGTCTTAAATATGTGAGCGACAGTATGCCCAATGCCATTGAGAAGAGTTCGATACCATTGAACAAGTGCTCGATGCCAAGGGAAAAATCAGGAAAATCCATATTTTCTTGCTGGAACGTTTCGGTGTTTTCTCAATGCCATCGTCAGTCTGTCGATGCCATCAAAGTCCCATCAAAGGTGCCATTGAGCGCATGCAGCATTGCATTAAGTGCGGGATTTGTTTCCGATTTCGATTGTAATTCTCATATAGATTATATATATGGGTGTAATCAAGATTTGGGTACACAAAAAGGTGTTGCAGATTTTCTAAATTTGTTCATAAGGGTTTCAAAAGACATAACTTGGGAAGATTCGAGGCTTGATCAAATCAAATTTTCTACTTTCATAGTGCATTACTATCGTTTTGTGCCGTGGTTTTTTCCTGCAGGGATTTTTCCACATTAAATTTGGAAAGTTTATGATTAGAATTAATTGTGCGATTGGAAAACTTTGCTTGATTCATCTTTGTGTGCTTCCGCAGTTTCCCAACAAGTGGTATCAAAGCATAATGTTGGAAAGTAAAGTGAATCTGAAAGCATAATATCAATGGCTTCTAATCCAAAGTTCGATGTTGAAAATTATTCTAAAAAATAATAATTTTAAACTATGAAAGGTCCACATTTTCACCCTTGTACATGTTGGATCTAAAACCCAACTCCTGCTGACGTGTGGCTGCGGCCACCTTAAAAAAGAAAAACTGAAATTTTAGAGGAAGAGAGAACTGCTGCTACTGGAATTGGAATTGAATGAAAATCGTATTACACTGTTGCCTTTTATAGGCTTTCTTATTCATGGAAATGACTAAACTATCCCTGTCTAGATTCATTCTAGGGGCAGCTAAAGAATAAAAAAAATCTAGAAAGAAATCCAGAAAAATATACTGTTTATCTTCACCCACCTAGCAAAACTAAACTTAGAAAAAATCTCACAGCTGAAAAAATCTCACAACTAGCACAAAAAATCCTTCTACGGTTTTGGATTTGCACAAATCCTCCACCGTATCCAACACTCCCCTTCAAACCAAAACCAGCTTCATTCCGAGCATCATTCTTAGTCGTTTGAATACGTCTGTCGGCAATACCTTTGTGAAAATATCCGCCACCTGTTCCGTAGTATGACAATATTCTAATTTCATCATTTTCTGCTTCACATGATCTCTCAGAAAATGATATCGAGTATCAATGTGTTTGCTTCTTCCATGTTGTACCGGATTTTTAGCTAGCTCGATTGTCGACTTGTTGTCCACATATATGACTGTTGAATCTTCCTGCGGATGCTTCAGCTCCTTTAGCAGGTTTCTCAACCAAATTCCCTCACAAACGGTGGACGATGCTGCAATGTACTCTGCTTCACATGTATACAGGGCGACCACACTCTGCTTCTTCGAATTCCATGTGAATGTTGTCGACCCAAGATAGAAAACATAGTCAGTGGTACTCTTTCTCTCATCTTGGTCACCACCCCAATCACTATCAGAGTATCCATACAGCAATGCTTCATCATTGTACGGATAAAAAAGACCGAATTCCATTATTCCTTTGATGTACCTGAGGATTCTTTTTTCAGGCTGCCAGTGTGATTCTTTTGATGCTTCCATATAACGGCTTAGAAGCCCAACACAGTATACTATATCTGGCCTAGTGATTGTGAGGTACCTTAAGCTTCCGATTAGGCTCTTGAATAGGGTTGAGTCGACATTTCTTCCTTCTCTATCTTTCGTGAGCTTCAGGCCTGTTGTAACAGGTGTATTTACAGCTTTACAATCGTCCATTTTGAACTTTTCAAGTAATTCCTTAGCATACTTTTTCTGTGATATATTGCTTCACTTCAATGCCCAAAAAAAGGACATCAGACCTTCGTCTGTCATCTCGAACTCCTTAAACATGGCCTTTTTGAATTCTTCAAACATCGCCTGGCTGTTCCCAGTGAACGGTAGATCATCAACATATAAGCAAGCGATAAGCATATCACCACGGGCATTCTTCTTTGTATAGACGGCATGATCATATGGACATTTGATAAAACCATTCTCTTGAAGATAACCGTCGATTCGTGCATTCCAAGCACGAGGAGCTTGCTTCAACCCATACAGGGCTTTCTTTAGCCGATACACCTTGTGTTCCTCCCCTTGCATGACAAAACCTTTAAGTTGGTCAACGTATACTTCTTCTTCTAGTATCCCATTTAGGAATGCGGATTTCACATCCAGTTGGTAGATCATCCAACTGTGATGAGCTGTAAGGGAGATAATCATTCGTACAGTGTCAAGGCAAGCAACTGGGGTGAAAACTTCTTCATAGTCTACCCCATATTTCTGTTTGTAACCTTTTGCTATGAGCCTTGTTTTATATCGTTCGATCTTACCATCGACATTTCGCTTGATTTTGTACACCCATTTGAGACCAATCGTCTTCTGGCTTTTAGGGAGTGAGGTCAACTCTCATGTTCGATTCTTCTCGATGGCATGAATCTCTTCTTCCATTGCCTTTCTCCAACATTCTTCATTCACAGCTTCCTCGAATGTGAGAGGCTCATGGTCCGCGTACAGGTAGAGTAAGTTCACTTCTTCAGTTTCTGCATAGATGTCATTCAGGCTTCTCATTTTAACAAGAGCTAAGGGTGAAGGAGAATCGGATGAAGATGTGCTCGATGAATTCTAATTTGATGAAGTACTTCCAGGAGATATGGAACGTACTCCTGGACTTCTGTGATTCGAAGGGGGTGATGTGGGTGTTTGATCTGGCTTCTCATGTCTCTCTTCTTCGTATTCTTCGACCTCAACCTGCTTTTCTTTGGCCGAGTTTTCCTCGTTCCATTTTCATGCTTCTTCCTCACGGAATACAACATCTCTACTCACCACGAGCTTATTGGTTAGTGGGTTGTAGAGCTTGTATGCCTTTGACTCTTCGCTGTAGCCGATGAAGATGCACTTCTCGCCACGATCATTAAGCTTTTTCCTTTTCGCTTCTGGAACTTGAGCGTAGGCGACACACCCAAAGATCTTAAGGTGCGCCACGCTCGGCTTATATCCACTCCATGCTTCTTGCGGTGTCTGGAATCTGACACTCTTAGTCGGACACCTATTGAGCAGATAGGCAGTACAGGCAACTGCCTCTGCCCAGAATTTCTTTGGCAGATTTTTCTCCTTCAGCATGGTCCTCGTCATATCGAGGATGGTGCGATTCTTCCGTTCTGCAATTTCATTTTGTTGTGGCGTGTACGCTGTAGTGTATTGCTGCCTAATGCCATGCTCCCCGCAATATTCTCGAAAAACATTTGAGGTGTACTCCTCACCTCTGTCAGATCGGAGAGTTTTAATTTTAAGACCACTTTCTTTTTCAACTAGGGCCTTAAAATTTTTAAAAATAGTAAAAGCAGCAGACTTCTCTTTGATTACATACACCCACAATTTTCTACTGAAATCGTCAATGAAGGTAATAAAGTATTTATTACCTCCTAGAGAGATTGGTTCTAATGGTCCACAGATGTCAGTGTGAACCAACTGCAACGGTCCTCTTGCTCTTCGGGATACTCCACTCGGAAAGGAGTTCCTTTGTTATTTTTCAAATATGCACGCCTCACACACATGTTCTGGAGCTTCAATAGTAGGCAAGCCATGCACCATGCTTGATGAGGATAAAAGTTTCAGGCAACTAAAGTTTAGATGGCCAAAGCGAAGATGCCACATCCAGGAATCAATCTTTGTTTTTCCATAAAAACACTTCTCAAGCATTGTGTTTATATGGAGAGGAAACATACGATTCTTCGCCATCTGGACTTTTACAATCAAACGTCCATGCATATCTCTTATGGAAAGAGAAGAGTTCTCCATGTGTATAACATACCCTTTTTCGAGGAGTTGTCCGAGACTCAGTATGTTACTTTTCATGTTGGGCACATAGTACACATTGGAGATATAGTTTGGAACACCATTCTTCTGAAATATTTTGATTTTACCTTTACCTTTCATTGGTGTTTTTGATGAGTTTCCAAACGTTACATCGTCATGAACTCCTTCTGTGAGTTCCACAAAGAGTTTCTTATCGCCGCACATGTGATTACTTGTACCTATGTCGAGATACCATACATCTTGTTAATCACTGCCTTTCTCTTGTGCAAGGAGAAGTGTGGAGCTTTCTTGTTCATGGCTTGATGCTTCGGCATAGTTGGATAGCTCATCTTGAGTCACCGGCTTGCTCCAGCAATCGGATGCATAGTGGCCAAGCTTATTGCAATTGTAGCATTGAACATTCTTTGTACTTCCTCATCCACGCATACATCTACCTCTACCATTTTCTCTTCCACGAAAATTGGTATTCTTCTGCTAGTTTTGGCTTTGGCCATGGCTTTATTGGTGTCCGCGCCCTCTGCCTCTTGCGCGATTATTAGCAAAACATCCACCACGTTGTGAACTTCCACGTCTACCATTGTTATCATTCAGAGTCAATCTTGACTCCAAAGCTTGTTCCATCGGCATGGCATTAGTATTCTTCTGCATTCGTTGCTCATGAACTTGCAACGATCCCATCAATTCCTCAATGGAGAGTTTCTCAATATCTTTTGATTCTTCGATCGTCACAACCACATGTTCAAACTTGGTTGTGAGGGATCGAAGTATCTTTTCAATAACTCGGACATCTTCAATCTTTTCATCATTCCTTTTCAGATTATTTACAATTACAAGCAAATGCGAAAAGTAATCAGTAATATTCTCACCTTCCTTCATGTGAGTTGCTTTGAACTCGGCTCTTAATGTTTGAAGGCGAACCCGCTTCACTCGATCTACACCCTTGAAGATGGTGTCAAGGGTATCCCATGCTTGCTTGCTTGATATTGCTTCGGCAATCTTTTCGAAGGTGGATTCATCCAACCCTTGATAGAGGAAAAACAAAGCTTTATTGTCTCTCTTCCTTTGATTTTTTTAGAGCAATTTTTTCTTCATTGGTGAGGGCAGCTTCTTCTTCCAGAGTGGGTGCTTCATACCCATCGGTGACGATCTCCCATAGTTCTTGCTACCCGAACAGTGCCTTCATTTGGATGCACCATTTTTCAAAGTTGTCCTTTGACAACTTGGGAACCCGCGGCTGGATTGTGCTTGCCATCTTTTCTATTTTTAAACCGGAATGACTGATTTTTTTTGAAACAGTGGAGTCGTGGACAGATTTTTGGCTTTTTGCAATCTGATTTTTTTTGAAAAAATAGATTTTTTCAAATCTGATTTTTTTTTTTTTGCAAACAGATTTTTTTAAACTGTTGCTGCGGCTGCAATCTGATTTTTCAAAAAACAGAAATTTTTCTAAAAAACTATGGCTGCAATCTGATTTTTTAACCTGTGGCGCATTCAAAACAGATTTTAAAGAAAAAAAACAGGGAGTGCAATCTGATTTTGAAAACAGATTGTTGCTGCAATCTGATTTTTTAAACAGATTGTTGCTGCAATCTGATTTTTTTAACCTGTGGCGCATTCAAAACAGATTTTTTTTAAAACAGGGAGTACAATCTGATTTTGAAAACAGATTGTTGCTGCAATCTGATTTTTGAAAACAGATTTTTTTTTTTTTTTTTGAAAACAGGGAATGCAATAGGACCTTTCTCTCACGGCTGATCAGGCCCAAAGATCAGCGGCTCTGATACCACTTTGCTGGATCTAAAACCCAACTTCTGCTAACGTGTGGCTGCGGCCACCTTAAAAAAGAAAAACTGAAATTTTAGAGGAAGAGAGAACTGCTACTACTGGAATTGGAATTGAATGAAAATCGTATCACACTGCTGCCTTTTATAGGCTTTCTTATTCATGGAAATGACTAAACTATCCCTGTCTAGATTCATTCTAGGGGCAGCTAAAGAATAAAAAAAATCTAGAAAGAAATCCAGAAAAATATACTGTTTATCTTCACCCACCTAGCAAAACTAAACTTAGAAAAAATCTCACAGCTAGAAAAATCTCACAACTAGCACAAAAAATCCTTCTGCGGTTTTGGATTTGCACAAATCCTCCACCGTATCCAACAGTACATTATTAATATTTAGCAGACATATGTATTCTGGACAATGCAATGGAACTTTAGTGTGAAATTCTCAAGAATAATCTACTCAGGGCTGTTAACAGGATGGTTTCAGTCTGGGCCTTTCCAAGCCTGAATCCACCTTGAAATATGTGAGCCCAGGCTGAAGCCTGTTGTGCCCATTTTCCCAAGCCCAAGCCTGAGCCTTATTGAACTTAACTAGTCCGATCCTGAATTCATGCCTGATTAAAACCCACAAGTCCAAACTAACCTGATTAAACTGCATGGGTTTGTTTCCAATTTAACATGCTAGGAGGATTGAAAAAGTATATAAATTTTCAATATAGAATAGCCATGGAGGTCCGAGGCCTAGGAACCGGCTGATGTGATTAAACCATACTCATAAGTGCTCAACAGGACCAAGCCTGCCCTGATTACTAACTGGCTTGCAATTTCATCCCTGAGCTGGACCTGTGGACCTGATAATCAAGCTGGACTTCATCTCTTTTTGGACCAAGCCAGACAATTTGACCTGGCCTGGTCTGTTTATAGCTCTGCTACTTAGGGCCAGCTCCTGCATCAAAATCTCACCGGCTACCGTTGCTTTGAGCACAAAATACCTGTCTACTTTTTGTTTGATGCTCGTATTCTGTTAAGAGATGACTTATACATAACTAGCCATGACCCTGGTGGTACCACTGGTATAATTGTAGATTAAAATGAGTTTTCCAGGGGAAGATTACTATTTAGAAAAATATAGCTTTCCTCTAGCATAATAGGGTTTGTCTTTCGATTTTGAGATAGTTGTTCCTCATGCTTTATTTACAGGTTATGCATCATAAGTACTCTGGAAGGAGCCGTCATTTTGCGTTTGTCACTATGAAAACAGTAGAGGATGCAAATGCAGCTATTGAGAAGTTGAATGACACGGTAAGCTACAATTCAGTACGATTTTAGATCTTGGTAGATATATTCTTCTCTTATGGGGTCTTGATATTATTTACATTGCGAGACTTCTATAGCTAAGGGTCCATCTGGCCTGTGACTTCAAGAGAATACTCAAGTTGCTATTTTGTTCATGTATTAACAGGAAATTGGAGGACGGTAAATCAAAGTAAATGTGATGGAAAAGCCTTTGCAGCCTGTGGATGTGTCTCTTCTCCAGGTTGAGGAATCGACATTCATTGACAGCCCTCACAAAGTTTATGTAGGGAACCTTGCAAAGACTGTATGACCTCCGAAACACGCAGCCAATTCTTCTTTGAGAAGGGAAAGGTTCTTAGTGCGAAAGTGTCTCGAGTCCCAGGGACCTCAAAATCCAGTGGGTTTGGATTTGTTTCATTTTGTTCGGATGAGGATGTAGAACTTGCCATTTCATCATTTAACAATTATGTAAGTTTTCTTCTCCTATCTTAGGCCATTGGCTAGACATGCATACCAACATACATGCATCTGTACATGTGCACATTTGCATATCGATAGTGCAGGCAGGTACATATGCATGCCTGTTTAATGTTTACTTGGGTTGCGCCATTTTATATACCTTTTATTTTCATGTATACGCTTGCATGATGTTTTAGCATCAATCCATGTGACATGCAATGTATGCTTACATGTGACCAAAGTTTTGATGGAAATTTTCTCCTCATTGCTGGAATTGATGAAATCGAATGAGTTTCAATATCATCGATAGTTGCAGGATTTTTCATCCTGATCGCTGGACTGTTTTTTGGTCTTGTCGATATCATCGAGAGACTTTCAGATGATATCGAGGCTGCTATCGAAAGTGGATCGATGAAATTGATAATTGTTGGAATTTTCACCCCTAGTTGCTGGACAGTTTTGGTCATGTCTCGATATCATCAAGAGACCTTCAGATGATATCAATGCTGTTATCGAGAGACCTTCGATATCATCGAAGAGTTTCACAGATGTGATTGCGGAAACGCAGATTCTGCGAATTTTGTTTTCTATTTGGGTTTTACCTCTTTCTATTCTTTTATACAGGGGTGAATCCGGGATTGGGGTGTATTCCAGTGTATTCTAAGGTTTCTTAAAGCTTTGCAAAGGTTTGCTAAAGGGCTTAGGATTGTGAGAGAGAAAAAAAAGAGAGAGAGGAAGCTTGTGGAAGGGAGGCTATGCACGTAGAGGTGATCTACTTCGCAGTCCACATCTCAGCGCTTCTACGTCCTCGTGATCAGTGAAATCTCTTTGTTTTCTTCTTATGTTCTCTTACTGTTTATCCGCTCCTGCGTGAGTGGTTTGATTTAAGCGGTGTGTACTTGTGATCGGTTGTAACGTTCTGCTTTATAGTGGATTGTTGATCTGGACGAGGTCCCGTGATTTTTACCTCTTTGGAGGTTTTCCACATAAAAATCCCTAGTATTGTGTGATTGATGCTTTGATTTATTTTCATTGTTTTATTATCTGATAATTCTAGTTTGTTTTAGAGGGCTAGATCCTAAGGTTTTGTGCAAAGCCCCCAACAAAGTGGTATCAGAGCTAAGTTCATTGAACGAGTAGGATCGGTTTGAAATTATGGAAGGTGGCTCATCAAGGATGATCAGCCTCAATGGTTCTAACTGGACCATATGGAGGCTAAGATGGAGGACTTGCTTTATTGAAAGGACTTATATTCTCCAATTTTAGGCATATCAACAAAATCCAAGAATATGATTGATGATGATTGGAAGAAAATGGACCGGAAGGCGGTGGGGTTTATTAGACAATGGCTGGATGATTCTGTGTTCCACCATGTGTCTACAGAAACCTCAACCGTTAGCCTATGACTGAAACTAGAAGGGTTGTATGAGAGAAATACAGCCGGTAATAAAATCTTTCTGATAAGGCGACTTATGAATCTCAAGTTCAAGGGTGGTAGTTTTGTGGCCGAGCACATGAATGAGGTCAACAATATAGTGAACCAGCTCTCCGCTATGAAGATGATCCTAGATGATGAATTGCAAGCTTTACTATTGCTTAGTTCATTGCCTAACAGTTGAGAGACATTGGTGGTGTCTCTAAGTAACTCCACGCCAGACAAAAAGATGTCCATGGAACAGGTGACTAGCTGTCTCTTCAATGAGGAGACAAGGAGGAAGTCTCAAGAGTCTACTCAGCAAGAGGCCCTTGTGACACAGGTACGGGGGAGAGGAAAGAACAGGAAGGGCAGGAAGACCCGAGATAAATCAAGAGGCAAGTCGAGTAACAGAAAAGATGTTGAATGCTGGAATTGTGGTAAGAAGGACCACTATAAGCATGAATGTCGTAAGGCTAAGAATGATAAGAAAGGAAAAGGAAAGGAGAAGGAAGATGAAGCAGATTCCACTGCGATCTCTTCAGATGGCGACGTTATAGTTATTCTTTCTACAGATCATGATGTATGTCTCACTGCTACGAGTCAGGACACCGACTGGGTGATAGACTCGGGAGCTTCATTTCATGCGACTCCACGCAGGTATTTCTTCACAAGCTACAAGTCAGGTGATTATAGGACCGTGAAAATGAGAAATTCTAACATATCAAAGATCGTAGGGGTCGGTGATATTTGTGTGAAGACCGATGTAGGCTGCACATTAGTTCTCAGGGATGTGAGGCATATCCTAAACCATCACCTCAACTTGATGTCGACGGAAATGTTGGATGATGATGGCTATGAAAGCCGGTTTGCTGGTGGGCACTGGAAGCTCATCAAGGGTTCATTGATCGCAGCCAGAGGAAAGAAGCGTTGCACCCTTTACAAAGCATATCTTAGTGTGTGCAAGGGTGGGTTGAACGCAGCGAAAGATTTAGCTATTGACATATGGCACAGGCGTCTAGGTTATATGAGTGAAAAAGGGCTTCAGCTACTAGCAAGGAAGCGACTCCTTCCAGACATGACAGGTACACCTCTCAAAATCTGTCTTGATTGTTTATCAAGGAAATAACATAGAGTTTCATTCATTAAAACTGCTTCTCATGTTAATAAAGTGCATGCATTAGATTTGGTTTATTCTGATGTTTGTGGTCCTATGAGGATAGAAACCTTGGGTGAGGCATTGTGTTTTGTTACTTTTATAGATGATGCATCTAGAAGGGTTTGTGTTTATGCATTGAAATCTAAGGACGAGGTCTTTGGTGTGTTTAAATTATTTCATGCTATGGACGAGAGAGAGATAGGTAGATCATTGAAGTACATCCGCACTGACAATGGTGGTGAATACATTAGCGACTTTCATGAGTACTGCAAGTCGCTAGGTATACGACATGAATAGACGGTTCCCAAGACCCCCCAGCATAATGGTGTAGCAGAGAGAATGAATCGCACCATTGTTGAGAGAATCAGATGCATGTTATCTCATGCAAAATTGCCCTAGACTTTCTGGGGAGAAGCAATGCACACGGCGGTGTATTTGATAAACAAGTCTCCATCAGCCCCGTTGAATGGAGAAGTGCCCGAGAAGGTGTGGACTAGACAGGATCCATCGTACAGTTATCTCAGGGTGTTTGGATGCAGGGCATCCATTCACGTACTAAAGGACGAGAGATCCAAGCTCGATATGAAGATCAGGCAGTGTGTGTTCTTGGGGTACGGTGATGAAAAGTTCAATTACCGATTGTGGGATCTGACTGAGAGGAAGCTCGTCAAGAGTATAGATGTGGTATTCTTTGAAGATCAATGTATAGAAGACATTGATAAGCCAGAGAAGAACCAGCCTAGTTCAGGTGAGCTAGAGGACATGGATCCCGTTATTCCTCCTGTAGTGCCTGATGACGGGGGAGTACAACAAGGTGCAGAGGACGAGAGAGTTCCTACAAAAGATGGACCGGGGGAGCAGCCCCCACTAGATCCACCTGTTGAGTCACAGGTAAGGAGGTCATCTAGGGACAAACAGTCGTCCAAGAGGTACTCGTCACATGTGTACATTATGCTGACTGATGGGGGAGAGACAGAAGATTATTCTGAGGCCCTAGCCGACGAGCATAAGGAATGGTTAAAAGTTATGCAAGAGGAGATGAAATCCTTATATAAGAACCACACCTATGACATGGTAAAACTGTCTAAGGGTAAGAAAGCTTTAAGCAACAAGTGAGTGTTCAGAAAGAAGGTTGAGCAGAAGAATTCACATACGAGGTTCAAGGCCAGACTTGTGGTAAAAGGGTTCGGTTAGAGGAAAGGCAAAGACTTCGAAGAGATATTCTCATCAATGGTGAAGATAACATCCATACGGGTGTTGCTTGGGTTGGCGGCTAGCATGGATCTGGAGATAGAGCAGTTAGATGTTAAAACTACCTTCCTCCATGGTGACCTGGAAGAAGAGATCTACATGCACCAACCAGAAGGGTTCGAAGTTAAGGGCAAAGAACATATGGTGTGTAGGCTGAGGAAGAACTTGTATAGACTGAAACAAGCTCTACAGCAATGGTACAAGAAGTTTGATTCGTTCATGTTACAGCATGGGTATGATAAAACGGAGTCGGACCACTGTGTGTTCATGCGCAAGTTCTCAGATGGTGATTTCTTAGTTTTGCTATTATATGTTGATGACATGCTCATCATGGGAAAAGACATCAAGAAGATTGACAGGCTGAAACAGGAGTTGGGCAAGTCTTTTGCAATGAAAGACTTGGGCCCGGCTAAACAGATCCTAAGAATGGAGATAACCCGTGATAGAAGCAGTAAGAAGTTTTGGTTATCACAAGAGCGGTATATTGAGAAAGTCGTGGAGCGATTCAATATGAATGCAGCGAAGCCGGTCAGTACTCCACTGGATGGTCACTTCAGACTGAGCGACAGGTAGTGTCCCAAGACAAAGGCAGAGGTGGAAGAGATGTAGAAGATATCCTACGCGTCAGCAGTAGAAAGTTTGATGTATGCTATGGTGTGTACACGTCCAGATATAGCATTTACAGTTGGTGTTGTCAGTCGGTATCTTACCAATCCTGGCAAAAAGTATTGGACAATGGTGAAGTAGATATTGCGGTATTTAAGAGGCTCATCCAGGTTGAGCCTATGCTATAGTGACAAAAAATCTGAGTTAGAGGGCTACACAGATGCAGATATGGCATGTGACATAGACTTCAGGAAGTCTGCATCGGGGTTCATGTTCACGTTTGCAGGAGGAGCGATTTCTTGGCAGAGCAAGTTACAGAAGGTTGTAGTATTGTCGACGACAAAGGCCGAATACATTGTAGTCACAGAGGCATGTAAAGAGATGCTTTAGATGAAGAGGTTCCTACAGGAACTTAGCCTGAAGCAAGAGTAGCACGTGGTCTATTGCGATAGTCAAAGTGCTATACACTTGAGCAAAAATCCAAGTCAGCACTCCAAGTCGAAGCACATAGAGGTTCGGTATCACTGGATCAAGGATACTTTGGAACAGAAGGTGTTACAGCTTGAGAAGGTCCACATGGACGATAATGGGTCAGACATGATGACCAAGGCTTTACTCAAGGACAAGTTTGAGGTTTGTAAAAATTGAGCTAGCTTAAAGAAGGTGAATTCCTCCTGAGTCGAAAAGGGGGAGATTTGATGGAGATTTTCTCCTCATTGCTGGAATCGATGAAATCGAATGGGTTTCGATATCATCGATAATTGTAGGATTTTTCAATCTGATCGTTGAATTATTTTTTAGTCCTGTCGATATCATCAAGAGACTTTCAGATGATATCGAGGCTGTTATCGAGAGTGGCTCGATGACATCAATAATTGTTAGAATTTTCACCCTGTTTACTGAACAGTTTTGGTCCTGTCTCGATATCATCAAGAGACTTTTAGATGATATTGACGCTGTTATCGAGAGACCTTCGATATCATCAAAAAGTTCTGCAGATGCAATTGCGAAAACACAGATTCTGCGAATTTTATTTCCTATTTAGGTTCTACCTCTTTCTATTCTTTTATAAAGAGGTGTATCCGGGATTGGGGTGTATTCCAGGGTATTCTAAAGTTTACTAAAGCTTTACAAGGGTTTACTAAAGGGCATAGGATTGTGAGAGAGAGATAAAAAGAGAGAGAGGAAGATTGTGGAAGGGAGGCTATGCTCGTAGAGGTGATCTACTTCACAGTCTACGTCTCAGTGCTTCTACGTCTTCGTGATCAGTGAGATCTCTCCATTTTCTTCTTGTGTTCACTTACTGTTTATCCGCTCCTGCGTGAGTGATGAAGGTTTGATCCAAGCGGTGTGTGCTTATGATCGGTTGTAATGTTCTGCTTTATAGTGGATTGTTGATCTGGACAAGGTCTCGTGATTTTTACCTCTTTGAGGATTTTTCACGTAAAAATATTCGGTGTTGTGTGATTGATGCTTTGATTTATTTTCATTGCTTTATTATCTCATAATTCTGGTTTGTTCTAGAAGGCTAGATCCTAAGGTTTTGTACATGGCCCCCAACAAGTTTCATTCATTACAAAATTTTATAGTAGTTTCATTTGGTTTCTTCACTTAATTCTCTTGGTTCTTTTAGCTTCTGGAAGGGCGCGCAACAAGGCCTAATGCTGTGGATTAGGAACTTGGGGGCTTGGAGATGCTTATTATATATGTTTTGCAACCCCTCTTTTTTCTACTTTTGTTGATAATCCATGTTTTTGTTGACAAACAGTTATAGAAACATACTTTGTTTTTCTTTCTCATATTGGTTAGATGCATAAAATTTTCATTTACAAGATGACCCTTGTCGTGATAACCATTGTAGTGTCCTGTAGTTGAATAGTCATTACTTGTTTAGTGGATTTTCTTACAGTTTACAATTATTAATTTTCATGGTTCTCAAGCAACTTAACATTTTCAAAGACTGAAGTATTCAAACCATGATGCGCTTTTGTTGACATGCCTCTAGGAAACTGTCATGCCGACCTCTGCTCAGACACCGATGCCGCTTTTCGATCAAGTCAGGCCTTTTTGTGCCGTGCTCTTCCTTCTACCACCCGGTGGTTATTACCTGCATCCAATTATCCATACCACCAAAACATGATTTTTGTTGATTGTACCCGTCTGATCATTGACCTACAAATGAACAGTTAAAACGAAAGGTGGATATTAACTGCTTGAAACCCACTGGATTCGGATTGTATCTATGGCACATGGAAAGTGCCAGCTATTGCGAGGTCAATTTCGACTGACCAATATATACATTTACATGAAGATTTATGGGATGTTTGGGGTCAGTCCTCTATTGAAGTAATGCTTGTTGCTTGGCCACCTGCAAACCTTCTTGTTTTTTTAAAAAAAAAACTACCGAATTAATATGGAAGGAATCTCTTGATGATAAGATGAACTCGATAGTATCAAATCAAACATGGGAACTAGTGAATTTACCTTAGTTCTGAAACCCATAGGATGTTGTTTACCAAATATACTTATTTGCTTAATAAGTAGAAATTAAGATGAGCTATTTGAAGTATAAGTAGCTTATCTTAAGTAACTTACAATTCAAATGCTCCCATATTGGGCATGTAGTTTTGATTTTCTTTGAGTAAGCATACAATGTTTTCTTGTATCTTGTGACATGCAGTGGGCAATGCAATGCAACACCTAAGGCTCAATGGTTTCATAAAGGGAACATACCAACAATGGAGTACTTGAACAATGCAAAAGTTACTATTGGGGTGTCCCTTGTACTGGCCCATACATACACTTTCACACAACAACACATGACGAAGGGCGGACTTGATCACATAGACTTCTCTTTGAGAGGAGTGACCCTCTAGGGTCTTCAATAGGGGTAACGCATGTTGCTTTTTTTTGTTTTAACACACACACCACACCACACTGGGTACTCGAACCATGACCCGTGTTGAAACTGTGGGTCTACCACCGAGCCATGAGTAGATACCCCGTAAATAAGGGTGTCAATGGACCGGGCTCGGCCTAAAAAATCAGAACTTTGAATAGTCCTGGCCTAACTACCTGGATTGAACTGTTCAAAATCTGGGTCGAGACCTACCCAGGCTCGGCCCATTGACAATCCTACCTACAAACCATGTAACTCTTGTAACGCATGTTGCTTGATCACCTGCAAACCTTTCATCTCTTCTACAATTAAGTATTAGGGAATTAATTTTTTTAATTAATATGGAATTTATGTTTTGACTTTTTTATAAAGGTTTTCAAAAAGCTACTCATTAATAGAGATGATTATCATTCCAGTCACTTTACATTTCTTTAACAGCAGGTTGGGTGGGGCACTGCCTTGATGTTTATGTAAAATTCACCCCAACCTTATGGTGCTGTTTATGTAAAATACATCTGACCACCAAGTGTGTCACCTCGTGTTGGATGAATAACCCCATCTATGATTCATGTAGACTACATGATTAGAAATTGTGTACAGGATGAGGATTTGTGATTCTCGTGGATAATTCGTGTGGACTGCATGATTGGAAATCATGTACAAGGTAACTGTTAATGTGTGTGTATATATATATATATATATATATATATATATATATATATATATATATATATATATATATATAATAGTTGGTCCCACATTGGTTAGAAAGGGAAACATTCCCCTCAAGTTAGATTATAAATAGGATACCTCTCTTGTAAATAAAATATATTATTCAATACAATTCTCTTCTCTTTGTATTGTCTCATTTCCTTTCTTAAATTTAACTTGGTATCAGAGCTACTATTCTTAGTGGTCCTCAATATATCAAGAGTTGAGTATGCTCTGTGATTGCCACTATTAGTGGAGCCTTCACATCAGAAAAACTTCTTGTATATCTTCTTCATCAAGAGTTGAGTATGCTCTTTGATTGCCACTATTAGTGGAGCCTTCACATCAGAAAAACTTCTTGTATATCATCTTCATATCTATCAGGTCGTCACTATAGTTGGAGTCTTATTCTCCATCGACGTCATCTCAGCCGCCACTCTATCAGTCATTTCCTGACCAGTTCAGTTCGTTCCTATTATTTTTTATCTCTGTCTCCTTCTAGCTTTTTGCACACTATGGAGCATCTTGAGGCCTCACAACCCATTGACATTGTCATGAAAGGACTCAACTACACTATATGGGCTCAAGCTATGTCAAGCTTTCTTAAGGTCAGAAATCTCTGGCGCTATGTCACTGGCGATATTACCGAACCAGAGAAAATCGTTGGAGAAGCCAACACAAAATACATAGACCGTCTCGAAGAGTGAGATAGCAAAAACCACCAGATTATCACTTGGATTCGCAACACGTGTGTACGCTCCATCAGCCTCCAATTCGGTAGATTCAAGACTGCCAAGTCATTATGGGATTTTTTACAGAAACGCTACACCACCGCAGATCTGTCTCATCAATACCAACTTCTGGGCACTCTACATCGCATGCAACAACAACCTAGGCAATCCATCAATAACTTCTTATCTGAGATGCACTATGTTTGGGATCAACTTGCTTCCTCAGAACCAGAGTTTACAGATGCCAACAATACTGAAAAATTTTCCAACTATCGAGATCAGGAACACTTGGTTCTCTTTCTCATGGCCCTCACTAATGAGTTTGAGCATGTTCGTGCATCTCTCCTTCACCGCAATCCCTTGCCTACTTTAGATCAAGCTGTCACTGAACTTCTCTCGGAGAAAACTCGTCTTACCCCCCGCAAGACGACCTCTACAGATGTTGTCTTCGCCACTCCCAAGGGATCTTTTCAACCCAACAATAAAGGGCATCCATCTGGATCCTCGAAATTCTGTAATTACTGCAAGAAATCAGAACACACTCTCTTGGAATGTACGGTTCGAGTTTGCCAATTCTGTCAGAAGCAAGCCCCTGATCATCTTCAACGTGATTGTTTCTAAAACCCCAACAGACACTCCCAACAATACATATCTCGCGGTACTCCTTCTAGATCCGCTGTCACTACTGCTGAAGGTTCATCATCCAATGCTTGCGGTACTCCTTCTAGATCCGCTGTCACTACTGTTGAAGGTTCATCATCCATTGCTTGCAGTACTCCTAGATCTACTGTCACTACTGTTGAAGGTTCATCATCCACTACTTCCATTGAGACATTTTCTGCCTCTGACATAGAGGAAATTGTCAAACAAATTTTTGGTCGTTCTGGTAATATACCCTCTACTGCTATGTTAGTCACCTCAGGTAATTCATCTTGGTTCTTTGACTCTGCATGTTGTAATCACATGACACCTGATTCCACTATATTTGTCACCAAACGTCTTGCTAATCATACCCCGACTATTCAAACTGCTGATGGTTCTCCTATGACCGTGAGTCATATCAGAAAAATCTCAACATTAAACACTTCCCTTCCTGATACTTATTGTATTCCCCAACTCACTCTCAATCTTATATCTGTTGGTCAATTATGTGACTTCGGTCTAACTGTCCTCTTTTCTGCTTCTGGTTATTGTGTACAGGATCCAAAGACAGGATAAACTCTTGGGATAGGCTGTAAGGTTGGACGACTCTTTGAGCTCATCAATCTTCACCTTCCATCCCGTTTCTCCTCATCACTTCAGTTCGCAGCTTAATTGCAGTTGCTGCCATTCGTCATTGGGAATTATTTCAGATGGATGTGAAAAATGCTTTTCTTAATGGTGAACTCACCGAAGAAGTTTATATGTGCCCTGCTCCTGGTTCTCATCACCTTCCATATGTTTTTCGTCGGGCTCTTTATGGTCTCAAGCAAGCTCCTCGGGCTTGGTTTGCCAAGTTCAGCACCATTGTTGGAGATTTTGGGTTCACTTCCAGCTCACATGATTCTGCTCTCTTCATTCGCAAAACAGATTAAGGTACTATCCTTCTTCTCCTCTATGTTGATGATATGATCATCACTGGTGATGACACATCTGGAATTTTGGATCTCAAGACTTATCTCAGCCAACATGTCGAGATGAAAAATCTTGGGAAACTTAGTTACTTTTTGGGACTTGAGATCACTTCTAACTCTGAGGGATATTATCTTTCGCAAGCAAAGTATGCTTCTGATCTTCTTACTCGAGCGGGACTCACAGATAGTTAGACATGTACTACTCCTCTAGAGCTCAACTCTAAACTCACTCCTATGGATGGTACACCTTTGGATGACCCCACCTTATTTCGTCAGTTGGTTGGTAGGCTTGTTTATCTTACAGTTACTCGCCCTGACATATCTTATGCTATCCATATTGTCAGTCAATTTCTCTCTGCTCCTCGCACACCCTATTATGCCGCAGTGCTTCACATTCTCAGGTACATCAAGGGGACCCTATTTCATGGTCTCCATTTCTCAGCTCACTCTTCACTTGAGCTTCGTGCCTACTCAGATGCAGATTGGGCAGGTGACCCCACTGATCGTAGATCCACCACTAGTTCGTAGATCCACCACTCGTTATTGCTTCTTCCTTGGTGATTCTCTTCTTTCTTGGTGTAGCAAGTAGCAAACAGTAGTCGCTCGATCCAGTACAGAAGCTGAATATCGAGCACTTGCTGATACAACTCAGGAACTTCTTTGGCTTCGCTGATTACTTGAAGACATGGGCGTCATTCATTCTACTGCCACTATCATCAACTGCGATAATCAAAGTGCTATCCAAATTGCTCACAATGATGTATTCCATAAACGCACCAAATACATTGAGATTGATTGTCACTTTATGTGTCATCATCTCACCCGTGGGACTATTGGACTACTATCAGTTTCCTCAGCCGATCAAACTGTTGATATCTTCACCAAAACGCATCCTCCTGGACGCCTTCAGGATTTAGTTTTCAAACTCAAGTTGATCTCCATTTTACCATCTTGAGTTTGAGGGGGGCTGTTAATGTGTGTGTGTGTGTGTGTGTGTGTGTGTGTGTGTGTATAATAGTTGGTCCCACATTGGTTAGAAAGGGAAACATTCCCCTCAAGTCAGATTATAAATAGGATACCTCTCTTGTAAATAAAATATACTATTCAATACAATTCTCTTCTCTTTGTATTGTCTCATTTCCTTTCTTAAATTCAACTGTAACAATGCCTTCCAAACCATTTTCCTTGGTATGGCCCACATGAAACACCTATGGGCCTGATTTTTAGGCTCTTGGCCTAAAATTTGGTTGGCCATCTAATGGTTGTAGTAGATTTCACTGTAACAATGGCCTCATAAAAATCAAAGGTTGACATCTCTCTCCCAACCTTATTCTTTAGTGTGGCCCACCTAAATTACAAGTCAAACTGAGTTTTTAGGATGTATATTGGGTATTACTCTGCCCATCACTAACTAGGAAAGGGTAAGGGGCTTTGAGAGGCCACTGTTATGCATGGGTTTTATCAGTGTCATTTTCGGGTACAAACCCAAAAAATGAGGCAAATCCAAGGCCCATGTGGACCACACCACAGTAAGTAGTGGTGATAGTGACACCCACTGTTAAAATCTTCCAAGGGCTCACAGTGATAGTTGACTGCCATCCAACCTGTTCATAAGGTCATATAAGCCTGGATGAAGGCAAAACACAAATATAAGCTTGATCCAAAACTTCTAGAGCTTTTCAATAGTAGGTTTTTTAATTCTCACTGTGTGGTCCACTTGAGCCTTGGATCTACCTCATTTTTAGTCTTTTACCTTAAAATGATATGGAAAAATGGATGGACGGTGTGGATAAAACCTATACATCATGGTGGCCCTAAGAGACTCTGTTCATTTCTAGCTAGGAATGGGCAGGGTGGCACCCAATGTGAGTTCAATTTTTTGGACTAGGGCCTTGATTGGTACTGCACGTCTAATTGTCAGAGTAGATTTCGCATACACCTGGGCAGGCCAGAATCAAGTCCCAACACCCCTCTTTAGCAATGTAGAGAGATTATTTACAGAAAAGGGGGAGAGAGATTATTAAAAATAATAATAATAATAATAATAATAAGATTTTCATGGGACAAGCTCTTGATTTTGACGGTGCCTAGTGTGATGTTTATGTAAGATCCACTCTTAGATATTGATCATGGATTAAGCTAACATGCAAAAAAAGAAATCTCCATTGATTTCACTAGACCACATCAAAGGAAACAGCTGGGAGAGATGTCCACCCTTGATTTTTATAAGACATACTGTAATAATTATATAAAATCCACTCCAACCATTAGATTCTAGAAAGATTTAGGCTTCTCTCAAAAATCATACCCATACGTGACCACATTAATGGAAATAATTTGGAAGTCGAGCATTGTCCTGTACACTGTTTTCAATCATACAATCCATTGGACTCGCAGATGAAGCTGACTTTCGGGCCTTTGGCCTAATGAGGGGCGACATACCTGATGGTTAGTGTGGATTTTACATAACCATCTTGGTGGGGCCAACCTAAGGCACCAATTGATGTGTTTGCAGAGTCACAATGCACAAGGCAATGGAACAAGGCTTACATGGATCAATGAGGTAGTTTTTTGAAAACCTTCAACAGTCAAGTAGCATTTTGTAAAATTTCCTCCGCATTATCGTCAAGCAGACTACTGTTAGCAATATCTCTAAGCCATTGATGCCACGACTACAAGTTGCAATCAAAGTTTTGAATTATTCAAAAGGCTGTTTAGGGTGAGGGATTCAAGTAGGGATTTGCCAAATTTATAAATTAAAATTTTTTCAATTTAATTTTTGTTATAGATTTATTAAATTAGTGGATTTTTTAACATATGGTTTCATAAAATTCACACATACAAACATAGATTATTAAAAGAGAGATGCTTTTAAAAGAAACATGATCATGTAAGTGTCTCACACACTAGTTAGTAGTGTAGTATATGTGATACATCAAATTAGTCCAGAATGGTTCCCCCCTAATGAAAATTGGATGTCTTGAGTTGGCACCATGCGGATTTTAAGGTTTTTGGATGGTTCTTTATTGTTTCTAACATGTGGCGCATCTGATGATTGGATCGGCATAAATTTTAGGCCATCTTATCTTCTTTTACCAGCCGGCAACCCCAATTAGATGAATTGGATATCATGCATGCACCATGGTAGCTAGCCTCACATTCAGCTGATGTGCCTTTTCTCATTTAAAATTGCATGTGAAGCCCTCTCACTATGGTATTTTCTTAGCAATGAATATTATGCCATTGCAAGTAAGGGTGTGAACGGGTAGCACTGTATCGGGAGAAGTGGGGCCCGTCCACAAAATACGGCCACTCCCACTATATCTGCCCAGTGTCACCGTAACTTATAGTGGTACCAGTAGCGGTGGAGAGCACCACCTTTCCACTTATGTATTTTGATTCTCAAAAAAGAATGTTAAGGTTCAAATCTGGTCGGCCCTCCCCTCCCAACTCCCGCACGCTAGTATCCACGTCTTGAATCTGCACTGTGAGAACAGGTAAAGGTGACCTTGGCTAGGCCGGGAGACCCTCTGATGCCTAAGTCAAGTTAAGGGAATCTGAGTCTAAGTAGGGAGTAGAAGGTGTTCGAGATTGCGTACCTGTGGCGGTAGGGTCTCACTGTATTTATATTCGTTGATAGGATGGTCTGGGTCCACTATTATCCGCATGAGTTGCTCAATCAGCGCGATTCCCAGATCGTGGAGATATCGAGCGCAATCCATGGATCATGTAGCGTATCAGGCGGATAGTGCGTATCTGCAAGCGAAGTAATCGGCCACGTCTGGTTATGGCAATTTCCACATTCGGCAGATAGAACACTCGCATATATTGCCTCAGGTCGGCTCACTCAGCGGTCGTCTGTTGTTATCAATAACAACCTCTCGATCCAAGCTGAACTTACGGACCCACCCCGAAGTGGTGGATCTATCTGTAAGCAAACTCTCTTTGCTTCGGACCTCGGTGCGAGACATCCGATTGGCCTTGTCAGATCTTAACTTATTGTAGTTAATGGTGTTGGTGGGCAGAACTCTCGTACATGAGGTGTACAGTATGTAACTCTCAATATCCGACCCGAGTAGAACTATTCCGTCCCGCAGCCCTGTAGTGAAGGCATTCCCGCACTGCCCGTCCTCCTCCAGGGATACTCACATCAGATCGGACAGGTATTGTCATAGGCTCTCATGTACTTAGGTGGCTCAGCTTGGTGCTTCTGCATGCAGATCCCGTATGGGCTCGGATCTTCCCATAATAGAAGCCCTATACTCTTCGAGTTTACTTATGGGCTCGGAGAGTAATCATGCAGAGAATCTCTCACCCATACAGAGTAATAATGGCTTTCAGTTTTGGAACATCACGTCTTGGGATTTCGTGCATGTGGGCTATTTTCAGACAGACACGTAGCGACAGTTACGATCCTAAATAAATGTTAACCTATGAGGGGTGGCCATGTAAGCTCAAGGAAGAGTGCGCGTGACGGCTCTCTCTGCTCGGGCATCGCTTCGTATCTCGGAATGAGTCGTTCGATGTCAGAAACGTATCATCCAATGGGTGCTTGCCCAAGGGAAAGGGGCCACATGTACTTGGGAATCGGATCGCGACGATTTGGTTGCGGCCATTATGGCTTGTCATTAATCGGCCATTATGGCTTGTCATTAGCACGACCATTATGGCTTGTCATTAATCGGCCATTAATGCTTGTCATTAGCGCGACCATTATGGCTTATCATTAGCATGACCATTATGTCTTGTCATTAATCGGCCATTAATGATTGTCATTAGCACGGTCATTATGGCTTGTCATTAATGCTTATCATTAATTAGCCATTAATGCTTGTCATTAGCGCAGAGGAGATCGACGCGAAAGCCGAAATGACCCTGTCTGTCCCTCTTAATGCCCTAGAAGCGATGACAGATCCGGGATGGGTCCTCTATGTAGATGGGTCGTCCAATGTCAAGGAAGCTGGAACCGGAATCGTCTTGGTCGCACCCGATTCTACGTCAATCCAATACGCGATCAGGCTTGGATTCAAAGTCTCAAACAACGAGGCTGAATATGAAGCACTATTAGCCGAGCTTAGATTGGCAACCAGTCTGGGTGTTCAAACCCTTCAGGTTCGATGTAACTCACAGTTGGTAGTAAATCACATCTCCTCGGAATATAAAGTCAAAGAAACCAGAATTATCGCTTCTCACGACGAAGCAAGAAAACTGATCGAAAAATTTTGGAGCTACACTATCCAGCAAATACTGAGAGCAAAAAATTCATGGGCTGATGCCCTGGCAAAACTTGCCTCAGCCTCGGAAGGGAAGATCCCACGATTCGTTCCCTTTGAATTCATTAAACATCCCAGCATCAGCCAAGCAGAGAAGGTCAATCCCGTGCACGCTATTCCGAGCTGGATGGATCCAATCTTCAACTACTTCTCGTCCGGTGAAATTCTCCAAATAAACTAGAGGCGAGACGACTCAGGGTCAGAGCGGCTCGATATGTCATCCTGGATGGGGTGCTTTATAAAAAATGGCACTCCCAGCCTTATCTAAAGTGCCTCCGGTCGAATGAGGCTGACTATGTAATTCGAGAAATTCATAAGAAAATCTGCGGAAACCATTCAGGAAGCCAAGCCCTAGCTCTGAAAATACTCCGCCAAGGGTACTTTTGGCCAACCCTCAAGCAATATATGAAGGACTATATCTAGAAATGCGACAAGTATCAACGTTACGCAGCTGTGTCGAGGCAACCGGTTGAAGAAATGACTCCAATGAGTGGTCCGTGGCCGTTCGCTCAGTGGGGAATCGACATCATTGGCCCCTTACCTACAGGGAAGGGGCAAGTCAAGTTTGTCATCATTGCAGTTGACTACTTTACCAAGTGGGCCGAGGCCAAGCCCATCGCAAAGATCACTGAATAAAAAGTAATCGACTTCGTTTGGAAAAATATTATCTGTCGGTTCGAAATTCTATGGACAATCGTATCCGACAATGGCTGACAGTTCTACAACGATAAATTTTACAGTATGTGTCAAGGGTTCGGCATCATGAATGTATATTTATCACCTCGGCATCCACAGTCCAACGGGAAAGTAGAAGTAATTAACAAGATCATCAAGCATCATCTCAAAATAAAGTTGGAAAAGGCGAAAGGCAATTGAGTCGAAGAGCTCCCATTCATCCTTTGGGCTTACAGGACTACAGCTCAGTGTTCAACTGGGGAAACCCCGTTTTCGCTCTCTTACGACTCGGAAGCAGTAGTGCCAGTGGAGATCGGTCTTCCTACTGCACGAGTAAGGAATTACCAAGAAAGTCAGAACTCCGAGCAGATTGCCGCCGATCTGGATCTACTCGAAGAAGTCCGAGACATCTCAAGGCTCCGAGCAGCAGCTCGACATCAACAAGTAGCCCGCTTCTACAACTCAACAGTTAAGATCAGGCGTTTCATCTTGGGGATTTAGTCCTCCATCGGGTATTCCAGAACACAGCCAAGCCGGGAGTAGGGGGTGCTCGGGCCTAACTGGGAAGGGTCATATCGCATAGTCAGGTCTACTAAACCAAGCTCCTACCACTTAGAAGACCTCGAGGGTCGCCAACTTCCTCATCCATAGAATGCCGAGCATTTGAAGATCTACTATCCATGACGAAATGACCTTTAAAGGCCCCCAATAAAGTGTACGCCTCTGAGCGACCATCCTTTAAGGCTCTCAATAAAAGTCCTAATTCTACTTCTACATGAACAAGTATTCACTAAGTTGCCTCATTAATATAAGGGTAAACTAGGCGGTCCGATCCCTTAAAGAAAGGGTCAGAGCGAAATCCCGTGAAAATTCGACACGACATTCCCCCTAAACCAGGGAAAAAGCCTAACGATGACCCGACTCTCCGAGAGAGTAATTGATTCATCATACGATTGTTCAATGGAATAAAAGGTCCTCGCCACTCATGGGACAAGCCGATTCCTCTAAGGACTAGACTCGAATGAGCCAAGAAGGCTCGGAAAGTCTACTAAACGACAATGGAAAGAGCTCGGTCATGCCTTGGAATAAATCGACGTTATAGCAAATCATCCCAGCAATCGACAACTACCATTGAGTGTTCAAAAGTTAATATTCATTCACCCTCCTCAGAGGGGTAAAAAAAAAAAGAATACATCATTCTTACAAAAAGAAGAGGGTTTAAATTTTTATGCGGGCAGAGGCGCTTGGGAGTTAGGGGCTTGATCAGAGCGGACGTCTTCGGGAGGCTCCTCTACACTACTTTCAGGGAGCAGAGAATTGAGGTCAAGATCCAGGTACAGATCTTGGACTGCATCAATACAAGCATTAAAACCATAGTCATAAAACTTAGCGGCCTCAATATCTCTTTCCTCAGAGGTCTTGAAGGCATTGATTGCCGCAGCAACGGCCGCCGCCAGTGAAGTCTTATCTTTGGCCCGCTGAGCCTCCATGGCTTGAGCAACGGCTCGGCTTTGTTCCTTTACCACCTCAACCTTTGCCCGTTCTAGAGCTTCTCCTAGTCGGGAAGTCTCTTTGGACAAGGAATCCGCGTGGGCCTTGGCCCGGGTCAACTCAGTCTCCATCGCCACGAGTCGAGCCTCTGAATCTTTAGCCGCCCTCTGCAGCTGGAACCCCGGGTCTTCTCATCCTCAAGTTGCCGGCGCAGTTCGCTTTGCTCCAGTTGGAAGAGAGTCGCCTCGTCCCGCAAGACTCCCACCGTGGTTCTAAGAGTCTTCACCTCGGCATTTATTTTTCGATGCTCGCACACCCTTTTCCAGGCTAGGAGGAGCCTCGGAACAGACTAGGAAAAAATATATAATGAAGACAAATGAGAAAGTACGTCTAAAAAATAGAAATCGATGAATATGAGGAGATAGGAATACCTTGTAAAAAATCACCGCCAGATCGTTCAAGAAGGAGTCGTCCGACTTAGAGAGCAGACTGTCAATCACCTCCTCTGGGGCGTGCTTGGATGCCCATTTAGTCAAGTAAGCCATATGAATGCCTAGCTCGTACCTTGCTCCGCTCGTCCCTGCCTGAGCCGAGCCTCCCTCCTCTATAACCCCTGTCCTATTGTTAGCCGATGCCTGAGCTTCGGACAGAAGGGCATTCCCTAACTCAATAGGAGGAACACCCTCGGATGGAAGGGCATTCCCTACCTCAATAAGGATGTCATGGCATCAGCCATCCGAATAGCCTCCTCCCGTTCGGAGGATGAAACGACAGCTATGTAGGGGGCTGCCGGCTGAGCCCTGCACTCAGAGGAGCGGCGGGCTGCTGCTGAGGCTAAAATGGTGTTCGAAAGGATTTCAGTAACTGGCTCGGTAGCAGCAGTCACCACGGCAGGAAATGGAGTTGTACCCGAGGCGTCAGCAACCTCCCCCTAGGGTGGGACCTACCTCTTCCGAACGGTCTTCATCCGGGGCGCAACCCTCAACGTTTCTTATGCCGTAGGGGCGGCCTTCCTTTTTCGGGTGCCCGACGCCTCGACCATGCCTGCACAAGAAATAACAGATTAATGACCGAGCAAGCAAAACCTATCTCACCAAAGTAAATAAGACAACTTACTGAAGGACGTAGGTAGCTGCTGGGACTTGCAGAGCCCGGACCAGTGCAGGTTAGTTACTGTGATCAGGTCCATCCGGGAACGAAGTTCCCCTACTCTCGCCCTAGCCTTAGTAATACGATTCTTCTGGGTCGGATCAAGAAGAGGTAAACCCCTCTGGAAGTCTGCAAAAAAAAAGGGAGGGAGGAGAGAACTTTATCCCGACTGAAGTAAATGGAAGTTGAAAAAAATACAAGAATTAATTAAAGTCCGACCTGGTTTCACAAAACGTGTTGGAACCCAAAAAAATAGGGACCTAAGCTCCGCCGCTGGCGCCTCCCACTCGTCTGCTGTTCAAAACCATTTGTTCTTCCAATCCTTGTTGGAGGATGAAAGGTTCATCACAAGCCCCGACCCTTTGTTGTCTCGAGTCGCAAAGTAATACCATAGTTCTTGGCTGTCGTACTTAACCAGGTACAAGCTCATCAGCTCCTCCGGGGTCAGCTCCGGATTTTCAACTTGCTTCCAGATAATAAATGCGGAGATTAACACCCTCCAGGCATTGGGTGTAAATTATCCAGGAGCAAGTCCAAGATAAGCGGCAATTACTCGGATGAAATGGTGGAAGGGGAATCGAAGCCCACACTGCAGTGCACAGAGGAAGATCGCAACTTTCCCCTCGGCAAGGGCACCGACGGTGTCAAGGGGCGCAGGGGCCCTTATCTGGACGGAGCTCAGAATCTAAAATTCTGATCGGATCCATTCCATCTGAGACTCTGACAAAATGGAGCCTCCTGGGATCACCTCCGAGGCACGCCCGCTTGCAGGCATCTCAGTGGCCTCGGTAATGAAAACCTGGGGGGATCGAATGACTTTCTTTTTGTCAGGCCGCTAAGTACTGGACCCCACCCCCTTCTGCTTCTGAGGCGGGGGATATAACGATACGGCCTTAAAGAGACCTTCAGAGGCCCCTCTTCCATCGTCCAAGCTCCCCGGCTTGGAGTCCCCACCATACTCCTGCACAGTCTTAAGATCAGATGACATTATGGAAAGAAGGTTGAAGGTTAGCGAGGAAGACTCACCGGGCGGTCACCGAAAATCGCCTTCTCCAAGGAAAGTGTGATCGGTCGGAATCGCCCTCCAAAAATCTCAAGTCGATCGGAATCGCCTTCGCCGAAAATCGCCTCCTCCGATATACACTCAAATTTTTAATGCGGGTAGTGATAATGGCTCTAAAGGCCGTTTATATAATCTACAATGAATCTCAACAAAGAATGTCCATGATTTTACCAAATTCATGTTCTCGTTTCTTTATCACAACATACGAAGGGTTGTAAGACGCTCCTGCATATTTATAAATGGTCCCATCAATCGATGATCCTAATAATTGATGTGATGGCCCCATAGAGAGTACATTACATGTAGGCTGTCAATTAGTTGGGCTGCCTACCGGTGTTCAGGCTTGACTTGGATTGGAGTATTAGACCCAAGGATTGGGCTCGGGTTTAAACCTACTTTTTTTTTTTTTTTTTTTACAAATCGGGCTGAGCTTGGACCCTAAACAACAACTAGTCATTGAGGTATAGCGAGTCGATCTGAGTTGAGCTTTGCCTAACTCGACTCAACTTGGGTAGTAAGATACCTCAGCTCGAACTCGGCTCGGCTCGATCATCGAGCCTGGATTAGTAGCTCGGCTCGGCTCGTTCAACAACTCGGTCTAATTCGAGCTAAGTTCGAGTTCGAGTTTTCGAGTTGAATTCGGCCAGATGCAATGTGATGAGATGAGGAGAGGAGTTGGGGAGAATACCTTTCAGTTGTTGGTCGTCCAGGCGGACGCTGGAGAATAGAGAGAGAGTGTAAGAGAGTAGTCGTTGGCCGTCGTTCGGGCGCTGGAAAATGGCAAGAGAGAGAGTATAGGAGAGTGGTCACTGGTCACCGTTTAGGCACTGGAGAACGGAGAGAGAGAGAGAGAGAGAGAGAGAGAGAGAGCCTGGGTCGAGCGCTACCGTTGGACGGCTGGAGTGGCCAAGAATGGGTTAGGGTTTTTAGGGTCGGGCGCTGGAGAACGGCGAGGGGGGGGTCTGGGTCGGGCGGTACCGTTGGACAGCTTGAGTCGCCGAGATTGGGTTAGGGTTTTTAGGGTCTGGCGTTGGAGAACAGCCAAGACTTGAGTGGGTTAAGTTTTTTTTTTTTTTTAATGTTTTGAAATATATATACCCAATCAAAAAATCAAGTCGATCTAAACCCAGCAGAATCAAGTTGGGTTCGAGCTCAAGACCGAGTTGAGTCAAGTCGAGCTTAGTCCAGCTTAGACTCGACTCGAATTTTTTCAAGCTCAATAAAACTGGCTCGACTCGGCTTGAACACAGTTTCAATCCGAATCGATTCAAGCAAGCTAACCGAGCTAGCTCGGTTCGTGTACAGCTCTAGCTAGTCAACCCACTCAAAGTTGTTCGCCCATTTGAGTTGGAATGTTAAGGGATTTTTTTTGCTTTAAAAAAAAGACTATAATTTATAGAGATAAGTGCAATGTTTATGTGAAATTCACACCAATTACTAGGTGTTTCACTCTATTTTAGGGTGCTCCATACATGATTCAGGTGGGTCACATGATTGAAAATGATGTAAAATGCAACACTTACCTTCCTAAATTGTTTTCTTATTATGGCCCACCTAAATCAGTTATGGGCCTGATTGTTATGGCCTATGCCTAAATTTTAGTGTTACATACAACAGGTGGAGTGGGTTTCACATAATCATTGTTGTAAGCCTTGTTAAAAATAAGGTCGAACTTTTGCAATTGTTTCCTTTGGTGCCGTACAAATGAATACTAGGTATTTTAAACCATAGAACTTACTCTAATGGTAGACTCTCAGGAGTTTCAACACTTGGTTGAAGGTTCGAGTATCCATAGGTGGTGAAATCCCACCATAGCGTGAGTGTGTGGTGGTGTGTGTGCATGTAAAAAAAAAAAAGTTCAGCCTGATTTCTTAGCCATGAACCCTAATGTTAGATTACATACCTAATGAGTGGAATTGATTTAGAATACACATCAAGGTAGGCCTTATAAAAAATAAGAATGGTATCCCTCTCCCAAAGGGTTAAGACAAATCACCGACCTGGCAAGACTGGGCTTATGTATTACAATGCAGGTGTGGGGTTTTCACGCCTTGATCACATGCACATGTGTCTGTTCCTAGAAAATTATTTACTCCGGCACAGCTTTGGTACGTGGGACCTCATGGTGGGACCCACCTTGATATATATATATATATATATATATATATATATATATATATATATATATATATATATATATATATATATATGGGAAAAGGTACAATGCGCTAGATGAGCTGTGTGGTCCGCACCGTGATGCGTGTCGACCATCAACACTGTGCATTTGATGGGTCCTCTTTAAATTATGGGATATCCCAAAAATCAGCTGTTAACGGAACTCAGGTGGACCATACCATCTAAAATCATGTGAAGACACCATTAAAACATATAAAAGCACTTGGTGGGGCCCACCTAAGTTTTGAATGCTGCTGAAACTTGGTGTGACCCCTAATCCTAGTGGGACACACATAATGGATGGGCTAGATTTGCAAACCACATCTTAGTGGGACCTAAAAATTGATTATGAATGTTTTAATGGTTGCACAGCCCTCTCCACTTCTGTATGTGGTGTGACTCACACAAGTCACGGATTGACTTGATTTTTGAGATCTAGGTCCACGGTGGAATGGCGCATTTGACTAATGGGGTAGATGTTCGAAACGCATCATGGTGGGGCCCACATAGCTCGACCTCATGGGACGGACCCGTGAGGTCGAGCGCATTGTACCTTTTCCCTGTATATATAAGGTATTATGCGCTCGACCTCACGATAAGCTCCCATGAGGTCGAGCTGTGTGGGCCCTACTGTGATGCGTGTCGACCATCAACACCGTGAATTTGATGGGTACCCTTTAAATTATGGGATATCCCCAAAATCAGCCGTATACGGAACTCAGGTGGGCCATACCATCAAAAATCATGTGAAACACCGTTAAAACATATAAAAGCATTTGGTGGGGCCCACTTGAGTTTTGAATGCTGCTGAAACTTGGTCTGAACCCTCATACAAGTGGGACACACATAATGGATGGGCTGGATTTGCAAACCACATCTTTTGTGGGCCCCAAAAATGATTATGAATGTTTTAAAGGTGCACGACCCCTCTCCACTTCTGTATGTGGTGTGGCCCACACAAGTCACGGATTGACTTGATTTTTGAGACTAAGCCCACAATGGAATGGCGCATCTGACTGATGGGGTAGATGTTCAAAATGCATCACGGTGGGGCCCACACAACTCAACCTCATGGGACAGACTCATGAGGTCGAGCGGATAGTAGTATATATATATATATATATCCACGCTATCCATCTATATTTGAATAAGGGCATCATCCAAAAAAATGAAATAGATCCAAATCTCAAACGAACCATGATACAGGAAATGGTAGTAATTGACCATTCAAAACTTCCTGTAGGCTAAGAAAGTTTGGATCATGATGATATTTGGGTGGTCTCTTCATAAAAGGTCTTTTGGGCCTTATTAATAAGTTGGATGGCAAATAAACATTCCAGTAGACTCCATAAAGTTTTTAATGGTGGGGATTCAATCAAAACTGTTTCTTGTAGTGTGATCCACTTAAGATTTGGTCTACTTCATTTTTTGGATCTTACACTAAAATGAGATTTGAAAATGGCTGGACGGTGTAGATTTAAGGCACACATTTCACTGTGGGCTTCACAGTCCACCTCAGTGTGCCCATCCCAAGAAAAATAGTAATCACGGTCAGTTATTTGTTGGGGATTTTGACCTGCGGAATCACACAGATCTAGATCTAGGATAGCAATTCAATGGCACCAAGCACACAAGAGAACACAGAGAACACCCAGATTTAACGTGGAAAACCCTTGCGGAAAAAAAACCACGGCACAAAGCGACAGATCTCCACTATGAAAACAGAAATTACAAAGAGAAAGGACTTACCCGATTCGAACAACCTCGAATCTCACCCTTGGTACACCCTTTAATTTCCCCTTTAGAAAGCTTTCCCATATCCTAAAAAAGCCTTAGGAACACCTATTTATAGTTTACGCAACTTCTCTTTCGCATCTCGATTGCGAAAGGACTGAAATCCGCAGTTTTGCGTAAAATCATGGAACAAACTGCGTAACCTACGACTAGTCGTAGCTCTCCTACGACTGGTCCTAGGCCCTGGAAAAAAACAGCACAAATCGCTGGACTTCAAGTCGTGCCAGGGCTCAAACCTACGACCGGTCAAGTGCCTCCCACGACCAGTCGTGGCTCCCCCACGACCGGTCGAGCAACATAAAACTTGAAGATTGAAGGCTTCTCCTCAACAATCTCCACCAAGTCTTCATTCTTCAACCGTGTAACTACGTGACCTCTTCTCGTATTTCTGCATCTCATCATAGCTCCTTGTGCACACTCCGCCTTTCTTTTCCGCCATCACCGGGCCCAGAGAAGTTTCATAGACAAAGATCCACGTGCTCAACCACCTTTGCTCCTGTCTTCTCAAAAAAGGAAAGACGTAGTCTTCTTACCATCTCACCACTACCCAATATTGCTTACCGGGGTACTTGCTCACAACACTGATAGCCTGTGAAATAATCGGTCTAAACCAGACCATGACATACACTGCCCAGCGCATTCAAATAAGGCTCATGAGATATCCTGCTTTTTCTTATCTGTTTTGGGACAAATTCAGAGAAAAACTTGAGGAGAGAAACGTAGGGAACGCTCTCCGGCTTTACCTAACCCATCACATCCTGGATCAATACCTACACACAAGGTATTCCTCCTGTGATTACCAAAGCCTACTCCTCTTTTAGGCTCAATGCCAAGAACCATCTTTGCAGACCCCCCGATCCTTCATCCTGGATGTCCCGAGTCTTCAGTACATTGATTTCAGACATGTCACAATTGGCGATCCACACGTCATCAACATACAATACCTGACCTACCATGAAGGAATCAAACCACTACCTATGCGACAGGCCCAACAACGACCTCCTGCAAAGTCTTTTCTTGGCCCCTTTCACTTCGAACCGCCCTAATTGCTTCATGTAGATCTGCTCTTCACTTTCCCTTGCAGAAGTGCAGACTCCACATCCTTCCTTCCAGCTTAGGATCACATTGGCCAACCAGCGCCAATCACGGATCTAATAGATACCTGTTATACCGTCGGCGTGAACATCTCTGAGAAGTCGATCCCTTCTCTCTGAGCATAACCCATCGCCACCAACCTCGCTCTGTATCTATGTTGTATCCTCCTGAAGATTCACATGCATCCAACCACTTTCCGGCCCACTGGAAGCTCCACCCGCTCCCAGATGTCGGTCTGGTACAACGAATCCATCACATCACCCACAGTTACCTTTCACTTTTCAGCACCAGGCTCACCTAGAGCCATCTGAATAGAAGATGAATCGCCTGCGATATTGGAGTCGTCCATGTACCTCGCCAATGTCCTGCGATCATGCCGTGTGATTCTTCACACAGGTGGCTGCTCCACCTGCTCCATATCCCTGTCTGCACGGTTCAACCTTCCTACCCTGCCCGCTCATGTAACCATGCCCAACATGCCACACCGTGCAGAAGTGGAATCCGCTACATCCATTATAGCTCCACCTTTTGAAGTGCTTCCCATCTGTGAGACATAAACGGATCGATGAAAAAGCTTTTTATTAAGAGCATTCCAATCATCATCAGTCATAGTAGACTTCTGCTCCTCAAGAGCACCATCTTCGCCTTGCTTGGTTAACAGGCTAATCATCTTAACCTTTCATAACTCAAAATTATTTTTTCCTGAGTACTTCTCAATCTCATACTTAGTGCTCGCCATTATTACTAATCCCTCAGATTCAGATCTGTGCCCCAACGATATCTCTGATACCACTTGTTGGGGATTTTGACCTGCGGAATCACACAAATCTAGATCTAGGATAACAATTAAATGACACCAAGCACACAAGAGAACACAAAGAACACCCAAATTTAACATGAAAAACCCTTGGAGGAAAAAAACCACAGCACAAAGCGACAGATCTCCACTATGAAAACAGAAATTACAAAGAGAAAGGACTTACCCGATTCGAACAACCTCGAATCTCACCCTTGCTACACCCTTTAACTTCCCTGTAACCCCTTTAAAAAGCTTTCTCATATCCTAAAAAAGCCCTAAGAACACCTATTCATAGTTTAGGCAACTTCCCTTTCGCAAATCCGTAGTTTCGCGTAAAATCGCGGAACAAACTGCGTAACCTACGACTAGTCTTAGCTCTCCTAAGACTGGTTGTACACCCCTACGACCGGTCATAGCTCTTCTACGACTGGTCCTAGGCCCCCGAAAAAATAGCACAACTCGCTGGACTTCGAGTCGTGCCAGGGCTCGAACCCACGACCGGTCGAGTGCCTCCCACGACCAGTCGTGGCTCCCCCACGACCGGTCGAGCAACATGAAAACTTAAAGATTGAAGGCTTCGCCTCAACATTATTAATATACGAAACATGACTATTCAATTTCGTTTCATCCCTAGTTAGAAATGTCAAGTAAATTTATTTTCTTTTTGGGATTTACCTTCACGGAACATCTGTACTTATTTGGGTGATTTTAACGGTTAAAAGAGCCACGCGTATGCCTCGTGTGTACAGTAAAAGAGTGTACTTGTATGAATCCTCTCCCTTCTTAACGTGGATTTCTAGCGAAAACCTTTGTAGGAAGTTCCTGCGCTGGTATGCCATACGGGGCCCACCGTGATCTTTGTTAGAAATCCATCTTGTCCATCCAACTCATTTTAAAATTTGTAACAAAAAACAAGGCGCATCCAAAACTCAAATGGGCCTCACAAGAGGAAATAGTGGGTTTTCAATGACCATCGTTGAAATATTATTGTGGCCACAAAAGTTTTGTATCAAACTAAGCCCGTTTGTTAAATATGAAGTTTGAAGGTTGAATCTAAAATATGAAGGCTGAAACTGAAATTTGAAGTTAAAAAACTTGTTTGGTAATTATGGCTTAAGTCTAAAAATTAAGTATTGAATTTGAAACACATGTTTTAACAAACATCTTCAATGTCTGAAATATGTTAATTTGACACATTTGCCCCTATTTTCTGTTTGGAAATGTTTTAAGTTATAAAAAAATTAGTTTTTATTAAATAAAAATAAAATTATTTTATTTAATTCAAATAAATTAAAGTACTCAAATGATTGGATCAAAATAGATAGAAAAAACAAAAAATTAAGAAAATCAAGTAAAATTTCAAAGATAAAGAGACTATAATACCTGCCAATGAAAAATATTTCTAATCTTCTCTAAAGAAGTTAAAGAAATAATTGATAACGTAACGAAGAAGTTAATAAGAAACTTGTTGTATTTTAGAAAAAAAAAAATGTAAATTGGTAGGATATAAATTTTCTGCTAACTTTGATCTCCTTTTTGAATTGTCTTACAATTAAGAGCTCGAGACGTGTCAACGCTAGTCTTTGCACCACACGTACCGACACTAGCTATATAGCTGTTGTGTGGCACAGGAAATTAGATTGCATGTTAATTAAATTTAGTTGGGCCCACCTTGAATGTATGTGGTTTATCTACCCAGTTCGTCCTTTTCCCATCGAAATTAAGAGGTTGAGTCCAAAATTAAAGCATGTACGTAGATTTACATCCTAAATTAAAGCGTGTCCAAAGATCAAGTAGATCTATGACAGGAAACAGTGGGGATAATGATTTCCACCGTTGAAACCTTTCTAAGCCCCACATTGATGTTTATTTGTTATCCGACATGGATGAAGGAAAAACGTAAATATAAGCTTGCTCTAAAACTACCATGGCCTTAATAAATTTTCAACTATAGATGTTCAAATCAACTACTTCTTGCAAGGGTGGTCCATTCGAACATTTTATATACTTTATTTTTGTGCTCCGGCCTTACAATTATCTGATAAAATTGGTGGAAGGATCGGATTAGATACATAAATGACGGAGGATCTCACAAAGTTTCAGTCACCGCGCAATCAGCTTCCGTCGTATACCGGCCAATCGGCCAATCGGTGGGTTTCCTTTGAAAGCATTTTGCATGAAGTTCTCTGGCTGGGGCGCAACGGATGTTTGTGAGAAATCCACCCGTCCATACCTTTTATCATCAACCCATTTTAGGATTTTACACCAAACGTGAGGGGGATCCCGGACTCAAGTGGCCCCACTAAAGGAAAAGTGGGGTATGGAAATTTCTACTGTTGAAACTTCTCCAGGATTAACAGTGATGTTTATATGCCATACATACCATTAATAAAGCCATTCCTATGGGGATGAATGAAAACACGAATATTAATCTGATTCAAAACTTATGTGATCGTATGAATATTTCAATTATGTACGTTCAAACGTAATCTTTTAAGTTAACTTGAACATCGGATACGGCTCATTTTTTATATAATATCTTAAAATAAATTCACAAAAGGAATGAACGGGGGAATTTTTCACAAAAGTCAGGGGCACGTGTAGGCATCTTAGCAGACGGGATGGGGAAGCGGATTGGCAATTGTACCGCACACCGCTATTGCTAGTGTATTGACGTCACTAAGTTCGGCGGGTTCTATCATGAGATATTTGTTATATATAAACCGTCTATAAATTTTTTGAGCTCATCATAAGTTTTGAGCCAAAAAATAAGACAGATCCAAAGACAAATTAGATCACACTACCAGAAACAGTGAGGGATTGAACGTCTGCATTGAAACTCATACGAGATCATAGGAGTTTCGGATCAAGTGGATATGATAATTTTTTGGCTAATGTTTTAAAATAATCTTAAAATTTTGATGAACGTGTAAATATGATAAATACATCGTTGTAGGGACACGTAACTTTGATCTCCTGTAAACCGCTCGTACAACTCGGAGCCCGATGAGCGTCGGCGCTGCGTCTTCGCACGACACGTCTGCACGAGCTATATAACTGAACGCCGATTGCATCCTACCCCAGCCGGGCAGGGCGCTGTGGGGCCCACCGTGATATAAGTGTGTTACCTACGCCGTTCATTACTTTTCTTAGATCATTTTAATTTTTAATATTAAAAATTATGCAGGTCCATGGATCTAGTGGACCACACCAAAGGAATCTACTGTGATAATGATACCTACCGTTGAAACCTTTCTCTGGGCCATCGTGATGTTTTTTTTTACCATGCAACCTATTCATAAGATCATGTACAACGTGAATAAAGTTAAAACACAGCTTGATTCCAAATTTCTCTAGCTCCACTTTGTAGTTCACTTAAGCCTTGGACGTGGCTAATTTTATGGGTAATATCTTAAAATGATTTAAAGAAAACGATGAATGGCATGGATAAAACGCTTCCATCACAGTGGGGCCCACATAGCCCTGCGTAGGACGGAATCTGTGTCCTATATAGCTGGTGTGCGGTACACCAGCGTATTCCGGAGGATTAATGGAAACCGACTCGTGGGTTCTTTGTGGGCCTCACCATGATGTATGCGTTTCATCCCATTCCGTTCATCTATTTTTACAGATTATTTTAAGGTTTCATACGAAAAATGAGAGGGATATAAATGTCAAGTGGGCCACACTACAAGAAAACATAAGACTTTCAGAGGAATTTTCTACTAATAAATTCTAGGTGAGCTTTGTTAGTGGCTTTGTTGGGCCTACAGTGATGTATATTATTTATTCAGATGGTCTATCTATTTTTTCATATCATTTGGTGGCATCAAATAAAAAATGAGGTAGATATAAGGCTTAAGTGGGCCACATTATAGGAAATAGTGAAAATTAGGCACCTACCATTGAAAATTTCCCAAGGTCATATAAGGCCCGATCATGCTAAATTTTGAATTTTTCCTTTTTCATCATGATAGTGTAATTTTATAACGAGGTTATATGAAAAATAAACATTATATTAGATTTTAGAAAAGTTTCAACAATAATTTTATTCAATTTCTATTAATTTCTATTATCTACTTGAGTTTTACTTGTACTTCATTTTGTGGGCTCACACGAATGTTATGAAAAAGTTTACGGTCTATGTGAACACAAAATATAGTTGGGATATAAAGAAATTTTACATGTTAAAAGTTATTTTTGTATTGCATGAACAATTAAAAAATTTAAAATTTGTTGTATTAACTTGAAAAGGGATAATCTGCACAAATTTTTATTTAATGAAAAATTTAGGTAAGTATTGTGCGTGGAAAACTAACTGGCGTGTACCTCACACCAGCTATATTGATGTTGTATTGATGTAAGTTAAGTTTTGTTGGTCTAATCATGAGTTATATACTACATTCAAATTGTCCATCCATTTGGCGAGATCATCTTATGCCTTGAGGTGAAAAATAAAACGGATTATCAACCGCACCACACTATAAAAAGTAGTGGGAGATTGTACAACTATCATTGCAACACTTTTTGGGCTCGCGGAAGCTTTAGATCAATATAAAATTTATTTTTCTTCATCCAAGTCTTTGTAATCTCATGAACAGACTAAAAAAAAAAATGTTATGGTGGGCCTTATAAATTTTTTAATAGTGAAAATCACTATCTCCGCTACTATTTGTGGTGTGGTCCAACTAATCTTTGGATATGATTAAAATTTTGAATTATGTTCTAAAATGATATCTAAAAATAGATAAACAGTATAAATATAATAAGTACATAACTATAAAACCCATGTAACTTTGATCTCCTTTGAACCGTTCATACAACTAAGAGCTGGACGACCGTCCATGCTTTCGCATGACACGTACCTATAACAGCTATATAGCTGGCGTGCGGTACACCAGCCAGTCCAGTCCCATTCCGCATCCAGCGTTGGCCAGAGTCGTCTTGCACATCATCGAAAGAATTCGGTGAAAAAACGCTTAGAGTTTTCCCTCTTCTACGTTAACAACACGTTAACAAACACTAATAAACAAACATTTTTCAAATACCGCATGCGTTAACGAACAGGCTCTAATATGTTTGGGTTTTCAAATCATCACTGCGCGAATGGCCTTATAAATGGCTTGGATGGTATATAAACATCAAGGTCGTCTGGCCTACATGAGTTTTTTTTTATTTTTTTCTTCACCTCAGTTTTAGTTACATACCATAAAATAATCTCATATAACGGATGGACGGAGTGGATTTCTTACAAACATAACGGTGAGCCCCATGTAGCATCCCAGTGCAGGAACTTACTGCCCATTGCTTTTGCAGTCCCGGAAATTGCTCACGTATTTTTGCCGCCAACGACGTTTCCCGCCCTTCTGTTTTTTCAGCTCATTTCCCTTCAAAAGGGAACTTTTTGAGAACTCATAGTACATGATGTTAGTCCAAAATCTGAGTGGTCCACTTGACGAAGCACCCCATGAAATTTAAGGGCCTAGCTTTTACATTGATCCGAAACTTTCGTGGGCCATGGCAAAAGAAAACAGTTTCCTCTCTTGATTTTTATCTTACTTTTTTATGGCCCACTAGAGTTTTAGATAAGGGTTAAAATTAGTTTCTAGGGTTTAATGGGATGTTTCATCACATGGACCGTTCGGATTAGAAGACCATGATACGTGTAGAAAGGTGAGCACGTGCGCAGGTGAGCATGCCTATGTACGAGTAACACCTTAGCCACTCCCGTTTTCAAAGCTGAAAAAATGGAAACATTGCGATAAAACCGTACCGTTTTTGGGAGGAGTAGATATGGAGGACGTTCGTTGCAGTCAGAGAGAGATTGCAGAGAGGGAAGGCGGTCGTTGCAGACAGCGAGATTGCTGAGGGAGAGGGCGGTCGTTGCAGACAGAGAGAGAGATTGCAAAGACGGAGGGCGGTCGTTGCAGACAGAGAAAGATTGCAGAGAGGGAGAGAGAGAGATTGCAGAGAGGGAGAGTGCGTTTCTCCATCTTCCCCTCATTTAAAAAATCCGACCGTTGAGCCTGTAAGTGGCTTACGGGGAAGTGACTTCTCACCCCCATCGCCCTGCGGTTTTTTGGTAGATTTGCCTGTAAGTGACTTACAGGTGAATTTTCTCCCCCAAACACCACCTGTAAGTGACTTCCCTGTAAGTCACTTCCCACTTACCCAACTTACAGACATCCAAACAGGCCCCTAGTCTCTCTCACAGAGACCATAGAAAAGAGAAAAAGATGTTCTACTCTCACAGCTTTCTCGCCAGGAAAAGCCCTCTCGGAACGATTTGGATAGCTGCTCATCTCCAGCACAAGCTCCGCAAATCCCATGTCGTTGTCACTGATATCTCTTCATCCGTTGGTAAGACCTCTCTCTCTCTCTCTCCATCTGTTTCATTGAAGGTTCGTCACATATTTTTTTAGGGTTTTCTTGGATCGAATTTCGATGCAACTATCTTCATTTTAGATTGCGGGTTTCATAAAGATTCGTTTTTTTTTTTTTTTTTTTTTGATTGGGTATCTTTTTCGTCGCTGATTGACAGCCGCGTTATTAAATTAGTGAGAAAACGAGCTTTGATTGAATAGCTTTGAGCTCTAGTTTGGGTGAATCTGGGTTTACTTGCAGCGATTAATCTTTATGATAGATCAAGGTTATATTAGGAAAGTGCACCAATCAAGGCTATTCTCCAGCTAGCTGATTATCAATCAAGGGCCCCAAAATCTGAGAATTCCATCTTTGGATAGTGTCCATATTCAATGTACTTTGTACACATATTGAGAGTCCGGACTCCGAATTTCAATCACATTACTTTCAGGTTGAATTTAATTAGCGAGAAAATGAGCTTTAACTGAATAGCTTTGAGCTCTATTTTGGGTGAATCTGGGTTTTCTTGCAGCGATTAATCTGATATTAAAACAAAAGTGGTTTCCTCAGATTAATATCAAGTGTCTGTGCCCCAAATTTCAATCACATTTTTTCTAGGTTGGCTCTGAAGGAAATTTGATGACAATTTGAGGGCTACTTCCTCATTGGGTTTCAATCACAGCGACAAGTCTTGTTCCTGGCAATTTCTCAGCCGGGAAAATTCTTGGGAACTTTTCAAATTTTGAGGTTTTTCTTGGGATATTACAGCCAAAATCTTGCCAACAATAACAACGTTTAAAAATGCTTATTTTAAGTTTTTAAATGAATTTAAAATTACACACACACACATACATATATGTATGTATGTGTATATTTATATAACAAATTTCTAAATGTTTTTACTGTTTTTGAGTTAATATTGTGATAAAGATGCAATATTTTAGAATCTGCTGAGATTTTGAACATTTCATGATGATATCCTTGTGTATCTCGTGATATTATCCCGAACATTTCAAATATTGGCGATACTTGTCCAGCAGGTTTTAATAATTTCACCTTGGTTAAACTGAATGTTTGCAATTCAGTTCGCTTGTGCCCCGGAGCACAGCCTTTTCGTCTTTCATTTATAACATGCAATTTGTATTTTGTTCCTAGAACTCCAATAATTCCATGGCCGATGATTAATATGGAATATCCTTTTTCGGTGTTTTGTAGTTCCCCTCTCGAATGTCAGACGTGCATGTTGATATTAGAGAGACATGAGGAAATCCATTTATGAGGTTTTCTAGTTTTCTTCTTTCTTTCATTTGATCTAGGCCCTGAAGCATTTCCAAGCTTGGATGATATTTACCCATTATTTAAAAATTAGTACTATGTTTTTAGGTTTTTTCTGAAGGTTTACAGTTTGTCATATCCATTTAAAGATTAGTAAGGTGTTTGTAGGATTGTTATAAAGGCCATGTCCATTTTTGCTTCTTCCTTAGTAACATCGCAAATGGGTCTTGACGATTGCATCAGCTTTGGTTATTAAATGTGTCTTTCTTTGGTGACTGTATTGTGTGGATTAATCTATTCCCGCTTACATCTCTTGATATTCCTTCAGATCGCATCATGTTTCCTGAAGTCCCAATTGCGCTGAGGTTATCGGGTCATCTTCTATTGGGTGTTGTCAGAATATACTCGAAGAAAGTTGACTATCTTCACCATTATTGCAATGAGGTCAAGACCCATCTCAGGGCTGCATTCACCTCGATACAAGTCAATTTGCCGGAAGACGCGAACCATGCGTCGTTTCTCTCTGTCACGCAGCCAGAGACCTTAAAACTTGATGAATTGGACTTCGATGACGCAATATACCGGACCCGGTAAGAGTTTTTGAAGCTTGGGTAACTAAGACAAAGCTTGTGCTCACCATCTAACTGTACACACCATATGTTTTGTTCTCAGGGTCCCAGATAATCATCTCAAAACTCTTGAGGAGATCACCATCACAGGTATAAGCTTCATGCGTCACATTCATGATGTTGTCTTTGTCAATTTCTTCACATGGTGTGTATTTTTCAGTGATGAATGCTTGGGGTTGTGCATCCAGATCAGATCCCTGGTGAAGGAGATCCATATGTCGCTTTTTGGATCGACACATCTCCAGTAGACCTTCCAAACCCTGGTGCTCGACCAATGGAAGAAGAGTATGTTTGCTATTCTGTTGGATTTCATGTCTCTTCTTTATTTGAGGAACCTGTTTTGACAATGTTTCTCCTCTAGTGTTGTCCCTCCACTTTCAGGGTCCAATGGTGTGGGCAATACAGATTCTGGCCCGAGTAATCCTGTTGAAGAATCCAACCAGAAGCTTTATGATGACTGTTTCCATGAAGATCTTCTGGAGATCGAGACCCCTCAGGATGCTGTACCTCTTGAGTCAGGAAACATTCCAGAGTTCCCAGATATCGATGACAACACTGTTGAACAGCACGAGCCTTTTGATCCAACCTTGAATCAGAAAGAGATCCTTTCTCCCATTATGGAAGGAGTCCCAGTGTCTGGAGGAGAATCTCTGCCATCTCGGCTGCACCCAACACTGCCTACTGCTGGATCTGCAGGGGAACCTGAAAATTTTGATCCGAGTATTTCTTTCGGTCAGTTGATTGGATTTCATTGTTGCATTTATAATTCCATACTTCCATATCTTGCAAATTCTACCCACGCTATATCTCATGTTTGTTGTTTTATTGAGTCCAACCATGGTTTATCACGTTTCCTTTACATGACCTTGTTTCTTATGATGTAGGTCATGAATTACCTGAAATGGTATTACAACCGACTCCGCCTGTTGACAAGAAAAAAGCCAAGTTAAGGAAGAGAAAACAATTCTTTGATGAGTCCTTGGTATTCACAAATGAGTAAGTTCTTCTGATTTTCTTAGAAACTTACATGGAAAAAGTTGGATTATGCAATGCATTGTTTGAGCACATGATTTTGGAAAATTGGTTGACATAAAAGAGTTGATTACTTGGATCACATGCTCATGCAATTTGAGATAGGTTTTATCTTCCAAGTTAAATCTATTCAAGGCATTTGCACATTTGAAATTGAGAAGTGCCAAAACACCGGGGCAAAAATCTACATGGCAATGTAACATATTCCACTGATGAAAAATTCTGGAGCTCAACTTTGGGAACAAGCATGGTAGTAGAGATCTCCTGATAGAACCCTCTTGATTAAGCTGCAGTCTTTCACACTAGAATGCCAGTGTCAGTTACAGCTTACAGATAAACTAATATCATCACAATGTATACATGGCCAGTATGAAAAGCAGATCATGAAGAAAAGGTCTAAACGATGACATAAAGGATTGAAATCTTGGCTTTCCCTATTTTTGCATCCAGTCTTAAAGACTAGTACCCTATCTAGTGGGAATCATTGTGAGTTTGTATATGACACTACAGTGTGTATCAAACAAAATGGTTTTTTCTGTATTGCCCATCCAAGAAGATGGAAAATGTCTTCCACTATATGTAACTCTGGGTAATACTTAAATCCATGCATTATTTTTTCTTCTTTCATTTTCCTATGTGAAGTTTTGATATTGTGCTTATACTCCCATGGAGTTGGTTTCCGCTTCTTATCAAAAGTGTTCTTAGAGTATATGAAAAACTATGTGTTCCTAGAGTTTATAAAGAACTATGTTATAGCATGACTGTCATTTTACGACCAACCCAACTTAGATCCATGTGAGCTTCAAATACCATGGTGGTGGAATAAGCATGGCGGTTTGTCCATCACCTGGTGTCCTTTAGTATATAGAAGAATTCATTTCTTCTTATATGGAAGATTGCATGAACTACTGCATAATCGACGGTTGCATATTTTATTTTTGGAAGGGGTAGAAAGGTATTCAACTTCTTCAGTCGTAACCACATAAAAGGCACATAGTGACTAAAAAATATCTCCGGACAATGGTAAAGGGATATGGTAGATCAACACAAATATCAAAACAAAATAAGAAGATTATAAAATTTGGCTAAATTAGCTTTATTTCCCAATTGTTTTTACTCGTCATTTATCTTTCAACATAACTGTTTTATAGGTAGCCAGTCTCTGGGTGAACAGTTGCCAAATGATAGCTCATGATTCATGTGAATATCTTTTTATTTTATTTTTCCTTTTTCCCTTTTTTTTGGGGGGGGGGGGGCTCTCATAGCATTTGGGGTTTCCTTGAAGCACCTAGTGATACCTGGATTTTATAGGTTCATGAGAAAACAGCTTGAGGATACTAGTAAATTGGTGCGCAAACGCAAGAAACTCCCTGTGTCAGCTCTAGATGTTTGGAGATTCCACAAGATCCGTCAAATGGAGCATGTCTTTCTTGAGCCTTCATTTTCTGGTAAGTTTGATGTTTGTGCAGTACACATCTTTCTACATCTTAGTTCTAATGCTTGCACTGGTTTTTTGGGAATACAAAATGTATCTTTTGCAGGAATGTCTGCTGACCTTCAGGAAGTTTTCAAGAAGACTTACGCTGCTTTGGCAGTCGATCCTACTCCCACAGAAGCTCCTCCGGAACCCAGGAATGCAGAATCTCCTGCTGGCATGCCTGCCTCAGATATGGAAATTGAACATCGTCGGTTTCAGGAATATCACTTTGATGGTCCTTTACCTGAATTCATGCCATCTCCGTCTGGTAGAGAAGAAACAACACCGTTCCCTGCCAACAATTTGGGGTCAGTGTCCCAATTAGGAAGGCCTCAGGAGACTGAACTACTGCAAACACCAGAATTGTCAGGCTATGCTGATCCGGCTGATCCTGAGTCTCAAACACCTACGCTTCCTTCAGAAGAGAGACTACCTCTACGGTACACTAGTCTCTCACGGATACCAGATTTGCTGAATTCTGCAGAATCACCGGTTCCTCGTCTAAGGGAACAACGATCTGTAGGGGAAGCTGGTGTCCCTTGGAGTTCAAATATTCTGAATTCTGCAGAAGCAGAAGTGAGTCATGTCCATGGAAATTTATGTGATTTTTTTACACACACACACACACACACACACACACACACACACACACACTCATGCACTCACACCACAGTGGGATTTCACCACAATGGGTGCTTGAACCTATGACCTCATGTTGAAACTCTTGTGGAAATTTATGGGAACTTGTTTCTTGTCAATGCAATTGTACATTTTTTTCATTCATGTACCATATTGGTCTGTTTACTAAGGTCAGACTCCTGAGCTTGTCATCTTTCTTGTAGGAGCTAAATTTTTTGGAAGCAGATAACAGTAATGCACAATCTGGTAAGATGCCAAAGACTTTCTATACCTGACATGGTACTTCTGGATCATGTCATTTGTCTGCTGCTCTCATTATCATCTACGAATATGTTTTGGCATTTTTTTTCTAGATGAAAATGGGCATTTTAAAAAATCTTTATCTTGCCTAAAATTTCCATTTCCTATGGATGCAGGTGGGCGCTCAGAAAGTGATGTCGATTCATTGTCTGTGAGGACCAGGTTTTTGAAACAGTTCCTTTTTAAATTCATGTTGGATTGATATTTTGCCTCCTCTGGTCTGTGTAGTTTTAACCAAGGAATGTGCTTGGTGTAGGGCTGTGGCTCAATATCTGAAAAATCAATCTCCTGCAACTCAAATTTCAAAAGGCCAGTCAGGACATCTGAGCTTGAACAGGATCCTAGAAGGGAAAACAAGGAAACAGTGTGCAAGAATGTTTTTTGAAACACTGGTAATGGTCTAGGATTGATATTTTTAATACTTCTCATTTGGAGACCCTTTTTGCTGCTTAAAAATATGTTGCAGTATTCTCATGTCCACTTCATAAATATTTCTCATTTATGCTCATTCCTTCTTCATGGCTGTCCAATGCAAGTCATGCCATCTTGCTGTCTCCTGCCATTTTTATTTTTTATTTTTTAGTTTTTTTCTGATAAGCTTGGCCTCGTTGAGTCAGTTATTTAGTGGTGCTTAACTACTGATTAAGGTCTTTTTCGTATGGCACATGCAACTCACGCGGAGTGAGGAAGCAGTTTGCAAGACCTGGGAGGGAAAAAGGGAGTTAGTTGATACTTTTGGAGAGCATGCACACTTGATACTCATGCATTTGGAATTTGTACATATGGCACATACCCTTCTGTTAAGGCTTCCAAATTGGAAATCCTAATGAGAATGGGTTTTCCTTGAAAAATCATATAATCTGAGCAATCCTAACTTCTGTTTAGTGGACGGATGTTTGGTAAATTCCCATCATAGGATATTTTTAAGTGAAATGGATATAAATATCGACCAGAATGGTTTAATTTGAGTTGCTTGTACACCAAGTCTACAAATCTGTGTCTATCTCTCCACTGTCATGCACTGTTATAGTATCAAAATGTTTCCTCCATCTAAAAAACTAGGTATGGAAGGCATGGATTAATCTCAAAATTACCTAAATGTCTTGCTTAATCCAGAGATAATATATGCTGTTATTAAATTGCACCAATGGATCACTTGCAAACGAGTTCTCAATCTCATCTTATCCCATCAATCTCTAATACACAATTACCATTAACTAAAATGAGATGAACTCATTTTTAGGCATCACCACACGGCCTAAGCCATTTTTAACAAAAACTGATACGGGCGTTATTTTGCATTTTAGTGGATTACTTGTTGCTTATTTTTTTCAGCCAATTGTAGGTTTTGAAGAATTACGGGTTCATTGATGTGTGACAAGAAGAAGCTTATGGTGATATTACACTCTCCAAAGTGAAATTCTGAAGCCATTTATGCTTCTTGGCATCCCTTCGTGTTGAGAGGTAAGCCTAAGTGATATCTTCTTTTTTTTAAAAAATAAAAATAAAATTTAATGGAAGTACCTACAAAGGCTCTGTTATTATCTTTTACTGAAACATATGTTTTGTCAGAAACACATCCAAACCTAAAGATCCATGTCTGAATATGTCAAAAACATGAATGCTGAAACTTTTTTTTAAAAAAAGTGAAATATCTGTGCTGTATAAGTTCAATAGTGCAATCATAACCCCGGCCCATCATCAGAGCCTAGTAGCTATCAGTGTTGGTGTTATGATTGTCATCATCAGAGCCTACTTTGCCAAGCTTGGGACCAGCTGAGTCATAACTTGTCCATAGTTAACCATACCTTATACATGAATCTTGGAGGATGTAGGGCGGCATATTTGGTAACCATGCCCCTGCTGCATCTGGGGCTCAAAAAGCTTGTAACACAACCCATTCGAGCCAAAACTGAGTCAACCTATGCTACTTGAACAATTGACTTGGCTGTATGAACTGATTTTTTATTTTATTTTTTGTCTAGGAAGCAAGTTCAGAATTTATTTACCAGGCAGTCTACTTATGGGCATCAGATTGGGCCAACCATAGGAGTTGGTATTTGATTTCTTTCGTGGATTCAAAAAGATGTTTTTCCAATTCAGGAAGCTGTATGGATGGTCATTTTGTTCATTTTCAGTATCCAGCTTCTATAGGTTTCTTAATGAGATATTGCTGTTTCTCATCTTCGACTGAAGAAGAAGAAGAAAATAATCTTTATGCATCTGTGTGTGTGTGCGCGCATGCACGTGGAAACATGTGTGATTTGTTGATCAAGATTTTGCTATATTTTTCTGGTTATTACATTCTGGTTTTGCTAATTTCCTCACCTTCATGGGTACATTTGCAATGTTCCCAGAGCTGTTAAATGACTCATGGGACTGTGATACATGTATCCAGGCCATTCATTCATGCACATAAATGGGTTCTAGTCAGTGCAAAAATCGCATCAATTGAATTATCCAAATCATCTGATCAATGTCATAAAGAATAGACAATCAAGTGGAGAAACAAGATGGGTCCAGTCATTATCTTGAAAAATCTATTTGGTAGATCCCACTTTGTACTCATGTTTCCAATGGAGCACTTTGGCTCAAAGTGGATAGTAACAAAATGCCCCCGCTCAAAGGGTCAGAATCATCCAACCGGCATGATACTTGCACCATGATTTATTCTCAATGGTAGTATTGAATGGACCTTTTGTATTGATGATTAGGTGCCACACATCCTTAAAAAGTTTCAGGAAGTTTTGGGGATGTTGCTAACTTGACTGTACAGGTGAAGGTGGAGAGGTTAGCAATTTTCAGTTACATTTAATTTGGATGGTTTTTTTTTTTTATGCCATGTGAACTTCGACCTCATTTATTTGGAAATTGAGACTAATATACTCTTTTGCAATGAATTGCAGTTTGGTTTCTGCAGCAGTATAAGGACAGTCCCACCAAGAGGCCTTTTTTATTTATGTATTATTTTCCTTTTTCTTTCCTTCTTTCTTTTGGGTAGGCAAGCTGGGCTTGAACCTGAAACCTCAAGGTTGAAACTCGGACTGTTACCATTCAGCTGCGGATTCAACCCACTTTGGTTTAACTCAAGAGAGCTGGCTTTCTGATGGCAAACTCAAGTTAGCATGTTTCCTACCTTTTGCCACAATGGGTATGGCTACTTGTTGTAATTAATGTAATTAGCTGTTCTTTTCTTAATAGAATTAGGGTGTGTTTTGCAGACGCATAGTTCATCTCATTTTTAGTTGATTGTAATTATGAATCAGAGATTGTTTTTAATCCTTGCTAAGAGGAAATATGATCTCTAGTACATAATTAAGGTTAACTAAAATGAGATGGAACTCATTTTTAGGTGTCTGTAAAACATGCTTTTATTTATTTATGAGTTTTTTCCTACTGTATGCCTCACTTTTAAGCCACCTATACCTTACTCTGCCATTCCAAACTTACTATACCAAACCATGACCCCTCTTTACAGGCAGCTTTTTACCGGACCTAAATATCCTTGCTTTATAACTTGCATTCTTTTCACTCGCTCACACCCAAAACAACGCCCCAACTCATCTATAGCAAAAAATTCCTTCTTTTTTTTTTCACCCTTTTCTTCTTGAAATCTCCATTGAATCTCCATATACTATCATTGCACATCTTCGATCTTCCATCCTACTCAGGGTTACGTTCATTCCCTTAAACTGGATGCATTGATAAACGTGGAATCTTGAAGGCTTTTCTCCAAAAATTGTGTTTCACTTCATCGCACTCTTCTTCTTCTTCTTCAACACAGATTTCACTGATACGGCGGTTGTGGGAGGTACGACTGTTTTGTATCCAGACCATCCATCCATTTGGAGGGATCGTGCAACCCAATCTTACAATGAAAATGACCGAACCTAACATGTAATTGAATGAGCTTAGCATGAAACTCACTGACCTAACATGAAATTTAACGAGGCGAACACGAAATTCACCAAGGCGAACTTGAAATTGACCGAGCCTAACATGAATTTCACCGAGCCCAACATGAAATGAGGATACTTACTCTTAAGCAAAGTCAATTTCATTTGAAGCTCCGTCAATTTCATCTAAAGCTCGGTGAATTTCATGTGAAGCTCGGTCAATTTTATGTTGGGCTCGGTGAAATTCATGTTAGGCTCGGTTAATTTTATGTTGGGCTTGGTGAAATTCATGTTAGGCTCGGTCAATTTCAAGTTGGGCTTGTTGAATTTCATGTTAGGCTCGATCAATTTGAAGTTGCGCTCGGTCAATTTGATATTTGTATGGTGAATTGCATGTTAGGCTCGGTCACTTTCAAGTTAGGCTCGGTCAATTTCATATTTGCCTCGGTGAATTTCATGTTAAGCTCGGTCAATTTCATGTTGGGCTTGGTGAAATTCATCTTAGGCTCGGTCAATTGTTTGTTGGGCTTTGTGAATTTCATGTTAGGCTTGGTCGATTTAATAGTCAATTTGAAGTTGGGCTCGGTCAATTTCATGTTAGGCTCGGTCATTTTCAAGTTGGGCTCGATCAATTTCATATTTGCCTCAGTGAATTTCATGTTGGGTTTGGTCAATTTCATGTTAAGCTCGGTCAATATCATGTTGGGCTTGGTGAAATTCATCCTAGGCTCGGTCAATTTCTTGTTGGGCTCGCTGAAATTTATCTTAGGCTCGGTCAATTTCTTGTTGGGCTCGGTGAAATTCATGTTACGCTCAGTCAATTTCAAGTTGGGCTTGATGAATTTCATGTTAGGCTCGGTCAATTTGAAGTTGGGCTTAGTGAATTTCAAGGCTCAGTCATTTTTAAGTTGGGCTCGGTCAATTTCATGTTAGGCTCGGTGTGCTTTAATTGATATTTGCCTTGATGTCTTTTCTTTAAAGCTTTGTAGAGGTTTTGCATGGTATGCTTGGGTTTTTCTAGTTTTATGTGGTGATCCAAACCGTTGATATGATAGATATCACCACCGATAGCTTTATTTAAGATTGGAAAATGTCAGCGGTCAAATATATGGCCTTTTCCAAGTTTGAAATGTATTGTTGATGTGTCTCTCAATCAGTCTTCTGTCTTATGATATGGTAGTTGTGGGAGGCTCGGTAAATTTCATAGTGAACTTCACTCACTTTGCGGTGAGTTTCATGCACTTCGTGGTGATTGAAATTCACGGCGAAGTGAGTGAGATTGACCACGAAGCGAGTGAACTTGACCGCGAAGTGAATGCATACCTGCAATTGATTGATTGAGAACTTTGAAAATTTGACCGATAAGTCGGTCATATTTGACCTAGTGCATTGGTGAATTTACTACTACTTGGTCAACTCAACCTTATACACGTGAATATTAAACGAGTTATATCTGATGTGTCATTGTGTTCGTTTTTAGAAACCGGCTTCGAGAATCATCCTATGCTCATATGGTGGGGAGTTACTAAGCGAAAATAATCCATACATGTACAAGGGTGGAAAGTCAAAAAGTACTGCTATGGGCATCGAGACTACATATGAGGAGCTTTTATCTAAAATGTACATGAATGTGAAGTGTACGCCGAAGGATTATGATATTAGGTTGAAAGCATTGCACCCTTGCTTAAACCAATCAATCCCTTCGACTGAAGTTGAAGATGACGAAGATGTGAGAGTGTTCTTGGCAGCACAGTCGGAGCATCCGGATAACTACATCTCTTTAATCATCGAGACAATGCAGCGTGTTAACAAGGCAATACTTGAAGATCTCATGGCTTATAGTGGTGTCAAACATGACACCCCAGCAGTTGGAAGTTTGGTTGAGGAACATGGTGTGAAATATCAATATATGGCATCATCTTCACAGATTCCTTCAAGCAACACTCCACTACTCAATCCGGTTTAGACATCAAACTTCATGACTAGTTAAGTGAGCTTGGCAGTTGACCTTAAACTCAGAATTGAATATACAACATCACCTTTATGTACAAGAGTGGATTTGCCTTCATCATCCAATGCCAAATATGTATGGGGAAGCGACATTCCAATGCTTGAGCAGGCTCGAACATCGCACTTGGCCAAGCCATTGTGCCTCTTGAGGATGATGCATTCACCAATGCAGACCTATCACTGTATGAATATCCACTGGATGAGCCGTTTGATATAGTCGTTGGCCAAACGTTTAAGGACAAGAGCTGGTGTCAGTATGTTTTGAGCCAATTTACAATTCGCAACAACTTTCAATACATGGTTTTGTACTCGTCACCCAAGAAATTCACCATGGCGTGTTTTGAAGATAAGTGTGAATGGAGGGTACCCGCATATAGGGTAAATGATGCGGGGATATTCAAGATAAGGACTTACACGTCCATACATACATGTGGTATGTCATAGATGAAGAGTGATCACCGGCAAGCAAGCAGCAAGCTAGCCAGTGAACTGGTTGTCAGTCGCATTGAGCAACACTTAGGATTAAGGCTGAGGGACATTATCTTCACAATGCATGAGAAGTACAATATTCTTATTAGTTATAAGAAGACATGGTGCGCTAAGGAGATCGCAATTGACCGCGTAATGGGGTCTTATGAAGACTCTTACAATGAACTCCCGATGTACTTGCATGAGCTGAGGAGGGCAAACCCGGGGACAGTGATTGCCGTGATTGTTAATCCACAGATGAGCAGGTTTAAGAGATGTTTTGTTGCACTCGGACAGTGCGTTAGAAGTTTTCAAATATCTCTGCGAAGGGTCTTGGCCATTGACGACACACATCTAAAAGGTAAGTACAAGGGTGTTCTGCTTGTTGCTACGGCCTTGGATGATGACAATCATATATTCCCTGTCACTTTTGGTATCGGAGAATTAAAGAATAACAGTAGTTGGAACTGGTTCCTTACCCACCTCAACTGTACGTTAGGAGATCTACCTGGTCTTGTGATCATATCAGACCGACATAAAGGTCTAATGAAAGAAGTTCCATAGGTCTTCCAAGCAGCAATCCATAGCTACTGTGCATAACATATATACCGATTTCAAGTAGACAAAGATTTCAGGAAATGGAAGAAAATAGGGATGGGTTTTTAGATTTGTGGAGAATTTGTAAAGAAAGATTTAAGAAAATGGAAGGAAGTAGGGATGGGTTTTGAGATTTGTGTGGAAGTAGAGTAAGATTTGAGAAAACGGAAGAAAATAGGGATGGGTTTTTAGGTGTGGGTGGAGGTAGTGAAAGATTTGTGAAAATAGAAGGAAATGAAGATGAGTTTTTGGATTTCAATGGAGGTAGAGAAAGATTTGATGAAGATGGAATGAAAATGAAGATGGGTTTTGTGATTGTAGAAGAAGAGAAAGTGTGTGCTTGGGTTTGGGTCTTGGATAAAAGAGATGGGAGAAGTCAAAATAGGATGATATAGGGTTGGGGCTGACTGGGCTTGGGCCAATTGCAGTAGGGTGGGACAGCCAGTCGGGGTCGACCGGGTTGGGACCAGGTTGACCAGGTCAGTGGGACAGTGAGTCGGGGTCGACTGGGTTGGGACCCGGTCGACCAGGTGTATCTAGGGTGTAGGGGATAATCTGAATGCTGATTCTGATGGTATTGCTAGTATTCTTGAGAACCCAGTTGCTGATTCGATAACAACTGATAGTCAGGCAGATGGAATGGTTGGCGAACAAAATGCAGATGGGCAAAATTTATATAGTAGTCAGTATTGGGAAAGTGTGTCTCCAGGGTGGAGGTACGATCCATCTACTGGGGAATGGCATCAATTAGATGGTTATGATGCAGCAGCAAATGCCCAAGTGGGTTTTCAAGACAAGGCTCAGTCAGTGGGTGATGATGTCGTTTTGGATCAGAGATCTGAGGTTTCTTATTTGCAGCAAACTGCTCAGTCCGTTGTGGGAACCGTAGCTGAGGGTTGTATGACAGGTAATGAGTCTGATAACTGCAATCAGGTTTCATTAGGCAGCTCCAGTTATCCAGCACATACAGTGTTTGATCCTCAGTACCCTTGTTGGTACTATGACATGATTGCTCAAGAATGGCGCTTGTTGGAATCCTATACTCAAGTTTCTCATACAACAAGTATGGCTAATGCCTATCAAACCAAAGGTGGGAATGCTTCTTCTGGTGGTTGTCTCTGGAAATGACCATAGTCTACACAATGGATATGGTCAATTTGAACACTACCAGCCACAGGGCCAGGTTGGTCAAGGCCAAGTTGTCAATTGGGATGCTTCTGCTAATAAGTACACTTCAGTCAAGTATGTGGCAATCTGAGCCAGTTGCTGATAGTGGGTCCTTGGCCCATTTCAGTGGAAACCAGCAAACAGGGAATCTTTCTGGTTCAATACACAGACCATCAAATGGGTTTCAAGACCAATGAAACTGTTCTGCAGCATGGGCAGGCAAATCATGGACATGAAAGAAATAACGGCATGGGCCTTCTTACTGTCCTATTGCCCAAGCTTGAGGCAAATGACATCGTGGAACAAATTTTGCTTTATACACTAGTTGCCTTTGCCTCAACTATTAGTTACCACTGTCCCAGTGTCTGCGGTGCTAGGTTTTTTTGCCGGTTCCTACTCAAAACTAGGTGGTGACTATGCCTTCCACATTATCACGATCAACAATCTTTCCCTAATTATATGATGAAGAGAGGTATTGATCTGGAAAGGCCACCATAAGAAGGATTGCTACAAACAATTACTTCCAATTCAAATTCTCCTCATTTCGGTTTCAATTTCCATTCTGTTTTGCTTCACTCAACTCAGTGAAACTGAATTTCATGCAAGCAACTCAGATTCTGCAGTTTTGATTCCTTGCAGTGAATATAAGAAGCATGTCAAGCCACACAACAAGCGGTGCTCAGTTCCCCTTAAAACTAAATCTGATCAAACTTTTGCAAATTTTCAACTGTGAAACATTGTACAAATATAAGAGGCATGTCAAGCCACACATCCTCTGTGCATCTAACAATTAATTTCAATATTTGCATTGGACATAGAAGAGCAAAAAAACTGTTGTTTATCAATCATAACTGCTCACAAAGCATCTACCTCTATAAATTCTTTGGTGTGCTCTTCATAAATTTTTTTTTTCTTCTTCTTCTCAATTCATTAGATCATTTACACTACTTGTATGAATTTACTTGTTCTTGTGGAACTACAGTCATTTTTGGCTGGTTTGGCTGCCTTCTGGGGCTAGTATGTAACAAGCCTTATATCCAGGACGTTGTTTCTCTGAAGATATATTTAGTAATATCAGTTTGTGTTATATGTTTTAGTAGGTCATAATATGATTAAGCTTGCAATGATGGCTACTGGGATGGACAGTGCCTGTGTCTGTTGACTGCATCTCACCCCCATTTTCCCTTTAGAAAGCCTTGTGACGAGCTCTTGGTTTATATTCTAAATGCATTTTGGTCTGTAGAAGACCAGAAAGCCTTCCAATGCGCCCTTCATTTATAATGCTTGTATCAAAATAAATTACAGAATTTGTGTTACACCATTTCTGCCATGCTATGACACTTTCTTGTTTTTTGTGTGGATTTATATCCTGTGGATTCAAGTGGATTTTGCAACCTGTGGAATTGAGTGGTTTTTGCAAATCAGCTTTGGGGTGGGAATGCCAACAGGGTTCTTTTGGAGATTTTGATTCATCTGAAATCCAAATCCCTCTATTCCTTGCTACCAAACAAACAAGAAAAAGCAAATACCCACTAATCCCTCCATCACATGTTGCACTCAGAAGTCCCCTCTCTGTTTATTTCAATCGAAACTAATTGCAATTATTTAATTCAATAAAGACTAAGGAAGTAACCCTCCAAATTCCAATAACTATTTCAACCAGCTCAACATGGAAATTTTTGTGTTTGGTCATGATTAGGAATTCACATTGTGCAGACCCCGCTATGCTATTTCCTCTTTAAGAAGGTGCTGGCCCCCATTACTATGGATAAAAACATGCTACCTAATAGTGTTTTGTCTCTCAATATTTTTATACTGTCAACCCTTCAGTAGACGCTTTTTATTCAGACATTTATTGCTACTCGAGCACGCGCACACGCGAATTGTGAATATACTTGATATTCAGAGCCATCCATGGGGTAGATTCTTGTGTATTTGCTCTAACCCAAGAATTATGCCTGTCAGGAGGTCCGCAGTGTATGAAACAAATGGTAGCTAGAAAAATATGGCAGAATTTATTTTATAAGCCCTTATCTTCCATACACTGGCCTACCTGATAAATGGACCAACTTATTTTTGGACGAGACATCTGAAATGGTGGGCACATCTGATGGGCACCACAGATTTTCTGCATCCATTTGCCAGCTTGGGACACATGGAAGCATACAGATTGCTCTGATGTAGTTGTGGAATTTGCAAATTCTTTTTAGGCTTTCATCATGGCATAGTGTGCGATTTTCTGCATCCATTTGCAAGCTTCGGAATGTCCAAATGCATCACTCAAGACGGGGTCGATCCCATCTTGCTGCCAGCAAAATGGGGTCGACTGGGACAAGATGGGGTCGACCCTGTTTTGCTGAAAATGGTTTGTGCCTCGACATGATTCATGTTTTGTATGTGGACCGTCCAACCATTTGGAGAGATCATATAGCTCATTCTTTTAATGAAAATGACCGACCCTAGCATGTAATTGAGCGAGCTTAACATTATATTTACCAACCTAACTTGAAATGGACCAAGCCTAACATGAAATTTATAAAGCCTAGATTGAAATTAAAGAAGGCGAAAATGAAATTCAATGACCCTAGCATGATTATTACTGAGCCTAACCTGAATTTCACTAAGGTGAACTTGAAATTGATTGAGCCTAACATAAAGTTCACCGAGACCAACTCTGAATTGACTAAGCCTAACATGAAATTCATCGAGCCCAACTCAAAATTGACCGAATCTAATATGAAATTCACCAAGCCCATCATGATATTGATTGAGCCTAATATGAAATTCACTGAGGCCAACATGAAATTGACTGGGCCTAACATGAAATTCACCGAGCCTAACTTGAAATTTACCGATCTCAACTCCAAATTGACTGAACCTAACATGAAATTGACCGAGCCCAACATAAAATTGACCGAGCCTAACATTAAATTCACTGAGCCCACATGAACTGAATGAGCTGAATTTAAAATTGAAAGAGGCAAACATGAAATTCACCGAGCAAAAGATGAAATTGACCGACCGAACATGAAATTCACCGAGCCCAACTCGAAATTGACTGAACTTAACATGAAATTCACTGAGCCTAACATGAAACTGAATGAGTTGAACTTGAAATCAAACGAGGCAAACATCAAATTCACTGAGCTGAAGATAAAATTGACCAAGCCTAACATGAAATTCACTGAGCCCAACTCAAAATTGACTGAGTTTAACATGAAATTCACTAAGCCCAACTTGAAATTGATAGAATCTAACATGAAATTCACCTAGCCTAACCGAAATTCACTGAGCCTAACATGAAATTTACCGAGCCCAACTCGAAATTGACTGAGCCTAACTGAAATTCACCGATATAAAGATGAAATTGATTGAGCCTAACATGAAATTCACCGAGCCCAACTCGAAATTGATTGAGCTTAACATGAAATTCACCGAGCCTAACATAACATTGACGGAACCTAACATGAAATTCATTGAGGCGAATATGAAATTGACTGAGCTTAACATGAAATTCATTGAGCCAAAGTTGAAATTGACTGAGCCTAACATGAATTTCAACGAGCCCAACATGAAATTGACTGAGCCTAACACGAAATTTACCAAGTCTAACATGAAATTGACCGAGCCTAACACGAAATTCATCGAGCCTAACTTGAAATGGACCGAGCCTAACATGAAATTCACTGAGCCGAGCATGAAATTGACAGAGCCTAACATGAAATTCACCGAGTTTCATATGAAATTGACCAAGCATAACATGAAAATGACTCCAAATATGAAACTGAATAAACGAAACTTGAAATTGAATGAGGCAAACATGAAATTCACCGAGCCGAATTTGAAATTGAACGAGGCAAACATGAAATTCACCGAGCCTAACATGAAATTGACCAAGCCTAACTTGAAATTGACCTAGGCAAACATCAAATTCATTGAGCTTAACACGAAATTTACCGAGCTTCACTTTAATTTGTCCGCGCCAAACTTCAAATTGATCGAGCTTCAAAATGAAATTGACTGGGCTTTAAGGTCAGTATCCTCATTTAATATTTTGAAGATCGTAATTTAAACAAAGTATATAGAATTTTCATACACTATAAATTTCATACAGAACAAACTGTGATTCACTATAAATTTTACAGAAAATATACATTACAAAACAAAATTCATCATTTCATAAAATTTCTCTCTTCCTCTTATGCCTAAGACAAATATTATTTATGGACAACACTCAAACAATTATATGCTATTGAATTCCTCTAAATTAGAGTGAATTTTTGCATACCTCTTCCTACCAAATTGTAACCGCTACATAATATGTCAATATATTTCATTACAAATATGCCACAGTCATAGCCATTCGTTTTCTTCGGTGCCGATCTATCTTGAATGGCAGTCCAACTCTTCCTGTTGAGTGCAGACATGTCACCTATCGCATGGAAGATAATAGGGAGCGCCTCAATCATCAACTTGATCTTTTCCCTGTACTTTGTGAGTGCATTCGTATACAAATTATCATACAGAATGATCTCTCATTTCCTTGGGTAGATCACCATCAGAAAATAATGCGAATTATTGTGGTTCACAGGTACATACACCTGTCCATGCTTGACATAATAATATATTATCAAGTATATGATAGAAAGAGATACAATTAACATTGATAATTTATAACAAAAACATTACCCGTTCATAGCACCACATTGCCTTGGCATCTTCTTGTTGTATTGCAATTGCGTAGACGGAGACTTTATCAATAAGTAATTTCCTTCGCTCCATGTCGATGTTCGAGTTTCGATTTTGTCTCAAACTCGACATACTTGGTTTGAGAAAGGACTATTACAAATACAATTTAAGATTACTACAAATAGTGAGGGGAATATAAAAGATATTAAGAATAACATGATGTAAACATTTACCATAAAATATGCAGGACAAAACCTGCAATCCTGAGGATAGTGTTGAAAATTCAGCATACATTTTCTTTAGAAAATCGATGTATATGTCGATCGCTTAATCCATATAATAGTATGATTTAGACATAATTGAATATAAGAAACAAATATATATATATATATATATATATATATATATATATATATATATATATATATATAAACCCTATATGTATTGAGAATGCTTATAACGTTATCAACCCATTCATCTTTAACCCATATGGTTTTGAACCACAAAGGCGACCCTGTCTACTTGTTTGCTTGATACTAGCTATCTAATTCATGTAATTCCTCCGCTGAGATAATTTTGAATGGATCAATCTGAGGCTAGAAGGGTAACAGAGAACTAGATAAGTATTTAGTTTCTTCGATTGCAGCTATAGTTCTTCGAGTTGTCTCAATTGCATATAGCGACAAAAATGGAGATGGTTTCATGGTCCTGTTGTTGTCTATCCATGCCATCCATCTGTTTTTCCATCTAATGTAAAGGGTTGAGCCCAAAATTGAAGTACATCCAAAGATCAAGTGGACCATACAACTGGAAACAGTGGGGATAATGATTTTCACCGTTGAAACCTTTCTAAGCCGCACAGTGATGTTTATTTGTCATTCAACTTGTTCATAAGATTATAAAGACATAGATGAAGGGAAAACACAACTATAAGCTTGATCTAAAACTTCTGTGGCCCCCAAGAATTTTTCAATGGTAGATGTTCAATTCAACTGTTTCTTTTAGGCCTGTTTAGACAGCCGGATTGAATGAGATTAGGAGGGATGGGATGGTAAAATCCTGAAATATGCCAAACGTGCCAAACAGACCCAGTGAACTTGTCCCGGGATTTAGCAATCCCATAGTTCTTAAACAAATCCACTGACATCACCATCATTACCTTAAATTTGATCCCATCCCTCCTAATCCTGCTCAATCGGACCTGGGGCGTGTTTGGATGGACGGATTGGAAGGTAAAATCTCAGGATATGCCAAACGTGCCAGACAGACCCGGTGAACTTGTCCGGGGTATAACAATCCCATGGATCTTAAACCAATCCACTGACACTATCAACATTACCTTAAAATTCATCCCCTCCTTCCTAATCCCATTCAATCTAGCTGGCCAAATATGCCCTCAGTGTGGTCCATTTAAACACTGGAATGCCTGCCCTAAACTTATTTGGAAAAATGGATGGATGGAGCGGATAAAATAAATAAATCTTGGTGGACCTCATAGAGTTTACTTAGTAGGCTAAGCATAGTGAGTTACTACACAATCCGCTTCCTCATGCTACTGGAGCCGAGTTGTGCGAACGGTTCAAAGGAGATAAAAGTTACGTGGGTCCCTCAATGATGTATTTATCAAATCCACATCGTTCATTAATCTTTCGAGATTATTTTAAAGCATGAACCAAAAAATAAATCATATCAAAATCTCAATTGGACCACACCACAAATAGCAGCGGGGATAGTGATTTTCATGTTGAAACATTTGTGGGGCCCACATAACATTTATTTTCCATCCAATCTGTTCATAACGTCACAGACATGGATGAAGAGGGAAAAAAATATCATATTGATTCAAAATTCCTGTACCCCCAATAGGGTTTCAATGGTAGATGTTCAATTCACTACTGCTTGCAGTGCGATCTACTTGATATTTCGATCTGTCTTATTTCTCGCCTCAAGCCTTAAGACGAGATTGCCAAATGGATGGATGATTTGTATATAACACATACCTGATGGGAAATACACCACCCATATCGTTGGTGTGTGGTACGGAAACGGATTGGTTATGGATTGGCTACTCCCCTGTGACCGGATTGCGTCCTACCCCCGCCCAGATGGTAATCCGTCCGGGCAGGGTTCTCTGAGACCCACCATGATGTAATAATTTTATCCACGCCGTTGATATTTTCTCTCAAATCATTTTAAGCTATGACACAAAAACATTAGCTACGAAAAATGCTTAAATGGACCACAAGTTGGGGATTAAACGTTCACCATTAAAAGCTTCTTAGGAGCTGGAGAAGTTTCGGATCATGCTTATAATTATGTTTTCGCTTCATCCACGTTTACGTGACCTTATGAATAGGTTGTATAGTGAAAAAACATCACGGTGGCCCTTAGAAATGTTTCAATGGGTAATGTCATATCACTGCAACTTCCTTTGGTGTGGTCTATTTAAGCCTTTTTCGTGACTATTTTTTGGTGTCATAGTTTAAAATGATTTGAGAGAAAATATCAACGGCGTGGATAAAATTATTACGTCATGGCGGGTCTTCGAGAGCCCTGCCCGGACAGATTACCGTCCGGGCAGGGGTATGACGCAATCCGCGTCCGTCGCCCTGCCACCGGCACGGTGGCTAGTGGTTGGTGCTCTGTGAGCCCCGCCATGATGTATGTGTTTCATCCATTCCGTTTATCCATTTTTAAAGATAACTTTTGGCCTAATCCTTAAAGTGAGAGTGGATATAATTCTCAGGTGGACCACACCACTGGAAAACAATAACAATTGGATATCCATCATTAAAATCCTCCTACGATCCACTGTACTTTTTATTTGACATCCAATCTGTTGATTAAGTCATACAGACTCAGATGAAGGGAAAAAACGAGGATCATCTTGATCCAAAACTTTTATGGCCCCCAAAAAGTTTTTAATGGTCGATGCATTCAACATTGTCTCCTGTAATGTGGTCCACTTGAGATCTTGATATACTTCATTTTTAGTCACATGCCATAAAATGATCTATAAAAATAGATGGACAGCCTGGATGAAACACATGCATCATGGTGGGGCCCACAGAGCACCGACCACTAGCCATTTGCTGGTGGCGGGGGAGTGGCCAATCCATTCCCTGTGGTACACCGGACGCGTACTACACCTGCCAGTCCCTAGCTCCTAATGGGCCGCCCACCGTGATGCATTTATACATCCAACCCGTCAATCCCTTTTCTCAGATTATTTTAAGGCATCAAAACAAAAATGAAGCAGATCCAACGGTCAAATGGACCACACCACAGATGACTCTTGCATTTAATGTAACTGACATTTAATGCTTTGTGCATTTTAATGCAACCAAGCTTATTATTTGGTGTGGTCCACTTGAGCGTTGGATCTGTTCATTGTTACGCTTAAGCCTTAAAATAATCTGAGAAAAGGGATTGACGGCTTGGATGCACAGATACATCACGGCAGGCCCGCCCGCAGAACTGGCCGTTCGGAGCTAGGGACGGGCGGGGGTAGTACGCAATCCGCGTCCGTGGTACACCAGCCCATCCGCTTCCGCGTCCATTTTACGCACTGTTTGGAAGCGTCTGATCCTCGACCCAAGGGTATGCGCTGCACACTCTTTTCAGTTTCTGCAAGTGGATCACATGGTTAAGAGATCCAAGGCGTTGATTTGTTGGAACCCACTTTGATATACATATTCCCAAGCACTCATTGAGTAATTAAGAAGTTCATATATTTATTTGTGGTCCGCGAATACACGGTTATCCATAGCCATCCGACTTGTGGTCCCCAAATGGAGTTGCTAAAGCAACAATCCAAATTAAAATTTCGGCCTACAGCCCTTCCACATAGTGGCCGACAAAAATCAAGGGTCCCGAACTGGGGCCATTGGGCCTCATGACTCCCCTACCCACATCCGCGTGTACGGTAAAGAATGCAACGAACCAAGCCAAATTCCCCCCGACGGACCACAGACTACCGCTTCCGAAACCCGGACAAGCCCGTGAGACAAAAAGCTCTGTGGGGCCCACTGTGATGTACGCGTGACATCCACTCCGTCTATCAGCTGCGGCAGCCCCAAAAAACAGCACGTTCAAAAACTAAGCGAGCGATCCGAAAGGAAACGGTGGGGAGGGACCATCGAACCCGTCCATAAGATGAGTACGGAAAATACAAAAAATCAGCCAAATCCAAAACTACGGCGGGCCGCAAGAAGGATGCAATAGCAGCATCGCATCATCACTGTTCCCTGTGGCGTGGCCCACTTGAGTTTTAGATGATCTGATTTTTGGGTTCGCGTCCGAGCTGGACAAATGATGGACGGACGGGGATTCACTACTGACACTGCTAGTGGCAAGGGTGATCCGTGGGCTCCAAAATGATATATGTGTTTTATCCACGCGGTACATCCATTTTGGAACGTTATTTTAATGCATGAGCCTTAAAATGACGCAATCGAACGGTTTCTGAATTAAGCAATTCTGTTTTCATTTGGAAACATGACAAGTAACCATTCGAATGACTTGAAATAGTCTAAATTTAATCTCTAAAGAGAGAGTGATGAGGGTTACTATTGGACAAGGAGATAAAGGAAACACTTAGAATCGATGACTGCGATCCCACTTACAGATGCCAAAATGGTATTGGAATATGAGGATTCCAATCAAGAATGAAAGAGCACTAAATTAACTTCTAAATTAATAAAAATCGACCCAATCTAACATCAAACGGTGGAGTTATGGGCGTCTTCGTTGGATCGCGCAATTTAGAAAGATAAACAATCTATATTGAAAAACGACGATCGAAGAATTCCAATGTGCTTTTGGGATATCGAACGGTATCTATTAGGCAATTCTGGTCTTATTTAGAAGCTTGACAAGTTACCATTCAAATGACTTGAAATAGTTTAAAATCGACCTCTGAAGAGAGAATTATGAGGGTTATTATTGGACAAGGAGATGAAGGAAACATATAAAACCGACGACTGCGATTCCACTTATGGATGCCCAAATGGTCTCTGAATAGGACGATTCCAGTTAGGAATGAAAAGGTACTAAATTACCTTACAGATGACAATTATAAGAGAATTGAGAATGTTTAGGAAGGATTTCATCACCCAACCATGCCCAGGATACAGTGGTGAACAATAGGGCCTTTTAAATTCACAATCTCATAATGAAAAGAGCATACTCAAAGCTATTTCAGATCTACTGTAATTTGAGTCACAATAAACCATTAAAAAACTAAAAATATTCCTTAATAGTCAAACTAATATCCATAAGAGTTCAATAACCATGAATCAAAGCAAAGTCACCTTCTTAATTACGCTACAAGCTTCACCTCTTAGCTCTAGTTAAGAGGTTTAGCCCATCACAGACATGATAGACCAAAGACTCTTAAATAAACAAAACAATTAAAGAAAAATGAAGGAAAAAAAAAAACTCCGGTGCTTCACACGTCCAAGCCTCAACGACTGCCCTCCTTTTTTCTCTCCCTTTTTTCTCATTTTATAAGGCTAGTAGGTCGATTAAAGCGGAAGAACCCAAGTCTTAGGCAGATCACACCACAGAAAAACAAAGGTGATTGAACGACTACCATTAAAAACTTCCTAATGCTTACTGTGATGCTTACTTTCCATCTATTTTGATGATTAGGTCTCAAAGACATGATCAAGGAAAAAAACAAATATAATCCCGATTAAATTTTTGTGGCACAAAGGAAGTTTTTAATGGTGAGGACTGAATTGCCACTATTTCTTATGGTGTGGTCCACACAAGATTTTGATCTGCCTCATTTTTTGAGTCATGCCATGAAATGAGCCGAAAGAATGGATGGATGGCGTGGATTCATATAACACATCCATCATCGTGGGATAGCGTTAGTAGGCAATCCGTGTCTGACGTTGACAACAAAATCGGCCCACAGATATTTGTTTGGGACGCGCCGTCTACGAAATTCGCGTTCTCCAAGACTCTCGTTGGCTCTCTCTGTCTCAGTAGAGTTGTGCGATGGCGGACGGAGAGAAGCCGCTGAAGAAGATATCGGAAGCGTTCAAAGATCTGGCAGCGACTGCAAATTCCCAAACCCTGGAAATGGAGGTGGGCCCCTTCTGCAACGCCTGCTCCCACGTTTCCGTTCTCTTCTCTTGCTTAGGGATCGCTTTCAAGTTCGCCGAGATTGATTACGTCGCCAAGGTATCTCTTCTCCTCCGTCCGTTTCCTTCAATACTCCAATCTCGACAATCAACGGCTCAATAGCTACGAATCGAAGAATTCTATTTATTTATTTATTTAAGTTTTCTCTATATCATTTGCTAACTGCTATGAGTCGATACTCGATTTTTGTCCACAATCTGGAAAATCAATGGCTAGAAATTGTCCTTGAAATCACCGACCAGAATTCAATACTGATTTTTTTCGACCATCCTTTTTTTCCTTATTCTTCTTCATCTTTCTTGATTTTTGGTGATTTGGTTGATGATCTCTGAAACTGGGAAATCAATGGACAGAAATTTTCCATCGTCAACGGCTAGAAATTATGGAAAATTTTAACTGTAATTTCTCTTCCACCTTTGTTTCTGAAGAAATTTCTATTTTCTAATTGACAAGGGGTTTAGATTATGGTGTGAGTTTGCTGCACTTCAAGGGAGTGTTATCAATCCACCCGCAGAACACATGGCATATGCATGCATCAGTTGAGACCACCCAAGTCATTGGCCCTGTTTTGTGCCTGAAAATCAGATAAGCAGACAACCCCATTATCTGGTTGGTGCATATGAAGTGGACTGTTGGAAAGGTAATGGTCAACGATCAGCGTTCAAAAGGCTAATTGGAGCTGGAATCGCAATAGTGTGGGTTTCTTGTCTTCCAGACTTCCACCATCTCTTCACTAAATCAGTATCTGATATGTTTCAGCCACAACCTGAAAAGCATAGGATATTGATTTGGGAAGAAAAGTATCCTGCTCATCCTCCTTTTTAGGGACACCCAAAGATGCTGTAAAACACTCATTTAGTATACCATCATCATTGCCTATGTATTACACATAAGAATTTTATACACCGAGCCATCTAAGTCAATACACCATATTCTAAGATGGCATTTTGGATGCTCAATTTAGGTTTTGAAAGGCGTAAGAGGAGAGTTATAAGCATTGAGATAGTGCTGCAACTTGGGTTTGGGTCAACCAGAGTTCGGGTTGGTTTGTTAGGGTTCTTAGGTCGGTTAGGATTGGAAAAATAAAATCAGGTTGGGTTTGGGTTGAATTTTGGTTGGGTTAGACCGGATTCAGGAATAATCACTTATTTGGTTCAGGTTGGGTTTGGTCAGTTTAGGGTCGAGTATGGAGGAATTCAGGTTGGGCACCTCGAGTTGGAATTTGGGTCGTGTCGGGTTGCGAGTTGGGTGCTCTTGAGGTCGGTTGGGCTTGGGTTGACCCTCAATCTGACCCAACCTGCCCGAGTTGCACCACTTCGATGAGGATAGCAAATTTACACATAAAAAACATCATCATCCGTCTTTTCTCAGACTCCTAGCCATTCGGGGTCAAGTTATGAATTGTATTTCACTAGTGGTTCTTATCTAAGGCCTTTACTCAGTAACCGAACATGTCTACATGTCCCTTATGACTAACTTTGATCCATGTTCTTTTAGGTTTTCTACGCATCCCCCTTTCATGCCCCGTAACTCTAATCAAGGTTCCTCTTCTTATTGGAATCGTCTTTGGTTTTCGTAGTACATGGAGAGACCATCTCAATTGGTTATCTATGTTTTATCTCCTATTGGGGCTAGCCTTATATTAGTTAGGATGGCCATTCTTGCAAAGCACATTCCTTGCTCATCTTGCTTTGTATTTTCCCAACAATCCGCCCCACGTAGCATGGCCGGTTGAATAAAGTTGCTAGTTCATCCATCCATCAAATTGGATGAAAATGGATGGCCTGGGTGTTTGGACCACTTGATCTAGATGGTCTGAATGGTTATTTGCTAGAGATGGGTTTTAAGTGACAACTTTTATGATGTGGACATCAGAGGACCTACTCGAGTGTACTTGAGACGGAGGTGACCACCCACTCCAGTGCAACTCTCTTTGTGGATAGGAGACGGGTTCCAGATAGGGCTCGCATGGCCACTTTGAAGACCCCACGTGTGTTGGGCGTGCATTAGGAAGACCCCACTTAGGGATGATGCATGTGGGCTGCTCAGAAGACTATTTCAGTCATATGATTTTTATTTCGTATCAATCTGACCATTGGATCTTATCAATCAGGCCCTCACGTCACACCAAATCTGGGCCTTGTGGATCCTGATCTTGTTTCATTTATGTTTGTTTTTTTTTTTTTTTTTTAATTAACGGTTAAAATTGATGGTAAGTGTTTTAGTTTGCTTATTTTGGATGATGAGCCATGACACTTAAGTGACATATTTATAATTTTTTAAAGTTTTAATATAAAAGCAAGGGGGGCGTCCAACCCTATTGGAGCTCGAGAAAAGAAAAAGAAAAAAGAGCCTTTTTTTGTGTTGAAAGTGTGTTTTCCTCATTGTTTTTAGGGTCTGTGAGGAATCCTCCATTCCAATCGAATCGTGGAAGGGTAAAAGCTTGCTTGGTGGTGGATTGCTCTAAGGTGTTTTTTTCCTCTTTCTCTTCTCCAACAAGGTACCACTTTTCTCTTTTTCTTCTTCCCATTCCCTTACATCTCTTCTAAACCCTTCAAAACCCAACCCATTCCACCTCCTTTCTCTTTTCCCCTACCCATCCATACGTGGACATGCACGCACGTGTGTCCGTACGTGCTGCAATGTGTGGCCCCCTTTTGGTACCTTCCCTCGATTCTCCTCTAAACCCTACGCAATCCCTAGAACCTTAATTCAAAAAAAAAAAATAAAAAAAAAATAAAAATAAAAATCCCAAATCTCAATCCCTAGATCCCTAATTCCCAAAAGGTTTCCAAATCTCAATCCCTAAATCCCAAAACCCTAACAAAAATCTGATATATATATATATCCCTTCTCCAAACCTGATTTTATTGGCATCATTGTCTTCTCACGTGGTTGTTGCACTACCCATGTTAAATTGGAAGTCCCTACTTCCAAATGGGTCACTCGTAATACTTTATATTTTTGTGCACCGCGTATGTGATAGCCTATGCCATTTGCATTACAAATCTAAATTTTTTGAATCTATTATGTGGATATGTTTGGTTTTACACGTTGAATGCTGAAATTAATGCATAATTGTCTCACATCTTGCATCATAGGTTAGTTTCAATCGTCATACATCAAATTTGTTATCAGATCCTAGGTCTAGCGTAAGATAGGTGTTCGACGAAATTCCTAAACCAATAGTAGAGCATGTAGATCACATATAGTGATGTAGGACAATTAGCCACTTGCTCTAAAAGCTCGAATGGTTAGAGCATGGCGAATCAATCCCTTTCTCATAGCGCAGGCCCCACATCTGATGGGTTAAGACCTCAGCCGAACCCTCTTCGTGGACCCCAAATCACATGTGTACCGCCTCACATGAGCCACCCGCCTCACACGGGTCGCCCACTCCGAGTGTGCCCTTGCATCCCATAAGCAACCCCATTCGAGCCCGATGTGAAAATGATTCTGCATTAATCACCCCTGGTGAGGAGTCTCGAACACGAGACCTCCCGCCTTGATACCAATTTGATGCGGGACAATTAGCCACTTACTCTAAAAGCTCGAATTGTTAGCGCATGGTGAATCAATCCATCAATCCCTTTGTCTCATAGCCTAGGCCCCACATCTCATGGGTTAGGACCTTAACCGAACCCTCCTCGTGGGCCCCATATCACATGGGTACCGCCTCACACGAGCCACCCGCCTCACACGGGCCGCCCACCGGGAGTGTGCCCCTGCATCCCATAGGCAACCCCACTCGAGCCGAGTGTGAAAATGCCCCTACATTATATAGCTTGTTGAATTTTCTAGTTTAGCTTGCTGAATTTTCCACTTGGGTATTTTACAAGTCCTATATTGCTAGAATTTTCAGACTTCGTGACTTTTAGACACCTAGTTGCTAAATTTTCAGTTTTAACCTTATTATAATAATTCTAGGACTGTTTATAGGGTTTAAGGTACTTAGGGTCATCATACATCAAGTACAAGTGCATCAGATAGTATCACATTGAGCATCATCAAATCTGAATTTTGCATCGAATTTATCATATAGTACACATACAACTTGGTTGCCTTTCATTAGGGTTGTTTAGTATATGCGAACGCGAACTGGTCGTGGTTTTAGTTTATTCCCCACCATGAACCCGCTCAGATTGCCAAGGCTCTAGAAAAGATTAACCGCCGTCTGACGGCCATTGAGACGCACAATAGGACCACTGCCGCACAATAGGACCACTGCTACACAATTAACTGCCAGAAACCAACGTATTACACGGCTAGAGGCCGCCTCTCACCGTTACCCTGTCATCGGGGAAGACCACCAGTCTCAGGTAGGAGAGCCAGCGAATGAAGACCCAGTTGAACATGGTCCAGTCCCAGTAGAACCCATTAGGGGTTGTAATAGGAACTTTGGTTAGGTCATATAGGACCGCACACTCATGCGCCTCGTAAAGAGTTGCGGGATCATTACGACCCTGAGGAACGAGTTATGAAGAGCGTCAAAGCTGGTGCTCCCAATTTTGATGGTCGCAAGAATCCGAAGCATTTCCTTGACTGACTAGCTGACATGGACCACTTCTTCGAGTGGTATGACATGTTAGATCGCTGTTGAGCAAAGTTCGTTAAGATGAAGTTGACGGGTCAAGCCAAGCTATTCTGTACCAATAGAGAGCGGAAGACAGAACGACGTGGAGATGAACCCATTACATCATGGGTTGAGATGAAAGAGCTTCTTAGAGAAAAATATGCCCCGCTCTCCTATCATGGTTGCCTTTTGGATCAGTGGCAGTCCTTGTGGTAAGGGTCAATGCCTATATCGGATTACATCAAGAGATTCGAGGAGTACATTATGCGATGTGATGTCAATGAGTCCCCTATTGTGACCGTCTCGTTTTAGGATGGGCCTGCTCCCTGAGATTAGACATAAGCTTGTCATTCATGATGTTGGTAGACTAGAGGAGGCCTACCTTAGGGTAGAGTAGCTTGAACAATACCTAGTGCAATCGGCCATGAAGCGGTTTGGGTCTCGTGATTCCAGTGGCAGCGTTATTCCTCAGAGAGCCAAACCTAACCCTGGGAGTCCAACTAAAGCTTGAACTGCTGCTCCCACTTATAATAGAGATGTTAAAGGTAAGCGTCTAGTCAGCACTAGTTCAAAGGGAAGTGAGCACATGAGTGTTTCCGTTGCAATGGTTATGGTCACCTTGCAAAGGAATGCCCAAACAAAGAAATAGGTAGAGCTCTTATGATAGATGAGGCAGATGAGGATGCCGATGGCAATTGCAATGTAGAGGAACATGAGCTTGATATTAGTGCTAGTGATGAGGAGTTTGATGAGTAAGAGACCCACTCTCTTGCAGTAGTTAGATGCACCTTTGCCCAAGCTAAAGAAAATGATGATGGGCGTAGGAACATGATCTTTTACACTTATACCAAGTGTGGAGAAAAGAATTGTAAAGTGATGGTAGACAGTGACAACTATGCCAACGTAGTCTCTATCAGCACCATGAGTTGACTGGGCTTGAAAGTCGAGTCTCATACTTAGCCTTACAAAGGGTCGTGGGTTGATGAGTCCTCCATTCCGGTCTCATAGTGATGTTGTATCCCCATCTAGTTTGGGTCATACAAGGATTTGCTATGGTGCGATGTGGTTCCCATGGTTGTTGGGCACATCATCTTAGGTAGGCCCTGGTTATTTGACTTGGACGTTACAATATCTGGTCGTTCGAATATTTATACATTCATATTTAAGAGCAAGAAAATTAGATTGAGTTCTCTTCCACCCAAGAAGTGTGATCCTAGAACTTTGAGGAAGTCCAAGCCTAAGTCTCTTCACATCATTAATGCAAAAGAATTTGAAAGAGAGACTTGGGAGGATTTAGAGGTGTATGCCCTCGTGACTAGAGAGGCTACCCCTAGGTGGTGTTTAGTTGCCTAGCGAGGTGATTTTGGTGATGGAAGAGTTCAGTGATGTCTTTCCTAACGACCTCTCGGATGAGCTACCACTTATGAGGGACATCCAACATGCCATTGATTTTGTCCCTGGGTTAACTCTCCCAAACCTTCCTCATTATAGAATGAACCCCATGGAGCATGCAGAACTTAAGAAGCAAGTTGATGAGCTTCTTAAGAAAGGGTTACATTCATGAGAGCATGAGTCCATGTGCCGTGTGCCCGCCCTTCAATGCCCAAGAAGGAAGACACATGACGTATGTGTGTGGATAGCATAGCCATCAACAAGATTACCGTTAGGTACTGGTTTCCTATATCGCGTCTTGATGATATGTTGGACATAATGGCCAATGCCACACTTTTCTCCAAAATAAACCTCAAGAGTGGGTATCACCAAATCCGTATTTGCCCAAGTGATCAATGCAAAACTGCCTTCAGATGAAGGATGAGCTGTACGAGTGGCTAGTCATGCCTTTTGGGCTGACCAATGCCCCAAGTATAATTTATATGGGTGATGACCCAGGTGTTGAGACACTTCATGGGGAAGTTCCTAGTCGTGTAATTTGATGACATCCTTATTTATAGCATGACTAAGGAACAACACATCCACCATCTGAGGTAAGTGTGTGGGATCCTTAGGGCAAAGAAGTTGTATGCCAACCTCAAGAAGTGTTCGTTTTTGTCTAGTAGCTTCATTTTCTTAGGTTTTATCATGTCATCTAAAGGCATGTCTGTGGATCCTGAGAAAGTCAAGGCTATAGTCAGTTAGCTCGAGCCGCGTAGCTTTCATGGCTTAGTTTCTTTTATAGGCGGTTCATTAGAGTGTTTAGTTCCATCATGACCTCCATTGCCGATTGCATAAAAAATGGGAGTTCCAATGGACTAAAGCAGCCTCTAGGGCGTTCAAGGAGATCAAAGTCAAGATGACCGAAGCTCTTGCAATGTGACTTCCAGATTTTTCCAAGGTTTTTAAGGTTGCTTGTGATGCATCTAGTGTGGGTACAGGTGGAGTCAAGGTGTTCCATTGTGGTATTGGTGGGCGTAACGGTGCCCACTGTTACTGATACAGATATGCCTCGTATCGGTTGATACGAGGCCGCAACAGCCGATACGGGGTGTGTAACGGTGCAAAAAAAAAAAAGGTAAAAAAATTATGAAAAAATATCCATTAAATCCGGAACATTCTAAATATTCCAAATATGCATTTATTTATAATTTGGAATATGTTTATGGTGGTGTACGGTCCACTTCTTGATAAGAATGCTATATCGGGTTGTCTGATGGATTTATGAACTTGACAACCTGGAATTAACTGCAAACCTTTTATATTTAATTTTCTAACTATATAATATCTATATAAATTTACTATAATGAATATAATACCAAAACATCTTATATTTTCAAGTTTTTCTTTTATTTATAGTGCTAGCGCATTGCATACTTTGTGACTCACATACATTTCATTTCAATATATAGAGTTTATGGACTTTTGTATCGTATTATGTAAATCATATACCTAACAATTTGATATCATTTTCCTTAATAGATCTTTAAAAAAAATTTAAAAATTAAATTGGGATAAATAGTGTTGTCAATTTGGGGCTAATTAGGGGACCGTTTGATGCCCTAAGCTAGCCTCAAATTAATGCAATCTATTGGCACTTATCCGACTAATGGATTGGTGGACATTTATTGGATAGTGAAAAATGGAAAATATCAAATGGTCTTATTTCAAAAAATAAGTGTCTGCAAGCTAATAGTGAAAATTGTTCTAACAATTTAATTTTGGGATTGTGACTTAGCAACAATGGTCCCAAAATTTAATTGGTTAATTTTGAGTTAATATATACCTCATGTATAAATTTTTAGGGCCACGTATGTGGGGTTCACTCAATTATGTATTATATATACATGTCATCCATCCGTTTTGTCAACTCATTTAAGGGTATTGGAAATAAATGAGGTAAATCCAGATTTGAGGTGGACCCCTACTGGGCCAGGCGGGCCACCTTGATGTATTTGTATATCCATGCCATCAATCCGTTTTGCCAACTCATTTTAAGGCATGGTCCAAAAATTCAGGTAGATCTAAATCTTCGGTGGACCACTAGTGAGCATGCCTTTAAAAGTGGGGCCCACCTTAATGCATTTGATGTATATCCATGTGGTCCATCCTTTTTGCCTACTTATTTCAGGGCCTGGACCAAAAAATGAGGCTGATCCAAATCTTAGGTGGATCACAAAATAAGGATTTAATTCCCACCATTAAAAATTTCTTAACACATTTTATTTTGGGATCAAGCTGTTATTTGTGTTCTCCCTTCATCAAAGTGAAGGTCCATGTGACCTCATCAACAGGTTGGATGGAAAATAAACATTATGATGGGCCCTAAGAAGATTTTAACGGTGGGCATTCAATCCCAATTGCGTGATCCAATTGAGATTTTGATCCCTTCATTTCAAGGATCATGCCTTAAAATGAACCTGAAAAATTATGGATGGCATGGATTTACTATACATAAATCAAGGTGGGCCCCACCCCACATAATAAAATAGTGCGTGTGCACTATGCAGCGTACACTACAGAGTATAAAAAAAAAGAAAACTGCGTGGCTGTGAAACTGGCGCAGCCATGCCAGTCCATTCGTTTTTTCTGGAAAAAGAAAAAGAATATGGAGGGAAATGAAACGAAAAGAGGGAAAAGAGAGAGAGAGAGAGAGAGAGAGAGAGAGAGAGAGAGAGAGAGGGGCAACAACTGTTGCCGTTGTAGCTGCAGCTCAATAATAATAATAATAAGTAGAAGAAGAAAAGTTAAAAAAAAAAGGTATGTTTTTTTTTTTCCCCATTTTTCTTTAGGATTATGGCCCGTAACGCTTGTTACGGTACCGTAACGGGCGTTACGAACGTAAAAAACAGAGGTGCCCTATTTTGGGGCTGTATTGCATAACGATTGATACTGTTGTCGTTACATATTGGCCGTTACGGCCGAAACGTAACCGATTTTGAATACCTTGGGTGGAGTGCTTAGTTAGGTATGTCACCCCATCGCTTTCTTTAGTGAGAAGTTGAATGAAGCGAAACAAAATTATTCTACCTATGACAAAGAATTCTATGCAATAGTGCGGTTTTTGTGCGCGACATTATTTATTATCGTAGGAATTCGTGTTATTCTCTGACCATGAGGCTTTGCATTATCTCAACTCGCAAAAGAAGTTGAACCCGAGCCATGCTAAGTGGGTCCAATTTCCAATTTCTTCAGGAGTACACTTTTGTGTTTAAGCACAAGCCCGGGGTTGAGAATAAACTTGCCGATGCATTGAGTCGTAGGGTTGTGTTACTCCAATCTATGGACATCGAAGTTACTGGGCTTGAACAATTAAAGGAAGATTATCCTAGTTGCTCAGATTTTGGAGAGGTGTACGCATCGTTGTTAGATGGTCAGTCTAGGGGTGATAGTGAGTTTGTCTTGGTAGGTTAGTTTTTGTTTAGAGGCGATAGATTGTGTATACCCCATACATTGCTCCATGACTTTCTTGTTTGGGAGCTTCTTGCTGGAGGGATAGCTGCTCACATTGGGCGTGACATGACTATTGCCCTTGTAGAGGAGCATTTTTATTAGTCAAGTCTCAAGTGAGACATGGTTAACATTATGGGACAATGTAGGACTTATCAGCTTATGAAGAAGAGAAAGCAGAACACCGATTTATATACACCTTTGCTAGTCCCTCACACTTCATGGTTGATATTAGCATGGATTTCGTGCTTGGGCTCCTTAAGACGATTATAAAGCAAGATTCCACTTTTGTAGTTGTGGACCGTTTTTTGAAAATGGCTCACTTCCTCCCATGTTCTAAAATGTCTAATGCCACTAACGTGGCTAAGATATTCTTTGGAGAAGAGTTCGTCTTCGTGGTTTGCCGAAGACCATTGTGTCATATCAATATGTGCGGTTTATGAGTTATTTTTTGGAAGACTCCATCGCATGATGGGGACTAAGTTGCAGTTCTCTTCGGCATACCATTATCAGACTGATACTCAGATGGAAGTTGTGAATTGAAGCTTAGGGAATCTACTACGATATCTGGTGGGAGACCATATTAAGACCTATGATGTGGTTTTGCCCATAGCCGAGTTTGCATACAATAATTCCATTAATAGGTCCATAGGAATAAGTCCATTTGAGATAGTATTTGGGTAAAAGCTTGGAACGCATATAGATCTCATACCCGTGTTTGTCTCACATAGGTAATCTAAGTCCGCATAAGCATTTGCACGACATATTCATGACTTGCATAACAAGATCAAGAGGTGCATTAATGCTAGTAATCAACGTTATAAAATCTTTATAGATTCACATCGTAGGTTTGAGAAGTTTCATGTAGGTGACTACATCATGGTTTGCATTAGGCCCGAACGATTCCCATAAGGAACCGTGAGGAAACTGCATGCCTGCAGTGCTTGTCCATTTAAAATTTTGACAAGAGTGGGCCCTAATGTGTATGTGATGGAACTTCCATTTGACATGGGCATTAGTGCAACATTCAACGTGAGGACCTTGTGCCTTATGACGGACCCACACCTCAATCTTCTAGCCCTCCTGCAAACCTTTCTCCTACCCTAGATGATGGTCTCCATGACCCTGTCCCCAACCCATGGCCTTTACCAGACCCCACTTCCCACACATTGCCTTCGCTTCCATCACCACCTGGACGGAAGGAAGAGATTGATGATGTCTCTACCCGCCATGGAGGATATCATAAATACCTTGTGAAGTGGAAGAACAGGCTAGAGTCAGATGACACCTGGATTATAGATGCAAACTTACAACACATTGATACCGACCTCCTCGAGCATTACCACAACTTTATTTCGCTAATGACAAATTCTTCTTAGCCGAGGAGAGTTGATGGGGATATCAGAGGACCTACTCAGGTGTACCAGACATGGAGGCAACTACTCACATTAGCTGCATCTCTCTTTGTGGATGGGAGAAGAGTTCTATATGAGGCCCGCCGGTCCACTTTGAAGACCCCACATGCATTGGACGTGCATTAGGAAGACTCCACTTGGGGATGATGCATGTCGGCTGCTTAGGAGACCGTATTAGTCATATGATTTTTATTTTGTGTCGATCTGATTGTTGGATCTTATCGATTAAGCCATCGGGTCACACCAAATCTGGGCCCTGTGGATCCTAATCTTGTTTTATTTTTGTTTTATTTTGTTATTTTTAGGATTTATTTAACGGTTAAGATTGATGGTAAGTGTTTTATTTTGCTTATTTTGGATGATGGGCCATGACACTTAAGCGAGTGACATATTCGTAAATTTTTAAAGTTTTAATATAAAAGCAAGGGGTGTCCAACCCTATTGGAGCTTGAGAAAAGAAAAAGAAAAAAGAGTCTTTCTTGTGTTGAAAGTGTGTTTTTCCTCATTGTTTTTAGGGTTTGTGATAAATCCTCCCTTCCAATCGAATTGTGGAAGGGTAGAAGCTTGCTTGGTGATGGATTCGTCTAATGTGTTTTCTTCCTCTTTCTCTTCTCCAAAAAGGTCCCACTTCTTCTCTTTTTCTTCTTCCCATTCCCTTACATCTCTTCTAAACCCTTCAAAACCCAACCCAATCCACCGCCTTTCTCTTTTCCCCTACCCATCCATACGTGGAGACGCACGCACGCATGCATGTGCGTCCGTACAAGCTGCCACATGTGGGCCCGCTTTTGGTACCTTCCTTCCTTGATTCCCCTTTAAACCCCACCTAATCCCTAATTCCTAAAAAAATCCCAAATCTCAATCTGTAAACCCGAAAACCCTAATGAAAATCTGATTTTTAAATTTGTTTTTTAAAATTTTAATTTTATTATTATTATTAATTTTAAAAAATCCCTTCTCCAAAACTGATTTTATTAGCATCATTGTCTTCTCACGTGGTTGTTGCACTACCTACGCTAAATTAGAAGTCCTTGCTTCCAAGTCGGCCACTCTCGTAATACTTTATATTTCCATGCATTGCGTATGCGATAGCTTAGGCCATTTGCATTACAAATCTGAATTTTCTGAATCTATTATGTGGATATGTTTGGTTTTTACATGTAGAATGCTGAAATTAATGTGTAATTGATCTCACATCTTGCATCCTAGGTTAGTTTCAATCGTCCCACATCATTTTATTGTGGCCAGTTCCAATGCATACCGCAACAACCATTTTATTTGGTCTGGGTTTTGAATGTTGATATTGATCTCCATGTCCTTTTTATCTACGATGCCAGCTACTTCTGCATGGTTGAATGTAGATGGAAGATTTTTTCCTTTTCCCTTTTTCTTGAAAGGTTGGATTGGCAGATTTGTTTTGCATGGACTTTTCATGGTTTTTTTTTAACCTTTACTTTCCATAATTAAGTCCTTTGCTATTTTTCCTTCTCAATAAAAGGTTGGTGATCTCCAAGAAGCATCAAAGTCGATCAGTACATTACAATCCTTGCTCAATCATGACATTGAAAAGAACTGTGTGAGGAAAGCTGGCAGCCATTCTCGGAACCTACTCAAAGTGAAGCGTGGACTTGATATGGTCAGGGTACTGTTTGAGCAAATTCTAGCATCAGAGTATGTTTGCAACCCTTTTTCTATTTCTGTTTGCTGAATGGGTATCCTTGAAGAGTAAACATGTGGTGCTCGATTTAGCATTTTGTTCAGCCCAATAAACTGTACAAGGGGTGGCCACCTTTTGCTGATGTAAACAGTTTGTAGGTGGGCCTCATCATGATCTTTGCCATTTTTCTTTTCCTAACCATCTGATTGGATGCCCATTAAATACTTAGCATTGGCTGTATCCCATTTCAAGCTACCAATTGGACAGCTAGGACCATCTGCTAGAGGAGATTTGGGGCATTGATCCCATGATAAGGCCCACCTTGTGAACAACTGAGGTTAGCCAAAGGCATGGCCCCATCTTTATCATTGGGAACTTCATAGGTTGAAGAAAAATGCCATGTCTTTCAATCAAGTATCATATAAACGTCATCCTTGAAATGCATTGTCACTTCTGCTAGCTAGCATGATCATAGTAGGAGGCTTGTATCATTTTATGTGATGTGCCACTACTGCTTTGGAAGCTCTGTCCTGCTTTTGCTTCCAAACCTCCTTGATACTACCCACTAATTGCCGCTGCCATGAATAAACAAAGACTACATATTATTCTACTAGTTCTGTATTTTCTAGTTTTGTGTTATTTTCAAATTAGGATATTCTAAGTTTCTATGAATACAGGCCACTCAGTAAGTTAATTTCTATGGATTTAAATGTGTGAATATTTAAATTCTTTAATAACAGTTTAATAGAGTTGCTAACATAGGCTTTCCCATCATCTTGAAATTTCAAGAACCATTGAGTTCTTGTTCCTACTTCATGTAAACTAAGGTCACAATATCATGAATCACTGAGCATATAGATTGATTTTATTGGTTGAATAAAGGAGAAACAGCCTACATTTAGTACAATGAGAATACTCGATTCTCTCTGTTGCTAGCAGAAACAGACATTTTAAAAAATAATTAACGGCTTTGTTGAAAGGGCAAAAGCACATCAAAGAAAATAGAAAAAAGAAAGAAAGAAAATAAAAATAAAAAGGAAAGATGAGGGGTTGCCCAGATCAGCTAGTTTGCAAACACATTTTTTAGCAAATTATGGATATACTAAACTTTCTATAGATCATCATCCAAGCCTTATCCCAATTATTCAGGGTCAGCTTCATGAATCATGTTCTTCCATTCCACTCTATCAAGGACCATATCTCCAGTTAGACCATAGGTCATGAAGTCTTTCTTACTACTTCCAGCCGTGCCCTTTTGAGCCTTCCCCTTGGCCTTTTAGAGCCTTCAACTCGTACCTACTCACTCATTCTAATTGGTGCAGTTCTTGTTATCCATTGCACATGACCGAACCATCCACGTCTACTTTCCCCCATCTTATCACTTATTGGTGCTACCAATGTTTTTCGTATTATTATCACGTAATGTATTGCACCCTTGGGGTACGGATACATATCGGTTATCGTATGGGATATATCGGTTGTATTGTGTAATGTATCACTGTTGTTGGGAAACATAGAGAAATATTGGAAAATTGGTTGAATTTTTCAATGAATCTTCAAGGTTGTTAAAAAAAGACATCAATACACACTTAAAAATCAAAACATCTCAAAAAACAAGTGCACATAATAGGTTTCTTTCGTATAGGGTCCTAATTTATGCGTTGTCTGACTGAACTAATGCAAGTATATTCAAAGTGAATTCACATAATTTACAAATGTAAGAAGACATCTATGGAAACATAAGCAATTCATTTAAAAGAAAAAGAAGTAGAAAACTAGAAATATATGTGTGAATGATGTGTGTGGTTGTGGCTTAGACACACATAAAGCTACACACACATTAAGAGTGGAATTTTGGAAGAAAAAAATGAAATGGGGGCTAATTGACCGCTGATAGAAGTAGAATTTTGAAAAAAAAAGTTTTTTTTTTTTTAAATTTTTAATTAAGATTTTTTTTCCTCAAAAAGTCCCCAAATTACCAAGAATCACTAGATCATGTTACATACACGTTTGGACACTAAGATTGCAACCGATTTAGAAAATTTTAGGGAAATTGTGAAAATTTCCCAATTTTCACTAGATCGAAAACTAGGGCTATACATCAAGCCGAGTCGAGTCGAGCTGGGCCAAGCTTGGCTTGACTTAACCGTGGTGTACTCGAGTTTGAGCTCAACATTGAAGCTTGGCTTGTTTGCCAAAGCTTTCGAGTCGATCTTGAGTCGAGCTAGTGGTTTGATTCGAGTCAAGCTTACCTCGAGTCGAGTTGAGCTTGTTCATATGTCAACCCAACGCCCAACCCGACCTAAATCCACACCCGAGTTGCCGAGTGGGCTGAGACGAGTCGGGTTGGGCGTGGATCAGAGAGAGAGAGAGAGAGAGAGAGAGAGAGAGAGAGAGAGAGAGCTCAGCTTCGGCGGACACGGGATGGCGACATGCGGGCTAGGTAAAGGAAAGAGAGGGAAAGGGGGAAAGAGAGGGTTGGGTAGGGTTAGCGTTGGGTAGGGTTTTGTTTAGTTTTTTATTTTTATATTTTATAGTTATATATATCATATTAATATAATATATATAATATTAATATATAATACTCGAGCCGAGTCGAGCTCGAGCTCGAGCTTCAAGTTGAGTCGAGTCGAGTTGATCTGCACCATGCTCAAACTCGGCTCGATTTCAACTCTAGTTTTCAAAAGTGAGCTTGACTCGGCCTAAGTTGGCCCTTCAAGCCGAGTCAATCCGAGCTGAATTGAGCCGAGTCGAGCAAGCTTTTTGAGCTAGCTCGACTCGTGTACAGCCTTATCGAAAACCACCTCTAATCAGCTTGGATCTCGATTTTGACTCGAAATTTGTGTTTTTTTTCTAAAGGATTTAAGAGGAATGGTTGAAATTCACAATAGATCTAGTTAGAAGTGGAGAGCAATCCGCGATATTATGCGAAATTCACAAAGCACCAATTTTGTATTGTTTGGGACCTTTGAGGTTAGCACCATCATGTTTACAGGGATGAGTGGATGATATATAGCCTTGGAAGAGTTCTTGCTGAAGAACACCATTATGTACATAAAGGGATGGTGGCATCTCTACATACCCTATGCATATTGTGAACGGGAATCGATTATGGTTTTGAGCCCAGGGGGATCTTCTGGTTTTGAGCCAAGGGGATCTTCTCTCCGACATGAAAGTGTTTGCGCATGGCTGAAGTGAAACAAATCAAATAAGAATCTATGCATATGTGAATTAACACAAACTTAAAACCAACCATACCTTTTATGAAGAATGGAAGACAATCGACTCGCTTTGTCTCTCCTTTCTTCTCTCGAACCGGCCACTCCAACATTTCTACTCTGTGCCAAGAAGCTTTCCTGAAGTCTAGAACTCTGTGGGCTTCCTAGGCTGTTTTTATGTATTTATAAACTTGTAAGCCTTTTTTCCACTAGTCTTTCCTTTTCATAAAAGGATCTCTTTATGGTAATCTTTATAGATCACTACAGGCTACACCCATAATATATTTTCCTAACCACACAAGAACTTTAACAAAGTTAAACCCATCTAAGTTTGGATGTTTCTACGTGTACACTGCATGGATGTACGTGATCACCTTATCTCACACTATCATACATATCTTTCTATGTACTGCCTTTAGGCCCACTGTCCTAGGCCCATCATATCCCCACAGTCATGATTGATCATCCAAAAACAAATAAGAACTGTTGATTTTACAAAACATTGCGAGTGATGATTTCGAAATCAATTGTTTAATCAAAACGAGTTACAAAACTAGTTTGTTCGACCATGTCGATCAATCACTCCGGTTCCTAAGATAAGGTTAGATCCCATAAGGACCGTATCTCTTTTGTTGAGAATCCTAATCCCCATAAAAACATGATCGACCGCTCAACTCACCACTATACACCTAAGAGGCCCACATATTGGTGAATCAAAACAATTAATTAAATCCCCACTAGGACCCTAGGCCATTTCAAGTCTAATGATAAACGTAACAAGCATAGGTAGTGCAAGCTAATACCAAATAGTTAAATGAAGTTTTGACTTCCTAGATCTAGTCAATGTGCACACAAGCCACACATGCACACACATACACGTGTGGGGACAATGTCTAGTGGTAGAGATTCACCATACGCACAACAGTTATATCATGTATAGTGGTCTATGGATTAAGCTATCTTGACTTATCTGTTGACTATGACAATATTCTAAGTCTATGAATAACCGGACAAGTTAGGCCTCACAATGTATTTTATATTGAACTTGTCCTACTTCTTTCCCTAGCGATATAGAGACCTCAATGAAGTCTCCCAACGAATCCGTCCCAATCATAACCATTCCATGTATATACAACAATGAGCAATAAACAAAGTATGAATGAAGAAAATATATATTATTCATTGGACTTAAAGGGCATGCATTTCAACAGAATGCGCCCTTCGTTATGGGGAGAGATCCGATCTTCTCAGCAGTAGAGGGATCAGCAGTAGAGGGAAAGGCATCGATCCATTGGGATACCCTTCACTCCATCTATTGCAGGTCATCCCAAAAAGAGGAAGAAGAGAGGATTTTGCCCATGACGGAGGACACTTTGTTGGGTAAACAATTTGTGTGCTGGGACCCAATAGGCTTCTATTAAGGTCCATTGGGACTTGGGAGCCAGAGGCCGTGGCTGTGCCTATAATCCTTGGGTCGAGGATCCTATAATCATCTCTCTTAATACCTAGGATTGGACAGATTTTCCTTAAATCCTCTCACTTGTTAACATAGGATCTTGGTTTACCGGGTTTCCTAACAGATGTTTTGAGGCTTGGTGTTCAAAAAGAAAATTTTCTCCTGGCTGAGTTGAGTTGGCTAAGTTCTGAGTTGATAAATGGGACTGTCATGAACAACTTGATACTTCATGTGGTCCACTGACACGAGAACGCCTCACTCGTTGGTCGCTCTCGTTTAAGCATTTGCTACATGATTGAGAGAGAAGCAATGAGGTGCTTCATGTGGGGAGATATTGAAGAGGCAGTTCACGACACATGTTATAATCTGGTGCACTTGTGCGGAATTTGGGCCACTGACTGGGTGGGGATCACCTCCAGCATGCTGTGGCTAAAAACATTAGTTGGGCAACACGTCTATTATATACCCTTGTCCATCTTTTCTGGAATCATTCACTTTTCTTATCTGTGGTCTTTATGATGAGTGGGCTAGGCTAACTTGTGGGCCAGGGGATGTTTGTACTGGCCGTCAACCAATGAATGGCCCTGGACCTTGTACACATGAATGGTAGTGTTGATCACCTCGTCAATCTCTCATTGTGCAGATGACCCTTGGCATTCGTGTCAGTGTTGTAATGCATGATGCGGCTAACTGTGGAAGTCATTTGTTTTGCATGATTTTGACGTCCACATGATAAAACACACCAAGTGTAGATCCTGATGAATAGGTTTGATTTCCTTGTATGTTCCCAATGGATATTAAAATCATCCATGATCATTGACGTGGCCTGAATTTTGTTGTTTTTCCTGTTTCAGTGAATGTATTACATCAACCCTTAAAAAATTATCATTTGGATTTTCAATGGCAGGGGAAATTCTCTCAAGGATCCTGCATCAGTGGCCTATGCACAGGTCTTGGCTCCCCACCATGGATGGGCAATCAGGAAAGCCGTCGCTGCTGGAATGTACGTCCTCCCAACCAGAGCACAGTTGTTGAAGAAGCTAAATGAAGATGGTAAGTGTTCTTTTCATGAACATCCTCCCTTCAATGAACATGCATGGTTTTAAGACTTGGATGAGTTGTACGACTTGTCTGAGTTGACTTGGATTTGGTAGTACCCGATCCGGCTTGATACCATGAGTTATCCGACAAGCCAACCAACTTGGCTGAGTCCAATTGCACTCAGAGCAGAACAAGTTGATCCAAATCACAGAGTCCTTTAACCATGGGTACATGCATTTAGTGCTATCAATGGGCTGGGCTGGCCTGAAAGCTCACCAGGCCAATTGGATCAACACAGGCTTCAAACAGCAGCCCATTTGAATGGGTTGGCTTGGACTTAGGTTATCCCAAACCAGTGGCCCATTTGCGGCTATCAGTAGTCAGGCCTGGGCCTGGGGAAAACCAATGACCGCCAAATAGACGGGTTGTGGTCCGGCTTACTGAAGCCTATCCTACTTGCTACCCATTGACAACCCTACTTGGGGCATATTGCTTCACAAGCATACAATTTGCATACATGCACTGCTAAACTTCTTGGATGATTTCAGAGGCGTCAGCGAAGGTTGAGATGCAAAACTACATTACGTCATCAACTCCTGTTATTGTGTACATCGACAAGCTATTCCTTTCAAAGGAATTGGGTATTGACTGGTGAAGAATCATGGGGACTGCAGTTGCTTTACTTGTGCTTTTCATTGATCGGTTAGAATTGGGGTATGATTTCTCTTCCATTATGCAAAAGGAGACTCAAACGGGCTTGTTCCCTCCCATGTAAACTATATAAAACAAGCACACAGAAATCCCTCAACACAAGAACTGCACATTCATTTGTATACCATGTGGAGTTGCAAGCACTCTCCCAGTATCTGTTCTTGCTGTTTCCTTAATATGTTTTTATTCGTTTTGCTGGTTGTTCAGATTCATGATGAAAAGATACGGCATAAGTTTGATGCCAGCCGCGAACCTGATACAACTGTCGTTTACCCAGGCTGGGGACGGCAATGAAAAGAAAATTTTATAGGATAGCTATAAAACCTGCTATTGTTTATGGGACAAAATGTTGGGTAGTTTCAAGTAATAACATGTCGGTAGGATGACTGTAGCTGAACTGAAGATGTTAGAATGGATGAATGGCAAGATTAGGAAGGATAGAATTAGAAATAAATGCATTTGAGGGAATTTAGCAGCAGCACCAATAAGTGATAAGATGAGGGAAAGTAGGCTTTAGATTAGGGCTGAAACTCGGGCAGGTTGGGTCGGGTTGGGTTGGGTCGGGTTGGTGCTCAACCCTAGCCCAACCCAAGGGGGGAGAAATGACAAGAAGATATCGGAACATCAATTTGGAAGAGATGATGGAGGCAGGAGTTCATTTTGGTCATGGTACTAGGAAATTGAATCCTAGAATGGCACCTTACATCTCTGCAAAGTGGAAAGGTATTCATATTACAAATCTTACTAGAACTGCTCGTTTTTGTTTTTTTTAATCAGAAGCCTTTGACCTATACCACAACCCTAACCTAACCCAACCTTGGGTTGGTAATTCTCAACCCAATCCAACCCAAGCGGGGTTGGTCGGGTAGATATATGCTAATATTTTCATTATTATACCTGTCTATTATATTTTCAATGCACATCTTATTTTTCGTACCTATAATTTTATTAATTATATATGTTGTTATTTATCATAAAGAAGTTTCATTTTTTCTAAACAAGCAAGCTAAAATATAGGACAACTACTCCTTTAAAAGTCATATTCTACATCAAGCAATCTATTTGGGAGAGAATTCTGGCGTATCTTGTTAGCTTGAGTCATCGTCTGTGGACCAATGAAACCTGACAGCATTGGAATTTCCTATGCCTTCAGCACACATGATCTACACTTGATTATATTTAATTTGTAAGGAACTTATATATTGATTGGGTTCGGGTTGGGTTGGGCAACCTGAGCCCAACCAAAGTTTTATCGGGTTGGTGTTTGTATGGCCCAAGCCCGAGACCAAACCCGATACATCCTTCCCAAGCCTAACCCAATGTCGGGTTGGTCGGGTTCAACTGTTAGCCCTACTGTAGATGGTTGGGTAATGTAAAGATGGTTGGGTAATGTAAAATGGAGACTAGGACCATGGTGGTTAGGAGTAGGTTGGCATGTGTTGAAGGCTCTAAAAAGGCAAGGAGATGAAGGCAGTTAGAAAACATTTGATGAGCATGGTTTAATTGAAGATATGGGCCCTTGATAGAGTGGAATGACCCATAGGATTCATGTAGTTGACCCCAAGTAGATGATGATGATGTTCGGACGAGTAGATACGCTGAAAATCCTCATAATAGTCAGAAACCCCCAGTGCTTGGTGGGTCCTACCTTGGATTGCTGATGGGCGTGAATCCTCTCTGATCAGACGAGTTTGAGAATGGATGGTAAAAAACAAGAAGATGCAAAGGTCCATGTTTAGTAGTTACAGATACCAAAATCGGATACATGTAGGATCAGAATAACTTTGGACGATCCATGATCCATAATCCAAGGTGAGACCTACTTATCCGGTGGGCCAGATCCATCAAAAGTAGGATGATGCAGCCATCCAATACAGGTTAAGATGCAAGTTTCCGTCGCATGAATCTCGAGCACAATCTGGAGGTCTTACATCTAATAAACCAATGTCGAGATGGACTCTGATATTGGCAGAGGATGACCATGTTTCTCGAGCACAATCTCGGCCTTCTACCACCAGGACTGCTCTGGATGCTCTTGTTCTTTGTTTCTTCCTAGTAAATCCTATTTGTCTCATGAAATTGGTGGTTGAAACTGAGAAAAAAAAACAAAAAAACTCAACGATTCACATTCAACAAATAAATGTCCATTGATTAATAGGTTCATACAATAAACCTAATATTGAGGTTCTTCATCTGCAACAAACACCTACAACTTGGACAATTAGAATGCAAAGCTTAAGATAAGACTAAGGCCGTGTTTGTTAACGCTGAATTTTTGCACTTAATGCGGAATGGGAAAAACTTTCCGTGTTTAGTGGTGTTTATTAATGCGTTGTTAACGCAGAAGACGGAAAGCGCTAAGTTGTTTTTTACTGAATTCTTTCTGTGATAGGAGTCTGGCTTAATGGTGAATGTGGAATGCACATAAATTTTTTGCTTCCAAAACTATCCCTTTTCAAGTTACTACGGAAATTTTTTCTTTTAAATTGTTTGCACAATACAAAATCAACCTTTAACTTGGGAAATTTCTTTATGCCCCCATGATTTGTGTTTGATCCACGTCGTCCATCAACTTTTTTAGATAATTTAAGGTGTGATCCAATAAAAGAACCAGGTCCAATGATTAATTGGACCATAAGGTGGGGATTGAACATCCGCTATTAAAAACTTCTTGAGAGCTGGAGAAGTTTCAGATCAAGCTGATATTTGTGTTTCACTTCATCCACGTCTACATGACCTAATGAATAGGTTGGATGGTAAAAAAACATCACAGTGGACTTGTGAATTTTTTAATGGTGAAAATCATTATCCCGTTGCTATTTTTGGTGTGGTCCATTTGAGCGTTGGATCTGCCTCATTTTTGTGTTCATGCCTTAAAATAATCTGAGAAAAGGGATTGATGGTTTAGATGTATAGATACATCACGGTAGGCCTACCCACAGAACTGCTCATTCGGAGCTAGGGACGAGCGGGGGTAGTACGCAATCCGCGTCCTCATGCTCGTCCTGGACCCACAAAATGGTAACGGATTGGCTACTCCCACTGCCACCGACCAATGTCTAGTGGTCAGTGCTCTGTGAGCCCTACCATGATGTATGTGTTTCATCCATGCCATCCATATAATTTTTTAGATCATTTCATGGTATGTGACAAAAAATTAGGTATATCAAAATCTCAAGTGAGCCACATTACAGGAAATAATGTTGAATGAGCGTAGACCATTAAAAACCTTTTGGGGGCATAAAAGTTTTGGATCAAACTGAGCTTTGTTTTTTCCCTTCATTAGGACCTGTATGACCTAATAAAAATATTGGATGTCAAATAAACAGTACAGTGGTCCTTAGGAGGATTTTAATGATGCATATCCAATCATTATTGTTTTCCTATGGTGTGGTCCACCTGAGATTTATATTCCTCTAATTTTTGGGATGAAGCACTAGAATGATCTGTAAGTCATTCTGTAAAAATGGATGAACGAAATGGATGAAACACACACATCATGGAGGGCCTAACAGAGCACCGCCCAGGGAGTAGCCAATTCGTCTTGAGTCAGGGGACGCGGATTTCCAGCGAAAGATGCAACTAGTCTATTCGCACCCCCGCCGCCTCCCTAACCCCACTGGGGGAATCCCTAACAACCGGAAAGTTCCTGCACTGGAAACTTATGTGGAGCCTACCGTGATGTTTGTGAGAAATCCACCCCATCCATCCATTTTTTGAGATCATTTTAGGACTTGAGAGAAAAATTGAGAAGGATCCAAGACTCAATTGGGCCGCAATAAAAGCAAATGTGTACAGGGAAATTCCTGTCGTTGAAACGTTCCTGGGTAGAAACAAAAATATGCCATCTATACCGTTTATAATGTCATTCATACTGGGATGAAATGTAAACAAAAATATTAACCTGATTTAAAGCTTCTATGGCCACACAAATATTTCAATTGTTGACATTCAATACTCACAATTTTGTCCCACCTGAGTATCAGATACAGTTCATTTTTGTCCTTATGTCCTAAAATAAACCCACAAAACAGATGAATGGAATGAATTTCTCACAAACATCACAGTGGGCCCCACCTAAGTTCCCAGCGCAGGAACTTCATGCGAAAGCCTTTCGCGAGGAATCCTTGTCGCAGTCGGGGACAGGATTGGGAAGCGGATTGGCTGGTGTATTGCCGTAAGTAAGTTCTGTGGGTCCCATCATGATGTATTTGTTATATCCAAACCGTTCATCCATTTTGCGAGCTCGTCTCAAGACTTGAGCCGAAAAATAAGACATATGTAAAGATAAACTGGACTACACTGCAAAAAGCAGTAGGGGATTGAACGTGTACCATTGAAACCCTTTTGGGGGTCATAGAAGTTTTGGATCAATATGAAATTTGTTTTTCCTCTTTATCCAGATATTTTTGACCTTATGAATACATTAGATGGAAAATAAACGTTATAGTGGGCCTTGCAAATTTTTTAACGGTGAAAATCATTATCCCACTGCTATTTTTGGTGTGGTCCATTTGAGTTTTGGATATGATTCATTTTTTGGTCAATGCTCTAAAATAATCTTGAAAAATTTATGAACGGTACGGATATAATAAATATATTATTGTAGGGTCCATGTAACTTTGATTTCCTTTGAAACCTTCATACAAGGCGGACCTTGAATAGCGTCTTCGCACGACACGCATCCACGTATCAACGGATTGACTACTTCCCCAACCACCAGCCTGGTGGGTGATGGTCAGTGCTGTGAGGCCCCATGATGTATGTGTTTCATCCATTTAGTTCATTCATTTTTTACACAACATTTTATATCTCTTTCCCAAAAAATTCCACCACACTTGTACATATAAATCATTAATTTGCAATCTTTATTCATGAATAATGATATTTTAATTTTCTATTAAGTATTTTATAGTTTATTTGAATTAAATAAAATAATTTTATTTTCATTTAATAAAAAATAATTTCTTTATAATGTAAAATATTTTCAAAGGGCAAATGTGTCAAATCAACACATTTCAGATAATTCATATGTTTGTTAACAAACAGATTGTTTCAAATTCAGTACTTAATTTTCAGACTTCATCCATAATTACCAAACAAGTTTTTTGACTTCAGATTTCAGATTCAGCTTCAGATTTCAGATTCAACAAACGGGGCCCAAGTCAGACCTTACTCCGATTTGGTAAAGAGCAGATACAGTTCTATAACTCGAGTCAGGCAAGTCTGGCCAATTCAACCCTGACTAGGGGGCTACTCCTGACGAAATTCAGGGATGAACGAGTCAACCTGGGTCGCTGCTTCGTCTTTTAACCATAGTAGTACAATGTTACTGCACAAGGAAAATCATACCATGGCTTCGTGTACTTGCTCATATTGCAGCATGAACTAATACACATTGAATTTTTCAAATCCAAGTTCAAAATGTTTATAGATTCGAGGCGAGATCCTCTACAACATTAATAGAAAAAGCTTATTCTATAGCTGTTGTTGTGGGGTGGTCGCCACAACAAGAAACTGGGGCGTCCCAAAAATAAGGCTGGTCCAATCATCAAGTGGACCATAAGAGCTTGCGAGTTCTTGAGCGGATGCCTGATGTTTTTGATGATGTGGCCCACCTAATGATTGCAATATACCCGCACGCTGACCATATGAACTTGCGCCTACTCATGTGACTAGAAAATAAAAATAAAAGTGTCACTTGAAAAGGATAAAAGAAGCATACAAAGTGTTATACCTATTTTTGGTCCAATGGGAGTGCGACATGTGGCATTGCATAAGAAATAAGAGGTGAATGAAAAGATCTTCGAGATCCTTGGAGTGTTTGGTTTTTTTTTTTTTTTTTTTTTTTTTTTGTGGAATTGTATTGATGTAAATCCAATTTTATATGTCAGTGGAGTGATGTGGTCAAGTTACTGAAAAATCTAATGAGCAAAGATGGAAACGTGGCAAAGCAGGTTAAGTTACAAAAGGTGATTGAGAGGAATAGAGTTTGATCGACAAAAGAGGAACAATCACAGGAATGAAATGTAACAAGGGAAAGATCTAGAAAAGGCTTTTTGATTACTTTAACCGTAGTAATAATGGAAGAAGGATTTGAAAGAATAAGCTGCAACAAAACTCTATGAATAACAGAGGAATCCAACAGAAGAAGATATCTAAAAAAATCCAACACAATCCAATAAAAAATAGTCAATCTATCAATTTATCGTTTATCTCAGTATATCTTAGAAATAACGGTAATTCTTAGTTATAATCTTTAGTTGTAATCCAAATCTACGTGCATATGCTGGATTTATTCTTTATCTAATATCATGCAATTCTTTCGAGATACGTATTCTTGCAGTTACTCCTTATGACCTATTGTGAGTTTTTCCTTTTGTTTGATTGCATTGATATTTCAGAACTTTTTCTTGTGGAAAGCACAAAGCAACCCATCTTCAGAGGACGAACCTTACCCTTTGATTATCGTCTAATCGTTATAAAATTGTACAAGTGGCTAAGTGATTAATCTTCTCATAATTTGGTCATATACGTTCATATTGGACGTATCTGCTTATTTTGGCACTTGGGGTCAAAGTTGATCGGTTTGGATCGAGCCACTTTATCGATTCTAGTATGCCCATACACACTACATGTGACAGAAAACAAAAAGAGCGTTCAACATTTTTGGCACGTCGATAAAACTCAATATAGTACATAATCATCATCAATTTTCCTTTTGTACCGACTATGGAAAAAGAATACTTTTGACATAAGTACACTTACTGGTGCAGTAATTTCTCAGAATCATGAGCCGAAGAGGTGGTCATAATGCTTCGACAACCGTTACTAATTCTGTTGTCTCCAACAAACCTCTAGCTCACGAGGAAGAGTTGCAAGTTCAACAAGTACCTGAGTAAGGAAATCCATTACCAAGTTTGGTGCATATTCTTCTAAATCTAGATAGACCATCGATATCCCGGGTTGAACCTCTAGAGATTATGTCAATCGAGATAGTTGATATGAAAAGGAAAATTTAACACATTGTAAAATTGTTGCGAGTTCAGGTTGAACACTCACAAGTTCAAGTTGAGGCCTTTAATAGGTTGATGGTTGGCCATACTAAGAGCATGAATTGGTTGGTGACTTTGTTTGCTAAAAGAGCACCTGTTGCACCTCAACAACATGTCGAAACAAATTCTGTTGGAAATTTGACACTGTACCACTAGTCCAATTAGTGCCACAGACACTTCTTTTGCGGCGAAATACACCACCTATTCCTATCCCTGGTCCGATCTAGGATGTGCGAAATTTACCGATATGGGTAGATTTTAAATATCCTGAACGTATTCATCTTCAAGATGTACAAAATTCACCACCACCAGTAGATTTCAAGTGTCCTGAACATGGGAATAGAAACGTAATTCCTGAAGCCAGGAATCAAGGGATGCTTGAGGGGCAACCTTGCATAGAAATCAACCATATAATGAAAAACAATATCATGATGGTCCAAAAGTACCCCTAGTTGTTGCACAATAATATTGGGAGTGTAACTCAATTGTTCAACTGGTTCAGGAAGTAGCAGGCCAAGTTCTCGGCCAAGCTACTACAATTTATTATAAGCCATATCCTGATTGGATCGACCGGTAATATCCATTGCCAAGGAATTATCGACCTAATTTTACGCTGTTTACAGGTGATATAGGTCATATCCTAATTAGATCGGCTAGTAATATCCATTGCTAAGGAATTATCGAACTGATTTTACATTGTTTACATGTGATATAGGTCGATCAACCGTAAAGTATACACGGTGATTTACCATACAATGTGGAGAGTTGGCCAATAATGAGTTATAAATTATAACTATTTGGTTATTTACTCACTGGGGTAGCTTTCGCTTTTTTATTCCAATTTACTACCAAATTTCATACAGAATTGGTAAAAGATGGAAGAAAATTTTTACGCTCAGTTCTTTTATGAAAAGAAAGAAATTTTCATGGCCGATCTCTCTCATTTTCGGTAGCTGCCAGAAGAATCAATTGAAAATTATATTACTCGGTTCAAGAGAACGAAAAACCGATGCAAGGTAGTCACAACTGGAGCAAAATTTGTCCGGTTAGCTCAAGATGAGCTAGAATTCAAGCTTTGAAAGAAGTTTCTATGGATAGAATTCACAGATCTTTATAATTTAACTAGGAATGTGTCTCAGTATGAGGCCATTCTTTTAGAGTCAATGCGTCAAAAGAATTCGTTAACAAGAACATATTATTATAACCCTAATTATGATGTTGCAGTGGCTGAAGCAGTGGCTAAGCAGCTATTCACATGTTTGGCCTCAGTTAAAGCAGAGGCAGCAGGATCCTATAATTAGAAAGTTCAAAAAATATACACCTTTGATATTTCTCATGCTGATGAAATCTTTAATATCATGTTAGGAAAAAAATTTATTAAAATTTCAGTTAATCATAAGATTCTAACGGTCGAAGAACTAGAGAAAATTAATTACTGCAAATGGCATGAAACTCGATCCTGTTCCACTAATAAATACGTTATTTTTAAGAATGTTATTCAGGACAACATTGATAATGGGTGCTAAAGTTCTTAAAAAAAAGAAGAAGCAATATTGATCGATACTGATCCGTTTCTGTCGAGATCAATATCGCTCCATTAATCCTTAAAGGTTGGTTCGCCCGTGACAAAATATTGATCTCGGACTTCAAATGGTTCGACCTAAAGAGAAAATTGGAAAGAGGAGTGCGAGGCCCAAACCTACTATTGATCAAATTGAAGCACATCTGGAGGTAATAATGTCAAATTATCAGTACCTTTGTGAGAACTGTGCAAGGTCACCTTGATCAACGAGAGATTTTATTGACTGAAATATCAAGCAAGACAATCAGTTAATCAGAACTATGAGGAAGAAAATTCCTTTTACCCGTAGAAAAGCAAACACGTCAACGATCACCCTATGTCCATCCAAAAGCCAATGATGGTTAAATCCTCTACCTGTCCGAGAAGGTGTTTAGAAAAGGCTTAGTCATCTAAAATTTCCAGCAATACCAGAAGAGATGACTCATACTCATAAGCGATGTTGGTAAAGGTACCAGGCAACAAAGAGAAGACAAATATTCACTATTTGGGATCAATCTTAGATGTACCTGCCAACCCGATCGAGGCTAATGATGTTGAAGTAAGAAGGAGAAGAACAAATATTGGTCAATACAGTCGAATTTCATATATATGGGGCATGACTTGGTCAAAAATTGAAATTACGATAAGGTAGGAATTGATATAGAAGGATCGAGCGAATTTTATGTGGGGCATGACTCAGTCGAAAATCGGAATTACAATAAGGCGGAAATGGATATGGAAGGATCAAACAAATATTTAAGCAATGAAGAGTTTCTGACTGATCTTTTGATTGAAGAATTGTTTGCTAAAGCAAGAACATTAGAATCACTCTCTTCTAAACTAATTGAAGGAATCAAGAATGAAGTTGCACATGAAGTGGATAAGCAATTGAATTCGAAAACACTTGGGGGGAAATGTTCAAATTTGATCTACAGTTTGGCTTGTTTCCATCGATTACATTAGATTGTAAAATGGTGCTGACACTGTCATTAAGTTTTCAAGCTAAGCCATCTCAAACAAGTACGATAGAAGGAGATGTGGAAGAATTAGGCTCTTCGATAATCATACAGCATGGATCCTTTAATTCTGAGGAGGAAGCCAAAAAGGTGTCGATCGTGATGGTCGAACCAGGATCTTCTTCTAATTTATTTTTTTTATTGAAAGGCTAGCTCTCATAATGACCTAACATTTAAAGCCATCATATATCTCTGTTCACTTGAAAGGATGTTTGACAACTTGGGTTCTGGTCAATAACGGAACCGTTGTTAACATTCTTTTAACCAGAATGATGGCTAAATTAGTAAAGACTTAAGATGACCTTATCCCAACCGAGGTCACAATGAGTAATTTTGTTGGAGGAGTATCGCAAACACATGTCATTTTACCTCTCAAATTAATGGGGGAAACCAAGAAGGTGATAGCCGCTTTCTTTAAGTTCGACACTATCAAATTACAATGCTTTGCTTGGACGAGATTGAATTCATTTGTTCTCGTGCATTTCATCATTACTACATCAATTCGTGATCTTTTGAAATCAAGACAGAGTAGAATTGATTTCGACTGATAACAAACCGTTTTTAATCATGTCTAATGTAATTGAGGCTTATTTATATAGAAATGAGACCAGAACGATACGATTTATAGGATGTGATAAGGATGGTAAACCAATTAGAATTGATGCTAGACTCAACCATGATAATGTCATATAAGATATTGCTACCATGATTCGATTAAATGAAGAGTTGCTGAAGACTATAATTCCCTTCCATGCGACTATAAGGTGTGCAATTAAAGAAATCTCATAATGGACTAATTGTCTGTTAAGGCCGAATTCACGGCCAAAGCGCGGCAACTCGAGGAGAGTTTATGAGATCATGATAATAGATGTTTTGCTGATATGGCTAAGGTAGTGTTTGGGGCCTTGCACAAAACCTTAGGATCTAGCCACCCGAACAAACCAGAATTATGGAATAACAAAGTAATGAAATAAATCAAAGTATCAATCACACACCACACAAGAAATTTTTACGTGAAAAACCCTCAAAGAGGTAAAAACTACGGGACCTCGTCCAAATCAACAATCCACTATAAAGTAGAACGTTACAACCGATCATAAACACACCTTGTTATGATCAAACCTTCATCACTTACGTAGGAGTGGATAAACAGTAAGAGAATAAAGAAAACTAAGAGATCTCACCGATTACGAGGACGTAGAAGTGCTGAGATATGGTAGATCACCTCCATGAGCATAACCTCCCTTCTACAAGCTTCCTCTCTCTCTTTTTCTCTCTCTCATACTTTTGATATCCCTCTTGTGTTTTTCTATCACCATCATAATACTTAAAAAAACCCTAGAGACCCCTTTTTATAATTTTAGGAAACTCTCTTCCGCATCCCAGTTGCGAAAGGACTTGCGACACAAAATCCGCATAAAATCGCGGAATGAATCTGCGTAACCGGTCGTGCAGAGCTCATGACCAGTTGAGCATGGGACAAAAATCTCATCAAATCTTACCCTTTTCGACCCAGGAGAAATTTACTTTCTTCAAGCCAGCCTGGTTTCTACAAACCTTAAACTTATCCTTAAGCAAAGCCTTGGTCATCATGTCTGACCCATTATCGTCTGTGTGGACCTTCTCAAGCTGTAACACCTTCTGTTCTAAAGTATCCCTGATCCAGTGATACCGAATCTTTATGTGCTTCAACTTGAAATGCTGACTTGGATTCTTGCTCAAGTGTATAGTACTCTGACTATCACAGTAGACCACGTGCTCCTCCTCCTTTAGGCTAAGTTCCTGTAAGAAGTTCTTCATTCAAAGCATCTCTTTACATGCTTCTGTGATTGCAATGTACTCGGCCTTTGTCGTCGACAATGCTATGACGCTTTGTAGCCTGCTCTGCCAAGAAACCACTCCCCCTGCAAACGTGAATATGAATCTCGATGTAGATTTCCTGGAGTCTATGTCACCTGCTATATCTGCATCTGTGTAGCCCTCTAACATAGGTTTTCCGTCACCATAGTATAGGCTCAACTTGGATGAGCCTTTTAGATACCACAGTATCCACTTCACTGCTGCCTAATGTTCTTTAGTAGGATTGACAAGATACCGGTTGACTACACCAACCGCATATGCTATGTTTGGACATGTACACACCATAACATACATCAAACTTCCTACAACAAATGCGTAGGGTATCTTCTGCATCTCTTCCACTTCTGCCTTCATCTTCGGACACTACTTGTCGCTCAATCTGAAGTGACCATCCAGTGGAGTACTGACCGACTTCACTGCATTTATATTGAACCACTTTAGGACTTTCTTAATATACTGCTCTTGTGACAGACAAAGCTTTCTGCTGCTTCTGTTACGGGTTATCTCCATTCCTAGGATCTGTTTAGCCGGGCCTAAGTCTTTCATCCCAAAAGACTTTCCTAACTCCTGTTTCAGCCTATCGATCTTCTTGATGTCTTTTCCCATGATAAGCATGTCATCAACGTATGACAACAGAACTAAGAAATTACCATCTGAGAACTTGCGCGTGAACACACAGTGGTCTGACTCTGTTCTGTCATACCCATGCTGTAACATGAATGAATCAAACTTTTTATACCATTACTGTGGAGCTTGTTTCAGCCCATACAAGCTTTTCCTCACCCTACACACCATATGCTCATTGCCCTTGACTTCGAACCCTTTTGGTTGGTGCATGTAGATCTCTTCTTTTAGGTCACCATGGAGAAAGGCAGTTTTAACATTTAACTGCTCTATCTCCAGATTCATGCTAGCTGCCAACCCAAGTAACACCCGTATGGATGTCATCTTCACTACTGGTCAGAATATCTCCTCGAAGTCTATGCCTTTCCTCTGACCAAATCCTTTCACCACAAGTCTGACCTTGAACCTCGTCTGTGAATTCTTCTGCTCAACTTTCTTTCCGAACACCCACTTGTTGCTCAAAGCTTTCTTGCCCTTAGGCAGTTTTACCATGTCATAGGTGTGGTTCTTATGCAAGAATTCCATCTCCTCTTGCATAGCTTTCAATAACTCCCCTTTATGCTCGTTGGCTAGGGCCTCAGAATAATCTTCTGGCTCTCCCCCATCAGTTAGCATAATGTACTCATGCGGCGAGTACCTCTTGGACGGCTGCCTGTCCCTAGATGACCTCCTCACCTGTGGCTCAATACGTGGATCAGGCGGGGGCTGCTCCCCTGGTCCATCTTCTGAAGGAACTCCCTCGTCCTCTGCATCTTGCTATACTCCCCCGTCATCAGGCACCATGGAAGGAATAATTGGATCCATGTCCTCTAGCTCACCTGAACTAGGCTGATTCTTCTCTAGCTTACTAATGTCTTCTATACACTGATCTTCAAAGAAAACCATATCTCTACTCCTGACGAGCTTCCTCTAGGTCGGATCCCATAATCTGTAACTGAATTTTTCATCATCGTATCGTAAGAACACGCACTGCCTGATCTTCATATCGAGCTTGAACCTCTCGTCCTTTAGTAGGTGAATGGATGCCCTGCATCTAAACACCCTGAGATAACTGTATGATGGATCCTATCCGGTCCATACCTTCTCAGGTACTTCTCCATTCAACGGGGCTGATGGAGACTTGTTTATCAGATACACCGCCGTATGCATTGCTTCTCCCCAGAATGTCTTAGGTAATTTCACATGGGATAAATGCATCTGATTCTCTCTACAATGGTGCGATTCATTTGCTCAGTTACACCATTATGCTAGGGGGTCTTGGGAACCTTCTGTTCATGCCATATATCCAGGAACTTGTAGTACTCATGAAAGTTGCCAATGTATTAACCACCATTGTCTGTGCGGATGTACTTCAATGATCTACATGTCTCTCTCTTGACCATAGCATGAAACAATTTAAACACACCAAAGACCTCGTCCATGGATTTTAATGCATAAACCCAAACCCTCCTAGATGTATCATTTATAAAAGTAACAAAATACAATGTCCTACCCAAGGTTTTTGTCCTCATAGGACCACAAACATCAGAATAAACCAAATTTAATGCATGCACTTTATTAACATGAGAAGTACTTTTAACGACTGAAACTCTATGCTGTTTTCCTGATAAATAATCAAGACAGGTTTTGAGAGGTGTACATGTCATGTCTGGAAGGAGCTGCTTCCTCGCTAGTAGTTGAAGCCCTTTTTCACTCATGGGGCCTAGATGCCTGTGCCACATGTCAATAGCTGAATCTTTCACTGCGTTCAACCTACCCTTGCATACATTGAGACATGCCTTGTAAAGGGTGCAACACTTTTTTCCTCTGGCTGTGATCAACAAACCCTTGATGAGCTTTCAACGCCCACTAGCAAACCGGCTTTCATAGCCTCAACATCCAACCTTCCCGTCGACATCAAGTTGAGGCGAAGGTCTGGGATATGCTTTACATCTCTAAGAACCAATGTATAGCCCACATTGGTCTTCATATAAATATCACCGACCCGTACGATCTTTGATATGCTAGAATTTTTCATTTTCACAGTCCCATAGTTACCTGACTTGTATTTTGTGAAGAAATCCCTGCGTGAAGTCGCATGAAAAGAGGCTCCCAAGTCTATCACCCAGTCAGTCGGTGTCCTGACTCGTAGCCGTGAGACATACATTATGATCTGCAGAAAGAATAACTATAACGTCACCATCTGAAGCGACCACAGTAAAATCTAATTCATCTTCCTTCTCATTTCCTTTTCCTTTCTTGTCGTTCTTAGCCTTACGACATTCATACTTATAGTGGCCCTTCTTGCGACAATTCTAGCATTCAACATCTTTTCTGTTATTTGACTTGCCTCTTGATGTATCTCAGGCCTTCCTGTCCTTCTTGTTCTTTCCTCTCCCCCATTCCTGTGTCACAAGGGCCTCTTGCTGAGTAAACCCCTGAGACTTTATAACACCCTGAAAATCGGGGGTCAAGCAGAAGCTCAGCTCCCGAGTTTTAACGCATCACTTATGTAATATAAATAATGATGATTGAATGTTGTTCATATTAGTGCATTAAACATAAATGAGATTATACAAAATCAGCATATCATACTCCAGAGACAGTTAAATTTTACAAGCAGAAGACTGTGATAGATATATAAAATATATAAATTGTCGTAAGTCTCCAGAGTGTGAACATGTTACTAGGTTAAATATATACATGTATACTCCAAAAATGGATAAAATGAATATACATGGGTGTTCCAAAAGTACAAAATAACAAGTGTAATGACATCTAATCAACATCCTTATAACCCCGTCGATCAAAACATGGTCTACATGGACCTGCTTGATAGCTGCATATAGGAGAAACCCTTCTCATCATCATAAAAGTATGACTCTACCTCATACGTACATCGCCATCATTTGAAACTAAAACGGGATCTAGTGGGTGTTTAAAACATTGTCCCGTAACGTGGGAGTGAGTGATCAACTCAGTGGAACAATAAAACAAAGGTTAACATGTTATCAATTCAGTCAAGCAGTAATGATAACGCAATACAATAATTAGGTACTAAGTACTCTTGTTAATGCAAGAATGATATGAAATAATGATGCATGCCCTCGCCTGCGCTCCCTCAGCGACTTCATCTCACGATTGCGGCATGAAACACTTCCTCAGTGCTTGACCTGCTATGTCAAAGGTACACGTAATGCAGTGCATGCACGTGATTAGCTAGGTTGCTTACTTAGGTTTATTCATATAGCAGTATTAGGAAGCTAAGGTACCTCCCTTATATCAATTCTCAAACAATGATCCATTCTAGGGTCGTCTGTCCTAGCAAATCTCATACGATGTTATGGCTCTAGGTCACTACAAAGGGCTCGTCACCTGATCAGTGTAGGCCTAGTTTATACTCTAGTTGCTATAGAAAGGCTCGTCGTCTCAACGCAGTCTCAAAATATACTCGAGGGCACTATATAGGGCTCATCACCTGATCAGTGTAGGATGACAGCTCGAATACAGTGTCTCATACCACCGTATTCGGTTCATGAGTCTGGGTTGCTCACTGGTTACTACGAGGAGACTCGTCACCCCAGCATAGGCCGAAAGCTCAACCACGGTGTCCTATACCACCATGTCCTGCTCATGAGTCTTAGCGGATCGAGGTACTAAGGTTGAACGAGTTTTCACTGGTGAGTTTGGTACCTTAATTAGATTCAAGCAGTGGTGTTCATACATGGTGAACATACATTAAGTCAATCGGGTTACTTGATAAACTCGACTAGTATGAGCATACGTCGAGCCGATCGACATAGAGCGCGCAAGCAACTCTGTGTGGCCTAACCATTGCCGATAAGCAGCGTACAACTCGGATTCATCGGGCGTGTCCATCGTGGTCAAGCAGATCAACCACCGTTCACAGACATTTACCGATTACCTGGACTACATCGTAGCCCCAATCATTCTTCAAACCTTAGCATTCACATATAGTGATCCAGAATAGCATGTGACAACTGAAACCATATGTAGATCTTACTCGAGCAATTTAACAAAACACATACTACACATATTATCAAACATAAGCATTCCATCTGTACATCACATAGTAATAAGATAGGCTATATGAAGGATAATATAATCATAGTTAAGGGTATTGTGAATCCTATCTCAACTCTCATAATACGTACATTTAAGTAAGCATTTTCACATTCAGACATTTTGTTAAACAATTAGACTACACATATCCTATACATGTAATATAGTAGTTATAACAGGTATTATAGAAAATCCCTTTACAAAAGGATTTACCATATGTAAAACAATCATGCATTATCAGTCAATAAACATAGCAAGCATAAATCATAATTTTATACTCATTCAAACATTTTAACAAACATATGGAATGCATGTAAAATCAATATAGTTTACATATATGCATAATATGCGTTAAACCTCATATTTAGGCACATGTGAAAGCAATTAAGTCAGTCATAAATCATTACTGATATTGAAAGCCTTGAAAACTATAACCTAAACATTCATAGTCAGCACCTTACGCCTGTAGACTCGTAACGGATTCAGTTTGAACACTCTGCCTTCGTCTACGGCACAATGACAACCTGTATCATGAAATAGCTTAGCTATTTCATCACAGACACTATCTGAATCCGTAAAACAGATTAGGGTTAGGTTTTCTTACTTAAGAGGGGGATCGAAATCGCTCGAATAGCAATACAGGAATGATGGATAAGCACGTGGAACAACGAGATTGAGTCTCGAGAACAATCTCCCACACACTCTCTCTCTTTCTCTCTTTCCTTCTCTTTTCTCTCTCTTCTCTCCCTAGGGTTTGCAAATTCGTATGTGAAGGGAGAGAGAGGGTTTAAGGTCCTTATATAGGCCCAAAATCGACCTTAATGGCACCAGGGCCATGGTATACTTATGTTATATCCAAAACCTGACTGTTTTGGCTCAACGGAGCTGTTCTGGAGGCCCCTTTTCTACATGCGGTCGGACTTAAGTTCCCTGACCATGGATCTAGGTCAGGCTAAGTTTTCGGTCCGATCGGGTTAGCAGATCGATCGCGGGAGACCTGTTTTAGTTCAACGGTCACCGGTGCTCGATCAGGGTCACAAGTACTCTGACATGTATTGGAAATTTTTCCTGATCTGAGGGTATAATTAGGTCAGATTCTGACGGTCTGAATCTTTAGATTCGGCTTGTAAGCGAACCGACTCAATTTACTTAAGTTTCAATTTATTTTCTAAAGATATTTGCCTTTCTCACACACTTCGCTCCGAGCTCAAGTTGTGCGTTTCTGGATACTGTTAGACTTGATTTTTGAGATGGTTGTCAAGCCCAGTAAGGCAGTCCTAATTGTATAGTTCCGTAGTTATCAGACTTTCGACGTGCGGTCCAAGTCCGATACGGAGTTTTAATGCACTTTTGAGAGCAACTGGGTTTTGAGATGGGTCCTAAGTTTTTAGGTAATGTAGTGTTAATGGTTCTACTTATTTTAAGTCTTAAAGATTGTATTTAAAGTGGTTCAAGCTAATTATACTGATTATTCAATTTAGTACTTAACTAAATTATGTCCTAATTACGATAGAATATGGTCCTAGGGCAGTTCTACGCCCCCTTTTTGGTACTTTTAATTAGTATATTATTTTTATTATTTTTTAATATTTTATCATCAAGTCTAGTTCATCTCCACTAAATTTCATGAGATTTCATGTTGTAGAAAAATTTTAAAAATTCTAGAAGCAGCAGCTGTCCAAACTAATAATTTTCAGATAGTTGTCACCATGACCTATATTTAACTATATTAAATATTTTATTATATTTTTACTTATTTTTATATAAAACTAGACTTATCAAGCTTTAATCTAGCTTTTGAATCACCTAAATCGAAGTTATAACGAGGGAGATGACTTTTTGAAGTCGAAAGAAAAATTTGCAGAGTAAGGTAGTGAAAGGCGAGATTTTGAAGGAAATGTGTTAAAAGGGAATTTGAGGCTTTGCAATTGAGTTTTTGAGAAATCAATTAAGGTGTTATGATCGACTCATTGTCTAAGGATGTCTAACTCTAGGTTGAAAAAAATCCAGGGTATTACAGACTTCCTCCTTGTCTCCTCATTGAAGAGACATCTAGTCAACTGTTCCATGGATATCTTTCTATCTGGCGCGGAGTTACTTAGAGACACCACTAATGTCTCCCAACTGTCAGGCAATGAACTAAGCAATAACAAAGCCTACAATTCATCATCTAGGACCATCTTCATAGTGGAGAGCTGGTTTACTATATTGCTAACCTCATTCATGTGCTTGGCCACAGAACCACTATCCTTGAACTTGAGATTCACAAGTCGACTTATCAGAAAAATTTTATTACCGGCCGTCTTCTACTCATATAGCCCTTCTAGTTTCAGCCATAGGCTAGCGGCTGAGGTTTCTGTAGACACATGAGGGAATACAGAATCATCCAGCCATTGTCTAATAAACCCCACCGCCTTTCTATTAATCTTCTTCCAATCATCATCAGACATATCCTTGGATTTTGCTGATATGCCTAAAATTAGAGAATATAGGTCCTTGCAATAAAGCAAGTCCTCCATCTTAGCCTTCCATATGGTCCAGTTAGAACCATTGAGGCTGATCATCCTTGATGACCCACCTTCCATAATTTCAAACCGATCATACCCGTTTAATGAACCTGGCTTTGATACCACTTTGTTGGGGGCCTTGCACAAAACCTTAGGATCTAGCCTCCCGAACAAACCAGAATTATGGAATAACAAAGTAATGAAATAAATCAAAGCATCAATCACACACCACACAAGAAATTTTTACGTGAAAAATCCTCAAAGAGGTAAAAACCACGGGACCTCGTCCAGATCAACAATCCACTATAAAGTAGAACGTTACAACCAATCACAAACACACCTTATTATGATCAAACCTTCATCACTCACGCAGGAGTGGATAAACAGTAAGAGAACAAAGAAAACTGAGAGATCTAACCGATTACGAGGACGTAGAAGCGCTGAGATATAGTAGATCACCTCCACGAGCATAACCTCCCTTCTACAAGATTTCTCTCTCTCTCACACCTTTGATATCCCTCATGTGTTTTGCTATCACCATCATAATACCTAGAAAAACCCTAGAGACCCCTTTTTATAGTTTTAAGAAACTACCTTCTGCATCCCAGTTGCGAAAGGACTTGCGACACGAAATCCGCACAAAATTGCAGAACGAATCTGCGTAACCACGACTGGTCGTGCGGGGCTCACAACCGATAGAGCACGGGACAAAAATCCCATTAGGTAGTAGTATCGGCCAATCAAGTAACCAAAGATGGTATTGAAATGAAGGATTTGAAACCAGCTCTAAAGAAATCGGAGGATTCTCAAGCTTGGGTTCAAGATCATCTAGTAGAGACAAACTTGAGAATTAAACAACATCTTAAGCCTATTTTTATTAGTGGATTATTAAAATTTTAAATATAGGCTGAACTCATTAACTAACTTAAAGAGTTCACTGATTGCTTTGCTTGGAACTATTATGAGTTGCCTTGATTAGACCGTCATCTAGTTGAACACGTGTTTCCCATGAAGGAAGGTTATCAGCCACACAAACACCCGCCTAGGCGAATGGTGGCCGAAGTGACTGAAAAGATAAAGGAAGAAATTGAGAAGCTTTTAAAAGCATGTTTCATTAAACCCATCAAATATACTGAATGGATTTTGAACATAGTAATGTTATCAAGAAGAATGGTAAGCTCAGAGTATGCATTGATTTTCAGAATTTAAATTGAGCCACACCAAAAGATGAGTGCCTTATGCTTATGGTCGATCAACTGATTGATTGAGCTGTTGGACATCAAATGGTATTATTTATGAATCCCCATTTGGGATATAATCAAATAAACATTACAGTGGAAGATGTCCTAAAGAAAACCTTTAGATGTCCTGATCTTTTAGGTATATTTTGCTAGGTCGTAATGTCATTTGGACTTAAAAATGCAAGAGCTGCTTATCAAAGAGCCATGAACGTCATTTTCATGATATGATCGACCAATTCATGGAAATTTATATTGATGACATGGTGGTTAAATCGACCAATTTAACCAAACATCTTGACCATTTACGAAAGTCATTTAAAAGAATGAGGATTCATATATTAAGGATGAAGCCTCTTGAGTATGCTTTTGGTGTATCTGTTAGAAAATTTATGGGATTTGTGATACATCAGAGAGGAATTGAAATCAATCAACATAAGGCACGAGTAATAATTGAAGCTCGGTCACCAAGAATCAAAATTGAGTTACAAAGTTTCTTGACAAAGTTAACGTTATGTGGCAATTTATTTCCAACTGCACTAGAAAACTAATGTGTTTTCTCTTTTGTTGAAGCTAAAATAAGGAGATAATTCAGATGGGAGGCAAAGCATCAGTTGGCTTTCGACAACATTAAAGATTATTTGTCCAGGCCACCAGTGTTGATGCCACCAGTAAAAGGTCGACCGCTCAAGTTGTATATTATAGCTTCTGCATAATCTATTGGAGTTTTGTTAGCACAAGATGAAGATAACCAAAAAAAGCGTGCGGTCTACTATTTTAGTTGAACTTTGTTAGATACCAAGAGATGATATTCTGTCATGAAAAAAATTATGTTTATCATTGTACTTTATGGCTACCAAATTATGACATTATTTGTTAGTCAAAATAGTTGATGTAATTGCAGTAACTAATTTAATAAAATATACGTTAAATCGGTCGATTCTAAATGACCAAATTGGCAAATAGATTCTTGCATTATCTGAGTTTGATTTAATCTATGTACCACAAAGGGCTGTAAAAGGACATGTAATAGCAGATTTTTTAGTTGATCATCCTTCAAACATGGAAAGTAGACTTCATTTGGAGGCCTTAGACTTATATGTGATTTATTGGCCACCCTGAATATTGATATTTGATGGTTTAAGGATCGGGAGGAAGGATTGTTATGATCAATACAATTGGTAGAAAACAAGAATTCGCATTCCAGCTTAAGTTTAATTACACCAATAATCAAGCCAAACATGAAGCCTTGATCATCGGTCCCGAGCTATTGATCGATTTAGGAGCAAAAGAGGTATTGGTTATGGGAGATTCTTTTTTATTGACAAATCAGTTAATTGTACAAGTACAACTCTATAATCATATCATCTTTTGATGACACAATTGATAAGTAGATTTGATAACGTCGAGTTAAAACATATAACTCGAGAAAATAATATTGATGCAAATGAAATGGCATCAAGGCTTCAAATCGCCCAAGGATTTGAAGAGAAAATGGTGATTGTTCAAAGGAAGTCGTTGCCCTAAGTTTTTCAGAGGGAGTCGACTGATGAAATTTGCCAGGTCAAAGTGAGCGATGGCGATCAGAGAACTCCAATTAGAGAATATCGTCGGTCTTCACAAACGAAGGTCAGCTGAGACATTAGGAGAACGACTGTAAACAATGTGTTGATCAATAAGAAGTTATATAAAAAAGGGGCCGATGGAGTGTTGTTGCGATGTTTGAGCAAAAAGAAGTCTACGTTGGTTATGTGTGAAGTGTATGAAAGAATTTATGGAGCATATTGGGTTGGAAGAAAAATGAAGCTCACACTTCAATGTTATGGATATTTTTTGCCAAACACTCTACTAATTGTAACCAAGGGTATGAAGCATATTTGAAACATGCGCCAATTCACTATGTGCCCATGACCGAGTTGCATCATATTGTCAAACATTGGCCATTTCGAGGATGAACATTGAGTTGGTAGAAAATTTTTTATCCTTCGCCATCTAAGGGTCACGATTTTATTATTGTGAAAATCGATTACTTCACCAAAAGGATAGAGGCAAAGTCTATGTTGGGAACAAATCATCAAGAAATTATGGAGTTCATTGACACTCATATAATTCATTGGTTTGGAATTCCTAAATCAATTAATATGTACCAAGGAGCAGCATTTTCATCCAAGAAGGTCAGGGAAATGGTCGATCAATGTAAAATCAGGTTGATGCATTCATCACCTTACTATGCTGAAGCCAATGGTCAGGCCAAGGCTAGTAACAAGGTCATCAAAAATATTTTACGAAAAATGATTGATGGAAAACCTAGACAATGGCATGCTAAAGCTGTAAGGAGCTCTTTAGGCTTATCACAACTTATTTCAAACAAGCACGGGGATGAGTCCATTTAAACTAGTATATGGACATGATGCTTTATTACCATTAGAAGTGATTGTGTCATCATTACGGGTAGCCTATTAGGCTAACTTGACACCAGCCGAGTTCACAAAGGCTATGTTAGTTGAACTCGAGGACTTAGATGAAATTCGGCTAAGGGTCTTAAATTTCATCATGACAAACAAGACCAAAGTTGATTGAGCATAAATAAAAAATAATTAAAAAAAAAGTGAAAAAGAAAGCTTTCAGTGAAGGCAATATGGTTTGGAAAGTGATTTGTCCCTTTAGTCTAAGGATGACAAATTTCATAAATGGTTGCGTACATGAGATGGGCCACATACAATGATAAAAGTTCTCCATGGAGGAGCTTATATCATCGGTGATATGGATGGAAAGATGGCGAAAAACTCGATAAACGATCAATTTTTAAAAGCATATCATCTCAATTTATAAAAGATATAGAAAGATCAGGCTAAGAGATAGTTAGAATAATCACAAATTATATGCAAATAACAAAATCGGTCGAAAAATGGAAGTAAGCATAAATATAAATATTGTATTATAAGGTCAAGACAAGAAAAATGCGGCCAATAGGCCGATTACATCTTTATAAAAATAAAAAAGAGAGAGAAAAGAAACAGAAGCAGGCTCAACCAGAGTGCCCACTAGATATAAGCAGCCTTTATCTCATCAAATTCTTTGGCGGCACGTTCTCTGATAAGTTCAAGTGTTTGCTTTTGAGTCTTCAAGGACTCTCTACTTTTCAGAACTCAGTCAAGAAAGTGCAGGACTTGATCGATGCAGTGACCGATGATGTCGACTTTGTGATCAACCTCTCTTTTGTTCACTGCTCTCATGTGATCGAGCCTGATAAAGATCGATATGAGAATTGATGAAGTTTAAAAGAGTCTGGGAGTAGTGCGGGCACCTTTTAGGGTGGATTCACTCGGTCTCTTAGATATCGTCATTGGTTTCTCTACATTGAACTTATGGAGTACTTAGCATCACTTTGTTGAAATGGTGTTGCCAAGTCCAGTGCATGCGGTTGCAATAGGTCCCGTTGTATTGATCGGAAAGTATGTTTATTTACCTGTGAATGGCAACATGCTCCTTTGAATGAGCATTGAGTGTTTCTAAGTCTTTTCCGAAAATGAAGTATGCGTCACCGATGTTATGAAGTTTGGTCAAAGAATCCAACAGTTTACTTAAAGAAACATCAACCCTGACAATGAATTGAAGGTTGCGAATGAATGAGTATATGTCATATTGAAGGGTGAAGTGAGTGAAAGCCTCGATATCTAGGGAAATAATTTCCCCAAAGAACCTCTTAGCCCAATCAATAACAGACATGGGTGCAACAACCAATGGAAAGAGAGTTTTGAAGAATGGAAATAAGAATATTTGAGTGCGTGGGGGAAAAAGAGTGCTAAAGAATCCTTTATATAGGCATTCAGAATGGATAGTCATGCCAGAAGACAAGGCATTGTGATGGTTGAAGTGTCCAATTAATTGTATGAAACGTTCCCTAAGGAGAGGGAATGAATGGGCACATGAATTTTCGTGCATGTGTCATATCATTAATACAGTTATGCACTTAGAAAAAAAGCTAAGTACTTACGATAATACAAGATAAGTGGAAAGAAAGCCTTCTGGTCAATTATATTAAAGGTACAGAAATTAAAGACCGACAAAAGACAAGTACAAAGCAATCAAAAATCAAAATATGCAAAAGAGGCAATTGCTTCTTGAAGCTTTGATCGCTTAGGGGCTATTTGATTTTTAATTTTCCTATCAAGTACTTGTAAATAATTAATTATGACTAACTTCACCTGTTTGAAATCGGTAAGGAATTACATCTCAAAAATTGGGCCACAAAAACCATGTTATTATTGATTTAAACTTGTGGGCCCATCATGGGCCCCATCATGACGTATGTGACTTATCCACAACATCCAACCTTTTTAACAACACATTTTAGGGTATGAGTCAAAAAATGAGGCAAATCCAAAGGTCTAGTGAGCTACACATTAAGAAACAATGATTGTAAAGACGTCAACTGTTGAAAGCCAATGTCTCCTTAGGGCCCACATTGATGTTTATTTGTCATCCGACCTATTCATGAGGTCGCAAATTCATGGATAAAGGGAAAACAAAAATATCAGCTTGATCTAAAACTTCTAGGGCCCTTAAAAAGTAGGAGCTCAATTTCCATTGTTTCCTATGGTGTGGTCCACTTGAGATTTAGATCTACCTCATTTCTTAGATCATGCCCTAAAACAAATTGGCTAAAGGGATGAACGGTGTGGATAAGACACGTATATCATGGTGGACCCCACAAATGTAATGCTTTTTTACCTCGGGTGCCATGAGAGTGCTATAAATGAAGGTGGCTATCAACATCACCTTGAAACTGTAGCTGGAAATTCAAAGGTAAATAATTCTCACCCATTTACCTTGAATTTCCACTGCAATTAGAAAATCAAACAGCCCCTTTGCTTCCTGTGGATGAAGAGCAGCTTTGATTTTAGCTTTTGAGCATGCTATCTCACCAATCAGTACAGTATGCCCTTGTATATAAGTATCCAGTTGATTGATTTCAACCTTATGACCCTATCTGTGCTCGGTCAAGGATTTTTCTTCTTCCTTAAGCAATCTCGGTTTATCTTCCATGGCTGAGATTTGAACTTTCAGATCAATCAAGGTTTCATTCGACTCCGTCAAGTTGATGTATTCAATAGCAAGTTGTTCTCTAGAAGTTGCAATCTTAGTCATTCTAAAGGAGAGGAATGAATGCTCAACTTGAAGTCTATCGACCAAATGTATCCTGATGCTCATGAATCAAGCTCAAAAATTCATAAAGTGCAGGCAGTTTGGTTGACAGGGACTCATCTGATCGAGTGAGAGTTTGATACCGACGAATGAGGAAGTTAAGTCTCTCGATCGATCTCGATGCAATGATGTCAACAACATCAGAGTGAAGCAGAACTCGTAATTCTTCTTGCACATGTTGAATTTCTGATGAAGGTGCAGGAGATTCATCCACAAGGATGTCACAAGGAAGGCTTGATTTTAAAAAAGAAAGGATAAGATGTCTTCTATAGGAAACAGATCCTCAGAAGAAGAAAACAAGGCATGAGAAATATCGGGCGATGGGGCCAGAGCGGTAGAGATGTTGACCATATGAACTTCTGTACCTGAACTAGGAGAAGCTTCAGCTAGATGAAATGTTTCCTATTCCAATACTTCTGCTTCTTCCAAAGGAACAATCTTATGTTCATTATTGGGGCAAGGTGATGGGGACATCTCGCGCACATGCATACCTTCCTCCCCCCTATGCACATACGCAAGAAGACGGAGGGCCTCACCATCGATCTAGATCGATGACGATGTCCATGGATAGTCTCCTAGTTAGAAGACTGAGTTTTGGTTCATTAGAGTGGGCCCGATAGTCAAGTAAAGCCTATCATGGGATCTCATGATCGTGACCCACTAGTCTGATTAGTCTCATATTTTAGATTTTGCTTGTTAATGTTATTTAGAATATCATGGACAGTTTAAATTACTTTGATTAGTTATTATTTGTGTTTACTTCATCGCCAAGTAATAGGTTGCGCACATGACACGAGTTTTAGGGGTATAGGGTTTTCTTATAAATAAGCACCCCTTGTATGCTTTTTTTTTAAATCTCAATGAAGATTAATAAAAATTCCTGCGCTTTCTTGCTCCTTTCCGAGTTATGAAAACCTAATTGGGTGCAAAGCCCTCTCTCCTTGGAAGGGCTAACTACCGTGGTGCGAAGCTAAATCTATCTCGATTTTCTCCCATCTTCTACCATCCACCCTTCTCATCTCCCACAATCATCTGTGCTACAAATCTGTCCTTTATTTCTTCAATTTTCCTCACTTTAATATGATTTTAGAATCTAACTCTGCAGGAGGACTGAAACTTTGGCGGAGCACCACGCACAGCCCGACACTCCGATTGACCCAAAACTTGGAGGGTGTGTGGCCTAGCCCTGGCCGACCAGACCCAAGAAGGCCTTTTTTAGGTTTGTGGGCCCCCCGCATGTGTGGCCAGCCATCAATGCACATGCGTCAGACCCAACCTACTGTCCATACGCGCGGGCTGGCTACAGGTTTTTTTTCCTCTCTTTTACCCTCTTATACATCTTTCCCTAACCCTAACCCTAAATTGCAGTACTTCCAGTTTGTTTGCCCATTTTCTAATCCTGAGGTTTTCTGAATTGAAATTGGTGAATCTCTTAGAGTAGGGACTGATTGTTGTACATGTGTGGATGATTTTCACCTTCCTTAAAATATCGTTTGGTTAATAATTTTTATTGATTCAACCCTATCATGTGCAGGCCTGGATGTTTGAACTTTCATGTGGGATGTGAAAATCTTATGTACATGTTTCTGAATTAGTTTGATCGAAAGCTTGAGATCTTGAATATCATATTTAATTTTCATGTTCTGCATCAAATTTGGTATTAGAGCTTAGGGTTCTTATAGGGGAATGCATTACACATTTAGGGTTTAGTTGGTTATATCCATTACGCATCAATTCTCATCATATATGACTATTTAGAGGTCCATAAATCCTGACATAAGCTTCTGAAATTTTCTGTTATCTCCTTATTCGAATTATTTTAGAAATTAACTTAGCTTTCTATTTTTAGGTTTAAAAACATTCTTAATCTATTTTTAGAAACTAATTTCCTTTCCTTTTTCTTTTTAGAAACTAGGTTACTTTTTCTTTTTTAAAAACTAATTTACTTTCTATTTTTAGAAACTTTCCTTTTTCTTTTTTTTTTAGAAACTAGGTTGTTTTTTTTTTTAGAAACTTTCCTAATTTGTTTTTAGAAACTAGGTTGGTTTTTTTTAGAAACTTTCCTAATTTTTTTTAAGGAACTTTTCGAATTTGTTTATAAGAAACCTTCCTTTTTCTTTTTTAGAAACTAGGTTGGTTTTTTTTAGAAACTTTCATATTTCGTTTTTTTTTTAGAAACTTTCCTTTTTTGTTTTTAGAAACTAGGTTGTTTCTTTAAAAAAAAAAAAAAAAAACTTTCTTATATTTTGACAATTATATTGCTAAATTTTGGTTTGCACCCTACACTAAATATGAAACAATTGTAAGAGTCACTAAACAAGCTGTCCCAACAGTTTGAGTCTTTGGGTAAGTGTTGGGAACAACATATAGACTAATGCTTTCAACAACTTGATGTACGCATTATCCAACTAGAGACCTTCGCCAAGGCAAACCCCATCATTGGGGAAGATGCCCAATCTCAAGTAGGTGGACATGAGGATAGACCAATGAATGAAGGTAGCCAAGAAATCAGTTATGGGCGTACACCTGTGCACCCACCCTGTGAAGGACATTAAGACCACTAGTACAACATGTACGACCTTGTGGTTAGATAGAGTGCACTAGAGGCTAATGTAGAGTCACCCATTGAGGCCATTCTGGTAGTGGATGAGTTTTCTGATATCTTTCTTAATGATCTACCGGATGAATTTTCCCCTTTAAGGGATATAGGGCACACCGGAACATGGGACACTGTACTACCTATAGTCGAGTTTGCGTTTAATAGTTCTATTAATAGTTCTATCGATAGGTCTACAAGTTTAAGTTCTTGTGAAGTCGTTACTGGTTATAAACCTAGGAAACCTATTGATCTTGTCCCTATGTCGTTGTCCCATAGCTTGTCAGAGTCTGCAGAGTCTTTTGCGCATCACATTCATTCATTGCATTAAGAAATCAGGTGAAAGATCACTACTAGTAATGAACATTACAAATTTTCTACAGACCGGCATAAATGTTTTAAAGAATTCAATATTGGGGACTCTGTAATGGTCCGCATTAGGCCCGAGTGGTATCTTCCAAGGGTCGTTCGTAAGTTACATGCGTGTAGCGCTAGACCCTTCAAAATTATAAAACGAAACGGTCTCAATGCGTATGTGATAGATCTTCCACATTCCATGGGAATTAGTTCCACATTCAATGTGGAAGATCTAGTTGCATTTTAGAGGACCACTGATACATTGTCTAGCCTATCACCTAAACATCCTGATTCTCTGGAACTTTCTCTTAATCCATGGCCCCCTCCCGACTCATCTTCCCAGTCTCTACGTCTCATACCTACCCTTCCTGACCTATTTTCTCAGCCTTTACCTCCCATACTTACCCGTCTGGACCCATCTTCTTAGCTACTATGTCTCATATCTATCCTTCCTGACCCATTTTCTCAGCCTCTACCTTCCATACCTACTCGTCCCGACTCATCTTCTCAGCCTCTACCTCTCATACCTACCCTTCCGACACCGAGAGAGGAAATAGAGGATATCCTGGACCATCAGATAATATCCACGTCGAACAACGAGTTTCAGCAGTTCTTGGTCAAGTGGAAGTCACGTCCAGCTTCAGACAGTACATGGCTCATTGAAGAGGAGCTTCAGAGACTTGATCCTTACATCTCTGAGCGGTTCAGGAGTTTGTTTCACTAGTGGCAAAACCTTCGCAGTCGGGGAGAATTGATGAGGACATCTCGCGCACATGCACGCCCCCCTCCCCCCTACGCACGTAGGTAAGAAGATGGAGGGCCCCGCTATCGATCTAGATCGATGACAATGTCTAAGGAGAGCCTCCTAGTTATAAGATTGAGTTTTGGTTCGTTAGAGTGGGCCCGGTAGTCAAGTAAAGCCCATCATAGGATCTTATGATCATGGCCCACTAGTCTGATTAGTCTCATATTTTAGATTTTGCTTATTAATATTATTTAGAATATCATGAATGGTTTAGATTACTTTAATTAGTTATTATTTGTGTTTATTTCATCGCTAAGTAATAGGTTGCACACATGGTGCAAGTTTTAGTGGCATAGGATTTTCTTATAAATAAGCACCCCTTATAGGCTTTTTTTTTTCTCAATGAAGATTAATAAAAATTGTTGCGTTTCCCTGCTCCTTTTCGAGTTATGAAAACCTAATTGGCTGCGAAGCTCTCCCTTCTTCGAAGGGCTAACGACCATGGTGTGAAGCCACATCTATCTCGATTCGCTCCCATTTTCTACCATCCACCATTCTCATCTCTCACAATCATATGTGCTACAAATCTGTCCTTTATTGCTTCAATTTCTCTCTTCAATAGGATTCTAGAACCTGGCCCTACAGGAGGGCTGAAACTTCGACGGAGCACCATGCATATTCCGTAGCTCAGATTGACCTGAAACTTGGAGAATGTGTGGCCTAGCCCTGGCCGACCAGACCCAAAAGGCCTTTTTTGGGTTCATGGGCCCCACGCACGTGCGGCTAGCCATCAATGCACGTGCAGTTAGCTATCAGTGCACGTGCGGCTAGCCATCAATGCACGTGCAGTTAGCTATCAGCGCACGTGCGTAAGACCCAACCTATTGTCCACATGCGCGAGCTGGCTACAGGTTCTCTCTCTTCTCTTTTACCCCTCTCATACCTCTTTCCCCCAACCCAAACCCTAGATTGCAATACTTTCAGTTTATTTGTCCCTTCCTAGGGTTTTCTGAATTGAAATTGGTGAAACCCTTGGAGTAGGGACTGATTGTTGTGCATGTGTGGATGATTTTCACATTCCTTTGAATATCATTTGGTTAATAATTTTTATTAATTCAGCCCTAGCATGTGTAGGCCTGGACCCGTACAGATTCCCCTTCTTTGAATGTTTGAACTTTCATGTGGGATGTGAAAATCTTATGTGCATGTTTCTGAATTAGTTTGATCGAAAGCCTGAGATCTTGAATATCATATTTAATTTTCATGTCCTGCATCACAAGGGCTACTTGATCGATTAGTTCTGTAAATGGAGTAGGATGAATGGAAGATAGCATTGTCGATGCGACTGATTCCACAACTCCCTGATCCTGATCAGGTGCGAGCGATGCAATTATAAATTGTAAAAGGAGACTGAAGGACTCCATAGGCTGGTATATTATTCACTCTTCTTGAACTTGACCTTTTATCTAATTCTCTGATCGACAAATGTCGCTCATAGTCTCTTTCGAGTCAGAAACTTCAAGTCTTTCTACAGGAGACTGAGCAGCGTTGACTGAAGTGTATAGAATAGATACCTCAGCTTGAGAAGCTGGTATAAAGATCAACCTTTCAGAGGCCGAGATTTCCTTGGTTACTATGAAAAGATGAAAGAAAGGAGGATTATAAGATATTTACAAAAAGAAAAAGAACAAAATGTTGAAATAACATTCACCTAAATTTGACCGAACAGAAATAGTGGTGAATCAGTCGACTGTTGGTAAAATCTTGGTGAGATTGACGATCAAAGCCAAAGCTCGGTTGGAACAAGAAAAATGAGGAGGATTAGGACGATATGGCTTGAGAAATCGGTTAAAATAAATATTATGATCATTTAATCTTTCCTTTTTGCTTTGTCATTTATTAAAGGCCCTATTGAAATGAGCATATTTATATCTCTTATATACCTCTCCCATCTCCCAAGAATATTTTACAGGTGGAATACTCGGTTAGAATTTGGTTTTGTAATATGTTTCGAAGTCTGCGATAGCTTTGGTTGAAGAAGAAATACATGGAGCAAATCGATTAGAAACTGCATGGAGTGTAGGGTGAGAAGCTAAGAGAGGCCCGAGCACGGGAATTCTCAAAATGGTTAAGGGAGTCATAGGCTTCGGATTGAAGCATTAGCTGAAACCACTTTAGTTGGACCTACCATTGTGGTCTTCTGATGCTTCAACTCAAGTTAAACTGGCTCAACTGTTTTTATTGGTGTTGAGGATGGGATGGTCAATGTGATCGACGTCATCTTCCTTGATCGTGTCTTCTTCTAGCAAGGGGACACGTCGGACCGAGGAGCAATCAATTTCTTGGTGCTTTCTTTATTTATCTTCTTCTTCTCGACTATAAGTTTCTTTACATTAGATGAAGAAGAAAGTTGACCGATGATTAATTCATGGGACCCGCTAATCAAAGCCCCATAATAATTTTTCCACCAAGAGTGAAATGACTCAGATGTTGTGGATAGTTGGAAAAGAGGGGGAGTGAAAGAAGAACTAATGGAATCAAACCCTCTGTAGAGAGTCTGAAAGGTAATGATCGAGTCTACAACTGGTCAATGAATCGAAGGTTGGTTGCAAGTTCGGTGGATGAATGGAAAGGAAATGGCTTGAGCCAAGCTAAATTGACGAGCAAGGTGATTGGGGTAATACTGTTCGATGCTGGCCTTGGCATTAATACTCGTATCTATTGTGCCGCCATATGGAAGAGTTCCACAGATCAAATAACTTTACTAAGCCGCATCCCTGAGGCTTGCCATCTCGGTGTCGGTCGACTCATAGTCTTCAGTGAACCAAGTCAGACCGAACTCTTTATCTTTAAAAGGATAGAAAAAATGGTTGGACTTCTCAATGGTGGGAAAAAAAAAAGAAAAAAAAAAGAATGAAGACTCAAATATTCAGCAAAAGAATAATTAATTTTGGGACAGGATGTTGCAGTGACTAACGAAGGTCAAATCCATGTCTGTTGGAACAAATTTAATGAATTTTGCTCCAAAATATTTATAGAACCACATTTGGATAAGTTAGATAGGCCCACCAGAGTGGTAAAATCCCTTTATGGTTACTTTAAACATGTTGTGGTAAAGGTGACCAAGAAGGAAAGAGGCAAGAGCAAGCTGACTTCCTTGACCGAGCACCTCAGTGAGATGAATATATTCCTTGGTAATTTACATAGCACTCACACGCAATAGGAATTAACAAATCCACATCAAAGGAAAGTCGTGTGTTCTTACCCATCCACACCATCCTGAGATTTGTGTTGTAGAGACATGAAGGTGGAATATGCATTGCTAGTCCCCAGATAGATAAGCTCCATAAAGGGCAGAAGGTGGGTGAATGCACATACAATCCATTGATTGTTGTACCCATAGGGCCACATCTAAAATGAAATGTATTAGTTGACCGACTCCAGACAATCGATATCGCTGCAAGGAGGAAGGTATTGGCTAGATATTCTTCTAAGGAGAGTTTGATACATTAATAGATTCTTGCCTTCGTCTGTGTGTCACCATGTTATGCTTTAATGCAAGTGAACCATTTGGCCCAGCCATTCATTAATTTTGGTCATGCTCATGGAGATTTAAACACGTTGGAAGGATCTAGGAGATTGTCGAATTGGACAAGAAAAACTCCATCGGGACATTTCAAAAAACCGGGTTCGATCTCACAAAGCTGTTCGTGAGTGACACGATGATGGAAAGCCGAACTGAGTGTCAACAATGCCTTGTCTGGTTCAATTGAAGTATTGAACATGATCTCTTTTACTCTTAATGACAGAACATCTAAATCTTTGATGAATGATTGTAGATGAAAAACTGGAGTGGAAGAAGAGGAAGATGCAACCATGATAATTGAGAGGAGAAAATCAAAAGAGAGGGTTTGACGCAAGAGAGAAGAAGCAAATGGTGTAGAAAGAGAAGCGTCAACTTAGAGTTTGTTCATGTATCGGCCGCAATATATGTGCATTAATGAAAGGATAATCATGACTTCTTGTATAATACAATTCTATGCGATATGTCACATGAATAACTTAGAAGAGTAAGGGAAAGGATGTCTTTCGGTACGACCTCGGTTGGGTAGAATCAATAAGGAAATAACACGTGGACCAACGGCCGATTACATTTATTGTATCAGGCAACGGAACAATGTCACTTTCACCTTTTTCCCTAAGACAAAGTGACGTGGGTGTAATGTTGTACCATATTTCTAACCATTATGGGTTAAGCCAATAAGAGGGCAACACGTGGCATTACATAAGAAATAGGAGGTGGATGAAAAGATGTTCAAAACACTTGGAGCATTTTTGTGGAATCATAACTAGCGTAAATCCGGTTTTACACGTTAGTGGATGGTCGACAAAATGATGTGGTCGAGTTACTCAAAAGTCTAACGTGCGAAGAGGAAAATAAGGTCAATTAATTTAAGTTACAAAAGGCGACCGAGAGGAATAAAATTTGGCAAACAAATGAGGAACAATCAGAAAAAAGAACCGTAACAAAAGAATGATGTAGAAAAGGCTTTTTGATTAATATAATCGTAGTAATGATGGAAGAATAAATTGCAACATAACTCTATAAATAATCGAGGAACCTAATAGAAGAAGATATCCAAAAAAAAATCTAACATGATCCAATAAAAAATAACCAATCGTAGTTCTTAGTTATGATCTTTAGTTGTAATCCAAATCTAAACTCATGTGCTGAATTTGTTCTCTATCTAATATTACACAGTTCTTTCAAGAGACGCATTCTTAAAGCCGCTCCTAGTGACAATTTTTCCTTTTATTTGATTGCACTAAGCAATTCATCTTCAGAGGTAGAACCCATTATTGCAGGAATGTTATAAATTTTTACAAGTGGCTGAGTAAGCGACCAATTTTCTCGTAACCAGGTCACATGAGTTCATATTGAACATATTACTTATTTTAGCACTTGGGGTCAAAGTTGATCAGTTTAGATCGAGTCGCTTTATTAATTCTAGCACACCCACACACATTACACGTGAGAAAACAAACCGAGTGTCCAACACAAAGTAAACTACTTTCACTTGTTTAGAGGTACGAAACCTTCTAAGAATCCAGATGAGGAAATATAAATGGTGTGCAAAGTATTCATATATGACCTAGTGTATTGGAAAGCTAGGATGGTAACCATCCACCATGGCTTTTGACATGTAGGCCCCACTACACGGGCTTGGAGAATGGATAGGTTATATTAATTATACAAGGAAAAGTTCCAACCATTGATCTGGACTGTATATCAAGTACGGTCCACGTTTAGTGGCCCATCCCTGTCAAAAATCACTTCACTTAGAAGATCCTAACCATATGATGAAGGGGGAGAATGGATGGTTCATAATGAATATACTAGAAAAGGTTCGATCATTGATCTGAACTGCACATCAGGTGCAGTCCAAATTTAGTGGCCCATCCCTGTTAAAAACCACTTTGATTAGATAACCTGCACCATCTGAACCAGGGCTTGGCGAACGGACTATCTATATTGACTATGCTAGAAAAGGTCAGATCATGGTCTAGATCATCCATCATATACTTCTCACCACTGATTGCCCAGCTCTCAAAAATCACTTTGACAGTATGATCCTAAACATTTGATCGATGTCTAGGAGAATGGATGGTCTATATTGATTATATACTAGAAAAAGGGTGAAAATGGAGGTGAAAATTTTCTTACAAAGTTGTTAAATAATAATAATAATAATCTTGGTAAGTTGTTAAATAATAATCTTGGTTTTTAATTTCCACTGAACTCATCCAAAAAGTAAATCACCATTTTCTTGGAAATTAAAACAACTTCCACCCAAATATTTTACATGCTCTCAAACAAGATACAATAAGCATTCAAAATCCTCTGGTAAATAATAGAATCCATCACCAACATGATCCCACCTTTATATATATATATATATATATATATAGAGAGAGAGAGAGAGAGAGAGAGAGAGAGAGAGAGAGATGGTGTTATTGAGCCCTTTCCAAGTCTGGTCTTTGGTCTAGAATCACTGATGCGGAATCAACTGGAAATGCATCTGGATATGTTGTTAATATCTTAGTCTTCATGCTTCTGTAATTCCAATACCAAAAAAAGAAAGAAAGAAAAGGAAATTGAATTAGGCCAACAGAAGAATTAAAAAAGAAAAATGGCAACATGGCATGTTATAATGGCTTACAGAGGAATTATACAATCCTCGGGTCCGAGCACTTTATGAGTGTGGGATCCAGACTGTTGATATGACAGTAACCGCTTTAGATGGATAGAGAGTGGGATCCAGACTTGATCTGATGGTACCCGCTTTAGATGGACCATGTCCAAAATATCCACAATGAGACGACCCAAACTTTTCAACAAGTGGCCTGAAAAAAATGGTCAAGAAGAAAATACAGCAGCAGGCCATGCTCAAAGGGAGAAAATGGTACATTCTCAGAAATTGTTGGCACATTGTACATCCACAGTGGGGCAAGCATATCAACAGTCTGGATCACATAATAATGGACCCAATTTATAGGATATCAAGGCAATGGTCAGGATCTGATAAAAAAGGAAACAGACTCAACAAGAAAGGAATCTTCAGACTACTGTGAATTTATAAGAGAGGAAAATCCAAAAAAAAAAAAAAAAGAGAGGAAAAAAATGCAGTTACTACTGATGAAAAACAATTAGGGACCTGATTCCAGGTTTATGGTCAAAATTGGGGGGGGGGGGACGCCTAGGCCTTGCATTGCCAGATTATTACTCACCATCTTTGCCTGTGTTCTTGGGCCTCTTGGTTCTCAGTTACCATTCCAGAAGAATAAGAAGGAAATCTCTCTCTCTCTCTCTCTTTTTTCTTTTTTTCCCCCCCATCATTCTAGAGTTTGACAAACTGGAATCCCACGTAAAGAAGCTAATCTGAACAAAAGTGTATATATATATATATATATATATATATATATATATATATATAAAGAAAAAGAAAAAAAAAAAAGACTGATTTGTTTGAAACTAGACAAGCTTTAATTGATTGACCAAGAACTCACGCATCCAGGACAGTAAACATACCTTGGGCCAGTAATCACATACAGGTGTGAGATAAAAGCCATCTGGGTGTGTCCAGCTGTGTAGATTGAATGGCCCAAAATTCATGCTGATTCACTCATTACATGGGTCATGCTGTCCATTTGTTTGTGGCTAACCCCTCCCCCCCAGCGAACCAACCTCATATTTGATTGGGACCCATCCAATGGATTGCTTGGATCCTGCACCCCTGTGCCACATTGGTATATGTGGACGTGGTGGCATGTAGGTTGGGACCCATCCAATGGATGAGTTAGATCTCACACCCCTATGCCACATTGGTATTTGTGGATGTGGTGGCATGTAGAGGGGCTCCCTACCTCTCTCTCCCTCTTTAGAGGCATGCACGCGCGCGCACACACACACACGTGGTTTCTCAGAACCATGACAGATACATGTGTTTCTTGCAAGTGTATGAAAAAGAACGGTGTCTTTAAGAAGGAATATCCTTGTTCTGTAATTAGGGGGATTTAGCCCAAAAAAAGAGGAGGGGGGTGGGGGAGAAGAAATATCCTTATTCTGTAATTAGGGGGATTTAGCCAAAAAAAAAAGGGAGGGGGTGGGGAGAAGAAATATCCTTATTCTGTAATTAGGGGGATTTAGCCAAAAACAAACAAAAGGGGAGGGAGAAGTACAGTGGGTCACACCTCAGCTTCTGAAATATGTGATCAAGGTCTGATTTCATAGACTTCAAGAGGCGTGTATTCCTTAGGAAATCACCAGATATCTCCGCGTAGCATTGCTCTGAATACTCATTGAAATGTGATAAGACTGCATTGCTGTCCTGTAGTCTTCCCAATCTGCCATCAGGACATCAAGGAAAATCACTTATCCAAGTAAAAAAGGAAATGCATATAGCAATATTTAGGGCTGTTAATGGGTGGGGCCCAGGCAAAGCAAACAAAACATTCGAATAGTTCTAGTGAACAGCTCAAAATATGGGCCCAAACCAAGTACTGGCCTATCAACATTGTTGAAATAATCCTAAGCATGCATTTGATGCTGGAAGACGCATGTAGTAGTTTTAGAGACCTATATTCAATGCAACAAAATTCAATCAATCTTCCAGTTTTCAGTATGTGTCATGGCTTTCAGTAAAATTTTCTGTGCATTGAAGAATGCTAAAAAGATTCCATGGATTTTTCTTTTACTGGTACCACCTTAAGCTTATGATGGTACTGGGCAGAAGTGGGGCCTGTGATGTATTCACGCCATCAAACCCGTCTATCAGATGCATTACCTCAAAACCCCAGGGACCAAAACTCGGCCCCCATCCAAAACTAAGGGGGTCCATGACAAAGGGAACGATCTGGGAGGGAATGCCCACCCTTGAATTTCATAGGGGCCCACCCGAGTCACAAAACAGCCCAAATTTTGGCCTGAACCTTCCAATGGGTTTTATTAAGGGTCTGAATGGCCATGATTAGATATACACTACACAGTGGGATGTGCTAATCAACGGTGGACCCATGCAAATCAGATAGTGGGTGTTCCCTAACAATATGTTCCTTGTGCTGCAGCCCATCCGAGTTTAGGGTTGGGTAGGGATGAAAGTTGGGCGGGTTCAATCTGACTGACCAGTGACCGACATGACATTAGGTTGGGCTCGGGCAGGATGTATCGGGTCCAATCTCAAGCTTAGGCTATACAAACACCAACCCAATAAAACTTGGGTCGGGCTCGGGTTGAGGACTCGGGTTGCCCGACCCAACCCGAACCTGATCAATATATAAGTTACTTATAAATTATAATTGAGTGTGGATCATTTGGGTCGAAGGCACACTAGTGATGTCGGGTCTCATTTGTCCATGTCATTTCCAATGACTCAAGCTAACAAGATATGCTGGAGTTCTCTCTCCCAAATAGATTGTGTGCTATGCTACATGACTTTTAAAGGAGTAGTTGTCCTATATTTTAGCTTTTTTTTTAAAAAAGAAAAAATGAACTTCTTTAAGATGAATAATCACATATATAATTAATAAAATCATAGATACAAAAAATAAATCCTATATTGAAATATAATAAACTAATGTAATAACTAAAATATTAGCACGTATACACCTGACCAACCTGATTAACTTGAATGAGCCCGCTTGGGTTGGGCTTGGGTCAAGAATTCTTAACCCGAGGTTGGGTTGGGTTGAGGTGTAGGAACCTTGGGTTGGGTTAGGGTTGAGCACCAACCTGACCCAACCTGCCCAAATTTCAGCCCGGGGGAGGGGGGGGAGTAATTGACCAAACCCTAATATGCACAAACCCGTCATAAATTCATGATCTTCCTGACTTCTACAATCAAACCTGAATCCAGATCCTGTCAATTCTACCAATTCTCCAGTAGAGGCAATTGCATTTAATGCATGGCACTTTCACACCTCCAGATCATGTACACACATGGCACGTGCATGTGATTATCCAAACCATTCATCCAGGGGGCACTGCCATTGATTGGCCCCTAATGAAAATCTGATTTGATTGACAATCCTATCTCGTAAATGGAACTCTCTGCACTAGCCACTGCAGTAACTTCTCAGCATCATTTGTACACCACTGATTGAAGGATTAGGACTGTCCAAAATAGTGTAATTTTCATAACATGCCAGGTTAACCATTTGCCCCATCAAATGAACACTTTGGATCTAGTCCATGTATCGCACGGACCCAGCAATGACATGGAAAAACAGTACCCCTCATGCCTCCAGAGGGCACTGGATCAGGTCCCTTCATTCAAAAGAATATGAAATCCAAATGCATTTTACTGAGAAAGCATCCCAGCGACCTCAAAAAGAGAAATCAGCACAAAACTGTCAAAAGTTCACAATCTCACCAACTCTCATGGAAAAATCAGAATCTAAAATTCAGAAACTCTACAGATCCACTAAAAGCTACACAAACCTTTATCAGCATTTTACGGCGAACCCATCCCAGCAACCTCAAACAACAAGATCAGTACAAAACCAGCATAAATTCCCAATGTTTCCAACTCCCATGGTCGAACCCCAAACCCAATTCTGGGAACTCTACAGATCTATTTAAAATAACACAAAACCCAAATGTGTATTTTACAAAGAAAACATCCAGCCACCTCAAACAACAGAATCCAGCACCAAAGCCCTCATAACTTCATGATAGTGTCCAACTGCCATGGTCGCACCCACATTCGAATTCCAGCAATACTAACAATTCATTCAAAAATCACCGAATCCAAACCCGTATTTTACCACGAAAGCATCCCAACCACTTAAAGAATCAAGAAATCAGCACAAAACAACATAAATTCATGATTTTTTTCTAACCTCCACAAGCGAACCCAAATCCGAATTCTAGTAGTTCTACAAATTCATGATATTTCCGACTCCTGTGATTGAACCCAAGTCCCAATTCTGGTAATTCTATGAAGCCGCTTAAAAACCCACATTCGAATTCTACACAGAAATCCTCCCAGTAGAATTTAAAAAAACACCACAAATTCAAGATCTTTCCCGCTCCGCTATCAGACCAAATGATGGAAATTCTACGAAATCAATGAAAAGAAAAAGGAAAAAAGGAAAAGAAAATCCACATCCAATTCATTCAATTTCAACAGAAAAACCAGGGGGGCGGGGGGGGGTGGGAGAGAGAGAGAGAGAATACATGAGATGCTGCAATTGCTTGAGGGATTCGACATCCTCTGCGTTGATTAGGGTCTTGAACTGCCTGGAGACCTCCCCCGAAGCAGCTTTCATGGACGATTCCATCTCCACAGATGGTGCACAGGATAAGCGGCCGGCCACTGGCTACCGTTATACGCTTCGGGTTTTAGACGCTGGTCTTTGCTAATGGGAACCATGAAGCTTATTTTAGGGCCTGTTTGGCCGGGCGAATCCCATGGGATTAGGAGTGATGGGATGGATTTTAGGGGAAGTTTGGCGCATGGCATTGGGAAGGATCAGGTGTGATGGGATTAAAAAAAACGTAATTATTACGTATGGCAGGATTGTCCCGGCTACAATGGGATAAGCTTAATTTCATGCCATGTTTCTAATACGGTGATATATTGAATGAATATATCCACCATTATTTGAAATTATTGGGAATAACATATGTGTTATATCCAAGCTGTTTATCTATTTTGTAACCTCATTCTATGGCATGGGCTTAAAAATGAGGCAGGGCCAAAACTTATGTGGCCCCAAAAAAGTTTTCAGCGATGGGTATTCAATCTCCGCTGCATTTTATGGTAGGGTCCACTTGAGCTTTAGATCTACCTAATTTTTTGACCCATGCTCTAAAATGATCTTGAAAAATGGGTGGACAATGTAGATATAGCCCACACATTATTGTTAGACCTACACAACTTGCTAACATTGAGTGATATCGGAACAGGACCCATTGCAATTTCATCTAATCTAATTCCATGTTTTTCCATTCTTCCCAAACGTTGAGTGAACCCATTGCAATTCCATCCAATCTAATTCCATTCTTCCCAAACATTGAGTGAAATTGGCACGGGACCAAATTCAATTCCATCCACCTAATCCCATCTAATACCATGCCCAAAAATGTGTCAGTGGATTGGTTTAAGATCCATGGGATTGCTATATCCCAGGACAAGTTCGTTGGGTCTGTTTGGCATGCCTGGCATATCCTGGGATTTTTCCTTCCAATCCATCCAACCAAGGGATGGGATCAATTTTAAGGTAATGATGGTGATGTCGGCGGATTGTTTTAAGATCCATGGGATTGCTTATATCCCAGGACAAGCTCATCGGGTCTGTTTGGCTCGTCATGCATATTCCGGGATATTGCGATCTCATCCCTCTTAATATCGTGGGATTAGTCCGGCCAAATAGGCCCTTAGGGCATGTTTGGTTGGGGCGCTAGATATGGAATTAAGACGACATACGAGGGTTATCAACTTACATCCCATCCCATCGACTGTTTGAACAGTCGATGTACTTCTCCTGGTGCCGCCCTCGTAAACAGCGCGTGGAATGGGAGTCAGATTAAGCGAATCCCTCTGCCATTTTCACTATCCCTCGATATCCCAAGGGATTCGCGATGGGATGAAGGACAGTCTTCAGACAGTGGGCTTAGGAGAACCGGTCGGGTGATGAAAGGGACTACTCCAAGCCAGGGCTGTCGTGCATGTCCATATAAATCGAGAGGTGTTGGTTGGTGGGGATAGGCAGAAAATCGAGAGGTCATTCTTCTTCCCTGACATCACTAGCCAGGGTGTTGACGGTCACTGTTTGTAGGTTGAGAGGTCATTCTTCTTTTCCATCGTTCATAGTCAGGGTGTTGACGGTCACCATTTGCAAGTTGGTAACCGAACCAACTCATAGAAAGTGGGGATTTACAACCTCTGTTGTGTTTGTGTCCTATTTTTGTTGATGAACATGTCTTGAAATTAGTTTTTGGGTGGGTTCACTGCTGGATTGGGATTTTCAGCTTCTTTTAAGGATTTGGAAACCATTTATTATGAACATGCTCCACATGACTACGATGGCCCAATTTATATGAATTGAGGTCTTGATAATTGGTTGGGTAATTCACAATAACTGCCAAAGATTTGGATTTTATAAACCATTTGTCTTGCCTGGAAACATTGATCTCACTGCCCATCACTAACAAGTTTCCTAAGCCCACACGCCTATGGAGCCCAATCCATCCACATGCAAGCACGCATGCTAACATCAGATGCATGTGTGAGATCCAAGCTTTCCATCAGGTGGGTAATGGTGGGCCTAACGTTCTGGATGTATCCTCAAATGGGCTGGATGTATAAAAAAAATATTGCTAGAAAGAATTGTTTTGGCCATTCCTTTGCATGGTGTGGCCCATGTGAGGAACAAGGTGTGGCTTGTTTTTAGACCAATGACTATGAGCAGCAAGGCCGAACAGATAGAAAGATCGGATATGTTTAGAACTAGGTATGTTGTTTGGAACTAATTGTTATTTGGAAGACCATATAGTTATTTCAAATGCATGTTTTGCTTCATTCAAGTAGTTGTTAGAAATTTGTTACTTTATAGTTATTAATCACTTAAATTGAAAGAAGCTTTGCTTCGAATTGATCAATTTGTAATTGTCAATTAATCTTGATTGAAGGAACTGATTGATTAATATTTGCAGCTGAGCATATTTCTCTTGTTGGTAAATTGTAGAAAGTACAAAACAGTTTTCTGCATATAGTTTCTTGTTTCTACTCTTCATTGTATGTGGTCTTAATCCGTTGTCAATGACCTTCAAGAATTTAAAGTAGGATTCAAGCTTGAACTTGCTTCTTTTAAGTATTTCAATGGTTTGTTACATGGACGTGAAATAGCTCCTTGCCAGTACAATACATAAGTGCTCAATTTTGGAGTTTAGAACAATACATATGAATTTTCTCTGTTTTACAATCTTTAGAATCTTTTTTATGGAAATCTGTACCCATGCATTGTCGGGGAAACTTAAAAAACTTTGTATTCTATGATAATTTTGGTCATACATCATGGGATCTCTTCTTGTTATGTTGCTCCAAGTCATGACAAATAATTTTGGTCAACCGATATAACAAATAATTCTAAGTCATTTTGTTATGTTTTCTTCATTGTTCTCTCACTGGGATCTTTGGTTTTTTCCTAACAAAATACTATTTCTATGGATGATTATTGTATGATTTACCAGGTTTAAGTTATTGATTATTTTTTAGTGTTCAGGACACTGCTAATTGGTTTTGGTTGGTACTAAATGAATGCTCATTTTCAATTGTTTTCTCTTTTGTATTTCATATATAATTTTTAAAGGCATCTTTTCTTTATTTCATCAATTCGTTTATTTATTAAAGATGTATTTAAGGAAGTGCCCATCTGCATACAGTCAGGGAGTTTACCGCCATGCAAGACACTTTGATAGCTGACACTTGTGCCACCTGTTTAACTACCATTACTTGTCACTTGAGGGAACAATGGAATGAATTACTTAATTGTCTGTAAGAAATAATAATGTCATTGCAAATGACTTCCTTTTTCCTTATGATTGCCCAATGCAAGTCTAGACGTGAGTGTTGGGGATTTTGACCTGTGGAATCACACAGATCTAGATCTAGGATAGCAATTCAATGGCACCAAGCACACAAGAGAACACAGAGAACACCCAAATTTAACGTGGAAAATTCTTTTGGGAAAAAACCACGGCACAAAGCGACAGATCTCCACTATGAAAAATAGAAATTACAAAGAGAGAGGACTTACCAGATTCAAACAACCTCGAATCTCACCCTTGCTACACCCTTTAATTTTCCTGGAACCCCTTTAGAAAACTTTACTATACCCTAGAAAAACCCTAGGAACACGTATTTATAGTTTAGGCAACTTCCTTCCATATCCTAGTTGCGAAAGGACTCAAAATCTGCAATCCACACAAATCGCGGAACGAATCTACGTAACCTACAACCGGTCGAGTGGACTGTACGACCGGTCGAGCGTCACCCACGACTGGTCGAGCATGGCCCACGACCGGTCGAGCACCTCGAACCACAAATCTTTATACTCGCTGGACTTTAAGTCGAGCAGGTTACGACTGGTCGAGCCGCTCCCACGACCGGTCGAGCACACTAAAAAATTTTCAGATTTAAGACATCTCTCAACAATCTCCACCATGTCTTCAATCTTCAACTGTGTAGCTCCTTGACCTCTTCTCTTATTTCTGTATCACATCATAATTTCTCGTGCACACTCCGTCTTCCTTTTACGCCATCGCCAAGCCCAGAGAAGTTTCACAGAACTTAAACTTCTCTACAAGAATGACCTAAGTGAGCATGTCTGTCAGATCAAAATCTACATGCCGAACCACCTTTGCTCCTATCTACCCAAAAGAAAAACGCAGCCTTCTTACCATCTCACCGCTACCCAATATTGCTTGTCGGGGTACTTACTCACAACATTGATAGCCTGTGAAATAACCGGTCTAAACTAAACCATGGCATACATTGCCCAGTGCATTCGAATAAGGCTCATGAGATATCCTGCTTTTTCTTATCTGTTTTGGGACAAATCGTGAGGAAAACTTGAGGAGAGATACGTAGGGAACGCTCTCTAGCTTTACTTGGCCCGTCACATCCTGGATCAATACCTACACACAAGGTATTCTTCCTGTGGTTACCAAAGCCTACTTCTCCTTCAGTTTTAACGCCAAGAACCATCTTTGCACCCCCCCCCCCCCCCCCGATCCTTCATTCTCAATGTTCCAATTGACCGAGCCTTCAGTACATTGATTTCAGACATGTCATAATTGGTGATCCACAAGTCATCAACATACAATACCTGACCCACCATGAAGGAATCAAACCACTGCCTAGGCGATAGGCCGAACACTGACCTCCTACAAAGTCTTTTCTCAGCCCCTTTCACTTCGAACCACCCTGGTTGCTTCATGTAGATCTGCTCTTCACTTTTCCTTGCAGAAGTGCAGACTCCACATCCTTCCAGCTCAAGATCACATTGGCCAACCAGTGCCAATCACTGATCTAATAGACACCTGCTATACCGTCGGCACGAATATCTCTGAGAAGTCGATCCCTTCTCCCTGAGCATAACTCATCGCTACCAACCTCACTCTGTATCTATGTTGTATCCTCCTGAAGATCCACTTGTATCTAACAGCTTTCCGGCCCACTGGAAGCTCCACCCGCTCCCATATGTCGGTCTGGTACAACAAATCCATCACATCACCCATAGTCACCTTTCACTTCTCAACATCAGGCTCACCTAGAGCTATCTGAATAGAAGATGAATACTCCTACGATATTTGAGTCATCCATGTACCTTGTCGATATTCCGCGATCATGCCGTGTATTTCTTCTCACAGGTGGCTGCTCCACCTGCTCTGTATCCCTATCCACGCGTCTCAGCCTTCCTACCCTACTCGCTCATGTGGCCTTGCCCAACATGCCATACATGTGCAGAGGTGGAATCCGCTACATCCACCATATCTCCACCCTTTGAAGTACTCCTGATCAACTTGTACAAGTTACCGAGTCGTTGCGCTTTCATGATCACCCGCGCCCCCTTAGATACTTTAAGAGCACCATCAAAACCTGTGTACTTGCATCCTTTTGCCTCAAGCACACTAAGAGAAATCAGATTCTGCTTCAAATCAGGAACGTGTCTCACATCTGTCAAGGTACACTTCACCCCATCAAACATCTTAATGCGCACAGAACCAACAACCACAACATTACAGGCAATGTCATTGCCCATAAATACCTGTCCAGCATCGCACTCCTTGTAGCTAGTGAACCAACTCCGGTGAGGAGTCATGTGAAAAGATGTCCCTGTGTCTAGCATCTACTCATCCTTACGATCATCGTATGACCCTCTGAGCGAAAAAACAGATAAAACATCACCATCATATCCACTCGATCCATCTGACGTGGCAACATTGGCCTCCCTGCATGAAGCCTCAGAATCTTCCCTCTTTGATTTAGAATTTTCACAATGCCTCTTCACATGTCCTTCCTTCCCACAATTCCAGCACTTTACCTTTCCTTTGCCCTTGCCCTTAGATTTGGATCTAGAACCAGAAGAACCTGTACCTTATCCAGAATTCCTACACACTGTAAACAGTGCATCAGAAGACTTCCTCATATCGCTGTTTAGTTGTCTCATAGCATTCCCTTGAAGGGTTGAGATAACTGTGTTGACACTTAAGGTTTTATTCATGCTGCACATAGTGTCTTTGAATGCCTCATATGACGCCGGGAGAGAATTCAGCAACATACATGCTTGTTCTTCATCTTTCATCACTTCCTCCATATCTAGCAATTTGCAAACTAATTTATTAAAGTTGCTGATGTGAGCCTCCAAATCTCCACCCTCTGTCATCTTGAAGTTATATCACTGCTGCTTCAAGTATAGGCAATTTTCTGAGGATTTCTTCGCATAGACATCCTCTAACTTCGCCCATAAACCAACCGCAGTTTTCTCCCTCATGACCTTGTAGAGAACCTCATCCGTGAGACATAAACAGATCGATGATAAAGTTTTCTTATCAAGAGTATTCTAATCAGCATCAGTCATAGTAGACTTTCGCTCCTCAAGAGCATCATCTTTGCCTTGCTTGGTTAACAGGCTAATCATCTTAACCTTCCATAATTCAAAATTATTTTTTCCTTAGTACTTCTCAATCTCATACTTGGCGCTTGCCATTATTACTAATCTCTCAGATTCAGATCTGTGCCCCAACGATCGCTCTGATACCACTTGTTGGGAATTTTGACTTGCAGAATCACACAGATCTAGATCTAGGATAACAATTCAATGGCACCAAGCACACAAGAGAACACAGAGAACACTCAGATTTAATGTGAAAAATCCTTTCGGGAAAAAATCACGGCACAAAGCGACAGATCTCTACTATGAAAAATAGAAATTACAAAGAGAGAGAACTTACCCGATTCGAACAACCTCGAATCTCACCCTTACTACACCCTTTAATTTCCCTGGAACTCCTTTAGAAAACTTTCTTATACCCTAGAAAAATCATAGGAATACCTATTTATAGTTTAGGCAACTTCTTTCCACATCTTAGTTGTGAAAGGACTCAAAATCCGCAATCCGCACAAAATCGTGAAACGAATCTGCGTAACCTGCGACCGGTCGAGTGGACTGCACGACCGGTCGAGCGTCACCCACGACCAGTCGAGAACCTCGAACCACAAATCTTTATGCTCGCTGGACTTTGAGTCGAGCAGGCTACGACTAGTCGAGCTACTCCCACGACCGGTCGAACCATGCTCACGACCGGTCAAGCACACTAAAGAATTTTTAGATTTAAGACATCTCTCAACAGTGAGAATAACACTTTGATTTGGCACAAACCATATCTCAAATCTATAGTTATGAAAGAAATGGATGTTGTTTGTATCTCATTTCAGAATGTTTGTTATTGTCATTTCAGAACAATGAAATGAATTACTTAATTGTCCACCTTGGCCCATTCTCCATACATGTGGGGTCCACTGCATCAGTGATTCAGGTCGTCTAGACTGCTACACAGCTTCAGGGATGGTGGTGATGCAGAGCACGAGAAATGAGTGTTGTCATGGGATTAGCACAGGTCGATGCCCAATCCAAACACTGGCAGGCTGAAATCGTGAGATTACACCAAATCCCACCGCCATCCCAAACGTGCATGGATTCCATCCTGGAATTCGACCAATCTCATGGAATTACAGGACATCCACTGACACCACCATCATTACCTTAAAAACAATTCCATCCCTCCTAATCCCATGAGATTGGTCCAGCCAAACAGGCCCTTAAGGAAATGGCCTTCGAGAGGTTGGTTGTGGCATTCAAATCATGCGTCAAGCTCACCCCCTCAAGCTCTCCATGGCCCAAATATCAATCCAATCCAAAACTCAGGTGTGGATGTAGTCACGTACATTGCAGTAGATGGACGACGTGGATGTAGTCACATACATTGCAGTAGATGGACGGGTAGTCACATACATAACAGTGGGCCCATAGTTAGGGTCTCACCCACTTCGGTGATCCAATGCGCTCACATTTCATTGGTCTATTGTACACTTTCAAAGAGAGGCCATTGATTTTTAAATTAAAGCCAGTTTGGGAGGAACCCCTGGATTTAGAACCCCCTGGATTTGAAATCCTCCTTTTGTGTTTGTCACTATGGATTGGAAATCAACTTTAATCCAAAACTAGCCATGCATGATATATTTACGTGGGTTTGAATTTAATTACTAAATCAACTTTAATATCTCTAATTAATGACGTATGTAATGTTTAACATAAGGGTTGTAATAAGCCCACTTGAATATATGATTTGCCTAAAGATGATGAAATTCCAAGTCTCGGATGGGCCACAAGCACAAGATCATGTCTGAGTGACTAACCAACAATTTTTAGCCGTTGATTTACATGGACAATGTTTGGACGATGTAGATCATCATATTAAAATAGTTACAGTGATGCAATTGATAATCTAATTGTTTTTGGATATTATTTGTGGGCCATGTGCCCAATAGAACAATAGTATGGTGACACACATGTTACATATGCAACTATTGAATGGATTTTAGGTGTAATCCAAGGTCTCAACCTGGATTTGAAACCCCCCGTTCAAGGGGATTTGAAACCCCTCGGTGGGTAGGATTAGAAACCACTTGGATTTGCAATCCTCCCAGTGTGTTTGGCACCTTGGAATGTGAATCAACTTTAATCCAAAAGTACCTATCCATGGTATCTTTATAGGGGTTTGAATTTAATTACTAAATCAACTTTAATATCTCTAATTAGTGAGATATGGAAATTTTGACACAATGGTTGTGATAAGCCTGCTGAAATACATGCTTTGGTCGAAAATGATTAAATTCTAAGTCTCAGATGAGTCACAAGCACAAGATCATGTCTGAGTGACTAACCAACGAGTTTTAATCATTGATTTACATGGACAATGTTTGGACGGTGCTGGATAATGTTTGGATGGTGCTAATTATTATTAGTGGGCCATGTGCCAATAGAATGATAGTGTATAGTGACACACATGTTACACCTACAACTATTGAAATGATTTTAGGTGTAGTCCAAGCTCTCACCGTGGATTACAAACCCCCTCAACACGGGGATTGGAAACTCCCTTGGATTTGAAATCCCCTAATACATTATGCTGCTAAACAACCAAGGGATTTGAAACCCCCTCAAATCCCTTACAAATCACGGTGCCAAACTACCCCTTATGCTACCAAACAACTAGGGATTTGAAATCCCCTCGAATCCCCCCCAAATCCACAGTGTCAAACGACCCCTTATTGTTGGATCAATAAAATAGCTACGTCACAGTCTGACAGAACTCAGTATTTATCTAAATGGCCCCACTTAACCCTAAGCTAGCCTATCTCCGAACATTAACTTCCCTATATGTGAGCCTTTGATGAGTCTTAGGGCTGGCCCATCTACAACCCCACAGGATTAAAAGAAAGGTCCCAGGTTCCTTTGAGCATGTTGGATGATGATGGGTCCGCAACAATTTCCCTGGCAATAGAGCTGTACACGAACTGAGTTAGCTCGGTTAAATTGTTAGACTCGACTCAAAAAAGCTTGATTTGACTCGGTTCGATATTGAGTTCGAGCTGATTTTTGGAGCTCGGAAAAATTTTGAGCCGAGTTCAAGCTTGTCCGAGCTCGAATCAACTCAGATCGAACCTTAACTTGAATCAAACTTGGATCGAATCAGTTCAGTGACTCGATTATTTTGATATTGACATTGCTCACCTAGCGTTTAATGAAATGACTCAACGAAGTGTTGTTTCGGGTGCATACATTCTCCACCGGATCGGCTGGTGGCGAGGAAGGTATGGATACAAAACAAATCAATATATATATATATACACACACACACACACACACACACACACATATACTTTACATGATAAAACTACCATCGAATTTTGATTTTGATGCTGCCTACTAAGTGCTTGATGAAATACATGTAATTTGTTGCTGATGTTTTGTGTACTGTAAGAAATTAAAGGTGCACTCCACGTATTTGAGAAAATGTCGCACAAGCTCGAATTAGCCCAAGCTGCTGACCGAATTGAGTCGAATTGGCCAATCAAACTTGAGGACCGACCTTAGTCGAGTTCAAGCTGGAGTCAACTCCGAGTAAAGCTGTGCCATGCTCTACTCGATTTGACTTGTGTACAACACAAACTGGGAGATGCCATATGCACACACCATTTTTAGCCATCCAAAATGGTGGAATGTTATGGATGGAGAATATGCAGGGAACTCACCACTTGGTGATCTTAACCTTTTGTCTTCCCCCCCTAAAATTAGTTGCTATCTGTTTTCATTCTCACTGTCCACTGCTCCACTCACCATTCACCAACAAGATCATACATGAACATGTTGGTCCTACCTTAAGTTATACACGAGTCGAATTGAGTCAAGCTTGGCACAACTGGGCTTGCCCAGCAGCCAACCGGAGCTTGATTTCAGCTTGGCTCAGTCCCTCGAGCTCGATTGGAGAGCTCAACTCAGTTCAATCATTAGCTCGGGCTAGCTTGTGCCGAGTTCGAGCCTATGCCACACTTTCTCAAACACATCTAATGCATCCTCAAACTCCCACACTTTGAATACAAAAAATAACAACACTTTGTAAGCATTTCATCAAACACTCAATGAGTAGTATCAAGATCAAGACACGAGGGTAGTTATACAATTTTAAGTTTTTTTTTTTTTTTTTTTTGTAGTGATTTATTTTTTCAATCCTCCCTCGAATACTTATTTCGAGAAAACCCTGATATAAGGGCAGTACAAGAAGCAACACTTAGTCGAGTCATTTTATCAAACACTCGGCAAAACAGCATCAAGATAAAAAAACCGAGTCACCGAACTGATTTGATCCGAGCCGATTCGAGTTGGGGTTTGAGCCAAGTCGAGTCAAGCTTGGGCAAACTCAAACTCGGCTCGAAATTTCTATGAGCTCCAAAAACCAACTCAACTTGGCCTAAATCAAGTTTCAAGCCAAGGCGAGTCAAGCTTTTTCGAATTGAGTAGAGCCAACTGACCAAGCTAACTCTTATAGTGTACAGCTCTAGTGCCACCATCCTAATGAACGACAGAGGGCATCATTTCCCGTCATTGATATGCAACTGGCAGAAGTGAAGGGGAACCAGGTCACTAATTAGGTGGGACCACCTTGAACATTCCAGATGGGCCACATGTAGGAGTATTGCTAATGCCAGGTCAGCCTGGACTCCGAAAAACCCTATTTTTAAGTGGGTCAAACTTCAAGCATGGGCCCATCAGTCAGATATTTGGCCCAAGCTACCCATCAAAGCAAGACCTCTTGCCAGGATCATATGGGCCATTAAGCTTTTAGGAACCATGGTAGGGGCTGATATTTTTACCAATTGGGCCTTAAATTCTGGGCCAGCCCATTTATCCACCCGCTGCACAAAAACTGGCGATGCTGGTGCCTGCAGTTAGGGCTGTACATGAGTTGACTGCGTCGAGCTTGGCACAGCTCAGCTCGGCTCAACCAGTAGCTAACCCTGGCTCGAACTCGGCTCAGTTCGGCTTGGCTCAGTTAGCAGCTCATGCCAGTTTGAGCCGAATTCCAGGTTGTGTGGCATTTTCTCAAACACGTCGAATGCATCTTTAATTTCTCACAAAATACAAAATAGTAACAACATTTTATAGGTATTTCATCAAATACCCGTAGAACAATATTAAAATAAAAAACCCAGCATACAGCATCAAAATCAAACACCTGGCGTATTCATTCCTTCCTCGCCAACTCTTGGTTGAGTCATTTGATCAAACACTTGCCGAGTCACCGAGCTGATTTGATCCAAGTCCATTTGAGTTGAGGTTTGATCCCAGTTGAGTCTCAAACTCAGCTCCGAATTTTTCCAAGCTCCAAAAACCAGCTCAACTCAGTCCGAAACGAATATTATACAGCTCTATCCGCTGTAGAGGCACAAATAACAGTGTTATCTTTTCACCAACCGTACATTGTGGCTCAAAAATCTGGCTCCCTGATGAATGGACCAGCCCAATTTTTGGGCCACCTTATACTCAGGAAGACCATGACCTGATGAATGGTTCAGATACTTTGAATTAGTTGATTAATATTTTCAGAGTTCAAATTCAAATGCAGGCCAATGGCAAGATCGGAAGCACCAAAATCGCAAATCGCGTTGGTCGGCATGGTCTCGGCTGCCCCATCTGGTTTCGCTCTCCGGCCAATTTCGCGGTCAGGCTCATGCCGGTCCAACCCAAGCCCAAGAACATGCCCTTACGTTAATAGGTGCGGCAACGAGTCATGTCGGCCCGCAGCGCAATTGACCCAACCTACTTTTGAGTAAATGGTTCGGGCTTGGGTTGGAACCTCCTCGACCTACCCATATAGATTATCAATAGGTTGGGGCTGATGACCTGCACTGACCGACCCAAGATGCGTTGGTCAGTCAGTATAGAGAGTGATGGACCGTGTGGCTCGGGTTGAGCAAGAATCTTAACCCATTTAGTAAATGAGTTGGGCTTGGGTGAGCCCAAACCATTGCCTTAACGAGTGGGTTCAGCCACCAAATGGAAGGCCTGATTAATAAAAAACCGAAACTCGTGACCAATAAACCAACTGCACCAATGTACATCCGTTCGTAGTGGGATTTCACCACTAGTAGTTTACTTGTTTCCATCATTGATTGTAATGCCATAAGTAAACTTGTTGGAATTCATTTTCTGGTGTATTTTTCTTTTTCTCCCTCATTTGTCATCCACACCATGGTCCATCCAATCAATGATCTAGATGGTACAAATCATGAACTGTACAACCATATGTGTGATGGAGTGGTAACTAGCTACTCGTAATTGTGTACTTACATAGGGAATGAATATTTCTTTTTTGGTAAGAATTTTATTGCCAGTAGCATGTCTAAATTTTGAAACTTTTGATAATATTCTTGTGATATTACAAGTACAACCATATTTCAATATTTTGTTGTATAAACTAACTATTCATAGTTTGCCAAGCAATTTTATTTTTTTTTTGTGGAATTTATAAAAAAACATTATTTCTCACTTTCTTTATTGGAAAATAAATGTTCCTAGCTCTAACATGAAGAACAGCAATTCCCTACAAGAAAAGGATAATGGAATTTTCAACAGTAAAACCTAAATGCGTTGTAATCCACCTTCAATTGCTTCATATGTGTCAATGTATCATATGCCACATGTGTCCCTATTCATCTTCTCTTTTATCCCATGACAGAATCCACAACTCAAAAATCAAAAAATTTAAACGCGGAGGGAAACTAAAATATTTAAAATTCAAATTTAAACATAAATTTTGAAACAAATACAACATCTTTTACCCAATATAGGCTCATGTGGCACATGTACCACCAATATCATTTATCTTTTCTTTCACCACACTTGGAAAACACCCTACATATGCCATTGTCCATCTTCCGCAGGTCCAAACATGCCACTCGTGCCAACGATGTCAGTGCGGACAAGTTCTGCTATCTGGCTTCAAGTGCCCACATTTATTAACGTGTCAATGCGTCCTGTGTTGCATATGTCACCCTATGAATTTAAGGACCTCACGTGTTGTAATTTATTTTTAAGAGCCCACGTATGCCACGTATTCACTATCCATCAATCTCGAAGCTATCATTGATTCCCACTCTTCTTGTGAGATGTGCCTCTTTGCCTATGGTGTGAGCTCTTATATTATCACATCTAGTAGCCACTTTGGTATTGTTTCGAAGCACTTTCGTATGATCCTCTCAAAGCTGGTAGTTATTCCTGTGAACTCGCTCTTCCAATTTCTCGCTGAGATTGATATTACTAGCTTGCCTTGATTGTCTGGCTTGGGCGGTGTGTTTTGCGTAGTTACTTGTGGCAAATTTTCCTTTATGCGTTTGTCTTCTTTCCCTTTCTCCCTTGCTCCTAGAGTATGAATTGCTTCTCCTTTTTTCTCTGTTTTTTCTTAGGGGTTTACCCTGCTTTTTGTATTTTTCAGGCTTTTGCTCTAAGTTAGTAATAAGATTGTATTCCACATTTTCTTTCCCAAAAAACATAAGTAAAGAAATTAAATGTATCTTTTCCCACAATTTCTTGAAATAAGGTTTCAAGAAATATTATTTCCTTTCCTGTACCTTCCATAAAGAGGGTTTTATTAGGGATCTTAATGAACAAGGTCGAGGTAGGTTGTAGCCTGAATTTTGAACTAGTCAGGCAAACTTAATCAAAATATTCACTTCATTAGCTTTAGGCCAAGCCTATTACCAGTACGAGGTTTTATTGATTCAGGAACATATACATGCCATAAGGGCGTGTATGGGCAGTGGGATTAGGTGGGATGGGATTCATATGGTCCTGTGCCAATTCCACTCATGTTTGGGAAGAATGTAAAAGCTTGGAGTTAGATAAGATGGAATTGCATTGGGTCTCGTGCCTATTTCACTCAATTTTAACAAGTTGTGTAGGTCCCACCATGATGTGTGGGCTATATCCTCACCGTCCACCCATTTTTCGAGATTATTTTAGAGCATGGGCAAAAAAATCAGATAAATCTAAAGCTCAAGTGGACCCCACCATAGAAAGCAACGGGGATTGAATACTTACCGTTGAAAACTTCTTTGGGGTCACATAAGTTTTAGATCTACCTCATTTTTATGCCCATGCCATAAAATGAGGTTACAAAACAAATAAACAATTTTAGATATAACACGTGTGTTATTCTCATTAATTTCAAATGATGGTGGGTATATCCAGTCAATGTACCACTATATTACCAATAAAGCATGGAATTAATCTTATCAACAGGGAACAATTCTTGCTGCCATGTGTAATAATTATGTTTTTTGAATCCCATCCCACCGAATCCCAACCCCCAAACATGCCCAAGCCATCATTAATTATATCACGTGAGGAATAAAGTGAAAAAAATGAAGAATTAATTATATCTCATGGAGAATGAAGGGGAAAAAACAAACTATATACCGTATGTGATAAGATGAAATCCACTTATGTAATGTGAAGATGATATTATGCTTCTGTAGCTTTCGACGTCAACACCATGGCTAATGTTGATATTTCCTTCAATAGTATAGTTTGAAAACTTGAAATTCAAGATGACTTGAATCCATCAATATTAATAATAGATTTTTTTTTCTCAAAATAGGCCCAAGGTATGGTGGGAGTCTTAAAATAGTATTAATTTTTTAAATTTTACTTTTCTAAACTTAAAAGTGCTTTTTGGAATTTGTTGGGAGATAATGTTGTATTTGCAAAGGCCCTTGGACATTCTTTTCTACATTTGGAGCTTCTTGTATCACCCTTTTTGACAAATTCTTCTTTTACCACAGTATTTCCATAATCTTGCAACCTTTTGTGCTTTCCAAGAACATTCTCTGACAATAACTTCCACATAAAAAAAAAAGCAAAAAAGGATTTTAGGCTTGTTCGGGAAGAAAATGAGATGAAATTTGATGAAAAAATATTATAACATTTTTTATTTTAGAATATATGTTATTATTCTTTCTTCAAAAGGTTCCACTTATATGGGTCTTTTGCCAAAATAAAAAATAAAAAAAATGGATAGAATAAAAGAAAATATATGTCAAAAACCCCATTTGTGAGTTATGAGGGAGTTATGGCCATTTTTATGAGATCACATGATGTTGGAAATGCAAAAATGAATACAAAATGTTTGCAAACATGAACTTGACTTCAAGCTCAATTTTAAAGGGTCAAATAATATCCAAATGAAATGATTCCAATTTCATATTAAATATTCGTTGATTTATCTTTCTAATGAGGCCAAGATCACTCCCGATCTAACATACAATGAGGGAGTTATACTCTCTTTTTTTCCGGACAATGTTGGAAACACAAAAGCCCACACAAATGGTTTGCAAACATGAACTTTACTTTGGCTACTTTTAAACAATATCAAATGAAATAATTCTAATCCCATTCGGAAGCTCATCAAATTATCTTTTCAATTGGCCTAAAATCGTCCAAATCCAACCTGTAGCGAGAGAGTCATGACCATTGTCATGGAATCGCATGATGCTAAAAATGTGAAAATGAACACAAACAGTTTACAAATGTGAACTTAACTTTGGGCTCAGTTTTGATTAGGTCAAACAATGTCCAAATGAGATGATTCCAGTCCTATTTGAAAGCCCATGAAATGATCTTTTTAACAAGTTCAAGATCACCCAAATCAAACTTGTAACAAAAGAATTATAACCATTTCTGTGAGGTCATACAACGTTAAAAACAAAAAGCAAACGCAGATGATTCGTAAATGCAAACTTGAGTTTGGACTCATTTTTTAAAGGTTAAATATTAACGAAATGAGATGATTCCTGTCCCATTTAAAAGCTTGTCAAATTACCTTTTGATGAGGACATCAGACCCTTCAAAGTTTATCAAAGACGAAGGCGACCGACGAATACATCTTTATAGCTCGATAATGGTTCATGACACAAACAATAATGATTTTGAAGATCTGGTTAATTGCACAACTAAGGATGATTTTGAATACCTTATTAATGGGGGTCCTTACTCTTGCTCGGGTGGTAGACTCTTAGGAGTTTCAACTCCCGGTCACGGGTTCGAGGACCCATAGGTGGTGAAATTCCACCAGCGTGGGTGTGTGTGCGTGTGTAAAAAAATAAATAAATAAAAAAGAATACCTTATTAATGGCATAATTAAGGATGATTTTGAAGATCTTACATGTGTCCTTAGATTAATTGAAGGCCGCACATTAGGAAGACACACATATAGGATGAGTTAGAAGACTGATCTGTTATGCATGATTTTATTTTTTTTTAGAAAGTTTTGTTTTGCACATTTTTTTTTTCCTTTTGTTATAAGGGTATTCTAGTCATTTCTTTTTAAATCGGAATTTTATAAATAAGGTGCTTTCTACCCTAAACCAAATGATATATATTTTTTAATGAAAGCTTGGTGCCTCCTTTCCCTTTCTATTTGTGGTAAATTCTTCTTTTTCCCTAATCTTTTTTCTTCTAACTTTTATTTTTAGCCCTCTAACCTTCTTCTTCTCTTTCCACGCCTAGTCTTTTTTTTTTTTGTTGCTATTGACCCTGAAAGTTTGAAAATTAATCTCAACCCTCTCTTAGATTTTTCAGACGTCTTTATTCTAGAAATCTTTTAATTTCCTAAACTAGAGAAGCTATCTTGATTGTTAGATTAAAATCATGTAAGATCAAGAGGTCTCATCCCTCGCTGGATCCAATCTATGCATGATTTGAATACGGTACCACAGGATTGTGATGATGATCTACAACCATTGCACATTCCCTTTATTATTATCTTTACTATGATGTGGGATGTGAATATTTTAATTGATTTGCTTAGTTTATTTCAATGGATCATTTTTATGCTCACACATGCATTCTACTTAGACCGTCCTGCATCAAATTTGGTATCAAAGCTTTAGGTTTTGCGTGGTTTTTGTTAGATCGAGTTATTTGAACTTATGATCATCTGTTTTCTCATCTAAGATTGTCTAGATAATTCCATATCTACAACCCATAGAAATTGCGAACCTATTTTTTCAAATTCACATTCCTTTGAGGTATAAATCTAAATTTCTTGTGTTTTCATTCTGATCAAATTTGAAAATCTGCGGTATTCATACATCATATAGAAATAGGATCCTACATCCATATTGAGGTCTATTCAAATATTAATGTTGAGTTTAGGAAAATCGAGTTCGAATTTTTGGTGTACACCCACTAGAAGTGGTAAGGGTTTTGGCCAACACCCCATCATGAGTAACTAGCAATTAAGCGACCACCTCACTCAATTATTCCAAAAGATAACTGCCATAGAGACATTTAACGAAAATATTGAATGAAAACTAACCGCCATAGAGGCTAGACTTGAGCGATTAGAGGCATCTCAAAGGTAAAACCCCACTGTTGGGGGAGATATGCAGTCGTAGGCAAGTAGTGTTGGTGAGGAGCTAACCTCTAGACAAACCCCCACCAATGGGGAACATGCGGGCATGTGGGTAGAGAACGGGCATATCGAGACCGCTTTGATCTTGACGAGAAGGCTATGAAGAAAGTCAAAATTGATGCCCCAATATTTGATGGTCGCTTGGACCCCAAGGCATTTCTCGATTGGTTAGCTAACATGGATCACTATTTTGAGTAACATGAGATATCAGAAAACCAACAAGTGTAGTTTGCCAAAATGAATCTCGAGGGGCAAGCGAAGATGTATTGGGCCAATAAAGAGCGTAGGATTGAACGGGTGTGTGGAGCTCCCATTACCCAATAGAGTGAGATGAAAACTATGCTAAGAGAGAAGTACATCCCTCTCTTATCGCTAGAAGCTCCTGGAACAATGACAATATTTACACTAAGGATCCATGCCTATCACGGAATACATTGCAAAATTTGAAGAATTTACGATGCAGTGTGACATTGAGGAAGACCCTCTAGTAACACTCACGTGTTTCAAGACGGGCCTTCGCTCGAACCTTTAGCATGAGCTTTGGGCTCGTCCCGTGACAGATTTGGATGATATATACCAAGTGTTGTAAGAATTAGAGCAGTATCTAAAGACTCCTGTCATAAAATGGTTCGATTCTCGAGACTCTAATGTTAGAACTAATTCTCAGAGAACTAGACCCAATATTGGTAATCAACCTAGGGCGCAGGCGAATGTTCTACCTAGGCCTAGGGATGAGAAGGGAAAAAACGTCATTGGTGTCGGTCCAAGTGGAGGATAGAATGTGCGACGCTATGAACATGAGAATATTAACCACAGTGTCCCAGTAAGAGCAAAAGAAAAGCCTTGGTTATAGGTGATTCCTAGGATAACGAGTATGATCAGGGCAACTTTAAAGTCGAAGAATATCAGCCAGTACGATCATTGAGTGATGAGGATGAGGTGGGTGATGATGCCGCACTAGCAGTTGTCAGGTGTGTGCTAGCCCAGTCTAGAAGTAGTGTTAACTGGTGTCGTAACACTATCTTTTACACGATCACCAAGTGTGGCGATAAAAATTGTATGGTGATAGTGGACAGTGGGAGTTGTCAGAATGTAATTTCCACTAACACCTTAGACCGTCTAAAGTTAGAGGTCACCCCTCATCCTGACCTGTACAAAGTCTCATGGGTAGACAAGACTTCCCTTCCTGTCACCCATCAAGGTCTTGTACCCATCGAGTTCGGGTCTTATAAGGAGTCGTTGTAGTGTGATGTGTTGCCCATGGATGTAGGTGACATCATCCTAGGCAGACCATAGTTATTCAATAATGACGTCACGATCTGCGGTCATTCTAACGTGTGTACCTTCATGCATAATGACAAGAAGATCAAAATTAATCTTATGCCACCACAAAATACTGCACAAAAGAAAGGTGAGAAGGCTAGTGAGCCTAAAGAAGTGAGGAAATCCACACCCAAGTCTCTTCATATCATCACAACTAAAGAGTTTGAAAGAGATACAGAGGAGGATTCGATGGTGTATGCCTTAGTGACTAAAGAGGCTACATCAGAAGTACCAGTAGATTTACCCTACGAGGTAGTCCTAGTCTTAGAGGAGTACAAAAATGTATTCCCCGAGGATTTGCCAAATGAATTACCACCCATGAGGGACATCCAACATGCCATTGATCTTGTCATCGACTCTACCAAACCTTCCTCACTATAGGATAAACCCTGCAGAGCATGCATAGTTGAAAAATCAGGTAGATGAGCTCATGCAAAAGGGTTTCATCTAGGAGAGCATGAGCCCGTGTGCCATACCCGCTTTACTGATACCTAAGAAAGACGGCACTTGGCGCATATGTGTGGACAGTAGAGCCATCAATAAAATCACGATCAAGTATAGGTTTCTCATACCTAGGCTTGATGACATGTTAAACATGATGGCTAAATCCACTATTTTCTCCAAAATAAATCTTAAGAGTGGGTATCACCAAATCCATATATGCCCGAGTGATGAATGGAAGACAACTTTAAAGACAAAGGATAAGTTATATGAGTGGTTGGTCATGTCTTTTGGCTTGACTAACGCGCCCAATACTTTCATGCAGGTAATGACCCAGGTCTTGAGACCATTCATGAAAAAATTCTTAGTGGTGTACTTGAACGATATCTTAACCTATAACACCACTAGAGAATCACACATTGAATATTTGAAGTTGGTTTGTAGCGTCCTTATGGTGAAGAAATTATACATTAACCTTAAGAAGTGTTCGTTTATGTCCAGTCAAGTTGTGTTCTTAGGGTTTACAGTGTCAGCAGAAGGGATGCATGTAGACCCAAAGAAAGTTAAGGCCATAGTTGATTAGCCTGAACCGAGGAACATCCATGAAGTGTGAAGCTTTCATGGCTTAGCCACATTCTATCGTCGATCTATTAGGAGTTTTAGCATGATTATGACACTCATTATAGAGTGTATGAAGAAGAGAGAATTCATGTGATCGAAAGCCGCAGTTAAGACTTTCAAAGAAATTAAGGGCAAGATGGTCGAAGCTCCCGTTATGTGTCTTCCCGACTTTTTTAAAGTCTTTGAAGTTTCGTGTGATGCATCCGGTGTTGCTATAGGTGGAGTCCTAAGTCAAGAGAGCTATTCTATTACCTATTTCAGTGAGAAACTGAATGAGGCGAAACAAAATACTCTACTTATGATAAGAAATTCTATGCGGTAGTCCAGTCTTTGAGACATTAGCGCCACTACCTCCTACCGCAGGAATTTGTTTTATTCTCTGATCATGACGTTTTATATTATCTTCACTCCTAGAAGAAACTTAATTCAAGGTATGCTAAGTAGGTTGCATTCCTTCAAGAGTATTCGTTTGTCTTGAAATACAAGGTTGGAGTAGAGAATAAACCAGCCGATGCCCTTAGCCATAAAGTGGCAATGCTCAATTCTTTTAGTGTAGGAATTGTCGGCTTTGCGCAATTGAGAGATAAGTACCCCACATGTCTAGATATTGGGAGTACCTATACATCACTCTCGAGTGATCAGCAAAGTGCGGGGGATTTTATTTTGAGGGATATATTTCTTTTTAAAGGAAATCGTTTATTTATTCCCCGTACGTCCCTCCGTGAATTCCTCGTCTGGGAGCTTCATTTGGGAGGGATAACTAGCCACTTTGGTTGTGATAAGACTATTGCCCTCGTAGAGGATTGTTTCTACTAGCCAAGTCTCAAGGGAGATGTCGCCAAAATTTTGGGGCAGTGTAGAACGTATCAGATGGCAAAGCAGCAAAAGAAAAATTCTGAATTATATACGCCATTATGTGTGCCACATGCTCCGTAGTAAGACGTTAACATGAATTTCGTGCTTGGGCTTCCCAATACGATTAAAAAACGTGATTCCATTTTTGTTGTTGTGGACCGATTCTCTAAGATGGCGTATTTCATCCCATGTTCTAAAACTTCTAATGCGTCTAATATTGCTAAAGTCGTTTTTGATGGTGTGGTCTGTCTCCATAGTTTACCTAAGACCATAGTGTCTGGTCATGATGTCAGAGTTATCAGCTATTTTTGGAAGACACTGCGACACATGATGAGAACACATTTACAGTTTTCTACTGCATACCACCCCCAAACTGATGGCCAAACTAAGGTGTTTAATCACAGCCTTAGAAAACTCTTACAATACTTAGTGGGAGAACATGTGAAAATTTGGAATTTGATTCTACCTGTGGCCGAGTTCGCCCGCAACAGTTTAGTTAATAGATCTACAGGGTTGAGTCCATTTGAAATTATTAGTGGGTACAAACCTTAGATGCCCATAGACTTGTTACCCATGTCAGTTACCCAAAAATCTTCTAAGTCAGCCAATGTATTTGCACGACGCATTCATGATTTGCATGCACATATTAGACAACGAATAAATGTAAGTAATGATAATTATAAATATTCAGCTGACTAACATCGTAATTGGACGGAATTTAATGAAGAGGATTATGTAATGGCTAGGATTAGACCAGATCTATTTCTTCCAGGTTCCGCTAAGAAATTATAAGCTCGTAGTACTGGACCATTTATAGTATTGTGTAAAATTGAATTTAATGGGGACATGGTAGATCTTCCACCTGAAATGGGAATAAATCCGACGATCAATGTGGAAGATCTAGTCCTCTATCATAATCCTTTCATTGATTCTTCTTCCCACCCTTAGTCACTTTCTGACTTTACTTCTCAACATACTCCACCCCTTACACCATCAATTAACCGTAAGAAAGAGATTGAAGGGCTAGTGGATGAGGAGATTATTTTCACACGAGATGAAGCTTCCAAAGGTACCTTGTTAAATGGAAGAACAAGCCACCATCTGATTCCACAGGGCTTACAGAAGCGAAACTGCGGCGAATTGATTTAGACCTTCTCGAGATGCACAAAAGTTTTAACTCGTCAGAGCTGAGTTCTTCTCACCTGAGGGGAGTTGATGAAGACATTAAACCTTTCAAAGTATATCAAAGGCGAAGGCAGCCGACGAATACATCTTTATGGCTTTATGATGGTTCATAGCACAACTAAGGATGATTTTAAAGATCTAGTTAATTGTACAACTAAGGATGATTTTGAAAACCTTATTAATTGCACAACTAAGGATGATTTTGAAGACCTTACACATGTCCTTGGATCAATTGAAGACCCCACATTAGGAGGACACATGTGTAGAATAAGTTAGAATACTGATCTATTACACATAATTTTATTTTTTAAGTCTTTGTTTTGCATGTTTTTTTTTTCTTTTTGTTATAAGGGTATTTTAGTAATTTTCTTTTAAATCCGAATTTTATAAATAGGGTATTTTCTAGTTTCTACCCTAACTAGATGATATATTTTTTTAATGAAAGTTTGGTGCCTCCTTTCCGTTTCTCTCTGTGGTAAATTCTTCTCTTCCCATAATCTCTTCTTTTCTTTTAACTTTTATTTTTACCCCTTCAATCTTCTTCTTCTCTTTCCACACCTAGTCCTTTTTTTTTTTTTTTTAACTATTGACCCTGAAAGTCTGAGAATTGATCCCAACCCTCTCTTAAAATTTTCAGTCATTCTTATTCTATAAATATTTTGATTTCCTGGGCTAGAGAAGTTGCCTCGATTGTTGGATTAAAATCATGTAAGATCAGGAGGTCCCATCCCTCGCCGTATTCAATTCTTGCATGACTTGAATACGGTACCATAGGATTGTGATGATGGTCTGCAACTATTACACGTTCCCTTTATTATTATCTTTACTATGATGTAGAATGTGAATATTTTAATTGATTTGCTTAGTTTATTTTGATGGATCATTGTTGTGCTCACACATACATTCTAGTTAGACCGTTCTGCATCACCTTTCCAACGAGCTCAAGATCACCCCCAATCCAACCCGTAACGAGAGAATTGTGACTATTTTTATGAACATCATACCATGCTAAAAATGAGTGTGAACACAAACTTTGTTGCATTTGCATCCAATTCTCAACCTTTCGAAAGGATATCAGCTTACGTCATTCCATTTCACATTGACTCTAATTACTATTGTTTAGTGTCAACCAACCACTTTTGCCCATGTGCATCCCATTAATCACCAATTACAAAAGTAAAGACCTCTTAATTTGACACTAATGCAATCTTTCGATTTTGCCTTAATTTGTAACTAATGCCATCTTTAAATTTCCAAAACTCTAGTTAACAATCATCTGTCGTATCAATCAAAAGGTAAGAGGGGCAAAAACAAGGACCTCGAATCCCCCCTTTTTCCATGCGCACCAGTAGAAAATCACTCAAATCCCATTTTTCTCTTGAGAACATTGAATTCTACATTTTTTTAGTCCCAAAGAGATCATTATACGATAGAATTAAAATCAAATCAAGAGGAGAAACTGCTTAGCCAAACATCTGCTTTGGCTAGTCCTTACAAGATCAAAGCTTCAATCATATCTATTTCTAGGGGCCACTTTGAGACAGTTCAATAGAGTGGATTAGGAGGGATGGTATATGATGGTAGTTGTCAATGGTTGTCCATGACTTCCACCAGTTTGCAAAATCCCAGGATAGAGTGGATTACATATTTAGATGGATCGGAATATCCCAAGACTAACTGAAAAAATTGTTTGGGATGGCGGATGGGATTTGGCCATCCTGCAGCTGCAACACATGGACTGTTTGGACGGACTGTTTGGGAATGCATGGGTTTAGGCATATACATCCATCCCATTTGGTGTAACGGCTGCAGTACTATGCATATTCCACACAAGTGTGGTCCTTGGTATTTTGATACAAGAGCTAGGAGGGTTGACACAGCTCAAGTGGCTGGGTATTTTAGAGGTTACAAGTGAAGATGGGTTGGGTTTGTGTGCTTCCATTAAGAAGATGATATGTCTTTCCTCGCTTTATGCTTTTTCAGTAAACCTACGTACTGGGCTTCTCGATTTTAAGTATATATCATCTCCTTCACCGCTCCTCGAGCATATATTTCTGAAATGGCATTTCGAAGAGTTGTTGCACTGGATTCTCTCGCTTTCAAACCCCGTGCACTTGGAATTGGTAGGGTTGCGTTTGAAGGAAGAACTGTTTGGTGCACTGCAACATTTGTCAAATATAATGATGCTCGAACTAATACGAGCATATGATGGAGAAGAGTTGTATTTGATAGGATTTCGAAATCTCTTAAAATCCATCGTCTTAATGCAGGAATGGGCTCGAAGAAGACAGGATGTGATGCTATTATTTCTCAGGCGTGCAGATGAATACCGTCTTATAATCGTGGTATTTGACTGTGGGATCATGTGATCCCATCCAAACCTTCTGTCCAAACAGAGCATACTCATCTAACCCTTAACCCAACTAATTAGGTGGGAAGCCGTAAAGATCCTGTTCTACAATTCCACTCTTTAAGGGTTTGGAATGTCCATGCCAGGATTCATGATGAAAGTGATAGCAGCAGTTTCACTGCGGCTGCCAAAACAAGGACCTGCAATAAGACCACAGATCTCTAATTATAAAATTAGTACAATGTTTTAAAGCCCAGACTGAAATCTACCTGTTTTAGAGGCAGCTTTAATCCAAATGCCAGCCCAACTAGTCAGATTTCAGTGCATTTGATTTTTAAGGAGTCGTGAGCTAGAAAAAAGAAAAAGAAAAACGTACTTCACCCGACTGGTTGGAATATACAGTTATCCAGCCTGTTATAGTAGCCATCTGATCCAACTGGCCCCTCAATTACTGAATTGAACTTGCAAGATCCCAAACAAAATAATGAAATCAAACACCCATAATTCATGATCACAGATCAAACCCCTGAAAACTGTGATATCAGTAGTTTGATGATATCAAAATAATAAGGTAATTCACCGTAAATCTCCACCGGACATTAGTTTCGATTTCACAGTGAAGCATGTAACAGATCTATACAGATCACAAAAGGGAAAAATAAATAAATCCTCCGTGAAAAAAGTAATTATCAGATTAAATAAGATCTGGGTCTTGAATCATGTAGTTGATCTCGGGTTTTTTTTCTCTCTCTAAAAGTGAGTTCAAAATCTCACCACCAGGACCCATGTCTCCATAAATTTCTCCAATTTTAACAGATATGACAAGATAGCTCCCAAAATTCAAACCTCATTCCTTAATTCATGGTAGAAACCCTAATTTCATAACTCGAAGAGGGAGTGTGAACACCTGAGAATAGTCCTTGACACCTTATTACTTGTTTGGGCAAACGGTTTGGATGAGAATAGGTGAGATGAGATCACATGATTCCACGGCCAAATCTTACAAGCGTGTTTGAAATATGAATTTTTGCAGAACTACCATATTTCATGATTATAAGGTGGTATTCATCTGCACGTCTAGGAAACAACAGAATCTCATTCCGTCTTCCTCGAGCACATCCCTGCATTAAGACGAGGGATTTTAAAAGATTTCAAAATCCTATCGAATACAACTCTTCTCCATCGTATACTCCTATTGGTTCGAACATTATCAGATTCACTTCTATTAGTTCGAACATCATCAGATTCGGCAAATGTTACAGCGCACCAAAAAGTAAAGTTTGAAAGTGAGTGAATCCAATGCAACAACTCTTTTAAACGCTCTTTCAAAAATACATACTCAAGGAGCGGTTAAGGTAAGTTAATTGAAAAAGTAAAAAGCAAGAAAAGAGATGTCATCTTCTCAATGGATACATATAACTCCTTAAATATGTAATCAGTTCTCTTAGCTCTTGTATTAAAATATTAAGTACTATACTTGCGTGGAATATACATAGTACTACGATCGTTACACCAAACGAGATCGTTACACCAAACGAAGAGATGGATATATATTGCCTAAAACCATGCATTCCCAACAGGATGGCTAAATCCCGTCCGCCATCTGAGCAGATTTTTCTGTTAGTCTTAAGGATACTCTGATGCATCAAACAGGTAATTCCCTCTGTTATGGAATTTCGCAAACCAGTAAATTTCATGGACAACCACTGACGACTGTCATCATAACCTTTAATCATATCCCATACCTCTTAATCCACTCTATTGCGCTGTCACAAACTGGCCCTTGGTAAAATACCCAAACACGCATTTCCAATCAGAGCCTCTGATCCAACGGGCCCCACTGTTTCATGTCCCCTGTCATAACCCGATTAAAATTTCCTAATTTCTAGAGTTATGACAAGATCTCTCAAAAAATCGAACTCCTTATTGAATTCATGGTAGAAACCCTAAAATTCCTAACGTGAAGAGGTAAGTCTGCGTGATCAGAGCCTTCGATCCAATGGACCCCACTGAGGATGACCTATGAAATCTCTGATGGGATAATATTGATCATCGACGAGATAGGAAGGTCAATACAAACTTCTCGAAAAGAACCCTAACTCCTTCAATCCTATTTCTCCCCTAAAAGCCCCAATTTTCACAACATTCCCTACACTGAGAATTCCAGAACCCTAATTCTCGCCTATTTCCGCCAAAAAGCGTTGATTTCTCCATCATTCATAAAATTGGCAACTGAAAAGCCATAATTCCTCCGATACAATCAGGAATCCCAGAAAATTTCACCAAAAGACCCTAATTTTCTCTGCTTCCTATGTTGTAGTTATCGAGATCTTGCATCTCCATGCCTATTTCTCCTCTAAAACCCTAATTTCCCAAACGCTCAGAGATAGGACAATCAAAAACCCTAATCTAATCATGACTCCTCAGATCAACAGCTGAAAAACCGCACATTTCACCAGAGCCTAATTTCCTCCGCCTCCTGCACATGAACGCCTGAGACCATGCCGCTTTAAGCTTATTGCTTCTCAGAACCCTAACTTCTCTAGCACTCAGAGATAGGAAGCTCAAAAACCCTAACCTAATCATGATTTCCCCGTATTTACAGCTGCAACCGTGGATTTCACCCTCCAAACCCTAATTTTTACCGCTAAAAGCATCGAAAACACCGAATTTTCCGCTTTTTGGCCAGATTTCTTGAAGAACAAGCAGCAAAGCACGCCAATCTTATCTTTATTCGCTTGGTTCGCTCCTACCTGCACAATGGCAGAGAAAAAGCGAGAAAGCAGCTGCTGCAGGCGATTTCGGCAGCAAAGGAAAACCAAGAAAGTAGAAAAAAATCGCCATGCGGAGAGAGAGAAAGATCCTGCAGGTGACAGAGCTCGAAAACCAGAGCATTTCATGCCTTGAAGCTCCAAACGCTCTGCACCAGAAAAGAACAATCAAAAGACAACCCTACCCTTAGCTCGGCGCTCTTTAAAAAACGTTGGAACGCGGGCCGGTCGAGTATGTGCACGTGTAAGAGCAGGAGGAGCGGATTACGTGCGGCCCCAACCTCACCCAAAACGGTACGGCCCTTAAAGTGGGGCCCACCTTTATTATGTATTGCATATCCACTCCGTCCATCCATTTTTTTCAGATAAATTAATTACATGATACCAAAAATGAAGCAGATATAAACTTGGGAAGTTAATAATGGCAGATCGTTCAGTCACCAATACTTCATATAGTATGGCGCATATTAAAATTGGATCTTTTTTATTTTTGGAATATTATACTAGCTTGATCTTTAAAAACAGATGGACGGATTGGATGTAAAATAAAGACATCAAGGTGGGTCCCACGGTTAAGGGCCGCACCGTCTTGGGTAAGGCCACTCGAGCAGGAAATGCTAGCCCCATCCGCGAGCGCCGATTGGTCCACGGCATTGTATTTCTTTGACTGAAATGTCACCTGGATGTGATACGATGGAGCGGTCGGCACCGAGCTTATCCAGGAGTGTGCGTGGGCCAGAGCAGATAGTGAATCGGGACCGTTCACATGGACACCTTGCCATGGATGGCTTATAATTAGTGAATCGGGACCGTTCATATGGACACCTTGCGATAGATGGCTTATAAATTCAAAGTCAAATTAGTTGAACGAGTAATGTCCATCCGATTTTTGTCCTTCAATTTATTAATGTTCAGTAACTTACTTTCTTGACGAACTACGGATAGCTTTAAAATCCATTCCTTTGATCAGTTGAAAACCATCATTTAGACCGTACAAATAAAAAACGTAGGTGAGATTAGAAACTCACGTGCCACGCAATGTGTATTGTATAAAATTGCTTTCAAAACCGCTGAGTTTTCACGGTGGAGAGCCAGACACGTACCTGAGTGGACGACCTTTTGGAAGTTGGTAGGCCCTATCTGACAAGCATCTGCGCGGCATTGGAAAGCGACACGTCACAGCAACACTCACATGTGCAGCGCTACAATGGGACTGGGATGCCAACCGGTTTATCGGGCCACGTTATTCGGGTGTGGTTGGATCCACACCTCGGTGGATCCCTGAATGTGGGCCCACCGTCTGTATGTTCATTACATCTATGTCATCCATTCAATTTTAACAGATCATTTGATGGCATGAGATTAAAAAAAAAATTGAACTAGATTCAAATCTCAAATGGACCACACCACATGAAACAACGGTGATGGGCAGTTAAGTATTTCCTATGGACGGTAAAAATTTTGGATCAAGCTAATACTTGTGTGGTACCCTCGTCATATATAGGGCTATGATATGTTTAGCACGGTAAAGTAAGTGAGGCTTTAAAATTAAGAGACGTCAAATCCATTCCAATAGAGGGTTGAAATCCAGGATAGAAGTGAAAATTACACCTAAAGTTCTCCCACGAGTCACAAAAGTTTTTAATGGTGGTTGATCATTAATGGACCACAAAAGTTCTGGATTTCTCTTAAATCAACTTTTGTGGCCCACTGGCCCATTAACATTCTTACTTCTATCTGATATTTCAAGACTGAAAAAGCCAATGAGGGATTGGATGTCTACTATTGAAATTTTTATTTAGGTTATAAAAGTTTGGCTAAATATGTTATTTTTTTTCCTTTATTCAACTCTAAGTGGTCTTATGACCTCTTGGATGGAAAATAAATGTTACGATGAACCCTATGAATTATTTAATCATGAAAATCATTATCTTTGCCGCTATTTGTGGTATGACCAAGATGATCTCTACGTACTATTCATGTTTTTTATAATGCTACAAAATCATGTCTAAAAATCAAATCGACGAAGGGTGCAGATATAACAAATACATCACTGTAGGGCATGTATCTTTGTGGGCATGTGTCTTTGATCTACTGGGAACCATTCGAAACTCGAGGAGCGTCAGTGCTCGTCTTCCGACGACACGTACCTACAACAGCTATATAGCTGGTGTGTGGCACACCAGCCGATCCGCTTCCCTCAATGTCTCCTGTCGTGTGGCCCACTTTGATCTGGCTAATTTTTTATAGTCCCGTCCTATTGTGAAGTTGATCAACTAATGGACGGAGTGGATTTCTCACAGGCATCTACGTGGGCCCCACATAGCTTCCGACCACAGGAAATTCCTTTGGCCGGGCGGATAGACAATATACATCCCATGTATGTAGGTAGAATCTCATGCATCCACCATCACATACATCATCCATGGGCATGCATGTTTATGTCATGCATCAATGGGTAACGCATACGGTGTCTTTTGTACGATTCATTTATAAAACGCACAAATAGAACTATTTTTTTTTATATAAAAAAAAAAGGTTCACGTGGCATATAAAGCGAGAATCTGGACTGTCCATCTCGTGGGAAGCACCGTGAATGGAGGGAAACTCGAGAAACAGAAGATATATTGATCCTAACCATCTTACTGGCTATGAAATCGACAGTTAAACGTAGAAAATGGCCAGGGTTCTAACACGACTACTAAAATAAGATGTGAAAATTTTGAAATCTCTTGGTATGCTAATCCAACATAAGCCCCAATGTTTGAACGGTTCTGATTTTCTCGTATATCTCAACGTACAGTGGATGAGTCTTCGCCATTTAGATGTAGTAAATGATCCTTGGTCCACCACGATGTTACTTTTGTTCCATGCGTTGCGTTTTATGAAAGCGCCTGATCTTTTTTGCGGCAGCTGGCGAAATTACCCTCGTTTGTCTGATGACGTAACTGCCCATCTGATACACTGCTAAAGTATGCGTGTTCATACGCATCAATACAGCCATAGTACACACGTGTCACAGAATCTTAATCGAAACTGTCCGTTTCTCAGAATTGTTGTTGACGTAAAAGAGCCGAAATAATACTCTGAATGGATTAATATTAACTGTCCAATCAGTAGGATAAATTGAACGGTCAAGATGTTAATAATAGTTAGCAGCCTTCTTCCGTACCTATTTTTTACACGCACACACACTCTCCCACACTCACGCCACACGCGCACACACCCACCATGGTTACTCGAACACCTGACCCGGTGTTGAAACTCCAATGAGTCTGGGTTCTTACTCTTCTTCGGGTGATAGACTCACGGGAGTTTCAACTTCTGGTCAAAGGTTCGAGTGCCCATAGTGGTGAAATTCCACCAGCGCATGTGTGTGTGTGCGTGTGTTAAAAATTAAAAAAACAATAAAAAGAAAAACCTCTAAGGAGTCTACCACCCGGGAAAAAGTAAGGACCCATGGGCTCTGTTGCCACGATGGATTCCAGGGGCTTTCAATTTTCAAGGGGTGTGAAATCCAAAGTGAGATTAAAACTCTCTTGCATGTCTAGCATGTAACTCAATTGGTAGACTGAGTGAAAATAACTCATTTCAACTTGGTATCTATTCTCCGGGGGGGGGGGGGGGGGGGGGGTGGCTAACACTGACGTGTGAATTTACGGTGTGGTGTACTAACAAGATAACAAAAAAAAAATTCCTCTTGCGTGTCTAACATGTATGTCATTGGACCATTCGATTAGGTACATCACCCACTAATGATGTCCCAAAATAAATTAGATTATCAATTGCATCATTATAATTATGATGTTTAACACCATCCAAACATTATCTATTTAAATTAACGGTTAAAAATTAGTCACTCGAACATGATATCTTGCTTGTGGCTAGATTTGGAACTCTTGAATTTGAAACCCCCTCCACTTAAAATCCTTCTATTGTGTTTGGCATCCTTAATTAAGAATCAACTTTAATTTAAGAGTAGCTATGCATGATATATTTACAAGTACTTGAATTAATTATTAAATTAACTTTAATATCTCTAGTTAGTAATAGCCTGTTTGTTAACTCTAAAAAATATTACTCGGCGTGAAATTGAGAAAATGCCCTGTGTTAAGTGTTGCTTGTTAACATCGAATTCAGAAAGCACTACGTGATTTTTCATTAAATTCTTTTGGTGACATGAGCCTGGCTTAATGGTGAATATGAAATGCACTCAATGAATTCTTTTATAATAATAATAATAATAATAATTTTCTTCCAAAAGTATCTACTTAAGTTACAAAGAGATCTTTCCTCTTTCGAATGGTTTATGGAACTTAACCTTTAACATGTGGAATTTCTGTAGACCCCGCCTTGATTTATGTGTTAGATCCACATCGTCCATCAACTTTTTCCTATCATTCTCGAGCATGAGCCCAAAAATAAGGCACATGTAAAACTCAAGTGGATCACACCATACAAACTAGAATAACTATATTGTTGAAACTTTCCTAAAATCCAATGTGACATTTATTTCCTATATTACCTCTTCGTAAGGTCATAGGTACCTTAGATTAAAAAGGAAAAACTAAAATATTAGCTTGATTAGGGCCTTTTATGACCCTAAGATATTTTTAATCATAGGTACCCAAATTTTATTATTTCCTACGGTGTGGCCCACTTGAGCCTTGTATCTACCTCTTCTTTTCCTTTCTTTTCTTATTTTTTTTATTTTTTTATTTTTATTTTAAATCTTATGCCCCCAAATGATATGAAAAAGTGGATGGACAGTGTATATAAAACATATATATCACAGTAGGCCCCACACAGCCACTAACAGGGTCAGAGAAGCGGATGACCCGGATTTCTTGCTAAAGCCTTTCCCATGAGGGTCCTGCGCTGGCATGTAAGGTGGGGTCCACCATGATATATATATATATATGAGAAATCTAACCTATTCATCCATTTTTTGAGCTTATTTTAAGACAACCAAAAATGAGAAGGATCCAAAAGTCAAGTGGGCCACACGAGATGAAACATTGGGAAAGAAATGCCTCCCGTTGAAACCTTCTTCGGCTCCACCTTGATGCTTATATGCCATACAACCCGTTTATAAGGTCATTTTCGCTTAGATGATGTGAAAATACCAAAAACTTAGACTGATACAAAACTTTTGTAGCTATATAAATATTTCAACGGTGGTCACTAAATTCCTACTGTATCCTCACGTGTGGCCCATTTGAGTTTTGGAACCACCTTATTTTTGTACATATGTCCTAAATTAAGCTCAAAAAATGGATGGACGGGTTGGAATTTTCATAAACATCACAGTGAGCCTCACCCAGAATCCTCGCGTAGAAACTTCCTCTGAAAGGCTTCTGCATGAAATCCACGTCATCACGTTGCCAATGGTAAGGATGGATTAAACAATACTCTTTATGCCCCTACCATAATATATGTGTTTTATCTCTACGTTCATCTATATTTTCATATCATTTTAATGCATTGGCTTAAAAATGCGATACATTCAAATCTCATATGGACCACACCACAAGAAAACAATGGTAATTGAAAGCACACTATTAAAAACTCCCTAGGCCCACTGTAATACTTAGGTTCATCCAGAACTATTTTTGTCCCCACAAAGCTTTTAATTGTGGGCATTCAATCACCACTATTTCCTATGGTCTGGTCCACATGAAATTTAGATCTTCCTCATTTTTTTGGATCATTCCCTAAAATAATCTGAAAAAATAGATGGATGACGTGGATACAACATATACATTATGGTGGGGCCACGCAACACCGTTCAATAGCCACCTCAATGTGGCAAGTCTGCGAGCAATCCCTATCCACATACACTATGGTGCTAGGATGAGATTTCCTACTAAAGCCTGTTGTATGAAGTTCGTGGGGCCCACCTTGATGTTTGTGAGAAATCCACTGTGCCCATCCATTTTGTGAGTTTATTTTAGGACAATGGACTGAAAGTGAGCTAGATCCAATACCCATGTTGTTGGGGGTTTTGACCTGCGGAATCACACAGATCTAGATCTAGGATAACAATTCAATGGCACCAAGCACACAAGAGAACACAGAGAACACCCAGATTTAACGTGGAAAACCCTTTCGGGAAAAAACCACGGCACAAAGCGACAGATCTCCACTATGAAAACAGAAATTACAAAGAGAAAGGACTTACTCGATTCGAACAACCTCGAATCTCACCCTTGCTACACCCTTTAATTTTCCTGGAACCCCTTTAAAAAACTTTCTCATTTACTAAAAAAGCCCTAGGAACACCTATTTATAGTTTAGGCAACTTTCCTTCTGCATCCCAGTTGCGAAAGGACTCAAATCCGCAGTTTCACGCAAAATCGCGGAACAAACTGCGTAACATACGACTAGTTGTAGCCCTCCTACGACTGATCGTAGACCCCTACGACCGGTCATAGCTCTCCTACGACTGGTCGTAGACCCTTAAGATTGGTCTTGGAAATTTCAGGACTGATCTTAGACTGGAAAAAAAAAACAGCATAACTCGCTGGACTTCGAGTCATGCCAGGGCTCGAACCTACGACCGGTCGAGCGCCTCCCACGACCATTCGTGACTCCCCCACGACCGGTCGAACAATATGAAAACTTGAAAATTGAAGGCTTCTCCTCAACACATGTGTGCCGAAAACATGAGAATTGAACATCCACATTTAAAATATTCGTGGGGCCCAGCTATTTCAAGGGTTATTTGGATGTTGTGCTTGATCCAACAAAGAAATTTCTATTGCCACCTTTAATAATATTTAATATGTTTTTTTATCTAACTTGGTAAAATTAAAACTTAAAATTTTGCTAGAAGTGTCATTTGTTTATATATATATATATATATATATATATATATATATATATATATATATATATATATATATATATATTATGGTTAATGATGCTTACACTTAGGCAATAGGATTTATGTCACCATGTTGTATTGTTCGGTATTGATTGGGGGACTTTCGTAGTGGTGGGCGGCCTACTAGTAAAAGGAATGTTTTTAATCATATGCATACGAAGTTATAAAATGTAATTGAAAGGACTTCAATTTTGGTGTGTTGAAGTCGCGTTTTGTAATTTTGAAGTGGATGCTATATTCTTTCTCAACGCAAAGAGACATACTTATTACATGAATAACACTACACAACTACATCAAAAAAGAATCCATCTTCAATCCACTCTTCCAACAATATAATTATGAAAATATTCTTTTAGAGATGAATATCGAATTAGAGAATGATATGCCTGAAGTAGAAGGATATTTGGAGACTTTGAACAAACTATTATGTCCAATATACGAGAAGAAATTGCGCCATACTTATACATGCAAATCATTGATTTTTTATTTGTTTTTTTTTTTTATGAATAATGATATTTTAATTTTCTATTAAGTACTTTAGTTTATTTAGATTAAATAGAATAATTTTATTTTTATTTAATAAAAAATAATTTCTTTATAATGTAAAACATTTCCAAATATGAGATAGGGGGCAAATGTGTCAAATTAACATATTTTAAACATTTTAAATGTTTCTTAAAAAGCGTTGTTTCAAATTCAATATTTAATTTTCAGACTTAGACTTCATATTTAACAAACAGGGCCTAAATGTTTGTAATGTTTAACACAATAGTTGTTATAAACCTGCTGAAATATATGATTTGCCCGAAAACGATGAATTTTGAAATATCGGATGGGCCACAAGCACAAGATCACGTCACCAACGATTTTTAACCATTGATTTACATGGACAATGTTTGGACAGCGTTAATCATCATATTAAAACAATTATAGTGATGCAATTGATAATCTAATTATTTTGGGTATCATTAGTGGGCCATGTGTCCAATAGATTAATAATCTAGTGACACACATGTACGCATGCAATTCTTGGAAGGATTTTAGATGTAATGAAAGCTTTCATCGTGGATTTCAAACCCACTCTTTGAGAAACCCTCAATTATTTTATGGTACCAAACAATCAGGGGATTTGAAATTCCCTCAAATTCCCTCCAATCCCCTCGAATCCACAGTGCTAAACGTCTCCTACCTAAGATTAGGTGAGATAGAATTACATTTGGTTATATAAAAATTCCACTTGAATTATTTGAGATGGGATTATATTTGGCCTCTGGTGGGATTTTTGGAATCCACTAAGTCTGTGGGCTCATATTAACACGTCTTTTATTTGTATCGTCCATCCAAATGTATCTTTTACATGGGCATGTATAACTTTTACATGTGACATTTAGGCTATATACATACACACGTGACCCTTAGTTGTGAATCTAGTTCATTAATTATATTGTCCATCCAAATGTGAATTTTACTAAGAATTAAAAAAATAATAATAATAAAATAAAATAAATAAAGAATTTGACGATAAACGCGAAGATTTAATGGCCAAAATACAAGATATTTCCAAACATACAATCATTTTGCAACAATGATGCCAATGTCATCTAATGTAATTCCATACCATTTAATCTGACAAATCAAACAATCCTACACATCAACTAGTGGCATGGCTTGCATGCGATTACATATTCATTAAGTATGCTAAATTCTTTCGTTTTATCATTTTATATCGATCTCTCATCGCATACACATTTAGTCATTTAATTAAGTGTTTAAACAAATACTAAGTAAACCCTGTGAGGTCCATTATGATTTATGTATTTTATCCCATCCAACATTCATTTTACCATATAATTTTGAGGTAGCTGTGGAGGACCATATTATATGAAACAGTGTGAATTGAATGTCCGTCATTGAAAATTTATTAAGAGCCATGGATTATTTGTATTAAATTGATATTTGTGTTTTTGTTTCATTCATGTATATGTGATCTTATGAATAGGTGGGATGACAAATAAACATCTCTATAGGCAGCCGTACAATTTCAATTCTCCCTTTTTCATGTGGTGTGGTCTACTTAAGTTGTGGATATATTTCAATTTTGGGCTAAACGCTTGAAATGAGCTGCAAAAACGGATGGATGACATGGACAAATGACATAAGGAAACAGATTGGATAGTCCCCCTGCCACTAGCCAAAGGCTAGTGGTCGTTGCTTTGTGGGACCCATCATGATGTATGTGTTTCATCCATTCCGTCCATCTATTTTTTCAGATCATTTTATAGTATGAGACCAAAAAATGAGGTATATCCAAATCTCAAGTGAACCACATTACAGGAAACAGTGTTGATTGAGAGTCAACCATTAAAAACATTTTGGGGACCATAAAAGTTTTGGATCAAGCTGATCTTTGTCTAATCAACAGATTGGAAGTCAAATAAATAGTACAATGGGCCTTCGGAGGATTTTAATGGTGGATATCCAATCACTATTGTTTTCCTATGGCGTGGTTCACTTGAGATTTATATCCCTCTCATTTTTGGGATCAGCCCTAAAATGACCTTTAAAAATGAATGAATAGAATGGATGAAACACATACATCATGGTGGGGCCCATAAACCACCGACCACCAGCCATCGGGCTGGTGGTAGGGGGAGTAGCCAATTTGTTTCTAAGAAATGTAGGCCAATTCATTCGGACGCAGATTACATGTAAGACCCGTATCTTGGTCCGTACCTTTCCGTAGACTTCCGCGGTCTTACCGGTCGAATTTCGGCAACATTCGACCCTTAACCGATATCGACGCGCGACCCTGATTCATATACCGACAATCCGAATCGACTCAACCCGAGACCAATACCATAGCGACCGCGCCGTCGTTGCTGTTCCGATACCGCGACTCGCGCGCCGAGGCGATATCCTGGTCAAGAGATGTGTGGGCCAATGTTCGGTGCAAGAAAACGCCGCGCGTTGCGAAACCCAAGGGAATCTCTACGATGTGTCACATCAATCACATCAATACCATCAATCAATCAATCCATCAAGCCATCACATGTCAAGTACACATCACTTTCATCCCTTTTCCCAAGCAACCACAAAAGTCTCCCAAACTCATACCTCTCTTACACAAAAAGCCACAAAAGTCTTCACCACCCATACCTCTCGTACACAAAAGCCTCAAAAGTCAATACTTTCTTACACCCCATCACCACATCCATCCATCACTCTCTCTCTCTCTCCCTTTACAACTCCTCTCTTTCTCATTTCAAATCTCCAAGCAACAAAAACTTCCAAGCTCCATACGTATGAGGATTTCTCCAAAATTTCCAAGCTCCAAGTGCGGTCCACTTTCCTACCCCATCATCTCCCACTCAACCCTCCATTCCTCATCTTAACCATTGAAATCCAAGCTAAGGTGTCAAGGAACTCCTAGGAGCAAGAAGATCGGACGGTGGGTGCCTCTTTAGGGTAATTTCTTTCTTGTTCTTATGATGGGCCAAGTGAGACCCATCGATCAATGGTGTGGATCTCGCTTGGGACCCTAAGTTGTGGCCGATGGACCACTTGGATCATCATGATTATTCCATGATGGGACCATTCTCCATGGACCCCATCATGATGTTTATTTCATTTAGAAAGATCATCTAGACCGTCCATATCGGTGGTGAATGGATCTCCACCGTTGATTTACATTTTTGATGGTCCCATGTTCAAAGGGATCCGTTTATTGTATGATTTCATTCAAGGGAGGGCTCATAGTGGCGGAGCCCTCCATCACAAGGCGTGTCCCACTCTCCATGTCTCTCTCTCTCTCTTTTATTTATTTTATTTTATTTTATTTTATTTTTATGCAATAGGATTGTGTGGCCCACTTGAATGGATCCCACCTTGAGATTTATTTTGTTCAAATCTTTATTCAAGTGGGGCCCACCTTAGACGTTGTACCCATGTCACCCATCAGTGGTGGCCCACTTCATCAGGGCCCACCACTATCTATAAAAAAAATTTAAAAAAAAAAAACAAAACCGTCCAGCGTCTGGGACGCCGGACGTTTCAAAAGAAAGAAGAAAAGGGAAAGAAGAAAGGTGGCATTTGGGTGGCCGACTTGCTTAGGCCCCACCGTAATGTATTTAGACAATCCAAGCCGTCTACCCTCTTACCTATAGTGTTTTAGCCGTTGGGTAGAAGTTTGGGGCTGATTGAAAGACCTGGTGGGCCATAGCATCAAAGAATGCATCACTACCATTCAAGGATCCTTTTCCTTATTTTATTTCATTTTCTATCATCAAAAAAATTCAAACTTTAGACTCTTTGGGCTCGTCTTGGGCCAGGGAAACCAATGGATGGAGTGGATTTAGGCGATGTGGACCCCACCTTTGAAAATCCCCAAAAAAATAGTTTTTCCCAAAAATTGCAAGAGGCCTTGCCTCTTGCTTCTGACAGCAGCTGCACGCAGCAGCGTGCAGGCGTGCGGGCGGGCGGCGTCCAGCAAGGGACCCACGGTTCCAGCCGTGGGCCTCACCATAAGGTTTGTTTGTCATCCAACCTGTTCACGAGGTGGGTCCCCTCCTCAGGTGGGCCCCCTCCAAATTTTGGCTCGATCCAGAACTCGGGTGGCCCACACCACATGAAACAGTGAAAATGGAACGTCTACCATTGAAATCTTTTTGGGGTCCACAGAAGTGTTGGATCAAGCTAAAATTTATGTTTTCCCTTCATCCAGGTCCGAGTGACCTTATGAACGGGTTGGATGGTGTCTGGGCATTTCAGTGGGCCCCACATGGGACCTGCAATGATGTATGTGTTATAAGAACACCGTCCAAGCGAACGATGGCACCCACCACGGTGGCGCCCACCTCTTGTATGTGCTGCCTCCACCGTCCAGCGAACAGTGGGGCCCTGTGTGATGTATGTGTTATATCCGCACTGTCCACTGGACAGTGGGACCCACCATGATGCATGTAATGCATCCAGACCATCCATCCATTTGGTGGGATCATTTTAAGGCTTGAGCTATTACTTGGGTGGGCCACTCACATATGGGTTAGGCCCATTTGATTCGTAACAGGCCTATAGGCTAGGCCCATTTGAATTACAAAATGCTTATGGGTTAGGCCCATTTGATTCATTTAAGGCCTAAGAACTTGGGCCCACTTGATATGTAAAGCCTATGGGCTTAGGCTCACTTGATATTTAAGGCCTATGGGTTTAGGCCCAATTGATATGTTCTAAGGCCATGAGACTAGGCCATTTGATATATTATAAGGCCCATGGGACTAAACCCATTTGATTATAAAAAGGATCCACGGGATTAGGCCCATTGGATTTATTTGAGACCCATGAGTGTGGCCCATTTTATTTGATTAAGGCCTAGGGGTTTAGGCCCATTTGACTCATGTTAGGTCTATGGGTTGAGGCCCACTTGATCTACATGTGGGACCCAATTGGTGTGGCCCATTGGTCACATATTAGACTCATGAGACTAAGCTCATTTAATGCAATCTAAGGCCCACGGGTTTTGACCCATTGCAATGCACATAAGACCCATTGGTGTGGCCCATTTATGTGGCCCATCTGATGAATAAAAGACCCATAGGATATGGCCCATTTGATATATATATGAAAAGCCCAATGGGATGAACCTAAGGTCCATTGCAATGTATAATCCCAATACCGATTATGTAGCGATGTTTAAGAAGATCGTGCCTGGGAAGCAATGTTGGTTTGACGTCCACATTGCGAGTGTAATGCTGGTTGGATGTCCACATTACGACTCTCCTTAGGGCCCATTGTTAGGCCCGTACTTACTGTGTATAGGCCATCTAGGTCCATCTGCATTGTAAAATAGTTCATTTTATTATAACATGTTTAGTACAGTTCCATGACTCATGATCATACGCATCATATGTATGCTTGACGTGAGAATAGTCTGATCATAGCATTTGCCTTCGGGCAGGTTGTTTATAGGCTCCTGGTTAGGCAGTATTGCCCTACATGAGCGCATGAATTGTTGCATGACTGGATAGCGTGAATCATGCATTTCGCATTTGTGTGACATGGTTATTGTATGCCCTAGCGACATCAGGGTCGTAGCCTCCACAGACGCATCGTGGATGGTAGGATTGGATACCGAAAATCTTGTTCTACATGGGGTGCTATTGATATCCCTGGGTGAAAGTCCCTGAACCCTTATGTACCAAGAGGTTGCTCCAACGTATAGACCGAGTGGGTAGATAAGCGTTGAGTGTCGATTACTAGACGGTTACGCTCTCCACTGTGTCGTGGTCGGTTGGAAAGGGGTGCGGCCTTACCCGCCCGAGAGTAGGGGGCAATGCTAGGCTGAGTTTGACCAGCTCGAGGAATGGGTCCACTATCGACGAGTCGCGCCCGATATTGGCAGACGAATAGTGTGGTCTCTTCCACTTACCTTATTGCGCGCGATGTGGCGGTAATCTGGTTTAGAGTGTACTAGACCCCGGTGATATCCCATATTTAAGCTGTATTAATGTGTGGATATAGATGAGGATCTGTATACTTGAGTTGCATTGCACATCGCATGGCCTTGGGATGGCCGATACCATTCATGTCTTGCATTGCATAGCCTTGGTACGGCTCATGATATTATGGATCTATCTGCATATTTCGCATTACTCCGACATTAAATGTTCATATTACTACCTTGCGCACACACTTTCACCACCCTCTAAGCTTTCTATAAGCTTATGCACGACCGTTGCGTGCAGGTGACGTTGGATCGCAGCAGCGCTGAGGCAGGAGCACGTTGCTGATCGTTTTGGAGTTTTTGTTCTTTACCATTGTATTTTCCTTTATGCTCATTGTACTTGTAAAGTTTTTGATCATAGTGGAAATGTAATGGAGTGCTTGGTTATTGTTTGTGGGTTATGTCTTTGGTTATGCTTATTACGAATCAAACTGACATTTAAAATCCTCCTCGTAGCATCCTAGGATCGGAACCTGGCGAATGGGAGCTAGGAGCCGAGAATGGGGTTCTACGGAGGCTGTCGGCGCAGGATTCGGCAATCGAGAATTTTGTGAGCCCGGTTTTCGAGTTTGAGGCGTGACATTACATCCTACCCCTGCCCACGTCTGAGGCTTAAGGGCGTGTTTGAGCAGACGCATTAAGATGGCTTACGACGGATGGGATCATTCGATCCCGCGTGCCCATCCCACACGCGCGTTTGCATCGCGTGGGATCCGGAATTCATCTCTAACCCATGGTATATATAACTTGTGTACGGTAGATATCGATGGGATATCCCATCCCACCTCTCTCGTCTCCTCGAGCCCACCAACCAAATCCCGCAGGATTTTGGCCTGCCGTCTGCTGCTGGATTTTCGCATATACGGAGAGAGGAAACGGCGTCGCCGCCTACAACATCCCTTCCCAGCTATCAAGTCCATACTATCTGAGATGAAATATCTCTAGTATGGGCTTTGGTCAGTAACGTCCATCATCGGGTATTTAGCCATGGATGCAGCATGTCGAGCTCCATTCATCGCCCCACGGGGAGAAGGTAAGCTATGGTCTCTAGATGCGATTTACCGTTCTTGCGTGAGGTATGTCTCCCTTACCTTGATTTTCCCCCAATCTGTCTCTTGGCTAGGGATTGGCCGTTTTCAGGAATTTTTGTTGTTATCTACACTTCAAGCGGATGCCGTCCCATTTTCAAAACTTGTAATCCTTTTGATGAATCCATGTTCGGAATTAATTTCTTTATAATTGCAAGTAGTCGAGTTCTAAAAATCCATTCGACTGCTACATGCATTGCAATGTGAAGGTACGGCCGTTGGATCTGTAGCTTCGTATGCATGCACGATAAACGCCTCTTTTGGCTCAGAGGAGGACTTGGATTCAAAATGGATTTGGGAATGGAATCCATCATAAACGGACTTTACACAGAGATCATAACGTCAGTGGGTATTTCATATCGTATCAGTGGGTGTTGGATAAGCTCGACTTCTTGCATGACGCAGAAATGGTTTGGTTTATACCTTGCGGATGGACATGGTGGTGCCTTAAAATGAATTTTCGCAGAATGTGTAACAAAAAAAAACTTGTATAGCATTGTTTTTTGTTATTCTTTAAAGATTACCTGATTACTGTTACTGTCTTCCACTTTTAACACCATGTTATCAGCACCGAATAATTTGGTTTTCGTGAAGGGCAAAGGATATCCGTTGGAACTTCACGTTGATATGTTCCATATATTTCGTTTTTTTTTCTAACTATGGTGAAAATGAAATGATAGTTGTTCTCTATTAGTAGCTCCATTTATCTATACAGACTGGTTGAAATCGATCTGGAGACCCTTTTTTTGTAGATGGCATAGCATTTCAAATTTGTTTGGAGGTGTCCTACTTCTCATTATTATGATCACCAGTTGTACGGTCAGGATGTGCCCTGTTTATTGATGTAGCTAAGAACACTAACTTGTATTGTAGGTTTCCTTGTTTGGGATGCACTTTCTTCCTGTTTATTTCTGTTTACTGAGGTTGCATTGTAATAGGGAGTCATTATGGAATCACCAATTAATGAAAAATTGATACTATACAAAATATTTAAGTTGTCAAATGGTTGATCGTTCAGCCAGTGGATAAATTTTGAAATATGGAATAACTATTTCAAATTCACAGTTCATTTATCTTTCAATTGATTTGTGGATTGTTTAAACTCGTGTACTGGTAGTGAACATGGGATGATATGGATGGGTTCGGTTTTACTCTTCACTAGTTTCTACCTTTCACTTCAGGAAATCCTTACATATAAATTAATTTACTTTTATTTTCTATATGAATTTCAAGTGACCAGAATTTTAGAAACATCGTTCGCAGGTACACTTGTAATATTTTCGATTGGCCTGTAGTACTCTGTGTATGTTGATTGTTTATGTGATCTCCCACTATGGATTGAGTAGTACTTGAAAATTCCTAGACAAGGTGTATCATGGAAATTAAATCTGTTGAACGGTTAATTTTTTCAATGTGGATAGTCATTTCATTCTACTCTTAACCATCTATTTGAATCCACATGATGGACACTGCTAATTCATTATCTGAGATCTTTGGTGTGTTTTCATCTCAGGTGTATTATATCTGTTTTGGCAGCATTGTCAGAAAGATCTTTATACAAAATGTGATTATTTTATCAGATTATGAAAGGAGTTCATTTATGTGGTTCTTTGAAATGTTGAAATTTCGAAATAAAAATGTCTTCTGTCTTCTTTTTTTCTTTTTTATATTTGTGGGTGAAGAAGTTGTCATAGCTGATCTCTATTACCAACACCAGTTATCTAATTTGATGCATGGATTAGGATCTGGAGACGGTTTTTGTGGATGGCTTATACTTTGAAATTGTTTTGGATGTTTCCTAGTTCTCATTACTATGATCACTTGTTGTACATGATTGCCTAGTATGCATGCGGTGCATGTTTCATTACGGATCAGGGGGTTTGAGCTGTGATTATATGGAATATTCAATCTTTGTTCATCTTTGTTGATTATTATTTTGATTTCATACCATTTTATATACCTTTCTTCAGTCCATGTTGCTACCACATCTTCCTTTGTTTTTTTTTTTACTGATATCGAGAAAAAAAAAAACATGTGGAATCATTCCTTTGTTGGCTGGATATGGACCTTCATGAAGGAACTTAATAAGAAAACATAATAGAAAAATGGAAATGTCCTTGTGGTGAGGGACAGAGCTATGCCTAGGATTGAATACATGCATCAAGTTGGGCCCACGGTAAGGACCACACCATCTTGGGCAAGGCCATCTAATCTGGTCTCGATGGTATAAACTATCAACCCACAAGCAACAAGTGGCTTGGCCCATCCATCTGCAAGAAAAAATAAAAAAATGAAGTTAAACACACATTGGAACACCACATTATTATACAATCACCATTTCTTACAATGCAATGCCATCATTGCTGCAAAAAATCATAGTAACCAACATAATCCTTCCTTTCATATGAGAATCAAACAATCACCCATCACTACAACTAGAGAGCACCAACTCGAATAGGGGATGATGCGTGTGGTTGACAAGTGATGGATGATGAAGATGAGGAAGAGATGACTGATTCTATTGTGGTTCTTGCAATGGTTGCATGTGTTTTGTTGTTGGGGAATATTGTCGACACTACATGTTTGGAGAACCGGCTCGAATAGGGGATGATGCGCGTGCCAGATTTATCAATTCAATTATTCGAACAGGTGATAAGGATTGCATTACCCAACTTAGGATGAAGCAAGACGCATTTTTCCATCTATGTGAAGTAGTGCATGATAAGACGACCCTACGCAATACACGTAACGTTAGTTTGGAGGAACAACTTGTGGTGTTCTTACATACAATTGGCCACAACGTCCAAAATCATGTGATAGGACACAGATTTTGTCGATCTGGTGAAACTATAAGCCATCACTTTCACCAAATTTTAGATGCGGTTGTTTCTTTATACCCTAAGTATGTTAAGCAGGCAGGCGCACAAACACCAATTGAAATTCAAGAAAATACACGTTAGGCCAGTTATTTCCAGGTATTATTATAGACCAACTTTCCAGTTATTAATCTACACGTAAAAATAGATATCATTTGATACTAATCCTATAAGCTCGAGAACTCTGCCACTATAGGATTGCGTGAGTGTGATCGATGGGACACATATTTCGGCACATATACCAGCATCAAAACACGTAAGCTTTTGCAACCGAAAGGGTATCTTGTCGCAGAATGTACTTGCTACTTGTTCCTTTGATATGTCAATATTGTATATGTTAGCTGGATGGGAAGGTTCAGCGTCGAATGCGCAGGTCCTACATAATGCCTTGACGCGATCAGACGATCTTCTTATTGTGCCCCACGGTAACTAATATTCAGTATCATTCGATTATTAATTGGTGCATAATATCGTCTTCATGCAAGACTGAAAGAATCATTCCTGTAATTGTGTAGGAAAATACTTCGTCGTGGACGCTGGTTACGCTCATTCACCAGGGTTTATGGCCCCTTATCGTGGAGTTCGATACGATCCGGCGGGAGATCACCCATGAATGTGAAAGAATTATTTAACTATCGACATGCGCAATTGCGAAATGCAATTGAGCGATGTTTCAGTTTGATGAAGGGGAGATTTTTATTTTTAAAGACGGCTATGCAATATCCCTTTGATACATAGGTTAAAATTGTCGTTGCTTGTTGTGTGCTACATAATTTTATACGGAGAGAAGATGGATTGGACCAGTGGGTGACGTTGAGGATAATCCTACTCCAAATGAGGTATCAACAATTGATGAAAGATAATGGCTAGTCCAAGTCACTCAACGAGCGAAGGATGACTGGATCAAAACTCGTGACAGGATTACAGGGCGCATGTAGGTAGACGCCCAAAAAAATAATAGGATTCAATAATTCTACTTAGTTTTTATGATAATAATGACATACTGCATGACTAAAGTAATGGATGCAACGAGTTTTTTGTACAAGTTCGAAGTGCTAGTTTTTTGCACTTTGTACACCCAAGCTAATAAATTTTTCTACATTACATCAACAACTGTTTATTTGTCTACATATTCATGTTGGGAAATCTTTTAATTGAACATACTGTATTCCGCATGATTCTCTTTGTGTAACTGCCTTCTCATCTATACATAGGTGATATGTGGGCCAATTTGGGAGGTTCTACTCTGACTCTGACGCAATCGCCGCTCCGTAGCCTGGTTCTACCGACACGTCGCTCACCACGTGAGAAGTCCATAAAATCTCTGGCATAGCCTTCCTTTCGCGCTAACAAGATCAAATGAACTGAAACTATGGATCAAGTTTTGTTTGACACCTTGATTGAGCAAATTGCGTTAAGTAGAAATGCAGATAATGACTTCAAACGAAAAGCATAACAAGCGGCCGCCGACAAGGTCCATAAATGTAAACAAATTCTTATCACCTGGCAAAATGTTCAAAATAGATTGAGGTATCACAAGGAGTACGGTGATATAAAGGACATACTGGCTGCGAGCGGTTTCGGTTGGGACAGTGAGACCATGGTAGTGATGGCCCCAAACGATGTTTGGGAGGAGTATTTAAAGGTAACATAAACTATGGTTTTAGTTGTATAAATTTTTAAAAGTCAACTGACATTTACTGATATTCAAAATTATCATATGTATATAGTCTCATTCGCGAGCTGAGAGGTTGCGTGGCAAGTGAATTGAACAGATGGATGATTTATCGGTGATTGTCGGGTCTGATCAGGCTACAGGCAGATATGCGCAAGGAAGTAGGAACATTGAGGCATTCTCGTCTCGTGTTTATAAAGATCTAAACGATTCGTGGAAAGAGTTGGACGATGACATAGATGCTACCATGGACCTATCTGAGGAAAACCTTTATGAATCACCTGACATATATGGCCAATCAACGGATAGTCAAACAAGGAAAAATAGGCCGTTTCAGGACACTCTCAATCATAAAACCGACTCCAAAAATAGTCGTGGTATGAGTGCGACAACAAAAAGGATGCGACCTGCTCAACCATGTGATGTCGTAGGCATATCTCTCACGAGTGTCGCAGATACTATGCGTAACTTCTCCATTGGAAAGGATGTCTTCATTGGAAACGATGTCAACATAACGAGATGTATATTAGACATATCGAAAGAGGTTCAGGGGCTGACCAATGCTAAATTTATTGAGGTTGGTCAGCTCTTGAATAAAGATCAGAAGCTTGCATCCTTTTTTGTTGCCCTACGGCCGGATCGTCATGTTGATTGGCTTAAAAAAAACTCTGTCCGATTTGAAGAGTAATGATGGTTGCTGATCTTTGGGGTTTAAAAACTTTGAAGTTGGGTACCGTTAATATGGTAATTCAGGTGGAGAACAGTTGCTACAAGAAACTCTTTTTTTTTTCTTTTTTTTTCTTCTTTTTTTCGGGGGCATGTAATAACTTTCACATATTTTTTTTATATTGGTTATATTTTTGGATTCCACATATCTGGTAGGGCGAGTGTTATACATTGGCCTTAGACCGTTTCTGACTCGATATACTTGATATGTAATTATTTAATCTAATTCTGGATCATTTGCTTTTATTATATAACTATTTTACTAATAGAACCACACACTTCGTACAGAGAAAAGGTACATTCCCCAAACATATGTCAAATGATTTTATTAGATTATATACTTTTCATTACAATGTGGATGTCACTCTTTCCTTGTAAATACAAATGACTTTCAATTTGTTGCTATTCATTGCAATACTGCACCTCTCTTTGCAGATGGTGAAGGAAAAATACTACGTTGTCCTGGTTGGCCGTCGGTCAGGTATTTATCTTACATGAGATGATGCGTTAGTCGAGGTGGAGGGATACAATGGGAGCCGCCATCTAGAGTTTAAGAATTGGAGAGAGGCTACGGCATGCTGGGACAGTTTTTTCGGTCTGGCAACTGCACCGCCGACACATGGATGTGGAGCTCCCTTGGGAGATGTGGCAACATCAGTGGACGCAGTTGATGTCCATTATTCTGCAACGCTGTCTATCCAACAGCTAGCCCGGACCACTATTTTTAGGCCCACGTCTACTAATGATCTCCCTCCTTCAGCCGCAGAGAGATTATTGGCACTCCTAATTAGAGTAATGGTTATTTTTTTTCGCATTGTATATTATGATTAAATTATAAATATTGCTGGGTATGTTTTACTGACATCGATACTTTGAATAGGTTTTTTAATTTGGATGATTTCATGACATAGTATAGTCATAATAGGTGATGCATTATTAGTTGATATCATAATCATCCATATGGATATGATTCCATAAACATCCACACGTATGCACAAATTTCTCGCAGCATGTTGTGTATGGCTGAGATCAAGACCGGGTAGCACCAAATTCGCTCCCATGCATTAGGTGGCTTGCACACATCTCGAAAATGACCATACATAAAAACCATAATGTACGCACAATCATAAGACGGGTCATGGGCTGCTTTTCCAACCATCCAAATTGTCATGGACGGTTCAGATGATACAGTACAACGTATAGAGGGTTCGGATGACATAGATACATCGTTGTGGGTCCCACAGAGCGCCACTACCTACAGATGGTTTGGATTGGGTGTGGTAGCCAATGCATTTTGGGCCAGAGCATCCCTTCCCAGCGAACGGCTGATTCTCCAGTCCGGTACGGGAACACTCGGACGTCCAAACGTGTCGGGTGTGGGATTAGTTAGATTAAAATCCAATCTCATCTCCATCCAAACAGGATCACCCACGTGATCCTAGGATGGCTGTAACAATCCAAACAGGTAGGTGTTTTGATCCATGGATATGAAAATCCCATTGGATGCCCGACTATCCACGGACACGGACGCGGATTGCATCCTACCTCCGCTCGGACAATAATTCGTCTGGGCACGCCATTCAATGCTTTTTTCAGATAATTTTAATATTTGAACCAAAAAATGAGACAGGTCAAAGGCTTAATTGGACCATAAAGTGGGGATTGAACGTCTACCATTAAAATCTTCTTGGGAGCTGAAGAAGTTCCGGATGGAGCTGATATTTGTGTTTTCACTTCATCCACGTCTACGTGACCTTATAAATAGGTTGTATGGTAAAAAAACATCACATTGGCCATTAGAAAGGTTTCAACGGTGAGTGTCATTATCACTGTATGTTCCTTTGGTGTGGTCCACTTAAGCCTTGGACGTGCCTCGTTTTTTGGTTCACATAATAAAACTATCTGAAAAAAGTGTTGAACGGCACCGTCCGGGCGGTGTAGGACGCAATTCACATCTCCAGGGACACTGCCATCATTACCTTAAAACCCCATCCCATCCCTCCTAATCCCTCCTAATCTCATGGGATCGGTCCGGCCAAACACGCCCAAAGTGAACCACAGAGTGGGGATTGAACGTACACCATTAAAAGCTTCTTGCGAGTTGTATAAGTTTCGATCAAACTGATATTTGTGTTTTCACTTCATCCACATCTAAATGACCTTATGAATAGGTTGGATGGTAAAAATACATCACCGTGGCCCTTAGAAAGGTTTCAACGGTGGTTATCATTATCACTGCAGCTTCCTTTGGTGTGGTCTACTAAAGATGTGGCCCTACCTCATTTTTAGTATAAAACCTTAAAATGATATGAGAAAATCGATGAACGGCGTGGATAAAATACTTACATCACGATGGGCCCCACAGAGCCCTGACCGAACGGATTACCGTCCGGGCGGGGTAGGACGCAATCCGCGTCCAGTTCATGAAGAGTTCGCAGGACATGCGTGTGCCAATAAGACGAGTTCGGATGGCACAGCTTTTAAGAACGGTTGAGATTCAATATTTGGAGCTGATCTGCATATTACACGTGTATCGCTCAAGACCATAGATTTTGCGAGTCCAGCATCAAATCAAACAGCTATGGAAACCAGAATGCTACTTTCCGGATTAGAAAAACATTGATGCTCTGTACCAACTCCTGCTCATGCACGTAACTATCGTACACGTGGCATTTATGTACCTGAGTTAAATCGCCCAAATTGTGGGGCCCACTTTAGGTGGAACATACTCAAGAAACACCGATCCTTGTGGTCTACCAGTAGGGTACAGTTGTCTATTTGTCATTCAACCATCCATTTGTCGGTCATAATCAGAAAGGTTTCTCAGCCATTCGATTAATTTTTTTAATTGGCCCCCATCTAAAATGAGGCCCACTGGTTTAACGGTTCGGATTGACATAATAATACAGCATAAGTGCACAGGCTAGGTGCGTACTTTTGGATGGTCGTGATCCGTTAGCTTATCGAATAATAATGAAGAGACTACTCGGGTTTCTCTTCTAATAAGTGGGGAAATTTTTTATGTAATCCAGACCGTTGATCTGTTGTATCTCAGTGTGGATGGGCCATTTGCCAAATGTCTTCCAGATATAAACATTCTAGCTACTATTATTGAGACTTTCTTCCTAACCGTCCAGTTGCAGGTGGAAAATCCAAAGGTTGGTATTATCCTATAGAGAATAATTTTGGAGACTGGCACATTCGCAATGGCTCTCGCTGGACCAACGGTCTACTCATCAGATAGTCTATACGATTGTAATCCGTGGACAGTCGTGTGGTCTAACTCAATGTACGGTTGTGGTGGCTGCGGCCCACTGAAAGGCTAGGATCATTGTATCAGGGGAATCCACCGGACGAATGCATTGTGTCACTAACATGGGCCCCACCTGAATGAACTGAAATCCGGACTATATTCGCTAGTAATTTTCCGAAGGTCTGCTACCTTCACTTAGCCGCTCTCCTGCGCATAGGGTGTACATCCAGTCGAGACGAGTCGAGCTGGCCTCAGCTCAACTCGGCTCAGCCACTAGCTGGGCTCAGCTTTAATTTGGCTTGATCCTTGGGCTTGATTAGACCAGTCCGCTGGGTTCAGTCAATAGCTCAGGTTAATTTGAGCCGAGTTTAAGCCAAAATCAAGCTGAGTTCAAGCTAAGATCGAATTGAGTTCACTATTGTAGCATTTTCACAAACATGCACCTTCAAAATTTCACTGTATTTGAGACAACAGCAATGATTTCTTAGATATTTTATCAAATACCTTTTAAGAAATATAAATATTTTAAAAAAAAAATGTATTGGTTTCATATACATATCTTCATTGCCACTAACCACACTTCTTTGAGTCATTTCATCAAATACTTGATGAGCAACATCAATATCAAAGTAACCGAGTTACCGAATTGGTTCAATCCGAGTTCGATTCCAGCTGGGTTCAATTTGAGTCGAGTTGAGCTGGGGCAGCTCGAACTCGGCTCGAACTCATTTTCGAGCTAAAAAAATCAACTCGACTCGGCTCGAACTCAACTTCAAACTGAGGCGAATCGAGCCTTTTCGAGTTGAGTTGAGTGAGCTAATCGAGCTAGCTCCATTCATGTACGACTCTACCTGCACAAGGCACGTGCCAACACAAAATCTTTTGAAGATATCCAAGTCGATCATCAATCGAGATCCACAATTTTGATTATCTAAATAGAAAATTAGGGACATTAGGCACCAAAATGGGAGAATAGGGACCGTCCATTGCCATGCGTTCTATACCTGAGGGTCAACTGGTCTAACGTCTCCGTGATCATGGCTCGGATGTCCTAAACGCATGCCATCCAGCCCAGTCCAAGTGACCTGACCTAATGGGATGAGGCTTGAGTCATAAACTAGGTCTAAAGCCTGGAATAGGGCTTGAAGTTAGTTGGGATAAAATTCCATTTGGTGTTATTTAAATTTCACTGGAGTTGTTTGGATTTTATAGGAATGATTTTATCAATTCAAATACTTATTTAGACCTTTGAAATTTAATCTATACTGTTCATCCGTATTCACTTTTTACACATGACATTCAAATTACATGTGAATATAAAGTGACCAGTATCTGTTGTGAAATCTAGTCTATTGATTAAAAATCTAATATCCACTGATGGCCCGATTTTCAAATAGGCTTGCGGAGTCATAGACAAAGGTATGTTCATGTGGCATAGTTTGTGAGCCCCAACATATTACATCGACATTGTCCATCCTTCTTATGTGATATTTTATGGAATGAGATAAGAAAAATGAGATGGATCCAAATCAGAAATGGACTACGTCATAGAAAACAATTGAATTGAATACAGATTCATAGAATTGTTAGATCTTCTTCATTTTTTAGGACTCATTTGGCACCATGGATTTGAGGAAATTTCAAAACCCCTGTTTGTTTGGCCGCTTAAAGTAATTGGGGTTTCAAATTCCCTTAGGGCTTGTTTGATTTTTCAATTCACCAGGAAATACCGTGAATATATGTAATAATTATTTTCTCTATATTTACCTCACTTTTTTTGATGTTTAATTGACGACATGCATTTTTGACACAAAAATCAAAAATGCTATAACGTATTTGTGGGTCCTACTGTGAAGCGTATCGTTTATCCACACCGCTAATCTATTATGCCTAATGAATTTATGGCATGAGCCAAAAAACAAGGCATAGAAAAAGGGAATCAAACACTTACGATTAAAAACCTCTCAGGCCCATTGTTTCTTTTGGTGTAGGCTATTTGAGTGTTCAATCTGCCTCATTTTTCGGCTCATGCCTTAAAATTTTGTGTTAAAACGACTAAACGGAATGGATTTATCATATACATCACCTTGGGGTCCAAAATTTTAAAATAACTCTTTTAAACCGATTTCCGAGGTAAAAAGTATGGTGAATTTTCAAATGATTTTTAAACGGGTGAAATGGTAATAATTACTCATTTCACGGCTATTTACACAGCCACTGAAAAACAAACACGCTCTTAAAGAAGGGGTTTGAAATCCACGGTAAGAGTGTGGATTACATCTTACCGTGGATTACATCTAAAATCCTTTTAAGAGTTGCATGTGTAATAGGTGTGTTACCTAACTAGTATTCTATTGGGCACATGGGCCACTAATGATATCCCCAAACAATTAGATTATCAATTACATCACTATAATTACTTTAATATGATCATCAGCACCATCCAAACATTGTTGATGTAAATCAACGGTTAAAGAGTGTTGGTTAGTCATTCAGACATGATCTTGTGATTGTGACTCATCAGAGACATGAAATTTCATCATTTTCAGGCAAAGCATATATTTAAGTAAGCTTATTACAACCATTGTGTCAAATATTACATACGTTACTAATTAGATATATTAAAGTTGATTTAGTAATTAAATTCAAACCCCAGTCAAACTGTGCATAGCTACTTTTGGATTAAAGTTTATTCCCAATCATTGGTGCCAAAAAAAGATTGAAGGATTTCAAATCAAGGGGTTTCAAATCCAAGCTGCCAAAAACAAATAAATGATGTGAGTATGATATGAAAGTACATTTATGTATATCTAACAACCAAAATTACCCCACGAGAGAAGTATTATCTACCACCACCACCACCACCTTAGACTACTGCGGTAACAATAATCATTACTCATTTATCATTATATTTCATCACATTATTGTATTAATCGAGAATCCAAATACATCCTAAATGACATTTGGAATCTAAATGCAATTAAAAACACCAAAATCAGACTAGGAAAGGCAAGGACAGGGCTCGGGTGTAAGGATGACTAAGGCCATCGCCGACCCATTGCATGTATGTGAGTGTTTCTTTAGCTGGCATCACATCCCCTACCTGAGGGAAACGAATTGGCTACTCCCCTAGTCGATGCTCTGTGAGCCTCACCATGATGCATGTGTTTCATCCATGCTATCCATCTATTTTTCTAAATCATTTTAGGATAGAAGACTAAAAATGAGGTATATCCAAATCTCAAGCTGGATCACATTACTGGAAATAGTGTCAAATGAACGTCAATCATTAAAAAATTTTGGGGGCCATAAAGGTTTTGGATCAAGATGATGTTTTTTTTTCGTCTTCATCTGGGTCTGTATGACCTAATCAATAGATTGGATGTCAAATAAATAGTAGAGTGGGCATTAGGAGGATTTTAATGGTGGATATCCAATCACTATTATTTTCCTGTAGTGTGGTCCACCTAAGACTTATGTACCTCTAATTTTTTGTATCAATTCCTAAAATGATCTGTAAAAATAGATGAACGGAATGAATGAAACAAATACATCATGGTGGGCCCACAGAGCACCGACCACCAGCCATTGGGCCAATGGCACGGGGAGTAGCCGATCCGTTTCCTGGAGTAGGTATTCGTGAGGAAATAGATTGGCTACTCCCTTGCAACCAGCCTGTGGAGGGTGGTCGGTGCTCTATGGGCCCACCATGATGCATTTGTTTCATCCATTTTTATGGATCATTTTAGGAATCGATACCTAACGTAGGGATGAACGTGATGAGGTCGATCACCGTCTTCCTCAAGGATAACTACTCTGAATCCACGGAGCTTCTCTGGACTCCTCACAGAGACTTCTTGAATCCACGAGGAAAGAAAGTAAGAGAATAGAAATAAGTTCTAATAAAATTTGAAATTGATTAATGAATGAATAAAAATGAGTTCACAACCCTTTAAATAAGGGTACCAAGCAATAGGAAAGAAATCAGAATCAAACTACAACTAAAACTCCCGGAATCCGTGACTTACTATAAATAGTAAACTTACTATTTATAGACGGTCATGATGTCTACTAGTGCGCAAGGTTTTCGGCCAAAAATAGTAAGTGTCCTATTTGGCTTCACCAAACCATTCTCCTAATTATTCTAAGCACTTTTCATGTTGGACACAACTCCTAAAGCCCAACGGATGAAAAACTATAATCAAACTAAAACTTACTATTTATAGTAAAAATGAAAATAAAACAGGGAAACGACCGTCGATCCAGGGGTTTCTCTCAAATCTAGGTTGTACAACCCAGAAAAATTAGGTTGGTTGGCTAAAGTAGCTCGTTCTACCCCAAAATCATATATTTTATGTTAGATAACTCATTCCGGATTGTGAGATACGCCCGATCTAAGGTCCAACGGTCCAGATCACTTCTATCGTCAACCGGGCCTTTTCTGATCCATCTTGGCCATGAAACTGTCCGCAACCCGCTCTACATCAATACCGAAAATTAGAGGGGACCACACTACAGGAAAACAATAGTGATTGGATATCCACCATTAAAATCCTCCTAAGGCCCACTGTACTGTTTATTGGACATCCAATCTTTTGATTAAGTCATACAAACGCAGATGAAGGGAAAAAACAAATATAAGCTTGATCCAAAACTTTTATGGCCCCCAAAAAGTTTTTAATGGTAAAAGTTCACTCGGCACTGTTTCCTATGATGTGGTCCATTGAAATTGGGGAATACCTCATTTTTTGTCTCAAACCATAAAATGATCTAGAAAAATAGATTGTCAGCATGGATGAAACACATACATCATGGTGGGTCTCACAAAGCACTGACCACCTACCATTGGCTGGTAGCAAGGGGAGTAGCCAATCCGTTTCCGTATCCGTAAGCTGACGTTCTGTTCACCCAAACCGGACGCAGATCTCCTGCGAAAGCCTTTTGCAGGAAGGTTTTTTCTTTTGGAAGGTAAGCATAGAATTTATTACTTCCAAGAGGCAAAAGCCTAAAAAAACATAAAGGAGCTAGCTACTAGCACCAAGGAAAAGAAAGACAAAGATTTCACCTAAAATACCAAGAGAGCAAGAAATAAAAGTAAAAGGCCCCACATCCTGAGGAGGAGAACAATACTAGAAAATGCCTACATCTTGGGATAGGAGGAAGACGAACACCCAAAACACTGTAACGAAAGGGGAGCTCGCAACAAGGCACCTAACACACCCAAAGTCAAGCAGTTGTTGAGGATATGCCTGCAATCTCAATGTCAGAATGAAATTGAGCAATCGGTCCAAGACAATGTAATCTGCTAAGGTCGATGATAAGGCGACGGTGACACCCTGAGGCAGTGCAAACAAAGAAACAAAGGCCAATGAGGCGAGTGGAGATAGATCTCACACACTGCCTCACTCTCCAAGAAGAGGCAGAAGGGTCTTCAATGGCTTTAACAACTTAAGCGTTATGCACTTCGAGAGAAATACCTGAAATATCCACAGATGTCAATTTAGTAAGGCCAATATATTGAATCTTTAGACATTTATCAGGGGGATCAGGGTCCAAATCCTGAAGCGTAAAACCCCAACAGACGAAATGGGAAGAGGAGGTAAAATAAAGGAGCCCCATGACACTACCTATGGTATGGGAACAGACAAGTCGCCACTTCCCAACCCAAGGAGGCTAGGATGAGGTAGGAGAAGAAAAAAGCCTGGGACCCCTAGAGAAAGCGGTAGGGAAATCTCAAAGGGCCGAAATATATCTAAGTATATCTGATACAATGGAAAAACTCATGATAAATATAACTCTAGCTCTAACATCCCCCGGAATAGAACAGAGGATGAACTCCTTAGAGGACGACTTGTCTGAAAAAATCCTTGAATTTCTTTCTTTTCAAATGTGCCAGACAATGGCAGGGAACAAGAGGTTGGTTAGTTAGTTACACCCTGAATTTAGAGGAAGACTCTTAACAAGATGTCTAATAGCTTTTATAAGAGAGCACATTATGGGAGGTGCTTGGAGCCCCAGCCCAAAGAAAAGATGGTCAATAGTTTCAATGGGTGAAGTACATAAAGTACAACCATCATCGATCCACACGAATGCCACATGAAGAAATTCAATCCTTAGTTTTAAGCCTACCAAGGAAGACCATCCATTCAATAATATAGTGCTTGTAAATATGACCCTTAAACCATACAAAATTGTGTCAAGGAACATCCTGAGAGCAAGGCTTACACGCACCAATAATGGAAGAAAGAGTAGGCTTCCCAGAGGGGTCATTGATCCAAAATATTTCATCTTCCATATCAAAGATAGGGATGCTATGAATGTCATTAAGGTTGGCCAAGTTTGGAGGGGGGAGAGACCAAGAACCATTGAGAATAAACTCACTAACCTTAATATCTCGCACACGACCAAGGTCATAAATAGCCCTGTGCCCAAACTAATTTATAAGGTTGTCATGCCCAAGCCATGGGTCGAACCAAAAGTTTGTATTTTGTCCATTGCCAATGAGGTATTTAATTTGGGGCTTAGCAATGGGTCTAACACCAAGAATGTTCTGTCGAGCCCAAGATGCATCAAAAGGAATATTTTGGGTCTAGAATGATTTACCACGAAAGTATTTCGCACGGGCCCAAGAGCTTCAAAGACTTTTATCATCTGTAACAATTTTCTATAAACTTTTGACTATACAAGCTTGGTTAGAAATGAATAAAGGAGTGATTCCCAAACTGCCCTCAGATTTTGGTTTGCAGATCTAGTCTTAACTAACTAAATGGATCTTAGAATTTCCCCAAAGGAAATTTTTCATTCGCTTTTCAACAAGGGCTAAACATCCCTTAGGGAGGAGGAATGCATTTGCCCAAAACAAGTGAAGGTTAGATAAAGTAGAAATAATCAGTTCTAATCTGCTTATAAAGGAAAGGAGGTTCATGCACCACCCCCCAAGTCTTTTGTTGACCTTATCAATCAAAGATTCACAATCCCAAAGGTGAAGTCTTTTAAAATAGAGCGGTTATTCCAAATGTTTTAGAGGCAAATTACCTTCATTATTTCTAAGAATATGACATATGTGATTCTTCTCATGAGAAGAAGCAAAGAAAATAACTGTTTCTTTTTAAAAAAATTGATTTTTAACCCCAAGTTATGGGAGAAATTATCAAAGAAACATTTAAGATTCATAGCAGTTATGGGATCAGCTTTCGCAATGATCATTAAGTCATCAATAAATAGAATGTGAGAGATGCAAACACCATTTTTAGCAAAGGAGGTTTGGATTAGGTCATTTTCATTACATTTTGCAATAAGAGCCAAAAACATTTCCATAACTATGCAAAAAAGGAAGGGTGACAAGGGGTCTCCTTGATGAAGGCCTCTATTAGTCTTAAAATAGCCACCAAATTTACCATTGATAAGAATAGAGTAATGAGGGTCAGATATACATGCTTTGATCTACCCTAACAAGACAGGAGGAAAATTCATACAAGCCAAGGCAGCGAAAATAAAATCCCAATTGACACTATCAAAAGCTTTTTTCAATTCAACCTTAACGCACATTCTGGGAGGCCCACTATTCGTGACTTAGAAAAATATTATTGGTGATATTTCTTCCAAGAATGAAAGTCGACTGGGTATTACTAATGAGGAAAGGCATAAAAGGATTCATTTTGGCAACTAATATTCGGGCAATGTTTCTATAGATTTCATTAGTAAAGGAAATAGGCCTTAAATCACCAGGAGAACCAGCCTTTTCTGTCTTCAGCACAAGGGCAATGAAGGTACTTTTAATTTGATTTAAGAGCACCGAAGAGGCAAAAAAATTGGTAATAGCATTTGAGACATCAGCCCCTGTTGTAGGCTAACGAATTTTGTAAAAGCGAGCATTAAACCCATCAGGGCTAGAGATTTGTTTGAGTCTGATTCAATTTCAGATATAGATACCGATCTACTAAGCATATTACTTTGCTCATCAGAAAGTTCCTGCACAGGAAACTTAGGTGGGGTACACTTTGATGCTTATGAGAAATCCACCCCGCCCATCTGTTTTGTGAAATCATTTTAGAATGTGGAGTTAAAAACTAGCAGGATCCAATACTTAGATGGGCCTAAAAGGTGAGAATTGAACGTCCACAATTGAAATATTCATGGGGCCATATAAGTTTTTAATCGATTTCATCTCAGTAGGAATGACATTGTGAACGGTATGAATGGAATTTAAACTGTCGACCCAGGGAGGTTTCATGGCAAGAATTTTCCTACTCACCTTTCCTTTAGTGAGGCCCACTCGAGTCTTTGATCATGCTCACTTTTGATATCAAGTCTTAAAATGAGCTTAAAAAATGGATGGATGGGTAGATATCTCACAAACTTCACGGTGTGCCCCACCTAGGTTTCCAGCGTAGGAACTTCCCCCTAAGGGCCTGTTTCGCCAGTTGCATTGGAAAGGATTAGGTGGGATGGAATTGCATCTAATCTGTGCCGATTCCACTCCATGTTTGGGAAGAATGGAAAAGCTTGGAAGTAGGTTAGATGGAATCGCATTGGTCCTGTGCCAATTTCACTTAATGTTAGCAAGTTGTGTAGGTCCCACCATGATGTGTGGGCTATATCCACACCGTCCACCCATTTTTTGAGATCATTTTAGAGCATGGGCCAAAAAATCAAGTAGATCTAAAGCTCAAGTGGACCCCACCATAGAAATCAACGGGGATTGAATACTTACCATTAAAAACTTCTTTAGGGTGACATAAGTTTTGGATCTGCCTCATTTTTAAGCCCATACCATAAAATGAGGTTACAAAACAAATGAACAATTTAGATATAACACGTGTGTTATTCTCAATAATTTCAAATGATGGTGGGAATATCCATTCAATGTACCATCGTATTACAAACAAAGCATGGAATTAAGGGCTTGTTTGGCCACCTGCATTAGCTGGGATTAGATGGGATTGCATTCGTTGTCCCATCTAATCCACCGTAAGATTACGTTCGGGACCCATCTGTAAAACGTGGAATAGGGTCTTTGAGTTTCCCGCCCAAACCGCGAGTCGAGAGGGAAGGATTTCACAGTCCTCCCTGGATTTGCTAAGTCCCACTGCTTTTTCCTTTTTTTCACAAAAATATGTCTGGATTGCATCCTACATTCGGGCGTGAAAGGGCAAGGTTACGTGGGGCCCAACATGATCTAAATGATGGTATCCACGCTGTTTATAATTATTTTTGAGTCATTTCACAGTATGAACTGAAAAATGAAATATAACCGGGAATGGAGTGGACCACAACCTAGAATGAAGTAGAACCACATTAAGATTGTATGATGTTAGTTTGAATATTAAAACGTCCTTAAAGTGGATACATCAAGATTGCATGATGACTAAGATAATCAATGAGTTCATGGTCCACCCACTTGATTGGAGCTCATCCGGTCTCTCACCTCATTTAATGCACACGTGTCATATGTGAACGACATGGAACGGTTCATCCCAAAGCCTCTGCCATTTATTGGCCACAGACCCAAAATTAGCTTGATCAGATAATGCTAACCACCTAAACAATATGTACATTTTGCTTTTGAATTTCAACTGTGACTGATGTTTATCTCACCACCGATTAAAGGGTTAGGATTATCTGACCAGTGTAAATTTTGATTTATATTCCACTCACGCTTGGTCTTGCTGAACAGACGATCTAGATATCTTCCAAACACACCAAGTATATGGTAATTAATGTGGAGGCATAATAAATTTCATACATTAAGATCCATCTAATCAGTTCCTCGTTAGATAAGAGCGCAAAATGACTTTTACAATACTACATTATCTTTCCAAATATACTTTAATCATATACCATTGGATTAAGGGTACTCCCCTATCTCCAAAACGTGGCGTTACAGATACATGGATACACTCGATCCAGAGACAATACCTTACACATGCATCCAAGCTAATCTCACCTAATGTAGGTGGCCAAACGGGCTGAAGCTTCTCCCATGCTACGGTCCCTTTTTTCTGCAAAAGACATGGGAATTTTTTTTTTAAACAGGGGGTGTTCAATCATACCTGCGTCCACCAAAAATTTGGATCTACCTTATTTTTTAGTTCAAACACTAAATTGCGCTGGAGAAATAGATAGACGGGGTGGATAAAATACGTACATCATGGCGGGGCCCACAGCACTGACCAGTAGCGACTATGCAATCTGCGTCATGACTAGGTGGTCCGCTGTTATAGGCTTATTTCATCCAGCCCAGGACGCGGTTTGGCTAGTGACGCTGCCATCAGGCAGGTGGCTAGTGGTCGTTGCTATGTAGACCCCACCATGATGTATGTGATTTATCCACACCGTCCATCTATTTTGAAAGATAATTTTAGGCTTATTCCCAAAACTGAGGTAGATATAAATCGCAGGTGGACCACACCATGAGAAAACAGTAGCCATTTAATGTCCACCATTAAAAACTTCCTAAGCTCCACAGTAATGGTTATTTGACATCTAACCTGTTGACTAGGTCACGACAAAGGGAAATATATATATATATATATATATATATATATATATATATATATATATATATATATATATATATATCAGCCTGATCCAAAACTTTTGTGGGCCCCAAGAAGTTTTTAACGGTGACCGTTCAATCAACACTGTGCGGTCCACTTGAGATTTGGATCAACCTCATTTTTGTACTCGTATCATAAAATGATCCCGAAGAATAGGTGAACGGCATGGATAAAACACATACATCATGGTGGGACCCACAGAGCACCTACAACTAGCCATTATTGGTTAGTGGCAGGTTCAGCAGCAAATCCGTTTCCAGCCATGACGAGCGATTATATATATAAATTTTAGCCCTACGCCATGAACGGTTCCGATCGTATTGACTTTTCCCTAGTCCGCGGACTACGAGACCGGTTCCCTTTACGTAGTATCCAGTTTAAAGAAGGGCAGATATGTAAATAAATAAAAAGCGTTTGGGACAAAGTTGTCAGTGAAAAAGATATCGATCAGTTCCGTACCCGACCGACAATAAACTCCATAAGATTCTGAATAAATGCTCTCGAGGGACAGAATGAGTTTATCGAATCACGAGGAATCATTTGACGTCTACATATGACACGTGTCAGGTGGGGGCCAGAAACCTTTAAAGAGTAAAAGCAGGTGGTGGGCCAGATCAGACAGGACCGGTCACATCAGATCTCCACTGTCGTACCCAAAACAGAAAAACCTTCTCTTACTTTTCCCTCAATCTCTTCACACTTGTAGTGACGCATTTGTACGAAAATCCAGACCGTCCAAATCTCTGACCTATTGTGAATTTATCACAACAGTAATCGCCTCGATAAAATATAGGCTTCTGATCCTTTTCTTTTTTACCTTCTAACTTGAAGTACTCGCTATATTACTTTAACGATCCATATGATACTGTAAATTGGATGGCTAGGATTTCTTAAAATCAGGGTTATTTTAAAAGATATAATCCATCCAATATGGGACCGAAAGTTTGAACGGTCCGGATGGCTGTACATGAGTCCCACGTGTTAGGAGGATGAGTCACCACCATTTTCTAAATTGTGGGAAACTAACATAAGGACGTATACTGCCCTTCCCTTGTACCGACGAGCTAGAGTGTGCAAGTCGCGCATGTGGATCCCACTCGTGCCAATTTTTCGCACGTGCGAAAGATCGGGGCCTTGCATCAAATGAGCCCCACCGTGTGTAGGCTGTACAACGAAAACAGGCCGGTTCTCTCCATTTGACGTGTGGCAGAACTCCACAAGGGGAGTTGTTTGATACTCCGACAGGGGATAGCCCTTGATACGCATGCAATCTGGAAACCGTGGAGTTCTAAATTAAGTTAAAAACTTAATTATAAAACTCGCTCTCTGGGTACGACACCAAAAATTAAATTAATCGAGTAATCCTAAGCTCTGATTCAGCTACACCTGTCCATTGAAACAGATCATCACTTTTAGCTGTCTAATAAATGTTCACAAATAAATTATCCATCCTACATTCGATATTTTCGTTTTAACTGTCCAATAAATGTCCAAAAATATATAATCCATCCCATTCTCTGAGGAAACGGATTGGCTAATCCCCTGCCACCAGCCCGATGGTCGGTGCTCTGTGGGCCCCGCCTTGATGTAGGTATTTCATCCATTTTTACAGATCATCTTAGTGCATGATCCCAAAAATTAGATGGATATAAATACCAGGTGGACCACACCACGGGAAAACAATACTGATTGGATATCCACCATTAAAATTCTCCTACGGCCCACCGTACTGTTTATTTGACATAACAGACCCAGGGGAAAAAAAATAAAGATAAGCTTGATCCAAAACTTTAATGGTTCCCAAAAAGTTTTAAATGGTCTACGTTCATTCAACACTGTTTCCTGGAATGTGGTCCACTTGAGATTGGGATATACCTCATTTTTTTATCTTATACCATAAAATGATCTAGAAAAATGGATGACCAGCATGGATGAAACACATACATCACGGTGCGGCCCACAGAGCACTGACCACCAGCCATTGGCTGGTGGCAGGGGGAGTAGCCAAACCGTTTCCATTTTCTGGTAATGTAAATTAATTGTATCATCCTTGATTAAAAATTTTCATCCAAACAGTATAATCAGCTTATTTCAATGATGATTAGATAATGATTTAGTATAAAATTGTCATTACTTGAGTTAAATGCAACTATTGTAATGAGGAATGTAAAGTGATTTATAATTTGTGGTAATAAGAGAAACAAACAAACCCTAGATTTTTTTGTTCAATAAAAATATAAAATTACTTCATTGTGATCAAATACAACCCTTGGTGGGGAAAATGTAGAAGTGATGTGTAACCCACCATGATATATAAATGTCATATATCCATGTTGACCATCCATTCGGCTGGCTCATTTAGGGAATGATCCCGAATATGGGCAAAGATCTAAAGCTCAAGTGTACCACCACACTACATTAAATAGTGGGAATTGAATAAATACCATTGCTTGGGGCTACAGAATTTTTAGATTAAATTGATTTTTATATTTTTCTTTTATTCATGTAATGTATGATTTTATTAAGAGATTGAATGACAAATAAAAATCAGTGTAAGCCTTAAGAAAGTATTAATTTACAACAGTTTAGGTTCATTAAGCCACTATTTCATGTGGTAAGGTCCATTTGAGTGGTGGATTTGCATCATTTTTGGAGGCATGCCTTAAAAGGAACTCGTTGAATATAATAACAGGTTTCATAGTTTTTATGCATACATAAACAGATAAAATTCAATTAAAATTCACATGATTTTGGAAGCATTCATTTCTCAAAAAAACTAAACAATTCGAAAAATTAATAATAACATATTATAGACGATTTTTAGGTAAATAAGAAAATCAAACAGGCCCTATAGTTTATATATATATGGTACTGGGTCCCATAACAGACCTCGCAGCTATAGTTTATAAATCATGGTACTGGGTCCCATAACAGAGAAAAATTTACGTGGTTGTCAGCAACAATACATCAACGTTTTATCTTCATCTCACAAACTCATTTATTTATTCAGATTCTCATAGCTGCGAGGTCTCTTTATGATTCCTGAAGAAAAACAGACAAATAAAATCATATATTTTCCTTTCCAAGACTTTTTTCTCCTTTGGAGGATAGTTTTTAGTATGCTATTTATTTACATGAGATGCATGTTTTTTTCCCACCGTCTATGTTTGTACTTCTCTCTCTCTCTCTCTCTCTCTCTCTCTCTCTCTCTCTCTCTCTATATATATGGAATATTTTAGAAAATTTACTGAAAATTTCTCACAAATCCAAATCACCTAAGAATTCCCAACAATGCAAAATACTTGGTGGGTTCGTTCTGCTTAGGGAAGTAATACAACTCCAAAGTAGTAAGGTCAAAAACTTCCTAAGCTCTCCTCATGGTATGTGTATGATATACAACCTATCAAGTATGTGCACCCAACCATGATAGTCACATAACAAAAATATCTTTCCAACGGGTTGTATGTACATTTTGATGCTTTTTAATGTATGTACATTTGTATAGCCTAAATTGACCATTTTTTTTCTTCTAAACATCATGGCTGATTACATCCATTGGATGAGTAAGATGTAATGCAAATATCTCTCCCCCTCCCAAAATAAAAAATAAAAATAAAAACTGGATATTGTGATAATTTCGCTACCCAAAAAGCACTTCCCTTGCAGCTGTTGGTTTTACAGCCTCAATGTGGACCACTCATTTCCAAAAATATAGATTGAGGTGATTTGAGAGGATGCCACGATCAACGGTAGGACGTGATGGACAGTACACATCTATGGTCAGACCTCTCAACCTCTCTCTAGTATAATCAATGCAGACCATCCACTTTCCCAAACTTAATGATCCAATATAAGCTCTCTTCGTGATTAGGGAGAAATGGACAACTAAAGGAGAACCCACATGATTAGACCCTCAATACAGAGGGATGCAACTCAAACCACCAACTTGATGGTTATGATCATCCTATCAAAGTGATTTACGTGGGATGACGTTAACCTCCCGTGATGGACAGCCTACAAACCACTGATCTAATGAATAGGCTCATCCAATCTGATTTGAGAGGGATAGGCAATGAAAGGAGGGCCCAACATGATGGACAGTCTACATTAATTCTTAGACCTCTCTAGTTATGATCATCTTCTTGTGACTAGAGAAGGTTAGCTCCACATGATGGACAGTCACACCAATGTTTTTACATTTTTTAATAGACAACAAGGACCATCCATTTCTCAAACCACTAATCAAATCATCAGATCGAAGCGAGAATTTCAATCCCCACTAAGTTAAATTCGAACAGGTACCTACACTAAGAAATGCCCCAGGACAATAATGCATTAACCTACCATTTCATCACAGATCATTGTCTAGAAGTAATACCTGCTCAAATGGGGTCAACATGATATATGCAGGCCATCCAACTCGGGCACAGATGCTTCACCTCATAATAATCCCAGGTGCCAAAAATCAGCCTGATCAGACACCCTGGTGGGCCACAACACTGACGAATGTAAGAGAGGGAACTCGCCCTTGATTTGTAGTGGACCCCACCTGAACAGCAAAACAGTCAAGAGTTTTCACCTGACCCTACAGTTTAGATTCTACATTCACAAAATGGTGAACCTTCCATGCAAAACAAGGATGAGAGTTCCCTCCCAACTTGTACCCCATGGTTTGGTAGACCTAATTCATGGATCAGAATGATTTTTGGGTTCTGGGGGTAACATGCTTTCCCGCATCTGATGGACGGATTGGATTTCATTTACACATCATGTGGCCCCACTAAAAAACAAAAAATGGAGCAGGAAAAAATCCCTAACAAGAATACATTAGTCCACATTCCATTAAGCAAAATATGTCAAAGCTTTTGGGTCCTCAACCTGCAGTGGCTATCTTTCATAACTTAGAAGTATATATATAAATAAGAGAGTCGAGGGAAGGAGAGTCTTTTAAGTTTTCTCAAACCAAACTAGGGAAATCTATATATATGGGTTCAAAGAAAAGACCAGTTCATGAACAAGAAGGCCAAGCAGTGATTTGAGTCCTCTTCATTCAAGACCTTCCATGCAATTGCCTGCTCATACGACACCGGTCTGCCCATGCTCGAGACACACACTCCAGATGGTAGATATGCAAAACCCTGGTTACCCAAAGAAGAAAAAAAAAAAAAAGAAGGTTAGGAGAGAATGTTGTTATGCTTAGATGGAAGCAAAAAAAGAGAGAGAAAAGAATGGTGGTTAAGAGTATCTCTTAAATGACACCAATCATGAAATCCTAACCATCCAATTGTTGGATATTCATGGATGGTTCAAAGCAGCAAGTAGCCAAATTTCAAGGATAAAATCAGACGGTTACTATCAACTTCTCAGCATAATTTTCTGGCTACACTCCATCCACAATCGATCAGTTCGACAGCCTGGATTGGGCAACTTTGTTGTGTAGATTTTGACCTTTCATCGAATGTGGACTTGCTGTAGTTTACAACTGTCCGTTTTCAGGTCACCATAGAAAAGGGTTGATGGTATTCCGTCTTGAGGGTTTCCAGGCCCACATGCATGGTATGTTTGCTGATGATCCTATAATTCCTCCACATTAGCTTTGAGGTATTTACATGGTATTTGTAAAATAAAAAATAAAAAAACACAGACATTTGCCTGTTCTACCCAGAAATGTTACAGCCAAGGCTTGTCAAAGCCATCAAACAAATGGGACGGACTCAAGGCAGACGAATATCCCACAACGAGAGCAGGCCTTTGGAGAGATTACAAAGAAAATTTACACCATGAAATGGGTCAATACCAAATTTCCTCAATCAAATGATCCTAGCTGGGGTGGTCTCAAGGCCAGGAAGGATTTCTTTCGGAACTCCCATCCACTATGGGGCCGACCATATGAGCAATAAGGATCGTCAGACTCACGTGTAGGTTTTATAGGCCAAGCAAAATATCATACTGTAACAGAGAATGTCCTCATTTTATTATACTTGCCTGTTGCATAATCTTAGCAAACTCTGAACACAAAACCTTACGACCGCCCTCATCGAGAATCTTGTCGAGCATAATATCCTGTAAAGCAATGAGCGTGGTTTCCAGCATGTCAAGGCCAGCTTGGTTCGCAAAGGTAAATACCGGTGATGCCTGCAATGATTTTGTCAACCGTGGGAAAGATCAACTCACAAGCACAAAATACACCACAAGAAGATGGTATAAAACAAGACTAGCAATTTTATTGGATTAAAGAATAAGGGACAGAAATCTATAACTAAGACTATATGAGGAAACCTTGAGTTTCCATTCGAATGTAGGAGATTGCTTGGCAAGATCTCCCACCATATATTGGAGATGGGCAGGAATCCCATGCACAACCAAAATCAAAGTAGTATCCCTAAAGAATCCCTTGTAATGTTTATAGGGATTCCCGCACATCCATGGACAGTGGGAGATCTTTTGGTGAACCCGGGTCTTTACCCTCAGGATAAAATAGTGAAAAATCAAAATCCCCTGGGCTAATATATAGTGAAGAATAGAAATCTTTCTGGAAAGTACAGGCAGAATTAAATAAGAAATTTGCATAGAACAAAAATGAGATAAGAAGAACATGATATTTACATTAGATTTCAATGAACAGCACATGATAGCATCAGAATGGTGCCACAGCAGTTTCAAAACAGAGTCACCTTCTTGAGAGTCGGCCCTGAGGAGCTCTACTCCAGTATGGAACCTGCAAAACAAGACAACGGCAGATCAGTTGCGTTAGTTAGTTCTATTCTCTTTTGTAAGTTACATGCTTGAATGTTAGGGAGACAGCTTCAGATGAGAAATGCCAGGGGGGAACCAGTTTCAACACCAGTGGATGCAAACAATCTGCCATACAGATTGTGCATGACATCCTGTCAAACAGGTGGGGCCATCATTAAGGATTTTCACCATGGCACATCTGCAATAGCAGTTGAACACGTGGGGTCCTCCAATGGCATGTCATGGCGTGTAAATTAAATGTGGACCCACATGTTTTCTAACTGTCCATTTTTCACAGAAGGCCCTAGTAACTGGCCAACTCTAAATTTTCTTCATGTGGATCTCCTTCGCAATTCTCATTCAATAAACAGACCAATCAGCAGTAAGAAGTGCATATGAAATGATAACATCATGGAGAATGTATTCTTCGAGATTTCATTAAGAGGAATAGGCATAATAGTAGTGGGTAGATGGAAAAAAGGAACACAAGCCAGTTGCAAACAAACCTGTAGCTCCGGCAAATCCAACGCGCCAGAGTAAGGGCCTCAGGGGTCCCAGGTGGCGGTTTCGGCCCCACATGTGAGCCAAGTCGGGAAGGTGCTATTGCCATTGCCACCCTCTGCACTGACCCCACAACACTTCGAACATACTGACGGGCCATTGCTGCCACATTGTCACGGAGGTGGTTTTCATATGTAAACTGGAACGCGATTGTCAGCACAGATCTTAAATTATATGCATTTGTCACGGCTTCACCAACTGGGCGTGCCCCACCTGGTCCTTCAAGTGCAGATGCAAGGTCGAGCGTTCGAGTCGCCGCCGGCCCATCCTGCAACATGTCTTAATAGTTGTAGTATATGCTTGAAGCAGATGGTGAAAGCAAGGGCGGAAAAGGCAAGGAAAATGGCAAAGATAATTGGCTTGGAAATCCACCCAACTGTTTTTGGGTCTAGTGGTATGACACGGAAACCCGATGGCAGTAGTGGGGAATCATCAGCAAAGTATTCGTCAATCGGAGCAAAGACAAGCTGGGCACATGCACCTGCTGCATTTTCATCAATTCCGCTGCATAGCTGCCACCATTAAAATGCCACTGAAGTCATGCACACAATTTTCAAAAAAAAAAAAAAAACAATTACTCTCATGGCAAATGTGAGATCCAGGCAGCTCAAATAGTGGGCCCCACATCATTTTCTGTCAATAAAAATTCTGGCCAGTCTGAGCAACAGGTGGAACACACAAAATATGCAGAACTATACTATCCGCACTCCATGAATGCATGTTATCCACCTCACTAATGGATGAGATTGATTTCAAGTTATGGTGTATATAGGGACCCACCTGATGAACAGCTCAGATCTTGCACAAACATGCCACATCAGCTCCAGCAAGTACAATAGCAGGGTTCCAAAGAAAGAATTAAAAAAATATATATAAGAAAGAAAGAAAGAATACACGACCTGTAACAAGTACATGTCTCTCGATAAAACAGCATCATCTTGGGCGAACCCCTGGCCTTCAAGCCTGATAACCTCCAACATCTACATTTCAAGGACAGTAAACTCCTGCCTCTTAGAATACAATAAAGAAAACACGGTAAAAAAAAAAAAAAATGCATTTCACCTTGAATAAAGAACATGGTTTTACCTCTTCGTGTTCAATGGTATGAGCAAGAGGTAAAATGACCTGACTGCCAGGTAAACCACCTGCTCTTGCACCGGGGACTGCATAAGGACTAGCCTTCAGTGAGGCAGCAGAATAAGCATCGATGCCACAGTCGGACCACTCAGAACGGTGCTCCCTCAGAAAGCGGACAAGTAATGCAGGTGGCACATTCTACATACCACAAGGACATAATTAACAGCTTTGAATTTACAACAATCTCATAAAGCCCCTCATCAGGCCCACTTGGTATGTAGATTTTTTTATTTTTTTTTTGTAATTGAATAGTTTGCCTTTTTGTCATTCTTTGTAGCGTACCATATGCTTCTCTCCCATATACTTTCAATCTAGGCAACACATGGTAAGTCGTAGACAACTGCTTACCAAGAAAAAGTACTGAAGAATAATTTTCTAATACCAAAATAGCAAAGACACGGCGTCCGCCATGGTTTTAAGACTCATCCAGATTGACTCAGATTCGAGTACAGGGCAGTGAGCTGGCGGGTGACATGGGCCAAATCATCCAAGTAGGGTGAGTCTCAAGCAATACAGCTGAATCTTGAATACCTTGATGCAAGCACTGTGGGGCACATCACAAAGTCAGTGTGACGTCTAATCCATCCATCAGTTTCGCAACCTCATTTTTGGACACTGCATCTCTGATGTCCCCATCACTGTAAGAACAGATGGGGATGGAAACACTGACCATTGAAACCTTACTGGGGCCCACAGTGGTGTTTATATGCGATCTAACCTATTCATATGGCCATTCACACCAGAATGAAAGGAAACCACAAATATGAACCTGATCTAATTCTTGTGCCCTAAGAAAGTTTCAAGGGTGAGCGTTCAATCCCATCGTTTCATGTGGTGTGGCCCACTTGAGATGTGAATCTGCCTGTTTTTTTATAGAACACAGGCATCTTGGAGGGGCTGGTAGAGCTTTTGGTGGGAAGGACTTGACCCGACTTGTGTTGGATCTGTCTCATTCAGATTGACTAGACTCAGGATCAAATGGAAAATGCATCTCGATAAACAGAAATGTAAGAAAATAGTATAAATTCCATGACAGTAGAAAAGAATCCTTTTCAAAGATGCTGTTAACATGCACCTGACAAGTTCATTCTGCACCGTCCAACATGGAAGTATTCTAAGAGAAGAAGGATAAAAAGGCTTGATGAAGGGAAAAATGTCATTTTCTTCCTCCAAAGAAAAGAAAAGGATAAAAAACTCAGAATGTTATTGGGTTTTAGATATGGACCTGGAGCAGCATGGAGGCCTTTGCACATAGCACACCACCTCCCATTGTAGGGAGCATTGTTGAGTTAACATGAGAACCAAAAAGTTTGTTTGGCGAAGAGTTAACGGCGATAGTGACATCCTCCATACCATCATTGCCCATCAACGACCACCCATCATCCGCAAACCCATTCACAGCATCATTGAAACCCCTGTAATTGATTTCCCCTAGCTTCAATATCAAAAGATTTTTTAAAAAAGAAAGAGAGATAAACAGGCCTAGATATGGTGATCCTAGCCATCTTATCATAATGGATAGTTGCAGGCAATGGTCCACATACAACCTGGCCCAATCGGTTGCTTAGGATCATCCAAAGGGAACTATTTTTTTTAGAAATCTACTACAAGTGATAAGAACCAACTATGAAAGGATTTTGACCACCAAAAAGTGGGCCAAGCATGCACAGGTCCTTGGGCAGAGCAGTTCATGCATCTTTTTCAGGCTCACACTAAAGAAAAAAATAATAAATAAATATACATATATATAGCATGTATCATGGGGGGGCTGTACACGAACCAAGTAAGCTCAGTTAGCTCGCTCGGCTCGACTCGAAAAAGCTTGATTCGACTCAGTTCGAAACTGAGTTTGAGCCGAGTCAAGCTGATTTTTGGAGCCCGGAAAAATTTCGAACCGAGTTCAAGCTTGCCCAAGCTCGACTTGACTAAGATTGAACCAGTTCGGTGACTCAGTTACTTTGATATTGATGTAGCTCACCAAGTGTTTGATGAAATGACTCAACAAAGCATGGCTGATGGAAAGGAAGGTACGTATATGAAACAAAAACCCTTTTTTTCTTAATTTTTATGTTGCTTAGAAGGTGTTTGATGAAATACCTGTAAAACCATTGTTGTTGTTTTACATACAGTGAGATTTTGAAGGTGCAGTCCATGTGTTTGTGAAAATGCTGCACAGGCAAACTCGGCTCGAACTGGCCCGAGCTACTAACCAAACCGAGCCGAGCTGGCCAGTCAGGCTCGAGGACCGAGCCGAGCCGAGTTTGAGCTGGGGTCAGCAAGTGGCCGAGCCGAGTCTTAGCTATGCCCAGCTCGACTCGGTTCGACTCGTGTACACCTCTAATCCTAGGACTCAAAAAGAACCCCCAAACCAAAACGGCCTCCATTCCATTCCCAAAGGCCTCAGAATTCAAAACCATACAAAAACATATTCAGAAAATAGGGAGGTGTGCCGCCTCCCTATCAGTAGCACCAAGAATATAGGGGTACCACGCAAGGTTTAAAGTATCATCTGAAACCGGTATGCAATCGGTGTCCCCATACATGGGTGGTATCAATACACCTGTATCAGCCTGAAACAGAGCCCCATACATGGGCAGTACAGAGCCATATCAGTGGTGAATGATACAGTACCCAATATACCAATTTATAACCTCGGTACTAGGAGTGCTCCATCGATGATTATTGCATATTCCTCTAAAAATACGCAATTACCTGCTTAATCTCTGACTAAATGTTCGTAGCACTGCAGGCTGACGGCCCCCACCATATACAATTTCACCACTGGTCTCTTGAGCAATTTGTCTTATGTGGCGCAATCCCTTCAAAGGAAAGAGTGGTTTATGAGCCACATATGTAAATTATAGAAGTGATAATTAAAAATTGCATTCAGCTTTGAATCGCTCACCGCAATTGTCATTTTCTGTGCCAGTATCTTTGACGATTCATACAGTGGGCGGAGCACCTCAGGCACACTCCATGCCTACATCAAAACCAAGAAAACCAGAATGAGAGACTGCCATTGGTCAATTGTAGAGGAATTATGGAACGAGCAGCTCAAAAAACACTTACATCTAAATCGACGTGATCAACGATGTGAATGATTGAGCCACCACCCTCACATGGGCGGATCAGATAACCACTGGGGAGCATTTCAGCTCGTACAAAGTTTGGAGCAGGCGGGCCAGCTGGGCCACCAGTTGATGGAGTCAGTGACCTCTCGCAGATCTACAAACACATATTTCATGGTTATGGCAATATTCTATTGGTGCCAGTGAGAATTTTGGTAAGGATCATAAACTAGTCTTTAAGAATTCATATTCAATAAACAACATTTCATGTGCCTGAGCAAACAACAACATTTTGCACTAATATGATCCGCATTCCAAACATCAGGCTGAGTTAACTCAGGTCTCCGATTGGCTGAGTCGGTGAGCTTCAGAACTACATGATAATAAAGCAAAAAAAGAAGAAGAAGAAGAGGAAAAAGACTAAGAGATGTCAACTAGCATAGCATACCACAAGACTGCCATCTTCTAAACCCGTGGTGTACCTCAGCGTCCAAAAGTCGCGTGCAGATGCCAACGTAGTAGGTGCATATGTCTATTTGAATAAAGAAAGAAAGAAAATAAACCTTAGCATTTCTAACAGTGGATAAATACAGCAACTACATGCAAGGTAAGATTACAAATTATACTCCCCCCACATTCTACAAGGGATCATTCACTAGTTTGGGCCCACCATAAGTTCCGCAGAACATAAATAGACAGGTCCAGTCATCAAATGGGATGGCTAAAACATGTTCACCAACAGTCTACATTTGTTGTACACATGCCCACCAGATGACTGAACTTGCTAGATATTTCAGCCACAGCCCCACAACACGAGTGGTGAGATTCATCCGATTAATTACCATGATCATGCAGGAAAGGCCAATGGAATGTTTCAGGAGATCAGGACTTGGATTACTACCAGTCCACAGAAGGGAGTATCAACAGCCCAAGACGATTGACTACATACTACATACCTGCATGTAAATAAGCTCTATAGTCCCTCCATTCCCGGCAGGGAGCACAGTAACTATCTCGAGGCAACGGCAATCACGGAACCACGATGGACGATCTTTGAGGATTTCTGCAACCTGCATAAACAATGTCCAAAGCATCCTCACACTGTCCCAACCTCAATCTAATAATGCCAACCGCCAAAGATAGTCAAGCACACTTACCTTTGTGGGTTCTAAACTCACAAGACCGCAGGCTCGTGCTGCAACTCCACTACAGTTGTGGGAAACAGCAACGATTCCAATAGAATCCGGACCAGGCTGCAAAAGACCAAAAAAGATATTGAGTTCCACAATCCGAGTTGATGAACATGCATTAGCACCTGGCAAATGCCATGTGACCTATGGCACGTAAGCAAGACCGGCACCGTCATTAGGTGGGCCTCTGCAGTGAAGACACATTAGCCCATTAAATAAAGACAGACAACTCAATGGGTGGGGCACGCATGTATATGAAAATGGATGGCTAAAAACACTAACCAATAGTACAAATCGGGCATACATGTGTGACCCACCCTGATGAGTGACTTATCTGATTTTAGGCAAATACGCATTAACCATTGTCCCACCGGATGAACAAGCATGATATCACACGCATGTTATGTATTTACAACTGTTGGGGTGCTTGTAGTAGGCATGCTAGATGCATCCTTCCAAGCAGCATTATTCAATGTTGAAGGCATATAGGTGCACCACATCTTACCTTCATCCCAAGCATCTGGACCCAGTCGACAGCAGTTCCAGTAGCCTTGGAGAGGAACTCTGCCAGGGTCTCCTCAGCAATCGCAAGGAGCCTGTCCATTAAAGATGCCCAAAACAAGTAAATTCATTGGTAAGAAACAGGTAATAGCAACCCAACTAAAGAATGTGATTTAAAAAATAATTGACATGGGGCCCATATGGTTAGTACCCAGCTGGGTTGTTAGCATCCCTTTGCGGATGCTGTGGTGTTGGGTTTTGTTGGTGCTGACCGCTAGTGACCACGGACTCACAGCTTGTGTCCGTGGTCGCCACAGCTGCCTGCACACAAAACAGCACCGTTAGTATACTTTCAAAATGTAACTTTTCATGTTGAATGCCGTAAAAATGGCAACAAAGAAATAAAATAATAATTATAATAATTATAAGAGATATCCAATACCAACTAGCACTAGTGTTTTTTAGATTTCATTGTCAAACAAGGAATTTCAATTGTTATTATGAGTGCAGGAAAGCATTGCATTCCCTGATAAGAATACTAAGCTCATGTACAGTAAGAAATAGAGGATGAAGAAATGCTAGACAGATATGTGACTGGCAGTCAGATCAGTCAAAGAATAAAAAGAAAGCAATGCTAAAAGGTCCAGGGCCTGTTTGGTTACTCCCCAGAATCAGAATTGAATGGAGTGTTGCACAGGCTCAGCCACTTGATACCCAGTCAGGTTGGGCAAAGATCAACCAAGCCAGCCCGTTTAAGTGGGCATGTATTCTAACCTGAGCCTGACATGAAACCCAATAAAACTCAGCTGGAGCCCAGCTTGGAAGTGAAACAGATTGGATCAGATTAGCCCACAGGCTGACCAGACCCATTGTCAGCCGCACTATGTTGCATCCCACTCGCACAGTGGAAGGACCATGTGCCCAAACTCTCCCAGATCGGAAGACCCCAGTCACTGAAAACGGGCATTAAACCCTCCCAGATTGGAAGATCCCACCACTGAACATGGGCATTAGCTCAGGTGGATGTGGACAATTGGTGCGCTTCCCTTTGCAGATGTATTTGTTAGAACCAAAAGCTTAGAATTGTCCATCCACAGTGGGGCCCAACATACCTTGATGGCCAAGTTCACTGGACCATGCGCCCCAACCTGAGCGTAGGAAGCAAAGCCTTGGGTCATTGACTATATAATTCATATAAAAATACCCAAAGAGGATGCACCTTCAGCCAATAAAATTGGCTAAAAATAGTTCTTTTAATCTCAGGATTCACAGTGCAGATCAGTGAATTAGCTGAGTATCCAAAACATCTCTATTTTACAAGCAGCACTTGAGAGTGTCAATTCGGAGAGTTGATTCGATGAACCACTCCTTTCCACAATGTGAATGGGCCCCACAACAAGATAAAGACAATCCAAACACAGTCATGGGCTACCTACGGGCTCTCCACACAATGGCCTATGACCACATTAGTACGCTAGCTGGGTATCCAAAGCATCTCTATTGTACAAGTGGCACTTGTGGGTAACAATTACAAAAGTTGATTTGACGAGGCAACACCCTCCAATAATGTGAATGGGCTCTACCCCACAATCTAACCATGGTCTTGCACCCAATGGCCCATAGATGCAGTGGTTGGAGCTGTCTAATCCCTGTTACTTGCAGCCTACGGCCCATCCATGCAATGGTCCACCAGACCAATAGTCCCGATCACCAGGCATGCTCACAACAAGTGCGGCAGGTACAACTCCATTGAACTTCAAAGAAGCAGTGTAAGAATTACTGTAAAGGATGGCTTACATTCTGCAGTTGCTGCCGCATGTATCCATTCTCATACACCAGCTGCGAGACCTGCTTCTGTAGGCGGTCATTCTCCTCCATCAACAGCTTGTTCATGGCAGTCAGCTTCCTGTTTACTGTCTGGAGACGCGAAGCTTCTTTCCTTTGCTTCTCACGGCATCTGAAAAGCAAAATTGATGAAAATTTGAGAAGTTTTTGAAGGAAATAACCCAGAAACTGATTGATTTGCAAGCACCAGTACTGCACATGTATTCATTCTCATACACCAACTAAGAAATCTCTGCTTCTCCACTATTTCCAAAAGCTGGTGACCCACAAACTGTCCATCCAATCCACATCATTGGCCCAAATGTGGGGTCTCCCCTCTATTTCTCAAATGTTGGTAACTCATCAACTGTCCAGCCAATCCACATCATTGGCCCAAATGTGAAAACTACACATTGATCAATCCTAACCATCCAATGGATGGCCATCAAATAGGTGGTTAAATATAAAATGGCAAACAGCCCAAATCCAATGGCTGATATCAGATGGTTAAGATAATGAGATCAATGAGATTTGCTACATCAACAATGGACCCATGATTTGGATGGCATGGAATGGAACACATATATGTCACTGAGTATGGTAGTTGAATCACCACACTAAGTAACAAATGGTGGAAATGCACCTAGTAGTCTAGCCCAGGATAAGAAAAAAGGAAAGAAAAAGACAAAAAAAACAGATTGAAGACAGGTTTTGAAGAAGAAAGTGTAACGTTTCCTTCCATCATTAAAAAATTATACAGTGTGAGAAAAAAAAAAAAAGCACAAGAAAAACAACACACCATTGTAAAACTGGAAAAGAAAATTGTCCAAAAAACTTAGGAGCCTCATTTCTCTTCATTTTCCTAGAAAAGAAACAAACTAAAGAATCCAAATCCTACCATATATTAGACTATATGTAAAAGCACAAAATCAATTTTTATAATAAGAAAATGAAAATACAATTAAGAAAAGTAATATTTGAAAATAGAAAAACATTACCCAACAAAATATCTTCAAAACTCAACTTCTGGCTTTTTCCCCTACATTTTTTACAAAAACAACCCAGAAAATGACTATAAAACCCTCAAAAAACCCCATCTTGACTCGAAAGCCTCATTTCCTCCCACAGTGACAAAAGATCCCAAATCCCAAAAGCACACCATTTTGACAAAACCAATGAAGAAAATACCCAAAATCTAATACTCCCTACTCTCATTCCCCTTAACTTCAGGACCCAGAAGAAAATCATTAAAATAGAAGTAAAAATAAAAAATAAAAAATTGATATTACCACCCTCTAAAAGTACACCATTTACACCCCATAAACCATTTTTAAGAAAAATGTGTCCAAAATCCAAATTCCAAGTCTCATTTCCTTAATTCCTCTACCCAAAAAACCATGGAAGATAACCAAATCATATATCATCCATATAAAGAAACAAAAGCAAACACAAGAAGATAATTGACATTTCCACCCCTAAAATTGCATCTTACACCCCCACAAAATCCAAAAAAAAAAAAGCATTTGTTTCCTTCTATCAGTTTCATATCCTTTCTTACCTTCGATTCTGAAACCAGACCTTGATCTGCTTCGGCTCGATATTCGACAGTATCGGGCATTCTCTAATGAGCTGCTGCCTACGCATCGAGCTCGGCTTCGGGCACTCCATATATACCCTCTCCAACGCCTCCACCTGCTCGGGCGTATACCTCACATACTTGCTTGCATCCAACTGCTTAGCCGCTGCTGCTGCTGCCGCTGACGAATCTTTGTGCATCACAAGCGCCATTGCTCCGAATATTCCAAGCAAATTCCCAAAACAAGAAAGCTTCTAGAAAATCACAAAACCCAACTCCAATTTCACTTCAAAACCCCAGAAAAACCAGCAAAACAGAAGTCCCAGAAAACCCAAAAGAAGGGCTTGGAAAATCCTTGAAAATAAACTAGAAATAGAGGAAAAGATGCCACCTCCCAAATGCACCGAAAATAAAACCAGGATAAAATAAAGATAAATATAAAGAAACACTAGACAAAACCCAGCCAAACACACCCAAACAAAAGCTTACGAGAAAAACCCAAAACAAAGCCTAGAAAACCATATAACCAGGTGGACACTAGAAAAATTCAAAGAAGAGGACCTACCTATCTCAACCAGAAAACTCAAAAACCACCAAGTAACAGACCCAAAGGACAAAATACCCAGACAACCCCACCTCCCAAATCGACTCAAACAGTCCTAAAAGAAAAAGAAAACAGAAAAGAGGATCTATTTACCCAACAAAACGACCCCAAAACCAGAAAAACAGACAAATCTACTTCCCGAATCTACCCAAAATCTCTATATATAAATTATTTAAAAAAAAAAAAAAAAAAGACCTGAACTCGAAAAAAAAAAAAAAAAAACCTCCCAAATGACCCAAAAAATCAGGTAAAAGACACCAAAATCAGGAAATCCAGACAAACCAAGACAAGAAAACACACAAAACCCAACAATAAATCCCCAAAACAAAAGAAGAAAACCAAAAAAACCCAGAAGAGGAAAAAGGAAAAAAGGGAACAAAAAAGGGCCCTATTTTTTTCTTTTTTTCTTTGTTGAGTGTCACCAGTGGAATTTCTCTTATTCTTGAAGTCACTTGGGCAGGCTCTCTCCTCCAAGAGAGCCTCCTGTCTCCCACATCAGTCTTCTTTTCCCCCCTCCCCCCCTCTACTTTTTTAAATTTGCCAGAAACCCCCTCCCTTTTTCCCCCTTTTTTTTTCTATTCCAAAACCAAAACCAAGCTCTGAAGAAGAAACTGCAATGAGTAAAAGTACCCCAAGCTCATATCTTTAAAACCCATTTCCAATCTCCCTCTCTCCCTCTCTCTCTCTCTCTGAAAAATCAACGACAAGAAATAGAAATATAAAAAGAGAATGGGAGAAAAAGGTAAAATGTCAGGTGTTGAGGCAACCAAAAAACTCTGAAGAGAGAGACAAACACAGATAGCAAATGGGATATGCGATACGAGAGATTTGAAGTTTTTTTTCTTTTTCTTTTTATTTTTCTTTTTTCTTTTAAAGTGGCAGCGCTGAGTTCTGTTGCAGCAGCAGCGATCTCTCTCTCTCTCTCTCTCTCTCTCTCTCAAATGGATGTTAAAATACATGCATGTATGTTAGAACACATGTCATGATGGGTTTTTCGCACTCATGCATGGGACACCAGAAAAAGACATGCTCATATTTTCGTTTTTCTTTTTCAGAAATGAATGGAGATTTGCACGAGAAGATGGTGAATAGGTGAATCGCGTGCCACGTGCAGTATTAGCACACGTATGAGACATCCAGATCATTTACAATGGAATGGTCGGATCCGTTGCCCTCATCAGCTGCTTTAACGTTGAAATCCAACCGTCTATTTTCCTCGTTCGTTTGTGGTCGCATGATTATTATTATATTGTTTTGGTTTCCTGGAAGAATATTTTCACGTTTTTTTCTCGTAACTGTTGGATCCGATGTTGCATATGTGAGTTAGTTTGGTAGAAGTGCTGCGATTCACCTATTTTATTTCTCCATGCGAATCTCCTTAGCATTTTATCTTTCTTCTCCGGTACCTTCGCCGCTGTAGAGCCAGTGTCTATCGCCGCCCAATGGGGCCTCATCCGAGTATATGAACCGTCCATGTTTTGGAGTCTTATACTATACAGGCCATCCAAATAAAATTACACGGATCGATGATTCTGAACAGCACCATCCGTAGATAACTTTAAACACTGCAAATAAAATTTTCAATGGCTCTATTTTAATTTTAGAAATCAAAGGTCATAATCACCATTGAATCTTGGATTCGGGATGGTTGCTTTTTTATGGAAGTGGCGATGATACGAACGGTTCAAATCATGGGACTGGTGATTGAGCGCCCACCATTAAAAAATTCTCGGGCCCACCATGATTTATGTCATCCATGCCGTGCATTTTTTTTTCTATATTATTTTAAGGTATTAGACCAAAAATGAGGTATATCACAGTCTCAATTGGACTACGTAACAGGAAACAGTGTTGAATGAACATCGGCCATTAGAAACCTTTTGTGGGCTATAAAAGTTTTGGATCAAGCCAATCTTCTTTTTTTTTCTCTTCATCTGGATCTGTATTACCTAATCAACAGATTGGATGACAAATAAACAATACATTGGACCTTAGAGGATTTTAACGGTGGATAGTCAATCACTATTAATTTCCTTTGGTATGGTCTGCCTGAGATTTATATCCCTCCCATTTCCGAGACCATGCCTAAAATGATCTTTGAAAATGAATGAATCACATATATCATGAGCCCACAAAGCACCTACCACTAGCCATTAGGGTGATGACAGGGGAGTAGCAAATCCGTTTTGGCTTTTTTTCCCTTTGGTCTGGGCTGCCTGGCATAATAAACAGATAGTTAATTGGCCAAATAAACATTTCTATCAGCTTCAGGTAGTTTCAATGATGACCGTTCGCCGGCAAGAGATTTTGAATCCACTTCTCTTTTTTATTTTTCTTTTCTTTTTTTATTATCCCCTATATTTATTGTAAAAGTGAATAAAAGGCCTGAATAAAACACATCCATTATAGTGGGCCACAGAGCACCTACACGTGGCTTTCTCGTAAGTGGCAGCGCACGCAATTCGTGTCCATTAGGAGGATATCCACCCTACATTGTGACGAGTTCTACGCTGGAACTTTGTTTGTTGTCACATGTGGTATCTTTAAGTGTCATCGATATGATATAACGGCTCGATTTAATTTATTTACTTTGACCCAAGCATCAAACTCAATGGATATGTCAAACTTAAATATATATAACTGAATATGAAGAGATTAATTGCCTACTTAGTTACTCATAAAATATTTATATTGGTTAAAGGATGATGTTCTTCTCAAAAAATGAGATACGCTGCCTTTTTATCATATATGTTTTTTCCAGTAAACCAATGCAATATAACAGAGGAAAAAACTCACGATCAATTATTAAAAGCAAACGAAAGAATGCATCTCTTCAAATAACTATTTACATTGGATAAAGAGTAAGCCCAGCATATAAGCATGAATTTAAATTATAGCTAAAAAATTATTATAATGAATTATTACTACTTTTAAGGTAGGCTGAACTAAGATAAATAGTTAATTTTGATTTATTTATTACATCTAATTCTTTTTTTTTCCTACTAAATTTCTTATTATTTATAAATTTATCATGTAACTATTATTCAAATGTTTTTCCTATTTATTAGATGGTTATGACAACTCAGGCAACGCCATCTAAATCATTATCTAATTATGTTTCTCATCTTGATTGTTACTCTTCACTTGGTCATGGTTTGCTCTTTGACTGTTTCCGCTTATGAATGACTCGGTTACGCTGCTTAATGACATGCAATATTAAAATATATGTTAGATAAAATTCTATAACATGCGCTCCAAATATCTGAAAAAAATATTTTCATACACATTATATTTCTCAAGTAATGCCACATGTTATCACCTTGTTTGTTTTTTTCAAAATAATCAAAAATAAAGTACAGCTATCCCTTTAGCTCTAAATTCAATATCGGTTGAACGAAGGTTTGTGACCCTCCCATAATGTTTATGTTTTATCTACTCTATCCATTGGTTTTTCATTCATCTCATTTTAATGTATCATATAAAAAATGAAACACATCCAAGGGTCAAGTAGGTCACATGGCTTAAAACAGAGGAAATTGAATGCCTAATGTTGGAAACTTCTTAAAAGTTATAAAAGTTTCAGATTAAATTAATTTTAATTTTTTCTTTCATTAGGCTGAGTTTATACGACTTTATGAATATGTTGGATGGCAAACAAACATTGCAACAGACCTTAAAAGGGTTTCAACATTGGGCATTACTATCTACTCTATGTCTTATGGTATGGTTCACATGAGCTTTGAATTTGCTTTTTTTAGCTTATATACTAAAAATATTACTGTCGATAAAGCACATGGAGCTTGTCCAGTATCAACCATACCGAACAAGGTAGTGAAAGGGGTCACTATCGAATTGTAGTCCCTGTGTGGGTATATATCGTGATAAGACAAGTGGTGACGCTAGCTCCTTTAGTTCCAAGTAGAGTTGTACACAAACCAAGTTAGCTCGTTCAACTGGACTCAAAAAAGTTCGATTCGACTTGGTTTGAAACTGAGTTTGAGTTGAGTCGAGTTGGTTTTTGAGCTTTAAAAAATTTGAGCTTGCCCAAGCTCAACTCAACTCGAATTGAATTGAAGCAGTTTAGTGACTCAGTTATTTTGATATTGATGTTGTTCACCAAGTGTTTGAGGAAATGACTTAACGAAGTGTCAGCTAGTGAGTATGGATATGAAACAAATACCTTTTATATCTTGATTTTGATGTTTGTCTACTAGGTGTTTGATGAAATACCTATAAATCACTATTGTTGTTTTACATACTATAAAAAATTGAAAGTGCACTCCATATGTTTGAGAAAATGTCGCATAAGCTCAATCTTGGTTCAAACTCAACTCGAACTGGGTCGAGTTGTTAACTGAACTTAGTCGAGCTAGATAGCCAAGCTTGAAGGCCGAGTTGAACCGAGTTCAAGCTAAGTTTAGCTAACGGCTGAGCCAAGCCGAGCTATGCCAAGCTTGACTTGGTTCAACTATGCCAAGCTTAACTGGGTTCAACTTGAGTACAGCTTTAGGTCTAAGTTTTACCAACGATTCAAAGGAAATCAAAGTTATATGGCCCCCACAATAATGCGTTTATTATATCAACAACTTTAATCTATTTAGAAAAATCATTTTAGATCTTGATTCCAAAAATAAGTCATCCAAAGCTCAAGGTGGACCACACCACAAATATCAATGGGGAAAATGATTTCTCATTATTAAAACATTCATAAGTCTTACCATAACATTTATTTTTCATCCAATCTATTCATGAGGTCACCCAGACCTACATAAAGAGAAAAAACAAATATCATATTGATCCAAAATTTAATTGTCCATAAGGATTTCAATGGTATACATTTAATCCTCCACTATCTTTTGCATTGTGGTCCACTTGATCTTTAGATCTATCTTATTTTTATTTTTAGGCCTTATGAAAAGCCCACTAGATCGATGGACGGTTAGGATATAACACATACCTCATAATGGTAACTACATAACTAGGTGACGTCAACACACCAGCCAATCCGCTTCTCCCACGAAGACATCACTGATTGGACGATCCGATGGGGCCAACGACAATTTTATAAAGGAATTGGTGATGAGAGCCGTTTCCTCGATGGGATACTTTCGCTGCTGTCCATGCAAAGTGGGCCCACTCTATTATTGTACCCAACCACCATGAGGTGGGCCACTATGTGGATGTACGACGGATAACTGATTCCTGTTGTCTTAAGATGCGAAATGAATTTTTTTTCCCCCATCTGCACACACCCAAAACATAAACGCCTACTAAGTGCCCACGTGGCATGCACATATTAGATCTGGGCCATTCATCAAGCCAAGCCATCGTCCAAAAGATCTCTTTTAACATCACGTGGGCCCCACTATCAGTTGAGCTATTTGAATGTGGACCGTTAGTTATCCTCATTATTATCATAATTATCTTTGTTTGCAGTTAGGCCACTGAAAGAATGGACGGTCATAACTTGGATTAGTGAATATTTATAGTGGAGCACAAATGGTGGACGGTTCAGATCTTACACGGATGCCATATGGCTTTTATGGGAGGCTTATGTTTGGAGCACGCGATTGCCCGGACGGGCGTTCGGGCCCTGATAGACCCGCATGTGGTCAGAAGACTGTGGACTCGGTTTGGCTAGTGACCCCAACATCAGCAATTGGTGTCAAAGCTCCGTGGGACCCACCATGATGTATGTATTTTATCCCTACTGTCCATATATTATTCCAACTCATTTTATGGCATTAACCTAAAAACGAGGTAGATCCAAATCTCAGGTGGACCACGCCGCATTGATTGAATATCCACCATTAAAAACTTCCTAGACCGTAATTTTTATTTGCCATCTTAACCGTTGATAAGGTCATGCAGAACAGATGAGGGTAAAACACAAATATCAGCTTGATCCAAAACTTCCATTACCCTAAGAAGTTTTCAACACTAAGCCTTCAGTCCCCACTTTTTCCAAAAGTGTGGTCCACCTGACATATGGATCTGCCTCATTTTTTTGGATCATACCCCAAAATGAAATGGAAAGTAAATGAACAGCGTAGATAAAATACATATAGCATGGTGGGTCCCACGGAGCTTTGACACAGCTTGCTTGCTGGAATTGGGGTCACTAGCCAAACCGTGCCCAAAGGCCGCCAACTTGGATCGACTCGTTTGGCCCCGAGTCAACTCGGAAATCGCCTCAGCCGACACTCGCCTAAATCTGGGTTGACTCAGATTGACGGGTCCAGTTCTAAGGTCATGCATGACTCACCCGAGTCACACTGACTCAACTAATTCGGTCCCATTCAAGTGTATTCTTAAACAGTGACTCAGTGAATCAAATCTGGTTGAACAACCAAGTCCGAGTCGACTCAGATGACCCACATCTGACTCGGACATGTCGGCAATCCGTGATCGTGACCTAATTAATATTTTCCCAATCAAATGAAACCATCCATCTAATAAAAGGAGAAACTATAATAAGTGGTCCACATTTATGGGGTCACAACCAGACCATTAATCATCCAATAGGGAACATTTTCCGGGTATATCTCTCTATTCCACCTTAAAGATCGCCACGTGGATAGGTTGATCATCCAACGGGGGATATTCTGGGTATCTTCATGGCCACCTAAAGGCCACCGTATGGATGATTCCGCCCATAAAAGGAAAAAGGAAAACGAATGACTCCAAAACGTGGGCCCCACACGTACACTTTGGCCAAGTAAGCGCATACCCAGGGAATTGCCAGGTTTCCTTATTCATGAAGAAAAAACTTTATGATCTAAGAAATCGGATTGCGTGCAGAGTAAACTCGGTTGGCCCCACGGTGTAAGTACGTGGCCTATCCACACTACCCATCCGTTTTTATACCTAATTCAAGTGGTTGAGCTCAAAATTGAAGCATATCCAAAGATCAAGTGGATCGTAGCATTGGAAAAATCAGGGATAATGATTTCCTTAGGTAGAAACCTTTCTAAGCCCCACGGTGACGTTTATTTGTCACCTAACTTGTTTATGAAACCACAAAGACATGGGTGAAAGGAAAACAAAAATATAAGCTTAATCCAAAACTTCTTTGGCCTTAAAGAATTTTTCAACAGTAGCGTGGACCATTTGAACATTAGACATATTATTTTCAAGCTCAGTCCTAAAATTATCTTTTAAATTGGATGCACGGAGTGGACAAAATACATAAAGAGAAATTTCCAACTGTACGATCAATATATGGCCCATTCCTGAGATGAAACCCACCCCAATTTACTTTCCAATAATACTCCCCGGGTGTATGGATGCCCTGCAAAAGGTCAAAAATGCCCCTACTTTTTCCTTCAAGCGTTGACGATCATCGAACTCTCAGCTGTACGAATGGTTCAAAGGAGATCAACGTTACATGGGCCCATCAGTTATGTATTTATTATATCCACAACGTTCATCCATATTTTGAGATCATTTCGGAGCATTATAAAAAAAAAAAAAACATATCCAAAGATCAATTGGACCACACCACAAAGAGCAGCAGAAAATTGATTTTCACTGTTGAAACTTTTGTAGGGCCCACCATAACATTTATTTTCCATCTAATCTATTCATAAGGTCACAAAGACCTGGATGAATAGGAAAAACAAATTTCGTAATGATCCAAAACTTCCGTGACCCCTGAAAGGGTTTCAACGGTAGACGTTCAAAGCAGAATGACGTTACCATTTGCTACGGTCAGACCTATGGCTACGGATTATAACTGTAGCCATAGATACCATAATCCGTAGTAATAGGATCCGTCTGGGGTGGGCGGGCCGAAGTAGCGGCCCCCCGCGCCACTTGTTGGCCTGTCTGGCGTGGCCACGCCGATCTGGGGGGCCGCGCCCATAGGGTCGGCCCTATGGATACGGATAATAACTGTAGCTAAAATCCGTAGCAATAGGCTTTTTATGCTTTTTATGTTTTTTTTTTTAAAAAAAAAAATTTAATGGAGAGAACTTTTTCTCCCTTACATTTTTCTCAAATACATAATTATATAAATATGTATATAAAAATATTTTTCTATCTCTTAATTCATTTCTTTGTCTATTTATTTAACAAGCATATCTCCTAAACTAGAATGAGTTAATAACGTACCATATATGATTTTGGGGTAAGAGAAGCTAATTTAGCCAAATAACACAGTAATTTTCTGAGATTCCATCGGGTCGATGGTTAAAAATACACTTCACGGTCAATTTACTTCACTTCACCATCATTTTCATGCATTTCACGGTCATTCCCAGCAATTCTGTGTTGATTCATAGTCAATTCGACGCACTTTACTGTCAATTCACTTCACTTCATGGCCATTTCCATGCACTTCGCGATCATTTCACTTCACTTCACCGTCATTTCCATGCATTTCACGGTCATTCCTAGCAATTCTGTGTTCATTCATGGTCAATTCGACGCACTTCACGGTCAATTCACTTCACCTCACGCCCATTTCCACGCACTTCGCGGTCAATTCACTTCACTTCACAGTCATTTTCATGCATTTCACGGTCATTCCTAGCGATTCCGTGTTCATTCACGGTCAATTCGACGCACTTCACGGTCAATTCACTTCACTTCACAGCCATTTCCACGCACTTCAAGGTCATTTCACTTCACTTCACCGTCATTTTCATGCATTTCAAGGTCATTCCTAGCGACTTTGTGTTCATTCACGGTCAATTCGACGCACTTCACGGTCAATTCACTTTACTTCACAACCATTTCCATGCACTTCGCGGTCATTTCACTTCACTTCACCGTCATTTCCATGCATTTCACGGTCATTCCTAGCGAGTCCGTGTTCATTCACGGTCAATTTGACTCACTTCACGGTCATTTCACTTCACTTCACGGCCATTTCCACGCACTTCGCGGTCATTTCACTTCACTTCACTGTCATTTCCATGCATTTCACGGTCATTCCTAGCGATTCCGTGTTCATTCACTGTCAATTTGACGCACTTCACTTCACAGCCATTTCAACGCACTTCGCAGTAATTTCACTTCACTTCACCGTCATTTCCATGCATTTCACGGTCATTCCTAGCGATTCCGTGTTCATTCACGGTCAATTCGACACACTTCACGGTCAATTCACTTCACTTCACGACCATTTCTATACACTTCACGGTCATTTCACTTCACTTCACCGTCATTTCTATGCATTTCACGGTCATTCTTAGCAATTACGTATTCATTCACAGTCAATTTGACGCACTTCACGGTCAATTCACTTCACTTCACGGCCATTTCCACGCACTTCACGGTCAATTCACTTCACTTCACCGTCATTTCCATGCATTTCACGGTCATTCCTAGCTGTTCTGTGTTCATTCACGGTCAATTTGACGCACTTCACGGTCAATTCACTTCACTTCACTTCACGGCCATTTCCACGCACTTCGCGGTCATTTCACTTCACTTCACCGTCATTTCCATGCATTTCACGGTCATTCCCGGCAATTCCGTGTTCATTCACGATCATTTTGACGCACTTCACGGTCAATTCACTTCACTTTACGACCATTTTCAAGCACTTCGCGGTCAATTTACTTAACTTCACCATTAATTTTATGCATTTCATGGTCATTCCTTGCAATTCCGTGTTCATTCATGGTCAATTTGACACACTTCACGGTCAATTCACTTCACTTCATGGCCATTTCCATGCACTTCGTGGTCATTTCACTTCACCGTCATTTCCATGCATTTCACGGTCATTCAAAGCGATTCCGTGTTCATTTCACGGTTTAGGTTTTGGGATTTGAGAATGGGTTTGGGTTTAGGTTATAGGTTTTAGTTTCAGTTTAGGTTATAGGTTAACGGTTTAGGTTAAGGTTTAGGTTTAGGTTATGGGTTTTTGAATTTGAGAATGGGTTCGAGTTTAGGTTATAGGTTTTGGTTTTGGTTTAGGTTATAGGTTTTGGAATTTGAGAATGGGTTCGGGTTTAGGTTATAGGTTTTGGTTTTGGTTTAGGTTATAAGTTATAGGTTTAGGTTAAGGTTTAGGTTTAGGTTTTAGGATTTGAGAATGAGTTCGGGTTTAGGTTATAAGTTATGGTTTCGGTTTAAGTTATAGGTTAACGGTTTAGGTTATAGGTTTTTGGATTTGAGAATGGGTTCGGGTTTAGGCTATAGGTTTTGGTTTTAGTTTAGGTTATAGGTTTTGGTTTAGGTTATAGGTTTTGGGATTTGAGAATGAGTTCGGGTTAAGGTTTAGGTTTAGGTTATAGGTTTTTGGATTTGAGAATGGGTTCGGGTTTAGGGTATAGGTTTTGGTTTTAGTTTAGGTTATAGGTTTTGGTTTAGGTTATAGGTTTTGGGATTTGAGAATGGGTTTGGGTTTAGGTTATAGGTTTTGGTTTTGGTTTAGGTTATAGGTTATATGTTATAGGTTTATGTTAAGGTTTTGGTTTAGGTTTAGGTTATAGGTTTTGGGATTTGAGAATGGGTTCGGTTTTAGGTTATAGGTTTTGGTTTTAAGAATGGGTTCAGGTTTAGGCTATAGGTTTTGGTTTTAGTTTAGGTTATAGGTTTTGGGATTTGAGAATGGGTTCGGGTTTAGGTTATAGGTTTTGGTTTAGGTTATAGGTTATAGGTTTAGGTTTTGGTTTAGGTTTTGAATTTTTAGGTTTTGGTCTTAAATCCCAAAACCTATAACCTAAACCTAAACCTAAACCAAAACCCGAACCCATTCTCAAATCCCAAAACCTCTAACCTAAACCTAAACCTTAACCTAAACCAAAACCTATAACCTAAACCAAAACCAAAACCTATAACCTAACCCGAACCCATTCTCAAATCCCAAAACCTATAACCTAAACCTAAACCAAAACCTTAACCTAAACCTATAACCTATAACCTAAACCAAAACCTATAACCTAAACCTAAACCAAAACCTTTAACCTAAACCATAACCCATTCTTAAATCCAAAAACCTATAACTTAAACCAAAACCAAAACCTATAACCTAAACCCGAACCCATTATCAAATCTTAAAACCTATAACCTAAAGCAAAACCAAAACCTATAACCTAAACCCGAATCCATTCTTAAATCCCAAAACCTCTAAACTTAACCTAAACCAAAACCAAAACCTATAACCTAACACGAACCCATTCTCAAATCTCAAAACCTATAACCAAAACCTTAACCTAAACCTATAACCTATAACCAAAACCAAAACCAAAACCTATAACCTAAACTCGAACCCATTCTCAAATCCTAAAACCTCTAACCTTAACCTAAACCAAAACCAAAACCTATAACCTAACCCGAACCCATTCTCAAATCTCAAAACCTATTACCTAAACCTATAACCTATAACCAAAACCAAAACCAAAACCTATAACCTAAACCCGAACCCATTCTCAAATCCCAAAACCTAAACCTAAACCTTAACATAAACCTATAACATATAACCTAAACCAAAACCAAAACCTATAACCTAAACCCGAACCCATTCCCAAATCCCAAAAGCTATAACGTAAACCAAAACCTATAACCTAAACCAAAACCAAAACCTATAGCCTAAACCCGAACCCATTCTCAAATCTCAAAACCTATAACATAAACCAAAACCTATAACCTAAACTAAACCAAAACCTATAGCCTAAACCCGAACCCATTCTCAAATCCAAAAACCTATAACATAAACCTAAACATTAACCTAAACCGTTAACCTATAACCTAAACCGAAACCAAAACTTATAACCTAAACCCGAAACCATTCTCAAATCCCAAAACCTAAACCTAAACCTTAACCTAAACCTATAACCTATAACCTAAACCAAAACCTATAACCTTTGGGATTTGAGAATAGGTTTAGGTTATAGGTTTTAGGTTAAGGTTAGGGTGTAGGTTAAGGTCATTTGCTATAGGTTATAGGTTTATGTTAAGGTTTAGGTTTAGGTTTAAGTTATACATTTTAGGATTTGAGAATAAGTTTAGGTTATAAGTATAGGTTTAGGTTAATATTTAGGGAAATGACCATGAATCAACACGAAATTGCCGGGAATGATCGTGAAATGCATGGAAATGACCTTGAAGTGAAGCGATTGGACCGTGAAATGCGTGGAAATGACCATGAAATGCATGTAAATGACCGTGAAGTGAATGAGTTTGACCGTGAAATGCCTCGAAATGACCGTGAATCAACACGGAATTGTTTCGGATGACCGTGAAATGCATGTAAGTGATCATGAATTGAAGCGAAATGACCGTGAAATGCATGCAAATGACTGTGAATTGAAGGAGTTTGACCATGAATCAACACGAAATTGTTTCGGATGACCGTGAAATGCATGGAATTGATGATGAATTGAAGAGAAATGACCGTGAAATGCATGCAAATGACCGTGAAGTGAAGGAGTTTGACCGTGAAATGCCTCGAAATGACCGTGAATCAACACGGAACTGTTTCGGATGACCGTGAAATGCATGGAAGTGATGATGAATTGAAGTGAAATGACCGTGAAATGCATACAAATGACCGTGAAGTGAAGGAGTTTGACAGTGAAATGCCTCGAAATGACCGTGAATCAACACGGAATTATTTCGGATGACCGTGAAATGCATGGAAGTGATGATGAATTGTGACCGTGAAATGCATGCAAATGATCGTGAAGTGAAGGAGTTTGACCGTGAAATGCCTCGAAATGACCGTGAATCAACACGGAATTATTTCGGATGACCGTGAAATGCATGGAAGTGATAATGAATTGAAGCGAAATGACTCTGAAATGCATGCAAATGACCATGAAGTGAAGGCTCGAAATGACCGTGAATCAACACGGAATTGTTTCGGATGACCGTGAAATGCATGGAAGTGATGATGAATTGAAGCGAAATGACCGTGAAATGCATGCAAATGACCGTGAAGTGAAGGAGTTTGACCGTGAAATGCCTTGAATGACTGTGAATCAACATAGAATTGTTTCGGATGACCGTGAAATGCATGGAAGTGATCATGAATTAAAGCGAAATGACCATGAAATGCATGCAAATGACCGTGAAGTGAAGGAGTTTGACCATGAAATGCTTCGAAATGACCGTGAATCAACATGGAATTGTTTCGGATGACCGTGAAATGCATGGAAGTGATCATGAATTGAAGCGAAATGACCGTGAAATGCATGCAAATGACTGTGAATTGAAGGATTTTGACCGTGAAATGCCTCGAAATGACCGTGAATCAACATGGAATTGTTTCGGACGATCGTAAAATGCATAGAAGTGATCATGAATTGAAGCGAAATGATCGTGAAATGCATGCAAATGACCGTGAAGTGATGAAGTTTGACCGTGAAATGCCTCGAAATAACCGTGAATCAACACGAAATTGTTTTGGATGACCGTGAAATGCATGGAAGTGATAATGAATTGAAGCGAAATGACCGCGAAATGCATGCAAATGACCATGCAGTGAAGGAGTTTGACCGTGAAATGCCTCAAAATGACCGTGAATCAACACGGAATTGTTTCGGATGACCGTGAAATGCATGGAAGTGATGATGAATTGAAGTGAAATGACCATGAAATGCATGCAAATGACCGTGAAGTGAAGGAGTTTGACCGTGAAATGCCTCAAAATGACCGTGAATCAACACGAAATTGTTTCGGATGACTGTGAATCAACACGAAATTGTTTCGGATGACCGTGAAATGCATGGAAGTGATGATGAATTAAAGCGAAATGACCGTGAAATGCATGCAAATGACCATGAAGTGAAGGAGTTTGACCGCGAAATGCCTCAAAATGACCGTGAATCAACACAGAACTATTTCAGATGACCGTGAAATGCATGGAAATGATGATGAATTGAAGCAAAATGACCGTGAAATGCATGCAAATGACCATGAAGTAAAGAAGTTTGACTGTGAAATGCCTCGAAATGACCGTGAATCAACACGGAATTGTTTCAGATGACTGTGAAATACATGGAAGTGATGATGAATTGAAGCGAAATGACCGTGAAATGCATGCAAATGACCGTGAAGTGAATGAGTTTGATCGTGAAATGCCTCGAAATGACCGTGAATCAACACGGAATTGTTTCGGATGACCATGAAATGCATGGAAGTGATAATGAATTGAAGCGAAATGACCCTGAAATGCATGCAAATGACCGTGAAGTGAAGGAGTTTGACCGTGAAATGCCTCGAAATGACCGTGAATCAACACGGAACTGTTTTGGATGACCGTGAAATGCATGGAAGTGATGATGAATTGAAGCGAAATAACCGTGAAATGCATGCAAATGACTGTGAAGTGAAGGAGTTTGACCGTGAAATGCCTCGAAATGACCGTGAATCAACACGAAATTGTTTCGGATGACCGTGAAATGCATGAAAGTGATCATGAATTAAAGCGAAATGACCGTGAAATGCATGCAAATGACCGTGAAGTGAAGGAGTTTGACCGTGAAATGCCTCGAAATGACCGTGAATTAACACAAAAATGTTTTGGATGACTGTGAAATACATGGAAGTGATCATGAATTGAAGTGAAATGACCTTGAAATGCATGTAAATGAAATGAACGAAATTGACTACTAAGTGAATGAAATGGATTTTCGATCATCGAGCTGATGAAATCTTAAAAAATAAATAAGTTGGTTGGTTAAAGTAGCTTCTCCTACCCCAAAATCATATAGGGTACATCAAGTAACTAATTTTAGTTTAGAAGATATTTTTGTTAAATGAATAACGAAAAAAATGGAAAAAAAGAGAAATTTTTTTTTATATGCTTATATATACATATTTATATAGATATGTGTTAGAGAAAATTATAAGTAGAATAAACTTCTCCATTATATATATATATATATAAAACCTGTTGCTACGGACTTTAGCTACGGTTATTATCCGTAGCCATAGGGCCCACCCTATGGGTGCGGCCTCGCCAGATCGGCGTGGATGTGCCGGAGAGGCCAGCAAGTGGCGCGGGGGACCGCTAGTTCGGCGCGCCCACCCCGGACGGACCCTATTGCTACGGATTATGGTATCTATGGCTACGGTTATAATCCGTAGCCATAGATCTGACTGTAGCAAATGGTAATGCCATTCTGCTTTGAACGTCTACCGTTGAAACCCTTTCAGGGGTCACAGAAGTTTTGGATCATTACGAATTTTTTTTTCCTATTCATCCAGGTCTTTGTGACCTCATGAATGGATTAGATGAAAGATAAATGTTATGGTGGGCCCTACAAAAGTTTCAACGGTGAAAATCAATTTTCTGCTGCACTTTGTGGTGTGGTCCAGTTGATCTTTGGATATGACTTTTTTTTTTGGGATAATGCTCCGAAATGATTTGGAAATTTGGATGAACGTTGTAGATATAATAAATACATAACTGTGGGGCACATGTAACGTTGATCTCTTTTGAACCATTCGTATAACTCGGAGTTCGAGGAGCGTCTGCGCTCGTCTTCGCGCAGCGGCCAATCCGCTTGAAGGAAAAAGTAGGGGCATTTTCGACCTTTGGGAAGGCGTCCGTACACCTGGGGAGTATTCTTGGGAAGTAAAATGGCGTGGGCTTCGTCTCGGGAATGGGCCATATACTGGTCGTACAGTTGGAAATTTCTCATACATAAATCATGGTGAACCTCAAAGAGTTTACTCGGTAGGCTAAGCCCAGTGAGTTACTCACTACCCAATCCGCTTTCCTAATCCAAATATCATGTGAAGGCTTGCTACCTTTTTACCATGCAAAATTACATACATGAGCCAAGTGGGCCATATAAATCACAATGTACCGTTAGATCCAAGGGTTTCATCATGGATTCTTATGGCCCTGATATCATACCAATAGATGATCACAACTACTCAGATAAGTCCACTTCTATCTTCCATCCTCTCACTTGTGTGGTTGTGATCACATAATGGTACATATTTTGGGTCATCTGCAATTTAAGTTGTGTATTATTTAATTGAAGACAAAAAAGAAAAAAGAAAGAAATACTTAAAAAGATGCTAGGCTCATATTACAAGTGAACTGTTTTTAAGGCTGCATTTATGTCTGTAGACTGTTAGTTCGATCTATGTAATGTCTTGAATTTCGCTATTTTGGATTGCTAAAAAAAATTCTTAAATTTTTATAACTAGCCTACGTCGTCACTTACTGACCTTTGATGGTTGAAGTGAGCCTATACGTGGGTGGAATCGATAAAGAATTGTGCAAAATAAGATTAATCAACCATAGAAAGCCAACTAATGTGATCGATCACTTAAACATCGAATTTAGTCCCATGATTTGTTTACATAGGGAGCCGACCTATCATTGAGTAATCAAGGCAACCGCAACTAAATAAAGATCTACCTAAAGTTGAGACAACTCGGATCTTAATTAATGAATTAAAATAACCTAATTATCCTTTTAGCCTAAGAACCAACGGTTTAGAGTGATTATGACCGAATTGTCATTTTTACTAATTGTGAATATGTCATACTATGAATATAGTTAATCTAAACTCTAATTATTGCACATGAGAAATCTTGATACCTAATTCATTCTAGAAATGTCATGATTATCCAAATGAGCCCTATAACATTCGTTAGTAAGCCATTAGTTTTAAAATTATAGAATAATGTCTGTCTCACTAGATTTGACGTCCATCACAGGTGACAAATCAAGAAAGTGCCTAAAATGGCTCAACTTGGGTCAGAAGCCAAGTGCTTGCAACGCGTGAATCCCCCAGGCTGAAATCTGAAACTTAAGTGAAATAGACATTCCGCTCTTTTGTGAAGTTGTGGCTTTTTCCACCGTTAGATTGCAACTAAACTCAAGGCATGAATTAAGGATATTTTCTTGCTCATATCTATATAATTGTGACCTCGATTGATCATTGACGGCTGTTCATTGCAAGTAGGGCCCTCGCAGTCGATTGAGACATCTGATCTCCATTCAATTTGGACCAATCGCTCATCCTATGATGGGGCACCTGCCATATGGCCGAATGAGCCAACGGTCCCCTAAAGAAGCCCTATGAGCCAAAATTCAGCCCACTATGGGCATGCATGTTAGAAAAAGGGCCCATAGGGCCATTTAGACATAAAAATTCAAACTATTTAAGGTTTAAAATTTCACTCTCTCACTCTCATCCGAATTTCTAATTGCAAGGGAGTAAGGGAGATGAGAGAAGAGAATATGGGAGCTCTTTAGGGAGCTGGTTTGGGGGTTTTCCTTGTTGTCGTTGCCCACATCGGAGCGCACAACTCCTCCTTGTCATAGGGAATGACTCGGCAACAATAGAAAGGCAATCTTCTAGCCCCTTAAAAAAAATTGAGCCATATGAGTTGTTGCATGTGCCCTTACAAGCTAACCTATTTGATGCAGGGCGTCAATTCATTAATTGCTCGACTGGTGTTCTAAGAGCGGTGCTAGAGAATCGTCGGACCACTCATAGGTGTGGACCATTACCTTTAGGTTGCCAATTATAGAACTTATGTCATAAATAATGATTGCGCAGTTAAATTATGAATTGCATGCTAAACAATAAGTAATCTTTAGATGTAATGTCCACCATGAATTGTAAATTTTGCTTAGAATAACTAATCATTCATTGTGTGCTAGAATAGGCTGGATTTATTAAAATTTATGCACATGCTTTCTATATTCCCCTTACACATGCACTTAATTGCTTTATTCCTGGTAAATGACGTGATGATTTGGTATAATGCACCCGCATGTCCATTTGAGTTCCCATATTAACTGGAACATCCTAAATTACTGACATGTATGCTTGCCTATTCCTGAAATAGAAATGTTTGTGTCATACTATTAAATTTTAGCCTAATGGTTAATGAGTTGGTCGAAAAATTGGAAAAACTCACAAAGGCAGCCCCATTGGATCGGTTGCCCTGGGCCAATCTGACCAATCCATGTTGAAGAAGGACAACTGATAGTAGTTGGACTACATGGGATGCTTGCACCCAGTGCCGGTTACGCCGTAGTTCGCTCGAGTCAGCCGAATTAGTTCACTAGCCGGCCAACCATGTGTATTCACATATATGTTCACGTCTGCTTGAATCTAGAGCACCTCCATACCTTCGAGAGGCCTACTGATAACCATTAGTGAGATGATCCCCAAGTCTCAGGAGTCGATCATGGTGGTATGCGACACTGTCCGTGCTGAGAGCCTACGCTTGGATGATAAGCCTCCCCGTAGTGACCAATGATCAACCAATAAAGCTATGAGCCTAATACATCAAATCGTAATGATTCCGTGATTGTTCCACAATTGCATTTGGGTAATGACCCTTACATCATTTATAGGCACCCTCCACCCATTGATGGGCAACCTAACCCTGTGCGTTTGGGCTATGTCATCCGAGTCCTGAGTGATCGGTCGGGCCAGTGTTAGCATCACATTGATTAGGGAGTTGTTGTCTAAGTGGTAAACCTTAACATGGATCAAGGGTCACAAGCATAGAGTCGTTACGGCCACCTTGGGCCTAGCAATCTGGATAAAGTCATTGATTATATGGAGATGTTACAGTTTCCCTAATCTTCCTAGATGAACGAACTTAATTAATTCCCTTGGCTAACACGAGCATTCATCACATTGCATTAGCAAGGTGTGGCGACTCGCTGGTTGAGGTCGCATGATGAGGGAGTGTTGGTCATTTGCAAATGTGAAGTTGGAGTCACTGTAAGGGAGTGTTGGATGGCGATGACATGCATCATATCATTATAGCATGTGCGTGCATTAACAAAAGTATCTAGGGACTGTATGTTGAAGTTGCTTTTCATTAATTGTGCATGTGGATTTGATAACTTGTGTAACTTGATATTAATGGAATCACTGAGTTGATCACTCACTCCTACTTTGGGATAGTATTTTAAAACATCAACCAGACCTTATCATAGATGCAAGCCCCTTGGAGCCCAACGCGTTGGACGAGACACCCATGGACTCAAATGAGGTGTCAGACCCATGTCCTAGTAACCATTTCATTTCTTAGGATCCCGCAATCCATCCCGTCAAATTTTGGCAACCCGCGACGTATAGATAACATTTGTGCTCGCCCTTGGGTCACATCCTGTAAACCTGAGCCGACTTAACCCAAGACCTACGCCATCGCGACCACATCATCGCCGCGGTTCCAACGCCGCTTCTGGTGCGTCAATGCGACGCTTATATTATAAGATGTGGACCACACATTATAATGGTTGTGGACCGCACGTTACGGGACCCACCTATCACAATGAAAAAATTTCCTAGGCTATCATAGGGTGATGTCATCACCCCATGCTAGGTAATCATTTTCTCTCTTTTCCCCATAAGTTAACTCTTACACTTCTTAAAGACTAATTATTATCTTACACCTCCTTGCAGCCACTTATTGCCTAGGAAGTTATACCTCTCTCTCTCTCTCTCTCTTATCTCTCTCTCCCTCCCTCTCTTCTTCATTTTCATTCCTAACAACTTTCAACCATCCATGAAAGCTCCCAAAATCCAGCCATTTCCAACCTTATGCCCTCATAATCCAACCATCAAGGCCCCATCTTAACCATTGAATCTTATCTCTTGGAGCTCTAGGACATATTGGTGGAAGAAAGAGATCAAGATATAGGTGGGTGCTTTTATCTCTCTTCTTTTTTTTTATGGCCCATCTGATGATTTATGTATCTTATCCTAGCTGTCCTAGCAGTGGGACATCCACAGTCTAGCAAATAGGCCCATCTTGTTGCCCAAATTGGGCCTGCATGGCTGGTCAGACCATGGAGATCTAGTTGAAGGAAATAATAGACAAATACTAGCTTAATCCTAAGCTTAGTGGGCCACATGCGTGGACCCCACTTGTAGTACGTATTTTTATCCATGCCATCCACCAAGTGGGACGCACCCACTGTTCAACGGGGGACCCACCTTGCTGTCCACCCGATGCCCATTTCAGGCAGACCCTGTTGTAGGGAAAACACAAATATCAGCTTATCTAAAGCAAGTGGGCCACACGTGTGGACCACCGATGATGCATGTGTTTCATCCAACCATTCCATCCACCATTCATTGCTGGACGGTGGAGCCCAGCCATGATATATTGGTCTTATCCACACCATCCAACCTACTGGACGGTGGGCCCCATACTATATAGTTGTTGTTTTGACGTCAGCAAGTTCTGGGGTCTGATCATGAGGTATGTGTTGTATCCTACCATTCATCCATTTGCTGGACAATGGGACCCAGCTGCACGTGTGGGACCTTCATCATTCGGCTGGGACATGGGACCCACCTCGTAGTATGCATTGTATATCAACACGGTCCATCCTAGGACGGTGGCACTCCACCTCAATGTATGTGCTATACAACCACGCCATCCACCTGTTTTTGCTGGACGTGGCCCACCCCACACGTGCTGCACATGTGAGGGTGGGGCCCACCTTTATGATGTTTTGTATATCCCTGCTGTCCATCCATGGGACGCACCATGATGTGTCTGTTTTATCCCTGCTGCCCATGCATAGGACGCACCATGATGTATCTATTTTATCCCCATTGTCCCTTGGGTGTGAGGCCCACCTTGATGTGTTGTATCTATGCCGTCCATCCCCTTGGACATGGGACCCATTTGATGTGTATTTTAATCTCAACCATCCAGCCCTTGGACCTCTAGATTGACTAGACTGTTGTTGGCCCAAAAGTCCAGTAGCAGGCCCATCTCCTTGTATGATATATACCTCCTTGTTAAATAGTAATTGGACCCCTTTATGCCTTGTTAGGCCCATCTTTCACCTGATTGTATAAGGGCCAGATTGCCCATATTTTCTGGATGTTTAGTGGGCCAGATGGGATGAATATCCAACCTTAGAATTTCCTATTGGTGAGGTGCTATCCATCCATTATGGTGGACTTCATGGGCTGAGTTGTAAACCACTATATTGGGTTTGTTGTACACTTGGCTCATCTATATTTTTAGAATCTGTGGGCTGCCCAAAGAAGCCCACCATGTTGGATGTACTAGACATATCCTACTTTAGCATTTTTCTGGGCTTTGGGCTGCCGCATGTGGCCCACCTTGATGTATGTGGGCTATGGGCTGACCCAAGAGGCACACTATTAATGTATGAGATAATATGAGTGGAACCCATTATTTTTCAGCCATTGTGAGGGCTATGGGCTGTTTCATTATGCCCTTGTGTGAGGCCCATTTGGTGTTGCAATAGGCCCACTTTGATGCATGTATTGTAGGCACTCTGTCCAATTATTTTTTTGGACCATAAGGCTGATCGACGAGGCCTACCTTGATGTGTATATTGACCTTGCTGCCCATTTATTTTTTGGGTTAAAGGCTGTCCCATATAGCCCACTTTGATGATGTGTTGTGCCTAGCCATTTTCCCCATTTTGTGTGGCCCTCTTGGACGTGGCCCATCCTTGGTGGGACGTCCAGTGTTGGGGCCCACTATGTGCTTGTTATGGGCTAGCCGTCTAGGCCTTATGGATGCCTAGATTGATTGGGGTGTTGTTGAACTTGCAGTTCAGCAACAGGCCCACCTTGTTTGTTTTTTTGTTATGAGTTCTATCCATGCTTCCATTTGGTGGGGCCCACAGTGATATATATAGGCCACCATGAAGTAATTGTTTTGCTCAGATAATGTAATTGCTGGACCCCATAGGCCCCAGAAGTTGGGTGGACTAGATGTCCAGCAAAAGTCCAGATAATTCTGCATATAGTTGATTGTTTTGAAGAAGTGTGGCCCACCAGATTGAGGGTGTTTTGAGTACTCTTTATGCCTATGTTTTCTATGTGATTGTAGGCCCTGTTTATACCTTGTACGGCCCGCTAACCATCTGATTGCACAAGGACCTTGCTGTCCAGATTTTTAGAGGTCCAGACAGGCCCAAATGGGGCTGGATGTAAGGCTCGTATCCTAACCCGTACCGTTTCTAGGCTTCCGTGGTCTTCCCGGTCGAATTTTAGTGACTCGCGATACGTATATAGCAGTTGCGCGCGACCCTGAGTCATATCTCATATTCCGGAGTCAGCTCGACCCAAGACTTATATCCTTGCAACCATGCTGTCGCCGAGGTTCCGAGCCACGTCTCACCGATGACGCAGCGAGGCGATACCTAGGCCAGGAGATGTGAGCCAGCGTTCTATTCGAAGGAAAACGCTGCACAATTGCAAACTTAAGAAAATCTCTAATCAAATAAATCCCATCAATCACATCATTAGTCAAAGTACAACACTTATCCCCAAGTACAACCACCCTTCCCAAAGTCAACTCTCTCTCTTACAACCAAGTACACCCATCACTCACCCATCTCTCTCTCATCTCTCTTTCTCTCTCATTCTCCAAGCAACCCATGTCCAAGCTTCCATGAGAGAAGCTAGTGTGACCCACCTTCATACCTCCCATCTTCACCATCCAAGCTTCATCTCGATCGTTGAAATGCATTCCATGGGGCTCTAGGATGTATCAGTGGAAGTAGAAGTTCAAGAAGATCTAATGGTGGGTGATTTTATTTGTTGATTTTTATGATTTGAGGGCCCACACATATGGTGGGACCCATCTTGATGTATGTATTGTATAAAGTGGGCCCATAGTGGGGTCCCTCCTCTTTTTCTCTATTCCTCTCTCTCTCACTCTCTCCTTTTCTCCTTTTTTTGATGTGTGGCCCACCATGATGCTGGATGGTGGAGATCCACCACACCATGATGTATGAGTTTTAATCCACCCCGTCCATCCATTTTGGACGTGGGACCCACCTGATGAGGATCGGATTGGCTGGAATGCCCACACTAGCTATTAGCTGCTGTGTTGACGAGCAGTAAGTTCTATGGGTCCCTTTGATCCACGCCGTCCATCCGTCTGGGTGGAGCCCACTATGATGCATTTATCTGCACCATCCATCTGAACGGTACTGTGAGGGCCACCATGATGTATGCTTCAAATCCACACCGTCCAGATTTCTTGACGGTGGGTTGATCATGAGTTGTGCGTTATATCCTAATTGTCCAAACATCTTACGGTGGACCACACCAAGATATATATGTTTTATCAACACCATCCATCTAGATGGTGGATTCCACCAAGTTTAAGGCTGCTAGATTTAATCCAGCAGATGCTGGTGGGGGAAACCGTAATGTATTGGTATACCCCAGTCATACATTTGTCATGGAATCCAGCAGATGCTGTATGAGTTTTACTCCACACCAGGATATCAATGAGTTTTAATCTAGCAGATGCTGGTGGGACCCACCTTGATGTATATGTTACGTCCAAACCGTCCATCCAATCAATGGGGACCACCTTAATCTATGTGTTTTACGTCCAGGCCGTCCAAGGCCAGGATGCTTGGAAGTCTTTTATAAAAAAAATAATATATAATAATAATAATAATATTATTATAATATTTAAGATGGTCCTACGTGGGACCCACCTTTTGTTATCTGGTAGGGGGCGAGCTGTGTACAACAACTAATAGTTGCTGTACTAACGTCAGTAAGGGCATAAGGGTCTGATCCGTATGTGTTTTATCAACACCGTTCATCCATTTTTCCAAGATCATTTATATGGTGGGCCCTACGTGGTACCCACTTTGGGACGTGTCTTATCTAACCATCCATCTGATGGTACTCCACCATGATATATTTATTTCATCCACACCGTCCAGATTGTGCTGAACAATGTTTGGACGGTGATAACTTACATAGACAATGTTTGGACAGTGCTGATTTACATAGACAATGTTTGGACAATGCTGATCTTCATGGATAATGTTTGGATGACGCTGATTTACTTGGACAATGTTTGGACAGTGCTGATCATCATCAGTGAGCCATGTACACCAAAGAATGATAGTGTACAGTGATACACATGTTACACCTACAACTATTGAAATGATTTTTAGTGTAATCCAAGCTCTCACTTGATGTGTATAAGGCCCACCTTGATACAATTGCAGCCCATTTAATGAGGCATATTAGCCCATATGATAAGGTCATTGTGATGTATTTTCAGCCCATTGGTGCTACCCATTGATGCGGCCTACTTGTTGTATACGAGGCCCATTGGTGTAGCCCATTGATGTAGCCCACTAGTTGTATCTGAGGCCCATGGGTCATGGTTCATTGAGATATATTAATGGCCCATGTGCAAGGCCCACCAGTGATATATATTTACAGCCCACATGTTATGTATTTGAGGCGCATGAGCAGGGCCCACCTATTGTGTATATGAGGCACATTGGTGTGGCCCATTGATGTGGCCCGCTTGTTGTATTTGAGGCCCATTATGATGTACTGAGGCCCATGGGTCATGGCCCATTGAGATGTATTTTCGGCCTATATGTCATGGCCCATTGTGATTTATTTTCGACCCATTTGGTAAGGCCCAATGAGATGTATTTCCGGCCCATATGGCGTGACCATTGTGATGTTTTTTTAGCCCATTTAATGAGTCCCATTATGATATGCATTAGTCCCCCCATGTGATGTGTTTGAGGCTCATGTGCAGGGCCCACCTGTTGTGTATATGAGGCCCATTGTGATGTATTCGAGGTCCATGTGATGTGGCCCATCATAATGCGTATTAGGCCCATAAGATGCAGCCCATCATGACGTGTATTAGGACCATGTGATGCGGCCCATAGTGATGTGTATGTAGCCCTCATATGAGGCCCATTGCGATGTATATTAGGCCTTTATGTGAGGCTATGGGCGCACTTTATGTTTGGCTTTATGTGGACTACTCCTTATGAGCAATGTTGGTTAAATGTCCACATTGATAGGTAATGATTGTTAAATGTCCACATCGTGACCTTCCCTGAGGCCGATTATTGAGGCAGGCCGATTGTTGATGCCCATTATCGAGGCTGTATATCAAGGGCGATTATCGAGACCAATTATCGATGCCGATTATGAGTATGTGACAGTATAGCATCATGATACATACCCCTACACATCATCTGCATGTTTGCTATGAGATATGGTTGATCATTGCATGTGCCATAGGGCTGAGATATTTATGGGACTCCCTGATAGGTGGAGTTGCCCCATGTGAGCGCCCGGTATGCGCAGGTTTGATGCGTGATTGGATGGTATAACTCATACATCTCACATTTGTGTGCTATGACCATTGAACGCCTTAACGATATCTGGGTCGTAGCCTCCAAAGGCATATAGTGGATGGCCATATGGAAGACCGAAAATATTTGGTTCTACCATATGGATATTTGGATGTCCATAGGGTGAAAGTCCCTAAAACTCCCATGGCCAGGGGATGATCCAACGTTTAAACTGAGTGGATATATATGAGTGCCCGATTGCCGAATACCAGTAGGTCGCGTCTCTCACTGTGTCATGGTCGGGTAGAAGGGGGTGTGGCCTTATTTACCCAAGTAAAGGGGCTGTAAGCTAGGCTGAGTTTGACCAGCTCATAAATGGATCCACTATCAACGAGCTGAATAGGCATTCGTATACTGCTGGCAGGCAGGTAGTGAGGTCTTTTCCACTCGCTGGGCTGCGCGACCGGCAGGGGCGGTAACCAGTTTGGAGTGTACTAGACCCTGGTGATTATCCCAGAGATGTACGGTATGATATGTGGGCTTACTAAGTAGGAGTTGTATACCTAGCATTTTTCTCATTCATTCACTATCCACTCGGGCTGGTAGTACAAAATCAAGTCATCATGTGTATCTTCACAGTGGGCAAGATTTCGGTTGGGGAGCGCAACCAACCTGAGATCAGGGAGTCTACCACATTGAGTCCGACTATCTAAATTTAGGTATGAGACTGGTTTGGATAGAAGTCTCTTATGATGGACCTCTTAGTCTGCAATACTACGTACTATCATCCCGACCTCATACTCCAGTTTAGTCATTTCATTTACATCGCATATTGCATTACATCCGCGACATATAGTATTTTGGATTTCTATGTTTCTGTACTTATATGGCCTAGACAGACTTAGTAGGATTTATATATTGTATTGCATCCTCAGTATATGATATTTATCTCATTATGATTTGCATTGTGTACTCTGATATTGTATGACTCGTGGACTTACCAGTATGTTTCCGCTTGCTCTGATATCGTATGATTCATGATCTTGCCAGTATTTCTAATATTGTATGATTATGACATTGTATTGAATACTTGACACTTACCTTGTGTACACACTTACACCACTCTCTAAGCTTTCTATAAGCTTATGCATGATAGATGTATGCAGGTGGTGTTAGGTCGCAGCAGCGCTGAGCTTGGAGCGTGCAGCCGTCTTCTGAAGCTTTGATGTTTGATATATGTATTTCCCTTTTAGTACTGTATTCAAATGTTTATATTAGTGGATATGTGATAATGATGTTTCTTTTGTGATTTGGGTAAACTTATGGTTATGCTTCTTACGAGATAAATGTACGTTAAAAAATCCTCCTTGTAGGATCCTAGGATCGAAATTTAGTGTATGAGCACTAAGAGCCAAGAATGGGGTAATACGGAGGCTGTTGGCACCGAATTCAGAAATTGAGAATTTTGTGAGCTTGATTTATAGGTTTGGGGCGTGACACTGGACGTCCAGCCTTAGTGTCTCTCCACATACTAGTGCTGCCCATCCATTGTGCTGGGCCTTGTGGGCTGATTATAAGCCCAATATGATGTATATGGTTGAATCTTTACTGCCCATCCAACTTGCCTAATTTTGGGCTGATTTATAAAGCCCACGTTAGTGGATGTTGGTTATGCCTTGGCTATTTAATTGAGGCATATGGGTTGCACATGAAGCCCAACATAATGCGTGAATGGGATGTTTTCTTTGGCCATGATGTTTTTGGGCTATGGGTCGCCCCTCATGTACCCCATCTTGATGTATTTAGGCTTTGGGCCTTTGCTTGAGGCCCAACATGATGTGCAAAATGTTTAAATGTTACCCATTTATTTTTTAGCTATTGTATAGGCCATGGGCTGTTTTCATAAGACCCTTGTATGTGGCCCAATGTGATGTATATGAAGCCCATGAGATGTAGCCCAATGTGATGCATATGAAGCCCATGGGATACGGCCGATGTGATGTATATGAAACCCATGGGATGTGGCCCAATGAGATATATGTAAGTACCATGGGATGTGGCCTAATGTGATGTATGTGCGGCCCATATGATGCGTCATTGTGATATATATGTAAGGCTTATGTGGTGAGGCCCATTACGATGTATTTGAGGCCTATGTGGTGAGGTCCACTGTGATATATATGAAACCCTGGTGCGAGGCCCAATTGTGATGTTGATTCCACCACGATGCATGTGATAATGTTTAGGATACCTATCCATTTTTCTAGCTAGTTTAAGGGCCATGGGTCCCATTGTGAGATAGTCTCTATAGCGGGCCGCATTCTAAGAGACAGTGATAGTTAAAAGTCCACATTGCAAACTCCCTAGGGCCCATAGCTAACCCATTCCCCATTGTAAGTTAAAATCTAAGACGGGTCATACTTTAGGAGCAATAATGGTTAAATGTCCACGTTGCATACTCCCTAGGGCCCATTGTTAAGCCCGTTTCCATTTTCCCTTATTAGTTCCTCATTGAGAACAATGCTTTCTACCATACCCTGTAGTATTACTCAAACCTTGGAACTCATCTTGTAGCCATGACGAGACCAATTGTGATGGTATGAGGCCCATTATGATTGTATGAGGCGCATTGTGATGGTATGAAGCCCATTATAATTGTATGAGGCTCATTGTGATTGTATGAGGCCCATTGTGATAGTATAAGGCCCATTGTGTTGGTATGAGGCCCTTTGTGATTGTACGAGGCCCATTGCGATGTACGAGGCCCATTGTGATTGTATGAGACCCATTGCGATGTGTGAGGCCCATTGTGATGGTATGAGACCCATTATGATTGTATGAGGCCCATTTTGATTGTGTGAGGCCCATTGTGATTGTATGAGGCCTATTGTGATGGTATGAGGCTAAAACACCCTAAAAATCGGGGGTCGAGCAAAGCTCAACTCCCAAGTTTCAACGCATCACTTATGCAACATAAATTATGATGATTATTATGAGTGCATTTGAACATGAGTGAGATTATACTAAAACAATATATCATACTCCAAAATTAATGTAATTTGGCAAGCAGAAGACTGAAATATATGCATTTAATTATAAAAATGTTTCATAAAGTTCGGAGTATAAGTATGAAACCGGGCTAAATATATACATGTGTTGTTTCTAATCATATAAAAATACAGGAAGTAAATGTGTTCAACTAAACAAGTATCACAATAGTCCTTGCGCATCGGTATGAGATCTACATAGATACGCCCGATAGTTGAAAGTAGAACTCTTCCTCCTCGCCTACGAAATCCAACACTGCTGTATAGATATGTCATTACCTGCATTTACAACAGAGTCTGGGTGGTGTTTTAAAAACACCACCATAGGTGGGAATGAGTAGCTAATTCAGTGAAACTATAAAGCAAAGGTTAACATTGTATCAATTCAGTTAAGCAGTAATGATAAAGCAGTACAATAATCAGGTCCTAATTACTCTTGTTAATGTAAGAATGGTATGTCGTAATGATGCATGCCCTCACCTGCACTCCTTCTTGCGACAACATCTTACGATCGCAGCATGCAGCACTCCTACTGTGCTCTACGCCAATGCCAACGGCACATGCAGTGCGATGTTATGAGTATGATTACTGAGTTCTTATTAGTTCTTTTCATACAGCAGGATTGGGAAGCTAAGATACCTCCTTTTTATTATTGACACAAACATTAATCCATCTAGGGTCGTCAATCCTAGTTAGTCACATACGATAGGTAAGTTCGTGAGTTTATCCTGTATGTTGCTACGAGATGCTTGTCACCTTAGCGTAGTCTTAATTCACACTCGAGGTCACTACGAGAGGCTCGTCACCTGATCGTAGGTCTATTTTATACTTAAGGTCACTACGGCAAGGCTCGTCACCTTAGCGTAGTCCTAGTGTATACTCGAGATCATTCCACCAATGCCCTACCAACTGACAGTTTATTTTCGAAGGCTCATCACCAACCTGACTGGGGACCACAGCCAGGCTATGCCAGTGTAGGCCGATAGCTCGAATACAGTATCTCATACCACCGTATTCGGATCACGAGTTTGAGTTGCTTACTGGTCACTACGGGGAGGCTCGTCACCCCAGCGTAGGCCAACAACTCGACCACGGTGTCCCATACCACCATGACCGGCTCATGAGTCTTAGTGGATCGTGGTACCAAGGTTAAAGAGGCTTTTTATTAGTAGGTTTGGTACCTTAGATTCAAGCAGTAGTGTCCATACATGGTGAACATATATTGGGTCAATCGGGTTACTTGACAAGCTCGACTGGTACGAGCGTACGTTGAATTAATCGACATGAAGTTCATATGCACTCCACGTAGCCTAGCCACTGTCGACAATCAGCGTATGACTCAGATTCTCTAATGTATCCGTCGTGGCTAAACAGTAGGGCCACCGATCATAAACCATTACCGATTGCTTGGACTACATCGTAGCTCCAATCACACTTCAAATACAATAGACATTCATATGTGCTAGTCAAAACAACATGTAGCTACCAATTCAAATATAAAGCTCATATAAGCATTTCAACGAACACGTGGAGTACATGTTATCATACATAAGCATTCATCCATAAATCACGTAGTTGCAAGATAGATTACATAAAGGAAACTATAACTATATACAAGGTAATTGAGAAACCCATCTCAATGGCCTCATTAAATACATTTCAGCGAACATTTACTCATTCAAGCATTTTATCAAACACTTAGGCTACACACTTCACATACATGCAATAAATTTGTTAAAACACATATTATAGAAAATCCTTTCACAAGGGAGTTGCCACACATACAACAAGCATGTATTCTTAAACATTAATCATAACAAGCACGAATCATAATTTCATATTCATTTAATCATTTCAACAACCACATAGAATGCATTAAAATCAACATAGTTTACATATATATATATATATATATATATATGTAATATATAGAAAATATCGTATTTAAGTATATGTGACAGCAATCAAGTCAGTCATAAACCATTACTGATATTGAAAGTCTTAAAAACTATAACCTAAATGTTTATAGTCCACACCTTACGTTGGTAGACTCGTAATGAACTCAATTCGTTCTCTAACTTGACGTCTACGGTACAACTACAACCTACAGTATGAAATAGATCAGATATTTCATCTTATACTCTATTTAAAACCCTAAAATAGGTTAGGGCTAGGATTTCTTACCTAAGAACGGGGTTAGAATCACTGGAATAGACAGAAGCATTGACTCAGCACATGGAGTGATGAGATCGAATCCCAGGAATAGACTCCAACTCTCTCTCTTTCCTTCTCTCTCTCTCTCTTCTCTTCTCTCTCCTAGGGTTTTAGAAAATTGTATGGAATGAGGAGAGAGGGTTTAAGGCCCTTATATAGGCCTAAAACTGATGGGAATGGCCCGAGGGCCATGGTATACTTAGGTTATAGCCAAATACTGGCCGTTTCAGTCCAACAGAGCTATTCTGGAGGCCCCTTTTCTACATGTGGTCAGACTTAAGCTCCCTGACCATGGATCTAGGTTAGGCTAAGTTTTCGGTCCAATCAAATTTACAGATCGACCGTGGCGGACCAGTTTCAGTTCAACAATCATCTTTGCTCGATCAGGGTCACAAGTACATTGACATGCGTTGGAAATTTTTCCTGATCCGATGGTGTAATTGGGTCAGATTCTGATGGTTTAAATCCTTAGATTTAGCCTGCAAGTGAACCGACTCAACTCACTTAAGTTTCAGTTCACTTCCTAAAGATATTCGCGTTTCTCACACACTTCACTCCGGACTTAAGTTGTGCTCTTTTAGATACCTTTAGGACTTAATTTTTGAGGTGGTTGTCAAGTCCAGCAATGCGGTCATAACCATATAGTTTCGTAGTAATCATACTTTCGACGTGCGGTCCAGGTCCGATACGAAGTTTCACGATGCTCCCGAGAGTAACTGGGTTTTGAGATAGATCCTAAGTTTCAGAGTAATGTAGCATCACTGGTTCTACATGTTCTGGGTATGACAGATCGTATTTAAAGTGGTTCGAGCTAATTCTATTGATTGTTCAGTTAGTACTTAACTAAATCATGCCCTAATTACGATAGAATAGAGTCCTAGGGCTGTTCTATGTCCCTTTCTGGCACTTTTAGTTGGTATATTATTTTAATTATTTTTCTAGTAGTTTGTCCTGAAGTCCATTTCATCCCTACCAAATTTCATTAGATTTTGTGTTATAAAAAAATTCTAAAAATTTCAGAAGCAGCAGCTGTCCAAACTAATAATTTTCAGACTGTTGTCACAACGACCTATATTTAACTACATTAAATATTTTATTATATTTTACACTACTAGGTGGTGAAAGGTGAGATTTTGAAAGAAAAGGGTTAAAAAGGGATCTTAGGCTTTGGGATTGAGTTTTGAGAAGTAATTAAGCTGTTATGATCGACCCATTACCTAAGGATGTCTAACCCCAAGTTCGCTAAAATTCAGAGTGTTACAGAGGCCCATTGTGATTGTATGAGGCCCATTGTGATGGTATGAGGCCCACTGTAATTGTATGAGGCCCAATACAATGTGTGAGACCCATTATGATTGTGTGAGGCCGATCATTGTTATGTTTGATAATCATGCATAACATGTATCATGACACATACCATACGCATCATTTGTTTGCATATTATGAGGAGTGATTGACCATAACATATGCCATTGGGCTAGTTATTTATGGGACTCCCTGATAGGCGAAGTTATTCCATATGAGCGCACGGTATGTGTAGGATTAATGCATAACTGGATTGTATGACTTATGAATCTTGCATTGTGTGTTGTGATTACTGTACGCCCTATCGACATCAGGGCCATAGCCTCCACAGGTATATCGTGGATGGAAAGATTGGACACTAAAAATATTTTTCTATACATGGGGCACTATAGATGTCCCTAGGTGAAAATCTCTAAACCTGATGGTACCAGAGGATGCTCCAACATCGATACTGAATGGATGCATGAGTGCATGAGGGTCAGATAGCAGTAGGCCGCGTCTCCCACTGTGTCATGGTCGGTTGAAAGGGGGTGTGGCCTTATCCGCCCGAGTGAGGGGGCTTTAAGCTAGGCTGAGTTTGATCAGCTCCTGATGAGCCATATATATATATATATATAGCTGACTACTGCTAAGTGGGTAGTGAGGTCTCTTCCACTCACTTGGCTACATGACTAGGGAGGCGGTAGCTAGTGGGGAGTGTACTAGACCCCGGTGATATCTAAGAGATGAGCAGTATTATTATGCAGATTCATATGAGGATTAGTATGCTTGAGTTGCATCTCGCATCACATGACCATTCATGCCTTGCATCGCATAGCCTTGGTATGGCCGATAGCATTCATGCCTTGTACTACATAGCCTCCTTGTACTACATAGCCTTGGTATGGTTAATAGTGTAGTACTAGACCCCAGTGATGATCCCAGAGATGTACGGTACTGATATTATGTCATCCCATCACTGTTGCACACGTGAGAGGACGCTGATATGGGTGGGGCCTAAGGGCCTTGGCGACCTACCAGTGGTTGGTAGGCTACTGTGCTGATAGGCTACTATGAAACAGTTGTATACTCAGCATTTGATTGATTAATTCATTCATCCACTATCCACTCAGGCTGGTGGTGTGCAATCAAATCATTATGTGTACCTTCGTAATGGTCAGGATTTCGGTTAGGGCGCGCGACCAATCTGAGATCAGGAGTTTACCACATTGAGTCTAGCTATCTAAATTTAGGTATGAGACTGGTTTGGATAGAAGTCCCTTGTGATGAACTCCATAACTTGTGATACCACGTACTATCATCTCGACTGCACATTCCAGCTTCGCCATTCCTTTGTATTACATATTACATTGCACCCTCGGTATATGACAGTTGGGTTACTATGATTCTGCATTACATGGCCTAAATATGTATTGCATTGCATAGCTTGAACAAGGCCGATGGTATTTATGGACTTGCCAGCATGTTTCCGCATTACTCTAATATTGTATTTTGAGCACGCTTATATTGCACACACACTTACACCACCCTCTAAGTTTTCTATAAGCTTATGCACAATAGATGCGTGCAGGTGACGCTAAGACGCAGTTGAGCCGAGGCAAGACGCAGTTGAGCCGAGGTAGGAGTGCACGATAGAGCTTTTGGAGTTTTATTTTGTTATCCATATTGTATTTCCTTTTATATACTTTGTACTCTAAAGTTTTTTATTTTAGTGAATATGTGGTGATAATTCTTGTTATTATTTGTGGGTTATGCTTATGGTTATGCTTTTATGTAACAAATTTATGTTGAAAATCCTCATTATAGGATCCCAGGATAGGAATCTGTCGCATGGGCATTGTGAGCCGAGAATGAGGTACTACGGAGGCTGTCGACGCCGGATTTGGCGATTGAAAATTTTATGAGCTCGATTTCTGAGTTCGGGGCATGACAAGAGGAGTCCTTGTATATCCAGTTGCTTAATGGGCTACTGTAGGATGCTCGTGGGTCGTCGATGATATCTTAGAGTTGACACATTTGTAAATTTTGGATTGTATGTTTTGATCAGCGATAGTCCCGTATTTTGGATGGACATGTTTTACTTATAGTTGATTATTTTCATTAAATTTATATTTATTTCAAGGTATATTGTATAGTCTATTTTAATTCTATGAACTGCTTAAATGCCAGGTGAAACGAATTATAAAATCTCGTTTCCACAAAGCATAAGTGGCACTCAGGATAATGGGAGTCAAGTATTTACTCGGCCCCCGAAATCTTGGGCGTTATAATTTATAAGATCAACAACAAAAGCAAAATTCTAATGGACTATGATGGACAATAAGCAATCATTTAAAACTTGTACATGCATCATATAAATCATTCATATTAAGCCATCCAAATTATGGGTTCCAATTTAGATTTACCATCAATCAAAAATCAACTTGTTTATTATATAAGGATTGTTTGGTAGGAGGATTAGGTGGCATGCAATTGCATTTAGTCAAGTGTAAATTCCATCCAGTGTTTGAAACATTGGGAAAGATTAGATTAATCCAAGTATCATATCATCCACTTGCACTAGTAAATACCACAGGATTTCTAATGGATTTTAAAATCCACTACATTTGTGGGCCCCACATTGATGCATGTGTTTCATCCATATTGTCCATTTATATGTGCCTTTCACATGTGACAATTAAGTTGCATATGCATCCAGGTGACTAGTCAGTTGAAAAATCTGGTCCATTGATTACAATTTCATAGCCTATCAATTGATTACAATTTCATAGTCCACCAAACACAGGTTTAACTTGGTAGATTGCTTTCTATAAGGAGGAATTTAATCCTAAATATGATTAGACAACCAAAATACTATAGTATTTCTACTTTTTATAAGGAAGAATTTGATCCCAAATATGATTAGGCAGCCAAAATATTATGGTATTTCTCAACATGTAATCATTACATAATAATGGTGTTGATTCAACGTAATGCAATTCAATATCATTTAATCCCGCATTCCAAAGAAGCTTTCATATTGATAATCTTTTAGCAAAGACGTGTCTATGAATGGTAAGTTAGATTTGTTGAATCAATTTGATTTTGAGATCGTGATTTAATTATAGCCTGTTTCACAATTTATGTAGGTTAACTTACATGTGTATAATTTCTAAGTGTTTGTATTTAAAGCATCACATGTTGTCCGACTGTCAAATAAATCTTGGACAACAAATCTAATACTGAGATCAAACAAGACCCACTTTGTTTTTAGAAAAGAATGTGCTAAGTTTAAGTTGCAAGCTCAAAAGTATTGTTGTTATTCAATAAAGCACGAGGCCACACGTGATAACAAATAACCTGTAATCAGTCAAACATGTGCGATTAAGATAGTGTCGAGCATGTTAGAGTCATACTCAACCTAAGTTTGATTGAACAATTGCAACCCCAGGCTTCAAATCAATCATTGGATCAGACTTGTAAAGGTTGACTTGACTGTCTAACCACCAATATGCAACGATTTGTTGATTTATAAGAGGAGGGTTAGTCCTTTTGAATGGATTCTTTTTTCCTTGAGCTAAGGTCTTTTCTTTTAACAGTAATCACGAGCCTTATGTTTCTCAGTAATGCAATAATTGATGGAAATAATCAAAAACTAAATGTTGAATTGCTGATTTTATTGATTTATGATAGAGTTTAGTATAATTAACGAGAAAATAAAATAAACAAAGAAATAAAATAACGATAAATACCTACTATCGTCTGTATAGACAAACAATCACGGTGGATAATCAGCAGGATGTGACCAATGTGATCTTCTAAGTAAGGATTCGGTTGATTGGAATCCGATGATGATATGTCGTAGATATTTACACTACTCCTAAATGTACTATCACAATGGCACTAGACATCAACGATCTAAGCTACCCTAAAGTTTGGACGTTCTGTAACAGGGTTGGATGGAAGCGAAGGGATCTAAAGCTAAAACTAAGATAAGAAAACTTTGCGCTATAAGAGGTTGTGTGCAATGGCTTAGTTAGTCCCCTAAGCTCTTCGTGAATTGTTATTTATATAGGCTTCTGAGAGATGATGGCCTTGCATAAGATTCCGCATCTTGAGAGATTTGGATGATTGATCATGCAAATCTTTTTGATTTTCTACATAAGCGTAGTCAATTATATTAAGTCATGTGTATAAGAAAGATCTCATAGGCCTCTTACTATTCCAGTTGTGTAACATCCGCAGGAGTCTTGACGTGACTACTCTTTCCTTTTGCAAAGTTGCTTTTTGGCAGGAATCTTGCTTTATAGAGAGTTACTTTCCTTAGACCTTAGTCTTTATCTTCCCAATACAAACACACCACTGGCCTTTTGACTTTAAAGTTTATCCTCACAACATGTGGCATGACTGCCACGTGACACCTTTTGGACCATTTAATATGCTCGTGATCAGACAGTTATAACAATGCCCCACGTTTATGTACATTCAGAAAATGTACTCGGAGAATGTGAAGAGACGTTGAATGGGTGTTGGAAATTCTTCGTCTAATCAGCCATTGGGATGACCATTTCAATTATTAAATTAGACTTTTTTTACTATTAATTTGGTCACTTTAGTTGAGTCAGCCGTGAAATTAGACAATCTAGGCATTTATTTGATAATTTTGGCTAAATCCGCCATTAGGTTGGTTGTTTTGGATGTCATTGGTCATGGCCGGCCATTGAAATTTTTATGTTGGCTATGTGTGGCCGTGATGATTCTCCGTGCAACCGTTATAGTTTGCTTAGAGTTGTGCGTCTGTCTACTGTGTAAATCTTTATGACATAATTGTTGATATAATGTGTGCTTAGGCGATATGTCTTTTGGCGGATCATCTTCGTGAGGAATCAATGGATGATGCAGACAATACGACCGTGGTTGTTCATCACTTAGCTTATTTAGAGCGCTACATCGGCTAGTCAGTTTATTGTATGCCTTATTTGGAGCACTACATCGGTCCGTCACATAGACTTTTTGACAACATTATTTGCATAATACATATCCTTTAGTGATTTTTTTTCAAGAGATTGCCCTCCGAATGTTTTTGGATTCGACTTGTTCTTTTTATTTGGTCATTTCTCTAGAAGCCTATATTTGGATGTCAATATACTACTCATTATCTTCAACCATTCTAATTTTTTGGATTGGCCATGACAACATTCACGTCCGCTAAATGTACAGTAACCCTCCAGTCATGAGATTAAGGAGCTACCTTTTTGCGTCGAATTGATTAGATCTTTACAATTTAATTGTCATAATAGTGATGCAAGTGGTGGACTTTTAGTCACTGTATTAATGGGTGGTGGGGCCTAAGGCATCAGAGGTTACCCCCTATGTGGATCAGCCCTTATATATTTTGACGGTATTTTTGATAGCACAGGAGGTTGCCCTCATGGTGCTTGAAAGCAGTATAGTAATTCTACGGCACCATTAGCACGAGTGGTTGCCCCTTGAGCTGATCGGGTGCTTGCATAGAATTACCCCTAGGCATATAGATGTGTTGGAGGTCTTCATAATTCTGTTAAACATAGGAACATTTATTTTAACCATTTCTTCCCATGACCACCTAAGGTGGCAAATGACGACCTTGTGGTTTCACCTAGTTGAATCTTACTGGAAGATCAACTGGTCTCTATACCTGTAAGTTCGTTGGGGATTTATTGGTAGATTGATGGTTCGCTTGTAGCAAAAAGCTTTCAAAAAAGATTTTGATTAACCAGACAACTTTCTCTACTTTAACTATGTTGTCTTCCGCAATCTGTTGTAAGTATCCTTACATGTTGTGAAGGTGGTTCACGACTTCACCTAGCATGATAGTCCATCGGGAAGAGAATCATTCCTCCACATAGAGTGACTCTTCCATAACCTCAGGGGGATTACTAGCATTTGATTTTGGTCTACCTGTCATATTACTTTATTGAGAAACACTAAGGATAACACACTATTGTCCTACCGGGCTTGCTAAAAAAATGTTGATATTCAATTAAACACGAGACCACTCATGTTAATGAACGACATGTATTCGATTAAACATGTGTGATTAAGATAGAGTCAGGCATGCTAGAGTCGTACTCGACTTGAGTTCAATTGAACAATTGTGACCCTAGACACCAAATCAACCATAGATCAAACCTGTAAAGGTTAACTTGACTATCCATCCACCAATGTGTAACGATTAAGTAATTTAAAAGGGAAAAGTTAATCCTTTTGAATGGATTTTTTTTTCTCGAGCTAAGGACTTTTTTTTTCAATGGTAATCGTGGGCCTTAGGTTTCTTAGTAATGTAGTAATGGATGAAAAAAAAAAAAGGTTGAATCGCCAATTTTATTGATTTATGATGGAGTTCAATACAATTAGTGAGAAAATAAAATAAGAAAAGAAATAAAATAAAGATAAATATTAGTGATCACCTATATGGACAAATAATCGAGGTGGATGGTCAGAAGAATGTTTATCAGGGTGTGATTTTCCAAATAAGGACTTGGTTAATTGGGATCCGATGATGGTAGGTCATAAATGTTTACACTACTCCCAAGCACCTTGTAGCGATGGCGCTAGACAACAACAATTTAAGTTGTCTTAAACTTTAGGCGTTCTGCGGCAGGGCTGAACAGAGTGGAGGGATCTACAAGTAAAACTAAGATAAGATAGCATTACATTGTGAGAGGTGTACGATGGCTCGATCGTACCCTAAGCCCTTCGTCGATTGTTGCTTGTATAGGCTTCTGAGAGATGCTGGCCTAGCGTAAGATTCTGTATAATAAGAGATTTGGATGATCAATTGTGTGAATCTCTTGATCTTTCATATAAGTGTAGCTAATTATATTAGGCCACATGTATAGTAAAGATCTCGTAGGCCTCTTACTATTCTGGTTGTGCAACATCTATAGGAAGCTTTATTAGAGTCTTAACGCGACTAGACTCTTTTCATAGAGTTGATTCTTTTCCTTTTTTCTTTTTCTTTTTTCCTTTTTTGCAGGACTCTTGCTTTGCATAGAGTTACTTTTCTTGAACCCTAGTCTTATCTTCCAAATAAAAACACACCACTGGCCTTTTAGCCTTGAGGTTTATCCTTACCACATGTGGCATAGTTACCATGTGGCACCTTTTGGACAAATCAATTTGGTTGTGATTGGCCAGGTGTAAATAAGTACCACACGAACCCATTGACTTTATAATATGCCAAACCTTAGATAAAAACTTTAGAATTTTATCAAAAATGAACAAAATTTCAAGAAACAAATTGAAATGATATTACAAAAAAATTTTGAGTAAAAATTATGTGAGTAAAAAAGATTGAGAGAGCAAATAGTTTGATAGTCAACGGTGACACTCTCCTCATGACCTATGCTTAAGGCCCATTTGGTGCATGTTATAAAACTAGTGGTGTAGAAGTATTGTTGTTAACATGGACAATTTATATTTAGGGAGCTAAAATTCTAAATTTGGGTTAAAACAATTTTATGTTTAGTATACTAAGGACTAATTGCTCGAGTGAATGGTAAATCAACAACCAAACACCTACAACTTAGTCCCTAATTGACAACCAAGCTGTTCAAATTCATCCGTTCATAAATAGGAATAATGGTCAAAGGGGTGAGATATGAGAAATCCATAGTAAAAAGATGTTGGTTACATCCTTAATAATCTATACATCATTTGGTGTTCCGACATAGTGTCGTAATTGGTGAGATAACGAGCCTAAGCTAGGTCCACTCGCACCTAGCCAGGCTCAGCTTAACCTTAAACTGATTGTCCTATTTTTCATATAAAACCTCTAATAGGTAACAACTTTCCCATTTTAACTTAAATTTCTAATCAGTTTGGACTCTTAAAATCCTTTTATTGGGAACACAAAATGGGAGGATAAGATGAAAAATAAAAGTTGTCATGTATGGATGGATTATCAATCACGTGGGGCCTATCTTCCCAAAATTCGTAACTTGTCATGAGAATTATCGGTTTCTTGTTCAATTTTTTTTAGATGATTGATCTTAAGGTATGTTGGACATGAATCATTTTTTTAATTATGGGATTTAGATCATAAGCATTCTTACTTGGTTTATTTAGTGGGGTTCTTGGGCCAAGTAGACTTTTATCAACCATGCCCATGAAGCCTAGTCCCATATTTAGACCATGGTTTTAATACTCGTCTGACTCAAGTGCGCTTCATGTGAGTTTACTTGGATTTAATAGAAATCTTGTTGGAGTTGTTCCTTGGAAAACCAGTGTGAATCTTATCTATTGAATGGCATGGGTGATATCTAATGATATTGATGATCTTGACCATAGATCATGATGGCCACAGGTCTTAGATGGATAGGTTATGATGCCATAGTCAATAGTGAGAGCACTTCAAATGTACATAACATAAGTTAAAAGAGAGGGATTCTTCTAGTTATCCTTAAGAACTTGAGAGTGGTGACAATGATCATTGACCAAGGAAAAGTTATAAGCCATGGATCTTAATACCTTCTTGTAGCATAACTACCTAGCATCCTATAGGATAAATCTGAGGTTACTATCATTATTATGTAGTCATCATATGTGAGGGGACCGATGGTGAGTCAGGATAGAAGATCTCCACCATTGGGGATGATAACAAGTCATATGCATTTGCCTTATCCTACATAGGAGTGAGTATCTGTAACGCCCGTGAAAAATCCGTACTTGGGCTCGAGTACCAACTCGACCCGAAATCGCGTAGAATTAAATTCCATGGAAATTAAGCGTAAGTTAGCTAGCGCAACGCTAGAGTAGCTGGGAAATAGTCCCTGATCACTTTAAATACGTTCTACAAGACCTAAATTGAGTAGAACAAACAACTCTACAATACTCTATAACCTCAGATCAAACTCTAAGCAGGTTTGTTCTCTGGACCACTTTGAATTCTTGTATTGGATTTAGACCGCGCGTCGAAGGTCCGATACTTCCTATCTTAGACCGTTAGAACCGCCCAGCTGGACTTGACAATCATTTCGAAAATCAAGTCAAACCGATAATCACAAACTATTTCGTTGAACCCGGACTGAAGAGACCGCGAACAGGGACAGAATTGGAATTTCAAATTCAAATCTGGCACACGACTTGAAGCGTCAGTATTAAGCATTCTGACCGTCAGAATTCATCCAGATTACACCCTCGGATTATGAAAAATTTCTATTTATTATCATGAGACTTTCAGCCCTGATCTACGTACGGTGACCGCTGAACTGAAACTGGTCCGCCACGTGCGATCTGCGAACCCTGCCGGACTGAAAACTTAATACGTGCTACATCTGGTACGCATGAGCTTAAGTCCGATCGCAATCGACCAGGGGACCACCAGAAAGCAACTTCTGGACCGAAACAGCCCCGAAATGGATAGGCACTAAGTAAACTTCGTCCCGGAGCCTGTTTCCGGCATTTTTAAGCTTATAAAAGGGGTTGAAACCCTCATTTCCCTCTCCCATCCGAAAATTTCAAACCCTAGGATAAAGGAGAGAGAGTTTGAGAGAAGGAGTAGAAGGGATTTTTCCCGCTTCCGAGCCACCGATTGCTGCTGCTTCAACAACTCTTCTCAATCACCTGGGTGGTGATTTCTCCGTTCTTTCAGGTACAAAATAACCCTAGAACTTGCTAATTTAGGGTTTATCTAGATTTAGGTCGTGTTAGCTAACGTACTTCATAAATCAGGTCCTCCTACTGCCGTAGACGAAGCATACACGCTCCGTTCAAAATCACGCTTTCGTAAGACTTAAGGTGAGGATTTTAGACGCTTTGATTGACGGTTTACAACGCTTTCAATGTCGTTTAATAGTAGATTATCGACGGCATCGCCGTTTGACATGTACAACATGCTCTCCGTTTCCTGTTTCGTAAATTAACGAAGAATATGAGATTTAGGGCATTTTAGTCATTTGTAGGAAGTACAGTCTACATTCATATTTTGCTAACGTGATTGACATGGTTTGTTGTCGCATTAGGGAGTTAGGAATGCCTGCATAATTAGTTTGGCGAAGAGATTCGTCTAATGGCGCACTTTGGGTCGACATACTATATGTAGACTTAAGTGTGTAGTGTATGTGTTTGTATAAATGCTTGTATTAGTATGTATTAAATTAAATGATGTTATGTGGTAGTTTGAGGTTGATTTCTTAGTCAATATGCTGACCTAAATGATTTCCTACATGTTGACCATATGCATGATTCCATTACATGCATGGAACGTATGTGTTTGAAGATTTGCTTAAGTTGAATGTTATAACATGTGTTAACATGCTCACATGATTGTATTTCAATTCCAATACTCTTACATAGATTGCTGATGTGATTCCATAATTGTTTGGGACTAGACTTAGTCCAGGCAGTCGGTAACCGAGCGAATTCGTGGCTGACTGGTCGTAGCCACTAACGACGCGTCGATGAACGTGATTCGTGTTTGAAGTTGGCGGTAGTGGTTAGGCCACGCGAAGTGTTTTACGCACTTCATGTCATTCGACTTGAGATGCGATCGAGCTAGTCGAGCCCGTCAAGTAACCCGACTGGCCGATGTATGTTCACCTTGTATGAGTCATAACTGCTTAAACCTAGGGTACTGAACTTACCATTGTAAACCCTGTTAACCATGGTACCTTGATCCACGAAGACTCATGAGCCGGGCATGGTGGTATGGGACACCGTGGTCGAGCTGTCGGCCTACGCTGGAGCCACAAACCTCCCCGTAGTGACCAGTGAGCACCTAGACTCGTGAGCAAATTATGGTGGTATGAGACACTATATTCTAGCTGTCGGCCTACACTGATCAGGCGACGAGTCCTTTGTAGTGACCGCGAGCGTATTCTGAGTCCACGGGAGGCGACGACCCTTCCGTTGCAGTAGAGTACGGTAGGCCTGTATTGATAAGGTGATGGGGGAGCGGTGCAACGAGTGCGAGCAACAGCCCTGGTAGCCCTTGCAGTGACCTACGAAATATACAACGTATGAGATTACTAGGAGTGACGACCCTAGACAGGATCTGTGTTGGGATTGATACAAGGGAAGTACCTTAGTTTCCCAATCCTGCTGTTTGAATGGACTAATAACAACTTGAAAATCATATCACCATAGCATTGCATGTGCTTGGAAGATGTGGAGCACTCTAGGGAGTGTGGCATGCCGCGGTCGTAAGATGTTGCCATATGAGGGAGATCGTCAGTAAGGGCATACATCACGTCATGTCATCTTGCATTAACAACAGTATTAGGATTGTCTGATTTACTACTTTACTATTATCGCATGATTGAATTGTGAATATGCTAATCCTTGCTCTATGATTCCACTGAGTTGATCACTCACTCCCACGTTACGGGATGGTGTTTGCAACACCCACCAGACCCTATTGTAGATACAGGTGAGGCGGAGATCCAGGAGGTGGAGCCAGACATTGACGAGGACCAGGACGAGTTCTCGTACATGCAGTATCACGACGGCTTCCCGTAGGCATCGCCGATCGATGGGGCTTCAGTGGGACTATTTAGAACATTACATTTTTGTTCATGTATATGTATATGAGACTCAGAGATATATTCATACTTTAGAAACAGATGAGATTTACTTTGTTTTTCCATACAGTGATATACATATTGTTTAGTCTTCCGCTTGCTTTTATCACTGGATCTAAAGTATGGATTGCAGTTTTGGTATACTTTTACTCATGTGAATGCTTTAAATCAGACAACATTGAATCATAATCATTTTGTTGCATAAGTGACGGTCTGGAACTCGGGAGTTGAGTTTATGTACGACCCCCGATTTTCAGGGTGTTACAGTATCCTACAGGAATAAGCTCCTGACATTTGACCTATTAGGCATTGACATTAGTGGATCAAGTTTAAGCCTTTAAATCAGGAGGCCCATCATATTTGGACTATGATCGGCTTGAGGATGTACTAGCTTTCATTAATCCTTAGAGTTGAAGACATTTGTGGAGTTCAAGTCTTGATTACATGTGTTTTGGCTCACTTTACGAGGTTTCCATGTGGCTAATGAAGGTGGGTGTAGTTGGTGCATCTATCATGGTCTAATTGGGGCTTACATGATGTCATAAGAGACCCACTAATTTCATCAGAACATACTTATGGCGTATATTTTAGGGATTGAATGTTCATCAAGTATACTGATCTTAGGAGATTTTAGGGGTATATTTTTTTAAAAAAAGGAAATTCAAACCATTTATCTATATATCTATGCATTATCTACCCATCTAACCATCCATTCATTCATTTATTTATTTATGCAATTTTCTATTTATCCATCCATTCATCTAACGAATCCATCCGTTCATTCATTCATTTATTTAATAATTCATTCATCCATTTATTTATCTGTCCATACAACTAGGCATACATCCATTCATTTATCTATCTACTCATTCATCCATTTATTTATTTGATCATTCATCTCTTAGATCATCTATCCATTCATTTAATTTATCATCTAACCGGTTAATTAATCATCCACTCATTTATTCATCTAGATGATTATCCATAAATTCATCAATCTGTTTATTCATGTTATTGAAAGGTCTTTAATGCCATTAGAAAATTCAATTTCTTACTGGACAATCTTGACTCTCAACCGATGTCATCGCGGGGTCTTCGATGTCATCGAAACTTAAGTTTCGATGTCATTGAAGGGACCTCGATGCCATCGAGAAAATTAGAGAATAAATCCAGTTGGTTGCTGGACATTTCTAACTCTCTATCGATGTCATAGACAGGTCTTCGATGTTATCGAAGGCTATTTGATGGCAGCTCGATGCCATCGAACATTAATCAAAATCTGCCATTTGAGGCTATCTTTTACACAACAGATTCTCACTTTTTATAGCCTTATTTATCATGTTTTTCTTGGTCTCCTAAGACTAATGGATGATCAATAAGGTATTCATATTAGGTCAAGATTATCCAGAGGTATATGGGTTGTTTTAGGTCAAGGATTAAGATTACCAAGTCTCATGCTTTACCTATTCTTGCTTCCTTAATGCTTCGACTACGCTCATATCTTCGGTCTACACTTTCCAAAAGCTCACCAACTACATGAAACAATGACTCACGTGATTGACAAATATGGTGCAAAAATTAGTGCATTAATAGGGCCCATCATTTACTGCCAAAATCCCTTCACCATTGACAGTTCTTGATATTTTTGGCTGCAACGATTTCTCATGTGGTACGAATATCTCATTGCAAACTTCTCATTCCATTCAATAGGGTTGCCACACGCCCTAAGATAGACATCCCCAATGCATCCGGAGTGCCTTCTAGAAGCATTCTAATGGTCAAGATTGATTCTTTCCTCTAACGAAAATATTCCCTCCGCCTTTTCTTCTTCTAGTGGAGAAAGCCCTAAAGCATTTCATTGCTTAGACGAGCGGCTAGGATTTGTTTATGGTGAACGGTCTGGATTATCGTGGAAATGGATTTCCAGTGAGGCGCAGCAGTGACAAACTCTCACTCCTAACCATGATGCATCGTCCAATGATGTGGGCATGCAACCGTGTTACAATTTGCTAAAACGGGTGGAGTTTCATCAAAATTGCCATCACTCCTTGATGGACGGTTCAGATCAGTTATATGTCTATCACGATGGCCCACTAGTCAAGAAAAAAGGACGGCTTACGTTTAAACTGATTGCAGGCAGGAACATCGGAAGAGGGAGAATTTTCTCTTTTCGGTAAAACACGGGTCAACTCTATTTGATCACGCTGGTGGGTTCAGTGCACTGTAGGTGTACTACCCCTGGTGCACACAAAACACTAGTGTGGGGCCCACAATGACGTTTAATGAAATCCACTCAGCCCATTCATCTTAGGTTGACCTGTCGGGTTATCAGACCAAAGATGAGATAGATCTAATGTTCATGTGGGCCATAAAACTTCATTTGTACATCATAAAAAGCGTTTTCCAACCATCCAATGGTCAGATCGACTCACTGCCAATAATCGACGGTCTGAGAGGGTCCTAAACTACCCTAGGTGCACCTAAATAGTCAGTATTTGAAATAGTGGTGAAGACCACATAAGTCAAAGTAGGAATATCCCAATATGTCCTAGAGGGGGGTGAATAGGACTTTTTAAAGTTTTTATGAATTATTAGAAATCCTATCACACTAATCCTATCTCAGGGTATAGATAAGGATTACTCAAAATTAACTCTACTGGCTTCCAAGCCTAGTAGAGGTTCCAATCACAGAACTATTTAAATGATAAGCATAAAGTAGTTATAGTCTATGATAGATGTGACTGTGTGTGAAATGTGAGCAATATGAATGTAATTAACATAATCACACAAATAATCAAGCACAAGAATCAAGCACAAACACAGTCATTTTTATAGTGGTTCGACTACTTGCCTACTTCACTCCCGGCTTCCACACTCAACCCTTGAATGACCGAATTTCACTAAGGAGGTTTTTCATGGTTCACCTCAAACCTAAGGTTTTAAATCAGGTTCAACTTCAACCTTTACAGAGGTTTCTACTCGGTTCACCTCAAATCCTGGAGTTTTGCTGGCGTACTCCTAACCAGATGTTTATGCCCACACAGACCAAGGGTTCACACAACGCACCCATAGGTTTCTACTCGGTTCACCTCTAACCGTGGAGTTTTGCTGGCGTACTCCTAACCAGATGTTTATGCTCTCCACAGAGCAAGGGTCCACACAACGCACCCAGAGGTTTTTACTCAGTTCACCTCTAACCCTGGAGTTTTACTAGCGTACTCCTAACCAGATGTTTATGCTCTCCACAGAGTAAGGGTCCACACAACGCACCCCACACGTACACTCCCGTCGGAGGCCTCCTTCAAGGACTTCAAATGGTGAGTAACACATACGACCTAATCCTAAAAAGGAATGATCATAAATGTCCTCTGGACTCTTAGTACTTACAGATAAGTTATGAGTCCCTTTTAGCGCAGTGATGAAGATCTCCTTCTTGTTGATGAAGAGTCTTCAGCTCCCTTGATCCACAACACAAAGGTGTATTTATACTTGGCTTTAGGTTGGGTCAAGGTTATGATGGAATACCACTCTCTAAAGATTTTCATATTAGGAAGATAGAGTGGTTCCAATCATCTATGCATTCAAGGCATCCCAGCTTAATGATTAAGGTAGTAGCTGGAGGATCCTTGAATGCGGAAGTTCATTCCCCAATCCACTCTATGTGATATCAATGATGAGGGTGGATTGGAGGATGAACTTCTTGAGAGAAAGGGCTTAGGTAAATGATAGGAAGGTTAAAATTCTCAAAAGCACTCTCTTCTTTCTCTACCAGCAATAAAGACTAATCTCTCTCTATATATAGGTAAAAGGTTCTAACGGATATAAACTGTCATATTTATGACAGAGTTTGATATCATCGAGCAGTCGTCGATATGATCGAGCGTATACTCTCGATTGTATCGGCAGACCTCTCAATGATACAAACTCATTTGTCATTTCGCTTTTGAAAATATTTCGCCAACAGGTCGATGGGATCGAGACACACATCGATGTTATCGAAATTTGAACTCCGATTCCATCGAGAGATAGATCGATCTATCAACAGGTGAAAACAAGAGAGAAGCCTTGAAGAATTTCAGGTTCTACAGATATGATCGGGGAACAGTCGATGTCATCAGAATTTGTATATCGATCATATCGGAGACCTTGTCGATGAGATCGATAAATCATATAGATTTACCTATAAGCTTGCTGGACGATTTATGTTCAGACTCGATCCAATCGATCAGGTCTCGATATGATCGATATATGAATATCAATTTATCGACTGGCACCCCGATCAACGTTAAAAACAACCTGAAATTCATGCTGGTGAGAACATGCGCCCACAATCGATATGATCGACTGAAGTCCGATATGATCGATATTTGAGTTCAGATTGAATCAGACAGTCATCGATATATCGAAGCTTATGTTAGTTTTTTTTTTAAAAATAGGGGCGTCGAAAAATAGTCTGTCGCTATTATCGATCTTCTTCCGATAGGATCGATATTCGAATATCGATGATATCGACTCACAAGTCGATATATCGATAAATTGTCCAGATGATTATTTGATTGCTAGATGCTTTTTGTCCTCACTCGATTGTATCGATTTTAGATGTCGAGGACATCGACAGAGCTGGTCGATCATATCGAAAGGGTAATCGATATAATCGACAGTGTAGGAAAAAATTTAAAGATTTTCCTTTTTGATAAAAAGTTTTCTTACACAGAAATCCTAAGATGTTCTAATTCTTTTTAAGGGTTTTAATCACGTGGTGTTTTGGGACATGAGATGTGAGGCTATGATTTTACCTATGGTGAGCTTTCACACATCCAGTTGAGGCAGATGCTTGACTTGATCTTCCTGTTAGGCGCTGTTGTCCGACTGACTCAACTTACAACGTAATTGACAAACCAGGGCATATAGTAGGTGCACTTTCAATCTCACCCTTTGTCAATTACGTGACAAAATACCCAAAACACCGTATGAACATATCTAGACAGATACATCCTAAATTATGTGTATATGTATTAACACGATTTTATAAATTCTAAACACCCATGTACACACCCAATAAATTCTCCCCCTTAATTCAAAAACTCCCCCTTTCTTGTTGCGGCTGCTCCCCCTAACACCTGCAACACAGATATACAAATTTCGCTCGGGGTGTTTGAATTGTTCTCCCCCATTTTTGTCAGTCATTGGCAAAGGTATAAAACGTAATATTAACTGAAGATTGAAGCATATGGGAGAACTACAGATAGATAGATGTATATAAATGAGAACGGTGTAAAGCATACATCAATGAACACATAGTATGGAGTTAATAGAGCACTTAAGGCATAAGATAAACATGCAGACCATAACTCCAAAACTTCAATAAACCAGGGAGACAGAAATTTAAATGGCAGGAATAAAAGAACTAGTTTCAGCCATATGTAAAGTAAGCTGCCTAAGATTGACAGAAATATCCAATGCTACCCCAGACAGTAGCAATTTAAACTAACCAAAAATAAAGCCAATTGGAGGGCACACAAAAATAAACCAGTATTTTAGCCCAACCGTGGGCATATTCATCCAAAGAGAAAACAGTTTTTTTTAAAAAACTGTCATACACACCACTGAGAGCGTAGAACATCCAAAAAGATACTGATGTTCATACATAAAAATAAGAGTAATGTGTGCATGATAGCATGCATGAATCCAGCATCAAGGAGCAGAATGAGATGACATCGTATCGTCCCGTCGGCATGTCAGTAGATCCACTAATTGTTGGACCGTGCTCTGAACTCCTTGAACCATTCTTTCCAGAATAGTGAGTCGTTCCTTTACTGAGTGCATGTCCTTCTGAATGGCTCCAATCCTGTCCAGTTTGAGCCTTTTTCCAAACCCAGTAGTTGATGTGGACGGAGCAGCATCTGGTCCATGAGGTGCATCGTTAGCCATTGCATCTCCTTCCATGGGATCACCACCTTCTCCTCCTTCCCCTTCTGCATGAATGTCTTCCTCGATTTCCTCCTTGATTCATGAAATATCACATCCATTTTCTGAATGTTCTTCTTATTGAAAACTTTGAGGGAGAAAACGGGATCAGCTGTGGACGAAAAGCTAATGCTTTGATAGATTCTACTGATAATCTAGGGATATGGCAGATGCAAATCTCTGAAAGTATGTTTGGCATTGACAAACTAATTGACAATCAAGGTTGAAAGGTAGATATCTGTCCCAGTTGCAACAGAGTAGACTATCATCACCATCGGACTTGTTAGATCTGATCGGTTCGTGCTTCTTGGGTACAAGTTAGTGGTAAAAATCTCATGAATAACTCTGAACCGGGGCTCCATATACCTAGCTTTTAAGGCATTCCCTTGATGCTATGGGATATCTCGGTTATGACATAGGTATTTGGTTATTTTGGAGCGCACATCTGAAAGGTCCAGATCCCAGTTTGGAAGGCCTTCTTGAGCCATCTGTAGATTGAGAATCTGTGCTATGGTGGCAGGGGTGATAAATGCATCATCGCCATCCAAGGATACCATGAACGAAGGGGGGTCAACCACCGGGGAATGACATGCAGCAAAAAAGTTGCGTGTCCTCTCTAGTTGGCATGGTCCACCAAAATCCAGGATGAGCAGCCAACCAATTGCAGCAAACAGGGGTTCTAATTTGTAGGGTGTTAAACACTCCCTGTCTACTTTTCTCTCAAAGATCAACTTCCTATTGGCATATTTTGGTGGCCGTTGGACTGCAAGAGGAGGAGGCACTGGTTGAGACGGTTCAGGGATTTCAGTTTGGGACCCACCATGTCGTGATCTTTGCCGTGTGGGGGTCCCATTGTCCGAGATCCTTGCTCTCTCCCTTGAGGCAAGGACCTTTTGTCGAGTACCTCTTGAAGATTCCCCTGGACCAGATGCCACATTTTTATCTTTTCCCATGTGAAAAAAAAGTTATTTGAAATATTGGAAAAAATGACAAAAACACCGATAAACCAAGAGAAGAAGATTCTGATGATGTTGGAAGAATATTACCTGGTTTGTGGAGAGATCTGGCTAGTCCTACTTGGCTTAGGATGATTGGTCGAGAGGATCGGATAGGGAAGACAACCGAACCGCCTTTTGAAAAACCTCTTTTTTTCTCATCCTGCTGACTTTTATCGGGCGCCATTTGTCGATCATATCGTCTAACCTATCGATTGTATCGAGAAGTTGTCGATCGATGCTATCGAGACTGCCCTCGATGTTATCTATGGTCACACGACTTTTTACATTTTGAAGATTCGTCGATTGTATCGACCATTAGTCGATGAGATCGAAAAAGAGGCTAATACTCGTATCGAAAGTAGATAATATTCAGAATTTTCACAATTTCGACACACTATCGGGTATTTTTTGCTTGATCAGTGTATGAAATTTTTTTTTTTACCAGTTCTATAACTATAAACATGATAATGTTTATATACAAAAAAAATCAAGGTCTCCAACCTTAGATGTAACATTGAAGGCTCAACAAAATTGCATCATTTCAGCAAATATCCAGATCTAGATGCATAGTCTGGATTTGTTCCTTTTTTTGTTTGATATATTAAGGTACATGAGATTTAATCATCATACATTTCAATTTTTCTTTAATTACCCATTGTGATACAGATTTCTTTATTTTGTTCTTTTCTTTAGGTGGCGATGGATGAGAGCTTCTCCTAGATGAACTTTTAACATTCTGAGTTTCTCTGATTGGTTTGAATTTTTTAATGTGATTTTGGTCAGAGTTATATAGAGTCCTTCTAGGTGCTAAACATTTAAATTTATAATGACCAGCATCACCACACAAATGAAAAACTGGAGAAAATTCCATATTGCTACTTGAAGCAGTGAGTTTTGTTTGGACTTTATTTACAGTTTTCTTTTTACTTTTCTCATATCCTAGTCCACTATTGTCTCTTCCCAGTCTTCCTATTCCTAACAATTTTTCCAATTTCTCACCACTCTGAGAAAATTTGTATTTTATTTATACAAGTTTCCTAGATTTTTCTAAATCAATACAAAGTGAGTGGTTTTTATTTTTGAGTTGTGTATTATCATCTTTTAGCAATTCAACCTAGTTCATGAGTTTTGATAATTCTGCTTTTAGGGATAGGTTTTCGTTTTCTAATTGATCATTATCTGTGAGATATTGTTGGAAATCATTAGACAAATGTATGTTTATTTCTAAGGTTCTGTCCAAGTCTTTCTGCAATGATTTCTTTTTGTTTTCAGTCATGCTGATTTTTTTACGGATGTGGATGCTATGAATGTATAGTTGATTATAAGCATCTTGCAATTCATTTTGCTCTTTATCTTCTTCTTCTTCAATTTCCTCATTGTCAGATGGAGATGATTCAGTGGCTTGTTGTTCTTTCTCAGATTCAGTTGGAATGATCGAAGTAATGGAGACCATAAGTATTTTCAAGAGTTTTTTATCTCCATCACTTCTTGAGTCACAGTTTTCTGAATTTGACTCCTCTGTATCATCCCATGTGGTAGCCATCTCCTTGCCCTTGGTTTTTCTGTTTGGGCATTGTTGAGGGTCAAATATTGCATATTAGACCCCAGTTATTACCTGAATTTACGAACATTATACTATCTAATGGTCTGATTTAACTGTGTTTGTGCTGCAAGGTGTAATTACAAGCTTGGACTGAAATAAGTTTCTTTTTCGCATGGATTTAACGCTCTGAAGACAACAAAGCAAGGGACGGACTCCAGGGAATCAATATCGATGAAATGTACACGGCAAAGATCCGAAAAAATCAGGAAACTGAAGTTCAAGAGGCCAGACAATCGTCCAGAACGTAAGATTGCATAGTTCCCACCATCTGATCGGCTCTGAATTTCATACATCACCTGAGGACTATAAATGAGCCGTACATGTCAATTTTCAGCTCCTGAATCCCTACAGAAGTGGGCCAACAGACAGATCAGCCCATAGATCAGTGAACTGAGGCCCGCTTGATATCTGGATAAGTTTCAAATTTCATCTCAACGTGTTAAAGGAAGTGCCTGAGAGGATGGACGAAGTAGATTTTACTAAGTAACAGAGGGGACCCCATTAGAGGGTGAGCGTGCATATAGTGCACATACACGTGCACTGTATCGGTCAGACCGCCCGGTCAAAACGGATGCTGACCGTCCATTTTTTCGTGGTGGGCCCCACTAATCCTTCGGTCCGATGATCTGAACCGTTCATTTGCCTCAGGAGACGGCCAACACCAACGCCTAGCTGTATTTTTGGTTCCATGCAGGAGATTGCAAGATCAGAGTTGTTAAAAGGAAGATGTACGACGGAAAGAAGATTCTTGTGGGCCACACCGAAACAGCTTCAAAAATACTTCTTCTCAGACGGTTTTTCACCACAAGTTGAATGAACGGAATGGATTTTCTTTTCGACTTCGTTCATGGCTCACCGGCCATCACAACGCGGAACGCACAGGCTTTGTTTCGCAACAAAGCCTGCGGACGAGTTTAGTGGGCCACCACCGTATACTGATGGTCCAATTCAGATTGTCCATTGGAATTCCACCGTCCTTATTATTGCCGCTTAGGTGGCACAATTCCAAGAAATAGCGAGGATGGGTCCCCAACCTTTCAAACACAGATCAGATGGATGTGAGATCCAGGAGGTGAGCCTTATAAAAAGCACTCCAAAACCATTCATTCCCACCCGAAATCTCGCTACAGAGCTAATGGATGGAGTGGATTTTCTCACTGACGCTGAAAAGGGGCCCACCAATCATCACAGCACAATTTTCAGCGCAGGCCATGCGTCCGTGAAAACCAGACGCAACAGGACGTTATGGCCCACTAGAATGGCCCATCCGATCAATCCGGACCATCCAAATTTATGTCAGGAGGTGGACGATCAGCTCCAAGGATCCTGAATGGCTTGGATCTTGCACTCGGAGCCCATGTAGCCGGAACTTCATTGCCAAACGCAGATTGGTTGCGTTCTGTTGCGAGGCAACTGCGAAAACTTCAGCCGACTTCCTTGTTGCAAAAAGGAGTCTTCACCGCCTCGCCCACGCACCATCTGACCGACCTCTAGAAGCCATATAAGCAAGAGAATAGAGAGAGAGAAGGGGATTCAAAAGTTGGAGACGTGGGTGTGGACGTGTGGAGCAAAGAGAGAGAAAGAGTTTGGTTTATTTTTTTCTATTTTCTTTCTAAGACTTACATGGAGATCAGTCCATCCATGTCAGGCTAAACCTCTTAGCTAGGGCTAAGAGGTGAAGCTTGTAGGGTGATGGGAGTGACTTGCTTGTGCCTTTTGTTTAAATTGAATTGACGTTAATTTTGGTTTTATTAATATTAGAATGTTTTTAGTCTTTAATGGTCTGTTGTGACTGAAATTACAATGGGTCTGCAATGGCTTTGAGTATTTCCTTCCCTTTTATGTTTATGACGTCAGGAAGCCCTGTTGTTCACCATAGTCTCCTGGGCATGGTTGGATGTCGGTACCCTTCCTAACCTTCATACATGTGATTGGTTGGTAATTAGTTTAATTCTGTTGTTTGCCATAGTCTCCCGGGCATGGTTTGGTGATGGAATCCATCCTAATTCATATACCTTTCACCTCTTTGAAACTATTTCAACGGTAGTTCAGTTTAATTTCCATAAAGCAGGCATAAGATTTCCCTGATCTCTACAAGTGGATCCACTGAATCCCTAGTTTCCTTTCCTCTGATTTCTATAAATTTTAGATAGATATTTCACAATTATTTCTCAAATTACAACTTAATTTGGATTTCATCTCATTCTAATTCTAGTTCTAGTTAGTTTCACATTACGTACAAGTTTCAGTCCCTTGGAATTCGACCTCGGTCTTACCGAGTTATTACTACATCACAACCCTGCACTTGGGGAGTGAACAGGCATTCAGTAGATAGGTGTCCATACTCATGACAGGCATAACATTGTGGTTCTTTGGTCTGTTTACCAAATTTGCCTGCAAAAGGTTTGTAGTTCATCTTTCTTCCTCTAGAAGGATGGCTGTAATTCTTCTGAATCTTTGTGCTAGCAAGGCCACTTCCTCATCTTCATCTTCCTTTTCGCTCTCACTGTCCTCATGTTTTGATTTCTTAGAAGTTTTAAGGATAGTGTTTTTGGATTTTTGGGGTTGTGTGAAGTGTAGTTCAAAAGTTTGTATGGAACCTACTAGTTCTTCTACTTTCATCTCATCAATATTCCTACACTCCTCAATTGTTGTTACCTTGGTATTGAAGCGTTCTGGTAAGGATCTTAAGATTTTTCTTCATATTTTAGGTGCCAGAACCTTCTCTCCCAAACCATCCATGGAGTTACAAATGATGTTCAATTTGTTGAAAAACTCCATAAATGTCTCATGCTCTTCCATCCTGAGATTTTCAAACTGTGAAGTTATGAGTTGTAGTTTAGACCTCTTCATAGTGCTTGTGCTTTCATGGGTCGTTTCCAGTAAATCCCATGCTTCCTCGGATGTCCCACACATACTTATTTGATTGAATATATCTTAGGACACGGCACAGTAGATGGCGTTCATTGCTTTTGCTTCAGTATTTCGCTGTTCTTTGTCAAACGCCGTCCACTTCTCCTTAGGTTTGGGTTTAGTGACTGTGGTTTCATTTTCAAGTACAATTTATTCGGATGGTACCACGTATCCTTTTTCAACTGCATCCTAAACTTCATGATCCAAAGATCTCAGGAAGTAGTGCATTCTAGGCTTCCAATAAGCATAATTTGATCCATCAAATATTGGAGGTCTAGTGACAGATGAGCCCTCTCCTTTGGCCAAATTTCTACTTTAGTCAAGATCACTCTCTGGGTGGTCAAACCCTTAAAGAGAGATCCGCTCTGATACCAATTGGAATACCGGTGATGACCGCTTAAGTCGAAGTAGGAATATCCCAATATGTCCTAGAGGGGGGTGAATAGGACTTTTTAAAGTTTTTATGAATTATTAGAAATCCTATCACACTAATCCTATCTCAGGGTATAGATAAGGATTACTCAAAATTAACTCTACTGGCTTCCAAGCCTGGTAGAGGTTCCAATCACAGAACTATTTAAATGATAAGCATGAAGTAGTTATAGTCTATGATAGATGTGACTGTGTGTGAAATGTGAGCAGATATGAATGTAATTAACATAATCACACAAATAATCAAGCACAAGAATCAAACACAAACACAGTCATTTTTATAGTGGTTCGACTACTTGTCTACTCCACTCCCGGCTTCCACACTCAACCCTTGAGTGACCGAATTTCACTAAGGAGGTTTCCCATGGTTCATCTCAAACCTAAGGTTTTAAATCAGGTTCACCTTCAACCTGTACAGAGGTTTCTGCTCGGTTCACCTCAAACCCTAGAGTTTTACTGGCGTACTCTTAAGCAGATGTTTATACCCACACAGAGAAAGGGTCCACACAACGCACCCAGAGGTTTCTACTCGGTTCACCTCTAACCCTGGAGTTTTGCTGGCGTACTCCTAACCAGATATTTATGCTCTCCACAGAGCAAGGGTCCACACAACGCACCCAGAGGTTTCTACTCGGTTCACCTCTAACCCTGGAGTTTTACTAGCGTACTCCTAACCAGATGTTTATGCTCTCCACAGAGCAAGGGTCCACACAACGCACCCCTCACGTACACTCCCGTCGGAGGCCTCCTTCAAGGACTTCAAATGGTGAGCAACACCTACGACCCAATCTTAAAAAGGAATGATCGTAAATGTCCTCTGGACTCTTAGTACTTATAGATAAGTTGATGAGTTCCTTTTAACGCAGTGATGAAGATCTCCTTCTTGTTAATGAAGAGTCTTCAGCTCTCTTGATCCGCAACACAAAGGTGTATCTATACTAGGCTTTAGGTTGGGTCAAGGTTATGATGGAATACCACTCTCTAAATATTTTTCTATTAGGAAGATAGAGTGGTTCCAATCATCTATGCATTCAAGGCATCCCAGCTTAATGATTAAGGTAGTAGCTGGAGGATCCTTGAATGCAGAAGTTCATTCCCCAATCCACTCTATGTGATATCAATGATGAGGGTGGATTGGAGGATGAACTTCCTGAGAGAAAGGGCTTAGGTAAATGATAGGAAGGTTAAAACTCTCAAAAGCACTCTCTTCTTTCTCTACCAGCAATAAAAACTAATCTCTCTATATATAGGCAAAAGGTTCCAACAGATATAAACGGTCATATTTATGACAGAGTTCGATATCATTGAGCAGTCGTCGATATGATCGAGCGTATACTCTCGATTGTATTGGCAGACCTCTCGATGATACAAACTCATTTGTCATTTCACTTTCGGAAACATTTCGCCAACAAGTCAATGAGATTGAGACACACATCGATGTTATCGGAATTTGAACTCCGATTCCATCGAGAGATGGATCGATCTATCGACAGGTGAAAACAAGAGAGAAGCCTTGAAGAATTTCAGGTTCTATAGATATGATCGGGGAACAGTCGATGTCATCGGAATTTGTATATCGATTATATTGGAGACCTTGTCGATGGGATTGATAAATCGTATAGATTTACCTATAAGCTTGCTGAACGATTTATGTTCGGACTCGATCTAATCGATCAGGTCTCAATATGATCGATATATGAATATTGATTTATCGACTGGCACCCCGATCAACATTAAAAATAACCTGAAATTCATGCTGGTGAGAACATGCGCCCACAATCGATATGATCAACTGAAGTCCGATATGATGAATATTTGAGTTCAGATTGAATCAAACAGTCATCGATCTATCGAAGCTTATGTTAGTTTTCTTTAAAAAAACAGAGGCACTGGAAAACAGTCTGTCGATATTATTGATCTTCTTTCGATAGGATCGATATTCGAATATCGATGTTGAGGGTCAAATATTGCATATCAGACCCCAGTTATTGCCTAGATTTATGAATATGATACTGTTTAACGCCTGGTTTTAACCGTATTTGTGATGCAGGGTGTATTATAGAGCATGAACTGCAAAAAGGTATTAAAAGCCTAAAATTAATGCTCTGATGACACCAAAAGCATGGGACAGACCCCAAGAGACCAATATCAACAGAATTGCACACCAGAGATTCACAAAAATCGAGAAACTGAAGCCCAAGTGGCCCAAAATTGGTTCAAAACGTAAGATCACAAGGTTCTCACCATCCATTCAGCTCGAAAGTTCATACGTGGCCTGAGGACCATAACTTAACCGTATATGTCGAATTTCAACCGTTGGATCTTAGTGAAAGTGTCTTAACGGACAAATCAGCCTTCAGAATCATGATTTTGGACCCACCTGCTATTTGGATGTGCCTCATCTTTGGTCCTTACGGTTTAAAGGATATAACAGAATGGATGGACGGAGTGGATTGGTCACATACATCACGGAAGCCCTCATATGTATGACGAATGCACATAGGAGCAAGACCACCAGGCGCGCACTAGAAAATATGAAAGTCGGTCAGCAGCGCTGACCGACTCTTCCTCTCAAACGCAACAGCGTCTGCGCTAACCGACGCTAGGTCCTGATTTTGGGCCCCACTCTTCATTTTTTTCGAAGATCGGATCCGTCCATTGCATTCAGAGGAGGGGTTTGACCCACGCCTAGCTGAAGAAATTTGAAGAAACAAAGAAAATAGGATTTCAGCCGTTTAAATATCGATTGAACGGTGAGTTAGTTAATCTTGTGGGCCACACCTAGTACAAGCCAAACAGACCCTTTTCAAACGGTTTTTCGCCACGAGTCGAATGAACAGAGAGGATTTTCGTTTTGACATCGTTCAAGGGCCCCACCGATTGCATCTTCCCCTGCCGCTGTGAAAGCCCGAACAGAGCTCTACGGACGAACTTCGGTGGGCCATTATCAGGGTCCACAAGCTCAATCTGAGCCGTCCGTTTAGATCGGGCGAGCGTCCTGACCAGGATGTGGTTGATCTTGGTCTAGAACAGGCCGGACAGAGGTTTTAAGGTTGCTGGACGGCGAATTTTTGCTACAAAATCGATCAAGTGGGCCACACTGAATGAGAATGGAATCACGCCATTCGCGATCGAAATTTCAAGGTGAGATCAGTGAACGGAGTGGGTTTCTTGTCTGATGGCAATCGTGGCTCCCACCAAGCATCAGTGTACGCTGATTTTCGCAGCAGGCCCTGTGTCCGAGAGACCTGTCCGCTGGTGGCCATTGCGTGATCATGGTCACGGTTGGATGACTGATCTAGACTGTTCAGATGGAGCTCAGGCTAAGACCGACCCTGTTCATGAAGTTGATCTGAGGTTGGGACATCAACCGTCCTAAAAATCTCTTTCAAGCGCAGTCGGGTTTCCTGCGAAAGAAACAGCATGCGTAACTTCTTACGCAATCCAGCGACAGCTTTCCAGCCACCGACTATATCAATTATAAAAGCAAGGGAGAGGAAAGATAGGGAGAGGAGATCCACGGCTTGGGCTAGAACGTGGAAAGAGGGAGCGGGAAAGCTTGGACGGGAATTCCAAGGGCTGGACGTGGATTAGAGGGAGAGAGAAAGACAGGGAGTAGTTTAGATTTTTTTTCTTATTCTATTTGTTATTTGTTTTCTTTAAGAGTTAGTGATTCATCCATGGCAGGCTAAATCCTCCTAGCTAGGGCTAGGAGGTGAAGCTTGTAGTGAGATGAGAGATTATATGCTTTTAATTTAATTCTAATTTTTGAATTGAAGTTGGGTTTAGTTTGATTTTAATGGAAATATTTTTGGTCTTTAATGGTCTGTTGTGACTGAAATTATAATGGGTCTGCGATGACTTCGAATATTTTCTTTTCTCTTTTATGTTTATGACGTCAGGAAGCCCTGTTGTTCACCATAGTCTCCTGGGCATGGTTGGATGACGGTACCCTTCTTAACCTTCATACATGTGATTGGTTGGTAGTTAGTTTAATTCTTTTGTTTGCCATAGTCTCTGAGGCATGGTTTGGTGATGGAATCCATTCTAATTCATATACCTTTCATCTTTTTGAAAACTAGATCAACGACAGTTCAGTAATTTTCATGATTTTTGAAGCAGGCATAAGATCTCTCTGAACTCTACAAGTGGATCCTCTGAATCCCTAGTTTTATTTCCTCTGATTTCTATAAATTTTAGATTAATATTTTCACCATTATTCCTCAAATTACATTCAGTTTAGATTTCATCTTACCTTAGTTCTAGTTCTAATTAATTTTAGATTACGTACAGGTTTCAGTCCCTTGGGATTCGACCTCGGTCTTACCGAGTTTATTACTACATCACAACCCTGCACTTGGGGAGTGAACAATATATGATATCGACTCACAAGTCGATATATCGATAAATCATCCAGATGATTGTTTGATTGCTGGACGCTTTTTGTCCTCACTCGATTATATCGATTTGAGATGCCGAGGACATCGATAGAGCTGGTTGATCATATCGAAAGGGTAATCGATATAATCGACAGTGTAAGAAAAACTTTAAAGATTTTCCTTTTTGATAAAAAGTTTTCTTACACAGAAACCCTAAGATGTTCTAATTCTTTTTAAGGGTTTTAATCACCTGGTATTTTGGGACATGGGATGTGATGCTATGATTTACTTATGGCGAGCTTCCACACATCCAGTTGAGGCAGATGCTTGACTTGATCTTCCTGTTAGGCGCAGTTGTCCGACTAACTCAACTTACAACGAAATTGACAAACCAGGGCACATAGTAGGTGCACTTTTAGTATTACCATCTAACAGTCAGATTCACACGATCTAGTGTTGGTCCATCAAACATGATGCCACAGACTTGATGAACAACGGATCTAGTGATTCAAGGCTCTAAATCTAACATAGTCGATTAGATTTGTCAATCTATGAAACTGGAATCATAAAAATAAATTTTTCTAACGATGTGATGGTCGATCTTAAATAATAACGGGTGGATAGCTTGATATATGGATGAGGATTGTTCTCAATGTTTAGATTTAGACCATAATGAATGTGAATGTTCGATTGAGCTAGATTTGTATTTATACTAAATTAAGTTACACAGTAACACCTGAGTACTGAAAAGTATGGGGTGTTACACTTGTATTGTGATTTTTAGGTAAAGCTTAAGTTCACATGTTGATTTTCTAGTCACCGTGCGGAGTTCATATAATTTTCAGGTGAAGTTGAAGTTTATTTATTGATTTTCTTGTAACCGTGTGGAGTTGTATATGATTTTTAGGTGAAGTATAAGTTCACTTGTTAATTTTCAAGTAATCTTACAGAGTTTACGTACAATGTAATTTTTGGGTGCAATAGAAGATCGTATGTTGATTATTTGATTATCTGGACACATTCACTTGCATTGCGATTGTTATTACAGTTTCGTAATAGTGAAATTATATGATTGACTTTATTTCTGAATATGTGATCACAATTTTGAATTAGGTTGTTTAATATTTCTCTTCTCATGTTTTGCGATCTATACTGGATTATGAATGATGAGTGTGTAATCTTATATGATATTTCTCACTACGATAGCCATTGACGCTATCAAAATATATCAATTGATGTGGGTGTAGAGTGAGTCGATATTGTTCACTCGTTTGCTATTGTAGATCAAGCAGCTGAGGAGCTAGACAGGGTTCCTGTGGCCCATATTGAGCTCCATCATTAGTTAATAGATTTTCAATTTTTAGTAAACTTTTGGTATTTGGAGAAGTCCTGTATGGGAGCTACATTTGGATTTTTTTTATAATGATTGTGCAGTTTTATACAATGCATGGTTTACTCCGCCAAAATTTGCTGCTGACTCTGATTAATGATAATGTTGTTTAAATTTAGACCGAAATTTTAAAGATTAACACTCATGTTTTTGGGAATGAGCACTATACCTGGGTTTCCAAAATTGGGGTGTTACAATAGATCTCAACCTTGATATTTGAATAGTCGATTAAATTATATAAAATATGTTGACTTAAGACCATGATCCTTGGTGCAGTCTACATAGTAATAACATAAAAAAAAGTGGGCCCCTGTGGGCGCTAGAGGGCAGATATCCCGAGGGGACGGGAGATTAACTCTCTCCCACTGGTTGACTCGCTTGAGGGGTTATATTTGGGGGTAAAATGGTGTTATATTTGACCAGAGTCAGCACTAACCAATTATTACGATCCTATAATCGGTTAGACCATGTAGAAACGCATAAGATTAAGGACCGAGGATCCTTAACCCTAAGATGAATGATGAGTTTATGTTCCAGAGATTCTGAGTAAGGAACCGAGATCACAGAGAGAGAAGGTGTTCGGCACCCACTCTGCTCGTATAGATGTACGGTCTTTACTTCATAAGATCTAACTAATTTCTGAAGAATAGGATTAGTTCTCGAGTACAAAAAATGTAATGCGATGCAATGACAATGGTGATTGATGATACGAATTTCTAATGGGCAGGATCCGATTATATCGGCAAGCCACATAGCATGCATTCGAAACGATCGAGTGCAGGGTACAAAGTAGGGTGTATGGGATGCTTGATGTTGTATTGATGCTTATGATAAAACAATGGTTAGGATAAGGTTTCTGGTGGACCTGCTTTGATTATATTGGTAAGCCTTAGAGCATACGCCTGCTAGTCAAATACGAGAAAATGATGAAATGCAATGTGTATGACAAAACGACGGCTAATTGACTAAGGTTTTTAGTAGACCTACTCTGATTATATCGGTAAGCCTCAGAGTATACGCCCACCAGTTAGATGCAAGAAAATGATGAAATGCAATGTAATGCTGATGTATATGTGGAGCAAAGATGTAACACCCCGATTCCCGAAACCCGAGTGTTAACCTTTGAAAAAACCCAAATTTCATGTACATTTTTTATTTTTTTTAATCAAAGTTAATAATATAGCAGGATGGAAACAATTCAAGTATAAGAGGGAGTCCAAGTATACAAAACCAAATATTTCAAGCGGTTACCTGAAAACTTATACAAACCAATGTCTTAATCTTTACAAACATAATAGTATAAATTAAATACAGATAAAACCAAGAATAGAGAGCGCAAGATCATTTAGCTCCTCCCATTCCACATGAACACTAGCAAACGCATCCTATGCATCTCATGTACATTGAATACAGTTCGATAAATGTCAATGACTATCCAGTGAGGTATAACCCCTAAGATTTATCGTATCATCAAAATAATTAACCACAGTTATTAGAGAATGTATAATAAATATTACACAATGATTATCATGGAAATTAGGTAAGGTTTATCAGATACGCATTCAATAAATAAATCACTCAAGATAATCTTATTTAAATGCATGGATGCATGCACATGCTCACAGACCTGGGGATGCACATCTAGCTGGTAAAAAGTCACCCAACGAGAACTAGCCACCCGAAAAAATACTCAAAGGTACGTCTAAGGAGAACCAACTATTTGGAAAAGACTATGATAAATAGATCACCCAAGGAGGACTAATCACCCAGAAAAATACACAAAGGTACGCCTAATGAGAACTAACCACCTGGAAAAGACCATAGTAATATATAGATCGCCCAAGGAGGACTAGTTACCCGAAAAAGTACATAAAGGTATGCTCAAGGAGAACTAGTCCTCTGGAAAAGACCATAATAGCATATAGATCGCCCAAGGAGATCTAGCCACCCGAAAAAGTACTCAGGGTACGCCCAAGGAGAACTAGTCACCCAAAAAAGACTATATGCCATGAAAATGTATGATTAACCCAACCATTATTATTCTAATTTCAAACAATCAATTTAGGAAAGCTCAAAGGTCACTATGGGGGGTTTGTCACCCAACATAGGCCGACAACTCAGGCATAGTGTCCCATTCCACCATCCCTGGCTCATGAGACTACTAAATGGGGTGTTTAAAGGTAACCTACTCAACTAGTGGCCAATTATAGTTCTACAAGTGGGACTTATCATCAAAGGATTATTTAATAATAATTCATTAAAGTGGCAAGGGAAATAGTCAATCTGAGCCACAAATGGCAAATAGTCAATCTAAGCCACAAAAGGGCAAATAGCCTATCAAGGCCGCAAAGGGTAATTAACCAATCAGAGCCACCAGGGCAAATACAAGCCGTAAAGGCAAATAACATAAGCCACTTAGGCAATAAATGGTCCATAATATGGTAAGTCCACCATAATTTCATTTAATTCATTACACAAATTGTCACTAATTCGAAGTCCTCTAAATATGCCATAAAGTAATCGTAAATGGTAAAACAAGTTACGTACAATGTCACTAACATTTACACATATAAAGTGCGCATCTTAAATCAGATTAGAGATACTAGAGATTCATAGCATGCTAAATTTCTTAAATTTAAATCTAAACATGTTGCATCTATAAAACATTACTCAAATGGAACTAACATTAATCATTATTTTCACGTTGCACTATATTAAGAAATCAACAAACTAATTAAACTAAGCTAACTATTATGATGTAGGAAAAGCTTGAACGGTGATCCTCACCTTTGGTGTGGTCATACTTCTTACTTCTCACCAACCCTCGATCTTGAATTCAAGACACTTCGACTTTAATCCAACCCAAGTTGATTTTAATCAATTTCTCATAAAAAATTTTATACCTAGAAGATTTAGATTCCATACTTAAATATGTATTTGAGGATTAACCAAAATAAAATTAAAATTTATAATAAACTTAGTCAATTTATCTAACCCAACTGAGCTGCCTCCACTGAATTCGCCTTGGCTTGCTGTGGACAGTGAGTTGACTCAGTAGACTAGTTATCCCCTTTTTCTTCTTCTTTCTCCTCTCCTTTCCTCTTTCTTCTCCTTTCTTTCCACACTTTTTCTTCTCTACTTTTTAAGTTGGTTAACAAGGTGTCCGGCCTTAGACCCGATTCATTCAATGTGCCTTGGCTAAACTCAACACCCGCCAACTCAGTTGGACTCGTTGCAACTGAGTCAGCGAGGCTCGAAATTGTACTTGAATAGACCACCCCTCACTCCATTCCCTTCTTCTCTGCTTCTCTTTCATCACTGTCTTACAACTGGACTTGATGATCTCGGCCTGACTCGCCGTGATTTGAGCTGAGTCGAATCACTCAGTTATGGCAACAAGTGGACAACCCTCTCTCTTCTTCTCGTTCTTTCTCTCCTTCTCTTTTCTTCTCCAGTAGATCTTCTTCTTCTAAAATGGCCACAAGGATCTAGGCTCGATTAGTATCACTTCAACTCGGCCGTGACTCAGATGAGTCGAGTTGGTGCGACAGAGAGATAGCGGTCAGATGGGTTGCTCTAGCCAAATCTCTCTCTCTCTCTCTCTCCCGCCTCCTTCTTCGTCCCTTTTTCTTGTTGTTCTTCTTCTTGTTTGGTTGGACAGACCTAGTGAAAACCCAGAACTCAGCCCAACACAGTGTGACCCGAACCGAGTTAGCTCCACCCAAATGCGGCAGTCGAAACGACGCCCTTTCTCCATTTCTCTCTCTGAATTTTCTCTTTCTCCCCTTTTCAATTCATTGCCTAAAAGGAAATAGGCTATTTATAGCCTTGAGAAAGTCCAGAAGGATCGGCTCTAAATCATCTGATTAGTTACAACCGCTCCCGCTAATCTCGATTAACAAAGAGGGATTGTTGATGATCTCTTTATAAGTTTTTTGCGTGGCTGAGGTCCGGCCAGTGGAATGATCATTTGAGACTATGAGCCACCGATGAGCGACTCAGATCAGGGAATGGGGTCCACTTAACGGAGATGGGTTTTTCAAACCAATCAAAGAAGATGGCCCAGCCGTTATTGGCGGGTCATCATTGGATGGTTGATTCGATGATCAGAGGTGAATGGATGGTCTGGATGGGTCCCATGATCACTATGGGACTCACAAAAGGGACGGTGATCATCCCTTGCTTAGTGGTTTTGAAGCCCAAATGCCACAACGGCTTTCTCATTGCGCTAGGAACTCTAACACTGCCTCTGAACCTACGGTTGGGATTTGATGAAGCGGAGGGTCAAGATTTCAAGAGCCATTGCACGCGCACGCCATCAGAAAGGAGAGGAAGAGAATCTTTCCATTTTCGGAAAGCTAGCCGCATGAGAGTTCTACTACCATCGAAATTCGTGTGCACACGAGTGCCTATCAGCGTGCGTGAAGAGTTGGGTTTTGATCAGAATTTCCTGGGCTACTTGATCGACGGTTTAGATCGTCCAAGGGAATGATCATGGTGGCCCAGCTATGGTGATAAATGGACGGCCCGATTTGAATTCGTGTGCATAGCGAGAAAGTAGGAGAAATTTCGCTTTTTCCTATTTTCATCGGGTTAGTGCTGGTTTTGACCCAGCAATGGTCCCATGCACTGCGAGAGTGCATGATATCCATGTTCTCGTACCCTAAAGTGTGGGGCCCACGTAGATGTTTCGAGAAATCTACTCCGTCCAGTGGGTTTTTTCCCAGTCCCTGAAATGGTATCCGACCCAAGATGAGGAAGATCAGGAACTTAAGCAAGCCATATCAAGGAATTGTGGTCTTGCCGAGTTAATTTCCATTAATCTGATGGTTGGATTAGCTTCATTTGATTATTAATGGTCCCAATGATTCTAAAGTCTATTTGGATGAGTTTTTAATAGTTCAGTTCAGAGCTAGATGGCCACAATCCATAAGTTTATGGTTAATCCACAACTCGTGAAACTCCTATGGTCAAATCGTTTCATAAAAAAAATTTCTCGATGATTTAGGATTTAGGACTAATTATATAGAATTTAATGGCTAATATGGGAATAGCCCATTTGTTACATTAGGGTGGGGATTTTATCTACTTAGACATCACTGACTAATGGATGGTGGATCTGACGACCAAGTTTCCAAAATTGAGTTTACATGGCTTCGTCAATCTAACAAAGTTTCAATTGATGTTTTATCTCTATTGGGTTCCTAGAGTTAGGTCTTTTGTGCTTTGGTGTGAATTCTTTAATGATGTGATAGTCCTTTTTGTAAATTAATGGTTAGATGGCTCAATTTAAGGATGGAGATGGTTCCTAATGATCTGATTTATGTTAGAATGAAGTGAACACCCAAATGAGTCGGGTTTGTGTATTTATTAAGTTAGGTTTTCATGGTGACACCCGAGTAACATAAAGTACGGGGTGTTACAAAGGAGGTTGAGAAAGGAATGAATGTTGTATGATGTTAATGCTCTGGTTTAATGAAACTAATTGAAGCTTGAGTGGTTGGATGAAGGGTAGTATTGCAAGGCAAGACCGAATGGTTCAAATTTAAACTTAGGTGGCTAAAGAGGCTTGGACTCTGGCTAAGCTAGACTAGACTAGGGTTGAGCTCTCTCTCTCTCTCTCTCTCTCTCACTCTGACTCTCCTTCGTGGAGGGATGGCTAGGTGACTAAAGCCCTAAGGGATGAAGAACTTTGAAATGGGAGTGGATGAGTCCCTTTTGGATGTCTTTGATGTAGTGGGTGCTTCAAATGAGAAGGGGAGATGGCTATTTATAGCTTTTAAACCCAATTTTCTTGTAATTCTTGGTAATCTTAGGGGAAAAAGGTAGTTGAAGGGGTTAGGATTAGAAATTTTTGCATGACATCATCTCATGGGTTGGATGAGGTGGTAAAAGAGTAATTTTAAGTAAGGAGATGGGCATTAGAGTAAATATACCTCAACCATACACTTAGCATCTGAAAAGGAGAAATTTCACATGCTTGAGGGATGCCACCCTAAAGAGGGGGAGTGTTACGTGGCCAATGGCAACCTAGTCACCGTCGGTCCCCACTTGGATTCCCTGCTTTGGTAGGCAACCTCCTCTAAGCGTGTAGAGGCTCTACTGTGAGGGTTGCTACTTTGAGGTTTTACATATTTCTTCAATTGGGCTTGCTTTTGGGCTTGAGTTCGAGCTTAGTTTTGGGCTTAACTAGGTGAGTTGATTGGGTTATTGGATTGGATAGGCTGACCGGGTGAATTGACTTATCGAATTAACTGGGTAAGTTGACTCGCCGAGCTAACTTAAGGTTCTAGGGTTTAGGTTTTGGTTGATTGGGTTCACTGGGTTGAATGGGCTGAGTTTAGGGTTTGGAATTAGGGTTCCTAAGGTTTAGGCTTCGAAGGTTAGGGTTTAGGACTAGGGTTTAATTGACCATCCGTCAGTTCAAACTCAACCAGCTTATCAGCCTGGGGTGGGGTGTCTACAGCCCCACCAAAAGATCATGTTTATTAGATTAAATCATTTATGTTTTCCATATCTTGTATTATATTATAATCCTTTATGTGGTAAATCCATCATAGGCACTTAGTGTGAAGGTGGGCCCCATATAAAATTAGCCTTACCTTTCAAGATTAAGTTTAAATATGGATTGAAGACCTTATAAATCTAGATCCGAATTGTTGAAATTAAAGAAAAGATCATAATAATTATCTGGACAGTTAAATCAACTCTTGGGTTCAATCCAACTATTGATCAAAGGTTTAATAAACTAATTAAGGAATTAGATTTAAGAAAATTAAAAATTTACTTATCTAATGTTAGATCGGATCATCTAATCAAAGATTAATTAGGGCCATTGGACTAATATCATGTTAAATAATAAAATAAATGGTCTAATCGGATGGATCTTTATATTAAACATAACAAATATTAATACATTTGATCTGCGGTTAAAAACACTATAAATATACTATCTACATCTCGGAGTTAAGAAATTAGGGACTTGATTGACCGATTTAGTAGACTAATGTAATAATATTAGAATCTTACTCATTTTTATAAGTGTTCTAAGATAAAATGAACACTAAGAAAGAAATTAACTTCATGTTTGTATTCTAGTTATGACTCAAAAATGAAACTTTTTATTGATCGTAGACCCGAGTGTAGTCATCAAATTCATGAGAAAATGATCAAAAAGTCAAAATAGTCGAATAAGGAATGAACGTTATAGGTAAATAGTCATTATCACGGATGGATTTTTCTGCAAGCATTGTATAACATTACATGCTTACTTTTTCTTAACTTTTATAATATGTTGATATCTGTTTAACTATGCAACTACCTTGTATTTGATGTGTCATTCTGAAAATACTACATAACTCGGGAATTGAGTTATCCCTTAAATTCTCGGGTAGAGTTCCCAATGGAACCCGAGCTGGTACTAATAGGGCCTCCTCCTTGGATTACGGTTAAGGCTGGGGAGGAACTTTACCTAACTCTAGAGTGGGCCACCCATTGCCACACTAGACAGTTACACATGGTACGTGAGATATCTTAAGGCAGCGTTTACGCAAAATGTGAGTATACTCCTACATATGTTGGGCTTGTATGGATCTCGGTCAGATGGGTGTTGGCAGGCCAGACGCTCTGCATTTCTATGGCCCTGGTTGTTCAGTGAAGAAACTATTTATGTGGTAATTTGGCATACTAAGATTCTTGTATATGCACTTGCATCATGCCTATATTATGAATCATGCGTACAACAACTTGTTGGTCTGTTAGCTCATTCTGTTGATTGGAAAACCATTCAGGATAGGAAAATGAACTAGAGTTTATGCATGTAGAGTGATGACTCTTAGACGCATGCTCTTGAAGATTTGTTGTAAGAATATCTTTTTTTTTTTCATTTTATATTTATTGCTTTAAATAATAATGTATGAACTTGGGTTGAATATTAAATAGTAGATACTTGAAAATTTTAACTGGATGTATGATGATTAACTAAGTTTACTATCTGTGATTATTAGTATAGTTATGTGTGTAATATTACCCCCTCACCATCAAGTCACACCCTCGACTTGGTGACTAAGTCACGTGAACTCGGGTTTTCAGAGCCAGGGTGTGACAAAGTGAGCCCCCGCCTTGACATCCCAAACTTCCAGTTCAGCGATTCTGGCTATTAGCTTGGCATTTTTGCGCTACTCCACTGCCGGCAGGGAAGCACCAGCCTCACGCTCCTCTGAGGACACCCTTAAGGCATCTCAAAGGGCATCGACCTCTGCACGAAGTGTTGCCTTGGCCTTTGTGGTCGACAAAAGCCCTGAGGCTCTCGCCTCCAGGTTGGCCTTAACAACACCGAGCTTTTGGTTCGCATTGTCGACCCAGGCCTTTAGGTCAAGCGAAAATTAATATACTGCAAGGGCCTCAAGTGTCCTCTACAAGAGTAATGGGAGACAAGTTAGTAAGAAGACATTAAAAAAATAAACACAATCTGACCCCAACATTGCGACTACATATTCACCTTGATATGTGAGGTTGTCATTGCCCCAAGGAGGAGGTTAGGAAGGAGAGACAACATCGAGTTCACTTCCTCCTTGGAGACATATCCCTGATGCCAGTTCACTAGCATGGCTAAGTGTTTAGGGATGGAGGAAGAAGAAGCCCCCTACCCAACACTTGTTGAAACACCCTTGGGGGCTGAACTCTGGTGCTCAGAGACACCCTTGTTAATTCGAGTAGCCTCGGCTCGGGTTTGTTTAGTGCTCAGAGAAGGCATGACAAGGTCTACCACCTCCCTCAGTTGAGCGTTTTGTAGAGGGGTATGGGTTGGTGTAGCTACCAGCTTGCCACTAACCACTGCTTGACCCTCTGTGGGAGCATCAATTGTCTTGACCTCTACTTGGGAAGCTGGGGGAGGAGTCTTGATGGCCACCTTGGCTACTGGCCGTTCTATTGCACGGAAAGCAGGCCTACTTAGAGGAGCATTGACAGTAGAGGGTTGAACCACAATAACTGGGGCCACCTTCTTAGCAACGACCTTTAACCACTCCATCTCATCTATAGTTGACATCTTCCTCTTTTTGGGTTGTGGACGACCTGGGATCTTTGCAAGAAATAAAAAAATAAGTAAGAGCATAACCTTTATAATAACTGTGCAGGTAGCTAAGAGATGAAAAGACTCACTGGTAGGCGTAAATTTGAACTGATGAAGTAGTGTGGGAGTCAACAACTTTTGATGATCTCGTTGCTCGATAGGTTGCTCCCGATCGACCTTGATCTGGTGCTGATGGTACACGGACAAGATGGATAATGATCGAGAAAAGGCTGTAAAGAAAAGCACGATGTCAGTAAAAAAATCTATGTAGTACAAGTGAAGCAGCTCAAGGTGTTTCTAACATAGTAGGGAGAAGGAGGTAAAAACCTGAGAGCTCAAACCCTCCAGCTCCGCTAATGAAGCCTTCCACTTTCTTGACACAAAGAACCATTTGTCCTTTCAGCCCTTGTTAGAGGAAGGGTTGTTGGTAATAATGGCCTAGCCCTTGCCTAGCTAGGAAGAAAAATAATATCAACCATGTAAGCCCGGGCTGCTCTTGGTTTGGTATAAGTAGAGGAGCTCGTTCACTATGAGCTCGGAATTTTCGACCAACTATCATAGGATGCACTAGCCAAAGATGGCCCAGTAGACATTCAGATTTAACTGCCCAGGAGCGACTCGAAGACGACATAAGACTTCTCTCACCAAGGGGTGGAGAGACAGACTAAGGCGACATGAAAGAAAAAAGGTGGAATACAAGGTGACCTCCCCCCTTGGGAGGTCAGCTTGGGGGAGATGAAGTCTCACCGAGCTAGGAATGGAGAACTTTGACTTGCAGGATTGCAAGTCAATTATACTCAACCATGACATAAAGGTGGTAGTTGTAAAAATAAGGTCACCAAAGGACCAGGAGGCCACCTTAGCTGGTGGCGCCACCCTAGTCGAAGAAGGTGGTCTCCGATGGCTAGACTCAATAGAGGGGGGAGCAAGCCCCATGGGACTAGACTCAAATAATCTGGCGATGAGTGGGGACCGGGAGTCAGACACACCATTATCTGACTCCTCCTAAAAGTGGTCGGAGATCATCGCCACCCAAGATTCCTCCTTAGAAGACAACAGAAAAAAGAAAAGAAGTAAAAAGAGGAAGGAGATGAGAGGGGCTATGGCGTACCAGAAGAATGCTTCAACACAAAAACCTGGAATTGAAGGACACCAGGAAGTAAAAACTGTTCGACCAAGGTAGAGACTGGACATAGGTCAACAGAGCTCGGGCTTCTTAAAACAAACAAATGAATAAAGAGGGAAGGATCGAAGTATTTATAGAACCTCCCTAATGGTGCATTTACTCTTGTGCAGTGCCACGTGTCTACACGAGAGCTTGATGTGATGCTACGACTGACATGCCCCTCTATGTTGCAACAGGGGATTCGTTCAAGTAAAAATGTGATGGCTTGGGTGACAGCTGTCAACCCGCAATTCATCCAAAATCCAAACGATGGTCTACCATTAGTGCATGCCTCCTTATATCCCGTGACAATAATTATTCATTTTCATCTTCCACGTTGAGCGCTAACTTTTCAGCTCTCGCCTTCACCAGTAAACGACAAATCCGAGCTCGATTTAAAATTTAAAAAAGACCGAGCTGCCTAAAATTCAAATTTGAAATTTCATACTTATGGACCAGTTTAAGCTCTCACTTTCTGATCACGTGCATGTAGAGCTTGTGTGTGTGTGTGTGTTGTAGGGGGGGGGGGGGGGGGGGGGGGGGGGGGAGGGGGGAGTGCAACTATTGTAGGCAAAACTAAACTAATCCACCATACGGAAGAATGACCAACCGTGAGGGGAATGTCGGGGCAGCTGTTGTGGGAAAAACTGAACTGATCCACCATATGGAAGAATGACCAACCACGAGGGGAATGCCTCGAAGCCAAAACGACTAAAGCGTCAGGGCATGCTCCTTTTGTCTCGGGCTATCAGAGCACAAAGATCGTAGATAGGGCAAGTAACTCTCCTGATGGAGATGAGCGCCCGAGCTGAGCTGTTCAAGGACATAGCTCGATAGAGGAAGAGTCATCTCACTAGGAAATTTTACAACATATGAAAAGTTAAGGTGAATAGCTCGGGATCTAGGCTCCCATGTGCTCTAAGCAGACCTGACCAACAACTATCGAGGTGGTACGAGTAAATTGGCGGAGATTATGACCTAAACTTGGAAAATGAGGGCTCGGCCTAAGAGCCTGTTTGGGAGCGTGGATTTGAAACCCCCTAGATTTAGAACCCCTAGGATTTGAAACCCCCTGGACTTGAAATCCTCCCGTCGTGTTTGGCACCCTAAACTTTAATCCAAAAGTAGCTATGCATGTATATTCACAGGGGTTAGAATTTAATTACTAAATTAACTTTAATATCTCTAATTAGTGAACATATGTAATGTGTAACGCAGTGGTTGCAATGAGCCCGTTGAAATATATGCTTTGCCCAAAAATAATGAGATTACAAGTCTTGGATGGGCCACAACCACAAAATCATGTCCCTATGACTAACCAATGATTATTAATCGTCGACTTACATGGACAATGTTTGGACATTGTTAATCATCATATTAAAGTAATTATAGTGATGCAATTGATAATCTAATTATTTTGGCACATCATTAGTGGGCCATGTGCACAATAAAATAATAGTCCAGTGACATACATGTTACACATGCAACTCTTAGAATAATTTTAGATGTAATCCAAGCTCTCATAGTAGATTTGAAACCCCCCATTTACTTTATGGTGCCAAACAATAGGGGATTTGAAATTCCCTCAAATCCCCCTAAATCTATGGTGCCAAACGACCCCTAATCCTAGCCGAAAAATCACACTGGCCGAGATAGGCTTTGCCACAATTTCAGGAGCAATTTTCTATCCAAATAAGGACCTTCCAAGGGGTAAAAAAAATTACACCTAAGGTCAAGTCTTTAACTCACATCTATCCATTTAACTCAGGCATCAGAGGGCTGGCTCTTCTAGCTCCTCTTATGTCCACATCTTCTTTCTTTATAGGTCTCTTATTGTCCACATCATCCGGTTTCCTTATAGGTCCATCGGTGAGTGCTCTCCAATGGGTCATTTATGTTTACCGGATTCCGACAGCAACAAATACTGGTCGATCACCATTTCTTTGAGCAACCTTCCATCTATGGACTGCCCCACAATTTTGATGGTCCTAATAGCAGCAAATGCGCGACACATGCAAATAGTAAGATGATTCACCACCTTTCTAAAAATTGGTAATCCTCCTCCGTAATGGAGATGGGAAGGACGCTGCACCTGCCTAAACATGCCACCTTCAAAGGTTAAAACTTGTCATCGAGTGGGCCCACTCATCGGGTAAGTAATCCAGATGGTCCATTCATCTGTAAGCCACATGAACAGAAATGACCAGTGGTCCATGTCAGTGGTCATGTCATTGTGGCCAGCGGAAGAGCAGACTGGCCTGACCACGGAAACCAGGATGAGTGGCTCAGCTCTCACAGTTTCAGGTGCTTGTCAGCTACAAGTACGACTGTAATGTGCACTCGCGCGATTGCACTTGTGGGCTCTGGATTAGGTGGTGATCCCAACACCGACCATCTAGGTGGTGGGAGCCCCACCATGATGTACCTGTTTGATCCAAAACTAAAAAATGAAGCAGGTCTAGAGCTGGAGTGGACTGGGCCACAGAAATAGTGGAATTGAATGCTCGCCGTTGGAATTCTTGAGATCCCGTTGCAATGTTTATTTACCATTCAACTTGTTTATAAAGTACACCCAGATCCATAGCTTAACTGACAGACTGAGTGGATATACCTCGTTTCAACACCTGAGGTTTTGGTCCCTATTGGGGGGGGGGGGGGGGGGGGGGGTGGCTAACATAGAGTGTGTATACTGACATCGGTGTGTATTAACAAGCTAATCCAAAAAAAAGAAAAGAAAAAAAAACTTGTTTATAAAGTCATCTAAACACAAATGAAGAAAAAAGACAAATATACGATTTATACAAAACTTTTGTAGTAAATTTTCAATGGTAGGCATTGAAATCCATTCTTCATTGTAGTGCTTGATAAAAAATGAGCTGATAAAATGGATGGATAATAATGATAAAATACATATATTATAGTGTGCCCACAAAGCTTTTCCACCACCTAGCTAGGTGGTGTTGGGGTCCCCACCTGGCTCATAGGAAGGCAGATTAGGAGGCAACTACAACACCCAGCCAGGGGTGGAGCAGATCCAAAGCTCACTTGGATCACACCATAGGAAATAATGAGGGTTGAACGTTTACCATGAAAGCTTTTTAAGGGTCATATGGACCTGGGCAAAGGATCATGTGAATATCAGCTTGATTTGATCCAAAGCTTTTATTGTGGCTCACTTGAGTTTTAAGTTAGCCTTTTGTTTTTAGGCCATGCCCTAAAAAAAAAGAATAAAAAAAGACGAAAGACAAAAAAAAATTCATACACATGATGGGATATGGATTACCCACTAAGGCTTTAGTAGCCATATTTACTGAAGTGACCTCACCGAGTTTTGTGACCATCATAATCTATATGTTGTATCCATGTTATTTATCTATTTAGCCATATCATTTTAGATATGAGCTCATAAATGAAGTAAATTCAAAGCTCAAGTGAGCTTATTATTAAAGAACACCCATATCCATAGCTCAAGGGATAAATTGAGTGAAAGATATCTCGTTTCAACACTAAGGACTTAGTATCAATTCCTTAGAGGAGGTGGCTAACAGTGAAGTGTGAACTGACATTGGGTGTACTAACAAGCTAACAAAAAAGAAAAAGCTTCTTAAAAAAACAGTGGTAAAAGTGATGCACACCATTGAAACCTTTTTAGGTCCTACTGTGATTTTTATTTGAGATCCAACTTGTTCATAAGTTTATACTGAGATGGCAGAAGAAAAAAAGACAAATATTAACTTAGTTGAAGACTTTTGTAGCTTCAAAGAAGCTTTTAATTGTAGGCATTCAATCCCTATTGTTTTCAATGCGAAGTCCACTGAAGCTTTGGATTTGCCTTATTATTTAGATCATGCTTAAAAAATGACGTCTCCAAATGGATGGGGTGGGCCGAATCTATCAGTAGCGAATTCACATCTCACATGGTGGGAGGATTCCGCCAAAGCCTTTTAGAAGGAAGTTCCTACACTGGGAACTTAGGCGAGGTCCATTGTGATGTTTATGAGAAATTCACCAATCTTTCCATCTTGTGAGTTCATTTTATGACATGAGGCCAAAAATGAGCTAGGTTCACTACTAAAGTGGGCTAAAAAGCTTGAGGATTGAGGATTGAATGTCACAATTGAAATATTCATGGGACTATAGAAATTTTGAATCATGCAAATAATTGTATTTTAAGTTCATCCTAATAGAAATGGCGTTATGAATGGTACGAACGGCATGTAAACTTTACTCTCAACTCCAACCCCAGATAGGTTTCAATAGTAAAAATTTCACAAACCACCTTTTCCTTTATTACTGCTCACTTGAGTTTTGGATCTTGATAGCTTTTAGCCCTATGCCCTAAAATAAGCTCACAAAACCGATGAACATAATAGATTTCTCAGAAACATCACAGTGGGCCCCACCTAGGCTTTTAGCACAGGAAATGCGCCCATGGTGGGAGGTCACAAAGCCTTTCCACCACCCACTCTATTGGGTCACCACCCAATTGAGCCAATCGACTAAATTGTAGGACCCACTGTTGCTAGGCCTAAGTCACGGTTAAAAAATCAGATGGTTTAACTATATCCTATCATCTTTTTCGTAGACACATCAAAATGAGACCATTGATGTATTTTGATCTTTATTCATGAATGTAATGGTTAGATAACAAAATAATCTTGATCTTTTGCTCATGATGCATGTAAACTGATGCTCATTATTTGGACAGTTTAATATGAATAAATGATATTCCGTGCATGAAATCCATCACACGCTCCCTGGTCAGGCCCGGATTTACAGCCAAAGCCAATGACAAAAGTTCCTGCACTAGGATGCTAGGTGGGCCTACCATGATGTTTATAAAAAATCTACACCGTTCACCCATTTTTCTAGAGCATTTTAGAACAATAGACTAAAAACTAAGTGGATCCAAAACTCAAATGGGCCCTGCGAGAGGAAACAGTGGAGATTTAGTGACCACCATTTAAACATTTAAATGGCTACAAAAGTTTCATATTGGGCTAAGTTTTTTGTTTTTTTGGGTGCGTGTTTTCAATTCATCTTAGTGGTATTGACCTTATAAACGGTTTGGATGGCACATCAATATCAAGTTGGATCGGGAAGGTTTCAACAACAGTAAAATCTTTCTCATTTCATATGGTGGCCTTGACATTTGGATCCACCTGATTTTTGGTGTCATGTCCTTAAAATAATCTAGAAAGATGGATGGCCGGGATAGATTTCACAGAAACATTACGGTGGCCCCACATACCATCCGAACTTCCTGCAAAAAATCTTTAGCAGGAAATCCGCGTCCGTCCCTTGTCAATGTCTTTTTACAGGCCCACCTTTTGGAGGACCAATCTAACTCTTTAGGTCATGAATGTAATAGTGTGGCATGCGGTGGGCTAGATCCCTTGACTGATACTAGAACCCTTGATCCCTATCCCTAGCCCAACCTAAGCTTTCATGGGCTAGAGAGGCTCCCAACCAAGCTAGCCCTCACCCTAAAGGGCCCCACTCAGCTAGGGCTTGGCTAAGACCAGGCTAGGATAAGCCGGGCCAAGGCTAATGTCATAAGTTACATATATAATTTTATTTTAATTTATTTTTTTTACATACGCACACACACACCCCACACACGCACGCCTTGGGATTTCACCACTGGTAGGTACTCAAACCCTTGACCCGGTGTTGAAACTCCTAGGAGTCTACCAGCCAGGTAAGAGTAAGGACCCAGATACGTATATAATTAGTGCATGTACAATTGATTAGTTTGTACTTATGAACTGCCTTGCTCTTCCATCGTATCAAAGCTTTACGCCTCATCTGGCTATGTACTATATGCGTAGACTTAAGTGCATGCATAAATATGTCATTCGAATAGTTTATAAATGCATGTGTCATCTATTACTGCACGGGTCGTAAACTTCTTCGTAGTATTAATATACGCTACTTTGTGTATTTTAATAGCCTAAGTTATTAATACCCCATGTAATGGATCGTTACCCTTGGGAAACTGGCTGGGATGGTCATTCTTGGCCCCAACCCAATCCCGCCCTCTTGATAGGTGTATATTTTGAGTCTTAGCCTAGCCCTTAGGCCAAATTTAATAGCCGGAGCCCTTCTCTTTCAAGTCGTGTCACTTGGGTGAGGCCAGATAGCTTGGCCCATTCCCACCCCCAACATACTTGTGCCATAAGAGGGTGTTTGGCGAATGTAATTAGATGGTATTAAGTAGGATGAAACTTTAAATTCCTTTTTTTGAAAAATTATTCTAGCTTAGTTCATCATAAGTTTCCAACATTAGATACCATGCATGGAGTAAGCAGGGCTAGGGAGAAATAGAGAGGGCTTTCCCCAATTCAAGTAGGATTTGCAAAATTCAGGAGATTTTCTCCTAAAAGTATGAGCTACGAAGTTCTTACACTGGTAAGGGAGGTGGGGCCCACCTTAATATTTGTGAGAAATCCACTTCATCCATCTGTTTGCGTAAAACACACAAGGTGTGGGCTACCCTGTTTTATATAAAAATCCATTTAGTCTACTGAGAGAGAATTATTATTGGAATATCCTACATGCAAAAGATAGCCCAATAAAAGACTGATAAGCCACACAAATGGAAGCAATGTAAAATTGCTCATAAAACCTATAAATTCACATTTTGTGGCCTGCCTGGCATTTGAATCAGGTTAATTTTTGTATTTTAGCTTCATCCCTGTGATTTATACCTAATTGATGGGTTTACTAAAAGATATACACCATTGTGACCCCACAGACCATAGTTGACATTTTTCCCCATGATTCCTTGTGGTTTAGTCCACTTGCTTATGGATCTTACTGCTTTTTCATCACACGTCTTAGAATTGAGAATAAATTCAGGTGGACTAAGCGGATTTTACATGTACGGTGGTAAATGCATATTTTATTTTATTGTACGCAGACAAAATGAGCTCCCATGTGTCCAGTTGACTCATTGGATCACTCCAATTCATCCTTACTCTAGCTTGTACTACAAAATGATGTGATTAAAGAGCTAACCATCTAAAAGTATTCATGTGCCACACATATACCCTTGCGCCATTAAACATTAAGGTAGACGTGGAGGTCTCAACAAATCAACCACATCTGCAATCTAAGAAAATTGGGCCCCAAAAGCATATAAATGCCCCATTGTACTTGCACTAGGAAGATCTTTTGTCAGAACATTCTCCTACCTCCCTGCAACGTAAGAAGATAGGAACTTCTTATGCTCGTGAGGTAAGCATCACTTGCCTAAACATTCTCTCCTAGTGGGAGGCCCTTGTATTATGTGCTAGAAACTCAAGGGGAAGCTATGATTAGAGCTGTATACGAACCGAGTTAGCTCGGTTAGCTCACTTGACTTGACTTGAAAAAGCTCAATTGGACTCGGTTCAAAACTGAGTTCGAGTTGAGTCGAGCTGATTTTTTGAGCTTGAAAAAATTTCAAGTCGAGTTTGAGCTTGCCCTAGCTCGACTCAACTCGGATCAAACCCCAACTCGAATCGAACTTGGATCGGTGACTTAGTTATTTTGATATTGATGTTGCTTAACAAGTGTTTGATGAAATGACTCAATGAAGTGTCGGCTGGTGGCGAGGTAGGTAAGGATATGAAATAAATACCCTTCTATCTTGATTTTCATGTTGCCCATTGAGTGTTTAATGAAATACCTGTAAATCAATGTTATTGTTTTACATTTTGTGAGAAATTGAAAGTGCACTCCATGTGTTTGAGAAAATGCGGCAGAGGCTCGATCTTTGCTCGAATTGGCTTGAGTTGCTGACCGAATCGAGCCGAGCCGGCCTGTCAGGCTCAAGGACCGAGCCAAGCCTAGTTCGAGCTGGGGTCAGCTAGTGGCCGAGCTGAGTCAAGCTGTGCCAAGCTCGACTCGATTCAACTCGTGTACACCTCTAGCTATGATGCCTTTTGTAAAGCCTCATAAATGGGGCCCTACAACATTGCACGGGTTCACCTTGCAAGATCACAAGTGTATTGAGCTCTACATCATGGTGCATATCTATTATAACATCTACACTAAGACGCATAACTATTCTTGAACTTGTCCAAGGATCAATGGCACAATCCACATGGGATTCCAGTCTCCCTTCTAACAAGACCCAATTGGCATAAAAGGTCTTAATCTTATCTCATCTTAGGCATGTTAGACCCATGACTTTACTAGACTAATCAGAGCTTGTGCATACTAAGGCCTTCACAAGCTTCCTCTTTAGCTTGATTGTAATGCCCCGGATTTTTGCCAATTGGGAATTTAACGTCCTTGGGCATTACATTTGATTTTTTGATTTGAACGTATATCCGTGCATGCATTTACACGTATTTGGGACATAAAAGGAGTGTTATGGGATCCGCTAAAACTGCCAAAATAATAATAATAATAATAAGTTTTGGGATAGACCTCGTGATTGCTAACCTCGAATCGAGGTGCCACACCAAAATTGGACAGCAGGCAGGGTTGCCAACCCCAAATTGGGGTGGCCACGCCAAAATTGGACAACAGGTGGGGTTGCCCACCCTGAATCGGCGTGGCCACGCTACCCACTGTCCAATAATTTTCTACATGATCGGATTTTGACGGTGTCAGTGCACTGATTTCAAAAATTCGTATCTTTTGTTCTACAAATCTGATTGGGGTGATTCAAAAGCTACATTGAAGCTTGATGACTCTATTTTTATATAAAAAAAATAAAAATAAAAACAAAGTCCAAAGGACGTTAAATTTAGGATGTTTTGAAAACTATACAAAAATTATTAGTTTCAGACAGTTGGTACTCCTAGAATTTTTAGAATTTTTCTAGAACTCAAAATGGAATGAAATTTGGTGGAGATAAATTAAACTTCATGATGAATTACCATAAAAAGTATAAAAATAATCAAGTATCTAAGAGTACCAAAACAATTATCCGTAATAGACTTATCGAAATTGAAATTTTCTGCAACTTCATGTTATCGATAGACCGCACACATCTTTCTCATTTTAGAGTTTTTATATTCGGTGTATTTTTAGTAATTTCTTATAATCATACTAGGAATCATCCTATATGATTAAATTAATAATTTTTTTTATTTTTAAGTATTTTTTACTAATTTGGATAGTTCCTAGTATAGTTGAATTAGGGTGGTTAGAGCCGAATCATCATTTTTGCTAATAACAAATAGGTCACGCTATGAATTTAGATAATCCAAATCCTAATCACCATATACAATGAATTTCGTTGCTAAACTTATAATACTTAGATTAACCGAACGAGTTCTAGATCACTCATTAATAGGCCATTAAACTCGAGGCTATAGAAAGACGTTCGTCCATCGCGGGTGGTGAATCAAGAAAGTTCCTAGAGCTGCTCAACTTAGGGGGAAGGCAGGGTGCATGTGATATGCAAATGCCCTAGGCAAAAACCTAAAATTTAAGTGAATTGGGCTCATTGCTTTTTTGTGAATTTGCGATTTTCCAACCATTAGATTTCAACTAAACTTGAGGTGCGAGTTAAAGATATTTCCTTGCACATATCTGTATAGCCACGGCCTCAATCGATTACCAACGATTATCAATCGTAAGTGGGGCCCCCACGGTTGATCGAAGTGTCCAATTGCCACCCGGTTGTGTCTAAGCATAGATCCTATAGCAAGGCACCTGCGCCATGGTGTAGATAAGTCAGTGGGCCTCCAAAAGGCCCCATGAGTTAAGAATAACATCCCCTAGGGTAGTTTTATTGAGAAAAGAGTCACCAGGGCTATTTGTGCACATTCTGACATTATAAATAGCCCCCCTCCCCCTCCCCCCCCCCCCCCCCCCCAATTTCCACCCTCTCACTCCCATACGAATTTTCAATTACATTTTGAGAGAGAAAGAAAGATAGAGAATGAGGGAGATCTTGTGAGGGAGACCTTGGAATATTTTTGATATAGTTCTTTCGATCAAGCCCTAGCCTCTTCCGTTCTCCTTCATCGAATCAATACACCTCTCGATTGAGAGGTAAGAAACAAATTATGCTTTTCAACCTAAGTTTTCTAGGATTAATTGTATGATTCTCACATAATTCCTTTGAATTTGGTGTAGGAATCATTTTCCCCCAAATTCCTGACCTTAGGAGTTCAAAATTGAGAATTCCTTCTTAAAGGTGCAGACCATTACCCCTAAGTTTCCATTTATCGAATCTCATGTAATGATTAATGATTTATGTCATAAATGGATGAATGCATGCTAATATATGCGTACTCATATCACCCGTTTACTTTTCATGAATTACTATCCATGTGTAATGAAGCCTGTAAATTCGATTGGTTGCTAGAATAAGTTGAATTTCCTAATTTGTTGCTTATGCTTCCTACTACTCACTTGCTTATACACTCAATTTTCTTCATCGCCCATGAATTGCTATGTTAGTTGTAGCACGGCCTGCATGTTTGATAAAATGCCCAATAGAGTAGAGTTTCCTAATTGTAATACCCGTATCCTAATCCGTACTGTTCCGTCGACTCCCGCGATCCTTCCCGTCGAATTTCGGCAATCCGCGACCTGTAATCGACGTTTGCGCACGACCGTAAGTCGTATCCTATACATTCGAGTCGGCTTAATCTGAGACTTGTACCATTACGACCGCACAGTTACCGCGGTTCCAAAGCCGCGACTCATGTACCGATCCGATACCCTGACTAAGAGATGTGAGCCGACGGATATTTCGAGAAAACATCGCGCGTTTGTAATCCCAAGAGAATCTCTACAACATGTCTCATCAATCCCATCAATCACTTCATGTCAAGTACACATCACCTTTCACCCCATCTCCAAGCAACCACCAAAGTCAACTCTCTCCCTTTCTCTCTCTTACACACCCATACATGTCAAGTATATGTCCATCACCCCATCACTCACTTCCCATCACTCCATCACTCCTTACATCTCATCTCTCTCTCTCTCTCTCTCTCTCTCTCTCTCTCTCTCTCATTTCTCAACAATTCCAAGCAACCAAGAGAGCATCCACGTCCAAGGTTTTTTCAAGAGAAAGTGTGATTTTGGTGGCCCACTTTCCATCCCAAATCTCTCATCCTAGCCATCCATTCTTCATCTTCCACCATCAAAGTGAAGCGTAAGGAGATAGGCTATCCATCGGACCAAGAAGATCAAGTGGTGGGGGTGCTTCCATAAACTACTTTTTCATGTTTTTAAGATGGGTCAAGTGAGGCCTACCAATCAATGGAATGGATCTCACTTTGGACCCTAAAATGTGACCGATGGCCCATCTTGATCATCAATATCATTCCATGATGGGGCCATTCTCCGTGGACCCCATTATGATGTTTACTTTCCTTATATTAAAGAGGTCATCTAGACCGTCCATTTTTAGTGGAGAAAGATCTCCACCGTTGATCTTTGAATTGGTGGGCCAACTTGTATTAGGGCTCACTCGATGTACGATTGAATGCAAGGGAGGGCTCATAGTGGCGGAGCCCTCCATCACCCGTGTCGCACTCTATCTTTCTCTCCCTCTCTTTTCATTTATTTTATTTCTTTGTGTGTGATGCAACGGCCGTATGGCCCACTTAGATGGACCCCACCTTGAAGTAAGTATTTATCCAAGCCGTCCATGAGTGGGGCCCATCTTATATGTATTACGCTCACACCATCCATCATGTGGTGGCCCACCTAAATAGGGCCCACCTTGAATACATTGTTACGCCCAAAAACGTCCAGCGTCTGGACGTTGTTGGGAGAAAACACAAATATGAGCTTGGATTTTTAAGCTCATGGGGTGGGTCACTCATATAGGCCCCACCTTGATGAATGCATTCAATCCATGCTGTCCATCCCTTTCCTCAGATTATTTTAGGCATTGAGCCAAAATATGAAACTGATCCAACTTTCTAGTGGGCCATAGTGATGAAAATACTATTAATACCATTGAAATCTTTCCAGATTTCTTTTTACAAGATGAAAGAGGTCCGATATTGGACTCGTTGGATTTATTGTGAGCAGTGGAATCTAATGACTGGAGTGGATTTACTTGGAGTGGGCCGCACATACAAAAAATCTCAAAAATACAGGTTTTTCAAAAAAAATAAAATATAGAAGAAGCAGCAGGGCTGCTGCTGCCAGAGGCGCAGGCAGCGCTTGCGCTCAGAGGGCGGGCGGACGCCAGGGGCCCACGGCTCCTCATGTGGGCCCCACTTTGATGTTTATTTGCCAATCCAACCTGTCCATATGGTGGGGCCCTACCTTAAGTAGGCCTCACCCAAAAATTAGCTTGATCCAGATCTTAGGTGGCCCACACCACAGGAAACAGCGGTGATTGAACTCTACCATTGAAACTATTTTTGGGCCCACGGGAGTTTTGAATCAATCTGATATTTGTTCTTTCCTATTCATCTAGGTCTTGGTGACCTTATCAACAGGCTGGATGGTAAGAAAACATTATGGTGGGCCCCCACGTGGGACCCACAATGATTTATGTGCTTTATTACCACCGTCCAGATGGACGGTGGAGGCCACTGTGATGTATGTATTTCCATGCCGTCCAGCCATTTCCTTTGGCTGCTGGACGGCTGGTGGGACCCACTATGATGTAGGCGCTACACCCAAACTGTTCACCCATTTTGAGAGCTCATTTTTGGTTGGAGCTAAAAATGAGTCAGATTTATGGTTCAAGTGGACCCACCTTGGTATGTGTATAGGGCCCATATTGATTTAATTGTGGCTATTCATTGAGGCCTATCTTGGTGTACGTATAAGGTCCATGGGATTAGGCCATTTGATATATATTAAAACCCATGGGACTAGGCCCATTTGATATATATATATATATATATATATATATATATATATATATATATATATATATATATATATATATATATATATATATATATATATATATATAAGACCTATGGGATTAGGCCCATTTGATAAGGCCGTAAGATTAAGCCCATTTGATACATATAAGGCCCAAGTTGTGAGGCCCATTCTGATGTATTTTAAGGCCCATGGGTCATGGACCATTGCAATGTACATAAGGCTCATTGGTGAGGCCCATTAATGCAGCCCATTTAATGAATGTAAGGCCCATGTGATACGACCCATTTGATGTATCTAAGGCCCATGGGTCGAGGCCTAACGGGATAACCTTAGGGTCCATTGCAATGTGTGATTTTCCATGGTTCATGTAATGATATTTATGGCAAGCCGTGCCTAGGGAACAATGTTGGTTTGAAGTCCACATTGTAAGTACAATGTAGGTTAAATGTCCGCATTGTAACTCTCCTTAGGGCCCATTGATAAGTCTATACTCATTAATATTCATCGCTTTATAACATGCTTAGTATAATCCCATAACTCATGCCCATACGCATCATATGTATGCTTGATATGAGTAGTGGCTGATCATAGCATACGCCATTGGGCAGACCATTTACGAGACTCGTTATGAGACAGTGCCCTACATGATCGCGCAGTACGCGCTAGATTTCTGCATGATTTGACATGTGATTCATGCATCTCACATATGTATGGCTTGATCACTGCATGCCTTAGCGACATCAGGGCCGTGGCTCCACAAGTACATCGTGGATGGCTGTATCGGATACCTAAAATACTTGGTTCTAGTACTGTGGGCACTTAGGATGTCTTTGGGGAAAAGTTTCAGAACTTTTTTGGTACCAGGAGATGCTCCAACGTTTAGACCGAGTGGATACACGAGCGCCCGAGTGCCGAATACCAGTAGGCCGCGTCTCCCACTGTGTCGTGGTTGGTTGGAAGGGGGTGTGGTCTTATTCGCCTGAGTGAGGGGGTTATAGCTAGGCTGAGTTTGACCAGCTCGCAAATGAGTCCGCTATCAACGAGCCGGGTAGGTATTGACAGACTACTAGTCAGGCAGATAGTGAGGTCTATTCCGCTTGCTTGATTGTGCAGTTAGGGAGGTGGTAGTCACTGCGAAGTGTATTAGACCCCGGTGATATCCAGAGAGGAACTGTACTGATATGTGTACTTGACGAGTACTGACTTGCTTGGATTGCATTTCACATATGACACTCGACTATGTAGGCCTTGCATTACATAGGTGTGGCCGATGACATTCATGTCTCGCCTCGCATAGCCTTGGTATGACCGATAACATTCATGTCTTGCATTATATAGCCTTGGTATGGTTGATTGTATTCATGGACTTACCGCATACTTCCGCATTACTCTGATATTATATACTTGACACTTGCCTTACGCACACACTTACACCACCCTTTAGGCTTTTGTAAGCTTATGCATGACCGTTGCGTGCAGGTGTCGCTGGACAGCAACAGCGCTGAGGCAGGAGCGCGTATCAGGCCATTTTAGAGCTTTTTGATCATCTTATATTTCTCTTTCCGCATTGTACTTAAAGTTTTTGATATAGTGGATATGTGGTGATGTTGTTTTGTGACTTGGTTATGCTTGTGATTATGCTCCATTGTAAAAAAAAATTATTCTGAAAATCCTCCTTGTACGATTCTAGGATCGGAATCTGGCATATGATTATTAGGAACCGAGAATAGGGCACTACGGAGGCTGTCAGGCACCGGATTCGGCAATCGGGATTCATGTGAATCTGATTTTCGAGTTTGGGGCGTGACACTAATTATTGTTTGTATCCTTCCATATAGCTACGTAGCTGATTTATTAGTGTCATTGATTGATTAACACTACTTATGTAGTCGGGTTAGTTAAAAAACCACTGACCCATGTGGGCGGCCTTAACCAGGTCGACCACCCCGGAGTAGTCCGACTTACTCGGGGCGAATGCCGACAACCGATAGTAGTCAAGCTATACGGGATGCTGCACCCAATGCCGATTTCACCGAGGTTCACCCAAGTCAACCAAACTAGCCTAATATCCAACCATGTGTGTCCATCATGTATGATCACTCCTACGTGAATCTGGAGCACCTCATACCCTAGAGAGGCCCACTAATAACCGTTAGTGATACGATTCTCGAGTTTTGAGAGCTGGGCATGGTGGTACGAGACATTGTGTCCTTGCTGTCGGCATACGCTAGGGTGACGAGCCTCCTCGTAGTGACCAATGTGCAATCAAGGAGGCTATGGGCCTAGGACATCAAATTGTAATGATGCTACGATCACTCCACATTTGCGTTTAGGTGACAAACCTTACATCATTTATGGGCGCCCTCCACCCATCAATGGGTGGCTTAACCCTGTGCGTTTGGGTGTGTCATCCTGGTCCTTAGTGATTGGTCGGGCTAGTGTTAACCTCACATTGATTGAGGAGTTGTCGTCTGAGTGATAAACCCTAATATGGATCAAGGATGATAGGCACAGAGCCGCTATGGCCGCCCTGGGCCTACCAATCTGGATAAGGCCATTGATTAAATGGAGATCTTCCAACTTTCTCAATTTTTCCGGATGAACGGACTTAATTAATTCACTTGACTAACACAAACATTCATCGCATAACATTAGTTTAGGCTGTGACGACTTGGGCGTTGTGGTCACGTGTTGAGGGAGTGTTAGCATTTGCGAATGTGACGTCGGAGTCGCTTATGAGAGAGTGTTGGATTGTGAGGGCATGCATTATTTTATGTCAACATGCACATGCATTAATAAGAGCATTTAGGAATTGAGTGTTTAAATTGCTTTATCATTACTTTTACTAATGGAATTGATAACATGCGTAACTTAGAGTTAATAGAACCACTGAGTTAGTTACTCACTCTCGCTTGAGATGGTGTTTTAAAACATCAACTAGGTATTATTGTTGACACATGTTCTATTGAGGCCTCCAGCGGGTAGACTTCAACTTGAAAAAGCTCGATTTGACTCGGTTCGAAGTTAAGTTCGAGCCAAGTTAAGTTGATTTTTTGAGCTCGAAAATGAGTTCGAGCTGGCCCTGCTTGACTCGACTCGGATCGAACCCAACTTGAATCAAACTCAGATCAAACCAATTCAGTGACTCGGTTACTTTGATATTGATGTTGCTCACCAAGTGTTTGATGAAATGACTCAACCAAGTGTGGCCAGTGGCAACAAAGGTATGTATATGAAACAAATACCATTTTTTTCTTGATTTTTATGTTGTTTAGAAGGTGTTTGATAAAATACCTGTAAAATCACTACCGCTGTTTTACATACAATGAGATTTTTAAGGTACAGTCCATGTGTTTGTAAAAATGATGCGCAGGCGAACTCGGCTCGATCTTGCTCGAACTCGGCTTGAACTGGACTGAGTTGCTGACAGAACCGAGCCGAGGTGAGTTTGAGCTGGGGTCAGCTAGTGGCCGAGCCAAGTCGAGCTGAGGCTAGCTCAACTCGGTTTGACTTGGTGTACACCCCTATGTATAATTTCCATTTTAGGTGACCATCACTATTGGAATTGTATTTTTGACTTTTAACCTTATATTTATAGATTTTTATTATCTCTACTTCGCTTTGGTTTCGCTAAGTTGAATTGCGCAACTCTGATCATTTGTGTATGAAATTAATGTGAATCTGAATGATGACACATGCGCATTTTATTAAGTTAACACCCGAAAACTCAAGATCAGAGTTTATGTACTTGGGTGTCGATTTTTGGGGCGTTACATTGAACAATGATTCAACCACTTTGAAGATGAAGGATCACATACTAGGGTTAATATTACTCTAATCCCATTCAATGAAATAACCTAATTAAATTTTAGGTTTAATCAAAGACTTTCGTAGGAGACATAACTAAAGACCTATGTCAAACCATAATCTAAAATATAATTTAATTACTAGACGTTAATGAAAGCTACTTGACATGACGTTATGCATATTATGTGAACCTTTTATAAGTCAAAAGAAATGAACATCTAACCTCCCCTTCAATATCCAAACAATATACATAGAGTCAAAAGTTAATGGGCTACTTTTCACTAAATATCAACTATGTTGGCAATAAGATTATCAAAGACTTCACTAGCTACATGATTATCCAACTCCATTGACTTTCATGACAGTTTCATGATACCACCCTTAGCCATATGAGATGCATAATTCTTGCTTGCTAAATTATACACCTAACGCATGATAACTAATGAAAATATCAAAATGCTAGCATAACCATCCATCAGCATATAAAAGACATTTTGTTGCAAACAACAATATGATTTTTGTATATAGGTGGGCCATAATCGTACATGAATATAACAGAGTTGCATCCTTCTGTAACTAAAGGAAGTGGATTGTGGATTGGATTTGACCCAGTTGCACCTTTAAGCTTTCGACCAGATCTATGTGGTGCCCCACCATGATGTATCTGTTTACCCATGCTATCCATTCCTTTTTTAAAATCATGTTAACAAATGGGCCCAAAAATGATGTAGATCCAGGGCTCTAGTGGACCACACCTAATATGAATCTTGCATGTGATGTGGTCCACGTTGGATATATCTCATTTTTTTGTCCATACCTTAACATGATCTTAAAAAAGGGATGGGCTATGTGGATAAACAAATACATCACGGTGGGCTCCACATAGATATGGTTGGACACAAATTAAAATCTTCCTATGGTGCACCATGATCTTCATGTGCCATCCAACCCGTTCGCGAGGACGTAGATTATATATGACAGGTTGAGTAGCAAGACTCGCTATTGAAGTGATGTCATCAAATTCTGTGGACCCCATTGTGATGCATGTGTTGTATCCACAACGTCCAATCATTTGGAGATATTATTTTACGGCATGAACCAAAGAATGAGGCAGATCCAAAGCTTTACTAGACCCCACCACAAAAAATAGCAAGAAGATTGATGCCCACCGTTGAAACCTTCCTAAGGCACACCATGATGTTTTTTCAAAATTCAACCTATTCAAAAGTTAACAAAGACATTAAAGAAAAGAAAACACAAATATCAACTTGATCAGGTTAACAAAGACATCAAAGAAAAGAAAACACAAATATCAACTTGGTCGAAAACTTTTGTGGCCTTTACAAGTTTTTAATGGTGGTGTCACTCTCCTCACTGTTTTCTGTGGTGGGGTTCACCGGAGCTTTGGATGTGACTCATTCTTTGAATATTATCCTAAAATAATCTCTTCAGGTGGATGGACAGCATGGTTACAAAACATATTACACGATGGAGCCCACAGAATTTGGTGACATCACTGACTACTCAAACTTTCGGTAGCCAATCCACGCACCGTTCGCCATTCCCACCATGATGGAGGGAAAACGGTCACGGATTCGCTACTGACAGGTCGAGTAGCCACACTGACTACTGAGTTAGTAGTCACTAAGTTCTATGCTCCACCATGACGTATGTTTACACTATATTAGGGCATGATAAAAAGAATGATTCATATCCAAAGCTTGAGTGGACCCACCATAGAAAAGAGTGGAGGGAGTGACGTCAACTTGAAAAGGCCACGGAAGCTTTCGATGAAGCTTATATTTGTGTTTTACCTGCTTTATTGTCTGTGTTGACTTATGAACAGATGGGATCTACAATAAGCATTACTTTGGACCCCAGTAAGGTTTCAAAGGTGGGCGTAAGTCTTCCTACTTTTTTCTATGGTGGGGCTTATTATAGCTTTCGATCTGCCTAATTCTTTGAATCATGCCCTAAATTCATCTCTTCAGATGGATGGACGGTGTGGATACAACACATGCATCAAGACACGATCCACGGTGCTCGGTGACTTCACTTCAGTTGCGAGTCTGCTACTCAACCTGACAGTAGCTAATCCGCCTCCAGGGAAAACATGAATGTAAGTAACTCTAGAAATTTATACCTGCCTCATTTCTGGCTCATGTCCCAGAATAATACGGAGAAATTGATGGAAGGAGGTGGATGTCCCACGGACATATCGGTGGGCCCCACAGGTTACCCGGGCTCCTCCTCTCTCTCCATAACTACTTTCACCGAATTCGGAGGCAAGATCTCTGCCTCGTGCGTGACGAAATCTCGTGCGTTGAAAAAATCGACAGCAGCGGCAGCTCTTGATTCGATCAGTCTCCCACTCCCTGCATTCCTTTCCTTCTCTCTGTTTTTTTTTTCTCCCCCTTTTCAAGGGATTTGCACGCTTTCAAGGGTCCAAAGCTTCTTTCCTTTCCCTCTGTTTCCCATACTTACACGCACTTCTACACGCAGCGCACGTGCCAACCTGACTACTGTTCACGACATCTGAGCCACTGCATCATGTGGGGATCCCACTAAAATATGAGCAAAGACGAAAATCAGGACATTCTAACAATAAGGTGGGCTGAAAATAAAGGATGGTTTACAAATCTAGGCAACGGTCCAAATTCAACACACATGTGCAACCTCTTGATAAGTCCATTCTCCTTATATATTTGTGTAAGTTCATCTTCATGATTGGATAAACGTATAACCAATAAAATGTGGTGCACACTTGGCAATTTGACCCGTGTGATGCGTGTGGAGGAGTGCGTGTATGATAGTAAACCTAATGGGGAGGCCCGCTCGGGAGATCGAGCAGCAAGCAGTTCAAAAATTTCAAAGATCACGACACGTTCAATAACAGAAATGGTATTTGCACCCTGCACATCCACGCGTGCAAAATATAAGCTCCTCGCACGTGCAAAATTTTCACACGTTTTGGACACCCGGGTGGGCCGTATTGGACCTTCCTTAACACCAAAGTCAACCAAAAAATGAGCATATGGAGAAAAAGCATAACCAACGGTGCATGATCAACATACGTGTGTGGCCCATCCAATTTGTAATATGGATGAACTTTTAAGTTAGGATAATCTCATCGAGGGGCCTACCTGACAGACGTCGCCGATCCCTCACAGCATGTCACTTCGACTCGTGTGGGGCCTCTGCTCGTGTTTTGTGGATCTGCATGCATGCATGCAAGGCAAATAGCATGCAGGCTAGATCCAGCTGCCGTACGTGAACTTTCACATACAGCCAATTTTTTCCACCATTGTGCCACGTGTCGGATATCTGACCCATTAACGATGTGGGACAAAATGCGATGATCACATGGTATGAAAATAAGGAGATCTACTCATTCGGTGTGCTATCACATCAAAAGCTATGGATAGCTGATGGATGGCTCAGTCTACCGGTGTGGCCCACCGAGTAAGTAGATAGAAATGACTTTTATAAAAATGACAAAAGTGGTGTGGCCCACAATTTTCACGGATCAGATATCATAAAAATATGGAGCGTTGGCGGCAACTAAATGTTGGATTCTTCTGTATTAGATCCTCCACACGCAGTGTCTTTCCACACAGGTGCTTTACACGCAGCACTAGTGGCAAGATGGAAAGTGTATTAAACATCTGAGCCGTGCATATGGTGGAACCCAGTACTTAAACAGTCAAATACAAAAATTACGCTGGTCCACTCATCAGAATGGCCACCTTTGTACGAAAAGATTGAACGCTTTAGAAAAACTTGCGAAATGTCCACGTTAAATGCAGACGCTTGGGCTGATGATGATTGCATTTGCCTGACTTTTGTCTATGGTCATCTTCGCGGTGGGCCATCTTATGCACCAGCAGAAGTTCCACGTGCTTGCAAGTTTCACACGTGTGCTGCGTACGGAGACCGGTGAGACGAACGAGGAGTTATTCGATGCGATTCATACGCATGCAGACAGCCGCATCACACATGGCACGCACGTCCCTCAAATCGAAACCGTTCAGGTCGTGGGGCCCGCTGTATATCAAGGATGATTTCAAAATCAGATTGGTTGGACAATTCCAACCCCTGATTCGTTTCCTGCTAAAGCCTTTCGCAGGAAGTTCCCGCGCAAGGATGCTTGGTGGGGCCCACCTAAATGTACGTGAGAAATCCATTCCGTCCATCCGTTTTACTGTATCATTTGTATCACTTCAGTACGTGCTACCAAAAATGAGGTGGATACAAAACTCAATTGGCTCACACGAGGGGAAAAATTGGGGAAAGAAATTCCTACCATCGAAACCTTACTGTGCTCCAACTTAGATGTTTATATGCTATCCAAACCTTTTATAAGGTCATTCCCAATGGGATGAAGTGAAAACACCGATAAAATATCCTGAAACAAAACTTTTATGGCCATAAGAATGCTTCAACTAGAGGTGTACACGAACTGGGCTAGCTTGGTTAACTTGCTCGACTTGGCCCGAAAAAACTCGACTCAACCCAACCCGAAACTGAGTTCAGTCTGGGATGGACTATTTTCTTTAGCTCGAAATTGAGTTTGGGCTGAGCTAGAATAGATCCCAGTTCGGCCCGACTCGGTCCGAAACCCGACTCGACTTAGCCCGACTCAGTCGTTTATATATGTGTGTGTGTGTGTGTGTGTGTGTGTGTGTGTGTGTGTGTGTGTGTGTGTGTGTGTGTGTGTGAGCACCTCCCCCTGCACGCGAGCACGAGCGTGGCAGTGCCATCACTTGGTTGGCTTTCGTATTGATTTTTGCTATTGTGCGAATATGTGTTATTGACTCAGGTGTAAAAATACATTTGATTTGGAGTCGCCACTAACTAAATGAAGCATAAAATCTACGGCTAGCTAGAAACTGTAGAATCACTTAGGAGTTAGGTAATCTCACTATTTTTCAACTCAGGTGACTCCCCGTAGTTGGTCTGCAGTCATAGATTCCGAGTAAGGGCCTCGGTGATGGAAGAGGAAGGGTTTAAGCACCCTTTTCTGCCTGCACAATGTGCGGTTTCTACTTCATAAGATTTGTAATTTTTTTTGGGATTTAATGAAATTTCGGTATTTTATACTTGGACATGCTTCACATAACCTAGGTGGGCTGGGCAGGCAGAGATAAGAAAAAAAAGAGTTATCTAGCCTTATGCCACAGAGCCAAGTGGCCCTGGGTAGGCAAATAAAGTAAAAACAGTTAATGGAATAAATATTAACTAGCCTTACTTCACAGGATTTGAGGTCTTGGGCAGACAAATAAAGTAAAAAATGGAAGAAGGAGAATGATACAGAACAAAATGTGAAAGTGATTAATGCAATAGAAATGTGTGGAGTAGAATGCAAATTAAATAGAAATGGACAGATTCTGAGCTTTTTTGACTCATTTGATGACCATTTTTGCCTCATGTGTTGGGCAGCAGGTCGGCACGTTGAAAATATTTAAGGTACTTTGGGTAGCACCTTCGGACAAACTCCAACCCTCAGACGCTCTTTGTATCTCTCCATCTCTCTTTCTACTCTTTGTTTCTCTCTGTCTGTTTAAACTCTATTCCCTCTCTCTTTCTCTCTCTGTTAATATTTTCTTATGTCACTCCGTCTCTATTTGCTCAAGCTCTCTGCCTTAGCTTCTCTCTTTCCTTTTATTTTTCCTTTTTGTTCCTCCTCTCGTTTGTCCCTGGATGCCTTATATAGGTAGCTGCCCATGTTGTGGACAACCATTGTACAGGGCCCTGCTGTGGCGCCCACCCTAACTGATAGGCCTTGGACTTTATGTTGCACATTATATATATATAAAAGTTAAAGTATAATGATTACTCTTCCTTTTATTTATATATATATATATATATATATATATATATATATATATATATATATATATATATATATATATATATATATATATATATATTACGTATGTGTATAAAAAGTTATTATTATCTTCTATTTTTTATTATAAATGTTCAAACGCTTACATCTTTTTCGTTACTTTTCCATTTTGGATAATATTTATTTTGTTAGAAAGGTAATCAGGTAAGCTTTTTAACAAGACTAAGATTACTTCGATTGGACCTCATTTGATGTGTCGAAAATATGTTCGTCAATATATAAAATCGGTTATTTGCAATTTGCCCAATGGTCTGCCTTTGATGATATTAGGATTATTGGAAACGTCATCTAATAAGCTTTTCATTGTAACTAAAATCATCTCGATCAGATCCCATCCGAATAGTTTAAAGCGCAACCAAAATTTTTTTCGATTTTGGTTAATCGACAATGCATGATTTTAATAAATAAGGTGGATCTTACTCATCATGACTCGGATTGAAAAAAACTTAAGTTTGTTAGGAAGATCATTTGACCAATTTTCCAATGAATCATAAATCATCCTAATCAGTTAGGATTTGCCTCAAATAATACCATGACCATTTCATATATCGGGATGACCGTATTTTTCCTTAATTTCAAATATATGACCTTTTAACCTCGACACAACGCTACTCGGAAAGACTAAATGATACATAGAGTGAGTCGTGGGTAGAGAGCATTTGTTTTATCCATCTTCACCTGTCGGTTGCATTATACATAGAGTTTTAGGGGTTTTGGAGTTTGGACACTCGGCCGTGACTGAATCGCTATTGGATTTGGTGTCAGCCAATCTAGTCCGTTGGTTATTTCCGGCACGTGCCGAGTATGCTTCCACTGTAATCCGTTTGAGTTTTTCATGATTTCCTAGTCCGCGGGAGACAATTGATTGAAGTTAAGCTAAAGCTCAAAGAATGTTGTATCCTTGTTTTAGGTGGGGTGTCTACATATGCCCCTCTTTGGCAGAGGTTGTGGGCAACCGAATGTCAAAGAAAGTGGACACCCCACCTTCTGTATGTAGACGTGGTATAGTCTATTTCTATCAAACTGTCATTATCGAAAGATTTGTCTGGTTAAAGAGTAATTCAAGTGTCTCATGAGAGTTGAGGAAAACTTTGTGATTTGTCTTCATGCATTTTGCGGCTTTACGAGGCATCAAATCACAACCTTTTCACGTCGTGATTGACGGTTTGCAGCGATAGATATTTGTAAATATGAATTTTTGACTGGTTAGTGCCCCTGCGCTTTTCGCGGCCTTATGGGGATCCGCCTAGCATGTTTGATTTTGAAGAGTAATTCTTGATGCCATATAATCCCTTAGGACTACCTATAAGATTGGTTATTGTAATGGGTAGTTGACTGCGCTTTTTGCGGCTTTACGGATCTCCCACATTACAATATACTAAGCTGACAAGTGTCCCGGACTAGAGTCACCTTGAGTTATTTTTTCGCCATTTGATTTTTCAAGTCTGACACTATGGTTGTGATAGTTTTTCCCACGATTTAAAGTATGGTTACGCTAACTTGGATATATTCAATTCGCATTCCGAGACGATTAGAGTGACACTGAAAGTTCAGTCTGGCTGTCCCATGTTCCACTTTGATTTTAAAGAAAATTGAAGTTTCGGATAAAACTTAAATCAATTATTGCTATTGCATTGGTACCCACCAGAAAGTATGAAGGACTTCCAATGCCTCAGATACCATGCGTGTTGTGTTTTATTTTTTTGAAAATTATTTTTTGAAAGATATTTTTTTTCAAGCCATTTATTTTGAAAAGATCCGCTTGATCTCGTGGGGAGGCGTCATTGGGCAGTTTTTATTTTGGCCTCTAATTTTTTTTTAAATAGGTCCTTATTGAAGTCGGCTCTTATTGAAGCACGTTCTTTGTTCAGTGTCTAACTCCAAGTGTGTTGCTCATGTTAGTGTGTTGTTGAAGGAGTCTTGATTCCTGTAAAGAAAGATTGAGAGCTTAATAGAACAATTGTAGAGTTTGGTGCTAAGGGAGCGAAACAAACCTGAGTAGCCAGCAGAGGTTGTTGTTGGGCCGGGTGTTTTGAAAAGGCGATCATACTTCATGTTGCAGCCTGCAAGAGTTTTTTTCTTCTTTTTTTATTTTTATTTTTATTTTTTTATTTTTTTTATGCATGTAAATAAAGAAAATGAATAAAATGGAAATTCTCTCTCCTTTTTTTTTTATGGCCAGACGTGTCTTATGAGCATGGTTTATATTTTGGTCAGCAGGGATTAGACACTTGACTTTTCCATTGTTCATCCTATACAACTTTTGAATTGATTTTTGAAGATTTTTGAAATTATCTTCGAGAGTACGCAGTGAGAATCAATGTCTCTTGGCCTAGGCTATGCTTGATAATTCTTGAAACATCGCGGTCTTCACGTCTTTGACTTCGAATATGAATTTGTTGCCGTGACTGAAGTGTTTGGTTGTTCTTGTTTTTTTTCTTTTTTTTTTTTTCCTTTTCTTTTCTTGCCCTTTTTACTCGTAACGCTCTTACGAGTTTTCGTTATATTTGTCTTAGCCTGTCATTTTTGACCGTGGCACCCTTTCAGGTTTTCATCACGTCTTGGGTATTTGCTCTTGCCTGCCCCTTGACAGCTGTGCCTTTTTGCCCTTGGCACCTTTGTAGGTTTTCACCTCGCCCATTTTTCTTAGAAACACCTCTTCTTCTTTATTTTTTTTTGTCTGAAAACTTTCTCAATATTGGCCGATAATGATTTCTAGGGCAATGAGAGGCTTCGAAATGCTTTCCAAGATCAAAAATTTTCTTGAAAACAGGGGGAGGGGGGGTAAGGCTGATGGATGTGTACCCTAGATTTTCTATCTGGTTCTTCATTCCTCTCTCTCTCTCTCTCTCTCTCTCTCTCTCTCTCTTTTGTGTTTTCTTTTTTTCTTTCTTTTTTTTTTTTGGATTTTGGAAAATTTGAATCGTCATATGTACATACGTCTTTTTTTTTTTTGTCCTACTTTGTTGCTAAGGGTAATCGGGTAGGGAGTTGTAAGATTCGATCTTAGGAAACATTTCCTTAGCTTACTCGTTACCCGTAGTGTATTTTGACGTGATCGGCGTTGACGGGCTTGGCTAGATCCTGTCCCTCCATGTTGGTGAGGCGGAGCGCACCTCTAGGGAGCACTTCACATACAACGAACGGGCCTTCCCAGGTGGGTTTGAATTTTCCCCTTGGGTCAGGTAGATGAGGAGGTAGGATCTTCTTCATTACTACGTCTCCTATTCTAAATGTTTTTGTACGGACTAGCTTGTTGTAAGATCGTGCAATCCTTCTTTGATAGGTTTGGGAATGACATAAAGCTCGCATGCGCTTTTCATCTGTTAGATGCAGTTGATTGTAGCGATCTTGTAACCAATCTCCCTCTTCCACTTTATTTTCTAACAGAATGCGTAATGAGGGAATTTTGACTTCAACCGGTAGAACTGCTTCAATTCCATATGTGAGTTCGTATGGAGTGGCACCCGTTATGGTGTGTATAGATGTTCGATAAGCCCAAAGGGCGTATGAGAGCATTTCGGACCAGTCGTGATATGTTTTCACCATGTTTTTTGAGGACACGAACAAGTATTTTGTTGGCTGCTTCTACCCCTTCATTCATTTGCGGCTTATAGGGGCTAGATCGATGCCTTTTGACTTTAAATTGCTCGAGGAAGTTGTCAATCTTTTGGTTCACAAAAGGCGTCCCGTTATCTGTGATGATGGTGTGTGGGATTCTATATCGACTGATGATGTTGTTTTTTAGGAACCGTACCACCGGAGAAGCGTTGATGGTGGTAAAAGATACTACTTCCACCCACTTGGTGAAATAATCAACTGCTACCAGGATATATTTGTGGCCATTGGAAGCTTTGGGGTTGATTTTGCCAATGATGTCGATGCCCCACATTGAAAATGGCCAGGGTGTGGTTAGGTTATATAACTCGGAAGCAGGCGTATTGATCTGATTTGCTTGTTCTTGGCATTTAAAGTACGTCCTGACGTGTTGGCAACAGTCGGTTTCCATAGTTAGCCAGTAGTATCCTAATCGTAGGATTTTCTTGGCCATCATGTGTCTGTTCATGTGTGGGCCATAAATTCCGTCATGGACCTTGGACATGATTTTCTCAGCTTTCGCCTCATCCACACATTGCAATAAGACCTGATTAAAGGATCGTTTGTATAAGATTCCACCGTTAATAGTAAACTATGTACCTAATCGTTGGATCGTACGACGGTCCGTTGATGTAGCGCTTTCCGGGAATACCCGATCTTCTAGGTATTTCTTAATATTGGTATACCAAGGGTGCTTGTCAGGTGGCGTTTCGGCTTGTTCGATCTGTAGGCAGAATGATGGATCTTCTTGTAGCTTGACTATAAGTTCCCATTGTGTTGCTCCCTTGGGAATGTTTAACATAGATGATAATTTGGCCAAGGCATCAGCAAATTGATTCTTGGCACGTGGCATGTATTTGAAAGTGACTTTATGAAATTCATTAATGAGATTCTCGAGATAAACGTGGTACGGACTCAGCTTCTCGTCTTTTGTCTTCCAGTCACCGTTTGTTTGATTGATGATGAGTTGAGAGTCATCAAAGACCCTTAGCTTTTTCACCCCCAAAATGATTGCTTCCTTTAAGCCTAGTATACATGCCTCATACTCGGCTATGTTGTTTGTGCGCCCGAAGGATAGCCTTCTCGAAATAAGGATGGGGATGTCATATGAAGAGTAAAGGATTACCCCTATTCCGCTTCCTTTAGCGTTAGCTGCACTATCGAAATATAAGGTCCATTCATCTACCTCTGGTCTTTCTTCTCCTTCAAGAAATGGGATATTCTCATCAGGGAAGAAAGTCTTCAGTCGATGATAGTCAAGCAAAGAGTGTGTTGCGAGATGGTCGGCCAAAGCTTGCCCCTTGATTGCTTTCTGAGTGACATAGGTGATGTCAAACTCGAAAAGTAACAATTGCCCTTTTGCGATCCTTCTAGTTAGAGCCGATTTCTTGAATAGGTACTTCAGTGGATCCATTCGTGCGAGCAAGAGGATTGGATAAGCGATCATGTATTGGCGAAGGCGTTGGGTGGCCCATACGAGGGCGAGGCATGTCTTTTTGATTAACGAGTATCGGGACTCGTAATCAGTGAATCGATGGTTATGATAGCGGATTTGCTCCTTTCTTCTTGTGTTATCGTGTTGGCCAAGGACACACCCGATGATGTCTGCAGCGACTGAGATATAGAGTAGTAGGGGCCGTCTGAGCACCAGTGGGACTAGCATTGGTGGATCTAACAAATACTTCTTGATTATGTCAAAGGCTTCTTGGCAATCTTCATTCCATTCTTTTGGCACGTTCTTCCAGAGCAGCTTGAATATGGGCATAAGCTGGGCAATGAAATGACTGATATACTGGATTCTGCCTAAGAAACCCTGAATATCTTTCTCACTTTTGGAAGGTGGCATCTTTAGAATTGCTTTTGTCTTTGATTCGTCGACTTGGATGCCATCTTTGCTGACGATGAAACGGAGCAACTTGCCACTGGTTGTCCCGAAGACACACTTTTACGGATTGAGACGGAACTTGAACTTTTCAATCGTTCGAAGAGTTTTTTGAAATGACCCTCGATGCTTTGAGACTTGACGATCATAGCATCCACATAGACGTCCAGCTCTTTGTTCATCATGTCGTGGAATAGTGCCGTCATAGCTCGCTGGTATGTAACTCCGACATTTTTCAACCGAAATGGCATGGCTTGCAAAATGTTCCGCATGGCATAATGAATGAGGTCTTTTCACGGTCTTCTACGACCATTTTGATTTGGTTGTAGCCAAAAAAACCGTCCATGAAAGAGAAGATTTTGTAACCTGCTGTATTGTTGACTAGAGTGTCAATGTGGGGCAGTGAGAAGTCATCTTTTGGACTAGCTTTATTGAGGTCACAGAAGTCAATGCACATCCGAACCTTGCTGTCTTTCTTGGGAACAGGAATGATGTTGTCTAGCCATTCCAGATATTTGGATACTACAAGGAAACCGGCATTGTATTGCTTGATTACTTCTTCCTGTATTTTAAGGATCCATTTTGGTCACATTCTCCTTAACTTCTGCTTGACCAGCTTGATTTCGGGCTTCGTGGGTGGACGATGTACCACCAGATCTTCATCGAGTCGAGGCATATTTTCGTAGGAGAAGGCAAAGTTTGATAGCCACGGTTTCAAAAACTCGATCATCATCTTCCTATTGCTCGGAGATAAAGATTTTCCAATGTAAACTTCTCAGGGATTCTTGGGGATTTTGAGATTAACTACCTCGAAATTGTCAGGTGCAACGTTGACTTTTGAATTGAGCTTATTGAGGAGATCCTCAAGCTCGGGAGTCGGATCATCATTTCCCTTGTCCTTGACCTCTTCTAAACCCATAAGTTCGAAGTCTAGCTCTATGTCAAAGTCATAGATGTTAACTTCGGCATCATGCAGCTCTTCAGATGAGTCTGACACTTTATTGCATGTGGCTTTTGAAAAGTTTTCTAATTTTTGGATATTTTGAAATTTTTTTGATGTTTTTGGTTTTTGTAAATTTTCTTCCGTATTTAGGTTTTGTGGATTTTCTATTGTTTTTTATTTTTGAGAGTTTTCTATTATTTTTAGTTTTTAAGGATTTTCTATTTTTTGTATTTTTGAAGATTTTCTATTTTTTTTTTGGTTTTTTTAGATTTTTTGGTGTTTTAATTTTATCGAACACCGAGCAATTGGAGTTTCAAACTAGTGTCTATTATGGTCTTGCCCGGGGTGCAAAATGTCCATTTACAAGAACGTTTTTTTTAGACCGGTACTCTGAGAAGATTGACTGGTCTATTCAAGCGTCATGGGGGTGATGAACCAAGCGGTGCCCTGCGCTCTCTCCCCTTGAGAGGGGTTTTGAGATGTTGTGTAAGCCCCGTATCTTAGACCGTACCGTTCCATAGACTTTCGCGGTCTTACTGGTCGAATTCCGACAACCTTCCACCCTTAACCAATATTTACGTGCGACCCTAATTCGTATGCCGTCAACCCGTATCGACTCAACCCAAGACCTTTACCATAGCGACCGCACCGTCACTGCGGTTCCAATGCCGCGACTTACGTGCCGAGGCGATACCCTGGTCAAGAGATGTGAGCCAACGTTCGGTACGAAGAAAACGTCGCGCGTTGCGAAACTCAAGAGAATCTCTACAAGGTGTCACATCAATCCCATCAATCCATCAATCCATCAATCCATCACATGTCAAGTACATGTCAAGTACGCATCGCCTTTCACCCATTCCCAAGCAACTATAAAAGTCAAGAATCTCTTACAAGCCCATACCTCTCTTACACCAAAAGCCCTCAAAGTCAAAAAGTTCTTACACCACCCATGCTTTTCTTACACAAATGGCCACAAAAGTCAAGATTTTCTTACACCCATCACTCACCACATCCATCACCCATCTCTCTCTCTCCCTTTACAACTCTCTCTCTCTCTCTCTCTCTCTCTCTCATTTTCAAACTAAAAAAAATCTAAGGAGAGAAATCCTATATGTATGAGAATTCTCCAAGCTTCTCCCTTTCTTTCAAAACTTCAAGTATGACCCACTTTCTTACCCCATGATCTCCCATCCTAACCATCCATTCCCCATCTCCTCCATTGGAATCAAAGCTAAGGTGCTAAGGAACTCATAGGAGCAAGAAGATCGAACGGTGGATGTTCCTCTATATGTAAAAAATCTAATTTCTATAGCCTAGATATTTTCTTTCTTTCATGAGGGAAGTGTAGGACCCACCAATCAATGGTGGAGATCCCACATAATCCCATGGTTGTGGCCTAATGGCCTAACTTATGCATGCATGATCCATGCATGGGGCCTTTCTCTATGGGCCCCATCATGGTAGTTTTATTTCATATCATATTATGTTTGGGTTATTTAGACCTTATAACCATGGTGGGGATGACATCCTCACCATGTATTTTAATTATAGGCCACACATGTGCAAGATCCATATTGTAAATGTAGATTTAGGTATGATGTGCGGGTGCGATTGATCTTGGGAGGGCTCAATACCGGCGGAGCCCCTTGCCCCATGGACGGATTGTCCTTCTATCTCTCTTTTTCCTCATTTTATTTCCTGATGTGTGTGGCCCATTAATGTATTTTCCTTTTTATTTAACTTATATAATAAATTTTATCTAAATACATGTTGCTGTCTAGAAATTTCTGGACAGTTTCTGGTTATTTTTGGACCAGATTTTGGGACTATTTGGGGGACTATTCATACCTATTAAATATAATTTTCTGAAAGGTGAGGATCTCATCTTGATGTCTCCCAAATTTCAGCCCCAACTGACCTTCATTGGGGTCCCAAAGGTGTGGTCCAAGTGAGGTGGACAGTCAGGATTTTATGCATTGTTACAACAACATTCCACTATGGACAGTTAGATTTTTAAAATTTATTAAAATACCTATGGGTGTTTAAAAATTATAAAAATTTTCAGAGGGGTGACCTACTTATGTTAGGACCCACCTACAAAATTTCAGGGCCAATGGACGTCTGTACACACCATGGTTATGGCGGGACCGGCCCATTATAATATGGTGTCCAGATCAGTCCAATTTTCAGGACAGATTGATTTATGTAAATGAATTAAAATATTTACAGATATCCAAAAATTTTGAAATTTTTTAAGAGTGTGGTCCACTTATGTTAGAACCCACCTACCAAATTTCAGGGCCAATGGACCCCTGTACACACCGTGGTGAGGGCCGGACTAGCCCACCACGTTGGGACGTCCAGGTCTGTCTGATTTTTTTCTGGACAGTCTGTATTGTTTAAATTAATTAAAATACTTAGAAATATCTAAAAATTATGAAATTTTGTGAGGGTGTGGCCCACCTATGAAAGTATCACTTTGTGAAATTTTAGCCTCAAGTGACCCCGTTTGGGTATCCAAAAGAATGGGCCAAGATGGTTGGACTCCTGGATTTTTTTCTGCTGTGTAGTCCAGCAATATGCCTTGATAAAAAACCATAATTCAAAAATATTTCTCCTGGTGGTGGGCCACCTTTTTGGGTTTCCTCTCATTATATGCATGATGAGGGACCTTAGCTCTTAATTTTCAGAGTTTTAGAGGCCTTGGATCCACTCCAATGGAGTGCCCAAATTTAGGACAGCAACATGTTATAATTATGCTGGCCTTGGGCTGAAATTTTGAGGAGTGGGGCCCACCATATTATAAAGATCTTAGAGAAAATGATTTATACCTTTAGTTCCTTAAATGTTGGGCTTAATGAATGCACTTTTGAGGCCCACTACATTTAAATTTAATTGGGTCCATGAATATAGCTAGTTGTTGAACTATTTAAGGCCCATAGAGTGGACCCATTTGATGTGTTCCAAGGCCCATGGGATTAGGCCCATTTGATGTAATTTAAGGCCTATAGAGTGGACCCATTTGATGTGTTCCAAGATCCATGGGATTGGACCCATTCGATGTATTTTAAAGCCCATGGGATTAGGCCCATTTGATATGTATAAGGCCCATGGGTCGAGAACCATTTGATGCAATCTAAGGCTCACGGGTTATGACCCATTGCAATGAACATAAGGCCCAATGGTGCGGCCCATTGATGTGGCCCATTTGATGAGTAAAATCCCCATATGACATGACCCATTTGATGTATTTAAGGCCCAATGGGGTGTACCTAAGGTTCATTGCAATGTGTGATCCCAACCTGGTTTACGTAATGTTATTCACTATGGGCTACACCTTGGGAGCAATGTTGGTTTGACGTCCACATTGCGAGTATAATGTTGGTTAAATGTTCGCATTGCGACTCTCCCTAGGGATCATTGGTAGGCCCGTACTTGTTGTATGCAAGTCATCCAGGCCAGCTGCGTTGTAAGGATAGGGCATTACTTTATAACATTGCGTTGTAAGGATAGGGCCTAAAGATTTGTTTTAGAGGGAAAAAGTGGTTCAGGATCTGCTAGAATGCATAACACTTTATTCTCATGGATGTACTTGACCCTCTGGTGAAGCGTTGATGGTACGGCCCCAACTTTGTGAAGCCAAGGCCGACCGAGGAGACGATTGAATGATGAAGGGACGTCCAAAACCTAAAAGGAAATGGTGGACGTATCAGGGCCAATTTGTAGTTCAAGATCAATTTCTTCTTGTGCTTGTCTTTGGGAATTATCGAATGCTCTCACATTTATGTTGCTTGGCCTGAACATAGATGGATTTGGTCCCAAATATAAGATAGTTCGAAGTGGACAAACATTTAAACTTGAACCATTATCAATCAATACCAATGGGATGCTTTTGTCCTTATGGCAAACAATTATATTTAATGACCTGGCATGGTCACGGCCTTCTGGTGGCAACTCGTCATCTGAAAAAGTTATGGCTCGGGGCGAAAGGAGTTGCCCTATCATGTGCGCAATCATTTCAGGTGCAGCTTCTCAAAAAATATGCACATTGTTTAGAGTTTTAACAAAAATCTCCCGGTGTGCCTGCGATGTACAGAGGAGTTCCCAAATGGATATTTGGGCCGGGATGGTTTTAAGCTAGGCCGCTACATCGTATGTGGTGTCAGCCTTGTGTGTCGTTCCGGCCAAAGGTTCCTTGGGATCTACTCTGAGTCATTCTTTTCGAAAATATCTCTCATTAGGATGCATGTTTCCCACCTCAGAGCATTCTACATAATTCTAGGGGTCTGCCTTATTATTTGAGACCAGTTTCATCTTTCCTTGAAAATCCAGAGGAGGTGAAGATTCTAGAGAAGATAGAGGGTTAGCGATAACAGATGTGTGTTTCAATAGCGAAGCCAACGGTGCCCCTAGGAGTACCAAGGGTTGTGAAGGAGGGCCTTCCTAGATTGTCCGTCCGGATCTTAATAGTTCGTGTGGCATGCTGAATGAGAGAAGACTTTGTTCTTGTGCATCAATGGGTAGATGGCATGGTACATGACTGGGCATGGGTGACGTAGCCTTCCCCATAAGGACGACTAGCTGGTGGACTCCTAACTGGTGGGAGTTGTTGGTTTGTGTTAACGTACGGGCTCTTTTTTGTAGGACCAATTGTCACGCCTCAAACTGTGTGTCGAACATCAGCCTCACAAAATTCCCGATCGCCGAATCTAGCGCTGTCAGCCTCCGTAGAACCCCATTCTCGGCTCCCAGCTCCCATTTGCCAGATTCCGATCTCGGGATGCTACGAGGAGGATTTTCAAAATTAGTTTGAATCGTGATAAGCATAACCAAAGGTATAACCCACAAACAACAATAAAAAATTTCATTACATTTCCACTACGATCAAAAACTTTACAAGTACAATGAGCATAAAGGGGAAATACAATGATGATGAACAAAAACTCCAAAACGATCTACTAAGCGCTCCTGCCTTAACGCTGCTGCGAGCCAACGTCACCTGCACGCAATGGTCGTGCATAAGCTTATAGAAAGCTTAGAGGGTGGTGAGAGTGTGTGCACAATATAGTAATGAAATATCAGAGTAATGCGGAATATGCAGATGGATCCATAAATATCATTAGCCGTACCAAGGCTATGCAATGCCAAACATGAATGATGTCGGCCATAACAGGGCTATGCGATATAAGATGCAAGTCAAGCATACAATCCTTATCTAAGTCCACATATCAATACAACTCAAATCTGGAATATCACCAGGGTCTAGTACACTCTAAACCAGATCGCCGCCTCATCGTGTGCAATAAGGTAAGTGAAAGAGACGTCACTATCCGCCTGTCAATATCGGGCTCGTCTCGTCGATAGTGGACCCATTCCTCGAGCTGGTCAAACTCAGCCTAGCATTGCCTCTACTCTCAGGCGGGTAAGGCCGCACCCCCTTCCAACCGACCATGACACAGTGGAGAGTGCAACTATCTGGTAATCGACACTCAACACTCATCTACCCACTTGGTCTAGACGTTGGAGCAACCTCTTGGTACCATAAGGGTTTAGGGACTTTCACCCAGGGATATCTATAGCACCCCATGTAGAATAAAATTTTTGGTATCTAATCCTGCCAACCACGATACGTCTGTGGAGGCTATGACCCTGATGTCGCTAGGGCGTACAGTAACCATATCACACAATGCAAAATGCATGAATCACACTATCTAATCATGCGCGTATTGTGCGCTCATGTAGGGCAACATCGCCTAATCGGGGTCTCATAAATAATCTGCCTGAAGGCATATGCTATGATTAGTCAATTCTCATATTAAGCATACATATGATGCGTATGATCATGAGTCATGAAACTATACTAAACTTGTGATAAAGTAATGAACTATTCTTACAATGCAGATGGGCCTAGATGGCCTATACGCAACAAGTACGACCTATCAATGGGCCCTAGGGAGAGTCGTAATGTGGACATCCAACCAACATTATACTCACAATGTGGAGGTCAAACCAACATTGCTCCCAAGGTACGATCGTCGTAAACATCGTTACATAATCTGTGTTGGGCTCACACATTGCAATGGACCTTAGGTACATCCCATTGGGCCCTAAATACATCAAATGAGCCATATCATATGGGCCTTTTATTCATCAAATGGGCCACATCAATGGGCTGCACCAATGGGCCTTATGTGCATTGCAATGGGTCATAACCCGTGGGCCTTAGACTACATCAAATGGTTCTCGACCCATTGGCCTTATATATATCAAATGGGCCACACCGAATGGGTCTTATATACATCAAATGGGCCTCATCCCATAGGCCTTAGAATATATCAAATGTCCAATCCCATGGGCCTTATAATACACCAAATAGGCCTAATCCCATGGCCTTGGAATATATCAAATGTCCAATCACATGGGCCTTATAATACACCAAATGAGCCTAATCCCATGGGCCTTATAATACACTAAATGGGCCTAATCCCATGGGCCTTGAAATATATCAAATGGGCCTAATCCCATGGACCTTATAACATACTAAGATGGGGTCCACTCGGACTATGGATCTGGCCCATTCTTTAACTCATTTCATAAAATAAGCTTTTAAAATGGATGGACAGATTGGATGCAGCACCTGCATCAATGGTGGGGGCCCACATGAAGGCCCGCCATCGAGTATACTATATATTATATAATATATAAACTACATAATATATACAATATTATATATAAAATACAATAATATATATATATATATATATATATATATATATGTATATATATATATATATATGTATGTATGTATGTATATATATATATACACACACACGCTGCACGCACACACACTGCACACACACACATGCTGCACACACACACACACACTGCACACACACCCACGCCGCTGAGGGCCCCACCGTCAAGCTGACGGTGGGAATAAAACCCATGCATCACTGTGGGTCCCACGTGGGGCCCACCATAGCATATATTTTCCATCCAACCTGTTGACAAGGTCACACGGACCTGAATGAAAGGAAAACACAAATTTCATCTTGATCCAAAACTTCTGTGGCCCACAGAAGGTTTTCAATGGCAGAGGTTCAATCCCACTATTTTTTGCGGCGTGGGCCACCTGAGTGTTGGATGGAGTGGACCCCACATTGAAGTATTTATTTTGTTCAAAGTTTTCTTCAAGTGGGGTCCACCTTATATGTTGTACCCACACCATCCATCAGTGGTGGCCCACCTAAACAAGGCCCACCACAATGTTTTTTTTTAAAAGACCCAACCGTCCAGCGTCTGAGATGCTGGACGTCCCTGCCTAAGTAAAAAAAAAAAAAAAAAAGAAGGAAAAAGAGAAAGAAAAGGGAAGGGCTGTCCTTATAGCCCACCTTGATGTATTTGTTCAAATCCATGCCGTTCATCCCTTTTTCCAACTCATTTTAGGCGTTGAGCCGAAAAATGAGGTTGATCTGTTAATCAGGTGGGCCATATCATATGAAATTGTATTCCTTACCATTTAAAGCTAGTAGGACCCATCTTGGTGCATCCTCACACCCAAAAATTCCAAACTTCGGACTCATTTCGCCTATTACGAGCCACTGAACGCAATGGCCAGGGCGAATTTTTGTGAAGCGGGCCCCACGTGTGAAAAACCACCGGAAAACGGGTTTTCCCTGATTTTTGAAAGAGGCAGAGCCTTTGCTCTCTCTCTCTCTCTCTGTCAGCGACGCTGTTGCACGCAGCAGCGTGCAACGTTTGGAGCAGGGGGGCGTCCAGTCCCACGTCTGCTGCCGTGGGCCCCACTATGATGTATATGTTTGATCCACGCCGTTCATGAGGTGGGTCCCCTCCTCAGGTGGGCCCCCTCCAAATTTCAGCTCGATCCAAAGCTTAGGTGGCCCACAACATAAGAAATAGTGGGGGATTTAGTGGCTGCCCTCAAAATTCTTTTTGGGTCCACAGAAGTTTCGGATCAAGTTGGAATTTGTATTTTACCCTTCATCCAGGTCCGAGTGACCTTACGAACAGTTTGGATGGCATTCAAATATTAGTGTGGGCCCCACATGGGAACCACAATGATGTATGTGCTTTATATCCACCGTCCAGGCGGACGGTGGAAGTCCACCATGATGTTTGTATTTAATCCGTCCACTGGATGGTGGTGTTGGGGCTCACGGTGATGCTGTGCAGTGGACCCCGCTATGATGCATGAGATGCATCCGGACCGTCCACCCATTTGGAAATATCATTTAAGGCATGAGTTAAAGTTTGGGTGGGCCGCCTATGTATGGGTTAGGCCCATTTGATTTGCAAAGGCCTATGGGTTAGGCCCATTTGATTTATTTAAGGTCCATGAGACTAGGCCCATTTGATATATCCCAAGGCCCATGGGATTGGACCCATTTGATGTGTTCCAAGGCCCATGGGATTAGGCCCATTTGATGTATTTTAAAGCCCATGGGATCAGGCCCATTTGATGTATTTTAAGGCCTATGGGTTTAGGCCCATCTGACTTAAATAAGGCCTATGAGTTTAAGTCCATCTGATATGCATCGGGCCCATGTGATTAGGCCCATATTGATATACTCTGAGGCCCCCTGGATTGTGATCCATTGCAATGTACCTACGACCCACCATTGGTGAAGCCCAGTAATGCGGCCCATTTGATAAACGTAAGGCCCACTTGATGCATATAAAGCCCCCATTGAATGTGGCCCATTTGATATATTTAAGGCCCAATGGGATGTACCTAAGGTCCATTGCAATGCGTGACCCCAACACAGAGTATGTAACGATGTTCATGACGATCGTGCCTTGCGAGCAATGTTGGTTTGACGTCCACATTGCGAGTGTAATGCTGGTTGGATGTCCACATTACGACTCTCCTTAGGACCCATTATTAGGCCCGTACTTATTGTGTATAGCCCGTCCAGGCCCATCAGCATTGTAAGGATAGTCCATTTCATTATACCATGTTTAGTATAGTTCCATGACTCATGATCATACGCATCATATGTATGCTTGATATGAGAGGTGACTGATTATAGCATATGCCTTCGGACAGGTTGTTTATGGGCTCCCGAATAGGCGGTGTTGCCCTACATGAGCGCACGATGTGCGCACGATTTGTTGCATGACTGGATAGCGTGATTCATGCATTTTGCATCGTGTGATATGATTACTGTACGCCCTAGCGACATGGGGGTCGTAGCCTCCACAGACAGATCGTGGTTGGCAGGATTGGATATCGAAAATCTCGTTCTACATGGGGTGCTATAGATATCCCTGGGTGAAAGTTCCTAAACCCTTATGGTACCAAGAGGTTGCTCCAACGTTTAGACCGAGTGGGTAAATGAGCGTTAAGTGCCGATTACCAGACGGTCACGCTCTCCACTGTGTCGTGGTCGGTTGGAAGGGGGTACGGCCTTACCCGCCCAAGTGTAGGGGGCAATGCTAGGTTGAGTTTGACCAGCTCGAGGAATGGGTCCGCTATCGACGAGTCACACCAGATATTGGCAGACGGATAGTGAGGTCTCTTCCACTTACCTTATTGCGCGCGATGTGACGACAATCTGGTTTAGAGTATACTAGACCCCGGTGATATCCCATATTTGAGCTGTATTGATGTGTGGACATAGATGAGGATCTGTATGCTTGAGTTACATTACACATCGCATGGCCTTGGGATGGCCGATACCGTTCATGTCTTGCATCGCATAACTTTGGTACGGCTCATGATATTATGGATCCATCTGCATATTTCGCATTACTCTGACATTGCATGTTCATATTACTACCTTGCGCACACACTTTCACCACCCTCTAAGCTTTCTATAAGCTTATGCATGACCGTTGCGTGCAGGAGACATTGGCTCGCAGCAGCGCTGAGGCAGGAGCACGTTGCAGATCGTTTTGGAGTTTTTGTTCTTTACCATTGTATTTCCCTTTATGCTCATTGTACTTGTAAAGTTTTTGATCATAGTGAAAATGTAATGGAGTTCTTGATTGTTGTTTATGAGTTATGCCTTTGGTTATGCTTATTACGAAACAAACTGACGTTGAAAATCCTCCTCGTAGCATCCCATGATCGGAACCTAGCGAATGGGAGCTAGGAGCCAAGAATGCGGTTCTACGGAGGCTGTCGGCGCCGGATTCGGTGATAGAGAATTTTGTGAGCCCGGTTTCCGAGTTTGGGGCGTAACATTTTGGAGTATGTTATTACTGTTAGCAGTAGTTGTTTCAAGGGGCGTGACCGTGATTTGGTTTTGATCAATCAAATTTTGAACTACATGTTTCAAGGAGAAATAACATTCTGTGGTATGACCCCGCCCTTGATGGAATGCACAATACTCATTTTCTTTTTAATTTGGAGGCAACGGGTTTGATGGTGGTCTAGGCTGGAGAGGTGCTACGAGCTGCCTTTGGATGAGTGTGGCGAGAATGTCCGTGTATGATTGGGCCAATGATGTAAATTGCCTAGACACCTGTGCCGCACCTGTTTGCCTGTTCTGGTTTGTGTATCGTAGATTCCACCTAGATTGCTGCTGCTGAGGGTGGTATTGTTGTTCCTGTGGAGGATTTCTTGGCATTCCTTTTGCGGAAGCAACAACATTTTTAGTTTCTGGTGGACGAGGAGGAGCCATATCTCTATTTCTTACTTCGTATTTTCCTGTCTTTTCTTCAAGTTTCATTTTTTGTACTGAGGTAGACTGGTGGGTCCATGGTGAAATTGTATCGGTTCTTATTCCGGCCTCTGCTTGTTACCCTGCACGGATTAGCTGAGTAAAATTGGCATACGGGTATGAAATCAGATATCTCGATATATTTGGATTGGCTGAATGGACAATCATAGAGATTTGTTCTTCTTCGTCGATTGGTGTTTTCATTCGTGCTGCCGTGGCTCTCCATCGCCCCACGTATGTAGACAACGTTTCGTCGCTCATTTGCCTAAGGGCTGCTATCACGCTCCAAACTCGAAAACCGGGCTCACAAAATTCCCAATTGCCGAATCCGGCGCCGACAGCCTCCGTAGAATCCAATTCTCGGCTCCTAGCTCCCATTCGCCAGGTTCCGATCCTGGGATGCTACGAGGAGGATTTTCAACGTCAGTTTGATTCGTAATAAGCATAACCAAAGGCATAACCCACAAACAACAACCAAGCACTCCATTACATTTCTACTATGATAAAAAACTTTACAAGTACAATGAGCATAAAGGGAAATACAATGGTAAAGAACAAAAACTCCAAAATGCTCTGCAACGTGCTCCTGCCTCAGCGCTGCTGCGAACCAACGTCACCTGCACGCAACGGTCGTGCATAGGCTTATAGAAAGCTTAGAGGGTGGTGAAAGTGTGTACGCAAGGTAGTAATATGAACATGCAATGTCAGAGTAATGCGGAATATGCAGATGAAACCATAATATCATGAGCCGTACCAAGGCTTATGCGATGCAAGACATGAATGGTATCGGCCACCCCAAGGCCATGCGATGTGCAATGCAACTCAAGCATACAGATCCTTATCTATGTCCATACATCAATACAGCTCAAATATGAGATATCACCGGGGTCTAGTACACTCTAAACCAGATTACCGCCACATCGCACGCAATAAGGTAAGTGGAAGAGACCACACTATCCGTCTGCCAATATCGGGCGCGACTCGTCGATAGCGGACCCATTCCTCGAGCTGGTCAAACTCAGCCTAGTATTGTCCCCTACTCTCAGGCGGGTAAGGCCGCGCCCCCTTCCAACCGACCACGACACAGTGGAGAGCGTAACTGTCTGGTATTCGGCACTCAACGCTCATCTACCCACTCGGTCTAGACGTTGGAGCAACCTCTTGATACCATAAGGGTTTAGGGACTTTCACCTAGGGATATCTATAGTACCCCATGTAGAACAAGATTTTCGGTATCCAATCCTGCCAACCACGATCTGTCTGTGGAGGCTACGGCCCCGATGTCACTAGGGCATACAATAACCATGTCACACAAATGCGAAATGCATGAATCACGCTATCCAGTCATGCAACCAATCCTGCGCATATCGTGCGCTCATGTAGGGCAACACCGCCTAACCAGGAGCACATAAACAACCTGTCCGAAGGCATATGCTATGATCAAACAATTCTCATATCAAGCATGAATATGATGCGAATGATCATGAGTCATGGAATTATACTAAACATGTTATAAGGAGATGACTATCCTTACAATGCAGATGGGCCTGGACAATAAGTACGGGCCTAACAATGGGCCCTAAGGAGAGTCGTAATGTGGACGTCCAACCAATGTTACGCTCACAATGTGGACGTCAAACCAACATTGCTCCCAAGGCATGATCTTGTAAACATCGCTACTTAATCCGTGTTGGAATTACCCATTGCAACGGACCTTAGGTTCATCCCATTGGGCCTTACGTATATGTCAAATGGGCCATATCATTCGGGCCTTTTTATTCATCAAATGGCCCACATAAGTGGACCACACCAATGGGCCTTATGTGCATTGCAATGGGTTATAACCTGTGGGCCTTAAATTTCATCAAATGGGCTTAAACCCATAGGTCTCATATGCAACAAATGGGCGACACCAATTGGGCCCCATACGTACACTAAATGGTCATCACCTACAAGCCCTACTACATCTCAATGGGCCTTAATCCATGCGCCCCCAAAACTGTCAGATGAGCCTAATCTCAAGAGCCTTGGAATACATTGTTCTGATTCAATCTCATGGCCTTTAAATATATCAAATGGGTCCCGACTCATGGGCCTTACAAAATATTTATTTCCATCCAACCATTCATAGGGACACATGGCCTAGGGTCCACTACAATTTTGTTTGTTTGCAATCCATTATGTTCAAAAGGTCATACGGACCTTGGGCCCACATATATAATATGTATAGCAATATACATATATTATAACTACAACAGTAATTCATACATTAAGGGCTGTCGCACCAGCTCTTTAAGCATTAAAATGGAATTGAGGTGGGTCCCATGTAGGGCCCACCACTAAATTCATAATATAAAATATACATTATAAACTATATAACATATATAAATATATATAATGGTGGGTCCCACAGAAATCACAATGGCAGCTGGCAGTGGCCCCATCATCAAAGTCAGATGGACGGCGTGTGTAAAACACACGCAACAGGGCCCCACCGTCCGCTGGACTGTGGGTGAAACGATAGAGTTTCACCGTCCACGGGCTGTGGACGGTGTGAATGAAATACATACATTAACGTGGGTCCTACAAATGTGGCCCACCGTAATATTTATTTGAAATCCAACCCATTCATAAGGTCACTCAGACCTGGATGAAGGAACCACATAAATTTCATCTTGATCCAAAACTTCTGTGGACCCCAAAGATTTTTCAATGGTAGAATTCAATCCACACTGTTTCACGTGGTGTGGGCCACCTGAGTTTTGGATCTGTCCCATTTTCGGAGGGGGGCCCACCACTGGGGTGGCCCACTTCATGAGCCGGTTGGACAGCAAACAAACATTACGGTGGGGCCCACACGTAGGGCCGTGGGCCCCTGCTGGACGCCCGCCCGCCCGGCGTTGAAGCTGCAGGCAGCAGCATGTAACGCCTGCACGTTGTCAGGGAGGGGGCATGGCCCTTGCAAAAATTGGAAAAATCTGATTCTTTTGAGGTTTTTCGCACGTGGGGCCCGCTGCGCCAAAATCCGTCCCGGCCATTGCGATCAGTGGCTCGAGGCCGTCCCAATGAGTCCAGAGTTTGAATTTTTATAAGCTTAGGAAGTGAAATAAAATAAGAAAATAGTATTTGAATGGTGAGGACGCAATATTTAACGCTATGGCCCAGCAGGTGCTCCGTTCAATCTCATTTTCTGGCTCAACGCCTAAAATGAGATGGCGAAAGGGATGGACGGCTTGGATTAGTATGATACGTCAGGGTGGGGCCTATGCAAGGGGACCACCCAAAAGCACCTTTTTCCTCTTTCCCTTTTTTTTTTTTTTTTGTTTTACAAGCAGGGACGTCCAGCGTCCCAGACGCTGGACGTTCAGTCTTCTCATTTCATTGTGGTGGGCCCTGCTGAAGTGGGCCACCACTAAAGGATGATGTAGATACAATATTTCAGATGGGCCCCACTTGAAGAACACTTGGACACAATGCCAAAAGGTGGGGTCCATTCAAGTGGGCCACACAATCCCATTGCATAGAAATAAAAATAAAATAAAATAAAATAAAATAAAAGAAATCAAAGAGAGAGAGACATGGAGAGTGGGACACGCCTTGTGATGGAGGGGCCCCGACACTATGGGCCCTCCCTTGCAATAAATCATACAACAAGTGGGTCATTAGCATAAGGGACCATCAAAACTTAAAATCAACGGTGGGGATCCTTTCCCCACCAATATGGATGGTCTAGATGGCCTTTTTAAATGAAATAAACATCATGATGGGGTCCATGGAGAATGGCCCCATCATGGAATGATCATGATGATCCAAGTGAGCCATCGGCCACATTTTAGGGTCCCAAGTGAGATCCACACCATTGATTGGTGGGCCTCACTTGGTCCACCATAAAAATAAGAAAAACTAGCCTATAGAGGCACCCACCGTCCGATCTTCTCGCTCCTAGGGGTTCCTTGGCACTTTAGCTTCAACTTCAATGGATGAGATGAAGAATGGAGGGTTGAGATGAGAGATTTTGGGATGAAGAGGTGTGCCACTTGGAGCTTAGGAGAGTTTGGAAAACTTCATACGTATGGAGCTTAGAAGTTTGCTTGGAGGTTTGAAATGAGAAAGAGAGAGAAGAGAGTGATGTAAGCGAGAGAGAGAGTGATGGATGGATGTAGTGAGTGATGGTTGTGTAAGAAAAGCTTGACTTTTGAGGCTTTTGTGTAAGAGAGGTATGGGAGATGAAGACTTTTGTGGCTTTTTGTGTAAGAGAGGTATGGGAGATGAAGACTTTTGTGGTTGCTTGAAAAAATGGAATAAAGTGATGTGTACTTGACATGTGATGGCTTGATGGATTGATTGATTGATGGGATTGATGTGATTGATGTGATTGATGTGACACATCATAGAGATTCCCTTGGGTTTCGCAACGCGCGGCGTTTTCACGTACCGAACGTTGGCCCATATCTCTTGACTAGGGTATCGCCTCGGCGCGCGAGTCGCGGCATTGGAACCGCAACGATGGCGCAGTCGCTATGGTATTAGTCTCGGGTTGAGTCGACTCGGGCTGTCGGTATATGGATCAGGGTCGCGCGTCGATATCGTTTAAGGGTCGAAGGTTGCCGGAATTCGACCGGTAAGACCGCGGAAGTCTGTGGAACGGTACGGACCAAGATACGGGTCTTATAGCTGCCAAGTCTGACTTTCGAGGTGCTGCATTTAGATTGTACGCGAAATGATCTATAAAAGCTTTGGGCAATTATTCTCATGTTCTAATCTTGTGATAGTCCAGAGATGTGTACCAATCTAATACATCACCCCTTAAGGATTTTTGGAACAGATTGATCAATGCTCCATCATCTTTTGTCATGGCATTAAGTTCACCACAAAAAGCCTTTAAATGTACAGTTGGGCATCCCATGCTATCGTATTGTTGAAACTTGGGTACCTCAAAGTTTGCAGGTACCCTACCATCGGACCTCGTTTGATGTGCCGAAAATACGTCCATCCAATATATGAAATCGGTGGTTTGTAATTTGACCAATGGTCTGCCTTTGATGATATTAAGATTATTGGAAACGTCATCTAATAAGCTTTTCATTGTAACTGAAATCATCTCGATTAAATTCCGTTTGATTAGTTTAAAGTGCAGCCAAAGTTTTTTCTGATTTTGGTCAATCGACAATGCATGATTTTAATAAACAGGAAGGATCTTCCTCATCATAACTCGGATTGGAAAAAACTTAAGTTTGTTAGGATGATCATTTGGCCATCTTTCCAATGAATTATAAATCATCTTAATTGGTCAGGATTTGCTTCAAATAATACCATGACCATTTCATATATTGGGATGACCGTATTTTTCCTTGATTTCGAAGATATGACCTTTTAACCTCGACACAACGTTACCCGGAAAGACTGAATGATACAAAGAGTGATTCGTGAGTAGAGAGTATTTGTTTTATCCATTTTCACCTGTCGGTTGCGTCATACAGAGAGTTTCAGGGGTTTTGGAGTTTGGACACTCGACTGTGACCGAATCGTTATTGGATTTGGTGTCAGCCAATCTAGTCCATTGGTTATTTCCGCCGTGTGCCGAGTATGCTTCTACCGTGATTTGTTTGAGTTTTTCATAATTTTTCAGTCCGCATGAGACAATTAATTGAAGTCAAGTTGAAGCTCAAAGAATGTTGTATCCTTGTTTTAGGTGGGGTCTACAATATATATATATATATATATATATATATATATATATATATATATATATATATATATATATATATATACACACACACACACACACACACATATTCCTAAATCCTTATCCTAACCATTTAAACTTACCAAAGACCTTTCCATGAACTTGCTGTGAAGTCCGAAACTGTCCTGAACTCAGCCTGATTGCTGACTTGGCCGAGTTCGGGCTGGATATGTTGGCCCAGTGACCGGACCGGACCGAGTTCGGGCTGGATATGTTGGCCCAGTGATCGGACCGGACCGAGTTCGGGCTGGGTTTGGTGGATGACTGGTCGGGCCGGGTTGAGCCCTGTTCGACTCGGTTCAGCCTGATGTACACCCCGACTTCAACGGTGCTCAATGAATGCTCACTCTTTCCTCCCGTGTGGCCAACTTGAGTGTTAGATACACCTAATTTTAAGTTACACCTTATAAAATGATATCTCAAAACATATGAACGGGGTGGATTTCTCCCAAACATCTCGGTGGGCCCCACTAGCATCCTTACGCAGTAACTTACTGCGAAAGGCTTTGGCAGGAAATCGGCGTCCGGCTTTGTGCGACTCTCGAGTTGCTATACATTGAAGGTGGGACGCACGGTCTGGACGGTTTGGATGGAGGTGAATGGCTTTTATTTGTAATCTGGCATAGTGTGACTCTCCATGCTCATGCACACATGCAAGTACATGTGGCATGCACGTGTCTTAAGTCACCCAAAAGTGGGTCCACTGTAGTTGGGGCATGGCACCAAAATCAGATCGATTAGAAGATATGATCTTGGATTAAATGACATGTCTTTTGAATCGCTTAAACTTCTGCTACGCGCATGGCCCGCTTAATGAGTGGACTGCCCTGTCCTTTTTAGTGATGGAGATCATCCACGGAGTTCCTCACTTTATGGATGGCCCATATCTTGCACATTTTGTCACCGTGGCTCGTGTATCTCAAGTGGGCTGGTATGGGTACGTTGGGAATTAAGACACTCCGCAGGGTATTAAGATACTCGGGAAGATGATAGGTGGGCCCCACTATGGAAGGAACGGAAGCGGATTGGCTGGTATACCGCACACCAGCGACTGCTGTGGGTACTCGAGTCGTTGCAGATCCTCAAGCTCCGAGTTGTACGTGGCCCAAAATGATGTATTTATTATATCCATACTTTTTATCCATTTTTAGATATCATTTGAGCGCTTGAAACAAAAAATAATTCATATCCAAATCTTAAATAGACCACGCCAGAAATAACAGCAGGGACAATGATTATCACCGTCAAAATATTCATAGGGCCTTATTTTCCATCCAATCTATTCATAAGGTAACACGGACATGAAATCCAAAGCTTTTGTGACCACCAAAAGGATTTCAATCGGAGACATTTAATCCACTACGGCTTTTTTCAGTGTGGTCCACTTGATGTTTGGAACTATTTTATTTTTCGGTTCAGGACTGACGACCAGCTCACCAAATGAAAGGATGATGTTGGGATAAAACACAGGAATGAGCTCGGCTACTCCCCCTAAGGCTAATGGCCGGTGGTTGGTTGCCTACGAGCCCACCATGATGTGTTTATTTTTCTAAATCATTTTATGGTACGAGACAAAAATGAGTTATATCCCCATCTCAAGTAAACCACATTACTAAAACAGTGTTGAATCAATGTCGAATATTAAAACCTTTTTGAGAGCTATAAAAGTTTTGAATTAAGCTTATCTTTGTTTTTTTCCCTTCATCTAAGTCCTTATAATCTAATAAATAGATTGGATGTCAAATACACAGTATAGTAGGCCTCAGGAAGATTTTAATGGTGGATTTCCAATCACTAATGTTTTCCTGTGGTGTGGTCCAATTGATATTTATATTCATCTCATTTTTTGGATCATACCCTAAATTGATTAGTAAAAATGGACGAACAGAACGGATGAAACACATACATCATGGTGGGGCCCATAGAGCACCGATAGGATTAGCCAATCCGTTCTCTTCCCTATAACAGGGAAACAGATTGGCAACTCCCGCACAGTCCAATGGTTGATAGTCGATGCTTTGTGGGCTCCATCATGATGTAAGTATTTCATCCATGCCGTCCATCTATTTTTTCAGATCATTTTATGGTATAAGACTAAAAATGAAATGTATCCCAATCTCAATTGGGGACCACATTATAGGAAATAGTGTTGAATGAGTGTCGACCATTAAAAACCTTTCGATGGTCATAAAAGTTTTGGATCAAGCTGATCTTTATTTTTCCCCTTCATCTGGGCCTTTATGACCTAATTAACAAATTGGATGTCAAATAAATAATATAATGGGCCTTAGGAGGATTTTAATTATAGATATTCAATACTATTGTTTTCTTGTGGTATGGTTCACCTGAGATTTATATTCCTCTCATTTTTAGTATAAAACATTAAAATAATCGAGAAAATGAATAAATGGAACGTATGAAATACATATATCATGGTGGGGCCCATAGAGCACCGATCACCAGCCTAGCTGGTGGAAGGAGAGTAGCCAATCCATTTCCCAATAAAACATTCCTTATGATGGGACCTACAAAACTTGGTGACATCGATACATCACCAATATCGTAGGTTTGTGGTACACCAGCCAATCCGCTTTCAAAAGGAATCGGCTTGGCTACTTCCCACCACCGGCCATGCTTTATGGGCCCTACCATTATGTATATGTTTCATCATGCTGTTCATCTGTTTTTATATATCAATATGAAACCAAAATTGAGGCATATCACAATCTCAAGTGGACTGCATTATAGGAAAAAGTGTTGAATGAATGTTAATCATTAAAAACATTTTGAGGGCCATAAAAGTTTTGGATTAAGACTATCTTCGTTTTTTTCCCTTCATCTGGGTCTGTATGATATAATTAACAGATTTGATGTCAAATAAACAGCACAGTGGGCCTTAGGAGGATTTTAATGGTCGATATCCAATCACTATTGATTTCCTGTGGTGTGATTCACTTGAGATTTATATAGCTCTCATTTTTAACATAAAATACTGAAATGATCTGTGAAAATGGATGAATGGAATGGATGAAACGCATACATAATGGTGGGGGCCCACAGAGAAGCGACCATCAGCCATGGGCTGGTGGCAGGGGGAGTAGCCAATCCGTTTCCCCCCTAATCTCTCTCGCTGTAGCTTTTGGGGGCACTAAACCGATTTGGGCCGACACTAATTTCCAAAATTCACGGGACCTCTCGCCAATCACAACCATTCATTGGTGGGCCATCTCAACAAAAGTAAAAGGAAAGGGACGAGTGGACAATCCTAAACATAAAAAAAAGTAGCTTTTTTCGTACTATAGTTAGTAGGACCGGCGGACATTTCTATACCCTCTCTTCGTCGCACAAGTGGTCCATCCGTGGTGGGGCCCACAGCATGAGGCTGTTTTTTGGAAGAAGGGAATGAGGTAGTCGGATGGCCCTGAAGCTTCATGACGATGTGAAGATGTTGCTTCAAATAAACAGACAGGTCGGCTCCAACATCTCGCTTGTATTTATAGGCGTGCACAAAAGCGTCTGGATTCCTGGTCTTTCACGCTAGATTTTGACGGTCGGATGGCGTCGAGATTTAGACGCCGAAAGCAACACAAGTGTGGCTCGTCTCTATTTTTCTACAAATTTACTAAAATAACCATAAATTTCGAATATTTTAAAATGACAAAAATAGCCTTAAGATTCCACCAATATGATTGTGATCAGATGGTCCATCGAGGATACTTTCGGGCATGGCTCATCCGTAGTGGGCCCAGAAGACTAACGGTCTTGATCACCGGCTGGTGGGGATGCCATACATTAGGGGCGGTTTGGAGTAAATGTGGAGGGGAGAGGTAAATGGCAATTTAAGTATGTTTGGATGGAAATAAATGCATGTACTTTAATTAAAGTTTATTTACTCTCATCCTTACAAATTACTCTCGTCCAAGTAGCGGGACAATCCGTCTGGGAAATGGAATGCATTTGAAATCTCAAATTATTATATTTGGATGAGAGCAAATGATAGAAATTGTAATGCATTTGAATATTTTAATATATTTACAAGAATCCACCTTATATGTAAAATAAAATTTAATATCTCAAATATATATATATATATATATATGGAAGAATGATTGTAATAAACCCATTGAATAAGTACCTTAGCCAAAAAAAGAAAAAAATTTTGAACCTTAAGTGGGCCCCAAATGTAGTGATACTAACAAATGACTTGTCAACACTTTGTAACCTTCCATTTAGATGGCAAACGTTTGGACAATTTCGATCATTCTATAAGTGTGATTTTATTGATGTAGCTGAGAAGCGGCTTGTTTTAGAGTATCTATCAACGTGCCATATGTATACTTAACACTTGTATAGTGACACTTCTGTTTACGTGTGCAACTCTCAGAGGGAGCCTAGAAAGACATTTTACTCCATTAGCTCTTAAATCTCTTGGTTGAGAGAGGATTTCATTTGCAACCCCATTTAACTCCCTATTCAGTTCATTTACCTTTATTTACTTTCATTCAAACACACGTACACACAAAAAAAGGTCATATACTTCGATTTACCTCCATTTACTTCCAATTCATCCCATTTACTCTCATGGAAACATCTCAAAGTAAATGGGTCTGTAAATGAAAATGGAGTGAAATACTCTTTTTGAGTTTCCTTAAAGAGTATTTGTGTAAACAAAGATGTCACTTATAACACTTAAACATTGCATATTTATACTCTCAGAAGCATTAGTTTTTCGTGCATTTAAAGGGCTGTTTGATTTTTAAGTTTTCAAGTAAATACATGTAAAAAAAAAGAAGGTAATTATGAATAGCTTCACCTGTTTGAAATTGGTAAGGAATTACATCTCGAAAATGGGTCCAAAAAATGATGTTTTAGCTGATTTAAACTTATGGGGCTCATCGTGATGTATATGACTCATCCACATCATCTAACCTTTCTGACGACACATTTTAGGATATGAGTCCAAAAATCAGGCAAATCCCAAGGTCTAGTGGGCCACACCATAATAAACAATTATTATAAAGACGTCAACCGTTAAAAGCTATTTTCTCCCTAGGGCCCACATTGATATTTATTTGCCATCTAACCTGTTCATAAGGTCACAAAGTCATGGATAAAGGGAAAACAAAAATATCAGTTTGATGCAAAACTTTTAAGGCCCTTAAAATTATTTTAATGGTAGGAGCACAATTCTCATTATTTCCTATGGTGTGGTCCACTTGAGCTTTAGACTTGCCTCATTTTTCGGCTCATGCCCTAAAATGAGCTAGCTAAAGGGATGAAGGATGTGGATAAGACATATATATTTTGATGGGCCCTACAAATATAACAATTTTTTTTCCCTCGATGACATAAGGTGCTATAAATGAAGGTGGCTGTCAGCATCACCTTGAAAATGCAGCTGGAAATTTAAAGGTAAATAATTATTACCCATTTACCATGATTTACCACTGTAATTAGAAAATCAAATAACCCTTAAGTGTCTAATTACTCTAATTAAATATGTTTTCTACACGTGACGTGATTTTAGATATAAAGTTGAATACATGTTTAAATAGATGATTTAAAATATGAAAAGAGAATAAGTGAAAAATTGAAGTTTGGAGCCTTAAAGTGAAGATCTAAAAGAGAAAAATGTCCAAGGAAACCAAGTACTAAAATGGAGAAAGTGAAGATTCAAAGAGGAGTTGAAAATTGAAGAATTCAACACCCATCGATCCCATTGACAGATCCTTCGATCCCATCGACTAACCTTCGATTGGAGTTCAATGTCATTGAACCATATATCAAGAAATTCTAGGATTTTCAGATTGGTTGATAGACTATCCTTTTGATCCCATCAAACAACTTTCAAATTTTAAAATTTATTGCTGGACAGATTTCATTTTTCTACTCGATCTATTGATAAATGTTGTCATACAGGATGTCTTCAATGTTTTTGGGCGCTGCTCGACTGGTCGAGTGGCTGGCTCGACCAGTCAAGGGTCCACTCGATCGATCGAGAACCTGGCTTGACTAGTCGAGGGTTACGCAGCCAGTACGCGGACTGCGTAAATTTGAGGCGGTTTCAGGACTTTTCCAAAGGAGGTGCATAAGTGGAGTTTCTTAAACTATAAATAGGGGTCCTTAGGGCTATTCTAAGGTATTCTAAGGCTGTTTAAAAGTTTTTCAAGAGTTCCTAAAAAGGTTTTAGGGTTTCTAAAGGGTGTAGCAAGGGTGAAATTCGAGGCTGTTCAAATCGGGTAAGTCCTCTCTTTGTAATTTATGCTTTCATAGTGGAATTCTGTCGCTTTGTGCCATAGTTTTTTACCACAAGGGTTTTCCATGTTAAATCGCTGTGTTCTCTTGTGATTGTTTGATGCTCTTGGATTGCTATCCTAGATCTGGATTTGTATGATTCCGTAACACAAATCCCCAACAAGTGGTATCAGAGAAATCGTTGGGGTACAGATCTGAATCTAAGGGATTAACATCAATGAGAAGCACTAGGTATGATATTGAGAAGTACTTAAGAAAAATAATTTTGAGTTATAGAAAATCAAGATGATGAGTTCCTTAATCAAGTAAGGCGAAGATTATGCTCTTGAGGAGCGAAAGTCTACTATGACTGATGATGAATGGAATACTCTTGATAAGAAGGCCTTATCATCGATCTGTTTATGTCTCACGGATGAGGTTCTCTACAACGTCATGAGGAAGAAAACTGCGGCTACGTAATAAGCGAAGTTAGAGGATATCTATATAAAAAAATTCCTTTGAAAATCGCCTGCACTTGAAGCAGCAGTGGTATAACTTCAAGATAACAGAGGGTAAAGATCTGGAGGCTCACATCAGTAACTTTAATAAATTGGTTTACAAATTACTGGGTATGGATGAAGTGATGAAAGATGAAGAACAAGCATATATGTTGTTGAATTCTCTTTTGGCGTCTTATGGTCATTCAAGGACACAATGTGCTTGATGAATAAAACCCTGAGTGTCAATATTGTAATCTTAGCCCTTCAAGGGAAGGCTATAAGAAAGTTTAACGTTGACATGGAGATATTTTTTGATGCATTGGTTACAAGGGGTAGGAGTTTTGAACAAGGTACAGGTTCTAGATTCAAATCCAAGGGCAAGGGCAAGGAAAATGTAAAGTGCAGGAACTATGGGAAGGAAGGACATGTGAAGAAGGATTACGAAAATTCTAAATCAAAGAGAGAAGATTCTGAGGCTTCGTATAAGGAGGCCAATGTTGCCATGTCAGATGGATTGAGTGGATGTCATGGTGATGTTTTGTCTGTGTTTACGATCAGATGGCCATACGATGATCGTAAAGACGAGTGAATGCTAGACACAGGGGCATCTTTTCACATGACTCCTCATCGGAGTTGGTTCACCAGTTATAGGGAGTGCGATGGTGAACAGGTGTTTATGGGTAATGATAGTGCCTGTAATGTTGTGGCTGTTGTTACAGTACGTGTTTAGATATTCGATGGGACAGAGCGTACCCTGACTGGGGTAAGGCACGTTCCTGACATGGAAAAGAACCCGATTTCTCTCAGTGCATTCGAGGCTATAGGGCGTAGGTTCACAAGTATTGATGGTGCTCTTAAAATATCTAAGAGGGCAGGGTAATATTGAAAGCACAACAACTCGATAATATTTACTAGTTGATCGTGAGCACTTTAACAGGTGGAGCTGCAGTGGCTGTTATGGATTCCACGTCTGCACGTGTGTGGTATGTTGGGCATGACCACATGAGCGGGTAGGGCAGGAAGGATGTGACATGTGGACGGAGATACGGAGCAAGTGGAGCAACCACCTGTGAGAAGAATTACACGACATAATTGAGGATATCTGCGAGGTACATGTACAACTCCAATATCATAAGGGATTCATCTTCTTTTCAGATGGCTCTAGATGAGCTTGGTGCTGAGAGGTAAAAGGTGACTATGGGTGATGTGATGACTCATTGTACTAGATTGACACATGGGAGCTGGTGGATCTTTCAGTGGGCTGGAAGCAGTTGAATGTAGGTGGATCTTCAGGAGGATACAACATAGACACAGAGCAAGGTTGGTAGCAAAGATTTATGCTCAGAGAGAAGGGATCGGTTTCTTAGAGATATTTAGCAGGTGTCTATTAGATCCGTGATTGGTGTTGGTTGGCCAATGTGATTTTGATCTGAAAGGATGGATGTGGAGTCTACACTTCTGTAAGAAAAATTGGAAGAGTAGATCTACATGAAGCAACCAGAGCGGTTCAAAGTTAAAGAGGCTGAGAAAAAGAGTTTGCAAGAGGTCGTGGTATGACTTGTCGCCCAGGTAAGTGGTTTGACTCCTTCATGGTGAGTCAGGTATTATATGTTGATGACATGTAGATCACCAATTGTGACATGTCTGAAATCAATGTACTGAAGACTTGGTTAAGTGGGACATTCAAAATGAAGGATGGGGGGGGGGGGGGGGGGGGGGGGGCTGTAAAGATGGTTCTCGACATTGAGACTTGAAGTGGAGTAGACTTTAGTTATTTCAGACAGAATACCTTGAGTAGGTATTGATCAAGGAGGTGATGGACTATGTAGATCTGGAGAGCGTTCCCGACGCGTCTCTACTCAAGTTTTTCTCAGGACATGTCCCAAAACAAATAAGAAAAAGCATGATATATCTCATGAGCCTTATTTGAATGCGGTTGGCAGTGTATGCCATGGTCTGGATTAGACCGGTTATTTCACAGGCTATCAACATTGTGAGCAAGTACCCCGACAATCAATATTGGGTAGCGGTGAGATGGTAAGAAGATTACGTCTTTCCTTTTGAGAAGACATGAGTAAAAGTGGTTAGGCACGTGGATTCTGATCTGGTAGACATGCTCACTTAGAACGTTCCCGTAGAGAAGTTCAAGTTCTGTGGAACTTCCCTAGGCTTGGCGATGGCGAAAAAGTAGGAGGGAGTGTGCACGAGAAGCTATGATGCAATGCATAGATAAGAGAAGAGGTTAAGAAGCTATACGATTAAAGATTGAAGACATGGTGGAGATTGCTGTTAGACAGGATGTCTTCAATGTTTTTGGGTGCTGCTCGATTGGTCGAGTGGCTGGCTTGACTAGTTGAGGGTCCGTTCGACCGGTCGAGGCCCACTCGACTTGAAGTCCAGCGGCTTCATTTTTTGCTATTCCATGCTACTCGACCAGTCGAGGACCTGACTCGACTAGTCGAGGGTTATGCAGTTGGTGCGCGGACTGCGTAAATTTGAGGCGGTTTCCAGACTTTTCTAAAGGAGGTGTGCAAGTGGAGTTTCCTAAACTATAAATAAGGGTTCCTAGGGCTATTCTAAGGCTTTTTAAAATTTTTTAAAAGGTTCCTAAAAGGATTTTAAGGTTTTTAAAGGGTGTAAAAAGGGTGAGATTCGAGGTTGTTCGAATCTGGTAAGTCCTCTCTCTTTGTAATTTATGCTTTCATAGTAGAATTCTGTCGCTTTGTGCCGTGATTTTTTCCCACAAGGGTTTTCCACGTTAAATCGATGTATTCTCTTGTGATTGCTTAATTCTCTTAGATTGCTATCCTAGATCTAGATCTGTGTGATTCGACAGCACAAATCCCCAACAATAAACGTTCGATTAGTCCTGATCCTATTGAAGAAGGCAGTGACTGCATAAGTTTTGTGAAAATTTCAAGTCGATGTGAAAATTCAAGCTTCCTATCTATATAAGGAATGATTTTAGACATTTTAGGCATATTCTAAGGTTTAAAGGGAGGGAGGGAGGGAGAGAGAGAGAGAGAGAGAGAGAGAGAGAGAGAGAGAGAGAGAGAGAGAGGGAGGGGCATGAGTGGAGCGCCAACATTGTCCTTCCGCTTCAATTTCCTTTCAGGTTTTAATAGATATTTTATTTTTCTTTTATTTTTGAGTTAATTTTATTAGCTAAACTCTTAGCTAAGGCTACGGGGTGAAGCTTGTAGTTAATTGCAATGTTTTAATTCGACTGATTCATACTTTATGATTTTATGATGATAATTAATTGAATTTGATTTGGATTTTACTTTAAAGCTTTTGAGTTGTTTATTTCTGAATTTGTTGTGAACTATGGTTACAATGGATGCTTTGATTTAACAATTGCATAGCTTGTTTAGAGAATGAATTAATTTGTTAAATTCATTAATCAATTGTAGATATTGAGCAGAATAGATGATTGAATTCTCTACGATTGATGTCCATGTGCTTTATAAGAGAATCGTTCAATTAAATACACACCTTGTTGGATGTCTGTGATTAATGTAACTGTTTGATTTTCTGATTAGAATGGATTGAAATCCGGTTCTAATCGAGTTATGAAGATAAATCAATTAATTATGCATTGTAATTGCTAGAAGTGGATCCCTAGATCCTTAGTTGCTTTTATTATTATTTTTACCTACCTCAATTCACTGGATTTGTTAGACCTTAGCCAAATTCTAGTTGTGTTTCATATTTTCTGTGGATTGACCTTGATTTTATCAAGTTATTACTACTTTGCAACCCTGCACTTAGGGTGTTCAATCCCTAGGTTGTATCAGTTGTGACACACATGTCCCCCAGACATGCGGCATGCTGATGATACTCTAATATTATTGGCCACATCACTAAAATCACACCAATAGAAAGATCCAAACCATCCCAAGGTAATGGATGATTAAAAAATATTGGTAAGTTGCTTGTTTGTGATCCTTACGTTTGTGGCCCACATGATGCTCAAAATTTTCTCATTTTTGGATAAAGTATATATTTCAATGGGCCTATTATAATCATTAATTCCATTACATATCATATATGTACACTAATTTTAAAAAATTAAAGCTGATTTGATACATCATATATGTTCTTGTGAATACATTAAAAAATTACCATGCATTTCAATTCCTCCCATTTACTCCAATCCAAATAAAATATTTGGATTGCAAATGTGTTTCATCTATTGTCATCCAAATGCAATTAAGCCATTTACTCCCAATTCATTTAGGGCTCTTTTGGCAACCTGTAGATGTAGGTAAATGGACAATGAAATTGGAGGTAAATGAATTGGGAGTAAATGACGTACTAAGATTTGGATGAGAGTAAATGAAATGCATTTGAAATCGAAATATTCTGTTTGAATGGGAGTAAATGGGAGGAATTGGAATTTTTCAATATATTCATAAGAACATGTGTGATATTCTAAATCGGCTTTAATATCACAAATTAGTATACATATTGTTTACACACATCTGATCATGGCTAGATCGAATGGTTCGGAAGGTGCCACATGACAGTCATGCCATAAGTGGTGTAAATGGACTTTAAGAGGAATTAAAGACATGTACATATGGGAGAATTATATGCTAAAGTTCTGCCAAAAAGTAACTCTGTAAAAGGAAAGAGTCCAATCATGTCAAGACTTTGGAAAAGGCTCCTATGGATATTGCTCTACTAGAATGCCAAGAGGCGTTGTGATCTCCTGTATACGTGGTATGATACAATTGGTTACACTTATACAAAGAATCAATGAGATTTACATGGTCGATTACCTAAAGCTCTCACAATACAGAAATTTTACGCACAACCACTGCCCTTCGTAGTCCATATAAGCAACACTCGATGAAGAGCTTAAGGTACGAATAGAGCCATCACACAAACTTTCTCATAGTGCAATGTAGTCTTATCTTAGTTTTAGCTTTAGTTCATCTACTTCTTTCCATCCTTGTTATAGAAAGTCTGAAGTTCAACATAGCTTAGGTGATTGTTGTCCAATGCCATCATTGCGGTATGTGTAGGATTATTATAAATATCCACGACCTACCATCATTAGAACTTGATCAATCGAGTCCATACTAGGAAGATCACATTGGTCATATCCAATTGGCCATATACCTCGATTATTTTTTCGCATAGGTGATCGCATGTATTTATCTTTTATTCCTTTCTTTGTTTATTTTATGTTCTCCCTAATTGTATTGATCTTCATTATAAATTAATAAAATTAATGATTAACCTTTATTTTTAATTTTGTTTTTTCCACTATTGTACTAAGAAACTTGAGGATTGTGATCATTGTTAAATGAAAAGTCATTAGCTCAAGGTAGAAAGATCTCATTCAGAAGGACTAACCCTCCCTTTCTATTGCACATTGGTGCTTGAAGGGTCAGGTCAATCTTCACTGGTCTAATCTTATGGATGATTTGACACCTGACGTCGCAAGTGTTCAATTAAACTCGAGTCGAGTAAGACTCTAGCATGCCCGACACTCTTCTAATCGCTCACATTTGACCGAATACAATTTGTTTGTTAAAACGTGTGGTCGCGTGTCTAATTGAACTTTAACACTATTTTTTGGCATGCCCAGTGGGACGACAGTGTGCTATTTTTGGTATTTCTTAGTAAAAAAAATATCATAGCTAGATCAACAAAGGCTAGTTCTATCCTTGAAGTTGTGGAAGAGTCACAAGGCAAGGAAGAGCAAGGAAGAGCAAGTCAAATTGGTCGACGTATACACAGGATTATCTTCAATTGAATTTGGAAGACGTCATAAATCACATCCTTGAGATGTGAGAAGACTTGCAACATATCACGTAAGACAAGAGGGTCAATGTAGAGAAAATCGTCAAGTTATTCAAAACCTTCTTCAAAAAGTTTTCTCTACCGACGAATTGCTAGTCTACCGATAATTCCCTAACTAGCTTATAAGTAGAGAGGCTGATGGATCTTTGAATAAGATAGTTGAGTGGAACTACAAGGCTATTCTCCACCACATCAAGTGGTTGTGAGGGGGAACGACAAAAAATGACCATTAAAATGCCTAATGGGATAGAGACATCGTAAACTTCTTGTACACACCCACCTAATATCAAGAGGTACACCTTGACCTTTGCTTCATTTGGATCAAGCCATTGGGAGAATGCTAGATGGACTCAATCATCTGATTAGACATCAGTGGTAAATTTTAAATAAAAAAGGAAGAGGTACCCCATTAAATGAGAAGGCACCTCATTAAATGACGTTCTTCTCAAGAGTAAAACTCATCTCTGCCACCTTTTATTGAAAACCTACATTTTCTAAGGGCAACCTAGCTCATAAGCGCCACTCTCTGACCGACAACCTACGAGGACAACTATTAAAACCTACTTGACCACCAATTTTCGCCTATAAAAACCCTCTATGACAACCATTCAAGGTAAGGATGAGAGAGTTAGAGTTGCAACGGGGGAGGCAAAGAGAGACTCTAAGAGGGATATTTAGGGGAATGTTCAAAGGTGAGGGTAGTTGCTGAGGGGTGACGTAGAGTGAAAGCTGTATTTTTTTCTGAATCCACTCGTATAAACCCACTGGTAATCTCCATAATGACTGATCATTGAAATAGCTCAAGTGAAGAGTAGGGGTATGATCGGGGATGTTTGATCATCTCTTGTAAAGAAGAGTTTCTGATTTCCCCCTTCTTCCCATCCCTTTAAGACAAATCAATTCCAACTTTACACATTCCAAACAGTTCTCTCAATTTATTTCTAGTTTTTCTCATTCATTCTCTTTAATTTTACCCATTTGACAAGTTATTATAGAATCCCTAAAGAAATTAATAAAACCTTTCAAAGTAGAGACTATAAAGGTGTATGGGTGGAAAAGGGTGCCTAACCCTTTTTTTTTTTTTTGTACCGTGGCCCTTACCCAGCATCTACGGTGAAGATCATTACATGAGTCATTCTAATTGAGGATTCCTTGGACCTCATATCCATTCGACAATTTTATAGGTTTTGGCTGATCGTAGATTTTGAAGCCATAATTTCGCTGGTGGTGACTACAAAACATTTTAACATGCTAGAGGTGCCATTCCAACTCCCTTGGAAAGGTATTAGCAAAGTCAAGGAGATAAAACTGAATCAAACTAATGATCCATATTTGAGCATCATCCTAAGAGTAACATGCCGTGCAAACTTTCGTTTCTTCTGTCCTCATCACAGGATGGGACGATTGAGAAATCCACAAAGTGATGCTCACACATCTATATGCCTAGGTGATCGAACCCCAGGGTTGACAACCCCAAGTGCAATGCTACAATGTAGTAATAACTTGTTGAGATTGAGATCGAATCCTTAGGGAATGAGAAACATAACTAGAGTTAGTCTAAAGGTAAACGGTTTGTCTGAGTTTTTTATCCAACAAATGGGTTAAGGGTAAAACAATAAAAATAAAAGACTAAGGATCAAAGAATTCACTTATAGCAATCAAAAAAACTAATTTACTGAATCAACTTTTTGTAACTCAATTGGAAGCAAAGTCCTATCCTATCTAATTAGAAAATAATTCTATTAAACCAATCATTAATACCAATAAAACATGATTTCAATTGAAGGATTCTCTCATAAAGCACTTGGATATCAATCGCAGAGAATTAAGAGTATCTATTTACCCAAAGGTGACACTAAATAAAGTAATTATATAGATTTATTCCTCCTCTTAAGCAAGCTAAGCAATTACCAAATCAAAGCATTTATTGTAATTGTAATTCATAACAAATTCAGAAATAAAAAACTTTAAGACTTTAAACTAAAATCCAAATCAATTCAATTTGCTATTATGATTCAAATTATTGTTTGTTAAATCAATCAAACTAAATAATGTAATTAACTACATGCTTCATCCCTTAGCCATATCTAAGAGATTAGCCTAACATGTCTAACATCCTATAATAAAAATAAAGAAAACATAAAGGATATTGACTATGGGGAAACCTTTGATGCCTGAAGCCCCACCAGTTATGAATATAGTGGCTCGAAGTCCACTGCTCATACTACAACCATGAAAATTAGGCCGTAAAGATATAATCAAATAGATACAGAAGGTAACTTGCCAATCTTATGACTAGAGGGTTACTGAATATTCAACAGGTGCAAATGTTGTCATGGTCGATTTTGAAAAATCAAAATGGTCGAAGACAACAACTAATAAATCGACATCCAAAAATTTACTTTTAGAAAAATGATCGAATAAAATTAAAAATTAAACCCAAAGACAATAAGAGGGCAAGAACGAAAACCAATCACTCATGAAGAAGATATGTTAAAAGATATTCCATCAAAAAATGTATTATATAAACGATGATGTTAAAAAGTTTATGTGACTGGCCGAAATAGTGTTGCATGAAATTGCACGTGAAGGTGAGGGCCGTGGGATATGCATAGAAGTTAGGTAGGGCTATAGAATGAAGGCCGTGTCTTAGAGGGGGTAATTAAAACTATATAAATTTTTTGCTAATTAAACTTACAATTGCTTACTTAGAATCAAATTTTAATTAAAACTAAGTAAGACAATTAACTCTAAGGCTTTTAACTCCTAGAATTCATCTAATTATATATATATATATATATATATATATATATATATATATATATATATATATATATAAAATTCATCAATCAATCACATAAGTATAATTAAACAAGTGCTCAAAGACAATCCCAAACACAAGCATGTATAGTGATTCAGTTTTCCTACTTCACTCCTGGTGGATGCACTCAACCTATGAGCGTAATAGATTTCACTATTGCAGATTTTAAATTATGTTCACCTCTAACCTTTATAATCTTATACAAGGACCGACTCTCTCGGAGACTTATGTGATTTTTTATAAGCTAGCCATGACCTCGGTAATAGTACAACGGCTTATATAGTCCAAAGACAATCCTAAACACAAGCATGTATAGTGATTCAGTTTTTCTACTTCACTCCTGGTGGATGCACTCAACCCATGAGCGTAATAGATTTCACTATTGCAGATTTTAAATTATGTTCACCTCTAACCTTTATAATCTTATACAAGGACCGACTCTCTCAGAGACTTAACGTGATTTTTTATAAGCTAGCCATGACCTCGGTAATAGTCCAACGGCTTTTGTTCACTCCCACAGGAGGCTCCCTAAGAGACTAACACATACACACCCATGTTTGGTGAATTCGGCCCTAAAAAAAAAGCCTAGGTCCCACAGAAGAACTGATTGAGTTTGGGTCACAACATCGTTCCCTTAATCCTGCACAAGAAATGCAAGTATGGACTTATACATGACACTTGTCGAATTGAGCCTATTTGATGTGCTGCCTTGGGTTACTTAATTAATACTCTCCGTTGCTTTAACTTGCTCCCATTTTGTTCCTTCGATCGTTGATTCTAATGTATTGTCGATGCTTCAATTCCAATATCAAATACCCTGCCTGTGATGTTTCTTTGCGGTGACTAAGGTGATGAGAGGTTGGTTGAATCTCTTATAACTAATGGAAGGTTGTAATTCTAGAGATTTACTTAGATAGGTGCTCTAGAGGATTTAGACAAAGGGTGTAGCAATAAAGTTAGGTCTAATCTCTAAAAAAATAGTGGAGATTGAGTTTATCTTCAACATTGAGGTTGAAATCCTCATTACAGTGGTAAAGCTCAAGAAGATGAATCAAATGTCATTGTATTAGAAGCTTAGGGTGTGATATACGAGTGGAGATTCACATAAACTATTATTACACTAAAAACTCATCTAAATGTCCAAAGATCGGATACTCTAAAGGAATTGAGTTCTAACGATCATAAAATGGGCAGAAATGACTAGTCTTCTGTCTGACTGAATTGAGCTTCAATCGTACCAAATTAGATAAGAAAATCTTCCAGATAGACTTTGGCACTTTCAGTTGAACCGAACATGGTCTTCAATTGGACTAAAGTGGCGTTCGGTTGTAAATGAATTACTCGATTTCTATCATAGCATGCTGACTTGTTTTAGCAGATTTCAGTGGGACTAAAGGTTTCTGAAATTGAATAATTTATTTTTCAACAACTTGGGACCTCTAAAGCCAATCTAAGCATATATAATCAAGACTCTTAAAGCTTAGAAAAAATAATAAGGTATACCTATCAAGGTTAGGATCATCTAAATGTTTAAAGGTTGTTTTAGGTCAAGGTTAGGGTCACCTAAGCACCTCATTTTCATGTTCTTCACTTTCTTGATGCTTAGGTCTCATGTGTCTTTCGTCTTCTGCTTCTAAAGGCTCAACCGACTCCCTAACACAATGACTCGCATGATTGATAAACAAGGTGCATAAATCAGTGAACTAATAATCTCCTCCTTTTTCAATTATGTGACAAAAACCTATCCTTGACCATGTCATAGCTCATACCAAGACATATCAAAATAACAAAAAATATTACATGTGAAATATAAATGATTTATAACTCGAATATACTAAGACATGTGATACTTGCAATGCTTCCAAATACTTGCTCCTCTTAACTTCATCAATCCCTGCAAAAATAAACAAATCCAGTAAAAGCAGAATACACTTGTTTTGGTGGGACTTGATCTTTCTTCCTACTTTTTGTTAGTATTTAACAAAGTCTTAGTTCTATAGATATATAAAGAAGAATAATATGGAAAAAACTCTATAAATAATACATGTTACTATAAGCACATACTAACAAGGGATTAAAGGGTGCATATAAGCATTAAATGTATGAAGCATGCTTATTATAGTCATTCACATGATGAATCAATCAAATTCAGAATGATCAATGTCGGTCTAAGCTAGATACATATGACACCAAAATTTAACAACTTTTAAAGCATAAATTATAAAAAAAAAATAAGGCTATAATCCTTGAATTTAACTATTAAGCATAAAATGAGGCTATAATTTTTAGATTTTTCTATGGTGCTCACTAATGAGGCTTAATCCTCTGATTTACATTTAAGCCCATCGGGACCTTCTAAGGTCACTTATCTAAGGTGTTATGGTCTCCTAAATCTTTAGGGGGAGCCATTAAGACATGTGACTTAGGTCTTCAATACCAGAAGAGTCTTCTTAAGCGGATTCAGACTCCTCCATATCATCCCATGTTGTTGCCATAACATTGCCGTTAGATCTTAATTTACTAGGGCAATCGGTGGCAATATGTTCATAACTCTCACAGTTGTAAAATTGGATTTGCTTAGGTAGTTTAACATATTTACATTTATGATTCTTAACCATCTTGTCCTTATTACCATAACTCTTTCATCTATTCAATTTGAGGAATTTCTTAAATTTTCTTTCGAAATCATCGTCCTCATTCTTATCATCACTATCATTATCGAATTCAATAATTCTATGCCTATGTGAATAATTATGAGATATTTTAAGGACGGCTAGTCTCTTTGCTCTAGAGGGGCCCTTAAAGTGTGGTTCATATGTTTATAAGAAACTTAAGAGTTTTTTACTTTCATCTCATGTATGTTTTTACATTCTTCTATCGAGGTTATCTTAGGAGTGAACATATATGGTAGGGATCTAAGTATTTTCCTACATATACGCCCTTCAAGAATCCTCTCTCCTAAACCCCATGTGGAGTTACAAATATCATTTAACATTGAATAATAATCCATAAAGCATCTAGACTCTTCTATTTTCAAATTTTTCATATTGGGTCATTAACAGCTGAAGCTTTAATCTTTTTACTGTGCTAGTTTCTTCAAGCCACTTCCAATATGTCTCACGCTACTTTTGTAGTTTCACATGTGTAAATACATTTAAATTCATTAGAAAAAACTATATAGTAAATAGTATTGAGAGCTTTGACAACATATGTCTATTGTACTCTCTCATTGATAGTCAATTTGGATTTATCTTTGGGAGCGCTAATGGTTCTACCATCAATTTGACAATAATCCAAATCATAGAGTCAATGGATCTTAGAAAGACCCTTATCCTAGCCTTCCAATAAGTACAATTAGACCCATCAAAATAAGGTGGTCGTGTGATGACGCACCCCTCTTGGGTAGTCATCATTCTTAAGCCCTTTGGATAAACTCAAGGTGGTTAAGCCCTTCAAGAATTAGCCGCTTTGATACCAATTGAAATTGTATGTAGTAGTGGGCCACTGGCTATGTTCAGAAGCCAAGTGGATCTATAGAATGAAAGCCATGTCCTAGAGGGGGGTGTTCGGACCAAATAAAATTTTTTCCAATTAAATATACAATTGCATACTTAAACTAATTTTCAATTAAAACTATGTAAGACAATTAACTCTAACGCTTCTAAGCCAATAAAGGGTCCAATTACATAGACTACAATAAATGCAATATGTTAAGTAACTAGTCTATAAACATGACAATACATGTGTGTGGAATGTGTTAACTATCAATTCTTCGATTTATCTAATCATGAATACATATAATTAATCAATCAGTCACATAAGCATAATTAAACAAGTGCTCAAAGACAATTCCAAACACAAGACTTTATAGTGGTTTGGTTCCCCTACTCTACTCCTGTCGGATGCACTCAACCCATGAGTCTACTGGATTTACCATTAGAGGTTTTAAATCAGGTTTAACTTTAACATTTATAATCCTACATAAGGGTCAGCTCCTCTAGGAGACTTATATGATTTTCTATAATCTAGTCATGAACCCTGGTCTTAGTCTAAGGACCTTTGTTTACTTCCGTCGGAGTCTCCCATAGAGACTAACACGTACACACCCTTGTCAGGTGAATTTGTCCCTACACAAGTGCCTAGGTCCTACACAAGAATTTATCGAGTTTGTACCACAAACTCTTACCCTCAATCCTACTCAAGGAAAGAGAGTATGGACTCGTACATGACACTTACTTATCGAATTGGGTTGCTTGATAATGCTCTCCCATACTTCAATCAACTTCCCTTTGCTCCCCAATCATTGATGCTAATGCGTTGTCAATGCTTTATCTTGAAGATCAAACACCTTGCATGTGATGATCCTTTGCGGTGACTAAGGTGATGGAAGGTTTAATGAATCCCCTACAACTAATTGAGGGTTGTAATCCTATTGGGTTCACTTAGATGGATGTACTAGAGGATTTAGATAAAAGGGTATACCAATAAGGTTTGGTCTAATCTCTAGAAAATAGTAGAGATTGAGTTCATCTTCAACATTGAAGTTGGAATCCTAATTAGAGTGGTAAAGCTTAAAAAGATACATTAAATGTCATGAGATAAGAGGCTTAAGGTGTGGGATATGAGTCAGGATTCACCTAAGATTCTATTGCACCAAAAACTCATCCAAATGCCCAGAGACCGAATACTCCATATAAAGGAATCAAGTTCCAACGGTCATAAAACGGGCAAAAACAGCTAGTCTTCGGTCCAACTGAATTGATCTTCGGTCACACTAACCTTTAAAGATAGCTAAATTTCAGGTATGTTTCTTTTTCTTTTTCTTTTCTTTCTTTTTCAGAGTTAACAGTTTAGTGGAGGAGGAACAATCAAACTTAGAGGAAATTCACATATGCATATAAAATATATGAGCGCATGCCTATAGGGCTTATATAAACCAATATCTTAAAACTTACAATTACAAAATGAAATAATTTCATATGAAGCAAAATAAATTCCAGCTAGTCTTGAACCGTAAAATCACACAGCTTCTCTTGGCAGATGCAACCATGCATTCCTAATAATTGTACCCTACTCTCTATCAATCTGGACATGAATATCAATTAAATCACTTACATTACTTGTACGGTTATATATTTGATAAATGAGTAGCCAGCTCAATGTGAATTCCTCTCAAGATTACACACCACTGTATTAGTTAAGCATAGTTTTAAATAATAAAACTTACAAAACAATTTATAATGTGATCTTATTTAAGTGTATAGATGTGTGAATGCATATCAATTGGGGATGTATATCCAATTGGCCAAATGAATGGACCTTTCAAATAGTCAATCCATTCGTGTAAGATAATGAGCCTTTTAAACAGTGGGCTTATTTATGCATGGGGAGGGTCCTTTCAAACAGTTGGCTCATACATGTATGGGAATGGATCTTTTAAATAGTTAAACCACCCCTAATACGAGAATGAACCTTTCAAACAATCTATCCATTAAGCAAGAGAATGAGCATTTTAAACAGTCGATCTATTCAACTTGCAAGGGAATAGGTCTTTCAAATAGTTGACTAACTCATGTAAGATAGTGGACCTTTCAAACAGTCGATCCACTTAGGCAATATAATGGGCCTTTCTAACGATCAGTTCATTCATGCATGAGAATGAGTCTTTTAAATAGTCAACCCATTCCTAATGTAATATCCGTATTCTAGACTGTACTGTTCCGTTGGCTTCCGTGGTCCTATCGGTCGAATTCCAGCAATCCTCGACCCGTATCTGACGTTTGTGCATGATCCTAAGCGGGTCCCGCATATCGAAGTCAGCTTAAACCAGAACTTGTACCTTAGCGACTGTTGTCGTCGCGATTCCAACGCCATAACTCACACACTGATCCAATGCTCAAGCCAGGAGATGTGGGCCTGCATTCATTCTGAAGAAACGCTGCGCGTTGTGAATATCGAGGGAATCTCTACGATATGTCCTATCAATCAATGTCAAATGCAAGCCATACTCCAAGTACAACAACCCATCCCTCCCTTTTCAAAAGTCAACTCTCTCTCTCCCCTCACCATCCCTCTTTTACCCCATTTTCAACCACAACCATACCTCCCATCACCTTTTCCTTACAACCACCACATCACCCCATCCCTTAAGCCACTACTCCTCTTTCTCTCTCTCATTCCATCTCTTCACTTTTCAAGCAACACACCATCCCACGTCCAAACTCTCTCCCTCCCATATAACAAGTGTGGCCCACTTTCCCTACCCTCTCATCTCACATCTCAACCGTTCATTCATCATCTACCACCATCAAACTTGAAGGAAAGGTGCTAAAGAAGCTAGGGGAGCAAGTAGGAGGCCTAGAGGTGGGTGATCTTTGAATTTTCACTGTTGATTTCATAATTAGGGGACCCACTTGTATGAGGGACTCAACTTGATGTATGTGTTGCAATCATATGAGGGACCCATAGTGGCGGGGTCCCTCCATCTACACCGCTTATTTCTCTCTTCTTCTCTTTCTCCTTCTGTCTCTCTTTTATGATGGGTGTGGCCCACTAGATCCACACCGATCGTGGACCCACCATGATGGATGTATTTTAGTGATGCCGTCTACCTGTTTTATCTAGGCCATCTAGTGGGCCTGGATGATGAGAAAGCATAAATATCATGTTGATTTGAATAGGTGAGTCACGTGCAAGTGGGAGCCACCATAATGTAGTATTTATCCATGCCATCAAGCGTCCCTGGACGCTGGACTATGAATGGCTAACATAGAGTGCATGTACTGACATGGGCGTGTACTAACAGCTAACAAAAAAAATAATTTAAGTTTGGGGTGGGCTGCTCATGTAGGCCCCACCTTGATGTATGTATATAATCCATGCCGTCCATTTTACTTCTCAGCCCATTTTAGGCATTGAGCCAAAAGATGAGGCTGATTCGATAATCAAGAGGGCCATACAATAGAAAATAGTATTGTGTATGTTAAAACCCGCCTTAATATTTTTATTTGCCAAAATATGCTGCATATTGGGCTTGATGCGTTTGTATTGAGCCACAGGGACCAATGGGCGGGGCGGATTTCCTTGATACGTACCCCACCTATGAAAAACCATGAAAAAATGAAAATTTTTTTAAAAAAATATATACACAGGCAGTGCTGACGCTGCTGCTACTGATGCAGGCAGCGCCTGCGCCTGATGTGGGGACGGATTGGGCTGGCCATGGGTCCCAGCCGTGGACCCCACCATGATGTGTTTGAACATCACTGTACATTTTGATGAGCCCCTTCTGATCAGGGGCCACCCCAAAAATTAGCCATATCCTGCACTTAGGTGGCCCACATCATAGGAAACAGTGGTGATTGAACGGCTGCCATTGAAACCCATTTAGGCATTGTAGAAGTTTTGGATCAAATATGAAATTTTTTTTCCTATTCGTTCAGGTCCTGTGACCTTATCAACAGTTTAGATTGCATATAAATATTATGGTGGGCCCCATGCCTATGTGGCCTCGTCAACAGATTTGATGATAAATAAACATTACGGTAGCCCCTGGTCTGTGGAACCCTACCAACAGGCTGGGTGTAAAATAAACATTATGATGGGCCCCAGGTCCACGTGACCTCATCAACAAGTTGGGAGAAAAATAAACATTTCAGTGGACCCCATGTTTCTATGACCTTGTCAACGGGCCGGATGGAAAATAAACGTTATGGTGGGCCCCACATGGGACACACTGATGTATGTATTGAAATCCACACCTTCCATTAGTGTGGGCCCCACCATGGGGTATGCACTTCATCTATGCCGTCCATCCCTTCCATCCTTATGGGACCCACCATGATGCATGTGTTGTACCCAAACTGTCCAACCATTTTAAAAATAAATCTTACGGCTTGAGACTAAAAATAAGACAGATCTAGAATCAAGTGGTCCACATTATGGAAAACCATGGGTTTGAACGTCCACCATTAAACCCTTGGGAATTCTAATGGTGGAAATCCTTATCACCACTTATATTTGAGTGTGGTCCATTTGATATACATGTGGCCCATGTGGTGTAGCCCACTTACCATATTTATGGCCCATTTTTGAGGCCCACCTTGATTTGTATGAGGCCCGTTGTTGAGGCCGCCTTAATAGATATGAGGCCAATGTTATGAGGTCCATTGTGACGTATGTAAGGCCCATGTGATTGGGCCCAACTTGATGTATTTGTGGCCCGCCCACTGAGGCCCACTTTGATATATATGAGACCCATGGTATGAGGCCCATTTGACGTATTGGAGGCCCATGAGTCGAGGCCTAATGAGATGTACATAACGCCCATTATAGTGTGATTCCACCATGGTATATGTGTTGACCTTTATAGCGGGCTATGCCTTGGAAGCAATGATGGTTTGATGTCCACATTACAAGGATAATGTTGGTTAAATGTCTGCATTATGACTCTCCCTAGGGCCTATTGATAGGCCCATACTTGTAATGTGTAGGCCGTCTAGGCCCATCTTCGTTATAAACAGAGCCCATCACCATATAACATGTTTTGTATAGATCCATGATTCATGATCATACACATCATATATATGCCTGATATGAGAAGTGACTAATCATAGCATATGCCTTTGGACAGATCATTTATGGGCTCCCTGATAGCCGGAGTTGCCCTACATGAGCACACGGTACGCGCATGATTGTTACATGTCTAGTAGTATGATTCATGCACTTGCATTTATGTAATTGTGATTATTGTATGCCCTAGCGACTTCAGGGTCATAGTGTCATGCCCCAAACTCAGAAACTGGGTTCACAAAATTCTCGATCGCTAAATTTGGCACCGACAGCCTCCGTAGAACCCCATTTTTGGCTCCCAGCTCCCATTCGCTAGGTTCCGATCCTGGGATGCTATGAGAAGGATTTTCAAGATCATTTTGAATCGTGATAAGCATAACCAAAGGTATAACCCATAAATAATAATCAAAAACTCCATTACATTTTCACTATGATAAAAAACTTTACAAGTACAATGAGCATAAAAGGAAATACAATTATGATAGACCAAAAGCTCCAAGATAATCTGCCATGTGCTCAAGCCTCAGTGCTGCTGCGATCCAATGTCACCTACATGCAACGGTCGTGCATAAGCTTATAGAAAGCTTAGAGGGTGGTGGAAGTGTGTGCGTAAGTGGTAATGCAGTTATGCAGTATCAGAGTAATGCGGAACATAATGATGAAAGCTAAGAATACCATTGGCCATACCAAGGCCATGCGGTGCAAAGCATGAATGATGTCGGCCATACCAAGGCCATACGATGCGAAATGTAACTCAAGAATATAAATCCTTATCTAAGTACACATATCAATACAACTCAAATCTGGGATATCACCGGGGTCTAGTACACTCTAAACTAGATCATCGCCCCATCGCGTGAAAGAGACCTCACTATCCGTCTGCTAATATCGAGCTTGACTTGTCGATAGCGAACCCATTTCTTGAGCTGGTCAAACTCAGCCTAGCTTTGCCTCCTACACTCGGGCGGGTAAGGCCGCACCCCCTTCCAACCGACCACGAAACAGTGGAAAGCGCGACCGTCTGGTAATCGGCACTCGGCGCTCTTGTACCCACTCGGTCTAGACGTTGGAGCAACCTCTTGGTACCATAAGGGTTTGGAACTTTCACCCAAGGATATCCATAGCATCCTATGTAGAACAAGATTTTCGGTATCTGATCCTGCCAAACACGATAAGCCTGTGGAGGCTACGACTCTGATGTCGTCAGGGCGTACAGTAACTATGTCACATAATGCAAAATGCATGAATCACATTATCTAGTCATGCAGCAATTCTGCGCGTATCATGCGCTCATGTAGGTCAACACCGCCTAACCAGGGGCCCCTAAACAATCTTCTTGAAGGCATATGCTATGATCAGTCACTTCTCACATCAAGCATACATATGATCATGAAATACTAAACATATTACATGGTGATGGGTGCTATTCATAACGAAGATGGGCCTAGATGATGTACAAGTATGGGCTTAACAATGGGCCCTAGGGAGAATCGTAATGCGGACATTTAACCAACATTATACTTGCAATATAGACGTCAAACCATCATTGCTCCCAAGTCATAGCCCATTATAAACATCATTACATAAATCGTGTTGGGATCACACATTGCAATGGACCTTAGGTATATCCCATTGGACCTTAAATACATCAAATGAGCCTTATATTCATCAAGTGGGCCACATCAATGGGCCGCACCAATGGGCCATAACCCATTGGGCCTTGAATACATCGAATGGGCCTAATCACATGGGCCTTATGTGCATTAAATGGGCCACACCCATTGGGCCCCATATGTACATCAAATGGGCCTCAACCCATAGGCCCTAATACATCTCAGTGGGCCTTAATCCATGGGCCCCTAATACATCTAATGGGCCTTGACCCATGGGCCTTACATATATATCAAAGTGGGCCTCAACCATGGGCCACAAGTACATCGAATGGCCTTATAACATGGGCCTTACATCCACATCAAAGTGGGCCCCAATGGACTACTATAGATACATTATGATTTGCCAAGGTGGGGTCCACTTGGACTATGGATGTGGCTCATTCTTTAACTCATAATATAAAATGAGCTTTAAAATTGATGGATAGATTGGGTGCAACCCATGCATCATTGTGGGCTCCACCACCCAAACAGGGGGTGTGAAGATGAAACACATTATCCTGGTAGGGCTTGCATGTGGAATAGCAATGGGGCCCACATAGCTGGATGGTATGGATTATACCCACACGTGCAAGGGAGTAGCTACCTAGCTGTTGTGTGTGCATCTTGCTGCCTCACAAAGAGCAGAGGTGGGTCCCACGTAGGGCTACCATATATTAGAAATATATTATATTAATATTTTATAATAAAGTAACATGCAGCTCTGCTGCCTTGTAGAGAAGCAGAAGTGGGTCCCACGTAGGGCCCACCACCCCATATAATATATATATATATATATATATATGTATATATATATATATGTATAATATAAAATATATAAATATATACAAGTGGGGCTGACGTCCAGGCCCTTGCCTAGACCGTCACATACGTCATGGAGGACCCCACACGTGTGTGAGTCCCACCATCCAGGGTGGTGGGCAGCTCACATGCAGCACGTGTGGCCCAACCAAATGAGTGGACGGCGTGGGATATGGTGGGTCCCACGGATCCCAACTGCCGGTACACTCCCCTGTTAGCCACCGCCAATGGGGATCAATGCCTTGACCTCAATGTTTGAAATGAGGTATCTTTCACTCCGTCTGCCACATGAGCTGGAGCCTACCATTGAAACCAGGGACCTCCACTCATTCTGTCAGCGAGCAATGGATCAGGGTGTAGAAGCGGGCCCCACAGGGACATGGCCCACCGTCCAGAATGGTGGACGGTTTGGATAAGGCACATACATCATGATGTGTCCCACCAAAGTGGACGGACGGTCGTGGATGGGTCCCATGGACCTCATGACCTCAGCGTTGAAAGGAGGTTCTCCACTCAGACTGCTAGATTGAGCTATGGATTTGGGTGTACGTTAGCACCCCTGTTAGGGGTCGAAACCATGACCTCAAGTGTTGCAACATGGTATCTCCACCCGTCTACCAGTTGAGTTAGGGATCTGGATGTGGGTGTGGGTCCCACGTGCCACTGAGGGCCCCACATGAACATGGTCCCACCATCCAGGATGGTGGACGATTTGGATAGAACACATACACCATGGTGTGACCCCACACGTGGGGTGGAGGGCATGGATGGGTCCCATGGACCCACTGTCCATACACACACCACTGTTAGCTACTCCCACTATCAGTGCACACTTCAATGTTAGCACCCCCACGTCAGTGCATACCCACTGTCAGTTAACACTTCACTGTTAGCTACCTCCACTGATGGACGGGGTGGCATGCCTCGTCATGGTGGGTCCCACATGGCCCACTTGTTTTGGATCCGACTGATATTTGTGTTGCCCTTTCATCCAGGTGGCCCACTATTTGGATGGCCCATACCAAAAACAACAACAAATAAATCAAGGTGGCCCACCATTGGCATGGATGAGATACATACATCAAGTGGGCCACAAGCCATCATACACAAAGGAAAAGGGAGAGAGAGAAAGATCGGTGAGGATGGAGGGGCCCCGCCACTATGGGCCCCTCTTGCATACAAATATACATCAAGGTGGGTCCCATATATATGGACCCTTAATCAAACAAAATGAATGAAAAACAAAGATCTAAGATCACCCACCAGTTTCTTCTTGCACCATAGGCTTCCTTTACTCCTTAGCTTTGATTCCAATGGAGGAGATGAGGTTTGGATGGTTGAGATGGGAGATGAAAGGGTAGGAAAGGTGGGCCACACTTGGAGCTTGAAAGAGCTTGGAGAGGCTCATATGTATGGAGGTTTTTCTTGCTTGAAAATGAGCTTGGAACTGAGAGAGAGAGAGTGATGAGTGATGGAGTGATGGATGTGGTGGTGATGGATGTAAGACACCTTTTTGACTTTTGTGGCCATTTGTGTAAGAAAGGCATGGGTGTGTAAGAGAATTTTTGACTTTGAGGCTTGCTTGGGAAAGGGTGAAAAGTGATGTGTACTTGACATGTATTTGACATGTTAAGATTGATTGATTGATAGATTGATGGATTGATTTGACAAGTCGTAGAGATTCTCTTGGGTTTCGCAACGTGTGGAATTTCCTTGCACCGAACGATGACTCACATCTCTTGACCAGGGTATCGCCTTGGCGCGTGAGTTGCGGTATTGAAATCGTGGCGACGGCGAGGTCATTATGGTAAAGGTCTTGGGTTGAGTCGACTCGAGTTGACGGCGTGTGAATCAGGGTCGCACACAAATATCGATAAGGGTCGAAGGTTACCGGAATTTGACCGGAAAAACTGCAGAAGTCTATGGAACGGTATGGTCTAGGATACGGGGCTTATACATAGCCTCCACAGACACATCATGGGTGGCTAAATTGGATATCAAAAATATTGTTACTAAGCATCAGGGCACCATAGATGTCCCTGGGTGAAAATCTCTAAACCCGGTGATACCAGAGGATGACTTCAACATCGAGACCAAGTGAATATATGAACGGATGATGGCCGAATACTAGGAGGTCGCATCTCGCACTGTGTCGTGGTCGGTTGGAAAGGGGTGTGCCCTTACTTGCCCGAGGGTAGGGGTAATATTAGGCTGAGTTTGATTAGCTCGTGAATGGGTCCGCTATCGACGTACCGGACAGGTATTGGCAGACTATTGGCCAAGCGGATAGTGAAGTTTTTTACTCTCAGTTGAACTGTATGGCTGGGAGAGCGGCAATGCCATTTGAAGTATACTAAACCCTGGTGATTATCCAAAATGAGAACTGTACTGATATTTGATGAGCTACATGTGGATTTGGATGAGGATTGACATGCTTAGTTACATCTCGCATCACATGGCCTTGACATGGCCGATAACATTCATATCTTGCACCACATAGCCTTGATACGGCTGATTGCATTCATGTACTCATCAGCATATTTTTACATTACTCTGACCTTACATTCTGAGCACGCTTATATTGCGCACACACTTACACCGCTCTCTAAGCTTTCTATAAGCTTATGCACGATTGATGCGTGTAGGTGACGCCAGGATGCAGCTGTAGCATAGTTACAGCAGGAGGGTGCAGTCGAGCTTTTGGAGTTTTCGTTATTTGCATTATCTTGTATTTCTCTTCAGACGCATTGTACTCAAAATTTTTTAATCATGGTGGATTTTGTGATGGTGTTCTTGTGGTTATTATTCGTGGGTTATGCTTATAGTTATGCTCATTACGAATCAAATTGATATTAGAAATCCTCCTTGTAGCATCCCAGGATCGAAACCTGATGTATTGGTATCGGGAGCCGAGAATGGGGTATTACGGAGGCTGTCGGTGCTGGATTCGACGATCGAGAATTTTGTGAGCCCGGTATCCGAGTTCAGTGCGTGACACCTAATAAGAGGATGAACCTTTCAAACAATCTGTCCATTTAATAAGGAGAATGAACCTTTCAAACAGTCGACTCATTCAAGCAATAGAATGTATCTTTTAAATAGTTGACTCATTCAGTTATAGAGGAATGAGTCTTTTAAACAATCGACCAGCTCATGAAAGAGAATGGACCTTTCAAATAGTTAGTCCATTCAAAATGCAAGTGTCATGAATGCATAATTAGTCCTAACCATTATTATCCCAATTTGTGAACAACTAATTTAGGAAAGCTCAAAGGTCACTATGGGGGGTTTATCACCGAGCATAGGACGATAATTCGGGCATAGTGTCCCATACCACTATCCCTCGGATCAAGAGGCTCCAACATTAGGATGTTTAATTGTATACCCCTCAACCCATGTCCAATCACAGTTTAACAAGTGGGACTTGCCACCACATGGTTACATAAAAATAATCCATCAAGCCGCTTATGACAAATATACAATAATCATGGCCACAAGGGGCAAATATCAAATCAGAGCCACAGAGGGAAAATACCAAGAAAATGATTATCCCCAAAAGCCACATAGGCAGAATAATCCATGGATGGTAATCCCACATTAATATTCTATTTAATCCATTAGTCAAATAGCCATTAGGTCGAGGGTCCATTATAATCATAATCAGTCAAGTTACATCCCAAGTCTGGATGTACATATATAAGTGAGATTTTTCACTGATAGATTTAACAATTCAAGTTCCATAAGTAATCCATAAACAATCCATAATCATGAGAAGATATACAGGTACAATATATAGATGTTCATACCAGATAAATGTTGAGCATATAATTTGATAATTAGATTCAATAACTAGCACAAGTACTCATGAATTAGAGATGTCAGTTATCAATTAAAACTAAAATTAAACTATCACTTAAGATAACATGGAAGAGGAAAGCTCAAGGGGAAGAATCATCAACTTCTGTTTTGAATCGTCCACTGATGTCATTAGGAAGTAGGTGCACCCTCATGATCGAATATTCTAATGGCTCTAACTCTACTTGGCTCTGCTTCATATGCGATCAACTCAACTCTACTTGGCTCTGCTTCAAATGCGATCAACTCAACCTATGTTAGTAACCAAAATCCCCAAACCAGCCTTGAGCCATTCCACGAACTCGGTGACCCTACTTACTCCAACTCGTTCCTGACAAATTGAGCCCACTCCCAAATCTAACCTCCACACCACGATCCTGTTAAATATGACTCTTAGCAAAACTTCCATACCATGTTGGACCAAAGTAAACCCCAACTCTAGACCCTTACGATGCTAGACTCAGTACAAATTATTAAGCCACTCGGTAATGAGTTAATCCGTTCATATTTAGTTTTAACTGAGTTAACTCGCCACTAGATGTTGATGCAATAGATTTTATGGAGTTAGAAATCATCTCAGACCTGGAAGATTGGTTAGGATCACATAGGGACCAGCCCAACATGGATCTGGACTGAGTTGACTCACTGACTCAACTTGGCAGTGAGTCGATGTAAATCAACCTCTCTCTCTCTCTCCTACTTCTTATTCCTTTATTCTTTTTTCTCTCTTTCCCCCTGACCTATCTAGCAAGGTTGCTGGACTAAAATAACCCATAACTCGACTAATGACTCAGTCGAGTTAACCTGCTAATAAGGCGAGACTCGAATCTCCTTCCCTTCTTCCCATCTTCTCTCACTCACTTATTCTCTCTCTCTCTCTCTACCTTGACTATCTTCCTTTCTTTTCTCCAATTTTCTTCTTCTCTCTTGCTGGACACCCAAGCCAGCCATGAATGCTTTAAATCGTAGTCAATGAGCCAATGAACTCGGTTGTGACAATTACCTAATAGAATGGAGTTTTCTCCATCAACGTTGGACTTGGGTTGATGATTCGGTGATTGGTGCTGCTTTACTAGCTGAGTTCATCCCCACACGGACATGAACTGAATGACATGAACTCAATAAGTTATTGAATCACACCCTATAGGTGTTGAAGATGAGTTGACTAGCGTTGATGCACTAGGTGATTTGGTTCTGAACCTAGTCATTAAGTTAGACTCGCCTCATCATCATGGAAGGGAGGTATGGTTCGAGCATGGCTTGGTGGGTGGCTAGACGGTCCCACTGCAACTCAGTGACTATGTAACACCTCGAACTTTTCAATACTCGAGTATTGAAAGTTCTCAAGTGTTACCATGAAATTTAACTTATTATGTACATGTGTATGTGTAACGCCCTGAATTTTTACCAATTGAGAATTGGATGTCCTTGAGTTGTACTTTTAATTTATTGACTTGAGTGTATGTCCATGTGTATTTTCACATGTGTTTGGGACCAAAAGGAGTGACCTTGGATCCACCAAAATCACCCTACCAAGTGATTTGTTCCAGATGCCTTTAAAACCTCTGTCATGTGGATTGGGTCATCATTGCGGTCGCCATGGCGAAAACCGTGTGTCAATTCAACGCTCCATTAGTAAGATACGAGCTGTCGAACCCACAACCAAAATTATGTATCGTGTAACATGAGCAACATTATTATGTAAACCCATTGGACTTGGGCCCATGTGGGCCTAAAGCCCAATTTCTAGAACATAGAAATTATCATAAAATAGGACAATTACTATATGACAAAAACATGAGCTAGTACATATAAGACAATGCACATGAGACAAAAAATGAGGTTTATCCCAAAATTCATCATTAGCCCTCTCCCCATGCTTTAGAAACTAATCATGGCTCATGTCCACCTCATCCTACACATGCATCCAATGCATGCCTTGTTTTGTGCCACATCACTTCAAACAATAAATTGTAACACTCCATTTCATCATCTGCCATGCATCACTTACAACCCACAACCCTTATGCATCCATTAGCCAATGCATGCCTAAATTTCTTCTACCTTGGCTAAAGCATGATTAGCACCATTCACCTCATCCATCTACTACCTATACCATATACCACCTTCCATCTCACTTTTAACACCAATAGGACCCCATAAACTTGCCACATCACTTGCCACCTCAACCCTCAATTCCCTATATAAGAGTAGGAGCTCTCTTACACTCATCCTTTTACTATACTTAGTAAAATTTTGAGATTTTAAGAGAGAGTGAGACATGGTGGGGCCAAGGTGTGGCCCATCATTAACCTAGAGGGAGTGGACCACACATTATCATCAAGCCATCCATTCATTTGAGGTGAGTCTACACTCCACCTTTCATCCTCCTCATCCTCTTCTTTCCACCTTTTTTATTTTCTTGATGCATGTGAGGCCCACTAGAGTGGAGCCCCATGGGTGTATGTATTAATGGCTATGGTGGTCAGCATGGTGGCCTACGTCAGTATGGTCCACTATGATAAACATTATATCAACACCCTTCACTTGTAATCTCCTTTTTGTATCTGGACAATAACTTATAAAAATCATATAAAATCAACCATGCTACGATTGGAGTTGAAACTTGGGAATAATATGAACCAGCTAACTCTGGGCCAAATTTCAAAGCCATCCAATGGTCCAATCATCAGTGGCATCAACTTTACTTGGCTGCTGTCCAGCAGCACATGCAGGATTCTGATTTACCAAAATTGAACCATTTTTATTTCCTTTATTGAATACAATAAAAATATATGTTCCATTGGATTCGTAGAAAATTGAAGCATCTTTCCAACGGTATATAATATGCCTTGATCGGAGTTCGGATGACTGAGATCTTGGCCTTATATGAAAATGTATTTGGGGGCTTGTTATGACTATTCTTGTGCGGGCCATATCCATGATTCCAATGGTTAGATATATTTGATATGTTTTCTTAACTTAGTTGAGATAACTATTAATCATATGTATGGTCCCTAGAGTCAGATTCTTTCATGATTAAATTTAAAAAATTCTGGACCGATAGATATTTCCATAAGGATAAACCTTGAATTGTTTTGTATGGTTCAGATGAATCTAAGGCTTTGTATGGTTGGAAACCTATATAAAGTATAAATGACTTATTTCCAAACCATCCATTGGATGAGATTTTCCAACAGAGAATCTAATCATAGAGATTTGATCAATAATTTTATGTGCTACTTGATGTGCATGTTGGATCTATGTTGTACATAACATTTATCCTCTTATTGACCTACTTGGGTGTGGGATCACTTGTGATTTAGACATTTTATTAGTACATCTAATTTGGACACTCATGTATATTATTTTGTGTCTCTTATTTATATTTGCTTGTGTGTGGATCCCACTTGCCATTGGATCTATTTTATTTCCTTTGCACTCTATTTGCTAAAAATTTTCTTAGTACTTAACTATATTGCATGTGGGCCTCTTTGACACCTTGTAGTAGACTCCACACTCTCTAGTTGAGGGTACCAATATGGGGGATGTTTAATTCTTATATCAGTGAGATGAAATGTCCCACCTTTTTGTTTGGAATGATCCCCAAGTGTTTGAAAATTAGGCCTTAAGTTGTGACAGACTCCATTGATGAAAACTGTCTGATTATTTTTATGTTTTGTACCAACTTTAGGCCTCAGTAGTGGACCCCACGCACAATATATGAGTAGGCCACAACTTGGAACCTTTAAAATATACCAATGAATAGAGAAATTATATTTTACATGCGCCAAATAAGACCCCACATGATTAGGGAGTGGATCTTAAAATGGGGCAAGGTACAGTTGTGCAAAAAATTACAATACCTATGTTTGGCCCTATACCAAATATTATGTGTGCACAACCAGTTGGTCCCACTATATACTTTTTGAAGTACATATATATTGCTACCAAGTTCACCTCATGGCACACTGAAATGTGGTCCCTTGTGATCATGGAACATACTCAAAATCGGGCCAAAACTAATTTTGCACTGTGTTTCCTACACATTTCTTCCAAACACCCAAGTTTGAGTCTTCACCAAAAGTTATATATGCATGATTAAGTAGGGTTACCTTATGGGTTTTGAAGTACATATATAACTCTACCAAATTCACTTTTTCCTTCAAAATTAGTGGACCACATATAATTGGGGAGTGGATCTCAAATAGGACCGGACGTAGTTGTGCAGAAAATCCTACACAGAAAAATTGAAATGCCTATGTTTAGCCTTTTGCCAAAACTCATATACGTAAATCCAGTGAACCAAAATATTTGGATTTTGAAGGCCACACATAGGGCTACCAAAGGAACCTAATGGCATTCCAAAAGGTGGCCCCACCTGATTGTAGGACATGCCCAAAAATGGCCAAGGGTCATTTCTTCATAGTTTTTCTGTGCATCTCTCCTAAGGACCCATGTTTGGGCCTTAACAAATACCTGTGCATGCATGATTAATGAGAACTGAATTTTAGTTTTTGATGCCTATACATAGAACTATCATATGGATATTTTTCTCCTTCAGAAGTGGGCCCTCGAAAGGAAATAGCCTGATAATAAGAGATAGGGCACCGACACGCTAATCAACGGACCCTAACCCTAGGGGCGACACTAAAAATTAACAGACTACTCCTACATGCGGATCATTACCTTTAGTTTGCTGATTATCCAACCTTTGTCACAAATAATGATTGTGTAGTGAAAATTATGAATTGTATGCTAACCAGTGTTAATTATTGATTTGGGTAATGTATGGGCCTATGCATGATAATTAGTGTTGATTTATGATTGTGTAGTACGTATACAGATGCATGCTAACCAGTGCTAGTTACTATTGGTTGCGCGTGGATGTATATATGCTAATCAGTGCCGAATGATGAATGAGATACTATATAGATGAATGCTTACTAACTAGCGCACTTGCATGCCTTTTGTTTGCCCATATTAGCTAGAATATCCCAAGGTACTGATGAATTTGGTTATTTATTCTTGAGTACAATTGTTTGTGGTATGCTATAGAATTTTAGTTTAACGGTAATTGGGTTGGCTAGCAAAATTAGAAATATTCGCAATGGTAGCCTTACTGGATCGACTGCCCTGGGCCAATCCGACCGATTCAAGCCGAAAATGGACAACCGACAGTAGTTGGACTACATGGGATGCTTGCATCCAGTGCCAGTTGCGCCGTAGTTCGCTTAAGTCAACCGAATTAGTCCACTAGAGGGCCAACCATGTATGTTCACCATGTATGGTCACGCTTGCCTGAATCTGAAGCACTCCATACCTTTGAAAGGTCTACTGATAACCGTTAGTGATATGATCCCACTAAGACTCATGAGCTGGGCATGGTGGTATGGGACACCGTATCCGAGTTGTCAGCCTACGCTGAGGTGACGAGCCTCCCCATAGTGACCAATGAGCAACTAAGTCTCAGTAGCCAGGCATGGTAGAATAGGACACTGTGTCCGTGTTATCGGCCTACGCTGGGGTGACGAGCCTCCCTATAGTGACCAACGAGCACAAGAGGTGACAAGTCCTTGTTCGAATGACCCCTGTTAAATTTTTTGGCCAATAGTTTCGTGCTAGAGTACCGTTCAAATGACTCAAGAATTAATGGAATTGGGTGACGATCCCTTCCTTGTAATGATTTGGTTATGTGACAAGTCTGCGCCCCAAAACTCAATAATCATACTCAACGTTTGGGTGACGATCCATATCGAGTTGATCCCCATACCTTTGGGTATCATGCCTTACCTTTGAAATTATTGATTTGTGAGACAAATGAATGATACTTAAATTTGGATCAAGAATTACAGGCTCAGAGCCGCTACAACCACCCTGAGTCAAGTGATTTGGATAAGGCCATTGATTAAGTGGAGGTATTTCAGCTTCCCTAATCTTGCTGGATGAACAGACTTAATTAAATACTTGACAAACATGAATATTCATGCATTGCATTAGTTAGGTTTGCGACTCGGTAGTCGAGGTCGCATTATGAGGGAGTGTTTGGCATTGTGAACATTAGATGGCGTCACTTGAGGTAATGTTGGATAGTGAGGGCATGCATCATATTATAATACCATGCATGTGCATTAACAAGAGTGTTTAAGAACTGTATGCTTACTTTATTTTTCATTAATTATGCATGTGGATTTGATTGCTAATGTAACTTAATTTTAATGGAACCAAAGAGTTGATCACTCACTCCCAATCTGAGACGGTGTTTTAAACCAGCAACTAGGTGATATTATCGATGTAGGTACTATTGAGATTTCAGACGGATAGGCTTAGAGTGGCTTGCACCACCAACGTTGTGTTTTAAAGGATTAGACTAAACTGAAAACTTACACTTTAATCATTTTTGGTATGTATATTGTGTCTTGTATAATCCTCATTTGGGGGGACATCATTTTTTATTTGTATTATTATTGTTAGCCCCATATTTATTTATCTTGGTTATCTCTACCTCACTTTGGATTCATAATTTGAATTGCACTACTCTAATTTCTCATGTGAAAAAATGAGTGTGAATATGAACGAGGTCATATGTGTATTTTATTTGGTTAACACCCTAAAAAGTCGAGATCGGGGTCTTTGTACTTAGGTGCCGATTTTCGGGGTGTTACAGTACGATATCAGTCTAGCTATCTTAACCTTACATCCATTCTCCAACACAAATCTTACCATTGAGAATAATCTCTATTCATAGATCAAGCCATATGATCGTTGATTTTGAGATAGGATCATCATATACCCAAGTATTCTCACTTATTCATTATAACCAACTGTTCAGTCAACTATTCACTGCTAAGTAAAGATATCTGACCGTCCACTCTGAGTATGAACCACTTGATCATAGTAAACTAGCTACTTGATCTCAGCATCCACTCGTACATATATAAAATTGAGATTTTGATCCGTTCACTTTGTTTATCACCTATGAAAATTCTTAACACATCATCAAAACAACAAGTTGAGAAACTTATACATGTGAACAAGTCACTTGAATCTAATGGTATATAAGTTCTACCTCTTGATCACTCCAAAAACTCACTTACGATTATTTGTTTACAAAATTGACTGTGCACCCAGTTACATATATGATCAGAGTACTAACCATCAAGTTTTTCAATTTTTAACATGTCATCTGCCATCCAGTATGCTGATTGATATATGTACATTCCCTTAATTACTTTGGTGAATAATTCCTTATTCATAATGATTTAGATATAAGTTCTTCAATAAGAATTACTTATAAACATGCCTATAACCACGTAGAACCATTAGATTTTCTAAAATTCTCATATATGCAATAATTGCAAAAATGCCATTAACCTAGACCCCTGAATTCTAGATCACATAGTTCTCACAATCCATTTGATGTAAAATTTTATACCATGTCTATGTATAATAAATTAACCACACATGTCAAAGTTTAGCCCTTAGATCATTGTAAAAGTAACCCTATTAACAAATCAGCCCCGTAACAATTGATTTTGGTGTTCATTGAGTGAAGAAATCTCGTGGGTAGTCGTAGTAGGATATTTTTCTTCATATGAATGACTTGGATTGCCCATAATATGGACCAAGTGTGAAATATGAAGACCCCACTTTAGCAGACTTTTCCTTAGTCACGAAGTTATCCTGTCAAGGCTTACCAACTCTTTATAAATATGAATATTTCAATTTAACCACTTCCTTCTATCCATTGCAATTCAAATTTAGACCACATTTTAGTCTCATATGATTACGAAATTATACAAAATTTAGGCCCTGATATATGATCCTACACCGTTGAAGGTTAAAGCCAGTTCTTTTCTTTTGGTATAAAAAGGTGAAAATTTAAATTTAAGCTTTTTCACAATCAATTAATTACCAAATTTTGTCCAACCATTTTCCTATCTTGACTACACTTTTTTCTTAAAATTGAGCCCTGATCATTAACTGTGGACTGTTAATTGAGATCAAGTTCGTTTTGATACCTGTTAGGAGAATTTTCAAGATAAGCCAATTTAAATTTTGGATCACTAAAAAAATCATATGCCCCGGCTCTATTCGATGACCCTGACACAATGGACGAATTAGATTAAAAGAAAGATCATCAGAAAAGGAAAAAAATAGAGAAACTCAATCCAAATAGGATGTGAAACTCACCCCTCTCACACGCTCACTCATTTTAAAAAGGGGTGTGTGTTCCCCTCTTCACTCACACCCCTAATCTCCCAATGCCCAAGAAGAAAGAGAGAGAGAGAGAGAGAGAGAGAGAGAGAGTGAAAGAGAAAGAAAGAAAGAGAAAGAGAAAGAGAAGCATAGATGTCTATCATCTGCTTCCTTCTCCAAATGTATAGTTTCTCCCTCTTGCTCAAGCGATGTAGTGATTCATGTAGAAACTTTTCATATAGAAGCCTTCCTACATGGATATCTATCTAGGGTTTAGATCTAAGACTAAGGTGAGAGACTCTTTTAAGGTTACCTTAATTTGAGTTGATATGATTTATCTTGCCATTTTTCATGCTTCCATGTTACCGTCAATCCTCTTTGAAATTATTTGATTTACCATCATCAATTATTTTTTCTTTTAGAATTATGGTTAAGGTATAATTTTAATTATGCCCGATCTTTATGAATTTATGTGAGGCCATGGATACAAGCCTTGCCCTTGTCCTTTACCAAGTTTGTTGATTTAGCCATTGCTACTGTTTTCTTTTGTTGAGTTAACCATTGCTACCCTTCTCTTTATTGAGTTAGCTATTGCTACTCTTCTTTTTTGTTGAGTTAGCCATTGTACTTTTTTCTTTGTTGAGTTAGCCATTGCTAATCTTCTCTTTTGTCGAGATAGTTTATTGCTACTCTTATCCTTTATTATGTTAGTCTTGTGCTACCACCTTTTATGGCTTGGGTATGTGTCTTCGAATTCTAAAACTCTTATGATTCAAATTATTTCTCTATCAATGCAAATGATGTGTTAGAGGTATTATAACTAGTGATTCAAATGTTTATCATGGACGTAATATACTCTAGATAGTGACCCGCTTTGTCGAAGCATAATTCCATTGGTTTGGGTAGTAGTGTACAAATCGATGTAAGTAATTCGTAATGCGTATTACACCACTTCTGGGATTGGATGTTGCAAATAGTCTGTAACACCCCGTACTTTTCAGTACTCGAGTGTTACCACGTAGTCTAACTAGTATAAATTCAAGCCTGGTTTAAGTGAAGATTCACATTCATTCTAGTTTAAATCCACTGTTCACCAAGTTTACAATATCACGTAGGACAATTCAAAATATAGGTCGGATTATCTAGTTTCATATCCAACTCCCAGATCACACCTAAACATTCTTTAATATCTCAATGGTTATTGAAAATTTAATGTTAGTCAATCCAATCGCTGAATTGTTTGAATCCTCACTAAACCGTCATTTGGTAACTAGAGATTCATGTGGCGTGACCCACTTTGATGCACAACGAGTAGTCCACATCCTATATATAGGCATGATAATAATAATAAGTAAATAAATAAAGAGATAAATTAAAAAAATGTGCATAAGTAATAACAATGATAATAATAATAATAATAATAATAATAATAATATAAAATCATGAGACAGATAGTCCTAATAACCTATAAAGCGGGACTCACAACAGAAAATACACGCATATGTGAAAATAATAAAAATAAAAATAATGTGAAGGAAACAATTATAATAATAGTAACAAAATTAATATTAATATTAGTATGTGGTTAGTAATATATTAAGAGAGTCTTACATATGATCTAGTAGGACCTTTTGACCGCTTGTGCTTGGATTGAAATTGATCCGACTGTCAAATCTTCATAAATCATAAAGTAACCTATGAATTTAGAAAGTATGGCTCACCTAGGCTTTGGATATGATAGATCTATGGCCAGGGGTCCCACTTGGACCTATGGAAGCCGATGAACGGATCAGATTTTGTGAGATCACCGCGGTGGACCCCACATAAGAGATAATAGTATTATAATGCCCGTAGTGTCATTAGAGGGATCTTAATAGCAGTAAAGGTATTTTTAGCATGTAGCACATGCTTTCCTAAACACACAAATGATCCCTAGGGACCTTTTAGCCATTGATATTCAAACTGGGATCAATTAACCATTGGGTCATTGGAAATTAATGAATAGATGAAATTTGTTGGTATGGCCCACCTGAGCTTCAAATAAGTTTGATCAGTGATCAAAAGCCCGGGTGATGATCTCCAAGAAGAATGGACAGAGTAGATTGGATGATAAATCGTTGTGGATCCCGCAATGGATCGAGTGTGTACCACCGTGATCGTGCACCTACAGTTCATGGGATCAAAGGCTTGGGTCAAACCTGCCTTAACCCGACACTTTCCAAAAATGGGAGAGTTTCCTGCCTCTAGCCATTCGAAAAGAAAACTCATTGTGTTTCTTCACTCGTGTTTGATCGATGGGTGGCCCACCATATCGTCCCAAATGGTAGATCCAAACCCTTCATATGATCGAGGAGGTGGGCCCGAACAAATCCACGTTGTCCGTACACATCCAAGTATCTGTGCCTGCACATGATTCCTAGCACAGTAGGCACGTGCGTGCGACTATTTTGCCGAAAACGGAAAACTTTCGTTCCTCCTTCCGTGTGCCAGCTTGGCAATCCAAGTGAGGTGGAATCCCTCAATCTTAACCGTCCATAAGATGCCATCCTGGCTGTTTAAACCATAGAACGCGGATTGCCAGCCATGCTTAGGGTGGAAGCTGGTTATTAAGAGAGAGGCTGAGTGAGAAGCCCTAGACTTAATCCAGGCCATTTATCCTTCATCCAACTGCCTGGAGGGATTAGGGAAAGGCTTAAAAGTGAGAAGATTCAGCAAAAATACCCTCCCTCCTCGTTATTACAGCTGCCCGAGAGAGTCGGGCTGAGAGCTTCCAAGCTCAAAACCACTAGAGAAATGCATTCGGAGCTTCAAAATCTATGCTTTAGAAGCATTGTGGGATCAATTAAAGCAGTTCAGTTACTTCATTTTGGGGAGGGAGACTCTCGTTCGAGATCCGCCATTGGAGCCGCCTCCTTCTCCACCGCGTCTGCCGGGTTCAGGGCAGATGGTGGGTTATGTATGCTCGAGTCCAGTTCCTCTTGGGCGTCGTAGCAGGAAGAAGAAAGGAGGGAGAAAGATAAGAAGGAGAAAAAAATCAGAGCGAGTGATTGTTGTTGCTTCTGTGCGCACCAGCTCGACTCGGTCGAGTTACGTCCAAGTTGGGTCTGGTTCAGGGCCACGTTAGGGTGCCAACAAGAAAAAAAGAAGGAAAGAAAGAAGAAGCAAATGAAAGAAGTTGAGAGAGTTCAAGAGGTTGCTGGCATCTACCATTTTGCAGCATAGGCAGCTCGAACTGAGCTACTGGAGTGATTGCCGAGTCGCTGGGCTGAGTTGCGTGAGTTAGGGCTACTGTTAGCCCAAGGTAGGTGCGAGTTTGGTCTTGTCCAAACTGTGGAAATTTTAGGAAGATGGAAAGAAGAATGGAGTAAGGTAGAGTCGGGTGAGTTGTTCGCTGCCAATCCAAGCTCGTTGATTTGGTAGTGTTCACCAAGTCGAGCTGGGTTAGGTAAGGCTGGGCCTGGTTTGGTCCAGTTCACCCCAGAGAAGGAAGGAGAGAAAGGAAAGAGAGAAGAAGAGAAAAGAGAGAGAGGGAGATTCTTCGGTCAGTTAACTCAGGATCGAGTTAACTCGTTGGAGTATGAGTTGGGCCACACTTAACTACTACTAAGGTATAAACTCACTAACCCCCTTGTGTTGTAATTTAAATTTAATTATTTAATTAGACATTATCACTACGAAACTTGTATTTCTCAAAATTCTAACCTTAAGTTAGAGCATGGGTAAAAGTCCACTAGATGATATGATCGAGACCCTAATGTTGATCCTAACTGTGGATAAATTTGTAAACCTTCAGCTATCAAGTTGACTATGGTGACCCGACACGTTCTTCCCAAACTAGAAGTATTTCGATTTACAATTATCATCCTTATTACTATTATCATAGTGATTTTTAATATATACATGATTAGCCATTAATAGACTATTTACGTTAATATTAGTCATTATAAACAAAGTTAAAATTATTAGATATTTATATCTTATTCATTACTCATAAATATTACCATAAATAGCATGTCATACCATGTACAACCATCATAATGATTATTATAATAATAATGAGTTATTATTAATTATATCATTAATGTTAATAGATATGTTATAGTTATGTTATAGTTATTAAATTAACATTTCAATTAATTATACATTAGCTAGAGTTCAAATCCCAAGACCTAAGCCTAGACCTAGACTCTAGGGTGAAACCCTAAACCTTAGTGATCCAAACCTTAGGTTATAACCTTGACCATAGATAGTTTGTAGAACTGTGATTTAACCATACAATTTTACGATTCATCGTAGGATTCGACTCTAAGGGCGTCTTAGCGACAATGTGAGCGGTTCAAAATATAAAGTGATGATTTCTTTCCCTTGAGCTTTTCATTTTTCCATTAGCTTAAGTGATAGTTTTTATTTTAATTTCGATTGATAATTGATTTCTCCAACTTATAATTACATTCGTTAATTATTGAAATTGAATTGCTAGATTACATGCTTAATATTTATCCTGTGCATCTTCTTATGCTTGTGGATTACTTGTGGATTGCTTATGGAACTTAAACAGGTACATTAGTGGGAAACCCTCAGTTATAAATGTACACCTATACTTGGGATATAACTCGATTGATTGTGATTGTAATGGATCTTCGACTTAGTGGTTGTAGAATGGTAGTTTAAATTGAATATTAATGTGGGCCTATCATCCAGGGGTTGTTAGGTGTAAGTGGTTTTTGAGGATAGTCTTTTATCGTATATTTTTGATATTCACCCTATGTGGCTTGTTTTGGTATTTTCCCTATATGGGTTTGAAGTTTTATTTTATGCAACTATGTAATGGCAAGCCCCATATATTAAATATGATTGGCCACTAGTCGATGAGTTCCATTAAACATCTTAAGGTAGTAGCCTCATGAGCTAGGGATGATGGAATGAGATACTATGCCTGAGCTATCGCCCTTCGCTGGGTGGTCAACCCCCCATAGTGACCTTTGAGCTTATTAAACTGGCTGGTTGTAAATAGAATAATAACGGATGGGTTAATTATGCATTCATAGCATTCGGGCGATGATGGGTGGCTAATTTTGAATGTTGAGCATGTACCTAGTAGGATTTAGTTGGGGTATTATTTTGGTAGCTCCTAAACCATTGACTATCGACCCACCTTCGGTGAGTTTGACACTACGCATGTACTCTGTACTTTCGCTGGTGACCGACCACATTGGTGAGTTTGGCATTGCGCATGTACTATATACTTTTGCTAGTGACCGGCCATATTGCATGTGTTTTGCCCAAAAGCCAACTGGATGAGCATCCCTATTGATGTGCACTCATGCATCTATGCATCTAAAAAGACTACATCGTGTATTACTTTGTATGCCTTATTATGTTTTTTTATAACTATGCTTACCTAGTACGGCGATGTGTAATCTTGAGGGGAGTTCACTCTGAGCTGGCTACTCATTCATCAAACATATAACTGTATAGGTAGCATAGGTGGCTCAGTTGATACTCATGTTCATATTGATGAGGAGCAGGGTGCAATCGTCAAGGATGCATGATCGTACTGCTAAGAGTTGTTACGTGATTTTACAGTTCAGGATTTGTTATAATGTATTTTTTTCACATGCGATGTTATCTCATTTTGTAATTGTTAGTATTGAGACATTGGTTTGTATTAGTTATTATGGGTAGCCCCTCGTGTAATTTGAATCTACAGGAAATTTCTTTTATGTTTGGTTTATCCCTATTCCGCTAAACTGCTCACTCTGAAAAAAAGAAATATATATATATATATATATATATATATATATATATATATATATATATATATATATATATATATATATATATATATGGAATTTTGGCTCTCTAAAGGTTAGCACTCGGGTTTTTAGGTAACGAGTCACATACTCAGTTCTTGAAAACTCAGGGTGTTACGTAGTTACTCCACGAACAAATCGTGTCATGTAATTCATCCAACTTATGTGTTGTGCCGCCTCGAGGTGTTAACATAAATCCATGATAGCCTCAGTGTAACACCCCGAATTTTTATCAACCTGGGGTTAGACGTCCTTAGGTAATGGGTCAACCATATCACTCTCAGAACTCAATTCCAAAGCCAAAGAAATCATTTAGAACCAAATTCTTTAAAAATTTAACGTGAATTAACTAGCGCTACACTAGATTACCTGTGAAATAAGCACCAACCACTTTAAATACGATCTGTAAGACCCAAAATCTATATAATCATTGACGCTACGTTACCCAAAAACCTAGGATCAAACTCTAAACCTGTTTATTCTCAGGAACCCTTTGAAACTTTATATTGAATTTAGACCGCACGTTGAAAGTCCGATATCTATAATCTTAGACCATTATGACCGCCTAGTTGGACTTGACAATCATTTCAAAAATCAAGCCAAACTGATATCATAAGAGCATTTTACTGAGTCTGGAGTGAAGAGAGTGAGAAAAGGAAAATATTTAGAAAATTAATTCAATTTTTAATAAATCTGGCACGTGTTGCTTGCGCGACATTTTTAAGCGTTTTGACCATTAGAATTCGACCAAATTTCACCCTCGGATCAGGAAAGTTGGCCCTTACATGTCATAGCACTTATGACTCTGATCGAGTTTCGGTGACCGCTGAACTGAAACTGGTCCATCATGGATGATCTGGAAAACTGATTGGACTGAAAACCTAACTAACTAAAGATTCGATGTTACTGAGCTTAAGTCCGACCGCATTTGATAACAGGACCTCCAGAAATGCTCTGTTGGATCGAAACAGACCCACTTTGGTTATAACCTAAGTATACCTTGACTTGGAGTCCATTTTCGTTATGTTTGGGCTTATAAAAGGTCCTTAAACCCTTAGCTTTCTAACCCATACGAATTTCTCAAACTCTAGAGAGTGAGAGAGAAAAGGGAGAGAAAGTGTGAGAGAGAGGTGGTGTTCGATCCAAGGCTTCTTCCCTGCCATTCCACGTACTCAACTATCATGTCTGCATCATTTTTTCGGCAATTTCGGCTCCGTTCTTTGGTAAGAAAACCTAACCCTAATCAATTCTAGAGGTTTGAATAGCGTAGGTGATGAAATAATAAATCTATTTCATGCTACAGGTCACCTTTGTGCCGTAGACAAAGACTTAGAGTCTCTGTCGAGTTCGTTGCGATTCTACGGCGTAAGGTGCGGATTTTAGACGCTTAGGTGACCATTTTTCAAAGTTTTCAATGCCGTTTAATGGTAGATTGTTAACAAGGATATTGTTTCACATGTAGAACATGCCGACCGATTTCTATTTTGAATACATACGAAGAATATGAGATTTATGGTATTTTAAGTATTTGTAGGAAATACCGTATACGTATAAAATTCGGATTTGTGCTTAACATGATTAATTGCCGTGAATATATACTTATTACATGTGTGACAACTCCTTAGCGAAAGGACTTGCCCTAAATCACGCCACGGCCAATATACGCTATATATGTAAAAGTGTGTAGCTCAAATGCTTGTGAAAATGTTTAAATGAATACGGAACCCGGATTCATGCATGCTATGATTATCCGTCATGGATATATGCAAGTGATCTATGGGGCAACTCCCTAGTGAAAGGATTTGGTCAAATACATGATATGTCAACATACGATATTTATTTAGTATGAGTAGCATAAGTGTTTGTGAAAATGACGGAATAAGTATGGAATTTGCTTTCATGCCCGCCATGACAATTGTCATGGATATATGATTGTTGTATGGGCAATACCCCTTTGACGAAAGGATTTGCCCTAATACGTATGCTAATGAATGTAAAATATGTATGATATAATGTGTAATCTAAGTGTTTGTATAAATGCATGCGTGAGTAAGTACTTAGTAAATGGTGTTGTAGACTAGTGTTGAGATAAGATTCTCAACTATGTTAACGATGTGTATGATTTTCTCCATGCACGTTGTTGAATTGATACCTTATATATATGAAATGCTTGTGTATGGTTAAATTGCTTATGTTGTATCTTATAACATGTTGCTAACATGCTTGAATTACTTGTTATTTCAATTTTGTTTATCTCATAGATTACCGATTCACATTACATGTGCTTGGGGTATACTCTAGTCCAGGCAATCGGTAACAGATTAGGATTCGTGGTTGGATTCTATTCACCACGAAGGATGTGTATGACAAACCCGAGTCATACTAGAGTTGTCGACAGTGGTTAGGCCACATGAAGTGCTTGTGCACTTCATGTCGGTCGATTCAACGTGCGCTCGTACTAGTTGAGCTCGTCAAGTAACCCGGTTGACCATTGTATGTTCATCTTGTATTGGTCATAATTGCTTGAACCTAGAGTACTGAACTTACGAGTGATAATCCTGATAATCGTGGTACCTTGATCCACTAAGACTCATGAGCCGGGCATGGTGGTATGGGACACCGTGGTCGAGCTGTCGGCCTACACTGGGGCCATGAGCCTCTCCATAGTGACCAGTGAGCAACCCAAACTCATGAGCAGATTATGGTGGTATGGGACACTATATTCTTACTGTCAGCCTACACTGATAAGGTAATGGGGGAGCGGTGCAATGAATGCGTGCAACAGCCCTGACAGCCCTTTGTAGTGACCTCGAGCGTACTTTGAGTCTACGTGAGGCGACGACCCTTCCGTAGTAATTAGAGTACAAACTAGGCCTGTATTGATAAGGTGATGGGGGAGCTGAGTAACGAGTGCGTGCAACAGCCCTGACAGCCCTTGCAGTGACATAGAAATATATCATCGTATGAGACTAATAGGAGTGACGACCCTAGACAGGATCCTTGTTGGGAATGATATAAGGGAAGTACCCTAGTTTTCCAATCCTGCTGTATGAAAAGGACTAATAACAACTCGGTAATCATATTCATATCGCACTGCATTTGCCTGGAAGATGTGGAACACTGAGGGAAGAAAGCATGTCGCGGACGTAAGATGGTGTCACATGAGGGAGTATGTTGGCGAGGGCATCCATCATGTCATTTCATTCTTACATTAATTACAGTATTTAAGAATGTTTGATTTGCTTGCTTTATCATTATCGCTTGATTAATTTGATAACATGTTAACCTTTGCTTTATGATTCCACTAAGTTGGTCACTCATTCTCACGTTACGGGACGGTGTTGTACACACCAACAAGTCTCTATTTTAGTTTCAGATGATGGCGCTGCTTGTGAAGTGGAGCCGGACTTGTATGATGATGAGGAGGATTTCTCCTCCGTGTTCTGATCGACGAGATTACAGGGAGGTTGATTGGACGCCATGACACTTGTCATTTTATATTTTTCAAGCACTCATGTATATTCTCTTTTTGTTCATTTTGGGAGTATACATGTAAATATGTAACCTGGTAACATGTTCACTCTCTGGAGACTTACACCAGTTTATATATGTTATATATCTAACACAGTCTTCCGCTTGCATAATTTAACTGTCTTTGGAGTATGATATGCCGTTTTGGTCTAATCCCACTCATGTTTTCTGCACTAATATGAACAAAATTCATCCATCATTGAAAATGTTACATAAGTGATGTTCTGAAACTCGGGAGTGGAGTTTATGCTCGACCCCCGATTTTCAGGGCATTACAGATGGTATCAGAGCATGATTTGGATTAAACCGGGCCTGGGTTATGGTAACACGATGCACTCTGACGCACTCTGACTTAGGAAGGGGGCGATGGAAACTTAAAAACCACATTAGAATCCCAAGTTTCGCTGACAGGTGAGACTATACAGTAATTTAGGACATAACATATCTTCAGTCGCGTGAAGCGACCTAAGTCGCTACTAGGTCATCAGTCGACTGGTTTGAGTCGTTCCCTGAAGAATTTCAAACTTAGAAATGGATGTCCTTCGGTTGTGGGGCAACCAAAACACCTTACACTCAATCTCAAGGCTTAAAACCCCTTTTTATCCAATTCCTTCAAAACCTCTCCTTTCGCCACATCATTTTTAAAATTTTTCTAAGTCCTTTCATACTAGACATAAATCCTAATGTAAAAATGATGGAGGATAATACTTAAACAAAAATTTACTATAAATAGTAAGTATAGGTATAAATTAGACTTTTGACCATTCGAATTGTGGAATATCGTGGAATAAATGAGTTAGTTGGATAGATTAGCGTCTCCTACCCCAAAATCATATGTTACACGTTATATAAACTCATTCCAGTTTGTACATCGGCCCCAAAAACACCTCAAATGGAGTTAGGGGCCAAACGGAGCACTTACAGGGGGACTCAATGTAAGACCTGTGTCTTAGTCCGTACTGTTCCGTAGACTTCCACGGTCTTACTAGTCGAATTCCGTCAACCTTCGACCCTTAATCTATATTTGTGCACGACCCTAATTCGTACACCGTCAATCCGAGTCGACTCAACCCAAGACTATTACCATAGCGACTGCGCCATTGCTGCGGTTTCGATGCCGCGACTTGCGCGCCGAGGAGATACCCTGGTCAAGAGATGTGGGTCAACATTCGGTGCAAAAAAAAATGCCGCGCATTGCGAAACCCAAAAGAATCTCTACGAGGTGTCACATCAATCCCATCAATCCCATCAATTTCATCACATCACATGTCAAGTACATGTTAAGTACACATCACCTTTCACCCATTCCTATGCAACCACAAAAGTCAAGAATCTCTTACAAAACTCATACCTTTCTTACACCAAAAACTCTCAAAGTCAAAAAGTTCTTACACCACCCATGCTTTTCTTACACAAATGGTCACAAAAGTCAAGATTTTCTTACACACCCATCACTCACCACATCCATCACCCATCTATCTCTCTCTCCCTTTTACAACTCTCTCTCTCTCATTTTCAAACTCAAAATCCAAGCAAGACTCCATACGTATGAACTCTCCAAGCCTCTCCCTCTCTTTCAAAACTCCAAGTGTGGCCCACCTCTCCATCCCAAGATCTCCCATCCTAGCCATCCATTTCTCATCTCCTTCATTGAAATAGAAGCTAAGGTGCTAAGGAACCCATAGGAGCAAGAAGATCGAACGGTGGGTGCTTGATGATAGTAATTTTTTATATTTTTAAGTTGGGCCAAGTGAGACTAACCGATCAATGGTTTGGATCTCACTTGGGACCCCTAAGTTGTGGCCGATGGCCCACTTTGATCATCATGATCATCCATGATGGGGCCATTCTCCATAGACCCCATCATGATGTTTATTTCATTGCAATAGGAAGGTCATCTAGACCGTTCATATTGGTGGGGAAAGAATCTCCACCGTTGATTTTAGATTTCGATGGTTGATGAGGATCAAATCTTGCATATCAGACCTCGACTATTACCAGATTTTACCAATATGATAATGCTTAATGCCATAGTTTAATTGTGTTTTGTTGCAGGATGAAATAAAGAGCGTTGATTGAAAAAGTGTATTAAAAGCATGGATTTGACGCTCCGAAGTCATCAGAGCAAGGGACGCACTCCAGAGTACCAAGATTGATGGATTTACACGCCAGGAATCTGAGAAAATCGAGCTGCTCACGTTAAAGAGGCCTGAAATTGGTCCAAAACGTAAGATCACAGGGTTCCCGCCATTCGATTGACCTGAAGCTTCATACATGTGATGAGGGCCATAAATTAACCGTACACGTAAAATTTCAACCATTGGATCACTATGAAAGTTCCCCAACTGACAGATCAGCCCATAAACCATTGATTTTGGACCCACCTGATATCCGGAACTACTTTAAATTTGGTCTCAATGTTTTAAGTAGGGAGACTAATTGAATGACTAGAGTGGATTTTGCAAAAAATGTCATAGTGGACCCCACATGAAAAGAGTGTGCATAGTGCACAAGTGCACTGGCGTGCATGGCAAACGGCAGAGACAGTTGACCGTCTCTGACCGAAAAAGAAAGAAAGAAAAGGAAACTTTTGTTTCCTGCAGCGTGTAACGCACGGCCATTGGACGTTTTACGGTAGACTGTGGGCCCCACTCATACTCCGTACGGACGATCTAAACCGTCCATCTTGTAGAGGGGTTCAAATACTATAAATCCATGTTGACTCTTTTCACCCATGCTGTAACACCCTGAAAATCGGGGGTCGTGTATAAACTTAACTCCCGAGTTTCAGACCGTCACTTATGCAACAAAAATGGTTATGATTCAATGTTGTCTGATTTAAAGCATTCACATGAGTAAAAGTATACCAAAACTGCAATTCATACTTCAGATCCAGTGATAAAAGCAAGTGGAAGACTAAACAATATATATATCACTGTATGGAAAACAAGGTAAATCTCATCTGTCTCCAAAGTATGACTACATCTCTGAGCCTCATATATATACAAATGAACAAAAATAAAATGTTCAAAATAGTCCCACTGAAACCCCATCGATCCAGCTCACCTACGGGAAGCCGTCGTGATACTGCATATACGAGAACTCATCCTGGTCCTCGTCGATCTCTGGCTTCACCTCCTGGATCTCGGCCTCACCTGCATCTACAACAGGGTCTGGTGGGTGTTGCAAACACCATCCCGTAACGTGGGAGTGAGTGATCAACACAGTGGAATCATAGAGCAAAGATTAGCATGTTCACAATTCAATCACGCGATAATAGTAAAGCAGTAAATCAGACAATCCTAATACTGTTGTTAATGCAAGATGACATGACGTGATGTATGCCCTCACCGACGATCTCCCTCATGCGGCAACATCTTACGACCGCGGCATGCCACACTCCCTAGAGTGCTCCACATCTTCCAGGCACATGCAATGCTATGGTGATATGAATTCCAAGTTGTTATTAGTCCATTCAAACAGCAGGATTGGGAAACTAAGGTACTTCCCTTGTATCAATCCCAACACAGATCCTGTCTAGGGTCGTCACTCCTAGTAATCTCATACGATGTATATTTCGTAGGTCACTGCAAGGGCTGCCAGGGCTGTTGCTCGCACTCGTTGCACCGCTCCCCCATCACCTTATCAATACAGGCCTACCGTACTCTATTGCAACGGAAGGGTCGTCGCCTCCCGTGGACTCAGAATACGCTCGCGGTCACTACAAAGGGCTCGTCGCCTGATCAGTGTAGGCCGACAGTTAGAATATAGTGTCCCATACCACCATAATCTGCTCACGAGTCAAGGTGCTCACTGGTCACTACGAGGAGGTTTGTGGCCCCAGCGTAGGCCGACAGCTCGACCACGGTGTCCCATACCACCATGCCCGGCTCATGAGTCTTCGTGGATCAAGGTGCCATGGTTAACAGGGTTTACAATGGTAAGTTCAGTACCCTAGGTTCAAGCAGTTATGACTCATACAAGGTGAACATACATCGGCCAGTCGGGTTTCTTGACGGGCTCGACTAGCGCGATCGCATCTCAAGTCGAACGACATGAAGTGCATAAAACACTTCGCGTGGCCTAACCACTGCCGCCAACTCCAAACACGAATCACGTTCATCGACGCGTCATTCGTGGCTATGACCAGTCAGTCACGAATTTGCTCGGTTACCGACTGCCTGGACTAAGTCTAGTCCCACACATCTATGGAATCACATTAGCAATATATGTAAAGGTATTGGAATTGAAATATAATCATATGAGCATGTTAACACATGTTATAACATTCAACTTAAGCAAATCTTCAAGACATACTTTCCATGCATGTAATGGAATCATGCATAAGGTCAACATGTAGGAAATCATTTAGGTCAGCATATTAACTAAGAAATCAATCTCAAACTACTACATAACATCATTTAATTCAATACATACTAATACAAGCATTTATACAAACACATACACTACACACTTAAGTCTACATATAGTATGTCGACCCAAAGTGCGCAACTAGGCGAATCTCTTCGCCAAACTAATTATGCAAGCATTCCTAACTCCCTAATGCGACAATAAACCATGTCAATCACGTCAGCAAAATATGAATGTAGACCGCACTTCCTACAAATGACTAAAATGCCCTAAATCTCATATTCTTCGTTAATTTACGAAACAGGAAACGGAAAGTATGTTGTACATGTCAAACGGCGGTGCCGTCGATAATCTACTATTAAACGACATTGAAAGCGTTGTAAACCGTCAATCAAAGCGTCTAAAATCCTCACCTAGTCTCTTACGGATGCGGGATTTTGAACGGAGCGTGTATGCTTCGTCTACGGCAGTAGGAGGACCTGATTTATAAAGTACGTTAGCTAACACGCTACGAATCCAAGTAATCCCTAAATCAGAAACTTTTAGGGTCGTTTCATACCTGAAAAAGCAGAGAAATCACCGTCCAGGTGATTGGGAAGAGTTGCTGAAACAGCAGCTATCGGTGGCTCGGAAGCGGGAAAAATCCCTTCTTCTCTTTCTCTCAAACTCTCTCTCCTTTTCTCTAGGGTTTGCAATTTTCGGATGGGAGAGAGAAATGAGGGTTTCAACCCCTTTTATAAGCTTAAAAACGCCGGAAACAGGCTCCGGAACGAAGTTTACTTGATGCCTTTCCATTTCGGGGCTGTTTCGGTCCAAAAGTTGATTTCTGGTGGTCCCCTGGTCGATTGCGATCGGACTTAAGCTCATGCGTACCAGATGTAGCACGTATTAAGTTTTCAGTCTGACAGGGTTCGCAGATCGCACGTGTTTGACCAGTTTCAGTTCAGCGGTCATCGCACGTAGATCAGGGCTGAAAGTCTCATAATAATAAATAGAAATTTTTCCTGATCCGAGGGTGTAATCTGGATGAATTCTGACGGTCAGAACGCTTAATACTGACGCGTCAAGTCGTGTGCTAGATTTGAATTTGAAATTCCAAATCTGTCCCTATTCGCGGTCTCTTCAGTCCGGGTTCAACGAAATAGTCTGTGATTATCGGTTTGACTTGATTTTCGAGATGATTGTCAAGTCCAGCTGGGCGGTTCTAACGGTCTAAGATAGGAGGTATCGGACCTTCGACGCGCGGTCTAAATCCAATACAAAAATTCAATGTGGTCTAGAGAACAGACCTGCTTAGAGTTTGATCCGAGGTTATAGAGTATTGTAGAGTTGTTTGTTCTACTCGATTTGGGTCTTGTAGAACGTATTTAAAGTGATCAGGGACTATTTCCCAGCTACTCTAGCGTTGCGCTAGCTAACTTACGCTTAATTTTCATGGAATTTAATTCTACGCGATTTCGGGTCGAGTTGGTACTCGAACCCATGTACGGATTTTTCACGGGCGTTACAATCTACCCCCCTTAACAAATAATTTCATCCTCGAAATTTATACCTTTTCGTACTCCTCGAGAAGCTGTGGGTAGTTCTTTCTGATCTCGGCTTCTGTCTCCCAAGTAGCCTCCTCCTCAGAATGATGCGTCCATAGTACTTTCACAAGGGGAATCACCTTGCTACGCAGTACCTGCTCCTTCCTGTCTAGGATGCGTGTCGGTCGTAAGATATAAGTAACATCCTCTCCTAACTGCACCTGCTCCCATTTGATGATATGGGAAGGATCAGCAACGTACTTCTTCAGCATAGAAACATGAAATACGTTGTGGACGCTCGCGAGGGGCGTGGGTAAAGCCAATCGGTAAGCCACTGCTCCCACACGATCGAGGATCTGGAATGGACCAATAAATCGCGGTGCCAGCTTCCCCTTCTTCCCGAACCGAAGGACTCCCTTCATAGGGGAAACTCGCAAAAACACGTGATCCCCGACTGTGAACTCTAGTGGCCGTCGTCTCGTATCGGCGTAGCTCTTCTGTCTGCTCTGCGCTGTAAGAAGCCGACGTCGAATAATATCAATCTTCTCTGACGTCGCCTGCACCAACTTTGGGCCAATCAAGCTACGCTCACCGACCTCTAACCAGCAATGCGATGCGCGACAAGGTCGCCCATACAGCGCCTCATAAGGTGCCATACCGATACTCGCCTGGAAGCTATTGTTGTACGCAAACTCCGCATATGCAAGACAGTCATCCCAACTGTCCTTGAAGTCCAATGCGCAAGCTCGCAACATGTCCTCCAGGATCTGGTTCACTCGCTCTGTCTGTCCGTCCGTCTGTGGGTGGAAGGCAGTACTGAACTTCAACTTCACACCCATAGCCTCCTAAATGCGAGTCCAGAAAATAGAAGTGAACCGCGTGTCTCTGTCCGACACGATCTCCAACGAAACTCCATGCAGACGCACGATCTCTCTGATGTACAATCTAGCCAGCTCGTCTGCAGAGTTCGTAACTCTGATCGGTAGGAAGTGCGCCGACTTCGTCAATCGGTCGACAATCACCCAAATGGAATCATGCCCCTTCCTCGTCTTCGGCAACCCAGAAATGAAGTCCATGGAAATGAAATCCCACTTCCACTCTGCATCGGCATAGGCTGCAAAAGTCCAGGTGGTCGGCAATGCTTTGCCTTCACCTGCTGACAAGTGAGACAACGGGACACGAACTCAGCTATGTGGGTCTTCATACCTTCCCACCAATACGTCCTCTTCACCTCACGATACATCTTCGTACTGCCTGGATGCATCGCGAGTCTAGTAGAATGCGCAGCCTCGAGAATCTCTCGTCTCAAGTTAGGGACATCTGGGACGCATAGGCGGCCACGGTAACGTAAGCCCCCATCCATACCAACTCTCCAATCGGTGTCAGCATCATCACTGGCCTGCTCTCGAAGCTCAGTAAGATGCGCATCGTCCCTCTGCGCCTCGATGACTCGGTCATCGATCTGAGATCGCACCTGTACATGTGCGATGAACTCAAATGGCTCCTCTACGGTGAGTTTCTGCTCAAAGTCTCGCAAAAACTCAACCATATCCCACTTGGCAACCATCAGCGGAGCCACAAACTCTATCACCTTCTTGCGGCTCAACGTATCAGCCACAAGGTTCGCCTTCCCAGGATGGTAAGAGACTTCAAACTTGAAGTCCTTCAATGTCTCCATCCATCGCCGCTGCCTCATATTCAAGTCTCGCTGCGTGAATATGTACTTGAGGCTCTTGTGGTCGCAAAAGAGCTCGAACTCCTCTCTGTAGAGGTAATGTCTCCAGAGTCTCAGTGCGAATATAACAGCTGCCAACTCTAGGTCGTGTGTAGGGTAATTCTCCTCGTGCTTCCTTAATTGTCTCGAGGCATACGAAATTACCCTGTCCCTCTGCATAAGGACACAACCCAAACCAACGCTAGACGCGTCTGTGTATATAGTGTATCTAACCCCTTACTCTGGCAATACTAGCACAGGGGCGGACGTAAGTCTGTCCTTCAGCTCCTGAAAAGCTGACTCCGCCTTATCATTCCAGGCGAACTTCACGTCCTTCCGTGTCAACTGAGATAAGGGTCTCGCGATCTTCGAGAAGTCCTGAATGAAGCGCCGATAGTAGCCAGCGAGACCCAAGAAGCTCCTCACCTCAGTGACAGAACCAGGCTGCTCCCAGTCCTGCACCGCAGCTACCTTAGAAAGGTCAACTGCCATGCCATCCTTGGACACCACGTGTCCCAGAAACTTCACTCCTGCTTCCAGAAGTCGCACTTCTTGTACTGTGCGAACAACTGATGCCGTCTGAGCGTATCAAAGACCAAATGCAAGTGCTCCTCATGCTCCTCTCGACTCCTAGAGTACACCAAAATGTCGTCAATGAAGACAACGACGAATCGATAGAGGAAAGGTCGAAATATCCGGTTCATCAGATCCATGAACACGGCTGGTGCGTTCGTAAGACCGAACGACATCACGAGGAACTCGTAGTGGCCAAAACTGGTCCTGAATGCTGTCTTCTACACGTCCTCATCCCTGATGCGCAATTGATGATATCCCGACTGAAGATCAATCTTCGAGAAGTACTGCGCTCCTCTCAACTGATCAAGCAAGTCATCGATCCTGGGCAAAGGGTACTTGTTCTTCACCGTGAGCTGGTTCAGCCTGCGATAATCAATACACAATCGCATCGAACCATCCTTCTTCCTCACGAACAAGACCGGTGCTCCCCAAGGAAACACGCTAGGCCGTATAAGGCCAAGATCTAACAGACCATCAATCTGCGTCCTCAACTCCTCCATCTCACATGGTGCCATGCGATACGTCGGCAGTGAGACGGGTGTAGAACCAGGAACCAGATCGATAGTGAAATCGATCTCACGTCGAGGCGGCAAACCAGGGATCTTCCTGAACAGATCCCCGAACTCGGAAACAACTGGCGTATGCTCAAGTACCTGGGCACCAGCGTCGCGCAATAGAGTGGCGTAGCTAAGTATACGGAAAGGAAGATTTACCCGCACTGAAAACGTGAAAGGCGTGCCCTCAGGCTCGTACACCGTCACCATATGAGCCTCGCAGTCAATCTCGGCTCTCGCTGCAGTCAACCAGTCCATACCAAGAATGACGTCGAGATAAACGAGCGAGGGATCGACGACAAGATCCAGAGTCATCGTCCTGCCTCCCAGATCAACTAAACAACCCTCACACATCTGGGTGACATCCGAATAATCCCCATGAGCTGCAAAGACTCGCACGCTATCCATAGTGATAGTCTGTAACCCAAGACGTCTGACTACGGCACGCGATATCAAAGAAATCATGGAACCAGTGTCCACCATGACAAGAACGGGAGTACCTCCAATATGGGCCGTAACCTCGAAGGCTGAATGCTGGGAAGTCGGCGTCGCAGCTGCCTCAGCTGTCAATGCATGAACCCGAGCCTGCTGTGGCCGGTTCGGCCGCTGTGTCAAGGGCCGTGGAGGCTGTCTAATCTGCGATACCGGAGGTCTGAAAGAAGGATGCGCAGGAGCTGACCGTATAGGCGGTGCTGATATCGCCTGTGGACGCACACGGTCAATCTTCTGCGGCGGCGAGAACCCACTGTCCCGCATCCTCGAAAAGCTGCTCTGCGCCAAGTGGCCTGTCCTCCCACAGTATGTACATGTCAAATCAGGACGCCGAAACGGTGGTACATGCGCCGTAGTCCTAGTAGGAGGATCAACGTGAGGCCTCTTGCCCGCGAAGGGCCTGTCTGGCAAATCTGGTCGTGGCCTAGAAGCAGCCGGGCCACGAGATCGCGCAAGTCGATCCACATCCTGCTCTGCCCGCATGGACATGTGAATCAACTCCGCATAGGAGGGAATGCTAACACAGCACATCTTCAACCGAATATCCGATCGCAAACCCTCCAAAAAGTTCCGTATGCGCATCTGCTCATCAGCCAAAATCGTCGGGACGTACCTGCCCAACTCCGTGAACCGATGCTCATACTCTGTAACTGTCATCGCTGCCTGTCTGAGACGGAGAAACTCATTCTCCCTGTCGTGCCTGTAAGTCTGGGGATAATACTTCTTGTGGAAGCGGAACTCAAATGCTACCCACGTCCATACGAAGTCTGCGGCAACGGTCCGCAGTATGTTATCCCACCACATGCTGGCCTCTCTCTCAAACAGGAAGGTAGCCAGCTCCACCTGCTTGGCCTCGGTGCAATGCAACATCCGCAAAATCTTCGACACCCGGTCGAGCCAGTACTCAGCCTCCTCGGGTCTGTGAGAACCCGTGAAAGTAGGAGGCCGCAAGCGCTGAAATCGCTCCAGTAGGCCCCGTGTGTCGGCAGGATTCCCCGCAGGGAAAGCAGGCGGCACAGGATAAGCCATGCCCTCATCCTGGGCGTATGTATAGGCATCCTCAGCTGGATGCGCAAGTGGTACAGGTGGAGTAGATGTAATCGCACCCCCACCCTGGGCTAATGTCCCCACGATGGTAGTCAGAAGCTGCTGTTGCTGCAGCATCATAGCCATCATCTGCTCGAATCTGTCGGGAGGTGGAGCAGGATGTGGCGGATGCTGTGTGGAGGTAGATGCGCTATATGGCTCTCTGACTGATAGCGTAAATGGCGGTGGTCCATCTGTAGGACCAGCGGCAGGCTGAGACGATCGAACCGCCTCAGGAATCGGGCCCAAAGCAGGGTCCGTATGGGTACCAGACTGAGAGGGAGTCTGATCCATATGCTCAGTCAGCGCAAGACGAGCCGTGCTCCGCGTAGTCTTAGGTGACATTCCCTATATTCAAAATAGGGCGTAACCTTGTCAGTCTCAATTGCACAAATACACCACAATCATTCACATAAAGAGTCAAAGGCATTCCATGCATTTCAATTAATCAAAATTGTCACAATACAAGGGATATATCTTTACAAGCATCATGACGAGAATTACATGAAAATTAAGATAGTTAAACAACAGCAACATGAACAAAGCACTAACCCTAACAGGCTTACACACATAAAGCAGGAAATGACATTGCCGGCCAACCTCCAAGTTGGCTGGTGGGACCACATGGGTCCGGTCCCCCATGATCCAAGGAGTCCAAAAATATATGGCCCACCCCCTGGTTCATTGTATTTTGATCTATATGAGCCCAAACATGTGTTCGGGGATTTCCAGGACCACATCGTAATCCCGAATACCAAACCCTATGATGCAGCATATGAATTTGGGGTAGAAGGAGCCATTACATCTATCTAAATCCTTATTTGCTAAAGAAAGTGAAGTTAGAATGGCCTTATGGCCATTTTTCATAAAATTTTACTATTCACTGTAAAATTTTGTGAAAGTACTAATTTGTGTTATTTTCATATTAGGTTTGATGCCTAATATGAAATGGATAAGAAAGAAATGAAGTTCAGAGTGTTTAGAGGAGGAATTTTGAAGATTTTTGGCGAAACGGGGTTTTTAAGCCTTGACGATTGATTACAGGAGTCGTGGTCATCTCACGGCCCAAGGATTTACTTTTGTGGTTTAAAACCGCTCATAGGACGTCTCAACCCGACTTCCTACAGCTTAGAAGCGATTCGGGTTGCCTTACGCGGCCCGAGATGCATTACCGACTCGATCTTACGATCGATTCTAATAGACTTCGCCTATCGGCGAACCTGCGACCCTAGAAGTGTTTCTAGACCCTTCTCGCACCCACCTATGTCAAAGAAAGTGACAGCGTACGTCACGAGACCATAACCCAGGCCCAGTATACTCTTATTCATGCTCTGATACCAACTTGTAACACCCTGAAAATCGGGGGTCGTGTATAAACTCAACTCCCGAGTTTCAGACCGTCACTTATGCAACAAAAATGGTTATGATTCAATGTTGTCTGATTTAAAGCATTCACATGAGTAAAAGTATACCAAAACTGCAATTCATACTTCAGATCCAGTGATAAAAGCAAGTGGAAGACTAAACAATATATATATCACTGTATGGAAAACAAGGTAAATCTCATCTGTCTCCAAAGTATGACTACATCTCTGAGCCTCATATATATACAAATGAACAAAAATAAAATGTTCAAAATAGTCCCACTGAAACCCCATCGATCCAGGTCACCTACGGGAAGCCGTCGTGATACTGCATATACGAGAACTCATCCTGGTCCTCGTCGATCTCTGGCTCCACCTCCTGGATCTCGGCCTCACCTGCATCTACAATAGGGTCTGGTGGGTGTTGCAAACACCATCCCGTAACGTGGGAGTGAGTGATTAACTCAGTGGAATCATAGAGCAAAGATTAGCATGTTCACAATTCAATCACGCGATAATAGTAAAGCAGTAAATCAGACAATCCTAATACTGTTGTTAATGCAAGATGACATGACGTGATGTATGCCCTCACCGACGATCTCCCTCATGCGGCAATATCTTACGACCGCGGCATGCCACACTCCCTAGAGTGCTCCACATCTTCCAGGCACATGTAATGCTATGGTGATATGAATTCCAAGTTGTTATTAGTCCATTCAAACAGCAGGATTGAGAAACTAAGGTACTTCCCTTGTATCAATCCCAACACAGATCCTGTCTAGGGTCGTCACTCCAAGTAATCTCATACGATGTATATTTCGTAGGTCACTACAAGGGCTGTCAGGGCTGTTGCTAGCACTCGTTGCACCGCTCCCCCATCACCTTATCAATACAGGCCTACCGTACTCTATTGCAACGGAAGGGTCGTCGCCTCCCGTGGACTCAGAATACGCTCGCGGTCACTACAAAGGGCTCGTCGCCTGATCAGTGTAGGCCGACAGCTAGAATATAGTGTCCCATACCACCATAATCTGCTCACGAGTCAAGGTGCTCACTGGTCACTACGAGGAGGTTTGTGGCCCCAGCGTAGGCCGACAGCTTGACCACGGTGTCCCATACCACCATGCCCGGCTCATGAGTCTTCGTGGATCAAGGTGCCATGGTTAACAGGGTTTACAATGGTAAGTTCAGTACCCTAGGTTCAAGCAGTTATGACTCATACAAGGTGAACATACATCGGCCAGTCGGGTTTCTTGACGGGCTCGACTAGCGCGATCGCATCTCAAGTTGAACGACATGAAGTGCATAAAACACTTCGCGTGGCCTAACCACTGCCGCCAACTCCAAACACGAATCACGTTCATCGACGCGTCATTCGTGGCTATGACCAGTCAGTCACGAGTTTGCTCGGTTACCGACTGTCTGGACTAAGTCTAGTCCCACACATCTATGGAATCACATTAGCAATATATGTAAAGGTATTGAAATTGAAATATAATCATATGAGCATGTTAACACATGTTATAACATTCAACTTAAGTAAATCTTCAAGACATACTTTCCATGCATGTAATGGAATCATGCATAAGGTCAACATGTAGGAAATCATTTAGGTCAGCATATTAACTAAGAAATCAATCTCAAACTACTACATAACATCATTTAATTCAATACATACTAATACAAGCATTTATACAAACACATACACTACACACTTAAGTCTACATATAGTATGTCGACCCAAAGTGCGCAACTAGGCGAATCTCTTCGCCAAACTAATTATGCAAGCATTCCTAACTCCCTAATGCGACAATAAACCATGTCAATCACGTCAGCAAAATATGAATGTAGACCGCACTTCCTACAAATGACTAAAATGCCCTAAATCTCATATTCTTCGTTAATTTACGAAACAGGAAATGGAAAGCATGTTGTACATGTCAAACGGCGGTGCCGTCTATAATCTACTATTAAACGACATTGAAAGCGTTGTAAACCGTCAATCAAAGCGTCTAAAATCCTCACCTAGTCTCTTACGGATGCGGGATTTTGAACGGAGCGTGTATGCTTCGTCTACGGCAGTAGGAGGACCTGATTTATAAAGTACGTTAGCTAACACGCTACGAAGCCAAGTAATCCCTAAATCAGCAACTTTTAGGGTCGTTTCATACCTAAAAAAGTAGAGAAATCACCGTCCAGGTGATTGGGAAGAGTTGCTGAAACAGCAGCTATCGGTGGCTCGGAAGCGGGAAAAATCCCTTCTTCTCTTTCTCTTAAACTCTCTCTCCTTTTCTCTAGGGTTTACAATTTTCGGATGGGAGAGAGAAATGAGGGTTTCAACCCCTTTTATAAGCTTAAAAACGCCGGAAACAGGCTCCGGAACGAAGTTTACTTGGTGCCTATCCATTTCGGGGCTGTTTCGGTCCAAAAGTTGATTTCTGGTGGTTCCCTGGTCGATTGCGATCGAACTTAAGCTCATGCGTACCAGATGTAGCACGTATTAAGTTTTCAGTCTGGCAGGGTTCGCAGATCGCACGTGGCGGACCAGTTTTAGTTCAGCGGTCATCGCACGTAGATCAGGGCTGAAAGTCTCATAATAATAAATAGAAATTTTTCCTGATCCGAGGGTGTAATCTGGATGAATTCTGACGGTCAGAACGCTTAATACTGACGCGTCAAGTCATGTGCCAGATTTGAATTTGAAATTCCAAATCTGTCCCTATTCACGGTCTCTTCAGTCCGGGTTCAACGAAATAGTCTGTGATTATCGGTTTGACTTGATTTTTGAGATGATTGTCAAGTCCAGCTGGGCGGTTCTAACGGTCTAAGATAGGAGGTATCGGACCTTCGACGCGCGGTCTAAATCCAATACAAAAATTCAATGTGGTCTAGAGAACAGACCTGCTTAGAGTTTGATCCAAGGTTATAGAGTATTGTAGAGTTGTTTGTTCTACTCGATTTGGGTCTTGTAGAACGTATTTAAAGTGATCAGGGACTATTTCCCAGCTACTCTAGCGTTGCGCTAGCTAACTTACGCTTAATTTTCATGGAATTTAATTCTACGCGATTTCGGGTCGAGTTGGTACTCGAGCCCAAGTACGGATTTTTCACGGGCGTTACACATGCATACACACGTGTATAATACAGGAGCCACAAAAGGGCTGCCCTGGGACGTTCAAAATTAATTTTATTGCGATTTATTCTCTGGACCGCGTCAATGGACATTCCAAACCACCTATTCTTGACTGAAATTTTGTTCTGAATGCAATGGACGGGGTGGATTTTCCAGAAAATGCTTCTGTGGGGCCCACCGATCACAACAGTAAAATGGTGTGAAAGGTTTCGCACATTCGTGAAAACTGACTTTTTCAGGCGGTTGTGGCTCACCATCTTTGATCATATGACAGATCTGAACCGTCTATCAAGTAGAGGACCCAAGAAAGTCCTTAGGGATGGTGTTTCTTTGAAATTTGAGTGAGGAAAGTGACGATTTTTAAGGCACCGAACTTGGCTGGAAAAAGGCTTTCGCTGCGCATGAGATAACTTTCCAAATCCGATTCAAATCTGATTTTCACCACTCCAGCAGCTATATAAGGAGGTTTTGGATGTGGGGAGCGGAATTGATACCTTGGGAGGATCCAGAAAGAGAAAAAAGAAGAGCAAGAAGAAGAGATAGAGGAAGAAGGGAGAATATTTTCTGTTTCTACAAATATTTATTTTTTTCTTCTTTCTTAATCAATTTTATGGATTGCTAAACTCTTAGCTAGGGCTGAGATGAAGCTCCTAATTTGAATAACTTTTGTTTATGTTGAATTCTTCTAATTCAATTGATTTGTTTCTTTTTCTAGTGTGCTTAACTGTAATTTCCATGCTTCTCCATTCTATGAGCTCGACCAAAGTCTAGATATGGATGTTGTTTGAGATCTTAACTAGGTGCTTATGTCTGACCATGAACAGGTTTCCTATAGAGGAAGAGACAGGAATCTATATCTCTCCATGCCTGACCATGGATGGAAAGATGTGATCCATATGCTTTAAGAGATCATACATTCTGTGTGCTCGACCAAGGACATAGAGTGTGCTTTGTTTATTTTGATATCAATCTAAAGTAGGGTGAATCAGCAGGTAAAATAAGGGTTAAGATAATTAGGGGTGGATTCGAAAGTCCTAGTCTTCTCATTGATTGGATTTTACTCATTGCTCTCAGTTATCTTTTTAGATTAGTTTACTTAATAGTTTGCTAAACCATTCGTTGGATTAGTTAAGAAGAGTCATAAATTTCAAATTGTGACAACCAGTCCTCGTGGGAACGATCTCGTAATATGTACCATATCTACATCTGATTCGTATACTTGCGAGTTAAAATCATTTAAATCAGATTGGTTTAAATTAAAACATCAGTGGTCCCACATGCTTTAGGGCCCACTTGATGTATGATTCATTTCAAGGGAGGGCCCATAATGTCGAGGTCCCTCCATCACAAGCGTGTCCCACTCTCTCTCTCTCTCTCTCTTTCTATGATCATGGCCCACTTATGATGGGTATATTTCATCCATGCCATCTACCGATGGACCCCATCTATGTGGGACACACCATGATATTTATTTGCCATCCCAACCATCCATAGAGGGGGGGTGGCCACCAGTGAAGTGTGATCCACGTGGGCCCACCCAGTCCCATAACTCACTGGCAGTGGATGAGGTTAACAGTGAAGTGTGGGTTGACAGTGGGGCCCATGGGACCCATCCACATCATCCATCCATCTAAGATGGACCACACCATTGTGAGTGGTGTATCCAATTGGAACCCACCCCATGTGTGGACCCACCATGTGAAACGCATGAAATCAGCACCGTCCAGAAATCCAGGGTTTGGACGGTGACTCCTTATAAGCTATATATATATATATATATTATATTATATTATAATATGATATATGATATTATAATATATTATATTAATATATATATATATATATATATATATATATATATATATATATATATTCGTATATAATGAAAGGTGGGCCACGTGTGTGGGACCCACCACTGTGGTATGTTTATACCCACGTCGTCCCGTGATTTAGACGGGTGGAGCCCGCGTGATGCATAGGTCTTAATCCACACCGTCTAAAACGGTGGGGCTGATCATGGGATGAGTGTTATATACACACCGTCCATCCAATTCAGCTGGGCCGTCCATGTGTTGGACGGCCAGCACATGGAGGCTGCGTCCTTGACGTGGATCCTGAGAGAACCCAGACCGTCCAAATTGTGGGACCCAGCTCCATACCTCATATGGTAGGCTGAGTGAAAGATACCTCGTTTTAAAGTGGGATCCACCTGCTTGAGAGACATGGTGCGGCTGGTGAGTCTTACAGCAGCCCTGCAGCTACTTTAATGTCACCAGGTTCTGTGGACCCATCGTATATATATGGGTCTTATCCACCGTACATCTGTCCAGCCGATGGGACCCACTTCAATGCATGTATACTCCAGCACTACTGTCCAGAATGTCTGGACGGTGCAGTGGACTCCGACATGATGTATGTGCCCCAAATCCAGGCCGTCCAGACCTCTGGGAGGTGGGCTGATTACGAGGTATGTGTTATATCTAAACCGTCCCTCCATTTTTATTTTTGTTCCTTGTGGGCCACCTTGAGTTATGTATGATGGGCCCCACATGGGACTCTCATGCCTGAGCTGGATTGGTTGGGGTACCCTCCCACCAGCTAATAATTGCTGCAGTCACGACAACAGTTACTACTGGCCACGCTGTGATGTCTATGTTATATCCTACCATCTATCGGTGGACCACCCTGTAAAAATCAATGGGATTGAACGGCTACCATTAGAAACATTTGGGGCCCATCTTGATTTATCTGTGGTATTCAATTGGGGCCCACTTTGATGTGGATGTAAAGCCCATGTCATGGGGCCATTTGATGTAGTAGGGGCCGATAGGTTAAGGCCCATTGAGATGTACTACGGCCTATGGGCTGAGGCCCATTTGATGTACATATGAGGCCCAATTGGTGTGGTCCATTTGTTACATATAAGACCCATGAGATTAGGCCCATCGAATGCAATCTAAGGCCCATGAGTTATGACCCATTGCAATGCACATAAGGCCCATTGGTGCGGCCCATTTATGTGGCCCATTTGATGAATAAAAGACCCATATGATATGGCCCATTTGATGTATTTAAGGCCCAATGAGATGTACCTAAGGTCCATTGTAATGTGTGATCCCAACATGGATTATATAATGATGTTTACGACGATCGTGCCTTGGGAGCAATGTTGGTTTGACGTCCACATTGCGAGTATAATGTTGGTTGGATGTCTATATTACGACTCTCCCTAGGGCCCATTGATAGCCAGTACTTGTTGTGTGTTAGCCGTCTAGGTCACCTGCGTTGTAAGGATATTTTATTACTTTATTACATGTTTAGTATAGTTCCATAACTCATGATCATACGCATCATATGTATGCTTGATAAGAGACGAGACTGTTCATAGCATATATCTTCGGGCAGATTATTTATGGGACCCCGATTAGGCAGTGTTACCCTGCATGAGTGCACGATACTCACAGGATTTACTACATGATTGGATAGTGTGATCCATGCATTTCGTATTGTGTCATATGGTTATTGTACGCCCTAGCGACATCGGGGCCATAGCTTCCACAGACGTATCGTGGTTGGCAGGATTGGATATCAAAAATCTTATTCTACATGGGGTGCTATATATATCCGTAGGTGAAAGTTTCTATACCCTTATGGTACTAAGATGTTGCTCCAACGTCTATACCGAGTGGGTAGATGAGCGTTGAGTGCCGATTACCAGATGGTTGCGCTCTCCATTATGTCATGGTTGGTTGGAAGGGGGTGCGGCCTTACCCGCCTGAGTGTAGGGGGCAATTCTAGGCTGAGTCTGACCAGCTCGAGGAATGGGTCCGCTATCGACGAGTCGAGCCTGATATTGGCAGACGGATAGTGAGGTCTTTTTCACTTACCTTATTGCACGCGATGAGGCGGCGATCTGGTTTAGAGTGTACTAGACCCCGGTGATATCCCAGATTTGAGCCTTATTGATGTGTGGACATAGATAAGGATTTGTATGCTTGAGTTATATTTCACATCGCATGGCCTTGGGATGGCCGATATCATTCATTTCTTGCATCGCATAGCCTTGGTATGGCTAATGATATTATGGATCCATCTGCATATTTCACATTACTCTGATATTGCATGTACATATTACTACCTTGCGCACACACTTTCACCACCCTCTAAGCTTTCTATAAGCTTATGCACGACCGTTGCGTGCATGTGACGTTGGGGCGCAGCAGCGCTGAGGCAGGAGCACTTTGCAGATCATTTTGGAGTTTTTGTTCTTTACCATTGTATTTCCCTTTATGCTCATTGTACTTATAAAGTTTTTGATCATAGTGGAAATGTAATGGAGTTCTTGGTTGTTGTTTGTGGGTTATGTCTTTGGTTATTCTTATTACGAATCAAACTGACGTTGAAAATCCTCCTCGTAGCATCCCAAGATCAAAACCTGGCGAATGGGCGCTAGGAGCCGAGAATGGGGTCTATGGAGGCTGTCGGCGGCAGATTCGGTGATCAGAAATTTTGTGAGCCCAGTTTCTGAGTTTGGAGCTTGACACGCAAGGTGGGACCCACATCATTTTGGACCCAAGGGGAGGACCTCGCCGGAATGGCAAAAACTCGCCGAACAGGTCAGAACTCGGTGAGGACCTTGCCGGTTTGGCGAGGCCTCGCCGGTCAACGGGCCAGGCTGGGTCCGGGCTTCGGGCCGACCGATTTTGGGGCCTAGTGGGACCCTTTGGTCCAGGGTTCGACCCTTCGTTCATTCAAAATCTCATACTTCCTTAACAAACTACCCCTCCAAGCTCTTTTTTTCTTCTAAACTTGTTATTTTCTCTCTCCAACCTCCCTTCCAATTGTTCTTTCCTTCATTTTCTGTTATTACTCTCATCCCTCTACTGTTCTCACCCCTACACAGCACCTACACTCTCCATTTTCTACGGTTGGAGCTCCCAAGCTCTCATTTGAGGCTCAAAATCGTGTGAGCTTTCAACCCATCACATTTCTTCCTTTCCCCTTATTTGATCCCTGCCTTTGGGACCTATTTCCCTCCTCTCTTAGACCTAGATCTGTGGGAAGCCATTAGGTTAGCCTTTTCTTCCTTTTCATCAATTTTTCATGGCTCTTTTTGAGTTCATTTTAGCCATTTTCTCGATCTATCTGCTTTTACCCACGGATGAGACCGAACACAGTAGCTTAGTCCATAAACAGTGACCATCTAGTGCTAGGACATCTAGAGTTTTGGACCTAGAAGTAGTACTCCTAGATTTGAAAGATCTGACGATATAAGAAATTCAATTTCAATTAGATAATCTTGACTCTGAGCGATAGAACAATCCCCTGTAGTAGAAATGGTATGAAACCATTTAGCGTATAAGCTTAGGCTTTGGATTACAGCTAGTGAGTTACAGACTAGTCTACTAGTTATAATAAGTAGTGTAAAGCCTATATATGCTAAGGAATAGTAGGATTGATTTGGTTGGAGTAGGACTCCATTCCTTTGATAGATCCTCATAATATTCATAGGCTCCTTTAGTAACTCTCAGGAAGCTTACTTCACTTAGAACTAGTCACGCATGGAGAAGACTTATATATCACTCAGATTAAATGCTAAGATAAAGTAGCACACCCCTTAGAATTGCCTTCCCAAGGACTTGTTATAATTGGGAACGTAGAGTAAAGGAATTGTATATTAACGATGTATTCGCAGTTTGAATTGCATTCTTAATCTTAGTAGTTACCAATAAATCCAATGCTCTGATCAAGCAGAAGATCGGCATCGACTCGGATTAAGAACTGATACGGTAAATTTTCTGTCTTAGCTAGATAGAAAGTCTATGTATCCGGCTCAGACCCACTACACAACTTTTCTTTCGTGTTAGCCCGACCATCTACAACCAAAAGTTATTGCTTTGCCTTTGGAAAATGTTAAGGACATACAACCAATAGAGATTAGACCTCTTGTCATAAACTCACATCCGTCCTTGAAATCAACCGCAACACCCATCGTTTCAGCTCTTTTCTATAACCATAGGTACCAATGCCATAGAATGCATCATTAGCAAAGGAAGACTAATGTAGCAAGAGGTTGTTTCCCATTTCATGTCAAGGAGAGGCCCTAAGTTACACCTCGTTCCGATATACGGATTGAGACATAGATTCTTGAGCCTTAAGTAGAACTAAGTTTTAAGGGAGGTAGAACGTATTGAGCCCAATCTAGTTAGGATTAGCTACTACAACTGTTGGATCAGAGTAGCACAGTGGAAGCGTGGTTGGCCTCTTCCCCACTGGCCCAAGATCGAAGAAGTTAATTTACGTTATACGTAAGGTTAGGTCATTAAATAGGATTTGAACCTTCCTTAGAATGTCAATACTAAAGTCTCTCTAGGGACTCATTACCCTTAGCCAATTTTGGAGACGGAATTATGTTTTAAGGGGGGTAGATTGTAACACCCCGGATTTTTGCCAACTTGGGGTTAGACGTCTTTAGGCAATAGGTCAACCATATCACTCTCAGAACTCAATTCCAATGCCAAAGAAATCATTTAGAACCAAATTCTTTAAAAATTTAACGTGAATTAACTAGCGCTACACTAGATTACCTGTGAAATAAGCACCAACCACTTTAAATACGATCTGTAAGATCCAAAACCTATAGAATCGTTGACGCTACGTTACCTAAAAACCTAGGATCAAACTCTAAACATATTTATTCTCAGGAACCCTTTGAAACTTTGTATTGGATCTAGACCGCACGTCGAAAGTCCGATATCTATAATCTTAGACCATTATGACCGCCTAGTTGGACTTGACAATCATTTCGAAAATCAAGCCCAACCGATATCATGAGACCATTTTACTGAGTCAGGAGTGAAGAGATTGGCAAAAGGAAAATATTTAGAAAATTAATCCAATTTTTAATAAATCTGGTACGTGTCGCTTTCACAACATTTTTAAGCGTTCTAACCGTTAGAATTCGACCAAATTTCATCCTCGGATCAGGAAAGTAGGCCCTTACATGTCATAGCACTTATGGCCCTGATCGAGTTTCGGTGACCGCTGAACTGAAACTGGTCCGCCACGGACAATTTGAAAATTCGATTGGACTGAAAACTTAACTGACTAAAGATCCGATGTTACTGAGCTTAAGTCCAACCGCATTTGATAACAGGACCTCCAGAAATGCTCCGTTGGATTAAAAAGACCCACTTTGGTTATAACCTAAGTATACCTTGACTTGGAGTCCATTTTCGTTATGTTTGGCCTTATAAAAGGGCCTTAAACCCTTAGCTTTCTAACCCATACGAATTTCCCAAACCCTAGAGAGTGAGAGAGAGAAAAGGGAGAGAAAGTGTGAGAGAGAGTTGGTGTTCGATTAAGGGCTTTTTCCTTATCATTCCACGTACTCAATTATCACGTCTGCATCATTTTTCTGGCAATTTCGGCTCCGTTCTTAGGTAAGAAAACCTAACCCTAATCAGTTCTAGAGGTTTGAATAGCGTAGGTGATGAAATAGCAAATCTATTTCATGCTACAGGTCACCTTTGTGCCGTAGGCAAAGACTTAGAGTCTCTGTCGAGTTCGTTGCTATTATACGGCATAAGGTGCAGATTTTAGACGCTTAGGTGACCATTTTTCAAAGTTTTCAATGCCGTTTAATGGTAGATTGTTAGTAAGGATGCTATTTCACATGTAGAACATGTCGACCAATTTTTATTTCGAATACATACGAAGAATATGAGATTTATAGTATTTTAAGTATTTGTAGGAAATACCGTATACGTATAAAATTTGGATTCGTGCTTAACATGATTAATTGCCATGAATATATGCTTGTTACATGTTTGACAACTCCTTAGTGAAAAGACTTACCCTAAATCACGCCACGGCCAATATACGCTATATATGTAAAAGTGTGTACCTCAAATGCTTGTGAAATTGTTTAAATGAATACGGAACCCGGATTCATGCATGCTATGATTATCCGTCATGGATATATGCAAGTGATCTATGGGGCAACTCCCTAGTGAAAGGATTTGGTCAAATACATGATATGTCAACATACGATATGTATTTAGTATGAGTAGCCTAAGTGTTTGTGAAAATGACGGAATGAGTATGAAATTTGCTTTCATGCCCGTCATGACTAATTGTTATGGATATATGATTGTTGTATGGGCAATACCCCTTTGACGAAAGGATTTGCCCTAATATGTATGCTAATGAATGTAAAATATGTATGATATAATGTGTAATCTAAGTGTTTGTATAAATGTATGCGTGAGTAAGTACTTAGTAAATGGTGTTGTAGACTAGTGTTGAGATAGGATTCTCAACTATGTTAACGATGTGTATGATTTTCTCCATGTACGTTGTTGAATTGATACCTTATATATATGAAATGCTTATGTATGGTTAAATTGCTTATGTTGTATCTTATAACATGTTGCTAACATACTTGAATTACTTATTATTTCAATTTTGTTTATCTCATATGATTACTGATTCACATTACATGTGCTTGGAGCTATACTCTAGTCCAGGCAGTCGGTAACAATTAGGATTTGTGGTTGGATTCTATTCACCATGAAGGATGTGTATGACGAACCCGAGTCATACTAGAGTTGTCGGTAGTGGTTAGGCCACACAAAGTGCTTGTGCACTTCATGTCGGTCGATTCAACGTGCGCTCGTACTAGTTGAGCTCGTCAAGTAACCCGACTGACCATTGTATGTTCACCTTGTATTGGTCATAATTGCTTAAATCTAGGGTACTGAACTTACCAGTGATAACCCTGATAACCGTTGTACCTTGATCTACTAAGACTCATGAGTCGGGCATGGTGGTATGGGACACCGTGGTCGAGCTGTCGGCCTACGCTGGGGCCACGAGCCTCCCCGTAGTGACTAGTGAGCAACCCAGACTCATGAGAAGATTATGGTGGTATGGGACACTATATTCTTGTTGTCGGCCTACACTGATGAGGTAATGGGGAAGCGGTGCAACGAGTGCGTACAACAGCCCTGGCAGCCCTTTATAGTGACCTCGAGCATACTCTGAGTCTACGTGAGGCGACGACCCTTCCGTAGTAATAATAGTACAAACTAGACCTGTATTGATAAGGTGATGGGGGAGCGGAGCAACGAGTGTGTGCAACAGCCCTGACAGCCCTTGCAGCGACCTAGAAATATATCATCGTATGAGACTACTAGGAGTAAAGACCTTAGACAGGATCCTTGTTGGGAATGATATAAGGGAAGTACCCTAGTTTCTCAATCCTACTGTATGAAAAGGACTAATAATAACTCGGTAATCATATTCATATCGCACTGCATGTGCCTGGAAGATGTGGAGCACTGAGGGAAGAAAGCATGCCGCGGACGTAAGATGGTGTCACATGAGGGAGTATGTTGGCGAGGGCATCCATCATGTCATTTCATTCTTGCATTAATTACAGTATTTAGGAATGTTTGATTTGCTTACTTTATCATTATCGCTTGATTGATTTGATAACATGTTAACCTTTGCTCTATGATTCCACTGAGTTGGCCACTCACTCCCATGTTACGGGACGGTGTTGTACACACCAACCAGTCCATATTTTAGTTTCAGATGATGGCACTGCTTGTGAAGCGGAGCCGGACTTGTATGATGATGAGGAGGATTTCTCCTCAGTGTTCTGATCGACGAGATTACAGAGAGGTTGATTAGACGCTATGACACTTGTCATTTTATATTTTTCGAGCACTCATGTATATTCTCTTTTTGTTCATTTTTGGAGTATACATGCAGATATTTAACCTGGTAACATGTTCACACTCTGGAGACTTACACCAGTTTATATATGTTATATATCTAACACAGTCTTCCGCTTGCATAATTTAACTGTCTCTGGAGTATGATATGCTGTTTTGGTCTAATCTCACTCATATTTTCTGCACTAATATGAACAACATTCATCCATCATTGAAAATGTTGCATAAGTGATATTCTGGAACTCGGGACTGGAGTTTTTGCTCGACCCCCGATTTTCAGGGTGTTACACTCAAACACGCCGGTGAATCACTATAGTTATAGGATGCAGGGCGAGCCAAATTTTTTTATGAATTATATTCCACATTGAGATGATCACAATGTATGATGAGCCGCACACACTTTTCTAGGCATGTATTCATATAGATTAGTTATACATGCTGATACCTCTCATACTGGTGGAGTACGAGACGTATCATAATCCTTAGATTACTTTTATGAATCTCTTGAATTATTACTAATCTTAAAGGATAACCATCACTATGAGTAGGGCGTTAACCCTCTTCAATCATACAGATGATGCAAGTGATATACAGACTGACGACCTAGAGGACCATCTCCCTATGGAAGATCATACTGAATGAATAAGAAGATAGTTTTATGATTTATTTTTATTTATATTTTTGTTGCAGACTCGTTAATGTAATAAGCTCCAATCGAGAGGGCATTTGGTAATTTATTAAATTCTTTTAATATAATGGAATAATAAATACAGTTGATTTTATTTTCGTGAATACATTCATGAATGTAAATGGATGTAATCTAAATGAAAAAAAAATGTAATTTTAAACATCCAATTTATACATTATTAACACCCAGAATTCTTAGGCATGAGTATTTACTCAGGCCGTGAAAATTCAGGACGTTACAGTTTAGGAGGATCGAGTCAATAGGTGGCTAAACCCACTGTTACAATTCGACTGGAACATGGCTCTTCTTCCTTCTCTTCTCTCCTTCCATTCTCTCTTCTACTCTCTCTTCTTCCTTTCCTTTCCTTTTTCTCCTTGAGTTTTATAAAGTTCTGGACTCAGTCCAGAATCAGCAAGCAAGCTAAGTCACGCTCCTGTCTCAATGTCATGACTTAGTGGGGTTAAATCTTCATGTAGAAAGCAAAGACTCATCCTCCTCCTTTCTTTCTCCTTTTCTTCTTCTCTCTTTCTTCCTCCTTTTCTTCTTGGATTTTCCCCAAAACCTAGAGTTACTGGGTTGTCCCAACTCGGCCCAATTCGAGTTAATTCAGACGGCTTAGTGTACTGTGGCACTAAAGCCGGTGTTGATTTTTCTCTCCCATTCCCTCTTCTTTTGCTCTCTTTATTTATGGACTCTCCGTGAAGATTCCGAGATGATAGGTACCTCTTATAAGTCCAGGGTTGGCCCTCGGTCATGCCCAACAGTCGTCCATCTCATACCATAAATGGTTTAGATGGATAGTCGTACTTTCCAACTTGGCTTACATGGCACTAAGCCACCATGAAGGATGGTTTTCCACTCCCATGGCCCATCAAAAGGCCACTCTTGATCAAGGTATGGGGCCCACAACATCATGGTGAGTTCCCTGACTAAATGGAGAAGATGAAGTCGCCTCTCATGGCGAGCTCCTATCAACGGTCTAGAATGGTGATCCAAACTCTCTGAATGGACATATGGGTCCATTGACTACTATGGGACCCACCAATCTCAACATAAACCACAGCATCCTCCCATCTCGCAAGATTTTCCGCCATGACTATTTTCTCATGCGATGGGAGGCTTTTAAAAAAAAAACAGCTGCCCTAACAACTAGGACCGCTGCTGCCCTGGATAGATAGCTTAGGATTGGTCAGAAAAGCTTGATCGAGGGTTCGGAATGTGCTAGTATGAGCTTTCCCGAAGAGGAAGGTATCTTTCCTCTATTTAACATGGGAAAAACTCCCTCTCATGACACTGAACGAAGGGCTGGGATAAGCTCTTGATGAAGGGATGAGGTTAAGAGGGGAGGGTCTGCTCGGATTTCTACTGTGGTAGTGAGATGGCTCCTATTTCAGAATATACCACACAACCCCGTCCTGATGTGTTGAGGATTGTGTGCATGCACACGCGCGCCACTACATGAGGGCAGTCGGGTTTTGGTCGGAGACGTACTCCAGTCACAATGGCCAGTTCGGATCCTGTCAACGGGTCATGATGGTGGCCCTTAGATTATCACAGTAGACGACTGTCCATCGCGTGGAGATGAAAGGAGGGAGAATTTCCTCCTCTCGTGGGAAACCTCAGTTCAAACTTGGTTTGACCTGAGTCTGGGATTGGTGCACTGCGGTTGTGCGTGTGCATCCAAAGTGGGGTCCATAATGTTGCATGGTATAATCTACACCATCCATTCAGTTCTGAATAGTCCCATTAGGACATCAGACCAAATATCAGGCAGATTCATAGCTCGGTGGACCATGCTTAATGATTCCAATTTTAATTAGTGATTTATGGGACCCGATGAGGCATTTCAATAAATCTAGTTCATCCATTCATTTAGCAAGTTTAGTTAGGGAAGGGCATCAAATGTGTGGCCGATCAAAAGGTTCAAGTGGGTCACACTACTAAATTCCAACTTAAATTGTGAATATCCTTTGATCCAACGACTAATTCCTCTCTAATGCTAATCCTTATTGGTCTTAAAGACTTTTAAGGCTACCTTATTGAAAATCATCGGTTAAATTCACCAACAGCCTCCTTATTGGCATACAATGCAATTTAATGACAGAATTTTGTCACGCCCCAAACCCGAAAATCGGATTCACAGGAATCCCGATCACCGAATCCGATGCCGACAGCCTCCGTAGTACCCCATTCTCAGCTCCTAGCATTCATATGCCAGATTTTTTATCCTGGGATCCTACAAGGAGGATTTTTTTTTGTACATTTAACTAGTAATAAGCATAACCACAAGTTTACCCAAATCATAAAGGCAACATCATCATCACATATCCAATAATATAATCATTTGAATACAATGCTGAAAGGGAAATATATATATCAAAATCAAAGCTTTAGAAAACAGCTGCACGCTCCAAGCTCAATGCTGCTGCAACCTAACATCACCTGCACGCATCTATTCTGCATAAGCTTATAGAAAGCTTAGAGGGTAGTGTGAGTGTGTGCACGAGATAAGTACCAAGTATTCAATATAATATCATAATCATACAATACCGGAAAGCTATTAATCCATAAACTATACAATGACTGAATAAGCAGAAACACTGATAAGAGCAGGAATTATCAGCGTAAATAGAAATACTGACAAGATTATAATCATGTAATAACAGAATAAGCGAAAGTATGAAAAAGTCCATAAGTTAATCAATATCAGAATACGCAATATAGGACAACTATACAAATGATGAGTCATAGATAATCAAATGTCGAATGACAAGGATATAATGCAATACACAATTTGAAAGAGCTAACAAATATCATCACTCTCATCTAAGTCACACGAATACAGAAACATAACAACCCACAATGCCACATGCCGAAGATGTAATGGAATATGCAGCATATGGTGCTAATGGAATGACCATGCTGGAGTGTGATGTTGGGATGATAGTACGTAGTATCGCAGGCTACGGGGTCCATCACAAGGAACCTCTATTCAAACCAGTCTCATACCTAAATTTGGATAGTCTGACTCAACGTGGTAAACTCCTGATCTCAGGTTAGTCATGCATCCAACCGAAATCCTTACCATAATGAAGATACACAACAATTAGTTGCGCACCACCAACCCGAGTGGATAGTGAATAGATGAATGAATGAGCATGCAACTCCTACTCAGTAGCCTATCAGCATAGTAGCCTGCCAACCGCTGGTAGCTCGCCCAGTGTGGTAGCTCGCCCAGGCCTCAGCCCCGCCCACATCACACCCGCAAACATCAGCGTCCGCCCACGTGCGCCCGCCCACATGCACAACAGTAACGGGGTGTCATAATATCATGTCAGTCCTCATATCAGTACGGTTCCTCTCTGGAGAAATCACCGGGGTCTATTACACTTCACACCACCTGCCGCCCCAATCAAGCACATAACTGGGTAAGTGAAAAAGAACTCACTATCCGCCTGTCAGTAGTCTACCAATACTTATCCGGCTCGCCGATAGAGGACCCATTCCTCGAGCTGGTCAAACTCAGCCTAGCCATACCTACTCCCTCAGGCGAGTAAGGCCACACCCCCTTCCAATCGACCACGACATAGTGGAGAGCGCAACTATCTGGTAATCGACACTCAACGCTCATCTACCCACTCGGTCTAGACGTTGGAGCATCCTCTGGAACCAAGAGGGTGTTTAGGAATTTTCACCCAGGGCCATCTATGGTGGCCCGATGCTCGAACAGATTTTTGGTGTCCCATCTGTCCATCCACAATATGCCTGTGGAGGCTACGACCCTGATGTCACTAGGGCGTATAGTAAACACAATATAATGCAAGATGCATGAGTCATACAATCCAATCATGCATTAATCCTGCGCATGTCATGCACTCATGTGAGATAATCTCTACCTATCAGGGAGTCTCACATCATCCTGCTCAATGACATATGCAATGGTCAATCACATCTCATAATAAACATGCAAATGATGCGAATGAGCATGTATCATGATGTTATGATGTCACATACTCATAAACGGTATCAATAACCGGCATCGACAATGTGGACTTTTAACCAACATTGCCCCCAAGGAATGGCCCACATAGAATCAAATATATAATGGGCACATGGCCTCACACAAGGGCCAAATATATGAAACAGGTAGGCCCTGGTCATGACCCTAACACATATCACAATGGGCTTTGCCCATAGGCCTCAAATACATCTAGATGGGTCGTACCCATGGACCTTAGATATATCACAATGGGCCTCAAATATACTTCGCAGGTGAGTCACATACCTGGGTCTAATACACATTAGTATGGGTTACATCACATACGCCTAATATACATCACTATGGCCACAACCCATGGGCTTTAAATACATAATAGGTGGGCCGTACACATGGGCCTCAAATATATACCACGGGTGAGCCTCAATGGACGGGTCACCAATACAACAGGATGGGCCTAATGACATGGACCCCATAAATATATCGAATAGGCCGCACCAATTGGGCCTTACATACATTGCAATGGGCCATGACCCATGGGCCTTGCATACATCACAATGGGCCTTGTAACATGGGCCTCATATATATTTAAGGTGGGCCTCAATAACGGGCCTCATACACATCAAGGTGGGCCTCAACAACGGGCCTCATACACATCAAGGTGGGCCTCAACAACGGGCCTCATACACATCAAGGTGAGCCTCAACAATGGGCCTCATACACATCAATGTGGGCCTCAACAACGGGCCTCATACACATCAAGGTGGGCCTCAACAACGGGCCTCATACACATCAAGGTGGGCCTCAACAACAGGCCTCATACACATCAGGTGGGCCTCAACAACGGGCCTCATACACATCAAGGTGAGCCTCAATAACGGGCCTCATACACATCAAGGTGGGCCTCATCAATCATATGGGCTAAATCAATCAAATGTCCGATACGAGCAGGCTGATCAAATGGACCGATACAAATGGGCTGTGCGTCATGAAGTTATACTAAGCATGTTATAAAGTAATGCCCTATCCTTACAACGCAGCTAGCCTAGACGGCTTACATATAACAAGTACGGGCCTACCAATGGGCCATAGGGAGGGTCACAATGCGGACATTTAACCAACATTATACTCGCAATATGGACGTCAAACCAACATTGCTCCCAAGGTGTAGCCCGTAGTGAATAACATTACGTAAACCAGGTTGGGATCACACATTGCAATGGACCTTAGGTACACCCCATTGGGTCTTAAATACATCAAATGGGCCATGTCATATGGGCCTTTTACTCATCAAATGGGCCACATCAATGGGTCGCACCAATGGGCCTTATGTGCATTGTAATGGGTCATAACCCGTGGGCCTTAGATTGCATTAAATGGTTCTCGACCCATGGGCCTTATACATATCAAATGAGCCTAATCCTATGGGCTTTAAAATACATCAAATGGGTCCAATCCCATGGACCTTGGAACACATTAAATGGGTCCACTCTATTGGCCTTAAATTACATCAAATGGGCCTAATCCCATGGGCCTTGGAACACATCAATTGGGTTCACTCTATGGGCCTTAAATAGTTCAACAACTAGCTACATTCATGGACCCAATTAAATTCAACTGTGGTGGGCCTCAAAAGTGCATTCATTAAGCCCAAAATTTAAGAAACTAAAGGTATAAATCATTTCCTCTAAGATCTTTATAATATGGTGGGCCCCACTCCTCAAAATTTCAGCCCAAGGCCAGCATAATTATAACATGTTGCTGTCCTAAATTTAGGCACTCCATTGGAGTGGGTCCAAGGCCTCTAAAACTCTAAAAATTAAGGGTCAAGGTCCCTCATCATGCATACAATGAGAGGAAACCCAAAAAGGTGGCCCACTATCAGAAGAAATTTTTTTAATTATGGTTTTTTATCAAGGCATATTGCTGGACTGCACAGCAGAAAAAAATCTGGGAGTCCAACCATCTTGGACAATTCTTTTGGATACCCAAATGAGGTCACTTGAGGCTGAAATTTCAAAGAGTGATACTTCCATAGGTGGGGCACACCCCCACAAAATTTCATAATTTTTACATATCTCTAAGTATTTTAATTAATTTAAACAAAACAGACTGTCCAAAAAAATCAGACAGACCTGGACGTCCCAACGTGGTGGGCCAGTCCTGCCCTCACCAGGGTGTGTACAGGGGTTCATTGGCTCTGAAATTTGGTAGGTGGGTTTTAAAATAAGTGGACCATACTCTTAAAAAATTTCAGAATTTTTGGATATCTCTAAATATTTTAATTCATTTACATAAATCAATCTATCCTGAAAATCGGACTGATCTGGACACCATATTATAATGGGCCGGTCCCGCCATCACCGTGATGTGTACAGGCGTCCATTGGCCCCAAAATTTTATAGGTGGGTCTTACCATAAGTAGGACACCCCCTTGAAAATTTTTATAATTTTTAAACACCCATAGGTATTTTAATAAATTTTAAAAATCCAATTGTCCATGGTGGAATGTTGCTGGAACAGTGCAGAAAATCCAGACTGTCCACCTCACTTGGACCACACCTTTGGGACCCCAATGAAGGTCAGTTGGGGCTGAAATTTAGGAGACATCAAGATGAGATCCCCACCTTTCAGAAAAGTATATTTAATAGGTATGAATGGTTTCCCAAATAGTCCCAAAATCTGGTCCAAAAACAACCAGAAACTGTCCAGAAAATTCTGGACAGCAACATGTACTTAGATAAAATTTCTTATATAAGTTAAATAAAAAGGAAAATACATTAATGAGCCACACACATCAGGAAATAAAATGAGAAAAAAGAGAGATAGAAGGACAATCCGGCCATAGAGAAAGGGGCTCCGCCACTATTGAGCCCTCCCAAGATCAATTACACCCGCACATCATACCTAAATTTACATTCACAACATGGATCTTTCACATGCATGGCCTATAATTAAAATGCATGGTGAGGATGCCATCCCCACCATGGTTATAAGGTTTAGATGACCCAAACATAATATGATATGAAATAAAACTACCATGATGGGGCCCATAGAGAACGGCCCCATGCATGAATCATGCATGCATAAGGTAGGCCATTAGGCCACAACCATGGGATTGTGTGGGATCTCCATCATTGATTGGTGGGTCCTACACTTCCCTCATGAAAGAAAGAAAACATCTAGGCTATAGAAATTAAATTTTTTACATCTAGAGGAGCACCCACCGTTCGAAACCGCAACGACGGCGCAGTCGCTATGGTAAAGGTCTTGGGCTGAGTCGATATGGGTTGACGGCATACGAATCAGGGTCGCACGCAAATATTGGTTAAAGGTCGAAGGTTGTCGAAATTCGACCGGTAAGACCGCGGAAGTCTATGGAACAGTACGGTCTAGGATACGGGGCTTACAACTTTCTTGATGGAACTATGTAGACTTGATGTGCGTTGGCTTCATTGATTCTATATGGTATTTTAAAAATTTTATCAACGTTTGACAATCGAAAATAGGTTTCTTTAATGATGTATTGGTCCATTTGAAAATCAACAAATGAGTGGCTTGATCTATGGATGAAGATCATACTAGAGGGTTAGATTGATGTATAATTAAGTAAACAGGCTGATTTTGATAACGATTTCATGGTTGCCCTTATTTCATGGTTATGATGAAGACTGTTCATGTTGATTTAGGGCCAAAATCGATTTAAGGTATTTAGGTGCGATACCACATGCCTCAATTGTGAGTTGAATAATCATTGATAGTATAATCCCATGTTGACAAGTCAAGGGTTGATCAAAGGCAGGTTTATGAGCCGGTTAAGATGGGCGAATCGTGGGCAATCAAGTGATGTGTTAGTTATCTCACACTTGCTTGTGCTAAATTTGATTTAAATCGTAACATCCAAGTATTGAAAAGTGCGAGGTGTTAGAGTCGAATTACTTAGTTTCTATCATAGCACACTAACTTGTTTTAGCTAATATTGGTGGGATCGAATGTCGGCTTGAAGAAAAAAATGTGGGTTTGATGGGACTAAAGGTTACTGAAATTGAGCGGTTGATATTCCAGCAACTTAAGATCTTTATATCCAATCTAAGCATGTACAATTAAGGCACCTAAGTCTTAGGGATGATCAACAAGGTATACCTAATAAGGTTGAGATCATTTAGAGGTTCAAGGGTTATTTTGGGTCAAGGTCAGAGTTACAAATGCACCTCTTTTACATATTATTTACTTCCTTGATACTCTGGTCTTCATGTATCTTTGGTCTTCAGCTTCCAATGGCTCAACCAACTCCCTGACATAATGACTCACTTGATTAATAAAGAATGTGCACAAATCAGTGCACTAACACTCTAGATAAGCTAAGTGATAAACCACCAATGCTGCATTATCTGTTGTGAACACCCCACTCGGAGGTTGAAAGCTAATCAAAGTATTATAAGGACTCTAAAATCCAACCTAACCCAAGCCCAAAGTCCAAACCCAGTCCAAGCCTAGTTCAAACACAAGCCTAAAGTCTAAATCAATCTAAGCCCAGTTTAAGACCAAGCCTAGGCCCATTAACCTTTAGGACCACAATAAGGAAAATTTAGGTGGACAAGAGGGGAAATACTGACCTACAGGGGAACCTAACAAAAAATGGAGCCCATCCATGTGGTGGACGACTCATCATGCATTGCCTGCCATGTGGAACCCCACAATATTTTATTGTGGGGTTAGATGGGAGGGTGACATCACCAAACCTGCCTTGGAAACTCACCAGGGAGGAATGTCCCCTCTCCCCTCACTTTTACCCCAAAATTATACTACTTGCCACCTGATCCAACCGTCAACATGAGGCTACGTAACACTACCATTCAATAGTCAATCCTATTCCTTAGGGTCCCTTTTACCCCTAGACTTAAAAAAAAAACCCCAAAACCCTCTAAATACCCATCCCCATTTCATTTTAAAGGAATCTCTTATCACTCACCATTCACTAAGAGAGCTTAAGGGAGAGAAGTGTGAGAGAGGGAAAGTGGGACTTAGCTCATCCACCACCGAGGAGAAAAGAGTTAGGGAGAGGAGTACTCTAGCCCAGGTCCATCTAACCTAGCTAGCCTAACCCTTAGCCACCTAAGCCATCTTAAGAGCAGACCTGATCTACGCAAGCCAATCCCTGCGACAACCCATCCGCCCACCCACTTGCCCTACTTTGATCAATGTTCGTTCATACCTACATCAGGATATCACATCATCATTAATTTCCACTCCCAACTCATCTAGTTGGTTTGAGTGTATGCTTTGTTGCTTGCCTGTATATCGGATCTTACCCATATAAAAACTCAGATCAATTAGGCTTCGACTGCTTCTTCAAATGGGTGAGTTCGGGTAGACTTATCTGACCCATTCCATTGTTTAATTTGGCATTGCACTGCCACACTACGTTTCACAAACATTTGCATTATTTATGCACAAGAGCTAACCTAATCCCTACTATTTCATTTTGTCTCGTGAAGGAGAGATTGTACATTTGTACAGGTAGAGAGGATGTATAACACCTCTCTTTATCACCATGGTCCCTTATATATATAAAAAAAATTGTTGTAAATCAGGAGTTATTATAAGACAAGGAATCTCCCTTAATTCATTCTCTTAAGGTTTCTACAGAGTTTAGCTGACCATGGAAATTTGAGTAATTGGGTAGTGGTGACTCCAAGTCAAATATTATACAATACCTCAAATCACAAATACATATGAAAGCCCTGAAAAGGCACCTATAAGTGCAATCTGCCCACGATCCAACGTTCACATCCATATTAAAAGATAATTCCTCATGAAGACATCTTGTAAAAGGATGTGTTGCCTAAGCACGTGCTATATGAACGATGCGATTGCAAGATTTTTTTCTTTAGACTGATGCACTACTCCTAGCAAACCACAATGGTTTCATGGAGAAAGATCATGGCCACAATGGTCGACAAGAAAATTCATACATCCAACCACGATCGATTGACCAACATGATCAAATCAACAGCCGAAACAACCAATGTAACAGTCGATCTAACTAAAATTGTCAAATTAATGATCAAAATGTCTGATTTAATAGCCCAGATAACCAGAATTGTTAAATTATTGGTAGGAATGTCCGATTTAACGATCAAAATGGTTGTCCCAATAGTCGATTGGACAAAGAACCATTGAAAGTGAGTTAACATCTCTTCACATTCTCTGAATACATTTTTTGAATGTAACAAGATGTGAGGCATTATTTTCACTTAGCCAATCATGGCTAGATCGAACAGTTTAGAAGGTGTCATGTGGCAACTGTACCATACATGTTGTAGATGGATTTCAAGAGGAGTTAGAGCCATGCACATCTGAGAGCATTAAATAATAGAGTTATCTAAAAATTAACTCTTTAAAAGGAAATAGTCTAGTCATATCAAGACTTTAGCAAAGCCTCATATGGATATTACTTGACAAGAATGGAAAGAGGCATTGTGAACTCTTGTACACGTGATCAATACAATTAGTTATGCTTATGCAGAGGATCAAGGAGATTTACACTACTAATTATCTAAATATCTCACCATGCAGAAACTTACACACGACCACTGCCCTTCCCAATCCATACAAGAGGCAATTGATGAAAAGCTCGAGGCATGAACCGAGCCATCACATAACTCTCATAGTGCAACATTGTCTTATCTTAATTTTAGCTTTAGTTCCTGTACTTCTATCAAGCCCCATTGTAGAAAGTCCAGAGTTTAGCATAACTTAGATTATTATTGTCCAAAGCCATCACTGTTGTATGTCTAGGAGTAGTATAATTATCGATGACCTATCATCATTAGATCCTAATCAATCGAGTCAATACTTAGAAGATCACACCAACCACATCTTGGTGACCATCTACCTCTATTGTTTGCCCACATAGGCGATCTCATGAATTTATCTTTTATTCTTTTCTTTGCTAATTTTATATATTTTTTAATTATTTTGATTTTTATTATAAATCAATAAAATCAACAATCAACCTTTATTTTTAATTTTAATGCTTCATGTTTTACTAAGAAACCTTAGGACCACGATCACCGTTGAAAAAAAAAAGTCTTTGGCTTAAAGCAAAAAAATCTCATTAAGAAGGACTAACTCTTCCCTTCTAAATCACTTGATCGTTGCACATTGGTAGTTGGATAGTCAGGTAAACCTTCACAACTTTGATCCTACAACTAATTTGCCACCTGGGATTGCAAGCATTCTGTCACACCCTAAATCCAGTTTTCCAGCGCCAATTTACGATTATTCGAATTTGGATATGACAATCCCCATAATATCCTGGTTTCAGTACCCAACGCTCATGGCCAACTCCCGAAAATGGGATACCCCATGAAGGATTTTTTGGGTAATTTTTTTTATATATAAAGAAACATAACCATAAGTGTACCAAAAACTAAGTCATCTTCCCATACATCCGCTATAAAAGGATTCAAGTAGAATGCTGAAAAAGGAAATACATGCATAACTAAAAACTCAAAAAGACCAGGCACTTTCTCTTGCCTCACTACTATTTTGGTCTAGCATAACCTGCACGTAAACAACATGTGTAAGCTTACTATAAAGCTTAGAGTGTGTGTGTGCGCGCGTGCGCAATACATAAGACATGTATACATATTTTAGAGTAAGCCAAAAATAATGAAGGGCTAAGTTGTCAAGTTCATAAATGCTACTAGCCATCAAGGCTATGAAGTAAGAAGGCCAATCAAGCTAAATATTGTATACAGCTATGCAATACAAATATGTGAATCTAGATGTCTAATCCACATTACAATACATTTCCCATCTGGAATATCATCGGGGTCTAATACACAAGTAATGGTCAACCATACATGGTATGAGACTTCATTACTCGTACTGTCAATAATATACCAATATCCACCTAGCTCGTCAATAACGAAACCATTTACAAGATGGTTAAACATGACCTCAATCGCCCACTACTCTTCGGGCAAGTGAGGATGAACCTCCTCTCAACTTACAATGACACAGTGTGAGAGACATGTCCTACTGGTAATTGACACTCGTGCGCTCATGAATCCAATTGGTTTAGATGTTGGAGTATCTTACTGTTACCAGGGGTTTAAAGCCTTTTACTTTGTAACATCCCAAATTTTCACAGCCAGAGTTTATGCTCATGCTCGAGGAAATTGGGTGTTAATACTAGAATGAGTTGGATGCTTAAAAAACACACCATATGTTTTTTTATAGCTCACATCCAATTACATTTGTCATGGTAATCATTCATAAGAATAAAATTAACTGCATTCTTCATTCCATGAATAAATAAATGGTTAAATGCTCCCACGAAGAGAAGCCTATCACAATTTCAAGTTGCAGCAGAAACATAAGTAAGCTAAATCAGAAAACTAATTTCTTGTTTATTCAGCAGCCTTCCTCAGGAAGGTGGTCTTCTAGTTCTTTAATCTGTCTGATTAGGAGAGGGTCAATGCCCTACTCATAGTGATGGTTATTCCCTTACAATTTATAATATATTCATCATGAATCATAAGGATAAAAGGACATTGATACTCCTCATACTCCACATATATAAGGGTATCAATATGCACAAAGCCTTACATAAGATGCATGTCTAGCAAAATATGTGTGATCCATCTTACTCAATAGTCATAGTCACATTGTGGAAGGCAGTTTGTGATATCTGGCTCGACCTGCACTCTCACTATACAGATATTCACTGGCACGTCCAACGTTAATGTGGCCTTACGCGAACATCTCAAGGCGGTACAACCATGCTGTTGGAGGAATTACATAGCACGATGTGTTCAGGGAGGGATTATTTACGACATCCATTCCTGAAAGTTGATGTAACACTGCATTTGTGATTTACATACATCGATTGTGTACCACGCCAACCAACCCACGGAATTACATACCGACCAAGAGGGCCGCTACCCATAGCGTATTACATCCACGAAATTATGACTATTAGAGATAGGATGAACGACACAATATTTGTGTGTAGGAGGATAATATAAGTGTGACTATCTCTGGAAATAATATATAAGGAGATTAAAATAGTGAAATGCCTTGAAAGGAAAATAGGTAAAGAATATGATCAAATAAATTACATATGATAAAGGAAAGAAACCTCACCTGTTAAGATAAATTGTCTTCTAATTGCTAGAGTTGATGTATTCATACTTTAAGATCGAGATCTAATCATAATTAACACACTTCGTATTGTTAGATTATACTAACACATGGTTCATATAGTTAAGATTAACAACTAGGGTTGGATCTGTACTGTAGATCTAGGATCATACAATTTAGTGGTTTAATTTTGAAAAGTAAGACTAGGTTATTATACACGTGGACAACTTACCTTATCTAGTCATTAGATCTCAACTTGATAACTCAAATCCAATGACATTCAGTTGACTCAGCAATGACTCGAGTTCCATCTCTTCCTCTATTTCTTTTATTTCTTTCTTTCTCTTTCTCTTTCTCTTTTCCTTTCCTTTTCTTTCTTTCTTTCTTTTCCTTCCCTGCTGGATGGCTGCAAATCGGCAAGGGAAGCTGCTGTCACTGGCTGGTCTCTCTCTCTTCTTCTTGTGGTCTGACAGCTCCCTTGCTCTCTCATGATCTTCCTCTCCCTTTCTTTTTTTCCTGGGGAGTGGTGCTGCACACCAAGCTTTTTAATCATGTCCAGACTTTTGGATTATTCTTTGAGTCGATTTACGCAGCTCTTGCGCAGCCACGAGTATAGAGAAAGCTTATGTAGCTTTCTCATTTTTGCAACGTAAAGGGAGAGAGTGGCCATCACTTCTTTGTTGATTTCTTCTTGGTTTCTTTTATTTTTCCTTCCGTGTTTAGGTGGGCCACAGGGTAGAGGCTTCTAATCATCCAAATCAGTGTCTAGCTCACGACACCCGTCCATCAGTTGGGTTCCATTTTAATGGTGGTTTCAGTTGGGATCATCCTCTTTTTGATCAAATTCCTTTGGACGGTCTGAGATGATTGTTCGATGCTCTCTGGCCCATTGATCAGGGGTCCGGATGTTTACGCAGTTTGTTTTATGCCAAAGCATCTCATGCATTGCGGTCTTTCTCAGTGGCGAATGAAGAATGCAAATATTTTTCCTTCTTTCCTTTTTCTCCTGGGCATCTTCGATAGGATCGGAAGTGGTCCTCCTTGGTTTTGAAAGGTCTTGATCAGTCTAGGTGGGCTCTCTTTGGGTTTCTTACACAGGAACTTGTAATTGAATTGATTTCTTTATATTCTTTGCGCAAGATTTTTGGACAGAGATCTGTCATATGGTTAGGCTGGGTTTGGTGCGAAAAGTGGTTTGGTCTAGTCAATTTTGTTCCATCTATGGTATGGACGGCTTCGATTGTACAAATGGATCAAAGTGGTGGACCACAAACATCACAAACAGATGTTGTTCGTTACTTTCACAATGCAGAGGCCCTTCTTTGGTCGAAGCTTTCAAGCACAACCGAGATCAGCCTCACATGAGATTACTTGGGTTAGGATGGTTTCGTCCAGGCTACTTGATCGACGGTTTAGATCGATCGTTTGATCAAAGGTGGGGCCCACAACACATCCCAGATGGTTTGCGTTGTGGATGGCATACTTACAGGAAATCTTCTCATTCTCTGTTTGAAATTCGTTGGCCCAATTTGGTGCATTGAGGTGAATGTGCACTATGCACACGCACCTGCGAGTGGGGTCCGCTTGTGGTGTTTCTTTGAGAATCTACACCATCCATTTATTTCTCCACCTAATTTAAGGGTTTGAGCTCAAAATTAAAGTATATCTAAGGATCAGGTGGGCCCTAAGATCAAGGGTTAGTGGATGAACTATCCATTGGGTCACTTCTACAAGGATCTAAAGGTTGCAATTTGACATGTATGGTTTATTAAGGATTTATAGGTATGGTATAAATTCTCACGTTAGTTGGGTAGCGAAAACTATGTGATCTAGGATTCAGAGGTCTAGGTTATTGGCATAGTCATAATTATCATTAGTCTGAGCGTTTTGTGAAATCCAACAATTCTATGTGGTTGTATGCATCTTTCTAAGCAATTCTTACAAACAGATTTGCATTTGGATCATTATGGATAGGGAGTTATTCGCTAGTTCATTCAAGGGAAGGCGCCTACGTCAAATCACATAATGGATACTCTTGTCTTAAAATCAATGGTCAGATGGCTTGGTCTATTACTTGGAGATCATTCTCAATGCTTAAGTTTATGTCAGGGTGAGGACGTAAGGCTAGGATAGTTAGATTTGTATCGTACGCGTGTACACATTGCGTTAACTTCTTGGTAATACTCGAGAACTTTCAATACATGGTTATTGAAAAGTTTGGGGCGTTACAATCTACCCTCTTAAACATAATTTTACCCCCGAAATTGAGTACTTCTATTTGACAAGCCATTTTCCATGCCTCTAAGGGTTACATGTGTTCGAGGATATATGGATAGATGGTTGTGGTGGGTTTGTGCCCGATACACAGATCCTTTGCCTGCACAGTATAGAGGATTTATTGGTATCAATTCATAATCCTGTTAAATCTCGATCCTTTACTTGATCAGGGCATTGAGATCATTTGAGGCTTTCTAGGACTTAGAATTTGAGTCAAACCATGCAACTTCAGCGAAACCATGGTTCCATCAGTCCATAATCTCAATTGTCTCATACTCATGAGGAATATCATGAAATCTTGTATTCTCATAAGGGATAATTCTATATGATCTTATTAAACGTTCACTGTGTTCTTTGATTATCTGTTACACTACCCGAAATTATTTCTATCATCCTTACTGATTCATTATGCTTAATTTTCTATGTATTACTCGCGAGGTGGGTATGTATACGTCTAGGTGCATATAATTGGCTATATGAATTGGGACACTACAGCCTACCACCCTAAATAAAATATTGACCTCAAGATTTGGTAATTGAATTAACCCACTTATGTCTTTCCTGATTATGGTTCTGTTACTGGGATTTAAACTTGGGTCATCTGGGTGAAAGCCAGATATCCTAACCGAACTAGACGACAATGAATTTAAAAATTTTTAGAGGAAGGTTGACGGGGACCTGGATTTATAGTTTCTAGATTCCATGTCTGACTTAATATTTCCAATGGGGAATCTGAGTATAGGTTTTTAATTCCACAACTCCCTAGTTTCTGTGGGAATTCAATTGAGTGTATGTATTTAATTCATCATATGTCCTAATTGTGTAAAGTTTATGGTGATCCACTCCCTTAGGCCCGGTTAATCTCATTCTCATTATCTGATACCAACTGTAACATCCTGAATTTTCACGGCTAGAGTTTATACTCATGCTTGAGGAAATCGGGTGTTAATACTAGAATGAATTAGATGCTTTAAAAAAATGCACCATATATTTTTTAATAGCTCACATCCAATTACATTTGTCATGGTAATCATTCACAAGAATAAAATTGACTGCATTCCTCATTCCATAATTAAATAAATGGTCAAATGCTCCCACGAAGAGAAGCCTATTACAATTTCAAGTTGCAGCAGAAACGTAAATAAGCTAAATCAGGAAACTAATTTCTTGATTATTCAACATAATCTTCCTCAGAAAGGTGGTCTTCTGGTTCTTTAATCTGTACGTCACCTGCATGATTTGTACCATTGGGAGAGGGTCAATGCCCTACTCATAGTGATGATTATTCCTTTACAATTTACAATATATTCATCATGAATCATAAGGATAAAAAGGCATTGATACTCCTCATACTCCACATATATAAGGGTATTAATATGTACAATGCCCTACATGGGATGCATGCCCGGCAAAATATGTGCGATCCATCATACTCAACAATCATAGTCACATTGTGGAAGGTAGTTTATTATATCTGTCTCAACCCGCACTCTCACTATACGGATATTCGTCGGCACGTCCAACGTTAACGTGGCCTTATGCGAACATCTCAAGGCGATGCAACAACGCGGTTAAGGGATTTACATAACACGATGTATTCATGGAGCGACTATTTACGACATCCAATCTCGAAAGTTAATATAACACTGCATTAACGATTTACATACATCGATTATGTACCACGCCAACCAACCCACGAAATTACGTACTGACCAAGAGGGCCGCTACTCGTAGCGCATTACATCCATAAAATTATAATGACTGTTAGAGATAGGATGACCGACACGATATTTTCGTGTAGGAGGATAATATATGTGTGACTATTTACGGAAATAATATATAAGGAGATTGAAATAGTGAAATGTCTTGAAAGGAAAACAGGTAAAGAATATGATCAAATAAATTGCATATGATAAAGGAAAGAAACCTCACCTCTTAAGATAAATTGACTTCTAATTGCTAGAGTTGATGTATTCATACTTTAAGATCGAGATCTAATCATGATTAACACACTTCGTATTGTTAGATTATACTAACACATGGTTCATATAGTTAAGATTAACGACTAGGGTTGGATCTGTACTGTAGATCTAAGATCATTCAATTTAGTGGTTTAATTTTGAAAAATAGGACTAGGTTATTATACACGTGGACAACTTACCTTATCCAGTCCTTAATTTGATCTCAACCTAATAACTCAAATCCAACGATGTTGAGTTGACTCAGAAACAACTCGAGCTCCAACTCTTCCTCTTATTTCTTTTCTTTCATTCTTTTTCTTTTCTTTCTTTCTTTTCCTTCCCTGCTGGATGGCTGCAAATCGCCAAGGGAAGCTAGTGTCACTGGCTAGTCTCTCTCTCTCTTCTTCTTGCGGTCCGACAGCTCCCTTGCTCTCTCACGATCTTCCTCTCCCTTTCTTTATTTCCTAGTGAGTGATGCCAGACACCATGCTTTTTATATCATGTCCAGACTTCTGGATTCTTCTTTAAGTCGGTTTACGCTACTCTTGTGGAGTCGCGAGTAGAGAGAAAGCTTACGTAGCTTTCTTGTTTTTGCAACGCAAAGGGATAGATTGGACATCACTTATTTGTTTCTTTCTTCTTAGTTTCTTTTATTTTTCTTTCCGTGTCTAGGTGGGTCACAGGGTAGAGGCTTCCGATCATCTAGATCAGTGTCTGGCTCACGACACCCGTCCATTAGTTGGGTTCTGTTTTAATGGTGGTTTCAGCTGGGATCATCCTCTGTTTGATCAAATTCCTTTGGATGGTCTGAGATGATTGTTCAATGCTCTTTGGCCCACTGATCAGGGGTTCAAATGTTTGCACAGTTTGTTTTATGCGAAAGCATCTCCATGTGTTGCAGTCTTTCTTAGTGGCGAATGGAGAATGCAAATCTTTCTCCTTCTTTCCTTTTTCTCATGGGCATCTTGGATAGGATCGGAAGTGGTCCTCCTTAGTTTTGGAAGGTCTTGATTAGTCCAGGTGGGCTCTCTTTAGGTTTCTTACACAGGAACTTGTAAATGAATCGATTTCTTTGTATTCTTTACGCAAGGTTTTCACACAAAGATTTGTCATATGGTTAGGCTGGGTTTAGTGTGAAAAGTGGTTTGGTCTGGTCGATTTTGTTCCTTCTACAGGATTGACGGCTTTGATTGTACAAATGGATTAAAGTGGTGGACCACAAACATTGCAAACGGACAATGTCCATTAGTTTCACAATGCAGAGGCCCTTTTTCGGTCGGAGCTTTCGAGCACAACCGAGATCAGCCTCACACGAGATTACTTGGGTTAGGATGGTTTCGTTTGGGCTACCTGATGGACGGTTTGGATCGGTCGTTTGATTAAAGATGGTGGCCCACAACACGTCCTAGTCGGTTTGCGTTGTGGATGGCGTACTTATAGAAAATCTTCTCCTCTATTTGAAATTCGTTGGTCCAGTTTGGTGCATTGCCAGTGAACATGCACTGTGGACACGCACCTGCAAGTGGGGTCTTCTTATGGTGTTTCTTTGAGAATCTACACCGTCCATTCGTTTCTCCACTTAATTTAAGGGGTTGAGCTCAAAATTGAAGTATATCTAAGAATCAGGTGGGCACAAGATCAAGGGTTTAGGATAGGCTATGGTATAAAATATCACTAGTCATACACCTGCAAGTGAGGTCTCATTTGGGTCACTTTTAAAAGGATCTAAAGGTTGCAATTCGACGTGTACGGTTAATTTAGGATTTATAAGTATGGTATAAAATATCATGTTAATTGGGTAGTGGGAACTATGTGATCTAAGATTCAGAGGTCTAGGTTAATGGCATAGTCGTAATTATCACTAGTCTGATGTTTTACGAAATCCAACGGTTCTATGTTGTTCTATGCATCTTTTTAAACAATTCTTACAAACAGACTTGCATCTGGATCATTATGTATAGGAACTTATTGGCCAGTTCATTTAAGGGAAGGTGCCTATGTCAAATCACATAATGGATACTCTTATCTTAAAATCAATGGTCAGATGGCTTGGTCTATTTCTTGGAGATAATTCCCAATGGTTAGGTTTGTGTCAAGGTGAGGATGTAAGGTTAGGATAGCTAGATTTCTATCATACGCGTGTACACATTACATTAACTTCTTGGTAATTCTCGAGAACTTTCAATACACGAGTATTGAAAAGTTTGGAGCATTACGCACTCATAGACATCTATAACGCCCAATATGTTACAACATAATTTTTGATGTCCATAACTCATCCGTCAACCATATTCAGGTTGTGGGAATACATCCCTGGTGTCATTAGGGAGTAGATGCAATATGTTATACATAATGCATTATACAAGAATCACATTATCCAAGTCATGCATCAAGTCATACGATGATCATGCAAGCGAAACTATTTTGTATGGGTTCCCAAAGAGTCGTGAGGCATATACTGCAAGTTTTCCTTACATTAGACAATTTAATTTATGATTTGAGTACCAACTATTAGTGCACTAATTCATGTACCTTGTTTATCATTCATGTGATTCCATGTGTCATGTAGTTGATTGAGACCTAAGAAGATGAAAACCGAAGATAAGAGAATGTGGAGCATTAAGGAGTAAAACATAGGTATATGAGGTGCCTTGGTGACCCTAACCTTTGACCTTAAACAACCCTTGAACCTTTAGATGATCATGGCTTAATAGGTAAACCTTGTTTGATCATCCTTCACCTTTAGGAGCATAATTAGATCATGATAAGTAAGGCTATAAGAGGTGCGAAGATGTTATAAAATCTTATGTCTACAACAGTTTTTAAGTCGTTATCGATCGCATCGACTTGTCAATGTAACTCGATGGAATCGAAAGACCAGTCAATCTGATAGAAGAATGTGTCTAGCAACTAACAAAGATAATTATGAATTTTCATGATGGGATCGATAAAGGTTTCAATCCTATTGAAGGCCCTTTTGATCCTATTAATAGAGCCATTAACTTGTCATTTTATAGCCGTTGCAAAGTGATTTTTTATAAAAGGTCATTTAGCTCTTGGGTAAAACGATGGGATTTTGGTGGCAATAGAATCTTAGGAGGTTTTCCATTCATTTTCCACATTCCAAGCCTTTAAACCCATGAGACTTAAGTCATCTTCCTTGTGATTCATCACTTCAAAGAGTATGCCAACCTTAATGAAGAGATGAAATTAATCTCTACCTTGTTCTAGATATAAGACTTGAACTAATAGTCAAATCTTTATCTAAACCCTTTAGAACACCCATCTAGGTAAATCCCCTAGGATTAAACCTTCAATTAGTTGCAAGAGATTCACCCAACATCCCATTACATTAATCACCTTAATGGAGCATCGCATGTAAGGTGTTTGATCTTGGAGCCAAAGCATGTTTTACACATCAGTGTTAACGATTATGTGAAAAAAATGAGAGCTGATTGAATTACGGAAGATCATCAATTTTATAACCTGAGACGGCGCATCAAATGGGCTTAATTCGACAAGTGTTATTTAGTGAGTTCATACTCTCCTTCATTGTGTATGATTAAGGGTAAGAGTTTTAACTCAAACTCGATCGGTTCTTATGTAGGACTTAGGCTCTTCAGTATGAATAAATTTACTAGACATGAGTGTGTACGTGTTAGTCTATGTGAAAGCCTCAAACAGAGTTAATGTAGGTCCTTGAACTAGGACATTGGTTGTTGGTTAGCCGATAGAAAACCAACTTAAGTCTCTTATGGGATTATCTGACAGAAGTGTACACTAGGTCCTTATCTAGGGCTATAAAGGTTAATGGTGAACCTATTTAAAATATTTGATAGTGAAATCTAGTACACTTATGGGTTGAGTGTGTTTGCCAGAAGTGGAGTAAGGAAACCGAATCACTATACATACTTATGTTTGAGATTGTCTTTTAAACATTTTCTTAATTACGTTTATATGATTGGTTAATGAATTAGATATATACATGATTAGATGAATGCTAGGAGTTAATGATTAGCACATTTTATGCACACATGTATACTATCATTTATAAACTACTTGCTTAACATGTTGTATTTATTACACTCTATGTGATTGGACCCACTATTTGCTTGGAAGCCTTAGTATTAAATTATTTTATATAGTTTAAATTGACATATTAATTTAGGTAAGTAAGTGTGTTAATTGGTAAAATTTTATTTAATCCTAATCACCCCACCCCTTTAGGACATAGCCTTCATTTTAACCTTTCATCATATCTGTGGTATCTTACATCATGTGTAATTTTAATTGGTATCAGGGCAGATTCTTCTTGAAAGGCTTAACCGCTCGGTATGAGATATGAAGGAGCCTTAGAATGATGTCTTCCTCTAAGAAAAAAGCTAAGGTTACACAAGAACACGAACTCATTTGTAAATCTAGTGTGGGTAAGCCTATTGGGGACAATGGAGGATTTAAACTTGATAGTAACATATTTGTCTCCACCCCTCTAGTAATCTAAACAAACTTGTCTACATATAGAAGGAGGCCTATACTTGTGGGGATGCCAGGTACCTTACATTTAAATGTGTAATTTTAAAAATGGCCCAATTCACCACATCTCAAACTAAAGTGGTAAATATCTCATCATTGAGAAATTGACACACTAATGGAGAAGCATCCCTAAAGGATCGCCTGAAAAGAAAAGAGAGTTTTCTACAATTCCTAAAAAGATCAATTGTATGAATGTGTTGCTTAAACTAATTACCTGACTTCAAAAAAATTCTTGAGTTAATTCTAATCACTGATAATAGTTATCTAAGTAAGACTCACGTAGACATATCTTCTACCGAACATAAATCTCTCACTAAGAAATCACATAAGGGAGATGAATCTAGAAAAATCATTCCCCCTCCCAAATATAGTCTGGGCCTAGGAAATTCATACCAAAGTGGGTTGTGAAGAGGAATAGATGACCTTGGAAGGTCGATGAGTGCTAATTGTTTAATCAGAGGATTTTAGCCTCATATGTGAGTTTATTGGAAAATTAAAGGATTTCAGCTTCTTTAAGTGAAAACCATAGGTAAATATGAGGATTTTAACTTCATCTTGTGCTTAATAGGTATATTCGAGGATTGAGCCTCATTTATCTTAATAGTTTAAGTTTTAAAGTGCTTAATTTTGATATTATATGTTTTAGCTTAGACTATTAGTAGCCATTCCTAATTCGATTGATATATTTTTTGAATGACTATAATAAGCATGCTACATATTTTAATGTTTATATGCACCTTTAATTCCCTTGTACTATATGATTATAGTAACATGTATGACTTATAAAGTTCTTCTAGATTATGTTTTTATTAGTAAATCTATAGAACTAACTATTTGTTAAATACTGACAAAAAGGGGGAGAGATCTAGTCCCACTAAAATAATGAATTCTGTTTTGTAAGATTTGTTTGTTTTATGCAGGATTGATGAAAATAGGGGAAGTATGGGGGAGCATTACTAATGTTACATATCTTAGTATATTCAAGTTATAAATTTATTTATATTTGACATGTAATATTTTGTGTTGTTGTGGTATGTCATTGTCTAAGTTAGGTTTTTGTCATGTAATTAACAAGAGGGGAGATTTTTAGTGCCTTGATTTGTGTGGTCAATCACGTGACTTTATGTGTCATGTAATTGATTGAGGCCTTAGAAGTTGAAGATCGAAGACACAATATGACATAAAGCATCAATGAGTAAAGAACAGGTATATGAGATGCCTTTATGACCTTAACCCTTGACCATAAATAACCATTGAACCTCCAGATGATCATGGCTTAATAGCTAAATCTTATTTGATCATCCCTTAGCCTTAGGAGTCTAATTGGATCATGATAACTAAGGCTAGAATAGGTGTAAAATTGCTATGAAATAATATGCTCAAAACAATAGTTTTTGAGTGTTATCGATCCTATCGACTTGTCGATAGGAGTCGATAGAATCGGAGAATAACTCAATCTGATTGAAGAATGAGTCCAACAACCAACAAAGATAATTCTGAATTTTCTCGAAAGGATTGACAAAGGGTTCGATCCTATCAAAGGACCTTCAATCCTATTAAAGACTATTTTAATCCTATCGAAAGAGTCATTAACTAGCCATTTTATAGCCGTTGTAAAATGGTTTCTTATAAAAGGGCATTCAGTTCAAGGGTAAAATGATAAATTTTTGGTGCAATGAAAGTTTAAGAGATTCCCTACCCATATCCTACATTCGAAGCCTTTAAATCCTTGATATATAAGTCATCTTCTTCGTGATTCATCACTTTAAAGGGTATTCCAACCTCAATGAACAAGACTAACTTAATCTCTACTTTATTCTAAATATTAGATTTGATCCAATAGTCAAATCCTTATCCAAACCCTCTAGAATACCTATATAGATGAATTCCCTAAGATTACAACCTTCCATTAGTTGTAAGAGATTCACTCAACCTCCCATCGCCTTGGTCACCTCTATAGAGTATCATTTGTAAGGTGTTTGATCTTGTAATTGATGCATTGACAACGCATCAGCATAAACAATCAAGAGAGTAAAAGGGGAGCTGATTAAAGCACGCAAGAACATCAATCTAGCAACTCGAGACGATGAATTAAATAGGCTCAATTTAAAAAGTGTTATTTAATGAATGTATACACTCTTTCCTTGTTATGATTGATGGTAAGAGTTTGTAAGACAAACTTGATAAGTTCTTGTGTAGGACTTAGGCTCTTGTGTATGACTGAATTCATCGGACATGGGTGTGTACGTGTTAGTCTTCGTGGAAATCTCTAACGAGAGTAAATGTAGGTCCTTGAACTAGGGCCTTAGTAGTTGGTTAGCAAATAGAAAACCAATTACAGTCTCTTGTGGGAGCCTTCAGTAGAAGTGTAGACTCGATCCTTATGTAGGGCTATAAAGGTTAGAAGTGAACTTGATTTAAAACATTTAATAGTGAAATCTAGTATACTCATGGGTTGAATGCGTCCGCTAGGAGTGGAGTAGGGAAACCGAACTACTATATATACTTATGTTTGAGATTGTCTTTTAAAAAATTTCTTATTTATGTTTATGTGATTGATTAATGAATTAGATGTATGCATGATTAGATAAATGTTAGCAGTTAATAGTTAGCACATTCCACATACACATGTGTATTATTATTTATAGACTACTTGCTTAACATGTTGCATCTATTGTAGTCTATGTGATTTGACCCACTATTGACTTGAAAGCCTTAGTGTTAAATTATTTTACTTAGTTTAAATTGACATATTAATTTGAGTAAGCAAGTATGTTAATTGGCAAAATTGTATTTGGTCTTAATCACTTCCCTGTAGAACATAATTCTCATTTTTTAGGTGCACCAAGCTTCTATGCCTAGACGTGGTATCCAACACCACATGCAATTTCACCAACCACAGCCCCATGGACGAGTGTACAGTATAATACATTTACATCCATAGTCATGCATACATTTGTTGCCTATAAGTATTTGAATGGGCATGATATTCATTATAAGAAGCATATTATTAGTGTTGACCTTATCGGGCCAGGAATACTAGCAATCATGAGACATACACAATTCATGTATATAATGTAGGGTGCACAATACGTGTGATAATTGTCCTTAAATGGCTTAATATAAAGAGAGTGGGACCTGAATGGTGGGCCCTACTAGAAGTTTAAATGTCCATGTGGCATAGTCTACTTAAAACTTGCATTAGCCCCACACTTAGACCTATGCACCTAAAATGGACTATTAAAATAGATGTACGGTACAAATAAAACATATGCATTAGGTGGTTTCACCGTCTAAAATGATCTGTCAAAGCAAATGGACAGCATGAATAAAACACATACATCTGGATAGCTCATCTTAGAATAATCTGTCGAGATAGATGAACCGTGTACATAAAATACATGCACCCTAATGAGCTTAGCCACCAGATGAATGGAGTGAATAAACACATGCATCATAGTGCAACACCAGCACCTTGGTAGACCACGCCCTTGATCTAGAAAACGGTTGGATGGGATGGATTTCACACCAACATTCATGGTGGGTCCCATGGTCTCTCATGGTGGGAACCACTCCTAAACGAACAGACATCATTGATAAGATACATACATCACGGATGGGATGGACTTCACACCAACATTCATGCCTTTTACCTCCATTTACAAGCTTTAAAATGAGCCATAACAAATTCCTTCCCAACGTGTGGTAATTAGGCAAACTAACGATTGGCCCCACCAACATAACATTAAAGTGATTAGCACCGTTCATCTTGTGGGCCCTTGCATGATTGGTCATGGTGTAAACATAACCTGCATTGGGTGGTCTTGATTTATCAGGTCAGAGGACATTTGCTCTCGACTGTGGAAGGTCGCTACATTATAACATAGTAATAAACCATCTAGGATCTCTTTTATAACTAGAGCGTGGCCTAGGCTTATTCACTTGCGAATGTATTATTGTCTTTGTGGGACACGTTACATCAGTATAAGCCCTACATTAAGCCAGACCTGCCAAGATGATGGGATTCTATGTAAATGATACCTATCCAATCACAATTTGGGCCACACAGTAGAAAAAAGAAGAAGAAAGACAACCACCAAAAACCTCCAAATTTATGAGATGGCCTACTTGATGTTTGTGTTGGCTTTAAGTAAAACACTTAGCCACACATGTAGTGATTGACCCGATTTTGATTGTAAATGTGTGAGTATATACATGCTAAGCTTGCCAAAGTTGTATGCAATTTAAATTGAAACATACATGTTTTGTAATCCAACATGCTGAAATATCTAAATTAAGACTAGATTAGTGAAGATTAGGTTACCGATAGACAAGAAATTAGGTGATTTGTAAAGAAGAGGGTTAAAACTCACATGTGCTGACATGTTAAATAAGTGCAAGATCCAATCCATCCATGAGGTCGGTCTGACCATCTGAATATTTTCTCATTAATAAATTTATTCCATTCATCACTTGGCCCCGATGTTAGAAACAGGAGGATGGGTTCGAAAACTTCTACCAAGTTTTTCATAGCCATACATTTGCTTTCCTATACGTGTCCAACCAGGTGAGTGGATCAACTTGATTCTTGGTGATACGACATCAATATAGTGGGGTTGTTCTAACAGATGGATTTGATCTTAGACCAATTATGTTGTTCTAGCAAACGTGGGGCGTAGATAAGCTTTATGAGGATAACTCCGGGGGGGGGGGGGGGGGGGGGGGGGGGGGGGTGTTAAGGGGCCCACCTTGATGATGTGTTATATATCCAGGATCCAGGCCGTCCATCAATTTCTCAAAATAGTTAAGATCTTAGTTCCCAAAATTAAGCAGATCCAAATCTTAGGTGGACCACACCACAGGAAAAAGTGTTAAGTACCTCATCATTAAAAGTTCCAAAGGGCCATGTAAGGATTTTGTAATGTTTATTTGCCATCCAACCTGACGATAATGTCAAGAAGAAAGGAAAATACAAAGATCCGCTTGATCCAAAATGTTTGTAGCTTAGAAAAGATTTTTAATTGTCATTAGCCATTGTTTCTAGTGGTGTGGTCCATTTGATATTTTGATCTTCATAAGTTTGAGATTACGTTCTAAAATGCGATGGAAAAACATATGGACGACGTAGATATACAAAACATACATCAAAGTAGGCCCCACGCGAGTAACAGCTAATCCAGTCCCCTCTAGTGGTGCCCATGGCACCGTAAGCTAATAGTGATAGCAGGCATGTTTGGGATCCACTTGAAGTATACATAAAATCAATCCGTCCATTAGATGATTCACCTCATATTATCTAAATATGCAACCAGTAAGCCTGATCGAACAGTTTTATGGGGCACAACACAGGAAAGAGTGTGAGAGAAGACAATCACCCTTGATTTACATAGGGGCCCACCTAATTTTCAGAACAGCTTGAGTTTTAATCTAGCTAGACCTTCACCCTGGTCAGATAAAGGGTTGGAATAGTCTACATTCCATATACACAACATGGTGGGCCCTCTACGCAAATCAGGGGTGGCCTTTCCTCCTAACTTTTACCCCGTGGTTTGGCTCACCCGATTCACAGATCACCCTCATGTTCGGGATCTTAAGGTAACATGTATAGATGCATCTAGTGGGCAGGTTAGATTTTAGTCAGGCATCATGTTGGCCCCACATCTAGGTTCTTATATACATATGTGTGTGTGTGTGTGTGTGTGTGTGTGTGTGTTGGGGGGGGGGGGGGGGGGGGGGGGGGGGAATGAGGTCAAACTGTGTGGGCCCCACAGTGATGTGTGTTGAACATCAACACTGTGCATTTGATGGGTCCCCTTTAAGTTATGGGATATCACAAAATTAATCCATATATGGAACTCAGGTGGGCCATACCATTTAAAATCATGTGAAGACATGCCCAAAACATATAAAAGCACTTGGTGGAGCCCACTTGAGTTTTGAATGTGGCTGAAACTTGGTATGACCCCTCATCCTAGTGGGACACAAACAATGGATGGGCTGGATTTGTAAACCACATCTCAGTGGGTTCAATGGGAGGATAACCCTTCTCAACTATTGTATGTGGTATGGCCAAGTCATGGATTGACTTGATTTTTAAGCACTTGGGCCACCATGAAATGATGCATCTTACTGATGGTGTTGATGTTATATATATATATTGGGGGGGGGGGGGGGGGGGGGGGGGGGAGACTTTAAAGGCCTTTTACTTTTTTTCAAGATTAAAATGTCCTCCACATGTCATTAGAGCTGGGTATTTTTCAAAATGAGAGTATGACCCATTAAAATAAGAATTGGGCCAACTCGTTAGCTTATTTGATTCATTCATTTTAATCAAATAGTTGTGAGCCATATAATGGTATTTTTCATTTTTTTTATGAAGCTCTGTTTGGCCCATAATAGTATTAATGTTGTTTATTAATTTTAAATTGTTTCCTTTAGTATGATCCATTCATGATGATTTTTATCCTCAAATTTGGACCGATGACATAAAATTAAAACTCTTTTCATTTGAACGGGTTGGATTTGCTTTATGATAAGCCAGTGGGCCCCATGTAAGATGTACGATAGTTTCTTATGGTGGGGCCCTACTATAGGTAGGCTATTTAGCATTTTCTTTCTTCTTTCCTTGATTTTGTTTACAAGAGGGGACCATACAAATGTAAAAGGTTCAGGTTGGTAGTTGTATAGAGTTTCATCACACTCCCCATGGGACCACGAGATTTTTTGACAAAGGTTTAGCGAAGCTCAGTACAATCTCTGAGTTGGAAAAAAGAGTTTATATATATATATATATATATATATATATATATATATATATTTCAGTCATACACTTAGACGTACAAGTTATGACACCCAAAAGGTTTATATTAGGATAATAGTGTTTTTCGTGTGTGTGTATATATATATATATATATATATATATATATATATATATATATATATATATAATATTAATTATGGGAGTTTGTGAAAGGGAGGAGGTGTAGACACCCCACCCTAGACTAATAAGTCGACTGAGCTTAAACTGATGGATGGTCAACCAAACTCCAATCCTAAACCCTGACCTTAGAAGTATAAACCCTAAGAATCTCAGTCCTAAACCCTAAACTCGGCCCATTCAACCCAGTCAGCCTAACACTAAACCCTAGGAACATAAAACACTAAAGCCCTGAGTCAGCTCAGCAAGTCAACTCACCTAGTCAAGTCACTGAATCAACTCTCCCAATCAACCTACCTAACCCTACAACCTAGTTAACTCACCTACTTAAACCCAAAACCAAGTCCGAACCTAAGCCCAAAAGCAAGCTCAATTGGAGAAATGGGTGAAACTTCAAAGTAACAACCTTCACAACAAAGCCTCCATATGCTTGGAGGATGTTGCCTGCCAAAGCAGTGAGTCCAAGTGAGGACCTACAACAACCAAGTTGCCATCAGCCACGTAGCACTCCCCCTTTTTGGGGCAGCGTTCCTCAAGCATGTAGGACTCTCATTTTTCAAATCACACACTCTGATGCTCATCTCCTAATTCAAAATTATACTTTTACAACTTCATCCAACCCATGGAATGATGCCATCTTTTGCTCCTAGGATCACCAAGAATTATAAGAAAATTAATTTTAGAGGCTATACCCCCCTTCTCATTTCAAGGACTCGCTCACCCCCATCCAAGACATCTAGAAGAGATCTCTTAGCATTAGCCTTAGCCATTTTGTCATCCTTTTACAAATGAGAGTGAGAGAGAGAGAGAGAGCCCCAACCCTGGTTTAGTTTAACCTAGCCAGAGTTCAAGCCTCCTGAGCTATTTAAGTTCAAGTCTGAACCACTCAATCTAGCCTTACGAAACTACCCTTCATCCAACCATCTAAGCTTCAAGCGGTTTCATCAAACCAGAACATTAGCATCGTGTAACATTTATTCCCTTCTCATCCCCTTGCTCCTCATATACATCATCATCATAGTGCATTTCATCTTTTTCTTGTATATGACTGGTGGGCATATGCTTTTAGGCATGTTGATATAATCGAAGTAGGTCCACCAGAAACCTTAGCCGGTTGGGTCTTGTTTTATCATAAGCATCCATACAGCATCAAGCATCCTATACATACATACTTTGCATCCTGCACTTGATCGTTTTGAACATATACTTTTCGGCTTGCCGATATAGTTAGATCCTGCCCATGAGAAATTCGGATTGGTCAATCATCACTGCCATTGCATCGCATTATATTTTTTACACGCGAGAACTAACATTATTCTTCTGAAATTAGTCAGATCTTTTGAAGTAAAGACCGTACATCCATATAGGTCGAGTGGGTGCCTAACACCTTCCCTCTCCATAACTGCAGTCCCGTACTTGAAATTTCTAGAACGTAAACTCATGAGTCACCTTTAGGGTTAATGATCTTAGGGTCATCAATCTTAAGCATTTCTACAAGGTGTAACCGACTACAGAATCATAATAAATGGTTATCAATACTACACCCTTTTATTACAACCAAAAGTCTTCGAGCGAGGCAACCAATGGTAAAATGAGAGTCGATCTCCCATCCCCTCTAGAAATCTGCCTCCCAACTTGCACAGAATGGCAACTCTGTTGGGGATTAACTAGTCAGTTCTTGCACATTTGCATTTGCACCTGCATTTGCATTAGCATTCATAAAAAAACTAAAAAGAAAAAAAAAATACAAATCTACAAGTCATGCATTCTAAAAAAAAAATCTCCCATAGCATTCATAATTTGAATCAGATCCTAAACAACCGTGACCAACCATGAAGAAGTAGCTTTCCCTTTCTCTGCTCTCGATATATAGGAAGGCATTTCCCTACAACTGCATCCAGAAGGATCAGTGCTAGTCTCTTAAATCCAAGAGGTGGTCTGGAATACAAAGATCATGCAAGAAATATTTCGCTAGCTCACACGAGTGCAATTTCCAGTAACTAACACCCAGGTTAGCCCAGCACAACAACCATAACAATCAAGGTTCGTGCAGGACTTCTGATACCCTCCCAATGGAAACATCCAACTAATAACAACCATCTACCTCATGGCATTTCTTCTAATATCCTCCCATTAATGAGAGTCAGTTCCATTATTCCACACCTTGGACTCCTAGTTAATTCTAAAATTCTCTCCCTTATGGGAATTCTAGTCAATTTCAACAAACCCATACAATCAGGATTTCTTTACAACCTCCTGTTCCATTCCCAGTTCAACAAACTCTTTATAACGGGATCAACCACCATGTCCATCCTCCCCTAAGTAGGAATCATAGAGATATTAAGAAGGTCAACTATTATGAGAATAATATAAGGTAGGCTTGGAAAGGGGCAAAAACTCTCCCAACTAGTCCCTCTAAAATCGAACAACTCTGAGAGAAACTGCGAAAGATGGAAAGAAAACTACAGTAGCAGTGTGGGGTGGATCTCCCATCCACCAAGTTCAAGGACCTCTGTTCCTTCCCTAATGCAAATGTACCTTTAGGATTTGAGGTACCAATTTTTTTAAAAAAATATATACTAGTATAGGATGTCCCGTAGACCACCAAAGAACATTTTGTGAAGAGCTTAATATTATAGCAAGCAATGATGAAGCATTGATCTATCTGTTTCGAAAGTTGATGAAAGGCGATGCATTAGACCGGTACACGTCATTGTACTACCATTGAATCAAAACTTGGGAACAACCTTTCTAAGTATTCATTAATTATTTCACATACAATCTTAATGTAACTCCAAGAAGAGCGGATCTTGTTGAATTAAGGTAGAGGGATAATGAGTCATTGTCTCCTTACATTGGACAATGGTGGGGTATGACTGCTAGAATGAAGACACCTATTGACGATGAGGAGAAAATCTCCATAATTTTCCATTCGTCAAATTGAGTATCTCTAGATACATTGTCTCGCATCCATATGTCAACTTTACCCAATTCATTTACGCCTGGGAATAAGTCGAAGACAGAATAAGGGCTGGGACGATCTCCCCTTAATGGCCTCATCAGGCCTCTCTGGTACAGCTGATAATGGAAGGAAGGCCTATTGAATGTGAGAACAGTATCGAAAATGTCCTCGTCCCCCATCTAATGGAAGAAGACGATCTTGTGGCCTCTACCAAAGATGCACCATTCGCCCCTCAGCAGGGACAACATCATCAACAACAACAACAATAACCAAGATGGAACTTGTAGTACCCCAATCAAGGTTAGCAAATCAGCATGGCTCGAGAGCCTAGATGCTTCACACCGATTGATCGAACTTGTAGTGAAATGTTAATAATGCTCCTCAAAGGGAAACTTTTTACCCCATTACCGCCTAGGCCCTCACCAAATCCTGTATCCCTAACTTTTAATGAGAACGTGTATCATGCGTACCATTAAGTCAGGGGTCAAATAACGAATCGTTGTTTTACCTTAAAACACGCAGTCCAAAACTTGATCGACCAAGGAAGAATTTTAATTGAGATCTCTAACACAGTCGTGAATAACATACTCCAAAATCTCTTACCACAATATCAAGTGGGTCCTTGTACATTAGGTACCCATACCATCAATATCATCAGGGAAGAATCTTATCTCCATCTAGTCCAATTTGTTGATACCATTAATTCTTATTCAGAATTTGAACCCCTCATCCTGCAAGGGGCACTAATAGCCAGCCTAATTTTAAAGATGCTCATCTTGCAAGGGGCACCCCCAACTAGTCCAATCTTAGAACCCCTCACCTTGCTAAGGGCATCTCCAGTTAGTCCAATCTTTATGCCCCTAAATGTATAGGGGCATTTCTAGTCGGTCCAGTTTTCACACCCTCAGTCAATCATGGGACAACCTCCCTACTCTAGCAACAACTAAGGGCACACCTTGTCTATCTCAGCATCAATCAATCACAGGGACAACCTCCCCACTCGAACAACCAACTAGGGGCACACCCTACCTGTCTTATCATCAATCAATCATATGACAACCTCCCCATTCTAGCAACCAACCAGGGGTACACTGTGCCTGTCTCAGCTTCAATCAATTGAGGGGACAACCTCCCCGCTCCAACAACCAACCAGGGGCACACCCTACTTGTCTCAGCATCAATCAATCAAGGGGATAACCTCCCCATGCTAGCAAACAACCAGGGGCATACCCTGCCTGTCGTAGCTTCAACCAATCGAGGGGACAACTTTCCCACTTCAACAATCAGCCAAGGGCACTACTTGCCCATAACTCCAACACTATTATCCATGTCAGCACTGTTAGTTGACAATGAGAGGCAAAAGTCCCCACCATCTAACTATAGGAATGAGAGATAGAAGGAGCTAGTCCTCCCAACCATAGATGTACAATGCTCCAATGAGGACATCCCATACCATAGTCTCGAGTTTGATACTGTGAATTACATTCCTCTTGCATGTCCCATTGGATCAAACTACATCTTCACTCCTAATGAGCACCAAATCTTTTACTATCAATGTTCACAACCCCAAGTGTAGGGTCACAATGCAGTAATAATCTCGGTGAGACCAAGGTCAAATCCACAGAGACTGAACTTGTGTGTCTTCTGAAAGTAACTAGAAGTAGAACTAGAAGAAGATGAAAACCTAAATCTGAAATATTTGAGAAAGTGATTTTGAATAAGGTAATTAAAACTTATAAATTTAAAGGTGATAACTAGGGTACCAAGGATCCACTTGTAGCAATTAAGGTGATACTATACTCGATTCAAGGACATAACTGGAATTGGAGTGCTATCTTATCTAGTTGGTAAGAAGAGATTTGTCAGATCTTTAAACTTCTCATGGATCTAATTATTAATGAATGAGAGTTGTGAGGATTTAGAAGTGATTCCATCACCTAACCATGCCCAGGAGACAAGGCAAACAACATGATTTACCAATCTCATAACACATCATAAGAGAATTGCGAAGGTTAGCAAGGATTTCATCATCCTATCATGCCTAAGGGATGATGGTGAACAACAAGATTTCCTAATTTCACAATCTCAATTTAGGAAAAGAAGATATCCCATGCTATCGCAGATCTAATGTAATTTATCACAATAAACCATTAAAAACTAAAAATATTCCTTCATAATCAAACTAGAATCCAAGAGAGTTTTAAAAAATATGAATCAAAACAATGCAAACATCTCAATCATGCTATAAGCTTTACCTCTTAGCCTTAGTTAAGAGGTTTAGCTAACCGTAGACATGATTGAACAAAATACTCTTAAATAAAACATCAACTAAGGAAGAAGAAGAAGAAAAATCTCGGACGGGGACTCCACCCTTTTACTCCACTCCTCAAACCCTAGAAGATGCTTAGGAACATCCTAGGGATCCCTATTTATAATTTTTGAGAATTTTGTCACTGGAGTTCGAGTCAAGGAATCTTCGACTGGTCGAGCAGGATCTTTTGACTGGTTGAAGGAGGGCTTAGACTGGTCGAAGCAGGAAGATTTATAGGGTTCCTTTTCTTCATTTCAGTCTTCAATTTTTTTTTTCATTTCTTACTTGGTTTTCTTGGATCTTTAACATATAAATTCTTCATTCTTGGTCTTATAATCCATCCTTGGCTTTGGTGATTCTTAAGCATTAAGTTCATGCTTTTAGCAACCTTTTCAATCCAAGCTCTTAAATTCACCTTGCAACACAAACATGAGTAAAATAGGACATTAAGCAGTATTATGTTCATAAAACCAAGATATAACTAGGGAGAAATATGCAAAATTTGAGTCTCAACAACCAGCTTGAATATTAAGGCTTAATCTCATTCATTGAGGTTCGAAAGAATGTAAACATGAGAAGACTGGGATATCAACATCCTTTAGGCAAGAAACCAAAGCACAACTGCATCAGAAGAAAATAAGGTTGTCAAAAGGAGGGAAACCCTTTCACCTACACATCACTTATATCCGATGATACAGAGGACTCGGACAAGGGGCATGAATTACTTCTAACTGACTGGACCACAATACTGGTCCCACCCAAGATGGAGGTGGGAAGAACCTGAGGAGCACTAATTGTTCACAACCCTAAGTGTAGGGTCGCGATGTAGTAATAATCTCGGAGAGACCAAGGTCGAATCCACAGGTAATAAACTTGTACAATTTTTAAAAGAACTAGAATTAGAAGAAGAAGAAGATCTAAATCTGAATTCTAGAATAGTTGAAAGAGTAATTGTGAATAATGTAATTGAAACTTATGAATTTAAAGGTGGTAACTAGGGTGCCAAGGATCCACTTGTAGCTATCAAGATACTACCTTACTTGATTCAAACGACACAAATGGAATCAGAGTCCTATCTTATCCAATTAGAAGAAGAGATGATCAAATCTCTAAACTTTTCATTGAAGTAGCCTCAATGGATGAGGATTGTGAAGATTTGGAAGGAATTCCATCACCCTACCATGCCCATGAGACGATGGAAAACAACAGGATTTACCAATCCTACAATCTCAAATAGGAAAAGAAGATATTCAAAGCTATCGCAGTGTCTATGGTAATTTGAGTCACAACAAACCATAGAAAACTAAAAATATTCATTAAAATCAACTAGAAATCAATGAAGTTCAATCAAGACAAGAATCAAAGAAAAGTAAACATCCTAATCACGCTTCAAGCTTCACCTCTTAGCCCTAGCTAAGAGATTTACTTAATAATGAACATGATTAAACCAAAATCTCTTAAAGAAAGTATAAAAATAACTAAGGAAGAAGAAGAAAACTCTTGGCGAAGGCTCTTCGCCCTTTTGCTTCACTCCTTAAACCCTAGATGATGCCTAGAAATATCCTAAGGACTCTTATTTATAGTTGTGAAGCCCCATCTTACGCAACTCCTTGGAATTTTTGAAAACCGTTTTGAATTTGTGCACTTCGCATAAGTCCCACGTTACGCTTCGGTCAGACCGAATTAAGATTGAAAATCGCACCTTCTCGTTGGACAATTCTGCGCGATTTCAGTCGGATCGAAGTTGATGCTAAAAAATCTTATGCAGAAACTCTATCAAATTTAGGTTAGACCAACTCCAATAGAAGTCTCCAATCGAAGTTAGCTCAGGTCGGACCAAATTAAGCCTAATTTTTTGCTGGACAATTTTCTGCAATTTCGGTCAGACCGAAGTTGGCTCGGGTCAGAGCGAAATGTCCTGTTTTCTGCCACATATTATGCATTCTTTCAAGTCCTTTCTTCATCCTTTGTACTTCGTTTCCTTCGATCTTTGACATATGAATTCTTCATTCTTGATCTCCTAAGATTAATCTTTTGCCTTAGTGATTCTTGAGTATTAAATCCATGGTTTTAACATTCTTTTCAATCCAAGCTATCAGATTCACCTTGTAACACAAACATGTATAAAATATACCATTAAGCCTTATCATGTTTATAAAAGTAGGATATAAATAGGAAAAATATATAATATTTAACACTTAACACCAATCCATCGAAAATGAACTAGGAGAAATCAAATCTGACATCGAACCCCAGACTCATCCTGATGTTTGGGCACTATGATGGGGGCCCACCTATTGATCCCTTCAGCCATGCCTCCTAAGGGAAAGGAGTGTAGGGTAGTAATAAGTTTGTAGCCCCCTGATGACAACAAAAGCCAATGTGAATAGAACTCGGCTCCTCGAGCCAGATCAGGCAACCCCTGGTTCGCATCATTGTCATGCTCGGGGTCCCTTGCAGCAAAAAACTCCAAAAAATCAAAATTTTGAAAACTCAAAAACGTAAAATATTTCAAAACTCTAAAAAATTAAATATTTATAAAATTTCAAAAATTAAAATTTTTTAAGACCCAAAAAATTCATAAATACTTTTTAAAAATCTCAAGCAATAAAGTGTCAAGTTTTTCTGTCAAAGAACTTAAGTAGGAAGTTAACTCATATGATTTCAATCTAAAGTGATACTTTAAACTTAAGGGTTTGGACAAAGCTAATGATGTGAAAGATGATATATCGACTCTTGAACTAGAGGGTCTCCTTAGAAAGTTCAAAACTAAAAGCCAATGTCATCCCAAAATTTTTAAAATCATAAACCTAGGATCTCCCGAAACTCTTAAGTGCACATGGCGAATCCTTGTCCTCAGAAAATGAGCAAAGAATGATCGAATTCTTAAAGTCATGACTGCCTAATCTTACATCCTATGAAGACTTGTCCAGATTCGATAAAAAAATTGTCAACAAAGCCTGAAATGAAGCCTGTTAAGCAGAAGATGTGAAGACCATACTTCCATTCCATGTCAGAAGGTACTTCAAATGTCAGGATTGTGCACATTGGATCCATGTGAATGCTTTGAAACTCTACAACCTAGCAAGGTCCTGGACATCCTCTATGTAGGATATGAACATTAGTGAAAGTGTTAGCCCGACAATATTCAACAGTCATTAGTTTGTACTCGTAACGATCAATTACTTTGTAAAAAGTGAATAGAGGTAGCATCCCCCATCTCACACAATGACGCTCATGAAGAACAACATCATCAAATGCTATAGGATCCCACATGTCGTCGTCATCGGCAATGGTATGCCAAAGATGGACAAGTCCCTTGTGAAGCTTGAACTCAAAAGACATTGCACCACTTACATATGCTCCTTTGGGCTAATCCTTATACACAATTACATGTGAAACTCTTTACAAGCTAACTTATGAAATGGAAGCAATCTTACAAGTTCATGTTGAAATCTCATGAAGAGAGAAGATGAGGAAAGAAAAGTCATATTGGGTTTAGTACAAGTATCACCACATCTGTCAGACTCAAGGGGCAAGTTCAGAGATCACATGAGATGGCCCAATGATTAGAAGAGTTCTTCCGGAAGGCTCTCTCTGACTTACCAACCTAGGGCGAAGATCTTCTGGAGCTCATCAACGCTGATAACGGGTAAGCTTATCTTACCATGTGAAGATTTATTATATCAAAGTTGAAGTCAACTGACCAAAGATGGTCATCTTAAGAATCACTCGCACCCGTCCTCAAATAAGTGCTTTAATAAGAAGGGTCAAATAGAGAGAGAGAGAGAGAGAGAGAGAGAGAGAGAGAGAAGAAAGAAATAATGACAAAATAAGAGTGTGTGATCCAATATAGCAAAAAAAAAAAGAGAGAGAAAAATAAATGAGGACAAAATAAGAGCACGCAGTCTAAAAAAAAAAAAAAATCAAACCCAAGAAGCCCATCCCCACTCACATCCCCTCATGATGATCTCAACTTGAGTCAACGGCTTTGCCATTGTGACTCTAGACAAGAAAGGAAGAGCTATCAGTCAGCTGACAAGGATGGAAGTCTGATCCCTCCATTGTTGTAGAAATTTAATAAAAAAAAGGAAAAAAAAAAAAAGAAGAAGCATGCCTAAGAAAAATGGGTGAGGTAAAAACCTGAAAGAGTGCTTCGAGTAAAAATTGTGGGCACGTAACAGACTTGGTGAAAACTCAAAAGGGCACCAATGGTAAAAATAGCAAAGCTGCCAAGGGGCAGGCAAGATTAAATACCCAGGATGTGTTGAAAACCTGAAAGGGCGCCATGAACAAAACTGTTGGGCAAGCTGGATGAGGTGAAAACCTAAAAAGGTGATGTGGGCAGAATTGGTAAGATAAAAAAAGAAGAAAGAAAATAGGTACATGAAAGATCCAAGGCAATACAAAGATTCAATATATGTAAAGATGGAATGAATGAATTGAAAATTCTTTTAAGCTCTTCCCAAATCTTAGGGGCATGATACCATTGCGAACTACCTTAAAGGGATCGGTACCCTTAGTGAACAATTGAAAAAAATAATTATAACATCCAACTGAGTTAACGTTCTAATTCCAACATCTACAAGTATAACAAGTACAAACCACGCATACACAAATAACACATGGCACAAAATTTTTAAAAGTTTTCTTTTCATTTCATCGTATATTTTCTTTACATGTATATGTCTTTCCTTTGCTTATAAAAATAAAATACAATGTTTTTCATCATTTTCGTACAATACAAAAACAAGTACGGTTGGCTTAATAAATCCAAGACCAAGCAATAAAATCTCAGTCCTCGTTGGAATCCCCACCCCCTGATCCAATACTTCAATACGCTTAGTAAAAGTACTCTCTCTCCTCACAAGTACTGAAGTTCATTGACCATGAAGCAATCTCACTCGCTGGCACAATCCAATGCGTGAAAATGGGCAACTAGTATGCCATGGCCCATAAAATCAACGTGTCAATCAAGAGAACACAAGAAGCTAAATATAACGAGGTAAGTTTATGTTTCCAATAAACAATAACATTGATCACGACCATCAACTCATGATTTGATGGACTAGATCCTTCAATAAAATTCAGCATCGATCACGACCATCAATTCTCTATTTGCTTGACTAGATCCTTTTCAAAATCTCAAAAACACCAGCAGCGATCATGATTGTCAACTCATGATCCGATGGACTAGATGTCCCAATAAAAACTAGCATTGATCATGACCGTCGATTCGTGATCCGATGGACTAGATCCTTTTCAAAACCCAATAAAAACTAGCATCGATCGTGTTCGTCAACTAGAAATCCGATGGACTAGAACGTAATAAAAATCAGCATCGAACTCAACCATCAATTCATGATTCGATGGACTAGATCATATTCCAAAAATACAAAAACATTTCCCCAAAGAGTTACAAACAATGCTGAATCCGATCGATCACAAATCAAAATCCTTATTGCCATCCATGGACAGATCTACATCATTCATAAAAATTGAATCAGCGATCCAGATTAGCCCCAAAACAATCAAGTTTAATTACACTATGAGATGATGGAACCAATCAACCATCTCTAATTGGACTCTTGATCACAATCACTAGTCAGACGTACACCAAAGAATCATTCACAGCAGATCTCACTCTAGATTGTGACAACCAATAAAGTATAAAATCTCAAAAATCCACAATCCAACTAATAAAGTACGAAATCTCAAAAATCCACAATCCCCATCACAACCAACATATGCACTAGCCCCTCACATGTTTCAATAAAAATTAGCATACTTGAAGTCCCATAAGCACCCTTAGTAGAAACAACCAGTAGTTGAACACATTTCAAAATCATCTTACAATAAAAACCCCATTAGAATCACAAAATAAAGTGTTAGACTTCCAAGGCACTAAGAGATCTTCCATATTTCTATGTGGGAGTCAGCACAAAATCAAATAAGATCCAATATCTCACGATTTCTCTAGAGATTACTGGATCTGAATGCACATCAAAATATGATCAGGCTGAATTCTAGTGTCGGCTCTATTATATCAAATGCTAATGCTCTAAAAAGATGAAAGGCCAAGACTGGTCAGAAGAAATCATCCAAACAGTGAAAAATATTATTCGTAACCTAAGTGTTAGAACTAAAGATTGCATAGAAAAAGGTTAACTACACATACCTAGGCGCAAATGCTTGCAGAATTTGATCAAGTCCAAGTCAGCATAGTGACTTCCCCGTAAGGCCGTATAAAGTACAAGGCAATTAACCACTTTGACGATTAAAAAAAAAGTACTCCTTGGGTGATTTGAGAACAATAGATAATCCAGTACTAAATTAGTATCCTCAGAAGGCCACAAAAAGCTCATGAGCTCTAATGTACCTTTCTGATATTACTATCGATCAAGAGTGAAAGGGTTACGATTGTCAGCCCGTGCAAGGACAATTGCAACGTTTTCCTTACACCCTCACGATATGTATGAGTTATCTATTTTTGGGCAACCAGCTAATAAACACAAAGGCACGCAACGAATCTAGATCGCAATTTATGACTGATTGGAAAAGGTGGGGTGTCTACTCGCTTTGGAATTTAGTTGCATACAACCTCTGCAAAATATGGACATTTATAGACACCCAACCCTATGCTAATAAGCTGATTGAGGTTGAACTGATGGATGGTTGGTGAGGGTTAAATATTGTATATTATCCACCATTTATTTCTTGGTTTTACAAATATAATATGGCTTAATGGTATATTTTACATGTGTTTGCGTTGCAAGGTGAATTTAAGAGCTTAGAATGAAAAGAATACTAAAAGTATGAATTTAGTGCTCAAAAGTCACCAAAGCAAACAATGGATCTTCAAAAATCAAGATTGAAGATTTCAAGACCCCAAGATCTAAGAAAACCAAGTAGAGAAGGAAAGAAGTTAAAAGAACAAGTGCAGAAATCGCAAAGATTTTGTCATCAAGAACCGTTCAATGACATCGAACACTAGTCGATGACATTGAATTTATGAGAAAAAATCGAGTTGGTTACTGAACACATTGGGTACTTTTCTCGATTAATCGAAGACATGTTCGATGACTCGAAGGAAGGTGCTCGATGACATCGAATTTATTGAAGAAATTAAAGCAACTCACTGGATTGTTTTAAACACATTTTCAATGACTTGAAGAACTGTTTGATGGATAGAATCTTAGCTCGATGACATTAAAGGGAGGTTCGATGACATAGAAACTTATGCAGCATGAAAGAAGAAAAGGCGCGACTTTTGAATTCAAACCCCTTCGATGACATCGAAGGCATTACGCAGTCTGCGTAAATTAGATCCAGTTTTATGATTTTACAGAACTTTGCTTATAAATAGGGGTTTTTAGGAACTTTTAAAGATATCTAGGGTTTGGAGGAGCAAAAAAAAAGGACGAAGCTACTTCCTGAGAATTCTTGTTCCTTTCTACTTAGTTTTTAATGCTTTCTTCTAGGGTTTTTAATCTAATCATGTCTATGGTTCACTAGATCCCTTAGCTAGGGCTAAGGGGTGAAGCTTGTAGCATGGTTGGGATATTTTTCTTATTTGATTCTTGTTATTATTGAACTCCTTTGATTCTAGTTTGATATTTAAGGAATAATTTTAGTGTTTAATGGTTTATTGTGACTGAAATTACAATGAATTTGCAATAGCTTGAAGTATCTTCTTTTTCTATTTGGAGTTTGTGAAAATAGGAAATCTTGTTGTTCACCACGTCCCTTGGGTATGGATGAGTGACGGAATCCCTTTTATTCTTCACAACTTTCCCATGTTAGTTGTTGGATCGGTATATCTTGTTGTCTACCATTGTCTCCTGGGCATGTTTAGGTGATGGAATCACTTCCAATCTTCACAACTTTCATCCATTGAGAATTAGGTCAACGGAAGTTCAGATCTTAGTTTATTGAATATCTTCCAATTGGATAGGATAGGACTTCAATTCTAATTAAGTGTCTTAAATCGAATAAGGAAACATCCTAATAGCTGCAAGCGGATCCCTGAAATCCCTAGTTTTCCACCTTTAAATTCTTAAGTTTCTAAATTCATCATCTCACAATTACTCACTACTTTCTTGATTTAGGTTAGATCTCCTAGTTTTAATTCTAATTACTCTCAGAATAGACATACAAGATTAGTCCTCGTGGATTCGACATCAGTCTTACCGAGATTATTACTACATCGCAACCCTACACTTGGGGTTGTGAACAATGGTTGACCAAACTCCAATCCTAAATCCTAACCCTATAAGCTTAAACCCTAAGAATCCCAGTCCTAAACCCTAAACTTAGCCCATTTAACCCAGTCAGCCTAACCCTTAACCCCAAAGCCATAAGTTAGTTGGCAAGTCAACTCACCTAGTCATCTCACTGAGTCAACTCACTCAATCGGCCTTATAAAGTCCCAGAAAAACATCCTGAAAAAATCTGTACAAAGACCCAAGTACCACCTCAGGCAGAAATCACTAAGGACCAAATCCTTTAGAAATTAAATGCGAATTAACTAGTGCTAAACTAGATTACCTATGAAATTAGCCCTAATCACTTTAAATACAAATTGTAAGACCCAAAACTTGTGAAATTGTTAACGCTACATTACCCTAAAACCTATGATTAATCTCTAAACCCAGTTGCTCTCGAGAGCATCTGAAAACTCTATATCGGACCTGGACTGAGCGTCGAAATTCCAATAACTACAAAACTATATGAATATGACCATCTTGTTGGACTCGACGACCACCTCGGAAATTAAGTTCAGATAGTATCCCGAAGCTATTTGCTGGAGCCCAGAGCGAAGTGTGTGAGAAACGTGAATATCTTTAAGAAATAAAACCAAACTTAAGTAAACTGAGTCGTGTCACTTGCGGGCCAAATATAAGGATTCAGACCATCAGAATCTGACCTGATTACACCCTCGAATCAGAAAAATTTCCCACACATGTTAATGCACTTATGGCCCTGATCGAAACCGATGACCATCGAACTGAAACTGGTCTGCCAAGGGTGATCTGTAAATTCGATCAGACTGAAAACTTAGCTTGACCTGGATCCAATGTCAGGGAGCTTAAGTCTGACCACATTTAGCAAAGGGGCCTCCAGAAGTGCTCCGTTGGATCGGAACAGTCGATCTTTGGACATAACCTAAGTATATCATGGCCCTGGGGCCATTCCCATCAGTTCTGGGCCTATATAAGGGCTTTAAACCCTCTCTCTCATATTCCATACGAATTTTAAACCTCAAGGAAGAGAGGAGAGGAAAAGGAAAGGAAAGAGAGAGAAAGAGAGAGAGTTGGATATTCATCCTAGGATTTGATCCCGTTGCTCCAAGCACTTATCCACCCTATCTGTATCACAAATCTGGCATTTTCGACAACATACTTGGGTAAAAAAAACCTAACCCTAATCTGTTTTAGGATTTCAGATAGTGTAAGTTATGAAATAGCTAACCTAATTCATGCTATAGATTGCCAATCTGCTGTTGACATAGACTAAGCGTCTAAAAAGAATCCGTTATGCGTTTTCTAGCGTAAGGTGTGGACTATAAATGTATAGGTTATGGTTTTCAAGGCTTTCAATGTTGGTTAATGATTTATTACTGACGTGGGTGCTATTTCACATGCCAAATGCGATGTTTGTTTCGCGTTTCAGATATATATGAATTATGTTGAGTTTAGTGATTCCATGTATTTGTAAAAAGGATCGTATACATATGAAATTTGAAAGTGTGTCTGCCATGATTAATTTTCATGTGTTTATACTAGTTGTATGTGTAACAACTCCTTGGCAAAAGCATTTGCCCCAATACATGTTATGGCCAACATACGTCGTGTATTTAAAAAAAAAAAAGTGTAGTCTAAGTGTTCTCAAAAATGTCTGAATGAGCGAGTACTTGGCATCAGGTACTTTATATGCGTGTTGAGATAAAAATTCTCAATTACCCTCTCTATGTGTATAAATCTTTCCATGTAACCTATACCATATTGTCTACTTTACTTATGGATTCCTGTGTATGTTGTACTTCATGACATGCTCAAATAGTTGCAGGATTGGAATTATATGTTTATTACTGCTTTGACTATTTCATATGAATACTTTTTGAAATTGGATGTGTTTGGGACTACAGTATAGTCCAGGCAATCGGTAACGGATCCTGAATAGGTGGCTGATCTTGTTTCGCCGCACGAGACGTGCCTGATGAATCAGAGTCGTGCTTCTATTATTGACAGTGGTTAGGCCACGTGGAGTGCTCATGCACTTCGTGTCAATCAGCTCGACTTGTGCTCGTGCTAGTCGAGCTCGTCAAGTAACCCGATTGGCCCGATGTATGTTCACCATGTTTGGACGCTACTGTTTGAACCTAAGGTACCAAACTCACTAGTGAAAATCCTGTTAACCTTGGTACCTCAATCTGCTAAGACTCATGAGCCAGACATGGTGGTATGGGACACCGTGGTCGAGCTATCGACCTATGCTAGGGTGACGAGCCTCCCCATAGTAACCAATGAGCAACGCAGACTCGTGAGCCGATTACAGTGGTATGGGACACTATATTCGAGCTGTCGGCCTACACTGATCAGGTGACGAGCTCTTTGTAGTGACCTTGAGTATACTCTAAGACTGCGATGAGGTAACGAGCCTTTCCGTAGCAACTAGAGTATAAACTAGGCCTGCACTAATCAGGTGACGAGCCCTTTACAGTGACTTAGAACTGCAACTTCGTATGAGATTTACTAAGACTAACGACCCTAAAATGGATCATTGTTTGGGTATTGATATAAGGGAGGTACCTTAGTTCCTTAATCCTGCTGTATGAAAAGGACTAATAAGAACTTGGTAATCACGCTCATGCACCGCACTGCATATGTCGTTTGGCGTTGAGTAGAGAGCACTGAGAAAGTGACTGACATGCATGACCGTTAGATGAAGATCGCAGAGGGAGTGTAGGCAAGGGCATGCATCATTTATACATACCATTCCTGCATTAATCAGAGTACTTAGAGATGTTTGATTATATTATTTTATCATTACTGCTTGACTGAATTGATAACATGTTAACCTTTACTTTATTATTCCACTGAGTTGATCACTCTGTTTCGAACAAGAAACAAATGCATTTGATTTGAGAAATTTTCTTATTCAAACATAACAGAGAAAGGGTATTGAGAACATTCATCACATTTCACTAATACTGAGTTCATTTACATCCTTTTTAGATCCCTTGATTCTAAGATAGATCATTTGAAAATAAATAACTTATGCTTTAAATATCAAGAGTTCATTTCGACAGCCTTTCGATGCCTGTTTCGATCATCTCCTAGGACTTAGGAGGAATGTCGATCTGATTGACGAATCTTCAATGAAATAGAGATTTCAGCAGCATCCATCCCTAGTACTTAGGGAAAATGTCGATTCGATCGACTAATCTTTCTCCTTTGAACCCATGAATAGAAGAAAGCCCTGAGAAAGGAAGCCTGACCCATTGATTTTAGCGACATAATGGCCCCTTATCTTCATAGACTGCAAGGCAGCCTGGTTGCACAGACCCGCGCAACTGATATCGGTTACGCGGTCCTACGCAACTGACAGGAGACTCCTCTCCTACCTTCAGTCTTCTGCTCCACTCTACTCCTCTTAAAAATCTTCAAATTACCTTTAATGAAGGAGGGGAAGGGGTATTTATAAACCGTCACACGTGTGAAAATTCTGATCTTGTGGGACAAATCTTTCAGTGCTTTACATCACTCTGCAAAGAACCATTTCTTTAGTACGTTTCGGGGTCCCGAGCAACTTATATTTCCATTACGTTGACCCGTGCAAGTAATATTGTTTGCGTGGTGCCACGCAACTGAGATTCGTTGCACGGTCCTGCGCCAAACCTTTTGAAGTTGTTTTTTCTTCTTCTTTCCAAGAGTTCTTTCTATCTCCTTATCTCTTCTTGCTTTAATCTTTCATCATTTTTTTATGCCTCAATAGATGCCCCCTTGATCCTTTCTTCGTTTTCTCAAGAAATAAAAAAGGATAAAAAATCTTCCATTTTACCTCACTCGCGCGAACCCGTGCAACTGACTTGTGCCCATACTTGACTTTAACAGCCTATAAATACCGCACCCCCTTCATAATCTGTACTTTTCCCATTCTGCGGTGAAATTTTGTGTCTGGCAATTTTCCCACGCGACCGATATTGATTGCGCAGTACCACGCAATGGATTTTCCATCTGCGCAAGTCTCCCAAGTTTTACGACATTCCACACAACTGGTTTTGATTGTGTGGATCCGCGCAACGCGTACTTAGTGTATTCCATCTACTCTTAGTCCTTCTCCCAATTTTTCTGAACTTTTCCTGCAATCACCCTTAAGCCTTTAATTCTTTTTCCCTTATTGCCCGTATCAAGAGAACTTTTCATCCCGTAGACCCTCCAACTGACCAGTCTTCTCATCCTGAATTGCATGATACATCTTCTTATCGCCCCTCTCCTTCCACTAATCAGCCACCAACCAAACGTACCAAAACCACTACTAAAATTCGTACATACTTCAAAGAACCAGTGCTCCCAACTTTTGTTTTCACTGATCGCATGGAATCGCTTCCCTCTCCTGTTCACCGGGCTATAGTCATGGGGAACTTAAAACGGCCTCCGAAGCACGGTCGTGAATATGATTGGGATAAATGGCTGAAGACAACCACCCACATCCGCACTGATAGTGACAGACCCCCTCCAAGAGAAGATACTCCCCCTGCTTCACGCTCCAAGAAGGCTCGCTGAAACAAGGCGAAGGAGTTTGAAGAGAAGATAAAGGAGCATAATAAGAAGAATCTCCAAAATTCTTGGGAATCAGTTCGAGTAATTGAGGACATTATGAAATTCGACAACTCTCATTCAAAAAGTATGACAGTAATTCCCATCAACGTCCATCGCCATCAATCCATTCTTGAATGTGAGCCCAAGGACTACGTAGACGAAGAGAAGTTGATGTACATCAAATCATAGGCAATAAGAGAACCCTGCATTCTCGAGGGGAAACTGCAAGCGCAGAAGCCACGACAAAACATTGGAGAAGTTCATTCCATGATCTTCCTCACCCCCTTTCACAGTCCACGTAATCTTTTTCCAGCATACTTCTACAAGACCATCAGACAGCAGTATAAGGACTGCGACCCTCTTTGGGGATCGGAGGATTTTCGAACATGGGGCCTGTTGACTTCTCGCTGCTATTATTCTGATTGGGCAGAGGCCATCTTGAAGAAGCATGTAAGCACTCTCGCCAAATTTGGCCTTTATGATGTGATAGAAGTCACATCTAAATATTTCTACACGGAGTCCTCCGTGCTTAAAGGCTTTCTTGAATATTGGTCACCCATTACCAATTCTCTTCACTTGCCATTTGGAGAAATGAGCGTAATGCTCTGGGATCTGCATCGCATAGTAGGTCTTCCATTAACAGGAATATTTTATGATAAGTTCATCCCATCGAACGCAGAGCTGGCATTCACATCTTCTTCAAATCGTATACCCTCCATTTTTGAAACCACCATTGAACTCTTCAGAGAAATGGGAAAATTTCTAAATTTTCACAAACTTTCCCCTCTGCAGTGGCTAACTCACTTTTTCAGAATACTCAGGCATTCCAGACTCAGAAATTAGACCTCTTCTTTCTATCAAATATTCCCTTATACTAACCTTTTACTTCACCCTGTAGATTCTAGGACAGTCGATGCAAAGAACTGATGAATCTCCGTGACAACATGAAGGAAAGAGCAGATTATAGTTCCATCGGGGAACTTACAGCTTTTCTAGCCTACTGGTTAAGCATAATATCACTTCCTAGCTCCAAATGGGCAGATGCTATTTACCCCACCACCTTCGTCGTTGTTGGTGCCCTAGCGAAAGGTCAAAAATATTCCATTGCACCCCCCGTACTATGTTTCATCTACCGGGCCTTTGGAGAAATATCTACACACATCAAGAACCCCACCCTGGGATCTTCCTCAGCATACACTACCTGACACTATTTTACTGGATGGTTGGGAGTTTATTTCCCTTGGACTTTCGAAGCACCAGAGAAGGCGTATGACAATCCTTCCCATCTTCCTCTCTGGTTTTTTCAGCAAAGGGCAATAGCCAGAAGATCATACGAATGGGTTATCAACAAGATCCAAGACTTTGACCAAATAGATTTCTTCTAGTTTCGTCTCCACTGCTACATTAAATACTCAGATATGGTGGACTAGGGACCACTGACCGTAGCAGAAAGGGCTTTCTTTCTTTCCATCTGTTCCTACAGTCTGCATCTTAGAGAAGGGACAGAGTTCTAGAGAGAGCCCTACTACCCCAGCCGCTTCGCTCGCCAATTTGGCTATGACCAAACCGTACCGGAAGACTGTGGGTTGGTCACTAAGAGAATGCGCTGCTACGGAACAGGTCTTTGAACTAGGCCATGATATGGAAGCAACTATGGAGTGGTCGTGTCAATTCCTCTTTCATCATTCCTAGCTGCGACCGGATAGTCCATACATCCTACAGCTAGAGAGATGGTGGGACCATCAATCATTCCTGGTCAACAAATGCTTACCAGTGGACTCCCTTCTCTTTCTCCACCCGCCTCGACTCAGGGACAGAAAACTTGAGAACGGAATTGGTTTCATTCCAGAGAAGAGTTGTGCACCTCACCATGGTGAAATTTACAGAAAACTATCAACAGAAGAGCTGATTCGTGAAAGGAAACCAATTAATACTTTAAATGGCTGGTTCACTCATGAAATTCTGGAGGAATTTGAACATGTCCCTCACGACTTTGATGACCGAGTTTCAGAGCATATTGAAGGAACATCCTCTCCCATTCTTGCAGAAATTGCCACGGCTCAGGAGAATCTAGCTCAGAATGAACCTATTCCTTCCTCGCAACCTCCTCCTTCCAGCTCATCGTCTCCGATGACCAGATCGCAAGCATGACTGCAAGCATCATCACATATTCCCCAAGAAGAGACAAGGCAGACCTCTATATCTCCCTCAGTTCCGGTTAGCAGAAAGTCTCCAGAAGAAAGCAATCAGCCTGTCTCTTACAAAGGAAAATAAGTTGTGATCACAGAAGTAGATGAAGAGAGTTTGGAAAATGAAAGTTCATCTTCTTCATCAAAAGATTCCACTCCTATGGGATCTAAAGATGATGATGATGATGATGATGATGATGATACAAGCGATGGAGCTCAAAATGACGACTTCGAAGAAGGAGAAGTCAATATAGATGAAGAGGAAAATATGACCGTTGAAAATGTAGAGGAAGAACATCTCCACCTGGCTCCTGAAATTTCTCCTGCCACCTATGGTCCTGGCAAGCCACATGCAGTAATTGAAGAAGACGGAGAACCCTTGGATTATGGAGAATATGGATATTCACCTGGTAAGGGAATCCAAATTCCTTAAATATTCACATGCTTGTCTAGTGATAACTATCTTATCATCATTGCTACTTCCTTTTTCAGGTACGCATGTGGCTAACATTGAGACGAGCAATGCCCCCTCTGTGGACCTTCGTCCAGCTACACTAACAACTTCACCATAGGTTCCTACGACTCCTCTGATAACACCAAAAAGGGTAGCCCGCGAAATTGTATTCCCCGTTGAAGTTACTGATCTGCCTACTCCTACTACCAGGGATTCGAGCACAGAAGTGAGAGTACCTTCTTTTGCCGACATGCTGGAAGTTGGTACCTCTGCAGCCCCAGAAGTTCCCTCACCTATTGGTCACACCTCTGCAGTGGGTATATATATCAATTTGCGGAACTGTATATCCTTCATCTTGCATTGCTTATTCTAACTTTATCTCCTATTTGTGTTATAGGAATTCCTCCCTGTAGCGGGGTGGCCAGCTCTGAGTCCATGGCCACTATCTCTGAACTACCATTTCTTTCAAAGATTCTTGCTCACAAAATGCTTTTAATGAAGAACTCCTTGTTAGCGGTAGTCCACATCTTTAAAGATCCCGAGCAGTGGTCAGACCTAGATATTGCCATTGAAATTTTAGAAAGTTCTGCAAGAATGGCAAAATTAACATCTCTACTCTACACGATTCTCTTCTTAAATTTCACAATTTGATACTCTCTTTGGCATCAGTGGAGAATGTTATAATTGCTCCTGAAGTTCTGGAGTACGGGAAACAGTTGACTTTGTCCAAAGAGAAGGCTTCCCTTATTGCCTACACTATATCTGTACTAGACCAAGAGCAATTAACTCTCCAAGAACAGCTGAAAGCTCTCACTGATGACAGGGTACTTATTTAAGATCGTAATGCCGCTTTGAGAGAAGAAATCTCGCAGCTAGAACTGAAAGACCATGAGAAGGAACTGTCCATAAAGGAGGTTAAGGCAAAGATCCATGTCAATATTCAATCCGTCGAAGCTGAAAAGTCTGAATTACTCAAGAGCAAGGAAATGATTACATCCTTGGAAGATAAATTAGCTGGCCTTCCTGATCAAGCAAAGATTATACTTAAAGAGAAGTCAAAGCATGATGCAGCTCAGATTTAGTTAAAGGAAGACTTGCAGTAATATATGAAGATAGTAGGCATTACAGAGGAACTTTAAGCATGCAATTCCTTTTTGTATATATGTTTTTGCTTCTTCTTTTCCCCTTTTTTTAAACAAATGTTCTCTTTTGATTTTCAATAGTAACTTTCAGTAACCTTTTTCATGCATTTCTACATTATGCATTATTCCAAACATATTATCTATGCAGTAATCTCAACATCATTAGTTTTTTTTTCTTCTATGTTTGTTTGTGAGATATGAATTTACTGCATCTTAAATGTCACACATAGTTTAACATGATATTCAATAAAAACTTATTATAAAACACCCACATTATGTTTGTCAGTACGGGATTTCCTATATGACTTCATTCATTTATATTTTATTGGCGGTGCTAAGTTTCAATTCAGTCAGTTGCACACACAGTTTAAGCTCTTGAGTAGTGGAGCCGGGTCTCACGTGATGGCCTCTGTAACTCTTAGGAGTTCGCTGGACTTCTCACTGCCTAGGGAGTTCACAAACCGTGATCCATTAGAGGGGCCCAGTGAAGCTACCAGGGCGGTGAACTCGGTTGGTTTTGCGCACAGGGTTAGCCACGGTAACTCTCTAGAGTTCACAAAACTCGCAAGGCTACCTTTAGAGTACCAAATCCATGGTTGTCAGTCCATCGATGAGTAGGTTTAAGCCATTCCTCATGAGTTAGTACCGAAATTGAACCACAAATCTTGGGGGGTCTTATGCATGATTGACCTATCTAAAGCTCGCACTGCAACCCTCATTTTCTTCATCTGCAAGGTCGGGCCCATTCACGGGAGGGCATTGTCCTTTATTCCCTGTGACGCTGTTGAAAAGCTATACAGACGACATGGAGGTTACACTGACTAGCCATTTGAGAACTTTTAGCCCTTAGGCTTTTGGTCGACTTTTGGCCCTCAGGCTTTTGGTCATTGGCTCCGTCACCTGCCCGCATGTGTATGCGTATGATAGCCTTCACGGGCTTTTTAGGGTCACTGGCTTCTCACTGCTGCCCGAATGGTGATCTTAATAGGTTTCATGCGCAGCTGGCCATTGGCTTGACTAGGCTGCCTTAAATGATTATAGGTCTTATGTGTAGCTGGTCCCTTTTAAGATTCGGTCCTTTTAGGACTTGGCCTTTTTAGGTCTTGGAGACTTGGTCCTTTTTCTCTCTTTTTTTTAAAGACTTGGCTAGACTGCCTTTTTATGATAAACAACCATTATTGTCAGAAATTTTATATACAGTTGGCTATATGGTTTTTTCTACTGTCAACAGATGGTTGATCAATAATTGACATTTCACTGCTACTGATAATGTCATAAGGACTTTTGTATCATGTTTAAAATAATATATCAGCTTAGCGATGATGGAAATTTTAATAAGCGATTGATCGATGATAACGATAATTGCTCTCTTTTTTTTATAGTCATTAATACCTGGTGATTCTGATGAAAATCTTTGGCATCGGCGATGATCATCAATCCTTAATAGCAATCGTTATCGCTTGACAGCGATCATCAACACTTTTCATTTGATGATGACTTAATATGCTGTCTTAAAATGCCTTAGAAGATGATGATAGGTATTTCCGACTGAAATTGACATACCATCGCTTCTGCCAATATCTTCAATTATACCCATCTGTTTATTCGTATCGTTTGTCTGTATTGTTCACAATATACCATCTTGGTGGTGATATCAATTTCAGAAAAAATTTTGTAGAGCTCACTTGATGGCGCTCATTTTCCTCATCTTCTTTTTTTTATGATAATATTTGTTATCATATGATCTTGATATGCTTGCGAACTTCTTCCTTATTCATTCTATTCATCTTGCTCCCTTTTGATACAGAATTATTATTTTGATAATGTTCTGTATCAAAATCAATAGCGCCTTCAGGAACAATTGACAACGCAAGTATAGGCCAACATGGGCTTCTATTTACTCCTTTAAAATACACTTCTTTTATTAAGTACATCTTATCTCATTTGATCTTGAACTTGCCCCCTTGATATAATTATGACTGTTGTTAGAGATATACTATTTCTTCTTGGAGATATTAAGGTAGTGTATTTCTGCAGAAGACTGCATAACTGTGATAATATTTAGCGATTAGTTTTCCCCCAACTCTTAAAATTTTCTGCGCTTATCCTAATTGATCCCAATAGGGATTTGAATTCCCTTCTCATGGTTCAAGCCAGCGGGTTCTTCATAATCAAAACCCATATTTTTCATAATCTTCTTACTTGTCGGACTATACTTTTGAAGGTCTTGAGACGTCAACCTACCATGGTACACATTGTTTTGAGTCTCTCCTCTTGTCATTACTTCTTCCGAAACATAGAACTCTATTGGCTCAGGGTATTTTTCGCTTGCCTTGACTTAAAATCTTCCTGGAGCAGCTGAAAATGGTCTGTTCCTTTCAGCATACAGCAGCGGCACTGTATAATTAGACTGTAAAATTTTCAACTGTTCAGATGAAAGCAAGGTTAACGGCGGTTGTCCCGGCTCCCTTAGATGTTTTGGCACAAAATAGAATTTTTTGTTTATTTCTGCGATTTCAAATGGTCCTGCTTTTTCTGCTTTCTCTGTAATTACACTTTCTTGATCATCCTTTAAAACCCTATTCTCATCATTATTCATCTTTTCTATAGCAAACTCTTTATAGTAGCTAGCATCTGCAAAGAAGAACTCAGCTTCTGTATACGATTTCGCATCAACCATTACTTTATGTTGTACTCCGTCTTTACAGTATTTGAAACACTGATGCAGAGTAGAGGGTATGATATTGTATTGATGTATCCACGGCTTTCTTAGGAGAAGGTTGTATGTCGTTACTGCACTTATAACATGACACACAACGTCAGTAGTCAATTCTCCTATTTCCAACGTTACCGTAATCTTGCTAAGTGCGCGTTGCCCATCTTGATTAAAACCTTGTATCATCATTCTACTGGAGCATAATTCTGAGCAACGATAATTCAACTTACTTAACATCGAAAGCGACAAAAAATTCACTGCAGACCCATTATCTATCATAATCCGTTTGACTCTCTTCCCCCGGATATGGCCCTCTATCATCAGTGGCCTGTTATGTTCTCCCTCGCAGATCAAATCATCATCAGAAAAAAGAAACAACCGGGAGATAGTCCTCTTGTTCATCAAGTTCTTCATGCTCTAACTCTGACAGCAAAGTTTCTCTAATGTCATGATCAGACAATGCCTGAATTTGACTCTGTCAAAATTCTTCTAATAGCTTAAGTGCGTCATAAACACTTAATCGGGCCGGTATTCCTTTTAGATGACTTATTACGTCATAAGTCACTCTCGTCACCTCATTCTTCTCTTTTGTCTTGTCGTCATTACTCTGTCTTTCAATCATTTCTCTCCTAGTAATTTCTACTTCCTGCTTTATAGGGCTTACCACCTTTTTACCTGACCGTAACGTGATTACTGAAACCTTCTTTGCCGTCTTACTATCTTCTTCTTCATTCACATCTTGGTCTTTCTTTCGGACTATAAGCACATTTACAGTTGCCATGGCACCCCTTTCTTTTTCTTTTCCTAGTACTATCTCACCCTTATCGATCATACGTTATATTATACATTTCAGTGTATAACAATTCTCTATTGGGTGTCCCATTAGGCGATGATAACGACAGAAATCCCTTTCTTGGTTCTTGTCACATCTTATGGGCGTTTAGGCTCTGGTAATTCTATCGTGCCAGCTTTCAACAATTGTTCCATCATAGGGGTGACATCTTCCTTATTAAATGTGAACCCCTCATGAGAGTTCAACATTCTAGGCCTCTTTCCATTGTATCTATTCCTTGACTGACTCCCTTCTTCTCTTCGGTCTGGTCTCCTTTCCCTCGAGTCCCTTGCATCTTTACCTCTTCTGTCACGATCAACAGCGTTCACGGCCATTTTACCGGATACCCTCCTGGTTGTCTCATGATGAAATGCTGGGATCTTGCGAGTCATCAGCTCCAAATCGTGAGCCTTAGTGGCCAAGTCACGAAAAGTTCTGATATCGGCGCTGGTGAGTCCAAACGCAATCCCTGTCCCCATAGAATTCAGACATATTTTGACTTATTCTTTTTCTTCCGGTATGTAACACCCTGAAAATCGGGGGTCATGTATAAACCCGACTCCCGAGTTTCAGACCGTAACTTATGCAACAAAAATGTTTATGATTCAATGTTGTCTGAGTTAAAGCATTCACATGAGTAAAATTATACCAAAACTGCAATTCATACTCCAGATTCAGTGATAAAAGCAAGCGGAAGACTAAAGGATATACATATCACTGTATGGAAAACAAAATAGATCTCAACTGTCTCCAAAGTATGAATACATCTCTGAGTCTCATATACATGTAAATAAACAGAATCAAAATGTCAAAAATAGTCCCAGTGAGAAGTCCCGTCAATCCAGGCCACCTAAGCAAAGCCGTCGTGGTACTACATATATGAGAACTCGTCCTGGTCTTCATCATAATCCGAATCTGCCTCCTGAATCGCTGCCTCACCTGCATCTAAGACAGGGTCTGGTGGGTGTTGCAAACACCATCCCGTAACGTGGGAGTGAGTAGCTAACTCAGTGGAATAATAGAGCAAAGATTAGCATGTTCTCAAATCAATCACGCGATAATAGTAAAGTAATAAATCAAACATTTCTAATACTGTTGTTAATGCAATATGACGTGACATGATGGATGCCCTCACAAACGATCTCCCTCATACGGCACTATCTTACGCCCACGATATACTTTCTTCCCACAGTGCTCCACATCTTCCAGGCACATGCAATGTGATGGTGATATGATTACCGAGTTATTATTAGTCCATTCATACAGCAGGATTAGAAAACTAAGGTACTTCCCTTATATCAATCCCAACACAGATCCTATCTAGGGTCGTCACTCCTAGTAATCTCATACGATGTATATTTTATAGGTCGCTGCAAGGGCTGTCAGGGCTGTTTCTTGCACTCGTTGCACCGCTCTTCCATCACCTTATCAATACAGGCCTACTGTACTCTCATTGCTACGGAAGGGTCGTCTCCTCCCATAGACTCAGAATATGCTCGCGGTCACTACAAAGGGCTCGTCGCCTGATCAGTGTAGGCCGACAGTAAGAATATAGTGTCCCATACCACCATAATCTGCTCACGAGTCATAGGTGCTCACTGGTCACTACGGGGTAGTTTGTGGCTCCAGCGTAGGTCGACAGCTCGACCACGGTATCCCATACCACCATGCCCAGCTCATGAGTCTTTATGGATCAAGATACCATAGTTAATAGGGTTTACAATGGTAAGTTCAGTACCCTAGGTTCAAGCAGTTATGACTCATATAAGGTGAGCATACAATAGCCAGTCGGGTTACTTGACGGGATCGACTAGTATGAGCGCATCTCAAGTTGAGCGACACGAAGTGCATAAAACACTTCTCGTGGCCTAACCACTGCCGCCAACTCCAAAACACGACTCGCGTTCATCGACGCGTCGTTCGTAGCAAAGATAAGCCAACCATGAATTTACTTGGTTACCGACTGCCTGGACTAGGTATAGTCCCAAACATTTATGAATCCACATCAGCAATCATATAAGAGTAATGGAAATGAAATACAACAATGTGAGCATGTTGACACATGTTTTGATATACAACTTAAGTAAATCATCTAACACATGCATTTCATACGTATAATGAAATCATGCATATAGCCAACATGTAGGAAATCATTACATCAGTATATTATTTGAGAATTCAATCTCAAACTAATTCATAACACCATTTAATTCAATACATACTAATACAAACATTTATACAAACACTTAGTCTACACACTTAAGTCTACATATAGTATGTCGACTCAAAGTGCGCATTTGGGCGAATCTCTTCACCAAACTGATTATGCAAGAATTCCTAATATCTTAATACGATAAAGAGCCATGTCAATCATATCAGCAAAATATGGATGAAAACAGTATTTCCTACAAATGACTAAAATGCCCTAAATCTCATATTTTTCGTCTGCTTATGAAACAGGAAACGGACAGCATGTTGTACATGTCAAACGGTGTTGCCGTCGATAATCTACTATTAAACGATATTGAAAGCGTTGAAATCAGCCAATCAAAGCGTCTAGAATCCGCACCTTTTCCCTAGAGGTGAACCGATTCGAACGGAGCGTATACGCTTCGTCTACGGCGAATAGGCTACCTATTTCACAAGATGTATAAGTTACTTTGCTAAGAAATCGACGGAACCTCAAATCAGCAAGTATTTAGGGTATTTTCTTACCTAAAAATGCAGCGGAATCACCGAAAAAGTGATTGAGGTGCGTCGCTTAAGCACGTGCAACAGGTAGTGCAAGCAGCAGGAAGTTCTCTCCCACTCTCTCTCACAATCTCTCATCTTTTCTCTCACACCAGCTAGGGTTTCTAGCAAATTCAGATGGGTGAGAGAAGTGAGGGTTTAAGGCCCTTTTATAACCTAAAACATTCCCAAAACAGACTTGGAAACAATGTTTACTTGATGCCTAACCAAATCGGGGCTGTTTCGGTCCAAAAAGACATTTCGGGAGGTCCCCTGGCCGAACGCGATCGGACTTAAGCTCATGCACGTCGGATGTCGCTCACATCCTATTTTCAGACCAGTAGTGTTCGTAGATTGCACGTGGCGGTCCAGTTTCAGTTCAGCAGTCATCGCACGTAGATCAGGTCTACAAGTCTCATGATATGAAAAAGAAATTTTTTCTGATCCGAGGGTGTAATTTGGCTGAATTCTGATGGTTAGAACGCTTAATAATAATGCGCCAAGTCGTGTGCCAGATTTGAATTTTAAAATTCGAAATCTAACCATATTCTCACTCTCTTCACTCCAGGCTCATTGAAATAGCCTCTGAATGTTGGTTGGACTTGATTTTCGAAATGATTGTCAAGTCCAGCTAGGCAGTTATAACAATCTAAGATTGTAGGTATCGAACTTTTGACGCGCTGTCTAGATCCAATACAAAGTTTCAAAGGGGTCCTAAGAACAAACCGGTTTAGAGTTTGATCCGAGGTTTCAGAGTATTATAGTGTCATTGGTTCTACTCATTTTGTGTCTTATAGAACGTATTTAAAGCGATCAGGGATGATTTCACAGCTACTCTAGCATTGCGCTAGCTAACTCACGCTTATTTTCTAAAGGAATTAATCCTACGCGATTTCTGGTCGAGTTGGTACTCGAGTCCAAGTACGGATTTTTCCAGGGCATTACACGGTAACTGTCTTATGAGGCCCCCAACGTTTTTCATTTGTTTATAAATTTTTCTACCAGCTCTCCTTCTCTCTGTCGTATAAAGGTCAGCTCCGTAATACTGACATCACGCTTTGAAGAGAAAAAGTTTGACATAAAAACTTCCTACATTTGTTCCCAGGTACGTATCGATCCTAGTGCCAAACTAGAATGCCATCGAAATGCTTTGTGTGTTAGTGACGAACCAAACAATCGCAAGCAATACTATGGTATTGTAGAAAATTTTCCATAGTAGAAATGATTGGGGCATCGTCTTTTGATGATTAGGGTGAAGCAGAAATGACCCCAACTGTTACCTGAGCCATGCCACTTCCACTTGCACGAGTTCGAGTCAGGTACTTCGGAATTCTATTTGGCATGTATTTTATCACGAATCCTGTTTGGGTGAATCGAAAGTTCACTTTTCTTACAAGAGTTGCCATGAGTAGTAAGTCATAGTCGGGTTTTAAAATCTTCAAATACAAAACATAATTATAATTAGTAGATGAACAATTAGAGTGATCTATCTTAGAGATGAAGGGGAGGATTTTCCCACTGAGAGTCGGACGCTAAACTGTGATGAAAGTTCATAATAATTGCACTGTTAATATTTAAATAAGACAATAAAGATAATCCCCAGCAGAGTCGCCATTTTGTTTCGAACAAGAAATAAATGCATTTGATTTGAAAAATTTTCTTATTCAAACATAATAGAGAAAGGGTATTGAGAACATTCATCACATTTCATTGATACTGAGTTCATTTACATCCTTTTTACATCCCTTGATTCTAAGATAGATCATTTAAAAATAAATGACTTATGCTTTAAATATTAAGAGTTCATTTCGATAGCCTTTCGACGCCTGTTTCGATCATCTCCTGGGACTTAGGAGGAATGTCGATCTGATTGACTAATCTTCAATGAAATAGAGATTTCAGCAACATAACAGCACCTGTTTCAACCATCCCTAGTACTTAGGGAAAATGTCGATTCGATCGACTAATCTTTCTCCTCTAAACCTATGAATAGAAGAAAGTCCAGAGAAAGGAAGCCTGGCCCATGGATTTTAGTGGCATAACGGCCCCTTATCTTCACAGACTGCAGGGTAGCCTGGTTGAGCGGACCCGCGTAACTGATATCAGTTGCGCGGTCCTACGCAACTGACAGGAGACTCTTCTCCTACCTTCAGTCTTCTGCTCCGTTCTGCTCCTCTTGAAAATCTTCAAATTACCTTTAATGAAGGAGGGGAAGGGGTATTTATAAACCCTCACACGTGTGAAAATCTTCATCTTAGCGATGTGGGACAAATCTTTCAGTGTTTTAGATCACTCTGCAAAGGACCATTTCTACAGTACGTTTCGGGGTCCCGCGCAACTGATATTTTCGTTGCACAGACCCGTGCAAGTAATATTGTTTGTGCGGTGCCGTGTAACTGAGATTGGTTGCACGGTCCTGCGTCAAACCTTTCAAAGCTATTTTTTCTTCTTCTTTCCAAGAGTTCTTTTTATCTCCTTATCTCTTCTTGCTTCAATCTTTCATCATTTTTTTATACCTCAACACACTCACTCCCACGTTCTGGGACGGTGTTTTAAACACCAACCAGACTCTGTCTTAGTTACAGATGGAGACCCGACTGATGAGGTGGAGCCAGACTTCACAGAAGATGAGGATGCTTTCTCATATATGCAGTATTCAAGCAGGTTTATATAGACCATTCTGATCGACGGGAATTCAGGGTTATACTTGTAGTGGACTATCACATTTTTTGACATTTTATATTTTCAAACAATACTTGTAATTATTGACCTGGCAACGCATACATATTTTAAGGACCTATACTGGTTTATAAAGTTATACATATTCATTTCCGTCTTTTGCTTGCGTATGACAATTGTCCCTGGATTATGTTTTGTTGATTTGGCTTAATTTCATTCATCTTTTATGCACTAATACAGACAACATACAATCATCATTACATATGTTGCATACATGATGTGTTGAAACTCGGGAGTTGGGTTTCTACTCGACCCCCGATTTTTATGGCCTTATAGGCCTACCCAACCCTACAACCCAATCAACTCACCTAGTTTAGCCCAAAAGCAAAACTTTAAAGCAACAACCTTCACAGTAGAACCTCCACACACTTGAAGGATGTTGTCTACCAAAGCAGGGAATCCAAGTGGGGACCAACGACAGTCAGGTTTCGCTAGCCATGTGGCACTTCCCCCTCTTTGGGGCAGCGTCATTCAAGCATATAGAACTCTCATTTTTCAAACCCCAAGTTTGCGATTGAAGTGTATTAGCTCTGATGCACATCTCCTTAACCAAAATTACACTTTTACAACCCTATCCAACCCATGAGATAATTCCATGTGACAATCTCCAATCCCAGCCCTTTAACCACCTTTTTCCCCTAGGATCACCAAGAATTACAAGAAAACCTGGTTTGGAGGGTATAAATAGCCTCCTCCCCTTCTCATTTAAAGGACTCACTCATCCCTATCTAGATATCTAGAAGAGATCTCTTAGACTTAGCCTTAACCATTTGGCCAACCTTCCATCAAGGAGAGAGAGAGAGAGAGAGAGAGAGAGAGAGAGTCCAACCCTAGTCTAATCTAACCTAGCCAAAGTCTAAGCCTCCTGAGCTATTTAAGTTCAAATCCGAGCCACTCAATCTAGCCTTGCGACACTACCATTCATTCAACCGTTCAAGCTTCAATCAATTTCATCAAACCAGAGCATTAGCATCGTATAACATTCATTATATTCTCAACCCCCTTTCTCATATGCATCAGCATCATAGTACATTTTATCATCTTCTCGTATATGACTAATGAGTGTATGCTCTAAGGCATGCCAATAGAATTGGAGTAGGTTAACCAAAAACCTCAGTTGGTTGGTCGTTGTTTTATCATAAGCATCCATATAGTATCAAGTATCCTATACATACATACTTTGCACCCTACACTTGATCGTTTCGAACGTATGCTCTATGGCTTGCCAATATAGTTGGATCCTTCCCATCAGAAATTTGGATCAGTCAATCGTCACTTCCATTTCATCGCATTACATTTTCTGTACGTAAGAACTAACCTTATTCCTAAAAAATTAATGAGATCTTATGAAGTAAAGATCGTACGTTTGTATAGGGAGAGTGGGTGCCTAACACCTTCACTCTCTGTAACCGTGGTTCCTTATTTTAGAATTCTGGAATGTGTACTCACGAGTCATTTTAGGGTTAAGGATATTTGAGACCTTAATCTTAAGTGTTTCTAAGGAGTCTAACCGACTGTAGAATCATAATAAATGATTAGTGGCAGCTCTAGTCAAATATTACACCCTTTTACCCCAAACAAACACTACCAAAAAAAGGGGCAAAGGATATAGACCACGTTAGTTTTCTACTACGGATATAAACCTTACCTATAATTGCTATGGTTTTAATCCGTAGCTAAAAAGTGGATACACCATTAATAATTAATGGTGTTATAAGGGGCTCTATAAGGCCAAAAAAATTTATGTTATATCTAATTCGTCTATATATTTGTAAATATTACATTAGAGGATGAAAAATAAAAATCAGTTAGATCGAAGGCTCAAGTGGACCACACAGTAGGAAACATGGATATTAAATTACAGTCGCTTCTTATGGTGTAGTCCATTTGGTCCTTCAATATACCTAAAATTTGGTGTCATAAACTAAAATAATTTATTAAAATTATTTATCAGAATGGAATAACCAAATACATCATGGTGGGCCCCACGGAGCCCTTGTCCGAACCGTCTGCGTCCGTCTAACCCAAATTTGGGCGCGCGCTCAAAACAGAGCCATGCCCAAAGAGGGTATTTCACTCACTCTCTCTCTCTCTCTATGCAACTCCAACAGCTACCCACGGCGGCCCTCTCTCTCTTTATTCTGCTTGGGAGAATGAGAGCTCTCTCTCAATCGAGCGGCGAAGCAACCTCCGTACGTGGCACAATCACTCTCTCTCTCTCTCTCTCTCTCTCTCTCAATCTCGCGCTCAATCTCTCTTGAGATCAAGTATATTCAATGTTGAAACCCTAATTAGGATTTTACAATGATGAATTCCAAATTAGGGATTTATAATGTTAAAACCCTAATTAGGGATTTACTATGTTGAATCCCTAATTAGGGAACATATCAATCCCTAATTAGGGAACATATCAACTCATTGGATGGTAGCTTATCATCCAATCAGTTTGGCATGACTATTTCCCATCTCTAAAACTGATTCCCAACAGACCACCAGGTGGTGTTCCTTCACAGCATGCTAATGTGAAATTTCAGAAGACATGTTCAATGTTGATTTGGGATGAGAGGATAATGAACAAAATCAAAATACAAAAAATACTCGAAACCAGTGAAGAGTTTGAGTAGCTTTGGTAAGGCAGCATTCAGTTTTGGATATTCCCTCTAATTGGATTTTAATACATCCGTTGTTGTATTTGTTGGTTAAGATTTCAATTTGTTAGGGTTGTGGTTTTTTTCCATTGAATCTGTTTGATACTGCTTGTGATAGATCTAGATCTGTTTTTTTTTTTTTTTTTGGTTAGTTGATTTCATGTCCGTTTGATGATACACACACACACACACACACACACACACACACACACACACACACACACATACATACATACATACATACATACATACATATATATATATATATATATATATATATATATATATATATATATATATATATATATATATATATATATATATATATATATATATATATATATATATATATGCTAGTGGATTGTTTGTTTATGATCTGTTTGATCTTAGGTTATACTTATTTATTTTTTTTATAAAGATTGATTAATTTCGATTCTCAAATGAAAGTTAAAGATGATTATCTGAGTAATATTTTTCAAAAAAAAGGTTGATTATTTGAGTACAATCCTAATAAAACCGTGTGGATGCTGGTCAACCAGAACTGACAACCCAATCTTTCCGATTCTCTGAAAAAATCGGAGAGTCCTAGACCCTGTTTGGCAGACACCTAAAATTGAGTTAATCTCATTTTAGCTGTCAGTAGTTATGTATTCGAGATCAAGATCTCCAATCCATAATTACTACTTAAATAAGAGAGATTGTTTTCAGGTGGCTACCAAACAGGGCCTTAAGGAACATATCAAATTGGAGGCCCATGCCATCACCTAATCAACTACAACTCTCAATGTCAACTGCATATCATGCAATCATCTTGGTGTGGAGGCATTGATGTTGCTCATGTGTGCAAAATTTGCATGTGTTATCCATAATTGCTAGAGAAATGAATGGCCCATATTGATCACACTTCTGATCATTGGTCTAGACTTTCCATCATCTAGTTCTCATTCTTGATTGCACATCCAATAAAAAATTCTATTTGGAGAATCCTCACCACCCATTCAATGGTTAGTGAAATTAACACCCATATTTATCACACTATAAATATTCTGATTATTGATCTAAACCATCCGTGATATGGTCCCACCCTTCATTGCCAATCACTACAAAAAAAAAATCATGTTTTTTCAGATCTTAACTAGCCATATAATGGTTATGGATATGAAAGGCCCATATTTATTGTATTGCAAATGGGCTATCATCTATGGCTGCTAATAATATAATGAGCTATCATCCATGACTGCTAATAATTCACATAAACAACTCGTTGTAAACAGATGATCAGGCCGATTTAGGTGAATTCTAATTGTAATTTAGGCTGCTTTGATTAGGAATGTGAGGTTTTTTGTTTTTTTTTTTTTTGAGTCTTTCCTTTCTATTAACTGAAAAAATTAAGCCCAATTAATCATTAGTGACATTTGTGTTACCATGTGGTTCTAGAAGAGCTTGAGTTCTTTAGTTAGTAATGTAACCATGAGGGTAGTTATCTATGATAAGTAGGTCTCATAGTTTCCTACTTTGTTTATACAGTTGAAGTATCACACAATTAAGCCAATCTAGAAGATGTTACAGATTATGTTTAGTATAAAGCATGTATAAGACCTCACACTCATTTTTCATTGGTAGTTGTATCCCCATTGGCCATTGTACCACTTACCAAGTAATCACAGCCAAGTTGACTTTTATAGTTTACTCTTGGCCAATTCCAAGTTGGATTTTGCCAAGTAAAATAAGATTGGTAGCCATGTCTACAAAGGTTGCTAATCCTGCATATGGCTCTCTACATTCCTCTTTGCATGCAGGCACAGGTGGGGTAACATGTTCCATGTGCATGAGATCCCAGCTATTCATCAGATAGGTGGGTCCTCCAAGTAAATATCTTGCCCCAAGAATATGTGGGTCCATTCATCAGGTGGCTTCATGTGTATGGAAGTATATATATATATATATATATATAAATCATTGGAGAAAAGGGATGGTTAAAAGAAAAAAGGGAAAAAGTCTGCAAATAACGTACATATGTTGTCCTCGGTCTGCTTGATGAGTGGATCAACCTTTTTTTTTTTTGGATTAGTGCATTTACCTGGTGGGGACAGTCTGATGAGTGTCTTGTAGATTAGCAAAATTCTATAATTCTAGTGGACACTTACTAAAAACAGAAACATTTGGGTGGTTAGGAAAAATGTGCAAAGGGTTAGAACTATTCTCCTACAGTCTTTTGAAAACATCTTTTCTATTCATCCTTTCTATACCTATGTAGACTGGACTTACTCCAGTTTGCACCATTTGGATATTAGATATTATCCGATATGGTGGACCCAGCTCCCTTGTTGTATTTTGTGTTCATACTGTGAGCTGAGACCTCCCATTTACATGGTTTATCAAAAATGGATTAATGCCATTTCAACGTCAGTATTTTGTGATTCTGTTTACTTAACTCGTTTGTTGAATATCCTTGTCAAGACAATGTGTCTCAGGCATTCAGCTAATGGAAGCAGAGGTCACTCTTTATTGGAGAACTGTATGTAGGCACTTGCAGGTTGAAGCACAAGTAAGCAATTATTTTCTTTAATCTTTGCTTACAATTTTTGCTACATGGTTCACATGTATCTTCTTGGGATAATGGTATTTCTCGTGAAGCTTGGTACCCTTTAGTTCATGGTAAATGGTACCTTTTATTGTGGATCACCCCTGGACCAAAGACCTGGTACCTATTGTTGTAAGTTCATATTGATTTCGCTAATTGTAATAGAAAACAGACTCAAGCTCAAGTTCATATTGATATCCTGGCTTTTTTTCATTTCATTCATATAATTTTTTTTGTTTTATCAATGCAGCTAGTACAACACTGGTGCAGTTATCTTGCTCTAGGCAACTGTAGTCTTGGTATGTCTATTGTCCTTCAATAATTTAATATATCAAGATTTCTTTCCCATCATCATTTGCATTTTTCTTCTTAATTGATACTTGAAAGTTAATATAATCATTTACTCGGTTTTACAATCTTTAAAATCTTTATTTGTAAATTTGTGCTCATATGCATTGTCGGAGAAACTAAAAAACTTACTAGTTCTCAAATTGCATTGTGGAATATGCATCCATTATTCAAAGAAAGGGCGACATTCCAAGCACTCACACTTTCTCTCCTTGCTAGCTAAATTGGTGAGTCCTCTTTCCTTCATACTATATGATCCATTGATGAAGTGGCTTGGCCATTTGGACAGGCCCATGTTTATATATTATCTCGAAATTGATGAGGTAAATCCAAATGTACGTTGAAGCTATCCGGATGTTGAGCGGGGGTCCCTGGAAGGTGGGAACAGCTGTTATGACCATGATGAAGCAGTCTACTTTCTATGGACAACAATATGCGTGGCCTGGCCATTTGGACAGGCCATGTTTATATATTATCTTAAAATTGATGAAGCAGATTTGGATGTACGTCGAAGCTATCCGGATGTTGAGCGGGGGTCCCTGGAAGGTGGGAACTATTGTTATGACCATGATGAAGTTGTCCATTTCCTATGGACAGCAATATGGGTGGCCTGGCCATTTGGATAGGCCCATGTTTATGTATTATCTCGAAATTGAAGAAGCAGATCCGGATGTGCGTCAGAGCTATCCGGATGTTGAGTGGGAGTCCCTAAAAAGTGAAAACCGTTGTTATGACCATGATGAAGCTGTCCATTTTCTATGAACAGCATTAGAGGAGCTGACCATTTGGACAGGCCATGTTTATATCTGTATTTGCAGGGACCACACCCTTAACCTAAACCACACCCTAAACCTATAACTTAAACCTAAACCTTAACCTATAACCTATAACCTAAACCTCAACCTATAACCTATAACTTAACCTAAACCTAAACCTGTAACCTAAACTTATAACCTATAACCTAAACCCGATCTCGAACCCGATTTCCTAAACCTAAACCTTAACCTATTCTTAATTCCCTAAAGTTATAACCTATAACCTATAACCTAAACCTAAACTTATAACCTTAACCTAAACCTAAAACCTAAACCTAAACCTAAACCAAAACCTATAACCTAAAACCTAAGCCTAAACCTAAAACCTAAATGTATTCTCAAATCCCAAACCTAAACCTACACCTAATCCTAATCTCAACTACTTAACCTAAACCTAAACTTGAAAACCCAAACCTAAACCCGATCTCAAACCCAAACCCGATTTCCTAAACCTAAACCTTAACCTATTCTCAATTCCCTAAAGCTATAACCTATAACCTAAACCTAAACCTAACCTAAACCTATAACCAAAACCTAAAAACTAAACCTAAACCTAAACCAAAACCTATAAGCTTAACCTAAACCAAAACCTTAACCTATAACCTATAACCTAAACTTATAACCTATAACCTAACCTTAACCTTAACCTAAACCTATAAACTAAAACCTAAACCTAAACCTAGAACCTAAATGTATTCTCAAATCCCTAAACCTAAACCTACACCTAATCCTAATCTCAACTCTCTAACCTAAACCTAAACCTAAACTTGAAAACCCAAACCTAAACCCGAACCCGATTTTCTAAACCTAAACCTTAACCTATTCTCAATTCCTTAAAGCTATAACTTATAACCTATAACATATAATCTAAACCTAAACCTTAACCTAAACCTATAACCTAAACCTAAACCTTAACCTAAACCTAAACCTATAACCTTAACCTAAACCAAAACCTATAAACTAAACCTTAACCTATAACCTATAACCTATAATTAACCTAAACTTATAACCAATAACCTAACCTTAACCTAAACCTAAAACCTAAACCTAAACTTGTAACCTAAACCTAAAAATATAACCTAAACCTGACCCTAAATCCGATCCCGAACCCAAACCCAATTTCCTAAACCTAAACCTTAACCTATTCTCAATTCCCTAGAGCTATAGCCTATAAGCTAAACCTAAACCTAAACCTATAACCTTAACCTAAACCTAAAACCTAAACCTAAACTTAAACCAAAACCTATAACCTTAACCTAAAACCTAAATGTATTCTCAAATCCCTAAACCTAAACCTAGACCTAATCCTAATCTCAACTACTTAACCTAAACCTAAACTTGAAAACCCGATCCCGAACCTGAACCCGATTTCCTAAACCTAAACCTTAACCTATTCTCAATTCCCTAAAGCTATAACCTATAACCTATAACCTATAACCTAACCTAAACCTAAAACCTAAACCTAACCTAAACCTAAAACCTATAAGCTTAACCTAAACCTAAACCTTTACATATAACCTATAACCTATAACCTAACCTTAACCTAAACCTAAAACCTAAACCTAAACCTATAACCTATAACCTAAACCTAAACCTAAACCTATAACCTAAATGTATTCTCAAATCCTTAAACCTAAACCTACACCTAATCCTAATCCTAATCTCAACTCCCTAACCTAAACTTGAAAACCCAAACCTAAACCCGATCCTGAACCCGAACCTGATTTCCTAAACCTAAACCTTAACCTATTCTCAATTCTCTAAAGCTATAACCTATAACCTATAACCTATAACCTACACCTAAACTTAACCTAAGCCTATAACCTTAACCTAAACCTAAAACCTAAATGTATTCTCAAATCCTTAAACCTAAACTTACACCTAATCTTAATCTCAACTCCTTAACCTAAACCTAAACTTGAAAACTCAAACTAAACCTGATCTCAAACCCGAACTCGATTTCCTAAACCTAAACCTTAACCTATTCTCAATTCCCTAAAGCTTTAACCTATAACCTAAACCTAAACCTTAACCCAAACCTATAACCTAAACCTAAACCTTAACCTAAACCTAAACCTATAACCTTAACCTAAACCAAAACCAAAACCTATAACCTATAACCTATAACCTAAACTTATAACCTATAACCTAACCTTAACGTAAACCTAAAACCTAAACCTAAACCTATAACCTAAAACCTAAACCTAAACCTAAAACCTAAATGTATTCTCAAATCCCTAAATGTAAACCTACACCTAATCCTAATCTCAACTCCCTAACCTAAACTTAAACCTAAACCTACACCCAATCCTAATCTCAACTCCCTAACCTAAACCTAAACCTAAACTTAAAAACCCAAAATTAAACTCAATCTCAAACCCGAACCCGAGCCCGATTGATGTAATAATGTAGCCCAATCACATGGCAACAAACAAGAAAATCTTGCTTTGTTGGCAAGCATACTCTAACTCAAGCATCACAATGCATCTATTTCCATCTTTACTATCTCTTATAGCATAGATTATTTGAGTTTTGGATTTATCTCATTTTTAGAGTCATGTCCTAATACAATATGATAATATTAATAGACAAGGTGGATTTTTCACCAACATTATTCCAAGAACCATATAACTTCTCCTTATAGGAAGTTGGGTAGAGCACGTGCAGCTTGAATCCATCAAAGGAGATAAGGATCACCTCTCATATGTTCTATCTTTTTTCATTTGTTTTTTCCATAGGATTGTTTATTCTGTGGTGTCTGCTCATGTACAACATTTTAGCATGTTAACATTTTAGCAAACCAGAATAAGTTTTTCAACATATCATATATTATTTTAGGTAAGAGAAGCTACTTTAAAAGTCCATCCTAAGTTTGAACACATTACTCATGTTGGATTTTACCATAGTTTAGAAGATTTGTAGGTACATTTTTTATTTCTTCATATATAAGTGTTTTTTTTTTGTCTTTCTTCCTTTTGAGATGTGTATAAAGGCATGCTTGTTTGATTGTATATACAAATGTTGTTTTATACAGACTAACAAGCTAAAGAAGTCAGTGGAGGATTAAATTCTTTTTCTCAAGGAAAGGGTTTCAGAACTTGAAAGTGATCTTATGTCGAAGTCCACAGAAGTTACATCTGCAGTTTCAAGGAAAGAAGAAGCTCTATCTTCTGCATTTGCTGAAATTGACCGTCTGAAGGCAGAAAATTCTGTAAAAACGTGAGCATTATTGAATGCATATGAAGGGTGTTTACTGTGTTGGAGTGTATTTGTTTCTTACTCATGAGGGCACGCCTTAGTTGTAATTCTTATGATAGGTTGAGCAAAGTGAAGTATTGTTTATTTAGAAATGTGAATGTAGGATGCATATTATATAATTTGATTGCTATTTGTAATAAATGCATCATTTTTTTCTGATTGCATTCTATGTATTATTTCTATCAACATTAAGCTTAGATGAGTTATCAATCACAGCAGGTTCTTGCAATGGAAACAGGTCATATTATTACAATTTTTTAAAAAATAGATACAAACATAATCCGTAGCTATAGCTACGGCTTTTGTCCGTAGCTATTGGTATTTATTGCCACAACTATCAGTATCTATTGCTATGGATAAAATCCCTTTTGCTACGGATATGATTCGTAGCACATCCGTCACTATTGGTGGGGTAGGTAAAAGTATTGTTACGGATATAATTCGTAGCTATTGGTATCTATGGCTACGGGTATAATCCATAGCTATTGGTATCTATTGCTACGGATATAATCCGTAGCTATACCTTTATAATTAAGTAATTAATTATTATTAGTTATGAATAGTCAAAGTTTGTGAAAGAGAGAAGGGTTTAGTGGTTTCGTTTATAGTTATTTTTCATTGGGTATAAATGGTGGGAGTTTGTGAAATGGATGAATTTTGTAATAGATGAATGTTATAGTGGAAGAATATTGAAATGAAATAATATTATAATGGATGAATGTTAAGATGGACGAATGTTGTAATGGATGAATGTTGCACTATCGATTGTTAATATTCACTATGGATCGTCGATCTTACAAAAACAGTTATAATTCCCTCATTACATGTTTGATTAAAGTGATCTTATGCTTGTTGGAAAGTTAATTTGATGAATTTTCAAATGGTTTTGGAATCATATCATTTAGATACCATTTAATAACCCAAAATCCGGCTCAAAGTTTATTATCGCGTGGATTACACCTGGAAATGAGAACGAGAGTGATCCCACAAAAACGTTCATAACTCTCTTGTTATATATCCGATTTGGGTGATCTTATACTAGTTAAAAAGAAATTTGATAAACTTTCAAAATTAGAATCATATCATTTGGACACCATTTGATAGCCTAAAAGGGATCCTAAAGCTTTTCATGGCATGGATCACACTTGAAAATGAAAGCAGGAGCGGTCTCATAAAAACAATCGTAACTCCTTCTTTATAGGTCTAATTAAAGTGATTTTATGCTCGCTGGAAAGATAATTTAATGAAATTTCAAATGATTTTAGAATCATATCATTTGGACACCATTTAATAGCCTAAAATTGAGATCTCTAATACTGTTTGTGGATCTCTATTGTGCATTTTTTATATGATCCCCATTGAGCTTAATCTAAGGATCTCCATTATGCATTTTTGATAGGATCATTGTTAAGGTTAGTCTAATGATCTCTGTTGTACATTTTTATATAATCACCTTTACTGGAGGAACTAAAGGTGCTAGGAAGCGGTCCGAATGTCCAAGTCACATTGAAGGGAAAAAAAAAAAAAAGAAGAAGAAGAAGATGGCCTCAAAACCAACCACAAGAAGATTATTTTTGAGAAAGATGAGGAAAACTGATTAGAATAGAAATTTCACATTTTTTCATGATTTTATACTTCTATTTACTTGTAAATGTCACTTGAGCGGTGAATTGTATGTATACATCTTGTGTATTTTTTAATGTTGTTAATATAATTATTTTTTTTATTATACTTCTTTCATTTTGATGAGTCTTAAATGAATTTGGATGAAAGTCTCACATCAGAAGTACAAATGGGATTGTTGATTGTACCTATGATCCTAGTACCCCAAGTGAGATTATTCCAAATCTATTTGAAAGTTCATTAAATTATCTTTCCAATAAGCATAAGATCACCATAATCATATTTGTAACGAGGGAGTTATAAACATTTTCGTGGGATCATTCTCGTTCTCATTTTCAGGTACGAACCATGCCATGATAAATTTTGTACTCACTTTTGGGATGTCAAATGGTGTCCAAATAATATGATTTTAAACAATTTAAAAGTTCATCAAATTATCTTTCCAATGACCATAAGATCACATCAATCAAACATATGAAGATGAAGTTATGATTGTTTTCGTGGGATCGGTGATCCATAGTGAATATCGACGATCCATAATCCACCATTCATCCATCACAACATTCTTTCAATACAACATTTTTCCATTTCAATATTCTTCCATTACAACAGTCATCCATTACAACATTCATCACATTTATCTATTATAACATTTTTTTTCATTACAACATTCATCCATTACAAAATTTATCCATTTCACAAACTTTCACCATTCATACAAAATAAAAATAAAAAATATAACTATAAAGGGAGACAACACACCCTCATCTCTTTCACAATCTCTCACCATTGATACTCATCAACAAAAGCAAAAAAACAACACACAAAAGCTACTATTATCCTAATATAAATCTACATTTGACCGATATAACTTCAACGTCATAAAGTGTGGCCAAAAATCTTTTAAATAGTAGGTCTATGGAGGTGGAAATAATGGCAAAAAAAAAAGGTGGAAATAATGGCCCCAATGGCTTTCTTGGTGGTGGTCCCCTTTCTCTAAAAAAAAAAACTTTGCAAAAAAATGAAATGCCTTTGAAACTTTGATCTGGCCCCACATAAAGGTTTTTATACTTATTTTGTGGGTCCCACCGTGGATTTTCGATGAAGTCCACTCCAACCATTAGCTTAAGGAAATAGTTTCAGAGCATGGATTCAAGAATGAGAGAAGAAGACATCAGGGATGGGCCACAATAAAGAAAACAACTATGAGAGAAAATGCCATCATTATCTCTATTTGGGGGCCACAGAGATCTCAGATGAAAATGAAATCAATGCATTTCGATGTCCCAAGATGCCTTGAAACAAATGAACATATTAAATGGGCCACAGAGTGGGCCTATTTATGGTTTAGTGAGACTCATAATCCCCTCTTCGAAAAGTCATTATTAACCAACCAGACAAACTACCACCATACGATGGAGCAGCTAGTAGAAGGACATTTTTGTCCTAACAAAAAAAATGTAAATAGTGCCCATAGGCATTTTTAAAAATTAAAAAAAAAATTAAAAAAAAAATCCATTTACAACAGGGAGGCCAAAACCTGGATTCCGTCATAACATAATCCCATGGTCATAAATTTCTCTACATGACCCGACCTACATCTTTTTACTGGTCTCTCGTTCCATGGTTCGTTCAAGGATTCAATGGATTCATGATTGTCGGGCCATCATGATGTTTGTGTTTTATATCCATGTTGTCCATTCATTTTTCAGATTATATTAAGGCATGTGACAAAAACTAAAGCACATCTAAATCTCAAGTTGACCACATGATTGAACGCCCACCATTAAAAATTTCCTAAGACTCACCTTAGGAGGTGTTTGATGCGTGGTGTTAGATGGGATTTGATGTGATAGAATTGCATTTGGTCCAGTCCAAATTTCATCCAACATTTGGGAAGGATGGGATGGGTTGGGATTAGGTGGGATGGAATTACATTTCGCCCCAAGTGAGATTTTTCACAGATTTTGAAATCCACTACACACATGGGCCCCACATTGATGCGTGTGTAGAGTTGGGCATTGGACCGAGTCGGATCGAATTGGGTCCAACTCGATTCAATCTAAAATCTCAATGGCCTGAGCCGAAATCAATCCGATCCGGGACCAAGTCCAGGTCACCTAACTTAAACCGATCTGAACTATACATGGCCTGATCCGATCCGAGTCCAACTCGGTCAAGAAAACCGAGTCGGATCAGATTGGGCAAGGTTCGGATTCATTTACCGTGAAAATCATTATCCTCGCTGCTATTTTCAGTGTGGTCCATTTGAGCTTTGGATGTGATTTTTTTTTCAAATGCTCTAAAATGATCACGAAAAATAGATAAACGATATGGATATAATAAATACATCATTGTGGGGCCCATATAATTTTGATCTGAGCCGTTCGTACAACTAAGAGCTTGAGGCGTAGGCATAACTGTTGACGTGCACAACACGAAAGTGCAGACTTGAGGTGCACTTTGCTGTATTAACGTTATTAAGTTCTGTGGGTCTGATCATGGGGTATGTGTTATATCTAAATTGTTCATTCATTTGGCAAGCTCGTCTTAAGGCTTGAGATGAAAAATAAGATAGATCTAACTATCAAGTGGACCACACGAATTTTTTAACAATGAAAATCATTATCTCTGCTGCTATTTATGGTGTGGTCCAAATGATCTTTGGATATTATTCATTTTTTGGATAATGTTCTTTAATGATTTCTAAAAATATATGAACGGTGTACACATAATAAACAAATCACTGTGGGGCCCATAAAATTTTGATCTCCTTTGAACCGTTCGTACAACTTGGAGCTCGAGGAGCATCAGTACCCGTCTTCGCACGACGTGTACTACAGCAACTAAATATAGTTATCTCTCTCATGAAAGCGTTCTCTCTCTCTCTCTCTCTCTCTCTCTCTCTCTCTCTCATGAAAGCTTTGTCTCTCATGAAAGCTCTCTCTCTCACACACACCGAAAATGATCGTATGATTGTATGATATCGTCGTCCCCATGAATGCATGTGGTGTATCTGCTTCGGATCAGATCCATTCGAATCGGATTGATCCGGATTAACCACGATCTGAACTCAATCCGAAAAACATTCGGATCTAAATGGCTCAACTCGATCTACATCGATCCAGGCCTTCGGTTCGGTTCAAATTGGGTCGGATCGGATCGGATCCATCGGATCGGGCCAAACATGCCCAGCTATATGCGTGTGTTTTATCCATATCATTCATCCATATACAACTTTTACATGTGATATTCTGATTATGTGCATGTACAAGTGACTGACATCCATTGTGAATTTGGTTCGTTGATTATAATTCTATATCCACCAAACATGATTTTACTCAATTAGTGTTTTTCCCATGGCAATAATATTATCCCAAACATGGGGACTGGATGGGCCAAATACCATGCTATTTTCCAACATGCAAACGTTGTGCAACAGTGGTGTTAATTCTATCATATGTTTATTTTCCATCCAAGGGAAAACATAAAAGTAAATATTGAACGCCCAACGCCCACCATCGAAATTTTTTCGGGAGAGCAAAAGCTTTAGATCAAGTTTATTTTTATAATTTCCCAGCAACCATATGGAAATGATGCGGTCATGGTATATGAGGGGACGTGTGCATCCAATGACCACTGTTTCATGGGTAGCGGATTGGCTGGTGTACCACGCACCAGCTATATAGCTGCAGTAGGTACGTGTAGTGCGAAGACGAGTGCGGGAGGCTCATCGACCTCCAAGTTGTGAGAACGGTTCAAAGGAGATCAAAGTTACATGGGCCACAATGATGTATTTATTATATTCACACCATTCAACCATTTTTCGAGATCATTTTAGATTAATATCCAAAAAATAAATAATATCTAAAGATCAAATGGACCACACAACAAATAGCAGCTGAGATAATGATTTTTGCTGTTAAAATTTTCATAGGGCCCACTGTAACATTTATTTTTCATCCAATATGTTCATAACGTTACAAAGACTTGGATGAAGAGGAAAAACAAATTTCATATTGACCCAAAACTTTCATAACTCCCAAAATGATTTCAATGGTAGACGTTCAATTCCTCACTGCTTTTTTCAGTGTGGTCTACTTCATAGTTAGATATGTCTTATTTTTTATCTCAAGCCTTACTATGAGTCGTAAAATGTATGGACGGTTTGGATATATCACATACCTCATGAAGGGACCCACAAAAATTACTGACATCAATACAGCAGCTATATAGCTGGTGTCTGGTACACCAGCCGATCTGCTTCCTGTTTCATGTGAAGTAGTACACTTGGCCTACCATGATGTAAGTGTTTTATCAAGCTGTTGATCGCTTTTCTCGTATCATTTTAAGATATGTATATAAAATTGAAACAAGTCCACTACACGAGAGGAAGCTACGGTGATCGTGACACCCACTGTTGAAACCTTTCTAAGGGCCACCGTAATGTTTTTTTATCATACAACCTTTTAATAAGGTCATGTAAACGTGGATGAAGTGAAAAAACAAATATTAGCTTGCTCCGAAACTTCTCCAGCTCCCAAGAGGTTTTTAATGGTGGACATTAAATCCCTATTTTGTGGTCCACTTAATCCCTGTACCTTGCCCAATGTTTGGCTTATGCCTTAAAATGATCTGATAAAAGCGATAAACGGCTTGGATAAAACACTTACATCACCGTGGGCCCCACAGATCCGCGATCCGTGACTACTTAATATTGGGATCTACTCCGTTTTTGTCTCATATCCTAAAAGGACCTGAAAAAACGGATGTACAGCGTGGATATAAAACATATCAGGGTGGGACCCACAGTCACGGATCCACTGAATCCGAGCCGGGTCCCATGGTTCAGTGGTCAAGATTACTGGCTATCGCCCCACCGTCGATGGATCAGTACCCAAAATCTCACCAGATGGTTGAGAAGAGGCATACAGCAACGGTCTGCATTCAACCGAAAGAAGCTCTTTGGTGGCCATGATCTTCGAAACTAGGAATCTTTTAGGCCATGACTCATGCACGGTGAGACGTAATAGACTAATGGTCTGGATCACCGAACAAAGAGGCTTCTCTTCTAAGCAATGAAACCCGCGTATGATCTGCAAAGACTCCTGCAGTCACAGACATTATCCCTGGTATTTCAAACTGTACCATAAGCTCTGATGCAGCCATCTTTTTCCCACAACATATCATATGTGTTAGAATATAAAACCGTCCAAAAGATGGGCCACACCACGATGGTCACCTGATATGAAAATCAGGTTAATTCACTCATGAAGAGTATCCACGGCATCAAAATCAATGCACAGCCATTTGTATGACTCAATGTACAGATGTAGCCTACCCAATAGTGGGTGGATCTCATTTTCACATATGTCGATTAACATGGTATGGCCCACATTTTTCACGGACTGGATATTCCATACACATGACATATTGGCGGGAAAAAAGAGAGTCTGTATCAGAACTTTCAATGCGGACACTGTATCTAATCACTTATCTTTTTTCAAATGGCTTACCTAAAAGTCACATGACAATGAGGGACCTCAATTGACTTGAGAAACGATAAAATCAACGACAGAGATCAAGAAAATCTCCACTGTGGCCCACCAAACGGATTGCTAAAAACAAATTAAGGTTGCATTTCACATAAACATGTCTTATCAAGCACCATTACACTAATAAGTGGGCCATTAGTCATCATTCAAGTATTTAAAAAAGATAAACAAATCAATGGAAGGGTGAGACTGATGAGGGTGATTATTAGACATGAAAAAGCAAGCCTCACTAGGGTTTTGACATCTTCCACAACTAATTTCTTTTATCTATTGCTAATGAATTGGTGAAGGTCTGCCAATATGGGAACATGAATGCTTACGAAAATCATTCTATTATGCATGTGGGGCTCACCTGAATTAATCCCAAATGCTAGACCGTTAAAATATCCGTTTTGGCTCACTAATTGAAGATTGGTTTGGTGATTAAGAGAGGTCCACGATGCTCATGCTTTTGTTGAGAGAGAGAGAGATGTGATAAGATGGGGGAGAATTTCAAGTAGCGATGCCATGATTGGCCAAGTCATGTTTGGATGCATTATTGAATTAAATTACAATAATTATAGTGTAGTAAAATAAAATTATCTTCCTTAACATTTATGCCAAAGTGATAAGGTTCTAAATTTCAATTACATCATTTTCAAGTCAAGATCTCAAGAAGATATGACTAATGTCCGAGAGGTACTTGTTAAGAATACTACAAAACATCATTAATTTTTGTTGTTTCGTAGCTAAGATGATGTGGTGGGCCACAGTAGAAATATGGTGGAGCCATCTTTCCACGGTGCATGTGGCATGGTGATGTATCAATTGGGTCCATCCGTACATTAGGTGCCGGCATGGACCACTTAAATTTCAAAGAGAAAAATAATTAGGGTATTCGGGTGTCGGTTTCTACAATTGATAGTCAACGGTAAATTTTACCCTTTTCTTTCCGGCCGTAGATTTGAAGGCGACCATCAGAACGACCGGATTGTCTAATAGCTGAATTTTGAGTCATAAGCTATCCATGCTTGGGCTCAATAAATGGATTGGATTGATCTGATCCATACATTATACCCTGCCATCTGCATTGTAGAGAGATGGCTCTACCATTTTCTTACTCTTCAATGAACTAAAATTCATCAATTTAGTTCAATCGTCCATAGCTTCTCTATATATTACATGTGAGGTCTAAGTAGCTCATGGAATTCTAAGTAAATAATAGATGGGATGTGCTCATATATGTTACCTGGTATTACCACTAGTGGTGGTATCAGGCTGTTGTGGGGCCTGTGTGGTGTACGTATGGCATCCAATCCGTCCAATGGACACACCCCACCACGATGGTTGAACGTAGGAAATATCATGCTGATCCAACCATCATGTGGACCGTAACATACTAAACCATGCAAGACCACAAAAGACCTCCAAATTCAAGTGGTGGGGCCCACCTGATGATTTGATTGACTTATTTTTGGGACATTCCATCATCATTTTAGGGCATGTATATTGTATGGTTGGATGCCATACACTCACCATATTGGCAATAGAAAGAGAAGCTTGAAAAACAAAAAGACCATCAAAAGTAACAACCACCAAGATACACCTTGATCCATAGCTCAACTGGTAGACTAAGTAAAAGATACCTCATTTCAACACTGAGGTCGTGGTATTGATTCCTTAGTGGGGGTGGCTAACAATGAAGTGTGAACTGACAGAGGGGTGTACTAACAAACTGTAGACACTGAAAATCGACGCCCACGTTAATTTGGCGTGGTGTATGTTTTTGAGTGGTGGGGTGTGATTAGGTTGATTTGTGGATGTTGGAGTCGCCACTAGTCAAATAATCTCAAAATCTCGCGGTCAGCTGGAACCGCGGAATATATAAAGTTGGAGAAATCCGAAGTCTCTCCTACCTTAGATTGACTCCTAGTCTGCAATATGGGATTCCGAGTAAGGGACCTCGGTTACAAAGAGGAAAGGTGTTAGGCACCCTCTCTGCCTATACAAACATACAGTCTCTACTTTGTATGGTAAAACAATCTTAAGGAATGGATGATGTGATCGAGATAAAACTAGGCACACACGTGAATTTTTGATGCTGCAAGGTTCGAGATTTTGACAAGCCATAGAGTATAAATCCAACGGCGTGTCTAAAAGGCAAATGTGATGATGTTTATGCAAAAAGGTAAGAAAAATGGAATAAATTACTAAGAATTTCTGATATGACGAGATCCGATGTACGACAAGTCACAGAACATACGTTCACTAGGAATCTAGAGAAACAGGGAGTTGAGAGGAGAGTAGGTGTCATGATAAATGCTTGTATGTAGAGTAGATCTTTGGCTTGATCTTGGGTAGGATAAGACATGAACTGAACCATGACAAATCTGGGCCAAACTTATAAGTTGGAAAGGTTGAAAGGAAGGCTAGGAGGTGGCTAGAAAAATCAGAACTTGGAAGGCTTGGGAGCTCTTTGCCTCTTCTTCACTCTCTTCCTCACTCTCTTTCTCTCTTATTCTCTTAAGCTTAAGGGGAGATGTGGTTTTTTGGGATGCATGAAATGAGAAGAGGAAAGGGCTATTTATAGTCTTCTCCAATGGCTCTATGATACATAGGGGATAGATAAGGGTTAAAATAATAAAATGGAGGCTTGTGATTGGCTAGAGAGAGAGGAACGCCACATGGCGTACTCCCATTGGCTTTTGGGGCCGGTAAAACAATAAATAGTAGAGATTATGGTGAGAGGGGAGGTGGTAAATTCAGGAAAAAGTTGACTTTTGGACGCTGTGAAAGTTATCCACATGCTGGTCGTGAGTGGTGGCACCCCGCCTCGTTCGGGCCAGGCTCGCGTATGCGGGCATTGTTTGCCACGTTGGTTTGTCTGATGGTCTTCTTTTGGATTTTACGGCTTAGGCAGGTGGGCTTAGGCTTGGGTAAAGAGGGTCCTGGTTAGGGTATAGGGTAAAGCGAAGGCTATATATTGATTAAACGGTTTAGATCAAGGTTTTGGGTCTCAGTCTGGAAGTTGGGGACTTTTGAGTCAAGGTTTGGTTTAGGCTGGAATTGGAGTTTGATTTAGGCTGAGATTAGGATTTGGTTCAAGATATGATCATGGTTCCTGAACTATCTTAGCCTTTTCAAGATGTTAGCCTAGGTGGGGTGTCTACACAAACTAATTAGAAAAAAAAAAAAAAAAAAAAGACAACCTCCAAGATATACATAGTGATTCGGTCTCTCCATTACTCATTTTTAAACCATTTTTGGAGCTTTAGATAGGCTTTCGGGTGGTTGTATATTATTTTCTACGGTATGATCACTTTGTAATTTTATCAATATGATTTTTTTACTAGGTACATACCTGCTGATATCATGTGTACACTAAATGGGGCCCACTAATAATTCTAGTATGGGGTACATTTGAGGGCTCTCGATGACAAATTTTATCATTTCCATTACACTTGTCCAATAATTGCAATTTAATTTGAAAGTGTAATAAAAGTAATCTAATTTGTTAACTTTTAGGCTACATATATATTTAAATAATGAAAATACTAAAGCTAGATTCCATATATAAAATAAAATATATAAAGCTAGAGCTTTCAAACCCTAAGCCCTAAACCCCACTCATTAAACTTCAAGGACAAGGCTACAACTAAGCCAGCGAACACACACCCAACATCCCTCTAGCCAACCAATAAAATTAGAACTTTAAATTGAAACCCTGAACCCTAAACAGCTAAATTATAAAAACTAACCTGCAATGCAAGTCGAAAAGCATCAAACATCAATTGAAGTTGGAACATTAAAAACCTTAACTCCAAACCCTAAACCTTAAATATTTAAATCTTAAAATCTAGTATGCAATACAAGTTGACCTGCATCAACAATCACTTCTGGTCAAGACGGGAGGTCGGAATTGCAAACCCTATTTATCTTAAATGCCATGAACCCGAAATAGATAAATCTTAAAAGCCGAACCGCAACCCAAGGCGACCATCACCAACCATCCCTTGTGGTCACAAATAAGAGTGTTGGCCACCTTCATTCATCTCTTCACTCCCAAGGGTCTAGAAAGAGCTTGTCATTAGCTTTATGTAAAGGGAAGGAATGTGTGAAAATGATGGAGGAATAAAAGCAAATGTCTTTTAGGTTTCTTAAGGTTGACATAGAGCCTTTTTATCTTCAAAGCATCCCAAGCATGGAACCATTGGCTGGGCCTCTCGTTGGTGCAATCAATTTCTTATGATGGGCCTTTTTTTTCTTTTTTTTCTTTTTGGTTTTTTTAGGGTCAATGGCTACACAGACTCACTTGTGTCTGCCTGTCTCCTTGAGGGGCCATGTTCAACCCCCCTCTCTCATCACATACAAGCAAGGTGTCACATCTTGTTTCTGCTTAATTGCTGTATGCGTAGTACATCAGTACCATGGAAACAGTAGGCTCTGCCACGATTATTACTTAGGAAAAAAATCAGATTCTTCCACTCATCAGGTGGGCCACACATTTTGGGTCAATTGAAAACCGATGGTCTATCTCAAAATATAGTTGTGCGCCACCTATTGATCAGATCAACCTGATTTTTTAGAATGGTGATCTTCATGGTGGGGCCCACCATTTTTGTGGTAGTGATGTCCTGCAAAAGTGGTATGTTCGAATAAGAGAATGTGTGGTACAGTGAGTCGTGGTACCTTTGCATGCATGAATAGCCCTCTTTATCAAAGGCACACCACAAGGGCCAGGTCCCACCACCATGGTCAGGTGCACTCAGGCATGCCCCGGAGTGATTGCGTGATTTTGCAAAATTAACTAAGGTGGATGTCCCTTTCCACCTTTTGAGGTAGGCCCACATATATGGCCTTGGTGGAATGTGGGCCCCATGTGTCGCTGGACAAATGGGTTGACAGATTGACCGAGAATGTGGCCCACCCAGGCCAGGAGTAGGCACGTTTTCAGGACCACGTGTCTCGGCGTGCCATGACACGGATTTCCTACAAGACTTGTTGCAGGGAATCCGAAAATCTGTGGGGCCCACTGTGATGTCTTCGTGAGATCCACACCATTCATCTGTTACACCAGCTTGTGTTAATATGCGATCCCAAAAATCAAGCAAGCCCAACCTTCAACTGAGCAATACTACGGGAGACAGCAGGGGAAGGGGACCCACCATTGAAAACTTCCTGGGGAGCACCACAAGGTTTATCTGTTATCCACCCTATTCATAAGTCGAGCTCTATTTGGACGATGGGAAGATACAAATACAATCCCAGGTGGTCCTCAGGGAAGCTCCTTTGGAAGGTATTCCATCCCCACTGTTTCCTGTGGTGTGGCCAACTTAAGTTTTGGGTCTGTCTGATTTTTTGGGCTTACTCCTACCATCAGCTGTTGCAACTGATGGACGGAATGGATTTCACACATACATCATGGTGGACCTCACAAGGCTTTTTGTGGCATGGGTTCCATACAATACTGGTAGGAAATTGGCGCCCCACCTCCCTCACTCTTTTTAAACATGTCTCCCCAACTCGATAAGCGTGCACATATGCGTTGATTTTGGGATGTTTTGGGTCCACCAGATAAAGGGCCTGGAAGAAGACATAGATTGAAAGGCTTGTGGGCCCAATACACTAATATAAAGCTTAATATCTTTGTACTAATAATTACACATGTTTGAAATACTTGACATGATTAGATGTCCTATTAAAATAATGAAACGATTCAAATTGTCAAAGGAAAAGGTATTGGTACTCTTGAAATGTATGAATATCAGATAGCCATTCTACATGTGGCTTATATGTGATGGATCAAAACCATGGGCCCTACTGCATACAGTTTACATCCATCAAAATCAGATTGATCAGAGTATCATTACCTCTGACGAACAGACATCCATTTGTTTGATTTGAACGGCTAACTTTTCTTTTCTTTTCAACCGTCCATTTGATGGCCACCAGTCAAACATTTGGGTTGTATGGTCCACCCAGAATGACCTAAAAATTTGGACGGTTTAGATTTAATACATTGATGCATGCTACAAACGTCCGTAGGGTGAGCTTAAGCTACAAATTAACATGTAGGGCCCACCGTGATGTTTTCATGGCATCCAATCTCCACATCAAGGCGACAAAAAAGTTAGGCCCATCAAAAACTCAGGTCACAGAGGGGACACACGTGTGGGGTCCTATGTGTTTTTATAATGACATTTAATCCATTCAGAAGGTGTGCCTGGCAAGGATAAACGGACACGGATGGCTTGATTTTGGAGAGGGAAGGATAATACATAAGGGTGCATGTGATGAATGGATTGGATTCAGGAGAACATCAAGGTGGGCCCCAAAAGATGGATTTGTAGGTCGAGTTTATGGTAGAAAATATTGTATCGATCCCTGGTGGGGGTGGCTAACAGTGAAGTGTCAACTGACGGTGGAGTGTACTAACAAGATAACAAAAAATAATTTTAAAAAAAAAAAAAAAAGAGTAGAAAATATTGTAGTGGATCCGGCCCCTTGTAAGCTGAAAATAAGAACAAAGGGAGGGGATTGGAAAGATTTCATGGATAATTGGGAATATGTGTACAGGGGGAAGTGGCTACCGTCAACATTGCCGACATTCCCTTGAAATTTTCTTTATTTTATGTAATACATTTAAAAAGAAAGGTGAAGCATGAGTAGGGTTTTTGAGTATTTTATATTTCATTGGGAGGACTAAGGTAATGTTTTTATAATTATAACTCAACATGATCACTCTTATTCATGGATTCTTTTGAGAGAGAGAGAGAGAGAGAGAGAGAGATATGCTTATGTGGGGTGTGTGTATGTGTGCGCATGTACGTCTGTGTGTGTATGTGAGTGTGTGTGTGTGAGAGAGAGAGAGAGATGCTTATGTGGGGTGTGTGTATGTGTGCGCACGTATGTCTGTTTGTATATGAGTGTGTGTGTGTGTGTGTGTGAGAGAGAGAGAGAGAGAGAGAGATGCTTGTGTGGGGTGTGTGTATGTGTGCGCGCGTATGTCTGTGTGTATGTGAGTGTGTGTGTGAGAGAGAGAGGGAGAGAGAGATGCTTGGTAGGTGTGTGTGTGTGTGTCTATGTGTGTCTATGTGTGTGTGTGTGTGAAAGAGAGAGAGAGAGAGAGATGCTTGGATAGCGTGTGAGAGAGAGATGCCTAGCTAGTGCTTGTACGAGAGAGAGAGAGAGAGAGAGAGAGAGAGAGAGAGAGAGAGAGAGAGAGAGAGAGAGAGAGAGAGAGGATATGGTCCTCTTGACCACAGCTCAAGCAAACCCTACCATAACACAGAACTCTACCATCCAAATAGAGGGCCCCACAATGGATGAGCCGTTATCTAAGAACCACACTTACAAGGATCATTCAACTGTTCGATATGTGGCCAATAAATCAACGGTTAAAATGGAAGACAATCAATGGTCTACTACGAATAACATACCTCAATTGATAAGAGGTTGTGATTGATTGATTGATATGATTTTCGAGATATAAACCTATCACAGCTGGCTCTTTATTTGGACGGATGGGATTGATGTATATATATGCATTCCACGTGTATAATGTTGTGTGGTGGAAGAGAGGCAAACAGCTTAGGATACCTGGTGGGTGCTTCTGAGCAAGCTACCTACATCCATAGAGTGTGGTGCATTGTGGAGAGATGGTTCAAGTTGATGAATGGCTCATATTGCATTTCTCCACCAGGAGTACTATGTAAAGATGAAGATGGTATAGGGTGTCATCACCCTGCATGAGCATGTTTAGCTGTAGTCGGCATCTCACGGCATTTCATATATTTAAGGGATTTTAACTGTACTAGCCTGGTAATACAGCGGAGTTCTCCAAAAGTAACGAGTTTTAGAATATTTCCTACATTATTTTTATAGATTTTTAAAAATATTTAGGATGAAATTACTCCTATTCTCATATCAACAACATTATAAATTTTGAGCGAGGAAGAAATTATATAGTATCTAATTCCAAGCAACCGACCAACTGAAACATATATTTAATCTGTTCATATTCTTTGTAGCTCTCTAATTATATGGAAAGATAATGACTTCTCGCTGACATGATTCATGTGCGGCCTACAAAACCTAATAATCATAACGGTGTCTATTTAATACAAATTATTTTTTTGTAATGTGGCTTATATGATTAATGGATGTTGATCGTTCTTCCAACCATGGTCTTCTATGAAATTCCAAGGTTAATGGATAGAGTAAATTCCACACATAATTGATGGCGGGCCCCACAGACTGTATACGAATGTCCTTAGAAAAGGCCAACCATAGCCTTTTTTCTACTTTCTGCAAAAGGGCCTTCTTTCTTGAAAAATCTAAGATCTTAGGATCCACTACCACTCTTCATCCGATGTTTTTCTCTAACATTTCTCTCATCTCCCGTGCATTTGGCATTCTCCGGCGTTCATATGAAAACTCCTCTTCTTTAAAACCCGTTGTTTCTCTCCACCATTCTCCGGCGTTTATCCCAAAACTCATCTTCGTTGAAGCTTCGTCCACCACTTTCACCATCACGATCATACAGTTCTTCAATGTCCCTATTATCATAGTAAACTTTAGTTTTAATCTTTTTTTAAAGTAAATAAAACATTAAATCTTATCATTGATGATGTTATCTTTTTTTCAGGGATTTAAATTGTGTTGTCTTTTTTTAATGGACTAGGTTGTGATGTGTTTGACATTGTGTTAAGGGTTGAAGTTGTCATGTGATAATATTGTATAATGTCATCTAATAAGGGTCGGGGTTATCATCAAACAAGAGTCGAAGTTACTATTCAAAAAGGGTTGAGGTTGACATTCAATACATAAGGGTCGAGATTAGTAGTGTGAAGACTCAAGGTTGATAACTAGAAAAGTTGACAACCTCGACCCTTACCATTTGATAACCACGACCCTTCACGTTGTTTGACAACATCGACCTGTAACATTGACAACCACGACCCTTCACATAATTTAACAACATCGACCCTTAACAGATGACAACATAGACCCTTCACATTTTATAACCTCAACCCTTTATATTTGTCAATTTGTACCATTTATGTTGTAAACATAATAATCCACCATTCATTTTTTATTACAGGTTAACCCATATAAGAAGATTATATCTCGTTAACCCATCCTTTGTTATTATGATGGGGAGGGTGTATATGAAATCGAAGTTTTTCATACGTGGGTGGGGATTCGAAAGGCGTTGTTGTGAGGGATGATATTATGTATCAAGAGCTCCTAAATAAAACACATCAGATTACGAAGACAACATCAAATAAATTTAATTTGAAAATGAAGGTTGTGTACGATGAGGCAGTAAGTGAATTACTCCATCCACATATAATCAAAGATAACAAAGATATCATCGTATATATGCTCTTCTGTAGACAGAGTCTACCTACTCAGATACCAATATATATAGAGAGAAAGTGAAGCATACACCTCTTATACAAAACAATGAGCACGGACTCTCTATTACATTCGAACATATTGTCCCCTGATATACAGCCTTCAAGCAATGATACGTGTCATAATCAATTATCAAGCCTAAATATTGTATATTTATTCTCTTAATTGACTAGTTTCAGATGTATTCAAGTACTAAATTAATTCTCTAACATATGTTTTTTACATGCAAAGTAAGTCGAAAATCAAATATAAAATCATGCTTAAGAAAGATGAATTAGAGCTCAAAGAATGATTAAGTGGAGGATTGGATGTTTGGAGAATATTTTTTAAAATTTCAAGTGCCAAATATCTAAGAAAACTAAGTACCAAAGATGAGAAAGAATTTGAAAAATCACACAATCAAGTAACGAAAATAACAGACTGTTCGGTCCCACTTAATGTAGGTTTGGTGCGACTGAAAGTGCCAAAAATAGTCCAGTAAGAAATAGTGATTTTCAGTGTAAATTCGACTTAACTGTTAGGTGAAACCAAAGTGATATTCAGTGTCATCGAAGTTATGTTCAGTGCAACCTAAAGGACACGGAAAGTTTAGACATATTTTAAATAAATTCGACTGTAACCAAGAGTTAATTTATCTCGACTTGGGTGCAACCGAAGGCTCACTAACAAAAATGCATAAATTTAAAGTCAGTTCAAAGTTGGTGTAATTTTTTTTCCTATTTTAAATGAGTGTTTTATGTCATTCTAAGTATGAATTAGAGCTTAGGAGAGAGTAAGGGGTGGTGGAGCTTTTACGGAACCGTCATTCCTTTTTAATCCTTTGGTTCTAGTTTGTTTCTTCATGCTTTTCTTTTGTTTTTGTTTAAGATATTAGTCATGCTTGGCTAATCTCTTCGCTAAGGTTAAGGGATGAACCTTTTAATAAATATTTAATTTTTTGTTCATTTTCAATGAAAGTTATTAGTTTTATGTATTGAATTATGATTGGATGTAATTGAATTAATACATTGGAGAAGGAATCAATCTGTAAACTTAATTGATTCACTGTGGCTTCCGAGTACAATGGATGTTTTTGATTCCCTATGATTGAATACCTAGATTTTCATGATAAATCAAACCTATCGCGATTCAAATCTATGTTGGATGCCGTGATTGATATTACTGCGTTATCTTTCGACTAGAATAGGTTGGAATCTAGTTCTAGTTGAGTTATCAAATCGAGAAGATGAATTAAGTTCAAGTTCTATTGATTGAGGATTCCTGGATCCTTTGTCATTTTAATCGTTTTAAACCATTCCTACTTCGCTTAATTAAAAACTAAAACAACCCGATTTGTTTTAAGTGTGTTCTCACCAATTTTTCTATGGATCGATCGGTCTCACCAAGTTAAAACTACATCGCAGCCCTGCACTTAGGGTTGTCAACTCTTAAGTTCGATTAAGTTTTTGACGCTATTGTTGGTGACAATTATGCTAAGAATACTTAGGTTTATATTAATTTTTTTTTTTTCCAGTTCTAAGTTAAGGTTTTAAAACTTAGAGTTTAGTTTTTGAATTCTTAGTTAGGTTTTTAGAGAATTTTTATTATATACAACACTAACAATTTTGATTTCCATTTTGTAGAACTCTCTAACATTAGTTTTTTTAAACCAGTAACTTTGTTCTCTTCTTGTTCTAATTGTTTCCTAGAATTACTTTCTAGTTAGTTTAATTACTTTAGAAGTTAATTTCTCGTTGTAAGATTTAATTTTTAGCTTTAGATTTGCAAGTTAGTTTCTGTGCGTAGTTCATGCCCAAATGGGTAAGAGATCATATACAGCAACTTCTAAGTGAATGATGTTTAGTTGATGGGTTCTCCATTCACCGTCGAGTTAGAAAATATTTGAGCACTCCTTTAACCATCTTAAACCATGACTATGAATGCTCTAAACATACCCGAGTATGTACTACACTTTGATAAAAATGTTGATGTTGAACTTAACATGCCATCAGTTAGAACAGTGCGTGATGAGAATGAGTCACATTACATTCCCCTGGTTAGAACTTTGAGAGACTATCTACAACCGACAAGAACAACCAGGCCACCTTGCATGATTTTCTCAGTTAATGTGGGTAATCTGAATTTCAAACTAAGGGTGATTCAAGTCTTTCATAAATTTCATGGACTTAATTCAAAAAGTTCAGATATACATATCAAGGAATTTGACAAGATTGTAGCAACCTTGCATTACAATAATGTCTCTCAATATGTCATTAGACTCAAGTTGTTTCCCTTTTTTTCAAAGGAGAGAACTAGGTCATGGCTTCATTCACTGAGACTATGCTTGATAGGCACATGGGATGAGATGACCGGCCAGGAGTTTCTTAAAAAGTTCTTCCCAATTTATAAAACCAACATTTTAGAGCATGCCATCATGAATTTTTCCCAAAAGGAAGATGAGATATCTTTTCAATGTTGGGAGAGATTCAAGGAACTCTTACTCGCATACCTGCACCATGGTTATGAAATTTAGTGAGTAATTAGTTTCTTCTATGATGGACTGAACTTGAATATGCGTTAATTTGTTGAGATGATGTGCAATGGCGAGTTCATGACTAAAGATCTAAAAGAGGCACGGAATTATATTGATAAGTTGGCTAAAAACATACAATTATGGGACAACACTAACAAATTAAGTAATTCCAAACCTACGCGTAAAGATAAAAGGAGATATACGTCCTTAAGGAAAAGAAAAATGTGAATGTTAAGACTGTAGGTCTCACTTGAAAAGTTGAGGCCATAGAACTAAGGAAGGTGAAAGCGATTTAATCCACTAATGTGATTGTTGAGAGTGTTTGTGGCATATATGAGAGCAATGCACCCCTTAAAAAGAATTATCCCACAATCCTAACAATCCAAGATGTGTTGCAAGCTCAAATAAATGCCATGAATGCATATTATTGAAGACTCAGTTATTCAAAACATTTAAGACGAAAGATTAGATAGCTGCAAAAAAAATTTTCAACATCGACTTACACAGAAACAGGAAAAGGAACAAGCTATGATTATTTTAGAAAGAGTATCTTAAAAAGTTCTTGATTAAATTTAAATTTTTATTTCCCTATCACATTGTGTAACTCCATCAAAGGTTACTTCTACATCGTCCACGAGCCGTGTTAGAGCTTGTTGCGTCCCCTACCATTCTATCAATCGGATTTCATTTTCGAGTGCATCAAGTGGACTAATCGACAAAATAATTAATCAGGACTTTTTTTCTTTCTAGGTCAGACATATAGCCCGTCTAATCAGGCACCCAACTTTTGGGTATGATTATTTGGGAGCGGCACTTGGCTCACCTAAGATGGAGCAGCCCTTACTGTGGGCCCCACCTTGATGTATGTACTCGACATCTACGCCGTGCATCCCTTTTGCCGGATCATTTTAGAGCATGAGTCCGAAAATAAGTGAGATCCAATTCTTAAGTGGACCATATCATAAAAACAGTGGTGATCAACCATTAATGTGCCACAAAAGTTTTGGATCAAGCTGATATTTGTTTCATCCCTTTATCCAGGTTTATGCGACCTTATCAACACGTTGGATGGCAGATAAATATTACAGAAACTTATGATAGGGCACAGGAAGTTTTTTATGGTAGGGATTTAATCACCACTGTTTCTTATAGTATGGTCCACCTGAGATTTGGATCTTCAGTTTTGGGCTCATGCCCTAAAATGATCTCACAAAACAGATACATCAAGGTTGGCCCCACGGTAAGGGCCGTACCTAATCCGCTCCCTGATTATTTATGCGGCTGGGTCCGCCTTGTTAACTGATAGAATGTACCAGCCGGGGGTTGCGTGTTTTGAAAACCTGGACGCAGGTCAAACCGTTGAGGTTACAACAGTTCAACTTTTAGCTAGCAATACACCCCTACCCCCCAACTTACGTTCCAAAATAAATACGTGATACTCGGGCTGCTTATGATACTCGCAGGTACTCAGAAATTGCATTACAGTGCCGAGAGCGGATTAAGCCTAGCCAGGGTAACACCGTAGTGTGTGTTGGTCTAACGGTGGGGGCCACCTTGATGCATGTGTTGTACATCCATGCCGTTCATCAATTTTTCCACTTGTCCCGAAAAATTAAGTAGATTCAAGCCTCAAGTGTATCAAACAGCAGGGATTGAATGCCCACCAAAGTATCTTGGGGGCCAGAAACATTAAGGTGGGCCCTAGAAGTTTTTTAATATTGTGCATTCAATGACCGCTGTTTCGTGTGTTGTGGTCCACTTGAGATTTGGATATGCTTCATTTATGAGACCATGCCCTAAAAGAATATGGAAAAACAGAGCCATATACACCTAATCCGGCCTCCTAATCCCAACTCATATATAAATCATTGAATAATACTAATAAATAAATTCGGTATTTAGATAATCTAATTTGAGTACTGCGCAATTTCTAAATGCCTGCCTGCATATCATCTTTCTAGGCAGAGTATCAAAGTCTTTCGCACCTGCCATTCGCTAGGCTACTTAGCCCAAGATCATTGTCTAGGCCAAGGCCAAAGTGTCACCTGGCCCAAGAAACTAGAGGATCATTGCCTAGGCCAAGGCCACACTGTCATGTCGAGGCCCATCACAAGCCCATTAGCCTTGATGAGCTTCTGAACAAGCTTATTCAAAAGCCCCACCCACTCCCAAATTACCATAGCACTTTCCAATGGAAAATCAATGACCATCATTTCATTTTTAGTAAGGATGGTTAAATAAACATCGGTTTTGTGATCCCAGAAAGGATGGCCATCCAGAGCCCTGGAACAGATTAAATCAGCAGCCCTCAATCACAAGGACGGTGGCCTGTACAATGGACTCTTTTTAGCTTTCAGACATGAGGCCAGCATATATCATTATGCCCAAACAGGCCAGGCATGAAAGTCCACAACGGGCTGACCCAGAACACTAACAACTCTATTGGTTCCAAATCAGATATGCCAGTGCTAGCCCACAAGGGTGCATGATAGTTCCAACAAGTTGAACCCAGGTTTTGAATGGTTTTTACACTCACGGGCAGTTCGACCAATGTAAATCGGACTGTTGGAGGGCCAAGTTGCAATCCAACGAGCTTCCTCGAATCTTTTATCCAGAGAAACCCAAAGCAGTTTCCAGTCTGCTAGGGGGATCCATGGTTCACCATTCCAGATTTCTAGACCATTGGTCTTACAAAATTCACCATGGATGGTCCATAGCACAATATGACATCTCCACATTGACAATCCTAGCCATTCTTCGGTGCATCCCCCTGGCTGTGTGAACCATCACGAGGGGGTATCTCTGGAGCATGGTCTATCCACATTGTGGTCCAATGGACCGACGCAGAAGTGGACCTGATCGAGTAGAATTTTATTAATGGCTATCAAAATAAATGAGTTTGCATCATTAAATAATCCTAAACAAACACTGAGAAGCAATTAGAAGACACCTAAACAAATACGGAAATAAAAACTAAAAATTGCACAAATTTCCACATTCTGTCTCGATGGGAAGGGGGCGGAAACATCCAGAGACAAATCCATAAAATTGAATTTGTTCCAATCGATCAACCCAACCCAATGATTGATTGAACTGGGCAAAAAAGTGCCCAGCAAGCCTTTCATCTAAATTTGAATTTCCATCTATCAATTGATCTGACCGATCGATCAATTTACTCAATGAGTCTACTCGATCAACCTCAATCAATCAAACTATGCAGAAGTTTGTTGATTTCCTTCTTGGACTTCTGGTCCACTTATGATAGGCGCATGTTTGCTTCACATCCTACATCACCAATAGTCCTGGTCACTCAAACCAGTGGTCATACTTGCAGAGACTGGAAGCCCAAGTCAACATCAAGGATCACATATACTAGAACAGGGAAAAAATCTTAGATATGGACCCGACGAACCGCAATCACGAAATATAAATAAAAAAATATGGAACTCGTAGCTAGCTTGCGTGGGAGTAGGCTTGATTGTCAAAGATTAAGAAACACACCTTTACATGCAGAACGTGTTAGAACACCAGGGTAGTGCATTAGGTGGCTACCAGATGAACATAGAGTAAAACCAGGCAATGTGTGGCCCATCTGATCAGCGGACCACCCCAGCTTTTACATATGTCCAATTAGGTATCACACAGACTACAACTGGAGAAAAGGGAGCACTTGGCGGCAGCCCATCACCCAAAAGCGGTACTGACCAATGGTGGTTAGTTGAGCTCCAGTAGGCAGTCAGTCCCTTCTCAGGAAGCTGCTCCAGTTGGTAGAACAGTATATGAGAAACCACAGCTCTTCCTCTGTGAAGAGTGGAAGCAAGAAAACTCCCTGCACCAGCAAGAGCTTTACTAACAGCAATAATGTTACATATGTATCCTCAAATGAGCTTCTGATATAATTCCCAGTTCACTGATGCGTAAATCTTCCACAAGTCATCTCACCAAGATTGGCTAAATCTTCAACAAACCTGAAAAGAATCTCTATGAGGTGAGATTGGGCATGGCCTCCCAGAAATCAGCTATCACCAGGCCGGCATGGGCCAGAATCGTGCACAGGTCCTGGCTCCAGCTGATGGGATATCATTCAAAGTCATGAGATGCATTTTTCTAATCCGAGGACAATTTATTCGGGTCAGGACTGGTGATTGACTGTGGGTTATTGTCTGCAGGTGCTTCCTTGTTTTGATCTTTGTCGCCCTTGCCATTAAGAAATCGGCCCCCACATCCTCTAGCTCTCTTCAAAGCATGTAAGTGTCGAGATTCGTGCATATAGGGCTGTACAAACACCAAGACTGCAAGTTACTGAGAGAACTATGCTGACGTGTCGGCAATTGCTGTGCATGAGAGCTGGACGATGATCGACGAAATTGTATATTTTGCAGTCGGAGTAAGCCCGTATGCATGTGCAATAAAGCTCATGTACATACCACACGTGCCAACACAGCACGTAGGTCTGACATCCAACCCATCTGTTAGAACGGCAGCACCATGTTGATGCCCTAGCCCAAGAATCAGGTTGATAGACTGGTCAGGTGGGCCACAATTTGCACAACAAATATACAGCTCTGAAAAACTTGGCTAAAGTTTTCTAACCCATCCACCTGTTTCCATTATTGGGGTCCACATGCTGAGTGGAGCATATCTATTTTTAGGAAAACATGCAGAAGGTTGGAGCAACCTGATGGATGGAATGGATCTCCCACCTATGCGCCATACTGACATTTGTTGTGTGTACAAGAGCTTTATTGCACGCTTGTGTCCACTTCGGAAAGCTCTTGCAATCAGTATGTTTTGTACTGACATCCAATATGACAGTGATGAATGCGTTCCTCCTAGGGTTAAAGCATTTGTTTGGATTGCCATGGCTAACAAGATCCTCACCATTGACAATGACAAGAAGAAGAGGCTTGCTATTCCAAGCGAGGTGCATTTTGTGCAGAGAGAGTGAGGAATCGGGAAACCATCTTTTCCCTCATCAAAGGTCACTAGCATATTTAAAGTCATTTCATTAATATCTTTGGAGTCCAGATGAAGTCATATCAGATATTATTGTACGGTAGGCTGATGGGCCATGCCCCAATGGAATCATTATTTAGAAAATGATGCCAGCCACGATTATGTTGGGAATATGGAAAGATAGAAACTGAATAATCTTTAAAGACGAAGGAAAACTGATTGAAGCGCTAAAGATAAATATTCTCCTCGCTGTAGTGAGTTGGGCCACACATTTCTCTTTCTCCAATCTCCTGAAGAATTGAAATTCTATAATTTAGGAGGCAGTTTAATTCACTCCAATTGGGGTCGCTTGTTTTACCCTTGGTGATGAGCTCAACATCTTTTTCTTTTTCTTTATTCTTTTTATTTATTTATTTATTTTGGGTCATTTTTTGGGTTACCTATCATCTCTTTCTTGCTTTTCATTATCCCTTTTGCATTTGCTAATAGAAGTTTTTTGACCATTCAAAAAAATAAAAATCAGTGACACACTATAAGATCCTCAACCCAAGTGTGCCCATGTTTCAGGGATCCAGACGGTTTGTATGATGCAGCCCACTATGGATGAGCCATGCCTTGAACAGCATTTGGGTTAGAAGACCCTAGCTGCCAATCTCAGGCCTCTTCTTCTGGAAAGTATACCATTGCTATATTCCTCTTGTTAACTGCATATTGGAAGATTAGGATTATAGTAGTCAGGAGATTTCAGGCCACAACCATAATACTGGGGCACAACATACCCATGATTTGGATCACTGAAACATGGGTATCAGTTGCACAAACTGAAACCTGGAGTATACTACATATCCCGTGGTTGTTGATAGTCCAGGTCCTCTGTGATCGTACACCCTTAATTTGTATCCAACCGATTGTTCTAACAAAAAAGCAAAAAATCATCATCATAGTCCTGTGACTCCTGTCCCACAATTTAAAGCTGGCTAGAGGTTGGTATTGAAATCCCTTCATCCAAGTTTTTTTTTTTTAAAAAAAAAAAGGCAACAGATGTATAAATGAATTCCAAGGAAAGGAAAACATACACAAACATATTAGATGGGTACAGATTGGTATTGAGAGTCTTCCGAAACCTACTCTGTTGATTACTGACAATATCAAAATTTCCCTTCATCCATCAAAGACCGAGGAAATCAAGACAAAAACTGTTTTTCTCTTATATCTTTGTTTGACCACTAAAGGTTTGGTTTGAGGAAAAAAAACCAACTTTTGGTTTCCAAGAGGTGCCTTTTATTAGATAATGGTTAAGGGATGGTCTTTTGTAACCATAGAGATCTTCGAATGGATGGTTCTGTCTTTAGGTACAGTGCATGACCTCCTATGACTATATCTCAAAGTGGATGATCTTGGATGTGTTACATGTCGGCATGTAGAAGACAGGTTTTTGGCGCTTAAAGATGGACCAATCGGAAACAGCATTGCTCTTTATAAGGAACTCACAAAACAGGAGAAGTTTGTACAGGAAATGTACCTTTCTGTTCTTGAGTGATTTATTTTCTGATTCGGCTTTTGCACGCAACTGCCGACGCCGCAAGATACCGTGATATTGCTTTGCATTGACATACACAGGCTCTTCAATTGCATCTGATGGCAATGGCACCCCAGCTTGCTGCATCCCAAACAAATGAGGGGGGATCTGAAACCAGTCATGAGTGAAGAAACACCAAATTCATATTAAAAACAAAGCACTAATTTCATGACCAATGGCACAAGTCTGTATAGATCTAGAACTGGAGGAAATGACAGAAAATAATATTAAAACATGGCATTGTAGATGAGTGACATACTGGAGCTTGTCCACCATAAGCTGCAATCATGCCGGCATAATAGGGATGTGGATACGCATATGATGTTTGAGCCTGCAAACAAAGTTATATTTCCAATAATGTAGTCCAAACAACATCATCTTTGATTATATAAATCTCCGGTTCTCACATTAAGATATGGATAGCTAACATTAAGACCATTTCCCACATTTTTTTTTTTTTTTCTTGTAGAATACACAGTTTAGAACGAGAATGAATAACTTCTAAAAGATCGAATACAACTTCCATAATCCAAATTTATGCCAACTACAAAAATCATCTCAGAACTAACCAATTCGATAGTGTGAGTTTCTAAGGGCCTGTTTGGATTTGCTGGAATATCGTTTGTTATTTGTAAATTACTTGTAAATGCCATTTCCATTTCCCTCCAATTCCTGGAAAGTGCACCATTTTCATTTCCTTGCTCATACATACGAAACATAATTTCCATGAAATTGGGGAAAAGGAGAGGAAACAACCCTTTCCCCACACTTTCCCATAGCCACGTGTGCCAACAGCCACCTTCAAGTGCCCACGTGTGCAACTGTCCATTTCTTATGTGCCAATGTGCCACACATGCAACATGTGCCACCATCCATCTTAAAGCGTTGTGCATTTGCAATGTGCCACATGTGCAACAACCCATCTTGGAGTACCCCATGTGTCAATATGCCACGTGTCCTAATGCGACACATGCCCCCATCATCTTTAAGTGCCCTCCATGTGCAGCATGTGCCACCATCCATCTGTATTTGTCCCACAGTCCATCCATATCACACTCCTAATCTGCCAAATGTACATGTTCTGACATCATTTTCAAGTGATTGCAATGTGCTATTGTGCCAATGTGACACATGTACTGCCCTCCCATCTTCAAGCGCTCCATGTCTGCCATATGTGCCACATGTGCGATATGTTCCCTACCATCCATCTTCAAGCGCCCATACGTGCTGCAAGTGGCAATATGTCACGTGTGACACAAGTTACTGTCCATCTTCAAGCATCCCAGATGTACCAATGTCCTACACGTGACAATGTAACATGTACAAATGTCCTACATGAGCCACAATCCATCTTCAAGACAATCGCACACATGTGCCACCTTCTGTCTTCAAGAAACACCATTTTCTCATGGAAAAACAAGCCCTACAGAACTTTTATCTTTTCCTTTTTTGTGTGTGTGTGTGTGTGTGTGAGAGAGAGAGAGAGAGAGAGATGGGCCCTAAGGAACTATTTCTCAAAAAAAATAAAAATGTTTACATGGAACAACTATACAGTAGTTGACCAAAACAGTGGTTCGTGAAGAATTTCAAATTTGTTATATCAATTAAAAGAACTTATGTCTGCAAAGCTTAGACAGGAATATTTGCTTTCTAACATACAATGGTAGTGGGTCTTTCATAATTCCTCCTAGCACAAATCATCATCATCATCTTAGCCTTCTCTCAACGATTTGGGGTCAGCTTTTAACCTTTTAAATGGCAGACTAGCAAAATTTTTGGCTGCTGGCCGAGCATTTACCTTCATTTACCCAGGCTCTGGAACCGGCCACTGGTAGAGGGAGGCTCACATCCATGAAACAAGTGTACTAAATATCACGCCAATATCAGCATTCAAATACATGTTGAAAGTATTGAGTTGTGAGCCCGACTGATGCCATCAACAATAAATCAATATGTTCATGTTTGTTTCTCAAGTTTTTTTCCTTTTTTTTTTTTTTTCCAATGAAGAAAACATGAAAAAAATATATTCCAAAACTCAATAAATGCGATGATAACAAATATAATTTAACATGTATTAAAGTTATCTTTCTCAATGAAACATAGAATTTAATTATTGCATGATATTTGCGTCATAAAATAGTAACAACCAGTGTACAATGCATTGTAAGTATCAGCCAATACTTTCGATGTCACACTTTTTTTTAATAGGTTTCGCTATCGCACATCATCCGTGCAAAATTCCAATGTACATTAAAAAGAATACCTGACATCAAAGATATTTTTGTATTGGCCGATATATTGTCAAAACAATAATATCATGATATACCGGCACAGCTTATGTTGTATATTTACAATGTAATGCACAATACTTGCGATATTTTGCAAGTATCGATTGACACCAACAGAGGGCGATTGATTGTGTATATTGGTGTGTTTTAACAACTTCACTGGAGTTGTTTCACAATTGTGATCCATGAGCAGATTCAGCCCCGAACCCCAAAGGTGAGAAAAGTTGCTTTAAATTCATTTTTTTCAACTGATTCGCAACAAATCTAGTATAACCCTATCATATGCACTGATATGGATTAGAGGTAAGAAAATTTTCCATTAAGAAGGTGAGAAACAAAAGAAGCTGGGGAATATAAATTTCTTCCATTTTCAACCTTTTTTTTTTTTTTTAAAGTTCCATTTTCACCCTTTAAAATTGCAATGGGTGAAAAAATATATGTCGATGATTCCAGGATGATCTACAAATTGGTCACTCTTTCATTTTTGTGAATTAAAAAAAACATATATTTTAACAGAGAAAGTAGTTTATTAATGAAATTATTTTTTAGTTGAACATTATTATAAAAGAAAAAATTTCATTAGCAAAATATTTAATAGAAAAAATTATAAAGTAATAATACATAATTAAAATATTTTAATAGCGAAATTAGTTTACTAACAAATAAGGGAGGGAAAGCATTTCAATAGGTGCCCTACTTAAAAATATATTTTAATAGACAAATTAGTTTACTACCAAAATTATTTTTAGTTGAACATTATTATTTTCGAAGGAAAATTTTTCATTAGCAAGATATTTGTAAATTGAAAATTTTTATAAAAATAATGATTAATAATTAAAATACAAACATTAAAAAACCATACTAATTGCTATTTCTAACATTCTTGGTCTTTTCTTGTTCTAGAGATAATCTAAAATGTCAAGAGGAAGGCATCTGGACATCATCTGGCCACATGAAAAGCCAATTGAGAAGAAAGAGTAGACAATTGAGAAGAAAGAGTAGAGGTTCATGTGGTGGAGTGTCATGGTTGAAGGAGCATTTAGCATGGGGCTATCACATTGTAAAGGACTGTACTGTTCAGAAGAAGGTGAGAGCGCAAATGAGGGAGGTGTTACATTCTAGCATTTTTTTTTATTAAGTGGAGAGAGAAGTACACAACAAGGAGAAGGGAAGAATTGTTGCATCCTATATGAGGACTTGGCACTGTGGATGAGGATCTAGACGCTGAGTATGAAGATGTTATATGCCAAGAGGACTATGTGACAGAGTGGTACAGATTGGCATATGATAGGTTGTTCAGGCTTCTAGAGTGCAGACAATGTGGGACAGGAAGTAGATGCAACAGGTTGAGTGGAAGTCCACGTAGGCAACATGGCCATTGGTGTAGTACAGTACTAGTCAATGCGGATCATGAAAGACACCACCAAGTGTGCACCTCTCAATCTTATAAATGGGTGCATAACATCATTAGCGATCAATGGTACAAGATCCCTAGGTACCCAATTCATGCAGCTGGTAATTTATAGTTTTTAGTTTCCGTATGGTGGATGACACGATGGGATTTGTATTGGACTGTATTGACAATACATATCAGTACAAAAGTGTATTTCGCAACTATGTCAGTATCATCATATGGACACTTGTATCGTACAGCCTGGCGAATCTATCAATGTGTTCTCAATACAATTAGATATGCTCAAATACTTTGAACACAAGTCAGTACCACTCAAGGTATTTCATATCAGTAACAGTAACAGTTGCCATAACGATCACCACCATTACTGATATGGGTATCAGCTGTAATGGCAGATACGGGAGCGTAACGACCGTTATGACCCCCATAATGGTTGAAAATTTTGTTTTGCTTGAAATTTTCAGAAAATTTTTCTAGAAAATCCAAAATAATGTAAATATTCTAAATATGTATTCATTTTTTGTTTTGGATATGTTTATGGTGGTGTAACGGTCCACTCTTAGGTGAGAGTGTTGTATCGAGCTATGTAGTGAATTTGTGAACATGATTACGTCTCTAATGCTTACACATCACAATCAAGCATTATTACTAGAAATCATAAAAAAGGCATAAATACTACTTTTTCACTCTCTTTTTTTTTTGGAGAAAAAGGCCCTCGGAGCTTCTATTTGTTCAAATCACTTCAATTTATGGTTTTAATCTTAAAAACTATAGTAAGAGTGGTCGAAATCTATTATAAAATAACCTAGGAGAGTTTTTGGAATGAGAAAAGTGAAAAAATGTGAAAAATGGATTTAAATAGAAATAAAAAAGTGGTTATTTTTCAACCGTTATAGGGGTAACGGTCGTTATGCTCTGTAACGGCCTTTACGGCAACTATAATGGCCGATACGGTCCTAAAAAACCAACTACCCCGTTTCAACCCATATTGTGTAACAGTCATGGCCGTTACCTATATGTATCGGCCTTTACGAGCATATCGTAACGGATACACACCTTGGTACCATTGCTTTCCATAGGTAATTAAGTTGATTGAAACCGGAGGTTCTTATTAAAAGGAAAAAATAAAAAAATAAAATAAAATAACATCTTTAATACTGAAAACAAATACAAGTATACAACTGCTCTTTTAAGTAATGATCTTTAGGAAGTAAATAAAAGAGAACAAACTATTTGGGGCAGCTTAAATATCAACAACATTGTCTTGCTTACCTGAGATCAAGACTAAAATCTCAGTCAACCGCAGGGAATAGAACCAAGATCCTGATTTCGTTAACAGTGCATGCAAGTGGCTGTGAAGTTGTCCTTCTCAATGCGCAAGAGAGATAATTTCGCAAATCACTCTTCATGATTTAACAGCCCCACAGCAGACCTTCGAATCGCTTAAGCCTTCTAGAGTTTCCTTAGCCTTCGCCTTGCCCCTTCAGAATTTAAGTTTTAAAACTTTCATCCCTAAAGGCATAAACTAAAGTCAGCCCCCAGGTTGTGAATCAGGATCCATCAAAGTTCAAAATGTAGCTGCACCATGGAGCCAATGACTTCGATTGAGCTCTATTTTATGCCCTCATCAATTGATTACCACCTCCAAATAGCTTGAAAATGAGAAAACAATCCCCCAAGACACTTTTACACATAAGAGCCCAATGAATAACAAATATCATAATTCTTTCCAAATGCAACACCATAGTAAATAGGATCACATTTCATATAGTAAATAGGGTAACATTGTCCAACGTACCATTGCTCTTCTTTGCAAGGTTGGTCCATGTGATGGTTTCTTAAACCTTAGGTCAAAGGTTCGAGGATTTGGTGTCATCATCTTCAACAACATTGTCCAACGTATTCCATCCCTTTCACCAAATAGCCCTCTCATTCAATTACCACTTTTTTGTAATTGATAACAATCATTACTGTAAAATCAACCCTATATCTTCTCTGGGAAACCCAATAAATATCAAACTGACTGTAAAGGATCTCTTATTTTTCTTGGCCTTAAACCAAGGATCTATTTTTCCATGCATTTGCACAATCAGTGACTACTGGCTTCTACACATGGAGAAAATGTTTTCTAGATAAACTTTTCTAACCTTTTAATGCTCATGAGTGATGATCCTCCCTACCGCTTCCATCCAAGAAAAGGCCAAGATTTTTTAGGAGGAACATGTGTCCCCTGAACCTTTGCTCTAAGAGACAAGGTCCTGCCAAGAAAATTGGTAGCTTGAGAAAATGACATAGTAAGAAACACACCTCTGGTACCAAACCTATACTCTTTTGTGAATACCCCTCCATCCACACACACATACTCTCTTGTCAATAATACTCCATCAAATATAGACTTAATCTAGTCTACCTAGTATTGTAAATGAAACAGTTTGCTCATCTTTAAGGTTTCGACTAAAAACTATATTCCAAACTATTCTACCAACAGGTACCAAACCATCACACCTAGTGATACCAAACCCAGATATGGATACTCTTTTGTCAATACCCCTCCATCCACACACCCGTAATCTTTTCTTGATAATACTCTAACGAGTATAGACTTAATCTAATCACCTCATACTGCAAGTGAAACTGTTCCCCAATTTTAAGGTTTCAACTAAACACTATATTCCAAATTATTCTACCAACCCAGATATGACTCCATTAAGTTTCCAAAAACCTAACTGTATCTCACTCCCCCACCCTACACCTAATACCTTTCTCAAACCCATTTGCAACTTCTGACATGAAAGCAAATACAAACATAGGATTAGGAATACAAACAATAATACTAATTGAGCAGTGCAGACTGTTTACAAAAACTGCCCATGATTGGCTGAGGATATCAAATTTTAGGTTGCATTGGTTACTAGAATCAGTATTAAAACATGGGAGAGACCAAACCCTTCGTGGACACTTATTGCAGCATTCAACAACTTCTTCCAAATACTGCAGTGTTGGCATATTTTGCCTGAGGATAGATATGAAAACATTGTAATAAATGGCAGGAGGTGGAAATACAATGATGTTTCACCTTCTCTCCAAAAAATACCTAATGAAGATTTAATCTTACTTGTTAGTGGAGTACCAACTCTCTGAAAGATGATAAAAGTTACAAATGGCTCAGAAAAAACAAAGTCATGAATGATCAAGTACTTGATGAAAGTTTCATAATTCTCAAAAAGGAAATGAGAAAATAGAATATTATCAAATTTTGAGATTAGAGCGGATGTGAACTCCATCTTCTACAACTATACCATGTTATTTCCCATTCCAACTGAAGGATGAGGCATCATGAACTCAGCAGATGGTGATGCCATGGCAGGAAGAACAGTTCCAGTTGCAGGAGGCGGGTGTTGGATGTGAGGTTGTGAGCCTTGCGACTGCTTTTGCTGCTCATCAGGTCCACCATTATCTGGGAACCACAAGCAGCCAACCAAGAAACCAATGATGAGTGCCTTATGAAAATGTACATCACAAACAGATCACGTTAAAAAACATCAACGCAAACAATTTATCCATGAACCAGAATTTCATGACCAATCTTTTGGGAATGTTTTTCCATTCAATTTATATCTGATATTTTATATATTTTTGTTATTAACAAAAAGGATTCACTACTGTAAAGCATATAAATTTTAACATTGACAAAGGGCATGAATGTTTTCACATAATCATAGAAAATACTATCTCATGTCTAATTTGACAAAGAATGTGACAGGTGTGTTGAACACGTTGACATCTCCCTACTCGACAATTCTCAAGAAACAGTCTATATGGCCCATCAAACCTGACTTTAACAAAGGAAATGGAAACAAGGGTCTCACGGACTTGCAATGACGTGTATTTCTTTCCCAAAATTCAAAGAGAATTTAAGGATCTCACATGTCATTCTTAAGCCCCAAATATTAAAGCACCTAGATGCGATGGCCATGTCACCTGCTCCTTGCTTTCGCCTAGCACCTCAAAGCCATACAATTTCAACACTAAGATTGACTTGGAAAAGAACTACTTGGATTGTACACACTATATAACACTAAGATTGACTTGCAAAAGAACTACTTGGATTGTACACACTATATATAAACTCAACAAATTCATTTAGCATCTAGATGCTTGAGGGAACACATGCATGTGCACATAGAATAACAATAGAACCTTGAGGCTAAAAAAGACATTATTACACACTTAGAACTCACGAGATCAAGGTATTAATTAGTTGCAATTTGTCCTAAAATGAACGGTGCATTTATTAAAAAATATATTTTTAAGTTATTTTTATAATTAAAAAATTAAATTTATTGTTGAAAATAAATAAATGGGTGTGGCTAATGTTAAGATCAATAAAAACTCACAAATAAGTAAACATTAGGACAAATAACATCTAGTCAATGTAATTTCTTAAAAACAAGTTTTTTTTTATATATTTTAATTAAATTTTTTTCAAAAAATTTAAAAAGTTCCATCAATCTATAGATCAACCTCTAAGCACTTCTAGATTATTTTTCACATTCTAATTGCAAGTTAAATGGGTTAGATCGGATTTATTTATGTTTTTACTTTTTTCCCAAATTCACCCATTTTCCCTTAAATTGATCATTCGGAGGTCAAAATCCATGATTGACCATGCAAAACATGCAAAATCATGGATTACTAACTTCATTCCATAGATTCTAAGCATTTAAACAACAAAAAACAATTTAGATTAGCAAAAACTCACTAAGTTTCTAGTACTCTACACTCCGATCTCAATTTCCGCACCCAAATCCCATTTTCTCTCAAAAGAAATGAAAATGATAGGTCCAAATCCCCTTAGGAACGTAACCACAAAAAAAATAAATTAATTAATTAAATAAAATAAAATCAAAGAAAACAGCTTTTTTGTGAATTTTTGGTAATTTTTCAAAAATTTTCACAAGGGAATTGACACAACTGCAATATCGTCGATATGTGCAACTACATATTGACAATATTGTAGAATTTATATTTATAATATTTATAATATATTGCAATGTATCGAAATATCATCAAAACATTGTGATATATTGACCGATACTGGCAAAATTTTCTAACTTCGGCCCAGTTATGTATAGGGGAGTTGCGATACCGTTAGGATCAGCTAATAGTTGGGAAAAAAAAAAAACATTTGAGAAGAATACCTGAATCAGAAGACGGATCGTGCACTGAAGATGTCATGATGCTGACAAAACTTTTTTACTGAAGTTTGAAAAAGTTCTAGGAGAAAAAGCAGCATCCAGGTTGAAGCTGTAACAAGGAGACCAGTTAAACAAATTCTTGTTGAGGTCCCATCTGGAGCTTCTAGCTAGACGGCTAAAACCCAACAATAATCATATTTAAAGATCCTTCATGCAGAACTAGACAACCTCGAAATCCAATCTTTCCTCACAAACTCAAAAGCATGGAATTCCTGAAATGCACACCCAATAACAACACAAAATCAACCGCGTAACTTATGAAAAGAGAAACATCAATGAATTAACAAAGCTCAATTACAAACCTTATCACACAAGCTACTACGACCATATGAACAATTCATTTTCAAGTTGGGCTTTTGTAACCACTATAGAATTGAAACAACATGAAGATGAGATAGATGTCAATTGGAACAGGAGAAAAATAAGATGTCCATGACAGAATAAAATAATAACCATTCCTCTGTAACTCTGAATGCTGAATCAATCAGCTCTTCTTCAGCACCAAGGCATTCTCGCTAATGCTTTAACAAAAGTGCAAAGTCAAAATCAAGTACCAAAGTATCCTCTCAAGAAAAAGAAGAATCAAAGAATCTACCAAGTCAACCGGACAGCTCTTCAATAACATAAAGAGGAAACATTAAGAGGAAACATCACTACTAAGACTATCTACCCAATCAACCAGATTTTAGCAACAACACACCATTAAAGAGCATATTCCACCACAAACTTGAGTACTAAAGCAACCTGCTCTTTCAGAACAGAAATTCTCACTACTACTAAAATGCATGAAATAAAATTCAATTTAAAAGCCACATAATCACAGCACGGAGAGAGAGAGAGAGAGAGAGAGAGAGAGAGAGAGAGAGAGAGAGAGAGAGAGAGAGAGAGTGAGAGTGAGAGAGAGAGAGAGATCAAAGTCTACCTAGTCAACCAGACGCCTCTTCAATAACATAAAGAGGAAACATCACCACTAAGACAAAATCTACCAAATCAACCAGCTTTTAGCAACAACACACCATTAGAGAGCACTGCGTTATTGCTAATTTCAGAAAAAGCAAAATCTCAGCAATATATAAGGAACAGACACCCTTGGTTCAAATGAAAAACATTCTGTTTATTAGCTATTACTTTTGCTTTCTCCGTTTCTTGATGAAGGGGGCATGACTGTGTGCCAAAGACTTCACTGGTTCAACACCATTTCACAAGAAACTCAAGAGTTACTCAAAATCCATAGAAATATAAACTTGTGATTGAAACCAATCATCGAAATCCATAGAAATATAAACTTGTGATTTCACAGAAGCCCAATCATCGAAATCCATAGAAATATAAACTTGTGATTGAAACCATGGGTCTGAACATCAGTACAAGTGGGCATATCGCAAGGTATTCGGTAACGGTAACGGTGGCTGTAATGACTACCACTATTACAGCTACAATACAAGCCCTAACAACTGTTTCCGGCCCTATAACAGCCTTTATGGCCCTTTCTTCTTCTTCTTCTTCTTTTTTTGAAAAAATAAAAAATAAAAATGTGTTGGCCCTGTAATGGGCCGTTATGGGTCATGTTTTCCGTAATGCATAATGATGCCCACCATTACTGTTGCATAACGGTCGTTATAGCCATTATGTAACCAATAAAATATATTAAGATGTATTACGTTAGGGCATCGCATATTGATATCAGCCCATATTTGACTGTATTAGACAATTTTTTAATCAAAGAAATATGAAAAATATTAGAAAAAAGGAGGGAAAATGAGATATCCAAGAATCGCACTTTGTGTGTGTTTTAACATGTATTCAATGGTGTATTGGACCCAGTGATTTAGGTATCGATATTGACATGTGTATTGCAACACTTGGGATACAGAAACATATTGGAATAGAATGAAAATAGCGCATGTATTGCGTAATGTATCGTTGTTTTTGGAAACATTGGAAATTGGATGAATTTTTCAATGAAACTTCAGGGGATATTAAAAAGACATTATTGCAAACAACTCAAAATATCACAAAAAACAAGTATACGCTAAGTTTCTTTGCATAGGGTCCTTCTTAAACCATGCGTTGTGCCACTATTTGACAAAAGTGATGCAACTATATTCAAAATCAATTCATATAATTTATAAATTATAGAAGACATCTCAAATATCATCTCAATATTTTCACCATTTTTAATTATTTTTCAATAAAAATAAAATAATAATTAAAGGAAATCACCAATATTTCTATGATTCATATATTTATTAGCACATTCAATGTACTCAATACTTGCACTAAATTTGTCCTACAATGTACAGTGCATTTATTTAAAAATATATACTTTTTAACTTTAAAAACTAAAATTATTTTTGAAAATAAATAAATGTGTGGCTAATGTTAAGATTAGCATACACTCATAAACACATAAATATTAGGCACAAATAACATCTTGTCAATCTAATTTTTTAAAATTATTTTTTATATATTTTTCAATATTTTTAATTATTTTGTTTTTCAAAAACTCTAAAAAGATTTTTTTTTTTTTTTCCAAAATTAAGTTCCATAGCCATCACAACTCCAAATGTGGGAATGCCTCATAGCCAGTGTTCGAAATATCCATATCGCGCAATGTATCACACCCTTTAAATAAGATACGCATCGGTTATCGCACGGGATATATCGTTTGTATTGCATAATTTATCGCACTTTTTGGGAAACATGGGGAAACATTGAGAAAATGTTTGAATTTTTCAATGAAACTTCAGGGATGGTTAAAAAAGACTTTAATACACACTTCTATATCATAACACCTCAAAAAAAAAAAAAAAAAAGTGCACACAATAGGTTTCTTTTGTATAGGGTCATAAGCCATGCGCTGTCTGATTGAACTAAGTCAACTATATTCAAATATAATGTATAAAATTTATAAATGTATCAAAACATGTATGAAAACACAACTAAGTGGACCCCACCACAAAAACGGTGGGGACAGTGACACTCACCGTTGAAACCTTCCTAGGGCCCACCATGATGTTTATTTGAGATCCAACTTGTTCATAAGGTTACACAGACCTAGATGAGCTTTCAAAATGGATGGACAATGTGAATGTAAGGCACATACCCTACAATGTCCCCCATTGTTAGGGATCCACCAAGTGGGATGCAGGTTGCATATTGATGCTTCTAGGGGTTGCATATTGACGCTGCCAGTAGCGAGGTGGCTACTGGATAATGCTCTATGAGCCCCACCATGATATCTATTTTATCTGCATGGTCCATCTATTTTTTCAGGTCATTTTAGGGCATGTGGCCAAAATTGAAACAGGTCCAAATCTCAAGTGGACCACACCATAAGAAAACAGTGGTGATTAAACATTCACCATTAAAAACTTCGTAGGGCCCATTGTAATGTTTATTTTGCATCAAACCTATTGATTAGGTCACACAAACCTAGATGAAGGGAAAACACAAATATCAGCTTCATCCAAAACTTTTGTGGCCCCCATGAAGTTTGTAATGGTGGACCTTAAATCACTAATGTTTCCTTTAGTGTGGTTCACATGAGATTTTGATCTACCTCATTTTTGGGCTAATGCCCTAAAATGATTTGAAAAAATTGATGGATGGCGTGGATAAAACACATACATTATTGTGGGGCCCACAGGATACCTACCAATAGCTACTGGTACAGAGCGTTAGTAGGAAATCATGTTGGACTCGATTTCTTGAGAAGGCCTTTCATAGGAAGTTCCTACACTGAGATGTTGGGTGGGGCCCACCATGATGTTTCTTAAAAATCCATGTCATCCATCCCTTTTTCCATATCATTTTAAGACAAGAGACAAAAAATAAGGTGGATACAAAATTCAAGTGGGTCGCACGAGGAAAGAGTGGAGATTCAGTGACCACCATTTAAACATTCATATGGCCGCAAAAGTTTCATATCAGGCTAGGTTTTTTGTTTTTTCATTTCATCCTAGTGGAAATGACCTTATAAACGGTTAGATGGCATATAAACATCAAGGTAGAGCACAAGAAGGTTTCAACGGTACGAAACTTTATCTAGTTTTCCTTCTCCTATGGTCGTCTTGAGTTCTGGATCCAATTGATTTTTGGTCTCGTGTCCTAAAATGATCTGGATAAACGGATGAACGGTGTGGATTTTTCAGAAACATCATCAATCCAGCATAGAAACTTCCTACGAAAAGAATTATCAGGAAATTTGCATACCACCATTTTCGCGCCCGGCCCTGCTATGAAACCAACATGTCTGCGGCCCTTGCCATCATGTATTTGTTGTATCCACACCGTCCATCCATTTGGAGAGAGCATTTTATGCATGAACCAAAAAATTAGGCCGATCCAAAGCTCAAGTGGACCCTACCACAGATAACAATGGGGGCAATGACAACCACCGTTGAAACTTGAAACCACTTCTATGGGATCCGCCATAATGTTTATTTGAGATCCAACCTGTTCATAAGTTCATACAAATATGGGCCAAGGTAAAACACAAATATCAGCTTGATCGAAAACTTTGGTGGCCCTCACAAAGTTTTTAATGGTAGGAGTTCAATCCCCACTGTTTTGTGTGGTGGGGTCCACTTGAGCTTTGGATTTGACCCATTATTTGTCTTATGACCTAAACTAATCTCTCCAAATGGATGGACAGAATGGATATACAATACATACATCTATGTGGGCCCCACCGTAAGGGCCACACTAGTTTTAGCATAGCAAGTCGCACCGAATCCACTTTCCCTTAAGGGGCGTGGATTAGGTGTTATGCGGGTAACTGGATAACCGATGTTACCCTTATCGTAGGGCCCACCTTTGATGATATGTTGTATATCCACTCCGTCCATTCGTTTTTACGGATCATTTTAGGACGTTTTCCCAAACATTAAGTACATCCAAATCTCAGGTGGAGCACACCACATGAAACAATGATTATTGAACGTTCACAATTAAAAACATATCAAGGCCTACTTTTAAGTAAATCCTCAATGTTTATTTGTCATCTAACCCATTGATAAGGTCAATCAGAACTGGATGAAGGCAATATACAAAGATTAGCTTAAACCAAAACTTTTGTGGCCTATAAAAAACTTTTAATGGTCATTCACCACTTTTTCTGGTGTGGTCCACCTGAGATCTAGATCTGCTTAAGTTTTCGATAACGTCCTTAAATGATATGAAAAAATGGATGGACGGCTTGGACAAAACATATACATCAATGTGGACCCCACAGATCCTGTGACAGACCGTTTGTCATACATCTCATTTGTCTTTGCTACATCTATTAAAAAAGGTACGCGAATTGGAATTGCATCCTACCACCACCCGTCTCCAGCTGGGAACGGGCAACGGCTCTGATTAGCCACCGTGATGTATGGGTCTTATCCACATCGTCCGTCCATTTTTTCGTATCATCCAAGGCCCAAGTGGACCACACCACAAGAAGCAATGGTGATAACGATTCTCACCGTTGAAACTTTTCTAGGGCTCACTGCGATGTTTATTTTCCATCCAACCTATTCATAAAGTTACGTAGACCTGGATGAAGAGAAAACACAAATATCAGCTCCATTTAAAACTTTTATGGCCCCTGAGAAGTTTTCAACGGTAAGAGTTTAATCCCCATTGTGTAGCCCACTTGAGCCTTGGATCTGCCTCATTTTTGGGTTCATACCCCAAAATGATACGAAAAAATGGATGGACGGTGTGGATAAGACCCATAAATCATGTGGCCACTCAAAGCTGTTGCTCGTTCCCAGCTAGGGATGGCAAGGGTAGGACATAATCCGCATCCTCAAAAAAGGCTTCTGAAGCCATTCTCACAACAGAGATAGGGTTCTGATCATTCCAGAACTCCAGAACCCTAAAATCCTAAAATATTTCTAAAAAATCCCCCAAATCCCCACGAGTTTTGGCAGACCGCTAGCTCTCAATCGAGTGGCCCACCAAATTTAGCTTCCGATCACGCAATCTTCTTCCATAAGTACCGAAATCCCCTCTTATAAAATATTTTCCCCCTATTTTTTTAAAATTTTCTGGTAAATCTGCAAATACAACACGATAGTTTCGCTAATATCAGCGATTTCGCAACAAAAAAAAAAAAAAAAAACGTGCAGTATTATGCGATATATCACACGATAAAAAGAATTTTGGTTTTTTTTTTAATTTCCAAGGATATTTGATGGGTTTCATCTCGTTAGGCAGCGATAACGATAATATCGGCTAATAGTATTGATATTAGAAACACTGGTTCCATCTAAAGTTGTTGAGAATGTCCTTTGAACATTGGGTTGTGAAAAAACTACTATGAGGCAATGTTTTAAATATCGACGATATCTCGGCCGATATATCTTGTATCCTACCTGTGCGATACGAAATACATAGGTAGTGTGATATATCCCACTTGTTCGATTTGGTGAGCATTTTCGATTTTCAATCCATTCTTCTTTTGTTGTAAGTCATGTTAAATCAATGTCAAATGTTTACAAATAAGTGATTTTTCATGTTTTGCATGAAAAATCTTGGATATGGAGCTTTCGATTTCGATATTTGGAGGAGATGGGCCGAGTTGCGAAAAGTTGAGAAAAATTGAAAATTTTCGATTTGTGTTTCAAACATTTATGTTAACTTGATCTAGTGATTCTTCTTTTGCTTTTGATGTATTTCCTGTGTTTCCATACATGTCTTCTTACATTTAAAGGTTATATGAATATACTCGCATCAATTCAGTCAGATAGCGCATAGATTAGGACTCCATACAAAGGAAACCTATTATGTGCACTTGTTTTTTGTAATTTTTTTTTAAATTTTCTAAGTGTATACTCATGTCTTTTTAACTATCCTTAAAGGATATATTACGTGATATAACCGATATATCCCATGCGATAATTGATATGTATCCATATCCCAAGAGTGGGATACCTTACGCGATAACAATATTAAAATCATTGCAATGTTTTAAATATCGACGATATCGGCCGATATATCCCACGACATATATTGTATCCCACCTGTGTGATACGAAACGCACAGGTAGTGCTGATATATCCCAAATGTTCGATCTGGTGAGCATTTTCGATTTCTAATCCCATTTTATTTATTGAAATTATGTTAAATCAATGTCAAATGGTTATAAATCTATTAATTCTTCATGTTTTGCATGAAAAATCATGGAGTTAGAGCTTTGATTTCGATATGCATTGGTTCTTCATGTTCTACATGTTTTTTTTCAAATTTTTCCTTCAACTAACTGTTAATTGAGACTAATTTCGAAGTATTTAGGAGTATTTGATGAAATGATCATCACATACACTCTAATTTCAAAATTTAAGTGTATGTGGTCCAATTTGGGGAAAATTGAAAAATTTTCAAAATTTTCCCAATTTCTCCCAAATTGCTTGCAATGTTGCACTCTAAACATGAAATCAAGCATGTATGAGGGTTGATCTACTGATTTGTTAAGTCCTTGTCAATTTTCAGAAAATAAAAACCATTTTTAAATTAAAAAGCTTATTAAATATTATTATTTTTTCGAAATTTCCCTTCAACCACTGTCAATTTATACTAATTTTGAAGTATTTAGGAGTGTTTGATGAAATAATCATCACATGCACTCTAAATGTTATGCATTCAATTTGAATATAGTTGCATTAATTCAATCAGACAATGTATAGCTTAGGGCCCTATAAAACAGAAACCTATTATGTGCACTTCTTTCTTGAGATGTTATAATTTAAAAGTTTGTATTAAGGTCTTTTTTAACAATCACTGAAGTTTCATTGAAAAATTCAACCATTTTCCCCATGTTTCCCAAAAAGTGCGATAAATCACCCGATACAAACAATATATTAACGCGATACCAATATTTCAAACACTGGGTCCAAAACCCCTAATTGACCTAGATGTCCTTGGAAAAGGTGGTCAAGTCATCTTTCCTTTTGTGCAGTTTAACACAAGATACCAAATCAAACTAAACAAACTAATCGAGGGTACCAAATAGATTCTCAAACTCTCTAGTTTGCCTCTACAAACATGCCCTAAACAATAATTCCATAATAATGAAATATTTCTTTCCAGACCACCTTTGTAGGCCAAACATAATGTATCAAGTTAAAGCAGTATAGAAGCATCAAGATTAAGCTGACGAAGGCCATTTATTCTACTTCTAGCACTAATTAACATCAATGTGTGATACGGAATAATGGAAACTACTCTGGGATGCAAGATAAGAGATCAATTTACACATTAATTTCAGCAATCAACATGTAAAATCAAACATATTCACATAATAGATTCATAAATTCAGATTTATAACACAAAGGTCATAGGTTATCACATACGCGGTGCACGTAAATATAAAATAATTCAAGAGTGGCCCACTTGGAAGTAAGGACTTCAAATCTAGCGTGGGTGGCGCAACAACCACATGGATAGACAATGATGCAAGCAAAATTCTGGTTTGGGGAAAGTTTCACAAAAAAAAAATCAGATTCTCATTAGGGTTTTGGATTCATGGATGAAGGTTTAGGGAATTGGGTTTCTAAGGATTTAGAAGATCTGGAAATTGAATAAGTGTGGAGGGAAATCAAAGAGGGAAAACGCCATACTAGGGCTCATACGTGACTGCCTGTACGGACGCACGTGCATGCGTGTGTGCTTGTGAGTCCACTCGTGGATAGGTAAAAGGAAAGAGTGAGAAGGTGGATTGGATAGGGTTTTGATGGGTTGAGAAGGTTGCAAGGGGAGGGAATAGAGGAAGACAAGAGAAGAAGAATACCTTGTTGGAGAAGAGAACAAGGAAGATGCACCTTGGGGAATCCATCACCAAACAAGCCTTTACCCTTCCACAATTCAATTCAATGAGGAAAATTCCTTCACACAAGAGTGTTTCTCTTCATTTTTTTTTTCCTTCTCAAAATCTCTACTGGGGTTGAATGTATTGATGGAATTGTTATATGCAAACTCGATTACAGGCAAAACCGCATCCCAAGTCGGAATATGGTCTCCTACTAGACATCGTAGTAGATTCCCTAAGCTTCGATTGACAACCTCCATCTGACCATCAATCTGAGGATGATATGCCAAAGAGAACTGCAACTTAGTTCTCATCATGTGCCATAGAGTTTTCTAAAATAACTCATAACCCGCGCATCTCCATCTGACACAATGGTCTTCGGCAAACCATGCAAACAAACTACCTCCCCAACGAATATCTTAGCCACCTTAGTGGCATCAGACGTTTCAGAAAATGGGAGAAAGTAAGCCATTTTCGAAAAACGATCCACAACTACAAAAATGGAGTCGTGCTTTTTGATCGTCTTGAGGAGCCTAAGCACGAAATCCATGTTAATATCAACCCATGGGGCGTGGGGGGCTAGCAAAGGTGTATATAAACCAGTGTTTTACTTCCTCTACTTTGCCAGCTAACAAGTCCTACATTGCCCTATAATGTTAGCCACATCTCGCTTGAGACTTAGCCAATAAAATGCACCTCTACAAGGGCAATAGTCTTATCACACCCAAAATGACCAATTATCTCTCCGGCATGAAGCTCCCAGACAAGAAAGTCACGGAGGGACGTACGGGGCATACACAATCTATCACCTCTAAACATAAACTCACTAACCAAGACAAACTCACTAGTACTATTAGACTGACCATCTAACAACAATATGTACACCTCTCCAAAATCTAGACAACTAGGATAATCTTCCTTTAAATGCTCAAACCCAATGACTTCGACGTGCATGGAGTGGAAGAATGCAACCTTACGACTTAATGCATCGACATCTTTATTCTCAACTCAGGGCCCTGGCTGTGTGCATCAATACAAAAGTATACTCCTGAAGAAATTGGACCCACTTGACATGCCTTAGGTTCAACTTCTTTTGCGAGTTGAGATAGCGCGAAGCCTCCTGGTCAAAGAATAAGACAAACTCTTGCGGTAATAGATAATGTCACCAATGGCGCAAGGACTACACTACCGCGTAGAATTCCTTGTGATTGACAGAATACTTTTGCTTCGCTTCATTCAGTTTTTCACTAAAGAAAGCGAATAGGGTGCCCTTCCTAAGTACTCTACCAATACCTACACCAAATGCATCACAAGCGACCTCAAAAGCCTTGGAAAAATATGAAAGTCGCATGACAGGAGCTTCAATCATCTTGACTTTAATCTCATTGAACATCCTAGAGGCTATTTTAGTCCATTGGAACTCCCCTTTTTTAATACAATCGGTAATGGGAGCCATAATGGAATTAAACCCTCTAATGAACCGTCTATAAAAAGTGGCTAAGTAGTGGAAGCTACATAACTCATGAATATTACACGGCTCAGGCCAACTATGGCATTGACTTTCTCAGGATCCACAGACATGCCCTCAGATGACACGATAAAACCTACGAAGATGACACTACCACGAAAAAAACGAATACTTCTTAAAGTTGGCATATACTTTCTCTGCCCTAAGAATCCCACACACTTGCCTCAGATGATGAAGGTGTTGTTCCTTGTCATGCTATAAATGAGGATGTCGTCAAAGTACACGACTAGGAACTGCCCCATGAAGGGTCTCAACACCTTGATCATCACCCGCATAAATGTACTTGGGGCATTGGTCAGCCCAAACAGAATGACTAGCCACTCATATAGCCAATCATTCGTCTTGAAGGTTGTTTTCCACTCATCACCTAGGCGAATACAAATCTGGTGATACCCACTCTTGAGAGCTATTTTGGAGAAAATTGTGGCATTGGCCATCATGTCCAACGTATCGTCAAGACACAATATAGGAAACCGATACTTAACAGTAATCTTATTGATGGCTCTGCTATTCACACACATATGCCACGTGCCATCTTTCTTGGGCATTAGAAGGCCGGGCACGGCACATGTACTCATGCTCTCCTAAATGAACCATTTCTTAAGAAGCTCGTCAACTTACTTCTTGAGTTCGCATGCTCTGTGGGGTTCATTCTGCAATGAGGAAGGTTTGCGAGAGTATACCCGGGGTCAAGATTAATGGCATATTGGATGTCCCTCATAGGTGGAAGCCCATCTGGGAAGTCATTAGGAAAGACATCACAGAACTCCTCCATCACCGAAATCACCCACTAGGTAACTCTACACCAACCTAGGGGTAGCCTCTCTAATCATCAGGGCATACACTTCTGAATCCTCCCTACTCTCTTTTTCAAATTCTTTTGCAGTAATGATGTGAGGAGACTTAGGTTTGGACCTCCTCGAAGTTCTAGGATCACCCTTCTTGGTGGTCTCCTTCTTTTCTGGTATGCTCTTCGGTAAAAGAGGACTCAATCTAATTTTTTCCCCTAAAACATGAATGTACAAATATTCAAGCGACTGAATATTATAACGTCCAAATCAAATAACCAGGGCCTACTCAAGATGAGGTAGCCGACATCCATGGGAACCACACTGCACCACGGTGACCCTAATGAGACAACCTAACTGAATGTGTGCTATATGATGAATGCAATGCAAAAGAAATAAAATCAGATTTGGTGTTCAATGTGATGCTTTATGATGCAAGTGTTCTATGATATGATGACCCTTAGTACCTTCAAACCTATGGACAACCCCAGAATGATTCTAATAAGGCTAAAACTGAAAATTCAGCAACTAGGTGTCTTAAAGTTACTAAATCTGAAAATTCCATCAATATAAGACTTTGAAAAAATCCAAGCAGAAAATTCAGCAAGCTATATGCAACCTATATACTCTACTATGCGTATAGGAATTTTGTCGAATACCTACCCAATGCTAAACCTAGGCTTTGATACCAAAATTGATGTAGGATGATGGAAAAATACCCTAGGTTGCAAGATGAGATATCAATTTACACATTAATTTCAGCAACCAACATGTAAAATCAAACATATCCACATAATAGATTTGGAAATTCAAATTTATAACACGAAGGTCCTGGGTTATCACATACGCAGTGCACGTAAATATAAAATAATTCAAGAGTGGCCCACTTAGAAGTAGGGACTTCCAATCTAACGTGGGTATTGCAACAACTACATAGATAGACAATAATGCAAGCAAAATTCTGATTTGAGGAAAGTTTCACAAAAAAAAAAAAAAAGAAATCAGATTCTCATTAGGGTTTTGGATTCATGGATGGAGATTTGGAAAATTGGGTTTCTAGGGATTTAAAAGATCTAAGAATTTAGTAAGTTTGGAGAGAAATCAAAGAAGGAGAACGCCAAACGAGGGCCCACACAGGATTGCACGTACGGACACACGTGTGTGTGTTCGTGTGCATGTGCGGGTCCACTCATGGATAGGTAAAAGGAAAGAATTGGAGGGTGGATTGGATAGGGTTTTGAAGGGTTGAGAAGATTGTAAGGGGAGGGAAAGGAGGAAGACGAGAAGAAGAATACCTTGTTGGATGAAGAGAGAAAAAAAAAATGTACGTTGGGGAATCTACGACTAAACAAGTCTCTACCCTTCCACAATTCAATTGGAATTGATAGTTTCTCACAAACCCTAAAAAATGAGAAAAATTCATTCACACAAGAGAGCTTCTTTCTTCTTCTTTTTCTTCTCAATATCTCTACTAGGGTTGGAGGTCCACCCACCGTGCTTTTATGATAAAATATCAACATAATTACAAGTATGCCACTCACTTAAGTGAAATGGCCCATCATCCAAAATAAGGGAACTAAAACACTTATTATCAATCTCAATCGTCAAATAAATCCTAAAAATAACAAAAACATAAAGGAAGCAAGATCAAAGTCCAAGGAGCCTAGATTTGGAAGATTTAGTGGCATGATAACCTAATCGACAAGATCCAACAGTCGAATCGACACGAAATAAAAACCCTATGACTAAAACAGTCTCCTAAGCAGCCCACATGCATCATCCCAAAGTAGGGTCATCCTTATGCACGTCCAATGCATATGGGGTCTTCAAAATGGCCTGACGGACCCCATCTGGAACTCATCTCCCATCCACAAAGAGAGATGTGCTAATGTAGGTGGCCGCCTCCATCTCTGGTACACTCGAGTAGGTCCTCTGACGTCCTAATCATCATGCCATCATTGTCATTTAAGCGTTTATCCCAACTAATTGGGGTCGGCTCCCAATAATATCATCATTTATCAAAATATTAAAGGTCTCATCACAAAAACTAAAAGAGAATTCCAATTGCTCAAGTCTCGAAACAGAAATAATGTCTGATAATAGACACAAAATGGCTAGAAGATGGAAGGTCGTCCATTAACGAAGTGCAAAATGGAGTCCCAACTCCCACAATAACCAACCCATCATTACCCATGAGAAAGAATCAATACTCATCATTTGGCTTCCATGTCTTGAAACTCCCACAAGGTATTTGAAATGTGACTGGTGGAACCCAAGTATTCCCACAAAGTGTTATATGATGAAACTACAGCGTTAGATTCAGAACTTATGATCGCTTGTGGATACTTGGGTTCTCTTTCTGTTTTAGTAACTTCTTGCAATTAGCCCCAAAGTGCCCCGGTTTATTGTAGTAGAAACACCATTTCTGAGTCTTTCTTGTCATTTCTGATTCTTCTTATCTTGTCCTTTCCCATTCAGTAATGCCTTCTAGTGTGGTCCTTTCTTTTTCTTGAATTGCGTTTCGATTTGAAATTCTTACTCACTTTGAATTCAAAAGGATGGTCTAATTCAACAAAATCTTTTTGTTATGTATGTTCTCTTCCAAGATCCACTAGTTCAACAAGCCAGCAATTCACTGTCAGTCATTCGTGTTACAGTTCACAACAAAAGTTTAATAAGACTCACAAAGACGGGATAATATGACATATACAATGAATTCATCATCAAGATTAACATTTACTTTATAAAACTCGAGAGAACCCAAGCTAATCTTGATAATATGGTCCCTAATGCAGTCCCCTTGAACTTGGTGGTGACAAACTTGCTTGTGAGATCAAGCTTTTTGGCCTATTAGATATTATCATGCAATTTTGGGTTCATCCCACCATAGGTATTTGTGTTTTACTGATAGGAACAAAACTCATTCAGGTAAACCATCAAATCATCATTAGCTATCATCATTTCCCTATGTGATAGATATTGTCATATATTTTGAACATTCCAAGAATCACCACAACATCACAGATATCAATATACATATATTGATATCAACTGTCACAGACATAAATATACAGATATCACCACAAAATCACAGAATCAATATATTATATGCCCCCAAAGCATATAATAAACACTATATTGTTGTGCAAAAGATCACTATTTATTAGTTTAATACGCAGAACTCAAGTCAATCTACTGTCATTATAAACAAAACTATCAAATGATCAATTCATGAATCACATACATATCTAAATCTTGACATAAAATTTCACAGCACGTCTAACACAGTCTTGAGTTGTGCTGATTTTCATGTTCATAATTAAGTCATGATCATGCCAAAAAGACAATCTGCATAATTTCAGATGATCATTATGTGTTTCGGCATAAATTTGGTTCTGTATAGCAGTCCATCCAATAAAAATGACATCTAGCAGATGCCCGGGCAATCCATCCGATAAAAAATGACGTCTAGCGGATGCCCGGGCAGTCCATCCAATGTTCAACCAGTCACTTGATTCGAGAACCACAATGATTCTCTCCAAGGTTTGTGTACAGGATAAAAGGATCACATTATGGTACTAAACACATGCCTTATTACTTATTAGACAGATTATCATGCTTAGATGAAGATGGATAGCACTAATAAGTAAAACAAATTCTACTTTTTTAGAAGATAACGAAGATCCGCATTGAATTAAAAAAGGGAAACAGAGTTTCCAAACAACAACAAAGGACAGAATGTCCCTATAACAGCTAAAGATCCTAAAGGATCATTAGATCCCGACTCCAAAAGGGCAAGCAACATGGCCAGCCCATGGGATAAGGATCTAGTGTCTGAAAATACATACTCGATTGCCCCCAGCACAGCCTAACCCCATGGCCCATTGCCAGCATGAGCCTTAATGGAAGATTTGAGACTGAAACTTCATAACTATTAAAGATTATCAATGCCAGAGCATCCGCCTGAGTCGCACACTTTGCCTGAATAGGGCCCGAGTAAGCTGCCCCCGTCTTGGCCTAAGGATCCAAGAGCAAGCCACCAATCCACTTCTTACCAGCCTCCCTGTTCTGGTGGTCCCCGACTCTAAAGGCCTACTCAGTTTTTTTTTTTTTTTTTTTGGATTATCACCATGGTGAATAATTTCCTCCCAGGCGCTGGCAATAGCGTTTATCTCCCAGCCTTATTGAATTTCTTATGCTCTAAGGCCCGTAAACAAAGGTCCTCCTAGTCTTTTCCTACTACTTCTTGGACCAATCGTTCCTTGTCTTAAAAAATGTGCCTGTTTCTCTCTAGCCACAATTCCCAAGCCACTGCAAATGGTACCATTGACCAAAGGATTCTCCCCTTGGTTGAGAAAGGACCTTTTACCCAGCTTTCCAGGACATTTTTAACCAATTCTTGCATAACGCAAGCAACCCCAAACCAAAAGAGAGCCGAAACCCAGACTTTCCTAGCTAAACAGCAGTGGATTAAAATGTCATTGGCTGATTTTTCCCAGCGTTGGCAAAGCACACATCCATTTGGAAACTGGATGCCTCTCCTCTTTAGTAAGTCCACTGTCAGAATTTTTTCCCACAGTTGCCAGCCACATGAAAGCTGCCACCCTGGGAGGTGCTGCCTTCTTCCATAGATGATGGGGTATGGGTTTTGTGGGTTGCTAGAATTCAAATTGCTACGACAAAATATTTCCAAGATTACCAATGTGTATTAAGCATGATAATAAAACTAAAAACTACAAAAAAAAAATAATAATAATAATAATAATACCAATCATATGATTAGGATTGTGTGAATATTCGAGGTTTTGAATGCTGATTACCGAAATGGTTAGCTTCAACACTCTAGCTTCACAATCTGAAAATAGAATGGGTGTCACTCTCAATGATTTGGTAGCACTAGGATCTCTCTCTGCTTTTCTATCAAAAATTGAACTCCCAACTCCTGGAGTTTCTATAAATGCGTACAAGCGCAATACCATAAATTCATTTTGGCATATAGAGAGAAGGAAACACTAAAAGACCAACCCATTCCAGAGTCCTGGCTATCTCATCAAATATGAAATTCAAGACTCCTTATCCAGATTATATTTCCATCTTTAGTTGAGAGAATTGTCTGTCTAAAGCATAACCAAATGGATGCTAGGATAGTGGCCTAGTTCCTAATCTTCCCATTATTACAAGGACCATCATACCCCAATGTGAGGCGTGCACTTGAAACAAAATCCGCACCATCCACAATCTATCACGTCCCACAATCAAACAATAGAGCATCATGGCCACTCTCACAAAATATAAAATGTAGATCAAGTGACCCACATAATGTTAGCAATAAAACTAGATCAAATTTTCAGTATACCATCCAAGGGGCCACATTCTACTGAACCAACCAGCTCTTTCTCGGCATTAATGGGAATCACCACCAATAAAACATGAAAATTTTACACCAGTTTCACATAAACACACAAGACTAATACAATATCTACCCAACCAGCCAGCACTCTAACAATTCTATACATATATTTAAAAATAAAAAAATAAAAAAATAAAAATAAAAAATAAAACAGCTATAATGACTGGGACAAATATCACTGATATTTTAAAATTATAGAGACATTTTGGCAGAAAATTGACCAAGTAATATTATTGCAATAATATCAGGAGATTTTCTACCAACAAAAAAAAAAATTGCAAGTTTTGATTTTTTATTTTTTTGTGTGTTTTTATCACGAAACTATTGCGAATTACATGAAAAAAAAAATTTGGATGCTAAAAAATACATTTTACACATTATAAAATTACTTATTAATTTATACTAGATATTTTTAAATATAGTATTTTCAGAGAGATTTTCCAGATAATATCGCAAGAAATCCAAATCTGAAAATATCCCAAGAAAATCCCAATGCGAGAAATTGATGCAAATGAGATTTATCACCATCGCTAAAATTACATTGAAAAAGAAAAATCACCCGAATAAAACAATCAATTTACCAAATCAACCATATCTGTCCATTAAAAGGACATCATTCTAGTATCCCCAAAATGCAAAATCGAAGAATTACCCAATTAACCAGCAATTCTACAACACAGGAATTCTTACAACTAAAACAGAAGGAAAAAAAAAAATCGAAAATCCTTTCAAGAATGCATTGACGCTTAGATAATCGGGGTTCTCACGAACAGATCAACGTACCAAAATTAAACTAATAAATTCAAGAAACGGATCAAAAACGACAATCTTTCCTTAAAAATTGCAGATCAGAGCAGCGAAAATGTACAAAATGAGAGAGTGAATGAGAGTAAAGTAATAAAAAAAGAAAAAATTAGGGTTAGGGTTTTGGTTTTCTTACCGGTTGAGAGAGCGGAAATTCAAAATGGATTTTCTGCAATAGAAGAGTAGTTTACAAGCTCTTATCCTCGCATCAGGTATTCTAATTCCACTCGCTCGAGTGCACTCGCATTTCTAAGGTGCACTCCCGTCGCGCGTGTAAACGAAGACACGTGTGTGACATCTGATCATTTGTCTGATGTATTCGAGCAAATCTCTGTTCTTCTTGGAAATTTCGAACATTTTTCTACACTGGAAAGAGGAACGTGGACCCGGCTTCGGTGGATCCCGGATGCACCGAGGTGGGTGGATCTACGACTGTGGGGCCCACCTTGATGTATGTAACTTACATCCATGCCGTCCATCCGTTTTTCAATCCTTTTAGGTCATGACAACTTTGGTCCGTGTACTCTGAATTATGTGCATCCACGTAAACATGTCCACCGTGCATGAGCACAGACGACCACCTACCCTAGTATCAAATATTATTGGGAGCTTTACCATCCACATATATTCCTTTAATCAAGAATCAGGTCGGTCTATCCTTCAGGTGGGCGACAATTTACAAAAAAATATATTTACATCTATAAATTTCTTCAACGAAGTTTTATCACACGCCTACCTATTTCTAATATTGTGGCACATTTGCTAAGTCTACTAACTTCATTTTTGGTAAATACCATTCACATGATGAGATACACCTAATGAATGGCTTGGATATTGCACTGGTTTGCCACGAAGGGCACGTGAGCTGGCTTGTACATGAGCTGACCTGTGTACGCGTGTGGACTTAGAAAAGTTTCAATGGCGGATAACGAATTTTAATAGATTCGATGCATCTGGGCCATCCATCAGTGGCAGAAGAAGAGAATATTAGAACGCGTGCTGTTCATGCCAGTATTCCTGGCGAGCAGTGCGGCAAATGGGGAAGCGAGCGTGTGGGCCTGACAAAGGGTGGGTGGCCCAGATTGAGACGAGCGCGGACAGCTGTCAGTATCTGACCGTACGGATTCGCTGCCAGCCAGATCTCCGGGAGGATACATATGGGGTAGTTGTGTGTTGGTCGGGCTGCTAATGACGCCTGATACACGGGCACTCAGAAGTTGTACACGTGGCGTATACTAACCTAAAAAAAACCGTCTAGGTTGTGCATCCCACTGTCTACAAATCATAACCCTAAGATCAGATTGATTGGATAATTCTGACCTTTGATTCTTGGACACTTTTTCATCGAAATTGACCGTTGGATATATTTCATTTTTAACCGTCAATAAATGTCCACCAATCCGATAGTAAGATAATCAAATACGCTGAATTTTTGTTTCTTGATACACCTACACTGAGTTCTATCATTTGAGCAGTTTGATTTGACTACATTAAGGACATTCGTGCAAGTTCTAAGCACTTTCTAATTGACTGTGTATCATACTCACAGAATACCAGAGTATCAAAGTTTCTCGATAGTGGGTGGATGCTGTTTTAACAGCGACTTCTACGTGGCGTGCTGCCGTGTGGTGTATGTACGTCATCGTTGACGTATTGATTGACATACGCTGATACGCTGTCGGATCGGACGCGCGCAAATAGCAAGTGTACGCGTGGAATGTTTTTAAGTATATCTGAACCGTCCAAAACTTGTTTCGCATTGGGTAATGGATACATTCTTAGGGCAACTTCAGTTTGATATAATTACATGTATTTTTATAATTTCTCTCGATTCGGTATTAAATGCATACATCCAGCATCAAACAATCTCACATCCAGCGTCAAACAACCTCACATGCGTTTGAAAGCGTGGATCCCGCATCAGATAATTCTAAGCTAAAGCTGGGTGGGCCTACTATGATATATGTGTTATATCCACTCCATTCATTCATTAAAAATGATTATTTTACATTTTAGGACCAGAAATAAGGCAGATTTAAGATCAAGTGAACCACACTACATAAAATAATGAAAAATGAATGTTAACCATTTAAATGTTATTCTTATAGTGTGGTCCACTTTAGCTTTGGATATATCTCATTTTTGGAGGCATATTCTAGAATAATTTGGCCAAATGAATGAACGGTGTGGATAAAACATATACATCATGGTGGGACCCACATAGTCCATCCCTTTTCCATACTTAAAAGTTGCTACTATGTATGTGATGCAACATCCATTCCATCACGAGTTTACGTAGCATGTAATCAATGCTTAAAAAGTGCAAAATACATAACATTTCCCCTTAAATATATCCAACCTTACAACCTTTTTGAGTTAATATAATTACATGTATTTTCATGTAATTTCTTTTAAATCGGCGTTAAGTACATACACCAAACAATACCAAATACATTTCAAAGTGAAGAAGAGTTGTCAATAAAAATTTCATGATAATTTGAAGCCAAAATTAGGTGGCCTCTTTATAATATGTGTTATATCCACTCCATCCATTCATTAATACACATCATTTTAGGGCATGGTCTCAAAAAATAAGGCTGATTCAAAGATCAAGGGAACCACACTAAGTGAAATATTAGAAATTGAACATTAACCATTTAAATGTTCTTCCCATAGTGTGGCCCACTCGAACTTTGGATTTGCCTTATTTTTAGAGGCATACCCTGGAATGATCTGGCCAAATGAATGAACAGTATGGATAAAACATATACATCATGGTGGAACCTACAAAGTCCATCTCGTTTTTTGTACCTAAAAGTTATGGCTTTCAATGTCATCCACCATCCCTTTCACCATATATTCCCCTAGCATATAAATAATGCTTAAAATGTATAAAAACCCCTCCAAATCCCTTGAAATACATCCCATCAAATAGGTTGATGTATTTTCACGACAGTGCATTTTATACATTTTAAGCATTAATTACATGCTTATAGAATCAATGGTGGAAAGGATGTGGTATGACATTGAAAGCAATACCTTTTAAGTATGCAAAACGAGATGGAATATGTGAGTCCCACCAAGATTTATATGTTTTATCAATGTTAGGAGTTTCAACACCTGATCAAGGGTTCGAGTATCCATAGGTGGTGAAATTCCACTAGCATGACTGTGTTGGGTGTGTGTGCGAGCATGCACGCGCACGTGTATGTGTATATATATATATTTTATCAATGTCATTCATTCATTTGGCCAAATCATTATAGGGCCCTTAATGCTTAAATAGTAAAGTAATTGTAATTTTCAATTTTAGATATAAATGGACCATTCTAATTCAAAAAGTTCATGTTCAGTTTTCAATCTATAAATGTTGATGAACTAGAGTCATTCATCACTAGTATCTGGTTTTAGACCATTTAGATTGATTCACATGCTTCTCACATGTGGAAGGGTTGACTGCATGTGTAGAAGTGACCATGCTCTACTAGTTTTTTCCTCTCCTATCTTTTCGAAGGCTATAACGGTGTGAGTTTGCAACTACTTCTTAAACCCAGTTAGTTATGTAAATCTATTAAGACCATCGACATATTGGGTCTCATCATGGATGAAGCTTAGGGCTTCGAAAATTGCATTAGTTGTGATTTGAACCATCAGTTTTGGCTATAAAAAAATTTAAGATCTTTTTACTAAAACCCACCTATATTTGATTGAAATTATTAAAACCTGCCTATCTTTTAAGTTATTTAGAGTAATCATTCCATATTGTTTGTCCATTATTGATATTACTACATGTTGCTAGGTGCCACTCGATTTGGATATAAAAACATATGATATTAGAACCATATATTCTAAATGGTGAAAATGTCCCTCGGTAATAACTCATTGGTAAAAAATCTAAGGCAGTGCGCTCAATTTCAAAAGGGTTATCTGTCTTCGTTCATTGGCCTTACCATTCAGAAACCCTACCATGTCGAAACCTTGATCGGATTTGTCTCCTTCATACAATCCGCTTTGATCGGTAGCTTGTCACCCATCTACAACGTGTTCTTCTATCGGAACCCTTTATGAAGGCATCGATTGGAGTTGAAATCCTCCTCCCTTCCTTTGGAAGACAGCAACCACAGCTCTTCTAAAATCATTATTGTGGAAAAGCCTCCTCTCATACAATCTATCGTCAGCTGGAAACCATTGTTTCACATCGCGTACTCTAGATATCTTCCTTACAGCGCTGCAATAAGAATCATTCTCCATACGAAATCCACCTACCCCGAGCATGGCAGCAAATGTTTCGAGCCTCTCCTACCTATTTATAGATGCCTGCTTTGAGTGCAGGGCCCCATGTGCGCAATGACACCATCCGTCACTTTCAGATTTTAAAATTCTTATAGCTTTTCATGTGCGTGTAGGGCCCCATGTGACTTTATCTTTGTTAAACAATGTAAATGTGTCGGGTCCATGGGAATACGATGACTTGAGGAGTGGTAAAGTGTCGTTTGTCTACCATGTGTGGGACATGTGGGCCATACAAACGCATCTGTGACCCTAATACCCCATTGCATTTGAGAATTTATATAAGGAGAATTGGACATTTATTTACTCTACTCTCCTATTATTATTAAACCGTAAATTGATTTGGGAATTACAAAACCCTAATTCTAATTTCAGGATTTTTATAACTGAGTTTGGATAATAAATTAGGCATTTTGTTATCCTAATTTCCAATTGACTTTGTGCATCATGACACCCTAATTCGAATTTGAGAATTTATATAACCAAGCTTGAGCCACGAATTTTGAGCATTCGTTACCTTAATTCCCAATCAAATTTGAGCATTACCAAACCCTAGTTTGAAATTGTTCTTTTTAAAAAAATTATCATATTATAATTTAAGCATTTTGTTACCCTAATTCCTAATCAAATTTGGACATTAATCCTAATTTGAATTTGAAAATTTTTACTAACTTAAATCTAATATGAAGTTGGGTATTTAATTACCTTAATCGACATTCAAATTTGGGCATATCAAACCCTAATTCGTAATTAGACATTTATTTCCTATTTAGATTTTTCAATTGTGCATTTTAACAATCGCATTTGATTAGCTAATCCTCATTTGAATTTTATGTACAGAGTATAATGGTTTGATGATTTATCTTGAAGGAAACAATCAAAGTATGTTTAAGTGACTATATTGGTTATCTTTTAATAAAGTGCTATTACTTTTCAGTAACTTTGGATTGATGGTTTAATGATTTATCTTGTAGGAAGCAATCAAATTTTGTTTGAGTGACTGTACATGTGATTTTCTAGTAAAGTGCTACTACTTTCCTATAACTTCAGATTGATTGTTTGATAATTTATCCTGTAGGAAACAATCAAATTTTGTTTGAGTGATTGAATGAGTTATTTTCTAGCAAAGTATTATTATTTCCCTCACAACTTTTAATTGATTATTTGATGATTTATCCTACAAGAAACAATAAAACTTTGTTCGTGTGATTGTATAGGTTATTTTTTAGCAAAGTGCTACTGCTTTCCTGTAATTAACTATGTTTAAGTGACTATATAGGTTATTTTCTAACAAAGTGCTACTTTCTGCATATGAGGATAGAAGCTTTGAAACTTTGTTTAACTAACTGTAAGGGTTATTTTCTACCAAAGTTCCACTACTACTTTGTGTATATGTGGATAGAAGCTTTTATAATTTTTCTTATAGGAAACAATCAAATTTTGTTTAAGTAACTGTATAGGTTATTTTTTAGCAAAGTGCTACTACTTTCCCGTATCCGCGGAGAGATTCTTTAATAATCTATCTTTTAGGAGACTATTAAACTTTTGTTATAGAAAACATGTCATGGGTATTATTGTTGACATGTAATGGGTATAAATTGCATAGTGTACAACCATGGGTAGTTTTATTTTTCTTAATTCTATTTAAAATAGAGTTAATACATATTATTTTGTTCCTTAATCATGTATATCTAATCGCTTATTTCATTCAAGTGATAAGATGACTTTCGTTGATGATATTATTATGTCATAAATCCACTATGAGGGAAATTATGTCATGAGTGGAGCTGACGAGTTAAAATATAAAGGTGAGAAGATGGAAAACTTTGATCTAGATATAGATAAGGTTTCATATATAGACTTGAAATGCTAAGCACGTAGTTTAGCAAACTGTTTGCAGAACAGAAGGTTGAAATGAAGTATAAATTACCGCACAAAAGGCTACATAAGAGTATGAGAGTGGTAGTTTGCCTCAAAGTTGGAGATGTTCCATATGTATCATAACAAGAAAAGGTTGACGTTAAAAATATATGTCACATTCATAGAATTGACAGAAATGGAAAGTATTGTGCCAAAGTAGGGGAGACGTGGTACAAGTCAACCTAAAAGATCTGATAATGAGGACGACAATGGTGAAGCACAAAGTAATGATGATTCAGTTGTTAGTCTAGCGGATGATAGTCATCTGCTAGACACTTAAGATCTACTTGAACTCAAAATACTAAACATCTCAAATGATGATGTCATAGATGAGCTACAAAATGAGACTGATGAAGAGGAAGAGGTTGTGGAACTTCAAGGATTCATTAATGTAGATTTGAAATTTTTTATCACTTAAGAATTCAATGATGTTGAAGCCTTTAGTGGAGTAGTTCGGCATTATTGTATAGTACGTGGAGTTGAAGTGACATACATTAATAATGATTCAAAGCGTGTCACTGCCAAGTGTAAGAATGAGAACCGTTGTTGGAGAATACATGCCAATCATTATCAAAATGGCAGAAACTTTATAATAAAAACTCATATGGACAAACATGCATGCATATCCATTAACGACATAGGAAATCAACGTACTACAACAAAATGAATTTGTACTGCTATAGAAGATAAAGTACGCGAAAATTTAGATATATACAAATCACTACTTTGACTAAGCACATTAAAGATACGTATGGTTTACTAATACCTTATTAGAGGACATGGCATTGGAGGGAAATGACTTGTAAAAGGATAAGTGATTCTCTGGAAGAATCGTTTGCTTTAATCCCAAGGTTTTCTTAAGCTTTACTGGCATTCAACCCAAGCAGCATCATCAGATATCGCTATGAGAGTTGTGACGATCGACGCTTCAAAAGGTTCTTCATGAGCTTTCGTGCATATATGAATAGTTTTTATAATGCAGACAAACCTTTATTTGGCCTTTATGAATGCCACCTCAAGACTAGATATAAAGGTGCATTGATGACTGCAATGGCAATTGACAGAAATAATGGTATACTTTTACTCGCAGTAACAGTTGTAGAAGGGGACAATATAGAAAGCTGAAAATGGTTCTTGAATACGTTGTATTGCGGTATCGGAGAACCACGAGAGTTGGTTATAATATCTGACAGACAGAAGAGGTTAGTTGAAGTTATTGACCAAATCTTCCCAATAAATGTTGCGTATGCCATTTGTATCAAAATTTCTAGAAGAAGCACAAAAGAAAGTTCTTTAAAGATAATTTTTGGGGAGCATCACAAACATTTATGTGCTTCGACTTTTATCATGTTATGATAGATGTTAAGAACCAGTCAATGAAAGCTCGTAATGACATGAGGAATGTGTTGCCTCAATGTTGGACTTGAGCCTATTTTCAAGATAGTGCATGCGTTGACTAGATGACAAACAATATATTCGAGTCATTTAATAATTACATTCAACCATATAGAAAAATGCCAATTGTTGTAGCCATTGACACAATTAGGTTAGAGTTTATAAATAACATGGTCATCAAGAAGGTGTAAGCTGACAAATGGACATCTCGCGTTGTTCCCGCTATTCTGAAGACAATGAAGAAGAATGCGCAAGAGACTCTCGAGTGTACGGTTAGGGATGTGACTAAAGGATTATCTAAGATCATCGTACTTGAAGGCTTGGTTGTTGTAGATTTTCCTTGACAGAAATGCACTTGTTGTCAATTTAATGTTTTGAGAATCCCATGTAAAAAAAATGTAATTTCTGTAATCTGGATGATAGAGGGTAATGTTGAGGACTACTGTGCGTCCTACTTCTCGGTAGATTCATATAAAAAGATGTACGATAACTCTATCCAACCAATTTCAAATTACAAATCTTGGCCTATGATCGATGACACCGTGATACCACCTTCATGTAAGCGTCCACTTGGCCAACCTAGATGGTTAAGACTTAAGAATCCGAGGTAAGAATGAGTATCGTCCAACATTCTCTCAAACGACTAAATGCAATCGTTGTTGAGGCCTCAGACACAACAAGTGAACATGCAAAGAATCAACTAATCAATGATAGGTACATCGTAACATAACTTTCTTTGTTTTATGTATACATTATAATATATGGCTAACATTTTTATATATTATCACATGTACAGGTAAGGGTTTGGTGTGGGCCTTGCTCGAAGTACAATTGTGGATATTTAGTGTTTTTAAGACAATGACTCTATATGCTTTTGGATACTCTAAGCTGTGTAATTAAACATTTTGCAGGGATGGAACAATATGTGGATTAGTTTTTGTGGTTTTTATGGAACTGGATTATTTTTTGTGTTACATTCAATTGGCCTTCTAAGTTTATAGTGACTGTTGTATTAACTCTATTGAATTTTCTTTCAAGGATATATAGATTGTGGAATTGGATATATTAATCTTACTTTATGTTTTTTATTCTTATTTTTAATTGTCTGTCTTAGTTTACAATGATTATTTTCAGGTTAAAGGGACTATAGAATTGTATTTCTTAATCTCACCTTCATTTAGTTGGCAGTCTCAGTTTACAGTGACCATTGTATTAAATTAGTTGATTTTGCTTTCAAAGTTACAAGAACTGTGGAATTCGATATGTCGATCTTACTTTAAGTTTTGGATTTCTTACTTCCAATTGTCCTTCTCAATTCACAACTACTATTGGATTAAATATATGATTTTTCTTTTCAGCTTATAGTAACTATTGAATTGGATTTGTTGATCTTACTTTAGGTGTTAGATTCTTACTTTTAGTTGTCCTTTTTAGTTTATCGGAATTATTGGAATAAATCTGTTAATTTTATTTCTCAGCTTATAAAGACAGTTGGATATGTTGATTTTACTTTGATTTTGGATATTAGTTGACCTTTTGTAGGTTACACGGACTATTGAACTACATCTATTGATCTTACTTTGGTTTTGGAATCTTACTTTTATTTCAATTGGCCTTACCATTTTATTTGGGTTGAATTGGATCTGTTGATCTTACTTTGGTTTTGTATTTATTCAGTTGACCTTTTTCAAGTTATATAGACTGTGGAATTAGATCTGTTGATCTTACTTTGATTTTATTTTTTATTTTGTATTCTTTCTTTCAGATTGTCTCTTCAGGTTACAAGGACTATGGAATTGGATCTGTTGATTTTTCTTTCAACCTTGTAGGAGTTGTTTCAATGGACCTACTGATTTTTCCTATGTATTGAATTCTTTCATTTACTTGGGCAGCTATTGAATTTGCTTTTGTTTTAGATTCTTTCATTTAGGTACCTTTTTCACCTTATAGGGGCTGTTACAATGAAAATTTTGATTTTATTTATGTTTTTGGATTCCTTGTTTGTCTCTTTTAGATTTTTTCATTCATTTGCTTTCTGGCAACTTTCTTGCACTCCTCCACACACCCACTCGTTATCTCTTCTTGTTAGTACATGAAAGTAAATGTGTTATATAACAAGCAAAACAATTTGAAAAATCATCTCTCGTGTAGTCATGTTTCTGATTTAAGGCAATGGTATTTCAACAACAATAACAACTAGCACCACATCCCCAAATCCTTTCCTTCTCCTTAGCTGTTACTAATGATGTTGCTACCCATTTACTTGGCTATCTATTGATTTTTCTTATGTTTAGGATTCTTTCGTAGGTTGGTTGTTTATTGAATTTGCTTTTGTTTTGAATTCTTTCATTCAAATACATAGTTTCAGCTTGCATGGACTCTTTGATCAAGTGTTCATTTTACTTGTGTTATGAAAATTTTCATTCAGTTGGCCTGTTCATGTTGCAGGGAATGTTGGTTGGATCTTTTGATTTTGCATAGGTTTTGGATGTGTTTGCTCTAATTTTCTAGTTTAGACAATATATACTCTCGCTGATAATTGACCTTATTCATGTAGCTAACATTTTCACTCTGTGCAGGCTCCTAACATACCTACTCTTGCTAATATTAGACTTCTTACTATGTCGAGGATCCATACGTACGTACCTTCACTGGAAATGACCCAAGACTTACTATAAGCTTTGATTTGTAGAGTCTTCATTCATACTATATACTTCATTGATTTTCTTTTCATTTGTACTCTCTAACATAAAACATGTGTCCGTTTATATGACACGTCATACCAGATCAACGAATGTGTTGGCCCAATGGAAGAAGTCTGGGCGATGAAGTTGTTTTTTGGATTGTTGTATTCATTTTTCTCGACTTTTTGTAAACTGAGGTTGCTGTCTTACAAATTTTAATTTATATATAAGAAATAATCTTTTTATAAATTTAATTATGTAATTTTAAGTAATTTTTTGTCAATTTTAAAATCAATAATGTATACATTTGTCTAATTAATGATGAAGTTGATTTATTTGTTAAATTATGACTTGCACTGATCGAGCACTACCCACACTTGACCCAGGTATAGACGAAGGGTCCTATCAGGAGCTTTGTGGGGCCCACCTGTTGGGGGCCTTGCACAAAACCTTAGGATCTAGCCCTCCAGAACAAACTAGAATTATGGAATAACAATGCAATGAAAATCAATCAAAGCATAATCACACACCACACAAAAGATTTTTACGTGGAAAACCCTCAAAGAGGTAAAAACCACGGGACCTCGTCCAGATCAACAATCCACTATGAAGTAGAACGTTTACAACCTTCGTCACTCACGCAAGAGTGGATGAACAATAAGAGAATAAAAGAAAACAGAGAGATCTCACCGATCACGAGGACGTAGAAGCGCTGAGACGACGACTCCCTTCTGCAAGCTTCCTCTCTCTCTTATTTCTTTCTTTCTCACACCCTAAGCCCTTTAGGAAACCCTCTTGTGTTTTTCTTCACACAACATAATTCCCTAGAAAACTCTAGGAACCCCTTTTTATAGTTTTAGAAAACTCTTTTCCGCATCCCAATTGCGAAAGGACTCAAATCCGTAATTTCTTGCAAAAACTGCGTAACCTAGGACTGGTCTTAGCCTCCTACGACTGGTCGTAGCTCACCTACGACTGGTCGTAAACCGCGGAGAAAAATAACCCAATGTCGTTGTACTTTAAGTCGTGTCAAGGCTCGAACCTATGACCGGTCGAGCGGCTCCCACGACCGGTCGAGCGGCTCCCACGACCGGTCGAAGACCACCTACGACCGGTCCAGCAGTGCGATGAAAACCTCCGAAATTCCAACCGCTGCACCGTTTCTTCTCTGAACTGAGGAGGAAAACCCCATCACCACCATCATATATGTATTTTATCCAGGTCATCCATCTATTTTCAAAGATAGTTTCAAAGCAGGATTCCAAAAATGAAGGCAGGTAAAAGTCTTGAGTGTACCACACCATAAGAAGCAATATAGCGACAATGGCCTTTACAATTGACACAACAGTTGATGGTTAAGTGTCATCTAACTTGTTCATAAGGTCACATAGACTTAGGATGAGGGCAAAACACAAATTACAGGTTGACTGAGAACTTTTATGTCGTTAGGCATTCAATCTTGTGGCCTAACACGACCATCTACTCATTGTCTTAGCTAATGGCAAACAACGATAGTACTAAATAAATGGACGGTTCTGATCATCAGGTAGGATCACGATGGCCATACAATCTATATCATGCGGTCGTCCCAAATGGCAGATTATACTTGTGAAAATGAGCACCCTTAAGGGCAATGTATTCATTTTTACATGTTAAGAGCGCTCTTCAACCCATAACAATCAATCAAGGTCAACAAAATAAAAAATTTCACCCTATTTTAATACTTTAAGCAGATTACTTTAAATAACTTTAAAATAAAGCAGGTGTTGAACTAAAAAATTATTCAAATAATAATAATAATCAGATTTCACCAGTTAAATTTAGATGGCAAAGAGTCTGCATTTCGGCTATTATTTGACGACGTCAAATGGTTGGGTGGTCTGATTAGTGATTAGTATGGTTTTCACGATAAACTCTATTATAAAGGGCCCCACTATATGAATGGCCTTCGGAAGTGGATTGGCTGGTGTACCTCACACCAACTATATAGTTGTGTATTGATGTCAGAAAATACTATGGGTCTGATTATGAGGTATATGTAATATAAAAACCATTTGTCTATTTGGCGAGCTCGTCTTATGGTATGAGACAAAAAATAAGATAGATCTAACTATCAAATGGACCACAGGATTGAATGTCTATCATTGAAACCCTTTTTGGAGTCATAGAAGTTTTAGATCGATATGAAATTTGTTTTTCCTCTTCATTCAAGTCTTTATGACCTTATGGATAGATTGGATGGAAAATAAACATTATGGTGGGCCCTATGAATTGTTTAATGGTGAAAATCATTACATCCGCTGTTTTTTTTAGTATGGTCCAATAATCTTTTGGATATGATTTATTTTTTGGATAATTCTCTAAAATGATATGTAAAAATATATGAATAATGTAGATATAATAAATACGTTACTTCGGCGCCATGTAACTTTGATCTCCTTTGAACCGTTCGTACGATGGTACGAGTCGAGGAGCGTCAGTGCTAGTCTTCCCAGGACACGTACATACAGCAGCTATATATCTGGTGTGTGGTACACCAGCCAATCCGCTTCTATGGCCTTGGCTAAAGTACATGTGGTCTGGCCCACCATTCAAAGCTCGTGTGATAAAACAAACACCATATTGACTTGGTTCTATAGATTCATCCAAGGAAAGATTGAAAGGACGCGTGGCTAGTTTCATGACTCGCAATCGCGAGTAGAACGTGCTACACTCATATATTGACAGGTGTTCGGTAGTATTTTGTTTTTGTTTTTGTTTTTAATGTTTTTAGTTGCTTTTGGGGAGAGCAGATTAGGTGAGACCCTGACGTGACCATGAAGGTGCGGCCCTTGCCGTGGAACCCACCTTGTTGTACTTAATATGTATCCGCACCGTCCATCCGTTTTTTTAGATAATTTTAGAGAATTATGTAAAAAATAAAACAGAAAACAGTGGAGATTGACCATTAATGGGGCACGGAATTTTTGGATCGAGATGATATTTGGTTTTCTTTTTCTTTACTTAATCTAGGCTTATGTGACCTTATCAATAGATTGGATGGAAAGTTAAGACTACGGAAACATTAATGTGCACCCTAAGAAGTTTTCAACGGCAAAGCATTTAATCACCATTGTTTTTTATGGTATGATCCACCTGATAATTGGATCTACTTCAGTTTTGAGATAATTTCATAAAATGATCTGAAAAAATGGATGGACGGTGTGGATATATATTAAGTACATCAAGGTGGGCCCCACGGTAAGGCTAAACCTTCTTGGGTGAGGCCGGTGCATCACGTAATCCGCTCCAGCTTTTGGTACGAGGACAAGAAACCATGTTATAGTAGTCTCTGAGTAAAACGTTACCCGCGTGCTAAAATGAACGCGGCTCCGGTGGATGCCCGGATCCACCCAAGTGGGTGAGATACCTGACTGTGGGGCTCACCTTGATTTATGTAGCTTACATCCATGCCATACATCCGTTTTATAACCTCATTTTAGGGGATTGTACAAAGATAAAGTAGATTAAAATCTTAGATAGACCACACGATAGGAAACGGTACTGGTGATTGAATCCCCACCATTAAAATTTTTTTAGGGTCACCTAAATGTTGATTTGCCATCCAACCTTTTGATAAGGTCACAGACCCACAGAAATATCAGCTTGATCCAAAACTTTAATGGCCCATCAAAAGTCTATAATGGCCAATCACCACTGTTTCCTGTGGTAAGGTACAACTGAGATTAGGATCTGGATCATGCCCTGTCAAAACGGTTTGTAAGGAAATGCAGACGGATTAGCTACTCACCCTGCCACCAGCCCCGTGGCTGATGGTTGGTGCTCTGTGGGCCCCACTATGATGTATGTGTTTCATCCATCCTGTTCATCCATTTTTACAGATCATTTTAACAGTAATCCTAAAAATGAGAGGGATATAAATCTCAGGTGGACCACACCATAGGAAACAATAGTGATTGGATATCCACCATTCAAATCCTCCTTAGGCCCACTGTACTGTTTATTAGACATCCAATCTGTTGATTAGATCATAAAGACCACGATGAAGGGAAAAAACCAAGATCAGCTTGATCCGAAACTTTTATGGCCCCCAAAAAGTTTGTAATGGTAGACATTCATTCAACAATGTTTCCAAAAATGTGGTCCACTTGATATTTGGATCTACTTCGTACCATAAAATGATCTAGAAAAATAGATGGACGGCATGGATAAAACAAATACATTATGATAGGGCCCACAGAGCACCGACCATCAGCCATTGGCTGGTGGCAGGGGGAATAGCCAATCCGTTTCCTACTAAAATTATACACGTGGCAAAACTATGTCAGCAGCATCATCGGGATTAGGTGAAGAAAGGATGACAACTTAGTAGGCGAGGCATTGACTATGGGCTCACCTTGATGTATGTACTGCATATCTATGCCAGCCAGTCGTTTTGCCGTATCATTTCAATAAATGGTCCCAAAGTAAGGCGGACTCAAATCTCAGTGGACCACACGGTAGGGATTGACATGGTCCCAAAAGTTAAGTAAATTCAAATCTCAGGTGGACCACACAGTAGAGATTGAATTCCTACCATTAAAAATTTATTAGGGGTCATAAAATTTTGGATCAAATAGCTATTTGTTTTTATTCCCTTTGTTGATGTCCGCTTGGCCTTATCAAGGGGTTAAATGACAAATAAATATTATAAAGGGACTTGGGAAATCCTTAATGGTAGGTGTTTAATCGCCAATATTTCCAGTGGCATTGTCAACCTGATATCTCGGTCAGCGTGGATATGTAAGTGGGCCCATAGTTAGGGCCTCATCTAATCTCATTTTGGTGACTTAAATACAAGATGTTGACTTGGATACTAAACCTAACCAATATGCCAAAAGCAAACAATTCACATTGAATCTATAAATGTATGTATTTTTATTTATATTGAAATCATTCGATCCTCCTCCTATGTCACAACCATTACTGTCAGTTCTTATATTAAAATCCCGCTATCACTACCACTTAATACTTTCACCAAGGGAATAACTACTCCGAGTTGTAACTATCAATAATTTAAAGTTGACGCTGGATGGACATGATGAGGTCAATCATTGTTTTCCTGATGTAGAATGGGTAGCGGACACTTTCATATCCAAGATGGACCAGAGAAGGCCTGATCAGACGTAGAAGTCATCAAGACCGTCAGACCCTTAAAACAGGCATATCTCGCAAACTGGAATGAGTTATCTCGCCCACGCCGAATTTGCGAGATTTCATCATAATTTCATATTTAGTTCCGTTTTTACTATAAATAGTAAGTTTTACTTTGATTATAACTCTTCATCTATTGGGCTTTAGGAGTTATGTCCAATATAAAAAGTGCTTAGAATAATTACAAAAATAACGTGGTTAAGCCATATAAGACACTATAAAAGTAAATTTACTATTTATAGTAAATTACAAATTTTAGGGAGTTTTAGTTATAGTTTGCTTTTGATTTCTCTCCTATTGCTTGGTATCCCTATTTAAAGGATTGTGATCTCGTTTATTTCATTCATCAATTAAATTTTAAATTTATTAGAATTTATTTATATTTTCTTGCTTTCTTTCCTCGTGGATTGTAGAAGTATCTGTGAGGAGTCCAGAAGCTCTGTGGATTCGGAGTAGTTATCCTTGAAGAAGACGGTGATCAAAGTATCTGTGAGGAGTCCAGAATAAGCTCCATGGATTTGGAGTAGTTATCCTTAAGGAAAACAATGATCAACCTCATCACGTTCATCGCTGCGTCATTTCCTCAAGGGGATAACTACTCCGAATCCACGAAGCTTTTTTGGACTCTTCGCAGATGATCCTTGAAGCCATGATGAAAAATAAAAAAAATAGAAATAAATTTGAAAATAAATTGATTGATAATTGTCTCTTCCGCATGTGTCCCCATTACACCATTAATAAAGAAAAAAAAACTAAACCAAAATTCCTAATTACTAGAAATATCAAAATTCTAACTCTAATAAAAATTCTAATTCTAGTAAAACTCTTGTAAAGCCTAATTTCTTTTTTAAAAAAAAATAATAAAAAAAACTTTTGCTAGAAGAGTCCTATCATGATTACAAGTTATTTCAAGAAAAAATAATAATAATCTAAAACTCTAAAAAAAGGAAATATTACAAAAAATGAAATTACTAAAAACAATAATTTTTCTTTAAAATTTTGTTTTTGAGCTTAAAGTGTGCGTTTTTTTTATATATATAAAAGAAATGGACTTACACGACCCACTTTATGGGTTGGTTCATCCTGGATGGCCCGTTGCGGTAAAGATTGATAGGTTGTGCGCCCCGTAACAATACCCATATCAAAAGTTATGACCAATTTATGGTTCACCTTGTTTTGGTCCACCCATGCTAGGAATGTATCGGTGCCCATCTTACATCAAAAGTTAGGCTATTAAACTCTTGGGATGGTACTCTATCAACAAAAAAGTCCCTATCTATTAATTGTTGAGAATAAGGGGAAGTATTGAAGTTATAAATCTTTCTACAAGCTTAAAGCCACTGCATCAATAGCGGATTTCAATAAGCTTTTGTTTATTTCCCATTTGTGCTTGAAAATATTAGCAGATGTTCTCTGCATATAGTATCAGAGAGGTTTTGCATCTACCACTAGGGGTGTACATCGAGCCGAACTAAGTCGAGCTAGCCTTAGCTCGGCTCGGCTCGGTCACTAGGCACACCTAGATCGAACTCGGCTCGGCTCGGTGACCGAGCCATCATCTCCAGTTCGAGCTCGGCTCGGTCAGCAATTGGACTAGTTCGAGCCAGTTTCGAGCTTCGAGCTTTCGAGTCGAGTTCAAGCATAAGAGAGAGAGAGAGAGGCATCGGACGAGCAGAGAGAGAGATGAGAGAGCTGAGAGGGACGGCCGGAGATGAGAGAGAGACAATACCTTGCTGAGAGGGGTGGTCGGGCGGGATTTTGGGACGAGCAGGGTGTAGGGAGAGAGGGAGCAGCAGAGCAGAGAGAGAGGGGTGGCCGGGACTTTGGGATGAGCAGGGAGAGAGGGTCGGGCGTAGGTCTAGGACGAGCAGGGGCTGGGGAGAGAGGGAGCAAGGAGAGGGTCGGAGGGTCGAGCGTATTTTGAAAAGGGGGGAAAGCGATTAGGATTTAGGGTTATACACACACACACACACACACACACATCGAGTCGAGCTGCAGTCAGCTTAAACTCAGCTCAAACTCATTTTCGAGCTGTAAAAAATAGCTCGACTCAAATCGAACTCAGTTTCGAGTTGAGTTGATTCGAGCTTTTTCGAGCCAAGTCAAGCACGCTAACCGAGCTAGCTCGATTCGTGTACAACCCTATCTACCACTGCGAAAAACTACGTTTATGGTCCGTCATTTTATGCTCATTACTATCCAAGTTCTTTATAGTTCAAGTTTCTTACATTGGCCATGTTGTGGCTTCTAGAATCCTACCTTCTTCAAATACACCCATGTTGCATGAGCATGGGAGTGTGGATTGAGTTGACCCACTTTGGGTTTGCTATGGGTTAGGAATCAAGGACGTGGATTGGATCCTATCGTCGACCATCCCAAGGAGGGAATGAACAGGGGCTCTGAGAGCCACCATGATGTATGGGTTTCATTCACACCATCCATCCATTTTGCCATATCATTTTAGAGTGCTTGCTGAAAAGTGAGGCAGTTCCAAGGGTCAAGTGGACCACGTAGGGGGATTAAACACCTATTGTTGAGAGCTTTTTAGGGGTCATTGAAGTTTTGGAACAAGATGATATTTGTATTTTCCCTTTATCTAGGTCTATGTGACCTTATGAATAGGTTGGGTGGAAATTAACCATAATGATATGCCTAGGAAGCTTTCATGGTGGGTGTCACTATCACCACTGCTGACCGAGATATTGATAGTGAAAATTAACCCTTTATCTAGGAATATATAAGGTTGGGTGGAAATTAACCACCCTTTATTTTAGGATACACCCACCATGATAGTGACACCCACCATGAAAGCTGACCTTATGATAAAGGGTGTCACTATCACCACTGTTTCTTGCAGTGTGGTCCACTTATACCCTTGGATCTGCCTCAATTTTAGGCTTGTATCCTAAAATGATATGGTAAAATGGATGGATGGCGTGGATAAAATCCATACATCATGGTGGCTCCTCAAAGCCATTGCCCGTTCCTAGCTAGGAATGGGCAAGGATAGTATAACAATCAATTTTTTTTCCTAAATATTTAAGAACTTCTGCATATGTGTCCTTCGCACCCTTATTGGATGCTTGTGATCTTGATTGCTTGCCTCCAAGTGCAGAAGTTCGTAAGTAATATCCTGTAAATACAAGGTCGATCCCACAAGGAGATGAATTACGAGAAGGAGAAAATCAAATACAAAACAAACTATGTAATAAAAACAAATTTGATGATTTGAATTTGAAAATTTTGAATGGATGTAATTCAACTAAATTAAAATAACACCCAAGCTTCAAAGTTCCATACATAGGTTAATGTTCTAAAATCATGATGACTTAAATAATACAACTAGGATTCAAGTACTATGATCGGCCTAATCAGAAAATAAAACAGTTTAAATATTTTAAATAAATAATATAAAAGATTAGAAAATCATGGATTTGCACCATTAATTATATTCTCAAGCGTCAGTGATTTTAAGAATTTAATATCAATGAGATAATAAAAAGCAAAGAAATATAACAGGTTGAAAACCTCTCATATCTAGAAAATCTGATTGATATAGGATAAGCCTATCAATCAATGTCGATCTCATATGATGGAAACAGATGTATCTTACAAGAGGATAAAAAAATAAAACCTAAACAATAGATAACATACATACATCATTCTTCTCATCATTAAAACAGTCAATCATCATAACTTAAATAATTATTATAATTAAATGGGTTAGCTAGTTAGCTAGGGTGTATTGTGAATTCAGTACATCAAATTAGAACTCACTTTAAACTAGTGATTAGATAATTGAACTCAAGTCTATAATTTTCAGTTATCAGAATTCTGACTACTATTGACTTAAACTAAGTATTAACTTTACCTTTGGAATTCGCATAATATCATGTTCACATTCTTGTATATATTATTTTGAAAATGTTGAAAATTTTTTTCCATAAACATTAAAAAAAAAAACTGAAACCTAAAAAAAAAAAAATCTAACATGGATGACTATCCACACCCCCCAACCTAAAATCTACATTATCCAATGTAATGATAATGTAATGCAGAGAACAATAAAAATAAAAGAAAGAGTGGATAATACCTACCATAAAGAACTCACCTGCTAGGTGACACTAAAAAAATTGAATATGATACAAATTCTACACAAATGCTCCGTCAAACTAGGAGCATCGATCAATCTGAATATTTTGGCTCATGAAAAGGGAAAGACTCCTCTCCCAAATGAAAGTTTTCCACATAAGGCTTCAATCTCTGATCATTAACCTTGTACACATTGTCATTACGTGGATTCTCAATTTCAATAGCCCCATGAGCATAAATATTCTTCACAATAAAAGAGCTAGTCCATCTTAATCTTAACTTTTTCGGAAAGAACTGGAGAAGGAAATTGTACAATAAGGCCTTTTGCTAAGGTTTAAAATTCTTTCTTAGGATGTTTTTGTCATGAAAAACTTTAGTCCTCTCTTTGTAAATTTTAAAATTTTCATAGGAGTTTCGCCTCAGCTCCTCTAATTTATTCAACTCTAATTTCTTTTATTCACTTGCTTATTTCATGTCAAAGTTTAATTTCTTTATTGCCCAGTAAGCTCTATGATCCAATTCCATAGGTAAGTAGTAAGTTTTTTCATACACCAATCTGTATGGAGACATTCCAATTGGGGTCTTAAAAGTAGTCTTATAAGCCCATAAAGCATCAGATAGTCTGAGGGACTAATCTGTAACACCCCGAATTTTTGTCAACCTGGGATTAGATGTCCTTAGGTAATGGGTCAACCATAACACCTTGGTAACCTCTCAAAACCCAATTCCAAAGTCAAAGAAATCACTTAGGATTAATTCCTTTAGAAATTAAGTGTAAGTTAGCTAGCGCGACGCTAGAGTAGCTGTGAAATTATCCCTGATCGCTTTAAATACGTTCTGCAAGACCCAAAACTTGTAGAAACAAGGACGCTACAATACCCTAAAATCCAGGATCAAACTCTAAACCGGTTTGTTCTCGGGAACCCTTTGAAACTTTGTATTGGATCTAGACCGCGCGTCGAAAGTCCGATATCTACCATCTTGTACCGTTATGACCGCTTGGTTGGACTTGACAATCATTTCAAAAATCAAGGCTAACCGATGTTCAGAGGCTATTTCATTGAGCATGGAGTGAAGAGAGTGAGAAAAGGGTTAGATTTGAAAATTTTAATTCAATTCTGGCACATGACTTGGCGTGTTATTATTAAGCGTTCTGACCGTCAGAATTCAGCCAAATTACACCCTCGAATCAGGAAAAATTTTTCTTTCATATCATGAGACTTGTAGATCTGATCTAGGTGCGATGACCGCTGAACTGAAATTGGACCGCCACATGCGATCTGCGAACTCTTCCGGTCTGAAAACTTGATGTGTGCTAGATCCGATATGCATGAGCTTAAGTCCAACCGTGTTCGGCCAGGGGACCTCCCAAAGTGCTTCTTTGGACCAGAACAGCCCCGATTTGGTTATACCTCAAGTAGACATTGTTTCCAAGCCTAATTTGGGAAGGTTTTAGGCTATAAAAGGGTTTAAATAAAAGGGCTTTAAACCCTCATATATCTCACCCATCCGAATTTGCTAGAAACCCTAGCTAGAGAGAGAGAAAAAGTGAGAGTTTGTGAGAGAGTGTGGGAGTGATCTTCCTACCACCTGCACTAGCTGTTGCACGTGCTTAAGCAACGTATCCCAATCACTTTGCCGGTGATTCCAACACATTTCTAGGTAAGGAAAACCCTCAACATTTACTGATTTAAGGTTCCATCGATTCCAATGCGAAGTAGCTTATACATCTTGTGTATTAGGTCGCCTGTTCGCTGTAGACGAAGCGTATACGCTCCGTTCGGAACGATACACATCTAGGGTAAAAAGGTGCGGATTTTAGACGCTTTGATTGGCTGATTTCAACGCTTTCAATATCGTTTAATAGTAGATTATCGACGGTAACGCCGTTTGACATGTACAACATGCTGTCCGTTTTCCGTTTCGTAAGCGTATGGAAAATATGAGATTTAGAGCATTTTAGTCATTTGTAGAAAATACTGTTTACATCCATATTTTGTGGAAATGTTTGCCATGGCTATTTATCGTGTTAGGATATTAGGAATGCGTGCATGATTGGTTTGGCGAAGAGATTTGCCTAAATGCACACTTTGAGTCGACATACGTTATGTAGACTAGAGTGTGTAGGCTAAGTGTTTGTATAAATGTTTGTATTAGTATGTATTGAATAAATGATGTTGTGAATGAATTTTGAGATTGAATTCTTAAGTAATATGCTGATTGAATGATTTTCATTACATTGGCTATATGTATTGATTTCATTATATACATGAAATGCATGTGTGGGATGATTTGCTTAAGTTGTATATTATAATATGTGTCCACATGCTTACAGTGTTGTATTTCATTTCTGTTACTCACATATGCTTACTGATATTGATGCACAAATGCTTGGGGCTATGACCTAGTCCAGGCAGTCGGTAATGGATTGGATTCGTGGTTGGTTTCTATTTGCCACGAAGGACGCGTCGATGAACGCGAGTCGTGTTTTAAGTTAGCGGCAGTGGTTAAGCCATGCGAAGTATTTTATGCACTTCATGTCGCTCAGCTTGAGATGCGATCGTACTAGTCGAGCCCGTCAAGTAACCCGACTAGCCGTTGATTGTTCACCCTGTATGAATCATAACTGCTTGAACTTAGGGTACTAAACTTACCGTTGAAAACCCTGTTAACCATGTTACCTTGATCCATAAAGACTCATGAGCCGGGCATGGTGGTATGGGACACCATGGTCGAGCTGTCAGCCTACGCTGGGGCCACAAACCTCCCCGTAGTGACTAGTGAGCACACAAACTCGTGAGAAGATTATGGTGGTATGGGACACTATATTCCTGCTGTCGGCCTACATTGATAAGGTGATGGGAGAGCGGTGCAACGAGTGCGAGCAATAGCCCTGACAGCCCTTTGTAGTGACCTCGAGCGTATTCTGAGTCTACGGGAGGCGATGACCCTTCCGTAGCAATGAGAGTACATTAGGCCTGTATTGATAAGGTGATGGGAGAGCGGTGCAACGAGTGCGAGCAACAGCCCTGACAGCCCTTGCAGCGACTTACAAATGTAACATCGTATGTGATTACTAGGAGTGACGACCTTAGACAGGATCTGTGTTGGGATTGATATAAGCAAAGTACCTTAGTTTTCCAATACTGCTGTATGAAAAGGAATAATAACAACTTGGTAATCATATCCACATCACATTGCATGTGCCTGGAAGATGTGGAGCACTGAGCGGTACGTAAGCATGCCGCGGACGCAGATGGTGCCGTATGAGGGAGAATGTCGGTGAGGGCATCCATCATGTCATTTCATGCTTGCATTAACAAAAGTATTTATGAATGTGTGATTGATTGCTTTACTATTATCGCATGATTGATTTGAGAACATGCTAATCTTTGCTCTATTATTCTATTGAGTTGATCACTCACTCCCACGTTACGGGATGGTGTTCCTGGACACCCACCAGATCTTTTTGTAATTGCAGATGATGGCGTGGCCTGCGAGGCGGAGCCGGACTTGATGATGATGAGGAAGAGGATCCCTCCTTTATGCGTGTTCTGATCGACGAGATTACAGGGAGGTTGATTAGATGCCTTGACACTTGTCATGTTATATTTTTAAAGTACTCATGTATATTCTTTTCTTTCTATTTTTGGAGTATACATGTACTTAATTAACCTGGTAACATGTTCACACTCTGGAGACTTACAATCAATTATATATTTTATGTATTTATCACAGTCTTCCACTTGCTAATTTAACCGTCTCTGGAGTATGAAATACTGTTCTGGCTTAGTTTCAATCTTGTTTAATGCCATTCTACAGACAACATGCATTTATCATTATCTATGTTGCATAAGTGACGTTCTGGAACTCGGGAGTTGGGTTTCTACCTGACCCCCGATTTTCGAGGTGTTATATAATCCTTCCTATCTGGCCTTATAGTTTTCTCTAAAATGTGTTTAATTTTTCGATTAAAAACGTCAGCTTGCCCACTCATTTGTGGGTGGTATGGGGTGCTCACTTTATGCTTGATGTCATATTTCTTCATCAAAGCCTCAAATGTCCTATTGCAAAAGTGAGACCCACCATTACTGATGATGGCCTTTGGAGTTCCAAATCTAGAAAAAATATTTTTCCTGATGAATCGTATAACCACTTCGTTGTCATTGGTCCTACTTGAAACTGCCTCAATCTACTTTGAAACATAGTCCACACTAACCAATATATAAAGAAATCCAAAAGAAGATGGAAATGGGCCCATAAAATCAATACCCCAACAATCAAATATCTCCAATGGTAAAATTAGGGATAAATGCATCATGTTGCGCCGGGACACTCGTCCCAACCTTTGACATCTATTACAAGCAACACAGAAAGCAGGAGTATCTTTAAATATGTTAGGTCAGTAAAAACCACACTGCAGGATTTTTGCAGTGATTTTCTTAGCAGAAAAATGGCCACCACATACTTCCATGTGGTAAAAAGAAATAACACTCTGAACTTCATCCTCTGGGACACAACGTATAAAATTTTCATTAGTCTCATATTTATATAAATACAGGTCATCCTAAAAGAAGTTCCTAACCTCTGTTTCAAAACGCTTCCTATCTTGTAACTTCCAATGATATGACATTTTTTTCATTACAAGATAGTTCACTATATCCGCATACCAAGGCAATTTGGAGATCGTAAATAATTGTTCATCAGGAAAAGTGTCCTAGATATGCATCTTCTCAGTGGAATCATCTAACACCAATCTGGAAAGGTGATCGGTCACTACGTTTTCTACTCTTTTCTTATCTTTTATTTCTAAGTTAAATTTTTGGAGTAGGAGGATCCATTTCAAAAGTCTTGGCTCTGCATCCTTCTTAGATAACAAATATTTCAAAGCCGAGTGGTTTGTGAAAATGACCACTTTGGATCCCAGCAAATATTTCAGTTGTTGAAAAGTTTCTTGAAGCAAAAACTACTACAAGTAACTCTTTTTCAGTTGTTGAGTAATTCACTTGGTCTGAGTTTAGAGTTCTACTCGCATAGTGAATAAATTAGGGCTGTTGATCTTTCCTTTGGCCCAAAACAGTCTCTATGGCATAATCACTTATATCACACATTAGTTCAAAAGGAAGTGTCTAATCTGGCGGACGCATAATAGGTGTAGTAGTAAGGGATGATTTAATTTTATTAAAGGCACTTGTACACTTATCTGTCTACTTAAATAGAACATTCTTTTGAAGAAGATTAGTCAAGGGTCTAGTAATGATACTAAAGTCTTGATAAATCTTCTATAAAAATCAGCATGCCCTAGAAGGGATCTAATATCTCTAACAGTTCGGCAGATAGGTAGATTAGTAATAGTGTTGAGTTTTGAGCAATCTACCTCGATTCCATTTATGGAGATAAACATGACCCAAAACAATTTCCTCTTGAAGCATGACATGACATGTCTCCCAATTTAAGACAAGGTGTTTCTCTTCACACCTAGACAAGACAAGAGATAAATTATTGAGGCATTCCTCAAAACTCCTCCCAAATATAGGAAAGTCGTCCCTGAAAATCTCAAGAAACTTCCCAACCATATTTGAAAAAATACTTAAAATACACCGTTGAAAAATTGCTGGGGCGGTACACAATCCAAATGGCAATCGTTTGAAAGCAAGTGTGCCAAATGGACAAGTGAACGTGATTTTCTCTCAGTCTTCTAGGGCTATCTCTATTTGGTTATATCTACAATATCTATTAAGAAAACTATAGAAGGAGTGACCTGCTACCCTCTCTAAAACTTGATCAATGAATGGTAGAGGGAAATGATCCTTCTTTGTAACCTAGTTAAATTTTCTATAGTCAATGCAAACACGCCAACCAGTGGTGACATATGTTGGTATGAGTTCATTATTAGAATTCTGCACAATACTTATTCCAAATTTCTTTGGGACTACTTAAGTTGGACTCACCCAAACACTATCAGATATTGGGTAGATGATTCCAACATCCAATAATTTGATCACCTTATTTTTTACAACTTTCATCATATTTGGATTGAGACGCATTTGAGGTTGTCTAATTGGTTTGATGTCCTCATCAAGGTGGATCCAATGGGTGCATATGGAAGGACCTATATCCTTGATGTCAGAAATGGTCCAGCCCAAGGCTCCTTTGTGGTCTGTTAGAACATTCAACAATTTAATCTCTTAATTCTTGTCTAAAAATGAAGAAATCACCACATGATAAGTTTTATTTTTACCTAAGTATACATAAGCTCATTTAGTAGTAGTTTTAAATCAAGCTTTAGAATATTGATTGGTGATGGCAGAGGTTGCGAGTCTTTGATAGATAGAATTTGAGTGCGCGATATTCATTTGTACATACTAATATCCTGGGTGGTAGTGCTCTCATTATCATCATAAATTTCAGCAAAAATTTTTTCTAAATCAGAATTTTTCAAGTCCCCAAACACTTGAATCAATTCTTTAGTCAGATTAGGTTCCAATTTCTCTTCTTCTATCAAGCAGTCCATGAAATTCAGTTCATGGATCTCATTATTATCAATAGGTTGTTACATAGATTGAAAATATTTAGCTCTAAAGTCATATTACCAAAAGACAAGTTTATCATTCCATTCTCATAATTTATGATTGCATTTGAAGTTGCTAAGAATGGGCGGCCTAAAATGATGGGAACTTGAGCGCTAGCGTTTACACATGGTTGAGTGTCTAGTACAATAAAATCTACGGGGAAGTAGAATTTCTCCACTTGGACTAACATGTCCTCTAAAATTTTCCTTGGTACCTTAATGGAGCGGTCAGTGAGTTGGAGTGTAATTGTGGTTGGTTTAAGCTCGCCTAACCCCATTTGTTTGTAAACCGAATAAGGTACTAAGTTAACACTTGCACCTAAATCTAGCAAAGCATTCTTAATTTGGAAATTCCCAATAATAAAAGGAATAGTGGAATTTCCCGGGTCATTGTATTTGGGTACGACCCTTTGTTGAATGATAGTGATCACTTTCTCAGTAAGGAAGGCCTTTTTGTGCACATTTAATTTTCTCTTTACAGTGCACAAGTCCTTGAGATATTTAGCATATGATGAAATTTATCTAATGTCATCAAGTAGATGAATGTTGACAATAACCTTTTGGAGTATATCCAACACCTCTTGATATTTCATGAGGATAGTTAGATTCCGAAGTCTAGATGAGAATAGAAATGGAGGCTCATATGACTTAGTCTCTTTATCCTTTTGTCGTTACGGCTCTTGAACTATAGCCGGTTCATCATTCTCTTGAGACAGTGACTCATCTTCCGATATTTCTACCGGTTGCATTATCTTTTTATCGACTTCCTTTTCATTTTTCAAGGTAATGATGGCCTTAGCTTGTTCATGATGTAGCTCACTTAGATTTAAGTCTCTAATGAAATGTGTGTTTCTAGGGTTTGACACAGGTTGAGAAGGAAGGGTGCCTTTTTCCCTAGCATTTAGTTGAGTCTCAATCCTAGCCATGTCCGTCTTTAATTCTTGATTTGATTGGATTAGAAACAGATTCATTTGAGCTTGAGAGTTCATGAATGCTGTCAATACATCCTCCACAGATGATCGCTTTGGCGGGGGCACATATGGTGCATTGTTAGGTGCTCTAAAGAAGTTTTGTGGAGGCATTTGAGGTGCATTGGGTGCATTAATTTGTGGTCTATTCCTCCAACTAAGATTAGGATGGTTACGCCAATTTGAATTATATGTGTTTCTCATTGGTTGCATAACTGACCTTTGGCAATTATTTATAACATTTGCTTGCTCATGCTCATGCGTGATATTTTGTACAACTGGGATTATTGGACAATCCTTTGTGTCATGGTCTATACAACTACAAATGCTACAAAAATCACCCAAGGAAGTGTTTGCTTTAACCATACCAACTTTCCTAATTTTCAAGGCTTCGACCTTTCTAGCCAATGCAGCGAATTTTGCATTAAAGTTGTCTTCCTCTCTTAGGACATACATCCTCGTTTTCTCTTTAGGAATGAGGTCTAGTTTGATCTGGTTTAGCAGAAACATCCCATGTCTGTGTATTCTTTGCTAACATATCTAGAAAATCATAAGCCTCATTATGTTCCTTGTCAAGAAAGATTCCATCACACATCATTTTTATGAACTAACGGGTATTCATGTTGAGCCCCTTTTGGAATACATCAATCACGTGCCATGGTTCATAACCATGATGTGGACAAGTGATTAGAAGGTCTTTGAAGCGCTCTCAAGCTTGAAAAAACAGTTCATTCCCCTTTTAGGAGAATGACATAATTTCTTGTTTTAGTACATTTGTTTTGTGCTCGAGAAAGAATTTTTTAAAAAACTCTCTACTTAAGGTTTGCCATGTAGTGATGCTATTAGGTCTTAGAGAGTTGAGTTATGCTTTGGCCTGATTCTTTAGAGAAAATGAGAATAACCTAAGCTTAAGTACATCTCTATTACCATTGTTTACTTGTAATGTTGCAATTATTTCCTCAAAATCCTTGAGGTGCAAGTAGGGGCTTTCAAAATCCAAGACATGAAATTTAGGAATCAATTGAATAACAGCTGGTTTAAAATCAATGTTCCCTATGTGAGCAAGGAACACTATGCAAGATGGTAAAGTTGATCTCTAAGGGTGTAGATGTTCACGTAAAGTCCGTGGTTGGTTTAACACATTCATATAAACTTTATTCTCATCCTCAAGAGGAGGATTATGTTGATTTTCTCAGTTTTGATTTATAGTTGGATATGACAGATTTAGATTTGGATTATCAACTGAGTCTGCCATTGAATCCAAGTGATGTTTAGTATCTCTTCTAAGTGAATGATCAAGGCCTGGATCTAATACACCTTCGTAAGATAATCAATTGTTTTGATCCTTACTCCAATGAGACATAAACTATCCACACCACACAACAAATACCACTAATTCAAATAGAAAGTATGATACTTAAAATAAAAATAAAAACTTAACCAACAACCTAGGCGGCAAAGTCAACCATGAGGGTTCAGTACACAAAGCAAAAATAAATTAACAACCCATGCGGCAGGGCGAACCATGAGGGTTCAGTCCACAAAGTAAAAATAAAAAATAAATCAATAAAAGTAAAACTAATGCAGAAATTAAACTATAGGACAACCATAGTTTCAGTGGATGATCTTTGTGATCAAACAGCAACTGTAGGACAGCTATAACACTTGGGTGATAAAATCTCAAGCAGGGCAACCTTATGTCATAGTTAGTACTTGAAATCCAACTGAATTTACTTTCAAAGAAAAAAATAAAATAAAATCTAAAAAAAAAATTAGAGAGTTTAGAAGAGAACTTACCTTAGAAAAGAACTTACATTAGCTATTTACACAGATTTAATCTATCTCAGTCTCTCCCCGACAATGACACCAAAAACTTGATTGCTTGTCTCCAAGTACAAAGGTTCGTAAGTAATATCCTGTGAATACAGTGTCGATCCCATAGAGAGATGAATTGTGAGAAGGAGAAAATCAAATGTAAAACAAACTAAGTAATAAAAACTAATTTGATGATTTGATTTTGAAAATTTTGAACGGATGTAATTTAACTGAATTAAAACAACACCTGAGCTTCAAAGTTCCATATATAGGTTAATGTTTCAAAATCATGATGACTTGGATAACACAACTAGGATTCGAGCACTATAGTTGGCTTAATCGGAAAATAAAATAGTTTAATTATTTTAAATAAATGATATAAAATATTAGAAAATCATGGATTTGCACCATTGATATATATTCTCAAGCGTCAATGATTTTAAGAATTCAATATCAATGAGATAATGAAAAGCAAAGAAATATAACAGGTTGAGAACTTCTCATATCTAGAAAATTTGATTAATCTAGAGTAACCCTATCCATTAATGTGGATCTCATATGATGGAAACATATGAATCTCACAAAGGGATAAAAACTAAAACCTAAACAATAGATAACATGCATATAACATTCTTCTCATCATTAAAACAATCAATCATCATAACTTAAAGAATTATTAAATCCATATGTTTCCCTTCTAGCTTGGGCTAGAGGGAACCTAGAAAAACATAAATAAAATAGAGAAAGAAAGCAACAAGAAAGAAATAAATGCAAATAGAATATATCTATAAAAAAAAAACTTATAAAATTGAAAACCCTTTAAAAACCCTAAATATTGCTCTTGAATGCTTTTAATGATGCTCAGGAATGCCTTAGGAAACCCTATTTATAAGTAGGGAACTCCAATTTTAGTATAAAATTAAAAAACTCTAGAAATCGCCTCAAATATACGTAGTTTTCTAAAATAGACTTCTCGCTGCATAGTTTCGTTAAAATAGTCTTCACGCTGCAAAGTTTTCCAAAATAAACTTTAGAGTTTCAAATACACTTTTTCAGGATTCTTCACTTCAAATTTTTAATTTTTTTCATTATTCACTTGGTTTTTTTGAATTTTTGACATGTGAATTCTTTAATATTGGTATCTTAAGATCCATCCATTGCCTTGGTGATTCTTGAGCGTCAAATCTATGCTTTTAACACCCTTTTTCAATCAAAGCACTTAAATTCACCTTGTAACACATACATGAGTAAAATACAATATTAAGCTGATTTATGTTCATAAAACTAAGATATAAATGAAAAAAATTATGCAATATTTGAGTCTCAACATGTGGCTTCACACCACGGTAGCTAACCCTTCGAAGAGGAGAGGATTTCGCACCCAATTAGGTTTCCACAACTCAGAAAATTAGAGAATTAGGAAAACGCAGAATTTTATTAATCATCTTCAATGAAAAAAATCCTACAAGGAGTTGTCTATTTATAAGAAAAACCTACACCCCATACTATTACTTAAAGATGAAGTAATAAAAAATAACAACTAATCAATGCAATCTAAAACGTTCATGGTGTTCCTAATAACGGTAATAAGCAAAATTCAAAGTCCTGAGTCACCTAATGTAATGGGCCATGATCATGAGATCCAATGATGGGATCCACATGATGATCGGGTCCACCTCAAGGAACCAAAACATAATCCTCTAACTAGGAGGCCATCCATGGATGTCGTCATTGATCTAGATCGAAGGTGGGGCCCTCCTTGTGTACGTACATAAGGGAGGCGTGTGTGTGCGCCAGATGTCCCCATCAATAACTTTTTAACTTCGATTGACTCGAATTGATGCTAGATCAAGTTTTTAACCTTGGTTGTTTTCAACCAAGACTAAATCTAAATTTTAGTCTTGATTGCCTTTAACCAAGGCTAAATCCAATTTTTAACCCGATTTTTTACAACTGAGGCTAAAGCTTTTAAGGATGACTGAGGAAAATCTGCGACTAAAGATGGATTTAGCCTCTGTGGACATCAATCGAAGCTAAATCCAACTTTTAACCTCGGTTTTCAACAACTGAGGCTAAATTCATTTTTAGCCCCAGTTTCTGTCAACTGAGGCTAACAATATATTTTAGCCTTTGTTACAAAACAAATCTAAAAGTATTTATTTAATTTTTAAAATACTTGTTTGAATAAACCTATACATGTCTCACATGTTCGACATGCATAATCATTCATTTATTCAATCCAATCATTTGTTTGAATCCATCTGATCATTCATGAAGATAAAACAATCATAAAAACATAATCGTTCATCCGCACCGTCATTTGCTCCTCTAGCTATTCCAAATGCTCAACCATCTGCTCTATCATTCCCTCCTCCATTAGCTGGTTCACCTGCTCGTTCATCTACCACCGCAACTCAATCTCCCCCTACAGTTCAATAGTGGTGCCCCAAGAATAGAACAAAACTACATAAATTACATGCTTAAACTTCATTTCAATTCATTTCACTTAAACTATAGATTTATACACAAGGAGATGGTGCGGAACTCTCCGAATTTGGTCTGACCTGACTAGTGCTTGAGACCAGGCCAATGGAGCTTGAATGTCGATGGTTGGATGCGCGCGCGCAACATGCTTGGCAAAGGTTGGATAGACCTCAGGATTGACATCTCATCTTACTATGCAAACTGACCGCAACAAAATAAAAATTGATAAGGCAACTGAGACCATCACAATAACACTCCCAACAATTAAATTACCAAAAAACTCCAAAAAGCATTCATCAAAGCCTAGAGCACATGCGTAAAAGAAAAAAGCTCTACCATAGAGTAGACAATATCCAACTTTGCATACGAGTCAACATAAATTATGTAGACATAATAATGCAGGGACATTTTCACACTGGGCTCTAGTGGGGTTTCCTATGGGATGTAGGGGCACATTCGGGGTGGGTGGTCCGTGTGAGGCAGGTGGCTGGTATGAAGTAGGCTCTATTCATGTGAAGCGAGTGGTTCATGTGAAGTGGAACCCATGCGAAGTGGGGCCCACGAGGGGGTTCTGCCGAGGTCCTAACCCAATCTAGGTCATTTTACATAATCAAGAGCCTACAAAACTGATGGCTAGACCAAACCGAATCTAAGCCATTTTGCAGGATCTTGTTCTTAGGGGCAAGATATCCAATCAGGCTGAAAAATGGGTTAATTCAATGCAAAGTGGGTCCCTCCTACCCATTAGTGTACAACGTTCTGTGGTGGGGCCGACTATCCAATGTGAAATGATACATTGGGCACTTCTCTTGAGTTTGATACAATGAGGAGTTGCAATCATTGAAAAGTGAAACCTCTCAATTTTCAATTCTAACGACATGTGGTCTTGCATATTGATCAGGACATCACGTCACATACACCCTTACGTACATATCAAAGGAGGTAGGCTGCACCAATTTCCCTGTGGCTAAGTGAGTACCCATAATCATGCTGAAGATACAACATGTGCATGTGCGAGCATCTGGAAGACCCCATACTGAGAAAATACACATGAGCTATTTTATGGAGTGATCCAAATTGTTGGATCGGAGGGACGTGACGATCAGGCCATTGGATCTCATGTATCACATGATCAAGCCATTAACTGTTGATCGTCCACATCAATTTTAGACTTTATCATATTTTAGGATTTAATTTTTGATTATTTAATTTTTTACATATTATGAGTGTTTTAGTTGATTTTATTTAGATTAGGACTATTTTTGTTAAAATTCACAAGACAGGGGGATTATTGTAAATTTTGAAACTTCTTAGATCTATGAAAAGAGGGGGGCGTGTGACCTCTCTCCCATTGGATTTTGTGATTTTTTTTTTTCAAAAAGGAAGAGAAAAGCTCTCGCTTTTTTCTCTCATCCTCATGCAATTTGAAGATACTTCCATGTGATTTGGAAGGAAGATTGGTGCGAGACAAATCTTCATCAACGGGGTGCGCTCTCTCCATCTATCACAATACTATTTTTTCTTTTCTTCCCCATCCAGGTATTTTCTTCAGATTCTTCATTCTCCCCATCATAGATCTTCGTCTTCTCCCAAACCCTACTTTCTCATACCCATCCATAATTCAAACCCTAACCAACTTAAACCATCCTCCTACGCCACACGTGTGACCGTACAACCACACGTGTAAATCTCACCTGCCCCTTTTGTCTTTCCATCATTATTATATTAAAATCTCTTTCTTTCATCCCCGACACCCTAACCCTAAATCTAAAATTCATAATTTTCCTAATTACCCAAATCCTATTTTTCACTCTATGTTGTATTAGGTTTCCTATTTTGAAATAAACTAACTTATGTTAATTGAATATCCCTACATCCATTAGATCCTAGTTGCTTTTTTATTTAATGATCTTGTATTATGATGTTGGTAGCTTAGGCTATAATTACGCATGATTTTCATGATATTTATGATGAATATAGCGATGTTTGTGTTTTTTTTTTTGGTTAAATATCTTAATTCGATTATTTGATCTCACATGTTACTTAGTGTATGCATTAGTCCTACATCACATATTCAAGTCCTCCCAATTTATTATTAATGTGTTCAAAATTGTTATCTACGAGTAGAAGGAATCATCATAAATATTCATCACAAGAAAAAAAAGAAAAAAAAAAAAAAGAGAATCAGAATCCTAACATTTTTATGCAGAAATCAGGCGAGATTACCTTCATAATTATCTCATAAACATCATCTGCAAAATTATACATCTCTCTGATGCTGCACAGATAATCCAATGCAGCGTTTTACAAAAAAGAAAAAAACAAAAAAACAAAAAAACAAAAGAAAACATTTTCCAAGCAAAAAAGAACAAAAGAAAAGCAAAGTCAACAAACACTTATGTCTCAGAAAACAATTTTATGTTCTTATGCAGATTCGATATAACAATTCTCGACACAAGGTGAATGATTTATTATTATTATTTTTATTTTTTAAGAATCAGGCTGTTACAACCCCAATGGTTTAATAGACTAACTTAATGTGTTCCAATAGTAGTCCTAGGGCTTTGGTGTATTAATTAGGCTATTTACATTTGCTATCAGTGCCAACACCACATCCCGTGTTCGAGTCACGGAAGGGGCGGCCTATGGAAAGGGCTACTTGGAAAAAGAAGACAAAAAGCCAAAGTGAGTGCCACCATAGACTGGGCCACGGTGAACATTGGCTCCGGAGAGTGGTGGAATGTTACGAACCCAAGGGTTTAATAGCCTAACTTAACGGATTCCATTAGTCCCAGGGCATTTGGTGTATTGGTTAGGTTCTTAACATAGGCAAACAAAACCAAACACTTCTCTCCAATTTCCAAATCCACAAAACAATAAGAAGAAGAAGAAGAAGAAGAAGAAAAGGAAAAACCTACAAAGGCATAATTGGGGTGGTTCTCTCCAATTATATGCTCAAGCTTTCCGGTCTTTATTATTATTATTTTTTTTAGGCAGGTGACTGTCTGACCACAGGTGAGCTCCACTTTCTTTTTTTTTTAACACACGCACACACCCCCACACACTCACGCCTTAGTGGGATTTCACCACCTATGGACACTCGAACCCTTGATCAGGTGTTGAAACTCCTAAGAGTTTACCACTGGAGAAAGAGTAAGGATTTCACCACCTTTCTGGTCTTTATTTCAAGTCCCAACTGTATAAGGCTCCAAATGAAAAATGTTAGAAGCAGATGAGTGAATTATCAGTTTCTATTTCAGTTGAGCCAGAAAATAAACTCAGACAATAAAAGGATGGTTGGTAGTTTTTCATCTTCATGCATCTCTAGACAACAAAAACTATAAATAATATATTTCAAAGAACAATCTAAGCATGATCATGTTAATACATGCTTGAAGTTACAGTCATGGAATGTGCTTTAAAGAAAAGGTAACTTCATAACCTGATTATGCACCCAATACCACAGCTGAATGCCTTAACCAGAAAAGCAAATATTGTTGGAAGCTTTTCTAAAAACATTTATCATACCTTTGGAGCGTCATTGGATACTCTTCAAGAAAAAATAATTGCAATTTTAAGACATCTCCTATGAAAAGAATAGAAACATGAGGTTCATGTAGAGTGAAAAAATTAAACTACAGAAGATTATTTGCATTGAGAGTAATATCATGGAAGTATCAAATTCTATTGATAATCCATTCCCAAAACAAAATTATTTGCATTAAAAGTAACAGATTAGAAAGTTGCTTATAGTTAGAAGTTTCCAAGAGGGGCCTACCTATAAAAATGAATAGCTAGAGAAAATAATCTTATTGATTTCCACTTTGAAAAGAAAAGAAAAGAAAAAGTAGACAGTGAAACAGTTGACTGGTAAGGAAGCACTCATCATGGTCCTACTTACAAGCAAGTAGAAGCCGTGTTTCTTCCCATTTTTATGCTTTTAGTTTTCTGCTGAGAAACATTGAGAATGGATTAAGAGAAACAATCTAAAAGCACCGGTAAGGAAAGTCATCAAGTCAAGCCCAAAGCAATGCAACCCCTTGCATCTCAAACTAAATGATCATGGCCTAGAAACCAAGAAATTAGCATGATGCTCCATTGCAATAAGAAATTCTGTTTACCATCTAATCTGCCAACATCAAAATTGTCTTCAACGAAAATTTCCTTCCACAATAGACAAACAGGTCTTCAAGACTTGGCCCTAGCAAGTCAAGAACAAGGACGTTATCCTCCCTGTCTGCTTCTCACCATTTGATGTTGGCAACACCACCTAAAGAGAAAATTGAAAATGAGAACACATACCATGAAAAAATAAAGATAAATTAAATTTCCATTATCACAGAATAACATCACAAGCACGAATCCAAAGGAAGGAAACATGTACAAATCATCACCTCAAAACCAAAAATCGAAAAACAAAGCTTCAAATAATTGGATCCAAAGGCAAAACAGGTCCATCAGAAATACTAAGATCAAAATCCAACGAAATCTCTCGGAATCGAGAGACATAAGCTAGATTCAGCTCAAAACAGATCAAGCACCAAAAATAAAAAAAAAATTGGAATAATGAAACATGGAGGAAAAAAGCTCACAATCTTTCATCGCAGTGTCTTGTCCGCAGATGTGCACACGGCTTTGAACCATTCTGGTTTTGGCAGGTGACATGTCACCGAAGGATATGGGGCGAAAGATATCCTCAAGGCTCGAGTAGGATTTCGTCCATCATTTGTTCCTAGTGCCGACATGTAAAGGTATTTCATTGGCCTGCATGGATGCGCTAGGACAGGTGTAAATAATTGTTAAGGTCCCCAGGTTGGGTTCAGGTAGAAGAATACCAACCCAATTTGAATTCAGGTTGGGCTTGGGTTGAGGAACTTCAGAGCAGGTTAGGCTGGGTTGGGAATAATCACATGCATGCAAGTCCTCCGGTCAGCGGCAGTACAAAACACCTAAAACTCTCAGTTCCTTTGGGACAAGCCCACCTAATAAAATAAAGTCGTTCCTTCATCTAGAGCCAGTTTGAACACCTCATTTTGTTATTGTCTACTCATCAGATGCTCAACAAGAATCGTGTAAGAGACAGCCCAAGGGCAAATGGAGAAAAAGCAGGACCAAGCCCAAATGAGGTATGCAAGCTGTACAGTTTAACTTGCCAAGACCAAGCACTGGATCAATCCTGAATTGTAATCAGATCATATTCTTAGAATCTAAAAGACATTTTCTCAGCCAAAAGAATCCCCAAAAAGAACTAATGATTCAAAGCCAAATTCGAATTGAACAATATATCCAAGATCTATAAACACAAAGCTTTTCTCTTTCTACAGTATCTTTAATAACACAATCCATAATCCGTCCACAAAAATTCATAGAAACCAGAAGATCTATGACATGTCATTGATCCACCTCGACATTATTACAAACTTCCCATCACCGGCATATGAATCCAATGAAAAACTCAATCCAAAGACAATCATATGGCAAGATCATTTTTCAGCTCAATAACAGAATCAAAAGCAAATCAGATCTGTCAACTAACCTTTATCAGAGAAATCTGCTACAATTCAATTGAAATCATCAAAATTGCTCTGAGCTTTCAGCAAAACCCCATATCATCTCCAGGATCTAAAATTCCACACCAAAAATGCAGAAGAGAAAATTCAGAGGTTAAAATCTGAAGCAGAGAATCTTGTTTCAAAAAAGATTGAGTTAGAAATGTCGATTACTAAGTTGGAGGAGAAAGTTAAACTTATGTGAGAACCTCAATACTAACAGCTAATCAAATGGTTTGTGGCTGACTTGCTCTTTGTTGTAACTGATTATGAACAGTGGAATGTTATATTCTCTTTCCAAACCAATATTGTTGAACTTCCCAGCAAGATTTGCCGCTGAAAGCAAAAGAGAAGGTCCTAGTGACACCATAAGGGAAAGCAAAAGAGATTGAAGCTATTTAAAAAGAGTTTTATTATTATTATTATTATTATTATTATAAATTTTTACACATGCACACACACCCCCACACACTCACGCTGTAGTGGGATTTCACCACCTACCCTTAACCGGGTGTTGAAACTCCTGAGAGTCTACCACCAGAGCAAGAGTAAGGATCCAAAATTGAAAAAAGAGATTGCAACACAAGACCAACATGTTGATTCTTTGGAGAACCAAGTCATCCAGCTGTGTAAAATTTTAGATGAGAAGGAATGTCTTCATATGCAATTTGAGGAGAAGTAGAAGCAGTTAGAGGAGCAAAGAGTAGAGGTTTAAAAAAAAGAATTTTTTTTTTATTATTTTTTTTTCTGAGTTACTAGTGTTCCCTAAATTTTTGCTCAACTACTGGATCTGTCTTCATATTCAGCCATCACTTGAAGGAAAGCAGTTGGAGTTGACGATGGTAATGTGGAGTTTTCCCCACTGACCTGCACAAGATACATATCCAAAATTTTTTTTATGGAGGTTGTAAACTCATCCATTCAAGTTGCTTGAGGCTCAACACTCTTGCTTGTTGCACATTTCAAGATAATCCGACTAAGGGGTAGAGTTTTCCTGCTCCCAATTCACGTGAGATTTAAAGAAAAAAAACACTACTTTTTAATTGGACGTTACATGTGGGACTTATGAAAGAAGCATGATTTTACAATTCATAACTAGTATAGGACCAACCTAATAGTCATGCATCTAGCAAAGAATGCCATCAGTTAGAAAACTTGAATCTATCTATTAGTTCGATAACGTGGGAGTTATTGTAGGGGGTTAGAGAGCATTCTCGAAAATTCAAGAAGAAGATTGCCTAAGAAGCATATGCATGCAGAATACTATCACAGAATTTAACATGTGCCTCTTTATCTAAGAAACGCAGAACTTACTTAGTGGAAGCTCACAGAGAACTTAAAATGTCTAGATTCAGAAATTGCAGAAACTACAGATAGTGCTCCACACAAGAAGCCACAAACAACTAATTAGGTTTATCCTCGTTATACACTTTTGCACTTGTCTGCTCCGTTTCTTTTCCTTTATGTGGAATGCTTGGTTTTTCATGCTTCTTGGTGGAAATTTTGATTAAATTTCTAGTCAGTTTGATTTATTTATGAATCGAGATACCAGGTCTGCCTTTTGGGTTGAAGCTTTCCAATCCATTATTGATATTACCTTCATTAATCACTTTGTACCATGCAGATTAACCGGAACCAACAGGAAAATGAAAAGAAGCAATCAAATCTTAGGGTGCACCATAGTGAAGAGCTACAACACATCCAACTACAATCTGAAAATGAATTGAGGGAGGTAAGTAGATTATGATGTTAGTTTTAATGGTCTAGGACTCTTACCTTATTTAATTTTCTAATAAATTGGACCAATTTAGAAAACTACGTTGCTGAGGAAAGAACACGAAGTTCAAAGGTATGTATGAAGATTTATTAGCTTGTTCGTTTAGTGTGTTGGTACCTTATACTAACCTTGAAGCCAAGTATCATAGGAAGAAAAACAGAGAGCACTGTTAGAGTTGCAGTGGAAAGTAATGGGTGATAGTCAACATGAGGATCTAGAAATGAACTCGAAGAAGGTTTACTGCTTGAACTACTAATGCAGGGGCATTTTCACACCGGGCTCGAGTGGGGTCGCTTGTGAGATGCAGGGGCACACTCGGGGTGGGTGGGGTCCACGGAGGAGGTCTCGTGCTTGACACTCCTCACCGGGGTAATTAATGTGCATTTCACACTGGGCTTGAGTGGGGTAGGCTGTAGGATGCGGGGACACACTCGAGGTGGGCGGTCCGTGTGAGGCGGTACCCTTGTGATTTGAGGCCCACGAGGGGGGTTCGGCCCAGGTCCTAACCCATGAGATGTGGGGCATGGGCTATGAGATAAAAGAATTAATTCGCCATGCTCTAACAGTTCGAGCTTTTAGAGCAAGTGGTTAATTGTCCTGCGTCAAATTGGTATTAGAGCGGGAAGTCTCGTGTTCGAGACTCCTCACTGGGGGTGATTAATGCAAGGGCATTTTCACACTGGGCTCGAGTGGGGTCGCTTGTGGGATGCAGGGGCACACTCGGGGTGGGCGGGGCCCATGGGGGAGGTCTCGTGTTCGAGACTCCTTACTGGGAGTGATTTCGCCATGCTCTAACAGTTCAAGCTTTTAGAGCTAGTGGTTAATTGTCCTGCATCAACTGCTTAGGAATTTCTTTAAAATTTCAAGGCGTTTGATATAGACAATGTTATGATATTAGATTGATATCATAATCTTTATTTTAGTACTTCCTTCTTGTAAATGTCCAAAGTACCTCATACTGTTGTGAGAAGCTTCAATTCTACCTTTAGTTAGATGCCCTTGTTAGGATTTTTGAAATGCAATGATTTTTTTTAGCCCAACATATTTTAATAAAACCCTAATCTATAGATTCCATCTAGATATCATCAAGTTTATACAATAAACAGATAAATCCTATGGCTAGGATTACCTTTGACTGATGTTAATCATCCAAACTAGAAGGTTTCTCACAGATCTATCCTAGATGAAGAACAAGTATGAGAACCAATACACTAACCCTCTAGCATGGCTAGGGATGTACAAGAGAGTTGTCCAAGATGTGGATTGTTGGACTTAGTGCCCTAGAAAACCAATGTGAGCCCTAAATCCACTAGCCATATTAATATAATAGGGACAAGTTGTGATGCCTTAATTAATCAATGATGCCACCTTAAATACATATGAGCATGGGTTGAACAAAGGAATGGTTCCTCGAGGTGTCCTTGGGAACTTGAGATTGGACACATGGTCAATGACCAGGGAGAGTTGTAGTTTATGGATCTCAGTACCTCGATATACCCTGACTATCACAAATACTTAGGACACATTTATGGACATCGGATAATGAGAAGTTTCGTCATCCTGTGTGAGATGACTGACTTGGGTTAAGATGGACAATCTCCACCATTGGGATCAACTTAGTATTGGTGTGCCTTTTCCTTACCCCGCATAGGAGCATAAGTGTGCTATGGATATAGGATCTAATGTTGGAACTTTAGACGCTTACATTAGTAAGATCGAATTCAAGTCACTAGCTTAAGGAACCCATTAGCTTGAACTATGTGGTTGAAGTGATCAAGGATACGATGAGGCCTGAAAATGAAATTTCATGGAATATAATACCACGACCCATAGAAGCTTGGCGGAGCTCATAATTAGGAATGATGGCTATGTTCCGTCTTTTTTAAACCTAATTGCCTACCTAAGCTAATTTGCAAATTACGCTAAGCAAGACAATTAACTCTAAGGCTTCCAAGCCAATAGAGGGTCCAATCACATAGACTACAAATGATATGCCAATTGAGCAAAGCAATAGTATACATGTGTGTGTGGGATATGTTAATTATTAACTTCTAGCATTCATCTAATCATGCATACATAAAATTAAATATTCAATCATATAATTATAATTAAACAAGTGCTCAAATACAATCCCAAACAAAAGCATGTATGGTGGTTCGGTTTCCCTACTCTACTTCTGGCGGATGCACTGAACCAATGAGTGTAGTAGATTTTACCATGGGAGGTTTTAAATCAGGTTCACTTCTAACATTATAATCCTATACAAAGAACGGCTCCCTCGGAGACCTATGTGGTTTTTTATAGGTTGTCCACAAACCTTGGTCCCAATCCAAGGACCTATATTTACTCCCATCGGAAGCTCCCTTAGAGACTAACACGTATACACCTGTATTCGATAAATTCGGTCCTACACAAGAGCTTAGGTGCTACACAAGAACCTATTGAGTTTGGCAGTTCATACTCTACACTCAATCCTACATAAGGAAGGAGTGTACATGGACTCACTCAATGACACTTGTCGAATTGAGCACCATTGATGTGCCGTCTTAAGTTGCTTAATCGATGCTCTCCTGTGCTTCGATCAGCCCCTTTGCTCCTTCGATCATGATTTCAATGCTTTGCTAAGGCTTCAGCTCCAAGATCAAATACCTTACATGTGGTGCTTTGATGTGGTGACCAAGGTAATGGGAGGTTGGGTAGAATCTCCTACAACTAATGAAAAGTTGCAATGCCTAGGGGATTCTACTTGATAGACACTTTAGATGTTGATAGACACTTGAATTTGCCAAGAAAGATGGTGTCTAAACTTTAGAAAGGGCTTGAGATCATGCTCTTCTTGTAGAGGAGCTTGAAATGCTTATTAGAGTGATTAATCACTAAGAAGAGCAAGGATCTCATTGAGATAAAGCTTAGGAGGTTTGGTAGAACTTGGGATGCACTAGGGTCTCTAAAATGCCAATTTTCATCGATTCCACAAAGATCTGGATGCTAGATTTATAGGAAAAATGTTCTGATAAATCTATAATGGCTAGTCTTCGGTCCGACCAAAGTTGTCTTCGACCGCACTAAATTAGCTTGTGGAAAATCCATAATTATTTTTTGGACAAATTTTAGTTCCTTCGTTCGGACCGAACCTGACCTTTGGTTGAATCGAAGCTACCTGAAGGTTTGTTCGGCTGGAGCTAAATTATACACTTTTTTTTTCAAGTCGGCTTGCTGACCAGATTTGGTTACCTTCAATCGGACTGAACTTGACCTTCATCGCATCGAAGTCAACCAAAGGTTTGTTCAGCTGGAGCCAAATTATATGTTTTTTCAAGTCGGTTTACTGACCAGATTTGGTCACCTTCAATCGAACTGAACCTGACCTTCGGTCACACCGAATCCAACTGAAGGTTCGTTTGGTTGCAGCTGAATTGGCCTAAATTTCAAGGTTGTGCTTGATGTCCTATTGTGGACAATTTTGGTGGGATCGAAGTGGTCTTGGGTGGGACTAAAGGTTGCTGAATTTTTGTAGTTATTTCAGCAATAAGGGGCCACCAAAGACAATTTAAGGGTGGTAAGTTTAGGCTCCTATGACTTAACAAATAATCAATAAAACGTTTACCTACTGGGTCTAGGATCATCAAGAGATTTAAGTTATTTTGGGTTAGGGGTTAGGGTCACCAAATAACTTAATTTATCATTCTTTTCCTCCTTGACGTTCCATCTTCACTTGTGTCTTCAGTCTTCAGCTTTCAAGGGCGCAACTGACTTCTTGACATAAAGATTTGCATGATTGACAAAAAGGTGCATAAAACAGTACACTAACAGAAAGATGATCAATCCCTAAAACTGAAGGCGTGTACGGATCACGATCATGATTGATTGGCTTTAGCTCTTCTTAAGAGGTCCATTCTAAGGCCATTGAAAGTAGACGTAGCTAGGTCCTTCCATCATGAGGTGTTAATTCTTGCATGGGCCAACAAAGGATCCACTATGTTTACCTAGGGACATGAATATGACTAGATCTTATTAGATTGAAATTTGTCAAGTGGTTTTATCGTTGGGTCCAACACTTGAAAGGTTTTTAACAAGTTTTCAATTGTTCACGTATTGTTTTACTTGTTAAAATGTTTTCAAGTGCACTTGATGATGATGATTTGACGACTCGGATTTGATGGTCTACTATTGAACAACATGGGATATAGATCTTTACTGGATGGCCATAATAGAGGCATGCCAAAACAGTTAGGTAATGGCTATAACAGTTATTACAAAATTGTAACAATGGTAACTATTATGCATTATAGGGCCGAAACGGCCGTTACAAAAAAAAAAAAAAAAAAGGGGTACGTAATAAGATTGAAACAAATTTTCTTTTAAAAAAGGCCATTACGGCCACAAAGTTATGGAATACCTTGGCCATGACAATGGAAGGATTACATCATGAATACATGCACGGGTAATGTGTTTTGATAGACTTCCTTCACAGTAGGGCATACCAAAGTTAGCAAGGTGGTATAACATTATATGGAGTACACCCCTAAAACCCTAACTTCTCCTTATAGAAGACCATATTCCATATAGGGTGTAGAGATAAGAGATCCCTAGAGATGTCCTTGCAAACTTGAGATTGGACATATGGTTGATGACCGGGGAGAGTTTTGGTCCATGGATCTTAGTACCCCGATATATCATGAGCACCACAAATACTTAGGACACATCTGTGAACCGAATTATGAGATGTGCGGTCATCTTGTGTGAGGGGGCTGACTTGGGTCAAGATGGATAGTTTCCACCATCAAGACCAACTTAGCGTTCATGTGCCTTTTCCCTTACCCCACATAGGATTGTATGAGTGCCATGGATATAGGATCCAGGGTTGGACCTTTGAATACTTACATTAGTAGGATCAAGTTGAAGTCAATAGCCTGGGGGGGGGGGGGGTGGTTATCTTGAATTATGTGACTGAAGTGATCAAGGACTCGACGACCGTAGAATAGACCACTTAAGAAGAGCTAAAGTTGATTAATCAGGGTTGTGACCCTTTTGTGCCCTCATTTCGTGTGTGATTGTGTGAGGTCCACTTGTGTGGACGGCATACATTTTCTTCGGCCCCTAACAAAGGCAAAGGAAACAGCTCTCTAACCTCTTCTACCTGGGATAGATCAAGGAGTGATCTACTAGCTTGGAGGTTCGTCATCGACCATTAAATCATTCCACATTGCAAGCGGTCATTCGAGGTAATATCTAAACTGTTCTTCTCGTTTATATTGAGTTAGAAATCTAACACAATCTACATGGGTGATCCTACCAGACATTATTAGATGGTTTTTGTGAAAATATGTTTGATTTCATTGTGCATACACGTGAAAAACCATCATGGATGCCACAAGTGTGAACATATGAATGTGCAAGATGAGAGGGGAGAAGGTACTCCCTCACCTTTTCTCTCTCTTCTGTCTTCCCTCTCTAATGGTGATGCCAAGGGGGTTTGGATGTCCAAGGGTGTCTCTCATCTCCCTCTGCCATAGGATCTATTTACAAAGGAGTTAGGGGTTGGGGTTTCAAGGAGAGACCGTTGTTATGGTGCTCCACCCCCCAACAGACTAGTATTGCCTACTAGATTTGAAGTTTGTGATCTTCCCTATTCGTGTACTCAAATTAACCCAATCCCTTCACTAATCATGGCTATCCACCCTTGATTTAATACTCATGCAAATCAAGTGGTGGACCATAGATCTCAATCATCGGATTACCATCAAGCAAGCTTCAAACCTTTTTAATGGTTAAAACAAAAGATCAAAGGCTAAAACATTTAAAACCATTTATGTATTGGGCCCAGCTAGAAAACAACTTGATAGATGGTCGGATCAACAAGATCTAAGCCATATCAGCGTTCTTAGGTAACTAGTGGATCCCACTTTAATTAGATCATGTGGACCTCAACTGTATCCTAATGCATGCACCTAACCACACATACATATGAGCCATTGCAATTGACTTCGTACAACGAGTCAAAGCATATCATATTAGGAACTTGAACTCTTCATATGCCCCTCATGTCTAATAATTAGTTGAAGCCGGTATATACACAAGTCGATCTATTCCAGGAATGATGGGTCTTCTAGTAGGGATTTCAATTGATCCTCAAATGTAAGAAAACAACGGGTCTAAAAGATCCCATATCTATAAAGAAGCCAATTCATGGCATTCAAAAAAGTAACGGTAATGGTGGGAACCATTACACAATGCGGGTCTGTAATGCCCATTCTGAAGGGGAAAAAAGGCCTGCAATAGGCTTGTGATGATTGTAACAGTCATTACACGCCCAAACTAGACTGATACACTTTCTTCCTTAAAGAAAATTTTGGGCAATACAAGGCCATTAAGGTTGTGACAACCAGTGTTTGGAATATCAGTGTCACATTACATATCGCATCTATCAGTTATCACACAGGATATATCATTTGTATCGAATAATTTATTGCACTTTTTTTGGAAACATTGGAAAAATAGTTGAATTTTTCAATGAAACTTCAGGGATTGTTAAAAAAAGACCTTAATACACACTTTTAAATCATAACATCTCAAAAAAGAAATGCACATAATAGGTTTCCTTTGTATAGGATCTTAAGCTATGCATTGTTTAACTGAACTAATATAACTATATTCAATTTGAATGCAAAATATTTAGAGTGTATTTGATGACCATTTCATCAAATACTCCTAAATACTTCGAAATTAGTCTCAATTAATAGCTGGTTGAAGGGAAATTTTGAGAAAAAAAAATATTTTAATAAATTTTTAATTAAAAAATAAATTTTATTTTTTAAAAATTAATATGGACTAAACAAATCAGTATGATTTGTAGATCATCTCTCATACATGCTTGATTTCATGTTTCGAGTGCAACATTGCAAGCAATTTGGGAGATATTGAAAAAATTTCGATTTTCCCCAATTTTTTCCAAATCAGACCACCTGCACTCAAAATTTCAAAATATGATGTATGTGATGATCATCTCATCAAATACTCCTAAATACTTTAAAATTAGTCTCAATTGATAGTTGGTTGAAGAAAAATTAAAAGAGAAAACATTGAGAACATGAAAAAACAATGGATATTGAAATTAAAGCTCCAACTCCATAATTTTTCATACAAAACATGAAGAACTAATGGATTTGTACCTATTTGACATAATTTCAATAAAAAAAAGATTGGAAATTGAAAATGCTCACCGGATCAAACATGTGGGATATATCGGTACTACCTGTGTGTTTCATATTGCACAAGTGGGATACAAAATATATTATGGGATATATCGGCCAATATCATCAATATTTAACATATTGGTGACAACCACCATTCCCATTATTGAATACCTTGCTCACACTCATATATGGGGTAAGAAAAGGCACCCATTCATCGTTGAGTCCGATTGTGGACCATTCATCATTGAGTCCGATTGTGGAGACCATACATCCCGACTCATCATTGGTCCCCTCACATAAGATGACCAAAAAAGAATAACCATAGGCTTGTCCTAAAACATGTTAGGCGGTCATGCAACAACAGGGTACCGAGACCCATGAACCACAACTCTCCCTTTGCTAGTTACTGTTGTTCCCAAACTTACTCGAGGACAATAAAGGAAATGATGCAAGACCAATGTATGACGCTAAACCATAAGTAGAGATTAGTAACAAAATTAAGTTAATTAATTAAAAGTCATGTGCATGCTAAAATCATCACACATCTCATGATCCTAAGAAGAAATTATGAAGAGTTCAAGCTTAAATTAGCAAGAAACATCTTGCATGAACAATAAATACAAGAAATAAGGATCTAATGGAAGTAGAGACATCCAAATATCATAGGAACAAGTCTATTTTAAGAGGGAAAACCTAACACTACCTAAGGCTTGCTAGATTTGTATATAAGGCTAGGGAGCATTTAGAAAAAGATGAAATTGGGGCTAAATTGGGAGCTTTGGTTAAGGGGATTGATGCATTTAGGTGTTAGTAAAGGGGAATTAGGATTTTGGACGAGGAAAAATTAGGGATTTGAGTCAATTAGGTAAATTAGAGATATAGGGTTTGGGGAATTTGAAGAAATTGGGAACTTAGGGTTAGGGTTAGGTTTTTTAGCGAGGGATGATAGGATTTTGATGGGAGAATCAAAAGGATGCAAGGGGAAGAGAAGATGGGTCGTACGGCCAGCTCATGGGGTGTGCACATGTGGTCGTATGGTCACACATGTGAGGCCCACATGATTAGGGTTTGGTCTGTAGCAGTGGGGTTTGATAGAGAAGGCCAAGGAGAAAGAAGGGAAGAGGTTTGGAAGGGCTTTGAATGGTTTGGAATCAAGAGAAGTTGAAATCTCTGCGAAATACCTCGAATGGATAATGAAAATCAATGGTCGATAGTTGGAAGCCTCACAATCCCATGGTTGAAGAAGGGCATCATATTAGCCTTCGTTCCAAATCGTATAGAACAAGTCTTCACATCACATGAAGAAGAAACAAAGAGCAATTTTTATATATATATATATATATATATATATATATATATATATATATATATATATATATATATATATATATATATATATATATATATATATATATATATAGAGAGAGAGAGAGAGAGAGAGAGAGAGAGAGAGAGAAAAATTCCACCATAAGAGAGAGACACCCCCCAACCTCCCCCCCCCCCCCCCCCCCCCGGGGCCCATTTAAGTAGTCTCATAAACATTTTCAAATTACAATAAAGTCCCTATCTCCTTTACTATGATCAAAATGGCCATACTCTAAACAAAACACATAATACCCTTCATAAGTGGTTCAAAAAACGTAAATCAAGCTGAAGAATAAACCCTAAGACAATCCTAAGCCTATGTATCATCCATCGGGCCGCACAAGTGGCCATGGTCACGATCCGACGGTCAAAATGAGATGATGATGGAAATCAATGGTGTGATGCTCCTTTGGAAGATGTCATGAAGATCTAGGCCCACTAGTGGGCCCCATGTATGAGTCATCCATCAACAAGGGCACCGGTGCTCTCCTTCTCGCATACACTCAAACGGGTGCGCTAATGTCTTCATCAGGAAACCCTCTTTGTTAACCCATGTTCACATATGAGGTAAACCCACGTTAATTATGGCATTGATAAGTCGTCCACATAAAATTCACAATTATCAAGATTAATAGATTGGATAATCAATATCAATGGTCATGATTATCATCGATCAATAGATAATATCCATATTGGCTTTTCAGAGTACATAGCACTAACAACCCTTAACTTTTGGATGAAAAAACTAACCATGGTTAGGTTATCAAAGCATATTTCAAGGTGATATTTTTATCACATTAAAGCTTAGATATAAAGGCATGTGGTTCAGTGATCCAGGGTGTTGACATGGATAAATCACACCCTAGAGATCCTCTTATGAGAGACCCACATTACGAATGGTTCAAATCCTCATCCATGTGACAGTCCAAATCATCTTATATTGGTGGACCCATGTTGAAAGTGGTTCAGATCTCGCAACATTGGTGGCTTAAGTAAACAGTGGGTATATCTCCCAAAAATCAGAGGCCGCTTCTCTATCTTGGCAAGCACCCACAATAAAGGCAAAGAAGTCACTTCTATTTAGATAGCACAGGGGAAAGAGGTCTTTTTAGACAGTAGAAGTTGATTAAATGGCACTGTAACAATTATGTCATGGTTTGTCTATTGAGGGTTCTTTTTACTAGATATAGAAAATGGAATGATTTGTTTGGAAATACAAATAAAGGAGCTATTTTCACTTATAAAGAAAAGGGAGTGAGCTATATGTCGAAACTCCTATAATAAAAACACTAGTGTCTGATAAAAAAAAGGCTGATAGACAACAAAGCCAGTCTGCACATTGTTGGACAGCAAAGCCCATCTCTTCACCACCATGATCACAGAAGGTGATTTTGCCAATTTATGCTAGGGCCTTGAGCAGACATCGATTTGGTGGAGGAAACAAAGACTTATGTGCTACATGGTCATGGTATCCTTTTATCAGTCTCGTAACCTTTGAATTCTTTCTTTCTTTCTTTTTTTTTCTAAATGTTCATTTCATTGAAAGCAAAGGATATAAAAGAGGCCATTCGGACAGGGCCTGAGACAAAATGGAAAGGCCCCATCTATCATATCCTATACAAAGAATTTCTATGAATTTTCCTAATTGAGCCCAGCCCAACTTTATCAAGTAAAATCCGACCCTTTACTAGGCGAGGGAGGTTTGATGTGTCCCGGAATAAACAGCACACTTGCCTCGAGCTCCCTTCCTTGGCTAGCCCATCAGCCGACCCATTCGCCTCTCTAGGGATATGAGAGAAACAAAAGGATCCCCTACTTCCAAGCCTTTTAATCCTATCCAACCAATACTTCCAAATCCAGGCAGGATTGGAGTTGCCCTTAATACAGTCAATCAGCCATTTGGAATCGGATTCAACAAACACATTGCTGATCCCGAGATTAACACACAACTCCATCCCTTTGAACAAAGCCCTCACTTCTGCCATGTTGTTGGAAGCATCACCATACCTGGAGGAAAACGCGAAGACCAAATTGCTATGGTTGTCCCTGCAAATCTCACTACCCCCTACTGGCCCTGGGTTGGTTAGCGTCGATCCATCAACGTTAAGCTTAAAGAAACCCTCTCTGGGCCTAGCCCACCTCACAATGGAGAGTACAGGGGGAGAATGAAGAGGACAAGAAGGCTACTCAGTCGCAGCGTCTGATGACGATTGAAGGAGGGTCTTTGGACGTTCGTGGAACTGGTTTTCCACCCACCATTTCGCTCTATGGAGAACAGTAGGGATAGAGATCGCACAATCGTTGAATCTGGCCTCATTTTTAGCCCTCCAGATTTCCCAAAGATAAAAAACAGGGGAAAGCCGTAGGATGGCTGAACTGCTTTTACTAGAGAAAGGCCTTTGCCACCACCAGTGAAGCTGGTCCTGGATTGATCGGTGACCAAACAAAGGAATCCCAAAAGAATCTGCAAGATGTTTCCATATCTTGACTGCCAGATGGCCTTCCAAGAACAGATGGGACAACGATTCAAGGATTCCAGAACTCATATCCAAATTGCAGCACACACATTTTCCCCTTGGACTGAATGTTAACGTCAACTGGAACAGCCCTTAGCAAAAGTCTCCACATAAATGTGGAGATTTTAGGCGGAACCTTGGGGTGCCACACCCATTTCGACCATAATTTCTTCATCCCACTGTCTCTGGCCACGTCCCAGGTAGACTTAACAGAAAAACAACCAGAGGAATTAAAGGGCTAGATTCGACGATCTTCACCTTCTGAGCAGCAAAATCCACCTTGTTGAATATAAACCCTGATCCACTCTGGAAGAGCAAAGGGGAGCTCAGATTTGAGTCTGTCCACCCCTATGAAATTAGCCACACAGAGGCTCCTGAGGTCGGATGGAATATCTAGGTAGGGATTGTCAAGCAGAGGACCAAGGCTCGTCCAGTTGCAGCTCCACATATTGCAGGATCCTTACTTGATTTCCCAAAGGACATTCCTATCCAGGATGTTAAACAGACCGACCAACATTTTCTAGAGAGGGGAAGAATAGGATAAGTGAGTGGAAGGACTGGCACTCCTCCTTGCCTACTGGTATTTGGACTTGATGAAATCGGCCCATAGGCTTCCTTTCTTACCAAATCTAGCTCCCCAGGCCATCTTCAAATGGAGAGCTTTTATGACTTCTTTTAGCTTTCTGATGCCCAGCCCTCCCTCATCCTTAGGCAGGGAAATAGACCTCCATTTAATCCAGTGAAGCTTTCTTTTACCGTCACGCCAACCCCAGAAGAAGTTGGAAAAGGACCTCTCCATTATACTGAGCACCTTTGCAGGAAGAACTGTACCTGCCAATGTGTGGACCGGAATACTACTCAGAACATGAGAGATGAGAGTTAGTCTACCGGCCTGTGAAAGGAATCTCGCGTTCTAGCCTTGAATCCTAGAAGATAGCTTATCAATCAGCAATTTAAACATGCTACAATTAATCCTGCCTTTAGCAATAGGAACCCCCAGGTAGAAAAAAACACCCGTTGCTTTACGAAAGCCGAGAGTCCTCTCAATGGACCTGATTCTACCCGTTGGAATCTTGGACGAGCAGTGGAAGGCGCTCTTCCTGGGATTGACTCTCTCACCAAAAGCTTCCTGATATTTGGAGATGAACTGCCACACCGCAGTAAGCGAGGAGCGCGATCCATTCAAGAATAGCACTATGTCATTAGCATAGAGGAGATAAGATATTTGGATGCAGCCCTGTTTTAGCTTGAACGAGTTAACCAGCCCAGTGGCAACGAGTTTGGAGATACCTCTACTGAAAACTTCTGCATAGAGAATAAACAGGTTGGGGGAGAGGGGATCACCTTGTCTCAACCCTCTTGAGGATTTGAAAAATCCACAACTTTCCCCATTAACTAGGACCGAGAACCAGTTATTACTCCAGCAACGCTCCACCAACTTCACCTAGCTCGAACTGAAGCCAAAGTTAAGTAGAACTCAAGACAGGAAGCCTCATTCAACCTTGTCATAGGCCTTCTCCATATCAAGCTTCAAAATCAGATTCCCTCCGCAGACCTTCCTATCAATATCCCTGAATAACTCTTGCCCAAGAGCGGTGTTTTCGGCAATCGCCCAGCCTCTAACAAAAGCTCCTTGCTCCAAGGAGAAAAGAGCTTGGCCTAACGACGATAATCTTGGTGAATATCTTGTAAATCACATTGCAAAGGCTGATCAGACGGAATACAGGAAAGCTTTTCGCCCTTGTCAACTTAGGAATTAAGCATACAAGGGTGGAGGTGAAGGCCCTGAGCAGATTACCTCCTGGGAAAAATTCCACCACAGCTTTGTGGATATCCGATCCCACGATGGACTAGCAAGCTACATAAAATGTGCCAAGATATGCCGTCAGGGCCAGGGGCTCCTTCCTTAGGGAGAGCGAGAACATCAGTTTTAACCTCCTCGATAGAGGGGGTTGACATCAGTAGGGTGTTATCTTCTGTCGTAATGAGGGAATGGATGCAATCTAGCAATTCGCCTGTGTCCGAGGTTGAGGAGGAGGAGAGGGGAGATTGCAGGAAATCTGATTGCTTCACTTTTGATGGCCTGTTGATCAGAGATCGTTTCCCGTGACTCCAGCTTGATGCTATATCTACGAACTCTGTCTGAGGCCAAAAGGTGAAAGAACTTGTTGTTCCTATCACCTTCCTTCAGCCAATTATTGTGGACCTTCTGCTTCCAGAATATTTCTTCACTGAGTTCCATCTGGGCTTGCCTATGTTTTGCTGCGGTAAACTCTTCCGAGCTGATGATTGTAGGGGAGGATTGGGCTCGGGTCTCCAGCTGGATGAGGTCCTGTTCTGCAGATTTCAGGTTTTGGAAGACATTTCCAAAGACCTCTCTGTTCCAGGACTTAATCCAATCTTCACCTTCTGGATTTTCAGTAATAGATTAAGCATGGGCTGATTGTCCAACTCATGGCACCAAGCTCTCTCAACAACTTGGGAGAAGGAGTTGTCTAGAAGCCACATTCTTTGGAAGCGAAAAGGTTTTGGAGCGGTCGAGGAAAGCCTGGGGAAGGATACTATCAACGGCGCATGGTCCGAGCTCATTCTCGGCTGATGGCTAACTTGGAATCCTGGGAATTGGTTTAACCAGTCCCCATTACAAAGGACCCTATCTAGCCTAGCCCAAACTCTAGAGGCCTCAGCTTGATTGTTGCTCCAGGTGAATCGATTACCACTGAATCCTGCATCCAGCAATCTGGCCTTGTTGATGGCAGCCTTGAATTCAATAGAGCTTTCCAAATCTTGGCACCTGCTGCCCAGTCTTTCAGAGCTTTCAAGGACTGCGTTGAAGTCTCCGCATACAGCCCATGGCCCTGATATTGTTGATGCCAGCAATTTCAAGGATGACCATAGAAACCTCCTGCTGAACCTATAACATTTAGCATAAACAAGAGAGAGACAATAGGAGGTTGGATGGACCTGGGAGGACACATCCATATAAACCAATTGGTTAGTCATACCAATAACGGAAATAGAGAGAGTGTCCCTGTAAACGATCTAAATCTTCCCTCCTACTTCATTGGATATAGAGTAGTGGAAGCCAAGCTTCAACCCTATTCCAACCCTCTTCCTGTCTCTAGCCATAGGCTAGGATGGCTATGATCGCAGGATTGTGATTCCAAATTAGCCTGATAGTTGTTCTAATAGTGGTTGCATTGGTCATGCCCCGGGCATTCCAAATAAGAAGACTATCCATCAGAGACATTCCCTGAGTTGACCGCCCTTCTTTTTAGTTTCCTAATTCTGCTCTTCCCGACCTCTGATGCTGTGTTAATATCAGCCCTGTTGCTCATGTTAAAACCAGAAGACTCTTTCCTGAGTATAGGAAATGTCCCCATAGATATGTTTCTCGAAATGCAGGGGGGACTGAGAGATCCATCAACACCCTGAGGATGATTCCTGTCGATCGACTTCTGAGAAACATCGTCAACAACAGGCTGTGATTGTTTCTGATGTTGAATTGAACAGGAATAATCTGCCAGCCCATCTCCCGCTAGACGCTTATTAATCCGATAACCCGTCTCACCTTTGAATTCTTTTAATAAAAGTTCCAATTATCCATAAAAATTTAAAAGAAGAAGAAGAAGAAGAAGAAGCTTATAAACACAATTAGTTATAACTTAATTACAACCTACAACTAATAAACCTATTGGCTACTATATGCAGTTTAAAATGCTAATTTAAAGGGGATAACAAACTTAATATCAGATGGAGTTTTCACTAAGGTCGTAATAGTAATACTAACCAGACAAACAACAACTTTCTAACTGAGAGTAAGATATAGTAGGAAGGAATAGTTACCTAAACAACAAATTGTATAGTCCTCATCAGTAACTTTGTAGGTGTTAGAGTTAGCTCCATTAATGAGAATAATGGCACCTTCATTAGTTTCTCTGTACCAGCTAAATAGGGTTGATCCCTCATATCCACCATAATACTCTCCTTCTCCAGAATATACACCAGAAGACAACTCAGTAATACAAACATTGGAAACTACGGGAAGATCTACATCATATAAATCAGTTAGTAGGTGTTGGAGGATGAGTCAAATTGATGAAGAGAATCAAGACCTGAACTAGAATATACCAAGTGTGACTGTATGGTCACTAATTGCAACCAATGGTTCTCCACATTTCCCATCAGCATGAGTGGGCACCCAATACAAGGCTAAATAAGCTCCCATGTCTTCCAGCGATGGTTTATACGACATGTTTCAGTGACCCATCTGTTAACGCTAGATTCTAGTCGAACAGATGCAATCAATCTAGGGGGTGCCTCCACAGATAGACTTGCAAAGGAACAGAGAATAAGGTGGACAATAGGGGGTGCTGACTGCGGCTAGGGACCCTCTGATGCCTAAGTCAGATAAGTATTTCCAGATATTAAAGACGTGAGCTTTGGTTCTCCCTCTCCTCCTTTACAGTAGGGGTACTTATAGGTCCGTTGGGCGGTGTTGCGACTTGCGTATCCCTTGCCGGAGGATCCATTGGGATATGAATCTACTTATGAAAGTGTCGCCGAGCCCGCCTTGGTCGGCGTGATCTTCAGGCTTAAATCTTCCCTCTCTTGGCTCGGGGAGGGATTCTCTCTGATACATCGGCTGTAATTAGGGGCGTGGTCGATCTAGTTAGCTTGGGAGGTTAGGAAGATTGTGTCCCAAGCTCCTTGCCTTGCGAGTTCTGTAGCCGAGTTCGTGGGTAAGCTTGGTAAGGTGACTTTCGAGCCCGATCTGTTGTTTAATAGAAAGGGGTCATCCTGGTTTGATAGTCGCGCAACTTAAGGGCATGTTTGGCTAGGCAGATCCCACGGTATTAAGAGGGATGGGATCGGCAACATCCTTGGATAGGCATGACGAGCCAAACAGGTCCGGTGAACTTGTCCCGGGATATAAGCCATCCCATGGATCTCAAGACAATCCACTGACATCACCATCATTACCTTAAGGGCCTGTTTGGCCGGGCAGATCCCATGGTATTAGGAGGGATGGGATCAATTTTAAGGTAATGATGGTGGTGTCAGTGGATTGTCTGAAGATCCATGGGATTGCTATATCCCGGGACAAGTTCACTGGGTCTGTTTGGCATGCCCCGCATGTCCTGGAATTTTACCTTCCAATCCATCCAACCAAGGGGCAGGATCAATTTTAAGGTAATGATGGTGATGTCAGTAGATTATCTTAAGATTCATGGGATTGCTTACATCCCGGTGACAATTCACCGGATCTGTTTGGCTTGTCATGCTATCCTAGGATATTGCCGATCCCATCCCTCCTAATACCGTGGGATCTGCCCGGCCAAACAGGCCCTAAAATTGATCCTATCCCTTGGTTGAATGGATTGGAAGGTAAAATCCCGGGATATATGGGGCGTGCCAAGCAGACCCAGTGAACTTGTCCCGGGATATATCCAATCCCATGGATCTTAAGACAATCCACTGACACCATCATCATTACCTTAAAATTGATCTCATCCCTCCTAATACCATGGGATCTGCCTGGCCAAACAGGCCCTAAAGGTCTCTCTCCTTTTTCTCGGCGATGCAGTGGGCCAGTGCAATTTTCCTTATTGCACCATCCATGATGTAAAAGATAATCACAAAAGACACCTCCATTTTGAGAAATTTAATATAATAATTTGTTATAGCATAGTAAAGAACTCGGAATTGGAAAAGTTTTTCCTATTAAAAGTATATCTTTAGAAGCATTAGATATAATCATCAGCTCAGATCCATGCAACTTTCCCCTAGTATACTCTCCGTTACCTTCTTGTCCACAATAATATGATTTCTGTGGAACCACTTCTTCGTTACCCAGAGGATCTGTTGTTGCAAAGAATAGTATGAGACATGAAAGATTATTATAATATGATACATGTATTATTATAATATGGGATGAGGGGCACACTCGGAGTGAGCGGCCCATGAGAGGCGGGCCCATCTGTGTGATGTGGGGCTTACAAGGGGGGTTCGGCTAAGGTCCTAACCCATAAGATGTAGGGCCCGAGCTATGAGATAAAGGGATTACTTCGCCATGCTCTATCAGCTCGAGCTTTTAGAGCAAGTGATTAATTGTCCTGCATCGGTAAAAGAAGTAAGTCTTTTGCAAGTAGCGACATTGGCCTGAATGGGGGCTTATGCATTAAGAATGTAAAAATGTGATTTGTGAATGCCACGTTGTATCCTATAATAACTAGTTGAGCCCCTATTTGGGAGTTAGCTTCCATTTTTATTTTATTTTTTTCTGTTATTTCATTTATTGCTAAATTTCTAGCTACTACACAATTCTAAGGGTTCTCTGACTAGATTATGGTTAAATTTCTTCTTCTAATTATTGATACCACAACTGAAAAATAAATAGTATAAAAAATTCATATTTAGGTTTTTACATAAAGGGAACTGACCAATTCTTAGATATTAGGAAAATAAAGCCCAAACATATGGAACTTTTTTGGATGAAAAGCAACTCTTACTAGGAGCAATAACATCCAAGACAATGCTCTTGGGAACTGGAACTCCTCCCACATAAATTACAAATACTCCTTAATCAATTAACGGAAATGGGCCGACCGTACCTCTAACTTATATCAGGTTGTCTACCTCCTCTTTCTCATGACATATTTTATCTGTAAAATAATATTATATTAGTACTTGTTAGGGCCCACCTTAGGGCATGTGTTGTATATCCATGACACTCATCCATTTTGTCAGATTATTTTAAGGAATGATCCTTAGAGCACCATCCACACGTACAATTGTTCATGCATGCAACAGTACCACATGTAAATCAAGTGGACTAGAGCACCATCAACACGTATAGTTGTCTCATTGTTCATGCATTTTATCCCACCTATTCATCCATTTCACCATATAATTTTAAATCTTTAGCCAAAAAATGACGTTTATTAAAAAATCAAGTGGACCACACCAAGGCAAACGGTGTGAATTGAATGTCTATCATGAAACCCTTATTGGGGTCACATAATCTCCGCTAACATCTGTGGTGGGTCCAATTGATCTTTAACGGTGGCCTCACGAATTGTTTAACGGTGAAAATCATATTCTTCGCTGCCATCTGTGGTGTGGTCCAATTGATCTTTGGATATGATTCATTTGTTGGATAATGCTCTAATATGAACTCTAAAAATAGATGAACGGTGTAGATATAATAAATACATCACTTTGGGGCCATGTAGCTTTGATTTCCTTTTAACCGTTCGTACAACTGGAGCTCTAGGAGCATTAGTGCTCGTCTTTGCAGACACGGATGCAGATTTCCTACGCTGGAAACCTAGGCGGGGCCCAACGTGATGTTTTTGAGAAATCCACCCCGTACATCTGTTTTTTGAGCTCATCTTAGGACTTGAGACCAAAAGTGAGAAGGATCCAAGACTCAAGTGGGCTTTACTAGAGTAAAAGGTGGGTAGGAAAATTCCTACCATTGAAGACTTTCTAGGCTAGAAAGTGATGTTTACATGACATCCATACCATTAATAACGTCATTCCTACTTGGATGAATTGAAAACAAAAATATTAGCCTGATCCAAAACTTCTGTGGCCCACGAATATTTCAACTGTGTGCCTTCAATACTCACATTTTATGTCCACTTGAGTATTGGATACGACTCATTTTAGGCCTACCATATTAAAAATATCTTAGAAAATGGATAGACGAGGCAGATTTCTCAAAAACATCACGTCGGGCCCCACCCATGTTTCCAGCACAGGAAATGGTCGTCCGCACGACGCACGGATTGCATCCTTCCGCTGCTCGTCTCTAGCCCCGAACAAGCAGTTCTGTGGGTGGGCCCATCGTGTAGTATCTGTACATCCAAGTCGTCAATCTCTTTTGCTCATATCATTTTAAGGCTTGAACACAAAAATGAGGTAGATCCAACAATCAAGTGGACCACACCAAATACTAAATAATAAACTTGGTTGCATTTAATAACCATGTGTGTGGTCCATTTTAGTGTTGAATCTACCTGATTTTTATTTTCATGCTTAAAATAATCTGAGAAAAAGGGATGGACAACTTAGATGAAGGTAACAAACAAAAATCAACTTGATCCAAAACTTTAATGGCCCCCAAAATGTTTTTAATGGTCAACGCTCATTCAACACTGTTTCCTATAATGTGGTCCACTTAGATTTGGATATACCTCATATTTAGTTTCACATGTAAAATTATCTATAAAAAATAGATGGAAGACATGGATGAAACACACACATCATGGTGGGGCCCGCAGAGCACTGACCACCAGCGAAAGACCGGTGTTGCGTGGAGTAGCCAATCCGTTTCCGCACACGCGGTATCATCGCTACTAAAGTGACGTCACCAAGTTACGTGGGTCCCACCATGATGTATTTTTTCTATCCACACCGTCCATCCATTTGAATAAATCATTTTAGGGCATGAGCCAAGAAATGAGTTGGATCTAGAGCTTAAGTGGATCCTACCACAGAAAACAGTGGAGAGAGTGACATTCACCGTTAAAAAATTTCTTGAGGGCCACAAGAGATGGATGGTCAAGATGATATTTGTGTTTTCCATTATTCCATATTTTACTAGACTTATGAACATTTTAGATCACAAATAAACATTATGATGGGCCCTCAACAATGCTACGAGTTTCAATGGTGGGCGTCACTCTCTCCGCTTTTTTTTTGTGGTGGGATCCACTAAAGATTTAGATCTACATCATTATTTGTTTCATGCCTTAAAAAATTATTTCCAAATTAATGGACACTGTGGATACGACACACACATTACCATGGGACCCACGGAACACGGATACGGCTTTATGCGAGTGTACTGTAACTCGCTATGCTTACGGCGTGTTTAGCCAGCGCTGGATGTGGTATTAGATGAAATTAGGAGGGTTATCCTGTGCCCTACCATCCCATCCGTTGTTTGGGATGGCGAGATGTACCTTGCCCTCGTAAACAACGCCCAGATCTGAGACGGATTTACCAATCCCAGGATGAGAGTTTTCACCACTATCTGGGGCCCACCGAGATATCAATGAGATATCCACTCCCTCCATCATTTTCATCAGGCCACATTCAGCCATGAACCTGTTTTGAGACAGATATAAAGCAATGAATGGGGCACACCACAAGAAGATGTGGAGATGCAAACCCATCCATTTGTGACAGTCCAAACAAGCTGCCGTATATCCCATGGGCTATCCCAAACCCATGGGATCAAGGGACAAACACTACCATCATCATTACCTTAAAATTCATTCCATCCCTCTTAATCCCATGGGATCGATCTGGCCAAACACACCCTTAGCATACTGTGTAAAGGAAGCGGATTGCGCACTGAGTAACTCAGTACCCTTAGCATACTGAGTAAACTGTGTGGGGACCACTGTTATTATTTAGTTTATCCCCTCCGTTAATATATGTTAACAGATAATTTTAGGTCTAGATCTAAAAAATGAAGCAAATTAAAATCTCAAGTGGACCACACTACAAGAAACAGTTTGATTGAACCTCTACCATTGAAAATTTTTTGGAGGCCAAAGAAGTTTTGGATCAAGCTAATGTTCGTTATTTCTCTTCATCCATGTCTTTGTGATCTTATGAACAGGTTGAATGACAAATAAAAATTAATTTTGACCCTAGGAAGGTTTCAACGGTGGAAATCATTATTCCACACTGTTTCTTGTGTAATGGTCCAGGATTCACTTCAATTTTGGTATCAACCATTAAAATTATCAGTAAAAATGGATGGACGGTGTGGATAGACTACATACATTAACAGTGGTCCTAACTGAGTTTACTCAGTACGCAATCCAATTTCCTGTGTAAACTCATGTGAGGTCCACCACGATTAATGTATTTTATCTACTCTGTCCGTCCATTTAACCAAATAATTTCAGGTCTTTAGCCCAAAATATACAATGTTTAAATGGGTCACACTTTACAAAACAGTTGAATTGAACATCTACCGTTAAAACATCCTTTTTGGCCACAGAAGTCTCAGATGATTAGATCAATCTTAAATTTGTATTTTCCCTTCATCCACGTCTATATGATCTTATTAACGGTTTGGATTACTGATAAACATCACTATAGGGCCCAGAAAGGTTTCAACGGTGGAAATCAGTATCACCATTATTTCCTGTGGGATGATCCACTGCCCGTCTCTACGTTTTGGGATCAACCCCTTAATTTAGATGGGAAAACAGATGAACGACGTATATAGACCACATACATTACAGGTGGGCCCAACTGAGTTAACTGAGTACGATAAGAGTGTGCTCAGTAAACCAGCTCATGCGCCGATCCCTATTTCACCCCTTCCGCGCATCTCCTTCATTTTCCCTGTCCGTCATGAGAGCTTTCCCTCTCCTTCACGCAACGAGGGTTCTGGAGGAGGATTTCTCGTTCCATTTCCTCAAATCTGCCCTGATTTCTTGCCAAATCTCAGAGAAGAGGGATTCAGATACTTACCTGTCGAATGGCCCACCTCCGATTACTGCTCCAGCCTACGGTTACAGGTAGTCTCCAATTTCTCTCTCTCTCTCTCTCTCTCTCTCTCTCTCTCTCTCTCTCTTTTTCTAATTCATTTTTTTTTTTTAATTCTTACAATCTACGGCATCGGCTTTTTATCGTTGTGGTGAGTTGTTGGCTACAATGGGACTTGTGAGTCCCCTACAAACGCACCCGTGAGTGTCCGTGACTCTATTTGGCTATTTCCGACATTAATGGAGGCGGAAATATCGCGATATCTAAATCGGGGTGGGTTGTATCGGTGATGTCGATAATATCATGCAATATTTGAAGTTTTGGATTTTTGGTATCTTCCGGGTGTTATCGGAGGAGTTTCGTCTCGATACCGATAATATTAGCCGATATATCGGTCGATAGTATCGATATTTCGAACACTGACTTTTAATAACCATCTAACCATAGCTGGGCATCCAGTCGACCATTCTTTTTTAAAGATCATTTTAGTTAAGGGGCCTAAAAATAAGGCGGAATGAAGGCTCAAGTGGACCACACACAATACTCAGTTGTGACAATGATGACCACCATTGAAACCTTTCTAGGACAAACCATGATGTTTATTTGCCATCCAACCTGTTCATAAGGTCACATTATCTAGATGAAGGAAAAAAAAATAAAATCAGCTTGATCCAAAACTTCTATAGCCCCAATCCTCAATCCGCCAACCATGACTAACTCATTGTTCAAACGCCGGCACACCCCTTTCAGTAAATCTCAAAATCCAGCAAATGACCTCTGAAGGAATACCCTCCAACGCTCCTTCCAGCAATCAAAACAACCACAACCAATATGCACTGGATAAGCAAAACCCAACTAATAAAATCATCATCAAACACCTCAAATGCACAGGGAAAAAAAATCAGCTAACACACATTCCAACACAACTCCTATTGAAATGAAAAAGAAAGAAAGATGCATGAACCGTACCGTAACAAAAGATATATCGAGTTTCACATGAAAATGCAACAAGGATGGGATGTTCTGCACAAATGACATATAAGTAACGTGCTAGCCAAAAACATACGGTTGCATGCTGAGCATATAACTGGGAGAGACTCTGTTTTTGGAATCGATCCTAAAAATTTAGGCCAGTAGCAAATCAGGGAGGCCACACTTATATGTGGGTCTCACGATGGTATTTTTATGCCATCCTAGCCATTCATCTAGTGCACCCCATCAAGATGACTGAACGCATCAAAATTCACGCTATTTCAAAACTGAGGTCGGACATAGCACTGAATATAGAGTTTCAAGGCATGGGCTAGTCACTGTGCTTGGTGAATAGCGGGATGGAGGTTGAACCTCAACTAACGGATTAAAATCTAAGCCCGGCCCAGCCCAGCCCAGCCCAGCCCCGCCTAGCTAGAGGTGTACACGTGTCGATTCGAGTTGAGCTTTGCCCAGCTCGGCTCGACTCGGCCAACAAAATACCTTAACTTGAACTCGGCTCAGCTCAGTCCTCGAGCTTGGATTGACAACTTGGCTTGGATTGGTTAGCAACTGGGCCAATTCAAGCCGAGTTTGAGCTCGGGTTTTAAGCAGAGTTTGAGTTCGATTCGAATTTGAATTCGAATTTGAATTCAAATTCGAGTTTGAAGTTGAACAAAACAATAAACTATATAAAATGCATAAATTTTATAAAGCTTTGATAATTACATTTCAGCTAATATTCTTACATCGTCATGCGATCCATTTCAACTACTATCTAATTTTTTATATACATATTAGTTCATCTCTTTTGAGTAAAAAGGTAAAAAAATGTTTCTTTCGTGTTCTTTTATCGTTTGAACTAGATTTTTCAAATTTTCTTTATGTGAAGATTTGTACGTATAGAATCTAACACCTTATAAAATTCACTGAGACAAGCAATGAACTTAAATTTATTATTTTTTTCTTTTTATTGCTCGTACTTGCTTCTACTTTAATATCACGTTGTCTCAAAGGAAACCATTAATTTCTAGAAACTTTTTTCATACTAAGTTTTAAGGTGTCAATCCTAAAAGGAACATTATTTTGATTCTGGAGCCGTTCGAGATTTGGAACCGTATCACAGCAACAAATAAAAGTATAAAATTATATTCCTACACCTACATGTTGAGGTTTCGGCCCCAAAATTCTCTCACTCTCTCTCTCTCTCTCTCTCTCTCTCTCTCTCCTCTGCTCCCTCACTCCAGATCTTCCTCCCTCTCAATCTTTCTCCCTCACTACGAGACAACATAGCATAGCTGACACAAAGATCCATATAAATTCAAAACAAAAAACCCTGCGCGCGTGGCATTGGATGTTGGATATGGCGTGGCGTCGACACTGAGAAGTGAAGCATCTCTCTCTATCTCTATCTCTGTAGTAGTTCTAGAAAGGTTATTTTTGTTTTCTCTTTCATTATTATATCTTTTCCGGCCCTAATTTATTCGATCTCTGTTTGTAAGTATTTGAGGAGAGGATTTCGTTCTAATTTGGGAAATCTAACATGGATTTTGTTTATTTTCTGATGACTTTGTTTCTTGCTTGGGATTTCCGAGTGTTTTTATTGGAGGTTCTTTTCAAATCAGTAGATTTGGATGTGCTACTGTCTATATTTTTTGCTTAGGTTCTTTTCAAATCTCCATGGGCTTGACTTAAGCCCGTTTGTGCAGACCAGGCTGTTGAATTTCTATGCAAAATACAAAGAGATTGCATGTGCACGTGGGGTGTTTGATGAAATTCCTGAGAGGATATTTCTTTTAAATTTATATATTTTACCTTATTGTAAATATTTATTCGAGAGTGGATAACTACTGCCGATTTGACTATGGGCCCACCTGAGTGTATGTGCAATCCAACTGTTACATCAAATTACTTCTTGAACCCTAATCTTTTTAATTTTATCTATTGCCTTAAGCCCACAGACTCCTTTTTTCACTTCTTCCTCCCATTTTTGGCTATTCATTCCTTTTTATTATATCTTTTTATTATATCTTTTTATTATCAATTCTTTAACTAGCTTTTTTCTGCACATCGTTTTGGATGCAATCCAGAATATGGTAACTGGATAGGGGAGGATCAGATTGGATGCTCACTTCTTCTTCTTCTTCTTCTTCTTCTTCTTCTTCTTCTTTAATCTTCCTGCCTATCAACCACAGATTGCTCTCCACTACTCATTTGCTCAACAACCTGAAAGTTGAATAATGCAACCCTTGTAGAGCATGATTGCAGTTGAGGATTCATCTGTCTTCTAGAGAAAGCTTATGATATTACAAGAAGTTTAGAAGAACCTATGTTGTAATTGTTGCTTGAATTCGGAAAATTGTTGCCAAATTGGATGAGTTTGTGTTTTCAGTGAAGCTGTTTTGGTGACATCAGAAACGATTATTTTGAACCATATATTTGATGGAAATTTGATATTTCTCCGAATTACAATGATTTTCAGAATGCAACAAGATTTCTCTAGATGATCTCAAAATGAGACTGGCCAACACAGATTTCTCAAAATCAGGTTAGATTTCTTACCAATTCTACAATTATAATCGCACTGTTCTTTTTTTGTGTGAACCTGCAGCTCAGCCTTGGGATGTTTACATCTGAACTGCAAGAACATGATGCCCACACCACTTCAATTAGTACTTCTATCATTTTTGTTGCTTTAGAAAAGCCCAATGATGTTAATAGTCATTCATTATGGATCTCCATTCTTTGGCTGGTAAGATTAAACTAATAGCAGTATCAAAAGAATTAATGTAAGAAATAGAAGGTGTAGGTGAAGCCATCATGGATAGAAATGTGCGCTCGATTGATTGCAATGTAGCAAGTATGGTTCCATTCTCAAGAACCATGTGTAAGCCCCTAGACTCATTGCAGTGGATCCCCATGATAATTTGTTCAGAGTGCATTTGCCTTTTTCTGTTATCTTCTGCCGACGTTATGTGTTTATTCAAATTGATCTTGAGGTAAGAAAATGTACCCTGGAATGATGGGGAAATGGAGTCCTGCTATCTGTCATTTTGATTTTCTGTACTGCCCAAATGAAAAGCAGATGGGTTAAAGTGCAAGACACAACCTGAATTGGCATGCAGCCAGATGGGCTGGCAACTAATGGCAAGTCTAGCTATTTAGCTTGACTTTTATCAAAGGGAATCAATTGGCTGGACCTATCAATTCAGTGGAGTTCATAGTTAAAAGGGTTCTCCCCTTTCTTGTTTCCTCCTTTCTTTAATGAAATTCGCAGTTAATTCTCAAAAAAAAAATAAAAAAAATGATGTTTGTTTTTGCTCTTGAACATGTTTGGAATTGCATTGCCCCTGCATTTGCTTTAGAATGCTATTAAAATTTCAGACTGCATTTGTATCCTATTTATGCATCTTTTTCTGTACACAACGACCTTTTGGCACATTTTTCTTGCTTTGGGTTTTGTTGGAATTAGTTTCCTTGGTCCTCCCATTGCTTATTAGTTATTATTACTAATTTCATTGTTCTTAGTATTGCTTATTCCAAGAAGAAAGCAGGGGAGTCTTCCTACTTTAGAGGGCGTTTGGCTGCCACCTAGCATTGGTTGGCAGGGTGCTAAATCATTCTTAATCATACTGATGATGTTTGGGGCTGCATGGAAAATGGAAGCAGCATTTGTTGGGCTATAGTTTTCCTGGTTTGTGTGTCCCAAAACACTATTGAGTTGAGAACAAGAGGAATCCCTTTGCATCTCAGCTATGGCTGTGGGAACTGGTAGCACCCATATACCCTTTCAGCCAAACAGCCTTCAAATGCAGTCTTGTCAGTGGGTACCCAGACCCGCAGGTATTCGATGGACCCTACCCAATTTTAATGCATTTTACCAACTATGATTGTTCAACGTAGAAATGCAGGTTTTGAGGCTTGTTTTCCTATGCTTTTGCAACCTTTCAATAAAAATAAATAAATTGTAGAACAGTAGGTTTTGAGGCTTGTTTATGTGATCTATTGGGTTTAGCCAAAGGTCTTTACAATTGGCCTTGGTTTTGCAAGGTTTCTTTCATTTCTATATCAAAGTGACAATTTTGGAAATAACACAAATAGAGGAAATGAGTGGGCATCCTTCAAATACAAATGGCAAGTGAGCTTACCTCATCAAATAGAAGAAATGAACACAATGGCCACAATTATCTGTAATTCTGTTTTTTTTTTTCCCTCATTCTTGCTATTTCTGGTGCAAGGTGTCAACCCAAGAATCAAGGTGGCGGTTTGGCCAAGAGTAAGATTTTCACTTGGGGCATCTTTAGTGTAACCAAACTGTTCAGATCTTGCAATTTTTAAAAATGAAATCTTGTTTATAGCCTTTTCTAATATCTTCAGTAAATGCCTCTCCTCTTATATATTTTTTTGGCTAGTAATTATCTTTCTATAATAAGTAATAACAAATCATATGTGAATTCATGATCTAGTCACTTGACATAGGCATCAAACTTTTGACATCACTAATCTAGTCACTTGGAGAATTGTAGCAGCCTCTGCAAATTTGGGAATCGTGTACTCCAGCTGCTGCAGAGAATTCTATCAAGCTATTTCCACCATGGTCTTTAATGCAACCACCCACCCCGAGAAATGGGCAAACATCAAAATCCAACATGCTGCAAACATAAAACAAATTTGTTCTGATGTCCATTTATTGTTTGCCAATGTGGATTTTGACATGTGCGCCCAGCATGACAATTTTTAGATGTATGGAGTGTTGTTCAAGCACAGGTTTTATATTGGGTCATTGCTTCATTCTACTGATCTTTAACATTCAGTCCACATGTTTCTTCTTCATTATGTTTTACACAGCTGGGATTGCTTTGTCATAATTCATGATGTTGTTGGTTTTCATTTGTTGCAGGTCATGTGTCCTACATGCCTTTGCATGGGGATGGCAATGGCAAGCGAGCACGATCCTCGAATTGACCCCTTCGATTAGAGGTGCATTGCATCATTGTCTCTTGCCATCAGCTGAAAAATGAAAATGTCCTGTTAGCTGCATCTTCAAGCTGGCTGTAAGCATTCCTGAATGTAACTTATGGTGTACCTGAAAGAGTCATGTCTTTGCATCTCTAGCATGCACTGATTAATGTTACTTAGATGTCTTTCCTCATTCTTGCTATCTCCAGTACAACGCCACCACCAAATTACTTACCAACTATTTGTAGGTGAAAAGAACTAAAAGCTTCAAGGTTTATTTGCTAGCATGAGAAATAGGTTGGCATTTACTAGGCTGAAATTTTACATGATAGAAGCAACAGTACCACTTACTAGAATGAGAAATTTGATGTCAGAGGTTGGCATTCCTGCCTTATATGCCATAAAAGTTTGTAATACATGTAGTTTATTTACCTTGTTCATGCAACCTTGTATTCTATATTCTGTAGTTAATAGTATACATGGTTGTTAAATTTCAGTTTCTCTTCATTTTTATTTTGCTTCAAGAAAAATGAAAAAGAAAAGAAAAGAAATGCATCATCTCATGCAAGTCTTGCTGAACTCAATCAGCCAACCTGGTTTTTGCTTGGGGCATGTAAGTATCTGACATCAGATACTTGGATGCAATTGACTTGGATGCAATCTACTAACTCCATGCATTCCAAAGTTCAACTGTGATAATAGCTTGGGTTGCCAATGGGTGCACTAGTGTCAAAATGGATGTGGTGAGGCATAGTCCAATGGAGTACATTACAAATGCCACATCTAAGCTGAGTCAAGACAAATTTTAAGTGTTCAAGGTGCAGACTTTGGAGCTATGCATCAAGCTGGAAACTTAATTCGTGACAAGAATATGTTGAACTTTTAATGATAGGTTTTAGACCTTAGAATTTATGTCCTTCATCTGGCCATTTGGTAGTGTCAAAGAGCAGAATTGAAGGATTGTCCTTGACACAGCTTGAAGAAATCATAGCATTAAAGAAAAAAGTTGTCATGTTCCTTACATTTGATCTTTTTTAAATACTTCAATAATGTTAGATACAAACAAACATGAGCCTCTGTTTTATGATGGGAGTTGAGAAAATGAGACCAACATTCCATACACCTTGAGATTATTGCAACATCTACATGACAATCAACATGTAGTTTACACAGGCTAAAGGCAATGGTAGATTGGCTTTCAAGGGCACAGAAAAGCCTACAGTTTCCAGGTCTTATTCCTTTCTAGTTACATTGCCTTGTTTACCTCTGTAACTCAAAGACTCATGTTTAGCACCATTATTTCTGACATTCAATTTTGGTTAGGTTATCTTTTTCTGTATTGCATCCAAGCTTGTTTTCATAAGTGGCATGTCTCAAATGTTTTTGATTATCGGGCATCTACTTTCTGGATGCCTTTCTGTTTGAAGGACTTTATCCTTGAGCCCTTGTTTTCTCTTAAAGTCCATTTTTTAATTTTCAGCACTCTTGAACAGACCAATTTCCAGGCCTGCTGGTTTTTATTTAGATACATGCAACAGTAGAGTTCACCATTCCTTGTTTTGGTAGCAGAGATATTAGGGACGACTGAACTGCGTGGCACAGTGAATTTCAATTCCTTGTTTACCTTCTGTAGTGACAGGGAATACGTGATAGGTCGCTGGATTTGGGAGTCAGGAAGAAATTATTGTGTGATGAAGGTAAGATAGGGCATATGGTTTTTAAATTGCATATGATTGAGAGTATCAGTCTCCAATTCTTTTTGTATCTTTATATTGGTAATAGGTATACTAATGCTTGTTAGGCATAGACAGTTAATGAAATCGAGAATGGCTAATGCCATTTATCAAGAAATATTTGTTGCAGCAAGCTCTTATAGTTTTTCAGAAATGAATTGAACGAAAGGATATATGGAATAATCCTCAAAAAAGCAAACTTCTTACCTTTCAAGTACATCGGGCTTTGCCAGCCCTTGCTGGATCTTCTTCATGCCCACCAAATGGTTGGTAATAGACGGACATTTTATAGCAGAGGACTGCTCCATTAGTAACCTCGCTCTCTATTCCTAGTTAATAAAAGCATATGAGCGTGCTGAAAACCAAAATGACGAATAATGATAATGAGAAATGCTATGATTTGGCTGAGGTTTTTCACTGTATGTCTGGATTTTAAGCTTGAAAGGGATGTGTGTTCTGGGCAACATATTGAATTCAGGTAAATTTGAGAAAATGTTGATGATATCATTGTGACAAGGGAGCCTAGACAGAGGGAAAGAACAATTAATAAATGATCACACATCATGGGAATATGAAGGAAAAAAACTCAAGTCAGTGAAGATCTATCCAAATATATGTTCACAGACCCTCTACTAAGCAAACCAACCATGAAAGAACTGATTACAAAAACATCTCATTTGCCTTGATTGAGATCTGCATTGAGAATATGTTATTAGCACAAAAACTATCAGGACATGAGAGAGGTCTTAATTCTCAGCCGATAAAATTCTCAGTTCTTGCTTTTGTAATCTCAGAGGCAAAGGAGTCATGCCTTCAGTTGAAAAGGAAGGCGATGACTCATTAGTGTTGAGTGAAACTTCTGACCATTCAACATATTTACAGGACATTGGTATCTAGAGAGCCTCTCTGAATTCAAGCAATTAATTTTAAACCACTTCATCAAATTATTAAAAGAAAGATCTTGGAAAATTCATTAAGAGCAAAATGTAACAGTAAAGGCATCGATAAAAAAGTTACTGAAAAGGCATTTGACTTGTGATGAACTCTTCTGGGCTATCATCTGTACATGTACGCAGTGACCAAATGGATAATCTACAACAAATATAACATTGATTGCAGCGACCAATATCAACTGCAGGAAGATGAGGACCCTACCCTATTTGTCGTTATATCTATGTAAGCATGTTTGGACATATAGAACACTCATGTATTCTGGTACACACACACTTGCACGTGCAACCCCATTTTTATTAAAATCCTTTGTGACCGATATGCTGACTCATGCATCATGGCTGAAAATGGGCGTGATTGATGTCTTTTCCTGAAACCTTTTGAGGCATCTGCTATGTTCAAAAGCCGAACTATCAAACTTGCTTACTTTGTTAATGCAGTGGATTAAAATCAGCATGTTGTTAATTCTGTTCTAGTGTTCAGCTGCCTATATATATATATATATATATATATATATAGGGAAATACTATTTATAATGGTGCCTTCTCATTTTCTTGAAGGTATTGTATGGAGATCCCGTGACAGGCATTGATGTCCAAACACACTCTTAACTACATCTTCAGGCAACCATCTTGAGTATGGATCCCTTATAATTGCTACAGGATGTGCAGCTGCAAGGTATTCTAACTACTTTGGTTAATGATTGTTAGATGTTCCTGGCTAACATGCTAATTGTTATATTTTTGGTATCTGAGAAGACGAGAAGGTAGGAAAAGAACAATGAGAGAACTTGAGATTCTCTCTCAATCATTTTTCTATAAGAGTGGGGAGATATGAACAGTTACATGGATATAATAATAGCTTAAAAAAAGGGTGCTCAGGAGTACCAAAGTGCACATATGACTCATATTTTCTCAAATGAGGAACAACTTTTGATGTTGTGAGGGTGGTCACGTGATGAACCTATGGGAATTTTGTTTCTGTAGTTGTTTTTGTTTGGATTAATCTCTATTTTGATGGAATGCAATATACTTCCATTAATTTATTTCCTTTTGACCCTAAATTTCGTGTTTATCAGGGTTTGAAATTGTTCCTAAAATTTGACGATTGGCAACATTAAGAATGGTTTAAAACCGATCCTACATTTTTGTTCATAAAATGTGACCGTTGGCACTAGAACGGTTTAAAACCGTAAATGGTACCCAAAACGGTTCTGAACCAGTTGTTTTTTTGTGATGCCTCATTTAAGAGCGATTTTCAACTGTTCCTGAAGAATTTAGGAACAGTTTGAAACCGTTCCTAAATGACGATTTTGGTGTCGTAGTTCTTGCTCCAAAGCTTTTTATCTTGCTTCCTCCTCTACCTCTTCCATAGAAGTTATTCGTCTACCATATTTAGAAAGTTTAGATGGAGTGGAAGATTTTCTATTCGAATTTAAAAGGGTCCGAAAAAGAATTTGGGCATCCTTTTGGACATTACGGTACGGTTTTGCATCACCACCTCAACATGATAAGTTAACCGAAACCGATAAGTCTTGTTCACAAATTTTTCCCCACACAAACCACATACAATCTTTGTTCTTTCAAACCTTGGTAGCAATTCGACTAGAGAAGCGTAGTCTCAAATGTTGGTCAATGGTGTAAGGCTCGTATCCTAGTTCGTACTATTCCGTCGACTCCCGCGATCCTTCCCGTCAAAGTCCGGCAATCCACGACTTATAATCGATGTTTGCGCGCGACCCTAAGTCGTATCATGTAGATTTGAGTCGGCTTAATTCAAGACTTGTACCATTACGACTGCACCGTTGCCATGGTTTCGACGCCGTGTCTCGCGCACCGATCCAATACCTTGGCCAAGAGATGTGGGCCAGTGTTCAGTTCGAGAAAAACACCACGTGTTTGGAATCCTAAGAGAGTCTACAACCCATCTCATCAATTAATCGATCAAGCAATCAATCAATCAATCAATCAAAGTATACACCCATACTTTCTTTCTCCCCAAGTCAAGCAACCACCAAGTCAACTCTCTCTCACCCTCTCTTATACACCCATACATGTCAAGTACCACATCACCTCACATCCATCACTCCACCCATCAGCTCCCTTACAACCCTCTCTCTCTCCCTCATTTCTCAACACAAATTCCAAGCTAATAAGAGAAGTGCACGTCCATGTCTTCCAAGAGAGAAGTGATTTTGGTGGCCCACCTTCCCATCGTAAAAACCTTCATCCTAGCTATCCATCTCTCATCACCCTCCATCAAAGTGAAGCACAAGGAGACCGGTGTTCCAATGGACCGAAAAGATCGAACGGTGGGTGCTTATTAGACTAGATTTTTCATGTTTTAATGATGGGCCAAGTGAGGCCTACCGATTGATGGTATGGATCTCACTTTGGACCCTAGGTGTGGTCGATGGCCTACCTTGATCCTCATGATCATTCCATGATAGGGCCATTCTCCATGGACCCCATCATAATGTTTATTTTTCTTGTATAAAAAGAGGTCATCTAGACCGTCCATTTTGGGTGGAGAAGGAACCTCCACCATTGATCTTTGATTTGGTGGACCCACATGTATTGGGACCCACTTGATGTATGATTGAATGCAAGGGAGGGCTCATAGTAGCGGAGTCCTCCATCACATGTGTCCTGTCTCTCCCTCTCTCTCTCTCTCTCTCTCTCTCTCTCTCTCTTTTCCTTTTCTTTGTGATGATGTTGTTGTGTGGCCCACTTGGATGGACCCCACTTTGATGTATGTATTACCCATGCCATTCAACCCTTCCTTTTGGTGGCCTACGTCTATAGGTGGGGCCCACCTCAATTGCATGTATCATGCCCAAACCGTCCAACGTCCAGGAACGCTGGACATGAACTGGGAAAAACACAAATATTAGCTTGATTCATAAGCTTTTGGATGGGCCACTTGTATAGGCCCCACATTGGCGTATGGATTCAATCCAAGCCGTCCATCCTTTTCCTCACCTCATTTTAGGCCTTGAGCTAAAAAATGAAGTTGATTTGACCTTCTTGCGGGCCACAACACTGGAAAAAATGGGATTTTTACCGTTGAAAAATCACCTGATGTTTCTATACTCCAAAACACCACTAATATTGGGCTTGTTTGGCTTGTCTTGAGCAATGGGAAGCAGTGGACGGAGTGGATTCTTCCGATGCGGGCCCCACATGTGAAAAATCGTAAAAATACATAATTTCAAAAAAAAAAATTTATATACAGGCAGCGCCTGCTTCTGTTGACGCAACAACAGAACTTGCTGCGTTTGGCGGACGGTCAGCAGGGACCCACGGTCCCAGCCGTGGGCCCCACCATGATGGGTGTAGAACATCTACACCATGCATCCTGTAGGCCTCTTCTTGAAGTAGGTCCCTTCCAAAAATCAGCCATGTAAGGCCTACATTATAGGAAACAGTGGGGTTGAACTGTCTGCCATTGAAACCCTTTTGGGTCAGTGAAGTTTTTGATTAATATGAAATTTGTTTTTCCCTTTCATCCAGGTCCGTGTGACCTTGTCAACAGATTGGATGACATATAAACCTTATGGTGGGCCCCACGTGGGACCCACAGTGAGGTATGAGTTTTATTCACGTTGTCCAGGCGGACGGTGGAACCCACCATGATGTATGTGTTTTATTCCACTGTCCACGGTGTGGGTTGGTGGAACCCACCATAGTGTATGTGATCTCTCCACACCGTCCATCCCTATGGGACCCACCATGATGCATGTGTTGCATCCAAGCCGTCTAACTATTTTAAAAGCTCATTTCAAGGCTTGAGTCTAAAAATAAGGCAGATCCATTTATCAAGTGGACCACACTGCATAGTGAGGATTGAACGTCTACCATTAAATTCCCTTGGGATTGCAGAAGTTTTAGGTTAGTAGGAAATTTGTTTTCCTCTTAATTCAGGTCTGTGTGACCTTATGATTAGATTGGATGGGAAATATATATTATGGTGGGCCTTGGGAATTTTAATGGTAGAAACCATTATCATCACTTATTTTTGGGTGTAGCCCATTGATATACATGTGGCCCATGTGATTAGGCCCATCTTGATGTATTTGTAGCCGTCCATTGAGGCCCGCCTTGATATATATGGGGCCCATGTTATGCGGTCTATTGGATGTATCTAACGTCCATGGGTTATGGCCCATTGTAATGTACATAAGGCCAATTGGTGCAGTCCATTGATATGGCCCACTTGAGGAATATAAGGCCCATGTGATGTGGCCCACTTGATGTATTTAAGGCCCAATGGGATGCACCTAAGGTCCATTGCAATGTGTGACTCTTCCATGGTTTAGGTAATGATGTTTATAGCAGGCTATGCCTTGAGAGCAATAATAGTTTGACGCCCACATTGTAAGTATAATGTTGGTTAAATGTCCGCATTATGACTCTCCTTAGGGCCCATTGATAGGCCTGTACTTGTTGTGTGTAGGCCATCTAGGCTCATCTGCGTTGAAAGGATAGTTCATTTCTTTATAACATGCTTAGTATAATTTCATTATTCATGCCCATACACATCATATGTATGCTTGATATGAGGAATGTTTGATCATAGCATAAGCCGTTGGGCTGAGATATTTATGGGTGCTCCCTCCCTCAATGATCGCGTGATATATTCATGATTGCTGCATGATTTGATAGTGTGACTCATGCATTTCGCATGTGTGACTTGATCATTGTACGCCCTAGCGACATCAGGGTCGTGACTCCACAGGTACATCGTGGATGGCCGTATTATTTACCAAAAGTACTTAGTTCTAGCATTGTGGGCACTTAGGATGTCCTTGGGTGAGTCCCAGAACTTTTTTGGTACCAGAAGTTGCTCTAACGTCTAGACCGAGTGGATGCACGAGCACCCAAGTGCCGAATACCAATAGACCGCGTCTCCCACTGTGTCGTGGTTGGTTGGAAGGGGGTGTGGCTTTATCCGCCTGAGTGAGGGGGCTATAAGCTAGGTTGAGTTTGACTAGCTCGCAAAGGAGTCCGCTATTGACGAGCCGGGTAGGTATTAACATACTACTGGTTAGGCGAATAGTGAGGTCTATTCCGCTTGCTGAGCTGTGCAGCTAAGGATGCGGCAGTCAGTGTGGAGTGTACTAGACCCCGGTGATATCCCAGAGAGGAACTGGACTGATGTGTACTTGACGAGTACTGACATGCTTGCTTTACATCTCGCATATGACATTTGGCTACATAGGCCTTGTATCGCATGGCCTTGGTATGGTCGATAGCATTCATGCCTTGCGTCACATACCTTTAGTACAACTGATTGTATTCATGGACTTACACGCATATTTTCACATTACTCTGATATTATACACTTGGCACTTGCCTTGCGCACACACTTACACCAACCTCTAAGCTTTTGTAAGCTTATGTACGACCGTTGCGTGTAGGTGGCATTGGATTGCAGAAGCGTTGAGGCAGGAGCGCGTATAAGATATTTTGGAGTTTTTTTTATTATCCTGTATTTTTCTTTCCGCATTGTACTTAAAGTTTTTGATATAGTAGATATGTGGTGTTGTTGTTTTGTGACTTGATTATGTTTGTGGTTATGCTCCATTACAAAAAAAAAAAATCATTTTGAAAATCTTCCTTATAGGATCCTAGGATTAGAATCTGGCATGTGAGTGCCAGGATCCGAGAATGGGGCACTATGGAGGCTATCAGCGTTGGATTCGGCGATCAAAAATCTTGTGAGCCCGTTTTTCGAGTTTGTGGCGTGACAAATGGGTCAGATAACATATCTACACTCAATTTTTCATAAAAAATTGGAATGTTGATGAATAATTTGAACTTGATATAAGAAAAAAAATAAAAGCAATATGAATATATAAAAAACAAAACAAAATAAACAATGATGAGTAAATAAATATCACTGTCTCATAGACTCACATTGCACCACTTTCAAGTTTCAAGTTAAGTAATATTACATAGCATTTAAGTTTCAATAAAAAAGAAAATAATTGATAAACGCCTTCATATATTTGTTGTTGCATGTAAAGTCTCATCATGAATCTCGATTTCTTTATCATCTTCAACGTTAATATCATCTCCTCACTATATCGGATGAAACCAATCTTCTAAACAAATTAATGTTTCGACTGTTTTTTGATGAAAGTAAGCTTCGATATTTGCTCACAACTCTACTCGCCGTGCTAAAAGCAGATTTTGATGCCACTGTTGAAATTGGCATTGATAATATATCCCATGCCATCATAGATAATGTAGGGTATTTTGATTTACTGACTATCATCTTCCACCATTCTAAAACATCAAAGTTGGATCGCTTTACGATTGACACTTTCAAGTACAATTCTAGCTTTGATTCCTTAGTATAAACTCCTATTTGTTCTTGTGCTAAGTAAGACATGTATTCATTTAACGCATTGTCATAATCAGTTATAGAAACATCCGTATCTCTACCTTCTTTAACACATATTGTAGGTAAAATAGTAGCATACAAACTGTACAATTCTTTGAGTACTTGATGAACCTTGAAGGTCCTCGTGGCATTCTTTTAGCAAAATAAATCTTTATAAAAATAAACTTGACAAAGCCCATATTACAATGAATATCAATAACAATTGCTAAGGACATCAACGAATGACATTTGTTCTAGTATTTTTCAAATTTCATTTGCATACCAATTATTATTTGTTGTATAAAATCTGGACCCACACTGGCAATTTTTTGGTAGAGCATCCTTAATATTCCAAAGAGATGGAAAAAAACATATTCGCAGTTGGATACTTATTTCCAGAAAAAATCCACGTGCAGCCGTAAAAAACTTTGAGAAAGTTGTGAACTTGTTTTGCTTTGGTCCAATCATTTACACTCGGCAACTAATAATATGTTCTGTCCTGTGCCGTATATTCGCAAAACGTAAGCTCTAATTACATTACCGTATCTAATATTTCATAGGTTGAGTTCCAATGTGTATATACATTTAACTTCAATGTTTTTTAGTTGGTACATTCAAACGTTGGATAATGTCAGTCTATATATGCACTCAGTCTTGATGACGACTCCCTTATATATTTCACACTTCCTCTTATGTTCTCTACAATATGGTCAATTATTTTCAACCCTTCTTGTACAATCAAGTTTAAAATATGGGCACAACATTTGACCTAGAATATTTTTTCTTCAAAAAATAAATTTTCGGTTGCCCTGAACTGGTTACATAAACATGAAATTACACTATCATTTGCTGAAGCATTGTCTAAAGTTATTGATGAAAGTTTTTTGTCAATGCCCCAATTTTATAAACAACTGTAAATGTAATCTAAAATAACTAAATCAGTATGAGGAAGAAGATGATAGAAGTTCGAAATTCTCTTGCAGAGTTTCTAATCTTTATCTATGTAGTGTGCGGTTAATGAAATGTATCCTTTTATTTGATTAGACGCCGTTCATAAATCAGATGTCAAACTTATTCTGGATATTGAAGCTAAAACTTCTTCTAATTTCATCTTCTCGTTTGTGTACGTCTTCATGCACTCTCTTTACATAGTGACGCGGGAGACATTCTCGACTCGAGGGTTAAGAAATTGACAGAAAGACCTATATGCTTTACTTTCTATCATTATGAAAGATTTTTCTTCTAGTATCACTAATCTAGCATACCAATTTTTTAACTTCTTTTTTTTTTTTTTTTTTATCAAACTTATGAGTAAAAACTATGCCTTGTGAGTCTTCCCCTTCCGACTTAGTAAATGTAACACCCCGAACTAATTTTGAGGTGTTACAGTAAATGACAACAATTGCCAGCCTAGAGTTGGGAGTCTTAGTCTCTTAGAACGGTTTTACTTATGTCTGTTTAAATGTGTTGTTGATCCTCCTGGATTCTTACTATATAGTGAATATACTTGATTTTCAATACACCATTAACCGTAACTTCTTCAAAGTCATCCCACACTGTTGATCTTTTCTTTCATCTACCTACAGTTAAGAAATGTCTTCCTCTACAAGAAAAGGAGATATAGCTGACACACGGGGGGTATTTGGGGCTTCCTCTTCACTAATCATCTATAAAATAAAGTTCTTGATATGTTACAATCTTCACCACACAACTCTATAGAATTGCAGGATGTAATGCTTACCTATACTTAGATGGGCATACTTGGTTAACTGTCTAAATCAGTCACCCATTTAAGGTTAGATAGATTGTAATGTCTTTAGGGATTCCTTGTTTTCAATTCTGTTGGTGGTGGCACTGGTTCGAGCCTTGGCTTGCTCCTCCTTGAGTGCCTTTTTGTTGATTATGGAAAGAAGTCAAAGCTCGGCTTCACTGTTTACCCCTCTCCACAGGTCTCGACCTCTGTTGTTGAGCCCTACAACAATGTCCTCTCCACCCATTCCCTCTTTTAGCACACAGATGTTGTTGTGCTTCTTGACAATGAGGCCATCTACAATATCTGCAGGCGATCGCTTGACATTGAGTGGCCCACCTACACCAATCTCAACCGTCTTATCTGTTGGGTTTTTTCAAAATTAGAAGAAAAGGGTTGTGGCTTTGATGATTGTTGGTGACCATTCATTTGTGAATAGTGATACCTCTTGGTAAAGGGAGCATCATTTGAATTTGAAATGGAGGGATGCCATTATTAAAAAGACACCACCATTGTTGAAAGGACACCATGGAAGAAGATGTCTTTTCATGAACAAAGTCTTTAACATATCTCGTGATCTATATAATAAACCTATCTTTGGGTCAATATAAATTCATAATTTCCAACAATGTCCTCTCCATCTTCTTCTTCTTCATCATTTTTGTTTTGGAAAGTTTTTGGAAAGATACAGTTTTTAGGTGCGAAACCGTAAATAGTGTTCAGGCAATAAATTACAAATAGTTTTCAGGGGGTATATTGTAACAGCACATAAGTCAGGGTTGTATGCTGTAAAAGTGTCTTCGGGGTGCTGTTTTTCGGTTTTACAGGCCGAAACCCATACTTCTTCGATCTTGGAGAAGAGGCTTATTGTATCCTGGAGGTGAATTTGTTGTAACCCTCTTGCAAATTGGTTTAATCACCAGTAGGGTGCGAATATCACCTTAAAGATAGCGACATCATAATGCGCCTTAAGCCTATTTTTAAGTGATTCATTTTCTATTTTCTTCCTTTAATTATAACAATTTTAAGGCAATATTATGACATCTTTTACGTGCCATCCTGACTTTGTTCGAATTATATCGTTCGACTGCTCAAATTTTCTTCGATGGCAATCGAGGGTTCATCTCTTCCTCACATCATTCAAGTTGGATCATGTGCTTACTCAAGATCCTCCTTCACCACTATCTAATAACTATATGTTGAACAAATTCAAAATAGACAAAATCGAGTCTAACTACCTATGCAAAGGTCATATCTTCAATGCTCTTTCTGACTCGTTATACCTTGTTTACCATTAAAAGAAGACTGCTAAGGATTTGTGGTAGGCGCTGCTCACTAAATACACATCAGATGTAATGTCTTGGAAAAATCCGTACAAAGACTCGAGTACAACCTTAGGCAGAACCAATTAAGGATCGCATCCTGTCGAATATTTTAGACGAAGATTGATTAAGTACTAAACTAAATGATCGGTGGATTAAGCTCAGGCCACCATTTCCACAAATGAGAAGGCCTAAAACCATTAATACCGCTGACTTAATGTACCTTAAAGACTCAGGAGAAATCCCAAGATCCTGTCGCTCTCGAGAGTACATTGAAACTCCGTATTGGATCTAGAACGCACGTTGAAAGTCTGATGACCACGAAACTATATGGTTACGTCTGTCCTACTGGGTTTGACAACCATGGAGGGAATCAATCCTATATAGTGTCTAAAAACGCATGACTTGAGCCCTGAGTAAAGTATGTGAGAAACGTGAATATCTTTAGAAAATAAGTTGAAACTCAAGTGAATTGGGCCGTTTACTCTCATGCGAAATTGAAGGTTCCAGACCATCAGTTTTTGACCAAACTTCACCCATAAGAAAAGAAAATTTCCTTGCACATATCCGTATAAATGTGGCCCCGATCGAGTAAGTATGACCGTTGATCTGACCTAGGTCCTTCACGGTCGATCAGGTTATCCGATTGTACCAAAATTGGGTCCTGGCATAGATCCATTATTAAGGAGCTTACCCTGTGACATAGGTGAGTAGTAGGCCTCCTTGTGAGTCCTGTTTTTCAAAGACAGCTGCTCGAAGGATGTAACATATGTGTATAGTGGCCTTGGGGCCATTTGCATTACTTCTGGGCCTATATATAGTCCTTATTTCACCCCACCTCTCATATACGAATTTTATAAAAACCCTAGGGAGAGAGAGAGAGAGAGAGAGAGAGAGAGAGAGAGAGAGAGAGAGAGAGAGAAAAGAAGAGTAATAGGAAAAAGAATTTGTGGGAAATGTTACAACTGCAGGAAATCCTTTCCTGCATGTCCACGTGCTATATCGCCGTTTTCTTTCGCTATTCGAACGTTTCGGCTATGAATTTGGGTAAGAAACCCTAACCCTAATGTTGTTGTAGAGATCCTAATTGATAGTTGTCGAGCTAGCTAACTTGTTATGTTGTGTAGGTGCTTAATGTCTCATTTTGGAAACGTAGAGTTGGACCAAGTCCGAATCGAGCTTTCCGACAAAAGGTGCGGATTGTAAACACTTAGGTTATGGTTCTCAATGCTCTCAATGTCAACTAATGGTTTATGTCTGACTTGATTGCTGCCATGGTGACTTGATTGCTGGCATGTTGTCTTGGATATGTTGATTTCTGCGTAATATACCTGTGTGAACTGTGTTAGGTGAAAGATGCATTTCATGTGTTTGTTGAAATGTTTGAATGAGCAATTGAATATGATTTTTGCTTGCCATGATTTCTGATCTAGGGTTAACCATTGACGTAGTTACGTTGATCTCTCTGTATAAGAAATAGCTAAAATATGTGTTGTAACTAACTTAGTCTATGTATTTGGTATAATGTAGTCTTAAGTGTTGGTTAAATTGCCTAAGTGAGAAATTGTTGATGATTTGTACTTATTACTATTATTGAGATAAGATTTTGTAATACCTTATATATGTGTGTAGTTTCTTTCATGTAATCATCTTTGTCTCTATGCCAATTCATTGATAAAATGCAAGTGTTTGACAACATGATCAAGGTGTTTGATAAAATGCTTAAATGAAGTATTTACTTGGATTGTTTGTCGAATGCTGAAATGATTATCACATATGTTTACTTGCTGCATCTGAGTAAGATTGGGGCTACATCGTAGCTCATGCAATCGGTAATAGTCCCTGTTCGAGTGGCTGAATTAGTCGCATCACATTGGGAGAATCCGACGAATCCGGGTCACATGAAGATTGTCGGCAGTGGTTAGACCACACGGGGTGCTTATGCGCTTCATGTCAACTAAATCAGCGTGTGCCCGTACCAGTCGAACTTTTCTAATAAACCGATTGGCCTATTGTGTGTTTACCATGTATGGACACTACTGCTTGAATCTAAGGTATCCCTTATCGATGTAAAGGTTCTCTTTAACCATGGTACCACGATTCGCTAAGACTCATGAGCCAGGCATGGTGGTATGGGACACCGTGTTTGAGCTGTCGACCTACGCTGGGGTGACGAGCCTCCCTGTAGTGACCAGTGAGCAACTAAGACTCGTGGGCTGGGCATGGTGGTATGGGACACCGAATTCGAGCTGTTGGCCTACACCGAGGTGATTAGTCACCCCGTAGTGACAAACTTGTGAATTTTCCTATCGACTACTTTTCATTAGGAGTGATGTCCTACAACTTGCTTATCGTATGTGCTTAACTAGGATTGACGACCCTAGATGAATTATTCGGTTCAGGTCAATGATATATAGGGAGTTACCCTGGCTTTTCGAACCTGCTGTATGAATAAGCTTAACTAAGTACTCGGCTAACACCACCATACATTGCATAGTGTTTAAACCCCTAGTGTAGCCCGACTGTGGTCCGAGTGCAGGTTGGGGTGAGTCGTCTGATCCGGACCCCCTTCAAAAATAATGCTCTTGTTGGTAGGATGCTAGCTAAGGTTAGTCCTGTATTAGTTAAGACGTGCTTTGGTGTTGAAGTTGCACTTTGTTGAGGAAGTGATGATATGCGCAACATAGGTGTCGGAGTTGCTTGTGAGGGAGCTTTGGTGTGAGAGCATGCATCATTACTTGCACTCCATTCCTGCATTAACTAGAGTAGTTAGGAAATGATTGTAATATTGCTTTATCATTACTGCTTGATTCACTTGATAATATGTTAACTTTTGCTTTATAATTCTACTGAAATTGTAACTCATTCCTACCTGGAATGGTGTTTTAAAACACCAACCAGACTCTGGCTTAGATGTAGGTGATGATGGAGTCTATGCCATGGAGCAGGACTATATGAGTGAGGAGGAGGAATTCTCCTACTTTCAATCATCAAGCGGGTTGAGGTAGACTGAGATTTTGACTTAGTTGGACACGTTACATTTTCATATTTTATTTATTTTGAAACAAATTCATGTATATATTCAGCCCGATTACATATTCACACTCTGGAGTTGGTGAAATACCCACATGTTTAAATATATATGTTTCAATCTTCCGCTTGTTTAATTTAATTATATCCGGAGTATGATATGTTGTTTTAGGGTAATCACACTCATGCAATATGGGCGAAACCTGAACACCATCATCCATATTGCATAAGTGATGTGTTGGATTTCGGGAGTAGAGTTTTGCTCGACTCTCGAAATTCAAGGCGTTACATCAGAGAACGAAGGCAATAAAAAATGCCTTGTAAGTTTTAGAATTCAAAATGTTAGATGAAAAGCATGTCCTTGATCAAGTACATAAGTCACAGATCGTCATCCAATAGATTATTATTGATGACACTAATCTCGACGAATTCTTCCAAGTATCCACAATTATTACTAAACTTCCACCTAAATGGAAGGATACTAAAAAATCATTGAAAAAAAAAAAAAAATCTTTAGAGGACCTCTTAATGTTTCTTCGAATAGAAGAAGAATATATGCTCTGTGATTAAAAGGAAGAACAACAGGAGGCCCTAAGTAACGCTAATATAGTCAAGAATAACGTGAATCGAGAATTAGAGAAGCCACATTTTAAGAAAGATGATAGGCTCAAACCTAATAACCAAGGGTTCAAAAAGAACACATCCAAGAAGGGTTCATACTTCTTTTGCAAAATCCTTAGTCACTTTAAGAAAGACTGCCGAAAATATAAAAAGAAAATGCAAGAGAAGAAACGACAAGTTAATATGACGGAAGATATGAATCTGGTAGCTGTCATCTCTGAAGTTAATATGCTAAATGAGGATGTTGAATGGTGGCTAGATTCTGACGCTACTAGACATGTTTATAGAAATTACAACATGTTCAATTCTTACAAAATAGTTGATGATAATCAAGAATTATATATGGGCAATGCCTCCACATTTAAGGTTGTACGAAAAGGGAAGGTACGTCTTAATCTAACTTCCAGAAAAATCCTTACTCTGAATGATGTTTACATTTACCAGATATTATGAGGAATCTTATATCAACTAGTCTACTGACTAAGTTTAGATTTAGACTCCTATTTGAATCCGATAAATCGATTGTGTCTAAAAATAGGTTATATGTAGAGAAGAGTTATGTATCCAATGGAATGTTCAAGGTGAACCTTATAAATGAAAATTTTTTTTCCGTTTATATGCTTGATTCACATGATGTTTGGCATGCTAGATCAAGACATATTAGTTCTCGTAGTATAGATAATATGTAATCTAAATCTAATCCCTAAGTATACAAAACCTGATGACAAATGTAGTATTTCTGTAAAATCCGAAATAACTAAAAAACTGTTTCTAAGGGTGGAAAGAAAATTATAACTCTTAACCTAATTCATAGTGCATATGTGAAATGAACAGTTTAATAACAAGAGAGGGAAAAATGTACTTCATAACCTTTATAGATGATTTCTCCCGTCATATCCTAGTATACTTATTGAAGAATAAAGATGGGGCACTACAAAAATTCAAGATATATAAGGTAGAAGTTGAGAACCCGTTAGATCGAAAGATTAAAATTCTAAGGTCGGACATGGGAGGAGAATATCTATCCTTAGAATTCTTGGAGTTTTACAAAACTCATGGTATAATTCACCAAATTATAGCTCCATATTCACCCCAATAAAATGGGATAATAGAAAGGAAAAACAGGTCTCTTATAGACATGGTAAACTCTATGCTCAATAATGCAGGTTTAAGTTAAGGATTTTGGGGAGAAGCCCTATTGAGTGCCGTCATATCTTTAATAAGATACCTCACTATACGACTTGTAAGACTCCATATGTACTATGAAATAATAGGATTCTTAAAATCTCATACTTTAAGGTATGAGGTTGTAGAGCTTCAGTTAGGCTTACTAATCCCAAAAGACCCAAGATAGGGTTGAGACCTCTTGATTATATTTTTATAGGATATGCACAAAATAGTAATGCTTATAGGTTTTTAGTTGTAGAATCTAATCATACGATCCCGATAACCACCATAGTAAAATATAGAGATGCCGAGTTTTATGAAAACTTATTCTCTTCTATAACTAGAGAGCAGTAGTTCTTAAATATCTGACCAAGATATCAGCAATCTCGATAAAGAGGACATAGAACTTAGAAGGATCAAGAGGATCAGAACAGGTACATCTTTTGGACCCGACTTCTACTTTCTGCTAATAAAAGGAGATAAAGATAACATAATAAAGGAAACCATGTTGATATATAACATAAAAAATGATTCGGTAACAATAGATGATGCCCTCAAATCTTAAGATGCTTCTTTTGGGAAAGAAGCTATAAATGATGAGATTGATTATATACTGCAAAATGGAACATATGAACTTGTAGATCTGCCCCTAGGATCAAAACCAATAGGTTGTAAATGAATTTTTAAAAGAAAATTAAGACCATATGGAGCTACAGAAAGGTTTAAGGCCAGATTAGTGGTTAGAGTATTTACACAAAAAAAATGTATTAATTTTTTCGATAACTATGCTTCAGTAGTAAGGATATCAACTATCCGAGTTTTAGTTGCTGTAACATTCATTCATAAGTTAGAAATCCATCAGCTGGATGTAAAGACAGCTTTTCTAAATGGTGACCTCAATGAAGAGGTTTATATGGAGTAACCAGAAGGTTTTATAGTTTTAGGACAGGAAAATAAAGTGTGTAAATTGATCAAGTCGCTATATGGACTTAAACAAGCACCTAAGTAATAGCATGAAAAATTCAATAAAGTAGTCACCTCATATGGCTTTAAGATTAATGAATCTGATAAATGTGTATATTTAAAATTCTCTGATAATAAGGAGTAATTATGTCTTTACGTAAATAATATGTTAATCTTTGGTATATGTTTAGAAGTTATAAACAACATTAAAATATTCTTATCATCCAGTTTTGACATGAAGGATATGGGTGAAGCTAATGTGATTTTAGATATTAAGTTATTAAGAAACAATGATGGTATAACTCTATCTCAATTATATTATATTGAAAAGACACTTAAAAAGTTTGATCACTATGATAAAAACTTAGGTTTTACTCTTGATTCTAATATCAAGTTAATTAAAAATGAAAACTGTACTGTATCTTAGTTAGAGTATTCTAAGGTGATTGATAGTCTTATGTATGCTATGATTTCTACTTGAACTGATATTGCTTTCGCGGTATGTAAATTGAGTGGATTTACAAGTAATCCAAGTTTAGATCATTGGAATGCTGTCTCTAGAGTACTCAGATACTTAAGAAAAATAATTAACTATGTTTTACATTTTTCTGGTTCCCGTAGTGTATTTGAAGGGTATAGTGATGCAAGTTGGGTCACTGATTCTAATGAATCCAAGTCTACCAGTGGATGGATTGTTCGAATTCACAATTTCTAACAATCCAAGGCTACCATTTCTTGGAGATCAAAGAAACAAACTTGCATATCTCACTCTACCATGGAATCTGAATTCATAACTTTAGTAGCTAGTAGTAAAGAGGAAGAATGGTTAAGAAACATGTTATTAGAAATACCATTATTAGTAAAGCCTTTACTACTAGTCTCTATTTACTGTGATAGAGAAGCGACACTATCAAAAGCATATAACAAGACTTATAATGGAAAATCCAGATATATCAGTCTAAGTCATAGTTTTGTGCAAAAACTACTTGGTGACGGTATTATAACAATACAATATATATGATCTATCAGAATCTAGCGGACCTGTTCACTAAGGGACTGGAAAGGGATGTTGTCAGTAGAACATCAAGAGGAATTAGACTTAAGCCAATTTCAAAGACATCGGATGAGGAAAACCCAAGCTAAGTTAATAGGTTCAATGGGTAAAGTACCTCACAGGAAGTGTCTGAAGCAGCATTGTACTTTTTCTATCTGTCTCATTCCTGGATATATGCATAGTGCGCAGTACTTGCAATGATAAAAAGGAGGATGACCTGCTTCTCTTAATTAGTTCTTTCAAGGGTGCTTTAGTTACAGGGGCATTCATAGAACTCACCTATATGAGCATTGGAAGTGGAGCCGCTTCTTGATGTTCGAGAGTTTTGGCTACTCTCATGAACTCATGAATCCAGGATAGAGCACAAGGCTGTCAATGTGCTATAATTTTAGAGCACATGTACATGACAATTGAAATATATGTGTGTATAACATGTTTAGTTGTGTCATATAGAATACTTAGTTCAAGACCATAGTCACTAAGAATTCTGATTCAACTTTGATTTATTTACACTAAGTGAAGGTTCAAGTCCGTAAGACACCTCCTATGCACATATTTTTCTTACATACCCTGACCTCTGTATTTTGAAAAATAGTGGGGGATTGTTGGGTTTTTTCAAAATTATAAGAAAAAAGTTGTGGCTTTGGTGATTGCTAGTGACCATTCATTTGTGAATGGTAATGCCTCTTGGTAAAGGGAGCATCATTTGAATTTGAAATGGAGAGATGCCATTATTGAAAAAACACCACCATTGTTGAAAAGACACATTGAAAGAAGATGTCTTTTCATAAAAAGAGTCTTTAACATCTCTTGTGATTCTATATAAACCCATCTTTGGGTCAATTCAAATTCACAATTTCCAACAATCTTTTCTCCATCTTATTCTTCTTCACCATTTTCGTTTTGGAAGCTTTTTGGAAAGATAGAGTTTTTAGGCACTAAACTGTAAATAGTTTTCAGGCAATAAATTACAAACAGTTTTCAAGGGATAAATTGTAAAACACATAAGTTAGGGTTGTATGCTGTAAAAGTGTGTTCGGAGTGCGGTTTTTTGGTTTTACAGACCGAAACCCACATTTCTCCGATCTTGGAGAAGAGACTTATTATATCCTGGAGGCGGATTTGCTGTAACCCTCTTGCAAATTGGTTTAATCACTAGTAGGGTGCGAATATCGCCTTAAAGATAGCAACATCATAACGTGCCTTAAGCCTATCTTTAAGTGATTTTCTATTTTCTGCCTTCCATCATAACATTGATCATAGGTGATCTCATTGCTGATTGCCTTCCTGAGGTTTAATGGTGCATTGAATGTTGATGTTACAGAATTCCAGACCAACCTTGTCCCATACCTAAGAATTCACTTCATGTTGTCATCGTATGCCCTAGTCATCTTGGTTGAGATGGCTTACCATGAGTAGCTCGCAGTTGCTGAGATCACCAACAGTGCATTTGAGCCATCATCCATGATGGCGAAGTGCGACCCACGCCATGGCAAGTACATGGCTTGCTGCCTGATGTATTGTGCTAATGTTGTGCCATAGGATGTCAATGCTGCTGTGGCCACCATCAAGACTAAGAGAATGATTCAGTTCTTGTTAGAAAATAATCTATTGGACACACTGAAAATAGAAAAAATAAAATAAAATATGCAATTCGTTTCTTAGGCTGAATCATGTAAAACGATACGCTATCCTTAGTGCGTGATTTTCCTTATCAATTGCTGATGGGTTACAGGCGAATTATAGTACAAAGTGTGCCAACTAGCGCCAACGCCCGTGCCTGTGCCTGAGCTCGAGCAAGAGCGCGCGCATGTGTGTGCGTGTTCCAATGCGCAACCCGAGCATCTCCATATCCAAAACATCCAAGTAAGAATACTACCTACAAATCCACATATAAACCCCAAAAACTTTTCTACCATTTTTGATGTCGGACTAAAAGTACACACTGCACTTTTTAATTTGAAATTCTCGAAAATCATTTTGGCGGCAAAATCTTGAAATTTTGAATATTTTTAAAAAATCAAAAATTTCAATAGTTCGTTGATTGGTGCCCGATTGGATTCAAGTGTGGTATCAACTACCAACCACCGACAGTTGTCCCAGGTGGAGATCTGGCCAGGGTGCAGAGGATAGTTTGCATGATCTCCAAGTCCACGAGTGTTGCAGAGATGTTCTCTTGCATTGATCATAAGTTTGATCTCATGTATGCAAAGTGTGCCTTTGTGCATTGGTATGTGGGTTAGGGCATAGAGGAGGAAGAGTTCTCGGAGGCGCGTGAGGATTTGGTTGCGCTTGAGAAGGATTATGAGGAGGTTGGGGTAGAGTTTGCTGAAGGCGAGGATGGTGATGAGGGAGATGAGTACTAAGAAGAGTGAAGATGGGGTTCCTATCTTGATACTGTCTTTCTTTTCTGTTGCTTGTTATTTTTCTTTTTTATTAGGGTTTATGTTGGTTGGTATGTAGTGCTTTTGAATTTGCAGACTTTAAGTTGTGCATCATCCCTATTGATGCTTCTGTTGCTGGTGATATATGCTATCCTGACTGGTTATATATATATATATATATATATATATATATATATATATATATATATATATATATATATATATATATATATATATATATATATATATATAAAGTTATTTGATAATATGGTAGAATATATCACTTGATACGCAAGCATTCAAAAATTGTACAAGGTATATTAACTCAAACTAAAGTGACAAAACTATGGAGCCCACTTTTGCTAAATAACATGCTAAAATCACACTTGTTTGTTGAAATAGGACAGTTGGATATTTTTCATTTTAAACCATTCAATAAACGTCCATCATTTTGATATTCAAATAATTAAATAAGTAATTAAGCATAATTATTTGTTCATAATATTAATACATCTAAATTTATTATATATTTTGTTAATATACATATATTACACACACACACACACACACACACACACACACACACACACACACACACACACACATAGTGGCCTACTGGGCCATAGGACGAATGACCCCAGCCACCAGGCGACCATCGTCCACAGACTCAAATGGACACTGCTCATGCTCGTCACAGTGGCCGATCATCTGACAGGGCAAGGGGAGGGAAATGAATGGATAAATATATATAGAAGAGAGATGAGGAGGAGAGTACCTGAAAGTAGTCGGTCGCGTGGTTGGACATTGTAAACTGGAAAGAGAGGAGAGAGGCTGAGAGGCTAGTTGCTTGGTCAGGTGGGGCCAGTCGAACGGTGAAGAACGGAGAGAGAGGAGAGTGGCTGAGAGAGTAATTGTCACTCCCCAAATTCGGAAATCGGATTCACAGGAATCCCGATCGCTGAACCCGGTGCCGACAGCCTCCGTAGTACCCCATTCTCGGCTCCCAGCGTCCGTACACCAGGTTCCGATACAGGGATTCTACAAGGAGGATTTTCTAACGTACATTTGTCTCATAAGAAGCATAATCACAAGTATACCCAAATCATAAAGGCAACATCATCATCACACATCCACTAATATAATCATTTGAATACAATGCTGAAAGGGAAATACATATATCGAAACGAAAGCTTTAGAAGACAGCTGCATACTCCAAGCTCATCGCTACTACAACCTAACGCCACCTGCATGCATCTATCGTGCATAAGCTTATTGAAAGCTTAGAGAGTGATGGAAGTGTGTGCATAGGTGTAAGCCCCGTATCATAGACCGTATCGTTCCATAGACTTTCGCGGTCTTATCAGTCGAATTTCGGCAACCTTCGACCCTTAACCAATATTTGCGTGCGACCATGATTCGTATGCCGTCAACCCATATCGACTCAACCCAAGACCTTTACCATAGCGACCGAGCCGTCACTGCAGTTTCGATGCCGCGACTTGCGTGCTGAGGCGATACCCTGGTCAAGAGATGTGGGCCAACATTCGGTGTGAAGAAAACGCCGCGTGTTGTGAAACCCAAGAGAATCTCTATGAGGTGTCTCATCAATCCCATCAATCCATCACATGTCAAGTACACATCACCTTTCATCCATTCTCAAGCAACTACAAAAGTCGAGAATCTCTTACAAGCCCATACCTCTCTTACACCAAAAGCCCTCAAAGTCAAAAAGTTCTTACACCACCCATACTTTTCTTATACAAATGGTCACAAAAGTCAAGATTTTCTTACACCCATCACTCACCACATCCATCACCCATCTCTCTCTCCCTTTACAACTCTCTCTCTCTCTTTCTCATTTTCAAACTCAAAAAAAATTTAAGGAGAGAAATCCCATACGTATGAGAATTCTCCAAGCCTCTCTCTCTCTTTCAAAACTTCGAGTGTGGCCCACTTTCTTACCCCATGTGCTCCCATCCTAACCATCCATTCTCCATCTCCTCCATTGGAATCAAAGCTAAGGTGCTAAGGAACTCATAGGAGCAAGAAGGTCGAACGGTGGGTGCTCATCTAGATGTAAAAAATCTGATTTCTATAGCCTAGATGGTTTCTTTCTTTCATGAGAGAAGTGTAAAACACACCAATCAATGGTGAAGATGCCACACAATCCCATGGTTATGGCCTAATGGCCTACCTTATGTATGCATGATCCATACATGAGGCCTTTCTCTATGGGCCCCATCATGGTAGTTTTATTTCATATCATATTATGTTTGGATCATCTAGACCTTATAACCATGGTGGGGATGATATCCTCACCATGCATTTTAATTATAAGCCATGCATGTGCAAGATCCATGTTGTAAATATAAATCTAGGTATGATGTGCGGGTGTGATTGATCTTGGGAGGGCTCAATAGTGGCGGAGCCCCTTTCCCTATGGACGGATTGTCCTTCTATCTTTCTTTTCCCTCATTTTATTTTCTGATGTGTGTGGCCCATTAATGTATTTCCCTTTTTATTTAACTTGTATAATAAAATTTATCTAAGTACATGTTGCTGTTCAGAATTTTCAAGACAGTTTCTGGTTATTTTTGGACCAGATTTTGGGACTGTTTGAGGGACTATTCATACCTATTAAATATACTTTTCTGAAAGGTGGGGATCTCATCTTGATGTCCCCCAAATTTCAGCCCCAACTGATCTTCATTGTCCCAAAGGTGTGGTCCAAGTGAGGTGGACAGTCTGAATTTTCTGCACTGTTCCAGCAATATTCCACCATGGACAGTTGGATTTTTGAAATTTATTAAAATATCTATGGGTGTTTAAAAATTATAAAAATTTTCAGGGGGGGTGGCCTACTTATGGTAGGACCCACCTACAAAATTTTGGGGCCAATGGACGCCTGTACACACCATGGTGATGCCGGGACCGACCCATTATAATATGGTGTCCAGATCAGTCCGATTTTCAGGACAGATTGATTTATGTAAATGAACTAAAATATTTACAGATGTCCAAAAATTCTGAAATTTTTTAAGAGTGTGGTCCACTTATGTTAGAACCCACCTACCAAATTTCAGGACCAATGGACTCCTGTACACACCGTGGTGAGGGCCGGACTGGCCCACCACGTTGGGACGTTCAGGTCTGTCCGATTTTTCTGGATAGTCTGTTGTTTAAATTAATTAAAATACTTAGAGATATCTAAAAATTATGAAAATTTGTGGGGGTGTGGCCCACCTATGGAAGTATCACTTTGTGAAATTTTAGCCTCAAGTGATCCCGTTTTGGTATCCAAAAGAATGGGCCAAGATGGTTGGACTCCCAGATTTTTTTCTGCTGTGCAGTCCAGCAATATGCCTTGATAAAAAAACATAATTCAATTTTTTTTTTCTGATGGTGGGCCACCTTTTTGGGTTTCCTCTCATTGTATGCATGATGAGGGAACTTAGCCCTCAATTTTCAGAGTTTTAGAAGCCTTGACACACTCCAATGGAGTGCCCAAATTTAGGACATTAACATGTTATAATTATGCTGGCCTTGGGCTGAAATTTTGAGGAGTGGGGCCCACCATATTATAAAGATCTTAGAGGAAATGATTTATACCTTTAGTTCCTTAAATATTGGGCTTAATGAATGCACTTTTGAGGTCCACCACAATTGAATTTAATTGGGCCTATGAATGTAGCTAGTTGTTGAACTATTTAAGGCCCATAGAGTGGACCCATTTGATGTGTTCCAAGGCCCATGGGATTAGGCCCATTTGATGTAATTTAAGGCCCATAGAGTGGACCCATTTGATGTGTTCCAAGGTCCATGGGATTGGACCCATTTGATGTATTTTAAAGCCCATGGGATTAGGCCCATTTGATATGTATAAGGCCCATGAGTCGAGAACCATTTGATGCAATCTAAGGCCCACGAGTTATGACCCATTGCAATGCACATAAGGCCCATTGGTGCGGCCCATTGATGTGAACCATTTGATGACTAAAAGGCCCATATGACATGGCCCATTTGATGTATTTAAAGCCTAATGGGGTATACTTAAGGTCCATTGCAATGTGTGATCCCAACCTAGTTTACGTAATGTTATTCACTACGGGCTACACCTTGGGAGCATATGTTGGTTTGACGTCCATATTGTGAGTATAATGTTGGTTAAATGTCCGCATTGCGACTCTCCCTAGGGCCCATTGGTAGGCCCGTACTTGTTGTATGCAAGCCATCTAGGCCAGCTGCGTTGTAAGGATAGGGCATTACTTTATAACATGTTTAGTATAACTCCATGACGCACAACCCATTTGTATCGGTCCATTTGATCGGCCTGCTCGTATTGGCCATTTGATTGATTTAGCCCATATGATTGATTAGGCCCATCTTGATATATTTGTGGCCTGTTGCTAAGGCCATATATGAGGCCCGTTGTTGAGGCCCACCTTGATGTGTATGAGGCCCGTTGTTGAGGCCCACCTTAAATATATATGAGGCCCATGTTGTAAGGCCCATTGTGATGTATGCAAGGCCCATGGGTCATGGCCCATTGCAATGTATGTAAGGCCCAATTGGTGCGGCCTATTCGATATATTTATGGGGTCCATGTCATTAGGCCTATCCTGTTGTATTGGTGACCCGTCCATTGAGGCTCACCCGTGGTATATATTTGAGGCCCATGTGTAGGGCCCACCTATTGTGTATTTAAAGCCCATGGGATATGGCCATAGTGATGTATATTAGGCCTTTGTGATGTAGCCCATACTGATGTGTATTAGACCCAGGTATGTGACTCACCTGCGAAGTATATTTGAGGCCCATTATGATATATCTGAGGCCTATGGGTGTGACCCATCCAGATGTATTTGAGGCCTATGGGCAAGGCCCATTGTGATATGTGTTAGGCCCATGACCAGGGCCCACCTGTTTCGTATATTTGGCCCTTGTGTAAGGCCATGTGCCCATTATATATTTGATTTTATGTGGGCCATTCCTTGGGGGCAATGTTGGTTAAAAGTCCACATTGTCGACGCCGGTTATTGATACTGTTTATGAGTATGTGACATCATAACATCATGATACATGCCCATTCGCATCATCTGCATGTTTGTTATGAGATGTGATTGACCATTGCATATGTCATTGGGCAGGATGATGTGAGACTCCCTGATAGGTGGAGATTATCTCATATGAACGCATGACATGCGCAGGATTGATGCATGATTGAATTGTATGACTCATGCATCTTGCATTGTGTTGTGATTACTGTACGCCCTAGTGACATCAGGGCCATAGCCTCCACAGGTATATCGTGGATGGTCAGATGGGACACCAAAAATCTATTCGAGCATCGGGCCGCCATAGATGGCCCTGAGTGAAAATCCCTAAACCCCCTCTTGGTTCCAGAGGATGCTCCAACTTCTAGACCGAGTGGGTAGATGAGCGTTGAGTGCCGATTACCAGATGGCTGCGCTCTCCACTGTGTCGTGGTTGGTTGGAAGGGGGTGCGGCCTTACCCGCCCAAGGGAGTAGGCATGGCTAGGATGAGTTTGACCAGCTCGAGGAATGGGTCCGCTATCTGCCAGCCGGATAGGTATTGACAGACTACTGACAGACGGATAGTGAAGTCTTTTTCACTTATCCAGTTATGCGCTTGATTGGGGCGGCAGGTGGTGTGAAGTGTAATAAACCCCGGTGATTTTCCCAGAGAGGAACCGTACTGATATGAGGACTGACATGATATTATGACACCCCGTCACTGTTATGCATGTGGACGGGCGCACGTGGACGGATGCTGATGTGGGCAGGTGTGATGTGGGTGGGGTTGAGGCCTGGGCGAGTTACCACGCTAAGCGAGTTACCAGCGGTTGGCAGACTACTGTGCTGACAGGCTACTAAGTAGGAGTTGCGTACTCATTCATTCATCCATTCACTATCCACTCGGACTGGTGGTGCGCAACTAATTGTTGCGTATCTTCGTTATGACAAGAATTTCGGTTGGGCGTGCGACTAACCTGAGATCAGGAGTTTACCACGTTGAGTCAGACTATCCAAATTTAGGTATGGGACTGGTTTGGATAGAGGTTCCTTGTGGTGGACCCCGTAGCCTGCGATACTACGTACTATCATCCCGACATCACACTCCAGCATGGTCATTCCATTAGCACTATATACTGCATATTCCATTACATCTTCGGCGTGTGGCATTGTGGGTTGTTATGTTTCTGTATTCCTATGACTTAGATGAGAGTGATGATATTTGTTAGCTCTTTCGAATTGTGTATTACATTATATCCTTGTCATTCGACATTTGATTATCTATGACTCATCATTTGCATAGCTGTCCTATATTGCGTATTCTGATATTGATTAACTTATGGACTTGTTCATACTTTTGGCTTATTCTGTTATCGCATGATTATAATCTTGTCAGTATTTCTGTTTACGCTGATAATTCCTGCTTTTATCAGTGTTTCTGCTTATTCAGTTATTGTATGGTTTATGGATTAATAGCTTTCCGGTATTGTATGATTATGATATTGTATTGAATACTTGACACTTATCTCGTGCACACACTTACACCACCCTCTAAGCTTTCTATAAGCTTATGCACGATAGATGCGTACAGGTGATGTTAGGTTGCAGCAGCATTGAGCTTGGAGCGTGCAGCTATTTTCTGGAGCTTTCATTTTGACATATATATTTTCCTTTCAGCATTGTATTCAAATGATTATATTAGTGGATATGTGATGATGATGTTGCCTTTATGATTTGGGTAAACTTATGGTTATGCTTATTACTAGTTAAATGTATATATATATATATATATATATATATATATATATATATATATATATATATATATATATAAATCCTCCTTGTAGGATCCCAGGATCGAAAATCTGGCATATGAATGCTAGGAGCCGAGAATGGGGTACTACGGAGGCTGTCGGCACCGGATTCGGCGATCGGGATTCCTATGAATTCGATTTCTAGGTTTGGGGCGTGACAATAGGATAAGTGCCAAGCATACCATAAAACCCATAAATCATGCATCATCGAAATAAGCAAACAAGATCATGAATCATACGATATCAGAGTAAGTTGAAATATACTGGTAAGTCCATGAGTGCTATCAGCCGTACCAAGGCTATGCGATGTAAAACATAATAAGATAATAACAGATGCTGATGATACAATGCAATATGCAAATCCTAAGCCACTAATATCATCAACCTCATCTAGGCCATATAAGTGCAAAAACATAGTAACCCAAAATGCTAAGTGCTGCAAATGCAATGTAATATGCGGTGCGAATGAAATGACCATGCTGGAATGTGAAGTCAGGATGATAGTATGTAGTATCGCAGGCTACGAGGTCCACCACAAGGAACTTCTATCCAAACCAGTCCCATACCTAAATTTGGATAGTCCGACTCAATGTGGTAAACTCCTGATCTCAGGTTAGTTGCCCGCCTAATAGAAATCCTAGCCATGCGAAGGTACACGTAACAAATAGTTACGCACCACCAGCCCGAGTGGATAGTGAATGAATGAATGAATAGATATGCAATTCTTGCTCAATAAGTCCACATATCAGTACGGTTGCTCTCTGAGATCATCACCGGGGTCTAGTACACTTCACGTCACTTGTCGCCCCATCAAGCGCACAACTGGGTAAGTGGAAGAGACCTTACTATCCGCCTGGCCAGTAGTCTGCCAATACCTACCTGGCTCATCGATAGCGGACCCATTCTTCAAGCTAGTCAAACTCAGCCTAGCTATGCCTACTTCCTTGGGCGGGTAAGGCCATACCCCCTTCCAACCGACCATGGCACTGTGGGAGACGCGGCCTCCTGGTGTTCGGCACTCGGGCGCTCATGTATATCCACTCGGTCTTGACGTTGGGGTGTCCTCTGGTACCAAGAGGGTTTTAAGAATTTTCACCCAGGGCCATCTATGGCAGCTCGATACTAGAACCAAACATTTTCGGTGTCTCATCTGGCCATCCACGATATGCTTGTGGAGGCTACAACCCTGATGTCGCTAGGGTGTACAGTAATCACAACACACAATGCAAGATACATGAATCATACAATCCTGTGCATATCACGCGCTCATGTGAGATAGCCTCCGCCTATCAGGGAGTCTCATAACAACCTGCCCAATGACATATGCAATGGTCAACCACATCTCATAACAAATATACAGATGATGCGTATGGGCATGTATCATGATGCTATGCGGTCACATACTCATAATCGGTATCGACAATCAACCTGGACAATGTGGACATTTAACCAACATTGCCCTCAAGGAATGACCCATATAGAGCTTAACGTATAGTGGACTCATGACCTCACACAAGGGCCAAATATACAACACCATGAGCCTCACCCAAGAGCTTAATACACATCATGATGGGCCTCAGTCATGGGCCACATATACATCAAGTGGGTCGCATCTCACGGGTTTAATATACATCGCAATGGGCCGCTCACACGGCCTAATATACATCAAGTCGGGCCTTATCATATGGGCCGAAAATATATCACAATGGGCCACGTCCCATGGGTCTTGAATACATCACAATGGGCCTCGGAAATCGGAATTGACCTCAACAATCGGCACCGATAATCAACATCGATAATCGGCACCGACAATTAAAATATAAATAAGGCGAGGTCCATAGATGGACAACTGATCAACCATAATATAAAGATCGGCCCACGACCGTGGTTATATCAAATCTGATGGCATGGAGCCATCCGTCTATGGCGAATGAGGCCCATTTATTTAGGTTAACCCACGAAGAGAATGAGCTAACAAGGCCTAAGGAAAGGTCACAATGAGGACATCTAATTGTCATTGCCCATCAATGTGGATATTTAACCAACATTGCTCCCAAGGAGTGACCTTCATAGGGCCAAACATATAGTGGGCCCATGGCCTCACATAGAATCACGATAGACCTCATTTACATCACATCGGCCTTGTCATTTGAGCTAACATGCATCACATCGGGCCTCAAATATACGATAGGTAGGCCTTGTACCTGGGCCTCAAATATATCAAGTGGGTTGTATCAATGGGCCGCACCAATGTGTCAATATACATCAAGTGGGCCGTATCAATAAGCCGCACCAACGGGCCTCATATACGACAAGTGAGCCTCAAATATACATTACAGGTGGGCCTTGCACATGGGCCTCATACACATCAAGTGGGTTATATCAATGCACCGCAAGGAGAGTTATAATATGAACATTTAACCAACATTATTCTCATAATGTGGGCGTCAAACCATCATTGCTCCCAAGGTACGGCCTGCCATTAACATCATTACATAAATTATGGTGGAACCACACATTGCAATGGACCTTAAGTACATCCCATTAGGCCTTAAATATATCAAATGGGCCATATCATATGGGCCTTATATTAATCAAGTGGGCAGCACCAATGGGCCTTATGTACATTGCAATGGGCCATAACCCATGGGCCTTAGAATGCATCAAAACGGGCCTAATCACATGGGCCTTATGTGTATCAAATGTGCCACACCAATTGGGCCCTATGTATATCAAATGGGCCATATCCAAAATATAAATGGTGATGATGACTTCCGCGATTAAAATTCCCAAGGCCTGCCATAGCATTTATTTCCTGTCCAATCTATTCATAAGGTCACAAGGACCTGGATTTAGAGGAAAAGTAAATATCCTACTTGTCCAACCTTGCAATCCAAAGGTTTTAATGGTGGACATTCAATCCAACACTGTTTCTATAGTTTGGTCCACATGACTCTAGATCTGTCTTATTCTTACGCTCATGCCAAAAGAATGATCTTTCAAAATGGATAGACGGTTTGGATGTAACATATGCATCATGGTGGACCCCATACAAATGGACATCATGAATAAAGCACACACATGCTGGGGGGGGGGGGGGATTTCTACCGTCCGCCTGGACGGTGTGAAGAAAACACATACATCATAGTGGGCTCCATCGTCCACCTGGACGGTGGGAGACAAACACATACATCATTGTGGGTCCCATGTGGGGCCCAGCATTATGTTTATATGCAATCTAGCTCGTTAATAAGGTCACACGGACCTAGATGAATGGAAAAAACAAATTTCATATTGATTCAAAACTTCTGTGGTGACCCAAAAGGGTTCCAATGGCAGCCATTCAATCATCGTTGTTTCCTATGATATGGGCCACCTGAGCGTCAGATCGGCCTGATCTTTGGAGGGGGCCCACTTCAGGGAGGTTCCCACCAAATGAACGGGGTGGATACATAATATACATCAGGGTGGGGCCCATGGCTGGGACTGTGGGTCATTGTCATCTGCCCACTACACGTAGCTGCGGTCTGCTGCTACTGACGTAGCAGCAGGCGCTTCCTTATATAATTTGTTTTTGAAAACCTATTTTTTGACGGTTTTTCATACGCGGGGCCCGCATCAGGTAGATCCACCCCAGCCATCAGTCTCCATAGAACATAACAAATCCATCAAGCCCAATATTAGGCATCTTTCGGCGTGTAGAAAAATGTAGGTACATTTAAACGGTGAAAATCACTATTTTCTGAAGTATGGCCTGCTAAAAAGTTGGATCAGCCCCATTTTTCGGCTCAACGCCTAAAATAGTATGAGGAAAGGGATGGACGGTGTGGATTGAATATATACATCAAGGTGGGGCCTATATAAGTGGCCCTCTCCAAAGCAAAAAAAAATTAAACAAATATATTTGTTTTCCCAGTTCACGTCCAGACGCTGGACAGTTCTGGCTTAACAAATGCATTTAAGGTGGGCCACCACATGGCTGGGTGGTGTGGAATAACACATATAAAGTAGGCCTCACCTACAAATGACTTGGATCCAATACATGCTTCATGGTGGGGTCCATCTAAGTGGGCCACATGGCTATATCATCACACACAAAAATAAATAAATAAAAAGAGGGAGAGAGAAAGAAAGAAAGAGGGACACACGTAATGGAGAGACCCTGACACTATGGGCCCTCCGTTTCAAGCATCCAATCATACATCAAGTGGGTCTCATTGCATGTGGGCCCACCAAATCAAAGATCAACGGTGGAGATCCCTTTTTTCACCAAGATGTAAGGTCTAGATGACCCCTTTTTAGACTAGAAAGTAAACATCATGATGCGGTCCATGGAGAATGGCCCCATCATGGAATGATAATAAAATCAAGGTGGGCCATCGGCCACATTTAGGGTTCCAAGTGAGATCCATACCATCAATCGGTAGGCCTCACTTGGCCCATCATCAAAACATGGAAAGATCTAGCCTAATAAGCACCCACCTTCGATCTTCTTGGTCTGTTGAAAAGCCAATCTCCTTGTGTCTCACTTTGATGGTAGAAGATGAGGTTTGAATGGCTAGGATGATGGATTTGGGATGGAAAAGTGGGTCATACACAAACTCACTTTTCTTTCTCACTTGAAATGCTTGGATGTGAGTTCTCTTGCTTGCTTGGGATAGAGTGTTGAGAAAGAGATAGAAGCGGTTGTTAGGAGAGAGAGAGAGAGAGAGATGTGTGATGGAGTGATAGATGCGGTGAATGATGTGTGTAAGAGCTTTTTTTGACTTTGGGGTTGCTTGGTGTAAGAAAAGCATGGGCTTGTACGAAACTTTTTGACTTTGGGGGTTGCTTGGGGATGGGTCCGAGGTGATGTGTACTTGACATATACTTGACATGATGGGATTGATTAATTAATGTGACAAGTCGTAGAGATTCTCTTAGAACTCGCATGTGCGGCGTTTTTCTCGTACCGAACATGGGCCCACATCTCCTGGCCTAGGTATCGCCTTAGCGTGTGAGTCGCGACATCAAAACTGCTGCGACGGCGCGGTCGCTAGGGTATAAGTCTCGGGTTAAGCTGATTCAAATCTATGAGATACGACTTAGGGTCGTGCACAAACATTAATTATAGGTCGCAGGTTGTCGAAATTCGATAGAAATGATCGCGGGAATTAATGAAACAGTACGGACTAGGATATGGGCCTTACAGCAATGGTCGGTCAGGTGGGGTTCGACGGACGTTAGACACTAGAGAGAGAGAGAGAGGGTCGAACATTGTTGGAGGATGGAAATTGAAAAGGGATTTAGGGTTTTTTAAAAACGACTGAGTAAGTATTTATATTATATTATATATAATATATACCTAGTTTTCGATCTGAGCCGAACCGAGCCAGGTTCAAGCCAATATTGAGTCAAGACGAGTCGAGCTCGGGTAAGCCCGAACTCGGCTTGAAATTTTTTCAAGCTAAAAAAATCAGTTAAACTTGGCTCGAGCGTTTCGAACTGAGTTGAAAAAGAGCTTTTTTGAGTTGAGTCAAGCGAGCTAACCGAGCTAACTTGGTTTGTGTACAGCTCTAAGCCCAGCCCAGCCGGGCCCTTGTATTGGCTGAATGAAAAGCCCGAACCTAGTAGCAATAACTGCACATGGGCTGATGCACACACACTTTTCTTCCGAGTCTCAACTGTTTATAAGCATGGCCCAATGTGGACATTAGATCGTGCTCAAGGAGGGATTTTTCAGGCTTTCCTATTTATTTATAACTTTGAGTGTTGTATATTGGACTTGGAGTCTCCCCTAGCCAGTTACTCAGATTTTCACAGTCAGCTAAACCCTAGAGAAACTTTAAACCAGATGATATGAGGATTCTCTACCTTAAAATAACTCTTGACTTTCGACCGAAAATTTTAGGTAAGGCACCATTGTGATAGAGAGAAAGTATTAGGTACATTTTATGCCCGTATGAACTTCCAGTCTCTACTTGTAACACCCCAAACTTTTCAATACCTAAGTATTGAAAGTTCTCGAGTGTATGATACCAATTTAGCTATCCTAAGCTTACCAATTTATGCCCTCTTGTTCAAGCGATGTTGTGATTCATGTAGAAGCTTTCCTACATCGAGATCTACCTAGGGTTTAAATCTAAAGCTAAGGCGAGAGATTCTTTTAAGCTTATACTAATTTGAGTTGATATGATTTATCTTATTTTTACATACTTTCATATTACTGTGATTTTCTATGTAATTGATTGATGGACTGTTATGAATTATTTACCCTTTTGAGAATTATGGTTAATGTATGATTTTAATTATAAGTGATTTTTATGAATTTATGTGGGGTGATGGATACAAGCATTGCCTTTTGTCAATTTTGAGAGCGACACGTGCTTCCACTCTATATTAAGTTAGCCTTTTGCTCAACTCTCCTTATTTTTATTAAGTTAGCCTATTTGCTACTCTTCTCTTTTATTAAGTTAGCTTATTACTACTCTTCTCTTTTATTAGGTCAGCCTTCTGATACCTCCCTTTATGGCTTCGACATGTCTTAGAATTTCAAAACCTTCATAATTTGACTTATTTCTCTACTGATGCAAGTGATGGGGGCCTCATATATTTTATCATGGACATAATGCGCTCTGGATAGTGACCCTCTTGGTCAATGCGTAATTTTATGAATTTTGGATAGTGGTACATAAATCGATGTAAGTAATTCGCAATGCGTGTTACATCACTTCCAGGATTGGATGTTGCAAATAACCACTCCATGAACAAATCGTGCCACGTAATTCATCCGATCAGTGTGTTGTGCTATCTTGAGGTATTCACGTAGATCCATGGTAGCGTTGGATACTCCGATGAATCTCTGTAGTATGGGATGCGGGGCGAGACGAGTTTTCTATGAATTATATTCCACATTGTGATGATCACTATGTATGATGGACTGCACACACTTTCTTGTCATGCATTCATATATATATATATATATATATATATATATATATATATATATATATATATATATATATATTGGTTGCGCATACTAATACCACTCGTAGTGGTGGAGTACGAGATGTATCAGAACCCTCACATTATTCTTATGAATCTCTTGAATTATTGTTAATCTTAAAGGATAACCATCACTATGAGTAGGGCATTGACCCTCTCCAACCATACAGATGTTGCAGGTGAATTATAGGTTGATGTAATGGACGATGACCATTTTGTGAAAGACGGGTTCGAATAGAGAGGAATAATAGTGCACGATTAGTTTTATTTATTTTTCACTGCAAAATTTGATAATGTAATAAGCTCCTATTGAGAAATCCTTTGATAATTTGTTGAATTCTTTTACTCTAATGGAATGATAAATACAGTTGATTTTACTCTCGTGAATGGTTACCTTTATGAATATAACTGGATGTGATTTAAAAATAAATGAAAAAAAAGGTACAATTTTGAAGCATTTAATTTTTACATTCTTAACGCTCGAAATTCTTAGGCACGAGTACATACTCAGGCAGCGAAAATTTGGAGCGTTACACTACTTCATAGGACTCGATGAAATATAAGTGATTTTATTAGTTCTTGCATCGAGTGATATGATGACGTGTGTGGAATGCAGTGTGGTAATGCGATGCCTACTTCAAGTGATGAATTGGGAAAGACTTTTTTGCCCGGACTCACCTACTTGGAGAATAAGCTGAAATCCAATCGATTTGAGTTTTTAATGGGTGGGATCCGATATCCCAGCAAGCCGCATAGCATAAACTCGAATTGATTGGATGAACAAGAGGTTTAAGAGTGGAGATAATGATGCACAATGCTGATGCAAGTGATGATGATGTGTAGTGCATGCAATGTCCAACTCAGGAGTGTGAGCGAAAGATCAAAACATAGGTGATCTACCGACACCCATTTACCTAAGAGAGACGAGAAAGAAAAGAAAAAGATCTATCCTATCTAAGTTTTTGATGTGGTAGGATCTGAGTAAACCAGCAAGCCCCAAAGCATACGCTCGAATAGACTATAGAGATAGGGGGTTGGAGAGGAAGTGTGTCGACTAATTATAAATGAAGAAAAATGAAGTAGTAAATATACTACGTGAGATAAGCGATAAACGGAGATGCGGGAGAGGGAAGAAGAGACTGACTTGACACTCTGCATAAAAGAGATGATCAAATATCTTCAACCCCGACCCTACTTCACAAAATCTAAACCATTGAGATGACTTATATTGGTTGGATGATGGCTTTAAACGAATATGATTGGATTGGATATAAGGTAGACTTTGAATGAGTGGCTTGGATTTGTTAGATTGGGTTTGAAGGTGTGACGCCCTGTCACTATGGTCACATGTGGGCGGTTCCCAAGGTGGTTGACAGGCTATCGTGCTTGCAAGCTACTGTGCATAAAGTGAAGGTGAAACTTTGTTTCACATCGGAAGCATTATCCAAAGTTGTGGTGGCTATAAGTTGGGTTCCTTCTTTAACAGGCATAACACATTTTAAATTCGTGAGCTTCGGCAAAGCTGACAATATCATATGTTGTGGGGACGGGCCTTACAAATGGTATAAAAGCCAGTTATCTTGGAATAACTACCCTCCATTGCGTGATTGTTGTAAACTTAGAATGATTAGAATCCTAATCTCAAAAATTTAGAAACACACCATAGATTTCCATTATAACTTAGTCTAATCTAGTATTCCCATTTGAGAACTTAGAAACTTTGAGCATAACACCCTAGCAAGAGCGCCTTGAGTAAGGTTTGGTTGTGGATAAATTTCGAGGATGAAATTTTTTATTAGGAGGCTAGAGGTGTTAGACCCGTAACCCTACGAGGCCGATTGTACGCTTCATTTTTAGTGCCAGCACGTTCCACACAGACTATATCAAAGAGTTTTGATCGTAACCCTATTTCAGTACAACAACACCCTGAGACTTGTACCTTTGTGACCACATGGGCGCTACGATTCCAACATCGTGGCATGCCCCATTTCAACCCCTAAATTAGAAGTTACAATTTTAACACAATCCGAAGTGGGCCACGCAACGCATGCGGGCCCCACTTATACAAATTTCAATTTATCAAATCAATCAATCTATCAATCACTCATGTCACTCTCTCTCCCTATTAGTTAAACAAGCTCATGCCTTTTTCATGCAATCCATACACTTACCTATACTAGCCACTATTATTTCTTTTTTTTTCTCCCCATTTTACCACTCTCTTTTCATAATTCCTTATCTACCCAAAAATTTCTACCACTAAAACTCCCGAACTCCTCATTTCTACCATTTTCTAGTAAGATTAGGGAGAGAATAAAGAGAAAGAAAGAAAAGAAAGACAAATTATGTAGATATTAAGAGAAGAGAGAGCCTGAGAGACAATTGGGAAAGATCAAGAGAGTAAGAGAAAAAGAAAAGAGTGATTAGAGATGGTTAGGGGTGGAGAGAAGCTTGGTGGACCGTTCGATCACCTATCTAAACCGATCCCTAAACTAAGTGTGCACACTGTTTCTTTAGGTCACGCGGTCCTACTGGTCGAATCTCGGCGGCCTACAACCTTTGGGTAGTGTTTATGGTGGTCCTTGAGTCTCGACCTGAGACATATGCCTTTGCGACCGCATCATCGCCACGGTTCCGATGCCACATCTTGTGCGTCCATCCGAGTTATAGATCATAAGATGTAGGCGCGCATCATTTTGAGGCTTTGATCATGTTGGTGGGACCCACTTAGTAGGGTATACACGTTTTCCCATAGGACCCACCATAATGCCTCAACTTTTCAAGACCTAAGTATATGACCCGTTTTCCAAAAATCCGAGTGTTAACCTTAAAGGATGGTCAAATTCGAGTATACATTTTTTTTTTTCATTCATTCAGAGTAAGTAGATGAGCGTAGAGTGGACAAATCAACATAAGGAAAATTTTCAATTACATTTAGAATATACAAGAGATTTCTCATAATGACTTATACAAACCAATGTCCTCAATCTTATAAATTACAAAATGAAATAATATTACATGTGAAATAAAATAAATTACAAAATGAAATAATATTACATATGAAATAAAATAAATTACAACAATCTTGGGATATGAAATCCTATAGCAATCCTTGACAATTACGAGCATGCATCCTTGTCAATTATAGCTTGCTCCTCATCAATATAGACATGAATGTCACTTGGGCCACTTATGCTACCTGTACGGTTTTATATTTGATGGATGAATGGCCAACTCAGTGTGAACTCCCCTCAAGATTACACATCGTCGCATTAAGTAAGAAATAATATAAAACATCTAGACAACCAAAACAGAATAAATGCAGTCTTATTATATGGATGTGTGAATGCAATCATCGCCCCGGGGATGCTCATCCGTGCGGACATTGGGCTCATCACCCATGCAATCATCAACCTGGGAAAAACATCCAGGCGGTTTATGTCCCGGAAAAAACATCCAGTCAGGCAAATATGTACATCACGTATGATAGCAATTGTCACGCCCCAAACTCGGAAATCGGATTCACAGGAATCCCGGTTACCGAATCCGGTGCCGACAGCCTTCGTAGTACCTCATTCTTGGCTCCTACCGTCCATACGCCAGATTCTGATCCTGGGATCCTACAAGGAGGTTTTTTTTTTAATGTACATTTAACTCGTAATAAGCATAACCACAAGATTACCCAATTCATAAAGGCAATATCATCATCACATATCCACTAATATAATCATTTGAGTACAATGCTGAAAGGGAAAAACATAAATCGAAAATCAAGCTCTAAGAGACCGCTGCACGCTCCAAGCTCAACACTGCTGCAACCTAACATCACCTGCACGCATCTATCGTGCATGAGCTTATAAAAAGCTTAGAGGGTGGTGTAAGTGTGTGCACAAAGTAAGTGTTAAGTATTCAATACAATGTCATCATCATACAATATCAAAATTACTGATAATCCATAAATCGTACATTATCAAATAAGCAGAAAACTGACAAGATCGTAAATCATACTATAACAGAGTAAGCGTAAGTATGGACAAGGCCATAAGTCAATTAATATCGAAATATGCAATATAGAACAGTTATGCAATGAGTCATAAAGAGCCAAATATTAGATGCCGAGGATGCAATGCAATATACAAATCCTGCTAAATCTGTCTAGGCCATATAAGTGCGGAAACATAGCAACTCAAAATGTCATATACCTGTGAATGTAATGCAATATGCGATGCGAATGAAATGACCATGCTGGAGGGTGAAGTCGGGATGATAGTGCGTAATATCGCAGGCTACGGGGTCCACCATAAGGGACTTCTATCCAAACCAATCTCATACCTAAATTTGATAGTCAGACTCAACGTGGTAAACTCCTGATCTCAGGTTAGTCGCGCGCCTAACCTAAATCCTTGCCATAATGAAGGTATACAACAATTAGTAGTGCATCACCAGCCTGAGTGAATAGTGAATGAATGAGTATGTACTCCTACTCAATAAGTCGACATATCAGTACGGTTCCTCTCTGAAAAATCACAGAGGTCTATTACACTCCAAACCAGATTGTCGTCCCATCGCGCGCAACAAGGCGAGTGAAAGAGACCTCACTATTCACCTGCCAATATCGGGCCCGACTCGTTGATAGCGGACCCATTCCTCGAGCTGGTCAAACTCAGCCTAGCTTTGTCCCCTCCTCTCGATCAGGTAAGGTCGCACCCCCTTCCAACCGACCACGACACAGTGGGAGACGCGGCCTAACGGTAGACAGCCCTCATGCGCTCATACACCCATTCGGTCTAGACGTTGGAGCAACCTCTGGAACCAAGAGGGTTTAGGGACTTTCACCCAAGGATATCTATAGCACCCCATGTAGAACAGATTTTCAGTGTCCCATTTGGCCATCCACAAAATACCTATGGAGTCTACAACCCTGATGTCGCTAGGGCGTATGGTGGTCATGTCACACAAATGTGAGATGCATGAGTCACACAGTCCAATCATGCATCAATCATGCGCATACCGTGCGCTCATGTGGGGGCGACTCCACCTATCAGGGAGTCTCATAACAATATGCCCAATGACGTATGCAATGGTCAACCACATCTCATAACAAACATGCAAATGATGCGTATGGGCATGTATCATGATGCCATGCTGTCACATCTCATAATCGGTATCAATAACCGGCATCAAAATCGGTCTCGACAATGTGGACATCTAACTACCATTGCCCCAAGAAATGACCCTTATAGATCCTAACATATAGTGAACCCATGACCTCACACAAGAACCTAATATACAACACAATGAGTCTCACTCAAGCGCTTAATACATATCACGATGGGCCTCACTCATGGGCCACATGTACATCAAGTGGGTCGCATCGCACGGGTCTAATAAACATCGTAATGGACTGCTCACACGAGCCTAATATACATCAAGTCGGGCCTCATCATATGGGCCGAAAATATGTCCTATGGGCCTCGAATACATCACAATGGGCCTCAGCAATCGAAATTGGCCTCAACAATCGAAATCGATACTCCGAATCGGCCTCGATACTCGGCCTCGACAATCGAAAATCGACCTATACCATCGACCTTGACAATCGGAATCGGCAAATCGGTCAAGTCAATCAGAATCGGCAATCGGTCATGATAAATGGCCTCGATCGCAAATCGGCAATCGACCACGACAATCGGAATCGGTCAATAATCGAAATCAACAAATTGGTCATGTCAATTGAAATCGGCAATCGATCATGATAAATGGCCTCGATCACTAATCAGTAATCAGCCGCGACAATCCGCACCGATAATCAGCATCAATAATCGGCACCGATAATCAGTGGATAAACAAGGCAGGGTTCATGGATGATCAGCCAATCAACCATAGCATAAAGATCAGTATTCGGCCGTGGTTATATCAAATTCGATAGCACGGAGCTATCCGTCTACGGCGAATGGAGCCCATTTATTTGGGTTAACCCACTAGGGGAATGATAGAATGGGCCTAACGAGGCTTAAGGGAAGGTCACAATGTGGACATTAAACCATCATTGTCCATCAATGTGGACATTTAACCAACATTGCTTCCAAGGAGTGACCCATATAGGGCTAAACATATAGTGGGCCCCTGGCCTCTCAAGAGAGCCTCATACACAACATAATGAGCCTCATCGTATGGGCTGAAAATATATCACAATGGGCCATGAATACTTCAAGTCAGGCTTCATTCAAGGGTCCGAATGTATGGTCTTCAAATATACAACAGGTTGGCCTTGCACATGGGCTATAAATATATCACATCGGGCCTTGCCCATAGGCTGGAAATATATCACAATGAGCCACAAACCATGGGCCTTAATACACAACGGGTGGACCCTACACATGGGCCTAATACGCATCATAATGGGTCGCAGCCCATAGGCCTCAAATAAAATAAGTGGGCCACATCAATGGGCCGCACTAATGAACCTCATATACATAACAGGTGGGCCTTGCTCATGGGCCCAAGGTACATCATGATGGGCCCCATGGATGGGCCGCACCAATAGGCCTCATATACATCAAATGAACTGCAATACATGAGCCAAAAATACATCTCAATGGGCCGCATCACATGGGCCATAAATACATCACATCAAGCCTTGCCCATGGGCCTCGAGTAAATCACATTGGGCCACAAGCCATGAGCTTCAAATACACAATAGGTGGGCCCTACACATGGGTCTCATATACATTAAATGAGCCACGTATCTGGGTTTTGAATACATCAAATGAGCCACACCAACTACACCATTCATCCAACTTTACCGATCATTTTAGAACATTATGAATCATATAAAAAAAATCAAATGGACCATACCACATCTAATAGTGGTGATAATGATTTCCACAATCAAATTCCAGTGGGCCCCACCACCAGGTTTATTTTCCATCCAGTCTTATTCATAAAGTCGCAAAGACCTGGATTAGGGAATACAAATATCATATTGGTTCAAACTGAGTAACCCAAGGGTTTTTAATGGTGGATGTTCAGCCCACTATTTCCTGTAATGTGGTCCACCTGATATTGGATCTGTCTTATTTTTTTGTCTCAAGCCCTAGGACGAACTCGCCATAAGAATAGACGGTTTAGATGTAATACATACACTAGCGAAACCCACAAAATTTTGCTGTGTCAATAGCAGCTATAGAGCCGGCATATGGTACTCCAGCCAATCTGTTTCCATCCAGGTATTAGGTAGGCCCCATATGGCAGGGATGAAACACATTCATCAAAAGTGGGTCCCACCGTCCAGCCGTCTGGACGGTATATATCCAACATATACATTAAGGTAGGGCTCACAGGGCTGGCTATTTTTGTAAGTACAACAGTAATCCCACCGGCATGAAGCACACCAGTCAATCCAGTCCCACCGTCCAAGATCTGGACGGTGAGGATGCATTTTATGGAATCAAAGTGGGCCTACCATGGTGGGGCCACATCCAGTGGATAGGCGATTAGGATATAACGAATACCTCATGGTGAGAGCCACGAGCTGACGTCCGTGCACAGCAGCACCTTACTGCTACTCGTCCATCAGATGGATGGGCTGGACATAACATATACTTTATGGTGTGGGTCCCACATGATATTTGAATCTGCTTCATTTCTAAGGGTGGACGGTGTGGATCAAAACCCACACGCGTCAGGTGGTTCCCATGGATCTTGGTGACGTCCTGATATGAGGCGTACCAGCCAAACCACTCCATCCAACAGGTGGGTCCCACGTGATATTGCAATACAATATATCATATTATTATAATACTTATATTATTATTACTACTATATTTATTGAAAATAACCACCGTCTAGTCCAGACCCTGAACATTAGGGATGGATGGTGCAGATGCAATACTCACATCTCGTTGGATCCACAGAACTGGTGGACGTCAATTTAGCAGCCGTTTGCTGCTGGGTCCACGTCCTGCATCTGGACAGCGTGGATAGAATACTCGTGTCACGGTGAGTCCCCACGTAACTCCCTGACATCATCGATAGTATGCCAGCCAATCTGCTTTCACTACATGTGGGTCCCACGTGGGCCCATCATAATGTTTATTTTCCATCCATCCTGTTCACATGATCACAAGGACCTGGATGAAGAGGAAAAACAAATTTCACAAGGATCCAAAACTTCTGGACCCAAAAAGAGTTTCAATGGTATACGTTCAATCCACCGTTTCCTGTGACGTGGGCCACCTGTTCCTCAGGTAAGGCTGATTTTTGGAGTGGGGCCCACTGCCCAAATGGGATACCAAATGCATGGTGCTGATGTTCAAAAAGACATCATAGTAGGGCCCACATATGGGGCCGTGGTCCCTGCCCGCCCGCCAGCCAACGTCAGCAGCAGCAGACGCTGCCTCTATAAATTTTTTCTTTTCTTTGAAAAAATAGAATTTTTGGATTTTTCGCGGGGCCCACATCAGGTGAATCCAATCCAGTCATTAGATTCCAGGGCTCAATACAGACCCATCAAGCCCAATATTTAGTATATTTTTGACACATTAAAACAGCAGGGTGAATTTCAATGGTAAGAACGCTGTTTGCTATGCTATGGCCCACCAGAAACTCGAATCAACCTCATTTTTCGGCTCAACGCCTAAAATGATTTGAGAAACGGAATGAATGGATTAGATTAACAACATACATCCAGGTGGGCTTGCATAAGTGGCCCTCTCCAAAGCTTAGAATCAAGCTCATACTTTTGTTTTCACGTCCAGCGTCTCGTTCTAGCTCACGCGAGCGTTCAAGGTAGGCCCTGCTTAGGTGGGTCATCACATGGTTGGGTGGTGTGGAAGAACACATATAAAGTAAGCTTCACCTACAAATGACTTGGGTCTAACACATGCTTTATGGTGGGGTCCATCCAAGTGGGCCACACGTCCATATTATCACACAAAAAAATAAAAATAAATAAATAAATAAATAAATACAAAGAGAGAGAGAAAAAAAAAAGAGAGAAAGAAACACCCACCTTAAGATCTTATCTTCTTCTTCCACCTATAGCTTCTAGAGCTCCAATAGATGGACTTCAACGGTTGAGATCGATCATGGACGGTGATGGGAGTAAAGAAGGTGAGCCACACTAGCTTCTCCTCTTGGAAGCCATGGACGTGGGTTGCTTGGAGAGAGATGGAGTTTGAAAAATGAGGGAGAGAAGAGAGAGAGAGGTGATGGGAGAGAAGTAATGGTGAGTGATGTGAGTAGGTACTTTGTTGTAAGAAAAGGTTGACTTTTGGGGATGGTGGTTGTACTTGGGGATGAGTGTAAGTAATGGTGAGTGATGGGAGTGTACTTGACATTTGATGTGATGGATTCTCTTGGAACTTGCAATACGCGGTGTTTTCCTTAAACTGAATGCGGGCCTACATCTTCTAGCCCGGGTATCGCCTCGGCGCGAGAGTCGTGACATCGGAACTGCAGCGACGGTGCGATCGCATCGGTACAAGTCTCGGGTCAAACCGACTCAGACCAACAAGATCCGTCTCAGGATTGTGCGCAGACGTCGGTTACAGATCGTGAGTCACCGGAATTCAACCGGGATGATCACGGAAGCCTAAAGAACAGTACGAACTGGGATACGGGTCTTATAGCAATAAATGCTAGTCTGTGCCTCAGGAAAAATATCCAGTCAGGCAAATACGTACATCGTATAATAACAATAGATGCTAGTCTGTGCCATGTATGCATGATTAGCCAACCCGTTATTAGTCCAGTTACAACCAGCCATTTAAATAAACTCAAAGGTCATTACGGGGGCTTGTCACCAACGTAGGCTGACAGCTCGGGCATAGATCCCATATCACCATCCCCAACTCATGAGACTATCATCTTAGGTTGTTTAATGGAAACCTGTCTACTAGTGGCCAATCATATTATGATATATGGGGCTTACCATCGCATGGTTGCACAATAAAAAATATCGAACCCATATAGAAAAAATATCAGAACAAAGACTCATAGGGCGATACCAAATAGGCCACATAGAACGAGTATTAGAACCATGCGATAAAAGACCATCCTTGAAAACCATTAGACACAACGACCCTGGATGATAGGCCCACATCGATGGTCAATTTAAACCACCATTCAATAACCACTAAGATGAAGGTCCATTACAATCACAACCAGTCGGGTTACATCCCAAGTATGGGTGTACGTTTATAGGTGAGGGTTTCCCACTCATGTACCAGTTTAAATTCCATACGTAATCCATAAATAGTTCACATACATAAAATAAATATGAAGGATAAAAATTAAGCATGTAATATAGCAATTCAATTCCAACAGTTAACATATGTGAGTATAAAATGGAGATATCAATTATAAATTTAAATGAAAACTATAACTTAAGCTAATGGAAAAATGAAAAACTCAAAGAGAATAAATCATCACCTTATACTTCAAATTTCCTTTTAGTGTCGCTAAGTGCTTGCGCCCTTAGAATCGTGTCCTAGAATGAATTATGAAATTGTATGGCTAGATTAAGTTCTACATACTTTTTATGGTTGAGATCATAACCTAGGGTTTGGATCACTTAGGTTTAGGGTTTCACCCTGGGGTTTAGGCTTGGGCTAGATTTTTAGGTTTTGATTATGAGATTTGAATCCTATTTTGTGTGGTCATTTATGATACTATCAATGGAAAGAATAAATGAATAAAATTAATTAAATGAATTGATTATTAATTTTAGGAATATTAACAATAATTACTATTATATTAAATTATCTAATACAACCCACGATGAATAATAATATTAATAATTCCAAAACAATTATTAATATTAATAATATACTTAACATTTAGCCAATGTGACACTAGTAGTCATTTTGATGAAAATAAATAGTGTGTTCTAGCGTTAATAATAATATTTTAAGAACGACAAGGTAAGATGTTAATATTTTAATAATGAAATTTTTTATATGCATCAACTAATACCCGAATGAATAGTTTAATAATGGTCAATCATATCTAATTCTAATAATTCAAAAATTGTCATAATAGTAATAATGATAATTGGAATAAATTAAATCTGGGAAATAAATGTGGACGCACCTTGTCGACATGGTTTGAGTCGAGTTAACTCGGCTTCCTCTCACACTGCAACAAATTGGAGTTTTAACGGCGCTTACAAGCGCCACCAAAACTCCCCAAAAGTGCCGTTGACTCTATCAACGGCACTAGCAAAGCGCCGCTAAATGGGTATGTCGCTAAAAGTATTAGAGGCGCTAGGTAACTTTTCGTGTTTTCCGACGCGAACTTTTTGTGGCGCTTTTCTGAGCGCCACCGATTGTAGGTTTTCCGACGCGAATAAGCACAGTTAAAAATCACTCAGAGCGCCGGTAGAGTTGTTTGTGAACACTTTTTCTTGCGAAAAAGCGCCGTAATATTTCTACGCAAGCGCCGCTAGAAGCCTTTGCATGGATTTGGGAGGCCCTAGCATGCCAGTAATTATCATTATTATTATATATTCAATCAAAACCTGTATTTTTTAAATATTTGAAACATAAAAATGATGCAATACAAATAAAACTGAATATTAAACAATATTTATATTACTACACAATAAAAGATATTTATTACAATTATGAAGAGAAGGAAAGTGTCACACAATTACAGGTTTAACCATCTTTTAAAAAAATAAAAAGAAAAAACAAATAAATAAATAAAAGATGGGGCTTAACAAAGCATTCCATAGTATGAAAATTTTCTATCATGACAAAAACATACCACATCAATCAGCTCTCTTTTACACAATTCAAACAAAAAAAAGAAAAAAAAAACTTCAAAAATCAAAACATGAGAAAGAAATGCATGCCTCACCAAGTGAAGCCCTCATCTAGGCATACACATGCCTCACCAAGTGAAGCCCTCATCTAGGCATACACATCTAGCATTTGCTTGATAATCATCTATGTCATTTCTGATAATTTTGGAAAGGTTTCAAAGGTGGATATGTTAGAATTAGCATTCTATTGATGTTGGATACACTTAAGTGACATGAGATGAAATGAGACAAACTTGTTTTGAATCATCTAACAAAACCTTCTTAAAAACTCCAAAGGGCAGGGCAACTGATGTTGGAATTCTTATCGAGGAAGGCACTTTTCCTTTTATATATGAAAGTTTATCTGAATACCATCCCTGATTTTCCATATGCACATAGATTAACTCCAAAATGCCATACCGATGAAAGAAATAAAGAAAGGATGGGATAGTTCATGAGCATGGATTACGCTTGACATTTACCTAAATTTTCTCAAAACAGGGGAAGCACATCAATTAAAATACTTAACAAAGAAAGAAAGAACTACAATTCATCAAGCAGAATGTCACATGAATTTTCTCTGAATGTAATGGTATGTGTCATGTGCCATTTAGGAATGGTATGCAACATTAAAGAGCTTCATCATCTCTGAAAAAATATTTTTATTTTCCTTTGATAAGTATGAATAGAAAATTCTAATAGTAACAAGAAAAGGAGAAAGAAATTTTGAAGTTAGATGTAAGATCGAAGTAAATAATGTTTTGTTTCAGAAAGATAATATTTTCAGAAAGCACAAGTTCACCAACAAGAGGAGAAACAGTCAACTCATGAACTAACAAACCTTGCAGTAATGGAATCCTGAGTTGCATTCGTGAATCCATCCATTGCTAAGTTCAAAAAACACAAGCCATGACCAAAAGGAGCATTTGGATGATACTCCACCAGCGACAAGGAGAGTGCATACATACTCACCCGTCTAGCAATTCTACTAGTTGAATCAAGGGTCCTTGCTTGCTCATCTGCTGCTCCATATGGAAATACAGGGACTGCATGATTTGTATCAAGGAACATTAGCAAGTGGAATAAAAATTTTGAAGAACTGTCTGGGAAAGCAAACTATGATTAGCAAAACTTGAGAAATTGTTGAGAAATTGTGTATGGACAATCGGAATCTTGAGAAATAAAAAGTTTGAAGAACTGTCCGGGAAAACAAACTATGATTATCAAAACTCGACAATCAGATATACATGTAAGTTGCGTATGGACAATCGGAATCTTGAGAAATTGTTAAGATGGGATACATATGTATCAGACTTGCCCAATTTCACCCAAAGAAAAAAAGAAAAAAGACCAAAGTGATCAAATATAAGGTGGGATATATATGTATCAGAAAATGAACAGTCATGTTGGATGCAGATATACTGTAATCAGAATGCTCTCCAACCAAAAAAGTAAGAGCCCCTAATAGCTTAACAACTAAAATCCCATTACTTCCTAATCAAGCTACAACCATTTAATCTTAAAAGCCTTGCCTCAACAAGTACACATGAAACAACAAATGTTACTGGATCATATGAATCATCTAATTACTTGAAAAGGTTAGTTATAATAATTTTTCCACCAAAATCATGGATGGCATTAGTTTTTGCTTGAAAAGTTTTTTGGGACAGTTCACTGAATGGGACCTTTTATGTTTTAAAACTATAATTTTTGCACCTTTCATGAATACTATAGTGTTTGCACTGAATTGACTTTTTTTGGGACAGTTCACTGAATTGGACTGTTAAAAACACAAGCCTGTTACCTGATATAAAACAATAATAACCGGGAATGGAACATACCTTACGAATATTTCCTATGTTTGCTCCACCTTTACCCATCACTTTACCCACTGCATGGGCCAGGATGACAATCTCCAGGGTTGAAGGCAGTCTGTAAAAATGAAAATATACAAAGAGCAGGCTCAGATAAAAATTAAAATACCCAAATAACCAGCCTGAAGCGGAGGCAAAACTCTAAGATATGAAATACAAACCCTCCATATGGCTTTGAAGAATATGAAGGAATAGATCCATAGTCGTTCTCCCCAACCTTCATTTAAACAAAAAACAAAAGAATACAATCCTTCACCTGCTTTAAAAAATGTAGAGGATCATTTCAGTAAACAAAACAAGTGGAAATGCTATCAGCATTTCAGGTTCATCAAGACAAACATTTCAGGCCCATATAATTCCTTGAAAAGGCATTATACCATAAATAATGGAAACAGGAAAAAAAGAAGTGAATATAGGAGGAAAGATATGGAGATGCAGAACATAACAACAATGAGCAACTAACCTCATCCAGCTTCTTCTGCAGATTATCAAGCAAATGCCGCCTCCTCTCAGAATTCTCCATAAACAATGCATTTCTTCTCTCCTTCCACGAAGTTAGCAGCATAGGCCTCAAATGAGCTGCCAAAGATCTACAGAATGTGTCTGGATCATCTTGACCTGTAAACAGAGCAATTATATCTATCAAAATAGAACCTAAAGTAAACCTCGTATCAGTTGAGCATATCAATGCACGCAACTATATCAACCATTTTATGACAACAGATATGCAAAGAATATTCACAGGAAAAAAGTGGTGAATACTTGTTGCAGCATACATGTAAGCAGCACACACCTTCACAAGAATTAGGCTGTTCATCAGGAAGCTCACCATGACCATAACCTGGCCCAAAAATCAGGTTGGTCTGTTCATAAGGTTTGCCTCACACATATTTTAAATGTAGACTGTCAATCCATTTGTTCTAGCCATCCACATTATCATAATATGTGACCTAGTAAATGAGTGAGACAGCCCAACTTTTGGCCAGGGAGTGTTAGCCATGGGGCACATATTATGATAATGTGGATGGCTAGAAATTTTTGCAGATGGGGTGCCACGTGGTGCTTGTCAATGGATGGTTATAGGGATGATCGCCTGTTATATGGTTTGCTTTTTTGTTGTTTTTGTAGTTTTTTTTTTTTAAATAATAATAATAATAATAAATTCCTATGAGAGGTGGTTTGGAAAACCGTAGACTGATGGAACGAAAATCTCACACGTTTCTTGGAAGATCCATATATAGTGATTTTTACTCTGTTTCGTTGATGGGGAGTTATTTGATACTCTTATAGCATGTGATGCTCAATACCCAGCACTCATAAACTGTAGACATGGCATGCATTAACTCAGATTAAACCTTTCAATTGCTAAACTTAGTTTAATTGAGTCACAATCCCAAAATCAGATTTCCATTATGTCAGATTTAGAGTTTCTCTATGCTAGTGTATCATCCATCACACCCCAGAGTATTAAAGTTTCTCTTAACAGCAGCAGTTTCCTTGTGGCAGGACATGGTCCAAGGTCATGATGTACATATTTTATCCACACCGTTCATCTGTTTTGCCAGCTCATTTTAAGGCGTGAGACCAAAAATGATTCAAATCCAAAGTTAAAGTGGACCAAAACATAGAAAATAGTGGGGACTCAATGCCTACCGTTGAAAACTTCTTGAGGACCACCTTGATGTTTTATTTTCCATCCAACCTCCTCATAAGGTCACACAGTCTTGATGAAGGGAAAACACAAATATAAGCTTGATCCAAAACCTCTTGGACCACTCTCAAGAAGTTTTCAATGGTGGGCGTTGAGTCCCCGCTGCTTTCTATGGTGTCGTCCACTTGAGCTTTGGATCCTTATCAAAACCTTATATTCCACTAGAAAATTTATCCACACTAAAACTACGATTAGAGATCCACTCCATCTGTACAAAGTACATGAACGACAGAGATCTCAAACATGTCACCAAGTGGTGGGACATAAGAGGTAACTCCCATAATGCAGAATTCCAAACGATGCCAATTATAGAAAACCAAACCTGAAGCTGAAGCTGGCTGCTCTGGGGCTTGACTGAGGGGCCTGGGAGCATAGCGCCAGCTGAAGCTGTCTGTGAGGTAAACCATCATCTGAAGAGTTCTGAGGCCTTGGAGAGAATTGGGAATCAGCCTGGGTAGCAGGGGTAGCAAGGGAGGGAATCCTGTTAACATGGGCATTTTCTCGAACACTTGTAAGGACAGAGAACATGTATAAATACTCATCAATCACATTCCATTCCATAACCCGTATTCAACAAAACCTCTGGAGCAATATAATCAGGGGTACCAACAGCAGAGTACGCCTATACATGTGGCACAAAAAAAAGTGAGCAGTATGCACAAAAAAAAACAAAAAACAAAAAAACAAAAAAAAAAAAAAGTGAACAGTAAGCACTCAATGCATTCATGTGGCATGCCCATCTCATGCACCTCCCAGATGTACCCAATGTGTCTCTTGGCACATGCTCAATCTGTAGAGATGCCTTGGGGTTGGCGAACAAAAGCTTAGAAGATATGAAACCTAGATTAAGAAACCCAGATTAATTTGATATATGAGTAAGAGTTTATCTATTAATGATTACAAAGAGTTTATCTTACAGGTGTGCTGGCATGTTGGAACTTTCAGGGTCTCCATGTTTGACACTCCATGTCTGACACTTACACATGCATTCGTTTCCAATTTACATAGGTCTTCTTGCTTCATTTTCTTATCATTATAACCCATTTAAAATGCATTAAAAGTGGTAACTCTGTTAAGTAGGTGTATTAGGCAATGAACTTATTTTGAAGTCAACATGATTACCTGAAATTCGTAGAAAACTTTCTCGGCATGTTTCATCTTGTCAGTGAAATAGAAATTCAATGCCTTGTAGCCATGACAGCAGGTTGGTTTCCCTTTACATTTGTAAAACTCAATGAAATGAATTCCCCTGTTGTAAATAAATAGTAAAAAATGTGAGCACTGAAAGCATAAAGCAATTAGAGATTACACTATCAACAGAATTTTGGATCAACCCAAGTTGGGAGAGCCCCCATACTCAGTGATGTACTCAATTTTGGATGCCCTTGGTTTGCTGCGATGCCCATTACAATTGCAGGATCCCCCTTAACCACCTCCTTTTGCCGTTTCTCTTCCTCTTTGGCTTTTCTATCCATATAAACAAGCCAGTTGTACCTCTTCACTCCAAATTCTTTAGCAATTATATCCATTCGTTCATCATTGCTGTCGTCACTACTAATCTCCTTCTCATCATCGTCATCAATTTCCAAAAGATGGGATTCATCCTTTTCATCTCCTCCATAGGAAAATCCCACTTGTGAGTATGAACCCTTGCTTGCTGGAGGCTGTGATTGATGTGGTCTACACCAGGCAAACAATAGAATAAACATTAAGCTACAAAAATATAGAGGCATACAGGAAATGCCAGACATATCTCATACCCAATAATAAAAAAAGGGAGCGTGATGAAACAAATCTTTTCAAGATACGGTCAACAGGATAAATGTTACTGAAACATCACACAATCAAGGCATAAATACATGATTAACATAAATGTAAGTCTAAAATGCAAAAAACTAAACAAGATAGGAGGAGGTGCTTTATACTTCACAGAGAACAGATGTAATATCATGAATGACCATGTCTATATATAAAAGGGTTAGAAGAACTTGATCACCCAATGTTGGCAGCCACAATATAACTTTTCCTAATGGTACCATGTTGAATAAATAAACAAACACACACACACACATGACAAATGCTTAAGACACACAAAGAAAAAATCCAAAAGACAATGTGGACCTATTCCACAATGAAGAACAATGACAGCATATTATCCCAAATATTTCACAAGTGTCTACAAGCCACTACTAGGTCACAACATATTATCCCAAAAACATGCAATTGATGGGAGCAAAGGGTAAATATCAAACCTGTCAGATGCAAAAGGAGCGATGATCTTTGCATCCAGTCCTTCGTTAGTATGTTTCAAACCCTCTTCATCGGTAACTGTTTAATAGACACTGTTAGCTAGTGAAACTGACCACAGTTGAAGTAATGTAGTGGCATAAAATCAATTCCTAAGGAAGAGTGACAAGCATCGACATGGATAATTTTATCATCAAGAATAAAAGAAAGGTGGACAATCAGGCCAAAAAAAAAAATAAAAAACAGCATTGCAGGAAAATTACAAAAACAAAATGTGTTCAAGAATGTCAACACGATTAAAAAATCAAAAAGTACCGACATCCTCTATGGCGATGCTTAATTTAATCCCGATAATGCTCAAAATTAACAAACTCTTCTAGTTCTTCATCTTCCTCTGTTTTCTCTTGGACCTGAAAAACTTGTGAATCAGAATCATGAATGAAATCAAGGAGAGCACGACCATCGAATCTGATCAACAAAAAAGAAGCATTTGATTGAGAAGGCAATGTCTGTGACGAATGCATATATGAAAATGAGTGTGCAATTCACCTGTCAATCAATATATTCTGTTTTCCATTCCAAGGTATCCTGAAATAGAAAATAAAAGCATGGAAACATTTTTAAAAAGAAGAGGAAGGTGAATTTCCAAACCGAGTGCTGAAACACATTGAATATAACCAAATCAAAGAACCCAATTAAAATTTTTGGATCCCATTTGCAATTTGAGGCATTATGCAGTATGACCCACTTTTTCAGGAATCAAGATTTCAGACCATTGATCTGGTGAGCAATCCCACAAAAAAGCAACTGGGCTAGTTAGGAAACCAACAAGTAAAAAAGTAAAAACCAACAAATGGAAAAGAGTCAAGACTTGAGACTCAAACAGGAGAGAAATACAACAAAAAACAATGTCCTAGTGGCCACTGCCAAATTATGATTTAGAAGAGTTTAAATACATGTTTGCAATGGAAACACAGTGCACATCAAAAGTAAATATATTATGATCAAAAGTGAGGCATATATTGCATATAAAAAATTACATAGCCACTACCAGATCTCTAACATGTGCGTGGCAGAAGCATCAGATAATAGATTTTTCTTTCAGATAATTTGCCAACGCACTTGACCTCAATGTGAGAAAGAAAAATAGCGAGGAGCCACCTTGGGCGAGGGCGACTACCACTCCATTGTCAATTTTGGTCACCCTCCCCATGGAAGGGAGATCACAGTGAGCATAGGTCCTGTTTTTCGGGTTTCGATTCCACCTAAATCAATAGGAAATTGGTACCCCAAAGAAGTAAATAAATACAAATTCATGTAGGATACAGTGACAATAAAAGGTTCATGAATGATGCAGTGATGCGACAGTCTTTGGAAATAATCCTGACATTGTTTTTTAATGAAGGGGGTTAGGTGGCTGCTTGTTTTTTGTGACTAGTTTAGCAGCTAGTTCTTCAAAGAAATAGACAGCCACTGTTTTTTCCTAATTTGGTTTGTTTATGGTTTTAGGTGAAATGCTTTCATGGTTTCAGAGAAAGGGCAGTCATTGTCCATGTTTATTGGGTTCTCTTGTCTAAGATACTTGACTTCTGATTTTCCCTTCCCTTGTCCTGATATAGTTGTGATGAGTTTTTGGCCAGGATATTTATTTGGGGTTCTCTCCGTTTGATGCAGACTTGAAGAGTTTCATAGGAGTTTCAAATTTGGAAAATTGGTCTCCAAAATACAGTGATATCTGTTGTATAATATACAAACATATAATATCACATTAGAATTCTCTTTTGGTTTTCCTTTCATGTCCTTTGTTTCTTGGAGTTCAAAATTTTTATTTGTTTTCTTGCCTGGAAAGTGGGGTTTTTTTTTTTTTTTTTTTTTTCAAAACCATAGAACTGTGTTTTTTCCATACAGTACTTTGAGGGTTTAGTGGTCGCGCCTGTTTGTAGTTTTGCTGTGGATTTCAGCTTCTTATTTGATGAGCTAGAAAGCTATATTCTAGCAAATTGATGCTTGGATCTGAAAATTGCAGGTACTGGTTTTTGCTTTAGGGGAAGGTCACTGAATAATAAAGGTTCCATCACATGGGATATGGCAATCATAGAGATACTGTTAATCATGCTTTGTTGCACCACTGGCTTTGGAAACGGTCCTGACATTTCTTGTTCAACGAAGGGGTTCCACAGCTAGAGCATTTATTATTTTTTATTTTAAATACTTTTGCAGCTGGGCTGTTTCTTCTCTAATAGACTTGATTTATGATTTCTCTAGTAGTCAGCATAGGTCCTGTTTTTCGGGTTTCGATTCCACCTAAATCAGCAGGAAATTGGTACCCCAAAGAAGTAAATAAAAAAAAATTAAAAATAAAACTAAGAAAGAACCATCTCAACGTCATAATGGGGTTGATTTAGAAGTTAGCCAAATCAAGGAGACAGCAGCAATCCTTATCTAATTGACTCCCTCCCCGATTCTTCATCTTGGGCTCCATTGTGTAATGGAAAAAACTCCTAAAGTGATTTGGGATGAATGGTCTAGAGACTTGAAATGTCACTTGTTATCTTAGGAGGCCAGTTTACGATCATTAAGGTGGCTCTGGTTATATCTCAATCCATAGGATGTCCATTTTCAGATGTCCTAGAATGTAACTGATAGGCTTGAATCTCTCCAGAAAAAAATTTCAGTCGAATGATCAGGATCACTGACATAAATATTACTTAGTTGTGTTGTGTGCAAATCAATCAGATGAAGATTGCCCTTCTCAGAAAGTGGTGGCTTTGAACTGATGGCTTACCATGCAGGATACATTGTACAGCAGAGGAGTAAACCCTAATTTGCAACAGCAGCAACATTGAAATTTTCAGAAAAGCAAAAGATTCCAGAAATTACCTAGTTGGGTTATGCGATGGGGCCCAAAGGATACATATTGCAACGACTATGCAAGGATGTTCCAAAAAGCTGGGATGATCCAAGCTCTTTCCTACAGCTCGCTCAAGGGATCTGATGCATTGAAGTACAGCTACATTTTCACAAGTACAAGAAGCTAGGATCATTAGCACTCATGAATATTAAAAATAATAACAAAACAGAATTTAAAACCCCAGATCTCGTTGAAAATCTGTTGCAGCTTGAGAGAAAAATCCAAATCTGTTTTAGAAAGATCGAGAGAGAAAAACCTAGATCTGGTCTGTAAAAGACACGCACAGAGAGAGAGAGAGAGAGAGAGAGAGAGAGAGAGAAACCCTAGAGTAGAGATGGATTGAGAAAGGGGAAACAAAGAGAGATGGTCGATTGAGAGAGGGAAAAGGGGAAATAGAGAGAGAGGGTCGATTGAGAAAGGGGAAATAGGTGGAGATGGCGATGGCTGTTGCTGCATCTAAAGGGAGGGAGGGAGGGAGAGAGAGAGCGTCCGGTGCGGTGAGAGAGAGAGTCGGGAGAGGAGAGCAAAAGAAGCAAAAGAGGAATAGGGCTTTTTGTACGGTATTTATACCCGATTGCAAACCGACGTCGCATTTTAATTAGCGCCGCTGATTAGCCAAATATATCGTCGTCTAATCCTCCTTTTGTTGTAGTGTCATTCTCTCTCTCTCCCCCTCTTCTATTTTCTCTCCTTTTTCTTTCCCTTCTTCCTTTCTTCCATGCTGGAAATCCAGCAACAATGCCCGAACAACAGGCCCGACTCGGTCCGAAGTTGGCCCGAGTCGCCTGAGTAGTGCGGCACCCATAGGACCCGCTCCCTCATACCCTTTCTCTCTTTTCTTCCTTCTTCCTTCGCTCTCTTTTTATTATTATTATTATTATTTTATTTTATAAATGCTGGAACATCCAGCAACACCTGGTCCGGACCTGAGCCTGAGTTGAGCTCGACTTGGCTGGGTCGGGTTGCAGCAGCCACCGACCCACCCTCTCTTTCTCTCTCAATGACTTCTTCTCCTCTCCTCTTTTCTCCTTATGTTTTCTTTCTTCCTTTCCTTTCTTCCTGTACCTACCCATGACCCAACAATGGCTTGGACAGACCCAACTCAGACCGAAAACTGGCCCGAGTTGCATGCTGCAGCGAGCGGTGCGGTACTGTGGTGTGGTGTAACAGCCGCACCACCATCTTCCTTTTCTTCTTCTTTCTTTCTTCTTTCCTCACCTTGTCTCTCATGCTTCTCCTTTCTCTCTCTCTTTAGACTCAGATAGCTCGACCGGTCGCACCAAAACGTGCTAGCAGCGGTGGGGAACACGACCGCTGTTAATGGCGGATTGTAAGACCATGGGTTTTTCTCCATTTCGACATTGCTAGATGGTGTGGAGGGGCCCAATGAAGATTTCTGAGGCAAGATTTTGAAGTTTGGCCACCAATTTCCTGATGGGTTCGAGCTTGGAGCTCTCGGCTGTTTTTTTTTGTTTTTTTTGTTTTTTTTGCAAATGGCTGTGGTTTTGCTTTTGCTAATGTGGAAACGGGTTTGGACGGCTGAGATGCCATCAAATGGACGCTCCATATTGCGCCAAACGCCCCTCACGCGGATTGCCCGGCTGTTGCACGGAACATAGTTACCATTTTTAGAAACGTGTGTTAGTAAGGGTCTGTTTGCGACGACGATTGTGTGCAATCACGTGTGACATCACGTGCAGGGCATAAGTGTTTTTGACGGGACAGTCTGCCCAACACGATGGACGGTTTAGATCTCTCGGTTAGGTGACCATGGTGGGCCATGGACGTCCCAAACGGTCGTCCGACCGTCGGTTGCCGAAAACAGAGAGAGAGAGAAGAACTCTGTTTTGGGAGAAACACGGGCTGACCGTGTTGAAAGTCCTGATGCACCTCGCGTGCACGACCATTGTCCACACGCACAGCCTCAAGGTGGGCCCCATGAGACTGTTTTATATAATCCCCACCGTTCATTCACCTTAGGGGCCCCACACAGAACCTTTGACTAAAGGTCAGGTGGATCCAAAGCTCAGGTGGGCCATACGAATTGATTTCTAGTTCTGATGGTAGGCTTCCATTGATCTGACGGCCGGACCTTTCCGAAATCAAACTTCAACGGCTAAAAGATTTTAATGGGCTATTTATAAGGCTTTCGTCATATATTACTAACCGATACCAATATTAATATAATTTTTATTATTTTATGTATTACTTATAATTCCGACCTTTAAAATCTCTCTCTCTCTCTCATATATATATATATATATATATATATATATATATATATATATATATATATATATATATATATATATATATACATATATATATCATATATATATATATATATATATATATATAATGTTAATATTAACATATTACTAATTTCATGCTTGTTCACACATTCATTAATATATATAATTCATAATACACAATATCATATTATACATATAAATGAAATGAAGATTGTACATTATCATATTTATTTTAAATTTTATTTGTATTTGATTACATTGTTAAATAATATATAATTCTATTAAAGTATCTAATGATTTTTGTATACATACTTATAAAAGATATTCAATGCTACATTATTATTTATAATTTAATTTTATGTTGTGAAATTTTTATTCATTATGTTTATTTAATATTAAAGTATTTTCATAATATCCTATATACATTAAATACATACATATTACTCTATTAAAATGCATTTTTATGCATTATTCATTTGATAAATAAATACATACATAATCTTTTGATCCTATAATAACTAGATAAAATGTTATACTTGGTATATGTTATTTGACTACTGGGTGGTGTGACATGTGGATAGGGATTACCTTCGATGGTCAAGTTTAAATTAGGATGCACAATGTTTACTAAGCTAGGTTTGCATCCTACTAAATCAGTTTATATAGTAACACTCGAGTATGGGAAGGTACGGGGTGTTACAACCACCCTAGTACACCTTCTCCCATAAAGGATACCCTACCTAGCCTACATAGAGCCTAACAACTCATGATGAGTTTTCTTCCCTAAAACCATCATTGCTTCTCTAAACAAGAAAATCCATCATTACTTTTTTCTTCCCAAAACCTTACATGCTATCATAACCCATCTACAACTACATCTCTCTCCTTTCTCTTTCATTTCCTCTTCTCTCCTTCCTTGCTAGACTTGGACGTCCAGCCCATCTCCCTCCATTTTCAGCCCCTTTTCTTCCTTATTTTCCCTCCATCTCACCATTACAAACCCATCTTGGCCATCGATTCATGACCCTTGAAGCTTGAGGTGAATGGTGATGGTAGAAGCTTAGAGATCCAAGAGGTGAATGTATTAGCATTTGTAAAACTCAGATTTCTTTGGTTCCTTTCTTATTCTTCATTATTCTTCTCATGATGGGGCTTGTGGGACCCATCAAGTGATGATGGTGGCCCTAAGACTCCATGGATATGACTTATAGCCTATCCTATAATGCATGCATGTGCATGCAAGGGACTATTCTCCATGGATCCCTTCATGTTCTTTCCTTAGATTAAGAATCTTTGGGTCATCTAGACCCTTGATCATTAGTGGAGATTGGATTTCTACCATAGATCTCAATAGATAGCCTTGATCATGTAGATTTTACATCTTATGGTAATGAAATGTTTATATATGTGTGTGATGAAGGAAAGAGTTTTATTGAGGCGGAGACCTTCTCTTGTGGCCGTTTTCTTCTTATTTTCTTATTAGAGGTTTCTGATCATGAGTATGTGGCCTACCTTGTGGACTGACAAGATCCAAACCATCCATAGAGGAAGGACGTTTTTCACAGTCCGTCCCTAGGACGTGCGGCCTCTAAAATCACCAAAATGGGATCAAGGATGATTTGGATGATGGGATGGTTTGGATGTTTGTGGGGCCCACTTGGGTGGACCACACCATGATTTTCTAGGTTAAATCACTATTTAAATAATGTTTGCAATTTATTTTTATCAGACATATGTTGTTGTCTAGACTATTTGGACAAATTTTGGGCCATCTTGGGGCCTGATTTTTGATCATTTGGTGGGGATGTTGATATCATTCAATATGTGATTTTTTAAGGTGCATGTCCCACCTATAAGCCTACCAAATTTCAGCCCCAACTGATCCTATTTGAGCCTCCAAAAGAGTAGGCCAACATGGGTGTTCAAGCAGATTTCTGTTGTAATTTCCAGCAATACAGACTGTTGTAACCCATAATTTAAAAATATTTTCTCTGATGGTGGGCCATCTTTATAAGTCCCACCTTGTTCTAGACTTGATAAGGGACCTTGGCCACCAATTTCAGAATTTTTAGAGACCGTGGACCCACTCCATTGGGGAGCCCAAATTGATATAGCAACATAAACGTTGCTGGAATTTTTCTACATTGCTGTATTTTTGTGTTTGAGGAGATAATTAGGCCCAGCCCATTTGGGCTTTTGTGTATATCTGTGGGGCCCACCTTGTCATGATCTAGAGGCCACAAGGGGCCATTTTGCAGGGCCAACCAACTGGACCAGCCATCTATGATGGACGTCCAGCTAGTGGATGTTTGCCATGGGTTGGCCATCCTTGGCCAAGCCCACTATGATGTATGTCTTTCATCCACGCTGTCCCTCCATATTTGTGGGGCCCATGTGTGTGACATCCCATGTGGAGCCCACCTGGGAAGTGGGAGCCCACCTTGTTGCATGTGTATGGGGCCTAGACCGTCCACACCTGGGACCGCCCAGGACCGCCCAGGCCTGGGACGCCCCTGCCCTTTTGGGGCTGCTGCTGGGCCTGCATTCCAGGAGCAGGCCTACCTTTCTGAGTGCCAAATCTCTATCTCCAAATTGGTAGGGCTCCTATGATGTATTGATGAACACTATGGGAGTAACTCCCAAATATTTTGACATGTTTCTAGGCTTTAATAGACCCAGAAGATTTGGTGGACTAAAAGTCCAGCTATGGCCATTTAAATACACAATGTATGGCTGAATTTTTATTGGGATTGGGGGCCAACCACATTGATAAATTGGGTACTTGTTCCTCACTTATACCTTAATATAATTATTTGGGCTTAATTAATGCACGTTTTGGGCCACCTTTCATAACCATTTGTGGGACCCAATATGTACCAGATTTTAGGACTTTCTAGCAGGCCCAAATTGGGCTGGAATGTTCCACTTTGCCAACCTTATAATGGGCTGAGCTTCCACTATTTGTTGGACTTATGGGTTGAGGAAAAGGCGGATTTGGGCGCTTGAATGTCCACTTAAATGACTAGTATTGGGTTGATGTAATGGGGCCCATTCCAACCAACAAAAGAACTTGCTTTGGGCCATGTATTTGTATACATGGGTTGCCCACTAAGTCCATCTAAATGCTTGGATTCTATGGCCCTTAGGACTTGGGTTTTGGGCCTTGGTTTCCCTCCTTAGGCCATGATTGTTAGAGGTAGTATTGGGCCTACTTCCTTATGCCTTTTGTGGGACCTATGTGCATATGGTTTAGGTATGGGCCTTGGACCTTATGCTTATGTGGTTTGTGGATTAGATGCCTTGGGGCGATGGTGGTTGAAAGTTCCCATTTGGACCCCTTTAAGTCCATTAGTTGCTAAGTGTGGTTGGATGCCCAACTTAGTCCCTTGCTAGGCCCGTTTCCATATTATTTAGGCCCTAGCTTTGTATTCTTAGTCTCGTGGGCTACCCTAGGTAAATGAGCCCCCGCTAGAGGTTGTATTCCTTGTGAGAAATTGGTTAAGTACCGAGACCCATCTTAGTTAGGTAGAGAGTACATCTTCTCATTCACCTCATTGGCACACTTATTCATATTCATGGCCCACTCTCATACGCATCATATGCATGCTTCGTTGAGGTGTGATTGGCCAAGGTTGTGCCACTGTATAGGACATGTTGGTATCCTCTGAGGGATGGAGTATTCCCCTCTTAACATGATGGATGCTTGGGCTTGATGCATGAATGACTGTGTAACTCATGCATCTGGCATTGCATAGAATGTGAATATTCGCAGTTGTGATATTACGGCCATTGCCTCTACAGGTGTATCGTGAATGACTGTATGTGGACACCGGAAGTGATACTTGAGCATTTGGGGTGCATATGATATCCCTGGGCGAAAGCCCTTAAAACCTTGACGGTACTGAGGAGATGACTCAATGCCGAGACAAAATGAAAAACATGAGCGCACGAGGGCCTTATATCATTAGGCCGCGACTCCCATTATTGCAAGGTCGGTTGAGATGGGGTTTGGCGTTACCCGCCTGAGTGAGGGGGCATAGCTAGGCTGAGTTTGACCAGCTCGTGAAATGTGTCCACTACCGTCGAGCCTCACTAGTGATTGACTGTCCACAGGCGGGTAGTGATGTGTCCTATGTTCGTTTGATTGTGCCGGTCTTGTAGAGTGGCAGTCATCCAGCAGTGTACTTGACCCTGGTGGTTTCCTTATGATGGAATTGTACTTAATATATGGTTTGGATATGAGGATTGACATTACTTCGCATTGTATTGGCATTAGATTTATAAGCCTTATGTTGATTCGCCTTCACATGACGTCCAATACTCATGTATTACATTGCATAGCCTTGGTACGACTTACCGTATTCAGATCTTAGCTTCGGTACGGCTAGTATCATTCATGTTTCCTTTTGTATTCGCCCTATCTTTTTCTGAGCACTATTGTTACACACCTTCACCGCCCTCTAAGCTTTCTACAAGCTTATGCATGATTGATGCATGTAGGTGAGGCTAGACAGCAGTAGTAGTACGGTAGGAGCGAGGAGCATGCCGAAGACCTTTTGGAGATTTCCTTATCCTATTTATGTATTTCCCTTCTGAGCCTTGTATTTTGTAAAAAGTTTAAAATTCTTAGTAGATTTTGCAATGTGTTTCTTGTGGCTATGTTTCTGAGATTTACTTGCTATGATTTTGGGTATGCTCAATTGGATTGGAATTGTGATGTGAAAATTCTCCTTATAAGATCCCAGGATCGGAACCTGAGCTAGGAACCGAGAATGGGGTACTAAGGAGGCTGTTGAGGCTGAAATCTACTATCTGGTTCCTTGTGGGTCTGGTCACCGAGTCTGGGGCGTGACGAGTTGGTATCAAAGCATAACAAGTAATCTCGGACATAACTTGGGATAACATTGCATATCTGCTGTGAGCTTAGGACAAGTCCTGTCTTGAGAACGTTCCTTTCGTTCCATTGAGCTTGTAAGATTCTGATCTCTATACGTCCATTGTCCTTGCTGTTTTGTAGACGATGCTGCTTAGACGTGACGCCCATGACCATGGTGCCTGTGGCCGTGGTTCTCATACCTGTCCAGTGACCCGAGCACATCACGCTCTACCCATTGTGAACCCTAGTCCCAATCCTGTACCTAAGGTTGTGATTCTGCCCCCAATGACACCTGTTCCCCCACTCGAGCCTGTTGTTCCAGTTCCATAGGCTCCTGCCACTCTTGTGCCTCCACCTGAGGCTAGTGCCGCCCTCGTTCATCCGATAGTTACGGTTGGGGCCGAGCATTTCCAGCAGATGATGTAGGCCGTCATTGCTATTCTTCAGACCCGTCAGCCTGTTCCTGAGGTTCCTGTGCAGTCTGACTTACCGCATGCGAGTGCGATATTTTGAGAGTTCCGGCAGCATGATCCCCCGAGGTTTAAGGGTGAGCCTAACCCTTCTACCACTGAGTTGTGGCGCACCGAGATGGAGAGGATATTCGACACTATGCAGTGTTCGACCGATCAGAGAGTCTCATTAGCTACTTTCCTTCTGCAGGGTGAGGCCCGTCATTGGTGGTCATCAGTATCGAGGATGGCCGGGCCTCATTTTGTTTGGACTTGGGAGGAATTCGTGGTCCGCTTCGACCAGAAGTTTTTTCCTAAGCATATTCAGGAGTAGAAGGCGATTGAGTTTGAGACCCTAGTTCAGGGTGATATGGCGGTGTCTTAGTCTGAGGCCCGTTTTGTAGCACTTTTCAGATTTACTCCTTATCTCTCCAATGACAAGAAGAGGAAGGCTCGCCATTTCTAGAATGGCTTGTGCCCCGCTCTTCGCAGTCGCGTGGTGGGGCATTGCTTGACGACGTTTGATCAGGTCATCCATAGAGCGTTGGTATATGAGGACTGGGCTATGTCCTAGAGGACCCAAGATCAGGGTTCCTGCGGAGACAGGAAGAGGAGGGCACCTTCCAGCAGCTCCAGACAGCATCGTCAACAGAGGTGGAGGGCCGATCTTAGTTTAGGTAACCCGCATCCCAGTCAACAGCCTCATCATCAATGGAGCCAGCTGCTCCTTCTGGGCCATTTTTCGATGTTTGTTATGGATGTGGGCAAACAGGGCATCAGAGGCATGATTGCTCTCTCCCCTTGCAGCAGCAGAGGCCACCGCAGTTGCCTCCTCCCCATCCTCCTCAGCAGTAGCAGCATCAGGCTCCCACTCCTAGGCCTCCTCTTCAGCTGCAGAAGCAGCCAGGCAGGCCTCCACAGAAGCTATAGCAGCAATAGAGGGGACATGCACCTCCTTCACAGTCCCTGTGTTGAGTGTATATTGCCGCACAATAGGTGCAGAGTCAGAATCTACAGACTTCAGGCTTGCTTCCTTTGCCAGCTCAGGGTAGATTTTATTCAGCGCAGCAAGCGTAGGGCTAGGACCTGCAGTCTTCTTCTGGTGGAGTTGTCGAGGGTATTCTCCTTGTTTCTGCTTATATTGCCACTACGCCAAAACAACGAAAAAAGGACGGTCGAAAACAGTCTCAAAAGACCATAAAGGACGGTTTTGGACCGTCGCAAGGGCCGTCATATTTTGGGGTGTCATATTACCAAGGACGGCCATAAACCGTCTCTAAAGACGGACGGTCATGAACCATTTATAAAGGTAGACATTAGAGGTCTATTATGAAGCTTAAAAGGACGGTCGTGGACCGTCCGTAAAAAGGACGGTCCATGACAGTCAGTAAAAAAGACTGTTATAGGCAGTCTACCGTCCTTACAAAGGACATTCATCGACCGTCCTTAAAAAGGCCGGTTATGAGTAGTCTCTAATGAACCTAAAATGGATGGTCTTAGACCGTCCTTAAAAAAGACTGTTTTGGACCGTCCTTTTTAAGGATTGTTATAAGCCGTCTCTGATGAACCTGAAAAGGACAATTATAAACCGTCTCAGATTTGAATATTTAGGAAAATATGAACAGCATAAAAGCCGTTAGAAAATTTGTTACATTAAAAATTAAAGAAAAAGAAAAAAATTAACAATAATTTTCTTTTTGTGTCTTTCATCTAATAAAAAAATATTCAACCATTAAATAATCATAATTCATAATCATAAAGAATTGCAAAAAGTTCATTCGGGTTTAAGTTTGGGTTTTCAAGTTTAAGTTAAGGTTAAGGAGTTGAGATTAGGATTAGGTGTAGGTTTAGGTTAAGGAGTTGAGATTAGGATTAGGAGGTGTAGGTTTAGGTTTAAGGATTTAAGAATACATTTAGGTTTAGGTTTAGGTTTTAGGTTATAGTTTAGGTTTAGGTTAGGTTATAGGTTAAGGTTTAGGGAATTGAGTTTTAGGTTATAGGTTTAGGTTATAGGTTAAGGTTATTGGTTAAGGTTTAGGTTTAGGTGTAGGTTATAGGTTTTGAGATTTGAGAATTAGGTTAAGGTTATAAGTTTAGGCTTAGGAAATCGGGTTCGGGTTTAGTTTTGGGATTTCAAGTTTAGGTTTAGGTTTAGGTTAGGGAGTTGAGATTAGGATTAGGTGTAGGTTTAGGTTTAGGGATTTGAGAATACGTTAAGGTTTAGGTTTAGGAAATCGGGTTCGAGATCAAGTTTACGTTTGGGTTTTAGGTTTAGGTTTAGGTTATAGGTTATAAGTGTAGGTTTTAGGTTTAGGTTATAAGTTTAGGTTTAGGTTAAGGTTTAGGTTTAGGATATACGTTTTGGGATTTGAGAATAGGTTTAGGTTATAAGTATAGGTTTAGGTTTTATGTTTAGATTACGGTTATAGGTTTAGGTTTAAGTTAGGTTATAGGTTAAGGTTTAGGGAATTGAGTTTAGGTTATAGGTTTAGGTTAGAGGTTAAGGTTTAGGTTTAGGTTATAGGTTTTGAGATTTGAGAATAGGTTTAGGTTATAGGTTTAAGTTAAGGTTTATGGATTTGAGTTTAGGTTTAAGTTATAGGTTTAGGTTATAGGTTTAGGTATAGGCTTAGGTTATAGGTTATAGGTTAAGGTTTAGGAATTCGGGTTCGGATACAGGTTTAGGTTATAGGTTTTGGGATTTGAGAATAGTTTTAAGTTATAAGTATATGTTTAGGTTGGGTTATAGGTTAAGGTTTACGAAATTGAGTTAAGGTTAGAGGTTTAGGTTTAAGTTTTAGGTTTAGGGATTTGAGTTTAGGTTATTGGTTTAGGATTAAGTTATAGGTTTAGGTTTAGGTTTAAGTTATAGGCTTAGGTTATAAGTTATATGTTTAGGTTAAGGTTTAAGAATACGTATTCAGGTTCGGGTTGGGAATCGGGTTTAGATTGTTTTGAAATTTGAGAATAGTTTTAGGTTATAAGTATAGGTTTAGGTTGGGTTATAGGTTAAGGTTTACAGATCTGAGTTAAGGTTATAGGATTAGGTTTAAGTTTTAGGTTTAGGTTTATGGAATTGAGTTTAAGTTATAGGTTTAGGGAAAGGTTAGGTTAAGGTTATAGGTTTTGGCATTTGGGAATAGTTTTAGGTTATAAGTATAGGTTTAGGTTAGGTTATAGGTTAAGGTTTAAGGATTTGAGAATAATTTTAGGTTATAAGTAAGGTTTTAGGTTTAGGTATAGGCTTAAGTTATAGGTTATAGGTTATATGTTTAGGTTAAGGTTTAGGAATTGGGGTTCGGGTTCGGGTTTAGGTTATAGGTTTTGGTTTTGGTTTAGGTTATAGGTTTTGGTTTTGGTTATAGGTTAAGGTTTAGGTTTAGGTTATAGGTTTTGGGATTTGAGAATGGGTTCGGGTTTAGGTTATAGGTTTTAGTTTTAGTTTAGATTATAGGTTTAAATTTAGGTTATAGGTTTTGGGATTTGAAAAGAAGTTGAGGTTTAGGTTATAGATTTAGGTTTAGGATATAAGTGAAGGTTATAGGTTTAAGGAAAGGTTAGGTTTAGGTTATAGGTTTTGGGATTTGAGAATAGTTTTAGGTTATAAGTATAGGGTTAGGTTAGATTATAGGTTAAGGTTTTAGGTCATAGGTTTTGGTTTAGGTTAAGGTTATAGGTTAAGGTTTTGGGTCATAGGTTTTGGTTTATGTTAAGGTTATAGGTTTAGGTTAAGGTTTAGGTTTAGGTTATAAGCTATAGGTTTAGGGAATTGAGAATAGGTTAAGGTTTAGGTTTAGGAAATCGGGTTCAGGTTTGGGATCGAGTTTAGGTTTGGGTTTTCAAGTTTAGGTTTAGGTTTAGGTTAGGGAGTTGAGATTAGGATTAGGTGTAGGTTTAGGTTTAGGGATTTGAGAATACATTTAGATTTTAGGATTAGGTTATAGGTTATAGGTTTAGGTTTAGGTTTTAGGTTTAGGTTAAGGTTAGGTTATAGGTTATAAGTTTAGGTTATAGGTTATAGGTTATAGGTTAAGGTTTTAGGTCATAGGTTTTGCTTTAGGTTAAGGTTATAGGTTTAGGTTAAGGTTTAGGTTTAGGTTATAAGCTATAGGTTTAGGGAATTGAGAATAGGTTAAGGTTTAGGTCTAGGAAATTAGGTTTGGGTTCGGGATCGAGTTTAAGTTTGGGTTTTCAAGTTTAGGTTTAGGTTTAGGTTAGGGAATTGAGATTAGGTTTAGGTGTAGGTTTAGGTTTAGGGATTTGAGAATACATTTAGGTTTTATGCTTAAGTTTAGGTTATAGGTTATAGGTTTAGGTTATAAGCTATAGGTTTAGGGCATTGAGAATAGGTTAAGGTTTAGGTTTAAGAAATCGGGTTCGGGTTTAGGTTTAGGTTTTCAAGTTTAGGTTTAGGTTAAGGTTAGAGAGTTGAGATTAAGATTAGGTGTAGGTTTAAGTTTAGGGATTTGAGAATACATTTAAGTTTTAGGTTTAGGTTTTAGGTTATAGGTTTTAGTTTTAGGTTTAGGTTTAGGTTAAGGTTAAGTTATAGGTTATAATTTTAGGTTATAGGTTATAGGTTAAGGTTTTAGGTCATAGGTTTTAGTTTAGGTTAAGGTTATAGGTTTAGGTTTAGGTTTAGGTTACCGTTTAGTTTTAGGTTATAAGCTATAGGTTTAGGGAATTGAGAATAGGTTAAGGTTTAGGTTTAGGAAATCGGATTCGGGTTCGGGATTAGGTTTAGGTTTGGGTTTTTAAGTTTAGGTTTAGGTTTAGGTTAGGGAGTTGAGATTAAGATTAGGTGTAGGTTTAGGTTTAGGGATTTGAGAATACATTTAGGTTTAGGTTTTATGTTATAGGTTAAGGTTTAGGTTTTAGGTTTAGGTTAAGGTTAGGTTATAGGTTATAGGTTATAAGTTTAGGTTATAGGTTATAGCTTAAGGTTTTAGGTCATAGGTTTTAGTTTTGGTTAAGGTTATAGGTTTAGGTTTAGGTTATAAGCTATAGGTTTAGGGAATTGAGAATAGGTTAAGGTTTAGGTTTAGGAAATTGAGTTCGGGTTCGAGATCAGATTTAGGTTTGGGTTTTCAAGTTTAAGTTTAGGTTTAGGTTAGTGAGTTGAGATTAGGATTAGGTGTAGGTTTAGGTTTAGGGATTTGAGAATACATTTAGGTTTTAGGTTTAGGTTTAGGTTATAGATTATAGGTTTAGGTTTAGGTTAAGGTTTAAGTTTAAGTTATAAGTATAGCTTTTAGGATTTGAGAATAGGTTTAGATTATAGGTTTAGGTTTAGGTTATATGTTATAAGTTTAGGTAATTGAAAATAGGTTTAGGTTATAGGTTTAGGGTGTGGTTTAGGTTTAGGGTGTGGTCATTGCAAATAAAGATATAAACACGGTCTGTCCAAATGGCCAGACCCTTCTAATGCTGTCCATAGAAAATTGACAGCTTCATCATGGTCATAACAGCGGTTCCCACCTTCCAGGGACTCCCGCTCTCATTCGGATAGCTCCGATGTATATTCGGGTCTGCTCCATTAATTTCGAGCAAATACATAAACATAGCTTGTCCAAATGGTCAGGCCCCTCCAATGCTGTCCATAGAAAATGGACAGCTTCATCATGGTCATAACAACGGTTTTCACCTTCCAAGGACCCCCGCTCATCCGGATAGCTCCGACACACGTCTAGGTCTGCTCCATTAATTTCAAGCAAATATATAAACATGGTTTGTCCAAATCGCCAGGTCCCTCCAATACTGTCAATAGGAAATGGACAGCTTCATCATGGTCATAACAGCGGTTCCCACCTTCTAGGGACCTCCGCTCAACATTCGGATAGCTCCGACGCACATCCGGGTCTACTCCATCAATTTCGAGCTAATACATTTAAAAATAACATAAATATATCTTAAAATATCTGGATACCTGGGGAAGGCCTCCCATATTTGTATTGTTGATTGTGGAAAATGCAGTACCTGAGATCCAGTTGTATCAGGGGAGCGGTGAAGTAGTTGGCTTTGATGAGTAATTTGTTGCCTAAGTCCAGCAAATTGTTGCTCAACAATCGTACAAAATTCTTGCATTTGAGTCATTGATGCTTCAAATTTAGCCTCAATGGACATACGTGCATTTCTCTCCGATCGAGCTTTTATGATGTAGGGATTGACAACCTTCATAGTAGTCTTAGAAATACCCAAATCCATGCCCCTAACCCGGCCTCTGCTATCATGACCACAAACCTAAACAATAATTTTTAAGATTAGTAATGTGTGTATATTATTATTATAAAAAACCAACGACAATATATGTAAAGTGAGTAGAATTGATGGAAAACCTGTGAAACTGGGTTGTGGTCAAAATCCTTGTGCTTACTGGAAGGATCACTGCTAGCTATCGATAATATTCTTTCATGTTAGAAGATAATTGTTACAATAAATCCTTCGTTGTACTTAAATAAAAAAATGATTAAAAATTAAAAAATTATTCTCACCGCTGTTTCAAGATGTGTTTGTGTTAGGTAAGATCCATCAGGTCTGCTATGAGTGGTAACAAACAAGTCGGTCCTGGTGATGATAATATTTGGATTTTCTTTTCGCTATAATTATATAAGAAAATTAGTTAATAAGAATTTATATTCATCAATTAAATTATCAAAAAATGTAGTACAAATTACCATTTTCTCTAATGTCCTAGCAGCACCTCGTCTTCCAGTCATGTGAGGGCATTTCACCTATACTCTGGAAGTCTTTCCCTTCTTACGAAGATTGATTAATAATTCTGTGGATTGTAGATTAATGAAAATGTCCCAACCCTCTTACTTCACACTAATGGGACAATTTTTTCTTCTTTCTACATCATTATTAAATTTACCATATTCTTTTCGCAGATTGTATTTCCATACCTTCCAAGCTTTGCTTACTTTCGAAAATGCATATTCTTTTAACTCATCATCGATGTCGTACATGTCCTATTTCATTAAATTAATAATCAAATAATCTTATTGAGTAAGAATTAGAAATAAAATCAAGAATAAACATGCTTACCAAAATCATAGACCAGATATTATCTTTAATTGCACCAGGCACTTTGCGCCAATCAGCAAATGAAATTGGACAGTGTGTCTTGCCAAGTTGCCCTAAAAATGTGTTGAAAGACGCTGATGTTTCTTTGACTGGTTGTTTATATTCATTTAATTCAAGTCTCTTCCTTGTATTTCTTCCTTGGGTTTAAGCTGATGAACCACCAAAATCCGACATAATTCCTACAATTTTATAAAACAAAACAATATCTCATTATTATGTAATTGGCATTTTATTAATATTTTGATAGTTAAAAAATTGTAACAATCATTACAAAATAGAATTCAACTCACTTTCAGACTAATTTGAATCTTATTAGTTTCTTTTCCATTTCCTATGACGTGAGGTACTCGGCTCACTCTCTACCCATGATTTTTCCTGGATACGGATCTAGCGCAATAGCAACAGTAACAGGGATTGCTGGATCTGGATCTGTATGTAGATCTGACACAATAACAACATGACTGAGAGCAGAGGAGTGTGCGGAAGGGTTGAGGGAGTAGCAAGAGCGTCGGATGACGCAACAGGGGGGAGCAGACGAACAACAAGGGTAGTCGGACGTCGCAGGGGCAATCGGACGAGCGACAAGGAATGGTCGGACATCGCAGGGGTGGTCAGATCTGTCAGGACGAGCGGACGAGTAGTAAGGGGCAGTCGGACGTCGCAGGGGTGGTCAGACGTAGCAGTAAAGGTGGCTGGACGCAACAGGAATGGCCGGACGCAGGAGGAATGGTCGGATTCAGGAGGTGTGACACTGCAGAAATGGTCGGACGCAGCAGGAATAGTCGGATCTGGCAGAAGGTGGTGTTGGTGACGAAGGGGTGGCCGGATTTGGATTAATAGGGCTCTAATACCATGTAAACAGTGAAAATAGAGAGAAGCCAAAAGATTTTCTGTATTTGAGACAACCCAAAGGAGTCAAATATATAGAGATTACACTCATTTATATAAAGAAAATAATAAAATCAGAATCTTCTACCTATGAAAATGAGCTATACAAGGTATACTAGCTATACAAGGTATACAAGGCATGTGAACCTGTCTAATAGTCCCAAGCTCTGGCCCTAACCTCGAGCAAATTCCGATTGATCTCTATGTCATGTTTTGAAATGTAAGGTTGTAGGAAGGTCTTGTAGACATAGTTGGCTCCTTACATCCAGCTAGCTCACTTAGATATGAATGCCATATATACCAACAAACATGGATAAATAGATAGGAATCTTGATTTTTCTTTTCAGGGTATGGTTTTCTTTCTGTCTTTTGGTAGGAAGCTTAATTACCTTTGTTTTTGGATAGCATAAATAGATAATGAAAGCCACCTTTAGCTCGCCGTACATTGGAACCATTTGCAAGGACAAGGAGAAGTCATTAATAGAACGCCTTACTAAGATGTGATGGTGATGGCATTTGCTAAGGATATATAAAATTTTAATGGAATTACACGAACCTCAATTCAGTTTTTATAAGTGGGCGCTCAATCAATAATCTGGTGATGAGTTCATTGGTCATCGAGCCCCATTGTCAATGGACAATGCCCTACCAATCTCATTGATAGGTGAGTTCTAGCATTTCAATTGTGGGCTGCAAGTAGACAATCAAGAAGCAAAATATAACAGTGATCTGCATTCAACAGAACTTCAATATATATGTAAGATTTGGGTATGGTCCGGACATGGTGGGTTGTGTCGAAACAACAGTCTACATCGACAAACCGTGGGCCCCACTTCTACAAAATACCATACACACATGTATCCTCCAGCCAAGCATCATAGAATTCCTTAAATTAGCAAGGCTTACTTCCAAGTTATAGAGTGCCAACATAAAATTGAAATTACCATGAAAGAAAAATATCCCCAATCCTCCACGAATACTGTCAGCACCGCAACAATGATCCTGAAATATGTAGAACTCCCAAAAGTCACATTTTTATGCATTAACCTTCCAATATAGTTCATGAAGATTTCCGAATAGAGAGGAATAGCTAATATGTGTTTGAGAAGTGATGGACAAGTGAGTATTACATTTATACATTTGGACCAATTAGACGTTTAATTACACACAAAGTCGACATTCGATTAAGTACACAGAAAACCCAAATCAGATTATACAAAACACAAAACTACATTTTCCTCCCTTCAATGGCAGGAAGGAGATGAGTCATGTCCGTGCAACATCTTGACCAAAGAAACCATCTTGGCAAGCCATGAGATGGGTCACCATGTGCATGAAGCTTCTAGGATGTCTATCCCTGTGTATTTTCAGTTCATGTAGGTTGCTTCACTGACTATGCAAGAGTTAATCTCTATGAAGCACAAGTTCAATGAAAACATGGTGACAAGGAGGACTGGAAACTCAAGAAGCATGAGACTTGGATTGCCTCTTTCTTCAACCTTCTACAAAAAATAACACCCTCAACATGATAAAATAGGGAAAAAAAATTGCCCATTAAGACTGGGGCAGCTCATTTACTAGCTGCCAATACCAGGATCTAAAGAACCTTAATCATTACATTGGTGTCTTATGAAGTTAAATGTATTTTCATTGAGCTGAAGGGCCACTGAACTCTTCTATTCGTAGAAACAAGCTCACCTTTTACAGCCTGATTGACAGAGTTTTTCCATTTGGCTTTTGGTGAAGTGGGTTTTCCATACTACCAAGAAGGAGAAATTTTGTCATTTTCAAATTAATGAGGGTGATGTCGAAATAGGGTAAAATTTCCACCCTAAAGTGTAATGATGTTTCCTTATAATTAGAAATCTTGTTAGAGTGAACTAATCCCATCACTGAGAGAGGAAGTTCTCAGATTTTTACACAATCTCCCTAATCTTATTACCTCAAGAGCATTAGGCACAATTTTCGGCTCATTCTTTGGCTCATGCCCTAAAATGACCTCTCCAAATGGATGAATCGTGTGGATATAACACATACATCATGGTGGGGCTCACAAAACTTACAGACGTCATTTCTTGGGTTTTCACGAGGTCAGTAAGTTGCGGCACAATTTTGACCTAAATATTTGGCCCAATTTAAAAACCTGATCCATTCACTCTATTTTACTAATCAAGAGCTTCGATTTAACTAGTTACTCGCCTCAATCAGGCTTCAGATGAAAAAGATATTGGGCAAACAAGATTGATCAACAATATGATGGGCCATATCTTGCAATTCAATGGTTAGATTTGAGTGAAATTTAATTTAAACATCTGAAGTTATTTACTCTTAAATCTGAATTGATCAGGTTGTCCAAAATCTGATAAAGATCTTGACAAACTAATCGTGCCCATATAAAGAGTTTTTTGGACGAATCTAATTCATTTCAAGTCATAATGGGCTAAATTTTGTTATATATCCTAATTAGCACATTATGAATACATTTTACTGTTCATATCCAACTTTAAGATGGCTTGATCATAGAATTAGATCAATCCCGTCACTAGAAGTTAATATTGCCATTACAATTCATTATAAGTTATTCTTTCCGTTACAATTCATTATAAGTTATTCTTGTAAAATCTCATTTTTTTACTGAACTTTTCAATTTTCTTCAAAATATAAAATTGCAATTTCTATATAAAAATTTCAATTTTTGTTTTCAAAATCTGTTTTTTTTTTTTTTTTTTTCAAAATCACTTCTTTTTTAATCTCAAAATTTCTCACACATTTTCAAAATTTCTTCAAAATTTTGAACTTTTTTTTTTTCAAAACCTCATTTTCTTTCATGAAACTTCTTAACTTGTTTCAAAATATAAAATCTCAATATCTATATAAAAATCTCAAAAATTTTCAAACTTAATTTTATTGAAACTTCTCATTTTTTTTGAAAATGCAATTTTTATTATTCAAACTTCGATTTAACTAGCCACTCGCCACGATCGGGTTTTGAATGAGAAAGATATTGGGTGGACAAGATTAATCAACAATATGATGGGCCATATCATGTGATCCAATGGTCAGATTTGAGTGAAATTTAATTTAAACATTTGAAGTTATATTTACTCTTTAATTTGGACCAATCGAATTGTCCAAAATCAGTCCAGATCTAAACAAATTGATGATGCCCATTTAAAGAATGTTTTTGATGGATCTAATTCATTTCAGGTCATATTGAGCCTATTTTTGTTCTCTATCCTAATTAGCACATTCCAAACATATCTAACTGTTCATATCAACCTTAGGATGGCCTGATCATAGAATTTGATCAATCTCATCATTATAAATTATTCTTGCAAGTACACCTCATTATACTTGGGCTATCATTTGTTCACAAATGAATCTTCGTGTGCATAAACTTCTCAAAATTTTCAAGATGCCATTTTTTTTTTCAAAAGCAACATTTTGTCTTCAACTTCTCAATTTTCTTTTTCAAAATGATAATTTTGTCGAAATCTTAGTGTTTTTCTAAATCACATTTTTTTTTTTCAAAATCTCATTTTTTTTCTCTAACATTTTCACTTATTTTTTTCCAAATTCACAATTTTTCTAACTTCTCAATTTTCCTTTTCAAAATGTCAATTTTTTGTTAGTCTCAATTTTTTAATCTCATTTTATCTTCAAAATTTCAATTCTTTTGAACTTCTCCCTTTTCTTTTTTAAAATGTTTTTTTTTTTCCTTCAAACTTGTCAATTCTTATTGAACTTCTCAATATTTTTTATTTTTTTTTTCAAAATACGAAATCTTGATTTCTTTTTCGAAATATTTTCATTTTTCAAAGTTGTCAAATTCTTCACAAAAGTTTCTAATCATTTTAGTTTTCTTTTTCAAAATATCATTTTTTTTTCAAAATCTAGTTCTCTTTTCAAAATTATTAATTTTATTCAATTTCCTTAATTTTTTTTTCAAAATCTAGATTTTTATTAAAACACATTTTTTTTTTTTCTTTTTCAAAATCTCAATTTTTCTCAAACATAGTTAAATGTTTTTTTTTGTAATTTCTCAATGATGTTTTTTAAAATCATAATTTTTTTTAAACTTCACAATTTTCTTTTTCATGTGATATTGCAAAGCATTTAAATATTAGTTTTAAAGAATAATAATAACAATAATTTCCACTCAATTGATATAAAAACAAAACAAAAAATTCATTGCTTTCAATCAATTGATACAAAAACTAATCTTAAATACAAAAAAAAATACAAGTAAACCACTAAAATTATATGAAAAAACAATTCTTGGACTAAGATAAAACACAAATTTCCACCATATTCTATATATATATATATATATATAAAATGTGTCGGGGGTAAAGTCAATTTACAACGGACCATGATCTGTCGCAAAAGCAATTAAAATCTGTCACTAAATGTTTTATGGTGGTAATTTGCGATGGATTAAAATCCGTCGGACCAAATCCGCCGTAGATCGCATTTTAGTGACGGATTTTGCCTCTCTAAACCACACGACCATTTCCTAGACTGCGATAGGAACTACCTCACACTCTTCTACAACATGAGAACCTCTTATCTCAGGAGCTTCCTCCTTCTAGACTCCCCTAATCGCAGGTTCTTGGAGTTCCAACACAATTCGACATTTTACATTAGCGACGGACTATGTGCGTCTTTAAAAGAAGCCTTTATTGCGAGGGACGAGATCCGTCTTAAAATCACAATTTTGGCGGTGTGTTATACATTAACTCAAACTAAACTATCCAAATTTTGGGACAAATTTCTACAAATGATCCTAACCATTGATGATTTCCATCCATGAGATGTCGACAAACCGGCCAGTATGGAAACTATAGTAGGCTTTTTAGTTTAAGACCCATCCAAGTTGGATCCCATAGTTTGGATGGTTTGATCTAGGTTAAATGCATGTCACTTGTGCAATTTCTTAGTGCATTCATATCAAACATCATGCTCTAGTAAAGTGTTAAAACTTATTTCTCATTATATCATACTAGTGCGAATGGCATGTGAATAAGGAAACTGTTTGCAAGGCATGGAGGTATACCTAAAATAATTGAGATTGAAATATTTCAACCCTTTGATTACTTTAATATTGTGAAGACCATCCAAATTCAAAGAAAAAGAGTCGTGATCTAAGAGATAAAACATTCTAAACTAATACATACACCAATTGTTTAAATGGTTTGAATCATTGGAATATAACCTTAAATCCCAGGCTAAAAGTCCCAAGGCCTAACGCAATACATTGGGATGTACTCTTGCAAACCTCGTTTTGGGTGAAAAAACAATTAATGTTGTGAGCGAGTTACATCAAAATTTTAAATGAAAAAAAATGTGCCTATTCCTAGCCCTGTGGAGGAGGTAAAATCCACACAATTGATGAGATGAATGGGTAAAATATGAACCGTTGCTTGTTAAACAGCTAGGCACCTCCAAATTACTTAACACCCTTATTTTTATTGAAAATGCCTTCCGATTTTCTTTGAATCCAGAGTTTGGTTCCTTGAAAAACTAATTATGGAAACAAAAAATTGCCCCTAACTATGTGTTATGTACAATAGAGATTTGGCGCTCACATTAGCAAATATGCATGGTTTTTTTTTTTTTTTTTTGATAAGTGTGGACAATGTTTCTGTAATCCAAACCATTTGTATGTTGATTACCACCATGAACGGAGAAGTCTCCTAAACCCTTTAAATTTTCCCCAATTGGAAGATACGTACCAACCACCTGTATTAGGAAACTTTGGAGTTGGATGTGTACTGATGTTATATTTGCCTTCTTAACCATTTATTCATAGCCCAGAAATTCAAAGGTTAATATCTTACTCACCAACTATTTTTTTCTTCTTGGAAAAAGATCATCCACTATGAGACAATAAACCAATAGTGGGGATTATTGAACCATGAGTGACACTTGTTTAAATTAAAAAACATATAGATTATGTGAACATACATGCCTTACATCAGATCGTCCTCAGTATTCCTCTTATCTTTAAAAGTATTCCTCTTATCTTTAAAGAGTATTAATTGAATTGGAATGTTACTAGTTATATTTCTCTTGGAAGGGGAGCTGGTATGGATTCCAACAAAAGCGCAGCTCGACCGTGTGGGGTGATTTGTACAAATTATTGTGGCATTATAACTGGCCTGTTTGGATTTGTGGAAAGGGAACCGAATGTCCTTTTTCAAGAAAATTTATTTCATATTTTTCTTTTCCTTTTCTTTTAGGAAAGACATTTAACATGATAGAAATTTTCTTCGAAATGGATGGTAATAAATACCAAGTGGCCTAGTTTTACTAAAGAATGTCGTAATATGCGTTTACGGCTTGCGACTGATGGATTTAACTCATTTGGACATCTTAGTAGTATCTACAATTGTTGACCTGTCATTATAGCGCCATATAATATTTCCCCCTTCGATATGTATGAAAAGAGAATTTTCAATCTTAACAGTATTAATAACAAGTCCAAAATGACTAAGTAAGGAAATTGATGTCTACCTACAACTATTGATTGACGAGTCGAAGGATTTGTGGCTTGGAGTGTAAATATATGATTCTCATTCAAAGATAATTTTTAATTTGAAAGTTATTTTAATGTGAGGAATTCATGATTTTCCTGCATATGAGAGTTTATCAGGATGTGTTACACATGCACAATATCCTTACCCTGTTTGTGCCGAGGGGACATTTGTTGAACAACTTGAGAGTGGTAAGTAGTATTCCTATTAGGGCCATCGAAGATTTCTTCCTATTAATCATATTTTTAGGATCTAAAAAGTGGCATTCAATAATATAGTAGAAGAAAGAAGACTTTATCCTCGGTTAAGTGGTTCAAAGGTTGATGCGAAGGTAATCGATATTCAAATGGATATTGATAAATTGAAGGGGAAGAAATGAAAAAGTTAAGGTGATGACTCGACTGGGAATATAAATGTCTGGTATAAAAGATTGATCATATTTGACCTACCATATTGAAAGGTGATTTCTTTAACTTGTTACTTTCATATACATGTATGTCAGTGAATAGAAACATAACATTCCATCATAATTGTGTTTTTCCAAGAGTTTTTAGTTTGCTAGAACTTGGATGTAATGCATGTTGTAAAGAATGTTAGTGTCCATCTTCTATCGATGATTCTACATGTCAAAGAAAATAATTAAGGACAGTACAAGTGCATGCGAAGATTTAAAAAGAATGAACATAATAAAAGAATTTTGGCTGCAAGAAGCGGATGACAAGACTATTAAACCAAAGGCACCATTTACTTTAAGTCACAAGGAGAAAGAATTGTTCTGTCAAATATTGCACGACTTGAAGGATCCAACAATGTATAGTTCTATATTTAAAAATCTTGTAAACTTACTAACTCTTAAGATAAAGGGACTAAAGTTGCATGATTATTATATCATTATGTGTCATTTACTACATGTATTGCTACAACATGCCTTCTCAGAGAATAAGACATTGCAAACTATTATTCAGCACATTTGTTACTTCTTTAATATCCCGTGCTCAAAGACGATAAGTGTGGATAATATCATTGCCTTCAAACAACACATTGTTGTGATAATGTGTGTTCTAAAGAATTTTTTTCCTCCATTCTTTATTATTTGCATTCACCTTATGGTACATACATCTAACTGATGAAGCATTAGCTTGTGGTCCCATTAAATTTTAATGGATGTATCCTTTTGAACGGTAAATATCTAACCTTGATGTGATTTATTTAGACTTCATTGCCATTATATATTGATAATATATTATTAATTACATGCTTCCAATTAGGTTAATGAAAATTTATAAAAGATAAGTAAAGAACATAGCACACCTTGAAGGGTGTATTACAGAGTTTTACATTGTAGAAGAATCTATTTTGTATTGTATGGAGTACATGCCAAATGGTGAGAGAGGAAGTCACAAGCATACGCGTTAAAGGTTCCTAGATGATGATGGTGTGTGCGATGAAGAGTCTTTGCATAACGGCAAGAATATATACTTAACTAACATACAACATCAACAAGTACGTAGATGGGTTCTACACTACTACAATGGAATTTATGAATGGACAAAGGTATGGAGAAAATTTTTCTAAAAAATTGAATTAGGTATAGTAATTCGATAAATACTTATATATATTTTATATAGGAAGTATGAAATATATTTAGGAATGACCACATCAAAGGGGCAAAGAAGAAAGGGCAATGTGTTGTAGAACAATGAACTTGATTTCATCAATTGGTTGAGAAAGAATGTATTTTTTAATTATCCATTTAATTTTAAAATATTTAGTGATATATTTTTTCATATTTTGGTGGACTCCACTGAGTTTTTGTTGCACAGGCTCCCTACTCTTTACGAGGTTGCTATGGAAATTTCCGTGATAAAGGCCATCGAAAGTCGGTTGGTTGGTCATACAGTTTTAGCCTCGCTAAATACTAAATATTCTAGTTAAAAATCCTCACATCCTTTCAAAAAAAAATGACAAGTTCTACCTTCTCGAAAAACTAATTGTGAAGGTAAAATTGGCTGAAGCTACTCACATTATATATTGGAGATACGTTGAAGGGTCATTATTACATTGAAGGAAAGGAAATGAAAGGAAAGTGTATTTCCGAGAAAAAGAACAGAAGAAGAAAATGATGGATAGAAAGAAAAAAAAAAAAAGTTTCTAATGCTATTTTTTCAATGAGATTTTTTCCATGAAAAGGAGCCATTTTCAAATCTTTTGCCCAACAAAACAATACTTTTCCATGCGAAATTTACTTGTTAGTTGCAGGTAGACAGCTTAAACCCATGGCACATGGCACATGTGGAGAGTTTGAAGCTGAATATTATCAAATTTGGGACGTTTGCACAACATGGATAGCTCGGTGCTTAGTTTGTTTCCAGTCAAGTGTAATGTGTGTGCATGTTAGGAAAGTGTAGCATCCTAACATAAGTTGGTCCAATGGATGGACAGAGTGAATTTCACGCTGAGCTCCTCTCTCCACATGCATTGCACCTGTCATACTCCGAATCACCGTTTCTTTTTTTCTTTTTCTTTTTTTTCCTCCACGCGGACTCCTTTCTTGTGTTCACATACAAATGTCGTGTGGGGTTCATTTTCAACAAGAAAACATCCAATGAGAGGCCCACTCGGCTCTTGTCAGTTACCTGGTTAGGTGGTTTCCAAGAAGCAACCAGGGTTGCAATATTATTCTACGGCCCTGATGACCCAATGAAACTCTTGATCACCATTTTGTTTCTTTCTTTTTTTTTTTTTTTTTTCCATGCGGACTCCTCTCTTGGACTTCACATGCATACACATGACGCGTGATCGACTCCTCTCTCATGTTTGCATCCAAATGTAGCTCAGCATGGTCGCCCTTTCATTTTCAGCTAGAAATTATCCAACGAGAGGCCCACTTGAGTCTTGGCAATTAATTGGTTAGGTGGTTTCCAAGAAGCAGCCAGGGTTGTAATAATCTTTTGATGACCCAATGAAACTCCTTATCACCATTTTTTTTTTCTTTTTTTTTTTTTTCCATGCAAAGGACTCATCTCTTAGTCTTCACATACAAATGTCGCATGGAGGACTCCTCTCTCATGTTTGCATAGAAATGTGGCTCAACATGGCCGCCCTTTCATTTTCAGCTAGAAAATATCCAATGAGAGGCCCACTTGTCTCTTGGCAATTAATTGGTTAGGGGTTTCCAAGAAGCAACTCACATGGCCCTCATATGACCCAATTAAATATTATCATGTACGACTTGTCAAAAGTGGTCCCAAAGGTAAAAGAGCATAGATGTGGGGCCACATTTGACGGGAGGATATGGTGGTCTTTACAGGCAATTTGTGCCCATCACATGGAGCTTATCTTGTAATTTGCTCTTGTATTTGGTCAAATGATACAATAATCAAATTCTTATCTTCTTCACTTTCAAGTCTTAAATCTTATCACTGTTGGATGGTTTTCATTTTTCCTCATTGTAACATCTATCATAACATAACTATAGCATGGGTAATTGTTGTGGACAATCCATTATGATCAACTATCTCTAATCATCTGTGTAAAATCATCATTTTTTTCATGGCTAGGGTCAGGCATGTGCAAAGGAGTGAAATAAAAGAGAAAAGTAAAGAGTGCAGATATACAGATATATATACAAGTGTGGGCTACACAGAGAATGAGAAAATTCATTCGTTGGTGGGTTAGTTACCGCCACCACTTTTTTAGTTATTGTGGCCCACAGGCGGTTTAGAACTGCTTCTTTTCGGATTGACGTCCTAACTTAAACCGGCATAAAATATGCATGATGTGAATAACACATGGTCATTATTGTGGCCCCACAAAATCTCAGCTACGCGATCTCCTTAATGCTACACTTTCTTTAGAGCCATAAAAAGAGATAGAGAAATGACGGTGGGCTACTCATATCAATGGTTTCAAAAGACAAAACTCATGGGTCCCTTCCCGCATCTAATTGAAGAATAAAATTAGCCAAATGCTACATAAGTTATATATAGTAAAGATGGAATGATTAAGTTGAACCAAAATAGTAGGCTGTCAATGGCTGAGTCTGCCTTATAAAATGTGAAATTTTGAATAAGACCCGGCAAAATTCATAAAAGGCAGTGGTACCTATACTCAACTAACATACAACATCAATAAGTACGTTAAGGGGTTCTACACTACTATGATAGAATTTATGAATGGCAAAGGTAAGTAGATAATTTTTCTAAAATATCGAATCAGGTATAGTAATTTGATTTCTTATGTATATTTTATATAGGAAGTATGAAATATATTTAGGAACGACCACATCAAAGGGCAAAGAAAAAAAGGTAGTGTGTCGTAGAACAAAACCTAATTTCATCAATTGGTTGAGAAAGAATGTATTTTTTAATTATCCATTTAAGTTTAAAATATTTAGTGATATATTTTTTCATATTTTGGTGGACTCCACACTACAAGAAAACCCACTTTTACCAATGAAAATTTTCATCGCTAAAAGTGATTTTTTCGTAGGTAAAATGTTTTACCAACGAAAAATTTCATCGATAAACAGCGTCTCTTACCAACAAAAATTTCAATCGTCGGAAGTGGCTAGATTTTTACCAACGAATTTCTTTGTCGGTAAAGAAAAACCAAAAACTTTTACGGACGATCTTTTTCGTAGTTAAAACTATTTACAAAACTTTTACTAACGAATTTTTTCCTCGGTAAAAAATAATTGTAAAACTTTTATTGACGATTTTTTTTCATAGGTAAAAATATTTACAAACATTTTACTGACGAATTGTTTCGTCACTAAAAAATAAGTGTAAAATTTTTACCGGCGATTGTTTTCGTAGGTAAAAATATTTACAAAACTTTTATGGACGATTTTTTTCGTCAATAAAAAATAAGTAAAAACTTTTATCGATGATGTTTATCGTAGGAAAGAATATTTTAAAAACTTTTACCGACGAAATTGTTCGTTGGTAAAAAATAATTGAAAAACTTTTCCCGACGATCGTTTTTGCAGGTAAAAATATTTTAATAACTTATACTGTCGAATTGTTTCGTAGGTAAAAAATAAGTGAAAAACTTTTACCTACGAAAATATTCGTAGGTAAAAATATTTCACGATACTTTTACCTACGAAAATCTTTGTAGGTGAAAATATTTACAAAACTTTTACTTACGAAAATTTTCATAGGTAAAAGTCTCTTTTTTTTTTCACTATTCCAACACAAATTTCCTGATATACACCTATTACAATATTTTCAGCATATTCTTCCTGATATACGCCTATTATCATATTCACATTCACATCCATCTAAACCCAAACTAGTAAATCCATCCAAACATAAACTACATTCATTTAAACACAGACATTCTTATCAACATCACATTCATTCACGCATAAATACATATAAGTTTAACGTCATAAATAAAAATATAAAAAATCAAAAATATGAAGATGGATAAGCGTGCAGCGAGAGCCTGAAATACCTCCATCATCTGTTGCTCATGCTCCACCCGCATCTCCTCCATCTTCCTCTCCTGCTCCTCCATCCTCCTCCTCTCCTACTCCTCCCTCTGCCTCGTCAGCTTCTCCATCCTCCTTTCATGGTCCTCCTTCTGCGTCGCCAACTCCTCTATCCTCCTCTCCTGCTCCTCCCTCCGCGTCGCCTATTCCTCCATCTGCCTTTCCAGCTGCTCACTCTACCTCTTCAATTGCTCTTTGATGTCATGGATGATCACCCGTAGCTGCTGAACCTCTCTCTACGACATCAGCTCAGCGTACGGCGCTGTCGCCAATAACGATATATCGACTAGAGGCAGCTCTAGCGGGTGCTATGAGCTTGGCACCATGGCCAAGCTGATGCACATATCCAGAACAGGTACTAAGCACCTCACTCAGGATCTCTGGCTCACTCCGCTGAGTACCATCAGAAGTGGGCTGACTGCGTAAGGTGTCCATCATCGTTTGTAATGAAAACATATGAATTTTCATAATAAATGACATTATTATAATTCAATGCAATTAAATTTTACAATGTAAAGATTTTTATCCAATTCTCGTTAGCTGTAGGATGCACCTAAGATCTCATCACTTGCCAACAGTGAGTCCCTCTGTAAAGGTCTACTAGTCCGGGTTCTTGGCCAGTGATGGAATCTCGCTGCGTAATCGAAAGGACAATAGAGTTAATATAAATGCATAGAAAGAATATATCAACTTATTAATTACCAGTAATTTCTTAACATGTCATGACGAAGTCGTACAAATGACTTTGAACCAACTACGTGACTCACTTCTAACTTTCTCCTATTGTCAGAATTTATTTTGCTCCTCTTCTGAACACATTATTCATAATACATTGTTATTAATTACGAATTTAATTATTACCTTAAGATATCGTAAATATGTACATATTACCTGAAAATACTTAAATGAAAATCTCTCATAGAGTATCCGCTAGTCATCATGGGTCACGTGCGGCAGTGCGAACTGTATGCCCTCCTTGTGGCTCACGCACAACTTCTATCGCTTGTGTAAGTCACTATGGTACTCCTTAAACTGCTCTTTGATTATGTCGTCGACGGCATGGAAAATGTGTGGAACACTCAAATTCAAGTCAAATTTATCCTACAGTTTCATAAATAATACATCAAAGCAATAAACTTATTAATAAAATAACTTAACCGTAAATGAACTTTTATAAAATAAATTTTAATTTACTAAAATTTACCTGAAGGCACCGACGGATGAGCTACTGCACATCATCTATAACGTCCGCCCAACATGGGGTGGTGGGAGGATCAGAGATCGGCATAAGACGTCGACATCCGACGTAAACAACCTGATATTGTTCCCAACAGGTCTAATACAGTCCTGTGAGAACTCTACCGTCACCTTACCCTCACATGTAAGTTACTATAAAAGTAACCCACGCGTGAGTTCATGTCCTCGTCGGCTAATCGACGATATTATTGCAAAAGAAATATGTAAGTATAAACATAAACAGAAGTCATTAAAAGAAATATATGTCTAGACTTATATGCAGTGCCCAGTGTATGCGCGACTGAGGGATCAGACACCTGCGATGTAACATGTGACGGCGATATTGTCTCCGTCGCATCATGGGTAGAAGGGGTAGATCTAGTGCGTGAACAATGTGGTCTCCCACTTGGTGCCATCACTGAATATGTGCGAGCTACGAACTTATAAATTTAAACAATATCAATACAAGTGGAATATGCTAAAACATTATATAAGTAGTGTTGATGGTATAATACATTTGTGCTTATGCTTAGAGAGATGATTAAAATATGATTAGACCATTATACTATAATGGAAGCAAAATATAATAAAACTGTAAACTTTAATATATAACGCTTGAAAATTCCATTACACATTTTCGTTCTATTATATTTATATGTGTGTATGTGTGTATTCGAGCATTAAACCGTAATTATATATATATATATATATATATATATATATATATATATATATATAACCTTCAAATTTGGCATCTAAATCATTAAAGTCAAAATACGTCTAGACATATCTATTTACTTTCGAAATTTATAATATGATTAATGAGTTCATTATAATTTAAGATTCATGTATGTTATGCATATCTAGACTAATTAAGTGTCGCCGAATTGTGGTCAGCCACTTGATTTGATCAAGTGGGCCTACCCATGGGATTATAACTGATCCTATGTAATGGACAGGATCAGAATGAATTAAATTAGAGTTAGTGTGTGGACCTAAAATCTGAAAATTTTGATCAATCAATCAGAAGTGGGTCCATAATATAATTAATTAATGTGAAATTAGGAAATTATTATGAATATAAATTGTTTAGGAAATATATAGTGTCGTGGATTGTGTCATGTTGTTCGAATGGAATCCATCTCACCCAAAAGTGATTGTGTTTTTCACCGACGAAAATTTTCGTCAGTAAAACTCTTACAGTAAAATTTTCCAAATACCGCAAAAATTTCTTAGCTTAAAAATTCAAATGGTTTTATCGACGAAACTTTTCGTTAGTAAAAATATTATTCCCGACGGTTTTAGTTTGTCGGTAAAACTTAAGGCGAAATTTTCAAAGTGAAAACTAGAACACTTTTACCGATAACCATTTTCGTCGATAAAAACATTATTCCCGAGGGTTTTAGTACGTCAGTAAAAATCTGGGTGAAATTTTTCCAAGTAAAAAATAGTACACTTTTACTGATGAACATTTTTGTTGGTAAAAGTTATTTTTTGTTTTTTACCGATGTACAATTTTACCGACGAACATTTTCGTTGGTAAAAGTTATTTTTTGTTTTTTACCGATGAAATGTTTCGTCGGTAAAACTCTTACCCAACGTTTTCACAATGTTGTTACAAGTCTGGCTTTACTCAAAGTAGTCATGACCCATCCTTATTTTTACGCATCACTTCTCACGAAATTGTCATTTTTCTCGTCTATGTTGATGACCTACTTTTGACTAGTAGCGATACTACTAGGTTCTCGGCTCTAAAGGAAGTTCTGTAATCCTCCTTCAAGATGAAAGACCTCGACCATCTAACATACTTTATTGGACTTAAAATTACACGTTTTAAACGTGAGATCCTGGTCAGCCAGCGTAAATATACCAAGGATCTTCTTGCCTTGACATCGTTGACGGATCAGAAGATAGTTCAGACTCCCTTAGAACTTAATGTTTAATATGGCCGTGACAATGGTGATCTTCTTGTGCAACCTGACTTTTATCACCGTTTGGTTGGGAGTCTGGTTTACTTAACTATGACTCGCCCTGATATTGCCTATGTTGTCCAAGTCGTCAGTCAATTTATTTTTTCTCCTCGGTCTCTTTGTATGACTGCGGTGTTGCGCATCCTACGATACCTACGTGGAACTCTAGATCACTCACTATTCTTCTCCTCCATGGTGACTCTGGACCTTTGGGCTTATTTGGATGTTGATTGGGCCGGTTGTGCTCTCACACGAGTATCTACCACTGGCTATTGTATTTTTCTCAGTACTTCTCTTATCTTTTGGAAGTGTAAGAAGCAGACCTCAGTTTCCAAATCAAGCATAAAAGTCGAGTATCAGGTGATGTTCGCTGCTTGTAGTGAGCTTGTCTGGTTACGTGGACTTCTTTTTGACTTGGGCATTCCTTTACAGAATCCTACTCCACTCCATGTCAATAATCTAAGTGTCATCCAGATTGCTTCTAACCCCATTTTTCATGAACACACGAAGCATATTGAAGTTGACTGTCACTTTATCCACTAGAAATTTCAGTCTGGGTTCATTTCTCTTCCACATGTTGCATCCCATGATCAGATTGTCGACATTCTCACCAAGTCCCTCACTTTTGTATGTCACTCATTTCTAGTTGGCAAACTATTACTTATCGATGGCCAGCATTAGTTTGAGGGGGGATGTTAGACAGGCTCACATGCCTTGTATACCTTGTATAGCTACTATACCTTGTATAGTTCGTTTCCATAGCTAGAAGATTCTGATTTTATTATTTTCCTTGTATAGATGACCGTAATCTCTATATATTCAATCCCTTTGGGTTGTCTCAAATACAGAAAACCTTTTGGCTTCTCTCTATTTTCACTGTTTACAGGGACATGACTATCCTATATTGGCAGAATGTCGCTAGTCAAGGCCATATTAAATTTTTTGAATTCCTCCAGTACTTGGCCAAGCAATTAGCAAGGCCCATGACCAATCAGGTAATTGCCCATCCCAGGTTTATATTTGAGACTGTTACTCATTCAGATGCAGCTATTTCATACTTTTAACATCGTTGCTTTGTGCTACAATGTAGATTTTGAAAAACATTTGTATTTTACTAATGAGAATGTGTGCTTCTTTGAGTAGGTTGTTGTTATATATATATATATATATATATATATATATATATATATATATATATATATATATATATATATATATATATATATATATATATATATATATAAATGTTAGGTTGTAACATAACATTAACATGACAAATTTGCATCATTTTTCTTATTAAATAATTGTGTGAATTTTATTTGGATGACTATAAGGTGTAACAAATTTTATTTTATTTTATTTTTTGTTAACAACTCTCAACTCCTTTTATTTTATTTGCAGAAATTTAAGCAGTGGACCAAATCCATCGCTAATTTCTGAACAAGTCCGTCGCTTCTCCTTAGATCAGCGATGGGCTATATCCATCGCAAAATTTTATAATGATGAATAATTCAGGTGGGCTTTTCCATAGTTCAACGAAGGATTTTATAAGACCATATCTGTTCAATGCTATTGAGAGTTGTTTGATGCCATTGATAGCTGCTCAATGCCATCAAGAAAATCCAGAAGTCCTATGTTGGTTGTTGGACACTTTATAGTGTCCTATTCAATGGCATCGAAGGGGTTCATTTCCATCAACAGACCGTCGATGCCATCAAAGTCCCATCGAAGTGCCATTGGAAAAATCTAAAAAATCCACGTTTTATCACTACAACGTTTTGATATTTAGTTCAATGAAATCGAAGGTGTTCGATGCCATCAACAATCTATCAATGCCATCACAGTCCCATCGAAGTGCCATCGAACATGCGCACAGGATTATGCAGAGTCGTGTAAGTGAGGGATTTGTTTCCTATTTCGATCGTGATTGTCAGGGACGCTATATATATATATATATATATATATATATATATATATATAGGTGTAATTGGGAATAAGGTGTATCTCATAGCTTTCTAATTCGTTCCAAGGGGTTTCAAGGGCTTGTAAGGGTGATTCGAGGCCTGTTCGAATCGGGTAATCTATCTCTTGTAATTTTATGCTTTCATAGTGCATTACTGTTGCTTTGTACGTGCCATGGTTTTTTCCCTCAAATATTTTTCTACATTAAAATTGGTTTGTTTACGTTTGAACTTGTTTGTGGGTTTGGAGTACTTTGCTTGATTAATCTCTATGTGCTTCCATAGTTCCCTAACAAGTTCTATCAGAACTAGCGTTAAGAGGTAGTTTGAATTTGAAAGCATAGTATCAATGGCTTCTAATATAAAGTTCGATGTTGATAAATATTCTGAAAAAATTAATTTTAAACTATGGAAGGTTAAGATGACCGGTCTCCTAGTTCAGCAAGGATTCGATGATGCACTTCTTGAGAAGCCACTAAAATTTATAATAGATGATGATTAGAACATGATGGATAAGAAAGCGAGAACTTCTATCTAGTTATCCACATTAGAGGACATATATGCAAAGAAATCTCTTGAGAATCATTTGTACTTGAAGCTTCAGTTGTTCAATTTGAAGTTGTACTTGAAGCTTCAGTTGTTCAATTTGAAGATGGTAGAGGGGGCTGGTGTTGAGGCCCACATTAGTAAATTTAACAAGTTAATTTACAAATTGCTAGATGTGAAGGAAACAATGAAAGATGAGGATCAGGCATGCAGCCTAGTGAATTCTCTCAAATCTTCGTATGAGTCATTTGAGGATTCGTTGTGCACCGATAGATCGACCATTAGCGTCGATACCTTTATCTCAACCCTTCATGGAAAGGCAATGAGAAAGAAAAGTGGTGACGCGGGTGTGTCTACTGATGCACTAGTTATGAGGGGACATAATTTTGATAAGGACTATATATCTTTTCTATTGAGATCCTAATGCAAGGGCAAGGGGAAAGGGAAGTTGAAGTACTTGAATTGTGGGATATCTAGTCACATGAAGAAGGATTGCACAAATCCTAAGGCAAGAAAAGAAAACTCAGATGCTTCTTCTAAGGAGGCCAACACTGCAAAGTCTGATAAAAGGCACAGATAGATGTGATGTATTATTAGTGTCCATGGTCGAACACTTATACAATGATCATAAGGATGAGTGAATTTTAGATACTGGGGCATCATATCACATGATTCCTCATCGGAGTTGGTTCACTAGTTACAAAGAGCACGATGGTGACTAGGTATTTATGAACAATGATAATGCCTATAATGTTGTGGGTGTTGGATCGGTGCGCATCAAGATGTTTGATGGCATGGAGCATGTTTTGACAAGAAACAAATGTATTATGATGTGGATATCTTATTCAATAATAAGAAAGGAAAATGAAAGATCAATCATCATCCAATATTTTATTGATCTTGGAATTCATTTACATCCTCATTTATCCCTTGATTTCAATATAAAGTACATTTTTATTAATACAATGGAGTATATAAAAGCAGTTCAATGGTGATTTCGGCAACATTTCGGCTTGAGAAGTATCCATTACCATGACAGATGAGTTGTGCAGGCCAAAACCTTTGCTTCGTGCCAATATTCAAAGGATATAAGCGTCGAAGGTCGACTAAGGGAGAAATTGGCAAAATTGCATCGCACTTAGGTTGTCAGAACCCTTGTTGTGCAAGTGTGCAATGCAACCCCTATTGCGTGGGCACGCAACAGGATGGTACATTGCACATACCTGAACTCTCCTGGCTCCTGATCATCTCTTATAACTTCTCTCATCTTCAAATGAGGAGGGAATGGGTTATTTATAGGCTTCCACATGTGTGAACCTTGAAATTCACACAATGTGTTGTTGTGTGAGCGCACAATGCACCCCTATTGTGCGGGCATGTAACAGGCTACTCAACTTATATGGGCAATCTGCCCCCCAAAACATCACCCTTGCCTCCTTTGTGTTGCCAGGGAGCGCAACATACCTCTATTGTGCGACTGCGCGACAGGATAACCTCTTGTAAAAATAAATGAATTTTTTGTTCCAATAGAGTTTACCTTGACCGAGGTGAGACATGTTCTTGAGATGAGGAAGAGCTTGATATCTCTTGGAGCACTCGAGGCACCAAGATGCAAATTCATCGGGTTTGATCATGTCCTTAAAGTTTCAAAAGGGACACTCATTTCATGAAGGCATAAAAGAACGAGAACCTTTTAATCGGGAGTACATCATCCTGTGGAGTTACAGCATCTATAGTGGATTCCACATATACACATGTGGCTTGTGCTTTTAGGCCACATAAGCGAGTGGGGCACAAAGGCACTTTCTGAGCGTTGTTTGACTCCAGTTTTTAAAAGTTTTGATTTGAGTATATGCGAACAATGTATATATGGTAAACAGTCAAGGTTGTTTTTTAAATATAGAAAACATGTATGTAAGGTGTTTTTGTTTATGTGCATTTTGATAAATGGGGCCCGTTGCTCATGATTTTTTATGGAGGGTCGTCATGGTATGTCATTTTCACTAACGACTATTTCAGAAAAGTGTGGATTTATTTTATGAAAAATAAATCCGATGTTTTCACCAACTTCAAGTAATGGAAGGCGATGATAGAAAAATAGTTAAGGCGAAAGGTGAAAGTGTTGAGGATGGATAATGATAGTGAATTCACTTTTGAGGAATTCAATTGGTATTGCAAAGATGAAGGGATCATGGAGCACAACACAATGCGTCATACCCCAGAGAAAAACAGTGTGGCTGAGCGGATTAATCAGACTAGAGCGGGATTGATGCATGATCAGTAATGCTTAGTTGGGAAAGGAATTATGAACTGAGGCCATTAACACGTCTTGTTACTTGGTAAATTGATCCCCTTCTACAGCAATTGATTATAAGATTTCAGAAGGAGTGTGAAGTGGTCAACGAGTATATTACTCAGGACTGTGTGTTTAGTTGTGATGCTTATTCTCATGTACTATCAGTTGAGAGAGATAAGCTAGACCAAAGAGCTAAAAAGTACATCTTTTTTATGTTATGGTGTGATGTGAAGGGGTACAGGCTGTATGACTGGGTCATACGAAAAATCATACTGAGTCGTGACATCAAATTTGATGAAGGATCCTTGCTCCGTAAGGATGAGCATAAGGAACTAGAAAAGTTGGTTGTGACGTTCATGTGGACACAGATGATACTCAAACCATTAGAGAGATGTAGACAGAGGTATAAAAGTACGTAGAGCAGCCACCTATGAAAAGGAATTCATTGAAAGACCATAGGTTACCGACGAGATACAGGGATGACTCAAATATCATATTTGTCCTCATTACGAATCAAGGGGATTCGTCTACATTTCATAAGCCTCTTGATGAGCCGGATGCCGAAAAAGTGAAAAGTTGAGATGGATAAGAATTAGATATGGGAGCTAGTGAAGCTTCCCATCGGTCGTAAAGCGATCAGGTGTAAGTGTATATTCAAGAATAAACATAATAATTACAAGACAAGATTAGTAGCGAAGGGATACGCTTATAGACTAGGCGTTGACTTCACTGAGATCTCTTCATGCCTGTGGTAAAACAAGTATTTATCAGATTTGTGTTAGCGATGGTTGCCTAATGCGATCTTGAGTTGGAACAAATGGATGTGAAAATTTTCTTCTTGCATGGGGAATTAGAAGAGCAGATTTACATGAAGTAAACTAAATGCTTTGAAATAAAAGGGGTAGAGAACAAGTTTTGTAGGTTAAAGAGGTCGTTGTACGACCTCAAACAGTTACTTAGGTAGTAGTATAAAAAGTTTGATTCTTTTAGGTGAGTTAGAGGTTTATCGGGAGTGAATATGATTATTGTGTCTATTATAAGACACTGAGTGACCGAAAATTTATTATATTGATTTTATATGTTGATAATATGTTGATCACCAGTCAAAATGTCTGAGATCAACATACTGAAGACTCAGTTATCAGGAACATTCGAGATAAAAGATTTGGGGGGCCGTAAAGAGGGTTCTCGCATTGATATATATAGAGACATGAAGAGGAGCAAGCTTTGGTTATCTTAGGTGGAATACCTTGAGAAGATATTGAGCAAGTATGGGATGGATAAGGCAAAGCCAGTTTATGTACACTAGGTGGTTCACTTCAAGCTTTCTTCTGAACAATGTCTTAAAACAGATGAAGAAAAGTAGGTCATGTCTCATGTGCCTTACTCAAATGCGGTTGGCAGCTTGATGTATGTTATAGTCTGCATAAGATCGATTATTTCATATGTGGTAGGTGTTGTTAGTAAATACATGTCTAACCTCGAAAAGCTACACTGTGAGGAAGTGAAATGGCTACTTCGATACATTTAAGGTATGCAGGACTACGTCTTGTCATTTGTGAAATCAATGGACAAGTTGGTAGGTTATATGGATTTAGATTACGCAGGCAGTGTAGATATTTAGTAGGGGGTCGACTTTCAGTTACTCGTTTGTGCTAGTGGGTGGAGTGATCAGTTGTATGTCGAAACTTCAATCTGTGGTAGCTCTTTACACAACTGAAGTTGAGTATATGTTAGTGACAGAGGCATTCAAGGAAAGTTCTTAGTTGCGAAGGATTATAAATTAATTAAGGCTTCAGCAGGAGGCCGTGCCTTTTAATTGTGATTGCAAGACTGCTATCAATTTGGCTAAAAATTCTATTTATCACTCACATAATAAACAAATTGATGTTCGTCACTATTTTTCCTACAGGGGCTTAAGGAAGGAGGCGTGACTCTAGAGAAGATTCACATGAGCATGAATCTAACAGACATGATTACTAAGGTGGTTCCCACAGAGAAGTTCAAGTTATGTGCAACTTTTCTGGGATTAGCGAAGGTATAAATAGAAGACGAAATATGCATGTGAGGTGATGATAAAACTATGATGCAAGGCGAAATTAGAGATGAGAAAAAAAAGCTACGAAGAATGAAGATTGAAGACATGGTGAAGATTGTTGTCGATGTCTCAAATCTTTCAACAACAGGATTTATCGATGTCATCGATAGATCATTTGTTGTCATCGAGAGTTGTTCGATGCCATCGAGAAAATATAAAAATTCCATGTTGGTTATTGGACACTTTGTAGTGTCCTACTCGATGGCATCGAAGGGGTTTAATGTTATTGACGAGCCGTTAATGCCATTGAAGTCCCACTAAGGTGTCACCAAAAAAAATTACAAAATTCATGGTTAATTGTTGGAACATTTTGGTGTTTAGGTCGATGACATTGAAGGTGTTCAATGCCATCAAATATGCACGCAGAATTACGCAAAGTTGCATAAGTACAAGATTTGTTTCCTATTTGATTGTGATTCTTATAGAGGTTATATATGGGTGAAATCGGGAATATGGTGTAGCTCATAACTTTCTAATTCATTCCAAAGGGTTTCAAGGGATTGTAAGAGTGATTCAAGGCCTATTCAAAACAGGTAATCTCTCTTGTAATTTTCTATTTTTATAGTGCATTATTGTCACTTTGTGCCATTATTTTTTTTCCTGGAAGAGTTTTTTCCCAGTAAAATTGATTTTTCGATTTGTTTGCATTTGAATTTGTTTATGAGGTTGGAGTACTTTGCTTGATTCATCTTCGAGTGCTTGCAGTGTTCCCCTACAACACACACGCACACTCTCTCTCTCAGACACATCTAGAGCAACAGTTTCTCTCTCTCCAAGACACATCTGGTGCAACACTTCTCTCCCTCTCTAAAACATGCGAAGAATTGTTGGAATTTGTGTTACGAAATCACACAGATCTAGATCTTGGATGGTAATCCAAGAGCACCAAGCAATCACAAGAAACACAAAGATTTAATGTGAAAAACCCTTGTGGGAAAAAACCATGGCACAAAGTGACAGAAAATTCTACTATGAAAGCACGGATTATAAAGATAAAGGAATTACCCGGCTTAAGCAATCCTCAAACCTCACCTTTTCTCCACTCCTTGAAACCTTAGAACCCTTTTAAAAATACTTATAGCCTCTTAGAATACCTCATGATCCCGTATACATGCCTATTTATAGGTTTAGAAAGAAACCTAAGCAAAATCGGAAACAAAATTCATGGAGATCTACATTTCCGTAAACTAATCTGTGTAAACCTTCGATGACATCAAACCTAGTTCGATGTCAGCGAAGAAGGACCAAAACTATTCAGCGACCGGGGTTGAAAAATGCAAAAAAAATTGATTTCATCGAGTTTGCTTCAATGTCATCGAGCTGGTTTCGATGACATCAAAGATGGTTCGATGTCATCGAACTAGTAATTTATAGATTTAAGACATCTGTCAGTAACAAACTCCACCATGCCTTCAATTTCCAAACATATAGCTTCTTGTTCCCTTGTCTTATCTCTGCCTCACATTATAGCTTCATCAACGCTTTTCGTGCTCACTCCGTCTTTCTATTACGTCATCGCCAAGCCCAGAGAAGTTACACAGAATTTAAATTTCTCTGTAAGAACGACCTTGGTAAGCATGTCCACTGGATTCACGTTGGTGGGAATCTTTTCCAGTGTTACGCTTCATTCCTCAAGCACCTGTCAAATAAAGTGGTGATGAACATCAATGTGTTTAGTACGTGAGTAATAAATAGAATTTTTAGCCAAATTGATAGCACTCTCGCTATCACCTTTAATCGGCACGGTATCCTGCTAAAGTCCCAATTGATTTATCATGCCTTTAACCAAACATCTTCCTTAAATGCTTTCGTCACTGTCATATATTATGCTTCGGTCGTGAAAAGAGCTACCACGGACTGAAGCTTCGACATCCAACTGATTGCTCCACCTACTAGTACAAACGAGTATCCTGAAGTAAACTTTTTAGAATCCACACTGCCTGTGTAGTCGAAATCCACATACCCTACCAATTTTGTCCATGTCTTGTCCAAAGTTAAGATGTAGTCTTTCGTACCTTGAATGTATCGAAGTAGTCATTTCACCGCTTTCCAATGTTGATTGACAGGGTTTGACATGTATCTACTCACAACACCGACTGCCTGTGAAATATCTGGTCTCATACAGACCATGACATATATTAAACTGTCAATCACATTAGAATAAGGCACATAAGACATAACCTGCTTTTTCTCATTTGATTTAGGACATTGTTCTGAGGAAAGCTTGAAGCGAGCCGCATGGGGAACGCTCACTGGCTTTGCCTGGTCCATCTCATATTTGATTAACACCTTTTCAAGGTATTCTGCTTGTGATAACCAAAGCCTACTCCTCTTCTTATCTGTATAAATATCTATGCCGAGAACCCTCTTTGCAGCCCCCAAATCATTCGTCTCGAATGTCCTTGATAACTGAGTCTCAGTACGTTGATTTCAGACATATAATGACTGGCGATCAACATATCATCAACATATAATACTAGGATGATGAATCTATCATCACTCTGTGTCTTGTAATAGACACAATGATCGTATTCACTTTAGATTAAATTTCTGACTCAACATAAAAGAATCAAATTTTTATACCACTGCCTAAGTGACTGTTTCAGGCCGTACAACTACCTCATTAACCTGCAAACTTTTTTCTCTACCCCTTTAACTTCGTAGCCCTCTGGTTGCTTCATTTAGATATGTTCTTTCAAATCTCCGTGGAGGAATGCAGTCTTGACATCCATTTGTTCCAAGTCAAGATCGTATTGGGCAACCAGCACCAACACAAATCTGATAAACCCCTGCTTAACCACCAGCGCAAATATCTCTATGAAATCGATTCCTTCTCTCTGAGCATAACCTTTCGCTACCAATCTAGATTTGTATCTACTCTGTTTTTTTTTAAATAACCACTTGCATCTTATCGTTTTTCGGCCCACCAGAAGCTCCACCAACTCCCATATGTGATTTTTTATGTAACGAGTCCATCTCATCGTCCATAACCTCTTTTCACTTTTCTGTATTAGGCACACTAAGAGCCTCCTGAATAGTAAATAGGTCTCCCTTATCTGTAACGAGGACATATGCAATATTAGAGTCATCCCTGTATCTTACTAGTAACCTTTGATCACATGGTGGGTTTCTTCTCACAGGTGGTTGCTCCACTTGATCTTCTACCTCTGTCGACGCATCTGTCTCTGCCTGAATATCATTTGTGTCAATCTAGATGTCTACGATCAACATTTCTGGTTCCTCTTGCTCATCTTGATCATTCTTGCGGAATAGAGAGCTTTCATCGAATCTGATGTCACGGCTAGTGATGACCTTGCATGAGACCTTATTGAATAACTTGTAACCTTTCACACCAATGACATAGCCAACAAAAATATACTTTTTGGCTCTATGGTTTAGGTTATCTCTCTCAACTGACGATACATGAGAATAAACATCAGAACCAAATATACGCAAATTTGAGTAGTTGATCTTATGACCACTTCATACTTCCTCTGAGACTTTACATTCGGTTGCCATAGACGGGGATCGGTTCACCAAGTAGCAAGCCGTATTAATGGCCTCAATCCATAAGTCCTTGCTCAATGCAGCATTACTTAACATGCATCAGGTCATCTCCAGGAGAGTTTGATTCATCCGCTTAGCCACACTGTTTTGTTCGGATGTGTGGCGCACTGTGTTGTGCCTAATGATTCATTCATCCTTACAATATTTATTAAACTCAGTGAAAGTAAATTATCCACCATTGTCAGTCCTTAAAACCTTTATTTTTTATCCTAACTATTTTTTCACTATTGTCTTCCATTGTTTCAATATGGTGAAAACTTCAGATTTATGCTTGATGAAGTAAACCCAAACTTTCTTTGAGTAGTCGTCAATGAATGAAACAAACCATGACGACCCGCCAATGAAAACTTCTGACGATGACCCTCATACGTTAGAGTGCACATAATCAAGCATTCCCTTAAATACATATTTTTTAGATTTAAAAGATAATCTAGATTATTTACTATATATACAATGCTCGCATATATCTAAATCAAAATTCTTAAATGCTATAATCAAACAACGATCAGATAGTACCTTCATGCCTCGCTCCCTCATATGGCCCAGACGAGCATGCCACATACGTAGGGACGTGGAATCTGCAATAGCTGTTGTCGCTCCACCTATTGAAGTGCCCCCGATCAACCTATAAAAGTTACCGTGCCTTTGCGCTCTCATGATCACAAGTGCCCCTTTTGAAACTTTAAAGACACCATCAATACCAGTAAACTTGCACCCTATAGCCTCGAGGGCACCGAGAGAAATCAGACTTTTCTTCATATCAGGAACGTGCCTGACATCAGTCGGGGTACTCTCCATCGCATCAAACATTTTAATGCTCACCGTACCAATAGCTACAACAATATAGGCAATCTCATTGCCCCATAAAAACTAGTCCACCATCGTATTCTCTGTAACTGGTGAACCAACTCCGATGAGGAGTCATGTGATATGACGCTCCTATGTCAAGTATTCACTCGTCTTTATGATTGTCGTGTAAGTGACCAATCATGGAAACAGAAAAAACATCACCACCACTTGTTTCTTCATCAGATGTGATAACATTGGCCTCCTTGAAAGAAGCTGTTAAATTTTCTTTCTTCACTTTAGAATTGGTACAATCCTTCTTCACGTGTCCAAACATCCCACAGTTCTAACACTTTAGTTTTCCTTTACCATTTCCCTTAAATTTGGATCCAGGTCTTGAATATCATATATCTCGCTAAATTCTTGTCTCTCGTAATCAGTGCATCGGAAGATGTCTCTACGTCGCTGTTTAGCTTTCTTATAGCCTTTCCTTGAAGGGTTGAGATAACGACGTCAACCCTCAGGGTTTTATTTATGATGCACATTATGTCCTTGAATGACTCATACGATGCTGGAAGAAAATTCAGTAACATACATGCTTATTCCTCATCTTTGATCACTTCCTCTATATCCAGCAATTTGCAGATGAATTTATTAAAGTTGTTGATGTGGGCCTCTAGATCTCCACCCTCTGCCGTTTTGAAGTTATACCACCGCCGCTTCAAGTGTAGGTGATATTCAGAGGATTTTTTTGCATAAATATCCCCTAACTTCCCCCATAAACTAGTTACAATTTTCTCACTCAAAATATTATAGAGAACCTCATCCGTGAGACATAAACGGATTGATGATAAGGCCTTCTTATCAAGAGTATTCCATTCATCATAAGTCATACTAGACTTTCTCGCCTCAAGAGCACCATCCTCACCTTGCTTGGTTAAGGAACTGACCATCTTGATCTTCCATAACTCAAAGTTATTTTTTTCTGAGTACTTCTCAATATCATACCTAGTACTTCCCAATATTGTGAATCCTACAGATTCAGATCTGTGCCCAACGATTACTCTAATACCACTTGTTGGGATTTGTATTATGGAATCACACAGATTTAGATCTTGGATGGCAATCCAAGAGCACCAAGTAATCACAAGAAACATAGAGATTTAACGTGGAAAACTCTTGCGGGAAAAAAACATGGCACAAGGCGACAAAAAATTCCACTATGAAAGCACATATTACAAAGATAGAGGACTTACTCGGCTTGAGCAATCCTCAAACCTCACCTTTTCTCTACTCCTTGAAACCGTAGCACCCTTTTAGAAATACTTAGAACTTCTTAGAATATCTCCTAATCCTGTATGTATGCTTATTTATAGGTTTAGAAAGAAACCTAAGCAAAATTCACAGAATTTACGTTTCCACAAATGAATCTGCATAAACCTTCAATGAGTTCGATGTCATCGAAGAAGGACCAAAACTGTCCGGGGCTGAAAAATGCGAAAAAAATCGATGCCATCGAGTTGGCTTTGATGGCATCGAAGCTAGTCACCACACATGTTATGCTGGTAGACCACTGCAATATCCAATCCACTTATTAGGTAGGTCTCACCATGTAAATGTTCTTGCCAAAAATAATGTGTGGTCCACTCATCGTGTGGTGACAATATCAGAAAAAGGTGGAGACTTATGTGGTTAGTGATCAGATTGTTCACAAATATATGGAAAGCTATCTAGACCATTTAAAGTACATGAATAGCGATGTGGGCCATTCCAAGATGGTGGACAATGATTCGAACTATTCAAAAATAAGTGGATAAGAATCTAAATTTCAAGATCATATATGGACCGCGATCTAGACCACTCCATCCATGAAGTAATAACATAATTAGACTCCTCAAAATATGGGGGTCTCCTCAAAATATGGGTGGTGAAATCTAAAGATTTATTATTATTTATTATTTTTAATTTTTTAATTTTTTTTGCTCTATCTAATTGTTTATTTGACAGGATATATTAGAATCTTCCTTAGGGTCACTGTACTGTTTATTTGACATCCAATATGTTGATTAGGTCATACAGACTCAGGTGAAAGGAAATATATATATATATATATATATATATATATATATATATATATATATATATATATATATATATATATATATATATATATATATCAGCTTGATCCAAAACTTTAATAGCCCCCAAAAAATTTTAAATGGTCTACGTTTAATCACCACAAAAAAGGGGTTCAATGTTATTGACGGGCCGTTGGTGTCATTGAAGTCCCATCGATGTGCCATTGAAAAAAATTGAAAAATTCATATTTGGTCATTGGAATATTTTGGTGTTTAAGTCGATGACATCGAAGGTGTTTGATGTCATTAATAGTCTGTCGATGCCATCGAACGTGCATGGAGAATTACACAAAGTCGCGTAAGTATGAGATTTGTTTCCTATTTCGATTGTGATTCTTATAGATGCTATATATGAGTGAAATTGGGAATATGATATATCTCATAACTTTCTAATTCATTCCAAAGGGTTCTAATGGATTGTAAGAGTGATTCATGGCATGTTCGAATTAGGTAATTTCTCATATAATTTTTTATTTTTATAGTACATTATTGTCATTTTGTGCCTTTTTTTTTTTTTTTTCCATAAGGGTTTTTTCATGTTAAAATTGATTTGCCGATTTATTTGCATTTGAACTTGTTCATGAGGTTGGAGTATTTTGCTTGATTCATCTCTAGGTGCTTTCTGTGTTCACCAACAACTCTCTCTCTCTCTCTCTCTCTCTCTGACACATCTATTGTAACAGTTTCTCTCTCTCCAAGGCACATCTGGTCAACACTTGCTCTCTCTAAAACACGCGGAAAATATATCTATTAGATCATTAATGTAAAACACAGAAAACTCCACGCGACTTGAAAATGTTGAAGATGTATTCATTAATGTAAATCACAGAAAACTCTGCGCGGTTTGAAAATGTTGAAGACGTAATTTAAAAAAATAAATAAAATATATATATATATATATATAGAAAGTGCTCTCCAAGTCTTAACACATTGCATTATGGAGTGGAGAAAGTGTCAGTCACTGATGTAAAGCCGAGAAAAGTAGAGGTGGTTTCGTACGTACTACGGGCTGGGTCTTTGAGGGGCCACTGTGATGTATGGGTTTTATCTACACCATCCATCCATCCATTTTGCCCTTTCATTTTAGGTTAGAAGCCCAATACTCAATTGAACCACAAAATGATGATTAAATTCTTGCTATTGAAAACTTCTTAAGGGCTACAGAAGTTTTGGATTAAGCTGATATTTTCGTTTTTCCTTCATCCACGTTTTTATAACCTTGTGGACGGGTTGGATGGCAAATAAACATCACGGTGGGTCCTAGGAAAGTTTCAACCGTGGGCGTCATTAGCACCACTGCTTCCCATGGTGTGGTCCACATAGCCCTCAATCTGCCTCGTTTTTAGGCTGAAATGCTAAAATGATATGAGAAAATGGATGGATGGTGTGGATAAAGGCCATTCATCACGGTGGTCCCTCGTAGCACCAGCCTGTCCCGAGGGAGGCAGATTAGCTAGTGAAGTGACTTTACCACATTTTGTGGGCCCAGTATAATGTATGTCTTGTATCTACACCTTCCATTTGGAGAGGTCATTTTATGGCATAAGCCAAAGAATGAGGCAGATCCAAAGCTCGAGTGGACCCACCACATCCAAAAAATAGTGGGGAGTGGCAGCCACCGTAGAAACTTTCCTAGGGCCCACCATGATGTTTATTTGAGATCTAACCTGTTCATAAGTTAACGAGGACTTGAATTAATGGATAACACAAATATCAGCTTCATCGAAAATTTATGTAGCCCCTTAGAATTTGAATTTTTTAATGGTAGACATTCAATCTCTACTTTTTTTCTTTGCTAAGGTTCAGTAGAGCTGCCGATCTGCCTCATGTTTTTGGCACCGACCCTAAAATAATCTTTCAAAATGGATGAACGGTGTAAATACAAAACATACATCATGGTGAGGCCATTGAACTTGCTGACGCCACTTCAGTAGCGAGTCTGGCTTCTAAACCTGTCATCAGGTAATACAACATAAGCGTCGTGACCCGAGCACGCGCGGACTGGCATGGCTACTACCCAATGGACGTGGATTAGCCACTGACTGGTTGAGTAGCCAAACTTGCCTTGAAGTGTCGTCACCAAGTTTTGTAGGTCCCACTACGATGTATGTGTTGTATCCACACTGTCCATCCATTTGGAGAGATCATTTTAAAGCATGACCCAAAGAATAGGGCAGATCCAAAGCTTTAGTGGACCTCACCACAGAAAACATTGGAGAGACTGATGTCCACTGTTGAAACCTTCATAAGGCCCACCATGATATTTATTTGAGATCCAACCTATTCATAAGTTAACACATACATTAAAGAAGGAAAAACACAAATATCAGCTTGATCAAAAACTTCTCTGGCACTTATAAGTTTTTAATGGTGGGTGTCACTCTCTCCACTGTTTTCTTCTATGGAGGGGTACACTAGAGATTTGGATATGACTTGTTCTTTGGCTCATTCCTTAAAATAGTCTCTCCTAATGGATGGACGGTGTGGATACAAAACGCACATCATGGTGGGACCCACCAAACTTGGTGACGTCAATTCAGTAGCGAGTCTCGCTACTCAACGTTTCAGTAGCTTATCCGCGTCACCCGATACGCGTTATAGAAAAGTCTCCGATACGCGTTATAGAAAAGTATTTCACGCAGAGACTGACTATATAATAGAGAGGTGGTCCGTAGCTCAAGACAGAGCAGAGCCTTGTATTACCATTTTTTCCAAAGTTTTTTTTTTTAAAAAAGAATCCGATGGAGAGAGGAAAGAAGTTGTCCGACGAGATCGAGAGAAGCGAGTTACAGCCAGGAGATCATATCTATGCATGGAGGAATTTGAAGGCGTACGCTCATCACGGTTGGTTTTCTTCCTCGTTTATTCACTTTATTGTTCAGCTCTCATTCTCCAAGTTTGCTAGCCACCACGCATGCTATGCTGGTAGACTACTGCAATATCCAATCCACTCGTTAGGTGGGTCTCACCATGTAAATGTTCTTGCCAAAAGTAACGTGTGGTCCTCTCATCGTGTGGTGACAATATTAGAAAAAGGTGGAGAGTTATGTGGTTAGTGATCAGATTGTTCACAAATATATGGAAAGCTATCTAGACCATTTAAAAGTATATGAATAGCCATGTGGGCCATTCCAAGATGGCAGACAATGATTTGAACTGTTCAAAAATAAGTGGATAAGAATCTAAATTTCAAGATCATATATGGACCGTTATCTGGACCACTCCATCCATGAAGTAATAGCATAAGTAGACTCCTCAAAATATGGGTGGTGACATCTAAAGAATTTTTTTGTTGCTCCATCTAATAGTTTATTTGACAGGATATCCACAGTCAGGATCTTACTAAGGCTCACTGTACTGTACAGACCTAGATGAAAGGAAACATATATATATATATATATATATATATATATATATATATATATATATATATATATATATATATATATATATATATAGTCGACATGCATCACAAGGGGGCTCACATAGCTCAACCTCATGGGATATTATCATGAGGTCGAGCGCACAGAACCTTTTACCATATATATATATATATATATATATATATATATATATATATATATATATATATATATATATATATATATATATAATATGAGGTCGAGCGCACAGTACCTTTTCCCATATATATATATATATGGGAAAAGGTACCGTGCGCTCGACCTCATGATAATATCCCATGAGGTTGAGCTATGTGAGCCCCCTTGTGATGCATGTCGACCATCAACACTATGCATTTGATAGGTTCCCTTTAAATTATGAGATATTCCAAAAATCAGCCGTATACGGAACTCAGGTGGGCTATATCATCTAAAATCATGTGAAGACATGCCAAAAACATATAAAAGCACTTGGTGAGGCCCACTTGAAGTTTGCATGCATTTGAAACTTGGTCTGAACCCTCATCCAAATGGGACACACATAATGGATGGGCTGGATTTTCAAACCAGATCTCGGTGGACCCAAAAAATGATTATGAATGTTTTAATGGTAAACGGTCCCTCTCAACTTCTGTACGTGGTGTGGTATGCGGTGTGGCCTACACAAGTCATGGATTGACTTAATTTTTGAGACCTAGGCGCATGATGGAATGGTACATCTAACTGATGGGGTAGATATTCGAAACACATCACGGTGGAGCCCACACAGCTCAACCTCATGGGACGTTTCCATCCGCTTGAGCGCATAGTACCTTTTCCATATATATATATATATATATATATATATATATATATATATATATATCAGCTTGATCCAAAACTTTTATGGCCCCCAAAAAATTTTAAATGGTCTACGTTCAATCAACACTATTTCATGTAATGTGGTCCACTTGAGATAGGGATATATTGCATTTTTGGTCTCATAGCATAAAATGATCTAGAAAATTAGTGGATGGCATGGATGAAGCAAATACATCATGGTGGGGCCCACAAAGCACTGACCACTAGCCATTGGCCAGTGGCAGGGGAGTAGCCAATTCGTTCTCCCCGTTTATAAATAAAAGAACAATAGGCCCATTCAACCCATCATTGATGTGTCATGGTTATTGGATTCGCATCCTCGAGCCTGTTCGTATCTGAAAAGTTAAGATCAAGTCAGTCAGCCATGTGCTAGTTGGGCAGTAGATGGTGGGCCTTGCACAAAAACCTACGTTAGTATTTCATGTGTGGTGGCCCACCAGATTTATTTCTTACTTTTTAAGTTCATACATATAGCTTATGATTTTGTGTGTCCTGATAATGGACCGCTAGCAGCTAGGTGTGACTTTGAGAGCCTCCCTGATCAGGCTTTAATTAAGTTTGAATTTGTGGCTGACTGATAACTGTGACTCTGCGGATCTAATCTTTATAATATGTTTGTACTTATTGCTACATGGTTATTTTAAGGTCTGTGTTTTTTTTTTTTACCAATCCAATCTCTATGACACGAATTAATAGTGTAGATCATAGGTACTTTTCATATGTATCAAGTGGGACAGACCAAAAACAGGCCCATCCAACCATCATGGCCCATCATATGAAGTAGGATTTTTTATATTTTTTATTTTTTTTATTTTTTATTTTTTATATATTTTTTTTTTTGGCTGTCCAATATTGTTTAAAAAGTCAGGGCCACCTAATGATTTTATAGGCGTGATGTTTAGGGCATCCTATCATCATGGCGAGGCTCAAAGAATACACTTTTGGATGGCATGTAAACAACAAGTTGGCTCTGTAATTGAAAACAAAATACATGATTTAAAGATCATTCTACAACTCTCACATGTACGTAGAGGTGGGCACATCAGAACTGATCCGGTGGATCCGATCCGATCAGACTCGATCCGATCCGATCCATTCCGAACTAAACCGACGGTCTGGATCGGTGCGGATCTAGTAAGGGCCTTTTAAATCCTATTGTTTTCGGATCGAGATCGAGTCGTGGTTAATCCGGACTGATCCGATCCAAAAACCCGATCCGAATGGAAGCGGACCGATTTGATCCGGCTTGATCTAGAATGATTCATATCGATACTTTTACTTTTTCCAGTGGTATGATCCACTTGAGCTTTGGATATGCATCAATTTTGGGTTCAACCACAAAAATGATATGAAAAAATGAATAGACAATGTGGATAAATCACATGCATTTAGGGTGGGCCCCAACAAAGTTTACTCAGTACAATAAGAGGATTCGCCGGTGTACCACACAACGCTATATAATAGTAGTAGCTAGTTGTAGGTACATGTCATGCCAAGACAGTTGCGGATTTCCTGCACGGATGCTGATTTCCTGCGAAAGCCTTTCGTAGGAAGTTCCTACGCTGGGAACCCATGTGAGACCCACTGCAATGTTTGTGCTAAATCCTCCCCATCCATACATTTTGTAAGTTCAATTCAGGACATGAGGCTAAAAAAAAAATCGTATCCAATGCGCAAGTGAGCCGAAAAAGTGATAATTGAACGTCCATAGTTGAAATATTCATGGGGCCACGGACGTTTTGAATCATGCTAATATTTGTATATTTTTTCAGTTCATCCCAGTAGGAATGACATTATTAACAATATGGATGTCATGTAAACATCACCGTTGAACCCAGGGAGGTTTCAACAGTAGGAATTTACCTAACCACCTTTTCCTTTAATACGGCCCACTTAAGTCTTGGATCCTGCTCACTTTGGTCTCATGTTCTAAAATGATCTCAAAAAATGGATGAACGGAATGGATTCCTGAAAAACAACACGGTGGGCCCCACCTATGATCTGGCACAGGAACTTCCTGTGAAAGGCTTTCGCAGGAAATTCGTGTCCCTGCTAGCATGTTGTGCACGTTAATATAGGCCAACTGTACTCTTGAGCTTCGAGTTGTATGAACGGCTCAAATGAGATCCACATTACATGGGCCCCACAATGATGTATTTATTATATTCATACCGTTTATCCATTTTTTATGATCATTTTCAAGCATTTTGAAGAAAAAAAAATGAATCATATCTATAGCTCAAATGGACCACACCTAAAATAGCAGCGAAGATAATGATTTTCACCGTTGTAAAATCGATCAGTACCCTATCCGATCCGACTCGGTTTTCCTGACCGAGTCGAACTCGGTTCGGGTCAGGCCAATCATGTAACAGATCGGTTCAAGTAAGGTATTTCAGACTCGGTCCCAGATCGGATCAGGTTCGGATCAGCCCAGGCAGCTTTCGGACCAAACCAAGTTGAACCAAATCCGATCCGACTCTGTCCAATGCGCAGCTCTACATGTAGGGTTATAATTGCCATAAAAATAACTTATATTTCCACACACACACCACAATGGGTACTCGAACCCATGACTTATGTGTTAAAACTCTTGTCAGTCTACCACTAACTCATGAGTAGGGACCCATACAAACTGTTATGCTTATGTAAATCAACATAACTGGTAACTCATAGGAGTTGGTTGGGAGAAAAAAAGAAGAAGTCATGTTTCCATAATCACGCTTTATTGATGATATCACCTTTGATATTTAAAGTTGAATGTGATCCCTTGAAAATTTTCTTTTCTTTTCATTGTTCTAAATAGATCTAATACATAGCTCGCAAACACTCATTCATTGCAAATTCGGCCGTGTAGCATGGGGTCTTACAGAACATTGCACTGTTCTGATCAATAAGCCACTCAGCATGTGGGCCCCAGTGGCACTTACACATGCTGAACCCCACAGTCGATAAACAAAGGAAGGTACCCATTAATTAGTGCAATGTTACCATCCCTCAGCTTGTTTCTCTTAAATCAGGGATATTTATGGGGGAAGACAAGGTCATCCACTTCACTGGTTCCACATCCTCAACAGCACTGAAACATGTATCTGATCAAGAACCATGCGCGAAATGTGGGTATGATGGGAAGGGAGAGGTCATCGAAACCTGCCTCGATTGCTTCTTGAGAGGAGATAATCTCTACCGCTATGGGTACAACATCTCCAGACTTCGACTAATGACCACCCGTTTCGGGACATGCACCTCCGTCTCTTGTGTTCCAGCAGAGGATACACTCCATCGCGCCAGTCAATACATCAAGAATGGCTACATTACTAAATATGACGTCCTTAAGAACAACTGCGAGCACTTTGCTGTCCACTGCAAGACTGGTCTGACTATGCCGACCGAGGCCACTAAAGCTCTTCGTGGGCAGCCGTATTCTCTACGTCTGGTGGAGAAGCCTTACTTGCTTCCTTTCTATCCTGCTGTACGAATCCACGAAGATTCTAAACTCCGGAAAATTCGCCCAAAACATTAGAGAGAGGTGCATATGATCCATCATCTTGCGTGAATCATATAAGAAAATGGAGTCGGTGGTGGCACTTGTTCTTCCTCTTTTAGTTTCTTTATTTTATGTTTGAATGCGAGGTGATGCTATATATATGGAAAAACTCTTATACTTATTTGCAGCTGTTTAAATTTTTTCCTTTCTTTTATGTGTGAATGTAATAATTTGAAGAGAAAAAAAAAAAACTCTTATACTCGTTTGCAACTATTTAAGCTTCTTCTTTCCGTGTGTGAATGTGTAGCCATGCTAATAATCGATCGAGAAAAACTCTTACTCACACTTGCAACTGTTTAAGCCTCTTTCTTTATTGGGATTTTGACCAAAGTATCATCGCGGACTACCCAAACGCTCCAAAAATCGGACCTTTAAAGAAGTGCCCTAGCTGCCCTGACACTTTTTTCAAAAAAATTTGGATGAAATTGTCCCTGCATAGAGCCTAGCGACCTTCTTCTTCTTTCTTTGGAATAGCGATTGGCTGGTGCACCTCAAACCAGCTATATAGCTGCTGTATTGACCTCGGCAAGTTCGGTGGGTCTGTTCACGTCGTATGTGTTATATCCAAACCGTCCATACATTTTGCGAGCTCCTCTTAATGTTTGAGGCTAAAAATAAGACACATCTAATTATCAAGTGGACCACGCTACAAAATGCAGTGGAGGATTGAACGTCTACCATTGAAACCCTTTTTGGGGTCACAGAAGTTTTGGATCAATATGAAATTTATTTCTCCTCTTCATTCAGGTCTTTGTGACCTTATGAACAGATTGGATGGAAAATAAACGTTATGGTGGGCCATATGAATTATTTAACGGTGAAAATCATTATATCCACTGTTATTTGTGGTGTGGTTCAGATGATCTTTGGATATGATTCATTTTTTGAATAATACTCTAAAATTAGATTAATAGTTTAGATGTAATAAATACATCATTGTGGGGCCCATGTAACTTTGATCTCCTTTGAACGGTGCGTACAACTCGGAGCTCAAGGAGCGTCCGTGCCTGTCTTCGCACGACACATACCTACAGCAGCTATATATAGCTGGTATGCGGTACACCAGCCAATTTGCTCTCATTTCTTTGTTATTTTACCGTCTCTTTTTCTTCCTTTTCAAGCATTTCTTTCTAGGACCCACCACCACCCCGCTGACTGTAATTTTTTGGTGTACAGTCACTGCCGTTAACTTTTTTGGCATATGGGCAACACCAACGACTTCTATAACCCCAAAAACGAGTGTTGTTGTTTATCAATAACTACGTATCTTAAAGATGGAAGCTATGATACGTGGAAGATATTTTGAATAGATTTTTTATAATATATTCCTTTGAAATAAAGAATTCGAGTCACGGTGTTATGTGTTAAGAGTTGAGATTGTCATATTTTAAGGATCTAGCTCGTGTTCATGTGTTAAGGGTTGAGGTTATCATGTGCTAAGAGTTAAGGTTGTCATGATTGTCGTGTGTGAACCGTCGTGGTTATCATGTGTTATGAGTCTAAGTATGTGTTAAGGATTGTAGGGCCAACCATGAGATATATGTCGAATTCACTCCATTCATTAGATTCAAATTTTAAATTAATTTCATGGACCAAAGAATGAGTCATATCAAAAAATTCTATGACCCTCGAGATTTTCAATCTCACTACTTTATGTAGTGTGGTCCACTTGAGCATTTGATATGTCTCATTTTTTTTAACTCACACCCTAAAATGATTTTCAAAATGGATGGATAGCATGGATAAGATACATAAATCACAATGGGCCTCACAGGTCCAATTGTTGCTAGCTAGGCCCTACTAGCCAATCAGACGTTGATGCGGAATTCAACCAAAAGCCTTCTTATGCAAGTTCCCACCACCAGAAGCTATGTTGGGCCCATCGTGAGGTTTGTGGGAAATCCACTCCATTCATACATTTTGGAAGATCATGTTATGACATGAAACCAAAATTAGACAGATTTGAAACTCAAGTGGGCCACATGGCTGGAAACAGTGGAAAGAAATTGTTTATCGTTCAAACCTTTCTATGCTCCACTGTGATGTTTATATGCAATTGAAACCATTCATAACGTGACCCAAATGTCGTGAGGTCCTTATCATCGGCCTGAACTGAAAGAATAAAAATATTAGCCTCATCTAATGCTTCTGTAGCGCTATGAATGTTTCAATCGTGGCCATATGATCTCTGCTATTTTCTATTGTGTGGTCAACTTTACCTTTAGATCTGCCTCATTTTTAGGCTCATGTCATAAAATGATTTGGCAAAACATGTGAACGGCATGGATTTCTCACAAACACTATAATGGGCCCCACAGTGTTTACCCCATCCAAATATGTCATGCCATTAGGCACTGGGCTAACCCTAAAAGGTATTTAAGGAAAATTTTGCCCCCAAAATTTTGAAAAAGCTGAAAGGGACTATCCCTTTAAAAATTAAAGTTCTCAATTTTTTAGGCATTTGGTATTACCATGATGCTACTTTGGTCAAAATCTATTTTTTATTTGTGTGAATGTGTGGTAATGCCAATAATTTGAGGTAAACTCTAAAAGTCATTTGCCACTGTTTAAGCTTGTTGTTGTTGTTGTTGTTTTTGTGTGTGAACGTGTGAAGATGCAAATAATTTGTGAAAAACTCTTCTTTGTGTGTGTGTGTTAATGCGTAGGGACTCTTATAATCATGTTTACACCTCTCTTTTTTCCCCTTTGTATGTGTAAATGTGCCACGATGCTAATAATTTGAGAAAAACTTTCATGCTTTGGCAGAAATCAAATACATGTATTTCAAATTAAACTGTTCTTATGGGTCCTCAATTTGAATGCATTAGTCATAAAAAGATTGCACTTTCTTGTGTTAAGCATAAATCCAATCGTGTGTGCTATACTATTTGTGTTGGTGTGCCAGAGTTAATTATTGCTTAAATCGAATCGATGCCTATGATCCCAAGCATCGAAATAGACCGATTAAGAGCAAGTTATGTATGGATCGGTCATGGATCAGCCATGGTTTAGGTGTTAAAAATAAATAATAAATAATAAATAATAAATAATAAACAAGCAATCATTTCAGATAATTTTTGAATAGGAGAGAATTACAAGCGCAATGTCAGCATCTGCAATGATTTCGCTCCGTACACCTTAACTCGACAAAAGTTCCGTAGATTTCTGTAATTTGTTTTTTAGTTTTCCAAAATTTCCCTTAATCATATGACTAGAGGTTTGCCAGCCCACACGCAACATTGGTAGGGGACATTAGAGCGTTGCATAAGGTAGCACTCTTCAGGTGGCACTTTTCTCGCATGTCATGCATGCCACTCCCTCTCTCCAGTGCATTGAGTATGCCATACCCTTAGTATTATATAGTATATATCATTATTTACATATTGGGTCTCAAAAAGAGTTCATACATTGGTATTTTCCTATTCTTTCTCTATCCTATACCTCCATCAGCTTTTCTCAACACTAGAAATTTGCAACTCTCCTTTTCACTACCAAAGATAGGTTTCAAATTTGCTTTTGCCTACTGATGAGGGCCGAATATTGCATATCAGATCCTAGTTATTGTCTGATTTTACTTACATGATAATGCTTAATGTCACATTTTAATCATATTTTTGTTGCAAAATGTAATAAAGAGTTTGGACTGAAAAAGAGTATTAAAAATGTGGATTTGACACTCTGAAGTCACCAGAGCAAGCGACAAACTCCAAAGGACCAAGATCAATAGATTTACATGCCAGGGATTTGAGAAAATCAAGTCGTTCACGTTAAAGAGGCCTGAAATTGGTGTAGAATACAAGATCACATGGTTCCTACCATCCGATTGGCTTGAAACCTTATACATGGGATTAAGGACATAAATTAACCGTACATTTCAAATTTCAACCCTCGGATCACTATGGAAGTGCCCCAACTGGCAGATCATCCCATAAACCATTGATTCTGGGCTCACCCGGTCTCTGGATATGACTCAACTTTGGTTTCAACACCTTAAATGGGATGATGAAATGAATGGATGAGTTAGATTTCACAGAAAAATTTCGGTGGACCCCACCTAGTGTGGTATGTGCATATGTGCACTAGCCGTGCACGGCAAATGTTAGGGACAGTTTGACCGTCTCTGACCGAAAAAAAAAAGAGAGAAAGAAGGAAATTTCCTTCTTACGTTGCTGCATAACCGACCGACGGACGATTTTTACGGACGTTAGTGGGCCCCACCCATTGCGGACGTTAGAAGGCCTCGAGAACTTCAAAATAAAGTTATTACTTTACACCCATGCGTGTACACGTGTGCAGTATAGAGGCCACAAACAGACTGCCCTGCGACGTTTAAAAGTGATTTTTGCATGATTTCTTCTCTGGGCCGCTTCAATGGACGTTCAAAACCATCCATTATTGATTGAAATTTTGTCTTGACTCTAATGGACGGGGTGGATTTCCCCGAAAATACCTCTGTGGGGCCCACCGATCACATCAGCGAAGGACGTGCGTAGGCTTACGCACGTCCACAAAATCCAGAGTTTCAGGCCGTTGTGGCCCACTATCTTTGATAAGATGGAAGATTTGATCCGTCCATCGTATAGGCCAACTAAAAACGTCCCAGGAGACGTTGATTTTATGGATAAAGTGCCAAGAACAAGGGACTTTTGAAGCCCAGAAGGTGGCTATGGAAAAGGTTGTGCGAATTCTGCTGCGACAGCTGCACGAATGATTCCATCCCTCCACCGACCTCCCTGCCTATAAGAGGTAGACCTTGGGACGTTAGAAAGAGAGGGAAGCTAGATCCTGAGAGCTCGAGGGAGAGGAGAAAGAGAAGAAAGAAAGAGAGAGAGAAAAAGAAAGAAGGGAGTTTGGATATTTATTTTATTTTTCCTTCTTATAGTTAAATTTATGGATAGCTAAATCTTCTTAGCTAGGGTTGAGATGAAGCCCCTAATTTGAATAACGCTTGTTATGTGTTAATTTTATCTGGTTTGGATTGATTTGTTTCTTTCTCTAGTGTGCTTGACTGAAATCTCCGTGCTTCTCTATTCTATGAGCTTAACCAAAGTCTAGATGTGGATGTAGTTTGAAATCTTATTTTAGGTGTTTGTGTCTGACCATGAACAGGTTTCCTATAGAGATAGAAATAGGAATCTACATCTCTCCATGCCTGACCATAGATGAAAAGATGTGATCCATATGCTTTAAGGGATTATACATTCTATGTGCCCGACTAAGGACATAGTTTGTGATTTATTTAATTTATATCAATCTGAATAGGGTAAATCAACAGGTAAAATAAGGGTTAAGATAATTAGGGGTGGATTCAAAAGTCCTAGTCTTCTCTTTGATTGGATTTTACTCATTGCTCTCGATTATTTTTCATAGATTTGTGATAGTTTACTTCGTTGAACCCTTTGTTAGATTAGTTAACAAGAGTCGTAAATTTCGAATTGTGACGACCAATCCTCATGGGAACGATCTCGTAATACGTACCATATCTACATCTGATTTGTATACTTGCGAGTTTAAAATCATTTAAATCAGATTGGTTTAAATAAAACATCAAGTTTTTAGCGCCATTGCCGGTGACTGTTTTGGTCCAATTGGATTTAAGATTCTTTCTTATCATAATTCGTAGCCTTAGGATTTTTCTCACATTATTTTAGGAAACTTGATTTATTTCCTTTATTTTTTTAATTTTTTATTTTATTTTTACAGGAATTGAAGAAGGAAGCTAAAAAATAAGATTTTCTTTAAAAGGAGGAGCTTCCAAATCTTCAGACATCCATCATCTCCTTTTTCAGGTTCTTTCTTTCAATTCTTGTTTACATAGTTTTCTCTTATTTTTAGGAATTCATAATTTTTAATTCTAATTTTATTTCTCTTAGGTTGCATCTTAGTTTAGTTTAGTTTTCTTTCCTATATTGCAGTAATTCAATTTATGCTAGGATGTAGATCTCTGAATATAGAACTAGCACATTTTGATCCTGAAATAGAAAGAACCTTTCGTAGAAGATTTAAAAATATTCTATTTGAAATGGTGGACAATAAAGGAATTAAAGCTCTTAGAGATTATTCAGCTCCTGTCCAATTCAATGCGCCTTCATGCATAATGTTGCCAGCCACCACGGCAGCATACTTTGAACTTAAGCCTGGGGTCATACAGTTGTTGCCATCTTTTTATGGGTTAGACAAAGAGGATCCATATCATTAAGTAAAAGAATTCCTAGACATCTGCTCTACCTTTAAGTTTCAAAACTTTTCAAACAATTTGATCCGTTTACGTTTTTTTTCTTTTTCTTTGAAGGATAAGGCGAAAGTATGGTTGAATTCTCTAGGAGTTGGGTCTATCACTACATGGGATCAACTATCTAAGAAATTCTTAAACAAGTTCTTCCCTGTTCACAAAACTAATGCTCTCCGTAGGGAAATAACTAATTTCACACAAAAAGAGGGTGAGCACTTTCATGAATGTTGGGAAAGATGGAAGGACTTGCTTCTTAAATATCCACACCATGCTTTTGAGAAGTGGCAACAGGTTCAATACTTCTATGACGATTTGACACCCCAAAACCGTCGCATGGTTGATGCCACCAGTGGAGGGTCATTCATGACCAAGAGTGATGTTGAAGCGTAAAATTTCTTTGAAACGTTGTGTGAAAATTCTCAACAATGGGACTACTCAAATAGAGGTGAAAGAAGTCCCCAACTACCAAAGAAAGGTGGTATATATGAGATAGGAGTCACGCCAGATCTTTATGCTAAAATTGATAGCCTGACACAGAAAGTTGATACTCTGATGTTGAATAATGGACCTCCACAAACAGCTCAAATTGAGTCATATGCCATATGTTCTAATCATGGCCATCCTACACAGTCGTGTCCACCTGGTGCAGCATTCTCAGAATTTCTCTCTGAACAAGTACATGCTATGAACACCTTTCGGAGACCTGAGAATGATCCTTACTCAATCACCTCCAACCCAAGGTGGGTTAGACATCCAAATTTTTCTTAGGAAAAAGAACCACAATAAAGAGGACCATCTGAAAATCCTCTTATGTAACCTTATCCACAAATTGGCAATCAACAACCTCAGCAGTTTCCGCAGTATCAACAAGTACCTCCACAATCTAGGAAACCATCTCTTGAAGATATACTCAATCTTTTTATTCAGAGTTCACTTCAATTTCAAAAAGATATCCAACAAACTTTACTAGCTAACCAGCAAAGCTTACATGCAAATGTGCAATCTATTGCCAAGTTGAAAGTACAGTTGGGTCAACTTGCTGCCACATTGAGTGAGAGAGAGAAGGGCAAGTTCCCTAGCCAACCTGTGGCAAATCCAAAGGGACAATATGAGATTAGCTCTAACTCAAACCAAGAATAATATCATGAGCAAGCCAAATCAATCATTACCCTTAGGTCTGGCAAACAGATTAAGAACAGAGTAGAGATGCCTAAGGAAGAATCAAATTCCGAACCGAAGGACCAAAATGAAGCGGAAAGACATACTAGTGCATCCAAAGTCCAAAAGTACTCTGACCCTCTAGAAACCAATCATGTTCCATGCTATGTGCCTAAAGCACCTTTTCCTCAACGTCTAGCACCAGTTAAGAAAGGAAACAACTTTAATGAGATATTGGAGATGTTTAAGTAACTGCAAATTAACATACCATTGCTTGATGCTATCAAGCAAGTCCCTGCTTACGCTAAGTTTCTTAAAGACTTATGTACTCAAAAGCGTAAGATGCATGTTCACAAGAAGGTCTTCCTTATAGAGCAACTCAGCTCCATGATTTAAAACAACACCCCTCCTAAATTTAGGGATTCAGGAGCTCCTACCATTTCTTACATCATAGGATATCATAAGGTTGAGAAGGCATTGCTTGATTTAGGGGCCAGTGTTAATTTGTTGTCATATTGTGTGTATGAGCAGCTAGGACTTGGTGAGTTGAAATCAACTAAAATAACACTACAACTAGCTGATAGGTCTGTCAAGGCGCCCCGTGGTGTTATTGAGGATGTGCTAATCCAGGTTGATAAGTTTTATTTTCCAGTAGATTTCATCGTTCTAGATACTCAGCCTATCCTGAATCCTACTAGTCAAATTCTGATTATTTTGGGACATCCATTCTTAGTCACATCCAATGCTCTCATAAATTGTAAGAATGGAGTTATGAAGTTGTCTTTTGGTAACATGAAGATTAAACTCAATTTTTTCAATGCTAGATAATAACTAGTAGACTTGGATGATATATTTGAAGTGGACATGATTGAGAGTCTAGTGCATGAATCTTTCCTTCAATTTTCTGAAGACACACTTGAGACTTGCTTAACACATTTTGGTATGGATTTTGACATAGAGAGTTCCGTCCAAGAAGTCAATGCATTGCTCGATTATACTCCTATAATAGAGACTTCAAAATGGAAAGCTAAAGTGGAACCTCTTCTACCATCTAAGTCTAAACCGGTTCTGTCTGTTGAGAAACCACCCGATCATGACCTTAAACAATTACCTGAAAATCTTAAGTATGTATTTTTAGGTCCTTCTAAGACCCTGCCTACCATCAAAGCTTCTAACCTCGAGAAGGAACAGGAGAGCATGTTGCTTAAGGTTCTTAAAGAATATAATGCAGTTATTGGGTGGATGATAGTGGACATGAAAGGAGTAAGCCCCACTATGTGTATGCATCATACTGTTCTTGAAGAAAGTGTGAAAACGTCACGTGAAATAAAAAGGAGGCTTAACCCTAACATGAAAGAGGATGTTCAAGCGGAGGTGTTTAGATTGTTAGACGTGAAAGAAGTCATTCGAGTGGTGGTACTTAAATTGTTGGTGTTTACCCCATTTCAAATAGCACGGTTCAAGTCATTCCCGAAAAGTTTGGGATTGGTTAATCGAGATGTTACTTGTCTGGCTAAAGACGTTAAACTTAGTGCTCCTGGGAGGCAACCCAGCTTTTCTTTTTATTTTTTTCTAGTTAGTTAGTTCAATGTTTGTGGGTAACATTGCTGCAAACCCTCACGAGACTACAACTCGTCCACTATGAGCAACCTAAGGGTTTAAAGGCTTGTTGCATACGCTAAATGCAATCGAGAGCACCTGCGAAAGTGGTATAGGTAGGATCTTCTTTTTGTGATTTTTTTTATTTTGCTCTAATTGATTTCTCTCTTGTATTGACTCGCTTTTACGATGATGTCTTTGGAAAGCCTCTTGATTCTTTCATTCAGGTACTATCTTTCTATCACTCCTCTTTTATTTTAGTTGTCTCATGTGCATTGCATGCTTATTTCTTGTTACATTGAGGACAATGTAGATTTTAAGTTGGGGGTGGGATATTAGGTTACCTAATCAGTATTTTCTTAGTCTTGAGCAAGAATTATGAAGAATTATGAAAATTGTGAAAATTTTTAATTTTTCTGAAATTTCTTGTGAATTTGAAGTGATTTTGAAGGATAGTTGTGATTTTAAAATTACAAGATGCAGAATGTTGATAATTTATGACTCTTAGATTCAGTTATCTGTTAGATGTCACAGTTAAGTTTGATTTATTAATCCGTGATTAGAAGTTATAAACATTGATTGAGTCATGATTTCACACATCACATCTCGCTTGCACATTAAGGTTTTAGTTCGATATTGAATGATTAACTTGGTAATCACTAAGCATAAAAGGAACCAGCTTGAAAAAATAATAATAATTTATGTTCAGTAAGAAGAATTGAAAGGGTAAGTCGCATAATCTTTACCATAAGTTTGCTCCCTATAGTTGTAGATTCGATCCCCCATGGTTGACATTTAGAAAAAGTTAGGCGATAAGTTTTCACCATAGGTTTGCTCCCTATTGGTGAAAATTTGATTCCCTTTCTTGACGTTACTGTTCATATAAAAAAATCAAAGGCTGATAGAATGGAAAGTTAATCTGTAACGCAAGTGTCGGTTTCAGTTGTCAAGAATTCTGTTGTTAATTACCAATGATAACATGAAATTAACAATTAGATCTCTTAATGATTGTAAGTCGAGATTACACTATACACTTATGGAACTCAATGTTTAGAATTGTTCTAATTAATGGATTAATAATTTGAAATTGATTATGAAATTTACCGTGATCTTGATTCCAAAAGTAAATACCACTCACCATTCATGAATCTTAGAATTTTCGCATCTCAACTATTTGTTTACAAGTCACTTGGGTTTACAGGAATTATCCTTTATTTTTGAAATTATTTTTCGCATATTTTGCTTAGGACTAGCAAAATGCTAGTTGGGGGTTGTGATGAGGGTCGAATATTGCATATCAGACCTTAGTTATTGCTTGATTTTACTTACATGATAATGCTTAATGTCACATTTTAATCGTGTTTTTGTTGCAAGATGTAATAAAGAGTTTGGACTGAAAAAGAGTATTAAAAGCGTGGATTTGACGCTCTGAAGTCACCAGAGTAAGGGACGAACTCCAGAGGACCAAGATCAACGGATTCACATGCCAGTGATCCGAGAAAATCAAGTCATTCACGTTAAAGAGGCTCGAAATTGGTGCAGAATGCAAGATCACATAGTTTCCGCCATCCGATTGGTTTAAACCTTATAGGATTAGAGACATAAATTAACCGTACATTTCAAATTTCAACCCTCGGATCACTATAGAAGTGCCCCAACTGATAGATTAGCCCATAAACCGTTGATTTTGGGCTCACTCGGTCTCTGTATATGACTCAACTTTGGTTTCAATGCCTTAAATGGGATGATGAAATGAATGGATGGGTTGGATTTCGCAGAAACATTTCAGTGGACCCCACCTAGTGTGGTATGTGCATAGTGCATATGTACACTAGCCGTGCACGGAAAACTTTAGAGACGGTTTGACTGTCTTTGACCGCAAAAAAAAAGAAGAAGAAAGAAAGAAGGAAATTTCCTTCTTACGCTGTTGTGTAACCGACCGACGGACGATTTTGCGGACGTTAGTAGGCCCTACCCATTGCCTGTACAAACGATCCAATCCGTCCATCTTGTAGAAGGCCTCGAGAACTTCAAAACCAACTTTTACTTTACACCCATGCGTGTACACGTGTGCGGTACATAGGCCACAAACGGACGACCCTACGACGTTTAAAAGTAATTTTTGCGTGATTTCTTCTCTGGGCCGCTTCAATGGACGTTCAAAACCATCCATTCTTAATTGAAATTTCATCCTGAATGTAATGGATTAGATGGATTTCCCCAACAATACCTCTGTGGGGCCCACTGATCACGTCAGCGAAGGACGTGCGTAGGCTTACGCACGTTCGCGAAATCTAGAGTTTCAAGCGGTTGTGGCCCACCATCTTTGATAAGATGGAAGATCCGATCCGTCCATCGTATAGGCCAGCTAAAAACGTCCCAGGAGACATTGATTTTATAGATAAAATGCCAAGAACAAGGGACTTATGAAGCCCAGAGGTGGCTGCAGAAAAGGTTATGCGAATTCTGCTAAGACAACTGCACGAATGATTCCAGCCCTCCACCGACTTCCCTGCTTATAAGAGGCAGACCTTGGGACGTCAGAAAGAGAGGGAAGCCAGATCCTGAGAGCTCAAGGGATAGCAGAAAGAGAAGAAAGAAAGAGAGAGAGAGAGAGAGAGAGAGAGAGAGAGAGAGAGAGAGAGAGAGAGAGAGAGAGAGAGAGAGAAGGGAGTTTGGATATTTATTTTATTTTTCCTTCTTGTAGTTAAATTTATGGATAGCTAAATCTTCTTAGCTAGGGCTGAGATAAAGTCCCTAATTTGAATAATGCTTGTTATGTGTTGATTTTATCTGGTTTGGATTGATTTGTTTCTTTCTCTAATGTGCTCGACTGAAATCTCCGTGCTTCTCTATTCTATGAGCTTAACCAAAGTCTAGATGTGGATATAGTTTGGAATCTTATTTTAAGTGCTTGTGTCTAACCATGAAGAGGTTTCCTATAGAGATAGAAATAGGAATCTACATCTCTCTCTGCCTGACCATGGATGAAAAGATGTGATCCTTATGCTTTAAGGGATTATACATTCTGTGTGCCTGACCAAGGACATAGTTTGTGATTTATTTAATTTATATCAATTTGAATAGGGTGAATTAATAAGTAAAACAAGGGTTAGGATAATTAGGGGTGGATTTAAAAGTCCTAGTCTTCTCCTTGATTGGATTTTACTCATTGCTTTCGATTATTTTTCATAGATTTGTGATAGTTTACTTAATAGTTCGTTGAACCCTTTGTTGGATTAGTTAACAAGAGTCGTAAATTTCGAATTGTGACAACCAGTCCTCGTGGGAACGATCTCGTAATACGTACCATATTTACATATGATTCATATACTTGTGAGTTTAAAATCATTTAAATCAAATTGGTTTAAATAAAATATCACCTACAAAAAGCAACCTTTATAGAAGTTACTTATAAAATGAGTTTTATAGTTGTAAACAATTAAGTAAAATTTCACCACATTAGATGGTTTGGATATTCTTATGTGGGAGATATTTGAGGAGTCTCCTATTCACTTTAGGATCCATAAGCTCAATGGTGTCAATATTTTTGAACAATGGCCCCACGTATGTAGAATTTTTGGCCTCAATAAGCCATACGTTTGTTTAGGCTCAGTACTCTATAGTCCCCATCTGCACTTTAGGTGAAGTGTACGCCTAAGTGATGAGAAATTAAGTTTAGGATGTCAATTCAATTTTGAAATGTTCGACAAAAAGACAGGATCGTGTCAGTTTCGAGCTTTACCTAAAAAGCATCCTGCTGGTTCAGGCCCTTATGCTAACTCTGTTGGTATATGAAGTTTACGTTTTCCACCTGTAAAAGATTTTAGGCATAAAGATAAAGGGCTTGGAGTGACATACTGACCTAGGGAACAAAAAAAAAAAAAAAAAGCCATAAAAAAATAACGAGAGTAAGTGTAAAATTCATCGGTTTTACCAACATGCATTGGTGGTACACCACCACCACCGAAAATCCCCTGATCCAGTCCTCTTTTGACCTACACTCAAATAAATAAAATGAGCAATGGATGTAAAACAAGAATTCATGGCCTCATGCTCCATAATACCAATAACTAAGGAAAAGGATAAAAATCTTAGTTTTCTCCTACATGATGATAGAAAAGAACCAACTAGAAGAGCATTTTAATGATTGGAAATATATAATCCTACTGTCCACTTAACATAATTTGGGTAACTGACTCCCTGATGTCCTTTAAGGTATAAACAAGGACTTTGGGCATGATAGACGATAGATGGAACTTATGCATTAGTTTTTCGGTGAAAACCATCTTACATACCTTGCCAACACCAATACGCATAGTGAGTGGTCTTGCACGTTTATAGCTGCTGTTAAAGACTGTTCCATCAGCAAACCTTGCAGTGTTGTGAATCTGTTTCAAAAAATAAATGGACTTTATGAAGAATATATGGTCATGATTAAAGAACTAATGGACCATTCTAATATAATTTGGTGAAGATTGAGTGTTTGAAGAATGCTAGACCCAAATCTAAGGTCCCGCAGCAAACAATTCATCTTCTACAACAAAGAGAAGACTCGCCATTAGTCATGGAATCCATTTCCTCTTAAAAGCTAACATGTTGGGCAGTTTCCATTGGCCATCAAGAAGTTCTATTGTAGTTTTTCCCCAGCTTTACTTCTCTTTATCAATCTAGGAAGGCCAACCTTGGTTCCATTGGAACCCCTACATTGACTATGTGACAAGAACACAAGTTTAACAAGATGGTTTGACGAATTGGTTGGAGAATCAGCTATGAGTTGATCCAAACAGATGTAAACAACTGTATAGTTGTTTCTTACTGAATCAACAACAATTTATCTCAACAATGAACTGAAACTTAGCAAATTGAAAAAAAAAAAAAAAACTAACAACAGTGATGCATAATGCCAAACAAAAACAGGAATTCAAAATCTAGAATAAGAAATTGATTGAATATGACCATTTACTGTCAAATATCACAAAATCAACCAAATACAACAAAAGAAGGAAAAAAAAAAAAAAAACCAAATTTGTAAATCACTTGAAGTCTCTACATATCCAGAAACCAATCCATTTAGATCTTAACCTATCATCATCATAATCATATCCCCAATGCATTTGAAACATCAACTCATATAAACTAAATGTATTAACCACCCATGATTTAATCAGATGAAATAATTAATCAAAAACTCAAACATCAAATCTTAAAAGTTCAAACCACACTAATAAATGGCCCATCAACTTTGCCCTAATCGCAATAACAATCATGAAGTAAAACTTCCAAAGTGGTGTCCATTGCGCAACTCAATCCTACTGATTGTTGGCCATCAAATTGACATTTGAAAGGAAAATGATCCTTGGGCAAAATCCACCAATTATTGAATGATTAGTATGATGTTTAGGCCACACAGAACCACAACAAGACTCATGATTTGGATAGTTTGGAATTCAATAGATGCACACCACTTGTACAGTGGTTGAATGCACTAGTATTTACCATAGTCAGCTTGAGGAAGGTATTTTTCTTAACATTGAACATCATCAATTACACTGCTAAGTTCAAACCTAACAGAAAGGGCAACAAAAAAATACAATACAATAAAATAAAAAATAAAACATCAAGCATTAAAATAATACATTAATTGAAAACTCAAATGTTGTTGTCTAACCATTGAATCAGATCCAATGTTTGAAGCGAAATGCTGCAATACAGATTCTGCATAGAATTTCAATGCAGCTTCCTTATGGTTCACGTGGCAAATATCAGCAGTGATGGGAACTATTGACCTGGTGGAACACGACATTAATAGGCCAAATCCCCCAAGCAAAGTGGTCGAACTGTTGTAACCATCCAAATCAGTGGCCTGATAGGAATAGTTAGCCCAGAACAGAGCAAGGGTCCACATTCAACCAGCAAAACTGACAACAATTGGAGTTTAAAAGAAATAATGAATAGTGTTTTCACACTATGGCAAACTTGGTAAAAGAAACAACGATAATTCATGAGAACAAAATTCATGTATTACATACCTTTTCTTAATCCAGGGCATGCATCGTCTCCTCTGAACATGAGAGGAACATCTACCTTCAGTAAAGCATGTGAAGGGGCTCTCATGAATGTAACATTAAGCTTGCATCTGTGCCTGAGTGCAGATGTAACTAGCAATTTCCAGCAAGATGTCAGTCAGAGGATGAACAGAATATAGCAACAAAATTAGCAGAAATGAGGGCATCCAGCCGATCCAAAACCCGAGATAGGCTAACTCATCCATGTGTTATCTATATAACTCAACATACATTGTGCAGTTGGTTGTTGCAAACAGCATCCATGTGTATCTCTTTTTCTCTTTTGCATTTATCACACAAGTAATGATTAACAACACTGAACTGCCAAGAGGTGCCTTACGTTCTTTATAGCTGAAGAGAAAATGCTTTTAACAGCATCAAAGACCTCTTCAACAGGCTTTCTAGAATCAATCTGACCAAAAGTAACAGCAGTTAGTTGTTGCAAACAGCGTCCATGTGCATTCACATGTACACACTAATGGGGACATCACACGCACACGCGAACACCCGTCGCCCACTCTATGCGTGTACGCACGAAGAAGGAAAGCCCCACCATTGATCTGGCTCAATGACGACATCTAGGGAGGGCCTCCTGGTTAGACGACGGAGTTTTTGTTCAAAAGAGTGGGACCGATAGTTAAGTAAAACCCATCATAGGATCTCATGATCGTGGCCCACTAGTCGGATTAAGTTCATATTTTAGGTTTTATTTATTTATGTTATTTAGAACATCATGAACGCTTTAGAATTTTTTTTATTAGTTTTTATTTTGGTTTACTTTATCACCAAGTAATAGGTTACGCACATAGCACGAGTTTTGGAGTATAGGATTTTCATAAAAATAGACACCCCTTTTAGTTCTTTGTATTCATTGAAGTTGAATAAAAATTCCTGCGTGTTTTTTCTGCTCTCTGAGTTTCTGAGTTGTGAAAAACTCAATTGGATGCGAAGCCCTCCCTTTTCGAATGGCTAAATTCAAGTGGTGCGAATCTCTCCATTTTTGAAGGGCTAACTACCGTGGTACGAAGCCACGTTTATCCCAATCCACCCCCTTCATTTTATTTCATTCATTCTACGATCATCTTCGCTTCAAATCTGCTTGTTTTACAGCTGTTCATTTCTCTACAGTCAGTTACAGAATCTGGCCCTACAGGAGGGCTGAAACTTTGATGGAGCACCACGCCCCGATCGAACATCAGATTGTGATGAGATTTGGAGGGTTTGAAGTCCCCCTACCTGACCAAGGTCAAGGAGTTATTTTGGGGATTTGGGCCCCCACCGCACGTTCGGCCAGCCTCGAGTGCTCATGCGCCAGGCCCTGGCCTACTGTCTGCACGCTGGAGGTGTCCCCCGTTCATATTTTTTTCCTATTTCCCTCTTTTTATACCTAATTTCATAAACCCTAACCCTAGATTGCATTATCCCTAATTGATTTGCTCCTTTTCTCACCCTAGGGTTCCTTGAATCAAAATTGGAGAATTTCTTGAATTAAAGACTAATTGCAATGCATGTGTGGTTGATTTTTATTTCCCTTTGATCATTGTTTAGTTCATAATTTTACTGTTCTAGTTCTAGCATGTGTAGGCTTGGACCCGTGCAGATTTTCCTTTACTTAAATGTTTGAACTTTTGTGTGGGATGTGAGATTATTATGTGATCGTTCTACGTTAGTTTGATCTACGCCTGAATTTTTGCATATCATATTTAAATTTCATATCCTGCATCAAATTTGGTATTAGAGCCTAGGGTTCTTATAGGGGAATACATTACTTGTTTAGGGTTAGTTTGTTTAATTCCTTCATGCATTCAGTTTCATCACATATAGCTGTTTAGAAGACTGTAGTCCCTGATATTAGTTGCTGAAATTTCTATTAGCAGGAAGTTAGCAATTCACATTGTTGTAACTTTCTGTTATTCCCTTATTTTGACAACTTTATTGCTGGATTTTAGTAATACTGCGTAGTTTTCCTCATATAGAGTCTCATAGGATCATTTAGTCACGTTTAGCTGCATATAGTTATCATAGAAAGTCCTTAGGTGGAGTTAGCAGTTGTAAGCCCTCACATACGAGTCGAGGTTGGTTTATACCCTACACTAAACATATAACGATTGCAAGAGTCACTAAACAAACTGTTCCAGCAGATCAAATTTTTGGGTAAGCGCTGGGAACAACATATAGACCGACGCTTTGAACAATTTGAAGTGCGCTTTACCCAACTAAAGGCCTCTACCGAGATAAACCCCACCATTGGGGCAGATTTCCAATCTCAGGCAGGTGGCCAGGAAGATAGACCAATGAATGGAGTTGGCCAAAGAATCAGTCATGGGCATAAACCCATGCACCCACCCCACGAGGGACATCAAGACCACTATTTTGAGTGGTACAACATGCACGGCCTTATGGCTAGAGAAGGTGCACCGAAGGCTAGTGTAGAGTTACCCACTGAGGCCATTCCGATAGTGGATGAGTTCCATGATGTCTTTCCTGATGGTCTACCGGATGAGTCTCCCCCCAGAAGGGATATAGAGCACACAAGAACATGAGACACCGTAATACCTACAGCCGACTTTACGTTTAATAGTTCTATCGATAAATTCACAAGTCTTAGTCTTTGTTGTCATACCCCAAACTCAGAAATCGGGCTCACAAAATTCCTGATCACCGAATCTGGCGCCGACACCCTCCTTATGCCCCAAAACGAGCCGCGTACTGAGCCACTGTCATATCGCCCTACACCAAGGCCTCGAACTCCAATGCTCGCTGTCGTCGAATATGATCAGGAAATGTCACACCCCAAACTCAGAAACCGGGCTCACAAAATTTCCGATCGCCGAATCTGACGCTGACAGCCTCTGTAGTACCCCATTCTCGGCTCCCGGCACCCATATACCAGGTTCCGATCCTGGGATGCTAGAAGGAGGATTTCTACTATCCATTTAATTCGTAATGAGCATAACATAAGCATAACCCACGAACAATAACCACAAGAACACCATCACAAAATCCACTATGATAAAAAACTTTGAGTACAAGGTGTATAAAGGGAAATACAAGATAGTGCTAATAACAAAACTCCAAAAGCTCGACTGCACGCTCCTGCTGCTACTACGCTACGGCTGCGTCCTGACGTCACCTGCACGCATCAATCGTGCATAAGCTTATAGAAAGCTTAGAGGGCGGTGTAAGTGTGTGCGCAATACCAGCGTGCTCAGAATGCAAGGTCAGAATAATGTTGTAATGTGCTGATGAGTACATGAATACAATCAGCCGTACCAAGGCTATGCGGTGCAAGATATGAATGCGATCGGCCACATCCAGGCCATGTGATGCAGAATGCAAGTCAAGCATGTCAATCCTCATCATATACTAGTACAGTTCTCATTTTGGATAATCACCAGGGTCTAGTACACTCTACGTCAGCTGCCGTCCCTATCCGAACGCACAACTGGGAGAGCAGAAGAGACCTCACTATCCGCCTACTAATATCGGGCCCGGCTCATCGATAGCGGACCGATTCCTCAAACTGGTCAAACTCAACCTAGAAGTTGCCCCCTCACTCAGGCGGGTAAGGTCACACCCCTTTCCAACCGACCACGACACAGTGGGAGACGCGGCCTACTGGTATACGGCCATCGCGCACTCGTGTATCCACTCGGTCTCGACATTGGAGTCATCCTCTGGTACCATCGGGTTTAGGGATTTTTACTCAGGGACATCTATGGCGCCCATATGCTAGAACCAAACATTTTCGGTATCCAATTCAGCCACCCACGATGCATCTGTGGAGGCTATGGCCCTGATGTCGATAGGGCATACAATAATCACAATCATACAAATCAAGTGCATGAGTCACACTACCAGTCATGCAGCAGTCCTACGTATACCATTCACTCATGTAGGGCAACTCCGCCTACCATGGAGCCCATAAACAGTTCATCCGAAGGCATATGCTATGATCAGTCACTTCTCATATCAGTCATACATATGATGCGTATGATAATGAATCATAAATCTATACTAAACATGTATATAGATATGGGCTCTGCGTATAACTGAGATGGGCCGAGATAGCCTACTTACTACAAGTATGGGCCTATTAGTGGGCCTTAGAGAGAGTGACAATGCGGACATTTAACCGACGTCATCCTTACAATGTGGGCATCTAACCATCATTGTTCCTAAGGCATTACTTACTATAAATATCGTTATATGCCATGGAGGGATCATGCATTGCAATGGACCTAGTTACACTCAATTGGGTCTTAAGTACATCAATTAGGCCGTATCATATGGGCCTTACATTCATCAAGCGGATCACCTCTATGAGCCTCACCAATGGGCCTGAGGTCCTTTGCAATGGGTCATAACCCATGGGCCTTAGAATTCATTAAAAAAGAGCCCAATCACATGAGCTTTATGTGCATCAAATGGACCTAATCACATAGGCCTTATATATACCAAAGTGGGCCTCAACAATGGGCCACAAATACATCAATTGGGCCTACACACATGGGCCCGTAAATAACAAAGTGGGCCTTAGTGGGCGGGCCACAAATACATTAAGATAGGCCTCAACAATGGCCTTAAAATGATCTCAAAATGGTTGGACGGTTTGGATGAAACTCATGCATCATGGTAGACTCCCATGTGGGCCCACTATAACATTTATTTTTCATCCAATCCTGGGCCCACTGAAATGCTTATTTGCCACCCAACCTGTTGTTAAGGCTGTGTGGCAAGGGGCCCACCAAAATGTTTATTTTACATCCCACCTGTTGATAAGGCCATGTAGCAAGGGGCCCACCAAAATGTTTATTTTCCATTCAAACCTGTTGATAAGGTCATATAGACCCAGGGCCCACCGAAATGTATATTTTCTACCCAACCTGGGTCCACTGTACTATTTATTTGCATCCAAACTATTCATTGAATCACATGGCCTAGGGCCCACTGTAATGTTTATTGCCATCCAAACCTGTTCATAACGTCACGTGGCCAGGGGCCCACGTGATGGACGGCGTGGACACAATACATACATCTGAGTGGGGGCCACCGTCCACTGCCGTGGACGGACGGCGTGAGTGAAACACTTGCATCACAGTGGGTGTCACCACCCACTGTTGTGGACGGTGTGGTAAGCCACACATACCACAGTGGGTCCCATGTAGGGCTCACCAAAGTGTTTATTTGCAATCCAACCCGTCCATTACGTGTGTCCCACCTGTTTGAGGGTTCACACCAAGTTTCAACCACATTCAAAATTCAAGTAGGCCCCACCAAGTGTTTTTATATGATTTAGGCATGTCTTCACATGATTTGGATGGTATGGCCCACCTGAGTTCAGTTTTTGGATGATTTTTGGAGTCAACGCACCATTCAAGGGGACCTATTAAATGAATGGTATAGATGTAAAATATAAATCATGGTGGAGTCTACAAGTGGGTCAATGCGGCCACCCTTTTTAACGTGGACGTCTCTGGACGTCAGGGCACAAAGTCATGCCAAAAAAATATTTATTTTTTTATCCTAGGTGGGACCCACATTAATCAAATCTACCCCATCCATTGCATGGGTTCCATAAAATTAGGCATCCAAACCAAGTTTCAGCTACGTCCAAATTTCAGGTAGGCCCCACTAAATGCTTTTGTATGTTTCAGGCATGTCTCCACATTATTTTAGATGGTATGGCCCATCTGAGTTCCAGATTGGTCCCAAATTTTGGCTCAACGCCTAAATTAATCTGAGGAAGATGGTGGAAGGCTTGGATTAAATACATGCATTAAGTTGGGGTTTACAAGAGTGGCCCACCATTTCCCTTCTTTTCCTTTCTTTCTTTTTTTTTTTTTTGGTTGGACGTCCAGACTCCTCTGGACGTCAAGTAGGCAAATGCATACATGAATTTTCTTTATTTTTGTTTTCCTAGGTGGGACTCACATTAAACAGATCTACCCCGTCCATTGCATGTGTCCCACAAAATTAAGGGTTTAAACCAAGTTTCAAGTGGGTCCAAGCTTCTGGTGGACCCCAGAAATCATTCTTCCAAGTTTTTAACGGAAAATACTACTATTCTTAATACCACGGCCCGCCAGATGATTGGATCGGTCTCATTTTTCGGCTCAACGCTTAAAATGATATGAAAAATGGAATGGACGGCGTGGATTGCATACATACATCAAAGTGGGGCCTGCATGCATGGTCCACCCCAAAGTAACCCCTTTTTCTTTTTTCTTTTATTCTTTCTTTTCAGTACACGCCCATGCCTGTGCACATACTCCATGATGGCCAACACGCCCGTCCAGCGTCCAGGGACGCTGGACGGCATGGATAAATACATCATCATGGTGGGTCCCACATATACGTGGCCCACCATATACATATACATATATATATATGTGTGTAATATTATTATAATATAATATATATGTATATATATACGTATCATATCACCTAAAGTGTGGTGGACCACACCATTTGATGAATGGAGTAGATTTATCATGAATTGGTGGGGCCCACTTCATTTTAGGAAAAGGATAAGGAGAGAGAAAGGGAGAGAGAGAGAGAGACAGAGGGAACAATAGACGGTGATGGTGGGGCCCCGCCACTATGGGCCCCACATAATACAAATCATACATAAAAAATGGGTTCCACCATTAAGTGGTCCTTAAAAAGAATTTAACGGTAGATCACCCACCTCTAAGCCTCCTCCTTACTCCCTTGGCCTCCAATGCTCCTTGCCTTCGCCTTGGACGGTGGATGATGGACCTTTGATGGTGTGGATGAGAGATGAGAGGGTGGGCCATACTTGGCCTTTGGGAAAGCTTAGGAATGCTTGGACGTGTGGAATTTTTGCTTGGGAGAGATTTTTTTGAGAAATGAGGGAGAGAGAGAAGTGATGGGTTGATAAGAAGTGATGGAGTGATGTGTGATGGGTTTGGTGATGGATGAAGTGATGTGAGAGTGGACTTTGGGTTGCTTGTGTAAGAGAAAGGTATGGGCATGACATGGGTTAGTTGTACTTGGGTATGGAGTGACTTAACTTGTACTTGACATGAGTGATTGATTGATTGATGGGACATCTCGTAGAGATTCCCTCGTGATTCGCAACGCGCGGCGTTTCTTCAAATTGAACGCGGGCCTACATCTTTTACCCTGGGTATCGGGTTGGTGCACGAGTTGCGGCGTTAGAACCGCGGCAACGGTGCGGTCGCTAAGGTATAGGTTTCAATTTTAGCTGACTTTGGCATACAGGTCTCAGCTTAGGATCGCGCGTAAACATCAAAAAGTGATCGATGATTGCCGAATTTGATTGGAAGGATCGCGGGAATCGACGGAACAGTACGAACTAGGATACAAGTCTTACAGGAAAGTACTGTCGGTCAAACCGATCTATAAAATCCTCCCAAGTCCATACAAAATCGGCGCCTGTTACTTGGGAGACTGATGTCCACCAATGCTCAGCCTCACCATGGAGAAGAAATACGGCTAATCAAACTCACCACTCAGTCGTACATTCCATCGTCTCGAATATCTTCTCTACATCAGTGCGCCATCTCTCAGCTACCATCGGGTCTGGCTCACCCTGGAAACGCAGGGGATAGAGCCATCGAAACTCACGAAGGAGGGTGCTCGCGCGCTCCTGCTCTGCCTAGGCCGGTGAAACAATGGGGTGCCTACCCTATCTCTGAAGTGCAGCCATCACAGCCTGTAACATCTGCTGTAACTGGGAGGCACTCACGGATACGGTCGGGTTCGCACCGGTCTCTGGTGGAGGAGCTACATCCATAAGCTAGGCATTAGGAATCTCTGGTAGTGGAACGGGGATCGAAGGTGGTAGTGCAGGAGTCTCAGGTGGTGGTGCGGGAGTCGATCGGGTCACTCTCATAGGTGGCATATCTCATAGGAGAGAGCGTAGGTGCCTATCAACTTGAAAACTCTCGAAGGCACGCACGTTAAAGGCCTATAACGGAAGATCGTGAAGCTATCCGAACTCGAAACTTAATCATTCATAGCAGACATGTAATGTTATTCTTAGTTATTCCTAAGTTATGCTTTGATACCAACTTTTGTCACACCCCAAACTCAGAAACCGGGCTCACAAAATTTTCGATCACAGAATCTGGTGCCGACAGCATCCGTAGAACCCCATTTTTTACTCCCAGCGTCCATTCGCCAGGTTCCGATCCTGGAATGCTACGAAGAGAATTTTTAACGACAGTTTGATTCATAATAAGCATAACCAAAGGCATAACCTACAAACAACAACCAAAAACTTCATTACATTTCCACTATGATAAAAAACTTTACAAGTACAATGAGCATAAAGGGAAATACGATGATAGTGGACGCCAACTCCAAAATGATCTGCAAAGCGCTCCTGCCTCAGCGTTGTTGTGCTCTAACGTCACCTTCACGCAACGGTCATGCATAAGCTTATAGAAAGCTTAGAGGGCGGTGAAAGTGTGTGCGCAAGGTAGTAATATGATAATGCAATATCAGAGTAATGCAAAAATATACAGATGGATCCATGAATACCATTAGCCGTACCAAGGCTATGCGATGCAAGACATGAATAATATCGGCCATACCAAGGCCATGTGATGTGAGATGCAACTCAAGCATACGAATCCTCGTCTAATTCCACGTAGCAATACAGCTCAAATCTGAGATATCACCAGAGTCTAGTACACTTTAAACTAGATCGCCGCCCCATCGCACATAATAAGGTAAGTGGAAGAGACCTCACTATCGGTCTACCAATATCGGGCTCAACTCGTCGATAGCGGACCCATTCCTTGAGCTGGTCAAACTCAGCCTAACTTTGCCCCTTACTCTGGGGCGGGTAAGGCCATACCCCCTTCCAACCGACCACGACACGGTGGAAAGCACGACCATCTGGCAATCGGCACTCGGCGCTCCTATACCCACTCGATATAGACATTGGAGCAACCTCTTGGTACCATAAGGGTTTAGGGACTTTCACCCAGGGATATCTATAGCACCTCATGTAGAACAAGATTTTCGGTATCCAACCCTGCCAACCACGATACGCCTGTGGAGGCTACGGCTCTAATGTCACTAAGGCGTACAGTAACCATGTCACACAATGCGAAATGCATAAATCACACTATCTAGTCATGCAGCAATCCTGCGCGTATCATGCGCTCATGTAGGGCAACACCGCCTAACCATGAGCCCATAAATAATCTGCCTGAAGGCATATGCTATAATCAGTCACTTCTCATATCAAGCATACATATGATGCGTATGATCATGAATCATGGAACTATACTAATTATGTTATGAAGTAATGCACTATCCTTACACAACAAGTACAAGTCTATCAATGGGTCCTAGGGAGAGTGGTAATGTGGGCATTTAACCAACATTATACTCGCAATGTGAACGTCAAACCATCATTGCTCCCAAGACATAGCCAATCGTAAACATCATTACATAATTTGAGTTGGGATCACACATTGCAATGGGCCTTAGGTACATCCCATTGGGCCTTAAATACATCAAATGGGTCATATCATATGGACCTTATATTCATCAAGTGGGCCACATTAATGGGCTGCACCAATGGGCCTTATGTGCATTGCAATGGGCCATAACCCATGGGCCTTAGAATGCATCAAATAGGCCTAATCTCATGGGTCTTATATGTATCAAATGGGCCACACAAATTGGGCCCCATACGTACATCAAATGGGCCTCAACCCATAGGCCCTAGTACATCTCAATGGGCCTTAGCCCATGGGCCCCTAATGCATCAAATGGGCCTCAACCCATGGGCCTTACATATAACAAGGTGGGCCCCATACATACACCAAAGTGGGGTCTTAATGGACTATAGACCTGACTCATTCCTCTTAGCTCAAGCCATAAAATGAGCCTTTAAAATGGATGGACGGTTAGGATGCAACACATGCATCAAGGGTGGGGTCCACTGACCTATGGACCTAACTCATTCTTTAGCTCATGCCCAAAAATGAGTTTTCAAAATAGCTGGATGGATTGGATGCAGCACATGCATCATGGAGGGCCCCACTGTCATTGGACAGTGTGGATAAAACACATACATCAGGAGCTCCACCGTCCGCCTGGACGGTGTGAATAAAACCCATATATCCTGGTGGGTTCCACCGTCCACAGCCGTGGACGGTGTGGTAACACATACATCAATGGTGGGTTCCATGTGTATGGCCCACCATAATGTTTTCCTGCCATCCAACCTATTGACAAGGTCACACGGACCTGAGTGAAAGGAAAAACACAAATTTCATCTTGATCCAAAACTTCTATGGCCCGTAGAACGGTTTCAATGGCAGAGGTTCAATCCCACTATTTCTTATGATGTGGGCCACCTGAGTCTTGGATGTGGGTGAAATTTGAATGGGGCCTACATCAGGAAGGGGCCCACCTTGTGAATGGGTTAGATGGCAAATAAACATCAAGTTGGGGCCCACATGTGGGGCCATGGGCACCTGTCCGCCCGTCCCTAGCAACGCCCTGATGTTGTTGTCGTCCAGAGGTAGCAGCCTCTGCTGCTTTATATATATATATATATATATATATATATATATATATATATATATATATATATATATATATATATATATATATATATATATATATATATATATATTGAAAATTGAGTTTTTTCACGATTTTTCCTAGGTAGGGCCCGCATCAGGTAAATCCGCTCCATCCATTACTCTCTACGGCTCAAGACGAATCAAACGGGCCCCATATTCAATGTATTTCAACGTCTAAAAAGAAACCAAGTGAATTTAAATGGTGAAGATCATCGTTTGCTAAGGTATGGCCCACAAGAAAGTTGGATCAGCTTCACCTTTCGGCTCAATGCCTAAAATATGCTGGTAAATAGGATGGACGACGTGGATTGAATACATACAGCAAGGTGGGACCTACATGAGTGAGCCACCCATAAGCTTGGAAACAAGCTGATATTTGTGTTTTCCAAACCATGTCCAGTGTCCCTGGACGCTGGACGTTATACATAACAAATACATTAGAGGTGGGCCTTGTTTAGGTGGGCCACCTCATGGAGGATGGTGTGGATACAACACACACAAAGTGGGCCCCCCTTGTAGATGGTTTGGATAAAATACATGCCTCATGGTGGGGTTCATTCAAGTGGGCCACACGACCATATCATGATCTTATAAAAGAAAATGAAATAGAGAGGGAGAGAGAGAGAGAGAGATAGAGAGTGGGACACGCGTCATGGAGGGACCCCGACACTATGGGCCCTCCCTTGCAACCAATCATATATCAAATGAGTCCCATTACACATGGGCCCATTAAATCAAAATCCAACGGTGGAGATCCCTTCTCCACTAAAATAGACGGTCTAGATGACCCTAGGTATACAAGAAAAATAAACATCATGATGGGGTTCATGAAAAATGGCCCCATCATGAAATGATCATGATGATCAAAGTGGGCCATCGGCCACATCTTAGGGTCCCAAGTGAGATCCAAACCATTGATCGGTTGACCTCACTTGGGCCATCTTAAAAACATGAAAACTACTCTATCAAAGCACCCACCGTTCGATCTTCTTGCTCCCCCGGCTTGTCGATCTCCTTGTGCTTCTCTTTGATGGAGGAAGATGAGAAATGGATGGCTAGGATGGGAGATCTTGGGATGGAAAGGTGGGCCTCACATATGCATTTTTCTCTCCATGGGAAGGCTTGGATGTATAGGGATTCTCTTGCTTGGAATAAAGTTTGAAAATGAGAGAGAGAGAGACTTGTAAAGGGAGAGAGAGAGAGAGAGAGAGAGAGAGAGAGAGAGAGAGAGAGAGAGAGAAAGAGAGAGAGTGATGGGTGATGGATGTGGTGAGTGATGGGTGTGTAAAAGATTTTTGACTTTTGTGGTAAATGGTGTAAGAAAAGTACGGGCTTTGTAAGAACTTTTTGACTTTTGGGGCTTGTTTGGGAAAGGGTGAAAGGTGATGTGTACTTGACATGTTGAGATTGATGGATTGATGGATTGATGTGACAAGTTGTAGAGATTCTCTTGGATTTTACAACACACGACGTTTTCCTCGCACTGAACGCTGGCCCATATCTCCTGACCAGGGTATCGCCTCGGTGAGTGAGTCGCGACATCAGAACCGTGGCGACGGTGCGGTCGCTATGGTAAGGGTCTTGGGTTGAGTCAACTCGGGTTGACGGCATATGAATCAGGGTCGCGCGGGAATACCAGTTAAGGGTCGAAGGTTGCTGAAATTTGACTGATAAGACCACAAAAGTCTATGAAACGGTACGGTCTAAGATACGGGGCTTACACTTGTGAAGTCGTTACTGGTTATAAACCTGTGAAACCTATTGATCTTGTCCCTATGTCATGATCCCATAGGCCGTCATAGCCTGCAGAGTCTTTTGCGCATCACATTCATTCATGACATCAAAAAATTAAGCTGAAGATCACTACTAGTAATGAGCATTACAAATTTTCTGCAGATCAATATAAATGTTTTAAGGAATTCAATATAAGAGACTCTGTGATGATCCGCATCAGGCCAGATCAGTACCCTCAGGGAATCGTTCAAAAATTACACGCGCATAGCGCTGGACCATTCAAAATTATAAAATGAAATGGTCTCAATGCGTATGTGAAAAATCTTCCACCCTTCAAGGGAATTAGTTCCACATTCAATGTGGAGGATCTAATTACATTTCAAGGTGTCATTAATGCATTGTCTAGCTTATTTTTGCCTAACCATCCTGATTCTCCAGACCTTTCCCTTGATCCATGGCTTCCCTCCCGACCCATTTTCTCAGCCTCTCATGCCATACCCACCCTTCCCAACCCATTTTCTCAACCTCAATGCCCGATACCTACCCGTCCTGACCCATTTTCCTAGCCTCTACCTCTCATACCTAACCTTCACACACCCAGAGAGGAAATAGAGGATATCATGGACCATCAAATAGTTTCAACGTCGGACGGCGAGTTTCAAAAGTATCTAGTTAAATGAAAGTCACGCCCAACTTCAGATAGCACGTGGGTCACTGAGAAGGAGATTCAGATACTTGATCCTGATATCCTGGAGCGATTTAGGAGTTTTATTTCGGTAGTGGCGAAATCTTCGCAGTCGGAGAGAATTGATGGGGACATCACGATCACACGCGCACGCACGCTGCCCCCTTACGTACATACACATGGAGAAGGAGGGCCCCACCGTTAATCTGGCTTAATGACGACATTCAGGGAGGGCCTCCTGGTTAAAAGATGGAGTTTTGGTTCAAAAGAGTGGACCCGATAGTTAAGTAAAGCCCATCATGGGATCTCATGATCATGGCCCATTAGTCGGATTAAGTTCATATTTTAAGTTTTATTTATTTATGTTATTTAGAACATCATGAATGCTTTAGATTTTTTTATTAATTTTTATTTTGATTTACTTTATCACCAAGTAATAGGTTGTGTAAATGGCGCGAGTTTTGGGATATAGAATTTTCTTATAAATAGGCAACCCTTATAGTTCTTTGGATTCATTGAAGTTGAATAAAAATTCTTGTGTATTTTTTCTGCTCTTTAAGTTTCTGAGTTATTGGAAAATTCAAGTGGGTGAGAAACCCGCCCTTTTTGAATGGCTAAATTCAAGGGGTGTGAAGCCCTCCCTTTTCGAAGGGTTAACTACCATGGTGTGAGGCCACGTTTATCCCAATCCAGCCCCTCCATCTTATTTCATCCATTCTAAGATCATCTTCACTTCAAATCCGCTTGTTTTACAGTTTTTTGTTTCTCTACAGCCAGTTTCAGAATCTGGCACTGCAGGAGGGCTGAAACTTCGATAGAGCATCATGCCCCGACCGCACATCAGATTGCGATGAGATTTGGGGGGTTTGAAGCTGTCCAGTATTTAAAGTCAAAAGAAACAAACATTAGCCCGTGAGCTTAAGTACTTCAAAAGCTATGGAAAAGCTATAAATACCTTCTCTCAGACATTTTACCAAACAGCCTCAAGGCATCACCAATGCTACCACAGTTGGCATCATTATTGTAAATATAAGAACCAAAAATCATGCAAATCAAATCATTAAAGAATCTTCTATCGTTAGCGATCTCATAATCTTGTAACAAATATAGAAATATTGTGCCAACAACCAGCCAAGACCATGTCTGAATGAAGGTTCTTAGAAGGCCTCTTTGAAAACATCCTTTACCCAAATACCACCATTAGTTTAGTAGCTAGGATCTTTCAATCTAGATGGTTTCTGGTAGTGGGGCCCACCAGAACAATGCCCTTAACCCTACGCTGATGACGAGACCATGCCCTAGCAATCTCCAAAACGGAACGATCCTAGCCCCTTAATCAGTGACCAACAAATAGACGGTTAGTAAACAACACCCAAAATGTCCAGATATAAGCAAAACGAAGGCTAAGAGTTCGACGGCCTGGATCTTCCAATCTGGATGGTCTCTAAAGTGGGGCCCACTAGGAAAAGGACCTCTGCCCTAGGTCGAGGACCATACCAGTCCTTTAAAATCCATTCTAAAAGAGAAATTGATATTTCTACCCCAAAAAACTGATAGTGCTACCTCTAGAAGAGCAATTTTAATAAATGAATAGCTATTGAGATGAAACTGAAAGAAGTTGAGATGAAGAAGTTCCCACATCTTTCATTGATACTCTACCACTAAAATTTCTAGTCGAAACGCTCTTGAATTTTTGAAAGGGGGCATAGGCCAGAGGATGAACGACTGAGATCTGCCTAGATTCATAGCAGAGTGTATTGGTGCTGAAAATGGACTGTTAGATGTTGTGGGCATCCCAAGAGAAGCTCCCAAGTCCATGCCGAGAGAGGGGGATGGACTGCTGGATGCTATGGGCGTCCCAAGAGAAGCTCCCAAGGCAATGCCGAGAGAGGGGGAGCTTCCAAAGGAATGAGGTTTATATATATATATATATATATATATATATATATATATATATATATATATATATATATATATATATATATATATATATATATATATATATATGGAGAGGGGAGGGAAATGATAAAAGGAGGTTTTTTTTTTTTTTTTTTTTTTGGGGGGGGGGGGGGGGGGAGAAAAATAAGAAAAGAGGTAAAAGTGAAAACAATTTTAATGAATTGGGATCTTTCATCGGCGATCGTTTCTTACATTAAGGGCAGCCAGGCTAAAACGCTAGTGATTTATATCTTCACTGGCGGTTTGTGTTGGTCATCGAAAAAAAATGCGTCGGTAATTCCAATATTTCTTGTAGTGTAATTCTATTAAACTCTCTTCCAAAGTCTTATAATAGCTTCATAGACACTATGTGTCATGATAGAGAGACCATTTTTTTACTATCATCTTAACCCTTCAGTCGAGGGTGTTGAGAAAGAAGGATAATGGCGCAGGGTCATTTACAAATGAGTCAGTGGCTAAGGGAAGGAATTTTAATCAGGGGAAGGGAAACTCATCGCATTTACAGTCCAAGTCTAAGGGTAAGGGAAAGATGAAATACTAAAATTGTATAAGACAATGGCATAAAAAGAAAGATTGTCGGAATCTTAAAGCCCAAAAGGGAGATTAAGTTGATGAAGTGCTAAAGGAGGCCAACGCAGTGGAATTAAGTGAGGATGTAGATACCAGTGATGTTCTGACCGCATTCAAATTCAGTTATCTCGATCTGCGATGAGTGAATTTTGGATACGGGGGCATCATACCACATGACTTCGCATCAAGGTTGGTTCACCACATACAATGAGTATGATGTTGGCTAGGTGTTTATGGGCAATGATGTGGCCTGTAAGGTGGTTGGAATCGGATCGGTGCGTATCAGGATATCTGATGGAATAGAACGTATTCTAAAAGATGAGAGACACGACCCTAACTTATGGAAGAATAGGATCTCTCTGGGAGCTCTCGAGGCAATTGGGTGTAAATTCATTAGTTTTTATCATGTCCTGAAGGTTTCAAATGCGGCACTTATAGTAATGAAGGTAAAGTGGAATAGTAACCTTTACAGGTTAATCGCGAATACCGTATCGGGTGGAGTTGCAATGTTTATAGCAAGTCCACGTCGGCACGTTTGTGGCATACACGTCTAGGGCACGTGAGCGAGCGCAGCATAAAGGTACTTTCTGATCATTCCTTGATTTCTACATTTAAAAGTGTTGATTTTGATATATGTGATCATTATGTATATGGTAAACAGTCATGGTCACCTCTTAAATCAGGTAAAAATGTTAGTAAGGGTGTTCTAAATTATGTGCATTTTGATGTATGGGGGTCGTCTCCTATAATTTTTGGTAGGGGTCATTATTCTTTGTATCATTCATAGATAACTACTCTAGAAAGGTTTGGGTGTACTTTATCAAATACGAATTCAATGTTTTCGCCACTTTTAAAGTGTGGAAGGAGATAGTGGAAAAACAGTCGAGGCAAAAATTGAAAGTTTTGAGGACATAATGGATGTGAATTCACTTTGAAGGAATTTAACCGGTTTTATAAAGATGAGGGGATCGTATGGCAAAACACAGTCAAGCATACACTAGAGCAAAATGGTGTAGTAAAATGGATGAGTCGAACTCTCTTTAAGAGAGCCTGAAGCATGTTGAGCAATGATGGGTTAGGCAAGGAGCTATGGGCTGAGCCCATTAACACAGCTTGTTACTTAGTGAATCAGTTTCCATCTATGCCAATCAGTTGTAAAATTCTAGAAGAAGTGTGGAGTGTTCATGAAGTTAATTACTCAAGGTCGTAAGTAAGTTGTGATGCTTACTCTCATGTAATATTCGTTAAGACAGATATATAAGTTATATCAAAGTGTATTGTTAGCTATAATGATGGTGTGAAGAGATACAAGCTGTATGATTAGGTCACAATTAGCCGTGATGTTAGGTTTGATGAGGATTCCTTGTTTCGTAAGAAAGAACACAAGAGGTACAGAAGTAGGTGAAGTAACCACTTATGAGGAAAAATCCACTTAAGGATCGCAGATTACCAGTGAGATGCAGAGATGACTAATATAAATCCACATAACCTACCAACTTTCCCTCTGATTTCTAAAATTTCAAGACAGTTTTTTGTACCTCGTAGATAAAAAAGTAGCCATTTCATTGCCTCCCAATGGTGCTTACCGGGGTTTGATATATATCTGTTCATAACACCGACTGCATGTGAAATATCTGGTCTCGTAGAGACCATATCATACATCAAACAGCCAATCGTGTTTGAATTGGGCAAACAAGACATAACCTTCTTTTTTTTTCATTTCTAATAGGACATTGTTCTGAAGAAAGTCTAAAGTGAGCAGCATGGGATGTGCTAACTATCTTAGCCTCGCACATCCCAAACTTCGCCAATAGCTTCTCAAGGTACTCTGCTTGAGATAACTATAATCTACTCCTCCTTATTTATTTGTATAATCTATGCTGAGAATCTTCTTTACAGCCTCCATATTTTTCATTTTAAATATATTTGATAGCTAAGTCTTCAATATATTGATCTCATACATGCTTTGACTAGCGATAAGCATGTCATCAATATATAATACCAATAGAATGAATCCTTCATCACTTAGTATCTTAAAATAGATATAATGATTATATTTACTTCTAATAAACCGATGACTCATAATAAAAGTATCAAACTTCTTATACCACTATCTAGGCAACTGTTTCAGGTCATACAACAAACTTCTCAATATGTAAAGTTTATTCTCTACCCATTTCACCTTAAACCCCTCTAGTTGTTTCATGTAGAACTACTCTTCCAATTCTCAATGTAGGAAAGCAATTTGTATATCCATTTATTCTAGTTTCATATTATATTAGGCAATTAATGCCAACACAAATCTGATAAATACCTGCTTGAGCACCGGTGCAAATATCTCACTAAATTTGACACTCTCCTTTTACGCATACCCTTTGACAACCAATATTTTCTTATACCACCATTATATCACGGGACTCATCCAGATCACGAGGCTCGTAGCAACTACTCACACATTTCCAATGATCCTTTTTTAGTTCATACCTCATTCAATCACACATGACAGGCAAGTTCATCATTGCATAATGGTCACTACGGGGAGGCTCGTCACAATAGCGTAGACTAATAAGTAGAACACAGTGTCCCATACCACCATGCTCGACTCATGAGTCTTGTAGAATCATAGCGCTAATGGTTATAAGTAGACTCATTCAAGAAGAATGGTGGTATCCAAGATTTAATCGAGTGTCATCACACATTATGAACAAAATATGATCAACCATGCATTAGACTATTCCAATAGACATGAGAGAACCCTGACACAACTAGCATTGGGTGCAAAGCATCCTATGTAGTCCAGCTATTGTTGGTCATCCATGTTCTATCCCAGTCAATTGAGTAAGCCTAGGGTGGCCAACCTAATGTAGGCCACGCCTTGACTTAAACATTTTGCAAAGTCGATTTCACAAGAATTTCAATTCTAATCATTAGGTGATATTTAAAAATTTGTATAATAACAAGGCAAGTCAAGCATAAATATTTGTTAACTAAAATAGTCTAGGTAAACCTTAAGCAACCTATCACTGTAATGCACAAGCCTTCAATTCAAGAATTTCATTCATTCTGACCTTTCATCAAACATGTTAACTACCAAAAGCAACAACAAGATCTACAATAATGAAGCAACTATAGCTATGTTTGCATAAAAACTCTAATTACAACATAGATTCATTAACTGAGGTCCTTAAGGGTTGATAAAAGGAAACCTAGAAAGAAATGGTCTGCACCTTAGGATTGTTAACCCCACTTAGAGTGCTTTTAAGGTTGGTGTTTTAAAGAAGGATCATCAAAACCTAAGCTACACATATGCTTTTATAAGATTTTCAGAAACTCAACCTAAAAAGACCTAGATTTATAAGTGTCGTTCAATCCTTACTGTAACATCCCGAAAATTGGGGGTCGGGTAGAAACCCAACTCCCGAGTTCCAAAACGTCACTTATGCAACATAGATAATGATGAATGCATGTTGTCTGTAGAATGGCATTAAACAAGATTGAGACTAAGCCAAAACAGCATATCATACTCCAGAGACAGTTAAATTAACAAGCGAAAGACTGTGATAAATATATAAAATATATAAATGATTGTAAGTCTCCAGAGTGTAAACATATTACCAGGTTAACTAATTACATGTATACTCCAAAATAGAAAGAAAAGAATATACATGAGTGTGTAAAAAAAAAAAACCGCCAAGTGTATTGGCATCTAATCAGTAACCCTGTAAACCCGTCGATCAGAACCAGCATATAGGAGAAATTCTCCTCATCATCAAACAAGTCCGGCTCCGCTTCACAAGCAGCGCCATTATCTGAAACTAAAATAGGAACTGGTTGGTGTGTACAACACCATCCCGTAACGTGGGAGTGAGTAGCTAACTCAGTGAAATCATAGAGCAAGGGTTAACATGTTATCAAATCAATCACGCGATAATAGTAAAGCAAACAATCAGACATTCCTAGATACTGTGATTAATGTAAATATGAAATGACATGATGGATGCCCCAACGACATACTCCCTCATACGACACCATCTTACATCCACGGCATGCTTTCTTCCCTCAGTGCTCCACATCTTCCAGGCACATGCAGTGCGATATGAATATGATTACTGAGTTGTTATTAGTCCTTTTCATACAGAAGGATTGAGAAACTAGGATACTTCCCTTATATCATTCCCAACAAGGATCCTGTCTAGGGTCATTACTCCTAATAATCTCATACGATGATATATTTTTAGGTCGCTGTAAGGGCTGTCAGGGCTGTTGCACGCACTCGTTGCTCCGCTCCCCCATCACCTTATCAATACAGGCCTAGTTTATATCCTTAAGACTGCATCAGAACTCATCGCCCCCATGCAGTGTCAGGATAAACTCAAGGTCACTACAAAGGGCTGCCAGAGCTGTTGCTCGCACTCGTTACTCCACTCCCACATCACCTTATCAATGTAGGCCCACTGCAAGAATATAGTGTCCCATACCACCATAATCTGCTCAGAGTAGGGTGCTCACTGGTCACTACGGGGAGGTTTGTGGCCCGAGCATAGGCTGACAGCTCGACCACAATGTCTCATACCACCATGCCCGGCTCATGAGTCGTAGGGGATCGAGGTACCAAGGTTAGAGGGGCTTTCCAATGGTAAGTTTAGTACCCTAGGTTCAAGCAGTTATGACGAATACAAGGTGAATATACAATGGTCAGTCGGGTTACTTGATGAGTCCGACTAGCACGAGCGCACGTTAAATCGACCGACATGAAGTGCACAAGCACTTCGTGTAGCCTAACCACTGCCGACGACTCTAGTACGACTCGGGTTCGTCATACACATCCTTCGTGGCGAATAAAATCCACCCACGAATTCTAAACTGTTACCGACTGCCTGGACTAGAGTATAGCCCCAAGCACATGTAATCTAAATCAATAATCATATGAGAGACAGAATTGAAATACAAGAAATTCCAGCATGTTATCAGCATGTTATAACGTACATCATAAGCAGTAAACATACACGAGTATTTCACGCCCAAGGTAATCAATTCAAATACAACAAGCATGGAGGAAATCATGTGCATCATCAAAGTAGTTGAGAATCCAGTCTCAACGCTAATCTACAATACCATTTACTCAATACTTACTAATACATACATTTATACAAACACTTAGACTACTCGACTCCAACGTACTTGACGTATATTGATTCCAACACATAATATGACAGATCCTTTTATCAAGGAGTTGTCTAATACACAACAATCATGTTCTTACATTCAAAACATATGGCAGGCATAAATCATATTGATTTAGGCATTTCAACAAACACTTCGTCTACACACATTAGTCTACATAGCATATGTCGACCAATATGTGCATTAGGGCGAATCTCTTCGCCAAACAGATCATACACATATAACTAGTATAGGTACACGGTAAATACTCATGGCAATCATACCGGCAAAATACGTACGCATACCGTATTTCCTATAAATACCAAAAATATCCTAAATCTCATATTCTTCATATGTATTCGAAATGAAAAATGGACAGCATGTTCTACATGTCAAACAACATCCTTATCAGCAATCTACCATTAAACGACATTGAAAGCTTTGAAAAATGGTAACCAAAGCGTCTAAAATCTGCACCTTACGCCGTAGAAGTGTAACGAATTCAATAGAGACTCTAAGTCTTTGTCAACGACTGATTGGCAACCTACAGTATGATTTAGGTTAGCTACATCATCACTCATGCCATTTGTAACTCTAGAACAGGTTAGGATTATGATTTCTTACCTAAGAGAGAAGCTGGAAGCACCGGAATGGTGGTGCAGAAGCGGCATTGAAGCACAAGGGGTAGCAGGGAAGAATCCATGGAAGAAAAACCCCAACTTCTCCCCCACTTTCTCTCTCTTTCTCTCTCTCTTTTCTCTCTTCTCTCTCCTAGGGCTTAGGAAATTCGTATGGAATGAGAAAGAGGGGTTTTAAGGTCCTTATATAGGCCCAGAATTGCCGAAAATAGGCTTGGGGCCATGGTATACTTATCTCATAACCAAATCGGGTCTGTTCTGATCCAACGGAGCACTTCTGGAGGTCCTGGTACTAAATACGGTCGAACTTAAACTCTCTAATATTGGATCTAGGTCAGGCAGAGTTTTCAGTCTGATCAGATTTTCAGATCGCCCGTGGCGAACCAGTTTCAGTTTAACGGTCACCGGCACTCGATCAGGGCCACAAGTGTGTTGACATGAGTGGGCCATCATCCCTGATCCGAGAGTAAATTTGGATCAGATTCTGACAGTCAGAACGCTTAGAAAATGTCGCGCAAGGAAATCGTCGTGGATTCAAATTTCATAATTTATATTTAATTTCTAACATTTCTCACACTCTTCACTCTGGACTCAAGGAAATCGTCGTGGGACATCATCCAGACTTGATTTTTGAGGTGATTGTCAAGTCCAACTAGGCAGTCAGGATTGTCTAAGTTCGGGATAATCGGACTTTCGATGTGCGGTCCAGGTCCGATACAAAGTTTTTGAATGCTCCCGTGAGCAACTGGGTTTAGAGATTGATCCTAGGTTTCTAGGTAACATAGCGTTAGCGGTCCTACTAATCTTGGGTCTTGTAGTTTATATTTAAAGTGATTCAAGTTAATTCTACTCAGTATTCAGTTTGGTACTTAACCAAATTCTACCCTAATATGGCAGAATACGGTCCTAGGGCCATTTTATGCCCCATTTTGGGCACTTCTAGTTATCATATTATTTTTATTATTTTTTTGGTGGTTCATAATCAAGTTTACCCTATCTCCATCAAATTTCATGAGATTTTAAGTTGTATAAAAATTTTAAAAATTCTCAAAGTAGCAACTGTCCAACAAGTAATTTTCGGATAATTTGTCACAACGTCCTACTTTAAACTATATTAAATATTTTATTATATTTTTTTTATATTTTTATATAAAACTAGACTCATTTATCTTCAATATTATTTTTGAATCACCTAAATTGGAGTTATAACGAAGGAGATATGATTTTTCAAAGAAGAAACGTGCAGAAAAAAGTGCAAAAACCGGCCTGCCAGACTGCTGTACGGACGAGGTCGGCGAGGTCCTCGCCGGTCACTGACCTATTTGGTGAGAAATCGTCCCATGAGTGAGGTCCTCACCCCCCAGGGATGTCGGAAACATGTGGGGCCCACCTTGGATCCCCCCGAATTGAGTCGTTTGGGGCCACGAGTCCGTCGAGGCGTTTATCGAGTCTTATTTGCAAACTGGAATGAGTTACGCAATATACAATATATGATTTTAGGGTAGAAGAAGTTAATCCATCCAAATAACCTATCTACATTATGAGATTCTAAATATTAACTAGTCAAAATCCCATTTTACGCATGTATTTACTATTTATAGTAAGTTTTAGTTTAAGTATAGCTGCTCACCTTTTAAACTTTAGGTTTGTGTCTAATATGAAAGTACTTAGAGAAATTTGAAGAATGGGGTGGTGAAAGGTGAGATTTTGAAGAAAATGAGTTGAAAAGCGATTTCTAGACTTCAGGATTGATCTCTAAGAGTGATATGGTTGACCCATTTCCTAAGGACATCTAATTCTAGGTTAGTGAAAATCTAGGGTGTTACACTTACCTTCAATCACTGATGGAAGAGATTCGACGAAGGATCCAGGTGTAGTTAGGGCTTCAGTTCAAAGGGAAGAAGGGCTTGAGGAACACCAATCATCAAGCACTAATCCACCTTCTCTCCCTCCTCGTGTTTCTGTTTCTCTTCTCCATTTCTTCTCTCTCAACAAATTTGGACATAAATTCGTATGGGAAAAAGGGCTGCCTACTTTGGGCCTTTTTATAGCTCTAGATGTGATGCAAATGGCCCCAAAGGCCATATGGTAAGTATGCTAACCCTATGGGAGGTTATTTCTCATCATTGCACCCCCCCGGGAAGGTGTATAGGTAAATCTACTCCATGGGATAGGTGACCCACTTAGAGATATACATTTGGACACAAGCACCTCAATAATCGGATGCGCCAATTAACAAAGAAGGTCTCAATTCAGTTCAACAATCATTAATGGTTGATCGGTGTTGCGGCTATACGGATATATGTAAGGTATTATCCTAAGTTAGTGTTTTAAGTTTGATCGTGATCTAACTATCTGAAACCCACAACATGGACAAGGAATGAAGGGTGAGCATTTAACTTAAGTTCAGGTTATCTCCTAAGGCATTCACACATTTCACATTCTTAGCTTGCAAGCCCAAGTTGGAGAATCCTAGACGTGGTCTCAACTCAAAAGCCGTGATGGAAATTAAGCTCAACAAGACGGAAATTTTTCTATAGTTTTGAGTTTAACGGAACACAAACACACGGTCTAAACTTAATTCAATTAATTAGGGCACTTCTGAAATAAGTTAAACCTCGAGATTTCTCGTAGGTGTCAACTAGTTTTGGGATTAGCTAAGTTCATGATGCCACACATTCACGATTAGTGGAAACGGGTATTCATTTCTAATTATCTTAAATCCATCAATTCTAGCGTAATTAGGGAATTTAGTTGGGCTAGTACTGTCCTTTGACGGTTTTGCTCATGGACGTACTACGTTTTTTGTACAAAATTTTACAAGAAGTTACAATCTACCCTCCCTAAAAGGAAATTTCATCTTAAAAATTTGTATCTACTCATAATCCTTGAGTATCTACGGATAGTTCTTACGAACTTCTGCTTCGGTCTCCCATGTGGCTTCCTCCTCTGTATGGTGCATCCATAACACTTTAACTAGAAGGATGACTATTCACAAACCTCAAGTGCAGGGTTGCGAAGTAGTAATAACTTAGTGAGACCAAAGTTGAATCCACAGGGAATGGGGAACATGGCCTAGAACTAATCCAAGTCTAATGATTTGTCTGGGTTTTTAATCTAGCGAGATAAAAATAGTTTTAAACAAGAAGAAAAAGGAATAAGGATCTAGGAATCCACTTATAACAATTATAATATCTATTTTACTAATTCGATGATTATAATTCAATTAGAATCAAAGTCCTATCCTATCTAATTGGAAGATAGAGTAATAATACCAATCATAAACAATATTAGAATATGAATTCAATTGAGTGATTCTCTCATAAAGCTTTCGGACATCAATCATAGGGAACTCAAAGTATCTTTTGTGCCCACAGTTTACAATATATTAAAAATTTTTAGAAATTGATTTCTTCTCTAAACAAGCATTGTAATTACACTTCCAAGCATCGAATGTGCCCAAAGTCGACAATGGATTAAAGATGAAACAACACGAAGAGTACTTTAGAGTAAAATCCAAATCTATTCATTCTAATATCGTAATTCCAACCACTGTTTGTTGAATCAAGTCAACTAAATAATGTAATGAACTACAAGCTTCATCCCTTATCCTTAGCTAACAGATTAGCCTAACATGGCTAATAACGTAGAAGAAAAAAAAAGACAAACTAGAATTGAGAAGTCGAAGAAGAAGAATGGCTTCGTAGAGACTTGGCCACCCCTTGGTCTCTTTACCAAGCTCTAATTCATATCTAAAACAACTAAGAAAAGTCCTTTAAATAGTAAAAGTTCACACTGACTTGCAACCGACTTCAAACTTTTGAAATTCAATACTCTTCGATTGCATTGAATTTCATCTGAAAAATATCTGTAGAATCTGCCTAACTTAGGTTCCACCCAAGCTTTCTTAGGTGGGACTGAATTTGGCCCATGTAACTTTGATCTCCTTTGAACCGTTCATACAACTCAGAGCTTAAGGAGCGTCAGTGCTTGTCTTCGTACGACACATACCTACAGCAGCTACATAGCTAGTGTGTGGTACACCGGCCAATCTGCTTCCCTTTCTTTGTTATTTTCCTAGGACTCTTCTTCTTCCTTTTCAAACATTTCTTTCGAGGACCCACCACCACCCCCACTGATTGCATTTTTTGGTGTACGGTTACTGCCATTAACTTCTTTGGCATATGGGCAACACCAACAACTTCTACAACCCTAAAAACCAATGTTTTTTTTTTTTTTTTTTAATATCCAATGACTACATATCTTAGAGACAGAAGCCACTAATAGGTGGAAGATATTTTGAATAGATTTTTTATAATGTATTTCCTTGAAATAAAGGGTCCGGGTCATGGTGTTATGTGTTAAGGGTCGAGGTTGTCATATGTTAAGGGTTTGGGTCATGTTTATCATGTGTTAAGGGTTGAGGTTGTCATGTGTTAGGAGTTGAGGTTGTCATGATTGTCATGCGTTAAGGGTCACAGTTATCATGTGTTATGGGTCTAGGTTGTCATATGTTAAGGGTTGTAGGGCCCACCATGGGATATATGTCGAATCCACTCCATCTATTGGATTCAAATTTTAAATTAATTTCATGGACCAAAGAATGAGTTATATCAAAAAATTCTATGACCCCCTGGAGGTTTTCAATCTCACTACTTTCTATGGTGTGATTCACTTGAGCATTTGATATGCCTCATTTTTTAACTCATGCCCTAAAATGATTTTTCAAAATGGATGGATGGTGTGGATAAAATACATAAATCATAGTGAGCCCCACAGGGCCCTGCTAGCCAATCACGTCATGTCCCATCATGTTGACGCGGAATTCAAGCAAAAGCCTTTTGTAACAAGTTCCCACCAGTAGAAGCTACATTGGGCCCATCGTGATGTTTGTGGGAAATCCACTCCATCCATACATTTTGGAAGATCATGCTAAGGCATGAGACCAAAAATTAAACATATCTGAAATTCAAGTGGGCCACACGACTATAAATAGTGGAAGGGGATATTCTACCATTCAAACCTTTCTAGGCTCCACTATGATGTTTATATACAATCCAAACCATTAATAACGCGGCCTAAATGCTCATAAGGTCATTACCATGGGGATGAACCAAAAGAATAAAAATATTAGCCTGATCCAAAGTTTCTAAAGCCCCATGAATGTTTCAATCGTGGGCGCATACGATCTCCAATATTTTCTGTTGTGTGAACCACTTGAGCTTTGGATCTATCTAATTTTTGTGCTCATGTCATAAAATGATTTGGAAAAACATGTGAACGACATTGATTTCTCACAAACACTATAATGGACCCCACAATGTTTACCCCATCCAAAATTGTCATACCATTAGGCACTAGGCTAGCCCTAAAAGGTATTTAGGGGCAATTTTGTCCCAAAGATTTAGAAAAAGCTGTCAAGGGGCTATCATTGATTTTTTTAAAAAAAAAGTTCCCAATTTTTTAGGCATTAGGCATTACCACAATGCTACTTGGGTCAAAATCCCTTGTTTATTTGTGTGAATGTGTGGTAATGCTAATAATTTGAGATAAACTCTTATATTCATCTACAATTGTTTAAGCTTCTTGTTGTTTTTGTTGTTGTTGTTGTTGTGTGTGTGTGTGTGAATATGTAAAGATGCAAATAATTTGAGAAAAACTTAGTTTATTTTTGTGTGTTTAATGTGTGGAGACTCTTATAATCCCGTTTACACTTTTTCTCCTTTGTATGTGTAAATGTGTCACGATGCTAATAATTTGAGAAAAACTTTCATGCTTTGGTAAAGTGTGATGTGCGGTACTTAGAAATCAAGTACATGTATTTCAAATTAAACTGTTCAAATTATGGATTCATTAGTCATAAAAGATTGCACTTTCTTGTGTTAAGCTTAAATTCTGTCGTGTGTGCTATACTGTTTGCGTTGGCATGCCAGAGTCAATTACGACTGCAATTGAATCAAATGCCTATGATCCCAAGCATTGAAATAAACCAATTAAGAGCGAGTTACGTATGGACAGGCCATCTATCGTTATGAGATGTCTTAAATCTGTACATGAAATAGGAGTTCAATAAATCGACCACCCTGGTCAATCAATCGAGTGAACTCCAAATTATGCAGATTACCCTTTGGACGGTTTTGGGCAGTCCCGATTGATCGAACTATAGGGTCGATCGATTAACAAAATTCAAAAAATACATCTAAACTCTCTGAACACTTTTGGGCATGTTTGATCACTCGTTGGCTTGATCGATCAAGGTTGCTCGATCCGTGTCGATCGATCAATGCTTCGATTGATAACACCCACGATTTCACATAATTACACAATCAGTTTCCTATTCCCGATGTTATGCCATATGTGTGTGTGTGTGGGGGGGGGGGGGAGGGTGGGTGTAATTGCGGGATTAGGGTATTCTAATAGAGATTAAAACATTTTTATGGTTTAGAGAAGAGAAAACGATGGTTTTCGGCATTATAAGTTCTTTTATTATCTTATAATTTGTTTTTATTATGATTCATTATTGCTTTGTGCTATGGTTTTTTTTTTTGCCACAAGGGTTTTTGCACGTAAAAACTTGTGTTCTTTGCATTTATGACTGCTTGCTTGTGTTTATCTTTTAACTTTTTCATCTAAATTCGGGGTTTGCTTTCTCAGCTTTTCGAAAAGGTGGCATCAAAGCTACCATTGGGATTCAAATTTAGACCTGAATCATGTCGATTAAAGGATCAAATGTGAAATACAAAACAAAGAAGTTTGTTAGAAAAAATAATTTCAAACTATGGAAGGGGAAGATGAGAGGCCTTTTAGTTCAGCAAGGGCTGCAACATGCGCTCTTTGGTGTTGAAAAGCGCACAATGTCTATGAGCGATGAAGAATGGGAAGAGTTGGATGAAAGAGCAAAAACCTCAATACAACTATGTTCAGTAGATGATGTCCTTTACAATGTCCTTAATCAAAAGACCATCATAGGACTTTGGAAGAAGTTAGATAGCTTGTACGTGATGAAATCGTTGTCAAAGTGTATGTATTCGAAGAAGCAATTTTATAATCTGAAGATGATAAAATGGTCGGATCTTAATCATCATATCAGCGTATTTAATCAGATCCTTTGGTAATTAATGAGTGTGGAAGTGAAGATTGGCGAAGAAGATTAAGCCTTAATTATATTAAACTAACGGGCTGAAAAGCCCAGCGTCATTGATACCCTCTGCATGAGCTAGGAGAGTGGGTTTCCACTCATAAGAGCCATTGTGATGTATTTCTTAGATCCGCACCATCCATATGTCTTTCAAATCCTATTATAAAATCAGGACGATCCAACCATTAGGTGGAACACACCAAAGGTAACAGTGGCGTAGGGAGCACCCCTCACGTTAGCCATGCGGACGTGGCTAGGGGGCATCCAAGCCGTGGACCCTACCTTGATGTATATGTTTAATCCACGCCATCCACCATCTTCTCTTGATGATTTTAGGTCATGGGCCGAAAAATGAGCCATATCCGAGTCTCGAGTGGACTGTATGGAGGGGAACAATTCCTATATGTTGAAACCTTCCAAGGCCCACTGTGGGGTCCTTGTCCATCCAAATGAGCCCAAATTAGGGCCATTGGCCTCTAATATAGTTGGTCTACGTGGTGGACGGGTCAAATTATCCACTTAGGGCCCACCTTGATGTTGTGTCCAAACAAAAATGCATATATATATATATATTATACAAAAATTTTATTGTGAGAGGGTAGTGGACACCCAACACGGGCGTGGATTGGGGCCCACTTGTGGGACCCCCATGATGTATGTGATTTATCCACTCCGTTCATTTGTCATTCCAGATCATTTTAGTCCATGGGCCAAAATTTCGGTCTGATCTGAATCTTAGGAGGACCAAACAGAAGGAAACAATGTCTGGCTATTAAAATCTTCCAAGGGCCACTATGAACTCTCTGTTCGTCCAAACCAGTCCTAGTCGGATTCTATTGAACTCCTCTAGAACCGGCCCATCTGGTGGATGGATCGGATCATCCGAATAGGGCCCACCTCAATGGTGGAATTCAAAATTGTATTATATATATAAATAAATAATTAAAACCCAAGCTCTAGCGCTATTACAGCGTTTAGAGAGTGGGCAGACGCTCATCAGGGCATGGAGTGGGGGCCCACTTGTGGGAACCACCAACTCATTTTAGGATGGGAGCCCAAAAATCCGAGTCGGTCATGTCGTAGTAAATAATGAGGGCAATAATGTTTATTGTTAAAAATTTTCTTAAGCCTCTCTGATGTTTATTTTCCAGCCCACAATGGGCTATGGAGATTTTAAGGCCCTACCTGGGGGGATGTGTTGTCTACCCTACCATCTATCTTGGTAAGGGTGTGGGGCTTGGATTTAAGTGGACCACATCATGAAAAGAGTGGTTGAGTGTCTGCCATTGGAAATCTTACTATGCTCGTTGTAATATTTAATTGTTATTCAACCTGACTGAGGGGCCCGCCATGATTCCACCTTGATATATATGTTCTATCCAAACCGTACATCTGTTTTATTATCTCCTTTATGTGTGCAGGCCCAAGTATGGTGCCAATTTTAGTCTTAAGTGGGCTATGCCACATAGACCATTACATTTCTAGTGGGGCCTATTGTTTTGATCCCACTCTTTATATAAGATGTGCCAATTAAGGTCACCTGATATATCTGATAACATGCTAGTGTACTTGGCCTGATAGGACACACTAATAACATGCTTATGTAATGATATCATGCCTAGTTATATGCCCATAAGCATCATTTGTATGCCCATAAGCATCATTTGTATGCATGTGTAGATGATGATTGATCATAGCATATGCCTTTCAGCTTGAGATACTTAGAGGACCCTATATAAGATAAGGTTTTCTCACATGATCGCGCGGTACGCACAGGTTTGGTGCATGGTTTGGATGGTATGACTCATGCATTTCGCATCTTGTATGTCCCGATTATATTACATTCTAGCAACATTAAGGTCATGGCCTCTACAGGCATATCGTGGATAGCTGGATTGGATACCAAAAATATTTGTTCTAGCATTAGGACACTATGGATGTCTTTGGGTGAAAGTCCATAAACCCTTATGGTACCAGTAGGATGCTTCAATGACGAGACCGAGTGGATACCCGAGTGCCAACTACCAGTAGGCATCATCTCCCACTGTGTTATGTCGGTAAAAAAGGGTGTGACCTTATCCGCCCAAGGGTAGGGGGTTATAAGCTACGTTGAGTTTGACCAGCTCGTAAATGAGTTCGCTATCGATGAGCTGGGTGGGCATTGGCATACCACAGGCAAGACAGATAGTAAGGTCTCTTCCACTCACTTGGTTATGCGCATGATGGGGTGGCAACCAATGTTGGAGTGTACTAAACCCCGGTGAGGTTTCTATGTAAGAACCTAACCTAAGCGTGCACGCCATTCCTTTAGGTCCCACGGTCCTGGGGTTGAATCCCGGTGACATATGACGTATGGATAGTGTTTGCGGTCATCCTTAAGTTCGATCACATTAACCCAACTCGGATCGACTCGAAACCTATGTCATTACATCCGCATCGGTGTTCACTCCCCAAGTGCGGGGTTGTGATGTAGTAATAAAACTCGGTGAGACCGAGGTCAAATCCACAGAGACTGAAACCTGTACGTTATCTGAAAATAACCAGAACTAGAACTAGACTAAGATGAAATCTAATCAGGTGAATATGAAAGAATAATTGTGAAAATATTAATCTAAAACTGGTTAAATTTAAAGATAGGAAACTAGAGTGCCAAGGATCCACTTGTAGAGATCAGGGAGATCTACGCTTGATTCATGAACTCAACTGGACTTCGAGTCCCATCTTCATCCAGTTGGAAGATATAACCTGTAAATCAATTCTGAACTTCATTTAATCTAGTTTTCAAGAGATCAGACGGATGTAAATTAGAATGGATTCCATCATAAAACCATGCCCATGAGACAAAACAAACAACAGAATTAAACTAATTCACAGCCAATCTGAGTGATGTATGAATGTCAGGAAGAGTTCCGTCATTCCACCATGTCCAATGGGCGATAGTGAACAACAGGGCGTCCTGGCTTCATAATCACAATAAAAGAAAAGAAAATACTTAAGCCATCGCAAATCTACTGTAATGTAAGTCACAATAAACCATTAAAAGCTAAAGCCTTCCTTAAAATCAAACCAATCAATAACAAGTTCAAATAGCATGAATCAAAACCATAGAGTCTTCCCCATCACGCCACAAGCTTCACCTCTTAGCCCTAGCTAAGAGGTTTAGCCCACCATGGGGTAGCTAACTCTTAAACAAATAAAAATAAAAGAAAAAAAAATAAAAACTCTAACTACTCTCTCTTGTGTAGGCACGTCCCCTAGCTCTCCCCTTCTCTCCCCACGTCCAAAATCCTCTTTTATAGCTGCTAGAGGCGGTAGAGGGCTGTCGAAGAAGCTGTCGCAGCAATAGCGAAAGCTTTTTCGCAGCCAAGTTCGGAGCTTCAAAACTCACCACTTTTCTCACTTAATTTTCAAAGAAACACCGTCCCTTGAGACGTTTTTGAGTCCTCTACATGATGGACGGTTCAGATCAACCATATGATGAAAGATGGTGGGTCACAACCGCCTGGAAAAGTCAGTTTTCGCGAACCCGCGAAAGGTTTCGTATTCCTTTGCTGTCGTGATCGATGGGCCCCACAGAGGTGTTTTTAGAGAAATCCAACCCGTCCATTGGATTCAAGATGAAATTTCAGTAAATGATGGGTGGTTTTGAACGTCCATTGACGTGGCCCAGAGAAGAAATCACAATAAAATTAATTTTGAAAGTCTCAGGGCAGTCCTTTTGTGATCTTTGTACCGCACACGTGTGCATGAATGGATGTGAAAAGTCAGCATGGTTTTGTAGTATTTGATGCCCTCTACAAGATGGACAGCGTCGATTAGACGTAAAGGGCAAGTGTGGGGCCCACAATCATCCGAAAAACAGACCAGGGTCGTCCGTTCGCTGCAGTGAAAATGGAAATTTCCATTTTTTTATAAGTCGGTCGGGTCAGCACTTGCTTGGACCGACTGACGGGTCCTGTGCACTTCGGGCGTGTGTACACTATGTACACACGCTGTACATATGGGACCCATTGTGATGCTTTCAAGAAATCTGATCCGTCCATCCTTTTTCTCACATTATTTAAACCATTGGGACTAAAATTGAGGCAGTTCCAGATATCAGGTGGGCCCCAAATTGAAGATTAATGGGCTGATCTGTCTGTTGGCCCACTTCCTGAGATCTTCAATGACTGAAATTTAATATGTACGGTTAATTTATGTCCCCCATCACATATATGAAGTTTCAAGTCAATCGGATGGCGGAAACCATGTGATCTTGCACTATGGACCAATTTCGGGCCATCTTTAACGTGAACGGCCAGATTTTCTCAGATCCTTGGCTTGTAAATCCATTGATCTCATTCCTCTGGAGTCCGTCCCTTGCTCTGGTGCCTCTAGAGCATCAAATCAATACTTTTAATACTCTTTTTCAGTCAACGCTCCTAATTACACCCTACAACAAAAACACGATTAAATTAATCCATTAAGCAGTGTCATGTTTGTAAATCCATGTAATAACTGGGGTCTAATATGTAATATTTGACCCTCAACACAACCCCCAACCAACATCTTGCTAGTCCTGAGCAAAGTATGCGAAAAATAAGTTAAGACTTACAGGACGATTTCCATAAACTCAAGTAATTTATGAAAAACAATCCAGATCTTAGAAATTTAAGATTCATGAATGATTGACATTACTTCTTTTGGACTCAAGCATATGGTAAACTTCATAATCAAGGTCAAAATATTAATCCATCAATTAGAAAAAAATTTTAAACATTGAGTTCCATGGGTGTATAGTATAATCTTGGCTTATCATCATTAAGAGATTCAATCGTCACTTTCATGATATCATTGGTAACCAATAAGAAAATTCATAACAACCAAAACTTAAACAAAGACTTGCCTCACAGATCATCCTTTCATTCTATCAACTTTTGATTTTTCCTTCGAGGGGTAGGGGAATCGAATCATCACCTATAAGGAGCAAACCTATAGTGCAGACTATATACCCAACCCTTTTCACATATCATTCATGGGGAATTAAATCTACACCTATAGGGAGAAAACTTATGGTGAAGATTATTTGCCCAACTTTTTCCAAAGGTATCTATGTTTTTTTCTTTTTCTTTTTCTTTAATTGATCATAACGGGCAAATTTCAAGCGGGTTCCTTACATGCTTAGTGATTACCAAGTTAACCATTCAATATCAAACTGAAACCTTAATGTAAAAGCGAGATATGACATGTGAAATCATGACTCAATCAATGTTTACAACTTCTAATTCTGGATTAACAATTCGAACTAACTATGAAATCTAACAGATACTGAATCTAAGAGTCATAAATTACCAACATCACGTATCTTGAAATTCTAAGAAATTTCAAAAAAATTAAAAATTTTCACAATTTTTGCTTAAGACCAAGAAAATACTGATTAGGTATCCTAATCTCCCACCCCCAACCTAAAATTTACATTGTCCTCAATGTAAAAGATGCAAGCATGTAATGTACATGTGACAACGAAAGTAAATGAGAAGTGATGGGAAGATAGTACCTGGATAATGAATCGAGAGAGACTTTTTCATAGAGATCTCAGCATAAAAGCAAGTCAGCACAAGAGAGAAACCAACAAAAGCAACCTATCCTAAAAAAATAAAGAAAGCAAACTAACCTAGAACAGCATAAAGCAACCTACCCTAATCCTATGAAAATAGGGAAAAACTACTTAATCATGCCGCAAGGTTCCTCTTCCACCCAATATCTTGATAAGTTTCTTAGTAAGTTCCTCAACAGTATCATCCAAAATCCTTTTTACAATAGGCTTGGATGTCCTGGAGCATGAATGTCCAGAGAAACTTATGTACCTCAACAAAAATTTATCGTCGATTCGCCTGAGATATCCAAAGTATATATGATTCACTTGTGACAGAAAAAGTTTCAATGTTAGTAGCACATGGTGAATTAGAGACTACAAGTAAATAAAACTCAGAAAACTTCTCAGAAAGTGATGCAGTCTCGACACATTCCGAAGTTTCAGACTTCGGTTCAATTTTCAGCTCCTCCTCCCTTAATGGTAAACAGTTAGGATCTAAGGAAGAAGGGGCTTTAGAGTAAGGGTTTTTTCGGTTAGTAACAACTGCCAAGGTAATGTCTTGTGAGACATCCACTATTTCATGTATCCTGAGGTCGTCAGAATCCACAAAGTGTGACACGCATGTAGTCAAAGGGTTGGGACAATCAGCTGAGAGTGACTCGTCTCCTGCATCGATGTCTGTGATGATTTGTCCAAGGATTCCATCGTCTTTTGAAGTGGATGGAAGCATGCTTGCTTGCTCTTGCCCTTCATAGACAGATGGATAATAATAGGCGAAGAATTGTTGTGAAGACTTTGGTCATTGAAGCTTCTCAGTGGAGGCATTGAATCGTCTAAAGTGTGCAGCTCAAATTGTGGCCTTAACTGGGTAGTTTCAAATTTCAGAGTCATATCAAGCAAATCGTCCATCACCCGAATCATATCATCATTCAATTTAGGGCCATGGTCCAAACATGCATCACAAGGGTTGGAAGGGTTAGTTGAAAGTGGTTCATTCTCCACATTCAAATCAGTCATGTCAGACAGGTGGAGTAGACCATTATGGTTGACAACTTCCCGAACCTCTTGATCATTGGCAGGGGCCACACTTGAGATTGAATCCCAATACTCATCATCGTCAAGTTCTGTGCAGTGTGCACTTGGGATGGGATCACATTCCTCACATTCTATTCTTAAATTAGGTTGAAGTTCGAATAAACTAACCTCTACCTCATCAGTGTAATCATGTGTGTCATGTGAGTGAAGTGTGTCACTATCATTATATTTAAAAGACACCCACGTCTCTTGATCATTCCTTTGGACAGTCATCGAGATCGACTCATCAAGAAATTGAACCATCTGCTCATTAATGGTATCCAACTCCTCATTCGTAATTTCAATTTCTTCCACAAGCGAGCTATGATCACTTTCTTCACATTGTGCTTCTAGATTTAGATGAAGCCGGGATAACCTAGCCTCTTCCTTCTCCATAAGGTGTGATTGAATTATTAGAATTGAGGATTTGAGCAGTTCACATGATTGTATGAAAAGTTGATTGAACTGCTCTTGTGCTTTCATGAGTTTCTGAAGTGAATCCTCTTGGATTGTTTCTGATTGAGTTTCAAAGGTAGAGGACCCAAGAGAATTATCACTATGATATATAGCTGGTTCAGCTTCCCAACATTGATGTTTCCACTGGTTATAGTCATACGGATCATAGGTAGGAGAATCTGATGGTTGGTAATACTTATTATCACTCATAATATAATCACGCATTGTTTTCTTTTTATCGGATGAGTGATAATAATTCTCACTCCCATAGTTATGATAACCCCAACACTCCCGTACTGTTTTGTTAATCTGTGGGGTATAATTGTTTTCCTGCATATGATTGCATAAGGACTTCTTAATCAGTGGATCATTATATTCCGATCGGTTCTCTATGATTGTTTCAGGAAAATTATGAGACAGGTTGATTTATATCATAATCATCATACATCCCTTCAGATTGTTTCGCATGCTCAAAAGCTATCTCAGCATATTGACGTTCCCACTCACGTGTATACATGATGAAACCCTAACTCTGAGTCTACTCCTAAAAGAAAATAAAATAAGAATCCTACATCAATATGGAAAGTAAAAGGAGAGGAAGTTAGAAAGAAGTTACCAGACTTGGAGTTCTATGTTAAGGTCCTGCACAAGAAAACAAAAGAACTTAGTTTCTAAAAATAGAAATTCTAAAGTTAGAAAATTCTAAGATGGAAATAAAAAGTTAGTTTTTTTTTTTTTTTTAACTAGGAAGATTTGTAAAAAGGAAAATACTAACTTAACTTCTAAAAAGGAAAGTTCTAAATTAGAAATCTTAATCCTAAAATAGAAAGTAATGTTAGTTTCTAAAAAGGGAAGAATTCCTAAAAATAGAAAATTTCTAAAATAGAAAACCTAAACCTAAATTAAAAAGTTTCTAAAATTAATTAATTCCTAAAAAGGAAAGTTTCTAAAATTAAAAGAAATCTTATGAGAAATTCTAAAAGTAGAAAATACAACCCTAAGCTTAAAAATAGAAAAAGTAGAGAAGTTAGAAGGGATTACCAAATTAGAAGCTTATCTCAGAATCCTACAAAACAGGAAATTTGGGTTAGTTTCTAACAAGGGAAAAACTAAAGAAAGAAAATAGAAAATTTCTAAGATTAAAACCTTAAAAATTAGAAAAATCCTAATCTTAAGATAATCCCAAATCTGATTAATCTCAGAAAACGTAACTGTCAGTCCCCGGCAATGGCGCCAAAAACTTGTTCACTCCCCAAGTGCAGGGTTGTGATGTAGTAATAAAACTCGGTGCGACCGAGGTCGAATCCACAGAGACTGAAACCTGTACGTTATCTAAAAATAACAAGAACTAGAACTAGACTAAGATGAAATCTAATCAGGTGAATATAAAGGAATAATTGTGAAAATATTAATCTAAAACTGGTGAAATTTAAAGATAGGAAACTAGGGTGCCAAGGATCCACTTGTAGAGATCAGGGAGATCTACGCTTGATTCATGAACTCAACTGGACTTCGAGTCCCATCTTCATCCAGTTGGAAGATATAACCTGTAAATCAATTCTGAACTTCATTTAATCTAGTTTTCAAGAGATCAGACGGGTGTAAATTAGAATGGATTCCATCACAAAACCATGCCCATGAGACAAAGTAAACAACAGAATTAAACTAATTCACAGCCAATCTGAGTGATGTATGAATGTCAGGAAGAGTTCCGTCATTCCACCATGTCCAATGGGCGATGGTGAACAACAGGGCGTCCTAGCTTCATAATCACAATAAAAGAAAAGAAAATACTCAAGCCATCGCAGATCTACTGTAATATAAGTCACAATAAACCATTAAAAACTAAAGCCTTCCTTAAAATCAAACCAATCAATAACAAGTTCAAATAGCATGAATCAAAATCATAGAGTCTTTCCCATCACGTCACAAGCTTCACCTCTTAGCCCTAGCTAAGAGGTTTAGCCCACCATGGTGTAGCTAACTCTTAAACAAATAAAAATAAAAGAAAAAAAAATAAAAACTCTAACTACTCTCTCTTGTGCAGGCACGTCCCCCAGCTCTCCCCTTCTCTCTCCACGTCCAAAACCCTCTTTTATAGCTGCTAGAGGTGATGGAGGGCTGTCGCAGAAGCTGTCGCAACAATAGCGAAAGCTTTTTCGCAGCCAAGTTCGGAGCTTCAAAACTCACCACTTTTCTCGCTTAATTTTCAAAGAAACACCGTCCCTTAGGACGTTTTTGAGTCCTCTACATGATGGACGGTTCAGATCTGCCATATGATGAAAGATGGTGGGCCACAACCGCCTGAAAAAGTCAGTTTTTGAGGACCCGCGAAAGCTTTCGTACTCCTTCGCTATCATGATCGGTGGGCCCCACAGAGGTGTTTTTAGAGAAATCCACCCCGTCCATTGGATTCAGGACGAAATTTTAGTAAACAATGGGTGGTTTTGAACGTCCATTGATGTGGCCCAGAGAAGAAATCACAATAAAATCAATTTTGAACGTCTTAGGGCAGTCCTTTTGTGATCTTGGTACCGCACACGTGTGCATGCATGGATGTGAAAGGTCAGCATGATTTTGCAGTATTTGATGCCCTCTACAAGATGAACGGCGTTGATTAGACGTAAAGGGCAAGTGTGGGGCCCACAATCGTCCGAAAAATAGATCAGGGCCATCCGTTTGCTGCAGTGAAAACGGAAATTTCCATTTTTTTATAAGTCGGTCGGGTCAGCACTTGCTTGGACCGACTGACGGGTCCTATGCACTTCGGGCGTGTGTACACTATGTACACACGCTGTACATAAGGGGCCCAATGTGATGCTTTCAGGAAATCTGATCCGTCCATCATTTTTCTCACATTATTTAAACCATTGGGACTAAAATTGAGGCAGTTCCAGATATCAGGTGGGCCCCAAATTGAAGATTAATGGGCTGATCTGTCTGTTGGCCCACTTCCTGAGATCTTCAATGGCTGAAATTTAATATGTACGGTTAATTTATGTCCCCCATCACATATATGAAGTTTCAAGTCAATCGGATGGCGGGAACCATGTGATCTTACACTATGGACCAATTTCGGGCCATCTTTAACGTGAACAGCCTGATTTCCTCAAATCCTTGGCTTGTAAATCCATTGATCTCATTCCTCTGGAGTCCATCCCTTGCTCTGGTGCCTCTAGAGCATCAAATCAATACTTTTAATACTCTTTTTCAGTCAACGCTCCTAATTACACCCTACAACAAAAACACGATTAAATTAATCCATTAAGCAGTGTCATGTTTGTAAATCTATGTAATAACTGGGGTCAAATATACAATATTTGACCCTCAACAATTGGCGCCGCAGTTCCAACGCCATATCCCGTGCGTGAAACAGACATGTACATCGTAAGTTATGGGCCACGCTCGATATGGACCATTGATATGTGGACGGTGGACCCCACCCTAACTCCAAATGTTTTCCCATATGGTGTGGTGATGTCATGCTTATGCCTAGGGTTTCTAGAAAGCCTACAACCCTATAGTTAGAGCCTGCCCTACCCTATGAGCTTTGGTTGTATCTCCCTAGCTAATGATTCATTTCTCTATCCTAGGTGAGAGAGACAATCATTACATTGCTTTTCTAACTACAACTCCCTAAACCCTCTCTTTCCCTCTCATTTCTCTCTTACTCTCTCTTCTCTCCTCTTGCTAGCAAGCCCTCCAACGTCCCCACCCCTCCATGTTTTCCAGCCATTTCTCTCCCAAATAGCCTCTAATCCAACCTTCCTTAATCCATCTCACCCTTATAATCATCTTCCATGGAGCTTGTAGATCTTGGTGGTGTAGCTTTGGAGTTTGATCTCTAAGGTGGGTTGTATGTAGTTTCAAATTTTAGATTTTCATGTATCATAGTTGTTCTTCATCCTTCCTTTCATGTTGGAGCTTGTGGGGTCCATCAAGTGATGGTGGTGGCCTAAAGACTCCATGGATGTGGCTCATAAGCCACCCTACATTTGCATGCATGTTTCATGTAAGGGGTCATTCTCCATGGACCTCTTCATGGCTTCTTCTTTCTTTGATTAGGGATCTTTGGGTTATCTAGTCCCTTGATCCTTGGTGGAGATTGCATCTCCACCATAGATCTCAAGTAGAAATCTTATGATCATGTAGATCTTGTACATCTTGTGATAGTGGAATGTGTATACATGTGTGATGAGGGGAACGACCTCAATGTGACGGATACCCTTCCCTTGTGGCCGAACCTTTATTTTTCTTTGTTGGTAACCTTCTGATCATGAATGTGTGGCCCACCTTGTGGACCAAAAAATATCCAAACCATCCATGGAGGGTAAACGTCCATGACAGTCCACCCTTGGACGTGTGGCCCTAAAAATGCATGTATAAGGGGCACATGCAAAGGGGTTTAGATGATGGTAAGGGTCTGGATGTTTGTGGGGTCCTCTGGGGTGGTCCATACCATAATTTTCTTAGATTAAATCCTCTTTTAAATAGTGTTTATATTTATTTATTTTCAGTTATATGTTGATGTCCAGAACTATCTTGACAGATTTTTGGGTCATCTTGAGGCCAGATTTTTGGACTTTTAATGGGGTGTTTGGTCCCATGTAATACATGTTTCTTGAAGGTGTGGACCCCACCTATAAGCATGCCAAATTTCAGCCTCAACTGATCTCATTTGGGCCTCCAAAGAGTGGGCCAATATGGGTGGACTACTAGATTTTCTGTTGTACAGTCCAACAACATTGTCTCATAAAAACCTTAATTCAAAAATATTTCCACTGATGGTGTGTAACGCCTCAACTTTTCAAGACCCGAGTATACGACCCGTGTCCCAAAAAGCTGAGTGTTAACCTTAAAGGATGGTTTAATTCGAGTATTTTTTTTCTCCTTTCATCAGAGTAAGAAGATGAGTGTAGAATGAACAAGTAAGCATAAAGGGAAATTTTATATTTCATTTAGAATATACAAGTGGTTGCCCATAATGACTTATACAAACCAATGTCTTAGAATTTAAACAAGTACAAGATTGGCATGATTCAATACATTAAAAATGACAGAAAGCATATAAATATAAGCCGCAAGATCACGCAACTCCTTCAGGAAAATACAGTCATGCATCCCTGGCGATCATACCCTGCTCCTCATCAAGTCTGAACATGCATATCACTTAAGCCACCTGTACTACTTGTACGATTGCATATTTGATGGATGAGTGACCAACTCAGTGTGAATTTTTCTCAAGATTACAACCGCCGCATTAGGTAAGAAATAGTATAAAACATCTGGACAACCAAAACAAAGTAAATACAGTCTTATAAGATGCATGGATGCATAAATGCAATCATGGACTCAGGAAAAATATCCAGACGGTCTGTACCCCGGGAAAAGCATCCAGACGGGCTGTGCCTCGAAAAAAATATCTAGACAGGCAATGGGGTCATCACCCAAGGATGTGACTGGTCATCAGCGCAACACTCGGCGTAATCACATAGGCATGAAGATCCAAGTCATCATCATAAATCAAATGGTTGGTCATAAGTGCAACATTCAGTGTAATCGCAGATTAAAGTGATCCAAGCCATCGAATATGCCATGTATGCATGATTAGTCAAGTCCTTATTAGTCTATTTACAACCAACCAGTTTAGATAAGCTCAAAGGTCACTATGGGGAGCACATGGCCCAGCGTAGGCCGACAGCTTGGGCAGAGTGTCCCATTACCACCATCCCCGGCCCATGAGGCTACCATCTTAGGATGTTTAATGGAAACCCGTTGACTAGTGGCCAATCATATTATAATATATGGGGCTTACCATCGCATGGTTGCACAGTATTAACCCATATAGGGAAAACATCAAAACAAAACCATGTAGGACACTATCAAAATATGCCACATAAGGTGAATATCAAAACTATACGATAAAAACCATCCTTAAAAATCATTGGACACAACAACCCTGGATGGTAGGCCCACATCAATGATCCATCTAGACCACCACTCAATAACCACTAAGCCGAAGGCCCATTTTAATCACAACCAGTCAGGTTACATCCTAAGTATGGGTGTACATTTATAGGTGGGAGTTCCCTATTAATGTACCAGTTTAAAGTCCATGAGCAATACACAAATAATGAACAAATATACAGGATGAACATTAAGCATGTAATATAGTAATTCAATTTCTACCAGCTAACACATGTGATTATAAGAGGGAGATATCAATTATAAATAAAAACTATAACTTAAGCTAATGAGAAGATGGAAAGCTCAAGGGAAAGAATCATCACCTTATACTTTGAATCGCCTTCTAGTGTCACTAAGTAATTGCACCCTTAGAATCGTATCCTATCACAAATCATGAGCTTGTACAATTAAATCCAAGTTTTACGTACTACCTAGGTTTAAGATCATGGGCTAGTGTTTGAATTATTTACCCTAGGGTTCTTAATGTAAAATTTGGATTTTCATCTTAGGGTTTAACCTTAAATTTAAATTCTAGGATTTGAACTCTACTTAGTGTATTAATTAAAATTAGATCTTAATAATTACAAGAATACTATCAGCGTTAACATTATAATTTATATCAACTAATATGTTAATAATGATAGTTCATAAATCTATATTTACATATACCGTCATTAAATTTTACAAATAGATCTAAACCTAACACACCATTTACGTTTAAAGTATTGACCTACAGTTTAGATTACCTAGGTCTAAGATTTTATTTTAGAGTTTAGGTCTAAGCTAGATTTTTAGGGTTTTAGATGTAGAGTTTATGGCTTCATCTGAGGATTCAATTCTAGGTTTAGGTTTTAGGGTTTTAACATTAATTGATGAACGATTAATCGTAATGTTAATCACAAATTTACCATTAACATTAACAACGTAAATAATATTAGTTATCATGATAAAAATGACCATTTTGATGGCACCAAGTAGTGTGATCTAGTATCGATGATAGTATTTAGGAATAATAAATAAACACTAATATCTAATATCTAGCAGTTGTGGTTTGGATTATAATAACTAATATTATCATAAATAACCTGTTAATGGCTAATTACCTATAATAATTGAAATGATAATAGGAACACAAATGATAATACTAAATCAACCCATTTGTTTCAGGAGAGAAGGCTTACTCACCTTGCTGACTTAGTTTGAAACCGAGTTGACTCACCTCAGCCAAGCCTCCACCTATTCTCTCTTTCTTTCTTTTCTCCTCCTTCCTTCCCACTTTCTTCTCTTGCTAGACTCTTAGACCTGTTCTGCATGCACCAGAGCACGGGCCAGCGAGTTGACGAATTCAAACAGGCCCAAACCAAGTCTGAACTCGCCAGCAACTCGCGGGTTGCACAGCCAACGTGGTGCAATTGCATCACCTAACTGATCTCTCTCTCTCTCTCTCTCTCTCTCTCTCTCTCTCTCTCTCTCTCTCTCTCTCACTGTTTCTGATTCTTCCTTCCCTTCTTCCTTTCTCCTCCGTGTTTCTTCCTCTTCCTCCTCGTTCCATCCCCCGGCACTCAGCAAACCTGGAACAGGCTCAACTTGGCAATGAGTCGGATCAGCACCGACGGACTGGTGTGGAGCATAACAGCTTGAGTCGAGCTCACCTTCTCTCACTGCTTCCATTTCTTTCTTCTCCTTCCACCCACCTCCAATCTGAGGTTGAACCACTTGGAATCGCAGCAACTCGGTGAGCTGAAACGGTGGTCATGCATGGAGTTTTGGCGAGGAAGATGACTGGCCATTAATGGCGGATTCCACTGCTGAGCACGTTCCTTCGAAACGAGCATGCTGAATGGCCTGAATCATTGCTGTGAAGCTTATAGATGCCTCAAATCGAAGCTTCATGAACGTTTGGGTGGTGGGTTCGAAGCTAGGAGGAAATGACCATTTTTCTTTAAACTAGGAGACGAGATGCATTTGCTCAGTTTTCTCCTATTCTTATTGCCACTCTAGCTTCCTAACAACCCTACGATCTGAATTAAATGGCCCAGATCGCTCTAGCTAAAACCTTCTTCAAATCCGGTGGGTGGGAACCAAATTCGGATACGGTTTTGTTTGGAAAACCCTAAGTAGATGGATGGCTGAGATGCTTTGCATCTAACAGTTGCAAATGAAGGAGACTAACGCACTCAGATTGCCAGTTTGGCAACAACAGGATAAGGTTTCCAATTTTGGAAAAATCTACACTCACACGGCTTCGTTAAGCCCATCATTATGTCCTCACATGTGTGCGCTTCCGTGTGAAACAATAGAGGTTTTGGTAGGTTGAGGCCTCTCCACCAGATGGAAGGTTTGGATCGTCCAGATGGTCAGTGTAGGTGGGCCTTTGATCAAGGAAACAGAGGGTCGTCCATCGGCTGCTGCAACTGAGGAGAGAGGGAAATTTTTCTCCACTTTCCGAGGGACATGGGTTAGAGATGTCTGACCGTGCCCCAATGGTCTAGTGCACAGTGGGTGCTCCGCCCTTGGTGCACATGCAACTCATGTGCGAGGTTCACCATGATGTTTGTTATAAATCCACACCGTCCATTCTATTTGGTGGGCCTTACCACGAACTTTTACTAAGAGTGGGGCAGATTTAAGGCCCAGGTGGGCCCTATGACTAGATTTAGATCATGTGTGGGGGTGTTACTCCTTTTTACAGACCTGGTGGGGTCTATCACACTATTTTATGAGTAATGCACTCCGTTCATTAGTCTGGGTATGTCGTGTTAGGTGAAGGGCCGAAATATGAAGAAGATCCAAGTCGTGGGTGGCCCACATCTTCAGTCAACGTGGGAATGAAGAAGTTAATGTGGAAAATTCAATTACGTGCAATGCACGTGAGTTTCTTGGTTTGCGAATGACTAGGCAGAGGTGGGTCCAGCATGATGTTTGATGGGATTCACTATGGTGATCTTTTGGGAGATCCATTCTACTTACCGACTTCAACTCGCTCTGTGGACCCACGGGCCCAAATTTGAAGTAGTTCCGAGCTATTGGTGGGCCACACGTTGAAAGAACGTGTGAGTGAAATCTACATATAAACCTCCAAACCTCCGGTGTCATGTTACTGTGTATGTGCCTGTGTATGTGATATGAGTTTTAGATTATATTATTACAATTATACCCTTATCCTTTATTACAACTTCCGTAGTCAGTATCTCCTAACTTTATCATGTACATAAGATAAAATTTTGCTAAAGTTTGTTATTTTTCACACTCTTCCTAATGTCTAAATTTGAGCCTTGATCGCTTATGGACGATCGAGATACCATTTCAACAGATTATATTACTCCGGGTTTTAATACGATGTTTACATGTCTAGTTGTAATATTATCCGGTAGTTTGGACCCGTGCTCTAAGTTCTTCAAACTGAGTTGTTTATTCCAATGTTTGGATGGCCCGTTTGACGGATCCCGATACGATGGAGGGTCAGATGACTTGTTAAAAATAAGAAAACTTTATGATTAACACTCTAACCATGTATATGGGTGGATGTATGGTCAATTTTGTGAAGGGATGAATACAAAGTGGGTTTCTGGAGTAATTAGGGGTAAGGCTTATATAACGTTAGATTCGAGTGACTTTCTTACACGTGAAAGTTTCTTAGATTCTGATTCTAATGGTGGGTTAAATATATTCATATGGTGTGAATAAGATGAACGGATCAGAATCGTGATTTGATAAGTGTACGAACGGATGTAGAGGTCAAGTAGCTGATTTATTATGATCTAAGGGCTGAAATTTGACGTGTATAGTTAATTTATGATAATTAGGTCTGGTATAAAATTTTACATGAAACGAATCATGGGAACTATGTGATCTAGAATTTAGGGGTTTAGGTTAATGGCATTTTCATAATTATTGTTGATCTAGGAGTTTCATGAAATATAATGGTTCTACGTGGTTCTATGCCCATTTCCAAACAATCCTTACAAAAGAACTTACATTCAAATCATTATGGATAAAGAGTTATTCACCGATTTAGTTAAGGGAAGATACGTTTATCAGACCATATGATCAGCGGTTAGATGACTTGATTTATGGATGAAAATTATTCTTAATCAATCAGATTCACATTGGAGGATGGATATAGGGTTAGGTTAGCTAGATTGGTACTATACACGTATACATAATAGGTTAAATTTACGGTAACACTCGAAGACTTTCAATACTCGGTATTGAAAAGTTCGGGGTGTTACATGGTGGGCTACCTTTATGGACTCCCTCTTATTATATACATGATAAGGAACCATGGCCCTCAATTTCCATAATTTTAGAGGCTTTGGACCGACTCCAATGGAGTGCCCAAATTTAGGACAATAACATGCATTGCAGAAATTTCTTCCATACCTTGTTGTCCTCTTTAGGCCCCAGCCCACTGGACTTGTGCATGATTTTTGGGGCCTACCGCCGATGTATCTGGAGGTCCATTGGACCACGATTGTGGGGCCAACTAGCTGGACCAATAAGCCTTACTAAACTTCTAGCATGGTTGGCCATCCAACGTGTTAGCCCACCATGATGTATGTTTCGTCCACGATGTCCCCCTTTTAGAGTGGCCCACGTGAAGGTTGGGTCCACCTTAGGGGGACGTCCCCTGTGGGGCCCACCATAGGGACGTGTGGAGCCCACCTTGTTGAATGTATTGGCCCAGGCCGTCGAGGCCTTAGACCGCCCAGGCCTTGGGACACCCAGGCCTTTGGGCTGTTGCTGGGCCTACAGTTCAGCAGAAGACCCACCTATTTTGTGTGCCACCCCTTTTTCTTCATCTGGTGGGGCATCCTATAAATATTGCTGGCCCTTATAATAATGATTTCCACATATTGTAACAAGTTTCTGGGCTTCAGTAGGCCCAAGTAGTTGGGTGGGCTGAAAATCTAGCAAGGGCCCCAAATGAACATTGTTTTGATTGAAATTGCATCAAATGTGGGGGCCACCATATTGAGAAATATGGGGTACATGATGCACAATTATATCTGAAATTTTCTTGGGCTTAATTAATGCATAGTTGGGCTACCTTTTGATGGTCTTTTGTGGACCCAAGTATAGACCAGATTTTGGGACTTCCTAGTTGGCCTAGAGTGGCCTGTAACGTCCCAGCTTAGCCCCGCCATATGTTGGGCTAACTTTCACCATTTTGATAGACTTATGGGTTGAGATAGGGGTGGTATTGGGCCCTTGGTTGCCCACTTAAATTGCTAGTTATTTCACCCAACTTAGACTTATTTTTGGGCCATGTTTTTGTGGTCATGGTTACCCATTAAGTTCAACTAAATGCATGGGTCCTATGGCGATTAGGACTTGGGCCTTGGGCTTTGATTCCCCTCTTTGGGCCCATGTTGTTGAAGGTAGTATTGGACCCTTTTTCTTACACCTTTATGGGGGGCTTATGTATGTGGTTTGGATGTAAGCCTTGGGCCTTATAGCTATATGATTATGGTTGGTTATGCCTTTTGAAAAATGGTGGTTGAATGTCCCCATTATAAGCCTCGTTTGTATCTAAGTATGGTTAAATGCCCACCTTAAACTCTTGCTAGGCCGATCTCTATATTATTTAGGCATGTAGCTTGTATGCTTAGTCTTGTGGGCTACCCCAGGTAAATGGGCCCCCACTAGAGGTTATATATTCCTTATGAGGGATTGTCTAAGTGCCTAGACCCTGCTTAGTTAGGTAGAGAGTACATCTTCTCATTCACCTTATTAGTACCCTTATCATCTTCATGACCCACTTTCATATGCATCATATGCATGCTTGGTTGAGGTATGATTGATCATGGTTGTGCCATTGTGTAAGACATATTGGTATCTCCCTGAGGGATATAGTTTTTTTCTCTTGAGCACGATGGATGCTTGCGATTGATGCATGAGTGATTGCGTGATTCATGCATTTGGCATTACATAGCATGTGGATATCCGTCCTTGCTTCATCACGGCCGTAGCCTCCACATGTATATCGTGGATGGCCATGTGTGAACACCGAAAATGACACTTAAGCAATTGAGGTACATAGGATGTCCCTGGGTGAAAGCCCCTAAACCTTCACGGTACCGGGGAGACGCCTCAATGCCGAAACCGAGTGAAAATCATGAGCTCCCGAGTGCCTTATACCGTTAGGCCGCGACTCCCACTATTGCCAGGTCGATTGAGATGGGGTTTGGCCTTATCTGCCTGAGTGAGGAGGCATAGCTAGGCTGAGTCTGACCAGCTCATAAATGGGTCTACTACCATTGAGCCTCACTAGTGTTAGTTGTCCACAAGTGGGTAGTGAGGTCTCCTATACTCATTTGACTATGCGGCTCTTGGAGAGTGGTAGTCATCCTCCAGTGTACTTGACCCCGATGGATTTCTTATAATGGAACTGTACTTGATGTGTGGATTGAATATGAGGACTGGTATTACTTCGCATTGCATTGGCATCGGCTGTATAAGCCTTATATTGCATCACCTTGGTATGACACCTAGTACTCATGTATTGCATTGCATAGCCCTGGATACGGCTTATTGCATTCATAGTTTAGCCTTGGTACGGATAGTATCATTCATGTTTCCTTCTGCATTCTCCCCTATCTTCTTCTGAGCACCATTGTCACACACCTTCACCGCCCTATAAGCTTTCTATAAGTTTATGCAAGATTGATGTGTGCAGGAGATTCTAAGTTGGCGAACTAGCGGTGGAGCATTGGATTGGCGTAAGCTAAGGACTAGTTGCAGACCTTTCTTTTACCCTTATGAAATTATGTATTTCCCTTTGAGCCTCATGTACCTATAAAGTTTTAATTCTTAGTGGATTTTACAATGTGTTTATTGTGGTTATGTTTCTGAGATTTAGTTGTTATGATCTTAGGTGTACTCGATTGAATCAAATTTATGATATAGAAATCCTCTTTGTAGGATCCCAGGATCGGAACCTATCTCAGGATCCAAGAATGGGGTACTACGAAGGCTGTTGCGATCGGAACCGACTATCGAGTTCCTTGTGAGTCCGGTCACCAAGTCTGAGGCATAACAGGAGTTGGTATCAGAGTATAACAAGTAATCTCGGACATAACTTGAGATAACATTGCATGTCTGCTGCAAGCTTAGGATAAGTCGTGTCCCAAGTGCGTTTCCCTTATTTCCGTTTGAGCCTTCGAGGATTCTAATCTTAAGGTGCCCATCACCTTTGTTCTTGTGTAGGCGATGCTGCCTAAGCGAGGTGCTCGTGGCCGTGGTGCACATGGTTGTGGTTCTCATTCTGCTTCATCGACCCGATCGACCCGAGCACATCCTGCTCCACTCGTTGTGGACCTTAGTCCCGATCCTATACCTAAGGTTGTGATTCCACCCCCAATGGCACTTATTCCCCCACTTGAGCCTACCATTCCAGTTTCGGAGGCTCTTGCCGCACCCGTGCCTTCGTGTGAGGTTAGTGCCGCCCCTATTTTCCTGACGGTTCCTATAGGGATTGAGCATTTTTAGCAGTTGATGCAGGCTGTCACTGTTGTCCTACAGACCCATTAGCCTGCCGCCGAGGTTCCTAAGCAGTTTAACCAGCTGCGAGCGAGCGTGATATTCTGTGAGTTCCGGCAGCATGATCCCCCGAGTTTCACGGGTGAGCCCGACCCTTCTGTTGTTGAGTTGTGGTGCATTGAGGTGGATAGGATATTCGACACCATGCAGTGTCCGAGCAAGCAAAGAGTCTCGTTAGCCACTTTCCTTCTACAGGGTGAGTCCCGGCATTGGTGGTCATCAATGTCGATCATGGCTGGGCTTAATTTTGTTTGGACTTGGGAGGAATTCGTGGTCTGCTTCGACTAGAAGTCCTTCCCCGAGCATATTCGTGATTAACGGGCTATGGAGTTCGAGACTTTAGTCCATGGAGATATGACGGTGTCTTAATATGAGGCTCGTTTCGTAGCGCTTTCTAGATTCGCTCCCTATCTCGCCGATGATGAGAAGAGGAAGGCTCACTATTTCCAGAACGATTTGCGTCCCACTCTCCGCAATCACGTGGTGGGGCATTGCTTGATGACGTTTGATCAGGTTGTTCATAGAGCATTGGTATATGAGGAGGACTGGGCCATGCCCCAGACGACCCGAGATCAGAGTTTAGGCTAAGATCGAAAGAGGAGGGTACCTTTCAAAAGCTCTCGACAACACCGTCAGCAAAGGAGGAGAGGCCGATCTGAGTCTAGGCAGTCCGCAGCACAGTCAGCAGCAGCATCATCAGCACAACCAGCCACTCCTTCCTTTGGGTCATTTTTCAGTGTTTGCTAAAGATGTGAGCAGACAGGGCATCAAAGGCATGATTGCCCTCTCCCCTTGTAGCAGCAGAGGCCATCACAATTGCCTCCTCAGCAGCATCAGGCTCCCACTCCTAAGCCTCCTCCTCGGTAGTAGAGACAGCTGTAAGACCCATATCTTGGTTCGTACCATTCCGTAGACTTTCGCGGTCGTACCGGTCGAATTTCGGCAACCTTCGACCCTTAATCGATATCGACGCGCGACCCTGATTCATATGCCATCAACCTGTATCGACTCAACCCAAGACCAATACCCTAGCGATCGCGCCTTCGCTGCGCTTCCGATACCGCGACTTGCGCGCCGAGGCGATACCCTGGTCAAGAGATGTGGGCCAACGTTCGGTGCGAGGAAAACATCGCGCGTTGCGAAACCCAAGAGAATCTCTACGATGTGTCACATCAATCACATCAATCCATCAATCAATCAATCCATCACATGTCAAGTACACGTCAAGTACACATCACTTTCACCCCTTTTCCCAAGCAAGCCACAAAAGTCTTTCATGCCCATACCTCTCTTACACAAAAGGCCTCAAAAGTCAAGGATTTCTTACACCTCACATACCTCTCTTACACAAAAGGCCACAAAAGTCAAGACTTTCTTACACAACCATCATTCATCCATCCATCCATCCATCTCTCTCTTTCTCATTTTCTCATCTCATTCTCTCAAGCAAAAATCCCTCCTACGTATGAGCCTCTCCCTCTCTTCCTAAACTCCAAGTGTGGCCCACCTCTTCACCCCATGATCTCCCCATCCTAACCTTCCATTCCCCATCTCCTCCATTGAAATTCAAGCTAAGGTGCTAAGGAACCCCTAGGAGCAAGAAGATCGGACTGTGGGTGTTAATAGTGGTTATTTTTTCTGTTTTTAAGGTGGGCCAAGTGAGGTTAACCGATCAATGGTTTGGATCTCCCTTGGGACCCTAAATTGTGGCCGATGGCCTACTTAATCGTAATGATCATTCCATGATGGGGCCATTCTCCATGGACCCCATCATGATGTTTATTTCTTAGAAAAGGTCATCTAGACCGTCCATATTGGTGGGGAAAGGATCCCCACCGTTGATTCTAAATTTTGATGGTCCCATGTGTTAAAGGACCCACTTGATTGTATGATTCATTGCAGAGAGGGCCCATAGTATCGGGGTCCCTCCATCACAAGCGTGTCCCACCCTCCATCTCTCTCTCTCTCCTTTTATTTTATTTCTTTTTATTTTATTTTATTTTATTTGTAATAGGGTTGTGTGGCCCACTTGAATGGACCCCACCTTGAAGCATTTATTTAGCCCAAGTTTTCTTCAAGTGGGGCCCACCTTAAATGTTGTACTACATCATCCATCAGTGGTGGCCCACCTAATCAGGGCCCACCACAATTTTTTTTAAACGCCAAACCGTCCAGCATCTGGGACGCTGGACGTCCCTGTATAAAAAGGAAAAAGAAAGAAGGAAAGAGGAGCTTTTGGGGTGGGCCACCTGCATAGGCCCCACCTTGATGTATATATTCAATCCACGCCGTCCATCCCATTCTCCATCTAATTTTATGCGTTGAGTCAAGATTTGGAGCCGATCCAATCACCTGGTGGGCCATAGCGTCGAAGATTGCATCATCACCATTCAAATATCATTTTCTTATTTTATTTTATTCCCTAAACATATAAAAATTCGAACTTTAGACTCATTTGGTCGACCTCGAACCACTGAACGCAATGGCCGGGGTGGATTTTTGTAAAGCGGGCCCCAAGTGCGAAAAACCTCAGAAAATCGGGTTTTCCTTGATTTTTGAAAGAGGCAGAGCCTCTACCTCTACCTCTCTCTCTGTCGACGAGCAGCAGCTGCACGCTGCTGCGTGCAGCGGTTGGGGCGGGCGGGCGGGCGGTCAGCCAGCCACCCACGGCTGCTGTCGTGGGCCCCACCATGATGTATATGTTTTATCCACGCCGTTCATGAGGTGGGTCCCCTCCTCAGGTGGGCCCCTTCCAAATTCTGGCCCAATCAACTGATCAGGTGGTCCACACCATTGGAAACAGTGTGAATGAACGCCTACCATTGCAACCCGTTTTGGGGTCCACAGAAGTTTCCGATCAACCTGAAATTTGTGTTTTCCCTTCATTCAGGTCTGAGTGACCATACGAACGGCCTGGATGGCCTATAAACATGATGGTGGGCCCCACATGGGGACCCACAGTGATGCATGTGTTCTTCCCACCGTCAGCGTGACGGTGGGGCCCTTAGTGGGCGTGCAGCGTGCGTGTGTTGTGTGTGGGTGCGCGTGTGTGTGCTTTGCAGCGTGTGTGTGTATATATATAAATATATTATATTTTTTATAATATTGTATATCTATATATATATATATATATATATATATATATATATACACATATATTATATGAAATATTGCGTATTTATATATTATATATTGTTATTTATTATATTTTATATGATATACATGATAGTGGGCCTTCTTGTGGGCCCCCACCATGATGTATGGGTTGCATCCAATCCATCCATCCATTTGGTAAGCCCATTTTATGGCATGGGCATAAAGAATGAGTCAGATCCATAGTCTAAGTGGACCCCACCTTAGCGTGTTATGGAGCATATCTTAAATGTATCTATGGTAGTCCATTAGGGCCCACTCTGATGTGGATGTAAGGCCCATGGGATTTGACCATTTGATATATCCCAAGGCCCTTGGGACCAGGCCCATTTGATTCATATAAGGCCTTTGGATTTGGGCCCATTTGATATATGGGGCCTATGGATGTAGGCCCACTTGATATGTTTGAAACCCATGGGATTAGGCCCATTTAAGACACACAAGGCCCATGTGATTTGACCCATTATGATGTACTCCGAGGCCCATGGGTTATGACCCATTGCAATATACCTAAGGCCCATTGGTGTGGTCCATTTATATGGCCCATTCGATGAATAAAAGGCCCATTTGACGTGTCCCATTTGATGTATTTAAGACCCAATGGGAAGTACCTAAGGTCCATTGCAATGTGTGACCCCAACACCGATTATGTAGCGATGTTTACGACAATCGTGCCTTAGGAGCAATGTTGGTTTGACGTCCACATTGCGAGTGTAATGCTGGTTGGATGTCCACATTACAACTCTCCTTAGGGCCCAGTGTTAGGCCCGTACTTATTGTGTATAGGCCGTCCAAGCCCATCTGCATTGTAAGGACAGTCCATCTCATTATAACATGTTTAGTACAGTTCCATGACTTATGATCATACGCATCATATGTATGCTTGACATGAGAATTGACTGTTCATAGCATATGCCTTCGGGCAGGTTGTTTATAGGCTCCCGATTAGGCGATGCTGCCCGACATGAGCGCACGATACGCGCAGGATTTGTTGCATGATTGGATAGTGTGATTCATGCATTTCACATTGTGTGATATGATTGTTGTATGCCCTAGCGACATCAGGGCTGTAGCCTCCACAAACGTATTGTGGTTGGCAGGATTGGATACCGAAAATCTTATTTTACATGGGGTGCTATAGATATCCTTGGGTGAAAGTTCCTAAACCCTTATGGTACCAAGAGGTTGCTCCAACGTCTAGACCGAGTGGGTAGATGAGCGCTGAGTGCCGATTACTAGTTAGTTGTGCTCTCCACTATGTCGTGGTCGGTTGGAAGGGGGTGCGGCCTTACCCACCCGAGAGTAGGGGGTAATGCTAGGCTGAGTTTGACCAGCTCGAGGAATGGGTCCGTTATCGACGAGTCGCGCCCGATATTGGCAGACGGATAGTGAGGTCTCTTCCACTTACCTTATTACGCATGATGTGGCGGCAATCTGGTTTAGAGTGTACTAGACCCCGGTGATATCCCATATTTGAGCTGTATTGATGTGTGGACATAGATGAGGATCTGTATGCTTAAGTTATATTGCACATCGCATGACCTTGGGATGGCTGATACCATTCATGTCTTGCATTGCATAGCCTTGGTACGGCTCATGATATTATGGATCCATCTGCATATTCCGCATTACTCTGACATTGCATGTTCATATTACTACCTTGCGCACACACTTTCACCACCCTCTAAGCTTTCTATAAGCTTATGCACGAACGTTGCGTGCAGGTGACGTTGGTTCATAGCAACGCTGAGGCAGGAGCACGTTGCAGATCGTTTTGGAGTTTTTGTTCTTTACCATTGTATTTCCCTTTATGCTCATTGTACTTGTAAAGTTTTTTATCATAGTGGAAATGTAATGGAGTTCTTGGTTGTTGTTTGTGGGTTATACCTTTGGTTATGCTTATTACGAATCAAACTGACGTTGAAAATCCTCCTCGTAGCATCCTAGGATCGAAACTTGGCGAATGAGCGCTAGGAGCCGAGAATGGGGTTCTACGGAGGCTGTCGGCGCCGGATTCGGCGATCGAGAATTTTGTGAGCCCGGTTTCCGAGTTTGGGGCGTGACAATAGCAGCAACAGAGGGGACATGTACCTCCCCCATAGGCCCTAGTTCGAGTATATATTGCCGCACGACAGGTGCAGAGTTAGGATCCCCAATCTTCAGGCTTTCTTCCTTTGCCAGCTCAGGGCAAATTCTATTTAGCGCAGCAGGCACAGGGCTAGGACCCGTAGTCTTCTTCCGGTGGAGTCGTCAAGGGTATTCTCCTTATTTCTTCTTGTGTTGTTCATATTCTGTTTGATTTTGGCACTTCCCATTCTTTCATGGCCGAGGAGTTTTGCCGATCGACTGGTATTCGGTGGGAGTTCGGTCTAAGGCTTTGGCCATTTCAACTTACTTAGGGAAGTCCGCCATTTTATGTCATCGTTGCCCTTCTTGCCCGATTTTGGTTGCCGATATGTTTTTGCCTGCCGATTTGTTCGTGTTACCGATGACGGAGTTCGATGTTATCCTGGGTATGGACTGGCTTGCTAAGTACCATGTTATCTTGGACTGTGCCGCGAGGACAATCACGTTTCATATTCTCGGCTTGTCAGTGTTCCGGTTCATTGTCGAGCCTAGAGGAGAGCTGTTTTCTAATTTGTTGGCTTGTATTATCGAGGAGTTTGTGGCAGGGTGTATTAAGCAGCTGCCAGTAGTCTGCGATTACCCGGATGTGTTCCAGGAGATCCTGGGTATGTCGCAGCATCGGCAGATTGAGTTTCAGATTGATTTAGTGCCCAGTACCGCACCTATCTTGAAGGCCCCCTACCAAATGACACTGATGGAGTTGCGAGAACTGTAGGAGTGGTTGGATGAGCTTCGGGAGTGGGTATTATTCATCCTAGCAGTTCGTTATGGGGAGCCCCGATGTTGTTTGTAAAGAAGAAGGATGGTTTGTTGAGGCTCTGTGTGGATTACTGCGAGCTCAACATGGTTAGTATTAAGAACAGATACCCACTTCTTAGGATAAATGATTTGTTTGACCAGCTGCAGGGTGCTCATTTCTTTTCAAGATAGACTTGCACTCCGGTTACTATCAGATTCGAGTCCGAGAGAAGGACATTCTGAATATAGCGTTCTGGACCCTCTACGGTCACTTTAAGTTTCTAGTCATGTCTTTTGGGCTAACCAATGCGTTTGTCGGGTTTATGCAGCTGATGTAACGTTCCGAAAAATTCTGTACAAAGACCTGAGTACAACCTTAGGCAGAACAACCCAAGGACGGTGTCCGGTTATATAACTTAAATGGAATTTAGTTAAGTAAATGGTGGATTAAGCTTGGGCCACTATTTTCGCAAATGGTACGGTCTAAAACCATGAGTACCATTGACTCAATGTCATCTTAGGACCTAGGAGAAATCCCAAGGGCCTGTCACTTTCGAGAGTACATTGAAACTCTGCATCAGACCTAGTCGAGAATCTGATGACCGCGAAAATATAGGAAGATGTTCGTCCTACTGGGCTTGACTGGGCTTGACAACCATCGTGGGAATCAAGCCCAGATAGTGTCCAGAAATGCCCAACTTGAGCCCTGAATGAAGTGCGTGAGAAACGTGAATACCTTTAGAAAATGAACTGAAACTTAAGTGAATTAGGCTGTTCGCTCTTAAATAAAGTTGAGGATTTCTGACTGTTAGTTTTTTTATCAAACTTCACCCATGGAGAAAGGAAATTTTTCTACACATATCCGTATAACCGTGGCCCCGATTGGACATGTATGACCGTTGATCTGACACGGGCTCTTCACGGTTAATCGGCTCATCTGATCGCACCGAAATTGTGTCTTATCATGGATCCATTTCCAAAGAGTGCACCTTATGGCGTAAATGAGTAGTAGGCCTCCTTATGAGCCCTGTTCGTCAGAAACAACTGCCCATAGGGTATAAACAATGTATAAAGTGGCCCTGGGGCCATTTGCATCACAACTGGGCTTATAAATAGCCCTTATTTTACTCTCTCTCTCTCTCCCATATACAAATTTTGTAAAACCCTAAGGGAGAGAGAGGAGAAAAGAAGAGAAAAGAGGAAAGAGAGAAGGGAGATTTTGGGAGATCGTTGTGGGAATCTTCTTCCACGAATCCACGCACCAAATCTCTGCCTCGTTGCGCTACCCAACCTTTTCCGATTACAATTTAAGTAAGAAATCCTAACCCTAATATTATTGTAGAGATCCAGGATAGTTTTTCGTCAACCTAACTAACTTGTTTCATCATTTAGGTGCCCGACATTTCATTTTTAGAAACGTAGGATTTGGACTGAGTCCGAGTCGAGCATCCCGATGAAAGGTGCAGACTATAAACACTTAGGTTGTGGTTATCAATGCTTCCATGTCAGCTAATGATTTATGTCTGACTTGATTGTTATCATATTGTCTTAGATACGTTGTTTTTCTATATGATATACACATATGAACTGTGATGAGTAAAAGATGCATCTCATATGTTTATTGAAATGTTTGAATAAGCATCTGAAAATGATTTATGCTTGCCATGATTACTGATCTAGGATTTATCATTGTCATATGCATGTTGATTTCTCTGTATAAGGAATTGAAAAAACATATGATGTAACTAACCTAGTCTATGTGTTTGATAAATTGCCCGAATGAGAAATTGTTGATGATTTGTATTTACTACAAGTATTAAGATAGGATTCTTTACTGCCTTATGTTTGTGTATAATTTCCTTCATGTAATCATATTATCCTCCATGTAATTAATTGATAAAATGCAAGCATTTGGTAACATGATCAATGTGTTTGACGAAATGCCTAAATGAGGAATCCACTTGGACTATTTGTTAAATACTGAGATGAATATCACATGTGTTGTTAGTCACATATGAGTAGGATTGAGGCTACAATGGAGCCCAGGCAATCGATAATAGTCCCTATTTGGGTGGCAGAATTATTCTCGCCACATTGGGTATACTTGATGAATCCGAGTCGCACGACGATTGTCGACAATGGTTAGGCCACAAGGGGTGCTTATGCGCTCCATATTGATTAAGTCATAGTGTGCCCGTACCAATCGAGCTTGCTTAACGAACCAATTGACTTAGTATGTGTTTACCATGTATAGACGCGACTACTTGAATCTAAGGTACCCCTCGCCAATGTATAGATCCACTTTAACTATAGTACCACGATCCGTTAAGACTCATGAGCTGAGAATGATGGTATGGGACACTGTGTTTGAGCTGCAGGCCTACGCTGGGGTGGCGAGTCTCCCCGTAGTGACTAATGCGCAACTACGACTCGTGAGTCGGGCATGGTGATATAGGACATCGTGTTCGAGCTGTCGGCCTACACTGAGGTGACGAGCCTCCCCGTAGTGACCGTGAGTATAAATTCTTGTAACTTACCTATCGTATGTGTTTAATTAAGAGTGATGACCCTATAACTTGCCTATCGTATGCGTTTAACTAGGAGTGATGAACCTAGATGGATTCTTTGATTCAGGTCAATGATATAAAGGGAGGTACCCTAGCTTCCCAAACTTGTTGTATGAATAAATACTGTGCAAAAGGGAAAAACAAGATGAATTTTGAGACGGTTGTGAACCGTCTCTAAAATCCCTTGGTTTAATGACGGCTATAAACCGTCTATAAAATTTCAAACGGCTCTTAACCATTTTTAATATGAAGTAAAATCATCTTATAAATGTTGAACATCCACAATCATTTAATACGGTCAAAATCCATCTGTAACTGCTTAGAAAAGACGATTATCAACCATCTGGAATAAAATACGGTCCTTAGCTGTCTTATGAGTAGTAAATTGAAATTGTCAGAGACAGTCTGCATTAGAGACGGTCCTTAGCCGTCTTATTAGTGATCATTTGAGATGGTCAAAGACCGTCTACATTAGAGACGGTCCTTAGCCATCTTATAGTAGTCATTTGAGACGGTCAAAGACCGTCTGCATTGGAGACCGTCATTGGTTGTCTTGTAGGCCCAAAACTACCTTACCCTTCCATCGTCATAACTCCCTCACGCAAGGTAGAGCATGCCTTAACGTGGGGTTACTGTGGGGGCCACCTTGATGTATGTATTATGTATCCAGGTCATCCATTAGTTTCTCACTCTACAGCCTTTTTATTTTATTAAAAATGAGAATTTAGGAAATGAAGTTTGAAAAAAAATTGAGATTCAAAAAAATCAAGATTTTGATACATAATATTGACATTCTGAAAAAGAAATTTGAGAAGTTTAAAAAATTTGTGAATTTGAAAAAAATAATAATAATAGAGAAGCTTAGAAAAACAATTAACAAAGTTTGAGAAAAATTGAGATAAAAAAACCTGTGATTTAATAAAAATCTAAATTTTGGAAAAAAAATTTAAGAACTTTGAATAAAGTTGATCATTTGTAAAAATAATTAGATTTCCAAAAAAAAAAAATGATATTTTGAAAAAGAAAATTGAAAATATTAAAAAATTTGTGAAAATTTTGATAACTTTGAAAGAAGAAAATATTTCGAAAAAGAAATTGAGATTTTGTATTTCAATTTATTTATTTTTTTGAAAAGTTCGATAACAAATGTGAGATTTTGATGATGTGTTGTATATTCATGCCGTCCATATGTTTCTCCAGCCCTTTTTTAGGCGGGGTATAAAAAAAGTATAGATTTAAATCTTAAGTGGACCGCACCACCGGAAAAAGTGGTAATATAGTGCCTTGCCATTAAAAATTATAAATAGCCCATCATAAGGTTTTAATAGTGATTATCTATAATCTAACTTGTTGATTATGTGAAGAAGATCTGGATGAAGGGAAACTACAAAGATCAAATTAATCCAAAACTTTTGTGGTCTTCAAAAGGTTTCTAATGGTTATTCATCATTGTTTTGATTGGTATGGTTCACTTGAGATTACTGAGTTCTTATGGTTTGGAATCACATCCTAAAATATGATGGAAAAATATATGGATGGTATTGATATACACAAAATATATTAAGGTAGGCTCTACATGGTTAGGATAACACTCATGAATGAGTTACCTAATTAGTGAAATGAAAGGTTAATTTCGTGGAAACTTTTCGTGAGGTCAATCTGTATGGGCCTCACCATCATGTGTGTAGAACATCAACACTATGCATTTGATGCGTCCCTTTTAGGTTGTGGGATATCCCAAAAACTTGTCATATATGAAACTTAGGCCTTAACATTTAAAACTATGTGAAGGCATCCCTAAAGGATATAAAAGCACTTGGTGGGGCTCACATAATTTTTGAATGTGGCTAAAACTTGGTCTTACCCATCATCCTACATAATGAATGGGTTGAATTTGTGAACCACATTTAGGTGAGCCTAATAAATGATTATGAATGTTTTAATGAGAGGGTAACCTCTCTCAACTATAGTATATGGTGTGGCTCACCTAAGTTAATGTACTTTATTTTTAAACCCATGGCCATAATGAAATGGTGCATCTGACTGATGGAGCATATCCAAAGTAGACCCCATAATAGAAAAGAGTAGGATAGTGACACCCACCGTTGAAACCTTCTCAAGGCCGACCATGATGCTTTTTTGAGATCCAACCTGTTTATAAGTTAATATAGACATGGAATAAGGGAAAACATAAATATTAACTTGATCAAAAACTTCTATGGCCTAAAGAAGTTTTTAATGGTAGGCGTTCAATCTCAATTATTTTATGTGGTGGGGTTCACTCAAACTTTAAACCTACCTCATACTTTGGCACATACTCTAAAATTATATGGTAAAATGGATGGATGGCACGGATAAACCACATGCATTCACTTGGGTTATTGTGGGGGCTACCTTGATGCATGTATTATGCATTCATGCCATCCATTAGTATTTTCAAATCATTATTGGAGAAAGCCAAATTTTTGATGGTGGACATCCAGTCACTATTGTTTTCGCATTGTGGGGTGCACCGAAGCTTTAGTTTATGCTCATTTTTTTAAGATCGACAATAAAATTTTGTTGAGAAATGAATGGACGGCATGGATGAAACAAATTGATCATTGTGGGATCCTTTTGAGCATTCGATCTGCATCCTTTTTGGTATGGTTCCATAAAACTTAGGGGTCGTTTGGCACCTTGGATTGGAGGGGATTAGAGGGGGTTTCAAATCCCCTCGGTTGTTTGGTAGCAAAAAGCAACTGGGGATTGCCAATCCAAGGGTTCCCAGTCCCCTCTTTGAGGGGATTTGTAATCCACCGTAAGAGCTTGGATTACACCTAAAATCGTTTCAATATTTGCAAGTATAAATGTATGTCACTGTACACTATCATTCTACTGGGCACATGGCCCACTAACGATGATCAGCACCGTCCAAACATTGTTCATGTAGATCAGCACCGTCCAAATATTATTCAGCACCGTCCAAACGTTGTCCATATTAATCAACGATTAAAAATCGTTAGTTAGTCACTCAAACATGATCTTGTGCTTGCGGTTCATCTGAGACTTGGAATTTCATCATTTTTTGGCAAAGCATATATTTTAACGGGCTTATCACAACCATAGTGTCAAAAATTATGTATCTCACTGATTGGAGATATTAAAGTTGATTTAATAATTAAATTCAAACTCCCGTAAATATACCATTTATAAGTATTTTTGAATTAAAGTTGATTCACACTCTAGGGTGCCAAACACACCCAGAGGATTGCCAATCCTGGGGGTTGCGAATCCGGTTCCAAATCCACGCTCCCAAACAGGCCCTACTTTCGAAATAAATTGACGGAGCGGATAAATCAAATACACCACGACGGGCCCACAGAGTCCCTGATATGACTGTCCGTATCTGCCTCTGCGTGGGGTATTACCCAATCCGCGCCCATTCTTTGATAGCCTGGGAGAATGAAAATTTCTCTCTGTTTTCACCGCGCCCATTGCTCCTAAAACCCCCTCCTCCCAAAAGTGAATCTCTCTCTCTCTCTCTCTCTCTCTCTCTCTCTCATCTTCGGCAGCGGAATCGCCATCATCACAAGACAGGGCAGCGCCCCATCTCCATCAGATCAGAGAAGACGACCAGGTCAGAAGGGTATTGGCGACAGGGGCTGATTGCGGTGGAGATGGAAAGAGGCAAGGTTGAAGAAGATCACCAAGTCAAAGCAGATGAAGCTCCTTAAGGTCGTGCCAGATGAGATCTTTACAAAGAAGAAGAATTAGGTCAGATTGAATTACAAGAATTTTGTTTTGATTTATTTCTTTTCTTGATGGTTTTATTGCGAGATCGATGGATTTAGGAATTAGTGTTTGATCTTGCGAGTTGTTGTTATCAGTATGGAATTTATGGATTTGGAAAATAGTTATTTATTTATTTATTTATTTTTATTATTTTTTTAATTTACAAACACCCTTTTCAGATTTTTGGTGCATGGACCATCATTTTAGGTCACCGAACAATGGCTCCACTAGTAAAAACTAAAAAGCCCATTGTGTAATACCTCCTGTATTTCATGCACGCAAACTGTTTGATGAAATGGCTCAACAAGGAGTTTTTGTGTATTGTGTTTTACTTGCACCCAACTAAAAAGCCCATTGTGTAATACCTCCCGTATTTATGCTAATTGAAAACCTGTATATGCCATATATATTATGTTTGAGCATTGTCAACTAGCTCCTTTTTTTTAGTGGATTGCTTTCTATGGTTGGCTGATTTATCTGGCAAACAGAACATTTAAACACCACAATTTCATCAAGGAATGCAAGTGAGACTCAAACAAATGAGATAGAGAAGGGGCCTAGCAGCACATGTGCTATCCTTGTACAGTTGTAGGAAAACGAGCAAAGGGCAGCTGGTGGTTGAACCAAAAATCAGGCTGGCCTGCTTATCAGGTGAGCAACAAGCTTATATTGAACGTCAATCAATAGTTATTTTCTTTGCAAACTCTTCATTTTTGTGCTACAAATGTGGCGCAACCAATGTAAGTGGAGTGTTTGCCATCCAGGGTGCAACTTAACAAACTTTGAATGTCTACAAATCTATGGTTGTCTCCATTTACAGAGGGGATGCGAGAAGGAGAAAGACGACGATTGGCACAAGATTGCACACATCTCATACATTCAGATTGGATGGCCACGCGATTGTAAGTACCACTTCTTGCTCAACCTTATCTTTGCTTTATAATATATGATTTTACCAAATACTGCCTTTAGTAACTATTAAGTACTGTTTGGTGCTTTTGGGTTTAACATGGCATTCTACTACCTGGGGTTATTAAGTGGAAGTCTAGAATAATCTTCAACATGACATTCTACTACCAGGGGTTGCAGGTAATGGCCAACTACTACCGGCCTAATGCAAAAAACTCATATATGAAAAATTAGTTTGTAGCTTTTGATGTAAATTATTTCCATTTTTCATTCTTTTTTATTTTTCTTTTTTTCCCCTACTTTTTCATTGTTGTTCAATTTCACCACTCAATAGAAAACTACTAAGTGTTTTGTTTCTACATATGATCATTTTTTCAATATGCAGGTATATATCAATCATGAACATTTCAATATGAGGCTGGTAGTTGCTACTTGGTTTGACCCATAGTTCAGAAAAACCTAGTCTAGATATTGATTGAACAGTCTGGATCCTTTGCTGCAGGGAAGCAGGGAATTCTGCTCCCTACATTTTCGTTAGGCCATGTCATCGCTGATGACACCAGCACTATTGCAATGATGTCATCAGTGATGACATGGGTCAATGAAAATGCAGGGAATGAGAAATCCCTGTTTCCCAGCAGCAGAGGATCTGAATTCATTGATTGAATTGCGGTAATTAGTTCAAGAAAGTTGATATGAGCAACTTCCAGCACTTGCCTTAGTATTCATATTAAAAGGATTACTCACTTAATTAATAGTATGCTACTTTCAATTCGAAGTTGAAGCTTGAAAAGAATGAAACAATAATTTGATGGTTAGTTCGTAATGAATGATAAAGTAATTACAATTTTGTCATTTCCCTTCTACGTAACTAGCAATTGCAAATTTGCAATCCCTGTCAATGGTGCATTCAAAGACTGCTAACTAAGAATTTATTGTTCTAATTGGATATAGTTTAATTGGTCAAGATATATAGGGCTGGCATTAGGGCTTGTAGGTTAGGCATGATACTAGCTGATACACAATGACCTTTGAAGTAGGTAGGGAGGGATTATAAATCTCTTTCTCTGTGTGTGTGTTTGTCTCCTTTTTTTTTCAACTGTTGAGTTCTTTTCCTTTTATGTTCTAAAAGATCTTGTTTGCTACTTTTGGTTGAACTTGTGGAGCTTGTCCTATCAAGCAAAAGTTGGTTAAAAAAACACTAGTAAATTTATGCTTTTATAAGTCAATTATTTTATGTTCTTTTGGTTTTACAGAATTTCTAGCTGCAACCATGGTGTCACTCAAGTTGCAAAAGCGCTTGGCCTCTAGTGTTCTCAAGTGTGGCAAGGGCAAGGTCTGGCTTGATCCAAATGAAGCCGGCGAGATCTCAATGGCAAATTCCAATTTCTCGTTTTCTTTTTATTTACTTATTTAATTTTGGTGGATATTTTAGATTGACAGGTGAATGGTTAACCTTGCTTGACAAATCAAGAAACTTAGGTTGATGAACTTCTCTTCGATTCCAAGTTTATTGTCAATTCTCAGACAGTTGGCTTAGTAGCTTGTAGATTAAAATTTTTATGGCTCATATTACACTGATGGCATTGATCTTTTAATGCATTGTGCTTTGGCTTCTTAAAAGTTGAAGTTTGAGTACTATTCTTTTCAGAGATTCTCAAAATATTCATCATAGTTTTTCATAATTATCTCGGAATCTAGAAAATGACACTGATGGACTAGAACAGTAACAAAAGTAAATTGGTGTTGCTAGGAGAATTGATTAATTGGATGGGGATTGGGTAGTATGAGAAATAGATGGTAGTACTTATAAGAAGAAAGCAAGGAAGGGATGGATCATGCATCTTTACATCATATATAGAGAGAGATGCTATAAGGTGTTGTTTGGCCATCTATTTTTCTTCAAATTTTGAACATGTATCCTACTTTTATCTTTAGGAGCAGAGTAGTGTAGAGGGTAAATATCTAAATATGGCAGTCTTGGTCCCGGGGTTTGAGGACCTTCATATTTGTTTGTTTGTCAGTCTTTTTGTTTTTTCTTTTCAATGTACGATGAATATGAGATTAGATTTTTTGTTTTTTCTTTCCAATGTATGATGAGTAAGAGATGAGAGGACAATGATTGGTGGTGAGATTCTTGTTTTTCTTCTTTATATTGAGTTTTTGGAATTTTATTACTTGGGATTTGGAAATTTCTTTTCCTGGAGTTGTGTTTGGCCTTTGGGTTTTGGGTTTCCCTATGTTGGAGGGATGTTATTGCAGCAGCATGTGCGTGTATGGATTCCGAATGAGTTGTTCCCTTCAATAGCTGGGAACTTTTGTTACTGAGCCAATGTCCTACTTGCTGATCAGTAGACATCCAATGAACGGTTAATTTGAAAAATATTCTTCTCTTAACCTGATGAACAACTGTCAATTTAATCAGGGGAGGTAGTGTTGCGCACCATGGTCTAATTAATGAGTAGGTGGCTCACCATGGATCAGACTTGCAGATTCATTTTTATTTTTTTTTTGCTGGGCTTGGGTTGAGGTCAACACCTGAATGGTTTCTCAGTCAAGGCCTACCTAGTTCCAGTCCGATTTCTGTCTTCTCTTTCTAGTTGAATAGACTAGCAGACATGTTTTAATCTGAGGATTAGCTGCTCTAATTTCTCAATCACTAGTTGTTTCTGTCTTCTATTTCTAGTTGAATAGACTAGCAGACTGCAGGAAATTACTTCCACAGTTCATTTTATGGTTGGTTTTCAGCTTTTCTAAATTAGATATTTTATGTGATTATAGGTCCTGTTGCTAGTGACATGTTCCACTGGCAAGCAACGATTATGGGAACAACAGATAGCCCCTTTGCATGTGGTGTATTTTTGGCATCACTACATTTCAGATGGACATAAAGGTTAAGACAAATCAGATCAACAGAACTCAGTTTCTTCAGGAGATGCTTTGTTTCTTGTGCATTGGAAAGACAGGTTTTTGAATGTTAAAGTTTTTTGTCATGTTGATTCTAGTTTTTATTTTTATTTTGTTGTTGAAGCATGTATATTTCTGGATCTGTTCATCTATTTGTACATTTAGTTTTCCTAGCTTGATTCTATTGCCACTTGTATGCATGCCATAGATCCATACATTGTATTGTTGAAATCTGAAGATGTGCTTGTGGAGAATGAGAGATCTAATATTAATGGAGGACATGAAAAAAATAAATAAATCAGTTTAGTCCAGTTATCTATTTTTATGAATTATTGATTGTATTATTTTCTTTCCAAAAATCAGGTCTCCACCAAAACTTTCTAAGCTTCTCTCTTCTACATAGGTCAGTTCTCTTCAATTCTAAAATGAAAATTCTAATTTGGAATTAGATATGAGATGCTTTCTTGGTTTGAGTGCAGGGTTAACAGCTTAGTGGGTGGGGCCATGACCGTGGGACCCACCTTGATGTATATGTTGTATATCCATGCTGTTCATCTGTTTTGCCACACAAGTAGGGATTGAATTCCCACCATAAAAAACTTCTTGGGGTCCATGAAAGTTTGGATCAAGCTGCTATTTTTGTTTTCCCTTTGTCCTGGTCTATGTGAACTTATCAACGGGTTGGATGGCAAATAAACCTTACTGTGGATCTAGGAAGTTTTTAACGGTGGGTGTTCAATCACCACTGTTTTTCTGTCAAGTGGTCCACCTGGGATTTGTATCTGCCTCAATTTTTGGACCATGCTCTACAAAGAGATGGTGAAACGGATGGATGACGTGGATATACACCACATACATCAAGGTGGGCCCCACAGTCAGGGCCTCACCTACTAAGCTGTTACCCTTGCCTCATCTAATCCATGTCCATGTCACATGTGCAGCAATGACATGGGGCATGGTACCTCCCATGCATCCAATGGCATTGGATCTGGTCCCTTTCTAGTTACTTGAGTGTGAATTTCACACAACTTTACTTTGTGCACTACATCTTGACTCATGTGTTAGTCTCATTTGAATTTTCTGTTATCTGCAGAGTTTTTCAACAGTAGTGGGTCCAAATGGAAGTAAAAGCAACGTCATAGATGCTATGCTCTTTGTATTTGGCAAACAAGCTAAGCAGGTAAGCTCCATTTATATGTGGGAATCTAATCAGGGTCGACATTGTTGGTTTATCTAGTGCTCAGAAACCTGTTGAATGGACTGGTTTTGACTAGTTTTAGAATCTGATAAGACTTCACATTGTTGACTTGGTTTAAGTCAAGGAGGTAACTTGATATTTTACTTTGAAATAGGTCAGTCATCATCCAATGATTGTTGCATGCCACTGTGAATGTAGAGGATGGAAATTTTGGGGAGACAGTAATCTGAAAAGCCAATTTTGGGGTCTTTCAATCCAGCTTGATCCTGTTGGTCTTCTAACTCTCGAGTTTGATGATGGTGAAGTTTTTTTGTGGAGCAAGGTATGAAAATCATGAATGAAAATAGTAACATTTGTTTCCTCATAGGGTTCAAGCTAAAATGCATATTTCTTTTTCATTTTTTCATTCAGGTCACAACTTCCATTTACAACCTTATTCTGGGAAAGATTTATTGCGATCACTATGGTACCATGCGAATAGAAGGTAACTGTGGATATTGACCGTAGTTGGTAATCTGACAATCGTTTGCCATGGATCCATTACTACTTTTAGCTACAAATACTATCCGTAGCTGTAGGTAGTTGTAGGTACTTTTGGCTATAGAAATGATTGCTACGGATTATACTTGTAGCTATTGTAATCTATAGCTACGGATTAAATCCATAGCCATAGGTTTCAGACCTATGCTACGGCACCTACGACGGTTGTGTTATGGATTGAAATGTTGCCATAGGTCTTTAGTTATGGCTTTTATCCGTAGCCTTTTCTCAGTTTCATGGTAGTGATTTTCTAAAATATTGAAATCTGAGACGGTTCATAACAGACCTTTTATTGTCCATCTTTAATGATGGCCATAACTGTCCATATAATTGTCTCATGTCAGTCTTTAATGACGGTCCATGACCGTCCTTTAACTAACATGATACAATAAAATAGGACGGCCCATGTGACGGTTCAAAACCGTCATTTATTGAGATTTGAGACAGTTTTCAGCTGTCTTTTTTTCACTGTTTTGGCGTAATGAAACTTAATTATTTGGCTAACACGACTATGCATTACACTGCATTAATTAGGATGTGCTTTAAAGGTGATGACATTGGACCGTTTTGAAGAAGTGTTGTCATATGCGAAATATGTTATCGGAGTTGCTTGTGAGGGAGCTTTGATGCGAGGACATACATCATTACTTGCACTCCATTTCTACATTAAAAGAAGTAGTTATGAAGTAATTGTTTGATTGTTTTATCATTACTGCTTGATTGACTTGATAACATGTTAACTTTTACCTTACAGTATCACTGAGTTAATCACTCACTCCCACTCTAGGATGGTGTTTTAAAACACCAACCAGACTCTTATTTAGATACAGGTGCTAATGAAGTCTATGCAATGGAGCAGAACTTTATGGACGGAGAGGATGAATTCTCCTACTTTTAGCTTTTGGGCGGGTTGATGTAGACCTGTGCCGATGCGTAGGGACCACTGGGATAATAGGACTTAGTTGGACATTTACATTACCACTTTTTGTACATTTTGAAACTATATATATATATATATATATATATATATATATATATATATATATATATATATATATATATATATATATTTTGGACCCGATTAAGTACTCATACTTTGGATGAGGTTTTGTGAAACATCTGCATATTTAAATAGATATGTTTTAGACTTCCTCTCTGTTTAACTTAATTAAATCCAGAGTATAACGTGTTGTTTAGTATAATCTCATGCATGCCTAATTTATGCATATGAAGGAAATCTAAATGTCATCATTCATAATGCATAAGTGATGTTTGGAATCTCGGGAGTAGAGCTTTGCTCGACCCTCGAAATTCATGGCGTTATAGCTGATGAACGAGGTCTTCTGGCCCTTTCTTGATCGGTTCGTGATTGTGTTTATTAATGATATTCTGGTGTATTTGAGAACCCGGGAGGACCATGTGATGCATTTGGAAGTTATGCTTGAGAACTTCTATGCCCACTAGCTGTATGCGAAGCTGGAGAAGTACGAGTTCTGGTAGGAGGAGGTAAAGTTCTTTGGTCACGTGGTGACGAGAGGGTATTGCTGTGGACCCCTCGAAGGTTGATGCAGTACGTCAATAGGGTCAGTCCATGAATGCGTCTGAGATCCATAGCTTCCTTGGTCTGGAGGGATACTATTGACGATTTATCAAGGGTTTCTTTCGTATTATAGCACCACTGACCCGGTTGATGTGGAAGGACACCGAGTTTGTCTGAAGTGACGCATGTGAGGAGGCATTTATGGAGTTGAAGGACCGCCTCACGTCCGCTCATGTCCTCACTCTTCCTGGTGGGAGTGATGGTTTTGTTGTGTTTACCGATGTCTCTAGAGTTGGCTTAGGTGCTGTTCTGATGCAGCACGAGAAGCCTGTGGCATATGCTTCGCGCCAGCTCAAGGTCCATGATCTGGAGCTAGCAGCAGTTGTCTTCGCACTGAAGGTGTGGAGACATTATTTTTATGGGGTTAGGTTCGAGCTCTTCTCTGACCACAAGAGCTTGAAGTATGTGTTTTTAAAATTCGAGTTGAACATGTGACAAACACGATTGATGAAATTGTTGAAGGATCATGACTTCGACCTTCAGTACCACTTAGGTAAGGCGACCGTGGTGGTGGTCGCTCTCAGCCATCAGCCACGAGGCCTGGTGGCACAGATGATGGTTTGAGAGTGGCAGATGCTCGAGGATGTTTTGGAGTTTGACTATGAGTTCAGTCTGCATTCTTCCATAGTTGAGCTTTTGAGCTTATTGATTCAACCCTCTTTGGTTGCTAGGGTGATCAAGGCTCAGCAGACAGACGAGTCACTTCAGGAGTACCAAGCAGATGTAACATCCGTAGAGCAGTCAGACTGACAGATTGGTTCCGACGGTGGATTACGCTTCGAAGGCCGATTGTGTGTCCCGGACATACTAGCGTTGCGTCGTGATCTGACGACCGAGGCACACTAATCGAGACTTACCATCCACTCGGGCTCCATGAAGATGTACAGAGATATGAGGAGGCAGTACTTTTAGTTGGGATGAAGCGTCAGATTACTAACTTCGTGGTCGAGTGTGACACTTGCCAGCGTGTCAAGGCCAATCACTAGACACCCCTTGGTCCCTTGTAGCCGTTGAGTGTTCCAATTTAGAAGTGGGACCATGTGTCGACAAATTTCATCATGGGTTTGCCGAGAACTCAACGCAGTTACGATACATCTAGGTTGTCGTTGATCATCTGACGAAGTCAGCACATTCCATTTTGATGCGTGCTTCCTGGACTATGGAGATAGTGAGACTGCACGGCATTCCAGTTTGATCGTATTTGACCGAGGCCCCAGATTTACGTCTCAGTTTTGGAGGAGTTTTCATCAAGCGATAGGGTCCACCTTGCATCTCGGTACTGCTTATCATCTGCGGACGGATGGGCAGACTGAAAGGGTCAATCAGATCCTTGAGGATATGCTTAGAGCTTGTGTGATTGATTTTACGGGCAATTGGGATGAGCATTCGCGCCTTGCCAAGTTTGCGTACAATAAAAATTATTAGGCGACTATTGACATGGCTTCTTTTAAGGCATTATATATTAGACCGTGCAGATCTTCTAGCTGTTGGAATAAGGTTAGAGAGCGTCGTCTCTTAGGTCCCGAGCTTATGCAATAGATTCAGAGGTTGTAAATATTATCAGGTAGATGATGTGGATAGCTTAGAGCTAGTAGAAGAGTTTTGCTGATCATCGGCATCAACCCCTCGAGTTTATAGTTGGAGACATTGTATATTTCACGGTCTCACTTATGAAGGGTGTGGTTTGATTTGGAGTGAAGGGCAAGCTTGCCCCAAGATTCATTTGGAGTGCGTGGGCGTTGTGGCCTACAGGCTTGCCATACCATCAAAATTGTCTGGGATCCACAATGTGTTCTATGTATCTATGTTGAGGAAGTGTGGGTCGAACATCATTTCAGTGATTGATTGACAACCCCTTGAGGTCCTTGAGGATGCTTCTTATATCAAGCAACCAATTCATATCTTTGATCGGAAGGAGTAGGTTTTCAGGACCAAGGTCATTCTTCTGAAGAAGGTGCAGTGAGGTTATCATTTGGAGGCTGAGGCATCTTGGGAACACGAGGGGGAGATTAGAGAGCATTATCCCCATTTATTTGATGCTTGATTGTTGTATGATTTTATGTATTGCCTTTTTTTATGATTACTGATTGTTATATATGATGGTGTTTCTGTATTTCCATTTTGTCCTTGATTTGATAAATTTCGAGGATGAAATTTCTTTGTTAGTGGGGAGGGATGTAAGACACTAACCTAAGTGTGCACGCAATTCCTTTAGGTCCCGCGGTCCTACCGGTCGAATTCCAGTGACCCACGACCTACAGATAATGTTTGCGGTTATCTTTAAGTCCGGTCACATTGACCCAACTCGGTGGACCCAAAACCTATGCTATTGTGTCCGGATTGGCGCCACGGTTCCAACGCCGCGTCCCGTTCATGAAACTGAAGTGTGTATCGCAAGTTATGGGCCATGCTTGATATGGACCATTGATATGTGGATGGTGGACCCCACCCTAGCTCCACACATTTTCCCATGTGGTGTGCTGATTTCATGCTTATGCCTAGGGTTTCTAGAAAGCCTACAACCCTATAGTTAGAGCCTGCCCTACCCTATGAGCTTTGGTTGTATCTCCTTAGCTAATGATTCATTTCTCTATCCTAGGTGAGAGAGACAATCATTACATTATTTTTCTAGCTACGACTCCCTAAACCCTCTCTTTCCCTCTCATTTCTCTTACTCTCTCCTCTCCTCTTGCTAGCAAGCCCTCCAATGTCCCCACCTCTTCATGTTTTCCAGCCATTTCTCTCCCAAATACCCTCCAATCCAACCTTCTTTAACTCATCTCACCCTTAGAATCATCTTCCTTAGAGCTTGTAGATCTTGGTGGTGTAGCTTTGGAGTTTGATCTCTAAGGTGGGTTGCATGTAGTTTCAAATTTTAGATTTCCATGCATCTTAGTTTTTTCTTCATTCTTCCTTTCATGTTGGAGCTTGTGGGGCCCATTAAGTGATGGTGGTGGCCCCAAGACTCCATGGATGTGGCTCATAACCCACCCTACATTTGCATGCATGTTTCATGCAAGGGGTCATTCTCCATCGACCCCTTCATGGCTTCTTCTTTCTTTGAGCAAGGATAGAGCAAGGATCTTTAGGTCATCTAGACCCTTGATCCTTTGTGGAGACCACCATAGATCTCAAGTAGAAATCTATGATCATGTAGATCTTGTACATTTTGTGATAGTGGAATGTGTATGCATGTGTGATGAGGGGAATGACCTCAATGTGGCGGAGACCCTTCCCTTGTGGCCGAACCTTTATTTTCCTTTGTTGGTAACATTCTGATCATGAATGTGTGGCCCACCATGTGAGCCAAAAAATATCCAAACCGCCCATGGAGGGTGAACGTTCATGATAGTCCACCCTTGGACGTGTGGCCTCAAAAATGCACCTATAAGTGGCACATGCAAAGGGGTTTACATGATGGTAAGGGTCTGGATATTTGTGGAGCCCTCTGGGGTTATTCATACTATGATTTTCTTGGATTAAATCCCCTTTTAAATAGTGTTTATATTTATTTATTTTCAGTTATATGTTGCTGTCTGGATAGATTTTTGGGTCATCTTAAGGGCAGATTTTTGAACTTTTGATGGGCTGTTTGGTCCCATGTAATACATGTTTCTTGAAGGTGACCTATAAGCATGCCAAATTTTAGCCTTAATTGATCTCATTTGGGCCTCCAAAAGAGTGGGCCAATATGAGTGGACTGCCAGATTTTTTGCTGTGCAGTCCAACAACATTATCTCATAAAAACCTTAATTCAAAAATATTTTCACTGATGGTGGGCCATCTTTGTGGACTCCCTCTTATTGTATACATGATGAGGAACCTTGGCCCTTAATTTCCATAATTTTAGATGCTCTGGACTTACTCTAATGGAGTGCTCAAATTTAGGATAACAACATGCATTGCAGTAATTTCTTCCATACCTTGCTGTCCTCTTTGTGTTTGCAGCAGATTTTGGGCTCCAGCCCACTGGACTTGTGCATGATTTTTGAGGCCTACCTTTGATGTATTTGGAGGCCCATTGGACTATGATTGTGGGGCCAACCAGCTGGACCAGCAAGCCTTACTAGACGTCCAGCTGGTGGACGTCCAGCATGGCTGGCTGTCCAACGTGTTGGCCCACCATGATGTATGTTTCGTCCACGCCATCCCTCATTTTTGAGTGGCCCACGTGGAGGTTGGGTTGACCCTAGGTGGACGTCCCATGTGGGGCCCACCATAGGGACGTGTGGAGCCCACCTTGTTGAATGTATGTGGCCTAGGCAGTTCAGGCCTTGGACTGCCTAGGCCTTTGGGCTACTACTGGGCCTGCAGTTCAGTAGCAGACCCACTTGTTTTGTGTGCCACCCCTTTTTCTTCATCTGGTGGGGCCCCCTGTAAATATTATTGGCCCTTATAATAATTATTTCCACACATTGTAACAAGTTTCTAGGCTTCAGCAGGCCCAAGTAGTTGGGTGGGTTGAAAATCCAGCAAGGGCTCCAAATGAACATTGCTTTGATTGAAATTGCATTAGATGTGGGGCTCATCATATTGAGAAATCTAAGGTATATGATGCACACTTATATCTGGAATTTTCTTGGGCTTAATTAACGCATAATTGAGCTACCTTTTGATGGTCTTTTGTGAACCTAAGTATAAACCAGATTTTGGGACTTCCTAGTGGGCCCAGAGTGGCCTGGAATGTCCCAGCTTGGCCCAGCCATATGTTGGACTGACTTCTACCATTTTGATGGACATATGAGTTGAGATAAGGGTAGTATTGGGCCCTTGGTTACCCAATTAAATTTCTAGCTATTGGGTTGATGTAGAGGGGCTCATTTCACCCAAGTTAGACTTATTTTTGTGCCATGTTTTTGTGCTCATGGGCTGCTCATTAAGTTCAACTAAATGCATGGGTCCTATGGCCATTATGACTTGGGCCTTGGTCCTTGATTCCCCCTCTTTAGGCCCATGTTGTTGAAGGTAGTATTGAACCCTTTTTCTTATGCCTTTATGTGGGGCTTATGTATGTGGTTTGGATGTGGGCCTTGGGCCTTGTAGTTATATGAATTATGGTTGGCTATGCCTTTTTGAAAAATGTGGTTGAATGTCCCTATTATGGACCCCTCTAGGCCCGTTTGTATCTAAGTATGGTTCAATACCCACCTTAGACTCTTGTTAGGTCCATCTTTATATTATTTAGGCTCGTAGCTTGTATGCTTAGTCTCGTGGGCTACCCCAGGTAAATGGGCCCCCACTAGAGGTTGTATATTCCTTATGAGGGATTGTCTAAGTGCCTAGACTCTGCTTGGTTAGGTAGAGAGTACATCTTCTCATTCACCTCATTGGCACCCTTATTTATCTTCATGGCCTACTCCCATATGCATCATATGCATGCTTGGTTGAGGTATGATTGACCATGGTTGTACTATTGTGTAGGACATGTTGATATCTCTTCGAGGGATGGAGTTTTCCCCTGTTGAGCACGATGAATGCTTGAGATTGATGTATGAGTGATTGTGTGATTCATTCATCTGGAATTATATAGCATGTGGATATTCGCCCTTGCTTCATTAGAGCCGTAGCCTCCACAGGTATATCATGGATGACTGTGTGTGGACAACGGAAATGATACTTGGGCATTTGAGGCGCATAGGAGGTCCCTGGGTGAAAGCCCATAAACCTTCACGGTACCGAGGAGATGCCTCAACGTTGAGACTGAGTAGAAATCATGAGCACACGAGTGCCTTATACCGTTAGGCCGTAACTCCCACGGTTACGAGGTCGGTTGAGATGGGGTTTGGCCTTACCCACCTGAGTGAGGGGGCATAGCTAGGCTGAGTCTGACCAGCTCGTAAATGGATCTCATACTGTTGAGCCTCTCTGGTAATTGGCTGTCCACAGGCGGGGAGTGAGGTCTCCTACGCTCGTTTGACTATGTGGGTCTTAAAGAGTGGTAGTCATCCTGTAGTGTACTTGACCCCAGTGGATTCCTTATGATGGAACTGTACTTGATGTGTGAATTAGATATGAGGACGGACATTACTTCGCATTGCATTAGCATCGGCTGTATAAGCCTTATGTTGCATCACCTTGGTATGGCGCCTGGTACTCATGTATTGCATTACATAGCTCTGGGTACGGCTTACTGCATTCATAGTTTGGCCTCAATACGGCTAGAATCATTCATATTTCCTTCTGCATTCTCCCCTATGTTCTTCTGAGCACCATTGTTACACACCTTCACTGTCCTCTAAGCTTTTTATAAGTTTATGTACGATTGATGCGTGTAGGAGATCCTAGGTCGGCACAGTAGCGGTGGGGCATTGGATTGGAGTGAGCTGAGGACTAGTTGCAGACCTTTTCCCCTTTTGATATTATGTATTTCCCTTTGAGCCTCATGTACTTGTAAAGTTTTAATTCTTTGTGGATTTTGCAATGTGTTTCTTGTGGTCATGTTTCTAAGATTTATTTGTTATGATCTTGGGTATGCCCGATTGAACTAAATTTATGATATATAAATCCTTCTTATAGGATTCCAAGATCGAAACTTGTTTCAGGAGCTAAAAATGGGGTACTACGAAGGATGTTGTGGCCGGAACCGGCTATTGGGTTCCTTGTGAGTCCGGTCACCGAGTTCGGTGCCTGACATTTTAGATATGAACTATACTGATATGTAGACTAGTTGAGGATTAGTATGTTTGTGTTACATCTCTAGCCTATGACACTTGGCCATGTAAGCCTTGCTATTACATAGCCTTAGTATGACTAACATCATTTATGGACTTGGCAGCTTAGCTCTCTATCATCTTTTACATACTCTGATATCTGTATTATTGTCATATGCATTGTGCAAGCACACACGCACTATGCTGAGCTTTGTAGGAGGCTTATGCGCATTTGTTTATGTTGCAGGTGATGCTAGGGTGTATCAATAATATTAAGCCCAGAGCATGATCTTGATCTTTTGAGTTTTGCTTATATCTTGTATTTTTATTTCCAACATTGTATTCAAAGATTATATTAGTGGATATGTGGTGATAATGTTATTTTGTGACTTCGGTACACTTGTGGTTATGCTTTTTTACAAATAAATAAATAAATAAATAAATAAATAAAAAAAAAATCACTACCATGAAAATCTTCCTTGTAGGATCCTACGATTAGAACTTGGTGTATGAGAGCTGAGATCCGAGAATGGAGTATTATGGAGGCTATCAACATCGGATTCGGCGGCTGAGAATTTTGTAAGCCCAGTTCCTGAGTTTGGGGCATGACAGTCGAACTATATCCACCCACCAAAGTAAGTCAGGTGACCCAAAACCCTTTGTTAGAAAGGACTCATTAAACATTCCAAGCCAAAACATCTAAATCAGCTGGCAAGACCTTTATTTTTATGTATTTATTCATTTTAGTCATTTATGTGTTGGAAAGGTATTCTTCGAACATGTTGACACCATTGGAGCTGCCAAAGCATGGGTAAGACTGCATAGAAGGAATTTTGGTGGGAATGAAATAGTCATTGTCATTTAGCCATTGAAAAAGATATATTAAGGGGACTATGATGGCCAACAGTTTTAGCTTCTACAACTTGAAAAGAAGAGGAAAGAAAGAAAGAAAAAAGAAATCTTTAGCTTCTCAAATTTATTCTTCTTATCATAGCAGTTATCATTGCCAATCCGAAGCTTGAATAAAGGGTTGTGTCGGGTGGGTGGCCAATGTAAAACTTTTCTGATATCCTTTTCATAAATCCCGATTTTGTTTTGTTTTTTGTTTTTTTTTTAAAAGATGAATCAAACTTATTAGGTCGAAGCCAAAAGAAAAACAAAATAGAAAAAGAGTTTCAAGCTCATGGATCCTGACAACGCTTCAAGCTCGTGCGAGGGCAATCATTGCAGCCAATGTTGCACTGGCACCTGGGTGCAATGAGAAATAGGCAAGACCTATGGTTTAACAGAAGATATGATCCCTGATGGAGTGAAATGGAATAATAGGATTCATGTAGTCAACCTCAATTAATTGGCTTCATGATATTTAATAATGATAATGGCCATAACTGCTAGCCTCATGGCCATTATGATATGGCCCATGACAACCATTACAAACTCATAATGAGTGGTGGTGATAGGGAGATTTCTAATGTAAGAAATATAAGAACTGACGGTAATGGCAGTTATAAAAGTGGAATTGATCAAATGATTTCTAGTAATCTGATGGAAAAAAAGGGCAGTGGGAGGATATTGCCACGATCCTGTAATAGTCAATTTTTTTTAAAAAAAATTGTGAAAAATTATTAAAATTTTCTAAAAAAATGGGAGGATCTCAAATATCTATTGTTTTCTGGTTTTAAACATACATGTGATGGTTTAACTGACCATTTTTTTGTAAGAATGTTTTCTTGGCCTGTTTGAGTTCTATTTACCTAACTAGACTATGAAACTCCTATATTTAATATTCTATGAAACTCCTATATTTAATATTCTAAGTGGATAAATATCCTACTCACGCATGACCCTAATAATTTTACACCATCTCCCTCAAGAAATTTCTTCATCATCATATCATGTGCACACCTGATAATGGCCACACTTGTCAATTATTTAAATAGTCACTGTGTTTGTTGGATGCCACCATTGTCGAAGCAAAAAAAAAAAAAAGAATTATTCTTGAACATTAATAGTTTTCTAAATAGATATGTAGCATTTTGGATTGGAATGGGAATCTCCTTCCTCTACAGGTTGAGTGTCATCTTTGATGAGATTGGGACCTTCTTCTTGGGTCTGAGCATTTCAGGCTCAACATGAAGGATGAAGGATTCCAAAGGGTGGGAACAGGTCCGCGCCAAACAAAAATCTGTCAAATCCTTTAGTGCCTGTTTGGATGCCTGTAACTTTTTCAAGTTGTAAGAAAGTTATATGTAACTTAGTTACAGGTGTAAATAAGTTACAGGTAATCTTGTTTGGATATAAGTTGTAACTTACTTACAGGTAACTTACTTTTTATGTTTGGATAACTTTTAATTTTATTACAAGTAATAAGTTGCATATTCACACTAAATAGAGCTTGAAATAGGGAATCGTTGAAAATCAGATTTACACGTAAAAAAAGATTAGATAAAATTATTCCATTTTATCAAGTCCATGTAAATGAATAGTTTGGTTAATTCTTAGGCTAAACAAATCAACAGGTAGGCCATAAAAGTGAGCTCACGTTTTCAAAATGCTTGTAATATAGGAAAAAAAAAAAAAAACTTGGTGTAAGATATCCAAGCAAATATTTCCCACAGGAGTGGCTCTGGTTAGAAATGATTAGTTAAAGAGAAATCACAAGCATATGAAGTTTCTTCTACCAAATTCTGCATTAGCAGTTAAAATCTCAAAGTGGGACATTATTAAAATGGACGAATATCAAGGGACTGTTTAAAACCAGATATCTTAATGCTTCGATGTACCCTCGATATCTCACCATTTGACAACAGGCAAGAATCTAGATGCAAATGGAACTTAGGACTGTTTGAAAATGGATATGTTAACAATGTAGTGGGCACTCAATTTCAAAACACCTGAGGACTTGAGGAATCTCAATGCAAATAGAAATTGGGAGTGTTTAAAAAATCATATGTTAAAATAGATTTGGGACCTACATGGGGACAAGTTGCATTGACCAACAAGCCACACTTATACAAAATGAATAATGGAATGTGGGCCCCACTATGTTGCATTTGTTTTATCCACACCATCTATCCATTATTCTAGATCATTTTAAGAAATCAACCCAAAAATGAGGTACATCAAAATCCCAAGTGGACCAAATCACTAGAAACAATGTTGATTGAAGCCTACCATTAAATACTTTTGGTAGGCCATTGATGTTTTGGATCAAACTGATATTTGTTTTGTTCCCTTCATCCAGGTCTTTCTGACCTAATCAATAGGTCGGATGTGAAACAAACATTATAATGGCCCAAGGAATTTTAACGGTGGACTTTCAATCATTACTATTTTGTGTGGTGTGGTCCATCTGAGATTTAGATATGCCTCATTTTTGGAATCCAGCCCTAAAACAATCTAAAATAATGAATGGACGGCATGGATAAAACAAATACAGGGTAGTGGACCCCACAGACCATCGGACGTTACCCATGCCTCTAGCCAAACTGCTGAAGCTAGATTGAAAAAAATAAACGAAAAAAGGGAAAGAAAGAAAGGGGTTTTCTAACCCTGCTGAAGCTAGATCGGAGAGGGAGAAGGAGATTGGGAGAGAAAGAATGAGACTGAGAGAGGGAAACGGAGGCTTTCACTCCATCTGAGAAAGTACGTATGCTTCTTCAATCCAATTCTTCCCAACGATTTTTATTTCAAAAATTTCAACCGTTAAGTTATAGGTAACTTGAAAACCGACTCTAGTACTTGTAATATTTTCGGCTCTTTCTCTTGTAACTTAGTTAATAAGTTACAAGTAACTTAAAAAATGACTCCATTACTTGTATGATTTTTGACTCTTTTTCTTGTAACTTAGTTACAGGTCGAAAGAAAGTCACCCGTGACTTTCCTCCCCCCAAATGCCAAGTATAACAATGTCTGTAACTTACCTATATTTCATAGAAGTAACAGACATCCAAATAGGCCCTATACGCAGGCAACATCTCTTTCGACACCATGGTCGACGATCTCCACCGAATCTTCAGAAAACATGGGAAGATCACCGACGTATTCATCCCCTGCAATCCTGCCCTAAAGAGGGCCCGATTGTTTGCATTCATCCGATTCCTATACGCTGCCGACGCATCTGCAGGGCTGGGTGTGTTGAATGGCAAGATGGTGGATGGTCGGTTGTTATCCGTCTCATGGGCCAAACCTAAAAAGGGCACCTTCCTCCGATCTACCCCCTCCCCTCGGTAGAAAAAGTGCCCCCCAAACCCACCAGACCCAGCCCAAAACTCGTCCAACGAGAAGGGGAGGTCCTTCCTGGAAGCGGTAAGAGGAGTGGCCCTGCAGCGTTCTCAATCCACAATCGCCCAAGCCAATCGAGGCACGACACCAGGAGAAGTGCTGAATTCAGAGCCCGCCCTCATGGTCAGTGCAGATCACAGAGAGGTGGGAAAGAAACCGCGGGACCTAAACCTGGCATTGGTGGCTCATGCACCCCCTCATTCGGCTAATCAGGGGGTATCAAGGAGTCCAGGTACGCCTCTTCGGCCATTGACATGGCTCGTTTAGCCTCAGATTGTTTCCTCCTTGTCTTCAAGACAATGATGGAGCTGATCTCCTTCTACTCCGGTGCATCTCTTCATAGGGATGGGATTTTCTAAAGTGGAGGCCTAGAGCTTGGGCTACGCCATCGACAAGGAAGGGGTTTGGATTAGATTTTATGGCATTCCTCTGTATGCTTCATTTGAATCTGTTTTCACAGCGCTGGGTAATACTTTTGGCAAGGTCGTCGAGATCGACAAGTGCTCGATTCTTGGTCTGGTCCAAGTTGCTGCGAGAGTCAAGATAATCATCCAGGCAGGTGCAGACAGTCAAAAGGCACGAAGATTAGAGGTGGCAGGAAGGACATTCATGGTGTGGCCATCTCTGGAACTTCTGAACCTGATAGGTGACGCAGTGGAACATCACCTAAATGTTGAGCGTGAGGGCAGGGAAACCACAAGACAATGGGTGGAAAAAGCTTTCTACCACCCCAAGATTCCACCTAAGCATTCGGAGAGAAGCCAGGACACGCTCCTACTTCCTTTGCCACCCCTATCCCAAGGTACTTGCACAAATGCCACCCCTGGGTAACAACCAGAACTATACTGCTCTAATCGCCTCAAAGGTGTTTGTCGAAAGGACGCTTCTACTTCTGAACAAAGAACCAAGGGACATCTCTCTCCACCTATCGTCTAGCATTCAGATGGCAGCATTGGTCCTCTGCCTCAAGCTAATGGCATGTATCCTGCTCCCCCTATCAATCTTTGTGAATGTGATGCTCCCACTTACACATGTGGAGAACCCCAACCCATCCATCAACACAACCCAAGAGATAGAACCCTCTCACCCAGCCACTCAGAATGAGGAGCCTAGCAATAGACTCCTCTCCAGATCACTGAATCCTAAGGCCCTCTCAGAGCGCCACAATCCACTTAAGATAAGTGAAAGAACTGGAGAAGAGATGGACTTCGAGGATGCTCCAGCATGGAATTCCTACCCGTTCACGGTTGATAACAGAAGGGGGCTCATATGTGGCAGTCAACTGGCAATAGACCTCTCCCCTTATTTCCAACCCTCAGGCCCTCTCAGGGAGTGGAGGAGCCCAACTCCAACTCCTTTTGGGTCACCCATACGTCATTCCCGCTCTTACTTTATCAACTCATAGGGGAACCTTCCAGTAGGGACCAACTAGAGCCTACCATTCCAAACCAGCTCGACCAGATCTGCAAGTCTTCTCGTCATAACAGCATTTCTCATGTCCCAGCCTCACCTTTACGGACTCAGCCTGGTGCCTCCTTCTCAGACAGTAACAAGGTTGACCCATTGAACAATATGAAAGGTTTATCATCTACTTCCCAGGTAGAGGGACTCTCGGGTATGTTGCCTCTTGTTAGATCAGCCTACTCTACACAGTTTTCAGCAAAAACTATGCCAAGCACTCATAGCAGGAGGAAATTCAATACAGAAAACCCTGTGCCAGATCAGGGACAGGGCCAAAAGGGCTGCTTGATATCAGTAGGGGAATCAGAGGAAGACTGCATTGAGAGGCTAAGAAGAATGAAGCGTTGAGGTGAGCCAGTTACGCAGATTACTCATGAATAACATCCTCATATGGAATGCACGCGGGGTGGGAAACTCAGCCACCATTAGGACCCTCAAGAGGCTCATCAGACAATTTTAGCCTGCTATCGTTGCTGTCTTAGAGCCAATGCTTCATGACGAGAAGCGTGTCAGAATTGGCCTAAAATTGGGATTCCATTCCTCGTCCTCCAATGTGGCCTTTGGAGGGAAAGTTTGGATCTTCTCCTCATCCTCTCTCTCCACCGAGACCCTTGTGCTCTCCAACCAAATGTTGACCATCAAGGTGGGAACTCAAAGAAGTCCAGACAGAGTTTTAGCCTCGTTTGTTTATGCCAAGTGCTGAGAACTTTAAGAAGACAATTGTGGGAGGAGCTGGCTCAGTTGGGGATGACCTGCACGACTCTGTGGGTAGTGTGTGGCAATTTTAATGCGGCCCTCTCTTCTTCAAAGAGGAGAGGATCGACCTCCGTCTTCGATACCCTTAGTGCCACTGAATTTGCACAGGGCCTCAGCAATGCGGGTTAACAGATGCACATTTTAGTGGCAGCAACTTCACGTGGTGCAATAACTAGGCGGGCCATGCTCAAGTTTGGGTAAGACTAGATAGAGCATGCTGCAACGATCGATGGCTCCAGGCGTTCCCGTCCTTCCAGGTGAAGCATCTACCCAGATTAAACTCGGATCATGCTCCTTTACTTTATCCTTCCCACGGCCTCATCCATCTACTCCAAGGCTTTTCATATTTCAACATGTAGACACTTCATGAATCTTTCCAGGGCCTGGTCAGAAGGGGTAAGGGCTCAGATATGGAAGGGAATCTGATACTGAATCTCCTCTGGAAACTGAAGAACGTCAAGCTAGCATTGAAGGCCTGGAACAAGGACATCTTCAGGAATATTTTTGCAAACCTAAAGACGGCAGAAGCAATATGCATATAGCTGAAATTGCTGGCTAAGGCTCCTTGGACCCTCAACTGCAGCTGTCCTCAAAACAGGCGAGAGATAAGATGTCCCACCTCGAACTATGCAAGGAGGTCTTTTGGAAACAGAAGTCTAGGGTCTAATGGCTCCAAAAGGGGGATCTGAATACCAAATTCTTCCATGCCTCAGCAACAGAGAGAGCGAGAAGATCTACAATCCAAGAGAACTAATTGGATGGGGGAACAATGGCTTCGGGTAGCGAATCGATCAAGCGTGCATCCATAGAGTTCTATGGAAACCTCTTGCGGGCAGAGCTGACTTGCTACAGGGAAGATTTCCTGGATGTGATTCCTCAGAGCATTTCAGAAGCTGATAATCAGGCCCTCATGCTGGAAATGTCACTGGAAGAGGTGCACGCTGCAATCTTCGTTATCCCCCGGATGGAGCGCCTGGCCCAAAAGGCTTCTCAGGGGCATTTTTCCAAGCATGCTGGGATACAGTGGGCCCAGATATGCTAAAGGCAGCCCGTTCCTTCTTCAGAGGAGGATCCCTACCCAGGGCCTTCATAGCGACCCTCATTTACCTCATCCCAAAGACAAAGTCCCTAGAAAAATTTTCTGACTTTAGGCCCATTAGCTTATGCAATAGTGTTTATAAAAATTTTTCAAAAATTATTGCTAACAGGTTAAGTGGAATTCTCCCTAGAATCATCTCCGCCGAACAAGGTTCTTTCATTCAAGAGAGATCCATAGCTGAAAGTTATGCTCTAGTGCAAGAGATGTTCAAAGAATAAACCGTAAAGTCGGAGAGGGTAAAATCCTTCTTAAGCTAGACATGGAGAAAGACTATGATAGGTTGCATTGGAGCTTCCTCAAAAGGGTGCTTGTCAGGTTTGGGTTCAGAAGAAATTGGATTGACGTGGTGGAAAAATGTTGGTCTGACTCTTGGTTCTCCATCCTGATTAATGGTGAAGCATGTGGCTTCTTCAAGTCATCAAGAGGGCTTCGTCAGGGTGACCCAATCTCTCCAGTGCTTTCATCTTGGTGGCTAAAGTTCTTAGTAGGGGTTTCAAGCAACTAGTGGAGAGAGGCTTCTGCCAACCCTTCATGACTCGCAGAAACTGCCCGGTGGTCTCTCACCTACTCTTCGCCAACGACACAATCCTCTTTGCTAACGACAGTTCTGCTTCCCTGAAGAAGATTATCAAGTTCCTCAACTCATAAGAAAGAATTCAGGTCAGAAGATAAACACCCAAAATATTTTCTTTATTCTCTCGGCTAGACATTCTGAAGCATGTGCCAGATCGATTGAAAGGATTCTGGGATTTGGTAGAGGTGCCTCTCCTTTCACCTACTTGGGGATCCCCATCTTCCAGAGGAGGCCGAAGAAGGTGTATTTTCAAAATCTACTGGAAAAAATCCATATGAGAATCAGTGGCTAGAAATGCAGAATTTTAATGCAGGAAGGAAGGTTGATCCTGATCAAGCACATGCTGGCTAGCATCCCTGTCCACATGCTCGTAGCAACGGAAATTCCTGCCATCCTCTTGGACAATCTTGAATCTGTTTTGCAGATTTTTTCTGGGGATGGGATGGTAACAGGAAGTGTTGTCATTGGCTGAGCTAGAAGAATATTTCTCTTCTAAGAATTGAGGGTGGGCTGGGGCTGAGGAGCCTCAAATTGGTCATGAAGGCCTTCTGCATGAAGACGGTGTGGACCATCCACTTCAGGGGCGAATTCAGCTGCTGGAGCAAGTTCATGAAAATGAAGTATGCTTCAGATTTTTAGTCTCTGGGAGGTGTCAGCCTGGCCTCTTTTACCTCGCCAATCTGGAAGAAATTTTGCAAATTGAGCCCTATTGTTGCTGCCCTCATGCGCTGGCTTATCAGTTGAGGGGAGTGCGATTTCTAGAACGAGGACTGGTTCAGTCTTGGCCCCCTCAACGACTGGAAATTGCTACCCTCTTCCTCTTCCCATCAACATGCTAAGGTCAGCGACGCGATAGGACCTTCTGCTGGTGTTCGTTGTCCCAAGTGAGCCATCTACTTCTGCAGACAGTCCTCGACCATATCACAGATGAGGGGATATGCACCTTAGCCTCCGTCGATAAATGTATCTGGTCGGGCTCCATGTTGGGTGAACTCACTGCGGGCCTTGCTTGGAATAACATCTGTCCTCATGGCGATAGGAAACCTTGATCAAAGTGGGTGTGGCACACTAAGCTCCCTCCTAAACTCTCGCTGTTCACATGGAAAATAATTCACAAGGTCGTCCTGGCAGATGCCATAATTCAGCGGAAAGGGGTTAGCATCGCGTTGATGTGTGCCTGCTATGCTCTAATCTCCATGCCTGATATTGAAACCATTGACCACATCTTCGCCTCGAGCATCATGGCTTTTCGGGTTTGGGAGCATTTTGGTAGTCTCTTTAACATCCAGGGGCATTCCCCCTCTTCGGCAGTAGGTAGGCCCTCATCATGGTGGGCCACCCATTCTTCTTTGAGTTCTATGTTCCTCATGAGGGGTATTCTCCCCGCATTCATAGTCTAGGAGCTGTGGAATGCTAGGAACGTCGTCTGGTTCGATGGCTCCGTGATCAGCAGCATCAGAGTAATCTCAAACACTCTTCGCTGAATCAGCCTTATCGTCCCCTTCTTACTGATGCCCAAGTTTCCTAACCTATCCACAAGGATAACTCTTAATGCCTTGGGGGATTGATGAACCAACGCCCATCAAGGCCAGATTTCAAGTTGTCAAGTAGGCAAAGCCCCAACATGGATGGATCAAAATTAACGTAGATGGGTCAGCATTGGGCAATCCGGGCCCATCATGAGGCGGTGGCGTTGGAAGGAATTCTTCTGGTGACTTTCGTTTTGCTTTCTCATCTGCTGACAGGTTCAGTTCCAATACGAGGGCATAGATAAAAAGGCAATTCTTGATGGCCTTAATGAGTGTGCGAGTCTAGGAATCATAAAGGTGGAGGTGGCGAGCGACTCAAAATTCGTGGTCTCAGCCCTCCTAAATCATGCTCTGCGCTCGTGGCCCATGTGGTATTGGAAGACCGGGATTTGCTCTTTCATGAGCAATATGGATGTTCGCATCGTGCACACCCATAGGGAGGCTAACTCGGTTGTGGATGCCCTGGCCCGGTTGGGGAGCGATGGACAAGTGAACCGGCTCTTCTGATCTATGGGAGATCTCCCCATTTCTGTTCGAGGTCTGGAGTTCCTGGACAGAGTGGGCCTAGGCAACCTGCAGGAAGCCTAACATCCGCTGTCCCTGCTTCTTTTTCTGTCTTACGATAGGCGGGTCCACCCCATTTTATCGTTGGGCCTGCCCCAAATTAGCTGATGTAAAGTGTTCGTTTCTCCTTAATGAAAATTGATTTGCCAAAAAAAAGGCCCAGCATGTAAACTGAAACCAAACTTAGAAGCAGAGCTAAGCAAAGCTCGTCAAACCAAAATTCACCGTTGTGGTTTGTGGAAGTCCCAGGATTCCATAAATCAACAAAGATAAAGATAGATGAGAAAATCATATAACAACCAGATTCTATCGATTGATCAGATGCTCTCTTCTGGTCTTCCAAAAATTAGGTAGAACCAAAACTCAGGTGGGCCAGATCATGCAAAAACATGCCTACAGGCTACAGCCGCTAAAAGCATGTTCTGTGGCATACCTGAGCTCTGGAATGGCCTCTCTTCTTTTTCTTTTTCTTTTTTGGGTTATTCATCCTGGTGGATGCATCATTTGAATGGATTAGATGAAATATAAGAAACACATTGGCCCCCACATACAGTTCAAAAGGCGCCCTTTAATAGTTGGCATCCCCATCCCAACTGTTCCCTATCGTGTGACCCGTCTGAATTTTGGATCCTCATGATCTTGGGCCCTACATGTCCATTTGTATGTTAAGCTTAATGTAGAATCATTGTATTGGATCGGCCTGAAAATGATTGTCTCCAAGAATCACATTCATCGAAGGATGATGTACCCATTAACGGTCTAAGAAACAGACCGCCAGAAGAGAAGGGCCATCCATGCACGGTCATTAATTACTGGGATTTTAGAGGGTGTGGCTCAATATACAGGTTGGCCCGACCTTATATGTGCAGATAGCCTGATTCTCAGGAAGGGTGATCTTCATATCGGGCTTAGGCATTTGTCGGTATGGATGTTCCAGACAAGTGGCATGTTGGCTTGAAAGCTTGTATGGTGTGGCAACCTAGGTACCATTGCCTTCTATGAATGTGACCGAGTCTCATTCAAAATTTCACATTTTATAGGGCAGACTCAGCCATTGACAGCCTACTATTTTGGTTCAACTTAATCAATTCATCTTTACTATATATAACTTATGTAGCGTTTGGCCAATTTTATTCCTTCAATTAGTTGTGGGAAGGGACCCATGAGTTTTGTCTTTTGAAACCATTGATGTGAGTAGCCCACTGTTACTTCTCTATCTCTCTTTGTGGCTCTACAGAATGTATAAGCATCAAGGAGATCGTGTAGCAGAGATTTTGTGGGGCCACAATAATGACCATGTGTTATTCACATCATGCATATGTTGTGCCAGTTTATGTTAGGATGTCAATCCAAAAAGAAGCAGATCTAAACCACCTGTGGGCCACAATAACTGAAAAAGTGGTGGCGGTAATTAACCCACCAAAGATGAATCTCTGGACTTTTGTCATTCTCTGTGTAGCCCACACACACACACACACACACACACTCTCTTTACTTTTGTCTCTTTTATTTTTCTCTCCTTTGCACATGCCTGACCCTAGCCTTGAAAATATTATTTTTTATGATTTTAGACAGATGATTAGAGGTAGTTGATCATAAGGGATTGTCCACAGCAATTACCCATGCTATAGTTCTGTTATGATAGATGTTACAATGAGAAAAAATGAAAACCATCCAACACTGATAAGAACTAAGACTTGAAAATGAAGAAGATAAGATATTTGATTATTGTATCATTTGACCAAATACAAGAGCAAATTACAAGATAAGCTCCATGTGATGGACAAAAATTGCCTGTAGAGAGCACCATAGCCTCCCGTCAAATGTGGCCCCACATCTACGCTCCTTTAACTTTGGGACCACTTTTGACAAGCGTACATGATAATCTTTAATTGGGTCACATGAGGGCCAAATAAGATTATTGCAAACTCCAGTTGCTTCTTGGAAACCCCTAACCAATTAATTGCGAAGAGACGAGTGGGCCTCTCATTGGATATTTTCTAGCTGAAAATGAGAGGGAGACCATGTTGAGCTACATTTCTATGCAAACATGAGAGAGGAGTCCTCCACGTGACATTTGTATGTGAAGACTAAGAGATGAGTCCTCCGCATGGAAAAAAGAAAAATAAAAAAAGAATAAAAATGGTGATAAGGAGTTTCATTGGGTCATCAGGGCTGCAGAAGATTATTACAACCCTGGTTGCTTCTTGGAAACCACGTAACCAATTAATTGCCGAGCAACGAACCACCTAACCAATTAATTGCCAAGCGACAAGTGGGCCTCTCATTGGATAATTTCTAGCTGAAAATGAAAGGGCGACCATGCTAAGCTACATTTGTATGCAAATATGAGATAGGAGTCCTTCATGCGACATTTGTATGTGAAGTCCAAGAGAGGAGTCCTCCGTATGGGAAAAAAAAAAGGAAAGAAGAAAGAAAGAAAATGGTGTTCAAGAGTTTCACTGGGTCATCAGGGTGCAGACTATTATTGCAACCCTGGTTGTTTCTTGGAAACCACCTAACCAGGTAATTGACAAGAGCTGAGTGGGCCTCTCATTGGATATTTTCTAGTTGAAAATGAACCCCACACGACATTTGTATGTGAACACAAGAAAGGAGTCCTCCGCGTGGGAAAAAAAAGAAAAAGAAAAAAAGAAATGGTGATTTGGAGTGTAACAGGTGTAATGCACGAGGAAAGAGGAGATCAGCGTGACATTCACTCGGTCCATCCATTGGACCAACTTATGTTAGGATGCGAGAAGAAATTGCGGTCAACGTTAATTAGTTTGGATCGAGCCACTTTATCAATTTTGTCACATGTACCACGTCACACTTGACCGAAAACAAACTGAGCACCAAGCTATCCATGTTGTGCAAATGTCCCAAATTTGATAATATTCAGCTTCAAACTCTCCACATGTGCCATGTGCCATGGGTTTAAGCTGTCTACCTGCAACTAACAAGAAAATTTTGCATGGAAAAGTATTGTTTTGCTAGGCAATAGATTTGAAAATGGCCCCTTTTCATGGAAAAAATCTCATTGAAAAAATAGCATTAGAAACTTTTCTTTTTGTTTTCTCTCCATCATTTTCTTCTTCTTTTCTTTTCCTCGGAAATACACTTTCCTTTCATTTCCTTTCCTTCAATGTAAACATGACCCTTCAACGTATCTCTAATATATGATGTGAGTAGCTTCAGACAATTTTACCTTCACAAATTGTTTTTCGAGAAGGTAGAACTTTCCATTTTTTTTGAAAGCATGTGAGGATTTTTAACTAGAATATTTTAGTATTTAGCGAGGCTAAAACTGTATGACCAACCAACCGACTTTCAATGGCCTTTATCACGGAAATTTTCATAGAAACCTCGTAAAGAGTAGGGAGCCTGTGCAACAAAAACTCTGTGGAGTCCACCGGAATATGAAGAAATATATTACTAAATGTTTTAAAATTAAATGGATAATTAAAAAATACATCCTTTCTCAACCAATTGATGAAATCAGGTTCATTGTTCTACGACACACTACCCTTTCTTCTTTGCCCCTTTGATGTGGTCGTTCTTAAATATATTTCATACTTCTTATATAAAATATATAGAAGTATTTATCTAATTACTACACTTGATTCGATATAGAAAATTTGTCTACTTAGCTTTGCCATTCATAAATTCCATCGTAGCAGTGTAGAACCTATCTACGTACTTGTTGATGTTGTATGTTAGTTAAGTATATATTTCTGCCGTTATCCAAAGGCTCTTCATTGCACACACCATTCTCGTTTAGGAACCTTTGACACGTATGCTTGTGACTTCCTCTCTCACCATTTGACATGTACTCCATTAAATACAAAATAGATTCTTCTACAATGTAAAGCTCTACAATATACCCTTCAGGATGTGCTGAATTTTTTATGTATCCATTATAAATTTTCATTAACCTAATTGCAGGTATGCAATTAATAAGATATTATCAATATATGATGGTGATGAAGTCTAAATGAATCACATCAAGGTTAGATATTTACCGTTCGAAAGAATGCATCCACCGAAATTTAATTGGACCACAAGCTAATGCTTCGTCAGCTAGATGTAAGTACTATAAGGTGAATGTTAATAATAAAGAATGAAGGTGGTAAAAAATTATCTAGAACACACATTTTCACAGCAATGTGGTGTTTGATAGCAATGATATTATCTGCACTTACGGTCTTCGAGCACAAGATATTATAGAAGTAGCAGATGTGTTGAATAACAATTCGCAATGTCTTATGCTCTGAGAAAGCATGTTGTAGCATCACATGTAGTAACTGACACATAATGACGTGATAATCATGCAATTTGAATCCCTTTATCTTGAGAGTTTGTAAGTTTACAAGATATTTAAATATAGAACTATACCTTGTTGGAACCTTCAAGTCATGCAATATTTGACAGAACAATTCTTTGTCCTTTCGACTTAAATTAAATAGTACCCTTGGTTTAATAGTTTTGTCATCCGCTTCTTGCAGCAATAATTCGTTCATTATGTTCATTCTTTTCAAATCTTCACATGCACTTGTACCATTCTTTTTTTTTTCTTTGACTTATAGAATCGTCAATAGAAGATGGACACCAATATTCTTTACAACAGGCATTACATTCAAGTTCTGGTGAACTGAAAACTCCTGGCAAAACACAATTATGATGGAATGTTAAGTTTTTATTTATTGACATACATGCATATGAAAGTAACAAGTTAAGAAAATTACCTTCTAATATGGTAGGTCAAATATGATCGATCTTTTATATTAGGCATTTATATTCTCAGTTGAGTCATCACCATAACCTTTTCGTTTTTTCCTCTTCAATTTATCGATATCCATCTGGATACCGATTACTTTTGCTTCAACCTCTGAACCACTTAACCGAGAAGAAAGTCTTCCTTCTTCTACTTTATTATTGAATGCCACTTTTTGGATCCTAAAAATACGATTAATAGGAAGAAATCTTCGATGGCCTCGATAGGAGTACTTCTTGCCACTCTTAAGACGTTTAGCAAATGTCCCCTCGCCACAAACAGGGTAAGCATATTGTGCATGTATAACACATCTTGATAAACTTCTATATGCAGGAAAATCATGAAGTCCTCATATTAAAATGGCCTTCAAATTAAAAATTATCTTTGAATGATAATCATATGTTGACACTCCATTAAGCCACAAATCTTTCGACTCGTCAATCAACGGTTGTAGGTAGACATTAATTTCCATACTCAGTCCCTTTGGACCTGTTATCAATACTGTTAATATTAAAAATTCTCTTTTCCTGCACATAGAAGGGGAGAATATTATATGGTACTATAATGATAGGTCAACAACTATAAACACCACTAAGATGTCCAAATGGGTTAAATCTATCAGTCGCAAGATCTAAACATATTTTACGACATTCTTCAGTAAAACTTAGTGTAAGACCCGTACCTTAGACTGTACCGTTCTGTAGGCTTCCGCGGTCCTTCCGATTGAATTCGGCAACCTTCGACCCATATTCGACATTTGCACGCGATCCTAAGTCGAGTCTTGTTAACCCGAGTCGACTCAACCAGAGACTTGTATCATAGCGACTGCGCCGCCGCCGCGATTTCAATGCTGCATCTCATGCACCGAGGCGACACCCAGGCCAGGAGATGTGGGCCCGCGTTCAGTTCAAGGAAAACACCATGTGTTGCAAAATTCAAGAGAATCTCTACTGAATGTCACATCCATTAATCAATCAATCCCATCATAGGTCAAGTACATGTCAAATACACATCACCTCACACCTATCCCCAAGTAACCCTAAAAGTCAAAAAGCTCTTACACACCCCATACCTTTCTTATACCATCTACCCCTAAAGTCAACAATCTCTTACACATCCATCAATCACCACATCCATCACCCATCTCTCTCTTTCTCTTTCTCTCTCTCTCTTTACAACCCTCTCTCTCTCATTCTCAAACCACTTTCCAAGCAACCCAAAAGCATCACACGTCCAAGCTCTCCTAAACCTCCAAGAGAGCTTTGTGTGTGGCCTACTTTCTACCCTCTCATCTCCCATCTCAACCATCCAAACCCCATCTCTTCTGTTAGGATCGAAGCTAAGGAGCAAAGGAAGCCAAAGGAGAAAGAAGAAGTGGATGGAAGGTGATCTTAGACCCACATTTTCTCTTTTTATTATTTAGTTATTTTGTGATTTAAGGGCTATGTATGGTGGGACCCACCTTGATGTATGTTTGTGTACAAGAGGGGCCCATAGTGGCGGGGCCACTCCATCATCGCTGGTCTCTCCTCTCTCTCTCTCTCTCTCTCTCTCTCTCTCTCTCTCTCTCTCTCTCTCCTTCTATGATCATGGCCCACCTATGATGTGTGTATTTTACCCATGCCATCCAACTATTGGGCCACTTGATTCCAATTCGGGGTCTGTATGGCCAGAAGGTCACACATGCCCACATGAAGGGAAAAACATATATCAGCTTGATCCGAATCTGGTGGCCCACTACATGGGACCAGCGTGATGTTGAACACCATCCAGCAAGCTAGACGGTGGGCTGGACGCGTTGGCTAGTGGGACACATCCATAGCTCACGTGGTAGACTGAGTGAGAGATACCTTGTTTCAGCGTGAGGTCTTGGTACGACTCCCTAGTGGAGGTGGCTAATAGTGGAAGTGTGGACTGAAGTTGGGTGGGTGTTGACAGTGAAGTGGGGATTTACGTGGGGTAGGAGTGCTAACAGTGAAGTGTGTGTGACAGTGGGGTCCATGGGACCCACCCACGTCATCCATCCTTCTAGATGGGCCATGCCATAGCATATGTGTTTTATCCAAACCATCCCCCACCCTGGACGGTGGGACCCACATCCGTGTGTGGCCCTCCTTGATATCTATGCACACCCAAATCCATAGCTCTTGTGATAGACAGGGTGAAAGTTACCTCGTTTCAACGCTGAGGTCTTGGATTCCCTAGTAGGGTGGCTAACGGTGAAGTGTGATCGGACAGTGGGGTCCGTGGGACCCACTCATGCCATCCATTCATCTTGGTGGGCCACACTGTGATGCATGTAGGACATCCCCCACCCCACGTGTGGGGCCACCTTGGTGTGTGTGTCCGTCCAGGTCGTCCAGGGCCTGGACATCAGGTCCATATACATATATTAATATATTATATTATATTATATTATTATAATATATGATATATATATTATATATTATAATATAATATAATAGCTTATATGTATTGAGGGTGGGCCCCACGTATGCTCCCCTTTTTATGCATAAAAGCTGTTGTGCAGTAGTATAATATCTATATACTATATATTACATATTACATATATGACATATAAGGGTGGGTCCCACCTCTGTCTTTTAATGCAGCATGGCTGCACGTGTATTATCGACCTCTGCCTATGCGGGACCCATCTAGAACAGGTGGGCCGTCCACAAATGGGCTGCACGTCGATGAGCTCGGCAGGCCGCCACAGGGATGTATGTGTTTTATCTACACGGCCTGCTATTTGGGTGGTGGGACCCACCATGATGCATGTGTTGTATCCATGTCGTTCAACCATTTGTGAGATCACTTTATGGCATGGGAAAAAGAGATGAGTCAGATCTAAAGTTCAGGTGGACCCCACCATTCAAATAGTGGACCGTGACATCCACCGTTCAAACTTCTAAGGACCACAATGGTTCCCACTCAAATTGATATTTAGTTTTCACTTCATTATGATCCCCACTCTACCACCAGAAGTTCCTACCACCCATCCTGAGGATGCTGCTCCTCTACCAGAGGTCGGTGCAGATCCGACCGTACCCGTGAGTACCTCCCAGTTACAACAGATGTTGCAGGCTGTGACGGTCGCCCTTCAGGGGCAGGGCAGGCACCCCGTCGTTTCACTAGACCAGGCAGAGTAGGAGCGCTTGAGTGCCCTTCTTCGAGAGTTTCAACGGCTCAATCCCCCACGTTTCTAGGGTGAGTCAGATCCGACAGCAGCTGAGAGATGACACTCTAATGTGGAGAAGATATTTGATATGATGGGATGTACGACCCAACGGCGAGTCCGATTAGCAGTATTTCTTCTCCATGGTGAGGCTGAGCACTGGTGGACATTAGTCTCCTAAGCAGTAGACACTGATTTTATATGGACCTGGGAGGATTTTAAGGATTAGTTTGACCGACAGTATTTTCCTGATCACATCCGACAACAACGAGTATTAGAGTTTAAGGCCTTGGTGCAGGGTGATATGATAGTGGCTCAGTATACGACTTGTTTTGTAGCGCTGTCCACATTTGCATCATATCTGGTAGATGAGGAGTGGAGAGCCCGCCGATTCGAGGACGGCTTGCATTACGGTCTTCGAGGCCGTGTTATTAGGTACGAGTTCCTGACTTTTGAGGAGGTGGTACGAAATGCCTAGATTTTTTAGGCAGAGTGGGCCTATTCTCAGTCTGATCGTGGTCAGAGGAGAGACCCGAAGAGGCAGGCTCCTTTCAGAGACTCCCAGCAGCGTCGACCAAAGAAGAGAAGCACAGGTCGTCCAGCCTTCCAAGCGCCAGTAGCATCTCCAGTTCCACCTCCGAGGCAGTTTATCGGCACTTATTTTGGGTGGAGTGCAACGGGGCATTATATGTGGGAGTGTCCTCACCCTCAGCAGCAGCAGCAGTAGAGAGGTCCACAACAGCCTCCATCACAACTGTAATAGAGACCCTCATAGCAATAGCGACAACAACCCCCACTACTGAGGCCACCTGAGCAGCAACATCAGCACCAACCTCTGAGGCCGCAGCAGTAAAGGTAGTAGTTTTGACCACCTCAGCGACCCCAGTAGTAGCAGCACGCTCAGAGGGGACAGACACCTCCCCAGCCGACTCAGGCTAGGTTCTATGCGGCTCAGTAGGACCCGCAGTCATTCGAAGGAGTCGACGAGGGTATACTTTTAGTCTCTGCATGCACTGCACATGTGTTGTTTGATTCTGGTGCATCACATTCTTTTGTGGCCGAGAGTTTCTGTCGATTGACTGGCCTGCCATTGGAGTCTGCTCGTGAGGGCCTGTCAGTATCGACTCCTTGGGGAAGATTGCAGTGTTAGGCCAATTTTGCTCGTCTTGCCTCATTCTAGTTGGGGATACCTTTTTGTCTGTCGATTTGTTTGCTTCGCCGATGTCCGAGTTCGTTGTCATCCTGGGTATGGATTAGCTTACCGAGTACTACTCCATATTGGACTGCCCCACGAGGATAATCACGTTCTGTATACCCGGCGTGCCGCAGTTCTAGTTCATTGCAGAGCCCAGAGGAGAGCCGTTATCTTGTTTGATGTCGTGTGCCATAAAGGAGCCCATAGCGGTGAGCATCGACCAATTGCCAGTGGTTTGCGATTTTCTAGATGTGTTCCAGGAGATCCTGAGATTATTGCGTCGTCGACTCATCAAGTTTTAAATTGATCACGTACCCAGTACCGCGCCTATTTTGAGTGCCTCGTATTGTATGACACCGTTGGAGTTACGGGAGTTATAAAAGTAGTTGGATGAGTTGCATGAGTTAGGCTTTATCCGTCTGAGCAGTTCACCGTGGGGAGCACCGGTACTCTTTGTGAATAAGAAGGATAGCTCGTTGAGGCTCTGCATGGATTACCGTGAGCTCAACAAAGTCACAATCAAGAACAAGTACCCGCTCCAAGGATCCACGATTTATTTGATTAGCTGCAGGGTGCACAGTTCTTTTCGAAGATTGACCTGCATTCCGGTTATCATCAGATTTGGGTCTGAAAGGAAGACATCCCGAAGACGGCTTTCAGGACACGCTATAGTCATTTTGAGTTTTAGGTCATGTCCTTCGGACTGACTGATGTGCCCACGGTATTCATGCAGTTGATGAACGAGGTCTTCCGCCTATATCTCGATCAGTTTGTTGTAGTTTTCATCGACGACATTCTGATCTATTCAAGGACTCGTGAGGAGCATGAGCAGCACTTGGAGATTACCTTGCAGACCCTCCGCGCACACCAGCTGTATGTAAAACTGGAGAAGTGCGAGTTCTGGCAGGAGGAGTTGAACTTCCTCGATCACGTGGTGACGAGGGAGGGGGTTGCAGTGGACCCCTCGAAGGTTGAGGCAGTGTGTCAGTGGGGCCAACCCACGAACACGTTCGAGATCCACAGTTTCTTTGGTTTAGCGGGCTACTACCGGCGTTTCATTGAGGGCTTCTCCCGTATTGCAGCCCCGTTGACCAGGTTGACTCAGAAGGGAGCAGAGTTTATTTGGAGGGACACCTGCGAGCGAGCATTTATGGAGTTGAAGGACCACCTTATGTCCGCTCCTATCCTCACTTTTTCCTCTAAGAGTGATGGATTTATTGTATTTACTAATGCCTCACATATTAGTTTGGGTGCTGTCCTGATGTAGCATGGGAGACCAGTGGCCTTCGCGTCTTATCAGCTCAAGGTCCATGAGCTGAACTACCCGACGCATGATTTGGAGTTGGCTGCAGTTGTCTTCGCACTGAAGGTGTGGAGGCACTTCTCTATGGGGTTAGGTTCGATCTCTTCTCTAATCACAAGAGCTTTAAGTACCTCTTCTTGAAGTCAGAGTTGAACATGAGGCAGAGGCGTTGGATGGAGCTTCTGAAGGACTATGACTTCGATCTTTAGTATCACCTGGGTAAGGCGAACGTGGTGGTAGATGCCTTCAGTTGTCAGCCACCTGACCTGCTGGTGTATATGATGATCCAGGAGTGGAGGATGCTCGAGGACATAGCAGAGTATGATTTTGAGTTCGACCTGCAGTCATCTATCGTGCAGTTATCGAGCCTGTCGATTCAACCCTCTCTTATTGTAAGGGTGATCGAGGCTCAACAGACTAATGAGTCATTGCAGAGTTATATGGCTAAGGTGACATCTGAGAGTCAGGCAGATTGGCAAATTGGTTCAGATGGTGGACTTCACTTTAGAGACCGATTATGTGTCCCGGATATTCTTGAGTTACGCAGAGATGTTATGATCGAGGCACATCGATCGCAGCTTTCTATCCACCCTGGCTCGACGAAGATTTATTTTGATATGAGGAGACAGTATTTTTAGGCGGGGATGAAGCGCCAGATTGCCAGTTTTGTGGCCGAGTGTGATACGTGCTAGCGTGTCAAGGTCGATCATCAGAGATCCCCTGGTATATTGTAGCCATTGAGTGTCCCGATGTGGAAGTGGGAGCACGTATCGACAGATTTTATTATTGGCTTGACGAGGACTCAGCGCGGTCATGACGCCATTTGAGTTGTTGTGGATCGTATGACGAAGTCGACACATTTTCTTGCGATGCGTGCAATTTGGTCTATGGACCAGCTTGCGAAGTTATTTATCGAGGAGATCATGAGACTGCATGGCATTCCAGCCTCGATCATTTCTGATCGAGACTCGAGATTCACGTCTCAGTTTTGGAGGAGTTTCTAAAGAGTGATAGGGACTGATTTGCAGCTCAACACCGCGTACTATCCGCAGACCGATGGCCAACCGAGAGGGTTAACTAGATCCTTGAGGATATGCTTTAGACCCGCGCGATTGATTTCGGGGGTAGATGGGATGAGCATCTGCAATTGGCTGAGTTCGCCTACAACAATAGCTATCAGGTAACCATCGGTATGGCTCCTTTTGAGGCACTATATGGCAGACCATGCAGATCACCGAGTTGTTGGACCGAGGTTGGAGAGCACCGTCTCCTAGGTCCCGAGCTTATTTAGCAGACGTCAGAGGCTATAGATATCATCAGACAAAGGATGTGCACAGTTTAGAGCCGGCAGAAGAGTTTTGCTAATCGTCGGCATCGTTTCTTGGAGTTTGCTGTAGGGGATCAAGTGTATTCAAGGTCTCGCCCATTAAGGGCATAGTTCGATTTAGAGCGAAGGGCAAGCTTATCCCGAGGTTCATAGGACCTTTTGAGATCACTGGACGTATTGGTGTTGTGGCCTATCGGCTTGCTTGGCCATCTCAGTTGTCTGACGTCCACAACATTTTTTATATCTCCATGTTTAGTGGGTCAGACATAGTTTCTGTTATTGATTGGCAGCCACTGGAGGTTCGTGAAGACGCTTCTTACATTGAGCAGTCAGTTCGTATCCTTGATCGAAAGGAGCAGGTCCTTTGGACCAAGGTCATTCAATTGGTGAAGGTTCAGTGGGGTCACCATACTGTTGAGGAAGCTTCTTGGGAGGGCGAGGCCGAGATTCGAGAGCGCTATCCCCATCTCTTTGATGATTGATTATGTGTTGTATTTTATTTGTTATCTCTGATTTATATGATGATGTTATATTTCTTCTTCCTCATGAGTTATACTTAGTTGGGATGATTGTGTAAATTTAGAGGATGATATTTTTATTTGGAGGGGAGAGCTGTAAGACCCGTACCTTAGACCGTACCATTCCGTAGACTTCCACGGTCCTTCCGATTGAATTCCAGCAACCTTCGACCAATATCCGACGTTTGTGCGTAATCCTAAGTTGAGTCCTGTTAACCCAAGTCGACTCAACCTGAGACTTGTACCATAATGACCGTGCCGTCGCCGCGATTCCGATGCCCCATCTCACGCACCGAGGTGACACCTAGGCTAGGAGATTTGGGCCCGCTTTCGGTTCAAGGAAAACACCGTGTATTGCAAAATCCAAGAGAATCTCTACCGAATGTCACATCCATCCATCAATCAATCCTATCATGGGTCAAGTACATGTTAAGTACACATCACCTCACACCCATCCCCAAGCAACCCCAAAAGTCAAAAAGCTCTTACACACCCCATACCTTTCTTACACCATCTACCCCTAAAGTCAATAATCTCTTACACATCCATCACTCACCACATCCATCACCCATCTCTCTCTCTCTCTTTACAACCCTCTCTCTCTCATTCTTAAACCACTTTTCAAGCAACCTAAAAGCATCACACGTCTAAGCTCTCCCAAACCTCCAAGAGAGCTTTGTGTGTGGCCCACTTTCTATCCTCTCATCTCCCATCTCAACCATCCAAACCCCATCTCTTCTTTTAGGATCGAAGCTAAGGAGTAAAGGAAGCCTAGGGAGCAAGAAGAAGTGGACGGTGGGTGATCTTAGACCCACATTTTCTCTTGTTGTTATTTAGTTGTTTTGTGATTTAAGGGCCACGTATGGTGGGACTCACCTTAATGTATGTTTGTATACAAGAGGGGCCCATAGTGGTGGGGCCCCTCCGTCATCGTCGGTCTCTCCTTCTCTCTCTCTCTCTCTCTCTCTCTCTCTCTCTCTCTTTCTCTCCTTCTATGATCATGGCCCACCTATGATGTGTGTATTTTACCCATGCCATCCAACTATTGAGCCACTTGATTCCTATTCGGGGTTCGCATGGCCGGAATGTCACACATGCCCGGATGCAGGGAAAAAAATATATCAGCTTGATCCGAATCTGGTGGCCCACTACATGGGACCACTGTGATGTTAAACGCCATCCAGCACCGTCCAGCAAGCTGGACGGTGTGCTGGATTTGCTGGCCAGTGGGACCCATCCATAGCTCATGTAGTAGACTGAGTGAGAGATACCTCGTTTCAGTGTAAGGCCTTGGTACGACTCCCTAGTGGAGGTGGCTAACAGTGGAAGTGTGGACTAACGTTGTGTGGGTGTTGACCATGAAGTGTGGACTGACATGGGGTAGGTGTGCTAACAGTGAAGTGTGGGTGACGGTGGGGACCATGGGATCCACCCACGTCATCCATCCTTCTAGATGGGCCACGCCATAGCATATGTGTTTTATCCAAACCGTCCCCCACCTTGGACGGTGGGACCCATGTATGTGTGGGGCCCTCCTTGATATCTATCCACACCTAAATCCATAGCTCTTTGTGGTAGACAGGGTGAAAGGTACCTCATTTCAATGCTGAGGTCTTGGATTCCCTAGTAGGGTGTCTAACAGTGAAGTGTGATTAGACAGTGGGGTCCGTGGGACACACTCACACCGTCCATTCATCTTGGTGGGCCACACTGTGATGCGTGTGGGACATCCACCGTCCCTGGATGGTGGGACCCTCCCCATGTGTGGGGCCACCTTGGTGTGTGGGTCCATTCAGGCCGTCCACGGCCTGGACGTCATGTCCATATTACATATAGTAATATATTATATTATATTATATTATTATTATAATATATATATATATATATATATATATATATATATATATATATATATATATATATATATATATACACACACACACACACACACATTATAATATAATAGCTTATATGTATTGAGGGTGGGCCTTACATGGGACCCACCTCCGCTCCCCTTTTTATGCATAAAAGCTGCTATGCAGCAGTATAATATCTATATATTATATATTACATATATGACATATGCGGGTGGGCCCTATGTGGGACCCACCTCCGTCTTTTAATGTAGCACGACTGCACATGTATTATCCACTTCTGCCTATGCGGGACCCATCCAGAATAGGTGGGCCGTCCATAAATGGGTGCACGTCTGTGAGTTTGGCAGGCCCCCACAGGGATGTATGTGTTTTATCTACACGACCTGCTATTTGGGTGGTGGGACCCACCATGATGCATGTGTTGTATCCATGCCGTTCAACCATTTGTGAGATCACTTTATGGCATGGGAAAAAGAGATGAGTCAGATCTAAAGTTTAGGTGGACCTCACCATTCAAATAGTGGACCGTGACATCCACTGTTCAAACTTCTAAGGACCACAGTGGTTCCCACTCAAACTGATATTTGGTTTTCACTTCATTTATCTCTGTGTTAATTTGTGAATTGGTCGGATCTCAAATAGACATAAGGTTGGGCCCGATTTGATATGAATGAGGCCCATCAGTGTGGCCTATTTGATATACCTGAAGCCTGTTGGCGTGGCTCATATAATGCGGCCCATGTGAAGTGGCCCGCTTGACATAAGAGGCCCATTGTGATATATTTGAGGCCCGGGTGCGAGGTCCACTTGATGTGTATTCGAGACTCGATGCGATGTTTGTGAGGCCCATGATTGAGGCCCAATGTAATATATGGGTGTGGCCGTTACATTGTTTATGAATTCCTTATGTAGGCCACTCCTTGGGAGCAATATTGGTTAGATGTCCACATTGAGGGGTAATGATGGTTAAATGTCCTCATTGTGACCTTCCCTTAGGCCTTGTTAGGCCCATTCTCTTCGTGGGTTAACCCAAATAAGTAGGCCTCATTTGCCATATGTGGATAACTCCATGTTACCGCCGAGTGCCGATCTTTATGTATGGTTAATCGACTAATCATCTATGGGCCCCGCCTTGTATATTTATGCTGATTATCGGTGCCAGTTATCGAGGCCGACGTCGATTATCGACCCTGATTATCGGTGTCGATTATCGAGGTTGATTATCGGTGCCGATTATTGAGGCCGACGTTGGTTATCAATACCGATTATGAGTATGTGACAACATAACGTCATAATATATGTCCATACGCATCATCTGCATGCTTGTGATGAGATGAGTGATTGATCATAACACATGCCCTTGGACAGATTGTTATGGGACTCCTTGGTGAAGGGAGATGCCCATATGACCGCGCGGTATGCGCATGATTGCTATATGACTAGATTGCGTGTTTCATGCATCTCGCATTATGTGACATGTATACTGTATGTCCTAGCGACATCGGGGCCTTAGCCTCCACAGGTATATCATGGTTGGTAGGATTGAATACTGAAAATCTTGTTCTACATGAGTTGCTGTAGATATCCCTAGGTGAAAGTCTCTAAACCCTTATGGTACTAGGAGGTTGCTCCAATGTCTAGATCGAGTGGGTGCATGAGCGCCGGGTGCCGATTACCAGAAGGTCGCGCTTTTTACTGTGTCGTAGTCAGTTGGAAGGGGGTGCGGCCTTACCTGCCCGAGAGGAAGCGGTAAAGCTAGGCTGAGTTTGACTAGCTTGAAGAATGGGTCCGCTATCAATGAGTGAGCCCGATATTGGCAGGTGGATAATGAGGTCTTTTTCACTCACCTTGTTACGCGCGATAGGGCGGCAATCTGGTTGGAGTGTACTAGACCCTGGTGATATTTCAGAGTTGAGTTGTATTGATATGTGGACTTAGATGAGAATTAGTGTGCTTGATTTGTATCTCGTATCGCATGGCCTTGGTATGGCCGACATCATTCATGTCTTGCATCGCATAGCCTTGGTACAACTAATGGTATTCATGGATTTATTAGCATGTTCCGCATTATTCTGATACTACATAATTGTATTACTACCTTGCGTACACACTTTCATCACCCTCTAAGCTTTCCATAAGCTCATGCACGACCGTTGCGTTCAGGTGATGTTGGATCGCAGCAGCGCTGAGGCTAGAGCACGTGGCAGATCATTTTGAAGCTTTTGTCATTACCATTGTATTTCCCTTTTCGCACACTGTACTTATAAATTTTGATCATAGTGGAAATGTGATGGAGTTTTTAGTTGTTGTTTGTGGGTTATGCCTTTGGTAATGCTTATTACGAATCAAACTGATGTTAAAAATTCTCATCGTAGCATCCCAGGATTGGAACCTGGTGAATGGGCGCTGGGAGCTGAGAATGGGGTACTACGGAGGTTGTTGGCGCCGGATTAGGCGATCGGGAATTTAGTGGGCCCGGTTTTCGAGTTTGGGGCATGATACTTGGACACTTGGTATTTATTACCATCCATTTCCAAGAAAATTTCTATCGTGTTAAATGTCTTTCCTAAAAGAAAAGGAAATGAAATATGAAAATACATTTTCTTGAAAAAGGACATTTGGTTCCCTTTCCACAAATCCAAACAGGCTAGTTATAATGCCACAATGATTTGTACAAATCACCCCACATGGCCGAGTTGCGCTTTTGTTGAAATCCATACCAGCTCCCCTTTTGAGAGAAATATAACTAGTAACATTTCAATTCAATTAAGACTCTTTAAAGATAAGAGGAATACTGAGGACAATTTGATGCAAGGCATGTATGTTCACATAATCTATATGTTTTTCAATTTAAAGAAGTGCCAATCATGGTTCAATAATCCCCACTATTGGTTTATTGTGTCTCATTGTGGATGATCTTTTTCCAAAAAGAAAAAAAATAGTTGGTGAGTAAGATATTAACCTTTGAGTTTCTAGGCTATGAATAAATGGTTAAGAAGGCAAATATAACATTAGTACACAACCAACTCCAAAGTTTCCTAATACAGGTGGTTGGTATCTTCCAATTGGGGAAATTTTAAAGGGTTTAGGAGACTTCTCCGTTCATGGTGGGTAATCAACATAGAAATGGTTTGGATTACAGAAACATTGTCCACACTTACCAAAATAGAAAAAAAAAAAAAAAACAATATGCATATTTGCTAATGCGAGGGCCAAATCTCTATTGTACAGAACACAAATAGTTAGGGACAATTTTTTGTTTCCATAATTAGTTTTTCAAAGAACCAAACTCTGGATTCAAAGAAAATTGGAAGGCATTTTCAATAAAAATAAGGGTGTTGAGTAATTTGGAGGTGGTAGCTGTTTAACAAGCAATGGTTCATATTTTACCCAATCATCCCTTCAATTGTGTGGATTTTACCTTCTCCACACATTTTTGTCATTTAAAATTTTGATGTAACTTGCTCACAACATTAATTGTGTTTTCACCCAAAACGAGGTTTGCAAGAGTGCATCCCAACGTATTGCATTAGGCCTTGGGACTTTTAGCCTTGGATTTAAGGTCATATTCCAATGTTCAAACCATTTAAACAATTAGTGTATGTATTAGTTTAGAATGTTTTGTCTCTTAAATCATGACTCTTTTCCTTCAAATTTGGGTGGTCTTCACAATATTAAAGTAATCAAAGGGTTGAAAAACTTCAATCTCAATAATTTTAGGCATCCTTCCATGTCTTGCAAACAGTTTCCTTATTCACATGCCATTCACACTAGTATATGATATAATGAGAAATAAGTTTTAACACTTTACTAGAGCACGATGTTTGATATGAATGCACTAAGAAATTGCACAAGTGACATGCATTTAATCTAGATCAAACCATCCAAACTATGGGATCCAATTTAGATGGGTCTTAAACTAAAAAGTCTACTATTGTTTCCATACTGGCCGGTTCATGGACATCTCATGGATGGAAATCATCAATGGTTAGGATTATTTGTAGAAATTTGTCTCAAACTTTGGACAGCTTAGTTTGAGTTAATGTATAACACACCACCAAAATTCTGATTTTAAGATAGATCTTGTCCATTGTAATAAAGGCTTCATTTAACGATGGACATAGTCTGTCGCTAATGGAAAATATCCATCCCACTCATGGGAATGGTCGTGGGATTTAGCGACGGACAAAATCCATCACTAAAATGTGATCTAAAACAGATTTGGTCCGTCACAAATTAAGATTTCGCAATCGCAAATTACTAGCCTAAAACATTTAGTGACGGATTTTAATTGCTTTTGCGACGGATCATGGTCCGTTGTAAATTGACTTTACTCCCAACGCATTTTTTTTAAAAAAAGAATATGGTGGAAATTTGTGTTTTATCTCAATCCGAGAATTATTTTTTAATAGAATTTCAGTGGTTTACTTGTATTTATTTGTATCTAAGACTAGTTTTTGTATCAATTGATTGAAAGCAATGAATTTTTTGTTTTGTTTTTATATCAATTGAGTGGAAATTATTATTATTATTATTTTCTTTAAAACCAATATTTAAATGCTTTGCAATATTACATGAAAAATAAAATTGAGAAGTTTAATTAACTTTTTTAAGAATTTGACAACTTTGAAAAATGAAAATATTTTGAAAAAGAAATTGAGGTTTTGTATTTTGAAAAAAAAAATGTTGAGAAGTTCAATAAGAATTGACAAGTTTGAAGTAAAAAACATTTTAAAAAAGAAAAGGGAGAAGTTCAAAAGAATTGAAAATTTGAAGATAAAATGAGATTAAAAAATCGAGACTGACGAAAAATTGACATTTTGAAAAGGAAAATTGTGAATTTGAAAAAAAAAATTGAAAATATTAGAGAAAAAAAAAGAGATTTTGAAAAAAAAAAAATTGGGATTTAGAAAAACACTAAGATTTTGACAAAATTATTATTTTGAAAAATAAAGTTGAAAAGTTGAAAACAAAATGGTGCATTTGAAAAACAAATAAATTTGGCATCTTGAAAATTTTGAGAAGTTTGAATAGATTGTTAAGTTCGAAAAAAAAAAATTCAGATTTTGGGGAAAAATTGAGATTTTAAAAACAAAAATTCAGAATTTGTATTTTTTTAAAAAAAAATTGAAAAGTTTGATAACAAAAATGAAAATTTGTTAGAAGTTTTGGAAAATAAAAATTAAGATTAAAAAATGGACATTTTGAAGAAAAAATGAGATTTTTTAAAGGAAATTAAGATTTATCTATGAAAAAAATAAAGATTTATTGCTAAATTACTAGGGACATCCACTAATTGAACCTCTAATCGTTTATGTACACAGATTCACTTGTGAGAAAATGATAGCCTGAGTATAATGAGGTGTAATTGCAAGAATAACTTATAATGATGAGATTGATCAAATTCTATGATCAGGCCATCCTAAGGTTGATATGAATGGTCAGATATGTTTGGAACGTGCAAATTAGGATAGAGAACAAAAATCGGCTCAATAAGACCTGAAACGAATTAGATCCATCAAAAACATTCTTTAAATGGGAATGATTAATTTTTCTAGATCTATACTGATTTTGGACAATTAGATCGGTCCAAATTAAAAAGTAATATAACTTCAAATGTTTAAATTAAATTTTACTCAAATCTAACCATTGGATCGCAAGATATGGCCCATCATATTGTTGATCAATCTTGTCCACTCAATATCTTTCTCATCCGAAACCCGAGCATGGCGAGTGGCTAGTTAAATCGAAGTTTGAATAAAAAAAAATTGCGTTTTCAAAAAAAATTTGAGAAGTTTTAATAAAATTAATAAGTTTGAATTTTTTTGAGATTTTTATATAGAAATTGAGATTTTGTATTTTGAAATAAATTAAGAAGTTCCATAAAAGAAAATGAGGTTTTGAAAAAAATTAATTGAGAAGTTTGAAAACAATGATAGATTTTGAAAAAAAAAATGATAATGATTGAAAAAAATTCAGATTTTGAAAAAGAAAATGAGATTTAAAAACAACTGAGATTTTGGCAAAAAATTAACATTTTGAAAATGAAAATTTAGAGGTTCTAAAAATAAAATTGTGATTATTGAAAAAAAGGTTCAAAATTTTGAAGAAAAATTGACAATGTTTGAGAAATTTTGAGATTTTAAAAAATAAGATTAAAAAAGAGTGATTTTGAAAACAAAAATTAAAATTTTTATATAGAAATTGCAATTTTGTATTTTGAAGAAAATTGAAAAGTTCGGTAAAAAAATGAGATTTTACAAGAATAACTTATAATGAATTGTAATGGAAAGAATAACTTATAAAGAATTGTACTGGCAATAATAACTTCTAGTGACGGGATTGATCTAATTCTATGATCAAGCCATCTTAAAGTTGGATCTGAATAGTCAAATGTATTAATAACGTGCTAATTAGGATATATTGCGAAATTCAGCCCATTATGACTTGAAATGAACCAGATTCATCCAAAAAACTCTTTAAATGGGCACGATTAGTTTGTCAAGATCTTTATCAGATTTTGGACAACCTGATCAATTCAGATTAAATAGTAAGTAACTTCAGATGTTTAAATTAAATTTCAGTCAAATCTAACCATTGGATCGCAGGATATGGCCCATCATATTGTTGATCAAACTTGTCTGCCCAATATCTTTTTCATCTGAAGCCTAATCAAGGTAAGTAGTTAAATTAAAGCTCTTAATTAATAAAATAGAGTGAATGGATCGGGTTTTTAAATTGGGCCAAATATTCAGGTCAAAATTGTGCTGCAACTTACTAACCTCGTGAAAACCTAAGAAATGATGTTAGTAAGTTCTGTGAGCCCCACCATGATATCTATGTTATATCCACACCATTCAGCTCAATGAAAATACAATTAACTTCATAAGACACCAATGTAATGATTAAGGTTCTTTAGATCTTGGTATTGACAGCTAGTAAATGAGCTGCCCCAGTCTTAATGGGCATTTTTTTTCCTATTTTATCATGTTGAGGGTGTTATTTTCTATAGAAGGTTGAAGAAAGGCAATCCAAGTCTCATGCTTCTTGAGTTTCCAGTCCTCCTTGTCACCATGTTTTCATTGAACTTGTGCTTCAGAGAGATTAACTCTTGCATAGTCAGTGAAGCAACCTACATGAACTGAAAATACGCAAGGACATCCTAGAAGCTTCGTGCACATGGTGACCCATCTCATGGCTTGCCAAGATGGTTTCTTTGGTCAAGATGCTACATTGATATGACTCATCTCCTTCCTTCCATTGAAGGGAGGAAAATGTAGTTTTGTGTTTGGTATAATCTGATTTAGGCTTTCTGTATACTTAATCAAATGTCGACTTTGTGTGTAATCAAATGTCTAATTGGTCCAAATGTATAAATGTAATACTCACTTGTCCATCACTTCTCAAACACATATTAGTTATTCCTCTCTATTCAGAAATCTTCATGAACTATATTGGAAGGTTAATGCATAAAAATGTGACTTTTGGGAGTTCTAAATATCATAGCATCATTGTTGCCATGCTGACAGTATTTGTAGAGGATTGGGGATATTTTTCTTTCATGGTAATTTCAATTTTATGTTGGCACTCTATAACTTGGAAGTAAGCCGTGCTAATTTAAGGAATTCTATGATGCTCGGCTGGAGGATATATGTGTGTGTGGCATTTTGTGGAAGTGGGACCCACAGTTTGTCAATGTAGCCTGCTGTTTCGACACAAGCCACATTACACCAAAATCGTCATTTAGGAACGGTTTTAAACCGTTCCTAAATGAGGCATTGCAAAATAACTGGAACGGTTCAGAACCGTTTTTGGGTACCGTTTCAAATTTTAGAAATGGAATTTTAGGAACGTTTTTAAACCGTTCTAGTGCCAGTAGTCAGGAACAAAATTTAGGAACGTTTTTAAACTGTTCTTAATGTTGCCAATGGTCAAATTTTAAGATGGGATTTTAAGAACAATTTCAAACCCTGATAAACACACGAAATTTAGGGTCAAGGGAAATATATTAAGAAAAGTTTATTGCATTTCATCAAAATAGAGATTAATCCAAAGAAAACCATAAGCTGATCTATACAAGGCACTTCCAAAGTCATGAAATAAGCAAACATCATGAACATCCTTAGACAAACTTTGAAAAAAGAAAGGTCCCTTACCATGAAAGAGAATTACTTTCAATAAAAGATGATTATGTCCATAACCCCTCATCTACAAATCAAGAAGAACAATGCCATGCCCACCACTACTTTTACAATTCAAGTGAAGGATCTAACATTGTACATCTAGCACCTTGTTAAAAAAGGACACCTCCAAAAATTCCAAAATGCAAAAGCCCAAAACAACCGTGAGAAGTTATACAAAGGAAGAGAATAAAAAACAAAAAAAAGGTGGTGGAGATTGATTAAAATTTATAATGAAATACCTTGTTGTCAATAGTATCAAATTTTGTGAGTAAGAAGGCATCTATCAATCTGGCGCTAGGTGCATCCGATAGGTCCGTTAATTTCTATACAAGGTAAGAAAATTGCTCAATCCACACGTGTCATCAATTAGCTAAAAAAATCATATCAAAATGGTGGGAAAAATCTCATTGATTTGAAACATGATCTTAATACAAGATATAAAACTCCACAAAGAAAAGCTAATCGTTAAGGACAAAAACCAACCAATAATAAAGTTAGCTCAAATAGCTAACAGAAAAAGAAAAAGAAAAGAAAAATATAACTTAAGTAGCCATCCAATAAATTTTAAAAAAAAACACACTAGTCTAATCCAGATAAAGCAATCTAAGAGATACTGAATCAATGAAAAAAGAAATTTGAACTCACTTGGCTTGTAGATGTTGATAGTACCACACACTTCCCCTTCCTGAGTCAAGATCAACATTGGCACCATCTTCCTTTGCTTCACCTTCTAGATTCATTTCCAAGATCTAAAAAAGTCAATGAATAACCATTAAAATGCTTGTCATGACTACCTACGGAAAGCCTAAAAAACATAAAGAGATCAAACAACATGAGTGCAAGACAAATGGACAAAACATTTAAAAATAGAAATACTAATTGATTGGAAAAAATAGGAAATGCAAAGCATAACCAAAATAGCTTGGTCAAGGTTATGATTTAAGAACAGAGGAGAGATTCAGGAGAAACTGAAAATTTTATATTGGTTGTGTTACTATACATGTGAACGACAAGAACATGTATGATAATTTTTTAATACGTGTATGAACAAAGTAGTCTGTGTTAGATAATGGTTGAAAAGGCTTCTTTCTGTTTGTTACTTATTTCATTCTTATTATTATTAATGGTTGTGTTAGATTTGCTTTTGGGTGATTGCTTTGGTTTTTTTGGACATGCCATTGCAGCAGGTTGTCCTTCCTAAGCCTGGGGAGCCTATAACTACTTGGCCAAAGACCAGTATTTCCCTTTTTTCTTAGAAAATGGCTCCACTGTCTGTAACAACAGAAGAACTCAGAAACAAATTTTGTATCCACAAATGTTACAATATCTGCAATAAATATGAAATTATCAAATCAAGACATGATATCCCTACCTTATGCATGGCTAAGTAGTCCTGCACATGTAACAATTTCACCTGTTAGCTAGTTCACATGCAACTGGTTGTAGTGATCATCTCACTTCTTCCTCTCTAAATGCCAAGGATGCCCATAGTCTGGGGAGTAGAAGGCTGATAAGCAAGATTACTTTGGCATGGCTCCGGAATTTGCAGAAAATATTGGCATATTAAAAACCCAGACTTGTGGAAACATCCCATGTTACTTCCCTATAAATTAAAGAAAAATAACCATTGATAAATGGAACAAATCAATAAAATATTAAAAAATAGAATTAAGATGAATTAATATCTATTTCCTTCCAAGTCCTTTGTTTGAGTCTAAAGAATCTTCTAGAATTCTCTGGATGGTTCTTCACCATTTGAATGAGACTCCTCAAATCTCATCCTACAAGCAAATGCCGCAGCATCTAAAGAGGAAGTCACTGTGTAGGTAGCAAAGCTAAAATCTCCATTTTAGATGTTGGGTGTGAGGCTGACTCTGACACAGAACAGTTCGTGCGAGGAGTCAACCGTAACTCATTGCAGAGGAAATTCAGTGTGTAGTTCAAATGAAACATGATCATGACTGTCGATGTAGGGACACTCAATGCAACGAATGCCACCATCCCAATAGCCAAGCTTGGCCTAGTATTCATCAACACAGTCTGCAATAGCCCGACTGCCTCGCACACATCCGAATCATAACACGTGTAATCTCTCTTTAATTTTTTTTTTTTTAAAAAACCATATTAAGCAGATTAATTGATAAAGGAACTTAAAAGAAAATCTTACACATTATAAAGAAAACCCAAATCATGCATTTGTAATTAAAGGGATAGAAAATGGAATAATCCTGACATGAAGAGGAACAAAAAAAAAAAAAACAAAAAAAACAGAGAAAATGGATTAAAACAATCAGTTCAAGACTATGTAAAATCAATGCCATTAACAAATATCACACCATAGCTTTTGCTGATTCCGTATGATCCCTTGAGAATTATGAATAAGAATAATTGTAGCAATATAAGCCTTACATTTGCTTGGAAGGCTTTGATCCTTTGGATCTTCTAGCTGCAATTTGTAGATATAGAAGAAGAGGAAAAAAGAAGAGCAAGCTTGTTTAAAATATCTAAAATGTTGTTGGGCATGCAATTCCATAAAAAAGGATATGTAGATAAATTCGCTTCCAAAAGGTTCTAGAACAGAGCACACATACTTATAAAACTAAATAGCATCAAATTGATATCATATCTAATAAGGAGATAGAATGATCAAACCAAAATAATAAAACAGGCATATATTAGTATGAACACATGATGTGAATATTTGAATATTTGGAAAGGGATCTTTGTATGTAAAATCCATGAGGATATATGACTTACTGAGGATCAGTTCCAGATAAGGATATATAAACCCACCCAACTGGCTTCACGAGTTTCACAGTTTTTATTTCCTGGAAAAAGAAAAAAGGAGGGATGTGCAGCATGAACACCCAACTTCTTGAAAGTGTTTAGGCTGCATTTGAATGCACGGTTGAATTGAATTTAGGCCTTACCATCTACACAATAAAGCTTACCTAATGAATGAAACAGATCTTGTTAGACCCAGGGAAAATGGGATTGGTAGCTCTACTTGTGTGAATAGTACCCATAGCAATGGTACTGGAAAGAGAGTAGGCAGTGTGAACATAGACTTCAAAGTCATGCTTCTGTCTGTCGTGCATGCTAAACACTTTTATCCTTCCATAAGGCATGTGATGTGAAAAGAGAACTACAAATAGCATTTGCATTGTGAAATTAGACTCACTACTCATTTCAAAGTAGGAGCACCATGGAGAAAGATATATGCAAGGAATACTTGGCGCAAGTTTCTGTCCTAAAATTATAAGATTCTTTCTTCCAAGTGATTTTGTAGTAAATAACTATAAAATACCACAATGATTTTTTGAAAAAATGTAATAACAATTAAATGTCATTCATTGAACTGTGTAAAGTTGTAACATCACATTGTATCTGCAATGCCCATATCCTATCTACATTGTGATGGTTTGAACCATGGTACTCCAGGCACTTGTTTGATAGTTATTTTAAAATTTCTAGTTCCATGCTCACCTTTTTCAACCTTCATCATTCAACTTTTATTGTGCATCCAAACGTGGCCATAGAGAAATAGGTACATTGATCCTTCTGCTCACTCTCATTCCAACACCACTGAATGCTCAGTGCACTCACTGACATGCTGATAAACAGGGTGACTTTGTTGCACGTGTGTGAGATCTGGGCCATTCATTAAGCAGGATGCACAATAAGCAAACCCTAGACCAAAATCAATCATCCATCCATAAGATAGGCCAGGTGTAAATACAATATTAGCCATTGATCATTATTTCTTGCCATTTGTCCAATGGGCCATACACGTATATAGAACATGGGCCATTGATTTTTCCCCCTCATAACATGGGTCATGGCTTTCAAGTCGAATCAATGAGTTTTAGAACTATGATCTCAATGAGGCAACCTTTCAGGATAGAATGAATGAAAAATGTTGATTTGACTTTTGAAAACAGCAAAGGTATAACATGAGTAAAATGTATTGCAGGTCTGAGGGGGAAGATGCAGAGCTAAAAGATGACTAGTTGGAAAGAAAGCGCAATTAACATGAGCAATATAATGTAGTGAAATCTGGAGGATGATGTGTGCACCTGAGGAGGCATTCCCAGCTCCAAGAAAAGAGGACCCATAATAAAGCCTCCACCTAAACCAAGCAGTTCACCCACTATGCCGACTAATACACTGTAGTAGTAAAGAACCAGCTGATGGACTTTCCAGTTTGTCCCTTCATCTCCCTTAGATGTGATTACTCCTCACATAGAGACACCCCAACAACAACTAGGATCTGAGAGATATCAATTGACAGACATTTGATACTCTAACACATTAAAAACCAGGCTTCTCAGGAGCATTCATCTGTGATCAAAGTAATCTTAAAAACTCTTTGAGTTGCTCGGTCAGAAAATATGCAGGTTGAGTTAAATGGGGCCTAAGTACTAAAAAATTATGTAAAACAGACTATAACATATTCTTGTAAACTAATTGTAAAGAGATAACATTCCTATCTATTGTCCCAAATGTAAACAGTGTAATTCTTTTAAATCAAATAACTATTGTACTTAAATTTTGTAACCACATCTCAATAAGTTCGAAATGTGTGTAAACCAAGGATCAAAGCAAGATCGTACCCGCAATTAGTTCAAAACCCAGTATGCTATCGAACAGGTTGCCGTGTAATTCTGCATCAAACAGGTCAAGCTACTGATGGGTTTGCTCATTTGCTAACAAGCACAATACAGGAAAATCTACCGCACTTGAACATGAAAATGAGGCATAGTAGAGATCTCACCTTGGCAATCTGTAGTCCAAGGAATGTCATCCAGACAGAGACAGGAAGGATGAGGTCCTTCCAATAAACATTCTCAAGAACTGGGACTTGGGATGGTTACAAGAAATTACTCCAACAGCTTAGATAGATGGGAATACAACTAACAACATAAACTCACCTCTGCATCTCTAGATGCCTTAGTCTCTTTTTTAGTACCATTTCTTGGACCACCAGGGAGAGGCTTGTACTCCACCTCTTCATTGCCGGTGCCTGTTTCAAAAGGGAAAAGGAATTGTAAGGATTAAAAAAAAAAAAAAATCCTATTTTCCACACAAAAAAATTACAAACTCTGCTTATAGCTGGAAATACAGAGTTCTGAAGACCTCTTTTTTCCTGAATCTCCTATAGTTTGGCCAGAAAAAACAAAGATTTTTAGCTACAAAACTTCAAAATAGAGAAATTCAAGAAAGTAATCTGATCTCTTCTGTTCGAGTTTTTGGAAAATCTCCTCGAACCCCTTTCTCTTCCTCTAAGCTCTACACCTATATCCTCTAATCTCAATTCCTACAACTCAACCATTCATTCCGGTTCTCAAGCGCTTTCTCTGTCAATTCCACAAATGCGAGCAGAAACAAGACAGATTACGAGATCCGGTAGGTTGAACGACATAATGGCAAAAATATCTGGGCTATCAAGATTTTCTGATGGAAATGGAGCTTCCGACAGACTTTCCCCCAAAACTCTTTATTAACTCCGACCGTAGATCTTCCAATCCAAAATCCAACAAGATTGATTACCCTTTCCCATTTTCAATTGTAGGAATTCAATCCCCACTATTTGCTGTGGTGTGGTCAACTTGAGCTTTTGATTTGCCTCTTTTTGGATTAATGCCCTAAAACGATCTGAAAAAGTTAAATGTACGGCTGAAGAAGGAAAAGAAAACCAAGAAACCGAAATCACAAACAGAAGGAATGCACATCAAAATCATCAATTACAGCAACCAAGAGAGTATGTAAAGGCAAAAGAAGAGAAATTTAAGTGAATTAGATAAGAGAAGACTAATATGAACCTTTGTCTCTTGTTTTGCCTCCATTGGCAGATCGGACAGATAAAAATGCTCAACTCTCCTATAGATCTACTGCCATTTTTCCACAAACCACTCCAATGCCAATCAGATCTAACTTCAAGCGCCTAAAAAAAGGCCGAAAAATTGATTTCTAGCAAAATGAAATTTCCACAGGAAACCCTCCGCCGAATGCTTCGACTTCAACTAGATCCGCTCCAAGTCACATCCGAAACCCTAAAAACCAGCTCTTTTGAATCGAATTCGTCCAAATCTGTGCCAAATCTAAGGGAAAAACCCTCAAGTTCCACCCTCAAACGGCAATCACAATGAAAACCCTCAAATCCAGGCCAAATCTAAGGGGAAAACTGTTAAATGGCAATCATAACGAAAACCCTCAAATCTGGGCCAAATCTAAGGGAAAAATCTCTTTTGAATCCGTCATCCTCTATTGTGGCTTGTTCAAACCCTTGATCCAGACCTCTGACCACTATCTTCTACAGCTACTCCCAGTCATGACTTCCACCCCTGCTCCGTCGAGAGCAACACACATTGCTTCCACACTTCCGTCGAGAGCAATACAGTCACCTGAAAACTTCATGCATTTCATTTACCAAAATTATTACAATACATGAGATGCAGTATTACATGGATCGCGACAGAAAATGCATGTGAGCTAACATAAGTAGGATTTCAAACATTAAAACACACTAATTACTTGACCATATTACTAAGCCTAATAAGGCTATACATAGCAACAAGAAGAAAACAAGCAACAAGACAAAACAGAAGACAACTACAGGTACAACTAGTCGTCAGAATTCTGTGACGGTGGAGGTGCACTCTTATCCTGCACACAATATAGGATAGCCCTCAAAGTGCAAGACACCTTCTTGAACTTTCATTTTATGAAGGCCTCGGTCTCATCAAGCTTGGCTCTGGCCTGTCCATGTTCAGCCCGGACCTGTCCGACCTCCTTTCGCAGGGTGGCTTGGCTCTCCTCAATTCGAGCCTGGTGGGCTTCTGAAGCAGCCCAATCCATATCAGGCACCTGTGCTAGCTCTTGTGCCTCCTCTTCTTCCCTTGCTTGTCCTTCCTCACCACTTCCTTCTTCTTCATTGTTATTGTGCTCCTCACCTTCACTCCCTTCGATCTCATCACTTCCCTCTTCGGTGTCGTCTCTTTGCTCCCCATGTCGCCTTGGCATTGCTTTTTGCCAATCCCCATGCTATCAAGTGTGTTGGCACTGATAATATGGATTGGGGCGATGTCATCCATATGGAGTCAAAAGCTGTATTGGCGAGCGATCTTGCAAATCAGTCAGCCGAACGACAGCGCAGTGCTTTCCCTATTGGACCTTGCCACCTTGATTATCTGCGTCAGGATTAGGGTGGGCAGAAATATTTTATCTCCTTTTTCAACTCAAAACAAGAAGTCCACCATGAACCTCGTGCACTCAGTGCGGTTTTTCACTCGGGGATACATGTTAAACATGCATATGTTGTGGAGCAGATGGAAGTCATTTGTCATCTTGCTTGAAGCGAGGTCAGTCCCGCACCTCCAATGCTCGTGCTGGCCACAGAGGAATTGTGTGCGGAGTCTCTTTTCCAACTCACTAGCGCAATCCTTCTCGCTAGCATGCACCAATCCCTTCTCAATACCCATGACACGAGCAATGTCATCCACACCAATCATAATTTCCTGCTTACCCAGAGGAATGAAAAACTGGAGAGGCTTCAACAGCGGGTTCTGAATGAGGGCATAAAAGGTGTGCACTGTGCTCTCACTTGCAGGCTCCTTTGCCTCGAATATGGGACCCCACCCATTATCCGCGAGAAAGTCGATGACCAGGTACATCCCAAACATCTTCTCATCGACGTGTGCTTCAAATACGATCTTGTGGTTGTGAAACTTACCAAGACCGATGTTCAGTAGTAGAGATCTCTCCAATGAAATCCAAGGATCGAGGTCCCGCTTGGACCTCCACTCTCGCTCAGCACTGGTACTTGCTTCGGCGTCCATCCTCCTCGTAGGACGACGTGGTCGGCTTGGCCCGGGCTCATCCAGGGCCACTCTTTTCCTCGCCATGAGAGACAAGAGCATAGAGATGGAGAAGTAGGTAGTGACCACCGTAAACAAAGCCATGAAAATAGGATGGGTTGGTGGGTATTAGAGTTTTGAGGAACACAAAGGGGTTTGTGTTCACAATTGGGAAGGAAGGAGGGAAATGTTGAAAAAAATGGGGGAAAAGAGGTGTTCTAAAGGTATGAAAGGAGATTTGAGAGGAAATTGAAGAAGTAGTAGGGTTTAAAGCACTTGGAATGATAAATGGGAGAGTTGTGATGAAGGAGAGAGATTTGAAGCTCGGAAGGTGGGTTGGCGTAATGGATTAGAGAGGAAGAAGGATTTGAGGGATTTGGGAGAGAATAATGAGTGGAGGGGAGTTGGATTTTGTAAAAACATCCCAAATGAGGTTTTTAGAGTGGGAGGGGAGGTCCCACACGTGCGTGGGGGCCGACATGATCGGTCGGCTGGCGGGGCCCCGTCGACGGGTGTGTCTGTTCGGGCGGGGCCCAGCCGATCTAGCGGGGACCCCACCGGGTGTCTGTCTCACCAGCGGTGGGTCTGCATGGGGGTGGGGTCCACACCCCCCCGGGGTGCCAAAAAATCATGGGACCCACTTCAGATCCCATTTTAAGTAGCAGTATGGCCCCTCGCATTGGTTCGGTACACATTTGCACTCCCACGTGCGAATATCCACGATTTGGCGTGTCTTGCGTGTGGGGTTGACTGAATCAGCATCTAAAGTCATTGATGGATAGACTAAAGAGATATTTGGATCGTCTTACACGATCCACGGGGCCTACGGAGTGAACTACGAAGGTTAGTTTTGGCCAAATTCGAGGTCCGACGAAACTGAAAATCCTATAACTATTTCTATATTCTTATCGCACCCTCCTAAGTCAAAGTACGTCAGTGGGTGTCGTGTGACCATAACCCAGGTCCAGTTTAATCCAAATCATGCTCTGATACCAACTTGTAACGCCCTAAAAATTGAGGGTTGAGTAGGAGCCCAACTCCCAAGTTCCAACACATCACTTATGTAATATAGATAATAATGATTAAATGTTGTCTGTATTAGTACTTTAAACATGAGTGAGATTATACCAAAACAGCATATCATACTCCAGAAACAGTTAAATTTTACAAGTGGAAGACTGTGATAGATATATAACGTACATAGACGTGATTCCCAACCTCTAGAGTATGATGGCATTACTGAGCTGAATAAATACATATTTATTTCAAAATAATACAAAATAAAAAAAGGTGACTGTCTATCTATCATATATCCCTGCAATCCCGTCGATCAGAGTAGCCTACATAAACCCGCTTGATAACTACATATATGGGAACTCCTCCTTATCGTCGTAGAAGTCTGGCTCGGTCTCATATGATGCACCAGAATCTGCATCTAAGAACGTGGGAGTGAGTGATCAACTCAGTGGAATCATAAAGTAAAGGTTAACATGTTATCGATTCAGTCAAGCAATAATGATAAAGCAGTACAACACTCGTGTCCTAAGTACTCTTATTAATGCAAGTATGGTATATTATAATGATGCATGCCCTCACCTGCCCTCCCTCTTGTGACAACATCTAACGATCGCGACATCAACCACTCCCACTGTGCTCTTTCACGCCAAAGGCACATGCAATGCGGTGCATGAGTATGATTGCCGAGTGCTTATTAGACCTTTTCATACAGTAGGATTGGGAAGCTAAGGCACCTCTCTTATATCATTTCCCAAACAATGATCCATTCTAGGGTCGTCAGTCCTAGCTAATATCATACGATATTGCAGTTCCAGATCGCTACAAAGGGGCTCGTCACCTCAATGCAGGCCTAGCTTGTAAGCTAGTTGCTGCAAAAAGGCTCGTCGCCTCAGCGCAGTCTCAGAGTATACTCGAGGTCACTACTAATGGCTCATCACCAAGTCGTAGGCCGACAACTCAAATACAGCATCCCATACCACTGTATTCGGTTCACAAGCTTAGGTTGCTCACTAGTCACTACGGGTTGGCTCGTCACCCCGGCGTAGGCCGATAACACGACTACAGTGTCCCTTACCACTATGTTTAGCTCATGAATCTTAGCGGATTGAGGTATCAAGGTTAACGGGGTTTCTAATGGTAAATTTGGTACCTTAGATTTAAGCAGTAGCGTCCATACATGATGAACATACATCGTGTCAACCGGGTTGCTTGACAAACTCAACTGGTACAAGCATACATCGAGCCGATCGACGTGGACTGCGTAAGCAACTCCGTGTAGCCTAACCACTGCCGACAAGCATTGTACAACTTGAATTCATTAGGCGTTTCCGTCGTAGTCAAGTAGTTCAACCACCGTTCATAGACATTTACTGATTGCCTAGACTACATCGTAGCCCTAATCACATTCCAAACAATAACATTCACATATAGTAATTTAAAATAGCATGTGACAACTGAAACCAAATATAAATCTTACTTGAGCAATTTAATAAACACATAATACACATATTATCAATCATAGGCATTTCATCCATACAACACATAGTAGTAAGATAGGTTATATAAAGGATAATATAATCATAGTTAAGGGAATTGAGAATCCTATCTCAACACCCAGAATACATGCATTCAAACAACCATTTTTACATTTAGGCATTTTATCAAACACTTAGACTTCACATATCATATACATGTAATGAAGTAGTTATAACAGATGTTATAGCAAATCCCTTTTTCAAAGGGTTCACCATAGTACAACAATCATGTATTCTCAGTCGATAGACATGGCAAGCCTAAATTATAATTCTATACTCATTCAAGCATTTTAACAAACACATTAAATGCATTAAAATCAACAGTCTACATATACATATAACATATGGAAAACGTCGTATCTATGCACATGTGACGACAATCAAGTCAGTCATAAATCATTATTGACATTGAAAGCCTTGTAAACCATAACCTAGACTTTTATAATCCGCACCTTTCGCCAGTAGACTCGTAACGAGCTCAGTTTGAACACGATGTATCTGTCTATGACGACAGGACAACCTACAATATGAATTAGGTTAGCTATTTCATCCTTTACTCAAATCCCTAAAACCAATTAGGGTTAAGATTTCTTCCCCAAGTACGAAACCGAAATCGTCGGTATAACGATACGGATGCGGTAGCTAAGGGCGTGGGAAGGTGGGATCAAATCCCAAGCCCAGATCTGACTCTCTCTCTCTCATTTTCTCTCTCTTTCCTTCTCTTTCTTCTCTTCTCTCTCCTAGGGTTTTTAAAAATTGGTATGACAAGGGAGAGAGGGGGTTTAAGACCCTTATATAGGCCCAAAACTGATGGGAATGGCCCCAAGGCCATGGTATACTTAGGTTATAGCCAAATACGGGCCGTTTCGGTCCAACAGATCTATTTTGGTGGCTCCTTTTCTACATGTAGTTGAACTTAAGCTCCCCAACATCAGATCTAGGTCAGGCTAGGTTTTTGGTCCGATCGGGTTTGCAGATCAGTCGCGGTAGACCCGTTTCAGTTCAATGGTCACCGGTACTCGATCAGGGTCACAAGTATTCTGACATGTGTTGAAAATTTTTCTTGATTTGAGGGTGTAATTGGGTCAAAATCTAACAGTCTGAATCCTTAGATTTGGCCTGCAAGCGAACCGACTCAATTCACTTAAGTTTCAGTTCATTTCCTAAAGATATTCACGTTTCTCACATACTTCGCTCAGGGCTCAAGTTGTGCATTTTTGGATACTATTAAGACTTGATTTCTATAAGACCCGTATCTTAGTCCATACTGTTCTGTAGACTTTCGCGGTCTTACTAGTCGAATTTCGACAACCTTCGACCCTTAATCGATATTAACGCGCGACCCTGATTCGTATGCCGTCAACCCGAGCCAACTCAACCCAAGACCATTACCATAGCGACCGCGCCGTCGCTGCGGTTCCGATGCTATGACTCGCGCGCTGAGGCGATGCCCTAGTCAGGAGTTGTAGGCCGACGTTCGGTGCAAGAAAAACGCCGCGCGTTGCGAAATCCAAGAGAATCTCTACGATGTGTCACATCAATCCCATCAATCCCATCAATCCATCACATGTCAAGTACACATCACCTTTCACCTATTCCCAAGCAACCACAAAAGTTAAGATTTTCTTATAAAGCCCATACCTCTCTTACACAAAATGCCTCAAAAGTCAAGAATCTCTTACACCTCCCATGCCTCTCTTACACAAAAGGGCCTCAAAAGTTAAAAAGTTCTTACACACATCTATCACTCCATCCATCCATCACTCTCTCTCTCTCTCCCTTTACAACTCCTTCTCTCTTTCTCTTTTTCAAAAAAAAATCCAAGCAAAAACCCCATATGTATGAGAAATCCTCCAAGCTCTCCAAAATTCCAAGGTGACCCACTTTCCTACCCCATCATCTCTCATCTCAACCCTCCATTTCTCATCTCCTCCATTGAAATCCAAGCTAAGGTGCTAAGGAACCCCTAGGAGTAAGAAGATCGGATGGTGGGTGCATGATCATAGTGGTTTTTTCTATTTTTGAGATGGGCCAAGTGAGGCCAACCGATCAATGGTTTGAATCTCATTTGGGACCCTAAGATGTGGCCGATGGCCCACTTTGATCATCATGATCATCCATGAAGGGGCCATTCTCCATGGACCCCATCATGAGTTTATTTCATTACATTTAAAGGTCATCTAGACTGTCCAAATTGGTGGAGAAAGGATCTCCACCGTTGGATTTGATTTTGTTAGATCCATGTGTAAAGGGACCCGTTTTATTGTTCGATCTCTTCAAGGGAGGGCTCATAGTGGCGGAGCCCTCCATCACAAGCGTGTCCCACTTTCCATCTCTCTCTCCCTTCTCATTTCATTTTTATTTATTTATTTATATTTTTTTAATTTTATGTCATTATATATGGTTATGTGGCCCACTTGGATGGACTCCACTAGGATGCATGTTTTGGATCCAATCCATTTTTAGATGGGGCCCACCTTGTATGTGCATGGGGTAGTCATGTGATGGCCCACCTAATCGAGGCCCACCTCAATGTATTATATTTTTTAAAAAAATACCCAACCGTCCAGCGTCTTAGACGCTGGACGTCTCTGCCAAAAGAAAAAGAAAAGAAGGAAGGTTTTAGGTGGGCTGGCTCATGCAGGCCCAACCTTGATATATGTGTTCAATCCATGCCGTTCATCCCTTTTACCAACTCATTTTAGGCGTTGAGTCGAAAAATGAGGTTGATCTGTTGATCAGGTGGGCCATACTATAGAAAACTGTATTCTTTACTATTTAAAGTTATTTGGACCCACCTTGCTGCATCTACATGCTAAAAATGCTGGACATTGGTCTTGTTCAGTATATTTTGGGCCCCTAAATCCATTGGACGGTTCAGATCTTCGAAAAGTGGGCCCCACAGGTGATTTTTTTCAAGAAAACCAAAATAATAATAATAAAAAAAAGTTACCTCTGCCCTCTCTGACAGCGGCAGCAGCTGCACACTGCTACGTGCAGCGTTTGGTGGGCGGGCGGCCAGCCAGCTACCCACGGCTGCTGCCGTGGGCCCCACCATGATGTATATGTTTTATCCATGCCGTTCATGAGGTGGGTCCCCTCCTCAGGTGGGCCCCCTCCAAATTTTGGCCCAATCCACTGATCAGGTGGCCCACACCATAGGAAACAGAAGAGTTGAACCTCTACCATTAAAATTATTTTTTTGGGCCCCAGAAGTTCTGGATCAAGATGAAGTTTGTGTTTTCTCTTCATCCAGGTCTGAGTGACCTTATGAACGGTTGGGATGGCATTTAAATATTACGGTGGGCCCCACATGGGACCTACAAGTGATGTATGGGTTTTATTCCCACCGTCCAGGCGGACGGTGGAATCCACCAGATTTGTGTTTGATTCCCACCGTCCAGCGGATGGTGGGCCTTGGTGCATGTGTTCTATGAACACTGTCCAATGACAGTGAGCCCCACCATGGTACGTGTGTTGAATCTAAACCGTCTATCCACTCTACAAGCTCATTTGGGCATGAGCTTAAAATGACACGCCAGATTCCTTTTTTTTAGTGGACCCCACCTTAGCCTGTTTTAAGGCCCATCTCAATGCAATAATAATAGTCCATTGGGGGCCCACTTTGTTGTGGACATAAGGCCCATTTGATTTATATAAAGCTTATGAGTTTAGGCCCATTTGATGTGTTCCAAGGTCCATGGGATTGGACCCATTTGACGTATTTTAAAGCCCATGAGATTATACCATTTGTTGTTTTAAGGGCTCATGGGTTAAGGCCCATTGAGATGTACTAGGGCCTATGGGTTAAGGCCCATTTGATGTACATATGGGGCCCAATTGGTGTGTCCATTTGTTACATATAAGACCCATGAGTTTAGGCCCATTTAATGCAATCTAAGGCCCATGGAATATGACCCATTGCAATGCACTAAAGGCCCATTGGTGCGGCCCATTGATGTGGCCCACTTGATGAATATAAGGCCCATGGGATGTGGTCCATTTGATATATTTAAAGGCCCAATGGGATGTACCTAAGGTCTATTGCAATGTGTTATCCCAACACAGATTATGTAATGATGTTCATGACGATTGCGCCTTGAGAGTAATGTTGGTTTGATGTCCACATTACGAGTTTAATGTTGGTTAAATGTCCACATTACGAGTCTTCCTAAGGCCCATTGATAGGCCCGTACTTGTTGTGTATAGGCAGTCCAGGCCCATCTGCATTGTAAGGATAGTTCATTTCATTATAACATGTTTAGTATAGTTCCATGACTCATGATCGCACGCATCATATGTATGCTTGATATGAGAAGTGACTGATCATAGCATATGCCTTCGGGTAGATTGTTTATGGACCCCAATTAGGCGGTATTGCCCTGCATGACCACACGATACGCGCAGGATTTGCTGCATGATTAGATAGTGTGATTCATGCATTTCGCACTGTGTGACATGATGGTTGTACGCCCTGGTGACATCGGGATCGTAGCCTCCACAGATGCATAGTGGTTGGCAGGATTGGATACCGAAAATATTATTCTACATGGGGTGCTATAGATATCCCTGGGTGAAAGTCCCTAAACCCTTATGGTACCAAGAGATTGCTCCAACGTCTAGACTGAGTGGGTAGATGAGCGTTGAGTGCCGATTACCAGACGGTTGCGCTCTCCACTGTGTCGTGGTCAGTTGGAAGGGGGTACGGCCTTACCCGCCCGAGTGTAGGGGCAATGCTAGGCTGAGTCTGACCAGCTCGAGGAATGGGTCCGCTATCGACGAGTCGTGCCCGATATTGGCAGACGGATAGTGAGGTCTCTTCCACTTACCTTATTACGCGTAATGAGGCGGCGATCTGGTTTAGAGTGTACTAGACCCTGATGATATCCCATATTTGAGCTGTATTGATGTGTGGACATAGATGAGGATCTATATGCTTGAGTTGCATTTCACATCGCATGGCCTTGGGATGGCCGATATCATTCATATCTTGCATCGCATAGCCTTGGTACGGCTCATGATATTTATGGATCCATCTACATATTTCGCATTACTCTGATACTGCATGATCATATTACTACCTTACGCACACACTTTCATCACCCTCTAAGCTTTCTATAAGTTTATGCATGACCGTTGCGTGCAGGTGACGTTTGATCGCAGCAGCGCTGAGGCTTGAGCACGTGACAGATTACTTTGGAGTTTTTGGTCTATCATCATTGTATTTCCCTTTATGCTCATTGTACTTGTAAAGTTTTTGATCATAGTGAAAATGTAATGGAATTCTTGGTTGTTGTTTGTGGGTTATGCCTTTGGTTATGCTTATTACGAATCAAACTGACGTTAAAAATCCTCCTCGTAACATCCCAGGATCGAAACCTGGCGAATGGGCTCTAAGAGCCGAGAATGGGGTTCTATGGAGGCTGTCGGCGCCGGATTCGGCGATCGAAAATTTTGTGAGCCCGGTTTTTGAGTTTGGGGTGTGACAATTTCTGAGATGGTTATTAAGTCCAGCAAGGCGGTCATAACCATATAGTTTCGAGGTAATCGGACTTTCGATGTGCGGTTCAGGTCCGATATGGAGTTTCGTGATGCTCCCGAGAGCAATGGGGTTTTGAGATAGATCCTAAGTTTCAGGGTAATGTAGAGTTAATGGTTCTGTAAATTCTGGGTCTTGTAGTTCGTATTTAAAGTGATTAGTGCTAATTTCACAAATGATCTAGTTTAACACTTAGTTAATTCATGACTAATTTCTAAAGGATTTGGTCCTCAGCGATTTCTGCCTGAGGTAGTATTCGGATCTTTATACGATTTTTTTCGAGATGTTATATGTACTTAATAGAAATTTAAAATATCATTAATCATAAAAACAGATAAAAAATTAATGATTTGCATGTATAAGTGTGGCGGCAATTTCTTATTGTATATTGGACATAATAGTTTGTTCAAAGTTTCCAAATACTCCTTCCACTTCAGGTATATTATTCTTTGATTCGATATTCATCTCTGAAAGAACATTTTCATAATTGTATTGTTGGAAGAGTGGATTGGAGATGGATTCTTTTCTGATGTAGTTGTGTAGTGTCATGCATGCAATAACTGTCTCTTTGCGTCGGGAAGGAATATGGTGCCATCCGCTTCAAAACTGTAAAACGCACCTTCAATACACCAAAAGACCTTTTGATTACATTCCGTAACTTTACGTGCATATGATTAAAAACCTCCTCTTTACTAGTAGGCCACCCACCACTACGAAAGTCACCCAACCAATACTAAACATTACAGTAAGGTGCCATAAATCCTCTTGTGTGAGTGTAAGCAGCATTAACCAAATAATATTTATCTACATAAAAACAAATGATATTTTAGCAAAATTTCAAGTTATAATTTTACTGAGTTATATGAAAAAATATATTAAATATTACTAAGAGGGGGCAATGAAAATTTCTTTGTTGGATTAAGTCCAGTATCCATAAGAACCCTTGAATCATGTGCCACCCCTTCCCATCTAGTTTTGACATATGTAAAAATCATATTAAAGTCACAGATGACCATAACGTTCTGAGTACATTCACCCCTTCCTCTTCCTTTACAAGGTATTTTTTTAATCTATCGGGATACTTGCAGGAATGAGGGTTTCATCTAACACACCAATGACACCCTAAACATTAAAGGTAAATTGTTAACCCATGAGTAGGATGATTCAATTATAAGTAAATATATTTATATTTTTTTATATGAAGTTTTACCTTAAATATTTGCCGAAGATGTCGGTGTGTTCTGATTTCTTGGACATTTTGATCAAATAATGGAGTGACAATCATTTCTTTGACAAATTTTAACACAGCAAATAATACCTCATGAAAGTACTTATGCACCGTTTGCGTTGAATGTACAAATTGATTTCTTACCAATCTATTCTGAAGGTTATGATTAATTGTTATTATAAACATGGCAATCTTTTCCTCGAGCAATACATATCTACTATCAAATAACCACCTTCGAATGCGAAACAAGTTACACGAACTATCGAATGTATCTTTTTCCATTCTAAACAATTCGTAGCAAACTGAAGATGGACCATTTAGCAATTCTTTCACAAAATATGATCTAGGTAATGTAAGAGAACTTTCTTGTATTCTGTTGGTAGACGTCTCTAAATAATTAAATAGTAGCTTTAATACAATAATCTTCAATAATTTCTTCTGTTCATTTGTTAATGCCATAATTCCGTCAACATCGAGAGTAAAGACTTCAATTAGATGTTTAAATAATTAAGTAGTTAAGATTAACAAATCTCTTAAATAGATTATATCGACAAAAATCGATATGCTCTTTATAATAATCTTCAGCATATCGATAAATCAAGAGTTACAGCGGAATTAAAGACATTTATGAGTGAAAAAAAATAAAATTATTAAACTAATACTAAAGTTATTCAAATTGAACGGTACACTAATATAAAGTCTATAAGCAAAACTAATGTCAAAACATTAAAGAAAAAGAAATAAAACTAATGTCAAAAATATGAAAAAAAAAAAATCATACACTGATCTAAAGTCTCTATCCAAAGCTTCATATCCTCTTCTTCCTCTAGAAGCATATACACTTCTCTGTTCTCCTTCTTCTGGGTAAATGATTTTAGAGCTTTAAAGTATAATGGATCTAGTCTTCTTATTGATGACGTGCTGTTTAATTTCATTAAACATTCTTTGATAGTGGGTCCTTCTCATCTGTCTTTTCCAATTGATGTATGAGTGCATTTACGCTGCTTTAGATATCCTTCTTCCTATTTGGTTTATGCCGTTTGCGTTGATGAGCTTCTAAATCGACAAGCGGTGCCTGTTGAGATTCTTTAATAGCTGGATTTATGTTAACATCGAGACTGTCTAAATTGATTTCATTTTCACTCATAGATGCATTTGAGATGACGACCCAAAATAATCCTCAGGAAGATTATCGCTATGTGTTGTGTAGGCTTCAGCACCAGTTGCAACAAAACCTTTAAATAAGGCCCTCAATTCGTTCTCAAATTCTAGTGGTCTATTTCAGAATTGAGCTGCATTCTTATTTACCTGCAATAAAAATATCATAAAATCATGTCTTAATTTAATGAAAAGCAAGTTCTTATTTAAGTATATAACAAAATTTCATAATTACCTTTATGTACTCATCCCATCTTTCTTCAGGCCAATCGAATTGGCCCGTCAATGCATTGTACCTATGTCCTGTAATGCTTATCAATTTAATCCATGTAGTATACTGTACTTTCAGATAATCCCATAAATTCTTCAATTGCTTTTGATTAAATTCTTTTCCCGTACGTTTTTTCAACTCAATTATTAATTTGTTCCATGCTTATTTAGTCAAGCTTGACCCTGACCTACCACCCTTATGTGCTTCTTCAAGACAACAATCAATAAATATTTTTTTCTCCAAATCACTCCATCTTGCCCTACCACGATCCCTTGAAGCCATCGCTACAATAGTCTAGTATAAACTGCGAAAAGAACAATTGGGTAAAAATCTTTTAATAAATTTACTTGCAATTTTAATAAATTTACCTGATTAAAATAAATAGAAAAGATAAAAAATCAAGAAAATCAAGTCAATTTTCAAAGATAGAGAGACTGTAATACCTGTCGAAGAGAAATATTTATAATCTTTTATAAAGATGCCAAAAAAATAATTGATGATGCAATGGAGAAGTGAATGAGAAGCCTGTTGTATTTTAGAAAAAAATAAATGTGAATTGGTACTACACCAGATGATTTCCTGCCAACTTTGAGCTCCTTAAAACCATTCATACAACTTGAGCTCGATGAGCCCCATATAGGCTTCCAACGCAGGAACTTTGTGCGAAGAGGAGTGGACACGGATTTCCTACTAAAGCCTTTCGTAAGGAACTTAGGTGGGACCCACTGTAATGTTTTTCAGGAATCCACTCCGTCCATCCATTTTGTGAGCTAATTTTAGAGATTAGACCAAAATTAAACAGGATCCAAGACTCAAGTGGGCTGTATTAAAGGAAAACGTATTTAGGGAAATTCCTACCATAGAAACCTCCTTGATTCGACAATGATGTTTACATGCCATCCATACCGTTCATAACGTCATTCCCACTGGAATGAACTGAAAACACAAATATTATCACGATTCAAAACTTCAGTGGCCTCATGAATATTTTAACTATGGACGTTTAGTTATCACGTTTTCGGCCCACCTGAGCATTGGATACGGTTCATCTTTGGCCTCATGTCCTAAAATGAACTCACAAAATGGATGGATGGTGAGGATTTCTCACAAAAATCCCAGTGGCCCCACTTGCGTTCCCAGCGTAGGAACTTCCTGTGAAAGGCTTTCGCAGGAGATCCGCGTCTGGAACGGATTGGCTACTCCCACAGCCACCAGCCAATGGCTGGTGGTCGGTGTTCTGTGGGCCCTACCATGATGTATGTGTTTCATCCATGCCATCCATCTATTTTTTCAGATCATTTCATGGTATGTGACAAAAAATTAGGTATATCAAAATCTCAACTGAGCCACATTACAGGAAATAGTGTTGAATGAGCGTCGACCATTAAAAACCTTTTGGGGGCCATAAAAGTTTTGGATCAAGCTGATCTTTGTTTTTTCCCTTCATCTAGGCCTGTATGACCTAATAAAAAGATTTGATGTCAAATAAACAGTACAGTGGGCCTTAAGAGGATTTTAATGATGCATATCCAATCATTATTGTTTTCCTATGGTGTGGTCCACCTGAGATTTATATCCCTCTAATTTTTGGGGTGAAGCACTAGAATGATCTGTAAAAATGGATGAACGGAATGGATGAAACACATACATCATGGAGAGGCTAACAGAGCACCGACCACGGTGGCTGGGGAGTAGCCAATCCGTTACGTCTTTGTCCGAGACGAGTGCCGAGTTGTACGAGGATGTGGATTGCGTACTACCCCCGCCCGTCCCTAGCTTCGAATGGGCAGTTCTGTTGGCGGGCCCACCGTGATGTATCTGTACATCCAAACTGTCAATCCATTTTCTCAGATTATTTTAAGCATGAAGACAAAAATGAGGCAGATCCAACGCTCAAGTGGACCACACCAAATAATAATCTTGGTTGCATTAAAATGCACAAAGCATTAAATGTCAGTTGCATTAAATGCAAGAGTCATTTGTGATGTGGTCCATTTGATCATTGGATCTTCCTCAATTTTTTTGATGCCTTAAAATAATATAAGAAAAGCGATAGAGGGTTTGGATATATAGATACATCACGGTGGGCTCGCCGACAGAACTGCCCGTTCGGAGCTAAGGACAGGCGAGGGTAGTACGCAATCTGCATCCGTTGTACGAACGATTCAAAGAGATCAAAGTTACATGGGCCCTACAATAATGTATTTATTATATCCACACTGTTCATCAAATTTTCGAGATAATTTTAGAGCATTATCCAAAAATGAATCATATTCAAAACTCAAATGGACCACACTAAAAATAGCAGCGGGATAATGATTTTCGCTGTTAAAAAATTCACAGGTCCCACTGTAACGTTTATTTTCCATCTAATCTATTTATAAGGTCAAAAATATCTGTATGAAGAGAAAAAACAAATTTCATATTGATTTGAAACTTCTGTGACCCCAAAAGGGTTTCAATGGTAGACGTTCAATCCCCCTCTACTTTTTTGCAGTGTGGTCTAGTTTTTCTTTAGATCTATCTTATTTTTCGGCTCAAGCCTTACGACGAGCTCGATAAATGGATGGATGGTTTGGATATAACAAATAAGTCATGATGGGACCCACAACTTACTGACGTCAATACACCAGCCAATCTGCTTCCCAAATCCTAATCCGTTGTACGCTCCCAGATCCGCTTCGAACGCGGAACGCATCCTACCCCCGCCCGGATGGTCCGGGCAGAGATTGTAGGGCCCACCATGATGTAAGTATTTTTTTTAAGTAGTTTATTGTTTTTCTTATATTATTTTAATATATAATATGAAAGATGAAGCAAGTTCACAACTTGAGTGAGCCACACCAAAGGATGCTATAGTGATAATGACATCCATCATTGAAACCTTTCTAAGGGCCACTGTGATTTTTTTTTAATACCATCCAACCTATTCATTAGGTCATGTAGACGTGGATGAAGTGAAAACACAAATATCAGATTGATCTGAAACTTCTCCAGCTCTCAAGAAGTTTTTAACGGTGGATGTTCAATCCCCACCTTATGGTCCAATTAATCATTGGACCTGCTTCTTTTATTGGATAACACCTTAAATTATCTAAAAAAGTTGATGGACGGTGTGGATTAAATACATAAATCATGGTGGGGCATAAAAAATTTTCTCAGGTTAAAGGTTGATTTTCTATTGCGCAAACAATTTAAAAAAAAAATTTTCCGTAGTAACTTGAAAAGGGGTACTTTTGGAAGCAAAAAAATTTTGTTTAATGAAAAATTACAGAGTGCATTCCACGTTCACCATTAAGCTAGACTCCTATCACAGAAAGAATTCAGTGAAAAACAACTTAGCGCTTTTTGTTTTCTGCATTAACAAAATCACTAAACACGGAAATTTTTTCCCATTCCACGTTAAGTGCAAAAATTCAGCGTTAACAAACACGGCCTTAATGTAGTGCATTATAGAGCGGCATTATAGGGCAGAGAAAGTGTCGGTCATTAAAGTAGGGAAAAGTAGAGGTGGTTTCGTACTATGGGTCTTTGAGGGGAATGTAAAGTAGAGAAAAGTAATGGAGAAAGTGTCGGTCATTAGGTTAGAAACCCAAGGCTCAACTGGACCACAAAATGATCATTAAATTCTTGCTATTGAAAACTCATTGAGAGCTACAGAAGTTTTGGCTTAAGCTGATATTTTTGTTTTTCCTTAATTCATGTTTATATAACCCTGTGAACAGGTTGGATGGCAAATAAACATCACGGTGGGTCCTAGGAAAGTTTCAACCGTGGGCGTCATTAGCACCGCTGCTTTCTATGGTATTTTTGAGCTCAAATTCAAGATGACATGGGAAAATGGATGGATGGTGTGGATAAAAGCCATTCATCACGGTGGTCCCTAGTAGCCCCAGCCTGTCCCGAGGGAGGCAGATTAGCTACTGGCAGGGTATGTAGAGACTGGCTAGTGAAGTGATGTCACCATGTTCGGTGGTCCAACATGATGTATGTCTTGTATCCACACCCTCCTTCCAATTGGAGAGGTCATTTTATGGCATGAGCCAAAGAATGAGGCAGATCCAAAGCTCGAGTGGACCCACCACATGCAAAAAGTAATGGGGAGAGTAGCGGCCACTGTTAAAACTTTCCTAGAGCCCACCATGATGTTTATTTGAGATCCAACCTGTTCATAAGTTAATAAAGACATGAATTAATGGAAAACACAAATATCAGCTTCATCGAAAACTTCTATGGCCCCTTAGAATTTGAATTTTTTAATGGTAGACATTCAATTTCTACTATTTTCTTTGCTGAGGTTCACTAAAGCTTTGGGTCTACCTCATTTTTTTTGGCTCCTGCCCTAAAATAATCTCTCAAAATAGATGAACAGTGTGGATACAAAACATACATCATGGTGGGGCCATTGAACATCACTTGAGTAGCGAGTCTCGCTACTAAACCTGTTAGCAGGTAATACGCATAGCGGTGTACACAAACTAAGCTAGCTTAGTTAACTCACTTGACACGACTCGAAAAAGCTTGATTCGACTCAGTTCAAAGCTGAGTTCGAGTCGAGTTGAGCTAATTTTTTGAGCTAAAAAATGAGTTTGAGCCGAGTTCAAGTTGGCCCCAGCTCGAATTGACTCGTATCGAACCCAGCTTGAATCGAACTCGGATCGAACCAGTTCGGTGACTCAGTTACTTTGATATTGATGTTGCTCACCAAGTGTTTGATGAAATGACTCAAAGAAGTGTGGATGGTGACAAGGAAGGTATGTATATGAAACCAACACTCTTTTTTTCTTGATTTTTATGTTGCTTAGAAGGTGTTTGATAAAATACCTGTAAAACCATTGTTGGTGTCTCAAATACAGTGAGATTTTGAAGGTACAGTCCAGGTGTTTATGAAAATGCTGCAATGGCGAACTCAACACGATCTTGGCTCAAACTCGGCTCGAATTGGCCGAGCTATTGACTGAACCGAGTCGAGCTGGCCAATTAGGAGCCAAGTTGAGTTCGAGCTGAGGTCAGCTAGTGGTCGAGATAAGGCCAACTTGACTTGGATTACTCAATGTAGACCCCTAAATACGCGTTGTGACCTGAGCACGCACGGACTAGTAGGGCTAGTACCGAGTGGACGCGGATTAGCCACTGACTAGTTGAGCAGCCAAACTCGCTACCAAATAGACTCCAACAAGTTCTGTGGGTCCCACTATGATGTATATGTTGTATCCACACTGTCCATCCATTTGGAGAGAACATTTTAGAGCATGATCCAAAGAATGGGGCAGATCCAAAGCATTAGTGGACCTCACCACAAAAAAGAGTGGAGTGGAAAGACTGACGCCCACAGTTGAAACCTTTCTAAGGCCCACCATGATATTTATTTGAGATCTAACCTGTTCATAACTTAACACATACATTAAAGAAGGGGAAACACACATATCACCTTGATCTGTGGCACTCATAAGTTTTTAATGGTGGGTGTCACTCTCTCCACTATTTTTTGTGGCGGGGTACACTAGAGATTTGGATTCGACTCATTCTTTGGCTCATGCCCTAAAATAGTCTCTCCAAATGGATGGACGGTGTGGATGCAAAACATGCATCATGGTGGGACCCACCGAACTCGGTGACGTGACTTCAGTAGTAGTCTCGCTACTCCACTTGTCAGTAGCTAATCCCCGTCACCCAACACGCGTTCTAGAATAGTCTTTTATAAGAGACAATGAAATAGATACGTGGTCCGTACCCAAGATCGCGTTCTGGAAAAGTCTTTCATATAGAGACTATAAAATAGGTAGGTGGCCCGTAGTCCAAAACAGCAGAGGTTTCTATTACCATTTTTACCTAAGTTAAAAAACAGAATCTGATGGCGAGAGAGAAGGGGTTGTCCGACGAGATCGGGATAAGCGAACTACGGCCAGGAGTTAACATCTTTGCATGGAGGAAGTTGGAAGATCACGTTGATCACATCGATGCATTGACGAAGTTGAAGGCGTACGATGCATTGAAGAAGTTGAAGACGTACGCTCATCAGGGTCGGTTTTCTTCCTCGTTTATTCACTTCATTGTTCAGCTCTTATTCTCCTAGTTTGCTAGCCACCGCACATCCATTGCTGGTAGACCACTGCAATATCCAATCCATTCGTTAGGTGGGTCTCACCATGTAAATGTTCTTGCCAAAAATAATGTGGTCCACTCATCATTTGGCGACAATATCAGAAAAAGGTAGAGACTTACGTGGTTAGTGATCAGATTGTTCACAAATATATGGAAAGCTATCTAGACCATTTAAAAGTATATGAATAGTGATGTGGGCCATTCCACGATGGTAGTCAATGATTTCAACTGTTCAAAAATAATTGGACAAGAATCTAAATTTCAAGATCATATATGGACGGCGATCTGGACCACTCCATCCATAAAGCAATAACATAAGTAGACTCTTCAAAATATGGGTGGAGACGTCTAAATATTTATTTTTTAATTTTTAATTTTTAATTTTTAATTTTTATTTTTGTTGTTGATCTATCTAATTGTTTATTTGACAGGATATCCACCATTAAAATCCTCCTAAGCCTCACCGTACTGTTTATTTGACATTCAATCTGATGATTATGCCATATAGACCTAGATGAAAGGATAAAAAAGAGAGAAAAAAAGAAGAAGATCAGCTTGATCCAAACTTTTATGGCCCCCAAAAAATTTTAAATGGTCTATGTTCAATCAACATTGTTTCCTGTAATGTGGTCCACTTGAGACAGGGATATATCTCATTTTTTGTCTCATAGCATAAAATGATCTAGAAAAATAGATGGATAGCATGGATGAAACACATACATCATGGTGGGGCCCAAAGCAATGACCAGGGGAGTAACCAATCCGTTCTCCCCGTTTATAAAGAAAAGAACAATGGGTCCAATCAACCCATCATTGTTGTCATGGTTAATGGATCCGCATCCTCAAGCCTGTTGGTATCTGAAAAGTTAATTAAGATCGAGTCAGTCAACCATGTGCGAGTTGGGCAGTAGATAACACCATGGTGGGCCTTGCACAGAAACCTACGTTAGTATTTCATGTGTAGTGGCCCACCAGATTTAAATCTTACTTTTTAAGTTCATACATATAGCTTATGAATGTGTGGGTCCTAATAATGGACCGCCAGCAGCTAGGCGTGACTTTGAGAGCCTCCCTGATCAGGCTCTAAGTTTGAATTTGTGGCTTGCTGATAACTGTGACTCTGCGGATGTAATCTTTATAATATGTTTGTACTTATTGCTACATGGTTATTTTGAGTTTTTTTTTTTTTATTAATTTTTTCACCGATCCAATCTCTATGGCACGAATTGATAGTGTAGATCATGTGTATCAAGTGGGACACACCAAAAACAGGCCCATCCAAACCATCATGGACCATCATATGAAGTAGGATTTTATTTTTTATTTTGGTGGCTGTCCAATATTGTTTAAAAAGTCAGGCCCACCTAATGATTTTATAGGTGTGATGTTTAGGGCATCCTATCATCATGGCGAGGATCAAAGAATGCACTTTTGGATGGCATATAAACAACAAGGTGGCTCTATAATTGAAAACAAAATGCATGATTTAAAGCTGATTCTACAACTCTCACATGTAGGGTTATAATTTCCATAAAAATAACTTATATTTCCACACACTCACACCCACACGCACCACAATGGGTACTCAAACCCATGACTTGTGTGTTAAAACTCTTGTCAGTCTACCACTAAACCCATGAGTAGGGACCCATAAAAATTGTTATGCTTATGTAAATCAACATAACTGGTAACACTTAGGAGTTGGTTGGGAGAAATATAAAAAAGTCATGTATCCATAATCATGCTTTATTGATGATCTCACCTTTGATATTTAAGCTGAAAGTGATCCCTTGAAAATTTTCTTTTCTTTTCATCGTTCGAAATAGATCTAATACATAGCTCACAAACACCCTTTCATTGTAAATTCGGCCGTGTAGCTAGCATAGGGTCTTACATAACATTGCACTATTATGATCAATAGGCCACTTAGCATGTGGGCCCCAGTGGGCGCTTACACATGCTGGACCCCAGAGTCGACAAACAAAGGAAGAGTATCCATTAGTGCAATGTTATCATTTCCATCCCTCAGCTTGTTTCTCTTAAATCAGGGATATTTATGGGGGAAGACAAGGTCATCCACTTCAATAGCTCCATATCCTCAACGGCAACAGCGCTGAAGCATGATAAAAAACCATGCACGAAATGTGGGTGTGATGGGAAGGGAGAGGTCATCCAAACCTGTCTCGAATGCTTCTTGAAAGGATCATAATAAACTCTACCGCTATGGGTTCAACATCTCCAGACTTCGCCTAATGGCCACCCATTTCGGGACATGCACCTCCGTCTCTTGTGTTCCAGCAGAGGATACACTCCATCGCGCCAGTCAATACCTCGAGAATGGCTACATTACTAAATATGACATTCTTAAGAATAACTGCGAGCACTTTGCCGTCCACTGTAAGACTAGCCTGACTATCCCGACCGCCGCGGCCACTAATGCTCTTCGTGGGCAGCCATATGATCTACGTCTGGTAGAGAACCCTTTCTTGCTTGCTGTCTATCCTCTTGTACGAATCCACGAAGAGGCTAAACTCCGGAAAATTCGCCCAAAACATTAGAGAGAGGTGCATATGATCCATCATCTTGCCTGAATCATACAAGAAAATGGAGTCGGTGGTGGCACTTGTTCTTCCTCTTTTAGTTTCTTCCTTTATTTTATGTTTGAATAATGCGAGGCGATGCTATGAAAAAACTCTTATACTCATTTGCAGCTGTTTAAGTTTTTTTCCTTTCTTTTATGTGTGAATGTAATAATTTGAAGAGCAAAAGAACTCTTATACTCATTTGCAACTGTTAGAGCTTCTTCTTTCCGTCTGTGAATTTGTAGCCATGCTAATAATCGATCGAGAAAAACTCTTATTCACACTTGCAACTGTTTAAGCCTCTTTCTTTATTACGATTTTGACCAAAGTAGCATCGCGGTGTACCCAAACGCTCAAAAAATGGGACCTTTAAAGAAATGACCTAGCTGCCCTGACTTTTTTCAAAAAATTTAGGATGGAATTGTCCCTGCTTGGAGCCTAGTGACTTTTAAGACCTAGCCGCCCTGGCTGTTTTCAAAAAATTTAGGATGGAATTGTCCCTGCTTGGCGCCTAGTGACCTTCTTCTTCTTTCTTTGTTATTTTACTAGGATTCTTCTTCCTTTTCGAGCATTTCTTTCAGGGACCCACCACCACCTCCATTGACTGCATTTTCCAACGTACGGTCACTGCCATTAACTTCTTTAGCATATGGGCAACACCAACAACTTCTACAGCCTTAAAAATGAGTGTTGTTTTTTATCTAACAACTACATATCTTTGAGATGGATGCCACTTATAGGTGGAAGATATTTTGAATAGATTTTTTATAATGTATTTCCTTGAAATAAAGGGTCTAGGTCATGGTGTCATGTGTTAAGGGTCAAGGTTGTCATGTGTTAAGGGTCTGGGTCGTGCTTGTCATGTTTTAAGGGTCAAGGTTGTCATGGTTGTTATGTGTTAAGAGTTGTGGTTACCATGTGTTATGGGTCTAGGTTGTCATGTGCTAAGGGTTGTAGGGCCCACTGTAGGGTATATGTCAAATCCACTCCATCCATTGGATTCAAATTTTAAATTAATTTCCTGGACCAAAGAATGAGTTATATCAAAAAATTCTATGACCCCCCAGCAAGTTTTCGAACTTCTGAAGCAAGTTCCCACCACCAGAAGCTATGTTGGGCCCATCGTGATGTTTGTGGGAAATCCACTCCATCCATATGTTTTGGAAGATCATGTTAAAACATGAGACCAAAAATTAGACAAATCTGAAACTCAAGTGGGTCACATGACTGGAAACAATGGAAAGGAATTGTCTACCATTCAAACCTTTATAGGCTCCACTGTGATGTCTATATACAATCAATACTGTTCATAACGTGACCCAAATATCGTAAGATGCTTCTCATGGGGATGAATTGAAAGAATAAAAATATTAGCCTCATCTAAAGCTTCTGCAACCTCATGAATGTTTCAATCGTGGGCATATGATCTCCACTATTTTCTGTCATGTGACCCACTTGAGCTTTGGTTCTACCTCACATCTCTGGGCTCATGTCATAAAATGATTTGGTAAAACATGTGAACGGCATGGATTTCTCACAAACACTATAATGGGCCCCACAATGTTTACCCCCTTCCAAATATGTCCCACCATTAGGCACTGGGCTAACCTTAAAAGGTATTTAGGGACAATTTTGTCCCAAAGATTTTGAAAAAGCTGTAAGGGGCTATCCCTTGAAAATTTTTAAAGTTCCCAATTTTTTAGGCATTTGGTATTACCGGGATGTTACTTGCGTCAAAATCCCTTCTTTATTTGTGTGAATGTGTGGTAATGCCAATAATTTGAGATAAACTCTTATAGTCATTTGCAACTGTTTAAGCTTGTTGTTATTGTTGTTGTTGTTGTTTTTGTGTGTGAACGTGTGAAGATGCAAATAATTTGAGAAAAATTTATATTCTCTTTTTTTTTTTTTTTCTTTTGTGTGTGTTTAATTTGTGGGGACTCTTATAATCATGTTTACACTTTTTTTTTTTTCCTTTGTATGTGTAAATGTGCCATGATGCTAAAATTTGAGAAAAACTTTCATGCTTTGGCAGAGTGTGATGTGCGACACTTAGAAATCAAGTACATGTATTTCAAATTAAACTGTTCAAGTTATGGGTCCTCAGTTTGAATGCATTAGTAATAAAAAGATTGCACTTTCCTGTGTTAAGCATAAATTCAATCGTGTGTGCTATACTGTTTGTGTTGGTGTGCCAGAGTCAATTACTACTGAAATTGAATCGATGCCTATGATCCCAAGCATTGAAATAGACCAATTAAGTGCGAGTTACGTATGGATCGACCATGTATTGTTGTGAGATGTCTTAAATCTGTATATGAAATACGAGTTCGATCGATCGACCACCTTGGTCAATCAATCGAGTGAACTTTGAATTATACAGATTAGCCTGTGCATAATTTTAGACAGTCTTGATCGATCGAATCGATTCAAAAAATACATCTAAACTCTCTAGACACTTTGGGCTTGTTCGATCACTTGTTGGATTAATCAATCAAGGTTACTCGGTTGATCGATCGATGCTTCAATCAATAGCACCTGCGATTTCTCATAATTACACGATCAGTTTCCTATTCCTGATGTTATGCTATATATATATATATATATATATATATATATAAGTGTAATTACAGGATTAAGGTATTCTAATCGGGACTAAAACAGTTCTAAGGTTTGGAGAAGAGAAAATGATGGTTTTCGATATTATAAGTTCTTCTATTCTCTTGTAATTCATTTTTATAGTGATTCACTATCACTTTGTGCCATGATTTTTTCCACGAGGGTTTTTGCATGTAAAACTTATGTGTTCTTTGCATTTGTTCTTTGCATTTGTGATTGCTTTCTTACGTTTATCTTTTAACTATTTGATTAACTATTTGATTCGAATTCGGGGTTTGCTTCCTCGACTTTCCTAACAAGTAGTATTGACCGTCGGGATTCAAATTTAAACTTGAATCATGTTGATGAAAGGATCAAATGTGAAGCACGAAACAAAGAAGTTCACTAGCAAAAATAATTTCAAACTATGGAAGGTGAAGATGAGAGGTCTTTTAGTTGAGCAAAGGTTGCAACATACGCTCATTGGTGTTGAAAAGCGCATAATGTCTATGATTGATGAAGAGTGGGAAGAATTAGATGAAAGAGCGAAAACCTCGATCCAACTATGTTTGGCGGATGATATCATTTACAATATCCTTGATCAAAAGACCACCATAGGACTTTTAAAGAAGTTAGATAGCTTGTACATGACAAAATTGTTGTCGAAGCGTAGGTAATTGAAGAAGCAATTCTATAATCTGAAGATGGTGGAATGGTCGGATCTTAATGATCATATCGGTGTATTTAATCAGATCATTTGCTAATTGATGAGTGTGGAAGTGAAGATTGGTGAAGAAGATCAAGCACTAATTCTGTTAAACTCTCTTCTAAAGTCTTATAATAGCTTCGTAGACACTATGTGCCATGATAGAGAGACCATTTTTTTTTTTGCTATCATCTTAACCCTTCAGTCGAGGGTGTTGAGAAAGAAGATAGCAGCGCAGGGTCATTTATAGATGAGTCGGTGGCTAGGGGAAGAAATTTTAAGCAGGAGAAGGGAAACTCGTTGCATTTACGTCCAAGTCTAAGGGTAAGGGAAAGATGAAATACTGAAACTATATAAGACAAGGGCATATAAAGAAGGAATTCTGGAATCCTAAAGCCCAAAAGGGAGATTAAGCTAATGAAGCGTTAAAGGAGGCCAACACAGTGGAATCGAGTGAGGATGTAAACACTAGTAATGTTCTGATCGCATTCAAATTTAGTTATCTTGGTGATGAGTGGATTTTGGATATGGAGGCGTCATACCACATGACCTTGCATTGGGGTTGGTTCACCATATACAAAGAATGTGATGTTGGCTAGCTGTTTATGGGCAATGATGTGGCCTGTAAGGTCGTTGGAATTGGATCAGTGCGCATCAAGATATCTGATGGAATGGAACGTATTCTGAAAGATGTGAGACATGCCCCTAACTTATGGAAGGATCGGATCTCTTTAGGAGCTCTCGAGGTAATTAGGTGTAAATTCATCAGTTTTTATCGTGTCCTAGAGGTTTCAAATGGGGCACTTATAGTAATGAAGGTAAAGCGGAATGGTAACCTTTACAGGTTGATCGAGAATATCGTATCGGGTGGAGCTGCAATGTCTATAGGGGAGTCCACGTTGGCACGTTTGTGGCATGCACGTCTAGGGCATGTGAGCGAGCGCAGCATAAAGGTACTTTCTACTCATTCCTTGATTCCTGAATTTAAAAGTGTTGATTTTGATATATGTGATCATTATGTATTTGGTATACAATCATGATTATCTCTTAAATCGGGTAAAAATGTTAGTACGGGTGTTTTAGATTATGTGCATTTTGATGTATGGCGATCATCTCCTATAGTTTTTAGAGGTGGTCATTGTTCTTTATATCATTCATAGATAACTACTCTAGAAAAGTTTGGATCTAATTTATGAAGTATAATTTCGATGTTTTCATCACTTTCAAAGCGTGAAAGATAATGGTGAAAAAATAGTCGAGGCGGAAGTTAAAAGTTTTAAAGACAGATAATGGAGGTGAATTCACTTTGAAGGAATTTAACCAGTTTTATAAAGATGAGGGGATCGTATGGCATAACACAGTTAGGCATACACTAGATCATAATGGTTTAGCAAAATGGATGAATCAGACTCTTTTTAAGAGAACTCGAAGCATGTTGAGCAACAGTGGGTTAGGTAAAGAGCTATGGGGTAAGGCCATTAATACAACTTATTACTTAGTGAATCGGTCTCCATCTACGCCGATCAATTGTAAAATTTCAGAAGAAGTGTAGAGTGATCATGAAATTAATTACTCAAGATTATGAGTATTTAGTTGTGATGCTTAATCTCATTTAATATTCGTTAAGAGGGATAAGCTAGACCAGATGGCGAAGAAGTGTATCATTGGCTATGGTGATGGTGTGAAGAGATACAGGTTGTATGACTGGGTCACAATTAGTCACGATGTCAGGTTTGATGAGAATTTTTTGTTTCGTAAGGAAGAACAAAAGAAACCATAAAAATCCATTATGATTGATGTTGAAATTAACAATGATGAAACACAAGATGAAGTCGAACCACAGTAAGAGGTACAGAAGCAGGTGGAGTAACCTCCTATGAGGAGAAATCCACCTAAGGATCGTAGATTACCGGTGAGATGCAGAGATGACTAATATAAATCCACATAGCCTTCCAAGTTTCCCTCTAATTTCTGAAAATTCAAGATGTAGTTTGTTGTACCTTGTAGATTACAAAGTAGTCATTTCACTGCTTTCCAATGGTGTCGCCGAGGTTTGACATATATATGCTCACAACATCGATTGCATGTGAAATATCTAGTCTCGTAGAGACCATATCATATATCAAATTGTCAATCGTATTCGAATAGGGTACACAAGACATAACTTATTTTTCTTCATTTCTAATAGGACATTGCTATGAAGAAAACCTAAAGTGAGTAGCATGGGGTGTGTTAACTGGCTTAGCCTTACCCATCCCAAACTTCATCAATAGCTTCTCAAGGTACTCTGCTTGAGATAACTCTAATCTACTCATCCTTATCTCTTTGTATGTCTATGCTGAGAATCTTCTTTATAGCTCTCCAGATCTTTCATTTCGAAAATCTCTGATAGCTGAGTCTTCAATATATTGATCTCATACATGCTTTGATTAGCGATAAGTATCTCATTAATACATAATACTAATAGATTGAATCTTTCATCACTTAGTATCTTGAAATAGATTCAATAATCATATTCATTCCTAATAAACCGTTGACTCATCATGAAAGTATCAAACTTCTTATACTACTACCTAGGCGACTGTTTCAAGTTGTATAACGACCTTCCCAATATTTAAAAAATTTATTTTCTTACACCTTAAACCCCTCTGGTTGCTTCATGTAGATCTACTCTTCTAATTCCCCATATAAGAAAGCAGCCTATATATCCTTTTGTTCCAGTTTCAAATTATATTGGGCAACCAACGCCAAAACAAATCTAATAAATACCTGCTTGAGCACCGATGCAAATATCTCACTGAATTCGACACTCTCATTTTACACATACCCTTTCGCAACTAATATTTCCTTGTACCACCATTATATCACAGGTCTCATCCAGTTCACGAGGCTCGTAGTGACTACTCATACGTTTCCTTTGATCCCTTTTTCTAGTTTATCACCCTATTTAATCACACATGATAGGCAATTTCATCATTGTATAATGGTCACTACGGGGAGGCTCGTCACCATTGTGTAGGTTAACAAATAAAACATGATGTCCCATACCACCATGCTCGGATCATGAGTCTTATAGAATCATAGTGTTAATGGTTATAAGTAGACTCATTCAAGGAGAATGGTGGTATCTAAGATTCAATCGAGCGTCATCACACATTATGAATAAAATATGATCAACTATGCATTAGACTGTTCCAATAGACATGGGAGAACCCCGGTGCAACCAGCATTGGGTGCAAAGCATCCTATGTAGTCCAGCTATTGTCGGTCGTCCATGTTTAATCTCAATCGATTGAACAAGCCTAGGGTGACTGACCTAATGTAGGTCACACATTGTAAGACCTGTATCCTAGGTTGTACCATTTTGTAGGCTTCCACGGTTCTTCCGGTCGAATTCTGATAACCCTCGACCCAATTTTTATATTTACGCGCGACCCTGAATCATGTCCTATATATCTGAGTCAGCTTGACTCAAAACTTATGCCCTTATGACCGCGTCGTCGCCACGATTCTGACGCCGCGTATTACGCGTCGAGGCGATACCCAGGCTAGGAGTTGTGGGCCCGCGTTCAGTTCAAGGAAAACACCGCGCGTTGCAAATCCCAAGAAAAATTCATCACATCAATCACATCATTTGTCAAAAGTACACCCATCCCTAAGTACAACTACCCATCCCCAAAAGTCAACTTTTCCATCACCTCACCCATCTCTCTCCCCATCACTCCATCACTCTCTTACCCATCCCTCTCTCTCTCTCTCTCTCTCTCTCTCTCTCTTCACATCACATCTCTCATTTCTCTCTCTCATTTTTTTTCCTCCCAAGCCACCCACGTCCATGGCTTCCATGGAGAAAACCATGTGTGGCCCACCTTCCTATCACCCAATCCTAACCTCTAAAGTCGATCTCAACCGTTGAATCTTGTTCCCTTGAAGCTCTACAACGTGTTGGTGGGAGAATGAAGAAGAAGATCCTAAGGTGGGTGATTTTATTATTTAATTTTATGATTTGAGGGCCCACATGGTGGGACCCATTTTGATGTATGCATAATCAAAGAAGGGCCCATAGTGGCGGGGTCCCTCCACCATCCGACATTTATCTCTCCCTCTTTCTTTTGTTCTTGATGATCATGATGATTGTATAGCCCACTTGATCTATGCTGTCCACGAGATGGACCCCACCTTGATATGTGTGGCTGGTGGGCCACGTGTATGTAGACCCCACCTTGATGGACATATAGCAGTCTGGCCATCCACGCTGTGGGGCGTCCAGCAGCAAAGGCTGCTGAACTAAACTAAGGAAGGCTTAAATATCAGCTTGATTCAATTTCTGGTGGCCCAACCACGTGGTGCCACCTTGATGCATGTATCCATCCCTGCCGTCCAAAACAACATAGAATGTGTGGGGCCTGCTGTGCTTTTGTGGTGATCCACACCGTCAAAATCATGGGACCACCATGATATAAGTTTTATGCAGGCCGTCCGTGCTTGAACGATCCTGTGGGACCCACACATGATGAATGTATTAAATTCATACCGTCCAGCCAATTGAAGAGACTGTCTTATGGCATTCGTGGGACCCACCCACACGTGCCACACGTGTGGGGTGGGCCCACCTTGATGAATGTATACTATCCAGCCATCTGCCCAACGTCCTTGTCCAGGACGCTGGATCCCCTTTTCTAATAAAAAAAGAAAAAGAAAAAGAAAAAGAGAAACAATATGAAATATAATAGTATAATATTATATTATATATATATCATGCGCATATATGCTGGGCCCACGTGGAACCCACCTTGCTGTTTATGTTCTGCACCGTCCATCTGGACGGTGCTGTGTATTAACTACCATGATGTGTATCATCCACGCTGTTCGTCCATTTTGGACACGTGGACCCCAGCTGTAACGTGGGTTGAATCTTCACTGTCCATTGTTTTGGATGGTGGGGACCCACCCCGACGTGTGGCCTACCTTGATGAAGGGAGTGGGTTGGCTGGTCCACCACGCACCTACCCATTTGTGCATATGTGGAGCCCATCCTACACGTGTCACACATGCAGGTGGTGGGGACCACATCTGATGTATGTATTTTCCATACATACAGTATGTATGTATATGTGTATGAGGGGTGGGCCACACGTGTGGACTCACCATGATCTTGTACGTTAGATTAGCACCGTCCAGAGCATCTATGGGTCTCTGGACGGTGGTTTTATATATATATATATATATATATATATACACACACACACACACATCATGTTATATTATAATATATAATATATAATATATATTGATAATATTAAAATGGGTGGGCCACTCCTACGTGAGACCCACCTTTAAACATGGGATCTGCACCGTCCATATGAATCTGGACGGTGAGTATGGGCAGTGCTGCCACCTGCACACATATTCATAATAAATAATATTATATTATATAATATGTTTATATTATTAATAAAATATTGGTGGGCCACTACGTGGATAGCACCATGATGTATATATCTGCACCGTCCAGTTGCTGGACGGTGCAGCAAGCCTGACATCTATGCCCTCCATCCATTTTGAGGGTGGAGTCCACCGTGATGTAAGCCAGGCACGGTCCCACCATGAAGCATGTGTTGTATCCCTACTGTCCATCCGTTTATGACTGGCCCCACCATGATGCATGTGATGTATCCTTACCGTTCATCCATTTGGTGAGTCTGTCTCCAGGCTTGAGACTAAAAAAATCAGACAGATCTAGTTGTCAAGTCGACCACTCCTTGAAGTGGGCCCCCTCCAATTTCCAGCCAAATCCAAGACTCAGGTGGCCCACATCATAAGAAACAGTGTGATTGAGTGTCTACCGTTGAAACCCTTTTATGGGCCACAAAATTTTCAGATCAAGATGGTATTTTTGTTTTCCATTCATTCATGTCCGTGTGATCTTATGGACGGTTGGATTACAAATATACATTATGGTGGGCCCCACGTGGAGCCACAATGATGTATGTGTTATATACCACCGTCCAGCGGACGGTGGAACCCACTGAGATGTACTTGTTCCACTCACCGTCTACAACGTGGGACAGTGGGGACCACCATGATTTATGTGTTTTATACACACTGTCCATTGAGTGGATAGTGAGACCCATTATGATGCATGTGTTGCATCCCCACCGTTCAGCCATTTTGAAAGTTCATTTTGGGGCTTGAGACAAAATAATAATAATAATAAATAAATGAGTCAAACCTAAGGTTTAGGTGGAGCCCACCATGACATGTATTCCATTCATGTCTACCATCACGAGGTGGAGCCCACCATGATGTATGTATTAAATATCTATGCCGTTCATTCGATGAGGCACATTTGATAGATGTAAGGCCCATGGGACTAGGCCCATTTGATATTTATTTAGGCCCATTTGATATTTATAAAGGCCCATGGGACTAAATCCATTTGATATTTATGAATGGCCATGTGATTAGGCCCATTTTTTTATAATTATGGCCCATTATTGAGGCTCACTGTCATGTGTATGAGGCCTGTTGATGAGGCCACCTTGACATATATGAGGACCAGGTGATTAGGCCCATTTTGATGTATTCTAGGCCCATGGGTTAAGGCTCATTGTGATGCATTAGGGCCCATGGATTGAGGCCCATCTTGATTTAATTGTGGCCGTCCATTGAGGCCCACCTTGGATATGTTTATGGCCCGTTGTTGAGGCCCACCTTTGATATGTTTATGGCCCAATTGGTGTAGCCCATTTGATATATATGAGGCCCATTCTGATGTATTGGGAGCCCATGGGTTGAGGCCCATTGTGATGTATTAGGGCCCATGGGTTAAGACCCATTGTAATGTATTTAGGGCCCATGAGTTAAGACCCATTGTGATGTATTCAAGGCCCACTATTGAGGCCCACCTTAACATATGTATTAGGGCTCATCTTGAGTTATTTGTGGCCTATTGTTGAGGTCCACCTTGATATTTATGAGGCCCATTTGTGATGTGTATAAGGCCCATGGGTTGAGGCCCATTGTAATGTATGCAAGGCCCATTGTTGAGACTCACCATGATGAGTACGAGGTCGTGTTGAGGCCCACTTTGATGTAAATGTAAAGCGCATGGGTTAAGGCCCATTGTGATGCATTAGGGCCCATGGGTTGAGACCCATTATGATGTATTTTAAAGACCATGGGTTGTGGCCCATTGTAATGTACATAAGGCCCATTGGTGGGGCCCATTAATGTGGCCCACTTGATGAATATAAGGCCCATGTGGTATGACCCATTTAATGTATTTAAGGTCCAATGGGGTGTACCTAAGGTCTATTGCAATGTGTCATCCATGGTTTATGTAATGATATTTATGGCGGGCCGAGCCTTAGGAGCAATGTTGGTTTGACGTCCACATTGTAAGTATAATGTAGTTAAATGTCCGCATTGTAACTCTCCTTAGGGCCCATTGATAGGCTCATACTTGTTGATAGTTCATTACTTTATAACATGCTTAGTATAACTTCATGACGCGCAGCCCATTTATATCAGTCCATTTGATCGGCCTGTTTGTATCAGCCATTTGATTGATTTAGTCCATGTGATTGATTAGGCCCACTTGATGTATTTTTGGCCTGTTGCTGAGGCCATATATGAGGCCCATGTTATGAGGCCCACTTTAATATACTTGCAGATGGGTATGTTATGAGTAGGCCCACTTGCTGCTTGTGCGGGGCCCACCTGTCGTGTATATGAGACCCATTAATGCGGTCCACTTGATCTATAATGAGGTCTATGGGTCGTAGCCCATTATGATGTATATTGAGATCCATGGGTCATAGCCCATTATGATGTATCTGAGGACCATGGGTCGTGGCCCATGATGATTTATATTAGGCCCATGTATACGGTCCATTGCAATGAATATTCAACCCTTATATGAAGTCGTGGGCCCACGGTATGTTCAACCCTATGTGGAACACTCCTTAGAGTAATGTTGGTTGATTGTCCACATTGATGGGCATTGATGGTTAAATATCCACCTCGTGACCTTCCCTTAGGACTTGTTAGGCCGATTATCGTGATCGATTGCAGATTTCAATTGTACAGGTCGATTCTGATTGTCAAGGCTGTGTATCGAGGCCGATTCTGATTGTAGAGGCCGAGGCCGATTGTCAAACCTATAGGATGTATGCGCAACCCGTAGTTGGATCCCATTGTAATGTATTCGTGGCCTATGGGCAAGGCCCATGGTGATATGCCCATGATGCATGAACCATTTGATGTATCTGAGACCCATGTGTAGGGCCCCCATGTCATGTATTTAAGGCCCATGAGAAGGGCCCACCTGTTGTGTATATGTGGTCCTTGGGAAAGGCCCACTGTGTTGTATATTAGGCCTTTGTGTGAGGCCGTGGGCCCATTATATGTTAGGCTCTACGTGTGTCATTCCTTGGGGTCAATGTTGGTTAAATGTCCACATTGTCGAGGTCAATCGTCGATGCCGATTATTAATACCGATTATGAGTATGTGACTGCATAGTATCATGGTATATGCCCATACGGATCATCTGCATGTTTATTATGAGATGTGATTGACCATTGCATATGTCATTGGGTAGGATGATATGAGACTCCCTGATAGGCGGAGGTGATCTCACATGAGCGCACGGTATGCGTAGGATTGATGCATGATTGAATTGTATGACATATGCATCTTGCGTTGTGTTGTGATTACTGTACGCCCTAGTGACATCAGGGTCGTAGCCTCCATAGGCATATCGTGGATGGCCAGATGGGACACCAGAAATCTGTTCGAGCATCGGGCTGCCATAGATGGCCCTGGGTGAAAATCCCTAAACACCCGCTTAGTACCAGAGGATGCCCCAACGTCGAGACCGAGTGGATACATGAGCGCCCGAGTGCCTAATACCAGGAAGCCGCGTCTCCCATTGTGCCGTGGTCAGTTGGGAGGGGGTGTGGCCTTACCTGCCCCAGCATAGGGGGTATTACTAGGCTGAGTTTGACCAGCTCGAGGAATGAGTCCGCTATCGACGTGCCGAATAGGTATTGACAGACTATTGGCCTGGCGGATAGTGAGGTTTCTTACGCTCACTTAGATTGTGCGGCTAGGGAGAGCGGCAGTGCCATTTGGAGTGTAATAGACCCCGGTGATTTCTCTAGAGAGTAATCGTACTGATATGTGGACTTATTGAGCAGGAATTGCATATCCATTCATTCATTTATTCACTATCCACTCAGGATGATGGTGCGTAACTATTTGTTACGTGTACCCTCGCATGGCCGGGATTTCGGTTGGGCGCACGACTAACCTGAGATCAGGAGTTTACCACATTGAGTCGGACTATCCAAATTTAGGTATGGGACTGATTTGTATAGAAGTCCCTTGTAGTGGACCCCGTAGCCTGTGATACGGCGTACTATCATCCCGACTTCACATTCCAGCATGGTTATTTCATTCGCACCGCATATTACATTGCATCCGCAGTACTTAGCATTTTGGATTACTATGTTTTTGCACTTATATTTCTTTGATGAGGTTAATGGTATTCGTAGCTCGCCAGGATTTGCATATTGCATTGCATCTTCAGCATTTGTTATTGTCTTATTATGTTTTGCATTGCATAGCCTTGGTACGGCTGATATCACTCAGGGACTTACTAGTATATTTCCGCTTACTCTGATATCGTATGATTCATGATCTTGTTAGTATTTCCACTTATCCCGATGTTGAATGATTTATGTGCCTTATTGTATGCTTAGTACTTACCTTACACACACTTCCCCACCCTTTAAGCTTTTGTAAGCTTATGCACGATAGATGCGTGCAGGTGACGTTAGGTTACAACAGTTTTGGGCTTCGAGCATGCAGCTGTCTTCTGGAGCTTTGATTTCGATATATGTATTTTCCTTTCAGCATTGTATTCAAATGATTATATTAGTGGATATATGATGATGATGTTGCCTTTGTGATATGGGTAAACTTATAGTTATGCTTATTATGAGTTAAACGTACAAAAAAAATCCTCCTTGTAGGATCCCAGGATTGGAATCTGGTGTATGGACGCTGGAAGCCGAGAATGGGGTACTACGAAGGCTGTCGGTACCAAATTCGGCGATCGTGATTCTTGTGAATCCGATTTTCGAGTTTGGGGCGTGACAGGTTCCACTCATGGAAGTAATACATTTTTTGTACGAAATTTTTCAAGACATTACAATCTACCCTCCTTAAAAGGAAATTTCGTCTTTAAAATTTGTACCTGCTTGTACTCCTTGAGTATCTATGGATAGTTCTTACGAACTTTCGCTTCAGTATCCCATGTGGCTTCCTCCTCTATATGGTGCGTCCATGTTGAGGGTATTTTAATCATCCTCTGCATATTACATATTAGACCCCAGTTATTACCTGAATTTACAAACATGATACTGTTTAATGGTCTATTTTAATCGTGTTTGTAGTGCAAGGTGAATTTAGGAAGCTTAAACTGAAAAGGGTATTAAAAGCATGGATTTAACGCTTAAGAATTACCAAGGAAAGAAACGGACCCTAGGGGACTAAGATTGAGGAATTTACACACCAAAGATCCGAGAAAATTAAGTAATTGAAGTCCAAGAGGCCTAAAAATCGTCCAGAATGCAAGATCACAGGGTTCCCACCATCTGTTCAGCTTGAAACTTTATATCTGGCTTGAGGACCATAAATTAACCATGCACGTCAAATTTTAGCCATTGGATCCTTGCGAAAATAGCCCAAAGGATAGATCAGACCATAAATCATCAATCTGGGGCCCAATGGATATCTGGATATACTTCAATTTTGGTCTCAACCCCTTAAATGGGGTGGGAGAACGAATGGATGGAGTGGATTTTACATATACATCACGATGGACCCCACATGGCCAATGTGTGTACACCATGTACATGGCACTGGCTGTGTATCGGACTAGCCAAGACAGTCAACGGATGCTGACCTGTCTTTTTCTTGCGCCAGATGGCACTAGCTGTGTACGCACGTTCGCTAGTTTTAAATAGTGAGGCTCACCCATTATCTAAATGGATGATCCGGACCGTCCATATGCTCCAGAGGGGGGGAGGGGGCACGACCTTGGCCATGGTGGCCTTTTCGCCCCTTGCACGTGTACACACGAAGATGTACGGTGGGCCACTCCAAACTTGAGCAATAATACCCCTTCCCGATTGGTTTTTCACCAGGAATCCAATGAATGAGGTGGAGTCTTCCAAAAACATCACTGTGGGACCCACCGAACACGTCAGCGGTCTCTGTTTCTATAGGCCTTGCATCCATGAAAATCAGACGCAGTGGGTAGTTCTGTGTCAAGGGCAAGGTCAGATCCATGATCCGAATCGTCCACACACTTGATTAGGTGGTCCTGAACCCAACCACGGAGTCAGAACCAAGTTAAGGGACATCAGCTGCCCCAATACTCATTCCAAACGCAGCTATTTGTGCATTTCTCGCTGTGAAAAACAGAGTGCGGTTTGTTTCTGCGAAAGGGTGTGCATAAGGAGGTCAGTTCTTCTAGCTGACATGCTGCTGTTATAAAAGGAAAGGAGATAGAGAAGGGGAGGACATTCATTAGCTAGGTAGTGGGCAGCCGTGGAGGTAAATCTTTGGACATTGGAGAGAGAGAGAGAGAGAGAGAGAGAGAGAGAGAGAGAGAGAGAGAGAGAGAGAGAGAGGTCGATGTGTGGGTAGCTTCAGCATCTTCTTCTTCCTTCTTGGGTTTTTCCTTTTCTTTAATGCTTTTAAGAGATTTTAGTTCACCATGTCTATGATAAGCTAAACCTCTTAGCTAGGGCTAAGAGGTGAAGCTTGTAGCGTGATGGGGTAGCACTACAAGAAAAACGGGCAAAGGCTATAGACAAATACGGTAGCTAAAGGCCTTTTGCTACGGATCTAGTCCTTTAACGTCCTGAAAATTGGGGGTCAAGTAGCAACTCAACACCCGAGTTTCAAAACATCACTTATGCAACATAAATGCTTATGATTGAATGTTGTCTGTGTTAGTGCATGAATCATGAGTGGGATTACACCAAAACTGTAATTCATACTCCAGATAAATTTATAAAACACAAACGGAAGACTGTCAGGTGAATATAACGTATAGAAGTCAAAGTTCATGTTCGGTCTCCAGAGTATGAATACATCACTGAGCTACCATATACATGTCATAGCATAAAAATCAAAATGTCAAAAGAATAGTTCCACTAGCATGGTGAACCCTATATCCCCGTCAATCTGAATGGCCTAAGCGAAACCATCCGAGAACTGCATATATGAGAACTCGTCCTGATCATCGTAGTAGTCAGGCTCAGCCTCCTGCGCCTCGCTAATACCTGCATCTAAGACAGGGTCTAGTGGGTGTCCAGAACACCATCCCGTAACGTGGGAGTGAGTAGCTAACTCAGTGGAACAATAAAGCATAGGTTAACATGTTATCAATTCGGTCAAGCAGTAATGATAAAGCATTACAATCAAACACTCCTAATACTGTAATTAATGCAAGGATGAGATGCAATATTGATGCATGCCCTCACCAACATACTCCCTCATGCGACACCATCTTACGTTTGCGGCATGCTTTCGTCCCTCGGTGCTCCATATCTTCCAGGCACATGCAGTGCGATATGGACATGATTACCGAGTTGTTATTAGTCCTTTTCATACAGCAGTATTGGAAAACTAAGGTACCTCCCTTATATCATTCCCAAAAAAGTATCCATTCTAGGGTCGTCAGTCCTAGATAATCTTATACAATAATGCGGTTCTAGGTCGCTGTAAAGGGCTGCCAGAACTGTTACACGCACTTGTTGCACCACTCCCCCATCACCTTATCAATACAGGCCTATTTTATACTCTGTTTACTACGGGAAGGCTCGTCGCCTCACTGCAGATTCAGAGTATGCTCGAGGTCACTACAAAGGGCTGCCAGGGCTGTTACTTGCACTCGTTGCACCACTCCCCCATCACCTTATCAATGTAGGCTGACAACTCGAATACAGTGTCCCATACCACCATATTTGGCTCACGAGTCTGGGTTGCTCACTGGTCACTACGGGGAGGCTCGTGGCCTTAGCGTAGGCTGACAGCTCGACTACGGTGTCCCATACCACCATGCCCGGCTCATGAGTCTTAGCGGATCAAGGTACCAAGGTTAATGGGATTGCACTGGTAAGTTTGGTACCTTAGGTTCAAGCGATGACATCCAAACATGGTGAACATACGTTGGACAGATCGGGTTACTTGAAGAGCTCGGCTAGCTCGAGCGCACGACAAGTTGAACGACATGAAGTGCATAAGCCCTTCGCGTGGCCTAACCACTGTCGCCAACCGAAGTACGGCTCGGGTTCTCAAACACATCTTACGTGGCGAATGAATTTCAACCACTAATTCAATCCCGTTACCGACTGCCTGGACTAAATCATAGTCCCAACTTCATTTTATATCACCAAGAATTATATGGGATAGTTAAAGCAGGATTAAACAAGTAATTCAATTCTTACAATAAAGAAGTATGCTATGAAGTACAATACGAACAAGATTTCACACATATTCACTTCACGAAATAAACAGACATTACAATGTAACGTACATGTAGAAAATCATACACATAATTGAGGTAACCGAGATTCGTATCTCAATCCTTCTACAAAGTATTCTAGGTGATCACTAGCACATTAAGACATTTGCATAAACACAAAGAATACATACATCACTTTCATAATGTACGAGGATTACACATGTTTCAGGCCAATTCCTTTCACTAAGGAGTCGCCCCACATACCACGTGCATATACTCACGACGGATAACCATGGTGTGTATGAATCCGAGCTCCATATTCATTCAAACATTTCTACAAACACTTGGGCTATACACTTAGTCACATATAACGTATTTTCACGTGACGTGATTTTAGGCAAGTCCTTTCGCTAAGGAGTTGTCGCACATGTATTAGGCATATATTCACGACAAATAAACATGTTAAGAACAAATCCAAATTCCAAACATGTTCAAACATTTCAACATATGCATAGAATACATTATATTCTACATAGTTCATGTAAACTCATATAACGAAACAGGCGACGCATTTTGCATGTGTAATTGTACCCTTGTCAGTTATAAATCATTAACCGACATTGAAAGCCTTGAAAACCATAACCTATATGTCTAAAGTCCGCACCTTACGCCGTAGAAGCGTAACGAATATGATTTTAGCCGTACGCTTTCGTCAACGACGGTATGACAACATATAACACAAGGTAGGTCAGTTACTTCGTTATTTGTACCAATAGAAACCCTAAAACAGGTTAGGGTTAGGGTTTCTTACCTAGGAATGAAGCCGAAATTGCCGAAAAAGCGATTAGATCGGGATGATTAGGTACGTAGGATAGCAGGAAGATTCTCCTACTACTCTCACACTTTATCTCTCTTTTCTCTCTTCTCTCTCCTAGTTTTTGCTCAAATTCGTATGGGAGGAATGAGAGAGGGTTTAAGGTCTTTATATAGGCCCAGAACTCACCAATTTAGACTCAGGGCCATGGTATGCTTAGGTTATAACCAAATCGGCCTTATTTCGATCCAACGGAGCATTTTTGGAGGTCCTGTCACTGTGTGCAGTCGGACTTAAGCTCATAGATGCTGGATCTTGATCAAGTTAAGTTTTCAGTCTGGTCGGGTTTCCAGATCAGCCGTGGCGGACTAGTTTCAGTTCAACGGTTACGGGAAGTCGATCAGAGCTACAAGTACTATGACATGTAAGGGCCATCTATCTTGATCCGAGGGCAAATTTGGGTCAAAATCTAATGGTCAGAACGCTTAGAAATAACGCACAAGCGACATGTCTCAGATTTTTTAAAAGTATATTTAATTTCTTAAAAATCTTCATTTTCTCACACTCTTCACTTTAGACTTAAGGAAATCGTCTCAGAGCATCGTTTGGACGTAATTTTCGTGGTGCTTGTCAAGTCCAACAACGCGGTCAATATCTTCTAAGTTTATCGCAATCGGACTTTGGACGTGCGATCCAGGTCCTATATGAAGTTTCAAAGTGCTCCCAAGAGCAACTGGGTTTAGAGGTGGATTCTAGATTTTAGGGTATTATAGCGTTAACGATTCCACACATTTTAGGTCTTGCAGGACATATTTAAAGCGAACAGTGCTTATTTCACAGCCAGTCTAACTTAGCACTAGTTAACTTACGTTTAATTTCTAAGAGAATTAATCCTAAGTGATTTCTGCTAGAGGTGGTACTCGGGTCTTAGTACGGAATTTTCTGAGTTGTTACAAGTCCGTAGCATGTTTGTAGCTATTGGTGGTGTAGCTAAAGGTCTAAAAACTGATGGCTACGAATTCAATCCGTAGCAATAGAGATCAGTCGCTACGGACAAAAGCCATAGTTATAATTTTTGTAGCAAAATTAGCTACGCCTACAGATTGAATTCATAGCAATATATATCAATAGCTACAGATAAAGGCCGTAGCTATAATATCTGTAGTGAAACATACCTACGGCTACAGATCACATTCGTAGCAGTAGATATCACTAGCTATGGAAAAAAGCAGTAGCTATAATTTCTGTAGCGAAATGTACCTATAGCTACGGATAATATCTGTAGCTAAGAGTGGAATGAAATCCGTAGCAATATGTTGTAGTTATCAATAGCTACGGTTTTAAGACAAATAGCTACGGTTAAAATCCATAACTATTTTTTAAAAAATTAAAAAAATTTATAATAATGGTGTCTATTTCCATTGCAAGAACCTACTGTGATTGATAACTCATCTAAGCTTAATGCTAATAGGAATAGTACATAAAATGCAATCAGGGAAAAAAATGATGCATTTATTACAAATAACAATCAAATCATACAATGCATCCCACATTCACATTTCTAAATAAACAATACTTCAATGCAACTTCATTCACTTGTGCTATTTCTTTATACTGTTAAAAAAATATCATAAAATATTTAAGAAGTTAAGAGTATCAGATAATAAATCTAAGTAAAAAAATCCAAACCATCTGTAACATGTGATCCTTGTTGGCTTGTGCCTCCCCTTTCAGTTTTTCCATCTCTTCGTTTGCTTTTTGCATGTCCTCAATAAGCTATTACATATATAACTAACAAAATTGGAACATACTTGTAGAAACATTACATAGTAAGAGAGAAAGACATGAGTAAGAAAAAGAGGAGAGAAAAATTAGGCCAAAATGTTTCTCATATAGATTAATTATACACACACACACACACACACACACACACACACACACACACACACACACACATATATATAGATCAGGTCATAGGTTTAGGTTATAGGTTATAGGTTTAGGAATTCAGGTTCAGGTTCGGGTTTAGGTTAAGGTTAAGGTTATAGGTTTAGATTTAGGGATTTGAGAATAGGTTTAGGTTTAGGTATAGGTTTAGGTTATAGGTTTAGGTTATAGGTTTAGATTTAGGTTATAGGTTATAGGTTTAGGAATTCGGGTTCAGGTTTGGGTTTAGGTTTAGGTTATAGGTTTAGGTTTAGGGATTTGAGAATAGGTTATAGGCTATAGGTTATAGGATTAGGTTTAGGTTTAGGTTATAGGTTATAGGTTTAGGTTTAGGTTTAGGGATTTGAGAATAGGTTTAGGTTTAGGTTATAGGTTACAGTTTTAGGTTTAGTGTAGGTTATAGGTGGGTTATAGGTTATAGGTTTGGGTTTAGGTTTAGGTTTGGGTTTAGGTTATAGGTTATAGGTTAAGATTGAGGTTATAGGTTATAGGTCGTAGGTTTAGTTATAGGTTTAGGTTTAGGTTTAGGGATTTAAGAATAGGTTTAGGTTTAGGTTATAGGTTATAGGTTTAGGTTTAGGTTTAGGTTAAGGTTATAGGTTTAGGTTTAGGTGTAGGTTATAGGTAGGTTACAGGTTACAGGTTATAGGTTTGGGTTTAGGTTTAGGTTTATGTTATAGGTTATAGGTTTAGGTTATAGGTTTAGATTGAGGTTATAGGTTATAGGTTTAGGAATTCGGGTTCGGGTATAGGTTTAGGTTAAGGTTAAGGTTATAGGTTTAGGTTTAGGGAGTTGAGAATAGGTTATACGTTATAGGTTATAGGATTAGGTTTAGGTTTAGGTTATAGGTTATAGGTTTAGGTTTAGGGATTTGAGAATAGGTTTAGGTTTACGTTATAGGTTACAGGTTTAAGTTTAGGTGTAGGTTATAGGTGGGTTAGAGGTTATAGGTTTTAGGTTTGGGTTTAGGTTTAGGTTTAGGTTTAGGATATAGGTTATATGTTTGGATTGAGGTTATAGGTTACAAGTTTAGGTTATAGGTTATAGGTTTAAGTTTAGGTTATAGGTTATAGGTTTAGGTTTAGGTTTAGGGATTTGAGAATAGGTTTAGGTTTAGGTTTAGGTTTAGGTTTATGTTATAGGTTATAGGTTTAGTTTATAGGTTATTAGGTTTAGGTTTAGGTTAAGGTTATAAGTTTAGGTTTAGGTTTAGGTTTAGGTTATAGGTAGGTTATAGGTTATAGGTTTGGGTTTAGGTTTAGGTTTAGGTTGTAGGTTATAGGTTTAGATTGAAGTTATAGGTTATAGGTTTAGGAATTCGGGCTCGGGTTTAGGTTTAATTTAAGGTTAAGGTTATAGGTTTAGGTTTAGGGATTTGAGAATAGGTTATAGGTTATAAGATTAGGTTTAGGTTTATGTTTAGGTTATAGGTTATAGGTTTAGGTTTAGGGATTTGAGAATATGTTTAGGTTTAGGTTATAGGTTATAGGTTTACGTTTAGGTATAGGTTATAGATGGGTTATAGGTTATAGGTTATAGGTTTGGGTTTAGGTTTGGGTTTAGGTTTATGTTATAGGTTATAGGTTTAGATTGAGGTAATAGGTTTAGGTTATAGGTTATGGGTTTAGGTTTAGGTTATAGTTTATAGGTTTAGGTTTAGGGATTTGATAATAAGTTTAGGTTTAGGTTATAGTTTATAGGTTTAGGTTTAGGGATTTGAGAATAAGTTTAGGTTTAGGTTTAGGTTATAGGTTTAGTTTTTAGGTTATAGGTTTAGGTGTAGGTTATAGGTAGCTTATAGGTTAGAGGTTATAGGTTTGGGTTTGGGTTTAGGTTTAGGTTTAGGTTATAGGTTTAGGTTTAGGTTTAGTTTTAGGGATTTGAGAATAAGTTTAGGTTTAGGTTATAGGTTACAGGTTTAGGTTTAGGTGTAGATTATAGGTGGGTTATAGGTTATAGGTTATAGGTTATAGGTTTGGGTTTAGGTTTGGGTTTAGGTTTAGGTTTAGGTTATAGGTTATAGGTTTAGATTGCAGTTATAGGTTATAGGTTTAGTTTATAGGTTATAGGTTTAGGTTTAGGTTTAGGTTAAGGTTATAAGTTTAGGTTTAGCTATAAGTTATAGGTAAGTTATAAGTTATAGTTTATAGGTTTGGGTTTAGGTTTAGATTGAGGTTATAGGTTATAGGTTTAGGAATTTGGGTTCGGGTTCAGGTTTAGGTTTAGGTTAAGGTTAAGGTTATAGGTTTAGGTTTAGGGATTTAAGAATAAGTTATATGTCACACTCCAAACTCAGAAATTCAGCTCACGAAATTCTCGATCCCCGAATCCGGCACCGACAGCCCCCGTAGTACCCCATTCTCGGCTCCCGGCACTCATATACCAGGTTCTGATCATGGGATGCTACAAGGAGGATTTCTAATATATATTTGATTTGTAATGAGCATAACATAAGTATAACTCACGAACAATAACCAGAATAATACCACCACAAAATCCACTATGATCAAAAACTTTAAGTACAATGCATAGGAAAGGGAAATATAAAATAGTGACAATAACAAAAACTCTAGAAGCTCGGCTGCACGCTCTAACTGTGGTGAGACTAAGGCTGCGTCCTGGCATCACTTACACGCATCAATCGTTCATAAGCTTATAGAAAGCTTAGAGGGTGGTGTAAGTGTGTGCGCAATACGAGCGTGCTCAGAATGCAAGGTCAGAATAATGCTATAATGTGTTGATAAGTACATGAATACAATTAGCCGTGCCAAGGCTATGCGGTGCAAGATATGAATGCGATCGGCCACATCCAGGCCATGCGATGCAGAATGCAAGTCAAGCATATCAATCCTTATCCACATATCAATGCAGCTCCTTACTAGAGCATCAAGTCAAAACGGTTCTCAGTTTGGATAATCACCAGGGTCTAGTACACTCTACGCCAGCTTGTCGTCCTTATCCGAACGCACAACTGGGAGAGCAAAAGAGACCTCACTATCCGCCTACCAATATCGGGCCCGGCTCGTCGATAGCGGATCAATTCCTCAAGCTGGTCAAACTCAACCTAGAAGTTGGCCCCTCACGCAGGCGGGTAAGGTCACACCCCTTTCCAACCGACCACGACACAGTGGGAGACGCGGCCTACTAGTATACGGCCCTCGCATGCTCGTGTATCCACTCGGTCTCGTCTTTGGAGTCATCCTCTGGTACCATTGGGTTTAGGGATTTTCATCCAGGGACATCTATGACGCCCGTATGCTAGAACCAAATATTTTTGGTATCCAATCCAGCCACCCATAATGCATCTGTGATGGCTATGATCATGATGTCACTAGGGCATACAATAATCACAATCATACAGATGCTAGTGCATGAGTCACACTACGAGTCATGCAACAGTCCTACGTATACCATGCACTCATGTAGGGTAACTCCGCCTATCAGGGAGCCCATAAACAGTTCACCCGAAGGCATATGCTATGATCAGTCACTTCTCATATCAATCATACATATGATGCGCATGATAATGAATCATGGATCTATACTAAACATGTATATAGGGATGAGATCTGTGTATAACTGAGATGGGCCTAGACGGCCTACTTACTACAAGTATGGGCTTATTAATGGGCCTCAGGGAGAGTGACAATGCAGACATTTAACCGACATCATCCTGACAATGTGGGCATCTAATCATCATTGCTCCCAAGGCTCGGTTCGCCTTAAATATCATTAAATAAATCATGGCAGAATCACACATTATAATGTGCCTTAGGTACATCCCATTGGACCTTAAATACATCAAATGGGTCGTATCTCATGGGCCTTATATTCATCAAGTGGGCCACCTCAATGGGCCTCACCAATGGGCCTTAGGTACTTTGGAATGGGCCATCACCCATGGGCCTTAGAATGCATTAAAATGAGCCTAATCATATAAGCTTTATGTGTATCAAATGGGCCTAATCACATAGGCCTTATATAAATCAAAGTGGGCCTCAACAATGGGCCACAATGCATTAAGATGGGCCTAATCACATGTCAAGATGGGCCTAAATACATCATCCCATATATATCGAAGTGGGCCTCATGTGAGGCTCGCTAAAATATTTATTTTCCTATCTAATCTGTTGATAAGGCTACATAAATAGGGGGCTCACCATAATATTCATTTTCCATCCAGCTCTTTGATTGGGGTGTGGAGGGCCCACCATAATATTTATTTTCCATTCAGCCCATTGATTGGGGCATGGAGGGCCCACCATAATATTTATTTTTCATTCAGCCCATTGATTGGGGCATGGAGGGCCCACCATAATATTTATTTTCCATCCAACATGTACATAAGGTCACGTGGACCAGGGTAGGGCCCACTGTAATATTTATTTATCATTCAAACCTGTTCATAGGGTCACATGTTTCTGGGCCCACCATAATAGACGGCGTGGATATATACAAATCATACATCATGGTGAGCTGTGCACACCCCATAGTGGGGCCGTGCACACATCACAGTAGGGCCATCCGATGGGGCCCACTGGAATGTTTATTTATCATCCAAACCTATTCATAAGGTCACGTAGGACTAGGGACCCACCGTAATGTTTATTAGCCATTCAACCAATTCATGAGGTCACAGTCGGGGGCCCACCATAGGGTGGTTCACCAATCCAGCCCACTCATTATGTGTGTCCCACCTGGTTGAGGGTCCAGACTAAGTTTCAGCTACATCCAAATTTCAAGTAGGCCCCACCAAGTGATTTTATGTCTTAGGCATGTCTTCACATGATTTTAGATGGTATGGCCCACTTGAGATCTGTATTCGGCTGATATTTGGCAGGGGGCCCACTGCCCTAAGGGCCGACCTAATGAACAGCATGGATTTTAGAAACACATCACATGGGGTCCACAGCTGGGGCCGTGAGCCCCAGCCAGTCCGTCCGTCACTTCTTTCTTTTCTTTTTTTTTTTGTAAAGGGAATCCTGTGGTTTTTTTTTTGGTAGGTGGGGCCCGCCTTAGGAAAATCCAACCCATTCATTGTATGTGTCCCACCAATTTAATGGTTCAAATCGAGTTTCAGGTGGGTCTAAGCTGCATGTGGACCCCAACATTTGATTCCATGTGGTTTGGCATACCATCACATGAATGATGATGGTGTGGGCCTTCCAAGAGCTTTTTACGGCTAATTTTTGGAGCCAATGCATCATTAAAGGGGACCTATTACATGAACGGCATGGATATAGAACATACATCATGGTAGGGTCCACAACTCGAGCCAATGGGGGCCACCCCCTTTTTTTTTTATATGTTGGACGTCCTCTGGAAGTCATGGCAGCAAAGGCATGCCATGCATGTAAACTTTTATTTTTATTTTTTTATCCTATGTGGGACCCACATTGACCAGATCTACCCCGTCCATTGGATGTGTCCTAGAAAATTAGGGGTCCAAACTAAGTTCAAGTTGGTCCAAGCTTCTTGTGGACCCCAACAATCATTTTTCCAAGTTTTAATGGAAAATACTAGCATTCTTAATACCATGACCCTCCAAATAATTGGATTGGTCTCATTTTTCGGCTTAATGCCTAAAATGATCCGAGGAAGAGGATGGATGGCTTGGATTAAGTACATGCATTAAGGTGGGGTCTGCATGAGTGGCCCACCCCATGCTTAGTACACCCATGTCACTTCACACTTCAGTGTGAGTACACACCCACGTCTGTACACGCACTCCATGTTAGCCAACCCACACGCCCAGCGTCCAGGGACGCTGGACGGCGTGGATAAACACAGACATGAGGGTGAGCCCCACATATACGTGGCCCACAAATTAAGGTGGGTCCCACATGAACGTGGCCCACCTTTTGGATCAACATGATATTTGTGTTTTCCCATCATCTTGGCCGTCCAAATTAGCCCATTGCAAGATGGACCTCATGACGGCCAAGATCACCTTGCACATGGTGGCCACAAGAAATCATATCAAAGAAAGAGAAAGAGAGAGAAAGAACACCGGTGAAATAGAGGGACCCTGCCACTATGGGCCCCTCACTACAATACGTACATCATTGTGGGCCCCACAATAAGGGGTCTTTATAAAAATTGAAATTTAACGGTCGATCACCCACCTCTAGGCCTTCTCCTTGCTCCCGTAGGCTTGTAAGCTCCTATGCTTGACTTTTAACGGTGGATGATGGGATCATAATGGTGGGGATGAGAGATGAAGGGAAAGTGGGCCACACTTGGCATTTGGGAGAGGGAGAGAGCTTGGACGTGTGGAGTGTGGGTTGCTTGGGAAATTTGAGAAGTGAGAGAGAAAATGAGGTGATGGGATGATGTATGATGGGGATGGGCGGAGTGATGTGTTGTAAGAAGGGATGGGTGGAGAGAGAGGTGAAGTGATGTGAGGGTTGACTTTGGGCTTGCTTGTATAAGAGAAAGGTATGGGTTGATGTACTTGGGTATGGAGTGACTTGACTTGTACTTGACATGAGTGATTGATTGATTGATGGGACATCTCGTAGAGATTCCCTCGTAATCCGCAACGCACGGTGTTTTCTTCGAATTGAACGTGAGCCTATATCTTTTACCCTGGGTATCAGGTCGTTGCGCGATTCGCGGCGTTAGAACTTCGACGACGGCGCGGTCGCTAAGGTATAGGTTTCAATTTTAGCCGACTTTGGCATTAGGTCTCAGCTTAGGATCGCGTGCAAATATCAGAAAGTGGTCGAGGATTGCCGAATTCAACCGGAAGGATCGCGAGAGTCAACGGAACAGTACGAACTAGGATACGGGTCTTACATTATATGATTAGGTTTAGTTTATAGGTTATAGGTTTAGGTTTAGGGATTTGGGAATAGGTTTAGGTTTAGGTTTAGGTTGTAGGTTTAGGTGTAAGTTATAAGTTATAGGTTTGGGTTTAGGCTTAGGTTTAGGTTTAGGTTATAGGTTATAGGTTTAGATTGAGGTTATAGGTTATAGGTATAGGTTATAGGTTTAGGTTTAGGTTTAGGTTTAGTTTTAGTTTTAGGTTTAGGTTTACGTTATAGGTTATAGGTTTAGTTTATAGTTTATAGGTTTAGGTTTAGGTTAAGGTTATAGATTTAGGTTTAGTTATAGGTTATAGGTAGGTTATATGTTTGGGTTTAGGATTAGGTTTAGGTTATAGGTTATAGGTTTAGATTGAGGCATAGGTTAAAGTTTAGGAATTCGGGTTCGGGTTCAGGTTCGGGGTTAGGTTTAGGTTAAGGTTAAGGTTATAGGTTTAGGTTTAAGGATTTGAGAATAGGTTATAGGTTATAGGTTTAGGTTTAGGTTTGGGTTATAGGTTTAGGTTTATGTTTATGTTTAGGTTTAGGGATTTGAGAATAGGTTTAGGTTTAGATTTAGGTTTAGGTTCGGGTTCGGTCCTGTAGTGATGTTTATTTATCATCCAACCTGTTCACAAGATCACATAGACAGTGATGAAGGGAAAAAATAAATATTAGTGGTTCCCACCTTCTAGGGACCCTCGCTCAACATCCACATAGCTCCGATGTACATCTAGATCTACTTCATCAATTTTGAGACAATATATAAACACGGCCCTGTCCAAATGGATAGGCCACCCATATTGTTGTTCATAAGAAATGAACAGTTTCATCATGGTCATAATAGCGGTTCCCACCTTTCAGGGATCCCTGCTCAACATCTAGATAGCTCCGACACAAATACATAAACAAACTAATTAGAAACTTACAATAACAAAAGGTATCAGATCTTTGGTCCAGAGGTGATCTATAATAAAAGGTACCATTTACTATGAACTAAAATCATGTATTATCCATACCTTGATTGGACTCACTATAAGGGTAATTTTTCAATGATAGCCCACTGCTTCTGATAATCACTATATGGGTAAGAAAATTATAAAAAGTAAGACTCATGAGATGACATATGTATAAATAGTGACAAGACTAGCTAGTAATGACAGGAGGCTAAGACATCAAATTATTTATGAAGAACAGAAAAACACAAAGATAAAATAAATAGTTAAAAAATTTTCCATTTCAATATTGAACCTTATAGTGGCAACATTGATCTGTGGGGCTAAAAATACATCAGCCTACATATAAAAATCTCAAGTTAATTGGGCCTTTGAGGTCCTCAAATGATAGTAGAAGCTGAAAAACTCTTGAAATTAACCATTAAACATTTTAAATAATTATTTTTCATCCATTCAAGAATCTAATTCTAAACACATGCATCTATGATTATCATTAGAGTTTAGTCTTTGAATAGCTTTTACTTTTCATGGGCATATCACGAGGGACTTGGATTGCCTTCTGACAGTGTTGTGTGGGTCACCGCATGATGTATGTGTTTCATCCATGCCATTCATCCATTTTTCTACATCATGTTAGGGCATGAGACTGAAAAAAGGAAAATCCAAATCTTATGTGGATTACATAAGATAAAACAATGATTATTGAATGCCCATTCATTTTTGGGCTCATGACCCGCGATGATATGGAAAATGAATGGACAATCAAGCTTAGGACCCACATCATGGAATGTCTAGATTAATGGACTGTTTGTAGTATGAACAATATAAACCATCAATTTCCTTAGCCATTGATTGGATAGGTAAGATCATCTAGTTAAAAGTGTTTTTTTTTTTTGAGAGAGAGAGGAGCAATCAAGGATGGACCCATTTGATGGATTGCCCATATTGAGGGTTGGGACCAACCAAACACTGTAAGGATAATTCTCAGCAATTTACAATGCATGGTTATTGAAATGCCTAAATTATCTATATATCCCCAATCCAAATGACCTCCTAATGTTGTTTGGATGTCAATGTTTCCATTATATATAAAAAAAGCATTTCATAAAATGTCAATATGGTATAATGTAACTATCAGTGGTCCATCTTTTCAGCCCTACAAACAATGTACCATATCTTTAAATCTTCTTTTTAGAATTAGACTTTGATTGGAGGCTAAGATCTTCCAAACCCAAATATATTTTGTCATGACCCATTCACTTTCTTGTGTTTCACTTATGGATTTCAACACAAAGAAATTGACTTTCAAAAAATAAAAACAAAAAATCAGGCCAAACACAAACTTAGGTGAGCCACAGCACGGAACAATGAGGGAGGATGCCCCACCTCAAAAACATATCATAGTGTCAATGGAGCTTAGTATCATGTGTATATGCCATCTAAGACATTCACTAGGCATGCCTCACGAGGAGAAGGATGCATGATGAAGTACCTGACCCAACTTGATTTTCTACTGCTCTAAGGTGCTTGGATCAAAGCCCAAGTATGCAAAAAAGAGTAAGGGCTGCTTCATCAATTGCAGAAAGTGTGAAACCACTTGCAAATATAAGCTTACCATCCCATTCAATTTTTTTACGGCCGGGGCCTTGGTCCTGCTGCTATAGGCCATGCTAAGCTTGGGCTAGTCTGGGCCGATCCAAACTCGGTCCATTCTCACCCCTAATGTGGATATGCTATTAATATTGATATTTGAATATCCATGCTTCTAGGAACCATGCCATGAAAGTTTGTTAGAGTTTAGAATGTGCATTGCTTGTTCAAGTGGGAGAATGGTTAGTTGATTTGATGGGCCCTAAGAAGTGGATGAACCTTGCCTTAAAAAGCAAACAATAGGTTTCCCTTCTCCTTATTATATTTCATAGATATTTCTATCATGTAACAATTAATTTAGTGAAAGTACGGTATATATGAAATAAATAACATATTGCCATTAATGTACTTTTCTAATACAATATGAACATCATGCATAATGGAAGTGGATTGGGCCTTTAGATCGCGTGCCACACATGGAAAATTGCAATTGTGTGGGATGATTGAAACCAAGCATCCCTTGGGCTCCGCTATTGATTGGCTCCTAACTGAATTTTGCTTTGATTGGACTATCTCAGCCATCAAAGGGCACACTGTCTTTGATTGGTTCCTAACTAATAATTGTACTATCTGAACTATTTAATAAATGGGCCTCTCCCTAGTTAATGTCAGTCCGTGCTTGTCTTCTAAAATTTCCAAACATTCTGGGCCCATTTGGCCAACTGCATTAGGTAGGATTAAGGTGGATGGAATTGTAAAAGTTACAATAAATGCATGTGTAAGGTATTGTCTTTGGATTGAGTGTATCCCATGTTTTCTAATACCATGTTTGGAACATATGCAATTAAAAGTAAATCCCAGGATTTTCTTTCAAATTACACTTGGATAAAGGAAATATTCATCATCCATGGGATACACCCACTTCTAGATTTTTAAGTAAAATAATGGGAAAATTAGGACAGAGTAAATATAAAGATTAAAAAAAAATAGCAAAGGAACTATCTTAACACTATTTCTTATATTATTAAATTAAAGATTTTAAAAAAATTGCAAAGGAACTGGCTTAACACTATTTCTCATATTATTAAATATAAAGATTAAAAAAAAAAAATAAAGGAACCAACTTGACACTATTTCTCATATTATTTCCTTTCTTTTCTTTTTCTACTTTTTTTTTTCTTCCTTTTTTTGGGTGATAATAGGGTGTCCCTGCCCCTTTTAGGTGAGACTATTTCTCATATTATTTCACTAAAATCATTGAAAATATTTTACTATTTTTAATGGAAAGTCGCAAAATGTAACGAAAAAAAAATAAATTAATTAATTTTTATTGTTTTAGTTTTTGTGAAAATAACATGTATTATCTATCCTAGGCCAAGTATCATGGGATGCATAACATGTCTTGTATGCCACATAGCATGTAAAGCTACATGCAACTTAAGCTCTTTTCATGAGCAAAGATGCGTGAAGGCCACATCACACAGCGTAAGCTATTTAAGACACAATCATACAGTGGGGTTGCTAGATAAGATTAGGTTTTGGGAGAACTTCATTAAGGTGATGAATCATTTTGTGCATGGATTCTAGGCACCTCTATAGTATTGCAACATCAAATAGGGGGTTCCTACAATTTGCTATGAAAGAGTGGGGAGGGTAGCTGAAATAGAAATTTGGGAGGAATTAAGGAATTGGGGTAACTAAAGATTACTAGGAAACTGATGAGGGACTTTGATAATTTTTTTTTTTTAAAAAAAAAACTACATGAGAGCCTAGAGAAAAACCTGCTCTTTGGGATCACCCATTCATAGTCATTGGTTAATGAGATAAAACAGGGGCATCAGGCTTCCCTGTCTCCTTCGAACGGACAGTGAATGAAGACATCCCACAACCCAATGCAGACATAGCTTAAAATAATATCCAATCCCACTGAATTTTTGTTCTGATTGGGAAATACATATTTTCTTATGTATCACTGATGAACTATGAAACACAAAAGATGGTCAGCACTCACAACATACAGACAATTCACACTTCTATTTTCCAATACATATTAGTCGTGAAGTGGGTGCTTGGTAGAGACTTTTTAGGGTAGCTGGTAGGATTCTTAGGCGAATGACCTCTCATCATCAGCTAGTATCGCCGTAATGCCCTTGCTTTAATAAAATTTCCAGATACCTTTCAAAAAAAAAATAAAAATCGTCAAGGAGTTCGGTGATTTGTGCTCCAATATTGATATAACCATGAACTCAAGGAATTTCACTACCCCACATAAGTGTGTATTAATATATTCTTTTTAAATTATAGAAGATTTAAAGAGCATGAACAACCATCTAGCCATTTCAATAAACAGATAGCATGCCATTTTATCAAACAGATAGTGTATATCAAATTTAAAAGACAGGAAAAAAGATAGAAATAGAAGAAGATATCAAACCTATGGAGAGGAGCTTCACGGCGCGTGTTTCTTCGTGTAGGAGATTCACGGCTGCTACATTGGGGAGAGAGAGAGAGAGAGAGAGAGAGAGAGAGAGAGAGAGAGAGAGAGAGAGAGAGAGAGAGAGAGAGAGAGAGGAGGGCATTCACGGCCTATGTTTCTTCACGACTGATGCATTGGAGACAGAGGGAGGAGAATGAGAGAGATGGAGTAGAGATTGGGAGGGAGAGAGAGGATTAAGGAAAGAAGAGCTTAGGGAATGCTCTGATTAGGGAACGGAGAGAGAGAGAGAGAGAGAGAGAGAGAGAGAGAGAGAGAGAGAGAGAGAGAGAGAGAGAAATACCCTCTTTGGGCCGGACAGACTCAGATGGTCCGGATAGGGGCTCCATGGGGCCCACCATAATGTATTTGATTAATCCATTCTGATAAATAATTTTAGTTCATGACACCAAATTTCAGGTATATTGAAGGCCCAAGTGGACCACACCATAAGAAGCAACTGTAATTTAATATTCATGTTTCCTACCGTGTGGTTCACTTGAGCCTTCGATCTAGTTGATTTTTTTTTCATCCTCTAACGTAATATTTACAAATATATAGATGGCTTTGATGTAACATATAGTTTTTTTTAGGCCTCATAGAGCCCCTTACAACACCATTACTTATTAATGGTGTATCAACCTTTTAGCTACGGATTAAAACCGTAGCAACCATAATTAAGGTTTATATCCATAGCAAAAAAACTAACATGGTCTGTATCCTTTGCCCCTTTTTATAGTAGTGTAGTTTTCTATTGCTTTAATTCATTTTTACGTGAACTAACTTAGATTTTAGTTTGATTATAAGATATGCTTTCAATTTTTAATGGTTCGTTGTGACTTAAATTACAAAGGATCTGCGATAGCTTTGAGCATGTTCTTAGCATTATAGGGATCGTGAATTTAGGAGTCCCTGTTGTTCACCATCGTCTCTTGGGCATGGTTAGATGATGGAATCCTTCTTAAAATTCATACATCCCTTATATTGGATGTGGATTGGCTAAATTTTGTTGTTTGCTTTGTCTCATGGGCATGGTTTTATGATGGAATCAATTCTAATTCTCATACCTATCTTCTACTGAAAACTATATCCAAGGAAGTTCAGATTTGGATTTTTAATGATATATCTTCTAGTTGGATGAGGATGAGACTCTAAATCCAGTTGTATTTATGAATCAAGCATAGATCTCCCTGATCTCTACAAGTGGATCCTTGGAATCTCTAGTTTCACACCTTTGAATTTTACAAGTTTTAGTTTAATATTTCACCATTATTCCTTGATTTAGATTACATCTTCTTCTAGTTCTAGCCCTGGTTACTTTCAGATTATGTACAAGGTTCAGTCCTTGTGGATTCGACCTCAGTCTTACCAAGATTATTACTTCATCGCGACCTTATACTTGGGGTGGTGAACAGTCCATAACACTTTAACTAATAGGATGACTATTCAGGAACCCCAAGTGTAGGGCTACGAAGTAGTAATAACTCAGTGAGACCGAAGTCGAATCCACGGGGAATGAGAACATGCCCCAGAACTAATCTAAGTCTAATGATTTTTCTGGGTTTTTAATCTAGCGAGATAAAAATAGTTTTTAACAAGAAGAAAAGAACTAAGGATTCAGGAATTCACTTATAGTAATTACAATATCTATGTTACTAATTCAATTATTATAACTCAATTGGAATCGAAGTCCTATCCTATCCAATTGGAAGATAGAGTACTTAAACCAATCATAAACAATATTAGAATATGAATTCAATTGAAGAATTCTCTCATGAAGCATTTGAACACAATTGCAAGGAACTCAAAGTATCTACTGTGCCCACAATTTACAATATATCCAAAAAATTTACAGATTGATTTCTTCTCTAAACAAGCATTGTAATTGCACTTCCAAGCATCCAATGTGCCCGGAGTCGACAGTGGATCAAAGATGAAACAACACAAAGACTTTAAAGTAAAATATAAATATATTAATTCTAATATCATAATTCTAACCACTATTTGTTGAATCAAGTCAACTAAATACTGTAATGAACTACAAGCTTCATCACTTAACCTTAGCTAAGAGATTAGCCTAACATAACTAATAACCTAGAAGAAAAAATAAAAGAAAGACAAACTAGAATTGAGAAGGCGAAGACGAAGACTCATAGATACTTCGCCACCCCTTGGTCTCTTTCCCAAACTCTAATTTGTATATAAAACAACTAAGAAAACTCCTTTAAGTAGTAAAAGCTCGCACCGACTTACAACCAACTTCAAACTTTTGAAATTCAATACTCTTTGGTCGCACTGAATTTCATCTGAAAATATCTGCAGAATCTGTCTAACTTAGGTTCCACCTAAGCTTTCTTAGGTGAGATCGAATTTGGCTTCGTTTGTACTGAAGTGTCGAGCTGAATTAATTATAAAAATCATAATTTCTTGCAGGACTATGTTTTTGCACTTTTGGTAGGACCAAACCAACCTTCAGTGGGATTGAACATCTATTTATTCTATCATAGTTCTTTCACTACAAGAAATCCCACCTTTATTGATGAAAATTTTCATTGCTAAAAGCTAAATTTTCGTCCCTAAATTCGTCGCTAAAAGACTGACGCAAAAGGTTTTTATCGACGAAAAATTTTAATCATCGGCAAAGGCAAGATTTTTAGTGACGAATTTTTTCGTCGCTAAAAAAACTTTTAGTGACGAATTATTTCGTTGCTAAAAAACTTTTACAAAACTTTTAGTGGCAAATATTTCATCGTTAAAAAATAAATGTTAAACTTTTAGCGACGATAGATTTCGTCGCTAAAAATAATTACAAAACTTTTAGCGACGAACATTTTCAAGGTTTAAAAATAAATGTTAAACTTTTAGCGACGATAGTTTTCGTCGCTAAAAATAATTCCAAAACTTTTCACGACGAACATTTTCGTCACTAAAAAATATGTAAAAAACTTTTACCGACGAAAATTTTCATAGGTAAAAATATTTACAAAACTTTTACCTACGAAAATTTTCGTAGGTAAAAGTCTCTTTTTTTAAAAAAATAATCCAGTACAAAATTCCTGATATACACTTGTTACAATATATTTCATCATATTCTTCTTGATATACACCTGTTATATAATATATTTCATCATATTCACATTCACTTCCATATAAACCTAAACTAGTAAATCCATCCAAACATAAACTACATTCATCTAAACACAAACAATCTTATCCACATCTCATTCATTCATGCATAAATACATATAAGCTTAACATCATAAACAAAAATACCCTAAACCTAAACCTTAACCTAAACCTAAAACCTATAACCTATAACTTAAACTTAAAACCTAAACCTAACCAATAACCTATAAGTTTAGGTTTAGGAAATCGGGTTCGAGTTTGGGATCGGGTTTAGGTCTGGGTTTTCAAGTTTAGGTTTAGGTTTAGGTTAGGGAGTTGAGATTAGGATTAGCTATAGGTTTAGGTTTATGGATTTGGGAATACGTTAAGGTTTAGGTTTAGGAAATCGGGTTCGGGTTATAGGTTTAGGTTTAGGTTAGGTTATAGGTTAAGGTTTAGGAAATTGAGTTTAGGTTATAAGTTAAGGTTAGGTTATAGGTTAAGTTTTAGGTTTAGGTTAAGGTTATATAGGTTTATGTTTAGGTTATAGGTTTTGAGATTTGAGAATTGGTTTAGGTTAAGGTTATAAGTTTAGGTTTAGGAAATCGGGTTCGGGTTCGGGATCGGGTTTAGGTTTGGGTTTTCAAGTTTAGGTTTAGGAAATCGGGTTCATGTTATAGGTTTAGGTTTAGGTTAGGTTATAGGTTAGGTTATAAGTTAAGGTTATAGGTTATGGTTTAGGTTATAGGTTAAGTTATAGGTTTAGGTTAAAGTTATAGTTTTAGGTTTAGGTTATAGGTTTTAGGATTTGAGAATAGGTTTAGGTTAAGGTTATAAGTTTAGGTTTAGGAAATCAGGTTCGGGTTTAGGTTTGGGTTTTCAAGTTTATGTTTAGGTTTAGGTTAGGTAGTTGAGATTAGGATTAGATGTAGGTTTAGGTTTAGGGATTTGAGAATATGTTAAGGTTTAGGTTTAGGAAATCAGTTTTGGGTTCAAGATCGGGTTTACATTTGAGTTTTAGGTTTAGATTTAGGCTATAGGTTTAGGTTATAGGTTATAAGTGTAGTTTTAGGTTTAGGTTTTAGGTTTAGGTTATAGGTTATAGGTTTAGGTTTAGGTTAAGGTTTAGGTTAAGGTTTAGGTTTAGGTTATAGGTTTAGGGATTTGAGAATAAGTCTAGGTTATAAGTATAGGTTTAGGTTTAGGTTAAGGTTATAGGTTTAGGTTTAGGTTATAAGTGTAGGTTATAGGTTTAGGTTTAGGTTAGGTTATAGGTTATGGTTTAGGGAATTGAGTTTAGGTTATAGGTTAAAGTTTAAGTTTAGCTTAAGGTTTAGGTTTAGGTTTAGGTTATAGGTTTTGGGATTTGAGAATGGGTTTCGGTTAAGGTTATAAGTTTAGGTTTAGGAAATCGGGTTCAGGTTCGGGATCGGGTTTAGGTTTGGGTTTTCAAGTTTAGGTTTAGGTTTAGGTTAGGGAGTTGAGATTAGGATTAGGTGTAGGTTTAGGTTTAGGGATTTGAGAATATGTTAAGGTTTAGGTTTAGGAAATCGGGTTTGGGTTATAGGTTTAGGTTTAGGTGTAGGTTTAGGTTTAGGGATTTGAGAATATGTTAAGGTTTAGGTTTAGGAAATCGGGTTTGGGTTATAGGTTTAGGTTTAGGTTAGGTTATAGGTTAAGGTTTAGGAAATTGAGTTCAGGTTATAGGTTTAGGTTAAGGTTTAGGTTATAGGTTTTGGGATTTAAGAATAGGTTTAGGTTAAGGTTATAAGTTTAGGTTTAGGAAATCGGGTTCGGGTTATAGGTTTAGGTTTAGGTTAGGTTATAGGTTAAGGTTTAGGAAATTGAGTTTAGGTTATAAGTTAAGGTTAGGTTATAGGTTAAGTTTTAGGTTTAGGTTAAAGTTATAGTTTTAGGTTTAGGTTATAGGTTTTGGGATTTGAGAATAGGTTTAGGTTAAGGTTATAAGTTTAGGTTTAGGAAATTAGGTTCGGGTTTAGGTTTGGGTTTTCAAGTTTATGTTTAGGTTTAGGTTAGGTAGTTGAGATTAGGATTAGATGTAGGTTTAGGTTTAGGGATTTGAGAATATGTTAAGGTTTAGGTTTAGGAAATCGGTTTTGGGTTCAAGATCGGGTTTATGTTTGAGTTCTTGGTTTAGATTTAGGCTATAGGTTTAGGTTATAGGTTATAAGTGTAGGTTTAGGTTTAGGTTTTAGGTTTAGGTTTTAGGTTATAGGTTTAGGTTTAGGTAAAGGTTTAGGTTTAGGTTATAGGTTTTGGGATTTGAGAATAGGTCTAGGTTATAGGTTTAGGTTTAGGTTAAGGTTAAGGTTATAGGTTTAGGTTTAGGTTATAAATGTAGGTTATAGGTTTACGTTTAGGTTAGGTTATAGGTTATGGTTTAGGGAATTGAGTTTAGGTTATAGGTTAAAGTTTAGGTTTAGCTTAAGGTTTAGGTTTAGGTTTAGGTTATAGGTTTTGGGATTTGAGAATAGGTTTCGGTTAAGGTTATAAGTTTAGGTTTAGGAAATCGGGTTCGGGTTCGGGATCGGGTTTAGGTTTGGGTTTTCAAGTTTAGGTTTAGGTTTAGGTTAGGGAGTTGAGATTAGGATTAGGTGTAGGTTTAGGTTTAGAGATTTGAGAATATATTAAGGTTTAGGTTTAGAAAATCAGGTTTGGGTTATAGGTTTAGGTTTAGGTTAGGTTATAGGTTAAGGTTTAGGAAATTGAGTTCAGGTTATAGGTTTAGGTTAAGGTTTAGGTTTAGGTTTAGGTTATAGGTTTTGGGATTTGAGAATAGGTTTAGGTTAAGGTTATAAGTTTAGGTTTAGGAAATCGGGTTCGGGTTCGGGATAGGGTTTAGGTTTGGGTTTTCAAGTTTAGGTCTAGGTTTAGGTTAGGGAGTTGAGATTAGGATTAAGTGTAGGTTTAGGTTTAGGGATTTGGGAATACGTTAAGGTTTAGGTTTAGGAAATCGAGTTCAGGTTATAGGTTTAGGTTTAGGTTATAGGTTTTGGGATTTGAGAATAGGTTTAGGTTAAGGTTATAAGTTTAGGTTTAGGTTTAGGTTTAGGTTTAGGGATTTGAGAATACATTTAGGTTTAAGTTTTACGTTTTGATTATAGGTTTAGGTTTAGGTTATAAGTGTAGGTTATAGGTTTAGGTTTAGGTTTAGGTTAGGTTATAGGTTAAGGTTTAGGGAATTGAGAATAGGTTAAAATTTAGGTTTAGGAAATCAGGTTCAGGTTTAGGATTGGGTTTTTAAGTTTAGGTTTAAATTAAAGAGTTGTGATTAGGTTTAGGTTTAGGGATTTAAGAATACATTTGGGTTTTAGGTTTAAGTTAAGGTTATAGGTTTAGGTTTAGGTTTTGGTTTAAGTTATAGGTTATAACTTTAGGGAATTGAGAATAGGTTTAGGTTAAGGTTATAAGTATAGGTTTAGGTGATAAGTTAAGGTTTTGGTTTAGGTTATAAATATAGGTTTTGGGATTTGAGAATAGGTTTAGGTTAAGGTTATAAGTTTAGGTTAAGGTTATAGGTTAAGGTTTAGGTTTAGGTTATAAGTATAGGTTTTGGGATTTGAGAATAGGTTTAGATTAAGGTTATAAGTTTAGGTTTAGGTTTAGGTTATAAGTATAGGTTTAGATTAGGTTGTAGGTTAGAGTTTAGGGAATTGAGTTTAAGTTATAGGTTATAGGTTTAGGTTGTAGTTATGGGTTTTGGAATTTGAGAATAGGTTTAGGTTATAAGTATAGGTTTAGGTTAGGATGTAGGTTAAAGTTTAGGGAATTAAGTTTAGGTTATAGGTTATAAGTTTTTGGTTCAGGTTTAGGTTGTAGTTATAAGTTTTGGGATTTGAGAATAGGTTTAGGTTATAAGTATAAGTTTAGGTTAGGTTATAGGTTAGAGTTTAGGGAATTGAGTTTAGGTTATAGGTTATAGCTTTAGGTTAAGGTTTAGGTTATAGTTATAAGTTTTGGGATTTGAGAATAGGTTTAGGTTATAGGTTAAGGGTATGGTCCCTGTAAATACAAATATAAACACGGCCTGTCCAAATGGCCAGGCCACTCCAATATTGTCCATAAGAAATGGACAGATTCATCATGGTCATAACAAGGACTCCCACCTTCTAGGGACCCCCGCTCAACATCCGGATAGCTCTGACACACATTCAGGTCTTCTCCATCAATTTCGAGCAAATACAGATTTAAACACGGCCTGTCCAAATGGTCAGGCCACTCCAATGCTGTCTATAGGAAATGGATAGCTTCATCTTGGTCATAACAGCGATTCTCACCTTTTAAGGACCCTCGATCAACATCTTGATAGCTTCGATGCATATCTAGGTTTGCTTTATTAATATTTAATACATAAACACGGGCCTGTCCAAATGGCTAGGCCACCTTGAGTTAGTGTGTTTTTTATTTTTATTTTCAATTTGGCCAATGAAATGTGCACTAGACACAATGGACAATTTGATTTTCTAACCATATGGATACAGGGTACTATAAGTGCAAAGAACACAAATCAGACCATTCTAGCCATCCAATTAATAGCCTATCAAATGGATTATCAAGATCATTTAAATAAAATCAGGTCCAATCAATAATCTGACCTGGAAGATTCTATTAGCATTGTTGATAGCACCTCAAACCTTATTTAAATCCAGGTTGCAATCTGTGGCCACTGATGCTATTTGTCTTTTTATGAAGTTGGCGACAATTTTTACATCAAACCCAGCGAAAGTAGCCCTAATGATAAAGAACATTTATTTCCAATTAGTTTCCTCTTACAAAATATGCATCAAACACACTATAACAAGTACACTATGCCACTGAAGCAACAAGTTGATCAAGCTCATAATTTTGAAAATTTCTCAAACGCCCTCATTCTAATAATCACGTAGTCATGCTGGCAAGCAACAACACCCAGCTGAAGAGATGCATTCAAATCAAAATATTGACCTAGGCACACCACAAAATCCCTAGAAATAAAGTGGAAAAAATACATGAAGAAAAAAGAGGAGAGAAGCAAAACCAAATTACAAGCATACACCTCCCACCATATAGACCTAATGAAGGATCTTCTCGATTACCATTTCCACCCAGTCTTGATAATAAGCATCATACAACATCAACAACCTGCAGCATACACAAAATCACCCAAAACCCATTACTAGAATCTTCAAAAAAATAAATAAATAAGAACTTAACATGACTAGACTCTCCAACTCTAAGATGCTCACACGAAAGAGAATCCACCGAAAGATGCTCACACATCATATGCAACATTACTTCCTTGTCCTAGTGTCCCAATAGTTGTCTATTTCTTAATTGTATAAACATAAAAACTATTTCCATTAGAGTTTACAAACTCATCCAAATAGAAAACAAAAGAAGCCCAACTAATTAAATCGTATCTACTTTATTCATTATGACAAACCAGCAAGTAAAATTAAAATTATCCAAATCAATTTTCCAATATCTATGTGATTGCTAAGAAAGATAATATAACGTCTCGAAAAAAATCCATACAAAGATCCAAGTACCACCTCAGGGAGAAATCACTAAGGACCAAATCCTTTAGAAATTAGATGTGAATTAACTAAGTGCTAAACTAGATTATCTCTGAAATTAGCACTAATCATTTTAAATATGATCTATAAGACCCAAACTGGGTAGAACCATTAACGCTACATTACCTAAAAACTTAGGATCCATCTCAAAACCTAATTGCTCTCGGGAGCATCATGGAACTCTGTATTAGACTTAAACCGCGTTGAAGTCCGATTACCCTGAAACTATATGGTTATGACCACCTTATTGGACTTGACAACCATCTCAAAAATAAAGTCCTAAGTGTTTGATAAAATGCCAAAATGTGAAAATGCTTGTTTAAATGCATGCAATGGGGGTGTTGAGATAAGATTCTTAATTCCCTTAACTATGGATATAGTATCCTTTATATAACCCATCTTACTACTATGTAAGTTAAGGATGAAAAGCCTATGTATGGTAACATGTGTAGTATGTGTTTAGTCAAATTACTCAAGAGGAATTTATATCTGTTTTTAGTAGTCACATGCTGTCTTTGGCTACTACATGCATATAAAATTGCTTGGAGTGTGTTTGGGGCCACGACATAGTCCAGGTGATCGGTAATGATTTCTGGGTTAGTGGTCGAAGTCGTTTTGCCACAATAAATAAGTTCAAGGAATCTGAGTTTTACGCTGCTAGTCGATAGTGGTTAGGGCACGTGGAGTGCTTACATGCTCCATGTCGATCAACTCGACGTACGCTCATACCAGTCGAGCTTGTCAAGCAACCTGATTGGCCTAATGTATGTTTACCATGTACGGACACTACTGTTTGAATCTATGATACCAACTTACTAGTGCAAAGCCCGTTTAACCTTAGTACCTCGATTCGCTAAGACTCATGAGTAGGGCATAGTGGTAAGGGACACCATGGTCGTGCTGTCGACCTACGCTGGGGTGACAAGCCTCCCCGAAGGGTCCAGTGAGCAACCTAGACTCGTGAGCCAAATACGGTGGTATGAGACACTATATTCGAGCTATCGACCTATGATCAGGTGACGAGCCCGTAGTGACCTCGAGTATACACTAGGACTACATTGAGGTGACGAGTCCTTCCGTAGTAAACTAGAGCACAACCAGGCCTGCACTGAGGTGCCGCTCTAATCAACGGGATTACAAGGATATATGATTAGTGGGACATTCACTTTTTTTTTCATTTTGTATCTTTGGAACAAATATGTATTTATTCAGCTCAGTAATGCCATCATACTCTGAAGGTTGGAAAACACGTCTATGTAACTTATATATCTATTACAGTCTTCCACTTGTATAAATTTAAATATCTCTGAAGTATGATATGCTGTTTGGTATAATCCCACTCATGTTTAAGGTACTAATACAGATAATATTTAATCATCATTATCTATGTTGCATAAGTGATGTGTTAGAACTTGGGAGTTGGGCTCCTACTCGACCCTCGATTTTCAGGGCGTTATAAGTTAGTATCAGAACATGATTTGGATTAAACTAGACCTGGGTTATGGTAACATGACGCATGCTGATGTATTTTAACTTAGGATGGGGTGATGAAATGTAGAAACAGTCATACGATTCCAAGTTTCACCCGTCGACAAAACTGACCGATGATATGCGAAACTGGCCGTTGACATTTGACCTGCAAGTGTTTTTTATCATGCCGGATAACCTTAATCCCTTTCTAGACCGTCAAACGATAGGTTTAGACAAAGATTCAGCCTATTCCGCATCCAAACAAACCAAAACGCGTGAATATATGCGAGATGGGATTCTAAATCACTTTAAAAGATCGAGGGGGCCCGAATTACACAAAACTGGTGGGACCCAGGGGATCCCTGCACACTTACGGCAACCCGAGAGAGGGGTGACGATGGCCCAACCACGGCGGCGCAGCGCTAACTGAGGTGCACCGGGCCCGGGCTCGTCCGAGCCTATCAAGCTGACCTCCCAACACATGTGGGGCCCACAAAACACATGTGGGATCCCTCTATATGCTCCCTTTTACTTCATTCTTTCATTCCCAAGATTTCCAACCTCTCCAAGTTCTCAAAAATCCAATTTTCCTCTCTCAAGTCTTCCTCCATTCTCACATTCTATTCATCTTCTTCATCATATACCCATTCTCCACCTTATCCCTCAAATCTATCACTCATTCTCCCTCATTTCCTTCCCATTTGGGCACACAAACCCTATTGTGTGCTTTAAGCATCTCAAGGTATCACAACTCATCCCATCCCTCCATTTTATTTCACCCTCATGGCTCTTGTCAAGCTTATGATGATAATTTTCTCTATTTCTATATTTCTTTCTCTCGTGGGAAAGAAGAGAGCTCCTACGGATGAATCCGGGTCTAGCTGCCCTACTCGTCCAAGGAAGAAGGTGGGCGTAAAAGCTAGCACAAGCACCTCCCAAGAGTGAAGGTCGAAGTAGGATCTCGATCCCCAACTCTCCCTTCAGAGGGTTTTATCGATGGGCTTCGAACATGGTCAGTTTGGTGGTTGTAGAGTTGTGCTTGAAGATCATATAGATAAAAAGCTATCTAGGTTATATCCAATGATGGACTACCTGGTGGATGTCGGGTGGGGTCCCATATTCGAGGGCAAATCTCATGCATGTGAGAACACTATTCGAGCCTTCTAGGCCCATATACGGGACCCGACACTGGAGCCTCTGCAGTTTAAGATTCCTGTGGGAAGGCGGGAAGCAACAGTTGATGTGGGGTTGGTATCCCGGATCATGGGAATCCTGCATGAAGAGGTGCATGCTAGCGATAAGAATCTCAAGAACATGCGAGAAAGAGATCGCCACACGCGTTACCTCTGCAGCCGACCAGATCACTAGAAGGAAGGCAGGAGCCTCCCCTCAACGGAGTTAACAGACGATTTTCACTTGCTTCACCATATATTACCTTAAGTGGGGCAACCGTACTGAATGCACTCGATTGATGGTGGATTTCTTGTATTGAGCGGGGCAGGGAGACAAGCTGTGTCTACCCATGTTCGTCCTGCTACAGGTAGTCCACAGTGCACGTTCTCCTAAGAATGACGTCTCACTTCCATTTGGCCGACTCGTATGCAAGATTTCTTAAGAGTTCACCTACAAGCTTAACATGGATGACCTTGCACCGATCCACTACATTAATGAGACTAAGCTCAACAACATGAAGATTGAACCTCAGAAACTTCAAGCCCGACTTGACGAGTATGGGGATGAGACTAAAAGTGAAGAGGAAGATGAGTCAGAGGAAAGAGGTGTAAAGGGAGAGAATGAGGAAGAAGAGGAGGAGGCCCAGGGCTCTGATGAAGGATCTCCTCCCACTGCATAGAGGCGCGATAGTGATCGGGCTGCTGTGGAAGCTGACTTGGCTTGACTTGAGGAGAGCCGAGTCACCCTAAGATAGGAAATTCAGGAGGCCCGGGCCGAAGTAAGGCAAAAGCTTGAAGAGAATGAGGCCTTCATGAAACGAAAATTCAAGAAGGTGTCTCATACCTTGAGGGTCATCCTGTGTTATCTGTAGGACAAGGGTGCACCTCCACCGTCTCCGGATTCTGATAACTAGTCGTACATGTAGTCGTCTCTTATTTTTCTTTGTTTGCTTATTTCTATGTATAGCCTCGATAGGCTTAGTAGTGTGGTAGATTGGTATGTAGGTTTTAGTGTGTGAAACCTTGCTTAAATTAGCTCATATGCATCATCTATCATGGTTCATGTAACGTTGTATCTCATTTATTGTGACAATTTTTTTAAATGAAATGCATGATGTTTCTTTGAACTATAATATGAATGCTGTGTAATTGAGTTTGTGAGTACGTTAAAACTGACCTGGGTTGCACCCTATGTTGCATATAGGGAATGCCACCTAAGGCCACACAGAGTATGGTACGCCTCACACTTGGCGATTTGATTGACCGGGCACCTCCCCTGAGTGATAGCTAGACGGACCCCAATATAGGCCTAACTCATGACACTATGCCGGACTCTTAGCAGGCCATTGACCTCACTAATGGGCCAACACCTGTTGCACCACCAGTTTCGGAGTAAAACCGTGCGTCTACTTCGACGTCGTACGTGCCTCAGTCGGCTCCCCCTACTGATAGATTGGAGCAAATGTTGCTCTTGATGCAGCAACAATAACAGCAGCAACAGTTTTTGACCACCATTGCAAGGGTCTTTGCCCAGAGCATGGGTGTGGTTCCACCTGCACCTCTTGTGCAGTCTACTAGCAATATGAGCGCTAGCGGCCTGTTTGAGTGATTCTAGTGCTTCTGACCTCCTACCTTTGTGGGTACTCACAGACTTGAGGAGGCCGAGTATTGGCTTGACTACATCTCTGAGATGCTAAAGCCGCTGTGCTGCATTGCACTGAGGCAGAGCAGGTGGAGTTAGTCACCTACATGTTTGAGAAGGAGGTTAGCTCCTGGTGGGACAGCGTCCTTTAGACCATTATCATTGGATATGTATGAACGTGGGAGGCCTTCAAGACCCGCTTTCATGAGAAGTACTATCCTCTCACGTATCAGCATGAGAAGGAGAGTGAGTTTCTTCACCTCCGTCAAGGGGGCATGACAGTGGTAGAGTACGAGAATAGATTCATGGAGCTGGTTAGGTATGATCTGTTGATATTAGTTGATCAGCTTATGCGAACGTGGCAGTTTTCTGAAGGCTTGCGACCCGAGATACGCTCAAAGCTGTGTTGCACTAGCATATCTACCTATGCTGAGTTAGTGGGCATGTCTCTGTGAGTGGAGTAGGATGGGGATAGATTATCCTGCATGCACATGCTTATTGTTCCTAAGCCGAAATCGGATTTGCCAAGCAGGCCATTCCTCGACAAGAGGACCCATGCAGACTCGCCTCCCAGGCTCGCGGCTCCACCTGCCCCTATTAGGCAACCAGACTTATAGTACACTTACTGCGAGAGGTCAGGCCATACAGATACCTACTGTTTCACTAAGATGAGGGACAACGGCTTCTCGTTGCTTCAAAGGATCAACAGCCAGCTTCCTTAGACAGTTGTAGCTCCATCTATGTGGTCAGCACCAACGCATCCATCTTTCTGGCCACTTGCACCTCAATTTAGGCCACCTCAGTGACCTATGGTACCGCAATCGAACCGTTCTCAACAGGCTCAGGTGCATGCACTTACAGCGGAGGCATTTGAGATAGTAGACATGGCACCGATGGCTTTTGAGGTCACGACATAGATCTAAGGTATTCCAGTCTTCTTATTGGTGGACACCGGGTCTACTACTTTCATCATATCATGCATAACAGTCAAGCGATTAGCGTTGAGTACAGCTCCTATGAAAGGAGTGAGAATCCTTACCACCATAGGAATTTTTTCTGACATTACTAGGATTTGTGAGGGTTGCTTGATAGATTTAAGAAGTAGGATAGTACTAGTTGACTTGATTGTTATCCCCTTGTATCATTACGATGTTATCCTCAGTATGGACTGGCTCACTGAGATGAGAGCAGAGATCGATTGTGAAGCTACGGTGGTGATGACCCATGGACCTGAGGGCACTTCTAGTTTGAGTTATTACACTTCTCTATTGGAGAGTATTGACGGTCCGACGCTTGGAAATACACCAGTAGTTCAGGATTTTAAGGACGTGTTTAGTAAGATACCTGGACTACTTCCTTAGCACGAGATTAATTTTTCCATCGACTTAGTGCCTGGTGCGATACCCATTTCACTACCAACATATCGCATGCCTCCATGTGAGATGGAGGAACTGAGGAAATAGATCGATGATCTGTTGGATGCAGGCTTCATATGACCTAACGTGTCTTTATGGGGAGCACCTGTTTGTTTGTGAAGAAGAAGGATGGATCTCTACGATTGTGTATTGACTATCGCAGGTTGAACCAAGTGACGGTGAAGAATAAGTATCCTTTGCCCAGGATAGATGACTTATTTGATCAGTTGAAGGGAGCGCAGTACTTCACCAAGATCAATCTACAGTCAAGGTATCACCAGTTGCGGGTCAGGGATGAGGACATGCAAAAGACAGCTTTCAAGACCAGTTTTGGGCATTATAAGTTCCTTATGATGTCATTTGGACTCATAAATGCACCAGCCGTTTTCATGGATTTGATGAACCAGGTTTTTCGGCCGTATCTATTCCAATTCATCATCGTGTTTATAGATGACATCTTGATATACTCCAAGAGTTGGGAGGAGCACGAAGAACACCTGCGAGCAGTCCTTGATACTCTCAGGAAGAACCAGTTGTTTGCACAGTACAAGAAGTGTGACTTCTGAAAGGAAGAAGTCAAGTTCCTAGGACATGTGGTGTCTAAGGAAGGGATAGTGGTGGACCTTGCTAAGGTAGCCACAGTTTAGGACTGAGAGCAGCCTGGTTCGGTTACTGAAATAAGGAGTTTTCTTGGCCTGACAGGCTACTACCGTCGGTTTATTAGGGATCTTTTCAAGATAGTCAGACCGTTATCTTAGTTGACTTGGAAAGATCTTAAGTTTGCCCAGACTGAGAAGGCCGAAGAAGCTTTTCAGGAACTAAAGGACAAGTTAACATCTGCCCCTATACTAGTATTGCCAAAGCAAGGGTTTAAGTATACTATCTACACCAATGCTTCTTGTGTTGGCTTGGGTTGTGTTTTGATGCAGAAGGACAGGGTTATTGCCTATGCATCGCGACAGTTGAGGAAACATGAGAAAAACTATCCTACGCACGACCTAGAGTTAGTAGCCGTCATCTTTGCATTGAAGCTCTGGAAACATTACCTCTACGGAGAGGAGTTCGAGCTATTTTATGACCACAAGAGCCTCATATACATATTCACGCAGAGGGACCTAAATATGAGGCAGCAGCGATGGATGGAAACCTTGAAGGAGTTTAAGTTCAAGGTCTCTTACCTTCCTGGCAAGGCCAACCTTGTGGCAGACGCGTTGAGCCGCAAGAAGGCAATAGCATTTGCTACTCAGCTAATGATGCCAGAGTGGGATATGGTAGAATTTATGCTAGACTTTGAGCAAAAACTTACGGTAGAGGAACCGTTCGAGAGCGTCTCACATATTCGGGTACAGCCACTCATTGATGACATGATTATCGCGGCTCAGAGAGACGATGAGCTATTGGCAAAGATGAGAAATCAGGTTAGTGACAGTGAAGACTCAGAATGGAGAGTTGGAACAGATGGGGGTTTACGTTATCGTGGCCGCCTATGCCTCCCAAACCTTCATGACTTGAGAAGGGAAGTTCTCAAGGTTGCTCACAATTTGAAGATGGCAATGCATCTTCGCAGTACAAAGATGTACCGATACATGAAGCAGTCGTACTAGTGAGACAACATGAAGTCCCACATAGCAGAGTATGTGTCCTATTTTCTCATGTGCTAGCAGGTCAACGCAGAGCATCACCGACCTCCTAGACTACTTCAGCCCATGCCTATAGCTGAATGGAAAAGGGACTTCATTTCTATGGATTTTATCTCAGGGCTACCAAAGACGAGGAAGGGGCATGACTCCATATGAGTGATCGTAAAACGGTTGACGAAATCGGCTCATTTTCTCCCTATCAAAGTTTCGAACTCTGCAGACGATTTGGCCAGGTTGTACATCAAGGAGATTGTGCGTCTACATGGAGTTCCTATAGAGATCATGTCGAACCGAGACACGTGATTTACATCTATCTTCTGGACTCGGATCCAAGAAGCAATGGATGTGAAACTGAAGTTCAATACCATGTTCCACCCACAGACTGATGGGCAGATGGAACGGGTAAATTAGGTGTTGGAAGATATGCTGCAAGCTTGCGTGTTGGATTATAAGGACAGTTGGGACAACTGTCTTCCTTATGCAGAGTTCGCATATAACAACAGTTTTCAGGCAAGTATTGCCATGACTCCCTATGAGGCCTTGTATGGGCGTCCCTCTCAAGCATCACACTGCTAGGCAGAGGTTAGTGAGAAGAGCCCAATTGGCCCAGAGTTGGTTCAGGAAAGTTCAGAGAAGATCGACATTATTAGGCATTGACTTCTGGCAGCATAGAGTAGACAGAAGAGCTACGCTGATACGAGGCAACGACAGTTAGAGTTTAAGATTGGAGACCATGTATTTTTGAAGGTTTCTCTAATGAAGGAAGTTCTTCGGTTTGACAAGAAGGGGAAACTCATGCCGAGATTTATTGGCCTATTCAAATACTAGATCTAGTGGGGGTGGTAGCGTACCGCCTGGCTTTTCCCACACCACTCGTAGGCATGCATAAAGTATTTCATGTGTCGATGTTGAAGAAATATGTTCCTAAACCTTCCCACATTATCAAATGGGAGCAGGTACAGTTGAACGAAGATGTTACTTATGTAATGCGTCCGACGCGTATCCTAGATAGGAAGGAGCAAGTGTTGCGCAATAAGGTGATTCCACTTGTGAAAGTATTGTGGATGCACATACTGAGGGGGAGGCTACTTGGGAAACAAAAGCCAAGGTCCGGAAGAACTACCCTCAGATTCTCGAGGAGTAAGAAAAGGTATTAATTCTGAGGATGAAATTTTTCTTTAAGGGGGGTAGATTGTAACGTCTAAGAAAAAATCTATACAAAGACCTAAGTACCACCTCAGGCAAAAATCACTAAGGACCAAATCCTTTAGAAATTAGAGGTGAATTAACTAAGTGCTAAACTAGATTATCTATGAAATTAGCACTAATCACTTTAAATACAATCCGTAAGACCCAGACCGGGTAGAACCATTAACTCTACATTACCTAAAAACTTAGGATCCATCTCAAAACCCAATTGCTCTTGGGAGCATCATGAAAATTCGTATCAGACCTGGATCATGCGTCAAAAGTCCGATTACCCCAAAACTATAAGGTTATGACCGCCTTGCTGGACTTGACAACCATCTTGGAAATCAAGTCCTAAAGGTATCCAGAAGCGCACAACTTGAGCCCGGAGTGAACTGTGTGAGAAACGCGAATATCTTTAGGAAATGAACTGAAACTTAAGTGAATTAAGTCATTTGCTTGCAAGTTGAATCTAAGGATTCAGACCGTTAGATCCTGACCTAATTACAACATCAGATCAGGGAAAATTTCCAACATAGGTCAGTGCACTTATGACCTTGATCGAGTATCGGTGACCGTTGAACTGAAACTGGTCCCCTGCGACCGATCCACTGATCTGATCAGGCCAAGATCTGACCTAGATCTAATTTCAGGAAGCTTAAGTCTGATCGCATGCAAAAAAGGGGCCTCCAGATCAGCTCCGTTAGACCGAAACAACCAGTCTTTGGCTATAACCTAAGTATACCATGGCCCTGAGGCCATTCCCATCAGTTCTGGGCTTATATAAGGGCCTTAAACCCTCTCTCTCCCATTCCATACGAATTTACAAAACCCTAGGAGAGAGAAGAGAGTAAAGATAGAAGAAAAGAGAGAGAAAGTGAGAGAGAAAGTGGGAGAGTTCCTGAGATTCAATCCCATCACTCCACGTGTCGAATCAGTCTGTATGGATTGCTATCTCAGCGATTCCGACTCTATTGTTAGGTAAGAAATCTAAACCCAAATCTATTTTAGATATCCAAATAGAGGATATGGTGAAATAGATAACTTATTTCGACCTATAGGTTATCGTAGTGCCGTAGACAAAGACTTAGGGTTTAAACTAAGTTCTTTATGAGTCTACCGGCAAAAGGTGCGGACTATAAATGTTTAAGTTATGGTTTTCAAGGCTTTTAATGTTAGTAATGATTTATGACTGACTTGATTACTGTCACATGTGCGTAGATACGACATTTTTCATATACTATATATTGAAAAGGCCTAGCTATATGTCCTAGAGGGGGGGGGGGGGGGGGTGAATAGGACAATGCCAAAAAAAATTTGTAATAACAAAAATTAAATAAATACGATAGCCAACAATTAAAGTAAACCAATCCTAATGCAGGAATGTAAAGAATGTAAAGCAACCTCCAAATTCAGATCTTAAGAGGTTGATACAAATGTTATTCTAAGGACAACCTTACACCAAAAACTAGAGTTTATGGTAGGACAACCTTATTTCTAGAAAAGTCTTTGTATCAAAACTCAAATCGACGAGGAAAAGAAAATTAAATGTAAACAGTATAGAAGAATAAACTGCAATCAATTATATACTGCTCTAAGGACAACCATGCACTATAAAAATGGCAAGGTAACCTTACTAGAACAAATAAGAATGCTGATAAAGGAATCGAAAGATATAATAGCTAAATTATTACAACATTCCCACAATGCTTGAAATAAATGATTACAGCATTCACATTCACATATACATCCCACAAATGAATAATAAAAGATATAAAATATAAATCATTCAACCACGAGACACAAGGGATTATAGTGGTTCGCCTGTGTGTTCACCAACTTTTTAATAACATCCACACAGAATGCTACTCCACTTCTAATACCCTCACACAAGGGATATTAGCATTCACTATCAAATTTGGTTTTTATAGGTTCACTCAAAACCTTACAATTGTATCTTTCTATGTAGGCTTACACAAAAAAAAACCCTTCTAAGTTTTTCCGACTCTCCTCAGATAACCAATACAATGAGATTTTTCTGGCAAATCTCAAACAAAACCAACATAAAAAGAAATTTACAATAAACTGTAAAATACCTGAATATCTCCTTTGTTGTAGCAGCCCAGAAGAACCAAATCAGAGTAGATGATCGAATGTCCAAGTTCAATGTTCAAACTCACTTTACAATGGTTCTAGTTCTAATTGATTTTAAATGAAATCAAATTGGGCGTAGCTTTATTTGATTTTAATTCCAAGAAGAAGGAAAACAACAATTCCTCTTTTCAAATTAGATTGGAATTCAGGAACAAAATCAAATAATGAAAGATAACAAAAGAGAATAGAAATTATGCACAATGTAGCTTAAAATGAACACTAACTTATCTTAGAGTGGAGCTTTGAATATACTTGTATTACATATCAAATCTCTGAAATTCGTGTTCAATTTATAGGCAATCAAATCATGTATTCGACTGGTCTTAAGACCCTTACGATTGGTCTTAGAACCAACAGACTTTTGAAATTTTGAGCAGGACAAGATAAGACCGTTTCACGACCTATCGTGAGTACCCTATAACTGGTCGTAGGTCACCTTCGACCGGTTGTAGGTTCCACACGACTGGTCGTAGACCTATGAAAATCATTGTTGGACTTTGAGTCGAAGGTTTACGACTGGTCGAAGAACCAGTTGACACTGTTCCTACAACTGGTCGAACAGTCACCAAGACTGGTTGAAGAGTAACTAAAAAATTTCAAAAATTCTCAACAACTTAGGACTAGTCGTGGAATTTCTTAGACTGGTCGAACCAGTGCTAGGACTAGTCATACAAGGTCCAAAACTAGTCTTAGAATAGACTAAATTTATGAATAAAACACATATGGATTATGTATCCAAAATGTCCTACTCTAAAGGTCAACCTAAGGTCAGTCTTACCTTAATAGTGAAGCAAGGACTTTGAAACTTGAGGACAAGTGACCTTTGAGTGTAACACAGCCTGAGATCTTTGAACTTGAAGGCTTTTTGAACTTGAACACTTCTGAGATCTTGAAAGCTTTTTGAACTTGAACACTTCTGAGATCTTGAAAGCTTATTAGACTTGAACCCTTCTGAGACCTTGAAAACTTCTTAGACATGTCTTTGTCACCTCGTCTTTGTCACCACAAATTTGACAATAACAAGGGGATATTATATAGCACTTATAATCTCCCCCTTTGTCAAATTTGTGACAAAACACATATCCAAGTTATGATACATAACACTGAATATCTAATTAAAGAATCATGCACCAGTTGATATCAACTAGCACACATTTCATGTACTTGCAAATCAATATTCATTCACTCCCTACAATTCACACAAAAACACTCATGCTCATTCTATCTCTTCACATACTCCCCCGTAACATATCACATACTCCCCCTGAGTAACATATGTAAAAAATATGGCAACCTCAGATCTACTCCCTCTTTTTGTCACAATATGACAAAGGAACTACAAAATAGGGCGGTAGGGAGTAATAATCAATGAGAGAAATAAAATAATAGCAGAGAAGAATTGAGAACATTACATAAGCAATATATATAATGTAGGAATGGAGCTAAATCAGCAATAGCAAATCTAGTCAAGTGAACATAGAAGAAATATAGTTATTACAGGTCAGTAAGTAGAAAATGTACTATTCAGAACCAGATGAAGGAGCAGGGATGGAAGGATCAAGTTTATGCATGCCCTTATTCAAACACTTAAGATACTTATGCATATATTTGAATTGTAAATCATGGGCAACAGACATGTTTTCCATCTTAACATTTATATTTTTGACTTTTTCCTCCAATGCACTTAATTGAGCATCAAAGACCGAAGGCTCATAATCTAGATCATTTGTAGAGTCAGATTCAATTTCTTCAAAGATGTCATCTATATTAATATCATCAAGAGGAAGATCACTAGTTTCTTCCTCATGTTTAGCTTCAGCCGCACCAACACCATCAACTTGGCCAGGAAGAAATTCTAGCTTCATCTTATTGATATTAGAGTTGTTGAATATCAGATGATGGATAGGGGCTTCACCAACCGGCATGTCGATTAATATATGGGTGGCCAAAACAGTCACCAAATAACCAAAAGAAATATCACTATGACCAGGATGGAGTCAAAACTAAATGATAGAATGACAAATCAAGGATGGTAAGCAGATATTTGCACCTCTGATAATATTATAAAGTACACGAACCATGAATGTCGTTAACTCAATCTTATTACCAGAACGAGCATACAATTTGACGCAAAGATCCTATGAAGCACTCTGTATTTGGGTAACAAAAATCTTGAGGGGAGCGTGTCATGCCCTAGACTCTGTAACCGGACCTCACAAGGAACCCGATGACGGGTTCTGGCCACAACAACCTTCGTAGTACCCCATTCTCGGCTCCTGATATAGGTTCCGATCCTGGGATCCTATAAAGAGGATTTTTATAACAATGTAATCATCTCCAATACGAGCATACCCAAGATCACAATAAGTAAATTTGAAAATAACAAAGGCACACATCACAAAATCCACTATGAATTTGAACTTTTATAAGCTTACATCAGGTCCAAAGGACATACATAAGATAATAGAAGGAAGAAGGAAGAGGATCTGCAACACAGGGTCCTCGGCTTGCACACCTATCCAAGCTTCGCTGCTAAGATGTCAACTTAGGATCTCCTACACACATCAATCGTGCATAAGCTTATAGAAAGCTTAAAGGGTGGTGAAAGTGTGTGACAATGGTGCTTAGAAGAAGATAGAGAATGCAGAAGGGAGTCACGATCAATACTAATACTATTAGCCTTACTAAGGCTATCATGAACACAAGAAGCTATACCAAGGTAGTATGATAATGTAGGAATCCATACTAAGGCTATATAGTGCAATGAGTAATGTAATGCAATGAGTACTAGACGCCATGCCAAGTCAATGCATTATGAGGCTTACACAGCTAATGCAAATGCAATGCGAAGTAATGCCAGTGCTCATATCCAATCCACATATCAAGTACATTTCCATCATAAGGAAATCACCGGGGTCTATTACATTACTAGATGACTGTCGCTCTACAGACCCCACACAGTCAAATGAGCGTAAGAGACCTCACTACCCGCCTATGGACAGCCAATCACCAGCAAGGCCTAAAGGTAGTGGACCCATTCATGAGCTGGTCAGACTCAGCCTAGCATTGCCCTCTTACATCAAGCGAGTAAGGCTACACCCCTATCCAATTGACTACACGACAGTGGGAGTCACGGCCTAACGGTATAAGGCCCTCGTGCGCTCATATATTTCACCTGGTCACGACGCTGGAGCAGATCCTTGGTACCATAGAAGTTTTAAAAATTTCACCCATGGACATCCTATGCACCCGGTATGCTCAAGTAATATTTTCGGTGTCCAAACTTGGCCATCCACGATGTATCTATGGAGGTACAACCCTGATGAAACAAGGGCAATAATGCTCATATGCTATGCAATGCCAGATGCATGAATCATACAATCAACCATGCATCAATCCCAAGCATCCAATGTGCTCTAGAGGGGATACTATGTCCCTCGGGAAAAGTATCATGCAATGCCTAATGACACAATATGACCACACACACATAGTGTCAACTAAGCATACAATGATGTACATGGGCCATGAAGATGGGTCTAGATGCATTATGCAGTGATATACAAAGTAGTACACTCCTCCTATCCAAAAAGGGACCAAGACTAGATATTTAGACAATATCCATTAGAAATCTCACCTCTAGTGGGGGCCCATTTACTTGGGGTAACCTACGAGACTAAGTATACAAACTATGGGTTTAAGCGATATAGAAATGAGCCTAATAAGAGTCTAAGATGATCATCCAATCACTCTTAAATACAACCGGACCTAGGGGGTCCATAATGGGGACATTTAACCACCATTCCCTAAAAAGGCATATCAACTATGAATGATGTGGATAGAAGGCCCAAGGCCTACATTAAAGATAAAAATAAATGTAACCAACCATATACATATATATTCCTCATCATAGGACATAAAAAGATAAAATACCACTTTTAACAACATGGGTGCCAAGAGGGAAATTAAGGCCCAAGGCTCAATTCCTAATGACCATAGAATCCATGCATTGAGTTGGACTTGGTGGGCAGCCAGCGTACACGATATACGACTAAATAAGTTTAAGTTTGGGTGAAATGGGCCCAACTACATTAGCCCAATAACTTAGTAATTTAAGTGGGCAACCAAGGGCCCAATACTATCATTGTCTTAGCCCATAAGTCCATCAAAATGGTGAAAGTTGGCCCAATATATGGTTGGGCTAAGCTGGGACAACCCTGCCTACTCTGAGCCCATGGGATGCCCCAAAAAAAAAATTTGATCTAAGATGGGATCATCATCTGATCACTAAAGGTGACCCAAAAGAATGCACTGATTAAGCCCAAAGATTATAAGAAAACATAAGCATGTAACATGTACACAAGTTCTCAATATGGTGGGCCCCATAGCCAAATAAAGTTTTAACCATAAAATTTTACATTTAAGGCCCTTTGATAAACTTTTGGCCAGTTTAACTTCCTATACCTGCTAAGGTCCAGAAATTAGTTAAGTATGTGGAGATAATCTCATGAAAGCTAATTATATTCATTGGGGGATCCCACCAGATGGAGAGTGTGTATATATCATGAAAAGATCAAGTAGGCCTGTTACTGGATTCTGAGTCTAGCAGTAACCCAAGGTAGAGAGTACATCCATAATTGGGTGATCCAAGGCTTGGATGGCCTGGACCAAACATGCGTCAAGGTAGGTTCCACATACATACACATTGAGCCTTAAATAAATGGCCTAGGGTTTATGGTGGGCCTTTAACCATCCATAGAGAAATCCATGGGCCTACCTTAGGATCTCCTAGGAGGACATTCAACCTCAACTGGCTTCCAAGAGGTAGCCCGCTACTACTCATATAATATAAGGTTTAAAGCCCAAGCAATGCATGGCCTAATGGGCCATACACCAAGCTCAACTTATAGGCTAGATAGTGGACCCTCAAGTAAGGTTTGGGCCCAACTATAAAGGTCATAATTCCATATATTGTGGTGGGCTTCATGGGTAGCCCAATAATTCATTTACATGGGCAAGTTTTACATTTAACACAAGTGAGTTGGGCCTCACTTTTAGCCCAAGTGCAAGGTCAATTTAGCGGGCAGCCACGAGCCCAACTTCTTGCATATTATTGCCCTTAAGCCCATCACAATAAATGAGAGAGTATATCCCCAAGATCAATGGGCCTATCCAAAAGAGGTGAGTCCAAAAGGCCTAATCACTACCACAAAAGGCATGGCCATGCATATACTATATTACATAATGGGCCCTAAGAAAATGGCCCAAAACAAAAGTCATCCAATTCATACATTATGGTGAACTTGAGATCAGCCCATAAGCCTAAGAATACACATAGGTAAGGCCTATACTGACAGTGTGGTCCTTACCACATCAGCCCAAAGACTTAGTAAGGCCCTCCACAATATATATTTATGTGGGCCTTGCAAGTCAGCCCATAATTAAGTATTTTATGAGGGCATCAAGGCTAATAAATATACATGATCAGCTTGCAGATGACCCATTAGGCCCGTAAAATAATAAGGTCAGCCCCTGCATAGTCTTGGGCTCAAGGAATAGGTTTTCAGCCCAAATGTCCCATAAAACTACCAAAAATCTGGTTAAGGCTCGCCCATATTATCACCTTAAAGATGGGCCTCAAGAGGCACTAATTACACTAAAAAAAATGTCTAAGGAAGGAAATAAAGCAGTGTGTACAACACTCTCTCAAATTTAGTGTGCCACAATAGTTCCTAAACAATCAACCATGTATCAAATTTTAGGCCCCTTGTTGGAATTCCAGCCCACCCATTTCCTAGGCCTACTGGAGTTCATAAATTTATTAAATTTAGATGGGTTACTGACCCATGGTGATCCACATATATCATAGTGAGCCCCAACAGATAAAAAGGGAGATATACAACACTTACTTCAAGTGGGCCATGCCATTAGAATGCAGACTCAGCAACCCAAGGTAGGGGCGTGCCTGGGTATTTGGCCCAAAACTAATCCAAAGTGCAGGCCACACCACGGTCAGTAAAGAGGTCCAATGGCCCTAAAAATTTATAGCGTGGTCCTTCCATGAGTGGGTCACACCTCCTTAAAATTTATAATTTTTGGACATCTAAAAATATTTTAATTAATTCAAATAAAACAATCTGTCCTGAAACTTGGACTGATTTGGACACCATATTATAGTGGGCCAGTCCAGCCATCACCATGGTGTGTATAGGTGTCCAATGGCTCCAAAAGTTTGCAGGTAGGTCCTAACATGAGTGTAACATATCCATGTAAATTTTTATAATTTTTAGACTTTAAAAAGTATTTTAATAAATTTAAAGAATATAATCTGTCCAGGGTGAACTATTGCTGGAATGTAACGGTTCTGAATTTGGGCCATCCAAATGGGTAGGTTCTGGGCCTTCAAAATTCCTGAAATTTGGACTCAATATCCCTCATCAAGCCTAAATAAATATGGGACTCATAAAGATGGCCTACCTTCTGAGAAAAATATTTTTAAAATTTTATTTTTATGGAACTATACTGCTGGTCTGCACAGTAGAATTTTTCTGGCAGTCCACTATGTTGGCCCACCCGTTTGGATGCCTAAATGGGGTCCATTGGACCTAAAATTTTTCATATAGGTCATAACATGGGTGGGACACCTCTCTGAAAAATTGTAGAATTTTTGAGGTAGTATAAATATTTTATTTATTTCATACAAATTATGGACAGCAAGGTCCAGATTTTATTTTCCTGCTGCAGCAATGTTGTCTGCCAAAATTTGAAGAAATGTAAGGCCAACATCCCTGTATAAGTATACAATAAGGTGGGGTATACAAAGGTGACCCACCATTTCAAAAACCAACTGACATTTATGTTTTTCCAACGAGCAGAGGGGCTGGACAGTCCAGAAAATACGGACCGTCCAACCTCCTTGGCCCACCCTTTTGGGTGATCAAACAGGGATGGATGAGGGTAAAATTTGTCATACTTATAAGTGGGGCCACACCTCCAGAAATAATCAAAAAGTGGAGGTAAAACATCCTCTAAATCAGCCCATAAACTATGCTAAAAATAATCAAAAAATAGTCCAAAAATTTTCTGGACAACAAGGTCTATCTGAAAACAACTGGTCATAGCTACTAAATAAAGTGAGAAATACCCCACAAAATTTGTGCTGTGGTCCACCTCAGTGGGCCCCACAAACTTTCAGACAAAAACTCCTTCACAAAACCCATTGCATACATCCAAATAGGAGCAAATGGGGTGTCAACGTCCAAGGGAATGGACTGCCATGGGCATCCACCTTGCTTGGATGGTTTGGATATTCTGGGGCCACTAAGTGGGCCACACATGTCAGGAAATCAAGAATAAAATAATGAAAAATAAAGATAATCCAGTCACAAGAGAGAAAAATGACATGTATCAAAGGAAGATGTCATGATGGGGTCCATGGAGAATGGCCTCATCCATGGATCATGGATGCAAGGAAATGGGCCATTGGCCTCAATCATGGAGACATGGGGGACCTCCAACATCACTTGATGGGTCCCACAAGTTCCTAAGGAAGATGAATGAGAATTTAAGAGCACCCACCTAAAGATCTTCACCAAACTTGGATCACCAAGCTCCAAATGCTCTAAGGAACCAAGATAGATGGATGAGATGAGTTTTCAATGGAGGGATTGAGAGGAAAAGGGGGAGAAAGGGTTGGAATGGAGGGTAGAGGGGCTGAAGAAATGGAGGGAAATTGTCAGGTAAGAAGAGAAGAGAGAGAGAGAGAGAGAGAGAAACTTTTAAGACTTGTAATGATGAGCTCCCTCTCTCCTAGGCAATGATGGTGGCCTATGGTGATATTAACAAGGCTTAGGGTAATAGCCTTTCTAGAAATCTCAGCCTAGGGTGAAATGATGGCATGAAAAATGTGCAACCCATGGTGGGGTCCACCAATCATGCAATCAACGGTCCAAATAATGCGCGGCCCATAACTTTTGATGGACACGTCGGATTTATGCATGAGACAGCATTGGAACCGTGGCGGCGATGCGGTCGTAGGTATAGGTCTCAGGTCAATCCAAGTTGGGTCTACGTGACCGAACTCAAGGATGACCGCAAACACTAACCGAAAGTCGTCGGTAGCCGAAATTTGACCGGTAGGACAGCGGAACCAAAATGAACGAAATGCATACTTACATACGCACACATATGAACTCGGGTTGGGTCTCATAGAGCGCATTTCCTTTATATGTCCATTGAGCATCCAGATTGCATAAGTCCTTTGTTAGTATACGTTTTCAGACTGTGAGGGTTTTTCAGATAGTGTATGAATGGGAACTCCCTCATCATTCACAGAAATTTCCATAAGAGCTAAAATTAAGTGATGATCTACGTCAAATGGTCCTTCTCTTGTGACAATTCTAAACGTTAGGTTTTTCATAGAAAATTCAGTTATGCAAGCAAACATGGATTGGACAATGGACCAGTATGCAGGCCCATCCCAATGCAATAAGTTATCCCAACCTACAGCTTGGAGTATAGGAAGGATATCAAAAGGAGCGGTATGATTAACATCAATAGGATATTCAAAAATAACATTACGCAATCGGATGTCCCAAACATAGGATGGATCATCCTCAAGAGCCCTAAGATGACGCTTAGTGATAGTAGTCGATCTGGAAGAAGATGGACCACGAGAAGTTATTTTTCTTCCCCTAGAAGCCATTTGAAATAAAGATTTCAAAGAAATAAAGATTTACAAATGATTGAGATGTGAGTTTTCTCAAATTAGATTTTTCAAAAGAAAAACCCCAAATCTCAATAAAATTTGAAATAAATGACTTCAAGAGAGAAATGAAAGTAATCTAAATATAAAATCACAAGAAGAAATGAAAATGGAGCACTAACCATGAGGATTTTAGAAGTTGGCTTCGACTAGTCGAGGTTCAGCCCCTTGGAGTGTGAAATAGAAATGAGGAAAATGATGGATTTTCCCCAAATAAAAGGTATCCATGCGATTCACGACTAGTTGTGGATGTACATGACCGATCGTACCATGACTAGTCATGTATATTCATGACCAGTTAAGGACCAGCAAAAAAAAATGCAATTCCATTTACGAATTTCAAGAATTTTCTGCATATTTTATAAATATTGAAATCTATCATAACAAGCATATACAGTATGATAAAAAAAAATGTATAAAAAATCATCTTAAAATGCACATACTAAGATCAAATTTCATTTGATTAAACCTACTTTTATCGAGAGGTTTAGTGAAAATATCAGCACGTTGATTCTCGGTAGGTATATATTCCAAAGATATAACCTTTTCTTCTACTAACTCTCAGATATAATGAAATCTAATGTCAATGTGCTTAGTACGAGAATGCTGAATAGGATTTTTTGAAATATTTATGACACTGGAATTATCACAATATAATAACATAGAATCCTATTTAATTTCATAATCACTTAACATTCGATTCATCCAAACAAGCTGCGTACACGCATTACCAGCTGCAATGTATTCAGCTTCAGCTGTTGAAAGTGATACAAAACTTTATTTCTTACTAAACCAAAAAAACTAAATAGTTTCTGATATAAAAGCAACACCACTGGTTGATTTTCTAATATCTAAATTACCAACCCAATCAGCATCCGAGTACCCAACTAATTGAACACTAGTCTCATGTGGATACCAGAGACCGAGATTCACAGTACTTGTGACATATCGAATAATCCGCTTGATAGTGATCAAATGTGATTCTTTAGGATTAGATTGATATTTGGCGCAAATACCAACACTTAGTGCGATATCAAGTCTACTAGCAGTCAAGTACAATAGGCTACCAATCATACTCTGATATAGTTTTGGATCAACATTTTTACTAATGGAATCTTTTGAGAGTTTCAATGTAGTACTCATAGGAGTATCAAAGTTCTTACCATTCTCAAATCTAAATCTTTTAATTGGATTCAAGGCATATTTAGATTGAGAAATAAATATTCCAACAGGTTGTTGCTTTACTTGCAACCTTAAGAAATAATTTAATTCCCCAACCATGCTCATTTCAAATTGTGACTTCATCAAATCTGCAAACTCAGTAGTCATGTCAGTACAGGTAGATCCATAAATGATATCATCAACATAAATCTGTACCATTAAAATATGATCATTATATTTTTTAACAAACAGAGTTTTATCAACAGATCCCATTAGAAAATTATGGCTTAATAGAAACTTTGTTATCTTCTCATACCATACCCTGGGAGCTTGTTTTAATCCGTAAAGTGCCTTTTTAAGGCGATACACATGATCAGTATTTTTGGGATCTTCAAAGCCCATTGGTTGTTCAACGCAGACTTCCTCATGCAAATCACCATTTAAGAAAGCACTTTTCACATCCATTTGATAAATCTTAATTTTTCTAAAATATGCAATGGATATAAATAGCCTGATCGATTCAAGACGTGCTATTGGTGCAAAGGTTTCATCAAAATCAATACCTTCAATTTGAGTGTAACCTTGTACCACTAGCCTAGCTTTGTTCCTAATTATATTTCCAAGCTCATTAGACTTATTCTTGAAAATCCATTTTGTTCCAATGATGTGTTTGTCTTTGGGTCTAGGTACGAGATACCAAACATCATTTCTTACGAATTGGTTAAGTTCTTCTTGCATCGCAACAATTCAGTTTTCATCAGTAAGGGCTTCTTTTACGCTAGATGGTTCTATCTGGGATGTAAAACATACGTAATTACATATATCCTCAAGTTGTCTATGAGTATGTACACCAGTGAGAGGGTTTTCAAGTATTTGAGTAGTTGGATGATCTTTAACAGTCCTTAGTTCAGAATCAGTCTAATTAGATGAAGTATCAGGTTTATCGACTACAAAAACTACATCATTATCTGAACTTGAGACTGGTATGTTTAAGTGATCATCAATGACCACATTGATAGACTCTTAAATCACACCGGTCCTTTTGTTATGAACTCTATAAGCACGACTATTAAAAGAGTATCCTAAAAAGATCCCTTCATCACTTTTTATATCAAATTTTTCCAGATTTTCATGATCTCGTAAAATATAGCACTTATTGCCAAAAACTCGTAAGTATTTAACTGTAGGCTTTTTATCGAACCATATTTCATAAGCCATTTTATTATTGCCTTTAGTAGTGTAAACTCAATTAATAATATAGCAAGCTGTATTGACTGCTTCGGCCCAAAGATTCTTAGAGAGCTTCATGCTATTCAACATGAAATTAGCCATCTCTTGTAGCACTCTATTTTTTCTTTCCACTATCCCATTTTATTGTGGAGTTTTGGGCGCTGAGAATTCATGTAATATTCCTTGGTCGCTACAGAACTTCTCAAAATCGCTATTCTCAAATTTAGATCCATGATCACTACGAATCTTACTGATTTGAGAACCTTTTTCAATTTGAATCCTTTTAAAAACTTTTCTTACTTCTTCAAGGGTTTCTGATTTGTCCCTTAAGAAGACTACCCATGTATATCTAGTAAAGTCATCTACTATTACTAAGATATACCTTTTGCCACCACGACTCTTCATTCTGGTAGGTCCTATCAGATCCATATTGAGAAGTTTGAGTGGTCTTGATGTGGTATTGGAATTCACTTTTTTGTGTGAGTTCTTGTTTGCCAAACTGACATTCACCACATATCTTATCTAACTTTTGAAGTTTGGGTAGACCTCTTATAAGTTCCTTTTTGCTCAATCTAAATAAGTTTCGGTAGTGTACATGTCCAAGACGTTTATGCCATAATTCAGTCTCGTCTGTATGGACCACGTAACATGCTTGATTAGATGAGCTGGATTCACTAACAATATAGCAGTTTTCAGACGTTTTACGTCTAGTTAATATTACTGAACCCTTGTTGTTTAGAATCTCACAGCTTTTATTAAAAAACTGAACAATATGGTTATTATCACATATTTGAGATATGCTTAGCAAATTGTGTTTTAATCCTTCAACATATAAGACATTCTTAAATAACGGAAGGTTATAAAGTTGAACCGTACCTTGGCCCATAATTTTATAGTTACTGGCATCACTAAATGTGACTGAACCATCAGTCATATCTTTTAGATCGGTGAATAGAGCTTTGTCGCCTGTCATATGTCTGGAACATCCACTATCTAGGTCCCACTTTGAATGGCTTGTATCTTTGAAAGAAGTGTGGGCAACCAAGCAAGTGACCTTTGGAATCCATTTCATAACCATTTTGGGTTTGGGTGGATAGTTGGTTTTATTTTGATTGTAAGCATTATAAGTAGGACCTATTGAGTTAGACTTTAGAAGCTCCTTAAGTAAATCAACTATCTTTTCAGCCAAAGGGTTTTGGTTATGCTTCCTATAGTTAAAATAATTTCCTTTAGGTTTTTTAACAGACTTAGGGTCTTTAGAAAACACTTGTCCTTTCCCTTTTGAGTTTAAGGTCTCTCCTTTTACAAACTTAGGAGGTGCATCCTTCAGTTTAGGAGAAACATTCTTATCATAACCTAGACCAGATTGATCACCACATTTTCTTGATCCTGATAAGAGTTTTTCTAAATTAGAATCACCTTGTGTGTATTTTCAAGTTTCCTTTAAACTCAAGAGAGAAGAAACTTCATGTTTTAATTGGTCATTTTCAGACTTAAGAGTTTCAACTTGAGCAGTTTTAAAATCCAAATCGCATTTTATTTTTTTTTCAAAACAGTCTGAAATATGGGACTTTTCTAAAACAAGAGATTCATAAAGTTCTCTGAGTTTAGAAAATTTCTCTTTTTGAAGTTTCAGTTTTACAGCAATTTTATAACTCTCCTTGTATAGGGCATTATAGACATCTTGAAGATCATCTTCATTTTCACTATTCAGATTTTCTTCACTTGTTGAATCATTATCTGAAAACGTAAATTTGGCCACAGTCATAAGGGCTTTCACTTCATTTCTCCACTCAATTTCAGAATCTTCAGATTCAAAAGAAACTTCAGAATCAAAGGATTCATCCCAAGTAGCCAACATACCCTTCTTCTTGGGTTTATCCTTTTTAGGACACTTATTAGCCAAATGCCCATATTCTTGGCAATTGTAACATTGACTATCTTTCAAAGAATTTTTAGCTTTAGATTTTGATTTTTTCTTATCATTACCTTTTTGAAAATCAACTCTCTTTTTACTTTTGAAGATTTTATAAAACTTCTTAGCCAAAAGAGCCATATCATCTTCAGAGTCATCTACATAAAATTATTTTTAGAAGTTTTAAGAGCAATCAATTTTCCTTTTGGAGCTTTAAAAGTTAACTCGTAGGTTTGTAAAGAACCAACTAACTCCTCAACCCTCATATTATCCGTATCACGAAGTTCCTGGATTGCGGTTACCTTAGAGTTGAACCGTTCAGAAAGTGAGCGTAGTATTTTTCACACACTTTACTTTCTGGGATTCTATCACCAAGACCCCACATAGAGTTTATAATGTCATTTAATCGAGTGTAAAAGTCCATAAATGTTTCATTTTCCTCCATATGAATTTCTTCAAATTTAGTTGTAAGGAGTTAGACTTTTGATTTCTTGACAATTAAGGTACCCTCGTGTGTCATTTCTAATATATTCCAAGCTTACTTTGCAGAATCACAAGATATAATTCTTTTGAATTCATCCAGTGATAGTGCGTAAGTGATTGCATTTAGTGCTTTAGCATTTGCACTACTCTTACTTTTCTAAAGTGTGGTCCATAAGAAATAAGGTGTTATTCTCATTGATTTTGAACCATCAACTCCAATTACTTCAGTGGTAGGAGGGTTCCAACCATTCACAGTGTCCAGCCACACACTTTCATCCATGGATTTTAAGAATATTTTAATCCTGGCTTTCCAATAAGCATAATTGGAGCCATCAAAGGGTTGTGGCCTAGTGACTGATAGGCTATCAAAATTTGACATCTTAAATAGATTAAATCGTTAGCTCAGGAAATAAATCCAAGAATTAAGAACAAAAGAGCTATTAGGCTCTGATACCACTTGAAAAGGCCTAGCTATATGTCCTAGAGGGGGGGTGGGGGGGTGAATAGGACAATGCCAAATAAAATTTGTAACAGCGAAAATTAAATAAATGCGATAACCAACAATTAAAGTAAACCAGTCCTAATGCAGGAATGTAAAGAATGTAAAGCAACTTCAAAATTCAGATCTTAATAGGTTGATACAAATGTTATTCTAAGGACAACCTTACACCAAAAATCAGAGTTTATGGTAGGACAACCTTATTTCTAAAAAGGTCTTTATATCAAAACTCAAATCGAAGAGGAAAAGAAAATTAAATGCAAACAGTACAAAAGAATAAACTGCAATTAATTATATACTGTTCTAAGGACAACCATGCACCATAAAAATGGCAGGACAACCTTACTAGAACAAATAAGAATGCTGATAAAGGAATCGAAAAAAATAATAGCTAAATTATTACAACATTCCCACAATGCTCAAAATAAATGATAACAGCATTTACATTCACATATACATCCCACAAATAAATAATAAAACATATGAAATATAAATCATTCAACCACGAAACACAAGGGATTATAATGGTTCGCCTGTGTGTTCACCAACTGTTCAATAATAGCCACACAGAATGCTACTCCACTCCTAATATCCTCACACAGGGGATATTAGCGTTCACTATCAAATTAAGTTTTTACAGGTTCACCCAAAACCTTACAATTGTCTTTCTATGTGGGCTTACACAAAAAAAAACCTTCTGAGTTTTCCTGGCTCTCCTCAGATAACCAATATAATGAGATTTTTCTGACAAATCCCAAATAAAACCAAAATAAAAAGGAATTTATAATAAACTGTAAAATACCTGATTATCTCCTTTATTGTAGTAGCCTAGAAGAACCAAGTCATAGTAGATGATTGAATGTCCAAGTTCAATGTCCAAACTCACTTTACAATAGTTCTAGTTCTAATTAATTTTAAATGAAACCAAATTGGACGTAGCTCTATTTAATTTTAATTCCAAGAAGAAGGAATACATCAATTCCTCTTTTCAAATTAGATTGGAATTCAGGAACAAAATCAAATAATGAAAGCTAACAAAAGAGAATAGAAATTATGCACAATGTAGCTTAAAATGAACACTAACTTATCTCAGAGTGGAGCTTTGAATATACTTGTATTATATATCAAATCTCTGAAATTCATGTTCAATTTATAGGCAAGAAAATCACGTCTTCGACTGGTCTTAAGACCCCTACGACTGGTCTTAGAACCAACAAAATTCTGAAATTTTGAGCGGGATAAGATAAGACCGTTTCACGACCGGTCGTGAGTACCCTACGACTGGTCGTAGGTCACCTTCGACCAGTCATAGGTTTCACACGACTGGTCATAGACCTATGAAAATCATTGTTGGACTTTGAGTCGAAGGTTTACGACTAGTCGAAGAATCATTCGACACTATTTTTACGACTGGTCGAACAGTCACCAGGACTGGTCAAAGAGTAACCAAAAAATTTTAAAAATTCTCAACAACTTAGGACTAGTCGTGGAATTTCTTGGACTGGTCGAACCAGTGCTAGGACTAGTCGAACAAGGTCCAGGACTAGTCTTAGAACAGACCAAATTTATAAATAAAACACATAAATTATGTATCCAAAATGTCCTACTCTGAAGGTCAACCTAAGGTCAGTCTTACCTTAATAGTGAAGCAAGGACATTGAAACTTGAGGACAAGTGACCCTTGAGTGTAACAAAGCCTGAGATCTTTGAACTTGAACACTTCTGAGATCTTGAAAGCTTCTTGAACTTGAACACTTCTGAGACCTTGAAAGCTTCTTAGACTTGAACACTTCTGAGACCTTGAAAGCTTCTTAGACTTGAACACTTCTGAGACCTTGAAAACTTCTTAGATGTGTCTTTGTCACCTCGTCTTTGTCACCACAAATTTGACAATAACAAGGGGCTATAATATAGCACTTACATATATATATGTGTGTAGAGTATGTTGATTTTAATGCATTCTACGTGTTTGTTGAAATGTTTGAATGAGTATGGAATTATGATTTATGCTTGCCATGTTCATTGACTAAGAATACATGATAGTTGTACAAATGGTGAACCCTTTGTAAAGGGATTTGCTATAATACCTGTTATAATTACTTTACTACAAGTATATGATATGTGTAGCATAAGTGTATGATAAAATGCCTGAATGTGAAAATGCTTGTTTAAAAGCATGTAATGGGGGTGTTGAGATAGGATTCTCAATTTCCTTAACTATGGGTATAGTATCCTTTATATAACCTATCTTACTGCTATGTGAGTTAAGTATGAAATGCCTATGTATGGTAACATATGTAGTATATATTTTGCCAAATTGCTTAAGTAAGATTTATATATATTTTTAGTTGTCACATGTTGTCTTTGACTACTGCATGCGTATACAATTGCTTAGAGTGTGTTTGGGGCTACGACGTAGTCCAAGCGATTGGTAATGATTTTCGAGTTAGTGGCTAAGGTCGTTTCACCACACCAGATAGGTTCGAGGAATCTAAGTTATACGCTGCTGGTCGACAGTGGTTAAGCCACACGGAGTGCTTACGTGTTCCATGTCAATTAACTCGACGTACGCTCATACTAGTCAAGCTTGTCAAGCAACCTGATTGGCCTAATGTATATTTACCATGTATGGATGCTACTGATTGAATCTAAGGTACCAACTTAATAGTATAAAGCCCGTTTAACCTTGGTACCTCGATCCATTAAGACTCATGAGCCGGGCATGGTGGTATGGGACACCGTGGTCATGCTGTCGGCCTATGCTGGGGTGATGACCATCCTCGTAGTGTCCAGTGAGCAACCCAGACTCGTGAGCCAAATATGGTGGTATGTGACATTGTATTCGAGCTGTCAGCCTATGGTCAGGTGACGTGCTCATAGTGACCTTGAGTATACACTAGGACTACGTTGAGGTGACAAGCCCTTTCGTAGTAAATTAGAGTACAAACCAGGCATACACTGAGGTGACAAGCCTCTCTGTAGCGACCTGAAAACTGCTTATTGTATGTGACTACTAAGATTGACGATCGTAGATGGATCAATGTTTGGGCATATGATATAAAAGGAGGTGCCTTAGCTTTCCAATCCTACTGTATGAATATGTTTAACTAAGAACTTGGCTAACACAACCATGCATCGCATTGCACGGTGCTTTGGTGAGGAAGTGCACAAAGGAAGGGGTGCATGCCACGATTGTAAGATGATGTCACAGAGGGAGTATAGGTGAGGGCATGCATCATTATCACATACCATCCTTGCAATAATAAGAGTACTTAGGACCTGATTGTTGTATTACTTTATCATTACTACTTGACTGAATTGATAATATGTTAACCTTTGCTTCATAACTCCACTGAGTTGATCACTCACTTTCACGTTTTGGGACAGTGTTTTAAACACCAACCAAACTCTGTGTTAGATGCAGATACTGACACGACATATGAGGCTGAGCCAGACTTCTATGATGATGAGGAGTTCTTATGCATGTAGTTATCAGGCGAGTTTATGTAGGCCGCTCTGATCGACGGGATTACAGGGATATATGATTAGTGGGACATTCACAATTTATCATTTTGTATATTTGGAACAAATATGTATTTATTCAGCTCAGTAATGCCATTATACTCTGGAGATTGGGAAACACGTTTATGTACCTTATATATCTATTACAATCTTCCGCTTGGGTAAATTTAAATATATCTAGAGTATGATATGTTGTTTGGTATAATCTCACTCATGTTTAAGGCACTAATACAAACAACATTTAATTATTATTATCTATATTGCATAAGTGATGTGTTGGAACTCGGGAGTTGGGCTCCTGCTTGACCCTCGATTTTCAGAGCATTACAAGTTGGTATCAGAGCATGATTTGGATTAAACTGCACCTGGGTTATGGTAACATGATGCACGTTGATGTATTTTGACTTAGGAGGGGGCAATGAAATGTAAAAATAGTCATAGGATTCCAGGTTTCTCCCGTTGATGAAACTAACCATTGATATGTGAAACTGGCCATTGAAATTTAACCCGTAAGTGTTTGTGATTATGCAGGATAACCTCAATCCCTTTTCAGACCGTCAAATGATGGGTTTAGAGAAAGTTTTAGCCTATTCCGCATCCAAACAAATCAAAACACATGAATATACACGAGATGGGATTTGAAATCGCTTCAAACGGCTGAGGGGGCCCAAATTACACAAAATTGGTGGGACCCACAGGGTCCCTGCACACTTACGGCACCCCAAGAGGGGGGTGGCGACCGCCCAACCATAGCAACATCGCGCCGGGTCCAGCGGACCACAACGGCGCTGTGTCGACCGCGGTGGCATCACGCCGAGGTCCAATAGACCATGGTGGCACCATGCCAACCGTGGTGCACAGGGTCCAAGCTCGTCCGGGCCTGTCGAGCTAGCACGGGCCGGTGTCAAGCCAACCTCCCAACACATGTGGGGCCCACAAAACACATGTGGGACCCCTCTATATGCTCCCTTTTGCTTCATTCTTTCATTCCCAAGCTTTCCAACCTCTCCAAGCTCTCAAAAATCCAATTTTCCTCTTCAAGTCTTCCTCCATTCTCACATCCTATTCATCTTCTTCATCATATACCCATTCTCCACCTTATCCCTCAAATCTATCACCCATTCTCACTCATTTCCTCCCCATTTGGGCACACAAACCCTATTGTGTGCTTTAAGCATCTCAAGGTATCACAACTCATCCCATCCCTCCATTTTATTTCACCCTCATGGCTCTTTTCGAGCTTGTGAGAACAATTTTCTCTATTTCTACACTTCTTTTCCTCATGAGAAAGAAGAGAGCTCTTACGGATGAAGCTAGGCCTAGTCGCCCTACCCGTCCAAGGAAGTAGGTGGGCACCGAAGCTAGCACAAGCACCGCCTAAGAGTGAAGGTTGAAGCGGGATCTCGATCCCCAACTCTAGCTCGAGAGGGTTCTACCAGCGAGTTTCAAACACGGTCAGTTTAGTGGTCATAGAGTTGTGCTTGAAGCTCATGTAGATGAAAAGCTATCTGGGCTGTATCCAATGATGAACTACTTGGTGGATGTCGGGTGGGGTCTCATATTCGAGGGTAAATCTCATGCATGTGAGAACACCGTTTGAGCCTTCTACACCTATTTACGGGGCCCATTGCTTTAGCCTGTGTAGTTCAAGATTCTCGTGGGAAGGCGGGAAGCAACAGTTGATGTGGGTTGGTATCCCAGATCATGGGAATCCTGTGTGGAGAGGTGCATGCTAGCGATAAGAATCTCAAGAACATGCGAGAATGAGATCGCCACATGCATTACCTATGCGGCCCACTAGCTCACTGGAAGGAAGGCAAGAGCCTCCCATCGACGGAGTTGACAGACGAGTTCCACTTGCTTCATCATATATTCACGTATAACATGTACCCTAGGTGGGGAAACCGTACCGAATGCACTCGATTGATGGTGGATTTCCTGTATAGAGCGGGGCAGGAAGACAAGCTATGTCTACCCACGTTCGTTCTACTATAGATAATCCAGACTGCATTTTCTCCTAGGAATGACATCTCACTTCCATTTGGCCGGCTCATATGCAAGATTGCTCGAGAGTTCACCTATAGGCTTAACATAAAAGACCTTGAACCAATCCACTACATTAATGAGACTACGCTCAACAACATGAAGAATGGTCCTCGGCAACATCAAGCCCGACTTGACGAGTATGGGGATGAGACTGAAAGTGAAGAGGAAGATGAGTCAGAAGAAAGAGGTGCATAAGGAGAGAATGAGGAAGAAGAGAAGGAGGCCTAGGGCTCTGATGAGGGCTCTACTCCCGCTGCATAGAGGCATGATATTGATCGGGCTACTGTGGAAGCTCGCTTAGCTCGACTTGAGGAGAGCCAAGTCGCCCTGAGACAAAAAATCCAGGAGACCCAGGCCGAAGTAAGGCAAAAGCTTGAAGATAATGAGGCCTTCATGAAACAGAAATTCAAGAAGGTGTCTCGCACCTTGAGGGTCATCCTGTGTTGTCTGGAGGACAAGGGTGCACCTCCACCATCGCCGGATTCTGACGACTAGTCATACATGTAGTCGTCTCTTATTTTGCTTTGTTTACATGTTCCTATGTATAGCCTCGATAGGCTTAGTAGTGTGGTATATTGGTATGTAGGTTTTAGTGTGTGAAACCTTGCTTAAATTAGTGCACATGCATCTTTTGTCATGGTTCATGTAATGTTGTATCTCATGTATTGTGAAAATTTTGTTAAATGAAATGCATGAAGTTTCTTTGAGCTATAATGTAAATGTTGTGTAACTGAGTTTATGAGTATGCAGAATCTGACCTGGGTTGCACCCTATATTGCGTATAGGGAATGCCACCTAAGGCCACACTTAGTGATTCGATTGACGGGGCACCTCCCCTGAGCAATAGCCAGACGGACCCGAGTTTGGGCCCAATTCACGACACTATGCCAGAATCTCAGCCAGCCACTGGCCCCACTAATGGGCTGACACCTGTTGCACCACCGGTTCCAGAGTAGAACCGTGCGTCTACTTCGACGCCGCACATGCCTTAGTTGGTTCCCCCTACTGATAGATTGGAGAAGATGCTACTCTTGATGCAGTAACAATAACAGCAGCAATAACACTTTTTGACCACTATTGCAGGGGTCTTTGCTCAGAGCATGGGTGTAGTTCCACCTAATTAACTAATTTTTCAATTTAAAAAATTAATTTTTTAATTTAATTTTAACTAAAGTTTATTTAATAACTAAGAGACCTAATGAAATGAAGACATGACAATAATTTTTAACATTGAGAACTAATATTTCACATTGGTAAAAAAATACAATACATCTCAAGTGACCTATGATTAGGATTATTGACAAATAAAACTGAGAGGGAGCAAAGAGAAATTAGATGGTACCACTTTAGTTTTCCTAGATAGGCATGGGCTTTATAGTCGATAGTTGATTTTTCCTTTCTAGCTAGCCAACTAAAATGGCCAGGTTTGGCTAGTTGGATAACATTGAGCAAGACTGAGCTTAAAAGAAAATTACTAAGATGGTGTTATACTATCTTCACCTTCATTAGGACTCTTTAGTACCCAAACTAAAATTAAAAATGGGTGTTTATGTATCAAAAAGAGGTGTAATTTCAGTTACAAGGCACCAAAGCAACATCGAGAAAGAGAATTAAGCTACAATATCAATTACAAGGCACTGAAGCAACATCTAGAAAGAGACTTAATTAATGGGGTGTTTATGTATCAAAAAGATAAGGTGCTAATATCAGATACAAGGGACTAGAGCAACATCCAGAAGGAGAATTAAAGAGTACAATGCCAAAACTAAAATGGGTGTGTATGTTTCAAATAGAAAGGGTGCAAATATCAATTAAGAGGTCAAGCACTTGAGAAACATCTAGAAAGAGAATTGAACGACACAATGCTAAAACTAAAAATGTATGTATTGAAAGTGCCCTTGCTAGTACCCTGGTTTGTCAATTAACATGTGTGTTGAGTCAATCGGACTGCAGAGCCTCACAGGAAGATCAATTCAAGCGTTTGCCTTAAAAGGATGTGTGGAAGCTCACCATAGGTAAATCTAAGCCTCACATCCCTTGTCCCAAAACACCAGGTGAATAAAACCCTTAAAACAAGCTAGAATATATTAGGGTTTTAGATAAGAAAATATTTTCAAAAATCAGAAAATCTCTAAGTTTTCTTACCCTATCGATTATATCGATACACAACTCGATATGATCAACTTGCGCTGTCGATGTCCTTGGAAGACCAATCAATAAAATCGAATGAGGACGTAATGTGTCCAGCAACCACATACATATCTGGATGGAATTATCGATGTATCGACACACGTATCGATATCATCGATATTTGAATCTCAAGCCCATCGAAGGTGGCTCGATAATATCGATAGGTAGATCCAGTGCCCCTGTTTTTACTCAGGAAAATCATATATGCTTCGATATATCGGAGTTCTCATCGATACCATCGGAGTTCAAATCTCGATGATATCAGTGGGCTCTCGATAATATCGGTCATGGGCGCGAAGTTCTCCAGCAACATTTTTCAGGAGGTTTTTTAACTCTGATCGGGGGTCACTCGATAGAATTGATATTCTAATATCGATGATATCGGGGCCGAATCGATTGCATCGAGAATGGACAAAACTGTCTAGCAAGCTCACTGATAAAATCTTTGGATTTATCGATGCATCGACACGACTTCTGATATATTGACATTCAAATTTCGATGATATCGAGTATCTCTCGATCATATCTAATGACCTGAAAAATTTCATGCAAGTTTCTTTCATTTTTCAAATGTCGAGGACTCAATCCTTGTATCGATAATATTGGAGTTCGAAATCTGATGGCATCAACACAAGTCTCGATTCCCTCGATCAGCTTGTAAAAGGTCTTCAAAAGCATATGACATTGAGTTTGTGTCATCAAGCAGACCATCGATACAATCGAGAGTATACGCTCAATAATATTGAATCAGCTCGATGATATTGAATTCTGTAATAAATGTGACCGTTTTATATCTGTTAGAACCTTTTTCCTATATAAAGAGAACTTGTCTATTGTTGCTGGTGGAGAAAGAAGAGAGTGCTTTTGTGTGTTTAACCTTAGATTATATACCCTAAGCCATTTCTCTCATGGGAGTTCATCCTCCAATCCACCCTCATCATTGATATTTAATAGAGTAGATTGGAGAATGAACTTTCGTATTCAAGGATCCTCCAACTACTACTTTAATTGCAAATCTTTAAGCTGGGATGCCTTGAATGCATAGATGATGAGAATCACTCTACCTTCCTAATAGGAAAACATTTAGAGAGTAGGATTCCATCATAACCTTGACCCAACCCTTAGCCATATATTGGTACATCATTTGTGTTGCAGATCAAGGGAGCTGAAGACTCTTCATCAATAAGGAGGAGATCTTCGCCACCATGCTGAATGGGACTCATCAACTTATCTGTAAGTATCTAGAGTCCAAAGGACCCCTTTGATTATTCCTTTGTAGGATTGGGTCTAAGGTGTTTCTCACCCTTTGAAGTCCTCAAGGAGGCCTCCGGGGCGAGCGTACTTGGTGGGTGCGTTGTGTGGACCCTTGCTCTGTGGAGAGCATAAACATCTGGTTGAAGGTAAACCAGTCGAAACCTTGGGTATGAGGTGAACCGTGCAGAAACCTCCGTTAAGGTCTTAGGGAAGATCCTTGGCCAGTGTGCCTAAATGTGGGTGAGTTGTGTTAACCCTTGCTTGTGAGAGCATAAACAATCAGCCTCAGTGCAGGTTATAAAGGTTGAAGGTGAACCTGATTTAAAACCTTAGGTTAGAGGTGAACCGTGTGAAACCTCCTTAGTAAAATTCGATACACTCAAGGGTTGAGTGCGGTTACTGAAAGTGGAGTAGACAAGTAGTTGAACCATTATAAAAATGGCTGTGTTTGCGATTGCTATCTGTATGTGTGATTTATTCATATTCTTCCATCTCTATCTATCTAATCACACCTCACACACTTATGCTAATCAATTTCATCATAAACTAAGTTATATATTATTACTTCTTGAATAGTTTGTGATTGGATCCTCTACTAGGCTTGAAAGCCAATAGAGTTACATTTGAGTAATCCTAATACTTTCATATCTATAAGGATTAGTGTAATAGGATTTTTTAAATATATCATAAAAACTTTAAAAGTCCTATTCACCCCCCTCTAGGACATATTAGCATATTCCGACTTCAGCTCAAGCGGTCTTCACCGCTATTTTATGTGTGTGTGTGTGTATAAAAGAGTGTACAAATATCAGTTACAAGGTACTATACTACAACATGAAAAAAGAGAATTAAAGGGTATGACTGTACAAGGGCCATTCACATGAATGTAAAACCCGTCTAATTAAGAGACTTGAAACATAGGTATGAAATGGCCAAAATGTAAAAAAAGGCCAATAAAGGGCGTGGTCTTCTATAATGACAAAAAATGAGATGGGGCTTATGGGGATGTGTGGACCTTATCACCTGTCGCTGTTGGGCATACACTTTCGGCGATGCATCTCCAACGCTTGTCAATAAACGTCACCAGCCCATAGAAAACTACAAGCTTTATTTTTTATATTTTTTATTTTGGACCATTAAGTCACTGTTTTTGTTGTTTAATAGTATTTTGATAATAGAAAATTGGAAAAGGGCACATAGTGTTGGCAATTGAAGATACTGATAAAGATGAAGATTCAGTAAAGGTCTAACAGTTTGAAGTGAAAAGATTAGCTTTTGCTAAAACAGCTTTTCTATGTCCCAATTCTTTGTTTCCAGATACTGGAAATCTTTTACTTTTTGAAAAAGGGGAAGAAACTTTTAAGATGCTACAATGTTTGAAGCAGTACGAGTACCTATTGATAATAAAAGGCCTCCCGAAGAGCATATCCTGGTTCCATGGGTTAGTAACCAAAACCTACACTACAAATTTATTCAACGGCTTTTGCAAACTTGCCAAAAGAAGAAAAGAAAAAAGAAGCTTACTGGGCCCCCACGAAAGCCAATATCTTAATTGGCATGAGCTCAACTGCTTAAGCTAAGACTCATAATCTAATTACTCTTTTGTGTGAAATAAATAAATAAATAAATAAAACTCTATTTGTTGTGTTTGAAACAGAAATTTCTAAAAGATTGTTGTGTCTGACACCCATGTCCAACAAACATCTCAGACACATTTCGACTATTCTATTGGGATGAAAGACTCTTCTATAGGGAAGAAACTCAATGTATCTTCTCTTCTTGTGTTTTAGTAGTATTTTCATACAAACAAGAAACATCCACATCCTACACATAACAAACTACATTGCACAGTTTCTTCGTTATTTTAGTAAGATGCAAAGGGATAGGCATTGAAAAGAATAATACCTACATGCTGACAGATTGTATTAAATATGACAATAAAAGGAACACTATGTGGGCCCAACATATAAGCTATAGCTTCTTAACAACAACTATAAATTTATAACCAATAACATTCACCAACAGATCCACGAGCAGGAAGTAAGGACAACACATACCAACAACTGTATCACAAACATTGCCATCCAATCAATACAGAGATAAGCATCCTTTCTGAACGTGTGTGAAGTTCTAACACAAACACACACTTTGGAATATTACAATTACAGTTACAAATTGACTATAGGTACATGTGTTTGTCGAGTCAAGTAAGTATGTTTGTGACCATGTGCATTTGTGAAGTTTTTGGAGCATAGGCTGGAAACTGATATCATGGGGCATTACTGTCACGCTCCAAACCTGGAAATCGGATTCACAGGAATCCTAATCGTCGAATCTAATGCCGACAGCCTCCATAGTGCCCCATTCTCAGCTCCTGACAATCATATGCCAGATTCCGATCCTGGGATCCTACAACGAGGATTTTCAGAATGAATTTTTTTTGTAATGAAGCATAACCACAAGCATAACCAAGTCATAAAACAACAATACCACATATCTACTATATCAAAGCTTTAAGTAAAATGTGGAAAGAGAAATATAAGATGATCAAAAAGCTCCAAAATGGCCTAATACGCGCTCCTGCCTCAGCGCTGCTGCTGTCCAACGACACCTGCATGCAATGGTCGTGCATAAGCTTACAAAAGCTTAGAGGGTGGTGTAAGTGTGTGCACAAGGCAAACGCCAAGTGTACAATATCAGAGCAATATGGAAGTATGTGGTAAGTCCATGAATAAAACCAACCATACCAATGCTATGTGATGCAAGGTATGAATGCTATTGGCCATACCAAGGCCATGCGATGCGAGACATGAATGCTATCGGCCACACCGATGCAAATGCGAGGCTTACAGAGCCGAATGTCATATACGAAATGTAATCCAAGCAAGTCGGTACTCATCAAGTACACATATTAGTACAGTTCCTCTCTGGATATCACTGGGGTCTAATACACTCACACTGACTACTTCCTCCCTAGCTACATAACCAAGAAAGCTGAATAGACCTCACTATCCGCCTGACCAGTAGTCTGCCAATACTTACCCGACTCATTAATATCGGACTCATTTGCAAGCTAATCAAACTCAGCTTATCTTATAGCCCCCTCACTCGGGCAGATAAGGCCACACCTCCTTCCAACCGACTATGACACAGTGAGAGACGCGACCTACTGGTATTCGGCACTCGGGCGCTCATGTATCCACTCGGTGTAGACGTTGGAGCATCTCCTGGTACCAAAAAAGGTTCTGGAACTTTCACCCAAGGACATCCTAAGTGTCCACAGTGTTAGAACCAAGTATTTTCGGTATCTGATACGACCATCCATGATGTACATGTAGAGCCACGACCCTAATGTCTCTAGGGCGTGCAGTGATCAAGTCATACATATACGAGATGCATGAATCACACCATCAAATCATGTAGCAATCCAGCGCATACTGTGCGATCATGTGGGGCATTCTGTCTCATAACGAGTCTCGTAAATGGTCTGTCCAATGGCATATGCTATGATCAGTCACTACTCATATCAAGCATACATATAATGCGTATGGGCATGAGTCATGGAATTAGACTATGCATGTTATAAAGTAATGAATATTAATGAGTATGGGCCTATTAATGAGCCCTAAGGAGAGATACAATGCAGACATTTAACCAACATTATACTTACAATGTGGGCATCAAACCATCATTATTTCCTAGGCACGGCCCGCAATAAATATCATCACGTGAACCATGGGAAATCACACATTGCAATGGACTCTAAGGACATCCCGTTGGGCCTCGACCCATGGGCTTTGGATACATTGAATGGGCCGTATCACATGGGCCTTACATTCAGTAAATGGGTTGCATTAATGGGCCTCACCAACGAGCCTTATGTTCATTACAATGGTCCATAACCCATGAGCCTTGAAATACATCACCGTGGGCCTCATAATATGGGCCTTACATTTATAGAAAAGTGGGCCTCAACAACGGCCACAAGTACATCCATATGTACACATAATAAATATATATACATGTAAATGAATCATATCAAAAGATCAACTGGACTGTACTCCAATTAACAGTGATGAGAATGATTTTCACCATTAAAATTCTCAAGGCCCAGTGTACTATTTATTTTCTATATAATCTGGCCATAAGGTCACACAGACTTGGATTAAGAGGAAATGAATTTCCTAGTGATCTAAAACTTTTGTGAAACAAAAGGATCCAAGTGGCAGACGCTCAATCCCCACTGCTTTTGCTACATGGTCCACTTGATCCTAGATATGACTCATTCTTTGAGCTCAAGCCTTAAAATGAGCTTTCCAACTGGCTAGATGGCTTGGATGCAACACATGCATCATGATGGGCCCATATAGATGGATCACATGAATGCAGCACACATAAGGGGGGTCCCACCATCCGCTGGACGGTGTGACTGGAACACATACATCATAATGGGCTTCCACCGTCCGCCTGGACGGTGGGCATAAAACACATATATCACTGTGGGTCCCACGTGAGGCCCACCATAACGTTTATCTTCCATCCAATCCATTCATAAGGTCACCCGTACCTGGATGAAAAGGAAAAACAAATTTCATTTTGATTCGAAACTTCTGTGGCCTAGACAAGTGTTTCAAGGGCAGACACTCAATCCCACTATTCCCTCTGATGTGGGCCACCTGAGATCTAGATCAAGTTGATATTTGGGGTGGTTCCACTTCAGAGAGTGGTCCACCTCGTGAACGGGTTAGATGATAAATAAACATCAAGGTGGGGCCCACATGTGGGGCTGTGGGCTCCCTGGCATCCGCCTGCTACACGCAGCAGCAGGCTTCCTTATATAATTTATTTTTTTTGAAAACTGAGTTTTCTCGTGGTTTTTCCTAAGTAGGGCCCGCATCTGGTAAATCCGCTCCATCCATTTCTCTCTACGACTCAAGACAGATCAAACGATCCCCATATCCAATGTATTTCAGCATGTAAAAAGAAACCAAGTGAATTTAAATGGTGAAGATCATTGTTTGCTAAGGTATGGCCCACCAGAAAGTTGGATCTGCCCCATATTTTGGCTCAACGCCTAAAATAGTCTAAGGAAAAGGATGGACGATGTGGATTGAATATATATATCAAGGTGGGGCCTACACCAAGGGTCCACCTCAAATGCCTTTAACCAGGCTAATATTTGTGTTTTTACCTTCACATCTAGAGACATCATCTCTGGATTATATATATATATATATATATATATATATATATATATATATATATATATATATATATATATATTGCTTCGGTGTATGGAAATATTAAGGTGGGCCCTGCTTACGTGGGCCACCTAATGATAGGTGGGGTGGATACGGCCCCTATATAAAGTGGGCCCCACCTATAATAAGCTTGAATCCAAAATATACTCCATGGTGGGGTCCATTCGGGTGAGCCACATGGCCATTCCATCACACAAAACATGAGAGAGAGAGAGAGAGAGAGAGAGAGAGAGATCAAGGGACACACGTGCATGGAGGGACCCTGACACTATGGGCCCTCCATTTCGAGCATCCAATTCATACATCAAGTGGGTCCCATTGCATGGGGACACATCAAATCGAAGATCTACGGTGGAGATCCTTCCTCCACCTAAAATAAATGGTCTAGATGACCTCTTTCAAAGTAGAATTAAACATCATGATGGGGTCCATGGAGAACGGCCCCCATCAAGGAATGATATCGATAATTAAGGTGGGCCATCGACCACATCTTAGGGTCCAAAGTGAGATCCATATACCATTGATCGGTAGGCCTCACTTGGCCCATCTTAAAAAATATGAAAACTACCCTATTAAAGCACCCACTGCTTGATCTTCTCGGTCTGTTGGAAAGCCGATCTCCTTATGCTTCACTTTGATGCTGGAGATGAGGTATGGATGGCTAGGATGAGAGCTTTTGGGATGGGAAGGTGGGTCACACAACACACTTTCTCTCTTGAAAATGGCTTGGACGTGTGATGCTCTTGCTAGTTGGGAGTTGAGATGAGAAATGAGAAAGAGAGAGAGAGTTGTAAGAGAGATGAGGGATGGGTGTGATGGGTGAAAGGGTGAGGTAAGTGATGGATGTGGTACTTGACATGTAAGGTGGTGTAAGAGAAAGGGTGAGAAAGAGTTGACTTGGTGGTTGCTTGGGGATGGGTTAAAAGGTGATGTGTACTTGACATGAGGTGATGGATTGATTGATGGGTTAATTGATTGATTGATGGATTGATGGGACATGTTGTAGAGATTCTCTTGGGATTGTAAACGTGCGGTGTTTCCCTCGAATTGGACGCGAGTCTACATCTCCTCGTCTGGGTATCGGATCGGTTGTGAGTCACGGCGTTGAAACCACGGTGAGTGTGCGATCGCAATGGTACAAGTCTCGGATTAAGCTGACTCAAATCTACAAGATACAACTTAGGGTCATGCACAAACATTGATTATAGATCGTAGATTGTCAGACTTCGACGGAAAGGATTGCCGAAGTTGACAGAACAGTACAGACTAGGATACGAGTCTTACAATTACTAAAGAAGGCATGGGAGATAGTAGGAATGAGAGCAATAAAATATGCAATTTTTGGGTCCAAAGGAATAGGAAATGCAATTGTCCAAATAACTAGAAGACTTTAGGAACTATAGTGAAGCACCGAAGCTAGAAGACTCACAAAATAGACTAGAGAACCCCAACCCAACTTAAATAAACCTCAGAAATGATTGATTGAGGAAGAATTACATCGTCCTGCTCATCTGTAAATATATGGTCTGCTGACATTTAGGATTCCATGCGTGTGCTGGAGCCCATGTTTTAGCGATCCAAACCTTTGATCTGATGGAACCCCATCAAGGCTCGAGGATGCCCATGAAACGTTCCAGATTGCAAGATCCCAATATCTAAATATGCCAGCCTACAACAGTTATGGGAAAAAAATGCAGTAACCATCCACATTCAATGAAAAAAAAAAACACATATCAGATGGTTATGATTTTCTAATCTGGGAGGTTTCTAGGGCATCCTTCATTCATGGTGGAGCTAAAGGGAACACTGTTTAGACCAATGATCCATGGGATCCACATGTACAGATCCTGTGCTTCAGCAAAATATAGAGTAGGGCCCTACAATTCTTTCAAGAAAATCAATCCAATAAACCATAAAAAGTGATTTTTTAGGAAAGCCGTAATCCTTTTCCCATTACAGAGTTTAGGAAATCCCTAATTCTAATATTGTACCCTCTGATAATCTGCGGATTTACAGATCTAAAAATAAAAACCTAAATATCTATTTAAGAGAAATGAGTACCTAGTCGGGGAAGAGATGAAGGGCAGGGGCTGCTGGCTACACCAGATCTGGAGATGACGCAAGTGAGAGAGAGAGAGAGAGAGAGAGAGAGAGAGAGAGAGAGAGAGAGAGAGAGAGTTGAGGGTAGGAAGAAGCTGAGAGTCACACGGGGTCTGGGAGTGAAATAAGGGTAGGGTTTTTTTTTGCACCAGTGTAAAAGGCACCTAAAGTGTCGATTTTACTCTTATTTGCTATAGTGGGAAGAGAGAGAGAGAGAGAGAGGTCAGGCCTTCGTCAGAAGGAGGGCGACGCACAACCTCCGGGCTAGGGGTGTCTTAGACCGGGACGGCGAGAGAGAGAGAGAGAGAGAGAGAGAGAGAGAGAGAGAGAGAGAGAGAGAGAGAGAGAGAGAGAGGGTGGTAAGAGAGGGCAGAGGGCAGGGGTGAGAGAGAGAGGGAAGCGAGTGAGAGAATAGGGGATGATTGGGCACGGCTCTGTTTTGAGCGCGAGCCCAATTTTGGGCGAGACCATGGACGGTGCTCTGTGGGCCCTACCATGATGTATGTGTTTCATCCATTCCGTTCATCCATTATTAAAGATCATTTTAGAGCTTTATGCCAAAAATTAAAGGGATATAAATCTTAAGAGATCCACACCACATAAGAATAATAGTGATTGGATATTCACCATTAAAATCCTCCTAAGGCCCACTGTACTATATATTTGACATTCAATCTGTTGATTCGGTCATACAGGACCAGATGAAGGGAAAACACAAAAATCAGCTTGATACAAAACTTTTATGGCTACCAAAATGTTTTTAATGGTCGACGATCATTTAACATTGTTTCCTGTAATGTGGTCCACTTGAGATTTGGATATATCTCATTTTTGGTCTCATATTATAAAATTATCTGTAAAAATATATGGACAGCATGGATGAAACACATACATCATGGTGGGGGCCACAAAGCATCGACCACCAGCCATTGGCTAGTGTCAGGGGGAGTAGCCAATCTGTTCCCAAGTGTACTGAGTAAATCCTGTGGGGCCCACCATGATTTATGCATTTTTTTCACTCCATCCATCCATTTTAACATATAATTTTATTACATAAGCTCAAAAATGAAGCCTATAAAAGTCTAAAGTGGACCACATCATAGGAAATAGTATAAATTGAACGTCTACCATTAAAAAATTTTGGGAGGCCACTGAAGTTTTGGATTAAGTTGATATTTTAGTTTTCCTTTCATCCATGTATTTGTGATATATTGAATAGGTTGGATGACAAATAAAAATCGTTATAGGCCATAGGAAGATTTCAACAGTGGAAATCATTATTCCCACTGTTTCCTGTGGTATGGTCCACTTGAGCTTTGGATATGCTCCACTAAAATGATCTGGAAAAATGGATTGATAGTGTGGATAAACCAAATACATTCACTGTGCCATTGCTAACTGGATACGACAGGGTAGGATGCAATGTACGTTGAAACCCTCTCGGGGGTCACAAAAGTTTTGGATCAATATAAAATTTATTTTTCCTATTCATCCAAGTATTTGAACCACACCACATGAAATGGTGTTGATTGAATATCCAACATTAAAAACTTCTTGTGATTGAGCTAAAGTATGAGGCACATTCAAAGTTCGAGTGGACCCCATCATCCATATATGAAACTCAGGTGGGTCATGCCATCTAAAACTATGTGAAGACATCCTACAAAATATAAAAGCACTTAGTGGGGGCTGAGATGAGTTTTGGATGTGGCTGAAACTTAGACTAACCCCTCATCCAAGTGGGACACACATAATGAATGGGCTAGATCTGTGAATCACATTTAGGTAGGCCCAATACATGATTATGAATGCTACCCCTCTCCACTATATTATGTGGTGTGGCCCACCTAAGTCATGGATTGAGTTTGAGTTTATTTTTAAGCTCTTGGCCCACCCAAGTCATGGATTGACTTTCTCCATACCACTCAACGCTTTTCTCAGATCGTTTTAAGATATGAACAAAAACATGGGGCAGGTCCAAGGCTCAAGTGGACTACAGAGTGGGGATTGAACGTCCGCCATTAAAAACTTCTCAAGAGCTGGACATTTTTCAAATGAAGCTGATATCTGTGTTTTCACTTCATCCGCGTCTACATGACCTTATGAATAGGTTGGATGGTAAAAAAAAACATCATGCTGGCCCTTAGAAAGGTTTCAACGGTGGGTGTCATTATCACTATAGCTTCCTTTGGTGTGGTCCATTGGTGCCCTTTACCTACCTCTTTTTCTTCTTTTTTTTTCCCTATGCCTTATAATGAACTAAGAAAAATGATGAACGACATGGATAAAACACTTACATCATTGTAGGCTAAAAATGAAACATATCTAAAGCTCAAATGGACCACACTACCGAAAAGAGTGTGAATTGAACATCTACCATTGAAAATTTCAAGGGGGCCACAAAAGTTTTAGATCAATCTGATATTTGTGTTTTCATTTCATCGATGTCTTTGTGATATTACGAATAGGTTGGATGACAAATAAGCATCACCGTGGGCCATAGAAAGGTTTCAATGGTGGAAACATTATTCCCACGTTTTCCTATGGTATGGTCCACTTGAGCTTTAGATATACCTCAATTTTGGGCTAAACCACTAAAATGATTTGAAACATGGATGGACGGAGTGGATAAGACAAATACATTCACGGTGGGCCCAACTGAGTTTACGATATCATTTTAGAGAATTATCCAACAAAATGAATAATATCCCAAAATTAAATGGACCACACCACAAATACCAGCAGGGGATGATGATTTTCACCATTAAAAATTTCATAGGGCCCACCATAACATTTTTTTCCCATCCAATCTGTTCATAAACTTGATCCAAACAGAAAAATGGCTCAACTTAGTTTTGGATTCTAGACCGGTTCTTCTGTTGTGAGCCTGATGAAATCTAACGGGCTAACCCAGTCCGTTACCAATCCTGGAAATCCATACCCGACGAAGGAGACATCATCCTCATAGACGACTGAGAATGGAGCACACGAATAATACAACCATCACCGCAGTGTTTCTCTCCCTATGAAGGGGGAGAGTTTTAGGGATTAGGGTTTAGGGTGGGTGGAGAGTTTTCTGTCAAGCGTCTTATTTATAGAAGGTTGTTTGAGAAATAATCTCATGGACTAGAAGTGTATGGTAATCTGTGCATGCACATAGTTTAATCTATACTCGCTGAAGTGCTGATCATCTATCAGGACTGTACATCAGTCCAAGTCCATTCATGAGGTAACTTGGATTTTAACATGAGGTTCTCTCACAAGCAATTACCTCTTAAAAGCAATGCTAAAAAAGGAATCCGCTAATTTTATATAACATAAGAAAATTGTAGTTTCACTGGCTGGGTGTCAATCTAAAGAAGACTACAAGGATAGAGCCTTCAAACACATGAAGTGATTTCTTAGTTTTGATGGTCACAAGGACAGGAAGTGAGCCTTTAAACACCCTTTAGCGACGGAATTAATTTCGTCGCTAAAAGGAAACTTCTCAACTTTTTATTTTTTTCAAAAATTCAAAACACCCTTTAACGATGAAAAAGGTGGATTTTAACTAAAAAATTAATTTCATCGCTAAAAAAAAACTTCTCAACTTTTTATTTTTTTCAAAAATTCAAAACACCCTTTAGCGATGAAAATTTTCATCACTAAAGGTGGCTTTTAGCTACGAAATTAATTTCATCAGTAAAAGGAAACTTCTTGACTTTTTTATTTTTTTCAAAAATTCAAAACACCCCTTTAGCGACGAAAATTTTCGTCGCTAAAGGTGGCTTTTAGCTATGAAATTAATTTCGTCGATAAATGGAAACTTCTCGACTTTTTTTTTTCCAATAATTCTATAACACTCTTTAGCGACAAAAATTTTTGTCCATAAAAGCCACCTTTAGCTACAAAATTAATTTCGTCACTAAAAGGAAACTTCTCAATTTTTTAATTTTTTTTCAAAAATTCAAAACACCCTTTAGTGATGAAAATTTTCTTCGCTAAAGGTGGCTTTTAGCTACGAAATTAATTTCATCGCTAAAAGGAAACTTCTCGACTTTTTATTTTTTCAAAAATTTAAAACATTCTTTAGCAACGAAAATTTTCGTCGCTAAAAGCCACGTTTAGCTACAAAATTAATTTCACCGCTAAAAGGAAACTTCTTGATTTTTTATTTTTTGTCAAAAATTCAAAATACCCTTTAGCGATGAAAATTTTCGTTACTAAAAGCCCTACAAAATTAATTTCGTCTCTAAAAGGAAACTTCTCGATTTTTTATTTTTTTTTCAAAAATTCAAAACACCCTTTAGCGATGAAAATTTTCGTCGCTAAAGGTGGCTTTTAGCTACGAAATTTATTTCGTCGCCAAAAGCAAACTTCTCGACTTTTTATCTTTTCAAAAATTCAAAACACTCCTTTAGCGATGAAAATTTTCGTTGTTAAAAGCCACCTTTAGCTATGAAATTAATTTCATCACTAAAAGGAAACTTCTCGACTTTTTATTTTTTTCAAAAATTTAAAACACCCTTTAATGACGAAAATTTTTGAAGTCACTTTTAATGACGAAAAAAATTTCATCACTAAATGTTTCATCGGTAAAAACCCTCTTTTTTGTAGTGTTTGTGATTCAACTAGTCTTTTCTCTCTCCTTTACACTTGGTTTCCTTGGATCTTTAGCACATGAATTCTTCATTAATGACCTCCAAATCTCCAATTATTCATTATCTTCTTTTGAGCTCTAAATCCATTCTTTTAAGTGTATATTCATCTTTAGGTATAAAATCACCTCACATGATGAAAACATACATAATTATATCATATTAAAACTTAAATTCCAAGAAGGCTAATGTAATTGAAGGGATAAATATGTAATATTTAGGTCTCAACACATCCCCCCCCCCCCCCCCCCCCCCAAAAAAAAAAAAAAAAAAAACATATTTCTAGTCTCAATCAAAACATGTGAAAAATATTTCGAAACTAAATGAACAAATTTCCACAAACTCAAGTAATTCTCAAATATGTAATATCTCGAAATTTTCGTGGCCCGAGTACATATTTGTGCCTAGGAATTTTGGGTGTTAATTATATATATTGGATGTTTTAAAAATCGCACCATATATATTTTTTCTATTTAGATCACATCCAGTTACATTCATGAAGGTAACTATTCATAAGAATAAAATCGATTGTATTTATTATTTCATTAGAGTAAAAGAATTCAATAAATTATCAAATGCCCTCTTAATGGAAGCTTATTACATTATCGAGTTTGTAGCAGAAAGATAAAACTAAATCGTCAATGCCCTACTCATAGTGATGGTTATCCTTTAAGATTAACAATAATTTAAAAGATTCATAAAAGTAATGTAAGGGTTCTAATTCTCCTCATACTATGAGGGGTATTAGTATGTGCAACCAATGCGTATATGAATACATGCTTAACAAAGTGTGTGCGGCTCATCATATGTAGTGAACATTATCATGATGTGAAAAGGAGTTCAAAATATTCGATACGCCCCGCATTCTCACATTACGAAGATTTTTCAGCGTGTCTAACGTTAACGTGGATTTATGCGAACATCTCAAGGTGACGCAATAAAATAGTTGGAAAATTTACGTAACATGATGTGTTCATGAAGTGACTATTTACGACATGCAATCCCGAAAAGTAATATAACACGTATTACGATTTACTTACATCGATTGTGCATCACGTGAACCAACCCATGGGATTACATGTCGAACAAGAGGGCCACTACCCGTAACGCATTACGTCCACAATAAATATTTGAATCACTAGTTGTGATACCTCAACACATCACTTGTATTAACAGAAAAATAATTTGAATCATAAGAATTTTTGAATTCCAAGACACATGCCGAAGCTATAAGGGTAAATAGCACAAGGCTAACAAAATAAGGAGGAGAGTAGCAATGGCTAACTCAACAAAGAGTAGAGTAGCAATGGCTAACTCAACAAGAGAAGAGTAGCGAGGGCTAACTCAACGAAAGAGGAGAGTAGCAAGGGCTTCTCCTCTCTCTCTCTCTCTCTCTCTCTCTCTCTCCTTAGGCATTGGGAGATTGGGCTTGAGAGTGGAGAGGGGAACACACACCTCTTTTTAAAAGGGGTGTGCGTGTGAGAGGGGTGTGTTTCACATCCCACTTGGATTGGGTTTCTCTAATTTTCTCTCTTTTGGTGATCTTTCTTTAAATCTTATCTATCCATTATGTCAGGGTCATTGATTAGAACCGAGCTATATGATTTTCTTGGTGATCCAAAATTTAGATTAGACTATCTTGAAAATTCTCATAACAGGTGCCAAAACGAACTTGATCTCAACTAATGATCCACACTTAATGATCAGGGCCCAATTTTGGGAGAAATGTATAGTCAAGATACACAAATGGTTAGACAAAATTTGGTGGTTGATCAATGGTGGAAAAAGCTTAAATCTAAAATTTCACCTTTTATACCAAAAGGAAGGAACTGGCTTCAACCTTTAACAGCGTAGGATCATAGATTGGAGCCTAAATTTTGTATAACCTCGTTGTTGTATGGGACCAGAGTGTGGTCCAAATTTAAGTTGTGATGGATGAAAGAAAGTGGTTAAATCGAAAGATCCAGATTTATAAGGAGTTGGTAGGCCTTGACATGATAACTTTGCACATAAGGAAAAGCCTACCAAAGTGGGGTCTTTATATTTCACACTCGGTTTATATGATGGGCAATCTAAGTTATTCATATGAAGATAAATATCCTCCTCCTACTACCCATAAGGTTTGTTCACTCGATGGACAACAAAATCAATAGTTAAGGGGTTCATTTGTTAATTTGGTCAGTTTTACAATGATCTAAGGGTAAAAATTTGACATATATGGTTAATTTATGATACATAGGCATGACATAAAATTTCACATCAAACGGATCATGGGAACCATGTAATCAAGAATTTAGAGATCTAGGTTAATGACATTTCCATAATTATTGTTGATATGAGAGTTTTGGAAAATCTTAATGGCTCTACATGGTTGTAGGCAAGTTTCTATGTAATTCTTACAAAAGAGCTTATATCTAAATCATTATGAATAAGGGAATATTCACCAAACTAATTAAGGAAATGTACATATATCAACCAACATAATGGATGGTCAGATGACATGTTAAAAGTAAAAAAACTGGACGGTTAGTAGTCTGACCATGTATGTAAGTGGGCGTACGGTCAGTTTTGTAAATGGATGATCACAAGTGAGTTTTTGGAGTGATGGAGAGGTAGAACATGTATACCATTAGATTCAAATGATTTGTTCACATGTATAAGTTTTTCATATTGTAGTTTTGATGGTGGGTTAAGTATATTCATAGGTGGTGAACATGATGAACGGATCATAATCTGAATTTAATATGTGTACAAGTGGATGCTGAGATCAAGTAGTTAGTTTAGTATGATCAGGTGGTCCAAACTCAGAGTAGACGGTCAGATATTTTTACCTAGTGGTGAATAGTTGACTGAACGGTTGGTTATGATGGATAAGTGAGAATACTTGGGTATGTGATGATCTTATCTCAAAATTAATGGTCAAATGGCTTTATCTATGAATGGAGATTATTCACAACGGTCAGATTCATGTTGGAGAATGAATGTAAGGTTAGGAAAGCTAAATTAGAATCGTATACATGTATATAATAAATTGAATTTCATAGTAACACTCAAGAATTTTCAATACTTGAGTATTGAAAAGTTTGAGGTGTTACAATATACCCCATTAAACAAAATTTCATCCCCAAAATTTAATGACTTGTACCAGTTATATTAATTCATTTGGTTTAATTTTTTACTATATTCCTCGTGAGGTGGATATATATAAAGCTGGGAAATCCTGACCTAATCCGGTGGATCCGACCAGATGCGACCCGATCTAACGGCCTGGATTGGTGCGGATCGAGTAGGGAAATTCAGATCCGAAAGTTGTTTGGGTCGAATTCGGTTCTATACTAATCCGATCCAATCTGATCCAGAATTCAATTCGATTAGATTCGATCCAGACCGGTTTTAGGTGCATTTATATCTGACCATGGGTATGATGTGCGGTGCTCTATTAGATTATTACTATTGATGAGAGAGAAAGAGGGGTAGATAGAACAGACAGCGACGGAGGACCATTCTCTCTCCTCTACCTATAAATAACCCTTTCCGCAACTTAGCTCTTTTTTTCTCTCCTCTACTCCCTTCTGAATCCTGTTCTCCTTCAGATTCCATACAAATCGATGGAATATGACTATCAGATCGGTTAAAGCAACTCATTTCTATGATTAGATCTTCCGAAGGTGAGTTTTCTTGTTTAGGTATGTGGAATATCTCTTCTTTTCCCTCATTTTGTTGTTGTTTTCATGAGATCCGGTTCTGTTTCGAAAGCTTCAGCGTTTTGGAGGAATTTCGTGTTGGAATGAAGGAATTTGTGGCTTTCTTTTGGGAATTTTGAATGTTTCTGACTAAGTTCTTTCTTGTGGGATGTCGGTTCGACATAATGACTCTTTTTCCCTTCCATGTGATGGCCAGTGCAAGTTGCGAATGCACGTGAGAGAGATGTAAAGGTGAGGCCATCAGGGTAGTTTGGGTAGAGGTTACTTGCCTTTTGAGGTAGATCAGATCTAAGGATTTCTTAGATCCATCTCAATGGATAGTAAAGCTAGCCTCCATTGATTGTAAATAGCCAACATGTCATCTATATACATAATCCAATCCATTGAAACGATTGATCCCACAACGATGATGAGTAGGAAAAAAATCTAAATCTAGACCGATCAGAACCATGCCTAATCCAATCTAACACAATTTTCTTGACTAAGTTGAACTTGGATCGGATTAAACCATGTACATTTTGGATCGGTTTGAGTCAGGTGACCCGAACTCGGTCCCGGATCAGATTGGGTCAGACTCAATCCAATCTGACTCAGACCGATGCATATATATATATATATATATATATAGTTATGTGTATAACTAGCTATATGAAATCGAGACGCTATAATTTACCCCCCCCCCCTCGAAACTCGGATCGGATCAGGCCATATACATTTCAGATTGGTTTGAGTTAGGTGACCCGGACTTGGTCTCGGATCGGATCGAGTTCGGATCAGACCATTGAGATTTCGGATTGGATTGGGTCAAACCCAATCCGATCCGACTCGGACCGATGCCCAGCTCTAGATATAAATGTATAGTTGTGTGTATCTCGACCTTGAGATTTATATATATATATATATATATATATATATATATATATATATATATATATATATATATATAATTATTTTATTTATTTATGTATTTAACTTTATAGTATTTTACGCATTAGTTCCCCCATTATATAGAGTAAAGTTTCTTTATATTTTTTTCTTTTGTTCTTAGTGTTTCAGGGCAACATGGAAAACGATTATAGTATGGCTAATCCTGACACACGAACTCTTGCCAAGACATGGTGGTGAGTTCTTTGGTATCATCCATTCTGAGTGAGTCTCAAACTTCTACTTGATTAGGGCATTGAGTTCATTGGTAAGCACCCAGGATTTGGTACTCGGATCAAACCGCTTCTGACTTGCTTGAATATGATTTCGTAAATCCATGGTCTCGATCATTCTATATCCTTGGGGAATATCACACACACACACACACACACACACACACACACACACACACACATATATATATATATATTTTCATTCCACCATAAAATTACCCTAGGTTTCATAAAGAATAGGCCTAAATTATCCATTCATTGTTAAACCTAAGTTTTAGTATATCCTTTATATAAAGGGTTGTAAATTCCCAAAATTGTTTTATATTGACAGCCTGTCACTCTCAGAAATTTAATTTATGATTCGTGTGTCCAATTTATTCAAAATTTGGAAATTAATTCATTAACTTATTCCTGAAGTTTTTAAAAAATTCCTGAGGTAATATTCCACGATTTGGAGGTTGTTTCATGCTTGTGAGTTGTATAAAAGTTTGTTGTTTAGCAGCAATTCCTACCTATTTTTGTTATTGTCAGATTTTTATAGAATTTTGTATAAATCCAATTGGGTCAAAAATTTAGGAGGAGATTTCTAGGGACCTAAGTGAGGTACCAGAAAATTTTCAAAATTTTCCAATGAATATACCTACCAATACCAGCGAAAGTTTCCTAACATGTCAATTTTCATCGAAACGATAACAAAATTTAGGAAAATTGGAAAATATCCGATTCCGGTTTGGGAAACTAGTATTTCTTACTTGAAAATTCGTTTAAGGATGAATTTTAGTTTATAACAAGTTTATTTGGGATTTTGAGAATTTTTTCTAAAGGTACTTAGATTCATAGTCTCTAAATTCCATATCTAACTTAATATTTCCAATGGGAAACCTGAATATGGGCTTCTAATTCCTCAACATCCTATTTTCTTTGATAATCCAATTATGTATATATATATATATATATATATATATATATATATATATATATATATATATATAATTCATGATCTCATCCTAGTCGTGTAAATTTTATGATGGTTTATTCCCTCAGGTCCAGTTAATTCGTTCTCATGCTTTGATACCAACTGTTACATCCCAAAATTTTCATAGCCTGAGTACATACTCGTGCCCAAGAATTTCGGGTGTTAATAATGTATAAATTGGATGCTTTAAAAATCGCACCATATATTTTAATAAACATCACGCATAATTAAATTCATACCTTAATTATAATTCCTAAAGGATAAATAATTGTTGGTGATAAATTAAACAATTACAGGGAGAGAATATTGTATTATAAAAGCATAGCATGTAAAAGGCAAGATAAAGAATATCAATTTAAAATTAATGAAAGCTTAAAGGAATCCCTCACCTTAGCCTTAAATCTAAATCCTAGGTAGAAATCCATGTAGGAAAGCTTCTACATGAAAAGCTTTCACATGAATGGCGACATCACTTGAGCAAGAGGGAGACAACATGCATATGGAGAAGGAAGAGGGCATCTAGACTTCTCTTTCTCTTTCTCTTTCTTTCTTTCTTTCTCTTTTTCTCTCTTTCTCTCTCTCTCTCTCACTTTCCTTTTGGGCATTGGGAGATTGGGCGTGTGAGTGGAGAGGGGAACACACATGCCTTTTTAAAAGGGGTGGGAGAGGTGTGTTTCACATCTTACTTAGATTGGGTTTCTCCAATTTTCCTTTTTCTTATGATCTTTCTTTAAATCTAATTCATCTATTGTGTCAGGATTGTTGAATAAAATCATGGTATATGATTTTCTTAGTGATCCAAAATTTAGATTAACCTATCTTGAAAATCATCCTAACGGGTGCTAAAACAAACTTGATCTTAATTAACGGTCCATACTTAATGATCAGGGCCCAATTTTGAAAAAAATGTGTAGTTAGAATACACAAACGGTTGGACAAAATTTGGTGGTTAATCGATGGTGGAAAAAGCTTAAATATAAAATTTCACCTTTTGTACCAAAAAGAAGGAACTGACTTCAACCTTCAATAGTGTACGATCATAGATCGGGAACTAAAGTTTGTATAACCTCGTAGTCATATGAGACCAAAGTGTGGTTTAAATTTGAGTTGTGATGGACGAAAGTAGTTAAATTGGAAGATCCGAATTTATAAGGAGTTAGTAGGCCTTGACATGATAACTTCATGCGTAAGGAAAGCCTACCAAAGTGGAGTCTTCATATTTTATACTTGGTTTATATGATGGGCAATCCAAGTTGTTCATATGAAGGAAAATATCCTATTATGACTACCCACGGGATTTCTTCACTCGATGGACACCAAAATCAATGGTTAAGGGGCTGATTTATTAATTGGGTCAGTTTTATAATGATCTAAGGGCCGAAATTTGACATGTGTAGTTAATTTATGATACATAGGCATGACATAAAATTTCACATCAAACGGATTGTGGAAACCATGTGATCTAAAATTTAGGCGTCTAGGTTAATGACATTTTTGTAATTATTATCGATATAAGAGTTTTGAAAATTTAATGGCTCTACATGGTTGTAAGCAAGTTTCTAAGTAATTCTTACAAAAGAAATTATATCTAAATCATTATGAATAAATAATTACTCACCAAACTAATTAAAGGAATGTACATATATCAACCACCATAATGGATGGTTAAAGACATGTTAAAAATAAAAAAACTTGATGGTTAGTACTCTAATCATGTATGTAAGTGAGTTACAGTCAATTTTGTAAATGGATGATCATAAGTTTTTGGAATGATCAAGAGGTAGAATATGTATACCATTAGATTCAAGTGATTTGTTCACATGTATAAATTTCTCAAATTATAGTTTTGATGGTGGATTAAGCATATTCATAGGTGGTAAACAAGATGAACAGATCAGAATCTCAATTTGATATATGTACGAGTGGATGCTAAGATCAAGTAGCTAGTTTACTATGATCAAGTGATCCAAACTCAAAGTGGACAGTCAAATATCTTTACCTAGCGGTGAATAGTTGATTGAACGGTTAGTTATAATAGACATATGAGAATACTTGGGTATGTGATGATCCTATCTCAAAATCAATGGTCAAATGGCTTAATCTATTAATGGAGATTATTCCCAATGGTCAGATTTGTGTTGGAGAATGGATGTAAGGTTAAGATAGTTAGATTGATATTATACACATGAACATTATGACTTAAATTTCATGGTAACACTTGAAAACTTTCATTACTCAGGTATTGAAAAGTTCAGGATGTTACAATCTTCCCCCCTTAAATAAAATTTCATCCCCGAAATTTAATTACTTATATCAGTTACACTGGTTTATTTGGTTTAATTTTTCACTATATTCCTCGTAAGGTGGATATATATGTATAGTTGTGCATATAATTAGCTATATGAAGTTGAGATGCTACACAAATCAGTCTAAATTTTAATAAACCAAGGTATATCAATATAAAACATAATTTATACATAAAATCTAGTACTTAGTAAATATCCTAATCAAATTCAAAGCCTTAATATATAATTAGACAATTTCTAAACATTGATTTCCATGTGCATAGTGAAATATAAACTTAACACGACTAAAGGTTTAGTTCTCTATTTTCATGATAATATTGATGATTCAAAGAACAATCAAGATGACTAAAACTTGCCTTACAGTTCAACCTTCTACTCATTCAACTTTTGATTTTTCCATTGACGACTTTCACACTATTTTCATTTTTTTCTTCTTTACAGTCCTTTTAAGGAACTTTGATAGGTAGCATTTGTAACACCCTGAACTTTTCAATACCCGAGTATTAAAAGTTCTCGAGTGTTACCATGAAATTTATCTTAATATATACATATGTACGATACCAATCTAGCTATCCTGACCATACATCTATTCTCTAATACGAATCTAACCATTGGAAATAATCTTCATTCATATATCAAGCAATCCGACTGTTGATTTTAAGATAGGATCATCAGAAACCATTATATTCTTACTAGTCTATCATAATTAACCACTTAGTCAAATATGTACTACTAGATAGAGACATCTAACCATCCACATTGATTCTGGGCCACCCGATCGTAGTAAACTAGTTACTCGATCACTACATCCACTCATACACTTATTAAGTTGAGATTATGATCCATTCATCCTGTTCATCCCCTATGAATATGTTTTACCCACCATCAGAACTATAATCTGAGAAACTTACACATATGAACAAGACACTCGAATCTAATGATACACATGTTTTACCCCATAATCATTCCAGAAACCCACCTTATGTCCTTCCGTTTACATAACTAATCGTACATATACTTACATACACTATTAGAGTACCAACCATCAAGTCTTCATATATTTAACATGTCATCTGGCGTCCATCATATTGGGATCAGCCAAACGGGCCATCCAAACATCAGAATAAACCACTCAGTTCGAAAATCTTAGAACACAGGTCCAAACTACCGAATAATACTTCAACTAAACATATATAAACATCGCATTAAAACCCCAAAGTAGTATAGTCCATCGAAGTGGTATCTTAGTTATCTGTAAGTGATCAAGACTCAAACTTAGGCAAAAAAAATGAACGTTGGTGAAATTTCATCCCATTTGCATGGTGCAACTAGGAGATATGGATGGCGGAAGTTGTAATGAGGGAGAAGGGCATAATTGTAATTATAAGACCTAAAACTCATATAATATACAATGCAACGTGAAACCATAGAGGTTTTAGCAGTGGGCTTCACTCACACATCTTTGCAACATGTGGCCCACCTACTGCTCAAACTGACTTCATATATGGACTTGTGAGTCAACATGAACCGACCCAACTAATGAATGGAATGGATTTTCACAAAAGACATCAGGGTGGGACCCACCTGATATTACTGCCAGCTATGTCTCTTCCAACTAGTGTTTGGAACCAAAATAGGTAGAATTCTTATACCATCTCCCACATTAACAGCTTATGGCCCACCTAGGACATAGATCCACCCTGTACTTTGGCCCACGACCGAGCACCACCACGCAAAACAAATGAACGGTGTGGATCTACCAATGGACTTCCACAAGTGGGCCACACCAACTCCAAATAGGAGACCAAAACCTAGACGTTTTCCGCAAAAACACTACAGAACGATAAAATCGAATGCACACCCTAAGCCTTCGCACACAGGACGACCAGATCTTGGAACCTGGCTCTAGTCCAAGCCGTCTAAACCACGGAGAAGATAATTTTGACCACTCCCACATCGACAGGAGAGGAAGGAAAGAAGAGGAGGATTGGCATTATGCCAATTTTCACGAAAGTGAACCGCAATGCATGGAGGCCGTGTTCACGTAAACTACCCTGCAGGATCATCTAGGCCACAGACCTGTGGGCCAAAGGGTGTTGGATGACCACCTCAGATCGTCTAAAATGACCGAATCAAGATGAAACAACTAACGGATGGATTCACTGTTGAAGCAGGGCCACCTATTGAGCAACCGATGAACGTTCTTGCAACTAAGAACGTGATCACGATTGTTCATTTGTGGGCTCTTCCAAAATCGATCAACCTCTAGAACAAAGAAGGAGACATCCTACCCTAAAATATGAAATCAACGGCCTTCAAATAGTAGCACCTGCTCGACCTTACGCACACCCCAACGTATCCTCCACGCAAGAAATATCTAGAAACATGGAAGGGCTTAAAAAAAACTCAATTCTTCCACTATGAGGCATTCAATCAAGGATAGAAATAGAGGAGAAATGAGAGGGAAAAGAAGAGAGAGAAACAGAGGGAGAAAGCCATCCAACGGCTGCCTCCAACACCAAGAGAATCATGAGAGAAAGAAAGAAAGAGAGAGAGAGAGAGGGTGGGGGGGGGGGGGGGGGGGGGAGTCGATGCACGAGTCATCTCGACTCAGTTGAGTTCAGTCAAGTAGGAATCATCTTGAGTCAGTTGAATTCAATCAGGTAGGAGTTCTAGCTTGTCCAGATCCACTATCTGACCTTCTAAAGAAAGTAGAAAAGAAAGGGAGAAAGATAAGAAGAAGAAGAAGAAGATGAGAATGTAGGTGAGTTTTCTCTCATCGAATCAATTTAAGTGCAGTTACCAAGATCAAAAACTTCAGAGGTGATTCAACCGCACATCTTGTCTTCCTGTAATATTCAGTAATGATAGATTCTATCCAATTTAAACCAACAATGGTAGATTTCACTCCAGCCGAATTCGAACGGAGTTGACTCAACAAAGAGATTGTTGAAGTGTCGGATCTGTGACAAAAGATCTAAGTCGAAACAAAGTAAGTTGATATTTAGATCTAAATACCCAATATAGATTCATATTTTAATTACGAAATCAAAATCCTTTAAAAAACCTAACATTTAATCATAACCATATAATGTTGAAATCTAACTGTAAGAATTATTTTAAATATGATGACTCCGATCCTACGCCTTATACATCAAGTTCTAACAAATCTTAGAAAGTGATCTAACCTAAGAGGTGAGGGATTCCTTTAAGGTTATAGTAATTTAAGTTGATATTCTTTACTTTTGCCTTTTACGTGCTATACTTTCATGTTATTATGATTATCTCCTTGCAATTGTTTAATTTATCACCAACAATTATTTATCCTTGGAGAATTATGATATGATGTTAATTACTTGTGATCTTTATTAATTTATTTGGGGCGATGGATACAAGCCTTGCCCTTGCCTTTACTAAATTTTTGAGTTAGCCCTTGGTACTCTCCTATTTTATTGTGTTGGTCTATCGTTACTCTTCTCTTATCTTAAGTTAGCTTATTGTTACCTGTTCACAACCCCAAGTGTAGGGTCGCAATGTAGTAATAATCTCAGTAAAACTAAGGTCGAATCCACAGGGACTGAAACTTATACATTTTTGAAATTAACTAAAAGTAGAACTAGAAGAAGATGTGAAATTAAGTCTGAAGTATTTTAAGAGAGTAATTGTGAATAGAGTAATTAAAATTAAGAATTTAAAAGTGGGAACTAAGGTGCCAAGGATCCACTTGTAGTGATTAAGGAGCCCTCTTGCTTGATTCAAGTAACACAATTAAAATTAGAGTCATATCCTATCCAATTGGAAAATATATTAATAAAACCAAATCTGAACTTCCATTGACCTAATTCTCAATGAAGGAGGACTATGATAATTGGCAAGGATTCTATCACTAAACTATGCCCAGGAGACAATGGTAAACAACAGGATTTACCAATCCCATAATCTCAAAGCAGGAGAATTGTGAAGATTAAGAAGGATTCCATCACCCTACCATGCCCAAGGGACAAAAGTAAACAACAGGACTTACTAATTTCACAATCTCAAATTAGAAAAAGAAGATACTCCAAGCTATTACAGATTTACTGTAATTTGAGTCACAATAAACCATTAAAAACTAAAAGTATTCCTTAAATATCAAATTATAATCAATAGAGTTTAATATAAACATGAATCAAAGCAATAGAAACATCCCATCATGCTATAAGCTTCACCTCCTAGCTCTAGCTAAGATGTTTAGCTAAGCATAGGCATGATTGGACAAAAGTCTCTTAAAAAAAAATATGAAAATAACCAAGGAAGAAGAAGAAAAACCCTTGGTGATAACTTCTCCACCCTTTTGCTTGACTCCTTAAACCCTGGAAGATGCTTAAGAACATCATAAGGAGTCATATTTATAGTTGTGGAACTCCAAGTTTCGTACTTAGTTGGAAAACTCTAGAAACCACCTCAAATTTTCGCAGTTTGCTAAAATAGACTTCACTCTACGTAGTTTTTCAAAATAGGCTTCACTGTGTGCAATTTCACAAAATGACCCAGAGTTTCAGAATATAATTTTTCAGGATGATTTTAAGATTCTGTTTCTTCACTTCAAAATCTTTGATTCTCTTCATTCCTCACTTGATTTTGTTGGATCTTTCGTATGTGAATTCTTTAATCTTAATCTCCTAAGATTCATCCCTTGCCTTGGTGATTCTTGAGCATCAAATACATGCTTTTAGCACCCTTTTCAATCTAAGTTCTTAAATTCACCTTGCAATACAAACATAAGTAAAATAGAACATTAAGCATTATCAAATTCATAAAACCAACATATAAATGGGGAATAATATATAATATTTGACCCTCAACACAATTCCCAACTAACATTTTTCTAGTCCCAAGCAAAGTATGCAAAAAATATTTCAAAAACCATAGAATAATTTCTATAAGCTCGAGTGAAATAATTCAGATAATAGAATTCTAAAATACATTAACATTGTGCATTACCTTCTACACTCTAGCACTCAGTAAGTTTTATAATCAAGTTCAAAGCATTAATCCTCCAATTAGAACAATTCCAAACATTGAGTTCCATAGGTGTCTAATGAAGTTTGGACCTATAACAATCAAAGGTTTTATAAGACCCATATCCTAGACCGTACCATTCTGTTGGTTTCTGCGGTCATTCCGGTCGAATTTCAGCAATCCTTAACTCGTATCCGACGATTACGCATGATCTTAAGCCGGATCTTGCATACCAAAGTCGGCTCAAACGAAAACCTGTATCATAGCGACTGCACCGTCGCCACAGTTCTATCTCCGTGACTCGCGCACGGATCCGATATCGAGGGTAGAAGATGTCGGCCTGTATTCATTCTGTAGAAACGCCACGCATTGCGAACTTCAAGAGAATCTCTACAACATGTCTCATTAATCAAATCAATCAAATCAATCAAATCAATCAATCAATCACTTCATGTCAAGTACAAAGTAACCTATGCTTTCTTTCTCCACAAGTCAAGCAACATCACAAGTCAACTCTTTCTCACCCTCTCTCTTACACACCCATACATGTCAAGTACACCTCACATCCATCACCCATCACTTCTCTGAACCATCACACCTCTCTCTTTCTCAAATTCAAAAAAATCCCAAGCAACCAACAAGCTTCACACGCCCACAATTTTCCAAGGAGAGAAAAAGAGAAAGTGAGTTGTGTGGCCCACTTTTCATCCCCAAAACCTATTATCCAAGCCATTCATCTCCCATCTCAACCATTGATCCATCATCTACCACCATTAAAAGTCAAGCAAAGGAGCTAAGGAGGAAAGGGAGCAAGGTGAAGACCAAGAGGTGGGTAATCTTTGAGTTTCTACCGTTGATTTAATGATTTGAGGGCCCACTTGTTGGTGGGACCCATTTTGATGTATGTGATTTAATCAAGAGGGGCCCATAGTGGCGGGCTCCCTCTATCTCACTGTATCTCTCTCTTTCTCTCTCCCTCTCTTTCTTTAAATGGTGATGATGATGAAGGGGTGAGTGTGGCCCACCATGAATCATATATTCATGTGGGACCCATTGGATGGATGTGTTGGATCTATATCATCCAGCCCATTAGCGGGCCAAGATGAAGGAAAACATAAATATCAGGTGGGCCACGTTCATGTGGGACCCACCTTGATGTGTGGGCCACGACAATGTGGGACCCACCACAATGCATGTGTTTCTCCATGCCGTCCAGCGAGTTGGAGTGGGCCACCCATATAGGCCCCACTTTGATGTATGTATACAATCTACACTGTCCATTCCATTTTCCATATCATTTTAGGCGTTGATTCAAAAAATGAGGCTAATCTGAGGTTTTGGCGGGCCATGAAATGGAAAACTGTTTCTTTGCAGTTGAAAATGACCCCGCTGTCTCCATGCCCATAAATATGCCTAATATTGGGCTCGTTGTATTTGTTATGGGCCGTAGGAGTGAGTGGACGGAGTGGATCTTGCTGATGTGGGCCCCACCTAGGCATTACTGTAGGAAAATAAAAAAAACAAACAAACAATGCAGCAGCTGACGCTGCCGCTGTCAGAGCACACGCAGGCACACATGCGTGCTGGCGGGCGGGTGGACGAGTTGGGCCTCACAACCCCATCTATGGGCCCCATCGTGATGCGTTTCAAACATCAACACCTTCCATTGTGGGGCCCCCCTTCTAAAAATGGCCTGCCCCAAAAATCAGCCGTATACGGAACTCGGGTGGGCCATACCATCTAAAATCATGTGAAGATATGCCTAAAACGTATAAAATCACTTGGTGGGGCCTACCTGAAATTTGGATGTGGCTGAAACTTGGTCTGAACCCTCAGCTAGGTGGGACACACATAATGGGTGGACTGGATTGTGGACCACATCATGGTGGGCTCTCTGTCCATGTTGGTTGGGTGAAAAATAAACATTACAGTGAGCCCCCTGGTCCACGTGACCTCATGAATAGGTTAGCTGGCAATAAACATCACCATGGGCCCCCCTGGTCCACGTGACCATATGAATAGGTTGTATGGCAAATAAACATCACCGTGGGCCCCCTGGTCCAAGTGACCTTATGAACAGTTTGGATGGTGCATAAACATTATGGTGGGCCCAAGGTTGGATAGAAAATAAACATTTTAGTAGGCCCTAGGTCCTTGTGACCTCATCAACAGGTTGGGTGACAAATAAACATTATGGTGGGCCCTTGGCCCATGTGCCCTTGTGAACAGTTTAGATGTCACATAAACATCACCATTGGCCCTGGGCAAATTGGATGCAAATAATCATTACGGTAGGCCTTATGAACAGTTTGGATGGCAAACAAACATCACCGTGGACTCTAGGTCCATGTGACCTTATGAACCGTTTGGGTGGCAAATAAACATCATTGTGGGCCCTGGACAGATTGGATGTAAATAGATATTATAGTAAGCCCCACATGGGACCCACCTGATGTATGCATTGTAATCCATACCTCCATCAGTGTGGCCCCACCATGATGCATGTGTTGCATCCAAGCCCTCCAACCACTTTGGAAGCCCATCTTAAGGCTATAATAATAATAATAATAATAATAATAATAATAATAATAATAATAATGATGATAATAATAATAAATAAATAAGACTGATCCAATATCAGGTGGACCACACCGTAGAAAATAATAGTGATGAATGCTTACCATTGAAAACCCCATTTTTTTTGGGTCACAGAAGTTTTAAACCAATATGATATTTGTTTTCCTCTAAGTTCAGGCCTTTGTGACCTTATGAACAGACTGGACGAAAATTAAATGTTATGGTGGACGTACTAACATTTGATAGTGGAAAATGGTCCTTGTCACCTTATAAACAGTGCGGATGGAAAATAAATTCTACGGTGGGCCCACTAGAACATTTAACAGTGGAAATCATTATCACTATTGTCATTCGTGGTATGGTCCAGATGATCTCTGGATATGATATTTTTTTAATATAATGCTCTAAAATAATCCCTAATAATGGTGGAAGTATGTTGTTGGTACGGTCCATTGGTATGGTCCATTTATAGGGGCCCACTCGATTAGGCCCGATATGATGTATTTGGGGCCCGTCATTGAGGCCCACCTTGATAAATATATGAAACCCATGTTATGAGGCCCATTTGATGTATTGGAGGCCCATGGGTCAAGGCCCAATGGGATGTATGTGAGGCCCATTATAACGTAATACTACCATGGTTCATGTGTTAACTCTTATAGTGGGCTATGCCTTGGGAGCAATGTTGGTTTGACGTCCACATTGTAAGGATAATGTTGGTTAAATGTCCGCATTGTCACTCTCCCTAAAGCCCACTGATAGGCCCATACTTGTAGTGAGTAGACTGTCTAGGCACATATTCATCATACACGAGCCCATCACCCTATGACATGTTTAGTAAAGACCCATGATTCATGATCATATGCATCATATGTATGTCTGACATGACGAGTGACTGATCATAGCATATGCCTTTGGGCGGACAATTTATGGGCTCTCTGATAGGCGGAGTTGCCCTACATGAGCGCGTGGCACGTGCAGGACTGTTGTATGTTTGGTAGGGTGATTCATGCACTTACATTTGTGTGATTGTGATTATTGTATGCCCTAGCGATATCAGGGCTATAGCCTCCACAAACACATCATGGGTGGCTGAATTGGATACCGAAAATGTTTAGTTCTAGCATACGGGCGCCATAGATGTCCCTGGGTGAAAATCTGTAAACCCAATGGTACCAAAGGATGACTCCAACGTCGAGACCGAGTGGATATATGAGTGCACGAGGGCCGAATACTAGGAGACCGCATCTCCCACTGTGTCATGGTCAGTTGGAAAGGGGTGTGGCCTTACTTGCCCATGGGTAGGGGACAATACTAGGTTTTGTCTGACCAGCTCATGAATGGGTTCGCTATTGACGTGCCGGATAGGTATTGACAGACTATTGGCCAGGTGGATAGTGAGGTTTCTTACGCTCACTTGGACTATGCAGCTGGGAGAGCGGCAGTGCCATTTGAAGTGTACTAAACTCCGGTGATATCCAGAATGAGAATTGTACTGATATATGATGAGGATTGGCATGCTTGAGTTGCATCTCACATTGCATGGTCGTGTTATGGCCGATAGCATTCATATCTTGCACCGCATAGCCTTGGTACAGCTAGTTGCACTCATGTACTCATCAGCATGTCTCTGCATTACTCTGATCTTGCATTTTGAGCACGCTTATATTGTGCACACACTTACACCGCCCTCTAAGCTTTCTATAAGCTTATGCACGATTGATGCGTGCAGGTGACCCCAGGACGCAGTCGTAGTCTTGCCACAGTTGGGGTGTGCAGCTGAACTTCTGGAGTTTTTGTTACTTTCAGTATATTGTATTTCCCTTTCATACGCCTTGTACCCAAATTTTTTGATCATAATGGATTTTGTGATGGTGTTCTTGTGGTTATTGTTTGTGGGTTATGCTTTTGGTTATGCTCATTTCAAATCGAATTGATGATTAAAAATCCTCCTTGTAGCATCCTAGGATCGGAACCTGGCATATGGGTACCGGGAGCCGAGAATAGGGTACTACGGAGGCTGTCGGCGCCGAATTCGGTGATCAAAAATTTTGTGAGCCTGATTTTCGAGTTCGGGGCATGACAGAAGTTGGTATCAGAGCATAACTTGAGAATAACCGAGAACAATATCACATGTTTTCTATGAGTTTAAGATGATTAGGTTCTGTGTGTGCAACCTTTCGATTTAGTTCCCTAATGCACAATTCTTAAGGTTGATTGACCTCATTGTTCTCTCCTATAGGACATGCCGCCCAGGAGAACGACCCGAGCGCACCTCGCTCCACCACCTGAGGCTCCCACTTTACCACCTGTGCCTCCTGTTCCACCGCTAAAGATCCCTGCTCCCCTGCCTAAGGATGACATTCCTCCACCTGATGCTAGTGTGGATCTGACCGTGCCTGTTAGTGCCTCTCAGTTATAGTAGATGTTACAGGCCTTGACGACAACACTTCGGGGATAGGGTAGGTGCCCAGTTGTTTCTCCATCCCAGGCAGAGCAGGAGCGCATAAGTGCCCTTCTTCATAAGTTCTGACATCTTGATCCTCCGAGCTTCCAGGGTGAACCAAATCCGACTGCAGCCGAGAGGTGGTGCTCTGATGTAGAAAAGATCTTTGATACTATATCATGTATAACTGAGCAGTGAGTTTGAGTAGCTGTATTTTCTCTCCAGGGTGAGGCAGAGCATTGGTGGACCTCCGTCACCAGTGTTGCAGGACTTGAGTATGTCTGGACATGGGAGGACTTTATCAATCGATTTGAGGAGCAGTACTTCCCTGACTACATTCGTCGTCAGAGAGCACTGAAATTCGAGACTCTGGTGAAGGGGGACATGACCGTGGCGTAATATGCGGCCCGTTTTATGGCGCTATCGAGGTTTGTGACATATATGGTTGATGATGAGGGGCAAAAGGCCCGTTGTTTCAAGAACGGCTTACGTTATGGTCTTTGAGACCGTGTTATTGGGCACAAGCTCCTGACATTTCAAGCAGTAGTACGGAGGGCCCAGATTTACGAGACTCAGTGAGCCAGCTCATAAAGTGATCAAGATCAGAGGAGCGGATAGAATCGGAAGAGGCAGGCCCCCTCTAGTACCTCCCAGTAGCATCGACGATCACAAAGGTACAAGAGCCACCCACTTGCTAGAGCACCAGTAGCCCCAGCAATACCTCCAGAGCTACCCCAGCAGCTATTTATAGGGGCTTATTTTGGATGTGGTGGGACAGGACACCACATATTTGAGTACCCCCACCCTCATCTGCTGAAGCCGAGAGCACCACAGCAGTAGCCGAGAGCACCACAACAACCTCCACAGCAGCAGCCAAGAGCACCACAGTAGCCCCCAAAGCAACAACGACCCCATTAGCAGCAACCGCAGCCACCTCAGCCGTCAAGGCCCCAGCAGCAGCAGAGACAGCAGTACAGGCCGTCGTAGAGGTAGCAACAGCACAGGGACCTCAGAGGGGACAAGCACCTCCCCAGCCAGCTCAGGCTAGATTTTATGTGGCTCAGCAGGACCTACAGACCTCTGGAGGAGTCATCGTAGAAGGTATACTTCCAGTCTCTTCATGCATCGTACGTGTAATATTGGATTCTGGTACTTCACATTCATTCATGTTTGAGGATTTTTGCCGATCGATTGGATTACTGATAGAGTTCGTTAGTGAGGGATTAACCATATCGACGCCCTTGGGGAAGACCATAGTACTGGGAAGACCATAGTACTGGACCATTTATGTCCGTCTTGCCCTGTATTGGTCAGTGATATCTTTTTGCCCGCTGACTTATTCGTGCTGCCGATGACAGATTTTGACATTATCTTGGGCATGGATTAGCTCGCTGAGTACTACGCCATCTTAGACTGCTCCCCGAGGACAGTCACATTCTGCATACCAGGCTTGCCGCAGTTTCAGTTTGTTGCCTAGCCTAAAGGAGAGCTATTGTCATGCTTGATGTCCTGCGCCGTTGAGGAGCCGGTTGCAGCATGTATTGACCATTTTTCGATTGTTTGTGATTTCCCCTACGTGTTCTAGGAGATCTCGGGGTTACCGCCTCGCCGTCATATTGAGTTCCTGATAGATCTTGTGCATGGTACCACGCCCATCTCGAAGGCCCTGTACCGTATGGCACTGATGGAGTTGCGCGAGCTGTAGCGACAGTTGGACAAGTTACATAAGTTGGGATTTATTCATCCTAGCAGTTCTTTATGAGGGGCGCCAGTACTCTTCGTAAGGAAGAAGGATGACTCATTGAGGCTTTGAGTAGATTATCGCGAGCTCAACCGGGTCACGATCAAGAACAAGTACCCGCTCCTAAAGATAGACGATCTATTTGATCAGCTGCAGGGTGCACAGTTCTTTTCGAAGATTGACTTGCATTCCAGTTATCATCAGATACAAGTCCGAGAGGAGGACATCCTAAAGACGGCTTTCAGGACTCGTTATGGTCATTTTGAGTTTCAGGTCATGTCCTTCGGACTAACTAATGCACCCGCGGTCTTCATGCAGTTGATGAACGAGGTCTTCCGTCCATATCTCGATCAATTTATTGTGGTCTTCATCGATGACATTCTGATATACTCGAGGACCCGTGAGGACCATATGTAGCATCTAGAGATCGCGTTGCAGACCCTCCGTGCCCACTAGCTATATGCAAAGTTGGAGAAGTGTGAGTTTTGGCAAGAGGAGGTGAGATTTCTCTGTCACGTGGTGATGAGGGAGGGTGTCGCAGTGGACCCTTCAAAGGTTGAGGCAGTGCATCAGTGGGGCCAGCCCATGACTGCATCCGAGATCCGCAGTTTTCTTGGTTTAGCGGGATACTTTCGGCGTTTCATTGAGGGCTTCTCTCATATTGCAGCCCCGTTGACTAGGTTGACTCGGAAGGGCGTAGATTTTGTTTGGACTGACGCATGTGAACAGGCATTCGTGGAGCTGAAGGACCGTCTGACGTCTGCTCCTATCCTCACTTTCCCTTGGGGAGTTATGGATTTGTTGTATTTACCGATGCCTCACATATTGGATTAGGTGTTGTCCTGATGCAGCACGGCAGACCTGTAACCTTCGCGTTTCATCAATTCAAGGTCCATGAGCTGAACTACCCCACACACGATTTGGAGCTGGCAGCAGTCGTCTTCGCACTGAAGGTATGGAGACACTATCTCTATGGGGTTAGGTTCGAGCTCTTCTTTGACCACAAGAGCTTGAAGTATTTATTCTCTCAGTCTGAGCTGAACATGAGGCAGAGACACTAGATGAAACTTTTGAAGGATTATGATTTTGACCTCCAGTACTACCCAGGTAAGGCGACCGTGGTGGCAGATGCCCTCAGCCGTCAGCCACGAGGCCTGGTGGCACATATGATGATTTGGGAGTGAAGGATGCTGGAGAAAATAGCAGAGTACGATTTTGATTTTGGTCTGCAGTCTTCTATCATTTAGCTATCGAGCCTGTCGATTCAAACCTCTCTTGTCGCAAGGGTGATTGAGGCTTAACAGACAGATGAGTTGTTACAGGATTACCGAGCAGAGGCAGCATCTGAGAGTCAGATAGATTGGCAGATTGGTTCTGATGGTGGACTTCGCTTCAGAGGCCAATTATGTGTCCCAGATATTCCTGAGCTGCGTAGAGATCTTATGACTGAGGCACATCGATCGCAGTTTTCTATCCACCCTAGCTTGACGAAGATTTATTATAACATGAGGAGACAGTATTTTTGGGCAGGGTTGAAGCGCCAGATCGTCAGTTTTGTGGCCGAGTGTGACACATACCAGCGTGTTAAGGCCGAACATCAGAGACCTCCTAGTTTGTTGTAGCCGTTAAGTGTCCCGATGTGGAGGTGGGAGCACGTATCTACAGATTTTATCATAGGTTTGCCAAGGACTCAGTGCAGTCATGACGTTATCTGGGTTGTCGTGGACCATCTGACGAAGTCAGCACATTTTCTCTTGATTCGTGAGACTTGGCAAACGGACCAGCTCGCCAGGCTATTTATTCAGGAGATAGTGAGATTGCACGGCGTTCCAGTCATAATCATTTCTAATCGAGACCCAAGGTTCACGTCTTAGTTTTAGAGGAGCTTTCAGAGAGCGATGGGCACTGATTTACAGCTCAGTACCGCCTATCATCCGTAGACAGATGGCCAGACCGAGACGGTCAACCAGATACTTGAGGATATGCTTTGGGCCTACATGATTGATTTCGGGGGTAGCTGGGATGAGCATCTGCGATTGGCTGAGTTTGCATATAACAACAGTTATCAGCGACCATTGGCATGGCTCCTTTTGAGGCATTGTATGACAGACCATGCAAATCTACGAGTTGTTGGACTGAGGTAGGAGAGCGACGTCTCCTAGGTCCCGATCTTGTGCAGCAGACATCCGAGGCTATCGATATCATCAGGCAGACGATGCACACAACTCAGAGTCGGTAGAAGAGTTTTGTTGATCGTCGGCGTTGACCTTTGGAGTTTGCTGTAGGGGACCATGTGTATCTCAAGGTCTCACCCATGAAGGGCGTAGTTCGGTTTGGAGCGAAGGACAAGCTTGCTCCGAGATTTATAAGACCTTTTGAGATCACTGGGCATGTTGGCACTGTGTCCTTTCAGCTTGTCTTATCATCTGAGTTGTCTGGCATCCACAACGTTTTCCACGTCTCTATGCTGAGGAAGTGTGGGTCAGACATCGTTCTAGTTATTGATTGGCAGCCGCTAGAGGTTCGTGAGGATGCTTCTTACATTGAACAGCCAGTTCGTATCCTTGATCGGAAGGATCAGGTCCTCCAGACCAAGGTCATTCCCTTAGTGAAAGTTCAGTGGGGTCATCATTCTATTAATGAGGCATCTTGGGAGAGTGAGGTTAAGATTCGAGAGCGCTATCCCCATCTCTTTGATGATTGATTGTATATTGTACTTTATAAACTGTCTCCGATTTAATATGATGATGCGATGTTCTTCTTCCTTATGAGTTATGTCTGGTTACGATGATTGTGTAAATTTCGAGGAGAAAATTTTTATTTGGAGGGGAGAGTTGTAAGACCCATATCCTAAACCGTACCATTCCATTGTCTTCCGCAGTCCTTCCGGTCGAATTCTGCAATCCTCGACTCGTATCCGACGATTGTGCACGATCCTAAGCCGGATCCTGCATACCAAAGTCTGCTCAAACTGAAACCTGTATCATAGCGACCGCACCGTCGTCGCGGTTCTAACGCCACGACTCACACACCGATCCGATACTCAGGGTAGAAGAGTCAGCCTACGTTCATTCCGTAGAAACACCACGCGTTGTGAACTTTAAGAGAATCTCTACAACATGTCCCATCAACCAAATCAATCAAATCAATCAATTAATCACTTCATGTCAAGTACAAAGCAATCCATGCTTTCTTTCTCCACAAGTCAAGCAACATCACAAGTCAACTCTTTCTCACCCTCTCTCTTACACACCCATACATGTCAAGTATACCTCACATCCATCACCCATCACTTCTCACAACCATCACACCTCTCTCTTTCTCAAATTCAAAAAAATCCCAAACAACCAACAAGCTTCACACGTCCAAAATTTTCTAAGGAGAGAAAAAGAGAAAGTGAGTTGTGTGGCCCATTTTTCATCTCAAAAACCTATTATCCAAATCATTCATCTTCCATCTCAACCGTTGATCCATCATCTACCACCGTTAAAAGTTAAGCAAAGTAGCTAAGGAGGCTAAGGGAGCAAGGTGAAGACAAAGAGGTGGGTGATATTTGAGTTTCTACGGTTGATTTAATGATTTAAGGGCCCACTTGTTGGTGGGACCCATTTTGATGTATGTGATTTAATCAAGAGCGGCCCATAGTGGTGAGGTCCCTCTATCTCACCGTATCTCTCTCTTTCTCTCTCCCTCTTTTTCTTTGAATGGTGATGATGATGAAGGGGTGAGTGTGGCCCACCATGAATCATATATTCATGTGGGAATCCAACCCAAGATGAAGGAAAACATAAATATCAGGTAGGCCACGTTCATGTGGGACCCACCTTGATGTGTGGGCCACGACCATATGGGACCCACCACAATGCATGTGTTTCTCCATGCCGTCTAGCGTCTCTGGACGCTGGACGGGTGTGACTAACATGGAGTGCGTGTACTGACAATGGGGCATGTACTAACAGCTAACAAAAAAAAAAGTTGGAGTGGGCCACCCATATAGGCCCCACTTTGATGTATGTATACAATCCACGCCGTCCATTCCATTTTCCATATCATTTTAGGCGTTGATCCGAAAAATGAGGCTGATCTGAGGTTTTGGCAGGCCATGAAATGGAAAATCGTTTCTTTGCAGTTGAAAATCACCCTGCTGTCTCCATGCCCATAAATATGCCCAATATTGGGCTCGTTGTATTTGTTATGGGCCATAGGAGTGAGTAGACGGAGTGGATCTTGCTGATGTGGGCCCCACCTAGGCATTACCGTAGGAAAACAAAAAAAAAACAAATAATGCAGCAACTGACGCTGCCCCTGTGAGAGCACACGCAGGCGCACATGCGTGCTGGCGGGCAGGCAGACGAGTTGGGCCTCACGGCCCCAGCTGTGGGCCCCATCGTGATGCGGTTCGAACATTAACATCATCCATTATGGGGTCCCGCTTCTAAAAATGGCCTACCCAAAAATCAACCGTATACGGAACTCGTGTGGGCCATACCATCTAAAATCATGTGAAGACATGCCTAAAACGTATAAAATCACTAGGTGGGGCCTACCTGAAATTTGGATGTGGCTGAAACTTGGTCTGAACCCTCAGCCAGGTGGGACACACATAATGGGTGGACTGGATTTGTGGACCACATCACGGTGGGCTCCCTATCCACGTAACCCAACCAACGGTTGGGTGAAAAATAAACATTACAGTGGGCCCCCTGGTCCACGTGACCTCATGAATAGGTTAGCTGGCAATAAACATCACCGTGGGCCCCCCTGGTCCACGTGACCATATGAATAGGTTGTATGGCAAATAAACATCACCGTGGGCCCCCTAGTCCAAGTGACCTTATGAACAGTTTGGATGGCGCATAAACATTATGGTGGGCCCAAGGTTGGATAGAAAATAAACATTTTAGTAAGCCCTAGGTCCTTGTGACCTCATCAACAGGTTGGATGACAAATAAACATTACGGTGGGCCCCTGGCCCATGTGCCCTTGTGAACAGTTTAGATGTCACATAAACGTCACCGTTGGCCCTTGGGCAAATTGGATGCAAATAATCATTACGGTAGGCCTTATGAACAGTTTGGATGGCAAACAAACATCACCGTGGGCTCTAGGTCCACGTGACCTTATGAACCCTTTGGGTGGCAAATAAACATCATTGTGGGCCCTGGACAGATTGGATGTAAATAGATATTATAGTAAGCCCCACATGGGACCCACCTGATGTATGCATTGTAATTCATACCTCCATCAGTGTGGCCCCACCATGATGCATGTGTTGCATCCAAGCCCTCCAATCACTTTGGAAGCCCATCTTAAGGCTTTAATAATAATAATAATAAATAATAATAATAATAATAAATAATAATAATAAGACTGCTGCATGAGTGCGCGGCACGCGCAGGACTGTTGTATGTTTGGTAGGGTGATTCATGTACTTGCATTTGTGTGATCGTGATTATTGTATGCCCTAATGACATCAGGGCTATAACCTCCACAGACACATCGTGGGTGGCTGGATTGGATACCGAAAATGTTTAGTTCTAGCATACGGGTTCTATAGATGTCCCTGGGTGAAAATTCGTAAACCCGATAGTACCAGAGGATGACTCCAACGTCGAGACCGAGTGGATATATGAGCGCATGAGGGCCGAATACCAGGAGGCTGCATCTCCCACTGTGTCGTGGTCAGTTGGAAAGGGGTATGGCCTTATCCGCCCGAGGGTAGGGGGCAATACTAGGCTTAGTCTGATCAACTCGTGAATGGATTCGCTATCAACGTGCCGGATAGGTATTGACAGACTATTGACTAGGCGGATAGTGAGGTTTCTTACGCTCACTTGGACTGTGTGGCTGGGAGAGCGGCAGTGCCATTTAAAGTGTACTAAACCTCGGTGATTATCTAGAATGAGAATTTTACTGATATATGATGAGGATTGGCATGCTTGAGTAGCATCTCGCATTGCATGGTAGTGTCATGGCCGATAACATTCATATCTTGCACCGCATAGCCTTGGTATGGCTTGTTGTACTCATGTACTCATCAGCATGTCTCCGCATTACTCTGCTCTTGCATTCTGAGCACGCTTATATTGTGCACACACTTACACCGCCCTTTAAGCTTTCTATAAGCTTATGCACGATTGATGCGTGCAGGTGACGCCAGGACGCAGTTGTAGTCTTGCCACAATTGGGGTGTGCAGCTGAGCTTCTGAATTTTTTATTACTTTCAGTATATTGTATTTTTCTTTCATACGCCTTATACCCAAAGTTTTTGATCATAGTGGATTTTGTGATGGTGTTCTTATGGTTATTATTCGTGGGTTATGCTTTTGGTTATGCTCATTTCAAATCAAATTGATGATTAGAAATCCTCCTTGTTGCATCCCAGGATCGGAACCTAGCATATGGGTGCTGGGAGCCGAGAATGGGGTACTACGGAGGCTGTCGGCGCCGGATTCGGTAATCCAAAATTTTGTGAGCCCAGTTTCTGAGTTCGGGGCGTGACAGGTTCAATTCGTCACTTTCATGATAATTAAAAGAGCATTTAGGACAACTAAAACCTAAACTGAAACTTGTCTTATAGTTCATTTTTTAGTTCCCTCTTTTATTGTTACAAATTTTAATTTTTCCATCGATGGCTTTCATGCTATGTGTAACACCTCAAATTTTTCAATACCTAAGTATTGAAAGTCCTCGAGTGTTGCCATGAATTTAATCTATTATGTAAATGTGTATATTACCAATATAGCTAACTTAACCCTACATGCATCCTCTAACATGAATCTGACCGATTAAGAATAATCTTTATTCATAAATCAAGTCATCCAACTATAGATCATGTGGTTTGATATATGTACCTTCCCTTGACTAAATTGGTGAATAAATCTTTATCTATAATGATATAGATGTAAGTCCTTTTGTAAAAAATTGTTTAGAAATGTGTATATAACCATGTAGAACTACTATATTTCATAAAACTCTTATATCAACAATAATTATAAAAATGCCACTAAGCTAAACCCCTGAATTCTAGATCACATGGTTCCCACTATCTGTTTAATGTAAAATTTTATTTCATGCCTATATAGCATAACTTAACCATACATGTCAAATTTCAACCCTTAGATTATTGTAAAAGTGACTCAATTGACAGATCAGCCCCTCGACCGTTGATTTTGGTGTCTATTGAGTGAAGAAACTCTATGGGTGGTCGTAGTTGGATATTTTCCTTCATATGAATGACTTGGATTGTCCATCATATGGACCAAGTATGAAATATGAATACCTCACTTTAGTTGGTTTTTCCTTAGGGGTGAAATTATCCTTTCAAGCTTATTAACTCCTTAAAAATCTAGATCTTCAGATCTAGCCACTTTTTGTCGTCCATCGAAACTAAAACTTAGACCACACCTTTGCCTCACATGACTATGACATCCTACAAAATTTAGACCCCGATCTATAATCCTACACCATTGCACTCGGGAGCCAACTCTTTCCTTTTGACGCAAAAGGTGAGATTTCATATCTAGGCCTTTTCCACCATCAGTAAACCACCAAATTATCTCCAACCATTTTTCTATCCTGACTATATATTTTCTTCAAAATCGGGCCCTGGTCATTAAGCATGGACTAGTAATCAAGATTAAGTTCGTTTTAACACCCACTAGGAGAATTTTTAAGATAAGCTTATCTAAGGCTAGGATCTGCTTCATATTTGGGCTCATGGGCCAACATGACCTGACTAGGCTAATGGGTGGAGTGGATTTCCCAAAAATTCATCATAGTGGACCCACTTAATCCGTACAACTGAATTAGAAGGTAACTTCCGCAGGAGAATCCGGTTACGTAAGTAGTTTCTTATAATTGACTAATAGTGTGGCCCATCCAAAACTCGGATCCACCCCATATTTTGGCCCCTGGCCTAACATCACCCTACAAAACCGATGAAGGTAATAAATTTCTCAAGAACTCACTATAGTGGGCCCCACCTACCCCTTATAATCGAATCGGTAGACTAAAAGTTTCGCACGACGTGTTGGCCAGAGATATTCTCCACAAAGAACGCTCGAGTTTAGGAATCTAGAACTGATCTGAACTGTCTAGATTCTAGTGGAATGAATTCCGATCACAACAAGAAATTTAAGGAAGATTAGAATGACCCCACCACGCTGAAAATCCCTATCCAGACATTGATCATTATGACCCACTTAATCATTGGATCTGCATCATTCCTGAACTCACAGGCATTGTGACCGAGTCAAAACTGTTGAACGGAGTGGATTTCACTACAAACGCCACAACAATTCTCACTAGATTAGGCAGCTCTCCCACTTATGCAAACAAACTAAAACGGAAGTTCCTTCTGCTACTTTGTTTGCATCAAAACTAAAAATTATCCCTAACTCCAGATAAAGCCGATATAGAGAGAGTTATTCATTAGGAAACTCCCAACCTTAAGAAATAACCAGTGGGAGGGAGAATTCCGACTCTCCCGAAGGATTCTGAAAAGCTTGGAGAAGTCCCACCCCGTCAGAAATAACTGAACTGTCCGGGTCGTCTTCTTCATCTAAAAACCAGTTTTAACTTACATGATACTGCACTACGAAACAAACCAAGCTGATCAAACAGTGGGCCATCCAAATCCGACCCAACCTTAGGAAGAAAGAAAGAAGGATCTAAAACTAGTGAAACCGCAAGGCAATGCTACTACGATTCGTTTTCGCACGCTACCTTTAGTTACACAAGGATACCACACGTTTCCGAGTCGGGACTGGGAACTCCCCTCCACTGCTAAAGCTTTGTCCAAAATATTATATAAGAACCCCTCTTATAGACTTCCCAGCATGAAAAACTAAGAGTGATAGAGAAGAGAAAGAGAGGAAGAAAACATGAGAGAGAGAGAGAGCAACGTCCTGCTCCGTACTAGATGTAGCAGAAAGAAAAGAAAAGAAAGAAAGATGGAAAGAAATAAATAGAGAAAGAAAAGAAAAGAGAAGGAGAGAGAAAAAAAGAAAACTAAAAAGAAAAGAAAAGAAAGGAAAGAAAAAAATCTCGCATCCACAATTCAGCAATCAGCTAATTCACCAAGATTAAGGATTTCATCCTTCAATGCAAACCTACCTTCAAGGAGGAAATAATAAATAGGGTGAGGGTTTTATCCTTTAAGCTTACATTAATTTAAGTTGTTATATTTATCTTGTCTTTTAAATGCTTTCATGTTATTATGAATCTTTCCTGCAATTATATATTTTAACATCAATTATTTGTCCTTTAGGATTATAGTGTAATGTTGATTACGAATGATCTTTATGAATTTATGTGGGGCAATGGATACAAGCCTTACCCTTGCCTTTATCAATTTATCAAGTTGGCCCTTGCCACTCTCCTCTTTATTGAGTTGGTTATTACCACTCTCCTTTTATTTGAGTTGACCATTGTCACTCATCTATTTATTGAGTTAGTCATTAGTACTCTTCTTTTATTGAGTTGACCATTGTCACTCTTCTCTTTATTATATCAGTCACTGTCACTCTTATCTTTACTGATTTGACGATTGCCACTCTTCTCTTTATGTCATTAGCCTTTTGCTATCTATCTTTAAAGGACTTGGGCATGTGTCTTGATATTCCAAAGCTCCCATGATTCAGTGAATTTTTCCTTCTGGTGCAAGTACTATGTTGGGAATCTCTCTTCTACCGATCAAATAAATATCATGGACATAATGCATTTTTGGTAGTGGCCCTAGAGCGACACGTAATTCCATGTTTCATGGGTGATGGTGTATAAATTAGCATATGTAAATCATTATACGTGTTACATCAATTCTTTTCTTTTGGGAGTTTAATGTCGCATTTAGTCGCCCTAATCTGGACTTTTCTTTTTTGGGGGTTGGATGTCACAATTAGTCACTCCAATCCGAGTTGCATAATTCACTTGGTCATGTGTTGTGTTCATCTTGGGATAACTGCATAAATCCATGTTAAATGTGGGACATGCTGGTGATTTTTGTAGTATGGGATGTAGGGCGAGTCGGGTAACTATAATTGTATTCCACATTGTAGCCACTACCAAAACATCGAGCAAAGGCTATGGACTTTGAAAGTTTTTAGCCATGGATTAAATCTGTAGCAATTATGCTACAGATTTAATCCGTAGTTAAAACCTAATTGATTTATAGCTAAAGTGTACCTCCTCACCTAAACCTTATTAAACATAGATGGTGCTTAAGGGGCTCTATGGGGCCCATTGGAATATATGTGTTTGATCTAAGCCACCCATCAATTCTGATATACAATTTCAATGGATGCACGAAAAAATTATGTAGATTAAAGGTCTAAGTGGATCACACCATAAGAAATAATAAAAATTAAATTTTTACTGTTAATATGTTGTGTGGTCTCCTTACAACTTCGATCTGACTTATTTTTTGTATCAGCACTTAAAATAATAATTTAAAATTAATGGATGGAGTGGATATATAAAATACATTACAGTGGGTCCCACGGTCCTAAAACCCAATGTCTTAAAGGGGCCATCCGTCACACGCCCCTCCAAAAACCAAAGTGCCCTCCCAAAAAAAAACCCATCCGTCCGCTCTTTTCTCCTACACACAGCCTCATCTCTCAATTTCACTCTCCATCTCTTTCTCTCACACTCAGCCTCTCTCTTTCCCTTACCCTCTCTCGATCTCCCGCTCTCCCTCACCCTCTCCCTGTCTCTTGGCCACATTCCCCTCTCTCTGTTTTCAAAACCCCCTTTCGGTGCAAGAAGGAGAAGAAGAAGGAGAAGGAAAAGAAGAAGAAGCACGGTTAGTTTCTCTCTCTCTCTCTCTCTCTCTCTCTCTCTCTCTCTCTCTCTCTCTCTCTCTCTCTCTCTCACAGTTAGTTTCTCTCTCTCTGTTTTTGAAATCTGTTGTGTTTGGATACTCAATCATTCAATCCCTATGAATGAAAACTGATCATGTCGCCTTAAATCCTTCAATCCCTATGCATTCTTTCAATCCTTCAATCCGCATTCCCCTCTCTTTGTTTCTGAAATCAAAAAATGCTTTGTGGGCTCTACCATAATGTGTATGCGACATTTTTTTCAGCTCATTTTAGGGCCAAATCTCAGGTGGATCACACCACAAGAAACTGTGGTGATTGAACGCCCACCATTAAATACTTCCTAAGGTCATAAGAATCCCTAATCTTGTGATTTTTAAATTTTTTTAAAGGTGTGTTTTTTAATCTGTTGTCATATACTGTCACGCCCCAAACCCGGAAATCGGATTCATAGGAATCCTGATCGCCGAATCCGGTGCCGACAGCCTCCGTAGTACCCCATTCTCGGCTCCTAGCATTCATATGTCAGATTTCGATCCTGGGATCCTACAAAGAGGATTTTTTTTATTTCTTTCTATTTTATTTTTTTAAAATGTACATTTAACTAGTAATAAGCATAACCACAAGATTACCCAATTCACAACGGCAACATCATCACCACATATCCACTAATATAATCATTTGAATATAATACTGAAAGAGAAATACATAAATAGAGAATCAAGCTTTAAAAGACCCCCGCACGCTCCAAGCTCAACACTGCTGCAGCCTAACATCACCTGCACGCATCTATCGTGCATAAGCTTATAGAAAGCTTAGAGGGTGGTGTAAGTGTGTGCACAAGGTAAGTGCCAAGTATTCAATACAATGTCATAATCATACAATACCGAAAATACTGATAATTCATAATTCGTACATCATCGGAATAAGCAGAAATACTGACAAGTCCATAAGTCAATAAATATCAGGATACGCAATATAGAACAGTTATACAATAAAGAATCATAAAGAGCTAAATATCAGATACCGAGGATGCAATGCAATATACAAATCCTGCTAAGTCTATCTAGGCCATATAAGTGCGGAAACGTAGCAACCCAAAATGTCATATGCCTACGGATGTAATGCAATATGCGATGCGAATGAAATGACCATGCTTGGAGTGTGAAGTCGGGATGATAATACATAATATCGCAGGCTACGGGGTCCGCCACAATGGACTTTTATCCAAACCAGTCCCATACCTAAATTCGGATAGTCAGACTCAACGTGGTAAACTCCTGATCTCAGGTTAGTCGCGCGCCCAACCGAAATTCTTACCATAATGAAGGTACAGAACAATTAGTTACGCACCACCAGCCCAAGTGGATAGTGAATGAATGAATGAATGAGCATGCAACTCCTACTCGATAAGTCCACATATCAGTACGGTTCCTCTCTAGGAAATCATCGGGGTCTATTACACTCCAAACCAGATTGTCGCCCCATCGCGCTCAACAAGGTGAGTGGAAGAGACCTCACTATCCGCCTGCCAATATCGGGCCTGACTCGTCAATAGCAGACCCATTCCTCGAGCTGGTCAGACTCAGCCTAACATTTCCCCCTCCTCTCGGGCAGGTAAGGTCACACCCCCTTCCAACCGACCATGGCACAGTGGAGAGGGCAGTCATCTGGTAATCGGCACTTGGCGCTCATCTACCCACTCGGTCTAGACGTTAGAGCAACCTCTAGAACTAAGAGGGTTCTGGGACTTTCACTCAAGGATATCTATAGCACCCTATGTAGAACAGATTTTTGGTATCCCATCTGACCATCTACGATATGTCTGTGGAAGCTACAGCCCTGATGTCGCTAGGGCATATAGTAATCACAACACACAATACAAGATGCATGAGTCATATAATCCAATCATGCATCAATCCAGCGCATATCGTGCGTTCATGCGAGACAATCTCCACCTATCAGGGAGTCTCATAACAACCAGCACTATGACATATGCAATGGTCAATCATATCTCATAACAGACATGCAGATGATGCGTATGGGCATGTATCATGATGCTATGTAGTCACATACTCATAATCGGTATCAATAGCAAGCATTGACAATCGACATCCACAACGTGGACATTTAACCAACATTGTCCCCCAAGGAACGCCCACATAAAGCCTAACATATAGTGGACTCATAGCCACACACAAGGGCCAAATACAACACCATGGGCCTCACTCAAGAGTTTAATATACATCACGATGGGCCTTTCACATGGGCCTAACATACATTATAATGGGTTCCATCGCTTAGCCCTCAAATGCATCATAGTGGGCCTCATCACATAAGCCTCATATACATCACGTTGGGCCTTAAACGCGGGCTGGATATACATCACAACGGGCCTCAAATACGGCTCGCATATACATCACATTGGGCCTCAACAATCAGAATCAACGATCAGCCACGACAATCGGAATCGACAATCGGCCACGATAATTGGCCTCGATCGATAGTCGACCTCGATAATCAGAATCGGTCAATCGGCCATGACAAGCAGAATCCGTAATCGGTCACGTCAATCGACAATGGGCCACGATCGGTAATTGGTCATGATAATCGGCCTCGATTGGTAATCGGTCAATCGGCCACGATAAACAGAATCGGCAATCAGCCACCTCAATCGATAATTGGTCACGATCGATAATCGGTCATGATAATCGGCCTCGATCAGTAATCCGTCAATCGATCACAACCATCATAATCGGTAATTGGCCATGGCAATCATAATCGGTAATCGATCTATGACAATTGGGATCGACAATCGGCCTAAGGGAAGGTCACAATGTGAACATCTAACCATCATTGTCCATCAATGTGGACATTTAACCAACATTGCTTCCAAGGAGTAGCCCACACAGGGCTAAACATATGGTGGGTTCATGACCTCTTACAAGGGTTTAATATACATCACAATGGGCCAAATACATGGGCCTAATATACATCCCCATGGGCCACGACCCATGGTCCCCAGATACATCATAATGGGCTACGACCCATGGGCTTCAATATACATCAAGTGGACCGCATTAATAAGTCTCATATACATGACAGGTGGGCCCTGCACATGGGCCTCAAATATACAGTAGGCGAGCCCTACACATGGGTCTCATATATATCTAATGGGCCACGTAGCGGGGTCTTGAATACATCAAATCGGGCCTCATCATATGGGCCTAATACAATCAAGTGAGCCTCAAACTTGGGCCTCAGGTACATTAAAGCGGGCCATATCCCAAGGGTCATACATACATCTCATTGGCCTTATCACATGGACCCCATATACATTACATTGGACCGCCTGACGTGGGCCACAAGTACATCCAGGTGGGCCCCATGGATGAGCCACACCAATGGGCCTCAAGTGGGCTTGGATTACACCAAAATTCATTTCAATAGTTGTAGGTGTAACCTGTGTACCAGCATACAATATCATCCCATGGGGCACATGGCTCACTAATGATGATAAAAAATGTCCCAACATAATCCATGTAAATCAGCACGGTCCAAACATAGGACAGCACCGTCCAAATATTCTACACGGTATAGATTAAAAAGATACTTCACGGTGCCGGCTAGATAAAACAGATATATCACGCGTGGGCTCCACATGCTGGACAACATATATGTACAACATATAATCAAGGTGGGGCCCAACGAATGGAGGGCGTGGACATACAATACATATATCAACGGTGGGTTACCACTGTCCATATGACCCACCAGATTTGGACTTGTCTCGAATTAGGCTCATACTTGAAAATGATATATCTTAATTTAGATGGATGTTGTGGATACAACACATGCCTCAAGATCAGGCCCTTGGAGCTCAACACGGCAACAGAAAATGGTGGTTGCCACTGCCCAGATGGACGATGGGATGAAGTACATAAATCATGGTGGGTTCCACAGATGAACGGTCAATGATAAAACACATGCATCATTGCCAGGGCCCACCGTCCAGTCTCTGCTGGACGGTGCAGGTAAAATACATAAACCATGGTGGGTTCCACCATCTGGACAGCCAGATGGATGGACGGGGTGAATGAATCATATACGTCTAGGAGGCGGGTCCCATGGAACTGACTAACATCAAGCCATCTATATAGCTGGTGCGAGTTGGTGTGACATACTCCAGCCAATCTGCCTCATAGTGAGGCCCACAGACGTCACTACATCAGCTATATCTGTTGGTGTGACTAGCAGGTGGACAGTGTAGCAAACACACATCACGGTAGGCCACTACACAGACGGTGCAGGTACAACACGTACCATGGTGGGGCCGTACGTGGCACCGTCCATATGAATGGTACGGATGAAACACATACATTTATGGTGGGTCCCACAAGATAGGCAGACGGTATGGATTATCGTCCATATCACAGCAGCTTTACAGCTGCTGTGCAGAGGTCAGTCCCACGTGGGGCCACCACAAATATATAAATATGTATAAGCATATATATATATATATATAATATTATATTATTATTATTATTATTATTATAATATAAGATCCAGTCCAGCATCTAGCGTCCAGACGCTGGACGTTTGGATGGACGGTTTAAATATAAACGTATGCATCGTGGTGGGTCCACACACGTGGCCCACCGATATATAATAATATACATATATAAACCTCCAGCGTCAGGAAGAGATGGACGGCTGGAATTAAAAAAAATGTAAATTGAGTGGGTCCAATGCTACTGTGACATGAAATGGGTTTCAATGACAGACGTTCAACCCCTGCTACTTAGAAGTCTGGTCCACTCGGGTCCCTTGTGTGGCTGATTTTTGGGATGACCGAATAACAAAAGGGGGCTGTAAGACCCGTATCTTGGTCCGTACCTTTCTGTACACTTCCGCGGTCTTACCGGTTGAATTCCGGCAACTTTCGATCCTTAACTAGTATCGATGCGCGATCCTGAATCTTATGCCGACAACCCGAGTCGACTCAACCCGCGACCAATACCATAGTGACCGCGCCGTCGTTGCGGTTCCGATACCGCGACACGTGCGCCGAGGCGATACCCTGATCAAGAGATATGGGCCAACGTTCGGTGCGAGAAAACGCCGCGCGTTGCGAAAACCAAGGGAATCTCAATGATGTGTCACATCAATCACATCAATCCCATCAATCAATCACCCATCAACCCATCACATGTCAAGTACACATCACTCTCACCCATTTTCCCAAGCAACCACAAAAGTCTTCACATCCCATACCTCTCTTACATAAAAAGCCACAAAAGTCTTCACCACCCATACCTTTCTTACACAAAAGCCACAAAAGTCAAGTTTTTCTTACACAACCATCACTCACCCATCCATCCATCACTCTCTCTCTCTCCCCTTACATCACTCTCTCTCTTTCTCTCTTTCTCTTTTTAAAACTCCAAGCAAATTCCAACTCCATACATTTGGAATTTTTGCAAAAATCCCTAAGCTCCAAATGGCCCACCTTCCTACCCCAAAATCTCCCATCTCAACCCTCCATTCTTCATCTTAACCATTGAAGTTGAAGCCAAGGTGCCAAGGAACCCCTAGGAGCGAGAAGATTGGACGGTGGGTGCTTCTATAGGGTAGATTTCACTTGTTTTTATGGTGGACCAAGTGAGGCCCACCGATCCATGGTGTCGATCTCACTTGGGACCCTTATTCGTGGCCGATGGACCACTTGGATCATCATGATCATTCCATGATGGGGCCATTCTCCATGGACCCCATCATGATGTTTATTTTCTCTTCAAAGGTCATCTAGACCGTCCATGTTGGTGGGGAAAGGATCCCCACCGTTGATTTTAAATTTCGACGGTCCTACATGCTTTAAGGCCCACTTGATGTATGATTTCATGTAAGGGAGGGCCCATAATGTCGGGGTCCCTCCATCACAAGACGTCCCACTCTCCATCTCTCTCTCTCTCTCTTTTATTTTATTTTATTTTATTTATTTATTTTTTTATTTACAATAGGATGGTGTGGCCCATTGAATGGATCCCACTTGAGATATTTTATTTTATTCAAGTGGGGCCCACCTTGGCTGTTACTCCCATGCCACTCATCAGTGGGGCCCACTTCATCAGGGCCCTCCATTTTCAAAAAAAAAAAATTAAAAACCGTCCAGACGTTGGACGTTTTCAAGGAAATAAGAAAAAGGAAGAAAGAAGGAAAAAGGGGGGGGGGAACCTTTTTGGTGGCCCACTTGCACAGGCCCCACCTTGATGTTTATGATCGATCCAAGCCGTCCATCCTCTTACCCACGGCATTTTAGCCGTTGGGTAGAAGTTTGAAGCTGATCCAATCACCTGGTGGGCCATAGCGTCAAAGATCGCACCCTCACCATTCAAATATCATTTTCTTAATTTATTTCATCTCCTTTCATCAAAAAAAATTCGAACTCTGGACTCATTTGGACGGCGTCGAGCCACTGATCGCAATGGTCGGGATGGATTTTGGTGCAGCGGGCCCCACGCACGAAAAACCCCAGGAAAACGTTTTTTTCCCAAAAACGTTAAGAGGCATAGCCTCTGGTTGTCAGTGGCTGGCAGCGCTGCACGCTGCTGCGTGCAGCCGTCCAGGCGGGCGGGCGGCGTCCAAGCCAGGGACCCACGGCTCCAGCCGTGGGCCCCACCTTGATGTTTATATGACATTCAAACCGTTCATCGGGTGGGCCACCCTCTAAAGTGGCCCCCCTCCAAGAATGGGACAGATCCAAAACTCAGGTGGCCCACACCACATGAAACAGTAGGATAGAGTGTTTGCCATTGAAAATTTTCCTGGGGCCCACAGAAGTTTTGAATCAAGCTGAAATTTATGTCGTCCCTTCATCTAGGTCCGAGTGACCTTATGAATGGGTTGGATGGCAAATAGATATTACAGAGTGAGCCCCACATGGGACCCACATTTTTTTTTTTATAAATCAAGTCCACCGTCCAGTGGACGGTGGCACCCGCCGTTATGTATCTGCCCACCCACCGTCCAGCAGACGGTGGGGCCCTTGGAAAGTATGTGTGGTCCTCACTGTCCAGCAACAGTGGGACCCACCATGATGCACGTGATGCATCCGGACCGTCCATCCCCTTGGTGGGACCATTTTATAGCATGATGCCACTGATTTGGGTGGGCCATTCATATATGGGTTAGGCCCATTTGATTTTTTTATAGCAGGCCTATGGGTTAGGCCCATTTGATTTATAAAATGCTTATGGGCTGGGCCCATTTGATCCATGTAAGGCCTAAGAATTTGGGCCCACTTGATGCGTAAAGCCTATGGGCTTGGGCTCACTTGTTATTTAATGGCATGGGCTAGGCCCATTTGATTTATAAAATGCTTATAGGCTAGGCCCATTTGATCCATTTAAGGCCCAAGAACCTAGGCCCATTTGATGTGTTGCAAGTCCATGGGACTAGGCCCATTTGATGTACTTCTAGGCCCATGAGATTGAACCCATTGTTACATTCTTAAAGCCCATGGAAGTGGACCCAGTTAATGTATATTGTAAGGCCCATGAGACAAAACCCATTGATCATAAAAAGGGTCCAGGGGATTAGGCCCTATGGATTTATTTGAAACCCATGAGTTAGGCCCATTTTATTTGAGTAGGCCTAGGGCTTTAGGCCCATTGAACTCATGTTAGGCCTATGGGTTGAGGCCCACTCGATCTACATGTGGGACCCAATTGGTGTGGACCATTGGTCATACATTAGGCTTATGAGACTAAGCTCATTAGATGTAACCCAAGGCCCACGGGTTTTGACCAATTGCAATGCACATAAGACCCATTGGTGTGGCCCATTTATGTGGCCCATCTGACGAATAAAAGGCCCATAAGCTATGGCCCATTTGATATATATGTAAGGCCCAATGGGAGGAACCTAAGGTCCATTGCAATGTGTAAACCCAATACCGATTATGTAGCGGTGTTTAAGAAGATCGTACCTGGGATGCAGTGTCGGTTTGACGTCCACATTGCGAGTGTAATTTTGATTGGATGTCCACATTACGACTCTCCTTAGGGTCCATTACTGGGCCGTACTTATTATGTATATGCCGTCCAGGTCCATCTGCATTGTGAGATAGTTCATTTTATTACATCATGTTTAGTACAGTTTCATGACTCATGATCATACGCATCATATGTATGCTTGACGTGAGAATTGTCTGATCATAACATTTGCCTTCGGACAGGTTGCTTATGGGCTCCCGGTTAGGCGGTGTTGCCCTACATGAGCGCACGATATGCGCAGGATTTGTTGCATGACTGGATAGCGTGAATCATGCATTTCGTATTTGTGTGACATGGTTATTGTACGCCCCAGCGACATCAGGGCCCTAGCCTCCACAGACGCATCGTGGTTGGTAGGATTGGATACCGGAAATCTTGTTCTACATGGGGTACTATAGATATCCCTGGGTAAAAGTCCCTAAACCCTTATGGTACCAAGAGGTTGCTCCAACGTATAGACCGAGTGGGTAGATGAGCGCTGAGTGCCGAATACCAGTTAGCTGTGCTCTCCACTGTGTCGTGGTCGGTTGGAAGGGGGTGCGGCCTTACCCGCCCGAGTGTAGGGGGCAATTGCTAGGCTGAGTTTGACCAGCTCGAGGAATGGGTCCGCTATCGACGAGTCGCGCCCGATATTGGCAGACGGATAGTGCGGTCTCTTCCACTTACCTTATTGCGCGCGATGTGGCGGCAATCTGGTTTAGAGTGTACTAGACCCCGGTGATATTCCATACTTTGAGCTGTATTGATGTGTGGACATAGATGAGGACCTGTATGCTTGAGCTGCATTGCACATCGCATGGCCTTGGGATGGCTGATACCTTTCATGTCTTGCATCGCTTAGCCTTGTCACGGCTCATGATATTATAGATCCATCGGCATATTTCGCTTTACTCTGACATTGCATGTTCATATTACTACCTTGCGCACACACTTTCACCACCCTCTAAGCTTTCTGTAAGTTTATGCACGACCGTTGCGTGCAGGTGACATTGGATTGCAGCAGCGTTGAGGCAGGAGCACGTTGCTGATCATTTTGGAGTTTTTCTGTTATTTACCATTGTATTTCCCTTTATGCTCATTGTACTTGTAAAGTTTTTGATCATAGTGGAAATGTAATGGATTTCTTGGTTGTTGTTTGTAGGTTATGCCTTTGGTTATGCTTATTACGAATCAAACTGACATTAAAAATCCTCCTCGTAGCATCCCAGGATCGGAACCTGGTGAATGGGGGCTAGGAGCCGAGAATGGGGTTCTACGGAGGCTGTCAGTGCCGGATTCGGCGATCGGGAATTCTATGAGCCCGGTTTTCGAGTTTAGGGCGTGACAGAAGTTGGTATCAAAGCATAACTTGGGAATGACCGAGAACAACATTACATGTCTGCTATGAGTGAAGAATGGCTAAGTCCCGAAGTTCGGATAGCTTCGCGACCTTCCATTACAGACCATTAACGTGCGTACCTTCGAGAGTTTTGAAGTTGATTGGCACCTTCGCTCTTTCCTGTAGGACATGGCGCTTGGGAGGGTTACTCGATCGACTCCCGCACCACCACCTGAGGATTCTGCTTCATCATCGGAGGCTCCAGCTTTATCCCCTACGTCTCCTGTTCCACCCTCAGAGATCCCTGCTTCTTCCCATGAGGATGACATTCCTCCACCTGAGGCCGATGAGGAGCCGACTGTGACCGTTAGTGCCTCACAGTTACAGTAGATGTTACAGGCTGTGACAGCCGCACTACAGGGACAGGGCAGACGTCCAGCTGTTTCACTAGCTCAGGCAGAGCAGGAGCGCGCGAGTGCCTTACTACGTGAGTTCAGACGGCTTGATCCCCCACGTTTCCAGGGCGAGCCAGATCCGACCGCAGCAGAGAGATGGCGCTCCGATGTGGAGAAGATATTCGATACCATGTCATGCACGACTGAGCAGCGCGTTCGGCTAGCAGTATTTCTTTTTCAGGGTGAGGCCGAGCATTGGTGGACCTCTGTTACCCGTGTTGCCGGACCTGATTATGTCTGGACATGGGAGGATTTTATTGACCGATTCGAGGAGCAGTACTTCCCCGACCATATCCGCCGTCAGCGAGCTTTAGAGTTCGAGACTCTGGTGCAGGGAGACATGACCGTGTTACAGTACGCGGCCCGTTTTGTGGCTCTATCGAGATTCGCACCGTATATGGTTGATGACGAGGGGCAGAAGGCCCGCCGTTTCGAGCACGGCTTACGTTACGGCCTTCGAAGTCGTGTTATTGGCCATGAGCTCCCTACCTTTCAGGCAGTAGTGCTGAGAGCTCAGATTTACGAGATTGAGTGAGCCGGTTCTCAGTCTGTCGTGGTCAGAGGAGAGACCGGAAGAGGCAGGCTTCTTCCAGTCCTTCCCAGTAGCGTCGACCACAGCAGCAGAGGCGCACTGGTCACCCAGCTTTTCGTGCACCATCAACACCTCCACCACCACCTCAGAGGCAGTTCACCGGCACTTGCTTTAGGTGCGGTGCGACGGGACACCGTTCATGGGAGTGTCCCAGTCCCCAGCAGCAGCAGAGAGGTCCATAGCAGCAGAGACCTCCACTGCAGCAGCAGAGACCCCCACAGCAGCAGCGACAGCAGCCTCTACCACCGAGGCCACCTCAGCAGCAGCATCAGCATCAACACCAGCCTCAGAGGCCGCAGCAGCAGAGGCAGCAGTTTCGACCGCCTCAGCGACCCCAGCAGCAGCAGCAGCACGTTCAGAGGGGACATGCACCTCCCCAGCCAGCTCAGGCTAGATTCTATGTGGCTCAGCAGGATCCGCAGTCATCCGGAGGAGTTGTTGAGGGTACACTTTCAGTTTCTACATGCATTGCACGAGTGTTGTTTGATTCCGGTGCATTGCACTCCTTTGTGGCCGAGAGCTTCTGTCGATCGGCTGGCTTACCGTTGGAGTCTGCTGATGAGAGCCTATCAGTATAGACTCCCTTAGGGAGGACTGCAGCGTTGGGACGATTTTATTCGTCTTGCCGCATTCTAGTTGGGGATACCTTTCTGCCTGCCGATCTGTTCGTTTTGCCGATGTCTGAGTTCGACGTCATCTTAGGCATGGATTGGCTTGCCGAGTACTATGCCATTTTGGATTGCGCCGCGAGGACCGTCACGTTCTGTATACCCGGCGTGCCACAGTTCGAGTTCGTTGCAGAGGCCAGAGGAGAGCGGTTGTCTTGCTTGATGTCATGCGCTATAGAGGAGCCTGTTGCCATTTGCATCGACCATTTGCCCATAGTATGCGATTTTTTCGATGTGTTCCAGGAGATTTCGGGATTATCACCTCGTCGACTCACCGAGTTCCAGATCTATCTCGTGCCTGGTACCGCGCCTATTTCAAAGGCCCCGTATCGTATGGCACCGTTAGAGTTACGGGAACTACAGAAGCAATTGGACGAGTTGCGTGAGCTGGGCTTTATTCGTCCGAGCAGTTCGCCGTGGGGAACGCCGGTACTCTTCGTGAAGAAGAAGGATGGCTCGTTGAGGCTCTGCATTAACTATCGCGAGCTCAACAAAGTCACGATCAAGAACAAGTACCCGCTCCCTAGGATTGATGATTTGTTTGACCAGCTGCAGGGTGCACAGTTCTTTTCGAAGATTGACCTGCGTTCCGGTTATCATCAGATTCGGGTCCGAGATGAGGACATTCCGAAGACAGCATTCAGGACGCGTTACGGTCATTTTGAGTTTCAGGTCATGTCCTTCGGGCTGACCAATGCACCCGCGGTCTTCATGTAGTTGATGAACGAGGTTTTTCGCCCATATTTAAATCAGTTTGTTGTAGTCTTCATCGATGACATTCTGATCTACTCGAGGACCCGTGAGGAGCATGAGCAGCACTTGGAGATTACCTTACAGACCCTCCGCGCACACCAGCTGTATGCGAAGCTGGAGAAGTACGAGTTCTGGTAGGAGGAGGTGAAGTTCCTCGGTCACGTGGTGACGAGGGAGGGTGTCGCAGTGAACCCCTCGAAGGTCGAGGCAGTGCGCCAGTGGGGCCAGCCCACGACTGCGATAGAGATCCGTAGTTTCCTTGGTTTGGCGGGCTACTACCGACGTTTCATTGAGGGCTTCTCTCGTATTGCAGCCCCGCTGACCAGGCTGACTCGGAAGGGCGCAGAGTTTATTTGGAGTGATGCCTGCGAGCGAGCATTTATGGAGTTGAAGGACCGTCTGACGTCCGCTCCTGTCCTCACTCTTCCCTCTGGAAGTGACGGTTTCATTGTATTCACTGATGCCTCACATATCGGTTTGGGTGCTGTCCTGATGCAGCACGGGAGACCAGTGGCCTTTGCGTCTCGTCAGCTCAAGGTCCATGAGCTGAACTATCCTACACATGATCTGGAGCTGGCTGCAGTTGTCTTCGCACTGAAGGTGTGGAGGCACTATCTTTACGGGATTAGGTTCGAGCTCTTCTCTGATCACAAGAGCTTGAAGTACCTCTTCTCGCAGTCTGAGTTGAATATGAGACAGAGGCGCTGGATGGAGCTCCTGAAGGACTATGATTTCGACCTCCAGTACCACCCAGGCAAGGTGAACGTGGTGGCAGATGCCCTCAGTCGTCAGCCACGAGGCCTAGTGGCGGATATGATGATTCAGGAGTGGCGGATGCTTGAGGATATCGCAGCGTATGACTTTGAGTTCGGCCTGCAGTCTTCCATTATACAGTTATTGAGCTTGTCGATTCAACCCTCTCTTGTCGCTAGGGTGATCGAGGCTCAGCAGGCTGATCAGTCGTTGCAGAGTTATATGGCTGAGGCAGCATCTGAGGGTCAGGCAAATTGGCAGATCGGTACAGACGGGGGGCTTCGCTTCAGAGGCTGATTATGTGTCCCGGACATTTCAGAGTTACGCAGAGATCTTATGACCGAGGTACATTGATCGCGATTTTCTATCCACCCGGGCTCGACGAAGATGTACCGTGACATGAGGCGACAGTATTTTTGGGCGGGGATGAAGCGTCAGATCGCCAGTTTTGTGGCCGAGTGTGACACGTGCCAGCATGTCAAGGCCGATCATCAGAGACCTCCTGGTCTATTACAGCCGTTGAGCGTCCCGATGTGGAAGTGAGAGCACGTGTCGACTGATTTCATTATGGGCTTGCCGAGGACTCAGCGCGGTCATGACGCCATTTGAGTTGTTGTGGATCGTCTGACGAAGTCGGCACATTTCCTTGCGATGCGTGCGACTTGGTCTATGGACCGGCTTACGAGACTATTCATCGAGGAGATTGTGAGACTGCATAGCGTTTCAGTCTCGATCGTCTCTGACCGAGACTCGAGGTTCACGTCTCAATTTTGGGGGAGCTTCCAGCGAGCGATGGGGACTGATTTGCAGCTCAGCACTACGTACCATCCGCAGACCGATGGCCAGACTGAGAGGGTCAATCAGATACTTGAGGATATGCTTCGGGCCTGTGCAATTGATTTCGGGGGTAGCTGGGATGAGCATCTGCGATTGGCTGAGTTCGCGTACAATAACAGCTATCAGGCGACCATCGGCATGGCTCCTTTTGAGGCACTATATGGCAGACCATGCAGATCACCGAGTTGTTGGACCGAGGTTGGAGAGCGTCGTCTCCTAGGTCCTGAGTTTGTGCAGGAGACTTCAGAGGCTATAGATATCATCAGGCAGAGGATGCGCACAGCTCAGAGCCGACAGAAGAGTTCTGCTGATCGTCGGCGTCGTCCCTTGGAGTTTGATGTAGGGGACCATGTGTATCTCAAGTTCTCGCCCATGAAGGGCGTAGTTCGATTTGGAGCGAAGGGCAAGCTTACCCCAAGATTCATAGGACCTTTTGAGATCACTGGGCGCGTTGGCGCAGTGGCCTATCGGCTTACCCTGTCATCACAGTTGTCTGGCGTCCACGACGTTTTCCACGTCTCCATGTTGAGGAAGTGTGGGTCAGACATAGTTCCCGTCATTGATTGGCAGCCGTTGGAGGTTCGTGAGGACGCTTCTTACATTGAGCAGCCAGTTCGTATCCTTGATCGGAAGGAGCAGGTCCTCAAAACCAAGGTCATTCCGTTGATGAAGGTGCAGTGGGGTCACCATTCTGTAGAGGAGGCTTCTTGGGAGCGTGAGGCTGAGATTCGAGAGCGATATCCTCATCTCTTTGATGGTTGATGATCATGTATTGTATTTTGTACGCTGTCCCTGATTCTATATGATGACGTTATGTTTCTTATTCCTCGCGAGTTATGCTTAGTTGCGATGCTTGTGTAAATTTCGAGGACGAAATTTTTATAAGGAGGGGAGAGCTATAAGACCCGTATCTTGGTCCGTACCTTTCCGTACACTTCCGTGGTCTTACCGGTCGAATTCCGGCAACTTTCGATCCTTAACCAGTATCGACGCGCGATCCTGAATCTTATGCCGACAACCCGAGTCGACTCAACCCGCGACCAATACTATAGCGACCGCGCCGTCGTTGCGGTTCCGATACCGCGACTCGCGCGCCGAGGCGATACCCTGATCAAGAGATATGGGCCAATGTTCGGTGCGAGAAAACGCCGCGCGTTGCGAAAACCAAGGGAATCTCAACGATGTGTCACATCAATCCCATCAATCAATCACCCATCAACCCATCATATGTCAAGTACACATCACTCTCACCCATTTTCCCAAGCAACCACAAAAGTCTTCACATCCCATACCTCTCTTACACAAAAAGCCACAAAAGTCTTCACCACCCATACCTTTCTTACACAAAAGCCACAAAAGTCAAGTTTTTCTTACACAACCATCACTCACCCATCCATCCATCACTCTCTCTCTCTCCCCTTACATCACTCTCTCTCTTTCTCTCTTTCTCATTTCAAAACTCCAAGCAAATTCCAACTCCATACGTTTGGAATTTTTGTAAAAATCCCTAAGCTCCAAATGGCCCACCTTCCTACCCCAAAATCTCCCGTCTCAACCCTCCATTCTTCATCTTAACCATTGAAGTTGAAGCCAAGGTGCCAAGGAACCCCTAGGAGCGAGAAGATCGGACGGTGGGTGCTTCTATAGGGTAGATTTCACTTATTTTTATGGTGGACCAAATGAGGCCCACCGATCCATGGTGTGGATCTCACTTGGGACCCTTATTCGTGGCCGATGGACCACTTGGATCATCATGATCATTCCATGATGGGGCCGTTCTCCATGGACCCCATCATGATGTTTATTTTCTCTTCAAAGGTCATCTAGACCGTCCATGTTGGTGGGGAAAAGATCCCCACCGTTGATTTTAAATTTCGGCGGTCCCACATGCTTTAAGGCCCACTTGATGTATGATTTCATGTAAGGGAGGACCCATAATGTCAGGGTCCCTCCATCACAAGGCGTCCCACTCTCCATCTCTCTCTCTCTTTTATTTATTTATTTTTTTTTATTTGCAATAGGATGGTGTGGCCCATTGAATGGATCCCACTTGAGATATTTTATTTTATTCAAGTGGGGCCCACCTTGGCTGTTACTCCCATGCCACCCATCAGTGGGGCCAACTTCATCAGGGCCCTCCATTTTCAAAAAAAAAAAAATTTTAAAACCGTCCAGACGCTGGACGTTTTCAAGGAAATAAGAAAAAGGAAGAAAGAAGGAAAAAGGGGGGGGGGAACCTTTTTGGTGGCCCACTTGCACAGGCCCCACCTTGATGTTTATGATCGATCCAAGCCGTCCATCCTCTTACCCACGGCATTTTAGCCGTTGGGTAGAAGTTTGGAGCTGATCCAATCACCTGGTGGGCCATAGCGTCAAAGATCGCACCCTCACCATTCAAACATCATTTTCTTAATTTATTTCATCTCCTTTCATCAAAAAAAATTCAAACTCTGGACTCATTTGGACGGCGTCGAGCCACTGATCGCAATAGTTGGGATGGATTTTGGTGCAGCGGGCCCCACGCACGAAAAACCCCAGGAAAAACGTTGTTTTCCCAAAAACGTTAAGAGGCATAGCCTCTGGTTGTCAGTGGCTGGCAGCGCTGCACGCTGCTGCGTGCAGCCGTCCAGGCGGGCGGGCGGCGTCCAAGCCAGGGACCCACGGCTCCAGCCGTGGGCCCCACCTTAATGTTTATATGACATTCAAACCGTTCATCGGGTGGGCCACCCTCTAAAGTGGCCCCCCTCCAAGAATGGGACAGATCCAAAACTCAGGTGGCCCACACCACATGAAACAGTAGGATAGAGTGTTTGCCATTGAAAATTTTCCTGGGGCCCACAGAAGTTTTGAATCAAGCTGAAATTTATGTCGTCCCTTCATCTAGGTCCGAGTGACCTTATGAATGGGTTGGATGGCAAATAGATATTACAGAGTGAGCCCCACATGGGACCCACATTTTTTTTTTTATAAATCAAGTCCACCGTCCAGTGGACGGTGGCACCCGCCGTTATGTATCTGCCCACCCACCGTCCAGCAGACGGTGGGGCCCTTGGAAAGTATGTGTGGTCCTCACTGTCCAGCAACAGTGGGACCCACCATGATGCACGTGATGCATCCGGACCGTCCATCCCCTTGGTGGGACCATTTTATAGCATGATGCCACTGATTTGGGTGGGCCATTCATATATGGGTTAGGCCCATTTGATTTTTTTGTAGCAGGCCTATGGGTTAGGCCCATTTGATTTATAAAATGCTTATGGGCTGGACCCATTTGATCCATGTAAGGCCTAAGAATTTGGGCCCACTTGATGCGTAAAGCCTATGGGCTTGGGCTCACTTGTTATTTAATGGCATGGGCTAGGCCCATTTGATTTATAAAATGCTTATAGGCTAAGCCCATTTGATCCATTTAAGGCCCAAGAACCTAGGCCCATTTAATGTGTTGCAAGTCCATGGGACTAGGCCCATTTGATGTACTTCTAGGCCCATGAGATTGGACCCATTGTTACATTCTTAAAGCCCATGGAAGTGGACCCAGTTAATGTATATTGTAAGGCCCATGAGACTAAACCCATTGATCATAAAAAGGGTCCAGGGGATTAGGCCCTCTAGATTTATTTGAAACCCATGAGTTAGGCCCATTTTATTTGACTAGGCCTAGGGGTTTAGGCCCATTGAACTCATGTTAGGCCTATGGGTTGAGGCCCACTCGATCTACATGTGGGACCCAATTGGTGTGGCCCATTGGTCATACATTAGGCTTATGAGACTAAGCTCATTAGATGCAACCCAAGGCCCACGGGTTTTGACCCATTGCAATGCACATAAGATCCATTGGTGTGGCCCATTTATGTGGCCCATCTGACGAATAAAAGGCCCATAAGTTATGGCCCATTTGATATATATGTAAGGCCCAATGGGAGGAACCTAAGGTCCATTGCAATGTGTAAACCCAATACCGATTATGTAGCGGTGTTTAAGAAGATTGTACCTGGGATGCAGTGTCGGTTTGACGTCCACATTACGAGTGTAATGTTGGTTGGATGTCCACATTATGACTCTCCTTAGGGTCCATTACTGGGCCGTACTTATTATGTATATGCTGTCCAGGTCCATCTGCATTGTGAGATAGTTCATTTTATTACATCATGTTTAGTACAGTTTCATGACTCATGATCATACGCATCATATGTATGCTTGACGTGAGAATTGTCTGATCATAGCATTTGCCTTCGGACAGGTTGCTTATGGGCTCCCGGTTAGGCGGTGTTACCCTACATGAGCGCACGATATGCGTAGGATTTGTTGCATGACTGGATAGCGTGAATCATGCATTTCGCATTTATGTGACATGGTTATTGTACGCCCTAGCTACATCAGGGCCGTAGCCTCCACAGACGCATCGTGGTTGGTAGGATTGGATACCGAAAATCTTGTTCTACATGGGGTACTATAGACCAAGAGGTTGCTCCAACGTCTAGACCGAGTGGGTAGATGAGCGCTGAGTGCCGAATACCAGTTAGCTGTGCTCTCCAACTCTAAACCCAGTTGTTCCCGGGAATGCTTTGTAACTTCATATTGGATCTAGACTGTATGTCAAAAGTCTGATAGCGATGAACTTAGACCATTATGACCGCCTAGTTGGACTTGACTATCGTTTTGAAAATCAAGCTCAACCGATGTCCTGAGACCATTTCCTTACGTCCGGAGTAAAGAGAGTGAGAAAAGGAAGATTTTTAGAAAATAAATTAGAATCTGTAACGTTTCACTTGCGCGTTATTTTTAAGCGTTCTGACCGTCAAAATTCGACCAAATTTCACTCTCGGATCAGGAAAATTTGCCCTTACATGTCCAAGGACTTGTGGCCTTGATCGGAGTTCGGTAACCATTGAATTAACACTGGTCCGCCACAGACGATCTGAAAATCCAATCGAACTGAAAACCTAACTGACTAAAGATCCGATGTTAGTGAACTTAAGTCCAACTGCAATTGATAATAAGACATCCAGAAATGCTCCGTTGGATCGGAACAGACTTGATTTGGTTATAACTTAAGTATACCTTGACCTCAAGTCTATTTCCATCATTTTTGGACTTATAAAAAGGCCTTTAGCCCTCACTCTCTCCTCCCATACGAATTAGGGGAAAACCCTAGGAGAGAGAAGAGAGAAAAGAGAGAAAGTGAGAGAGAGTTGGAGTTTCCCCAGGGATTCTACCCTGTCACTCCACGTGATTCAACACCTCTACCGTATCGCTATTACAGCATTTCTGACTCCGTTCTTGGGTAAGTGAAGCTAACCTTAACCTGTTTTGAAGCCTAGTACAGTTCTAATGATGTTCTAGCTAACCTGTTTCTTGTCATAGGTAGCATATCCGCCGTTGACGAAGACATATCGCCTGAATCACATCTTATACGTATTTTCTGGTTTAAGGTGCGGACTATATACGCTTAGGTTATGGTTTTCAAGACTTTCAATGTTAAGTAATGATTTATTCTTGTCTAGGATGCTATTTCACATGTATAAAGTGTTATCCGTTTCATTTTTCAGTTATACGATACCTATGTTGATTATACTGTATTCCTCATATTTGAAGAAAATACCGTATACGTATAAAATTTAGATTTGTGCTTAACATGATTAATTGTCGTGAACATATGCTTGTTACATGTGTGACAACTCCTTAGCAAATGGACTTGCCCTAAATCACGCCACGGCCAATATACGCTATATATGTAAAAGTGTGTAGCTCACGTGTTTGTGAAAATATTTAAATGAATACGAAATCCAGATTCATGCATGCTATGATTATCCGTCGTGGGTATATGCAAGTGATATATGGGGCAACTCCCTAGTGAAAGGATTTGGTCAAATACATGATATATCCACATACGATATGTAGTTAGTATGTGTAGCCTAAGTGTTTGTGAAAATGACTGAATAAGTATGGAATTTGCTTTTATACTCGCCATGACTAATTGTCATGGATATATGATTGTTGTATGGGTGATAACCCTTTGACGAAAGGATTTTCCTAATACGTATGCTAACGGATACATAATGTGTACGATATAATGTGTAGACTAAGTGTATGTAAAAGTGTATGAATGAGTTAGGAATGTACCTATATGCGGGTTGAGATATGATTCTCAACTACATTAATGATGTGTATGATTCCCTTCATGAATCATGTAACTTAGGTTATCTATGCTAAATAAGTATATGATTTCCTCCATGGCTTATGTGTTTAATTGAATCATGTTACATGTGTGTATGATTTCCTGTATGTACTGTTTACATTTAAGTTATACTTCATGATTGTTCATATGGATGCAGAATATGAATCATATGCTAGTTATTGTATGTGTATGTGAATGGGGCTGTGCTACAGTCCAGGCAATCAGAAACCGTTCCATAAATAGTGGTCAAGGTTGTCTTCGCCACATAGGATGAGTTAGTGAATCTGAGTCGTGCTTGGGGTGTTCGGCAGTAGTTAGCCACACGGAGTGCTTATGCATTCCATGTCGTTCAACTCAATGTGCGCTTGACCTAATTGAGCTTATCAACTAACCCGATTGACCGATGCTTGTTCACCATGTTTAGTCGCCACTGTTTGAATCTAAGGCACTGAGCTTACCAGTGAAACTCCCATTAACCATGGTACCAAGATCCCCTAAGACTCATGAGCCAAGCATAGTGGTATGGGACACCGTGGTTGAGCTGTCGGCATACGGTGGGGCCATAAACCTCCCCGTAGTGACCAGTGAGCACCCTACTCTGAGCAGATTATAGTTGTATGGGACACTATATTCTTACTATCGACCTACACTGATTGGTGACGAGCCCTCTGTAGTGACCTTGAGTTTATCCTGACACTACATAGGGGCGACGAGTTCTATTGTAGTCTTAAGGATATAAATAGGCCTGTATTGATAAGGTGATGGGGGAGAGGAGCAACGATTGCATGCAACAGCCTTGGCAGCCCTTGCAGAGACCTAGAACCGTAACATCGTATGAGATTTCCTAGGACTGATGACCCTAGAATGGATCAATGTTGGGAATTGATACAAGGGAGGTGTCTTAGCTTCCCAATACTGCTGTATGAAAAGGACTAATAAGAACTTGGTAAACATATTCATAACACCGCATTACATGTGCTAACGACGCTGGTGATAGAGCACTGAGGAAGTGAGTCATGCCGCAATCGTTAGATGATGTCGCAGAGGGGATTGTGGTGAGGGCATGCATCATTCTTCATATCATTCTTGCATTAACAAGAGTATCTAGGATATGTTTGATTGTACTGCTTTATCATTACTGCTTGATTGAATTGATAACATGTTAACCTTTGCTGTATAGTTTCCACTAAGTTAGCTACTCACTTCCATGTTACGGGACGGTGTTGTACACACCAAACAAACCCTGTCTTAGTTTCAGATGAAGGCATTGCTTGCGAAGTAGAGCCAAACTTTATGATGATGAGGAGGATTCCTCCTATATGTAGGTTCTGATTGACGGGTTTACAAGGTTACTGATTAGATGCCAATACACTTGATATTTTGCCTTTTATTTAAACACCCATGTATATTCTTTTTTTTTTATTTTTGGAGTATACATGTATTTAGTTAACCTGGTAACATGTTCACACTCTGGAGACTTACAATCAATTATAAATTTTATATATTTATCACAGTCTTCTTCTTGAGAAATTTGACGGTCTCTGGAGTATGATATGATGTTTTGGCTTAATCTCACTCATGTTTTTTGTACTAATATGAACAACATTCATCCATCATTGAAAATGTTGCATAAGTGATGTTCTGAAACTCAGGAGTGGAGTTTATGCTCGACCCTCGATGTTCAGGATGTTACAAATATGCGGTGCGAATGAAATGACCATGCTGGAGTGTGAAGTTGGGATGATAATACGTAGTATAGCAGGTTACTTGGTCCACCATAAGGGACTTCTATCCAAACCAGTCTCATACCTAAATTTGGATAATCAGACTCAATGTGGTAAACTCCTGATCTCAGGTTAGTCGCACGCCCAACCGAAATCTTGGTCAAGTGAAGGTACCGTAACAAATAGTTATGCACCACCAACCCAAGTAGATAGTGAATGAATAAATGAATATGCAATTCCTGCTCAATAAGTCCATATATTAGTACAATTACTCTCTGGGGAGTCACCGGGGTCTATTACACTCCAAACCAGATTGTCGCCCCATCGCGCGCAATAAGGTGAGTGGAAGATACCTCACTATCCGCCTGCCAATATCGGGCCCGACTCATCTATAGCAGACCCATTCCTCGAGCTGGTCAGACTCAGCCTAGCATTGTCCCCTCCTCTCGGGCAGTTAAGGCCGTACCCCTTTCCAACTGACCACGACATAGTGGGAGACGCAGCCTAACTCTATACGGCCCTCATGCGCTCATACATTCACTGGATCTAGACATTGGAGCAACCTCTGGAATCAAGAGGGTTCTAGGACTTTCACCCGAGGATATCTATAGCACCCCATGTAAAACAGATTTTTGGTGTCCCATTTGGCCATCCACGATATGCCTATGGAGGCTACAATCCTGATGTCACTTGGACATACAGTAATCACAATGCAAGATGCATGAGTCATACAATCTAATCATACATCAAACCTGTGCATACCGCGCACTCATGTGAGACAACTCTGCCTATTAGGAAGTCCCATAAACAACCGGCACTATGGCAGATGCAATGGTCAATCATATCTCATAACAAATATATAGATATGCATATGGACATGTATCATGATGCTATGCTGTCACATACTTATAATCAGTATCAACAATCAGCTTCGACAATGTAGACATTTAACCAACATTACCCCAAGGAATAGCCCACATAGAGCCAAACAAATAATGGGCCCACGGCCTCACACAAAGGCCTAATATACAACACAATGGGCCTTACTCAAGGGCCACATATACACAACAAGTGGGCCCTGGTTATGGGTCTCAAATACAAGATATGTGGACCCTACACATGGGTCTCGAGTACATCAAATGGATCATGCATCATGGACCTAATACATATCACAATGGGCCTTGCCCATACGCCACGAATACATTACAAAAGGTTTTCAACTACGGGTCGCATATACGTCATATAGGTCTTGACAATCGGCCTGGACAATCGAAATCGGTCTCAACAATCGGAATCGACACTCAGAATTGGCCTCGATACTCGGCCTAGACAATCAGAATCGGCCTCAACAAATTGAAATCAGCCTTGACAATCGGAATCAACCTATACAGTCAGCCTCGACAAATCAAAATCGGCCTAAACAATCGGTCGTGACAATCGGAGTCGGCCTTGATACTCGACCTAGACAATCGAAATTGGCCTATACAATCGGCCTCTACAAATTAGAATTGGCCTCGATACTCGGCCTTGACATTCGGAATCAACATATACAATCAGCTCAACAAATCAGAATCGGCCTCGACAATCGGAATCAGCCTATACAATCGGCCTCGACAAATGAGAGCCAGTAGGAATTGTTTATAAAGACAGGGATTATAATTCAGTAGTTAGTGGGAATTCTTCTCATAATGATTTTGTGATCAAGGACAATGAAAATGCCAAAGAGAGAGGTGGTTTATTGGCTAGAAATGGTTGGTCTTTTTAGTTTTGAAGTCCCCCCCCCCCCCCCCCCCATTGACTTTAATCATTCTATTTCTTCCAGTTAGTTCAGGGTTTGGTACTGTCAGAAGGGAAGGAAATCAACCCAGAACTATTTCAATTCCTTTGAAAAGAAAGGTATGATCTTGGTAAATTTTGTTACATTGGGATCAGAATGGTTCCTCATTTAAATTTTATTGATTTAGAAGAGAGATTTTTCATTTGATTTTTAAGTTGTTTCTATAGTCCCAAGTAGCTTTTTCTTTTCTTTTTGAAATGATAAAAATTGTTGAAATTTGTGAAAGAGAATTGATTAAACTAACATGTACAACATGCTTTGATTTCAATAAAAACCATGCATTTTTATTTGCATTTTCCAGTTTTCCCACCTTTCTGCATCCTAGAGAACTCATTTTTTTAATATAAATTTTGGAGGTGCAGAATGGCGAGATAGGATTCGTGTGCCAAAGGCTTTGATGATGATGATGGATATCCACGCCCCTAAAAATTTGTTAATGAAACATGGGTTACCAAGTCACAGAAATTCAATTCCACTAAACCAGTAACCCCTATTTTCCTTTTCCCACCTTTTATACCACATTCATTCCCCAAACCATTATAATCAACCTCATAATCCCTCATTGAACCTCTTCAATGACCACCATCTGGCATCCATCTAAAAAAACCTTTTACATCTCCCTTCTTTTAGAGACGAGTTTCATACATGTCAAGGATATGATTTCTTTGAAAGCAGGTAGGAAAGATTGAAACTAGGGGCTCCCAGCTCTCTTCAGTCTGAGTCTAAAGGCCCATGGGCTAGGCACCTGTATAAGACATGACAGCCCAGGCTAGCCTGATCGTACTAATTTTAACTTTTCGAATGAGTACTTAACTAGTAGGGCCTAGACCAGACCTGTACCTAGATCTAATCTAGGGGGCTAGCCCAAGCTAGGCTTTGACAGCCACCACCAGGTAAATATGTGTAATGGTAGCCTTTATGAGTGTATGAACCTCTTTGATGTCTTCCAGCATTTTCAAATGTGGATTTTGCATAGTGGATTATTTTTAAGCATTTTTTTTTATTTTTTTTGGTGAATAGCTTATTATTCAATAACTTAAATTATGACTTTTATCTTTTAAATACAAGAAGGCTTTGAGAACAATGTTGAAATTACAGCTACTGTACGTAGCCGCGAAAGGTCTCCTAGAAGTCAGGTATGTCTTTCATATTGACCTTTTTCTTTTAATTGATTTCTTCTAAAATTATTTGATGACTGTTAAGGTTTACCTATGGTTTTGACTAAAGTTATGGCCTTGATAGAGTGGAATTAACAGGATTCATGTAGAAAACCCCAATTAATTTGGATAAGGCTTAGATCATGATGATGAAGTGAGTTATCCTTAATCATTTTGCACATCAAATTCACTGAAACTGCTAAGAATATACTACGAGAGCAATCACTGACAATTCCAAAGTATTGATTTAAAACCCTTTTCAGGTCACATATCCTTCAACTCATGGAGTCTATGAAGAAGGCATTGATGAGATATGCAAGATAATTCATGATAGTGGTGGGGGGGCAAGTTTATATGGGGGCAAGTTTATATGGATGGGGCTATATCTCCATCCATGTTCCTAAATTTTCTCTAATAACATATGTAGAAGTTGCATTCTGCTTGCATGCATGTTTTAGGTCTCCTGTTTGCTGAAACCACTCCCTGTGATGGGCTTTGCAAAGAAATATTAAATACATGTGGTTAATATTGTCTTCTCTCTGCAATTTTTTGATTTATGCTCCATCCACAGCTAGGTCAATGATTTGTACGATCTGACTTAGTTGTTCAACTATCCCATGTACATTGGAAGAGTTGTTACCTTTTCCTAAACAGTGTGTAACTAACATAGGAGTGTAACCCATAATTGATATAGGTGGGGAATCTTGTCTGATGACTCCGTTTTGCTTTTTCTGCTTGGTGATTCTACATAACGAGAAATGTTCATACACAACTAGTTATACATCCAACTATTTGGTCGGTCGGCCCACTGTGGTGTTTGTGTAACATCCAAACCATCTAGTGAGGTCATCCCACCATGAAAAGGATGCCCGAAAAATCAGGTCAATCAAACTATCAGGTGGACCTCACCATAGAAAACAATGACAACCACCCAAAAGCCTCCACATTCACAGGGGGCCCATCTAATGTTTTCATCTACCTGATTTTTGAGGTGTCTTATTTTTATTGTGGAGCTGTATGGGTGAGGTCAGGTGTCCTACAAACATGACAGTGGGCCTTACACACTAACCAGTTGTATGTGAGCATTCGTCTTACATGATAGGCGGGGAATCTTGTTTGATGACTCTGTTTTGTTGTTTCTACCTGGTGATTCTACATGATGAGAAATGCTCACACAACTAGTTGTACAGATGTGGATTTCTTGTGAATCATGCATTAGGATGCTAGGTGGGGCACACTGTGATGTTTGCGAGAAATCAACACCATCCATCAGTTTTGAAACTGGATCTGGTCCCTTTATGGTTACTTGAGTGTGAATTTCACACAATTTCACTCATTTGAATTTTATGTTATCTGCAGAGTTTTTCAGCGATAGTGGATCTGAATGGAGATGGTAAAAACAACATCATAGATGCAATGCTCTTTGTATTTGGGAAACGAGCTACGCAGCTCAGCTCCATTTATATGTGGGAATCTAATCAGGGTCGACATTATTTGTTTATCCACTGCTTAGAAACCTGTAGAATGGACTGGTTTGACGAGTTTTATAATCTGATAAGACTTCACAATCTATCTTCAAGTAGGTGATGGGCTGATGGCTGAAAAGGCCTATTTACTTGTGAAAAGAAAATACCATACCATCAAAATCTATCTTCTCTTTCAATTCTTTATCATTGAAATTCCAGGGTAAAGTCAAGCAAATTTCTCTAATGAAGCCAAAGGCCATGATGAAGGACGTACCTAGCTAATATGCGAATGCATACAGACTCATGAAGATTTGTATTTTCAGCATTATTATAATTGTGATTGTAATTGAATGAATGAATGATTATGCAGGTGGTAATTGAATGAACAAATGATTACAATTTTTTTTTAATGTAGGAAATAGCTATGGATATTGACCGTAGTTGGTAATCTGACAACCGTAGCCGTTATTAAATTCAGCATATCGCTACGAATCCAGCAGTACTTTTAGCTACAAATAATATCTGAAGTTATATGTGTTGTTTGCTACAGATATAATTGTTACGGATTATATCTGTAGCTATTGTAATCTATAGCTACAGATTAAATCCGTATCCATAGGTTTAAGACCTATTGTTACGGCACCTACGACTATGGGCGTGCTACAGACTAAAACTATAACCATAGGTCTATGGCTATGGCCTTTATCCGTAGCCTTTACCCATTTTTCTGGTAATGAGTGATCGGTAAGTGTGATAAACCGAATATACTTTGCTAAGCATGCATCTCATATAGATTGTTTGTGCATTGATACCTCTTGTAGTTGTAGAGTACGGGACGTATCAGAACCCTTATATTACTTTTATGAATCTCTTAAATAACTGTTAATCTTAAAGGATGACCATCACTATGAGTAGGGCATTGACCCTCTCCCAACCATACAAATGATGCAAGTGATGTACAGATTAAAGACCTAAAAGATCATCTCCCTATAGAAGACTATATTAAAAGAATACGAAGATAGTTTTATTATTTAGTTTTATACTTCTGTTGCGAACTTGATTAATATAAGCTTCTATTAAGAAGAAATTTGATTATTTATTAAATTTCTTTACTTTGATGAAATAATCAATCCATTCGATTTTATTCTTGTGAATGTTACCTTCATGAATGTATCTGGATGTGATCCAAATGAAAAAAAATAAGGTGTTATTTTTAAAGCATCCAAGTTAAACATTAATAATACCCGATTTTCTCAGGTACGAGTATAAACTCTGGCCATGAAAATTTGAGATGTTACACTATGTCACCCTTTTTAAAGATCTTTAATAGGTAACCCTTTTCGACGATAACTGTTTTTTAACTAGGTATTTTCTTTTTCTTTCTTTTCACTTCTTCCCATTAAACATGATGGACAAATTTCCCAGGTTGGTTCTTTCCATGCTTAATAATCATCAAGTTAACGATTCAATATCAAACTGACACTTTAATGTATAAGTTAGATGTGACATGTGAAGTCATGACTCAATCAATATTTAAAACTTCTAATCGAGGATCAATGACTTAACTGAATTTTGAGATATCCCAAGTAACTAAAATCAAAGAGATATAAGGCATCAACATTAAGTATCTTGTAATTCTAATTCATAGATTAACTTTTAGATCACTTAAATTTATAGAAATTTAAGAAATTTTTCACAACTTTGCCCAAAGACTAAGAAAATAACTGATTAGCCTGCCTAATCCACGCCCCCCAATCTAAAATCTGCATTGTTCTCAATGTAAAAGAGATAAGCATTCAATGCAAATGAGGCAACAAAAAGAAAATGGAAGTGGTGGAAAGGTAGTACCTGAAGAAGAAATTTTGAGGCTTTTTTTTTTATAAAATATCTCAATGTGAAGATGGGTTAGCACAAGAATTAAACCATCAGAAAGTAAACTTTCCTAAACAGGAAAGAGCTATCCTAAATGGTGAAAAGTAAACTATCCTAATCCTAAATCCTTTGAAAGCAATAAACCTAACTAGGAAAATAGGAGAAAGCTAAGTTAGCATGACGTAAGGTTCCTCCTCTAGCCAGTATCTTGATAAATTTCTCAGTAGGTTTCATAACAAGATCATCCAAAAGTCCTTTTTTACAATAGGATTGGATGCCTTAGAGCATGATTTTTCAGAGAAATTTGTGGACCTCAGCATAAAGTTTCCTTTTAATCTCCTAAGGTGTCCAAAGTACATATGATTCACCTGAGACAGAGAAAGTTTCAGAATTAGCGCAACATGGTGAATCAGAGACTATAAGTAGATAAAATTTAGAGAAATTCTCAATAGATAATGTAGTCTTAATATATTCTGAAGTTTCAGGCTTCGGTTCAACTTTCAGCTCCTCTTCCCTTAATGGTAAACATTCAAATCTGTGGAAGGAGGGGCTTCAAAATAAGGGTTCTCTCGGTTAGTAACAACCACTGAGGTATTATTTTGCAAGGCATCCATTATTTCTTTTATCATGAGATCATTTGAATTTATAAAATATGTTAAGCGATCTTTCAGAGAGTTGAGATAGTCAGTTGAGAAAGGCTCATTTTCCACATTGAGGTCTGAGATGATATGCCTAATGATTCCTTCGTCTTCTCTTATAATAGAGGGAAACATGATCTCTTATTCTTCACCTTGGTGAGAGTCAATTGTCACCGAATACATCTCACCCTACCCAGCATAAAAAATAGTGAATTAGTAGGTGCATTGATGTGAAGACTTTGTTCATTGTCACTACTCAGTAGAGGCATTATATCATCTAGTGTTGATGGCTCAAAAGGTGGCCTTAACTGAGTGATTTCAAATTTCAGATTCATCTCGGGAAACTTGCCCATCTCCCTAATCATATTATAATCTAAATCAAGAGAGTGGTCTACACACACCTCAAAAGAGTCATGCGGTTCACTTGAAAGGGACTCTTCCTCCACATGTAAATCAAACGTGTCAGATGGGTGGAGTAGATCATTATGGTCAACAATATACGGTATCTCATGATCACTTTCCTGAACCATAATTGAAATCAATTCCAGTGAATCTTGGGCTATAAACTCATGATTCTAATCTCAATACTTATCATCTTCTAATTTACTACAGTTCACAAGTAAGATGAGATCACTTTCCTCACACTATTTTTCTAGGTTGAGTTAAGGCTCAAATAAACAAGTCTCTGCCTCCTCATTGAAGTCAAGTGCATCATATGACTGGAGCGTGTCAGTATAATTAATTTGAAAGACACACATCTCTTGATCATTCCTTTGGACAGTCATTGAGATCGACTCTTCGAGAAATTGAGCCATATACTCGTTAACACCATCCAACTCTTCATTCTCAATTTTAGTACTCATCACAAGCGAGTTAGGATCACTTTCCTCACATTGCGTTTCTATATTTGGTTAAGATTGTGATAACCTATCCTGTTTAACCTCATCGAGGCACAATTCAATCGCTTCTAATAATTTCATCATGCCTGCAACAAGTTGGTTGAACTGTTCTTGATAGTCCATGAAATTCAAATGTGAATCCTCTTAGATCATTTTTGGTTGGATTTCAAAGGTAGGGGATCCAAGAGACTAGTTAATATAATCAATTATTAGTTCATCTCTAATATTGATGTTTCCACTGATCATAGTTATACGGGTCATACTGGGAGAGTCTGATGATTGTTGGTACATATTATCACCCATAATATAATCTCACATTATTTTCTTGTCTAATAGGTGATAATAGTTCTCACTCCCATAATTATGATAACCGCAACAATCACGTACTGTTTTTTTAATCTATGGGTTGTAATTATTCTCCTGCCTATGATCGCGTAAGGACTTCTTAACTGGTGGAGCATTGTATTCTGGTTGGTTCTCGATAATAGTTTTAGAAAATTTTTGAAACATAGGTTGTTTCCTAACATAGTCATCTGACAGCCCTTCACAATTTCTCACTTTCTCTAAAAGTAACTTAGCATACTGACGTTCCCACTCTTGCATATACATGGTAAAACCCTAATCCTGAACCTAATTCTAAATTAGAATAAAAGAAAAATCCTACTGTAATATGGAAAGTAAGTAGAGGAGAAGTTAGAATGAGTTTACCGATTTGGAGAGTTCTATGTTAAGATCCTACAAAATAGAAAACAATGTTTGTTTCTAAAAATAAATCAAAAAAAAAAAAAATTCTAACTTAAAAACAAATAAAAATTTAGTCCTAAAAATAAATTAGTCTCTTCAAAAAATAGTTTTAAAAATAAATTAGGAAAAATTCTAAATCTAGAAATAGAAAGAAAAGTTAGTTTCTAAAAATAAATTAGGAAAGCTTCTAAATCTGGAAATAGAAAATAAAGTTAGTTTCTAAAAAAAAGAAAAAGTTTCTAAATCTGAAAATTGAAAGAAAAGTTAGTTTTTAAAAATAAATTAGAAAAGTTTCTTAATCTGGAAATAGAAAGAAAAGTTAGTTTCTAAAACTAAATTAAGAAAGTTTCTAAATCTAAAAATAGAAAGAAAAGTTAGTTTTCAAAAAAAAAAAAATTAAGAAAGTCTCTAAATCTGGAAATAAAAAGAAAACTTAGGTTCGAGAAACAAATTAGAAAGAACCCTAACTTAAAAATAGAAAGTAAATAAATCATAATCTTAACTTAATTCCAAAACTAATTAAATCCAGAAAACGCAACGTTAATTCCCGGCAATGGCGCCAAAAATTTGTTCACAACCCCAAGTGTAGGGTTGAGATATAGTAATAATCTCGGTAAGACTAAGGTCGAATCCACAGGGACTGAAACTTATACATTTCTGAAATTAACTAGAAGAAGATGTGAAACTAATTCTGAAATATTTGAGAGAGTGATTGTGAATAGACTAATTACAACTAAGAATTTAAATGCAGGAACTAGGGTGTCATGGATCTACTTGTAGTGATCAAGGAGATCTCTTGCTTGATTCAAGTAACACAATTAGAATTGGAATCCTATCTTATCCAATTGAAAAATATATCAATAAAACTAAATTTGAACTTCAATTGACCTCATTCTCAATGAATGAGAACTATGATAATTGACAGGAATTCCATCACCAAACCATGCTCAGGAGACAATGGTACACAATAGGATTTACCAATCCCATAATCTCAAAGCAGGAGAATTGTGAAGATTATGAAGGATTCCATCACCCTACCATGCCCAAGGGACAATAGTGAACAACAGGATTTACTAATTTCATAATCTCAAATTAGGAAAAGAAGATACTCCAAGCTATTACAGATCTACTATAATTTGAGTCATAATAAACCATTAAAAATTGTAAGTATTCCTTAAATATGAAATTATAATCCATGAAGTTCAACATAAACATGAATCAAATCAATAAAAACATCTCATCATGCTACAATCTTCACCTCTTAGCCCTAGCTAAGAGGTTTAGGCAACCATAGACATGATTGGACCAAAGTTTCTTAAGAAAAATATGAAAATAACTAAGGAATAAGAAGAAAAATACTTGATGACGACTTCTCCACTCCTTAAACCCTAGAAGATGCCTAGGAACATCCTAGGGAGTCCTATTTATAGTTGTGGAACTCCAAGTTTCACACTTAGTTGGAAAACTCTCGAAATCACCTCAAATTTACACAGTTTTCTAAAATAGACTTCATTCTGCATGATTTTCCAAAATAGGCTTTACTCTGCGCAATTTCACAAAATGACCCAGAGTTTCAGAATATGCTTTTTCAGGACGACTTCAAGATTTCTTTTCTTCACTTTAAATATTTAATTTTCTTCAATCCTCACTTGGTTTTCTTGGATCTTTGGTATATGAATTGTTCAATCTTGGTCTCTTAAGATCTATCCCTTGCCTTGGTGATTCTTGAGCATCAAATCCATGCTTTTAGCACCCTTTTCAATCCAAGCTCTTAAATTCACCTTGCAACATAAACATGAGTAAAATAGAACATTAAGCATTATCATGTTCATAAAATTAAGATATAAATGGGGGATATATGCAATATTTAACCCTCAACACTACTCTCATCATTATTTTATTAGCCTTATATTACCTACCTTTATGGCTTGGGCATGTATCTTAGAATTCTAAAACTCTTATGATTCAATCTATTTCTCTATCAATGCAAGTGATGTGTTAAAGGTATCACAACTAGTGATTCAAATATTTATCGTGAAGGTAATGAGTTATGGCTAGCAGCCCTCTTGATAAACACATAATTTCGTATGTTGGTTGGCCTGGTGCACAATCGATGTAAGTAAATCACCATGCGTGTTACATCACTTCTTGAAATTGAGTGTTACAAATAGTCGCTCCATGAACACATCGTATTGTATAAATCCTCAACCGCGTTGTTGTATCGCCTTGAGATGTTCGCATAAATCCACATTAATGTTGGACACATCGGTGAATCTCCATAGTTATGGGATGCGGGGCAAGTTGGGTTTTTTATAAATTATATTCGACATTGTGATGATCACTACGTATGATCAGCCGCACAAACTTTACTAAGCATGCATTCATATACATATTGGTCGCACATACTGATACCCCTCGTAGTAGTAGAGTACGAGGCGTATCAGAACCCCTAATTAGTTTTATGAATTTCTTAAATTATTGTTAATCTTAAAGGATAACCATCACTATGAGTAAGGCATTAACCCTCTCTCCAACTGTACAGATGATGCAGGTGATGTACAGATTGAAGACTTAGAAGACATTCCCCTTTAGAAGATTATACTAAATGAATAAGAAAATAGTTTTATGATTTAGTTTTATACTTTTGTTGCAAACTCGATAATGTAATAAACTCCCATAAAGAGGGCATTTGATAATTTGTTGAATTCTTTTACTCTAATGAAATAATAAATACGGTCGATTTTACTTTCATGAATGGTTACTATTGGGGAAAAATATATAGGTCCGAAATTCGGATTATGGAATGGACCAACTCTTCTGAAACGACCCAGATCCACCATGGTCTGAGTGTAAAGCGACCCCTGAATGCAAAAGCGAGCTGACCCCCATCAGCAAGTGTAACACCAACACGAGTGCCCTAAAAGCCCAAAAGGGGCCTGAAAGGTCGACCTAACTCTTGGGTCGGCCAAGAGTCGATTATGGATAGGCCATAGCTCGACCAAAGATTGGCCACAGACTAACCACAGCTCAGTCACAGGACAATCATAGGTCGACTATAGATCAGACACAGGACGATCACAGACTGGCCATAGCTCAGTCATAGATCAACCACAGATCGGTCAAAGATTGGATTTAAAATGACCATAAATTGGCCATAGCTCGGTCACAAGTCTGTCATGATCCAAAATAATTCTCCCAGCAAGGTCAGGACACCTTGAAAGATCTCAAAGCTTGGATTACAAGGAGGGTTAAGTTGTCTGAAATAGCTCCCAACCCATATCTGACCTAAAGCCGAGCCACCAACTGGAAGATCTGTGAAAGATCCGAAGATCTCTCTCTCTCTCTCTCTCTCTCTCTCTCTCAATCTTAGAGAGATAAGACCAGATCCCGACGATCTCGAGATCCTAAAATCTTGGGAAAATCCCATATCGCATCGAATCTCCAATATTAGCGGAAAGAGTCCTTTTACGGAGGATCTCTCTCTCTTCCCTATAAATACAGGGGTAAGCTCGCCAAAGAGGTATGTAGAAGTTCACATTGATAATCCCAAAAAACCTTAATTACGACGTTGATCTCTTTTCTGGAGATCGTTCTTAGACCACGAGCCTGACTTAGGCATCAGAGAGTCCCCTGAACGAACCAGGGCCTCCTTTGTCCTTCATCATTGCTTGTGCAGGTTCAAGGTAAAGACACATGGAAGGTCCACCAGAAAATTGTACCAACAGTTTGTCTCCATATGTGGGAAGTGATAATTAGGCTATTCCAATTCTATAAGTAAACATTCGACATTCACAAATGGCTAAAGGAAAGAAGAAGGCCCAATCTCCCCTTGAAGCTATCCTGATTGCCATCGTGCTACTCCTGACATACATGCTTCGAACCCCATTACAAATCCTGAACGACGGGGGAGCTATTATGGCTCCCGGCAACATCATGCTGATTCAGGTTCAAGCTGTAAGGTCCATATCCTAGACCATACTGTTTCATAGGCTTCCGAGATCCTCCCGGTTAAATTTCAACAACCCGAGATTTGCTACCGGCATTTGCGTGTGATCTTGAGTCATGTCTCATATATCAAAGTCAGAACGACCCGAGACTTGTACCTTTGCGACCGCACCGTCACCGCGGTTTCAACGTCGCGTCTCTTGCACTGAGGTGATACCCGAGGCAGAAGATGTGGGCCAGTGATCAGTTCGAGAAAAACATCGTGCATTTATAAACCCAAGACAATCTTTCAAATCAATCACATCACATACCATCAATCAAGTACACATCAATCACTTCACATGTCAAGTACAAGCAACCCTAAGTTAACTCTCTCTCTCTCCACCCATACCTAGTCAAGTACACCCATCACTCCATCACTCACTCACACCCATCTCTCTCTCTCTCTCTCTCTTACACCTCTTTGTCTCATCTCTCTCTCATTCTCCCAGGGTCCATCATTCAAGCTCCATGAGAGAAGCTTGGCATGGCCCACTCCCTACCACCCAATCCCACCCTCTAAAATTAATCTCAACCGTTGAATCGCACCCTTTGGAGCTATAGGGTGTGTTGATGAAAGAAGAAGTCCAACAAGAAGCATAGGTGCATGATTTTTGTGTGATTTTATTAATTAGAGGGCCCACATATGGTGGGACCCATCCTGATGTATGAACTGTTCAAAGAGGGACCCACAGTGGCGGGGTCCCTCCATTACTCACGTCCCTCCATCTCACCTCTCTCTCTCTCTCCCATATTTTGTAGCCCACCCTGATGGATGTAAAGGGATCTAAACTGTCTGGCAGCAAGGACGCCCTTGTTGTCCAAGTTCCTGGACGTCCAGCGATCCCAGGCTCTAATGAAGGGAAAAACACATATATTAGCTTGATCCTGGGGGCGTGTGGCCCACATGTGTGGACCCTTCCATGACGTATATATTTGATCCCAACCGTCCCTCCTCAAATCATCCAAATCATGATCTAGTAGGACTAGATTCAGTCGGTCAAACTGTCATCCAGCAACAGGACCGTTAGACAGGGAATACATAAATCCAAGCTTAGTTTGAAGTGGTGGCCACACTTATGTGGACCCCACCTTGAGGTACATAATCTAAATCCACACCGTCCATCTGTGGAGATCATTTTTGTGATGTGGGCCCACCAATCTAATCAAGCCAGCCGCTGGCAACCGTCTAGCTTGCCAGGCTAGCCGGGACGTAAGAAAACACAAATATCAGTTTTGATGCAAACATTGGTGGGCCACATTGACATGGACCCAACCCTGATGGATGTAATGTATCCACACCGTCCTTTGGTAGACCATCCAGACCGTCTGTCCATGATCGGATAGATCCAGCCGTCCAGTAGACAGGCCCACCTTGCTAACCGTGGTGGCTTGCCTGTCTGATAGGAAACATAAATATCAGATTGAACCTGTAGCTGCTGGGCCACATTCATGGACCCCATCTTGACATGTGCAGTATATCCAGACCATCCATCCAGCTTTCCTGATCATTCGAGGGCCTAAACCAAATGGTCAATCTAGCTGGCAGGGGTCTGCCCAACCACTGGCCTCACCATGATGCACCTATTTTATCTAGCTGCCAGGCCCACTTGGACAGGTTCTGATGAACCATCCCCAGATGGGACCCACTGTGGTTTGTATGTTATCCAGACCGTCCATCCATTTTCCCATGCCATTTTACGCCGTGGGCCTGTGAATGGGACAGATCTTAAGTCTTAGTTAATCCACACCGTAAGAAACAATCAGGACGTTTGCCATTTAGCATTTTTTTGGCCCACTATGAATTTTGTTTGAAGCCCAGCTAGGGGCTATGGGGCCCACTGATGAGGCCTACCTTGTGCATGTGTAGGCACTTCCTTGATGTATTTAACCCCCACCGTCCATCTATCCAGGACGGTGGGCTGGTTATGAGGTATTTGTTATATCAAAACCGTCCTTCCATTTGGAGGTGTGGGCCCACCCCACATGTGTGAAACGTGTGGGGGGTGGGACCCACCTTGGTGAATGTATTGTATATCCACTGTCGTCCACCTGTCCTTTGGTGCTGATCCACCTTAATGTATGTGTTTATACACACCGTCCAGCCATATTTTCAAGATTGTGTGGGGCCCACCCCACACGTGCTACACGTGTGGGATGGGACCCACCTTGATGTACATGCCTTACATCCTAACCGACCATCTGTTTAGGGTTGGTGGGACCCCCCCCCCCCCTCCCCCGGCAACGTGTGTTTGTGTGTGTTGTGTGGCACACACCTTGATGTATATATGTATTCACCACGCTATCTCTGTTTGTCCATCTGATTTTTCCAGGACCCACCTTGGATGTATGTGATCTATTCAAGCCGTCCATCTATTTTGCCAGCATGGGACCACCATGATGTATTTATTTCATCCACACCACCATTCCGTGTGGGACCCACACGTGTTGTATGTGTCTTATATCTACACCGTCTGATGATCTGGACAGTAGGGACCACCTGGATGTATGGATCCACGTCGTCCACCTGTTCTACACTCATATCATCCATTTGTTTTACATCTAGCCGTCCAATCAGGTTGGACACTGCTATTTGAGTTTTATCCTTGCCATCCACACCATAAGACAATCGGACTCATGCAGCTGGCAGCTGCTGCAATGTCAGCAAGTTCTGTGGTCCCATGTATGATGTATGTGTTGCTGATCCACACTGTCCACATGCGTGGACCCCACCATGAGGTATGGGTTTTATCCAAGCCGTCTCACTATAGGTGTAACCCCCTGAAAATCGGGGGTCGTGTATAAACTCAACTCCCGAGTTCCAGACCGTCACTTATGCAACAAAAATGGTTATGATTTGATGTTGTCTGATTTAAAGCATCCACATGAGTAAAAGTATACCAAAACTGCAATTCATACTTCAGATCCAGTGATAAAAGCAAGCGGAAGACTAAACAATGTATATATCACTGTATGGAAAAGCAAAGTAATCTCATCTGTCTCCAAAGTATGACTACATCACTGAGTCTCATGTACATATACATAACAAAAGAATAATGTTCAAAAAGAAAAGTCCCACTGATGTCCCCTCGATCCAGGTCGCCTACGGGAAGCCGTCATGATACTGCATATACGAGAACTCATCCTGGTCCTCGTCAATCTCCGGCTCCACCTCCTGGATCTCGTCCTCACCTGCAGCTACAACAGGGTCTGGTGGGTGTTGCAAACACCATCCCGTAACGTGGGAATGAGTGATCAACTCAGTGGAATCATAGAGCAAAGATTAGCATGTTCACAATTCACTCACGCGATTATAGTAAAGCAGTAAATCAGACAATCCTAATACTGTTGTTAATGCAAGATGATATGACGTGATGTATGCCCTCACCGACGATCACCCTCATGCGGCAACATCTTACGACCGCGGCATGCCACACTCCCTAGAGTGCTCCACATCTTCCAGGCACATGCAATGCTATGGTGATATGATTACCAAGTTGTTATTAGTCCATTCAAACAGCAGGATTGGAAAACTAAGGTACTTCCCTTGTATCAATCCCAACACGGATCCTGTCTAGGGTCGTCACTCCTAGTAATCTCATACGATGTACATTTCGTAGGTCACTGCAAGGGCTGCCAGGGCTGTTGCTCGCACTCGTTGCACCGCTCCCCCATCACCTTATCAATACAGGCCTACTGTACTCTACTGCACGGAAGGGTCGTCGCCTCCCGTGGACTCAGAATACGCTCGCGGTCACTACAAAGGGCTCGTCGCCTGATCAGTGTAGGCCGATAGCTAGAATATAGTGTCTCATACCACCATAATCTGCTCACGAGTCAAGGTGCTCACTGGTCACTACGGGGAGGTTTGTGGCCCCAGCGTAGGCCGACAGCTCGAACACGGTGTCCCATACCACCATGTCCGGCTCATGAGTCTTCGTGGATCAAGGTACCACGGTTAACAGAGTTTACAATGGTAAGTTCAGTACCCTAGGTTCAAGCAGTTATGATACATACAAGGTGAACAAACAGCGGCCAGTCGGGTTACTTGACGGGCTCGACTAGCGCGATCGCATCTCGAATTGAACGACATGAAGTGCGTAAAACACTTCGCGTGGCCTAACCACTGCCGCCAACTCTCAACACGAATCACATTCATCGACGCGTCGTTCGTGGCTATGACCAGTCAGCCACGAATTCGTTCGGTTACCGACTGCCTGGACTAAGTCAAGTCCCACACATCTATTGAATTACATTAACGCTATATATCAGGGTATTGGAATTGAAACATATCATGTGAGTATGTTAGCACATGTTATAACATTCAACTTAGGCAAATCTTCAAGGCATACTTTCCCATGTATATTCAACTTAAGCAAATCTTCAAGGCGTACTTTCTATGCATGTAGTGTAATCATGCATAAGGTAAGCATGTAGGAAATCATTCAGGTCAGCATATTAATCATGAAATCAATCTCAATCTACTACATAACATCATTTAATTCAATACATAATAATACAAGCATTTATACAAACACATACACTACACACTTAAGTCCACATATAGTATGTCGACCCAACGTGCGCAACTTGGCGAATCTCTTCGCCAAACTGATTATGCAAGCATTCCTAACTCTCTAATGCGACGACAAATCATGTCAATCACGTCAGCAAATTATGCATGTAGACCGTACTTCCTACATATGACTAAAATGCCCTAAATCTCATATTCTTCGTTAATTTGCGAAACAGGAAACGGAGAGCATGTTGTACATGTCAAACGGCGATGCCGTCGATAATCTACTATTAAACGACATTGAAAGCGTTGTAAACCGTCAATCAAAGCGTCTAAAATCCTCACCTAGTCTCTTACGGTCGCGGGAATTTGAACGGAGCGTGTACGCTTCGTCAACGGCTGTAGGAGAACCTGATTTATGGATTTAGTTAGCTAACATGTTGTGCATCTAAGCAAACCCTAAATCAGCAAGTTTTTGGGATTATTTCATACCTGAAAAAGTGTAGAAATCACCAGCCAGGTGATTGGAAGGAAGTGCTGATGCAGCAACCGTTGGTGGCTCGGAAGCGGGAAAAATCTCCTCTTCCCTTTCTCTCAAACTCTCTCTCTCTTTTCTAGGGTTTAGTAAAATTCGGATGTGAAGGAGAAATGAGGGTTTCAACCCCTTTTATAAGCTTGGAAACGCCGAAAATAGGCTCCGGGACGAAGTTTACTTATTGCCTATCCATTTTGGGGCTGTTTCGGTCCAAAAACTGATTTCTGGTGGTCCCCTGGTCGATTGCGATCAGACTTAAGCTCATGGGTACCCGATGTACCTCGTATTAAGTTTTCAGTCTGGCAGGGTTCGCAGATCGCACGTGGCGGACCAGTTTCAGTTCAGCGGTCACCGCACATAGATCAGGGCTGAAAGTCCCATGATAATAAATAGATATTTTTCCTGATCCGAGAGTGTAATCTGGATGAATTCTGATGGTCAGAACGCTTAATACTGACGCGTCAAGTCGTGTGCCAGATCTAAATTTGAAATTCCCAATTCGTCCCTATTCGCGGTCGCTTCAGTCCGGGTTCAACGAAATACTCTGTGATTATCAGTTTGACTTGATTTTTGAGATGATTGTCAAGTCCAGCTGGGCGGTTCTAACGGTCTAAGATAGGAGGTATCGGACCTTCGACGCGCGGTCTAAATCCAATACAAAAGTTCAATATGGTCCAGAGAACAAACCTGCTTAGAGTTTGATCCAAGGTTATAGAGTATTGTAGAGTTGTCTGTTCTACTCGATTTGGGTCTTGTAGAACGTATTTAAAGTGATCAGGGACTATTTCCCAGCTACTCTAGCGTTGCGCTAGCTAACTTACGTTTAATTTCCATGGAAATTATTTATACGCGATTTCGGGTCAAATCGGTACTCGATTCCAAGTACGGATTTTTCACGGGCATTACAATCTACCCCCCTTAACAAATAATTTCGTCCTCGAAATTTGTACCTGTTCGTACTCCTCGAGAAGCTGTGGGTAGTTCTTTCTGATCTCGGCTTCTGTCTCCCAAGTAGCCTCCTCCTCAGAGTGATGCGTCCATAGTACCTTCACAAGGGGAATCACCTTGCTACGCAGTACCTGCTCCTTCCGGTCTAAGATGCGTGTCGGTCGCAGGATATAAGTAACATCCTCTCCTAACTGCACCTGCTCCCATCTGATGATATGGGAAGGATCAGCAACGTACTTCTTCAGCATAGAAACATGAAATACGTTGTGGACGCTCGCGAGGGGCGTGGGTAAAGCCAATCGGTAAGCCACTGCTCCCACACGATCGAGGATCTGAAATGGACCAATGAATCGCGGTGCCAGCTTCCCCTTCTTCCCGAACCGAAGGACTCCCTTCATAGGGAAAACTCGCAGAAACACATGATCCCCGACTGTGAACTCTAGTGGCCGTCGTCTCGTATCGGCGTAGCTCTTCTATCTGCTCTGCGCTGTAAGAAGCCGACGTCGAATAATATCAATCTTCTCTGACGTCGCCTGCACCAACTCTGGGCCAATCAAGCTGCGCTCACCGACCTCTAACCAGCAATGCGGTGCGCGACAAGGTCGCCCATACAGCACCTCATAAGGTGCCATGCCGATACTCGTCTGGAAGCTATTGTTGTACGCAAACTCCGCATATGCAAGACAGTCATCCCAACTGTCCTTGAAGTCCAATGCGCAAGCCCGCAACATATCCTCCAGGATCTGGTTCACTCGCTCCGTCTGTCCGTCCGTCTGTGGGTGGAAGGCAGTACTGAACTTCAACTTCACACCCATAGCCTCCTGAATGCGAGTCCAGAAAATAGAAGTGAACCGCGTGTCTCTGTCCGACACGATCTCCAACGGAACTCCATGCAGACGCACAATCTCTCGGATATACAATCTAGCCAGCTCGTCTGCAGAGTTCGTAACTCTGATCGGTAGGAAGTGCGCCGACTTCGTCAATCGGTCGACGATCACACAAATGGAATCATGCCCCTTCCTCGTCTTCGGCAACCCAGAAATGAAGTCCATGGAAATGAAATCCCACTTCCACTCTGCAATCGGCATAGGCTGCAAAAGTCCAGGTGGTCGGCGATGCTCTGCCTTCACCTGCTGACAAGTGAGACAACGGGACACGAACTCAGCTATATGGGTCTTCATACCTTCCCACCAATACGTCCTCTTCACGTCACGATACATCTTCGTGCTGCCAGGATGCATCGCGAGTCTAGTAGAATGTGCAGCCTCGAGAATCTCTCGTCTCAAGTCAGGGACATCTGGGACGCATAGGCGGCCACGGTAACGTAAGCCCCCATCCATACCAACTCGCCAGTCGGCGTCGGTATCATCACTGGCCTGCTCTCGAAGCTCAGTAAGATGTGCGTCGTCCCTCTGCGCCTCGATGACTCGGTCATCGATCTGAGATCGCACCTGTACATGTGCGATGAACTCGAATGGCTCCTCTACAGTGAGTTTCTGCTCAAAGTCTCGCAAAAACTCAACCATATCCCACTCGGCAACCATCAGCGGAGCCGCAAACTCTATCGCCTTCTTGCGGCTCAACGCATCAGCCACAAGGTTCGCCTTCCCAGGATGGTAAGAGACTTCAAACTTGAAGTCCTTCAACGTCTCCATCCATCGCCGCTGCCTCATATTCAAGTCTCACTGCGTGAATATGTACTTGAGGCTCTTGTGGTCGCAAAAGAGCTCGAACTCCTCTCCGTAGAGGTAATGTCTCCAGAGTCTCAGTGCGAATATAACGGCTGCCAACTCCAGGTCGTGTGTAGGGTAATTCTCCTCGTGCTTCCTTAATTGTCTCGAGGCATACGAAATTACCCTGTCCCTCTGCATAAGGACACAACCCAAACCAACGCTAGACGCGTCAGTGTATATAGTGTATCTAACCCCCTGCTCTGGCAATACTAGCACAGGGGCGGACGTAAGTCTGTCCTTCAGCTCCTGAAAAGCTGACTCTGCCTTATCATTCCAGGCGAACTTCACGTCCTTCTGTGTCAACTGAGATAAGGGTCTCGCGATCTTCGAGAAATCCTGAATGAAGCGCCGATAGTAGCCAGCGAGACCCAAGAAACTCCTCACCTCAGTGACAGAACCAGGCTGCTCCCAGTCCTGCACCGCAGCTACCTTAGACAGGTCAACTGCCATGCCGTCCTTGGACACCACGTGTCCCAGAAACTTCACCTCCTGCTTCCAGAAGTCGCACTTCTTGTACTGTGCGAACAACTGATGTCGTCTGAGCGTATCAAGGACCAAACGCAAGTGCTCCTCTCGACTCCTAGAGTACACCAAAATGTCGTCGATGAAGACAACGACGAATCGATAGAGGAAAGGCCGAAATACCCGGTTCATCAGATCCATGAACACGGCCGGTGCGTTCGTGAGACCGAACGACATCACGAGGAGCTCGTAGTGGCCAAAACTGGTCCTGAATGCTGTCTTCTGCACGTCCTCATCTCTGACGCGCAGCTGATGATATCCCGACTGAAGATCAATCTTCGAGAAGTACTGCGCTCCTCTCAACTGATCAAACAAGTCATCGATCCTGGGCAAAGGGTATTTGTTCTTCACTGTGAGCTGGTTCAGCCTGCGATAATCAATACACAATCGCAGCGAACCGTCCTTCTTCTTCACGAACAAGACCGGTGCTCCCCAAGGAGATACGCTAGGCCGTATAAAGCCAAGCTCTAGCAGACCATCAATCTGCGTCCGCAACTCCTCCATCTCACAAGGTGTCATGCGGTACGTCGGCAGTGAGACGGGTGTAGAACCAGGAACCAGATCGATAGTGAAATCGATCTCACGTCGGGGCGGCAAACCAGGGATCTTCCTGAACAGATCCCCGAACTCAGAAACAACTGGCGTCTGCTCAAATACCTGGGCACCAGCGTCGCGCAATAGAGTGGCGTAGCTAAGAATGCGGAAAGGAAGATTTACCCGCACTGGAAATGTGAAAGGCGTGCCCTCAGGCTCGTACACCGTCACCACACGAGCCTCGCAGTCAATCTCGGCTCTCGCTGCAGTCAACCAGTCCATGCCAAGAATGACGTCGAGATAAACGAGCGAGGGATCGACGACCAGATCAAGAGTCATCGTCCTGCCTCCCAGATCAACTAAACAACCCTCACACATCTGGGTGACATCCGAGTAATCCCCATGAGCTGCAAGGACTCGCACGCTATCCATAGTGATAGTCTGCAACCCAAGACGTCTGACTACGGCACGCGATATCAAAGAAATCGTGGAACCAGTGTCCACCATGATAAGAACGGGAGTACCTCCGATATGGCCCGTGACCTCGAAGGCTGAATGCTGGAAAGTCGGCGTCGTAGCTGCCTCAGCGGTCAGTGCATGAACTCGTGCCTGCTGTGGCCGGTTCGGCCGCTGCGTCAAGGGCCGTGGAGGCTGTCGAATCTGCGATACCGTAGGTCGGAAAGAAGGATGCGCAGGAGCTGACCGTATAGGCGGTGCTGATATCGCCTGTGGACATACACGATCAATCTTCTGCGGCGGCGAGAACCCACTATCCCGCATCCTGGAAAAGCAACTCTGCGATAAATGGCCCGTCCTCCCACAGTATGTGCATGATAAATCAGGGCGCCGAAACGGTCGTACAGGCGCCGTGGTCCTGGTAGGAGGATCAATGCGAGGCCTCTTGCCCTTGAAGGGCCTATCTGGCAACTCCGGTCGCGGCCTGGAAGTAGTCGGGCCTCGAGATCGCGCAAGTCGATCCACGTCCTGCTCTGCCCGCATGGACATGTGAACCAACTCCGCATAGGAGGGGAAACTGACACAGCACATCTTCGACCGAATATCCGGTCGCAAGCCCTCCAAAAAGCGCCGTATGCGCATCTGCTCATCAGCTAGAATCGTCGGGACGTACCTGCCCAACTCTGTGAACCGATGCTCATACTCAGTAACCGTCATCGCTGCCTACCTGAGACGGAGAAACTCATTCTCCCTCTCGTGCCTGTAGGTCTGGGGATAATACTTCTCATGGAAGCGGAACTCGAATGCTGCCCACGTCCATACGAAATCTGCGGCAACAGTCCGCAATATACTATCCCACCACATACTGGCCTCTCTCTCAAATAGGAAGGTAGCCAGCTCTACCTGCTCTGTCTCGGTACAGTGTAACATGCGTAGAATCTTTGACACTCGGTCGAGCCAGAACTCTGCCTCCTCAGGTCTGTGAGAACCCGAAAAAGTAGGAGGCCGCAAGCGCTGAAATCGCTCCAGAAGGCCCCGTGTGTCGGCAGGATTCTCCGCAGGGAAAGCAGGCTGCGCAGGATGTGCTATGCCCTCATCCTGGGCGTAAGTATAGGCATCCTCAGCTGGATGCGCAGGTGGTGCAGGTGGAGTAGAGGTAGTCGCACCCCCACCCTGGGCTAAGGTCCCAACTATAGTGGTCAAAAGCTACTGCTGCTGTAGCATCATAGCCATCATCTGCTCGAATCTATCAGGGGGTGGAGCAGGCTGTGGCGGATGAGGTGCGGAAGTAGATGCGCGCTGTGGCTCTCTAACAGATGGTGTAAATGGCGGTGGTCCATCTGTAGGACCAACAGCAGGCTGAGACGATCGAACAGTCTCAGGAATCGGGCCCACAGCAGGGTCCGGACGAGTGCCAGACTGAGAAGGAGTCTGATCCATCTGCTCAGACAATGAAAGCCGAACCGCGCTCCTCGTAGTCTTAGGTGGCATTCCCTATATTCAAAATAGGGCGCAACCTTGTCAGTCTCAATTGCACAATTACACCACAATCATTCACTAGAGAGTCAAAGGCATTCCATGCATTTCAATTAATCAAAATTGTCACAATACAAGGGATATATCCTTACAAGCATCATGACTAGAGTGACATGGAAATTAAAACAGTTAAGCAACAGCAACATAAGCAAAGCACTAGCCCTAATAGGCTTTACACACATAAAACAGGAAATGGCTAACTACTAATAACAACATCAAAATCGCATCGCTAGTCAGAATCTGGTGACGGAGGAGGAGCACCCTTATCCTGTAAGCAACACAGGATTGCCTTCAAGGTGCGAGTCACCTTGCCAAACTTCTTCTTTGTAACAGCCTTGGCATCAGCGACTTCCGCTCGAAGTTCTTGGACTTCCCTTCGCAAAGCGGTCTGGCTCTCCTCCATCCGAGCAATGCGATCGTCGATAGTAGCCTGCGCAGAAGGAGGAGGGCTCTCATCAGTATCCTGAGCCTCTTCTTCTGCTTCTTCCTGAGTCTCTTCCTGAACCTCTGCACTAGGTTCTTCTTCGCTTTGATCTTCCTCTTCATCAAAGTCATCCCCACTATCCCTTTCAAGTTGATTTTCACGGTATTGCGACCCAATCTTCATCTTGAGCATTGTCGACTCATCGATGGTATGAATCGATACCGGCAATTCGGGTCCCAGTCTATAGGCAAACTCAAGCGCAATCTTGCAAATGAGTCGGCCAAAGGGAAGGGATTCGGATGTTCTCCTCGACCTGGCTATGAGAACTATCTGCCGTAAGATGAAAGTGGCCATACATACGTTCTCTCCCTGGGCCACCAAAAATAAGAAATCGACCATAAGACGTGTACATTCAATGCGGTTCGTCGACCTAGGATATACATTAAACGTGCAGATATGGTGCAGCAGGCGCAGATCCTCAGACATGTACGTCGCTTTGAGGCTATTATTAGGCTGCCATGGAACCAACTTACCGCACAGAAACCTGGTGCGGCGATCCCGTTCACGTCTAGTCCTCAAATTCTTCTCACTTGGATGTACATCACCTAGAGGCACGTTGAGAAGTCGCGCAACCAACCGGACGTCGATCGTAGCCATCCGATCTCTACCAAAAGGGATTTTGAACTGTAAGGGCTCCAAGGTAGGACTCTAGATGTTAGCATAGAAGGCACGAACGGTGCTCACATTAGCACGAGCGCGAGCTTCAAAGATCGGTCCCCAGTGCGCGGCTTCAATGTGTTCGAACAACAGATATTTGCCGAACAATCGCCCATCTACGTCCGCCTCAAATAACACTCTACGGTCAGTGTATTCACCATGAGGCATCTCTGATAGAATGGTTCGTCCAAGGTGTGCATGGGGATCCAAATCCCGCTTTGTACGGCACTCCAGGACTGCAGCTGGACCTGCGGCGGCGCTTGAACTTGCGGCACCACCCGGCGGTCTTCTCAATCGAGCAGGGCGACTCGGCCCAGCCTCGTCTGTCGCAGTTTTCCTCTTACCCATCAAAGATATGATGGATGAGAGCGACAAAAGGCCCAAAATGGCTTCCACAAAAGCCATGAAAAACGCTGAAAATGCGGAGAAATGGCTGTCCAATCTGAAAAAAGGAAATCTAGGGATCGTAGAGGGATGCTTCAAGCTTCCCAAGGCTGTACTTTCAGGGAAAAATACGAACAAAAAGATGGGATGGAGCAGCTCACGATTTCAGCTATATTTGAGGGATTTTGGAGCTCCAAATGGGGAAATCTTCAAGGAAAGAGGCTGCCAACACCCAATAATTGATGGGTGGTGGTCGGTTTTGGCCAAGGAAGGGTTTAAGAGTGGTTTGGGTCACCGGGGTTTGGAATGGATTGCTGAAAATCGAATCTAGGGTATGTAAGGGGGCTGTTTGTGAAGGAAAGGTGGGTTTTGGGGGTTTTCGTGATGTGGGAGGTAGCTAGGGGTGATGTGGAGGCTATTTAAGTGGGTGCGCCCGAAGGACGGCACCAACTAAGCTCGCCGGCCGGCGATGGCATCGCCGGTCAACTCGCAAGTTGACTGGTAGGACCCCATGGGTCTGGTCCCCCATAGTCCCAGGGTCCCAAAAAGTCAGGTCCCACCCCTTGGTTTATAGTGTTTTGGTCTCTATGAGCCCAAACATGTGTTCGGAGCTTTCTGGGTTCACATCGCAATACCGAATACCAAACCATATGATACAGCATATGAATTTGGGGTAGAAGGAGCCAGTACATCTTTCTAGCTCCTTAGTTGCTAAAGAAAGTGAAGTTAGAATGGCCTTATGGCCATTTTTCATGAAATTTTACTATTCACTGTAAAATTTGGTGAATGTACTAATTTGTGTTATTTTCACATTAGGTTTGATGCCTAACATGAAATGGATAAGAAATAACTAAAGGTTGAAGTGTTTAAAGAAGGAATTTTGAAGATTTTTGGTGAAACGGGGTTTTTAAGCCCTGGCGATTGATTACTGGAGTCGTGGTCATCCCACGGCCCAAGGATTCACTTTTGCGGTTTAAAACCGCTCATAGGACGTCTCCACCCGACTTCCTACAGCTTAGGAGTGATTCGGGTCGCTTTACGCTACCCGAGATACGTTACAGACTCGATCTTGCGATCGATCCTTATAGACTTCGCCTATCGGCGAATCTGTGATCCTAGAAGTGTTTCTAGACCCTTCTCGCACCCACCTAAGTCAAAGGAAGTGACAGCGTACGTCGCAAGAACATAACCCAGGCCCAGTATACTCTCATTCATGCTCTGATACCAACTTGTAACCCCCTGAAAATCGGGGGTCGTGTATAAGCTCAACTCCCGAGTTTCAAACCGTCACTTATGCAACAAAAATGGTTATGATTTGATGTTGTCTGATTTAAAGCATCCACATGAGTAAAAGTATACCAAAACTGCAATTCATACTTCAGATCCAGTGATAAAAGCAAGCGGAAGACTAAACAATGTATATATCACTGTATGGAAAAGCAAAGTAATCTCATCTGTCTCCAAAGTATGACTACATCACTGAGTCTCATGTACATATACATAACAAAAGAATAATGTTCAAAAAGAAAAGTCCCACTGATGTCCCCTCGATCCAGGTCGCCTACGGGAAGCCGTCATGATACTGCATATACGAGAACTCATCCTGGTCCTCGTCAATCTCCGGCTCCACCTCCTGGATCTCGTCCTCACCTGCAGCTACAACAGGGTCTGGTGGGTGTTGCAAACACCATCCCGTAACGTGGGAATGAGTGATCAACTCAGTGGAATCATAGAGCAAAGATTAGCATGTTCACAATTCAATCACGCGATAATAGTAAAGCAGTAAATCAGACAATCCTAATACTGTTGTTAATGCAAGATGATATGACGTGATGTATGCCCTCACCGACGATCACCGACCGCGGCATGCCACACTCCCTAGAGTGCTCCACATCTTCCAGGCACATGCAATGCTATGGTGATATGATTACCAAGTTGTTATTAGTCCATTCAAACAGCAGGATTGGGAAACTAAGGTACTTCCCTTGTATCAATCCCAACACGGATCCTGTCTAGGGTCGTCACTCCTAGTAATCTCATATGATGTACATTTCGTAGGTCACTGCAAGGGCTGCCAGGGCTGCCAGGGCTGTTGCTCGCACTCGTTGCACCACTCCCCCATCACCTTATCAATACAGGCCTACTGTACTCTACTGCACGGAAGGGTCGTCGCCTCCCGTGGACTCAGAATACGCTCGCGGTCACTACAAAGGGCTCGTCGCCTGATCAGTGTAGGCCGACAGCTAGAATATAGTGTCTCATACCACCATAATCTGCTCGCGAGTCAAGGTGCTCACTGGTCACTACGGGGAGGTTTGTGGCCCCAGCGTAGGCCGACAGCTCGACCACGGTGTCCCATACCACCATGTCCGCCTCATGAGTCTTCGTGGATCAAGGTACCACGGTTAACAGGGTTTACAATGGTAAGTTCAGTACCCTAGGTTCAAGCAGTTATGATACATACAAGGTGAACAAACAGCGGCCAGTCGGGTTACTTGACGGGCTCGACTAGTGCGATCGCATCTCGAATTGAACGACATGAAGTGCGTAAAACACTTCGCGTGGCCTAACCACTGCCGCCAACTCTCAACACGAATCACATTCATCGACGCGTCGTTCGTGGCTATGACCAGTCAGCCACGAATTCGTTCGGTTACCGACTGCCTGGACTAAGTCAAGTCCCACACATCTATTGAATTACATTAACGCTATATATCAGGGTATTGGAATTGAAACATATCATGTGAGCATGTTAGCACATGTTATAACATTCAACTTAGGCAAATCTTCAAGGCATACTTTCCCATGTATATTCAACTTAAGCAAATCTTCAAGGCGTACTTTCTATGCATGTAGTGTAATCATGCATAAGGTAAGCATGTAGGAAATCATTCAGGTCAGCATATTAATCATGAAATCAATCTCAATCTACTACATAACATCATTTAATTCAATACATAATAATACAAGCATTTATACAAACACATACACTACACACTTAAGTCCACATATAGTATGTCGACCCAACGTGCGCAACTTGGCGAATCTCTTCGCCAAACTGATTATGCAAGCATTCCTAACTCTCTAATGCGGTGACAAATCATTTCAATCACGTCAGCAAATTATGCATGTAGACCGTACTTCCTACATATGACTAAAATGCCCTAAATCTCATATTCTTCGTTAATTTGCGAAACAGGAAACGGAGAGCATGTTGTACATGTCAAACGGCGATGCCGTCGATAATCTACTATTAAACGACATTGAAAGCGTTGTAAACCGTCAATCAAAGCGTCTAAAATCCTCACCTAGTCTCTTACGGTCGCGGGAATTTGAACGGAGCGTGTACGCTTCGTCAACGGCTGTAGGAGAACCTGATTTATGGATTTAGTTAGCTAACATGTTGTGCATCTAAGCAAACCCTAAATCAGCAAGTTTTTGGGATTATTTCATACCTGAAAAAGTGTAGAAATCACCAGCCAGGTGATTGGAAGGAAGTGCTGATGCAGCAACCGTTGGTGGCTCGGAAGCGGAAAAAATCTCCTCTTCCCTTTCTCTCAAACTCTCTCTCTCTTTTCTAGGGTTTAGTAAAATTCGGATGTGAAGGAGAAATGAGGGTTTCAACCCCTTTTATAAGCTTGGAAACGCCGAAAATAGGCTCCGGGACGAAGTTTACTTATTGCCTATCCATTTCGGGGCTGTTTCGGTCCAAAAACTGATTTCTGGTGGTCCCCTGGTCGATTGTGATCAGACTTAAGCTCATGGGTACCCGATGTACCTCGTATTAAGTTTTCAGTCTGGCAGGGTTCGCAGATCGCACGTGGCGGACCAGTTTCAGTTCAGCGGTCACCGCACATAGATCAGGGCTGAAAGTCCCATGATAATAAATAGATATTTTTCCTGATCCGAGGGTGTAATCTGGATGAATTCTGATGGTCAGAATGCTTAATACTGACGCGTCAAGTCGTGTGCCAGATCTAAATTTGAAATTCCCAATTCGTCCCTATTCGCGGTCGCTTAAGTCCGGGTTCAACGAAATACTCTGTGATTATCAGTTTGACTTGATTTTTGAGATGATTGTCAAGTCCAGCTGGGCGGTTCTAACGGTCTAAGATAGGAGGTATCGAACCTTCGACGCGCGGTCTAAATCCAATATAAAAGTTCAATATGGTCCAGAGAACAAACCTGCTTAGAGTTTGATCCAAGGTTATAGAGTATTGTAGAGTTGTCTGTTCTACTCGATTTGGGTCTTGTAGAACGTATTTAAAGTGATCAGGGACTATTTCCCAGCTACTCTAGCGTTGCGCTAGCTAACTTACGTTTAATTTCCATGGAAATTATTTATACGCGATTTCGGGTCAAATCGGTACTCGATTCCAAGTACGGATTTTTCACGGGCGTTACAATAGGACCCCACCTTGATTCATATATCATATTCACACTGTCCATCTGTGCTGGACGTATAATGTACATGCTCCATTCACCACCATCCACAGGGACGAGGGGGCCCTGACTTGATGTATGTATTATACTTTCTCCGTCCATTTATGCTGGGCGGTTTGGATGGTGTCGTGTTGCCCCACCGTGATGCATTTGTTTATCCACACCATTCAGATGATCTGGATGGTGCTGGACGTGTTTGGAAGGTGATGAGGACTCCACCATGATGTTTGTATTTTATGTCCACGCCGTCCTTCTTCCGGTCCCACCTTGATGGATGTGATTCATCCACACCACCTAGCTATGTGATAGGGCCCGCCTATGATGTATACTTGAGGCCCACCTGTAATATATATTTGAGGCCCACCTGCCTTGCATATAAGGCCCATATGATTGGGCCCACCAGCTTGAATCTGAGGCCCATCGTGATGTATTCGAGGCGCATGGGCGAGGCCCAATGTGATGTATTTGAGGCCCATTGAGATGTATTGGGGCCCATGGGTTGAGACCCAATGAGATATATTGGAGGCCCAGGTATGAGGCCCACTTGATTGTATCAGGCCCATGTGTAGGGCCCACCTATTGTATGTTTAAAGCCCATGGGTTATGGCCCATTGTGATGTATTCGGGGCTCATGAGACGTGGCCTATTCGATGTATATAGGCTCATGTGATGCGGCCTATAGTGATGTGTATGTAGCCCTTATATGAGGCCCATTGCGATGTGTGTTAGGCCTTTATGTGAGGCCATGGGCCCACTATATGTTTAACCCTATGTGGGCCACTCCCTGGGTGCAATGTTGGTTAAATGTCCACATTGATGGGTAATGATGGTTGGATGTCCACATTGTGACCTTCCCTTAAGCCCTGTTAGGCTGATTCCGAGTATCAAGGCCGATTCTGATTGTTGAGGCCGATTTCGATTGTCGAGGGTGATTTCGATTGTCGAGGCCGATTATCGAAACCTACATGATGTATATGTGACTCGTAATTGAGGCCCATTGTGATGTGTATTTGGCCTATGTGATGTATATGCAGCCCATGATTGAGGTCTAATGTGATGTATATGCGGCCCGTATTTGAGGCTCATTGTGATGTGTATTCAGCCCATGTTTAAGGCCCAATGTGATGTAGATGAAGCCTATTGTGATATATTTGAGGGCCAGGCGATGGAGCCCATTGTGATGTATGTTAGGCCCATGTGAAGGGCCTATCGTAATGTGTATTAAGCTCTTGAGTGAGGCCCATGATGTTGTATATCAAGCCCTTTGTGAGGCCATGGGTCCACTATATGTTAGGCTCTATGTGGGCCACCCCTTGGGGGCAATGTTGGTTAAATGTCCACATATCGAGGCTGATTGTCGATGACGATTATTAAGGCTTGTTATAGTTACCAATTATGAGTAAGTGACAACATAACATCATAATACATGCCCATATGCATCATTTGCATGTTTGTTATGAAATGTGATTGACCATTGCATATGTTATAGGGCAGGTTGTTCATAGACTCCCTGATAGGCAGAGTTGCCCCACATGAGTGCATGGTATGTGCAGGATTGATGCATGATTGGACTGTGTGACTCATGCATCTTATATTTGTGTGACATGACCACCGTACGCCCTAGCGATATCAGGGTCGTAGCCTCCACAGGTATTTCATGGATGACCAAATGGGACATCAAAAATCTGTTATATATGGGGTGCTATAGATATTCCTGGGTGAAAGTTCTTAAACCCTCTTGGTTTCAGAGGTTGCTCCAATGTCTAGACCGAGTGGATGCATGAGCGCATAAGGGCCGTATACCATTAGGTCACGTTTTCCACTGTATCGTGGTCGGTTAGAAGGGGGTATGGCCTTACCTGCCCGATAAGAGGGGGCAATGCTAGGCTAAGTCTGACTAGCTCGAGGAATGGGTCCGCTATCGATGAGTCTAGCCGGATATTGGCAGGTGGATAGTGAGGTCTCTTTCACTCACCTTGTTGCGCGCGATGGCACAGCAATCTAGTTTGTAGTGTAATAGACACCGGTGATTTTTAAGAAAGGAACCGTACTGATATGTAGACTATTCGAGTAAGAGTTACATACTCATACATTCATTTCATTTACCATCCACTAGGGCTGGTAGTGCGCAACTAATTATTATGTACCTTCGCATGGCCAGGATTTCAGTTGGGTGCGCCACTAACCTGAGATCAGGAGTTTACCACATTGAGTCTGACTATCCAAATTTAGGTATGGGACTAGTTTGGATAGAAGTCTTTTGTGATAGATCTCATAGCTTGCAATACTACATACTATCATCCCGACTTCACTCTAACTTAGCTATTTCATTCGCACCGCATATTGCATTGCATCATTAGTATCTGATATTTAGTTTACTGTCCCCACATTGCATAGTTGATGTACATTGTTTCATCAGTATATGATATTATTTTCATTATATTTTTGTAACACATAGCCAGGATAAGGTTGATGGTATTTATGGGCTTATCAGTATTTTTGCTTACTCTGATTACTCTGATATTGCTTACTTGGCACTTAACTTGTGCACACACTTTCACCACCCACTAATCTTTCTATAAGCTTATGCATGATAAATGTGTGCAGGTGGCCTTAAGTTGCAGCAACGTTGAGCTTAAAGCATGCAGCGGACCTCTGGAGCTTTAATTTTATCATATGTATTTCCCTTTCAACACTGTATTCAAATGTTCATATTAGTGGATATGTGATGATGATGTTGCCTTATGATTTGGGTATACTTGTGGTTATGCTTATTACGAGATAAAGAAACACTAAAAAAAAAATCTTCCTTATAGGATCTCAGGATTAGAATTTGGCGTATAGGCGCTGGGAGTCGAGAATGGGGTATTATGGAGGCTGTCGGCACCAGATTTGGCAATCGGGGTTCTTGTGATTTTGATCTCCGAGTTTGGGGCATGACATGAGCCGACGCGGTCAACATAGGCACGATAGAGGCAGTCGATGAGATGCTCTCGAGAGAGGTTGGAGACATAAGAGTCGATCTATGTTATCTGAAGCAGATGATGGAAAACATGCAGCCCATGCATGCCCACCAGCCGAATCACTAAGGAGAAGGCCAATCAAGCCATGCTCGAGCGCATGCCGATCCTCCTCAGTCGTCTGTAGTTCATATCCCATCACAGCCAAATCTACAGCCTACCCCTGCCGAGCCACTTCCATCTCACATATTAGGGACAGTGCCCGTGTCTGCCTCCAACTTATGATATGAGATAGATCGACGAAGGCGCAGCAGAGCCCCAGTCGAAGCTACCGCTAACAATAAAGAGCCTTGGAGAAGCGAACTACAGAATCACCAGTAACAAATCACCGATATGAAACAAAACTACTGAGGCAACGTGGCTGTCCCTAAAGAGATAGAATCTCCATTCTCAGTCGACATTATGCCAGCACATTTTCCAAATAGGTTTCGATTACCCCAGATAACCTATACAGGGAATACTGATCTAACCGATCACATGGAGTCATTTCGGACGTACATGGAGCTCCATGATGTGACCGATGTCGTGATGTGACGAGCCTTCTTGCTAACTTTGACCAACACGGTGCATCTTTGGTTTAAACAATTAAAGCCGAGGTTTATCTGATCATTCGCTGAGGTCAGCGAGGCCTTCATCACCAACTTCATCAGAGGGAAGAAGAGACTCAAAGCACTAGCCCATTTGATGAATATAGTCCAGAAAGACGGAGAGCTCCTAAAGGACTATATTAAGCTCTTTAATCTAGAGGCACTTCAAGTGAAAAAGCACTCAGATGAGACCGTATTAAATGCCATCATGACCAGATTAAGGGATAATCCGCTCCTCTTTTTCGTTGGACAAAAACCCCCCTGCCACTTGACCGAGTTCCTGAACCGATCACAGAAATATGCTAATGCCGAGGAATCTCAGATCCTACAAGACGTAGTACAAAATGGATCCAGGACTAAGGAGCAAGCAAAAAAGGAATCGAACTCGGCCAATACGAGTAGAAAATGGAAAGAAGATCGGTGTCATGACAATCGTAGGTCGAGCAAACAACCTAATAGTAAGTTCACCAATTACACCCTGTTGAACAAGCCTCAAGAGCAGGTGCTGATGGAAATAAAGGACGAGCGTTTTGTCCAGTGGCCAAACAAGTTACGCGACAATCCCGACAGAAGGAGCAAGAACAAGTACTGCCACTTTCATCAGGATCACAGGCACAATACGAGCGATTGCTTCACCTCAAGTGGGACATTGAGAGGCTCATCTAGTAAAGTCACCTCGAACAGCATGTTGATCAAAGAAACCGAGCCCCGGTAACCGAAGAACAGCCGATCGAAAATCAACCGACTAGAGAAATCCGAACAATCTTTGTGGGTCATACAGGTGGAGGAGACTCGAACAATGCTCGGAAGGTGCATGCAAGAAGCATTAGACACTCGGAAGCGAAAATGATGGCCCTCACCCATCCCTCAAAAGAAATGAAGTTGGGAGAACATAATATAACTTTCGATGACGAAGACACCCGAGGTGTTCACCACGCTCACGACGACGCATTGGTCGATACACTCACCATAGCTAATCGAAAAGTCTTCCAAATTCTGGTCGACACATAGTCGTCAACTAACGTTCTCTTCCTCCAAGCCTTCAATAAGATGGGGGTCGGTCGGAACTCCCTTCGTTCTGTCAAAACGCCCCTAATTAGATTCTCTGGAGGCAAAGTTATGCCAGAAGGAGCTATTCAGCACCATTGTGATGGTTGAATTTTTAGTGGTCGACCAATTGTCCGTCTACAATGTAATCCTAGGACGGTCGACACTGTACCTCCTCCGAGTGATAGTGTTAACCTACCACCTCGCCATGAAGTTTTCGATCGAGAACAAGGTAGGGTCTGTCAAGGGTGATCACCAGGAGGCTCGAAAATGCTACGTTATAGCCTTAAGGACTCCCCGCGAAACACTGACAATCAAATCTCTAGACTCGCGAGAAGACTTACAGGTACGCAGCCGACCCATGGAAGACCTTGTTTAGATTCTTCTATATGAATCTGATCCCTCCAAAGCGATACAGGTTGGGCTGTCTCTGATACATTCGGTGTGCGACAAACTGATATCTCTCCTTCGATGCTACACCGACATTTTCGCATGGTCTTACGAAGATATGCTTAGCATAGACCCTACTGTCATGACACACCAACTGAACATCGATCCTACCTACCGCCCGATCTGACAAAAGCGACATGCCCTTGGCCTAGAGAGGTTTGCCATTATCGGAGAAGAGGTCAGTAAGCTCCTCAAGACCTAATTCATCGAAGAGATCTATTACCCGGAATGGGTGGCTAACATCATGTTGGTGAAAAAGGAAAATGGCAAATGGCACGTCTATGTAGACTACACTGACCTGAACAAAGCTTGCCCAAATGATAGTTTTCCTCTCCCCAGGATCAACCAATTGGTCGACAGCACAACAGATCATGAACTACTTAGTTTTATGGATGCGTATTCAAGATACAACCATATCATAATGCACCCAAATGATAAATCTAAGACTACCTTTGTCACAGACAAATGCCTTTATTGTTACCAAGTGATGCCTTTCGGTTTAAAAACTGTAAGGGCGACCTACCAAAGGTTGGTCAATAAGATGTTCACCAAACAGATAAGTTAGTCCATGGAGGTCTATATCGACGATATGTGCGTTAAGAATGTCAAAGTTGTCAACCATATGGCTGACGTAGAAGAAATATTTCTTGTCCTCTAAGAATGCCAGATTAAACTTAACCCGAGCAAGTGCACCTTTGGCATAGGCTCAAGGAAGTTCCTCAGATTTTTGGTCAGCCAGTGACGAATAGAGGCCAATCAGGAAAAGATATGAGCCCTTCTCGACATGCAATCTCCAAGGACGATAAAAGACATTCAGAGATTGACTGGAAGAATGATCGCACTCAACCATTTTGTATCTAGGGCCACCGATAACTGTCTTCCCTTCTTCAAATAGTTGAAAGGGCAATAAATTGTTGATTAGACCGAAGAATGTGAGGCCGCTTTTCAGCAGCTCAAAGAATATCTAGGGTCGCCACTGTTACTCTTCAAGCTCGAACCTGAGGAGACACAGTTGCTCTACCTTGCGGTATCCAATGCAACAATAGGCTCGACATTAATAAGAGAAACCAAGGAAAAGAAGCTACCAGTATACTACGTCAGCAAAGCACTGGTTGTAGCTGAGATAAGATATCTAACACTGGAGAAATTGGCCCTCGCCTTAGTTACATCTTCATGATGACTACGACCATACTTCCAAGCTCACTCGATCAAGGTCTTGACCGACCATCTGCTTCATCAAGTCTTGCAAAAACCTAAAGCTTTAGGTTGGTTACCCAAATGGGCAATTGAATTGAGCGAGTTCAACATCACGTTCCAGTTGCACATGGCGATCAAATGCCAAGCGGTAGCTGACTTCATCATCGAACTGATGCACTTGTCCAAGAAAGAGTCAACCGAAAGCCGACCCCTGGTCGGCCCCGACAGTCCCGAAAGTCTCCCCGATTAGATAGCCGTCGTGCATGCCCAACCGATTCCCGACCCCCCCCCTCCCCCCCCCCCCCCCCCCCCCCTCTGGATACTTTATGTCGACGGCTCATCCAACTCCAAGGTAAGCAGGGTTGGGAGAGTCCTAGAGACTCCTGACCACACGTGCATGCAATATGCCTTGAGATTTAAATTTCAAGCCTCAAATAATACAATAGAATATGAAGCTCTAATTATTGGCCTCAAGTTAGCAGTGAATATGGGTACTCGGAACCTCAAAGTCTTTAGCGATTCACAGTTGATCGTCAAGCAGATAGCCGACGTCTACCAAGTAAAGAAATATCACCTGAAAGCCTATCTCTAGAAAACCAGAGAATTAATTGCAAGCTTTCAAAAATGCAATGTCACCTTGATCCTACAAGCGAAAAATACTGAGGCCGATATGATTGCAAAAATCGCTTCAGCCAACGAGGACAAGATTCCAAGGTCCGTCCCGATCAAATTCCTAGCTAAGCCGAGCATCCAGGAAGCCGAGTCTATCCCCGTTCTTCTGGTTAGCTCAAATCCAACATGGATGGACCCGATCATCCAATACCTTGAGAACGGTGAACTTCCTGAAGATCAGGTAGAGGCACGAAGAATGAAGGTCAGAGCAGCTCGATACACCTTGCTTAATGGCATACTTTATAAAAAGGGGTTCTACCTCCCCTACCTAAGGTGCGTCCGACTGGAAGAAGTGGACTACATTCTGAGAGAAATCCATGAGGGAATTTGTAGAAGCCACTCAGGAGGACAATCCTTGGCATATAAGGTCATTCGGCAAAGATATTACAGGCCAACCATCCAGAACAATGCTCAACAACTTGTCAGGGCATGCGACAAATGCCAGAGGTTTGCCAATGTCCCTCGTTAGCCCCCAGAAGAGCTCACGCCAATGGACGGACCTTGGCCCTTCGCCCAATGGGGGATCGACATCATCAGTCTGCTTCCCATAGGCAAGGGTCAGACCAAATTCGCCATTGTTGCGGTTGACTACTTCACTAAATGGGTGGAGGCCGAGCTTTTAGCGAAGATTACCAAACAAAAGGTTACGGATTTTGTCTGAATAAACATCATATGCCACTTCGGAATCCCTCACACTATCATCTCTGATAATGGGAAGCAGTTCAACAATAATCAATACCAAGAGATGTGTAAGAACCTCGAAATCCGCAATGTCTACTCGTCGCCCCAACATCCTCAGGCCAAAGAGCAAGTAGAGGCAGTCAAAAATGTCAGTAAACATCATCTTTGGACCAAGCTCGACAAGGCTAAGGGAGCCTGGGCTAAGGAACTCCCCAAGGTTCTATGGGCCTACCAAACCACGGCCTGGACTGCCACTAGAGAAACCCCATTTTCCTTGGCGTACGGAGATGAATCAGTCACCCTCGTAGAAATTGGGTTACCATCAACTTGGATGAGTTCATTCAGCGAGCCAGCCAACAAAGAACTTATGTCCCTCGGCCTAGATCTCCTCGAAGAACGGATGGAGCTAGCTCGACTTCGAACCATCATCCGACAATAGCATGTGTCATGATTTTACAATGCTCAGGTCAAGGTCAGAAGATTTAAGGTCGGAGACTTAGTCCTCTGAAAAGTGTTTTAGAACACCAAAAAGGAGGGGGCAGGATCCCTAGGGCCGACTTGGGAAGGACCCTACGTGGTGCCACACACTAGCCAACCCGAATCATATCGACAAGAAGACCTCAGCGGCCAACTACTCTTGTACCCCTGAAATGTCGAGCATCTGAAGAACTACTATCGATGGAAGATACATAATGTCCGTTCTCTTTTGTATCAATCAGAAATAATAAAAGATCGCCTTATCAAATTTATGTTCGTTTGATGTTCGACCTATTGCTGACCCAAATCCAAGCGAGATCTGTCCAGGACCCGACTAAGGTTTGGTCGAAAAAGACGACCTCAACCTGATCCGGATCGACGCCCAGCCGGTAGCTCGGCACTAACTCCATAGTGACCAACAAAAATGAATACGCTATCTTACTATGTTAGTTGAGACATGTAAAAGTTAACACGAAAAAGTTGAAAGAACTCTTTTTCATTAATAAAGACCCAAAGGCCTATTTACATCAGTTTTACATCGACTACAAAATTCAAGGTTGTACAATAGAGGACGACTAAAAGACTAAAGAGGAAGAAGATGCCTCATGTGTCTGAAGAAACACTGGGCATGCCCAGGCTAACGTTAGATGTGCATGAAGCTGTGATGCTCAACCTCTCGATGTGCTTAAAGTGCTTGAAGCTTAAAAAGCTCAGCAAAATTAATTTCAAGACTCAGCTACCGCCTCAGAAGCCATCTGCGAAGCCGCCTTAGGAATTTCCCGAGGAGCCTCTTCATCACCAGACCCATCGGCGCTAGACTCGCACTCATCGAAGGCAGAGAGATCGAGCTCGGGGAAGCTCTCCTTCATCATCCTCACACACTCAGCATACCCTTGACGAAAGAGAGTATCCCTCTCATCCAAGAATGCCTGGGATGAGAGGAATTCCTTCACGGCGTCCTTCCGTGCAATGACGAGGTCAGCCTTGGTCTCCGTCCTCAGTCAATCCAACGTGGCGTTTGCATTGATGAGCCACGTGTGGCAGTTAACGTATACAACTTTGGCCTCTCACAATCACGAGGCCATCCCAACCTTCTCGGCAGAATCCGCTTCAAGAGTCAACTTCAACGTCTCTAGCTCGGCCGCCGCAGTCAATGCCTGAGCTTCAGCCTCCTCAGCCCACCCATGGGCCCAAACGAGCTCGGCACGAGCCCTCAACGCACACAAAGCAAACTATAAAAGAAGAGGGAAGTCAAAACAAGCTACCAACAGAAAGCAAATAAGCAAAAAGTTGGCTCAACTAAGGTTCCCACCTCGAGAAGCATGGTCATCATGCAGGCCAGCATCCGATCCATGGAAGACTCAAACAGGCCGACGAACTCTTCTTCGACGCCCTGGTGAGCTGCCTAGCAAAGAATGTCCTCCACCATCCATAAAAAGCTCCCCTTCCTCTCTACGGCTTCTTCCACTCTCGAGGGCTACACCTCGAAAGGGGAAACCTCGGCAGGGAGCCCCGTCGCCTCCAGTGGCTCGGAAGGAACCACATTTATGCCTTCTTCCTCGACCTCTACGATGGTCGGGCAAAAAGGGGCGACTCTTCCCTTGCTCTTGGAGGACATCTTCTGCTTCTTCTTCTTTGAAGTGTGGGTCTCATCCCTAGGGGGAGCTCGCACCTTGGACGGAGGCTGAAGGGTAGGCTGAGCCTCAGACATCTCTGCATCAGGACAATAGATGACGAAGCAAGAACCATCTAGTCATCTTGAAATTTAAAAGAATAATAGCTCAGTGAAAGACCTTACCAATGATTGTAACTGTCAGCGCTGTATCCAAGCCTGACCGAAGAAGGCACTCAGGTTGGAGGAGCACATTCCATTTTCTCCTCTCCCAGCTCAAGGCCTGTAAGTCCCTAATTCGAGCTAAGAGCCTGCTGCCGAGCAAGGGTTGACTCTTCGGGAGGACTGAAATGGCGAAAGAGCACAAGGTCAACAAACAATATGAGCCGATCGACAGAAGACGACCCATCATTGAGATACAAACATGGCTTGGAAAAGGCTTAGGGGATGAGGGAATGAGTCGGCTCTAGGCCGACCGTCTCCCAACTTCCATATACCCAAAACCACCAATCCCTCCATTGTTTATTAGAGGAAGGCGAGTCGATGATCAAGGGACTGCCAGTATTCCGCCACGCGGAGAAGTAATATCAGTCGAGCTGGGAAGTGTTGGGCCTCACTTGATACAAGTGAAGGAACTCCTCCACCGTCAGCTTGGGCTGATCATGCTCAACCCAAAGAACTGCACAGCCAAACAAGTCCCTCCAACCATTCGGAGTTAACTGCCCTGAGGCCAAGTTGAGGCAGCTCAGGAGACACCAAACGATCCCCTGAAGCGGGAATCATAGGCCACATTGGAGGCTGACCTAGAATATCACCACTGCTCCCTCAGGAGGACAGTCCAGAAGATCCTCTGCTGAGGGAGCCCAAAGATCACAAACTCAAGGATATGATACCCGTATTGGATCTGAATCAAATCGTCTACAGTCAAAGTCGAAGGAATAGGCCCCTTCGGATCTTCCTCAATCCCGTCATCATCATTATCAGGAGAATTACCTCCCTTGGCAACCGGTTCGGGTGCCGACGGTTCACTGGGCTCTAGCACGCTAGAGGCCCTCTCTTCTCTGGACGATAAGTCTAGTGTCCTAGCGGTGGATGCCCTTACACTGGACACTGGTCTCTGTGCCGAGGACCCTTCCTCCACCCTACGAGAAGTCGAATACCAGAAAGCAACGTCTGTCATTACCACCAGTGATAAAGGTGGGTTCGACATCACCTGGAGGTAACTACTTACCCCACTGTCGCCATCGGACATCCCTTCTCGTGAGCTCCTGGACCCAGACATCGAGTATCAAAAAGAAAGGGAGGGGAAGTGGAGCTCACCAAGGATGAAAATGGCAGAATCGCAACGAAATGCAACAAACAAGGTCGCTGGAGTATGATTAGAGAACGAAGGAGTGAAAGAGGAAATGGAAATGATAAATAGAGGAGCCCTAGAATGCAAGGGCTCCCCATTTTATAGTCTTTCCACATGGTAGAGGCTTCATGCCTCATCAATGCGACATTGAACGAGCGTCCCATTGACTCCCCCGTCGCGCCATGTGTCACAACAAGAGACACCGCCCATTTAGGTAATCATTCACCAACCCATACGTCGCCACCCCATTGGTCAGTCACCAAAACAACAGCCCAACACCCACGTGACCACAAGCCACGTGACAACACGTAAGGAGTGATGCCTCAACTATCATGCTAGCCGCATCACCTGGCATTAATGACTACGTAGCCCGACTCAGTCCACACATGACCTGACCGAATAACGACTGGGCTTGCTTTCTGAGCCTACTCGAAAAGCAAGGGGGGCATACTGTTGGGGAAAAATATACAAGTCCGAAACTCAGATTATTGAATGGACCAACTCTTCTGAAACGACACAGACCCACCACGGTCCGAGCGTAAAGCAGCCCCCAAATGCAAGAGTAGGCCGACCCCAGCACCAAGGGTAATGCCAATAGGAGTGCCCTAAAAGCCTAAAAGGGGCTTGAAAGGCCGACCCAACTCTTGGGTCAGCCAGGAGTCGACTATAGATCGATTAGAGCTCGACCAAAGATCGGCCACAGACCAACCACAACTTGATCACAGGACAATCACAAGTCAGCTATAGATCGGTCACAGGACGATCACAAATAAGCCATTCGGTTATAGATCAGCCACAGATCGGTCGAAGATTGGATTTAAAATGACCATAGATTGGTCATAGCCTGGTCGCAGGTCTGTCATGATCCAGAATAATTCTCTTGGCGAGGTCAAGACACCTTGAAAGATCTCAAAGCTTGGATTACAAGGACTGAGTCATCTAAAATGGCTCCCGACCCATATTCGACCTAAAGCCAAGCCACCAACCAGAAGATTCGAAGATCTCTCTCTCTCTCTCTCTCTCTCTCTCTCTCTCTCTCTCTTTCTCAAAATCTCAGAGAGACAAGACCGAATCCCAACGATCTCGAATCCTAAAATCTTGGGAAAATCCCATATCACATTGAATCTCCAATACTAGCAGAAAGAGTCCTTTTACAGAGGATCTCTCTCTCTCTCTCTTCCCTATAAATATAGGGGTAAGCTCGCCAAAGAGGTATGTTGAGGTTCACATTCATAATCCTAAAAAACTTTAATTACAACCTTGATCTCTTTTATAGAGATCCTTCTTAGACCACGAGCCTGACTTAGGCATCAGAGAGTCCCCTTAATGAACCAGGGCCTCCTTTGTCTCTCATCATTGCTTGTGCAGGTTCAAGGGGAAGACGTATAGAAGGTTCGTCAGAAAACTGCATCAACGGTTACCTCCATGAATGTAACTGGATGTGATCTAAATGGAAGAAAAAAAAATATGGTGTGATTTTTAAAAGTAACCAATTTATACATTATTAACACCCGGAATTATCAGGCACGAGTATGTACTCGGGCCGTGAAAATTCAAGATGTTACAACCCTTTTCAATGACAACTATTTTTTTAGCTGTGTATTTTCTTTATCTCTTTCAATTCTTTTCATTGACCATGATGGACAAACTCCTCAAGTTTAGTTCCTATCATTCTCAATAATAATCAAGTTAACAATTCAGTATTGACTAAAATTTTAGAGATGTAAGCTAGATGTGATATGTGAAATCATGACTCAATCAATGTTTAAAAACTTCTAATTAAATATTAATAACTTCATAATTGACTTTGAAATCTATCAAATAACTAGAATTCAAGTTTAATAAATCCTTAACATTGGCATCTTATCATTATAATACTACCAGAAAAAGCTTCAAAGGCTAGGATAAAAGCTATAGCTAAAGACCTATGCCTATTGTTATAGTCCGTATTAAGACCGTAACCATCAGTATTATAACCATTGTAAGAGTGTCTGCATAAAATAAAAAATAAACAAACCAACAATTTTCACATTCAATTGCTAGATGTAAAAGGTATTGTATTTTATTTCAAAATAAACATTAGAATTTAATTTTCAAATTTTTTGGTTCCCTCCACATTTGAAATTTTGGTGCTTTTGGGTTGTGGGTTTTGTCCCACATCAGATTTCCCAAAGAAAATCTTCTTGTATATAAGATAGGGTTTTTGCCTTGGGGCTTCAGCCCCATTCAGGGGGCATGTGAATTTGGTCCTATGAGGGGGCTATGCCAATAACCCTAATCTATGTCATTGACCACACACACATGCGCGCCAAGCTGAGCCGAGTTGTGCCATGCTGTGCCGAGCCAAGCCGAGTCCGGGTCTAGGTCCAAGTTCATGTCTGTGTCTGTGTGCTTGTGCGCTTGTGCAATGCGACACGACGAGATGGACAGGGCTGGGTGTAGGCATAGGTGCAGGTACGGGTGTGGTGCGAGTGCAAGTGTACTTGGGTGGGTGTGAGTGTGTACTCACGGAACTTTATTTATGAGTGTACTCACACTTGTGCCTTTCATTTTAAACCACAGAGATCTGTCCATTCCGGTTGGTCACACCTGTTGGGTTTAAACCCAACAGACCTAACCCTTTGAAAAGGGTGTTTAATGCACCACTTTGGAGTCTATATAAATACTTCCATTCCAGTTTCAAATATATAAAAAATCCGCTCTTCTTATAAAATTCTCTCTGTTCTGGTTTACTAGTTTATAAGTTTTTATTGTCACTGAGTCAACTTAGCACTTTCGGGTTAAACTGTTGGTGGTTCGAGCCCGCGTACAGTGAGTGCACTGCTAGGACCAGGTCAAAGTCATTGTATCCTGGAGGTCGATTACTCTAGAAACCTGTTGCACCTGGGACACTGTCTAAGGGGAGCAAATTCAATTTTAAGCCGAGTGACTCACGCCACGCCTTGACTCAGTTTAATAAGTCCTCTTTCTCAGATTTTATTTTCTTTTTTGGTTCTCAAATTTTTATGTAGTTATTTAATTCAATATATATTCCAATAATCTTGAAATCGAAATATTGAATTACATAGACTATGACTACCATAACAGTAAATACTTCTGCTAAGTTAGCCAAAATCAAACCATTCGCTAGACAATGCTTTAAACGGTGGAAACAGAAACCGATGTTCACATTGACCACCCTTAAAGTTTCATACATTTTGTCTGAATCATTTACTATAGATCCAGCAAATCAAACCGAAGTGATAGCTGAAAATAATTGTAAAAACTATATTATAAACTCTTTGTCTAACGAACTATATGACACGTATGCTTCTTATGAATCTGTTAAAGAAATATGGACTACTTTAGAAAAGAAGTACATATTGGAAGATGCAGGTGCTAAGAAACATACAATCGCTAATTTTCTTCACTATGAAATGACAGATGATAAACTTGTCACTAATCAGTTTCATGATTTTCAAAATCTAGTTCATAAACTATAAACCGAAGAAATTGAGTTGGATAAAGCATTTCTATCAGGAGCACTGATAGAAAAGCTACCGCCCTCCTAAAAAGAATATAAGAATAGAATGAAACATAAAAAGAACAGTGTTTCTTTAGAAACTACTATCGTACACATATGAATAGAGGAGGCTAATAGAATAAAGGACCAAAAAGGAAATGGAAATGAGATAGATTCAAAGGTGAATCTTGTGGAATCAAGTCGGGAAAATAATATGAAAAAGGATAAATGTCATAAATGTGGCAAACCTAGACATTATGCAAATGAATGTAGGATAAAAAAGAAGAATGTAAATAATTAATTCAAGAAAAAGGAAAATTGCTACAACTGTGGAAAGCCTGGGCATCACATTAAAACCTGTAGGCTTAAGAAAATAAAGATAAGCCATAGGCTAATCTTATAGAAATAGGCAATGAGTCTGACATGATAGTAGTTTTGGTGTCAGAAGTCTTCCTTATAAACAACTTAGAGTGAGTACTAGACATTGGTGTAATTAGGCACGTGTGCAAGGATCATAGCATGTTTACCTCTTACCAAGTATCAAGAGATGATGAACAGGTGTTCATGGGTAATGTTAGAACATCTCCAGTTATAGGAAAAGGGAAAGTACTTTTAAAACTCACTTCTAGAAAGACTCTAATGTTAAATAATATCCTACATGTGCCTGACATTAGAAGAAACTTGGTCTCTGGTTCGCACCTCAATAAGGCTAGTTTTAATTTAGTATTTGATTCAGATAAGCTTGTAATGCCTAAGAATGGAACTTTTGTTGGTAAGAGATACTGTAGTAATGGTTTATTCATTGTAAATATATCCAATAATAATAATAATAAAACATTCAGTTCTATTTATATCGTTGAACCTTTTTATCTATAGCATAGTAAATTAGGTCTTGTGAATGTGGTGTCTTTGAAAAAATAAAAAGATTAGGTTTATTACCTAATATATCTAATGAAGAATTCGATAAATTTGAAACATGCGTAGAATCAAAATTTATTAGAAAATCCTTTAAACGAGTAGAATGATCATCTATTCTATTAGAGTTGATACACGGTGATTTAGGTGATTTTAAAAATTACATGTCTAGAGGTGGAAAAAGATATTACATAACTTTTATAGATGACCGCTCTAGGTTCACTAGAGTCTATCTGTTAAGGAACAAAGATAAAGCTTTAGATGATTTTTCTAAGTATAAAATTGAAGTTGAAAATAAGTTAAATATAAAAATTAAAAAACTTAGAATGGATAGAGGAGGTGAGTATGAATCTTATCAATTTAGAGAATTATGTGAAAAAAGTGAAATAGTTTACGAAACTACAGCTCCTTATACACCAGAACAAAATGAAATAGTAGAACGTAAGAATAAAATTCTTAAGAAGATGATGAATGTTATGTTAAATAGTTTAGGCTTACCCTCAAATATGCGAGGAGAAGCAATTTTATCTTCTTGTTATATTCTAAATAGGATTCCTTCTAAATCTTCTGAACAAACACCTTATGAACTTTGGAAAAATCATGTTCCTAGTTATAAATATATTAAAGTGTGAAGGCGTCTTGCTAAAGTAGGATTACTTGAAACTAATAAAAGAAAATTAGGCCCTAAAACTACCAACTGTGTATTTATAGGTTACGCACAAAACAGTACTACCTACAGGTTTCTAGTTTTAAAGACTAACGATAATATTTTAAATCCTAATACAATTATAAAAGCTAGGGATGCAAAGTTCTTTGAGAACGTATTCCTTATGAAATCTTAATCTATAGGAATAGAGGAAGTTAATGAATCAGATATCACACCTACTAGTAAAAGTACTTACGAGCAACTAGCAGAAGAGATACAAACAAGAAAAAGTACTAGAGTTAGAAGAGAAACTAAATTAGGATATGATTTTTCACCTTCTTAGTAGAAGACAATCTTACAACAGAAGCGATTAACTCTCCAGATGTAACTTTTCGAAAGGAAGTAATAAATGATGAGTTGGAATCTATTATATCTAATAACACTTGAGAACTTGTAGACCTACCACCTGAAAACAAACTAATAGGCTGTAAATGGGTGTTTAGAAAGAAACTAAAACTAGATGTGACTATTGATAAGTTTAAGGCTAAATTAGTAGCGAAAGGCTTTAAACAAAAGGAAAGAATATATTATTTTGTTACATATTCCCCTGTAACTAGAATTACAACTATCAGGGTCTTAATATCGATAACCTCCATATAGACACTGGTGGTACACAGATAGACATTAAGATAACTTTTCTAAATTGATGTTTAGAAGAAGAAATATATAAAGAGCAACCTGAGGGTTATAACATATCAGGTAAAGAAAATAAAGTATGTAAACTAATTAAATCACTATATGGTCTAAAATGTGCTCCTAAATAATGGCATAAAAAATTTGATGGTGTTTTAAAATCAAATGGTTATCATATAAATGATGTAGATAGATATGTATATAGTAAAATTTTTGAAAATGATTATGTTGTTATATGCCTCTATATTGATGACATACTTATTTTTTGAACTAATATTAAATTAGTTATCGCGACTAAGAAATTCTTGTCATCTAAATTAACATGAAAGACTCAGGAAAGCCACACCAATGGGCTTTAGGTATATCAAATAGGTCACACCGATGGGCCTCATTTATATCAAATCGGGCCCAACCTTATGTATATTTGAGATCCGACCAATTCATAAATTAACATAGAGATAAATGAAGTGAAAACCAAATATCAATTTGAGTGGGAACCACTGTGGTCCTTAGAAGTTTGAACAGTGGATGTTACGGTCCACTATTTAAATGGTGGGGTCCACTTTGAACTTTATATTTGACTCATCCTTGCACTCATGCCATAGAATGATATTTCAAAAGATTTGGATGGTATGGATACAGCGTGTGCATCATAGTGGGCCCCACCGTTCAAATAGTGGATGGTATAGCCAAAATATACACATCAGTGAGGGGCCTGTGGGCTCTCTGGCGTCAAAAGGATGACCATAAAGCAACAGCACATGCAGCTCTGCTGCTTAACAAAGGCAGGGGTGGGTTCCACATAGGGCTCACCATAACTTTAGAAATGTAATATATTAATATTATATTATAAAGTAACATGCAGCTCTGCTGCCTTTTAAGGGAAGCATAGGTGGGTCAATGTAGGGCCCACCACTCATATATATAATATATAAAATATATAATATATAATATATAATACACACACACACACACATAAGCTGACGTCCAGGCCCTTGAACGGCCTGGAGAGTCCCATGCATTAAGGAGGGCCCCACACATGGGGTGTGTCCCACTGTCCAAAGACGGTAGACACAATACATACATGATGGTGTGGCCCACCCCAATGGATGGACGGCATAGATGGGTCCCATGGACACCACTGACGTTCACACATCATTGATAGCCACCCATACAAGGGAATAAATGCCAAGACCCCAGCGTTGAAAGGAGGTATCTTACACAGCCGACCACTGGAGCTATGGATGGGTCCCACCATTCAAACGAGGTATCTTTCACTCGGTCTGCCATTTGAGCTATGGATGTGGGTGTGAAAAATGGGCCCCACACGGACATGGGCCCCGCCATCTAAGGGTGGTGGACGGTTTGGATAAAACACCCACTATGGTGTGGCCCGTTAAAAGGGATGGACGAGGTGGGTGGGTCCTATGGACCCCACTGTCAGTTGACACTTCACTGGTTAGCACACCCCCTGTCAGTCCACACTTCACTATTAGTGCACGTCCAGCGTCACTAGACGCTAGACAACATGCATACAACACAAGCATCATGGTGGGTCCCACTTAGACATGGCCCACCAAATTTGGATTAATCTGATATTTGTGTTTCCCCTACATCCAGGCCTACCCATAGACAGATAGCAAGGTGGGCCCTATGGATGGGACGGCGTAGATCATACATCATAGTGGGGTTTATAATACATGAGACGGAAAGATAAAGACATCGGCTAGGATGGAGGGGCCCCACCACTATGGGCCCCTCTTAGATACAAAGCCTACATCAAGGTGGGTCCCACCATAAGTGGGCCCTTACATCATAAAAAATAAAGAAATGGAGATCCAAGATCACCTATCATTTTCTTCTTACTCCCTTGGCTTCCTTTACTCCTTAGCTTCGATCCTAACAGAAGAGATGAAATTTTAATGGTTGAGATGGGAGATGAGAGAGTGGGAAGGTGGGCCACACTTATTGCTTAGGAGAGCTTGGAGAGGCTTAGACGTGGGATAGTTTTTCTTGTGGTTTGGGTTTCTTAGAAAAGAAGGGAGAAATAAGAGAGAGAGAGAGAGAAGATGGGATGGAGTGATGGATAGGAGAGAGAGGGATGGGTGGTGTAAGAGTTTGTTGACTTTAGGGGTAGGTTGTATAAGAAAGGTATGGGGTGTGTAAAACTTTTTAACTTTTGGGTTGCTTGGGGATGGGTGTGAGGTGATGTGTACTTGACATGTACTTAACCAATGATGGGATTGATTGATTGATGGATGTGACATTCGGTAAAGATTCTCCTGGGTTTCGTAACCCGCGGCACTTTCCTCGAACTGAATGCAGACCCACATCTCCTAGCCTGGGTGTCACCTCGGTGCGTGAGACACGGCATGGAATTACAGAGACGACGTGGTCAACAGGGTACAAGTCTCGGGTTGACAAGACTCGGCTTAGGATCGCGCGTAAATGTTGGATAAAGGTCGAAGGTTGTCAGAATTTGACTGGAAAGACCACGGAAGCCTACAGAATAGTACGAACTAAGATACGGATCTTACACAATATGACTATCATGAAGAATACACGAAATAGTATATCTCAATTAGAGTATTTTAGAATAATTGGTAGACTCATGTATTTAACAAACTACACTAGATCAGATATAGATTTTACAGTAGGAAGGCTAAGTAGATATACACTTAACCCTGGAAAAGTGCATTAGAATGCTTTATCTAGGATTTCGAAATACCTAAAAGGTAGTATGGCCTATGGTTTACATTATAATAATTATCCTGCTCCATTGGAAGAATACAGTGATGCTACTGGATCGGTGATTCAGATGAGACAAAATCCACTATCGGATATGACTTCACTTTAAGTAAAGGAGCAGTCTCTTGGAAGTCTACCAAGCAGACATGTATCTCTCGGTCAACTATGGAATCTGAGTTTATTGCCTTAGAAAAGACTGGATCAGAAGCCAAGTGGCTTAGAAATCTCTTAGCTAATATACCATTGTGGCCAAAACCTGTATCGATCGTGTCTATTCATTGTGATTATCAAGCAGCTATACCAAAAGCAATGAGTAAAATATATAATGGAAAAGGCAGGCATATTAGACTCTGACACAACATAGTAAAACACATGTTGTGTGATGAAGTCATATCTATTAACTTTGTGAGGTCAGACAAGAATCTGGCAAATCCTCTAACTAAAGTACTATCTAAAATATTAGTCAATGATACATCAAAGAGAATGGGGCTGAGCCTAATATACGAGCTGTCAATGTCAGCAACCCAACCTATACAAGTGGATATCCTATAAGATAAGTTCAATGGATTAACAACAAGACATGAGGTAAACGATTACACTGAGTTATATAAGCCCCTTCTATGGTGTACAATGCGAGCAACAACGCAAAAGGTTGAGTTTTTTTAGAACTCTTAATGGATCCATAGCCATATATTTGGTGGTGTATACAATTACTGCATATCCTTGATGGAATTCACCTATATGAGTGTGAAGGTGGAGGCCGCTTCCTATGAGAATCTAAGTAAATTCTCTAGAGCACTCATGAAATATAGGTAATGGTGTATAGTCAAAATGTATCGAACCACAGAATCACTTGCAGAGGAAGACTTTTGTGAGTGGCATGTACTTGCGATTTATATTAAAAGGATTCAGGTTCAAGACTATGGTGTCACCTGATTCCTATAGACTTGTCTTGCTTACTCTAATGTCGGTTCAAGTCTATACTGACACCGGCACCATTGCACAACTATTATGCTTTAACCCAAAAGATTTTTTATTTTGAAACATGTGGGGGATTATTGTATTTTGTTTTAAAATAAACATTAAAATTTGATTTTCAAAATTTTCAGTTTCCCTCCACATTTGAAATTTTGGTGCTTTTAGGTTGTGGTTTTTGTCCCACATCAAATTTCACAAAGAAAATCTTCTTATATATAAGATAAGATTTTTACCATGGCACTTGAGCCCCATTCAGGAGGCATGGGAATTTAGTCCTATGGGGGGGGGGGGGGCTATATGAATAGCTCTAATCTATGACATTGATTAGAGCCGATCCGTTTCGTGCTGAGCCGAGTTCAGGTCCGAGTTTGTGTCGGTGTCCGTGTGCACGTGTGCGATGTGACGCGACGCAACAAGAGGGGCTAGGCTAAGCACGGGTGTGGTGTGAGTGCGAGTGTACTCGCGTGGGTGTGTGTGTATGGGTACTTGCGTGACTTTATTTGCAAGAGTGTACTCACACTTGTGTCTTTTCATTTTAAACCAAAGAGATGTGTCCATTCCGGTTGGTCACACCTGTTGGGTTTAAACCCAACGAACCTAACCCTTTCAAAAGGGTGCATTACTCCTCCGAAGTCTATATAAGGATTTTCGTTCCAATTTCAAATATACGAAAAATCTTTTTTCCTCTTATAAAACTCTCTCTGTTCTAGTTTACCAGTTTATAAGTTTTTGTTGTTGCTGAGTTCATTGTTGAGTCAACTTAGCACTTTCAGGTTAAACTGCAAGTTGTTAGAGCCCGCGTACAAAGAGTACACTATTGGGCTTGGGTCATAGTCGTTGTATCCTGGAGGTTGATTGCTCTGGAAACCTATTGCACTTGGGACACTGTCCAAGGGGAGCAAATTTGATTTCAAGCCGAGTGACTCACTTCACGCTTCGACTCAGTTCAATAAGTCTTCTTTCTCAGATTTTATTTTCTTTTAAGTTCTCAAATTTTTATATAGTCTATTTAATTCAACATATATTCCAACAAAAGGTAGGAATATAATGCCTCAATTATACAAACAAAGGTATCCAAAGAAACGGGATTATTCAAACAATTTTCGAGAGAACAGACATGGCTACAATGTATATTCAAGCAACAATAGCAAGTATCATATAGTGAAAGTTAGGGATCCTAAAAAAAAATGAATGCATACCATGAAAACAACATTACAAAATCGTGAGAAGCATGAAGCATGGACCAATTGTTCCGCTATCTCGCCCAATGACAGATTTCTTTTGAATCCCATGCTCCCAGTCACATAGAATTTACAACTCATTTTACAACCCACCTAAAACAAGAAGAAAATTAGAACAAGTTTTATTTCAAAACCATAAGCAAAAAAAGGACAAAAGCATCCTCAACATTGGTAGCAAGGTCAGATGAGAGAGCGGCAGCTTTGTCACTAGAAGGAACACTAGCCCTTGCTTTCTGTTCAGAACTACCTGTCTTAATGTGGCAATTGACATCAAGGTCTGGAGTATAGTTGTCTAATGTTGCACATGAGAAAGGCAGTGAAGCCCTTTCCAATTCTTGCTGGACATCATCATTGTTTGGGGTGGCTGTTGAGGGAAGAACTTTCAAATCTTTTCTAAGATTTGATAGAGATGCCAATATCGAGGCTCCTACAACAACTAAATTAAGGATCTCTTGACCTTGTTTCAAGGTGAATTTCTTCAATAGGTGCACTCTGATATCCTATTATTCTAACTAACAAAGGAGCAACTGCAGTAGTTAACTTCACATTTGCGAGTTGCTGAAAATTTTGAAATTTTGTTAAGGAATTTGCTTTTCTTGTATGGAATGAATACATGATCATCGGTGCTAGATGAACTAAAAACCACTTCATCCCCTCTACTGAGGGTAGTAGTTGAATTTTTAGACAACACCCTTTCTCCGAGAGATTTTAAGTAAGGCAACTGATGCACCTTCATACTGTCCCTGAGAATTAAAAAATAAAAGAAAAGGTATGACAGTCCATATCAACAAAATCAATCAAAAGTCACGTATATCATTGCCATGATTAGTATGTATTTGCAAACCAGGCAATCCATCATAGTAGTGAATAGATACGAGTATATTTGACATGGTAGCTCTACATGACTCAATTTACGTAGAACTCGATGCAGGATGAACATGATGAGGTCGATCACCATCTTCCTCAAGGATAACTACTCCGAATCCACGGAGCTTCTCTAGACTCCTTGCATAAACTTCTTGAATCCACAAGGAAAAAGCAAGAAAAGTAGAAAATAAATTCTATAAAATTTGTAATTTGATTGATCGATGAAATAAATGAGTTCACAACCCTTTAAATAATGATACTATGCAATGAGAGAAATTTCAGAATCAAGCTACAACTAAAACTCCTAGAATTCGCAACTTACTATGAATAGTAAATTTTCTTTTTATAGTAAGTATCCTATGTGGCTTAACCACATTATTCTCCTCATTTTTCTAAACACTTTTCATGTTTGAAACAACCCCTAAAGCCCAACAGATAAAGAGTTATAATCAAACTAAAAGTTACTAAAATTAGTAAAAATGGAAATAAACATGGAATTCGACCGTCGATATGATAGAATCTCGCATATTCAGCGTGGGCAACCCAGCATAGGCTAAAGTAGCTCATCCTACCCAAAATTATATATGGTGCGTCGAATAACTCACTCCGGTTTGCAAGATATGCCTGTTTTAAGCTTTTGACAATCTTGATGATTTCTGACTCCAATCGGGCCTTCTCTGGTCCATCTTGGACATGAAAGTGTCTGCGACCCACTCTACATCGGAATTATACTAACATATGGGTATAAATTGCATTGCCAACTTTGACCCACAGTGAAAGGAGAGTTGTTGATAAGCAGGTGAGGATTCAGGATAAAAACAAATAATCAAAGTTTAGATATCATTGAAAAGCAAAAGCAAAAAAAATAGAGGACCGACAAGCATAAACCAATCAATAAACAAATTTATGCATAACTGACTATTAACATAAAGAAACAAAAATGTCAAGAAAGGTGAACCAAAGCAACACGGGATTTAAGTGCACGACCAGAGAAGCTTTTGTTTTAAAATGTTTTCAAATATAAACTAAGTACGAACCAAGAGTGAGAGCATGAGTCCAGTTAGAATGATCGTGCAACTAAGGGACCAAATTTCTAAAGTTGCGAGACATACAAGATCCAACTTTGGATGAAAGATTATTGCCCATCTACCATCCTTCCTTCAAATAGACGGCACACCATCTTCTAAAAGCCACTCCTCACCCCAGTATGTTGAGACTATAGTGAATTTCTCAAGGACTCCAATGTGACGGATGCTTTCTTTAGATGAATGCAAAAGTTCATAAACAACAGCTGTATGCGATCATTTCTCAATCAATGAACCTAAGTTTTGTCCATAAAGGCCTAATTTTGGTGCACACAGATCTCCACCATCCATATATAGATGGTAAATCCAGAACATTTTTATAGAATTTTGAAAACAAGTAGGGATAATTTGGATCCTTACTCTTGCTCCGGTGGTAAACACCTAAATTTCCTCTATTCTTAGTGATTAAGCAGACACCTAAAATACTAGAGTTCAAAATTTATGCAAATTATGAGCTCAGGTAGACCACACCAAGAGTAAATAATATAAGTCCATGTATACAATATTTACAGTGTAATTGAAAAAATAAACAGCCCTTAAATTTCAATAACAGCAAAATATTCCATGTTATTCCCCATTTCAGCCTATATATCAAAATTAAAAACTCCACAACAGCCAAACACAACCATTTCAAATTATTTTATTTTAAATCTGGTTAAGCTTTAAAAATGTGATTTAAAAAACAAAAGAAAAAAAAACTTTTGTAGGACCAAAACCTAAAACAGAATCTTCTAGACTGTCTCCAATGGTGTGCCGTATGACTCTTATTAGATAATATTGTATTTATTGTGTATTGTCATAATATATGGGTATAGTGTGCAATACAAGAAGGGGATAGTTGATCTCTCATATCAATAAGAAATGTTGGGGAACCATGGAAGCACATAGAGACGAATCAAGCAAAGTACTCCAATCACACAAACAATCCAAATTTTATGCAAAAAAAAATCCTTTCAGGAAAAAACCACATCACAAAGCAACGAGTAATGCACTATGAAAGCAGAAATATAAGAGATAGAGTGTTACCAATTCGAACAAGCCTCGAATCCACTTCACAAGCCATATCTACACCCTTAAAACCCTTAGGAACGAATTAGAAAGCCTTAGAAATCTTCTACCCTTCCCAAAACCTGATTACACCCGATATATATATATATATATATATATATATATATATAGAGAGAGAGAGAGAGAGAGTATCATATAGTATCACAATTGGAATAGGAAACAAATCCTGCACTTAAGTAATTTTTTGCGCACGCTTGATGGGACCTTTGATGGGATTTTGATGGCATCAACAATTTGTCAATGGCATCAAACACCTTCGAAGACATTGAGTAACAACACCAAAACATTCCAGCAACCAACATGAATTTTTTTGATGGCATCGAGTAGTCTGTCGATGGGATCAACAGACCTTGTTACTTATAGATTTAAGACATTAATAATAATCTCTACCATGTCTTCAATCTTCATTCTTCATATCTCATTATCATCATCTCTAATTCTGCCTTGCATCATAACTCTACCATCACTTCTCGTGCACACTTCGTCTTTCATTTACGCATTTGCCAAGCCCAGAGAAGTTGCACATAACTTGAACTTCTCTATAGGAACTACCTTTATAAGCATGTTAGCCAGATCTATGCTCATGTGAATCTTCTCTAGAGTCATGCCTCCTTCCTCAAGCACCTATCGGATAAAATGATGATGTGCATCAATATGTTTAGTACGTGAGTAACGAAATTTTTAGCCAAATTGATCATGCTCACATTGTCACAATTGACTGGCACAGCCTCCTGCTGAAGCCCCAACTGATTTACCATTCCTCTCAACCAAACACATTCCTTGAAAGCTTTTGACACCGCCATATACCCATCTTTGATCGTGGAAAGAGTCACCATAGAGTAAAGCTTTGACATCCAACTGATCGCTCTACCCGCTAGCACAAATGAGTAACCAAAAGTTGATCTTCTATTGTCAACACTGCCCACTAACTTGTCTCCATATTTCTCAAATGATAATACGTAGTCTTACGTACCTCAAATGTATCAAAGTATCCATTTCACTACCTCTCAGTGTTACTTGTTGAGGTTAGACATGTATCTGCTAACAACACCCACTTCATGTGAAATATCTAGTCTAGTATAGACTATGGCATGCATTAAACTACCAACCGCGCTCAAATAGTGTGAGACCCGACCCGAGTTCACATGTGTGCATGTGTGTGTAAGTATGCATTCCGTCCATCTTGGTTCCGGGTCCTACCGGTCCAATCCCGGCGACCCGTGACCTTGGATAGTGTTTGCAGTCATCTATAAGTCCAGTCATGAAGATCTGACTCAGATTGAGTTGAAACATATGTCATTGCGACCGCATCGTCGTCGCGGTTCCAACGCCGCGTCTTGTGCGTCCATCCGATATGTAGATCAAAAGTTATGTACATTTCATTATATGACCATTGATCATGTGGCCCACTTAGGTGGAGTGCATGTGTGGACCACTACCTCCCTTGGCCCAAGTTCCAATGTACACTACCTACACACTACACAAATATCCATAACTAACACCACTAACCAAAAACACTACTAAGAGACCTACTAAGCATAGCACTTTGTTATTGTCACCATAGGCCATTATGGTTTCTCTAACCAAGGAGAGAGAGGCCATGATTGCCTCCCTACAACTCTCTCTTTCCCTTCTCTCTCCCTTATTTTCTCTCCTTCTTTCTCCCTTGCAAAAAAATCCAGCACCTCTTCCCTCCATTCCAGCCCCTTCTCCTCATTTTTCTTCTCGATCCCTCCATTGAAAACTCATCCCAACCATTGATCCATGTTGCTTGGAGCCTCTAGATGATGGTGATGTAAATTTCAAGGTTTATCTAGGTGGGTGCTTTCTTCATCAAGTAAATCTTTTCTCTCCTCATGTAATCTCTTTCCTCTCTCTCATTTGGATGTATAGGACCCACCAATTAATGGTGGAGATCTTACACAACCATCTACATGTGGCCATGAGGCCCACATTGTACATGCATGTCCATGCATGGGATTCTTCCCTTGATGGACCCCTTGCATGTGGATTTCTCTTATTTTTCTAAGTATGATGGGTCATCTAGGCCCTTTCATGTGGCTGGGATGGCATCCCAACCACTCATTTTAAAGATCTAAGCCATGCATCATAAGATCTAGTTGTACAATGTGTTTATATTATTGTTTGTGGTTGTGATTGTGTGGGGACGGCTTAATAGTGGCGAAGCCCTCCCCTGATGGCCGGATGCTCTTCCCTCTCTTTCCTTAGTTAGAAATCTGATGATATTATGTGTGGTCCACTTAGTGGGCCTGGATTGTCCAAAAGAAAAAGCCTAGGAAGAAAGGGACATCTATACTCAACCTACACCATGGTTTAGATGCCTCTTTTTGCCACCTTAAATGTTCTTGTAAGGGTGAAAAATTGAGGGTTTGTTCTGAAAAATTGTGGGGCCCACTAGGGTAGGCCATGACACCCAATTTGTGAGCCAATCCCTTCCTTAATAGGCCCATAAATTTGTTTTATTCCATGCTTGCATTGCTGTCCAGAAATTTCTGGACAGATTTTTTTTTGTTGGACTTGGGCTTGAAATTGGAACTGATTAGGAAACCTTTTGTACCCATAAAATATATTTTTCTAAAATTTGAGGATCTCATCTTCATGTGCCCCAAATTTCAACCCCATCCAATCTTGATAGAGGTCCCAAAAGTGTGGTCCAAGTAGGGTGGACAGTCTGGATTTTCTGCACTGTTCCAGCAACATTCCACCCTAGACAGGTTGGCAATTCGAAATTTATTAAAATATTTCTAGGTGTCTAAAATTTTTTTAAATTTACAAGGATGTGTTCTACCCTTGGTAAGAAATACCTACAAAATTTTAGGGCCAATGGACGCCATTTGGGCATCTAAACGGGTGGTCCAATATAGTGGACTGCCATAAACATTCTGCTGTGCAGTCCAGTAGTATAGTTCCATAAAAAATAAAATTTTAAAAATATTTTCTCAGAAGGTGGGCCATATTTCTGAGCTCCATATTAATTTAGGCTTAATGAGGGACCTTGGGTCCAAATTTCAGGAATTTTGGAGGCCCATAATCTACCCATTTGGGTGGCCCAAATTTAGAACAGTTACATTCCAGTAATAGTTCATCCTAGACAGATTACATTCTTAAAATTTATTAAAATACTTTTGAGTGTCTAAAAATTGTAAAAATTTATAGGGATATGTTAAACTCAAGTTAGAATCTACCTACAAAATTTTGGAGCCATTGGATGCCTGTACACACTATGGTGGTGGCTAGACCGGCCCACTATTATATGGTGTCCAGATTAGTCCGAGTTTTATGACAGATTATTTTATTTGAATTAATTAAAATATTTTTAGATGTCCAAAAATTATATAATTTTATGGGGGTGTGACCCACACATGGAAGGACTACTGTATAAAATTTTAGGGCCATCAGGCTTCTGTACCGACCGTGGTGTGGCCTGCAATTTGTATCATTTTTGGGCCAAATACCCAGGCACGCCCTTACCTTAGGTTGTTGGGCCTGCATTCTAATGGCATGGCCCACTTGAAGTAAGTATTGTATATCTCTCTTTTATCTGGTGGGGCCCACTATGGATTACCATGGGTCATTAACCCATCTAAATTAAATAAATTTCTGGACTCCAGTAGGCCCAGGAAATGGGTGGGCTGGAATTCCAGCAAAGGGCCCAAAAATTTGTTACATGGTTTATTGTTTAGGAACTATTGTGGCACACCAGATTTGAGAGAGTATTGCACACACTCCTTACTTTCCTCCCTTAGACATTTTAGGCTTAATAAGTACCCCCTTGAGGCCCACCTTTGTGGTGATTTTGTGGGCTAGCCTTAACCAAAATTTTTAATAGTTTTATAGGCTCAATGGGCTGGGAGATTCTTTCTTAAGCCCAAGATTGTGCAAGGGCTAACCTTATTGATTTACGAACCCAATGGGCAATCTATAAGCTGACCATGTGTATTAATGGGCCTTGATGCCCTCATGAAGTGTTTAATTATGGGCTGACTTGTAAAGCCCACATAAATGCATATTGTGGAGGGCCTTGTTAAGTCTTTATCTGATGAGGCAAGGCCCACCCTATCAGTATAGGTCTCTCCCTTATGTATTCTTGGACTTATGGGTTGTCCTTAAATCCATCATAATGAAGGAATTAGATGACTTTTATTTTGGGCCCACTATGTAATATCGTATATGCATAGCCGCCCTTTTTGTGGTAGTGATTAGGCCTTGTGGACGCAGTTCTTTTGGATAGGCCCATTGATCTTAGGCCTATACTCTCTCATCTATTGTGATGGGATTAAGGGCAATAATATGCAAGGAGTTGGGCTCTTGGCTGCCTACTAAATTAACCTTGTACTTGGGCCAAAAGTGAGGCCCAACTCACTTGTGTTAAATGTAAAACTTGCTCATGTAAATGAATTACTGGGCTGCCCATGAAGCCCACCACAATATGTGAAATTTTGACCTTTGTGGTTGGGCCTAAACCTTACTTGAGGGTCCACTATCTGGCCTATAAGTTGGGCTTGGTGTATGGCCCATTAGGCCATGCATTACGTGGGCTTTAGACCTTATACTATATGAGTAGTGGCGGGCTACCTCTTGGAAGCCAGTTGAGGTTGAACGTCCTCCTGGGTGATCCTAAGGTAGACCCATGGGTTTCTCTATGGATGGTTAAAGGCCCACCATGGACCCTAGGTCATTTGTTTAGAGCTTAATGTGTATGTATGTGGAACCTACCTTAATGCATGTTTGGTCCAAGCCATCCAAGCCTTGGATCGTCCGATTATGGATGCACTGTCTGTCTTGGGTTACTGCTAGACTCACAATCCAGTAACAGGCCCACTTGATCTTTTCATAATATATACGCACTTTCCATCTGGTGGGGTCCCCCAGCGAATATAGTTGGCTTTCATGAGATTATTTCCACATAGTCAACTGATTTCTGGACCTTAGCAAGTTTGGAAGTTAAACTGGCCAAAAGTTTATCAAAGGGCCTTAATGTAAAATTTTATGGTTAAAACTTTATTTGGCTGCGGGGCCCACCATTTGAGAACTTGTGTACATGTTGCATGCTTATATTTTCTTATAATCTTTGGGCTTAATCAATGTATTCTTTTGGGTCACCTTTAATGATTAGATGAGGACTCCATCGTAGATCAAATTTTTGGGGCATCCCATGGGCCCAGAGTGGGCAGGGTCGTAACAGATTGGTCCAACCGTATATTGGGCCGACTTTCACCATTTTGATGGACTTGTGGGATAAGACAATGATAGTATTGGACTCTTGGTTGCCCACTTAAATTGCTAAGTTATTGGGCTGATGTAGTTGAGCCCATTTCATCCAAACTTAAACTTATTTAGTCGTATATTATGCATGCGGGCTGCCCACCAAGTCTAGCTCAATACATGGATTCTATGGCCATTGGAAATTGAGCCTTGGGCCTTAATTCCCCTCTTGGGGCCCATATTGTTAAAAGTGATATTTTATCTTTTTATGGCCTATTACGAGGAATAAATGTATGTAGTTACCTTTATTGTTATCTTAAATGTAGGCCTTGGGCCTTCTATCCATATAGTTCATGGTTGATATGCCTTTTTGGGGAATGACGGTTAAATGTCTCCATTATGGACCCCTCTAGGCCCGGTTATATCTAAATGTGATTAGATGCTCATCTTAAACTCTTGCTAAACTCACTTCTGTATTACTTAGACACATAGTTTGTATGTTTAGTCTCATGGGCTACCCCAGATAAATGGGCCCCCACTAGAGGTTGGATTCCTTAAGGATATTGTCTAAGTACCTAGTCTTGGTCCTTATTGGATAGTAGGAGTGTACTACTTTGTATATCGCTGCATAATGTGTCTAGACCCATCTTCATGGCCCATGTACATCATTGTATGCTTGGTTGACACAATGTATGTGTGGTCATATTGTGTCATTGGGCATTGCATGATACTTTTCCCGAGGGACGTAGTATCCCCTATTGAGCACGTTGGATGCTTGGGATTGATGCATAGTTAATTGTGTGATTCATGCATCTGGCATTGCATAGCATATGAGCATTATCGCCCTTGCTTCATCAGGGCTGTAGCCTCCACAGATACATCGTGGATGGCCATGTTTGGACACCGAAAATGTTACTTGAGCATACCGGGTGCATAGGATGTCCATGGGTTAAATTCTCAAAACTTCCCTGGTACCAAGGATCTGCTCCAGCGCCGTGACCGAGTGGTATATATGAGCGCATGAGGACCTTATACCGTTAGGCCGCGACTCCCACTGTCATGTAGTCGGTTGGATAGGGGTGTGGCCTTACTCGCCTGATGTAAGAGGGCATTGCTAGGCTGAGTCTGACCAGCTCGTGAATGGGTCCGCTACCTTCAGGCCTTACTGGTGATTGGTTGTCCACAGGCGGATAATGAGGTCTCTTACGCTCGTTTGACTGTGCGGGGTCTGTAGAGCGGCAGTCATCCAGTAGTGTAATTGTAACACCCTGAAAATCGGGGGTCGTGTATAAATTCAACTCCCGAGTTCCAGACCGTCACTTATGCAACAAAAATAGTTATGATTCAATGTTGTCTGATTTAAAGCATTCACATGAGTAAAAGTATACCAAAACTGCAATTCATACTTCAGATCTAGTGATAAAAGCAAGCGGAAGACTAAACAATGTATATATCACTGTATGGAAAAACAAAGTAATCTCATCTGTCTCCAAAGTATGACTACATCTCTGAGTTTCATATACATGTAAATAAACAAAAGAATAAAGTTCAAAATAGTCCCACTGAAGTCCCCTCGATCCAGGTCACCTACGGGAAGCCGTCGTGATACTGCATATACGAGAACTCATCCTGGTCCTCGTCAATCTCCGGCTCCACCTCCTGGATCTCGTCCTCACCTACAGCTACAACAGGGTCTGGTGGGTGTTGCAAACACCATCCCGTAACGTGGGAATGAGTGATCAACTCAGTGGAATCATAGAGCAAAGATTAGCATGTTCACAATTCAATCACGTGATAATAGTAAAGCAGTAAATCAGACAATCCTAATACTGTTGTTAATGCAAGATGATATGACGTGATGTATGCCCTCACCGACGATCACCCTCATGCGGCAACATCTTACGACCGCGGCATGCCACACTCCCTAGAGTGCTCCACATCTTCCAGGCACATGCAATGCTATGGTGGTATGATTACCAAGTTGTTATTAGTCCATTCAAACAGCAGGATTGGGAAACTAAGGTACTTCCCTTGTATCAATCCCAACACGGATCCTGTCTAGGGTCGTCACTCCTAGTAATCTCATACGATGTATATTTCGTAGGTCACTGCAAGGGCTGCCAGGGCTGTTGCTCGCACTCGTTGCACCGCTCCCCCATCACCTTATCAATACAGGCCTACTGTACTCTACTGCACGGAAGGGTCGTCGCCTCCCGTGGACTCAGAATACGCTCGCAGTCACTACAAAGGGCTCGTCGCCTGATCAGTGTAGGCCGACAGCTAGAATATAGTGTCTCATACCACCATAATCTGCTCACGAGTCAAGGTGCTCACTGGTCACTACGGGGAGGTTTGTGGCCCCAGCGTAGGCCGACAGCTCGACCACGGTGTCCCATAGCACCATGCCCGGCTCATGAGTCTTCGTGGATCAAGGTACCACGGTTAATAGGGTTTACAATGGTAAGTTCAGTACCCTAGGTTCAAGCAGTTATGACACATACAAGGTGAACATACATCGGCCAGTCGGGTTACTTGACGTGCTCGACTAGCGCGATCGCATCTCAAGTCGAACGACATGAAGTGCGTAAAACACTTCGCGTGGCCTAACCACTGCCGCCAACTCTCAACACGAATCACATTCATCGACGCGTCGTTCGTGGCTATGACCAGTCAGCCACGAATTTGCTCGGTTACCGACTGCCTGGACTAAGTCAAGTCCCACACATCTATGGAATTACCTTAACGCTATATACAAAGGTATTGGAATTGAAACACATCATGTGAGCATGTTAGCACATGTTATAACATTCAACTTAAGCAAATCTTCAAGGCATACTTTCCATGCATATTCAACTTAAGCAAATCTTCAAGGCATACTTTCCATGCATATTCAACTTAAGCAAATCTTCAAGGCATACTTTCCATGCATATTCAACTTAAGCAAATCTTCAAGGCATACTTCCTGTGCATGTAATACAATCATGCATAAGGTCAACATGTAGGAAATCATTTAGGTCAGCATTTTAAATCATGAAATCAATCTCAAACTACTACATAACATCATTCAATACAATACATACTAATACAAGCATTTATACAAACACATACACTACACACTTAAGTCCACATATAGTATGTCGACCCAAAGTGCGCAACTTGGCGAATCTCTTCGCCAAACTGATTATGCAAGCATTCCTAACTCTCTAATGCGGCGACAAACCATGTCAATCACGTCAGCAAAATATGCATGTAGACCGTACTTCCTACAAATGACTAAAATGCCCTAAATCTCATATTCTTCGTTAATTTACGAAACAGGAAACGGAGAGCATGTTGTACATGTCAAACGGCGATGCCGTCGATAATCTACTATTAAACGACATTGAAAGCGTTGTAAACCGTCAATCAAAGCGTCTAAAATCCTCACCTAGTCTCTTACGGTCGCGGGATTTTGAACGGAGCGTGTACGCTTCGTCTACGGCTGTAAGAGAACCTGATTTATGGATTAGCTAACATGTTATACATCGACGTAAACCCTAAATCAGCAAGTTTTTGGGATTATTCTATACCTGAAAAGGTGGAGAAATCACTAGCCAGGTGATTGGAATGAAGTGTTGAAGCAGCAACTGTCAGGGGCTCGGAAGCGGGAAAAATCTCCTCTTCCCTTTCTCTCAAACTCTCTCTCTCTTTTTTAGGGTTTAGTGATTTTCGGATGGAAGGAAGAAATGAGGGTTTCAACCCCTTTTATAAGCTTGAAATTGCCGAAAATAGGCTCCGGGACGAAGTTTACTTGATGCCTATCCATTTCGGGGCTGTTTCGGTCCAAAAATGGCTTTCTGGTGGTCCCCTGCTCGATTGCGATCAGACTTAAGCTCATGTGTACCAGATGTACCTCGTATTAAGTTTTCAGTCTGGCAGGATTCGCAGATCGCACGTGGCGGACCAGTTTCAGTTCAGCGGTCACCGCACATAGATCAGGGCTGAAAGTCGCATGATAATAAATAGAAATTTTTCCTGATCCGAGGGTGTAATCTGGATGAATTCTGACGGTCAGAACGCTTAATACTGACGCGCCAAGTCGTGTGCCAGATTTGAATTTGAAATTCCAAATTCGTCCCTATTCGCGGTCGCTTCAGTCCGGGTTCAACGAAATACTCTGTGATTATCGGTTTGACTTGATTTTCGAGATGATTGTCAAGTCCAGCGGGGCGGTTCTAACGGTCTAAGATAGGAGGTATCGGACCTTCGACGCGCGGTCTAAATCCAATACAAAAGTTCAATGTGGTCCAGAGGACAAACCTGCTTAGAGTTTGATTCAAGGTTATAGAGTATTGTAGAGTTGTCTGTTCTACTCGATTTGGGTCTTGTAGAACGTATTTAAAGTGATCAGGGACTATTTCCTAGCTACTCTAGCGTTGCGCTAGCTAACTTACATTTAATTTCCATGAAAATTATTCCTACGCGATTTCGGGTCAAATCGGTACTCGAACCCAAGTACGGATTTTTCACGGGCGTTACAATCTACCCCCCTTAACAAATAATTTCGTCCTCGAAATTTGTACCTTATCGTACTCCTCGAGAAGCTGTGGGTAGTTCTTTCTGATCTCGGCTTCTGTCTCCCAAGTAGCCTCCTCCTCAGTATGATGGGTCCATAGTACCTTCACAAGGGGAATCACCTTGCTACGCAGTACCTGCTCCTTCCGGTCTAAGATGCGTGTCAGTCGCAGGATATAAGTAACATCCTCTCCTAACTGCACCTGCTCCCATCTGATGATATGGGAAGGATCAGCAACGTACTTCTTCAGCATAGAAACATGAAATACGTTGTGGACGCTCGCGAGGGGCGTGGGTAAAGCCAATCGGTAAGCCACTGCTCCCACACGATCGAGGATCTGAAATGGACCAATGAATCGCGATGCCAGCTTCCCCTTCTTCCCGAACCGAAGGACTCCCTTCATAGGGGAAACTCGCAAAAACACATGATCCCCGACTGTGAACTCTAGTGGCCTCCGTCTCGTATCGGCGTAGCTCTTCTGTCTGCTCTGCACTGTAAGAAGTCGACGTCGAATAATATCAATCTTCTCTGACGTCGCCTGCACCAACTCTGGGCCAATCAAGCTACGCTCACCGACCTCTAACCAGCAATGCGGTGCGCGACAAGGTCGCTCATACAGCGCCTCATAAGGTGCCATGCCGATACTCGCCTGGAAGCTATTGTTGTACGCAAACTCCGCATATGCAAGACAGTCATCCCAACTGTCCTTGAAGTCCAATGCGCAAGCTCGCAACATGTCCTCCAGGATCTGGTTCACTCGCTCCGTCTGTCCGTCCGTCTGTGGGTGGAAGGCAGTACTGAACTTCAACTTCACACCCATAGCCTCCTGAATGCGAGTCCAGAAAATAGAAGTGAACCGCGTGTCTCTGTCCGACACGATCTCCAACGGAACTCCATGCAGACGCACGATCTCTCGGATATACAATCTAGCCAGCTCGTCTGCAGAGTTCGTAACTCTAATCAGTAGGAAGTGCGCCGACTTCGTCAATCGGTCGACGATCAACCAAATGGAATCATGCCCCTTCCTCGTCTTCGGCAACCCAGAAATGAAGTCCATGGAAATGAAATCCCACTTCCACTCTGCAATCGGCATAGGCTGTAAAAGTCCAGGTGGTCGGCGATGCTCTGCCTTCACCTGCTGACAAGTGAGACAACGGGACACGAACTCAGCTATGTGGGTCTTCATACCTTCCCACCAATACGTCCTCTTCACGTCACGATACATCTTCGTACTGCCTGGATGCATCGCGAGTCTAGTAGAATGCGCAGCCTCGAGAATCTCTCGTCTCAAGTCAGGGACATCTGGGACGCATAGGCGGCCACGGTATCGTAAGCCCCCATCCATACCAACTCGCCAGTCGGCGTCAGCATCATCACTGGCCTGCTCTCGAAGCTCAGTAAGATGCGCGTCGTCCCTCTGCGCCTCGATGACACGGTCATCGATCTGGGATCGCACCTGAACGTGTGCGATGAACTCAAATGGCTCCTCTACGGTGAGTTTCTGCTCAAAGTCTCGCAAAAACTCAACCATATCCCACTCGGCAACCATCAGCGGAGCCGCAAACTCTATCGCCTTCTTGCGGCTCAACGCATCAGCCACAAGGTTTGCCTTCCCAGGATGGTAAGAGACTTCAAACTTGAAGTCCTTCAGCGTCTCCATCCATCGCCGCTGCCTCATATTCAAGTCTCGCTGCGTGAATATGTACTTGAGGCTCTTGTGGTCGCAAAAGAGCTCGAACTCCTCTCCGTAGAGGTAATGTCTCCAGAGTCTCAGTGCGAATATAACGGCTGCCAACTCTAGGTCGTGTGTAGGGTAATTCTCCTCGTGCTTCCTTAATTGTCTCGAGGCATACGAAATTACCCTGTCCCTCTGCATAAGGACACAACCCAAACCAACGCTAGACGCGTCCGTGTATATAGTGTATCTAACCCCTTGCTCTAGCAATACTAGCACAGGGGCGGACGTAAGTCTGTCCTTCAACTCCTGAAAAGCTGACTCCGCCTTATCATTCCAGGTGAACTTCACGTCCTTCCGTGTCAACTGAGATAAGGGTCTCGCGATCTTCGAGAAGTCCTGAATGAAGCGCCGATAATAACCAGCGAGACCCAAGAAACTCCTCACCTCAGTGACAGAACCAGGCTGCTCCCAGTCCTGCACCGCAGCTACCTTAGACAGGTCAACTGCCATGCCATCCTTGGACACCACGTGTCCCAGAAACTTCACCTCCTGCTTCCAGAAGTCGTACTTCTTATACTGTGCGAACAACTGGTGTCGTCTGAGCGTATCAAGGACCAAACGCAAGTGCTCCTCATGCTCCTCTCGACTCCTAGAGTATACCAAAATGTCATCGATGAAGACAACGACGAACCGATAGAGGAAAGGCCGAAATACCCGGTTCATCAGATCCATGAACACGGCCGGTGCATTCGTGAGACCGAACGACATCACGAGGAACTCGTAGTGGCCAAAACTGGTCCTGAATGCTGTCTTCTGCACGTCCTCATCTCTGACGCGCAGCTGATGATATCCTGACTGAAGATCAATCTTCGAGAAGTACTGCGCTCCTCTCAACTGATCAAACAAGTCATCGATCCTGGGCAAAGGGTACTTGTTCTTCACCGTGAGCTGGTTCAGCCTGCGATAATCAATACACAATCGCAGCGAACCATCCTTCTTCTTCACGAACAAGACCGGTGCTCCCCAAGGAGACACGCTAGGCCGTATAAAGCCAAGCTCTAGCAGGCCATCAATCTGCGTCCTCAACTCCTCCATCTCACATGGTGCCATGAGATACGTCGGCAGTGAGACGGGTGTAGAACCAGGAACCAGATCCATAGTGAAATCGATCTCACGTCGGGGCGGCAAACTAGGGATCTTCCTGAACAGATCCCCGAACTCAGAAACAACTGGCGTCTGCTCAAGTACCTGGGCACCAGCGTCTCGCAATAGAGTGGCGTAGCTAAGAATGCGGAAGGGAAGATTTACCCGCACTGGAAATGTGAAGGATGCGCCCTCAGGCTCGTACGCTGTGACTATACGAGTCTCGCTGTCAATCTCGGCTCTCGCTGCAGTCAACCAATCCATGCCAAGAATGACGTCGAGATAAACGAGCGAGGGATCGACGACCAGATCAAGAGTCATCGTCCTGCCTCCCAGATCAACCAAACAACCCTCACACATCTGGGTGACATCCGAAAAATCTCCATGAGCTGCAAAGACTCGCACGCTATCCATAGTGATAGTCTACAACCCAAGACGTCTGACTACGGCATGCGATATCAAAGAAAGCGTGGAACCAGTGTCCACCATGACAAGAACGGGAGTACCTCCGATATGGCCCGTGACCTCGAAGGCTGAATGCTGGAAAGTCGGCATCGTAGCTGCCTCAGCGGTCAGTGCATGAACTCGAGCCTGCTGTGGCCGATTCGGCCGCTGTGTCAAGGGCCGTGGAGGCTGTCGAATCTGCGATACCGTAGGTCGGAAAGAAGGATGCGCAGGAGCTGACCGTATAGGCGGTGCTGATATCGCCTGCGGACGTACACGATCAATCTTCTGCGGCGGCGAGAACCCACTGTCCCGCATCCTGGAAAAGCAACTCTGCGCTAAATGGCCCGTCCTCCCACAGTATGTGCATGATAAATCAGGGCATCGAAACGGTGGTACAGGCGTCGTGGTCCTGGTAGGAGGATCAAAGCGAGGCCTCTTGCCCGCGAAGGGCCTGTCTGACAAATCCGGTCGCGGCCTAGAAGTAGTCGGGCCTCGAGATCGCGCAAGTCGATCCACGTCCTGCTCTGCCCGCATGGACATGTGAACCAACTCCGCATAGGAAGGGAAACTGACACAGCACATCTTCGACCAAATATCCGGTCGCAAGCCCTCCAAAAAGCGCCGTATGCGCATCTGCTCATCAGCTAGAATCGTCGGGACGTACCTACCCAACTCTGTGAACCGATGCTCATACTCGGTAACCTTCATCGCTGCCTGCCTGAGACGGAGAAACTCATTCTCCCTCTCGTGCCTGTAGGTCTGGGGATAATACTTCTCATGGAAGCGGAACTCGAATGCTGCCCATGTCCATACGAAATCTGCGGCAACAGTCCGCAATATACTATCCCACCACATACTGGCCTCTCTCTCAAACAGGAAGGTAGCCAGCTCTACCTGCTCAGCCTCGATACAGTGCAACATCCGTAGAATCTTTGACACTCGGTCGAGCCAGAACTCAGCCTCCTCGGGTCTGTGAGAACCCGTGAAAGTAGGAGGCCGCAAGCGCTGAAATCGCTCCAGAAGGCCCCGTGTGTCGGCAGGATTCCTCGCAGGGAAAGCAGGCTGTGCAGGATGTGCTATGCCCTCATCCTGGGTGTAAGTATAGGCATCCTCAGCTGCATGCGCAGGTGGTGCAGGTGGAGTAGATGTAGTCGCACCCCCACCCTGGGCTAAAGTCCCAACTATGGTGGTCAGAAGCTGCTGCTGCTGTAGCATCATAGCCATCATCTGCTCGAATCTGTCAGGGGGTGGAGAAGGCTGTGGCGGATGCGGTGCGGAAGTAGATGCGCGCTGTGGCTCTCTAACTGATGGTGTAAATGGCGGTGGTCCATCTGTAGGACCAACAGTAGGCTGAGACGATCGAACCGCCTCAGGAATCGGGCCCACAGCAGGGTCTGGACGAGTGCCAGACTGAGAGGGAGTCTGATCCATCTGCTCTGACAATGAAAGTCGAACCGCGCTCCTCGTAGTCTTAGGTGGCATTCCCTATATTCAAAATAGGGTGCAACCTTGTCAGTCTCAATTGCACAAATACACCACAATCATTCACTTAAAGAGTCAAAGGCATTCCATGCATTTCAATTAATCAAAATTGTCACAATACAAGGGATATATCCTTACAAGCATCATGACTAGAATGACATGAAAATTAAGACAGTTAAGCAACAGCAACATAAGCAAGGCACTAGCCTTAACAGGCTTACACACATAAAACAGGAAATGGCTAACTACTAAGAACAATATCAAAGATCGCGTCGCTAGTCAGAGTCTGGTGACGGAGGAGGAGCACCCTTATCCTGTAAGCAACACAGGATTGCCTTCAAGGTGCGAGTCACCTTGCCAAACTTTTTCTTTGTAACGGCCTTGGCATCAGCGACTTCCGCTCGAAGTTCTTGGACTTCCCTTCGCAAAGCGGTCTGGCTCTCCTCCATCCGAGCAATGCGATCGTCGATAGTAGCCTGCGCAGAAGGAGGAGGGCTCTCATCAGTATCCTGAGCCTCCTCTTCCTCTTCTTCCCGAACCTCTTCCTGAACCTCTGCTCTAGGTTCTTCTTCGCTTTGATCTTCCTCTTCATCAAAGTCATCCCCACTATCCCTTTCAAGTTGATTTTCACGATATTGCGACCCAATCTTCATCTTAACCATTGTCGACTCATCGATGGTGTGAATCGATACCGGTAATTCGGGTCCAAGTCTATAGGCAAACTCAAGCGCAATCTTGCAAATGAGTCGGCCAAAGGGAAGCGATTCGGATGTTCTCCTCGACCTGGCTATGAGAACTATCTGCCATAAGATGAAAGTGGCCATACATACGTTCTCTCCCTGGGCCACCAAAAATAAGAAATCGACCATAAGACGTGTACATTCAATGCGGTTCGTCGACCTGGGATAGACATTGAACGTGCAGATATGATGCAGCAGGCGCAAATCCTCAGACATGTACGTCGCCTTGAGGCTATTATTAGGCTGCCATGGAACCAACTTACCGCACAGAAACCTGGTGCGGTGATCTCGTTCACGTCTAGTCCTCAAATTCTTCTCACTTGGATGCACATCACCTAGAGGCACGTTGAGAAGTCGCGCAATCAACCGGACGTCGATCGTAGCCATCCGATCTCTACCAAAAGGGATTTTGAACTGCAAAGGCTCCAAGGTAGGATTCTGGATGTTAGCATAGAAGGCACGAACGGTGCTCACATTAGCACGAGCGCGAGCTTCAAAGATCGGTCCCCAGTGCGCAGCTTCAATGCGTTCGAACAACAGATACTCGCCGAACAATCGCCCATCTATGTCCGCCTCAAATAACACTCTACGATCAGTGTATTCACCATGAGGCATCTCTGACAGAATGGTTCGTCCAAGGTGTGCATGGGGATCCAAATCCCGCTTTGTACGGCACTCCAGGACTGCAGTTGGACCTACGGCGGTGCTTGAACTTGCGGCACCACCCCGCGGTCTTCTCGATCGAGCAGGGCGGCTCAGCCCAGCCTCATCTATCGCGGTTTTCCTCTTACCCATCAAAGATATGATGGATGAGAGTGACAAAAGACCCAAAATGGCTTCCACGAAAGCCATGGAAAACACCAAAAATGCGGAGAAATGGCTGCCCAATCTGACAAAAGGAAATCTAGGCATCGTAGAGGGATGCTTCAAGCTTCCCAAGGCTGTAGTTTCAAAGAGAAATACAAACAAAAAGATGGGATGGAGCACCTCACGATTTCAGCTATATTTTGGGGATTTTGGAGCTCCAAATGGTGATATCTTCAAGGAAAGAGGCTGCCAACACCCAATAAATGATGGGTGGTGGTCGGTTTTGGCCAAGGAGGGTTTTAGGAGTGGTTTGGGACGCCGGGGTTTGGAATGGGTTGCTGAAAATCAATTCTAGGGCTATGTAGGGGGCTGTTTGTGAAGGAGAGGTGGGATTTGGGGGTTTACGTGAGGTGGGAGGTGTATAGGGATGATGTGGACCCTATTTAAGGGGGTGCGCCCGAAGGACAGCACCAACCGACACCGCCGGCCGGCGATGCATCGCCCGACCGGCGATGGCATCGCCGGCCAACTCTCAAGTTGGCCGGTGGGACCCGATGGGTCTGGTCCCCCATGGTCCTAGGGTCCCAAAAAGTTAGGTCCCACCCCTTGGTTCACAATAATTTGGTCTATATGAGCCCAAACATGTGTTCGGGGCTTTCCGGGTCCACATCGCAATCCCAAATACCAAACCATATGATGCAGCATATGAATTTGAGATAGAAGGAGCCAGTACACCTATCTAGCTCCTTAGTTGCTAAAGAAAGTGAAGTTAGAATGGCCTTATGGCCATTTTTCATGAAATTTTACTATTCACTATAAAATTTGGTGAATGTACTAATTTGTGTTATTTTCACATTATGTTTGATGCCTAACATGAAATGGATAAGAAAAAAACTGAAGGTTGAAGTGTTTAGAGGAGGAATTTTGAGAATTTTTTTGGCAAAATGGGGTTTTTAAGCCCTGGCGATTGATTACTGGAGTCGTGGTCATCCCACGGCCCAAGGATTCACTTTTGCAGTTTAAAACCGCTCATAGGACGTCTCCACCCGACTTCCTATAGCTTAGAAGTGATTCGGGTTGCTTTACGCGACCCGAGATGCGTTACAGACTCGATCTTGCGATCGATCCTTATAGACTTCGCCTATCGGCGAATCTGTGATCCTAGAAGTGTTTCTAGACCCTTCTCGCACCCACCTAAGTCAAAGGAAGCGACAACGTACGTCGCAAGACCATAACCCAGGCCCAGTATACTCTTATTCATGCTCTGATACCAACTTGTAACACCCTGAAAATCGGGGGTCGTGTATAAATTCAACTCCCGAGTTCCAGACCGTCACTTATGCAACAAAAATAGTTATGATTCAATGTTGTCTGATTTAAAGCATTCACATGAGTAAAAGTATACCAAAACTGCAATTCATACTTCAGATCCAGTGATAAAAGCAAGCGGAAGACTAAACAATGTATATATCACTGTATGGAAAAACAAAGTAATCTCATCTGTCTCCAAAGTATGACTACATCTCTGAGTTTCATATACATGTAAATAAATAAAAGAATAAAGTTCAAAATAGTCCCACTGAAGTCCCCTCGATCCAGGTCACCTACGGGAAGCCGTCGTGATACTGCATATACGAGAACTCATCCTGGTCCTCGTCAATCTCCGGCTCCACCTCCTGAATCTCGTCCTCACCTGCAGCTACAACAGGGTCTGGTGGGTGTTGCAAACACCATCCCGTAACGTGGGAATGAGTGATCAACTCAGTGGAATCATAGAGCAAAGATTAGCATGTTCACAATTCAATCACGCGATAATAGTAAAGCAGTAAATCAGACAATCCTAATACTGTTGTTAATGCAAGATGATATGACGTGATGTATGCCCTCACCGACGATCACCCTCATGCAGCAACATCTTACGACCGCGGCATGCCACACTCCCTAGAGTGCTCCACATCTTCCAGGCACATGCAATGCTATGGTGGTATGATTACCAAGTTGTTATTAGTCCATTCAAACAGCAGGATTGGGAAACTAAGATACTTCCCTTGTATCAATCCCAACACGGATCTTGTCTAGGGTCGTCACTCCTAGTAATCTCATACGATGTATATTTCGTAGGTCACTGCAAGGGCTGCCAGGGCTGTTGCTCGCACTCATTGCACCGCTCCCCCATCACCTTATCAATACAGGCCTATGTACTCTACTGCACGGAAGGGTCGTCGCCTCCCGTGGACTCAGAATACGCTCGCGGTCACTACAAAGGGCTCGTCGCCTGATCAGTGTAGGCCGACAGCTAGAATATAGTGTCCCATACCACCATAATCTGCTCACGAGTCAAGGTGCTCACTGGTCACTATGGGGAGGTTTGTGGCCCCAGCGTAGGCCGACAGCTCGACCACGGTGTCCCATACCACCATGCCCGGCTCATGAGTCTTCGTGGATCAAGGTACTACGGTTAATAGGGTTTACAATGGTAAGTTCAGTACCCTAGGTTCAAGCAGTTATGACACATACAAGGTGAACATACATCGGCCAGTCGGGTTACTTGACGTGCTCGACTAGCGCGATCGCATCTCAAGTCAAACGACATGAAGTGCGTAAAACACTTCGCGTGGCCTAACCACTGCCGCCAACTCTCAACACGAATCACATTCATCGACGCGTCGTTCGTGGCTATGACCAGTCAGCCACGAATTCGCTCGGTTACCGACTGCCTGGACTAAGTCAAGTCCCACACATCTATAGAATTACCTTAACGCTATATACAAAGGTATTGGAATTGAAACACATCATGTGAGCATGTTAGCACATGTTATAACATTCAACTTAAGCAAATCTTCAAGGCATACTTTCCATGCATATTCAACTTAAGCAAATCTTCAAGGCATACTTTCCATGCATATTCAACTTAAGCAAATCTTCAAGGCATACTTCCTATGCATGTAATACAATCATGCATAAGGTCAACATGTAGGAAATCATTTAGGTCAGCATTTTAAATCATGAAATCAATCTCAAACTACTACATAACATCATTCAATACAATACATACTAATACAAGCATTTATACAAATACATACACTACACACTTAAGTCCACATATAGTATGTCGACCCAAAGTGCGCAACTTGGCGAATCTCTTCGCCAAACTGATTATGCAAGCATTCCTAACTCTCTAATGCGGCGACAAACCATGTCAATCACGTCAGCAAAATATGCATGTAGACCGTACTTCCTACAAATGACTAAAATGCCCTAAATCTCATATTCTTCGTTAATTTACGAAACAGGAAACGGAGAGCATGTTGTACATGTCAAACGGCGATGCCGTCGATAATCTACTATTAAACGACATTGAAAGCGTTGTAAACCGTCAATCAAAGCGTCTAAAATCCTCACCTAGTCTCTTACGGTCGCGGGATTTTGAACGGAGCGTGTACGCTTCGTCTACGGCTGTAAGAGAACCTGATTTATGGATTACGTTAGCTAACATGTTATACATCGATGTAAACCCTAAATCAGCAAGTTTTTGGGATTATTCTATACCTGAAAAGGTGGAGAAATCACCAGCCAGGTGATTGGAATGAAGTGTTGAAGCAGCAACTGTCAGGGGCTCGGAAGCGGGAAAAATCTCCTCTTCCCTTTCTCTCAAACTCTCTCTCTCTTTTCTAGGGTTTAGTGATTTTCGGATGGAAGGAAGAAATGAGGGTTTCAACCCCTTTTATAAGCTTGAAATTGCCGGAAATAGGCTCCGGGACGAAGTTTACTTGATGCCTATCCATTTTCGGGGCTGTTTCGGTCCAAAAACGGCTTTCTGGTGGTCCCCTGGTCGATTGCGATCAGACTTAAGCTCATGTGTACCAGATGTACCTCGTATTAAGTTTTCAGTCTGGCAGGGTTCGCAGATCGCACGTGGCGAACCAGTTTCAGTTCAGCGATCACCGCACATAGATCAGGGCTGAAAGTCGCATGATAATAAATAGAAATTTTTCCTGATCCGAGGGTGTAATCTGGATGAATTCTGACGGTCAGAACGCTTAATACTGACGCGCCAAGTCGTGTGCCAGATTTGAATTTGAAATTCCAAATTCGTCCCTATTCGCGGTCGCTTCAGTCCGGGTTCAACGAAATACTCTGTGATTATCGGTTTGACTTGATTTTCGAGATGATTGTCAAGTCCAGCGGGGCGGTTCTAACGGTCTAAGATAGGAGGTATCGGACCTTCGACGCGCGGTCTAAATCCAATACAAAAGTTCAATGTGGTCCAGAGGACAAACCTGCTTAGAGTTTGATTCAAGGTTATAGAGTATTGTAGAGTTGTCTGTTCTACTCGATTTGGGTCTTGTAGAACGTATTTAAAGTGATCAGGGACTATTTCCTAGCTACTCTAGCGTTGCGCTAGCTAACTTACGTTTAATTTCCATGGAAATTATTCCTACGCGATTTCGGGTCAAATCGGTACTCGAACCCAAGTACGGATTTTTCACGGGCGTTACAGTAATGGACCCCGGTGATTTCCTTATGATGGAAATGTACTTGATATGTGGATTGGATTTGAGCACTGGCATTCCTTCACAATATTACATTTGCATCGGCTGTGTAAGCCTCATATTGCATCACCTTGGCATGGTGTCCAGTAATCATTGCATTACATTACGCATTGCACTATATAGCCTTGGTATGGCTTCCTACATTATCATACTACCTTGGCATAGCTTCTTGTGTTCATGATCGCCTTAGTAAGGCTAGTGGTATTAGTATTGATCGTGACTCCCTTCTTCATTCTCTATCTTCTTCTGAGCACCATTGTCACACACTTTCACCACCCTCTAAGCTTTCTATAAGCTTATACATGATTGATGCGTGCAGGAGATCGTAAGTTGGTGTCTTAGCAGCAGAGCTTGGATAGGTGTGTGAGCCGAGGACCCAGTATTGCAGATTCTCTTCCTTCTTTCTTCTGTTATCTTATGTATGTCCTTTTGGACCTGATGTAAGCTTGTAAAAGTTCAAATTTATAGTGGATTTTATGATGTGTGCCTTTGTTATTCTTAGATTTACTTGCTGTCATCTTGGGTATGCTCGTATTGAAAATGATTATATTATTGTGAAAATCCTCCTTGTAGGATCCCAGGATCGGAACCTACCTCAAGAGCCGAGAATGGGGTACTACGGAGGCTGTTGCGGCCAGAACCGGTCATCGGGTTCCTTATGAAGTCCGGTTACCGAGTCTGGAGCGTGACAAATAGGCACACGAGATATATCCTGCTTTTTTCATCGATTTTAGGACATTGTTCAAAAGAAAGCTTGAAATGAACCACAAGGAGAATTCTAATTAGCTTTACCTTGTCCATCCAATACTTCCTTAATACATTTTCAAGGTATTCCACCTGACCAAAGCCTAATCATCTTCATGTCGTTGTGTATATCAATGTCAAGAACCCTCTTTGCAACCCCCAAATCTTTCATCTCGACTGTCTCTGATAATTGAGTATTCCGTATGTCGATCTCAGACATGCAATGACTATTGATAAGCGTGTCATTAATGTATAAAATCAGGATAATGAATTTTTTATCATTCAGTTCTTGTAATAGAGACAATGATCATACTCACTCTTGATAAACTTTTGACTCACATGAAACAGTCAAATTTCTTGTATTATGCCTGGGCGATTATTTCAGGCAGTACAACATCCTCTTTAACCTACAAACTTTATTTTTTACCCCTTATATGTGTTTCAAAAATTTCAATTACTTCATGTAAATTTGCTCTTCCAATTTCCTATGTAGGAAAGCAGTCTTCACATCTATTTTTTCCAACGCAAGAACGTATTGGGCAACTAGTGCCAATACGAATCCAATAGATACACTTCACCACATCTGTGAACATCTTAGTAAAGTTGACACCTTCTCTCTAAGAATATTCCTTCACTACCAACCTTGCCTTGTATCTATCTTGTTTCTTCTTAAAGATCCACTTACACATGATCACTTTTCGGCCAACGAGAAGCTCTGTCATCTCCCATGTCTCATTTTTGTACAAGGAGTCCATCTCATCATGCATCGTAACTTTTCACTTTTTGGCATCAAACTCATCAAGAGCCTCCCGAAAAGTAGACGAATCCCCCTCATCCGTAATGAGGGAAAATGTAACATTTGAGTCACCCTTGTATCTCGCCATTAACCTGTGATCCCTTGGTAGATTCCTTCTCACAGGTGGCTGTTCCACCTGCTTCTTTACCCTGTCTGTGTCTTAGTATCAGCCTGTGTCTCATCTCTATCTAATTGAATGTCTACAACTAACTTTTTTACTTCCTTGTATTCATCCTTATGGAACAAGGATCCTTTAGTGAATTTAACATCACAACTAAAGAGAATTTTCTGTGTGACCCGGTCGTATAGCCTGTACCCCTTCACACTACCACTATAACTGACAAAGATGTAATTTTTAGCCCTTTCGTCTAGTTTATCTCTCTTAACTGATAGTACATGAGAGTAAGCATCGTAACCAAATATACGCAGTCCTGATTAATCTACTTGTTGAGCACTCCATACTTCCTTTAGAATTTTACATTCAATGACCATAAAAGGGGATCGATTCAACAAGTAATAAGTCGTGTTAATGGCCTCAGTCCATAATTCTTTGCCCAACCCAACATTATTGATCATGCATTGGGCCCTCTCCAAGAGAGTCCAATTCATGATCTGCTCAACCACACTATTCAGCTCTAATGTGTGTCACATTATATTGTACCTCACGATCCCTTCATCTTTATAATATCGATTGAATTCCCCAAAAGTGAATTCCCTATCTGTATCTGTCCTTATCACTTTCACCTTTCGCCCTGACTATTTTTTCACCATCACATTCCACTACTTGAAGTTAGTGAAAACATTAGATTTATTTTTCATAAAATAAACTCGTACTTTTCTAAAATAGTCGTTAATGAATGTGATAAACCATGACGACCTTCTACCAGAAACCATGGGCACCGGCTCCCCTACATCAGAATGCATATGATAAAGAACACCCTTACAAACATGTTTACCAGACTTAAATGATAACTTTAATTGTTTACCATATATATAATGCTAGTATTTACTAAAATTAATACTTTTAAAAACTCGAATTAAACAACAATTAGAAAGTACCTTCATGCCTCGCTCGCTCATGTGGCCCAAATATGCATGCCACATACGTGCAGACGCGGAATCCGCTACGGACGTTGCAGCTCCACCCGATGAAGTAATCCCGACCAACCTGTAAAGGTTTTCATTCCTTTACACCTTCATGACCATGATTGTCCCCTTAAAACTTTAAGGAGACGATCAAACCAAATGAATTTGCACCTTAGTGCCTCGATCGAGTGTTCCTAAAGATATCAGACTCTTCCTCAGATCAGGAACGTATTTCACTTCAGTCAAGATATGCTTCATGCCATCAAATATATTGATACACTGTTCCAACACCTACCACTTTATAGACATTATCATTTCCTATAAGCACCTGGCCACCATCGTACTCATTGTAGCTAGTGAACCAACTACAATGAGGGGTCATGTGGTATGAAGCTCCCAAATCCAAAATTCATTCCTCATTGAAGTACCTGAATTTTGATGCGGTTAGCACGTCACTACCGTTCGCTTCCTCAATAGATTCTGCAGTGTTAGCTTCCCTAAAAGAACTATCTGAATTCTAGCTTCTTCGTCAACTTAGGATTCTAACAATCCTTCTTCATGAGTCCTGACATGCCATAATTTCAGCACTTCAACTTGCCTTTGCCCTTGCCCTTGGATTTGGACCTCGATCGTAAAGATCCACTGTCTCACTTAGAATTTCGTCCCCTCATAACCAACGCATCTGTAGAAGCACCAATGTCACAATTTTTTCTTTCTCATTGCCTTCGACTGAAGGGCTAAGATAATGGTCTCGACGTTAATGGTCGTTCTATCGATGCACAAAGATTCCTTGAATAACTCATATAAAGTTGGAAGAGAATTCAGAAGAATGCATGCCTAATCCTCATCTTTCATCATTTTCTCCACATTCAATAATTTGCAGATCAACCTATTAAAGTTACTAATGTTGGCATCAACATCGGCCTCATCCACCAACTTCAAGTTGAACAACTGAAGCTTCAAGTATGAACGATTGTCAAGAGATTTCTTCCCATAGATGTTCTTTAATTCCGCCCATGTACTTGCTATAAATTTCTCTCTCATGACATTATAAAGGACCTCATCTATTAAGCACAATTGGATAGAGGTTATAGTTTTCTTATCCATCTTGTTCCATTCATCTTCAGTCATAGATTTGGGTCACTTTTGAAGGAGGACATCGTCCAATCCTTGCTGAACTAGGACACCCATTATCTTAACTTTCCATAGTTCAAAATTATTTTTACCTGAATATTTTTCTACATTGAACTTTGGGCTAGATTTCATTGATACATTGCTTTCAAATTTGATCTGCTTCCCAACATTAGCCCTGATACCACTTGTTGGGGAACCACGGAAACAAACAGAGACGAATCAAGAAAAGTACTCCAATTGCACAACCAAGTCCAAACAGAAAGCACTTCCTTTGAACCACTTGCTCGTATGAATCCTCTACAAAATTCTAGTGAGTCATCAAGTTCATCTTAATCTGATTCAACTCCTAGAAGGGAAAGAAGTCTTACCGATACATATGATTCATATGAAAATGCTTGTTTTGCTATGGAGCCTACTTGTTTTGAAGATGCAGTAATAAAGAGGGAATGGTATAAAGTGATGAGCAAAGATATTGAATCAAGTCTAAAGAAAGATAATTGAAAATTGGTATATTTTCCTTCTGGTAAAGAAGCAATTAGGCTCAAATGGATATACAAATTCAAGTTTACTTTTGATGGGTCTCCATAAAGGCATAAAGTTCAATTAGTTGCAAAGGGGTATGCACAATAACTAGGTATTGATTTCTTTGAAACTTTGTACCAATTTCTAAAATTGTTATGACATTGGTGGCTCAAAGTTGGCAAGTTTTTCAATTAGATATGAAATTAGCCTTTCTTAATGTTGAACTTGAGGAGGAAGTGTTTGTCAAACAACCCTAGGGTTTTTTGAGGTAAAATGTATGGGGTACAATGTGTACAAATTGAAGAACGCACTTTGTGGGCTAAAACAAGCGCCAAGAGCATGGTATAAAAAATTTAACAAAAATTTTATAGAAAATAATTCTCATAAGACTGTTAGTGAACTTACTCTTTATGTGAAAACTCATTCCAATGATGATATCTTGATAATGTATTTATATGTGGATGATATGAAAAACACTAGGAATTCTTCTAAAATGATGAAAGAATTTAAGGATAATATAATGTAGAATTTTGAAATGTTAGATTTGAGTTTTTTTTTTTTTTTTTTTTTTTTTTTTTTTTTTTTTTTTTTTTTTTTTACACTACTTCTTTAGAATTTAAGTCATTCAAGATCAAAATGGCATTTTCATATGTCAGGAAAAATTGCCCTGGATTTGTTAACAAAAATCGGCATGTCAAATTGTATACCCACAAAGACACTCATGAATGTGATGAGAAGTTTATTTTGGTTGATGATGGCAACAAGACCTATGAGAAACACTTTAGAAGTATTTTTGGAAGACTAATTTATCTCACTCATACAAGGCCAGATATTATGTTTGTTATGGGCATCATCTCTAGATTTATGCACAGTCCAAGCATCATCTTGTGGTGCCAAAGAGAATTATGAGATACATTCGTGGCACTCCCAATTTTGACATCCGATATACAAAAGTCACTAACTTTAAACTAATTTCATTTTCTGATAGTGATTGGGCAAGCTATATAGATGACAGGGAAAAACACCACAAGTTATCTCTTCAATCTTGATTTGGGACTAATATCATGGGCATCAAATAAACAACTTACTACAACACTTCAATTCAAGCACTGAAGCTAAGTATATTGCAGTTACAATAAATGCATGTTAAAAAATTTGGCTCCAGAAGATTTTGTATGATTTGAACAAGAAGTAAAATTATGCACCATGAATGTCTTGTGACAATAAGTCTACCATTGTAATTACGAAAATCCCAATACAACAAGGGAAAACTAAGCACATTGAAATTCGTCATCACTTTATCAGAAAGCTTGTTTCTAGACAAGAAGTCAAATTGAAGTTTTGCAACACCAAAAATCAATTGGAGATATTCTCATGAAAGCCTTATGAGAAGAAAATTTCAAAAAATTTCGCTACATGATGGGAGTACAATCACAAGTTTGAATTAAATGAGCACATTAGATGTAAATCAAACTTGGTCAAAATTAGATATACATGAGGGTCAATGTATTATTGGTGTTCTTGAATAAGTCATAACAAGTAGATATATGTTTCTAGTTTGTTGCCAAGTTGGTAGGATAATGGAAAGTTCTAAAAGAATTGCAATGTAGTTGTTATTCTATAGGGTTGTTGAGAAAAGTCTTTAAAAAAAAAGTAGAAACGTGTACTAAGTATGAAGTAATTGTGTATATATAAGTGCTTTTAATGCAATGAGTTTGCATGAATAACATATTTTATTGAAGTTTGTGTTACCAATCTATCACTTCTCACTAGAGGTGTACACGAGTCGAGCCGGGCCGAGCTTTGCCCAGCTCGTGCTCGACTCAGACTGCTCGAGTCTCAGCTCATGCTCAGCTCAGCTCAGCCTTCAATGATACTTTGTTAAATATGAAATTCATGACCTTTAGTAACTTAGTTAATTAAAAAAAACTACGTAGTGGCTTGAGCTCAATCTAACTTTTTGGGTACATAGGCAGCCGTTCGTAATGTACTAGAATATCGGTGCAGCCACAAATCTTTTTTCTCATTTAAATTGTAACAGACTGTATCGGTTGCATTTTTCTATCATACAGGTTGTGGCTATCAAAGATATAATATCACCTCCTTATAGGGAGATATTTAATGATGTGTACAGGTAAATTCATTTTTTCTTATTCCTTATATTGTTTTCCAGTTATATTTGTGTTGGTTTCAGAGTACAGGTAGTGATAGAAAGTGTTTGTCGATTGTGCCTTATAGACAAAGGGATGAGTAACTAACAATACGAATATGGGAGGCCTTCCCCGGATATCTAGATGCTTTTAGATATATTTATGTTGTTTTTAAATGTATTAACTCAAAATTGATGGAGCAGACCCAGATGTGCGTGAGAGCTATCCGAATGTTGAGCGGTGGTCCCTGAAAGGTGGGAACCGCTGTTATGACCATGATGAAGTTGTCCATTTCCTATGGACAGCATTGGAGTGGCCTGACCATTTGGACAGGTCATGTTTATGTATTTACTCGAAATTGATGGAGCAGACCTGGATGTGCGTCGGAGCTATCCGGATGTTGAACGGAGGTCCCTGGAAGGTGAGAACCATTGTTATAACCATGATGAAGCTGTCCATTTCCTATGGACAACATTAGAGTGGACTGGCCATTTGGACAGGCCGTGTTTATGTATTTACTCGAAACTGATGGAGCAGACCCGGATGTGCGTCGGAGCTATCCAGATGTTGAGCGGGGGTCCCTGGAAGGTGAGAACCGCTGTTATGACCATGATGAAGCTGTCAATTTCCTATAGACAGCATTGAAGGGGCTAGGCCATTTGGGCAGGCCGTGTTTATGTATGTATTTGCAGGGACCACACCTTTAACCTATAACCTAAACCTTAACCTTAACCTATAACTTATAACTTTAACCTATAACCTACAACCTATAACCTAAACCCGATCCTGAACCTGAACCCGAATCTGAATCCCTAAACTCTTAGCCTAAACTTAAACCTAAACTAAATTCACTTAACTTCAACCTACACCTAAATTCAAACATATAACCCAAACATTCTGGTCAAACCTGTAACCTTTAACATATAACCTAAACCTATAACCTATAAATCAAACCCAAACCTAAACCTATAACCTAAAACCTAAAACTTAAACCTATACATATTCTCAAATCCCTAAACCTAAACCTACACCTAATCCTAATCTCAACTTCCTAACCTAAACCTAAACCTAAACTTGAAAACCCAATCCCGAACCCGATTTCCTAAACATAAACCTTAACCTATTCTCAATTCCCTAATGCTATAACCTAAACCTATACCTATAACCATAATCTAAACTAAAACCTAGGACATATAACCTATAACCTAAACTTATAACCTATAACCTAACCTTAACCTAAACCTAAAACCTAAACCTTAACTTATAACCTAAAACCTAAATCTAAAACTAAAACCTAAACGTATTCTCAAATCCCTAAACCTAAACCTACACCTAATCCTAATCTCAAATCCCTAACCTAAACATAAACATAAACGTGAAAACCCAAACCTAAACCTGATCCCGAACCCTAACCTAATTTCCTAAACCTAAACCTTAACCTATTCTCAATTCCCTAAAGCTATAACCTATATACTATAACCTATAACCTAAACCAAAACCTTAACCTAAACCTAAACCAAAACCTATAACCTAAACCTTAACTATAACCTATAACCTAAACTTATAACCTATAACCTAACCTTAACCTAAACCTAAAACCTAAACCTAAACCTATAACCTAAAACCTAAACCTAAACCTAAAATCTAAATGTATTCTCAAATCCCTAAACCTAGACCTACACCTAATCTTAATCTCAACTCCCTGACCTAAACATAAACCTAAACTTAAAAACCCAAACCTAAACTCGATCCCAAACCCCAACCTGATTGATGTAATAATGTAGCCTAATCACATGGCAACAAACAAGAAAATCTTACTTTGTTGGCAAGCATACACGAATTCAAGCATCACAATGCATCTATTTCCATCTCCATTATCTCTTATATCATGGATTATTTGAGATTTGGATTTACCTCATTTTTAGAGTCATGTCCTAACACAATATGATAATATTAATAGACAAGGTGGATTTGTCACCAACATTATTCCAAGACCCATATAACTTCTCCTTATAGGAAGTTGGGTAGGGCACACGTAGCTTGAATCCATTAAAGGAGATAAGGATCACCTCTTATATGTTCTCTCTTTTCATTTGTTTTATCCATAAGATTGTTTATTTTGTGGTTTCTGCTCATGTACAACATTTTATCATGTTAATATAATTATAAGTGGCCTAATCTCACCTTTCTAAAAATGACTAATAATAATTTCTACCTGATAAGTGGCCTTTTGTTTTATGCTACTAGATTTTATAATGTCACTATACTAAAAGTTTGTAGACCGTGAAAGTCATCTCATTAAATGAATATTGTTGTTTCTGTATTTTTTAAACTCTCTTTTAATTCATTGCCGACGTTCAATAAGATTATACATAATCTGCTGCAAAGGAAAAGAAAAGGGCTTAGTTTTGGAGTTCTTTTAAGCTTCCTTATCATCCATGCATGTCACTGTAAACCTTTACTAAACTGTAACTCTAATCAGAACTTTATGCGCAATCTGATCAAGTGCACTAACATCTAATATTATCATATTCCTTTGCAGGATAACATTGTCGTATTTATGGGCCCTTATGCTGCGATTCTTGTTCTCATCATCATTGGACTCTCATGCATGGGAATCAAGGATGTATCCCTTTTAACACATGCCCCTTTTTACAAAGCTTTAATTTTTGTTGTTGTTTCTATTAACTTGAATTGAAATAATTTTTGCATTATTTGCTTGCATTAGTTTTATTTTAATGTTAGTTTTATTTTTTTTAAAAATGAATGAAATTTCTGCAATTCTTCATGATTCTGAATTATAATGTTTTATTGGTTGAATATTTTTTTATTAGATGAAAGACAAAAAAAGAAAATTGTTGCTGATTTTTTTCTTTTTTTTAAATTTTTAATGCAAGAAAATTTCTGTCGGCTTTAGGCCGTCCCTTTTAAGGGTTATACGAGATAGTTCATAACAGTCCTTTTTAAGGATGGTCTATGACTGTCTTTTTAAGGTTCATCAGAGACTACTCATAACAGTCCTTTTTAAGGACGGTGTGAGACCTGACCCGAGTTCGCATGTGTGCATGTGTGTGTAAGTATGCATCTTTTTCATCTTGGTCCCATGGTCCTACCGGTCGAATTTCGGTGACTCGTGACCCTCGAGTAGTGTTTGCGTTCATCTTTAAGTTCGGTCATATAGATCCGACTCGGATTGACCCAAGACCTATACCATTACGTCCGCCTCGTTGCCGCGATTCCAACGCCGTGTCCTGTGCATTAATCCGATATGTACATCTCAAGTTATGAGCATTGATCGATATGGGTCATTGATTACATGATTGGTGGACCCCACCATGGGTTGCACATTTTCCCATGCCATCATTTTACCCTAGGCTGAGATTTCTAAAAAGGCTATTACCCTAAGCCTTGTTAATATCACCATAGGCCACCATCATTGCCCAGGAGAGAGGGAGCTCATCATTATAAGTCTTAAAAGTCTCTCTCTCTCTCTCTCTCTCTCTCTCTCTCTCTCTCTCTCTCTTCTCTTCTTCCCTAGCAATTTACCTCCATTTCTCCAACCCCTCTTCCCTCCATTCCAGCCCCTTCTCCTCCTTTTTCCTCTCAATCCCTCCATTGAAAACTCATCTCATCAATCTATCTTGGTTCCTTGAAGCATTTAGAGCTTAGTGATCCAAGTTTGGTGAAGATTTTTAGGTGGGTGCTCTTAGATTATCCTTCATCTTCCTTAGGAACTTGTGGGACCCCTCAAGTGATGATGGAGGTCCCCCATGTCTCCATGATTGAGGCCAATGGCCCATTTCCTTGCATACATGATCCATGGACGGGGTCATTCTCTATGGACCCCATCATGGCATCTTCCTTTAATGCATGTCATTTTTCTCTCATGTGGCTAGATTATCTTTATTTTTCATTATTTTATTCTTGATTTCCAGATGTGTGTGGCCCACCTTATGGCTGGAAGTATCTAGACCATCCAAAGAGAGTGGATGTCCATGTCTGTCCACTCTATGAACATAGGTGTCTCATTTGCTCTTTTTTGGACACATGCAATGGATTTTATGGTATGGATTAGGTCTGAATATTTGTGGGGCCCACTAAGGTGGACCATAAATCAAATTTCATGGGGAGATTTCCCCTTACTTTGGTTCTTATGCTCATTTTATTTCATGTGCATACTAATGTCTAGAAATTTTTTGGACAATTTCTGGTTTATTTTGGGTCAGATTTTTGGACTGATTGGGGGACTGTTTCTACCCAATTGATATAATTTTCTTGAAGGTGGGGACCCCGTCTAGATGTACCCTAAATTTTACCTCCATCTAACCTTGATTGAGGTCCCAAAGGAGTGGCCTAAGTGGGGTGGGCAGTCCAAATTTTCTGGACTGTCCAGCAACATGTACAGTTAGAAATCCATAAATATAAAATGGTTTTTGTAATGGTGGGCCACTTGTGTGGACTCTTCCTTATAGTAAACTTGTATGGGGAGGTTAGAATTAATTTTCTTCAATTTTTGGCAAACCTGGGCCCAGTCTAATGGGGTACACAAGTCAGTGACAGCAGCATTGCTGCAGCAGGAAAATAAAATCTGGACCTTGCTGTCCATAATTTGTTTAAAATAAATAAAATATTTATACTATCTCAAAAATTCTAAAATTTTTCAGTGAATTGTCCCACCCATGTTAAGACCTACCTGCAAAATTTTAGGGCCAATGGACCCCATTTGGGCATCCAAATGGGTGGACCAACATAGTGGACTGTCAGAAAAATTCTGTTGTGCAGTCCAGCAATATAGTTCTATAAAAATAAAATTTTAAAAATTTTTTTCTCAGAAGGTGAGCCATCTCTCAGAGTCCCATATTGATTTAGGCTTGATGAGGGACATTGGATCCAAATTTCAGGAATTTTGAAGGCTCAGAACCTACCCATTTGGATGGTCCAAATTCAGAATAGTTACATTCCGGCAATAGTTCACCCTGGACAGATTATATTCTTAAAATTTATTAAAATACTTTTTAGGGTCTAAAAATTGTAAAAATTTACAAAAATGTGTTAAACTCATGTTAGAACCTACCTACAAAATTTTGGAGCCATTGCATGCCTGTACACACCATGGTGGTGGCTAGACCGGCCCACTATAATATGGTGTCCAGATCAGTCCGAGTTTCAGGATAAATTATTTTATTTGAATTAATTAAAATATTTTTAGATGTCCAAAAATTATAAAATTTTATAAGAGTATTACCCACCCATGGAAGGACCATTCTACAAATTTTTAGGGCCATCAGGCCTCTGTACCGACCGTGGTGTGGCCTGCAATTTGGATCAATTTTGATCCAAATACCCAGGCACGCCCCTACCTTGGGTTGTTGGGCCTGCATTCTAATTGGATGGCCCACTTGAAGAAAGTGTTGTATATCTCTGTACCGACTGTGATATATATGGATCACCATGAGTCAGTAATCCATCTAAATTAAATAAATTTCTAGACTCCAGCAGGCCCAAGAAATGGGTGGGCTGGAATTCCAGCAAGGGGTCCAAAATTTACTACATGGTTGATTGTTTAGGAACTATTGTGGCACACCAGATTTGAGAGAGTGTTACACACACTCCTTGCTTTCCTTCCTTAGATATTTTTTTGGGTTTAATTAGTGTCTCTTAAGTCCCACCTTTGAGGTGATAATATGGGCTAGCCTTAACCAGATTTTTGGTAGTTTTATGGAAAATTTGGGCTGAAAACCTATTCCTTAAGCCCAAGACTATGCAGGGGCTAACCTTATTGTTTTATAGGCCCAATGAACTGTCTACAAGCTGATCATGTATATTTATTAGCCTTGATGCCCTCATAAAATGCTTAATTGTGGGCTGACTCCCACATAAATGTATAACGTGAAGGGCCTTGATAAGTCTTTGGGCTGAAGTGGTAAGGCCCACACTGTCAGTATAGGCCTTACCCATGTGTATTCTTGGGCTTATGGGCTGACCTCTAGTCCACCATAATGTATGAATTAGATGACTTAAGGCCCATTATGTAATATAGTATATGCATGGCCACCCCTTTTGTGGTAGTGATTAAGCCTTTTGGACTCGCTTCTTTTGGACAGGCCCATTGATCTTAGAGCTATACTCTCCCATTTATTGGGATGGGCTTAAGGACAATAATATGTAAGAATTTGGGCTCTTGGCTGCCCACTAAATTGACCTTATACTTAGGCCAAAAGTAAGGCCCAACTCACTTGTGTTAAATGTAAAACTTGCCCATGTAAATGAATTGCTGGGCTGCCCATGAAGCCCACCACAATATGTGGAATTATGACCTTTGTGGTTGGGCCCAAACCTTACTTGAGGGTCCACTATTTGGCTTATGAGTTGGGCTTGGTGTATGGCCTAGTAGGCCATGCATTGTGTGGGCTTTAGACCTTATATTATATGAGGAGTGGCGGGCTACCTCTTGGAAGCCAGTTGAGGTTGAATGTCCTCCTGGGTGATCCTAAGGTAGGCCCATAGGTTTCTCTATGGATGGTTAAAGGCTCATCATAGACCCTAGGCCATTTGTTTAGGGCTTAATGTGTATGTATGTGGAACCTACCTTAACACATGTTTAGTCCAGGCCATCCAAGCCTTGGATCATCCGATTATGGATGTACTCTCTACCTTGGGTTACTACTGGACTCCAAATCCAATAACAGGCCCACTTGATCTTTTCATGATATATACACACTCTCCATCTGGTGGGATCCCCAGTGAGTATAGTTAGCCTTCATGAGATTATTTTTATAGAGTAACTAAGTTTTGGACCTTAGCAGGCCTAGGAAGTTAAATGGGCCAAAAGTTTATTAAAAGGCGTTAAATGTACAATTGTTTGGTTAAAACTTTATTTGGCTGTGGGGCCCACCATATTGAGAACTTATGTACATGTTGCATACTTATGTTTTATTATAATCTTTGGGCTTAATCAGTGCATTCTTTTGGGTCACCTTTAGTGATCAGATGAGGATCCAATCTTAGATCAGATTTCTTGGGGCATCCCATGGGCCCCGAGTGGGTTGGGACGTCCCAGCTTAGCCTAACCATATATCGAGCCAACTTTCACCATTTTGATGGACTTGTGGGCTAAGACAATGATAGTATTAGGCCCTTGGTTGCCCACTTAAATTGCTAAATTATTGGGTTGATGTAGTTGGGCCCATTTCATCTAAACTTAAACTTATTTAGTCGTATATTGTATACGCGGGCTGCCCACCAAGTCTGACTCAATGCATGGATTTTATGGCCATTGGGAATTAAGCCTTGGGCCTTAATTCTCCACTTGGGGCACATGTTGTTAAAAGTGGTATTTTATCTTTTTATGGCATATTATGAGGAATATATATGTATATGGTTGGTTATATTTATTTTTATCTTTAATGTAGGCCTTGAGCCTTCTATCCACATCATTCATGGTTGATATGTCTTTTTGAGAAATGGTAGTTAAATGTCCCCATTATGGACCCCCCTAGGCCCGGTTGTATTTAAGAGTGATTGGATGATCATCTTAAACTCTTGTTAGGCTCATTTCTATATCGCTTATACCCATAGTTTATATACTTAGTCTCATGGGTTACCCCAAGTAAATGGGCCCCCACTAGAGGTGAGAGTCCTTATGGATATTGTCTAAATACCTAGTCTTGGATAATAGGAGTGTACTACTTTATATATCACCGCATAATGCGTCTAGACCCATCTTCATGGCCCATGTACATCATTGTATGCTTGGTTGACACTATGTATATGTAGTCATATTGTGTCATTGGGCATTGCATGATACTTTCCCCGAGGGACGTAGCATCCCCTCTTGAGCACGTTAGATGCTTAAGATTGATGCATGGTTGATTGTGTGATTCATGCATCTAGCATTGCATAATTTATGAGCAATGTCGCCCTTACTTCATCAGGGCTATAGCCTCCACAGATACATCGTGGATGGCCATGTTTGGACACCAAAAATATTACTTGAGCATACCGGGTGCATAGGATGCTCATAAATGAAATTTTCAAAACTTCTATGGTACTAAGGATCTGCTCCAGTGTCGTGACCGGGTGGAATATATGAACGCACGAGGGTCTTATACCGTTAGACCGCGACTCCCACTATCGTGTAGTCGGTTGGATAGGGGTGTGGCCTTACTCACCTGATGTAAGAGGGCATTGTTAGGCTAAGTCTGACCAGCTCATGAATGAGTCTGCTACCTTTAGGCCTTGCTGGTGATTAGCTGTCCACAGGCGAGTAGTAAGGTCTCTTATGCTCGTTTGACTGTGCGAGGTCTGTAAAGCGGCAGTCATCCAGCAGTGTAATAGACCCTAGTGATTTCCTTATGATGGAAATGTACTTGATATGTGAATTAGATATAAACACTGACATTACTTCGCATTGCATTTGCATCGGCTATGTAAGCCTCATAATGCATCGCCTTGGCATAACGCCCAGTACACATTGCATTACATTACTCATTGCACTATATTGCCTTGGTATGGCTTCCTACATTATCATACTGCCTTGGTATGGCTTCTTGTGTTCATGATAGCCTTGGTAAGGCTAGTGATATTAGTATTGATCATGACTCCCTTCTACATTCTCTATCTTCTTCTGAGCACCATTGTCACACACTTTCACCACCCTCTAAGCTTTCTATAAGCTTATGCACAATTGATGCGTGCAGGAGATCCTAAGTTGGCGTTTACACAGCGGAACTTGGATAGGTGTGTGATCCGAGGACCCAGTGTTACAAATTCTCTTCCTTCTTTCTTCTGTTATCTTATGTATGTCATTTTGGACCTGATGTAAGCTTGTAAAAGTTCAAATTCATAGTGAATTTTGTGATGTGTGCCTTTGTTATTCTTAAATTTACTTATTGTGATCTTGGGTATGCTCGTATTGAAAATGATTATATTATTATGAAAATCCTCCTTGTAGGATTCCAGGATCGGAACCTGCCTCAGGAGCCGAGAATGGGGTACTACGGAGGCTGTTGCGGCTAGAACCGGCCATCGGATTCCTTGTGAGTCCGGTTACCGAGTCTTGGGCGTGACAGATGGTCCATAACCGTCCTTCTTACTGACAGTCCATAATCATCCTTCAAATGTCAATAAGAATGACGGTTCATGACCGTCCTTTAAGTAATATGACGCTCCAAAATATGACGACCCATGCGATGGTTCAAAACCGTCCTTTTTTGTCATTTGGGATGATTTTTAATCATCCTTTTTTCACTGTTTTGGCGTAGTGATAGTGTTGTAGTGCCATCTGACGCAGTCATAAGGTCATTCGAATCCTACTTGGATGAAGGGAACATACAAATATCCGCTTATCTATCTATAGCCCTCCATAATGTTTCAATGGTAAATGTTTCCATCTCCATTGTATCTTGTGGTGTGGCCCACTTGATTTTTGAATCATCCTCGTGCTTGGGCTCATGTCCTAAAGTGATTTGAGAGACTGATGGATTTGAGTGGATATTGTAAGTCTTTATGCGGAATTACAAGACCTTGTTATGCATCGGATATAAAGATCTGTAAAAATAAGAAGGCGTACCTTGTTGAGACACCACTGTTGTAAGTCATATGTGAATGCCAAAGTCTTCCTTTCCTTAACACCTCTTTAAAGAAGATACGATGGGGCTAAAGCTTCTATTGTGGTGTTGGTTTGGGGACCCAGCCCTGTTATATAATGCAAAGGGCAGAGGAGTTTGAAACCCATCAAAACTCCTCTCCCTATAGCTCCACACGAATTTGACAATCCTAACTCATCTAGACTTCTATGTGTGTATCATAGTTGTAGCACTCCACCCCTTACACAAATTTCTAAATGTATCACAACTTAGTGTGGCCCACTAGTATATCCAATCACATTATCCAACCCTTAGGACAATCCATACCGTTGATCAATAAGGCCCACCTTATAGAATTCTTACATTCTCCCACTTGGGCCACATTTGATTAATGTTAATGATTAATCTTTTAAAATATTTTGAAAAACATGTTTTGATTTGAAAAAAACATCCAAATTGTTAACTAATTACATTGTTGGATCATACGGTAGTGCTATGATAATCTGGTCCATCAAGACTGTTAGTATCGAATCATGGTAGTCATCACAAAATTTAATCTAGGCAAAGTGAGGCTAAGCGCAGTCACAAATACTAAGAGTCTTTATGACATAGATTTAGAACTATGAAGTATGGTATAAGGATTACACTTGTAATGTGATGATGTGTGTCTATCCTTAAGAGGTCCTGAAGCTTTCCAACGTCTCCAATAAGACATGACAGTAGTTTTACTTACTCAAACTATATTGGGAATATTTAGAGAGAAGTAAAAATTAACTTTATATCAAAATCATCAAATAACTTTATTAAATGAGATCTCTTTAATGTTTGTAAAGATAAAACACGCTCAACTCCCACTAACTGAAAACATCTGTAGGATCAATGACTCTCATAGATGTTACATGCTCCTGAAATGGCATGATAGGAAGCCCTTTAGTGAGCAGATCCGCAATCATCTGCTTAGTACCGATGAACTCCACAGACACTTGATGATTCTAAACTCTTTCTTTTACAATAAGATACTTGATGTTGAAATGCCTCGACCTTGATGAGTACTTGTTATTACTGGATAATGAAATCACAGCTGAATTATCGCAAAATATTCTTAATGGTTTCGGGACATGATCCAATACCCACAAACTAGAGAAGAAATGTCATAACCACAATGCCTAATTAGATGCCTCATGATAAGTAATTAATTCAGCTTCCATGGTGGATGAGGTTGTAATTGATTGTTTCACGCTTTTCCAAGATATAACCCCATAACCACCATGAAGATGTAGCCTGAGGTGGACTTCTTAGTATCAACACAGCTAACATAATCTACATCTGAGTATCTAACCAACTCCAAATGGTTAGATCCCCTGTTGGTGAGTTCGAAGTCCTCTAAAATTCCACATTGCTGGATTTAGGGATCGAAAGACCCTAATATCTCTGATTTGGGGATCGAAATCCGAGATCTGTAATTTTTCTGATTTGGGGTTCGAAATCCCCAATTTCCTGATTTGGGTGATGAAATCTGAAATCCCTAATTGCTGAAATTTAGAAATCCCCAATTTTGGAAATTAAAATTCTTAATATCTAAAATTGGGAGTTTGGAATCTCTAATTGCTAGATTGATACTCCATACCTAATGCATAGTCTTTGATACCAACCGTAAGTCTTTATGCAGAATTACAAGACCCTGCTATGCACCGAATATGAAGATCTGTAAGAATAAGAAGGCGTACCTTGTCGAGACGCCATTGTTGTAAGTCAGATGTGACTGCCGGAGTCTCCCTTTCCTTAACACCTCTTTAGAGAAGATATGATGGGGCTAAAGCTTTTGTCATGGTGTTGGATTGGGGACCCAACCCTGTCATATAATGTAGAGGGCAGAGGAGTTTGAATCCCATCAAAACTCCTCTCCCTATGCTCCACACGAATTTGACAATCCTAACTCATCTAGACTACTATGTGTTATTATAATGCCCTGAATTTCGAGGGTCGAGCAAAGCTCAAATCCCAAGATTTCGAACATCACTAATGTCTTGTGGAAGATAATATTCTGATTTCTTTCACGTTGATTAATTAAGCATGCATGGAATTATACTAAACAGTGTATCATACTCCAAATTTAATGTAATTAAGCAAATGCTCAAGTCCAAAACATATATATTTACATGTTTCGTGAAGTTTCTTCCAGAGTATGGGTCCATAGCTGGGTTCAATATATACATGTATAATTTTAAAATAAACAAAATATGGTAATGTAAATGTAGCATCCAACTAAGCCCTGACACCTAGTGTTCCCTGCCTAACGGCATATGGCCTACAGTGGCCCACCCGAGAGTTGGAAGTAGGAGAATTCCTCCTCCTCATCCAAGAAGTCTTGCTCCAATGCATCGACGTCGTCCGTACCTGCATCTACATTAGCGTCTGGTTAGTGTTTTAAAACACCGTCCCAGAGTGGGAGTGAGTGATCAACTCAGAGGTTCTATAAGGTAAAAGTTACACATGTTATCAAGTCAATCAGTGCAGTAATGATAAGAAAATCATAAACAATCACTTCCTAACTATTCTTTTTAATACAAGATTGGAGTGTAGGTAATGACGCATGCCCTCACCCATCAACACTTCCTCAACACGCGACTCCAACCGCTTGTTTCGCATATGACAACGCTTCCTCAAATGTGTGACTCCAATGCCTTTTCGTCACATTCTAACCAATGCAATATGATGCATGGTCATGTTAGACAAGTGATTTATTATGTTCATTTATTCAGTAAGTTTGGGAAGCTAGGGTACCTCCCTTTTTAATATTGATCCAAATCGAATCACTAGGCATTAGACAACCACAATAGTCCTACCCCTTTGTTCTTGATCCGTCTAGGTTTGTCACTCCTAGATAAACACATACGATAGATAAGTTGCAAGAAGTGGTACTCGTGAATACTACGGGAAGGCTTGTCACCCCAGCATAGGCCGATAGCATGAATACGGTGTCCCATACTACCATGTCCAGTTCATAAGTCTTTAAGGATCATGGTACCATGGTTAAATATGGATCTTTACAATGGTAAGGGATACCTTAGGTTCAAACAGCCGTGTTCATACATGGTAAACATTCAATAGGTCAACCGGTCCTTTAGGCGAGCCCGCTTTGATACGGACGCATGTTGACATGATCGACATAGAGTGCATAAGTGCCCCTTGTGGCTTGGCCACTGTTGGTAGTCGACATACGGCTCATATTTTTTGAGTTTACCCAAGGTGGTTAATGCAAATCTGGCCACCCCAAAATAGGCTTTTACCGATTTCCTGGACTACAATTGTAGCCCTAACCTCATCTAACACATGCACACGTAATATATAACTCTACATTTGATAAGCGATCCTGGTGAATTTTTCATTAAACGTTTCATCAAACACATACACTACATTGGCTACAACTTACATTTTATCAATTCATTACACAGAGAAATACATGTGCATATGACAATAATGAATCCTATTTTAACAATCATGGCAAGCACTAATCATTATTTGTTTCTCATTTAGACATTTCATCAAACACATAGGTTGCATTATTTACTTATTACAATTCATAGGTGTATCACATATAGAAATCGACATGTTTAAGGCAACAAGAGACCTTACGATAGCAATCATGGCAAACATAAATCATTAGTTGTAATAAAGGCATTGATAAACCATAACCTAAGCGTTTATAGTCCACACCTTCCGGTAGCACGCCTGATTCGGACTCGGTCCTAGGACTACGTTTCCAAAGAAAGAACGTCGGTCGCCTAAACGAGTAAACGGGCTAGCCAGGTTGGAGAAAAACTATCCGGGAGACCTACATCACTATAGGGTTTAGTATTTCTTACCCTAAGTCGTAGCCGGAAGAGTTTTGGTAGCAAAACGTGGTGGTGATTAGGCCCGTGGATCCATGGGAGAAGATTTCCCACAGTTGCAACAATTTCTCAAACTTCCTCTTCTCTCTTTTCTCTTTTCTATTCTCTCTCCTTAGGGTTTAGAAAATTCGTATTTGGGAGACGGGGTGAGTTGGGAGCTATTTATAGCCCCATACTAGGTACAAATGGCCCCAGGGGCCACTTTGTACTATATTTATACCCTATGGGCGGCCATTTCAAAGGAATTGGGCTCTTAGGGAGGTCCACGACTCATCTATGTCATGGGGTAGGCTCCCTGTCTATGGATCGATACCCATATCTAGTTTCGGTACGATCAGATAAGCAAATCGGCCGTAGGATGCCTGTGTTAGATCAACGGTCATACGTGCTCAATCGGGGCCACGATTATACGGACGTTTGTAGGGAAATTTCCTTTCTCTATGCATGAAGTCTGGTCATAAATCAACAATCTGAAATCCTCAACTTTGCGTAAGAGCGGATGGCCCAATTCACTTAAGTTTCAGTTCATTTTCTTAGGATATTTGCATTTCGCACACACTTAACTCACAGCTCAAGTTAGGCATTTCTAGACACTTTCCGGGCTTGGTTCCCGTGATGGTTGTCAAGCCCAACTAGACGGACATTGTCCTATAATTTCAAGGTCAGCGGACCTCCGACATGCGGTCTAGGTCCCTTATGTAGTTTCAGTGTACTCCCGAGAGCGACAAGCCCTTAAGATTTCTCCTAGGTCTTCAGATGGCATTGGGCCAGTGGTACTCATGATTCTATCCCTTCCTATTTGTGAAAAAGGTGGCCCAAGCTTGACCCACCAAATGCTTAGTATTTAATGAAATCTCGTCTAAATTATATAACTGGGTGTGGTCCTTGGGTGGTTTCACCTGAGGTTGTACTCAGGTCTTTGTACAGATTTTTTTCAGGGCGTTATAGTTATCACAACTTAGTGGGGCCCACTGGTATACCCGATCATATTATCTAACCCGTAGGATAATTCAGACCGTTGATCGATAAGGCCCACCTTATAGAATTCTTACAGATGTAACATAAACATCACAGTGGCCCAATATACATCATGTATCCTGGGTTGTAGGTAGGTTACCACTTTTCCTAATTGCCTATGCTCCCTGCCAACAAGAACTTCCTAGAGAAATCCACCCTATTAACTCATGTTAGGACTTTAGGACATGAGTTGAAAATGTGATAGATTCAAAACTCAAGTGGTGCACACCACTGGATACAAATGGGGTTTGAACGCCCACCATTAAAACCTTCTCAGGGTCATGAGTTTTTGATTAAGTTAACATTTTCATCCCAATAGGAGTAACCTTATGAATATGTCATATGGCATGGAAACATCAGGGTGGGACTTGGAAAGGTTTTAACAACATTACCATCCTTACTATTTCTTATTGTCGGGTTGTTTAAGTTTTGGGATGTGTCCTAATGTGGGCCAGCAAAAGTGATGGATGAAGTGAATTTCTGTTGGGTACCAACACGCAGAAAATTCATGTTCACTTTTGTTAGAGCTTTTGAAAGGCAGAGAAAAATAAAACTTGTACAAGATTTCATATTTAATGATTAAGTTCTGAGGATCACTAATATCATGTTTTAATCACCGTTGTAAAAAACCACGTAGTATGTTGATGCAATACCTTCAACGGATCAATTTCTCTCATATATCTATCACAAATAAAGAGATCAGATGAGCTAAACCTCTAACTTATGATGCAGGAGAATGTATGTATGTATATGTGTGTGTGTGTGTGTGTGTGTGTGTGTGTGTGTATAAAGAGAGAGAGAGAGAGAGATGCTCACCTGTGCACCTACGCATGTGCACACCTTTGCACACGTGGGCATCTAATCCGAATAGTCCATGTGATGTAGAATCCCATGAAACTCCAAGGACAAATTTTCACCTTGATTTAAAATTCTTGTGAGCCATATAAAAGAGAAATTCAAATCAAGGGAGAAAATTGTTTTCATTTTTCATGGCCCACTAAAGTTTTGGATCAAAGTAAAAATGGAGCCCTTGGAGTTTCATGAGGTGCTGCTTCACATGGACCATTCAGATTTTGGGGTCACACATGTATGATGCGTTCTCTAAAAGTTTGCACGAGCTCTGTGCGAACTAGTGCACAGCTGAGCCTCTCTCTCTCTCTCTCTCTCTCTCTCTCTCTCTCTCTCTCTCTCTCTCTCTCTCTCTCTCTATATATATATATATATATATATATATATATATATATATATGGAAATGGAAATGGTAATATGAGGTCGACCTCATGGGAGCTTCCCATAAGGTCGAGCTGTGTGGGCCCCACCATGATTTGTGCCGAATATCAACACTATGCATTTGATGGGTCCTGTTTAGTTTATGAGATATCTCAAAAATCAGCCATATTTGGAACTCAAGTGGGCCATATCATCTAAAATCATGTGAATACATGCCTAAAATATATAAAAGCGCTTGGTGGGGCCCACCAGAGTTTTGGATGCTGCTGAATTTGTGGGACACACATAATGGATGGGCTGAATTTATGAACCACATCTTGGTGGGCCTAATAAATTGTTATGAAGGTTTTAATGGGAGGGTAACCCCTCTTGACCATTTTACATGGTGTAGCCCACCCAAGTCACGGATTGACTTGATTTTTAAGCCTATGGCCCACCATGGAATGGTGCATCTAACTACAGGTGTTGATATTCGGCACACATCACGATGGGGCCCACACAGCTCGACCTCATGGGAAGTTCCCATAAGGTCGACCTCATAGTACCATTTCCCTATATATATATATATATATATATATATATATATATATATATATATATATATATATATATATATATATCAACACCATGCATTTGATGGGTCCCCTTTAAATTATTAGATATCCCAAAAATCAGCTATATACGGAACTTAGGTAGGCCATACCATCTAAAATCATGTGAAGACATCCTAAAACATATAGAAGCACTTGGCGGGGCCCACCTAAAATTTGGATGTCTGAAACTTCGTCTGACCCCTCATCCAAGTGGGACACACATAATGGATGGGCTGAATTTGTGAACCACATCTCGGTGGGCCCAACAAATGATTACGAATGTTTTAATGGAGGGTAACCCCTCTCAACTTTTGTATGTGGTGTGGCCCACACAAGTCATGGATTGACTTGATTTTTAAACCACCCCCCATGGAATGGTGCATCTGACTGATGGGGTTGATGTTCGACACGCATCACGGTGGGCCCACACAACTCGACCTCATGGGAAATTCACATGTGTGTGTGTGTGCGTGTGTGTTTGTGTGTGTGTGTGTATATATATATATATATATATATATATATATATATATATATATATATATATATATATATATATATATCAATGGTGACAACCAAGATGTCTAAAGGCTCTCTGTTGACCCCTTAGGCATGAGACCTATTTGTATGAAGAAGTTATGGTTTTAAGGAGAAATACCAATATGGTGCTCCCACTACCCATAGATTTGGGATGCATAACAATATATGAAGTCTACAACCTAACCTTGTATGTAAATAGACCTAATCCTTTCATTTATAATGACCATCTACTCTTTATCCATTAATAATTCATACACAAATAAAGTAACTAACCAAATATCTTAACTGTCAACATTACCATGAAATGCAATTAAAATATTTTAACAATTAAAACAATACATTAACAATTTAAAAGTTTTATAATGCTGGTTAAAACTTTTCAAGTGTTTGGTCCAGTAAAAAATCACTTGATGGATGGTCAATGTACCAAATCTTGGGCATAAGAATGTCTCATGGTCAACAACACCCATAGATGGATCACTATAATTGACTTCATGAAGTTGACAAAAGTACATTACACTATGAACTTAAACCTCTCATATGTCCTTAAGTCTAAGGATTAGTCAAGGCTTATATATATGTCCTTAATGATGTAATTTAGAAAGAAAAATTTATAATAGGACTTCCCCCTCTTTTTGCTAAAAAGGTTAAAGCCAAATCAAAAGATTCCAATTTCGGTATTCTAAACTATAACCGTTATACTTTTGGTGAATTAATTCAAGTAATTTGCCAAGTAGGTTTAAGCAGTTGTACCGAAATGAAACTCTAAAAACATTTAAAAAGAGAACAATCCAGTGGCAGAAAAGAATTAAGAAATTTTCGCTATCAATTTGGATATGATCCAATTGTTTCTCCCTCCAAAAGAAGACATCCTAAATTCAATTCCAAATTTAATAACTCTCCTCAAAATTTTATGAAAAGAAGACCTCGATATACTTCCCAAAAAAATTTTTCCAAACCAAAACCTCGTTATACAAAGAAGAAAGCTTCTTCTTCCTCAGCTAAATGTTATAAATGTGGCCTTCAACATTATGCAAACCGATGTTTCAAAAATACTCCAAAAAGAAGAGTTAGAGAAATTGCTGCTAAACAGCAATCTTCTTCTACCCAATCCTCCAAAGAAAATCCAAAATGTAAATGTAAATTTTCTTCTGATGAAGAATCCAGTAATTCTTCTTCTACTTCAAAAACTTCCAAATTTAATGTTATGGTTATTTCTGCCAAAGATCAATTACTTCTTGAACTCATAAATCGAGTTCAAGATCCTAAAGAAAAAACCAAATATATAACCAAAGCCCTTGAAAATGTATTGCATCAAGATCCTCCCAAAGAAAATTTCAAAGAAAAATTTTTTTCTTTTCAAAAACCCATTGCAATAACTTCTATGCAAGACGTATATCAACGTCTTAAATCCACATCAACTAATCAGGTTACTTTGCAAGATCTTTACAAGGAAGTAAATCTCCTTAAAAGAGAAGTTGCTACTCTCAAAAGAGAAGTAGAACTTTTACAACTTGCTAATCCTGAAGATATGGTGGGCCAAATTGATGAATCTCAGATGTCGTACTCTTACAGATTTCCATTGGTACAAAGATGTTTTTCTTTCCAGATTACATCATTACATAATTTGAAATTGCAAGAGTAATGAGGGTATACCATTTTTGAAATTGATAGGTGGTCAAAGAATTAACAATATTGGTTGTCACTAATCCAACTTTGTCTAAAACAGAAGAAGATAACACTATATATAGAAAATTTTACAAGAATTGTTACAAAATTGTGGATAAATCTGTGGGCAAACAGTACCCAGTTTGGAGACTATTTGGGAACTATGCGAATTTACTATGCAATTTTACTGTTTGCTACAGTAAAAGTCAATAGTAAATTGCTACAGTATTTTGGCTTTTTGTTACTGCAGTAGGTTTGCTACAAAAGACTTTTTGGCATTTTGGATAATGTGTCTTCGGCTTTGACAAAGATATTTTTTGGAGACTTTGGCTTCTGTCGATGCTTGCATTTGGCTTAAATTTCAATTTGACTTTAGTTTGGCTTCATTTTGGCTTCAATTTAGCTACAATTTTGGCATCAATTTGGCTGCAATTTGGCAAAAACTCTTCCAGAAGAACACTTCTTGGTCATCTGGATTAGAGTCTGGATCTGGAGCGGCCGTAGATGATCCTTCTGATTCAACATATGTAGAACCGTGATGGCTGGATACTTGATCTTGGAGAGCAATAAAAGCATATTTAAGTTCTGCTAATTCTTGCTTAAGTTTGGCTGTTTCATCAGGCTTTGGAGCTATAATGACTTCTTTAAAAGATTTTGGTAATTCCTTTTTGGCAGTAGTTTGCTGCTTTGTTGCTTTAAAAATAATAGAGCAATCAAACTTGTTTCACCATTTGATGTAGGTAGATTGGAACAGAACTTTGGCATTTTGGTATTCAGAGGGTAAAACCTCATACTTCCAACAAAGGATCCATGGAAGTCCATTTTTAGCAAAATATTGCACAAGAAAATGTCCTAGATATTTAAGATTTTATATTTTCTCCAATTTGGAATAATGTGAAAGCAATCCATTTGGCATGATTGATGATTGGCCACCAAATATAACCCACCATTGAGTATAGAACCAAGGAGGAATAGCTTTGGTGTATGGTCTTGAAAAATTCAGAAACCATGAATGGCCATTATTAGAATTTTGGAAAAGGATGGCATATTTCCATGCGACCATATAGTCCTAATACGAAAAAGGATGAGATTGACCATTTGGACTTTTGACACTTTGGAATTGAGATAGGGATGTACCTCATTCCTTTTGGCAAATGATATTGGTTATTTTCATTTTCGAAAAGGAGTATTCTGTTTGGTTTTTCTTAGTGCGGTGTTCAAAGATCGCACTATTGGTTTGGACCAAAATAGCTTCATAAAATTTTCTGAAGAGATTTGGGTGTTTTAGATGGAAATGATTTTGAGGAAGAAATATTTTTGGAATGAGAATGTCCTCTGATAATTTGGCAAGTTTTGGGTCTAGGGTTAAAACCCAATATTTTATTTTTGGTTGGTAATCTTCCATATTTGGCTGAAAGTTTGGCTGATTTGAAGGGTATTGCAATTTTGGTTGATTGGAAGGATTTGGATGTTTCTTCTCTGGTGTTTGGAGTAAGGGACAGAAAGTATTTAAGATTTCTATCTCCATTTTTTCTTTTCCTTTGTTTTTTTCTTTAGATGGCATGTTTGGATTCTCTGTTTTGCTTTCCCTATAAGAATTCGCGAGAAACAAAATCAGGCAAAGAATTCTTTTTTTCTAGGAATAAATTCCATATCAAAATCAAAAATAGAAAATATAGCTTCCAACGTGCAAAAATCTATTTTGAAGCTAGATTTTTTACATCTTTCTTTAAAACTTCTTTGGCGGCTTAGCAATCTACACATAAAATGAATTTTTGATTTAAAATATCACTTTGGAATTTTTGGATACATGAAACCATAGACAAGATTTCTTTTTTTATGGTAGAGTAATTTTACTGAGTGGGATTCCAAGTACCAGAAGTAAATCGAACAAGTTGTTCTTGGTCTTTAGGAGTTTTTTGTAAAAGAATGCCTCCATAACCATAATCGGAAGCATCAGTTTGGATAATTTTTGAAAAATCAGGATTGGAAAGATTAATACAAGGAAGATGTCTTACTTTGGCTTTAATATTTTGGAGAGCCTTGGTATGTTCATCTGACCAAAGAGATTTTGGAATTTTGGCTAAAAGATTTTGTAAAAGAGCTCGATCTTTGGCTAAATCTTTGTAAAATTCAGATATGTAGTTTAAACACCCGAGAAATCTTTGGAGTTATTTTTTATCAGTAATTTTGTCAGGAAATTTATCTGCAAAATCTATGACCCTTAGGATTGGTTTTATTATATTTTGGTAAATTTTGAAACCTAGAAATTGAATTTTAGTTAGAAAGAGCTTGATCTTTCTTAAAGAAAGTACAAGACCATTTCTTTCAATAACTGATTTAAATATTTCTAAATGTTTCCAATGTTGATTTATGTTTTGGGAATAGATAAGAATGTCATCTATATAAGAGAGAATCAAATCTTTATATGGATGAAAGTTATCATTCATGATTTTTTGGAATTCAAATGGAGCATTTTTTAGACCAAAAGGCATTACGGTCCATTCAAAATGACCGAAAGGAACTGTAAAAGTTGTTTTGTATCTATCTTTTGGATGAATCTGAATTTGCCAGAATCCAGATTTGAGGTCGAATTTAGAAACTAAATTGGCTTTATGCAATCTATTTAATAAATCTTTTTTGTTTGGGATTGGATATCTGATGGTTGTTAAAACTTGATTAAGAGGTTTGTAATTTATGACAAGTCTAGGAACACCTCTTTCTAGTTCAGGAGCCTTTTCAACATAAAAAGTTGTACAACTCCATTGAGATTTTGAAGGACGAATGAGTCCTTTTTGGAGAAGGGATTTGATTTCTTCATCACAGAGTTGAAGAAGTCTAGAGTCCATTTGTGATGGACGAGCTTTGGTAGGGATTTGGCTTTCATTAAAGTTGTCTACATATGGTAGAGAAACTAAATGAGTTTTTCTATGCCAAAAAGCATTTGGAACTTCAGAACATAGAGTTTCTAAATTTGTTTGGAATTTTTTAAGTTATTTTTGAAAATTTGGTTGTTGGAGCTATTTTTGAATTTAAAGATGAGAAATTTCATTTCTCAGGAAGTTGATTTGAGTTTCTTTATGGGAAACACAATTTATCACTTCAGAAATTAAACCAGTTTGAGGTGGTTTAATGTGTTGGGGATTTTTCCCTGCAGAATCACACAGATCTAGATCTAGGATAGCAATCCAATGGCACCAAGCACACAAGAGAACACAGAGAATACCTAAATTTAACGTGAAAAACCCTTGTGGGAAAAAACCATCGCACAAAGCGACAGATCTCCACTATGAAAACAGAAATTACAAAGAGAGAGGACTTCCCAATTCGAACAACCTCGAATCTCACCCTTGCTACACCCTTTAATTTCCCTAGGACCCCCTTAGAAAGCTTTCCCATACCATCTCCCATACATTAGAAAAGCCCTAGGAACATCAATTTATAGTTTAGGAACTTCCCTTTCGCATCCCAGTTGCGAAAGGACCCTTTCACATCCTAGTTGCGAAAGGACGCGAAAGGACCATTTTGCATCCCAGTTGTGAAAGGACTCAGAGTTCCTAAACTATAAATAGGTGTTCCTAGGGCTTTTCTAATGTATGGGAGATGGTATGGGAAAGTTTTCTAAAGGGGTCCTAGGGAAATTAAAGGGTGTAGCAAGGGTGAGATTCGAGGTTGTTCGAATCAGGTAAGTCATCTTTCTTTGTAATTTCTGTTTTCATAATGGAGATCTGTCACTTTGTGCCATAGTTTTTTTTCACAAGGGTTTTTCACGTTAAATTTGGGTGTTCTCTGTGTTCTCTTGTGTGCTTGGTGCCATTAGATTGCTATCCTAGATCTAGATCTGTGTGATTCTGTAGGCCAAAATCTCCAACAAGTGGTATTAGAGCTATCGTTGGGGCACAGATCTGAATATGAGGGATTAGTAATAATGGCGAGCGCTAAGTATGAGATTGAGAAGTACTCAGAAAAAAATAATTTTGAGTTATGGAAGGTTAAGATGATTAGCCTGTTAACCAAGCAAGGCGAAGATGGTGCTCTTGAGGAGCGAAAGTCTACTATAAATGATGCTGATTGGAATGCTCTTGATAAGAAAGCTTTATCATCGATCCGTTTATGTCTCACGGATGAGGTTCTCTATAATGTCATGAGGGAGAAAACTACGGGTGGTTTGTGGGTGAAGTTAGAGGATGTCTATGCGAAAAAATCCTCGAAAAATCGCCTACACTTGAAGCGGCAGTGGTATAACTTCAAGATGGCAAAGGGTGGAGATCTGGAGGCTCACATCAGTAACTTTAATAAATTAGTTTGCAAATTGCTGGATATGGAGGAAGTGATGAAAGATGAAGAATAAGTATATATGTTGTTGAATTCTCTCCCGGTGTCCTATGAGGCATTCAAGGACACTATGTGCAGTCTGAATAAAAACTTGAGTGTCGACACAGTTATCTCAGCCCTTCAAGGGAAGGCTATGAGACAGTTAAACAGAGACGTGGGGACATCTTCCGATGCACTGTTTACAATGGGTAGGAATTCTGGACAAGGTACAAGTTCTTCTAGTTCTAGATCCAAATCCAGGGGTAAGGGCAAAGGAAAAGTAAAGTGCTGAATTGTGGGAAGGAAGGACATGTGAAGAAGGATTGTGAAAATCTTAATTCGAAGAGGGAAGATTCTGATGCTTCATGCAGGGAGGCCAATGTTACTATGTCAGATAGATCGAGTGGATGTGATGGTGATGTTTTATCTGTATTTTCACTCAGACAGTCATATGATGATCGTAAGGATGAGTAAATGCTAGACACAGGGGCATCTTTTCACATGACTCCTCATCAGAGTTGGTTCACCAGCTATAGGGAGTGCGATGGTGAACAGGTATTTATGGGCAATGGCTTTGCCTGTAATGTTGTGGCTGTTGGTTCGGTGCGCATCAAGATATTTGATGGGGTGGAGCGTACCTTGACAGATGTTAAGCACGTTCCTGATTTGAAGCAGAATCTGATTTCTCTTAATGTGCTTGAGGCAAAAGGATGCAAGTACACAGGTATTGATGGTGCTCTTAAAGTATCTAAGGGGGCATGGATAATCATGAAAGTGCAACGACTCGGTAACTTGTACAAGTTGATCGGGAGCACTTCAAAAGGTGGAGCTACAGTGGATGTAGCAGATTCCACCTCTGCACGTGTGTGGCATGTTGGGCATGGCCACATGAGCGGGTAGGGTAAGAAGGCTGAGACATGCGGACAGGGATACAGAGCAGGTGGAGCAGCCACCTGTGAGAAGAAACACACGACATGATCGCAGGATATCGGTGAGGTACATGGATAACTCCAATATTGCAGGAGTATTCATCTTCTATTCAAATGGCTCTAGGTGAGCCTGGTGCTGAGAATTGAAAGGTGACTATGGGCAATGTGATAGATTCGTTGTACCAAATCGACATATGGGAGTGGGTGGAGCTTCCAGTGGGCCGAAAAGTGGTCGGATGCAGGTGGATCTTCAGGAGGATACAACATAGATACAAAGCGAGGTTGGTGGCGATGAGTTATGCTCAGGGAGAAGGGATCGACTTCTTAGAGATATTTATGCTGACGGTATAACAGGTGTCTATTAGATCAGTGATTGGCGCTGGTTGGCCAATGTGATCTTGAACTGGAAGGAAAGATGTGGAGTCTATACTTCTGCAAGGGAAAGTGAAGAGCAGATCTACATGAAGCAACTAGGGCGGTTCGAAGTTAAAGGGGCTGAGAAAAGACTTTGCAGGAGGTCGTTGTTCGGCCTGTCACCTAGGCAGTGGTTTGATTCCTTCATGGTGGGTCAGGTATTGTATGTTGATGACATGTGGATTGCCAATTGTGACATGTCTAAAATTAATGTACTGAAGACTCGGATAATTGGGACATTAAGGATGAAAGATCGGAGGGTTGCAAAGATGGTTCTCGGCGTTGAGACTGAAGGAGGAGTAGGCTTTGGTAATCACAGGAGGAATACCTTGTGTGTAGGTATTGATCAAGGATGTGATGGGCCAGGTAAAGCCGAAGAGCGTTCCCTACGCGTCTCTCCTCAAGTTTTCCTCAGGACACATCTCAAAACATATGAGGAAAAGTAAAATATCTCATGAGCCTTATTCGAATGCGGTTGGCAGTGTATGCCATGGTCTGGATTAGTCCAGTTATTTCACAGGCTATCAATGTTGTGAACAAGTACCCCGGCAAGCAATATTGGGTAGCGGTGAGATAATAAGAAGACTACGTCTTTTCTTTTGGGAAGACAGGAGCAAAGGTGGTTGGACATATGGATTTAGATCTGGCAGACATGATCAACAAGAATGTTCCTACAGAGAAGTTCAAGTTCTGTGCAACTTCTCTAGGCTTGACGATGGCGTAAAAGGAAGACGGAGTGTGCAAGAGAAGCTATGATGTGATGTAGAAATAAGAGAAGAGGTCAAGAAGCTACACGGTTAAAGATTGAAGACATGGTGGAGATTGTTGCGAGATGTCTTAAATCTGAGTCCTTTCGCAACTGGGATGCGAAATGGTCCTTTCGCGTCCTTTCGCAACTGGGATGCGAAAGGAAAGTTCCTAAACTATAAATAGGTGTTCCTAAGGCTTTTCTAATGTATAGGAGATGGTATAGGAAAGCTTTCTAAAGGGGTCCTAGGGAAATTAAAGGGTGTGGCAAGGGTGAGATTCGAAGTTGTTCGAATCGGGTTAGTCCTCTCTCTTTGTAATTTCTGTTTTCATAGTGGAGATCTGTCGCTTTGTGCCGTGGATTTTCCTGCAAGGGTTTTCCACGTTAAATTTGGGTGTTCTCTGTGTTCTCTTGTGTGCTTGGTGTCATTGGATTGCTATCCTAGATCTAGATTTGTGTGATTTCGCAAGTCAAAATCCCCAACATAATGAATTCAAAGAATAAATCAATAGAATTTATTTTGGTTTGGATTCCTATTCTTATAGTATTAAAGGGTTGGATTTTTAGAAGAAAAGGAGTACCAAGAATGGCATCTTGTTGTAAATTTTTTATAATTATGAAGGAGAGAGGAATGCATTCTCCATTTTTACAAACATAAACATTTGGCAATTTGTATTTGATGTGAGATTCCTGATTATTAGCAGTATAAATAGTGCTATTAGTTTTCTCACAAAGATGAGTAGGAATTAATCCTTCTCGAAGATAATTAAGTCAGCATCAGAATCAATTAGAGCAAGGACTTCTTTTTGGAAATTTGGAATTGCAAGTGTAATGGGGGTATACCATTTTTGGAATTGATAGGTGGTCAAAGAATTAACAATATTGGTTGTGAGATATTCATCAATTTGGCCCACCATATCTTTAGGATTAGCAAGTTGTAAAAGTTCTACTTCTCTTTTAAGAGTAGCAACTTCTCTTTTAAGGAGATTTACTTCCTTGTAAAGATCTTGCAAAGTAACCTGATTAGTTGATGTGGATTTAAGACGTTGATATACCTCTTACATAGAAGTTATTGCAACGGGTTTTTGGAAAGAAAAAAAATTTTCTTTAAAATTTTCTTTGGGAGGATCTTGATGCAATGCATTTTCAAGGGCTTTGATTATATATTTGGTTTTTTCTTCAGGATCTTGAACTTGATTTATGAGTTCAAGAAGTAATTGATCTTTGACAGAAATAACTATAATATTAAATTTGGAAGTTTTTGAAGCGGAAGAAGAATTACTGGATTCTTCATCAGAAGAAAATTTACATTTACATATTAGATTTTCTTTGGAGAATTGGGCAGAAGAAGATTGCTATTCAGTAGCAATTTCTTTAACTCTTCTTTTTGGAGTATTTTTGAAACATCGGTTTGCATAATGACATGGAAGGTCACATTTATAACATTTGGCTGAGGAAGAAGAAGCTTTCTTCTTTCTATAACGAGGTTTTGGTTTGGAAAAAGTTTTTTGGGAAGTATATCGAGGTCTTCTTTTCATAAATTTTTTAAGAGAGTTATTAAATTTGGAATTGAATTTAGGATGTCTTCTTTTGGAGGGAGAAACAATTGGATCATATCCAAATTAATAGCAAAAATTTTCTAATTCTTTTCTGCCACTGGATTGTTCTCTTTTTAAATGTTTTTGGAGTTTCATTTCGGTACAAATGCTTAAGCCTACTTGGCAAATTACTAGAATTAATTCACCAAAAGTATAACGGTTATAGTTTAGAATACCGAAATTAGAATCTTTTAATTTGGCTTTAACCTTTTCAGCAAAAAGAGAGGGAAGTCCAAGATAAATTTTTCTTTCCAGATTACATCATTACATGAAGTAATTTTGTATAATTTGGAGAGAAAAACATCTTTGTACCAACAGAAATCTATAAGAGTATGACATCTGAGATTCATCAATTGTTCTTTATTTTTCTCAGAAATGTCATCTGTTGGTCCTACAAAATGCTGAATTATATTGACAAGAAGACAAGTAGCTTGATCACCTATCTCTCTTCCTTGATCATCAAGGATAGGATTTCCTCTAGCATCAAGTTTGATGGCAGTGAGTATCTCATCACGTTGATTTGGAGAAAGATAGTCAGTCCACCATCCATATAACTGGCCAGTAAAACCTTGGGTTATGGCCATTGCTATGTTGGCTATGGTATGATGATAGATTAGACAAGCATTTTGATAAATTAACATTTGGTTACAAAGTTGGAGAATTTGGTATTCAGTCATACCATCAAGATTCCATTCATATAGATGATTTCCATCAAAATGAAGGCGAGAAAAAGTTTATTGTTCTTCTATTTGAAGATCAACAGGAGTGGGTCTGTTATAATATTGTTTGGTTGGTTTTACAATACTTTGAATTTGAGGGGATTGATCTAAATCAAGGAATTGATTTCTTACCTTTGCTAGGTCAGAATCAGAGGCTGATTCAAAGTCGGAATTGGACTCTTCTAAATCAGATTCTGAGGAAAGATGAAGGTTGTAAAAACCCTCTTCAATATTTAAAGTTTTAGAAGTTTCTTTGGAAAGAACATTAACTGAAGGATTTTTTGCCTTGTCGAGTTCTTTTGCTAATTCAGCTAGGAAATCAGAACGTACATTATTTAGATTTGGAAAGGCTACTTTTGCGGGTTCTTTTGGCAGGAAGAATGCAAAAGTTTTTCTTTGATCAGAAGAAGAAGAAATAGAAGAAGATGGAGATAATGTCATCTTCTAGAGATTTATTTGTTCTCTGAGAGTTTGGAGAAAGGTATTGGTATAGTTGTTTTGTTCAACTATAGGAGCAAGATCCTTTAGAGTAACAGGTCTATCTACAGTTAATTTTTCTGCAAGTTTTATTGGAGAGGCAATAGTACCTAAAACTTTAATGGATTGGAATGGAGGAAAATTTTGGCTTATTAGATTTCCAGCTTGAGATTTCCAATTTCATGTGAGATTTTGAAGCATAAGAATTTCTTTTGAACTGTTTAGCTGGATTTCACAATGGATTTTAAACCAAGTGAAAAAAGGCATTGTTATTTGGTTCTGATTCATATGAAGATACCATTTTTTGTTGAGATTTTTTTTAATATCTTCAGGAATATTTTTAAAGTACCATTTTGTTAATGGATTTTTTTGGAAGTCTTGTTTTAGATATTCAATATCTATAATAAAAAATTTTGAAGGAGTTTGACAGGTAACAGATATCATGTTAACCTGAGGATGAGAAAGAAAATCACTTTCTGAAGGATTATAATCATCTTCATGTCTTTGATAGCGAGGGCTAAAAACACGAGTAGGTATTGGTTTTGGAATGTTTTGTTTTGGATTTGGCAATGGTTGGGAAGAGCTTGATTCATTTTGGGAATATTTGGAAAAAAGAATATCTACAGAACCATCATCATTTGTTTGAATGAGATCGGGTTCTGAAGATTCTTTTGGAGTTTTTTCTTGAGCATCTTCTATATGCCAATTTGAAATATTTACTTCATCCCATTTTATTCTTTTTGGAACAACTATATTATGATTAAGGTTTGGCATGAATAAAGTAGTTAATCCTTTAATCCTATCCTCATAGGCTATTCCCGGAGAAGCAGTTTTCATCAATTTATAATAAATGCGATATGTTACAGCAATATTTTCACTGTCAGGTAACATATTGAATCCCTGTGTATGAATTCCTAATTAAAGGAATCTAGATAATTGTTTATCTGTCAAGGCGACTGAATAATTTGGAATACAAACAAAATAGGTTAGACCATCTGAAAGACTAGCCTCTATCATTCCAATTAAAGAGTCTTTGAAATTTATGAATCTTCTATCACGTAGGGTAACTAGGTAAGAAGTCTATAAACCCAATCGAGTTAATGGTTTTATAGCGACTTGCACAAATCATAAGTGAAGAAAATTATATTTGGAAGAAGATTGAAGAATTTCTCTAGCAAAGAGCATAATCAAATCTTCACTTTGGTTTGATATAAATAGAGTCTGTTCTACTATTTTGATGATGAAGTCTAATTCAAGTGAATCATCATTTTAGAAAGAACCCTCTATATATATCTCATTGGTAGGAACTTTTGGAAGATTCCAATTTTAGAGAGATTGTTTGATATCAGAATATCGAATTTCTTCAAGATTTTTTATTAACATTGTTTCAACAAAAGCTGTTTGGGCAATACTTGTGGATTCTATGGATTTGGTAGATTTTGCAAAATCCAAATTACTTTGGGTAGAGAACCAATTCGTTACTTTGGAAATAACACTTTTAAAAGGTTTGGATGGTTTAGTAGAATTTTGGCTAACAGAACTCTCTAATCTGTCTAGTTTTTTATATTGGGCAAATCTTTTTGAAACAAATCTCCTTCCTGATTCCATATTAGCAAAATAAAATTAAGAAGAATATCTAAAACAAGACTTCCAAAAACATCCATTAACAAAATGGTACTTTAAAAAAAATTCTTGAAGATATTAAAAAAGATCTCAAAGAAAAATGGTATCTTCATATGAATCAAAATCAAATAACAATGCCTTTTTTCACTTGGCTTAAAACCCATGTGTGTGTGTGTGTGTGTGTGTGTGTGTGTATATATATATATATATATGTATGTATATATATGTATGTATGTATGTATGTATGTATGTATGTATGTGGATCTGGACCAAGCATGGCAAGTCTCTTGATTAAGGGACTCATAAGTCATCCTCCAATGCAGTAGGTCTAATGCTAAGATCCCATATCCATGAATATTAACACTCCCATGTGAGATGAGATAAAGGCACTAGATTACTATTAAATTTGATGGTGGAGACCTTCCATCATGATCTGTCATTGGTTCCCTTGCATGGGATAACTACATAAAAATAAATATACACATGGTTATCCTAAAAACCTACTAAGTGGTCATGAAACAATAGAGTACTGAGATTGGTGGAATACAACTCTCCCTTGATTATTGTCTTGTGCTTAGACTTAAGTTCTAAAGGACAATAGAGAAATCCCTCTATTTTAATCGATTTACACGCATATATGATTTAAGGTATACCTGGTAGGTGGTCATTGAGCAAAAAAGTATTAAGATCCATGAAATACAATTCTCCCTTGAATAGTACCTAGACTCAAGATCCAAAGGACAATAGAGAAATCCCTCTTTTAGTCAACACACATGTGATTTAAGACATACCTACATATCAGTTGTGACATTAATAATATATCCGCACAGAACCCACAATCATTATAATCTATGAATAAGATCATCAATTTAGTGGCCAAAATCAACACATTGGCTTTTAAGTGCACACAACACTAACATGGTTGGTTCCAACATTTTCGGTGCATTTGTGTTTCTTGTCTCAACACCAATTGTGGTCCCCCATCCTTGGACTACATGATGACTATATAGGCGGAAGGTATATGGGATGCACTGCAATGTCTATTTAACATCCACCTGGTCTATTAATTTTTCCAATTTGTATGAGTACAAAAAAGTTAGATCTAAAACTAAGTGTGCACATCACATGAAAACAATGGGGATCGAAAGCCCGTTGTTGAAATGTTAGTGGTGCCACAAAAGTTTTGGATTAGACCATTATTTATACTTTCAATTCATCCCAATGTGAGCAACCTTATGAACAATTTGGATGGCAATGAACATCATGGTGGGTGTTTCCATCCTCTCTTTCTTTGGCATAGATTCGGTCAAGACAAGGTAATACAAAGTTTCATTAGCCTATGACATGACATCATTTCATTAGCTTGCCAAAAGCTTATCATAGAAGGGCCCACCAACTTTCAAAAGGTTGTCGGGTTAAGTACATACTCAACCATGTCTAGCAGGCCAATGGAATTGCACCATGTCATTGTCTAACAGAACTCAGTGTTAATCTGGCTTAACTGAAGCCACTTCCCTTTTTCTCCTGCCATGTTGCCCATTTGAGTCTTGGATCTTTCTCACATTTTAGCTCCTAAGATAAGTTGTAGAAACTGATGAACGAACTGGATTTCTGACGAACACTGTGGTGGACCCACATGGCTTCTAACTATGCATTTGAAGATGTTGCATCTAGAATTTCTCAATTGACTGGGCTAGCCTATCAGGCTTCACCCTCTTTGGGCCATACTTGGGGTATTAAACCTGAGGGTCGAGCTTGGGTTTAAAATTCAATCCCATTTTAATGGAGTCGAGCTTCCACCGTGGACAACAACCTGTCATCTTGGCCCGAATTTGGTTCAACCCAGGCTAGAAACTAAAAATTGATAATTAATTAATGGCTAATCAATGTTAGTGAATATTAGGGAGAGATGAAAAAGGTTGTCTGCTCAAATGGGTCCCATCCTAGTGTTTATATGAAATCCACCTCAAACCGTCAAGCGCATCGCCTTAGATAGCCATATGACACAAAAAATTAGCCCCATTTGTTGAAAACTAAGTGCCTTTAATATACGATGGACAAGGTTCTTTGATAGGATCAACAATTTGGTTAATACTGTCAAGAAAATCCATGAAATTTTGATTTGCTCATTGGACAATTTTTTTGCATTTTTCGATCCTATTGAGGATGGCTTCAATCATATTGACAGGCCTTAATGCCACTTGATCCAATCAAAGGTCCTATCAACATAATACGTAAGTTTGTGATTTTGCATAACTTGTTTCCTAATTTGTGTAACACTATATAAGGGCTTGTTAATACGCAATTATGGTAATTCTCAGAGAACAAAAAATGTATCTAGGGTTTGGAGGAAGGGGAGCTAAGGTTTTTTATTTCAGGGTTTAAATATGTAAGTTGATTCCATCTCTTATACTTCAATTTTTCATAGTGGATTTTGTTGCTTTGTGCTATGGTTTTTTCCCATAAATCGTTGCATTCTATATGATTACTCATCCTTTTCATTTCTCTATTTTCTTGTTTGATTCACTCCAAGGTTGTTTTCTTGCTTAACGTGAAGGCGACTGGATGCAGCAAGTGGTATCAGAGCGTAGGCTATTACTTTAATGTTTTAGATCGAAGATGAAACATGGCTTTTGAGGGGTCTAATGTTAAATACAAGATAAAAATTTTTAGGAAATAATAACTTTGAATTATAGAGGTTGAAGATGAAAGCCATCCTAATTCAATACAGGTTGCAGTAGGCGCTCCTTGGCAAAAAGAGACATCCTGAAACTATGAAGAAAGAGGATTGGGAAACTTAGATCAAAAGGCGATAAGCGCAATTCAATTGTGCTTAGCCAATAATGTCCTATACAATATGATCAATGAGATGACCACCTCAGGTTTATAGGCAAAGTTAGAGATCATTTATATAACAAAATCACTTTCTAATCGCCTATATTTGAAGAAACTTTTATATACTATAAAGATAATTAAATGGTTAGATCATAATGAAGCACTTTTAACTAATCAATTTTAAATTGATGAATGTGGAGGTGAAGATTGACGAAGAAGATCAAGTGGTGACCTTGTTGACATCCTTTTCGAATTCCTACGAGAATCAGGTGGATACTTTGTGCCATGGTAGAGATACCTTGGACCTAGACACTCTTATCTCATTGCTTCGGTCGAAGCAATTGAAAAAGAAAAATAGTGGGAAAAGTACATTTACAGGAGCATTGGTTGCTAGGGAAAGAGCGTCTAAATGAGAGAAAGGAAAATCATGATCAAAGTCCAAGTCAAAGGGCAAAGGGTTATATTCTAAGATAAATAAGATTCATTTTTTTAAAAAAATGAATCTTAAATTAGAATTATACTATGAAACAAATTGATTTAATTCAATAGGTATATCTCAAATTTTCATAATTAAGCTAAATAGATAAATAAATCTTAATTGAAAAAATGATGTGGAAGAATGAGTCACATGAAGAAGGACTACACAAACCCTAAAACTCAGAAGAGAAGAAATCAGATACTTCTCCCAAAGAAGCCAATTCAGCGGAATCCAGCGAGGAGGTTAGTGGCCGCAATGTATTATTCATTTCTAAGGTTGGACACTTTGATGATTAGTAAATTTTGGATATGGGGGCATCGTATTACATGTGTCCTCACCGGAGTTGGTTCACCGCGTACAATGAGTATGATGGTGGCTTGGTACTTATAGGCAACGATCATGCCTATAAGATGGTTGGAATTGATTCGATTATCATTCAACGTTCGATAGGGAGGAGTGTACATTAAAAGATGTGAGACACGTTTCTGAACTGAAGAAGAATCTGATACCTTTGAGAGCGCTTGATGCTCTTGGATGCAAGTTCTCTAACCATGATGTTATCTTAAATTTTTCTAAAGGGCACTCACTATAATGAAAGCACACATTAGCAAAAAATCTCAGTAGGTTGTTGGTAACATTATATCGTGTGGAGCGGCAGTGACAATAGCATACTCCGCATTAGCACATTTGTGGCATGCATGCCTGGGCCACATGAGTAAGCATGGTATGAGGAGGGGGGGAAGCATCTCCCGTTGTTTTTTAAGGGGGTTATGGTTTTTTATCACATTCATATATGACTACTTTATAAAGGTTTGAGTTTACTTTTAAAAACATAAATATGATATTTTCGCCACTTTCAAGCAATTAAACATTATGGTTGAAAAACAGTCAAGGTAGAAACTAAAAGTACTCACGATCGATAATGACGGAGAGTTCATTTCTATAAATTTTAATCAATTTTATAAGGATGAGGGGATCGTACAAGATAACAAAGTTAGGGACACACTAAAATATAATGGTGTATCAAAACATATGAATCAGACTCTTTTAAAGAGAGCCCGGAGGATGTTGAGTGATGTTGAGTTAGGCAATGAGCTATGGACTAAGGCCGTTAACACTTTACACCAATTGATTTTAAAATTCTAGAAGAAGTGCGGAGTGTTCATAAAGTTGATTACTCAAGGTTATATGTATTTGGTTGTGACGCTTACTCTCATATACTGTCATTTGAGAAAGGTAAGATGAACCAAAGGGCTAAAAAGTTACCTTCATTGGCTATGGTGATGGTGTAAAAGGATATATGATGTAGGACTGAGTTACATGGAAGATCACGTTAGCCATGGCGTCAAGTTTGATGAGAATTCCTTGTTTCGTAAGGATGAACACAAGGAAACGAAAAAAAGTCAGTGGTAATTGATGTTGAAATTGAAAAGGATGAGACATAAATAGAAGCTAAGCCAGAGGAAGAGGTACAAGAGTTGGTGGAGAAACTACCTTTCAGAAGAAATTCATTAAGAAATTATAGAATGCCTTTGCAATATAGGGATGACTCAAACATTATGTTTACTCTCATTACAGATGATGGGAATCTGTCTACCTTATAGAAAGCATTAAATGACACTGATACTGAGAAGTGGATGACGACTATACACGATGAGATAGACTCCTTGTACAAGAATGAGACATGGGAGCATGTGGAGCTTTCTGTTGGGCGAAAAGTGACTAAGTGTATGTGGATCTTCAGGAAGAAACATTATAGATATAAGGCCAAATTCGTAGCGGAGGGTTATGCGCAGGAGGGTGTCAACTTCAACAAGATTTTCATGCCTATGGTTAAGCAGGTTTTACCAGATTCGTGTTGTCATTGGTTACCTAATGCAATATTGAACTGGAATAATTGGATGTGAAGATTACTTTCCTATATGGGAAATTTGAATAACAGATTTGCATGGAGCAACTAGAAGTGTTCTAAATGAAGGGAGAAGAGAATAAGGATTGCGGGTTAAAGAAGTTATTATATGCACCGAAACAATCACCTAGGCTGGGATACAAAAAGTTTAATTTTTTCATGGTGAGTTAGCAGTTTATCATAAGTGAATTTAATTATTGTGTCTACTTTATGACACTTAATGATAAGGATTTCATTGTGTTGGTATTATATGTTGATGATATGCTTATCACCAACCATAACATGTCTGAAATCAACACACTGAAGGCTTACTTATCAAGGACATTCGAGATGAAAGATCTGGGGACCGCAAAAAAATTATTGGTATCAATATACATATGGAAAGGAAAAGGAACGAGCTATGGTTGTCTTAGGTAGAATATCTTGAGAAAGTCTTAGTCAATTATAAACTTTATAAGGCTAAACTAATTAGCACTCTCCATGCTACTCACTTTCGAATTTATTCATAACAATGTCTTACTACAGATGAAGAAAAGCAACATGTCTCATGTGCACTATTCAAGCACAGTAGGCAATCTGATGTGCGTCATGGTCTATACTATACCTGATATTTTACATGTTGTGTGTGTTGTGAGCAGATATATGTCAAATCATGACAAACAACACTAGGAGGTAGTGATATGGCTACTTTGTTAAATACGATTTATGAATGACTACGTCTTAATGTTTAGTAAGTCTGAGGAGAAACTACTAGGCTATATGATGCCAATTATGCTGGTAATATGGATAATAGAAGATCGACTTCCGGTTACTCATTTATGTTATCGGGTGGAGTGATTAATTGGATGTCAAAGCTTTAGTACGTGGTTACTATTTCTATAATCAAAGTTGAGTATATGGCGGAGACGAAAGTATTTAAGAAAGCGGCTTAGTTGAGATGAATGATGAATGAGTTGGGGCTTCAACAGGAAGTCGTGCCAATACACTGTGACAGCAAGAGCACTATTAACTTAGCGAAGAACTTAGTTTATCACTCGCGAACTAAACACATTGCACATCATCACTTTGATGTGCATCATCACTTTTATCCGACAAATGCTAGAGGAAGGCAGTGTTGCTCTTGAAAAGATTCACACCATTAAAAATTCGATCGACATGCTTTCAAAAGTGGTTTCTACAAAGAAGTTCAGGTTTTACTCAACTTCTTTATACTTGATGAAGGTTTGAATGAAGACACAGTGTGCATGAAAAACGATAATGGTGTCACTATGATGGAGACGATTAGAGATGTCGGATGCAATTTGGAGTAGTGGAGCATGGAAATTAAAGGCATGCTGGAGATCATTGAAAATTGGGTGTCTTTAATCTATGTTATTCAGGGTTCTTCGATATGATCGATAGTCTGGTCGATACTATTGAGAAAATCCCTGAAATCTTGATTTGTTCATTGCATAATATTTTGGCGTTCTTCAATCCTATTGAAAATGACTTCAATCCTATCAACAAGCCATCGATGTCACTCGATCCTATTGAAGGTCCTATTGACAGAATGTGTAAGTTTTCTATTTTGCACGACTTATTTCCTAATTTGTGTGTAACACTATATAAGGGCTTGTTAATACGTAATTATGATAATTTTTAAAGAGAAAAAATATTTATAGGGTTTGTAGGAAGGGGAGCTAGGGTGGTTTTATTTTATAAGTTGATTCCATCTCTTGTACTTTCATTTTTCATAGTGGATTTTGTCGTCTTGTGTCATGGTTTTTTCTCACAAGGGTTTTTCTACATAAATCACTATATTCTTATGCTTGCTCGTCCTTTTCATTTCTCTAGTTGCTTATTTAATTTGTTCTAAGGTTAATTCTGCACTTAATGTGAAGGCAACCGCACGTAGCACTATCAACTATTCAAGTCAACCACAATTTAAAAACAATATATAGGGCAACATCCACCTACAAATTATTTCCCTTAGTGTGGCCCACCTAATTCACATGTGTAAGGCTTGTATCCTAGTCTGTACCATTTCGTAGGATCTCGCGATCCTCCCCATCGAATTTCAGTAACCCACGTCTGTAGACATCATTTACGCGCGACCCCAAGTCGTATCCCGTAGGTCTGAGTCAGCTCAACTCAAAACTTGTACCCTAGCGACCGCACTGTCGTCGCGATTCCAACATCGCATCTTACACACCGATGAGATACTCAGGCTAGGAGTTGTGGGCCCGTGTATATTTTGAAGAAACATCGCGCATTGCGAGAATCTCTACCCAAATATCACATCAATCAATCAAGTACACATCCCTTCACAACTCATACCTAGCTCATCCCTTTCTCACCAACAAGGCATGACACCCATTCCTCTCTCATCCATAAGTCAACAACACCCATACCCTTCATCCCATATCTCTTACACAACACCATCCCTCTCTCCCATCCATCACTCCATCCCATCCCATTTCTCTATCATTGCCAACCAACCATGAGAGAAAAATTCTAAGGAGAGAAAAGAAGCCAAGAGAGGACCCATCTCCTTACCACCCACTCTCACCATCCAACCCTTTAAACTTCATCATCCAGCCTTAAAGTTTAAGCCTAGGAGCTAAGCATTCCAAGGAGCTTAGAAGAAGACCATCGGTGGGTGTTTTGTAGGATTAGATTGTGTTTTTTATGATGGGTCAAGTGGGGCTTACTGATTAATGGTGTGGATCTCGCTTTGGACCCTAGGTGTGGCCGATGGCCCACCATGATTCATATGTTCATCCCATAATGGGGCCATTCTCCATGGACCCTAACATGATGTTTAATTTGGTTTCCATTTCAAGAAGGTCATCTAGACCGTGTATTGTTAGAAGGAAAAGGATTTCTACCATGGATTTGATGATTTGAGGACCCACATTCAGGCAGACCTATTTGATGTATGCTTTGTATCATGTATTGAGGGACTCATAATGGCGAGGCCTCTCCATCACACGTCTCTCTCTCTCTCTCTCTCTCTCTCTCTCTCTCTCTCTCTCTCTCTCTCTCTCTCTCTCTCTCTCTCTCCCCTAGTTGTATGGCCCACCTATGATGTATGTATTTTATCCATGTCGTCTACCAAGTGGGATGCGCCCGCTGTCCAACCAGGGCCCACTTTGTTGTTCACCTTGCTGCCTGTTTAGGCAGGCCTTGTTGGAAGGGAAAACACAAGTAGTAGCTTGATCTAAACACGTGTAGCCCACCCACGTGGGACCACCGTGATGCATGTGATTTATCCACACTGTCTAGCCTCCTAGATGGTGTGACCAACCTCAATGTATGTATTTTACATCCAGGTCATCCGCCCAGCGCACTTGGACGCTGGAACTTTTAATATATATATATATATATATATATATATATATATATATATATATATATATATATATATATATATATATATATATATATATATATAATATTATAATAAAATATTATGGTGGGCCCCATGTGGGACCCACCTACCGTTGAAGCAGATTGGCTAATGTATCTCACATCAGTTATATAGCCGACTGTATTGACGTCAGCAAGGGGGGTCAAATCACGTGGTATGTGTTATATCTACACTATCCACCTGTCTGGATGATGGGACCCACGTACACTTGTGGAGTCCAGCACCGTCCAGCAGGGACGGTGGGACCCCACAGTGATATATATATTTTATATCCACACCATCTGGACGGTAGATATCCACCTTGATATATGTGTTTCATCAATGTCATCCATCTGTTTTATATCTACATTGTCCATCTTATATGAGGCTCATGCGATGCGGCCCTCCTGATGTATATGAGGCCCATGTGATGCGGTCCATTTGATGTATATAAGCCCATGTGATGCGGCCCATTACAATATATTTTAGGCTCATGGGATATGGCCCAATGTAATGTATTTGAGGCCCATAGATGAGGCCCAATGTGATGTATTTGAGGCCCATGGATGAGGCCTAATGTGATGTATTTGAGGCCCATAGGATGTGGCCCATTGCGATATATTCAAAGCCCATAGGATGTGGCCCATTGTGATGTATATGCGGTTGTGTATGATGCCCATTGTGATGTACATGCGGCTGTGATGTATATGTGTCCCGCGTATGAGGCCCATTGTGATGTATATGCAGCCCGCGTATGAGGCCCAAGTAATGTATATAAGGCCCTTAGATGAGGCTCAATTGTGATGAGTGATTCCATAATGATGTATGCGTTATATTCACACCGTTCATCCATTGGTCTAAGGCCGTGGGCTCCATTACATTGAGAGGCCCACCCTGATTTATGGGCTATATGCCCACCATGGGGCTGCCTTATGAGGCCCATCATGATGTATGTGTTACATACACGATGTCCATCCATTTTCCCAATTTGTATAAGGGTCGTGGTTCCCATAGAGAGTTAGATTTAAATCCAAGTGGACTGCACACTAGGAGACAATAGTGGTTAAATATCCACCATTGAAATCCTCCCTAGGGCGCGTGGTTGAGCCCATTACCTTGGGATCAATGATGGTTAAATGTCTACGTTGTAATCTCCTAAAGGCCCATTGTTAGGCTCATTCTCATCTCCTCTTATTAGGCTTACCCCAAACCGTTGGGCACCCATTGATGATTGTATTACCCACCTTCCCTTATTGGACTAACCCAAACCGTTGGGCCCCTATTGATACTGATGTTTTCCACCATACCCTATATGACTACCCAAGCCTTGAGCCCATCTTGTGTTCATACCGAGCCTCTCATCGTAATGTGGCCCATCTAGATGCATGTCTTGCCCAAGTTTAGTAACCATACTCAAGGCCCATTTAGGTGTTGAGCGGGCCACCCAATCCATTTGGAAGGACACATAGTCTTAGATATAAAAACTCCACTAGGCCCACTTTGTGTATGTATCGAGCCCCATAATGAAGCCCAGTTTATTCATGATAAGAGGTTGAGAAAGCCCAATTGTTCACTCTATTAGCTTACCTTGTGAACTCACCTTGTTATATACCCACTTGACTCACCACGAGAGGTGTATCCCACCTTTGTACCCCATTTGCTAGGACCTCGTGACATGTATATATCTTTCGCGCCATCCATCTCTTTGTTAAGATAAGTGCGAGGTTCATCCTTGACATTAGTGTATCATCTAGGCCATCCGTTGCTTAGTACATCATCACCCATTACCATAGATAGAAGAATATGTAATATCAGGTTTGATATATCCACTATGTAGAACTTATCTCGACGTATGGACTAGACCCGTTGTCCCCGTCTTAAATTATGTAGAGCCTTGGAACGCTAATGTAAGACATACTGTATAGGCTCCTATAGTTGTAGGAGCACGTCTTCCAATTATACTCGTAGTATGTGATATGTCAGTGATAGCCGATTGTGGATTATTATTGTTTGCCCTATCAGATAATCATGCCTATTTACTTTATTATATCATGATATATGCCCATACGCATCATATATATGCTTATTATGAGGAGTGATTGATCATAGCATATGTCATTGAGTTGGTTTACTATGGGACTCCTTGTGAAATGGAGTTACCCCACATGAGCGTGCAGTATACGCAGGTTTGATGCATGATTGGATGGTATGACTCATGCATCTCACATTTTATGATATTACTACTGTACGCTCTAGGACATCAGGGTTGTGGCCTCCACAGGTATGTCTTGGATGGCTAGATGGGACACCAAAAATGCTTGGTTCTAGCATACGAGTGTAATAGATGTCCCTGGGTGAAAATTCCTAAACCCCCAAGGCCAAGGGACGCTCCAACATCTAGACTGAGTAGATTTATATGAGCGCATGAGGGTTGTATACCAGTAAGTCACGTCTCTCACTGTGTCATGGTTGGTTGGGAAGGGGGTGTGGCCTTAACCACCTGAGGGAGTAAGCAATGTTAAGCTCAGTCTGACCAGCTCATAAATGGGTCTACTATCGACGAGTTGGGCCAATATTGGTAGGCAGATAGTGATCAGGTCTCTTTCACTTATCTAGTTGTACGCTTGATGGGGCGGTAAGCTAACGTAGAGTATACTAGACCCCAATGATGATCCCAGAAATGTACGGTACTTATATGTGGACTTATTGAGCAGGAGTTGCATACTCAATATTTTACTTATTCATTCACTATCCACTCGGGCTGGTGGTGTACAACTAATTTATTATGTATATCTTCGCAATTGTCAGAATTTCGGTTGGGGCGCATGACCAACTTGAGATCAAGAGTTTACCACATTGAGTTTAGCTATCCAAATTTAGGTATAAGATTGATTTGGATAAAAGTCTCTTATTATGGACCCCATAGCTTGCGATACTACGTACTATCATCCCGACTTCACACTCCAGTTTAGTCATTTCTCTCGCACCGCATATTGCATTGCATCCTCAGCACATAGCATTTGGTTTACTATGCTTCTATATTACATAACCTAGATGAGGCTAATGGTATTCGCAGCTCTTCAGAATTGCATATTGTATTGCATCCTCAGTATCTGATATTTGACTCATTATGACTCTGCATTGCACAGCTCATCTACATTGCATACTCTGATTTTGAATGACTTATAGCGTTGCCAGTATTCTACTTATGTTGATATTTGTGTGCTTGACACTTATCTTGCGCACACACATACACCACCCTCTAAGCTTTCTATAAGCTTATGCACGATAGATGCGTGCAGGTAACGATAAGATGCAGTCGGACTGAGGTAGGAGCGTGCGGCAGAGCTCCTGGAGCTTTTAACATTTATCTTGTATTTCCTCTTCATATATTGTACTTAATTTTTTATTTTAGTGGATATGTGTGATGATGTTGCCTTTGTGATTTGGGTAAACTTGTAGTTATGCTTATCTACAAAGAAATTCATATTGAAAATTCTCCATGTAAGATCCTAGGATCGGAATCTGGCGTATGGGCATTATAAGCTAAGAATGGAGTACTACGGAGGATATGGGCATCGGATTCGGCAATCAAAAATTTTGTGAGCCCAATTTTTGAGTTCGGGGCGTGACATATGCGTCTGATTTTTTAGTATAAGGCCTAAGTTTTAGTATGTCATCTACTGGCTAGAGTGAAATTCTTATAATCATTGTGGTGGGCCTTGTAAAAATTAAGGGGGTCATCTCCCTTTTAACTATTTCATTACAGTGGCCTCACCTTAATTACAAATCATCTTTATTTTTTAGCCTCGAGCGTAATGTGGGATTACACATCAAATAGTCAAAGTGGATCTTACATGCGCATTATAGAGGGCCTTATAAAAATTAAACGTTGCCATCATTGTCTTTAATAAATAAGCTGAAAAAGCCTTGAGAGGACGCTCACCCACCCTTGACTTGTTCAGGGTGCCACCGTGCTCATGTGTATGTGAAATCTACTTGATCATTTGATGCCTAATCGCATGTTAGGCCGAAGTCAAAAAATCAGGCTTAATTATAGTTGAAGTAGGCTACGACGGAAGGAAACGGTTAAGAGAGAGGTACACCCTACCCTAGACTTTTACAAGGGCGATGATTATATGAAATCAACTCTTAATTATCATATTCTATACTAATAATTTAAAGGGTCAGTATTGTACTTTATAATGTTTTTAATTAGGTGGTCCATCAGAATCATGGACATGCCCTGAGCTATTGTCGGATTGCGTATCGAGCAACCCACGTACCGAATAAACTCAGTGGAGCGTCTAAGGGCGTGTTTGGCCAGACCGATCCCATGGGATTAGGAGGGATGGAATGGAATTTAAGGTAATGATGGTGGTATCAGTGTTTGTCCCCTGATCCCATGGGTTTGGGATAGCCCATGGGATACACAGCAGAGTGTTTGGACTGTCACGGATGGATGGGTTTACATCTCCACTGCTTCTCATGGTGTGCCCCACTCATTGATGGATATCTGCCTCAAAATAGGTTTATAGCTAAATGTAGGCTGGTGAAAATGATGGAGGGAGTGGATATCTCATTGATATCTCGGTGGGCCCCACATAGCGATGAAAACATGCATCCCAGGATTGGCAAGATTCGGGCGGCATTTACGAGGGCGCAGTAGATGAAATACATCCCTGCCAACCCAAACAGCCAACGGGATGAGATGGCATAGGATAACCCTCCTAATCCCACCTAATTCCATCCCTCTTAACTGTCTAAACACGCCCTAAGTAAATTTTCTCATCTACGCGTACATTCGTTTTTACCAAAGCTCAAGTACACCACACCACAGGAAAGAGAAAGGACACATACAGCAGGGTGGCCCCACATAGATCACTCACTATGCTAGCGTAGTGAGTTACTCGGGCGCTGCTTACGTGGATCCCCAACTGGGAATCGAATTGCCTGCTGACTTACTCAATGCACCCTTATCGTACATATTGCGTACTGTGTAAAATTTGTTCGGCCCACCGTGAATGTATCTGGTCTATCAACGCTGTCCATCCATTTTTCCATCTTATTTTAGTGGTTAAGGCCAAAATTTAAGCATATCCAAAGATCAAGTGGACCATACCATACGAAAGCAGTTGGAATAATGACTTCCACCGTTAAAACCTTTCTATGGCCCACAGTGATGCTTTTTTCTCATCAAACCTTTTCACAAGATCACACAGGCATGGATGAAGGGAAAACAAAAATACAAACTTGATCCAAAACTTCCCTAGTCCCCAAGAAATTTTCAACTGTGAATGTTCAATTCACACTGTTTCCTGTGGTGTGATCCACTTGAGGTTTGGATACACTTCATTTTTAGGCTGAAGCCCTAAATTTATCTGGTAATATGGATGGATGGAGTGGATAAAATACATAAATCACAGTAGATCCACATAGTTTACTCAGCATACTGAGTTACTCAATTCCCAATCCGCTTCCCCTCAAGTGGATCGGTGACTGTGGGCCACAGTTATATATGTGTCTTACATCCTTGCCATCCATCCATTTTGACATCTCATTGTAAAGCATGATATAAAAAATAAAGCACATCCAAATCTAAGTAGACCACATGAGGAAACAGTGGTGATTGACCGTTAAAAACTTCCCGTAGGCCAGAAAGTTTTGTATCAAGCTGATATTTTTGTGGTCCATTCATCTAAGGCTAGAGTTGTTCACGAGTCAATCTAGCTCGAATAACTCGCTCGACTCGGCTCGAGTCAGCTCAGATTGACTCGGCTTGAATGGCTGAGTCGGGGCGAGTCAAGCTGAAATATTGTAGCTCGAGTTGAGTTCGAGCCGAATTCGACCATGGGTCGTTTAAACTCGACTCGACTCGAACTCGAACTCGAGCTCGACTCGGCTTGTTAGAAATAGGTTTTATATATTTTAAATTATATATATTTATTTATAATTGTAAAAACAAAAAACCCTACCCCACGTCCCCACCCCACTCGCACCGCACGGCTGCCTCCCTCTCCCTTTCTCCCTTTTCTTCTCTTTCTCCATCTCTACCCCACGACCCCACCTAGCCCGCTGCCCCTGCTCGCCGCACGCCCGCCCGCCCGACCAACGTCATCAAGAATCCAAGATCAAGGTGAGTTCTTCTTCTTCTTTTTTTCTCTTTATTGATTCCGTAAAATGGGGTCCACCTGATGAGTGGCTTGGATCTCGAATCGGTTCTGTGATGGCCCGCCTAATGCCCCACCTGATGAGTAGATGGATCTGCTGTAGCGTAGGTCTAAGAACAACTATAATAATGGTAGGAGGTTGGAGGTGGAAAGGATGAATGGATCTGGGTTGTTGTTTGCGTTCGGATAATAGGGATACGGATTGGCTACTCCCCCAGACACCCGGAGCTATGGTCGGTGCTCTGTGGGCCCACCATGATGTATATGTTTCATCCGTTCCGTTCATCCATTTTTAAATACCATTTTAGGTCTTCATCCCAAAATTTAGAGGGATATAAATCTCAAGTGGACCACACCACAGGAAAACAACAGCAATTGGATATCCATCATTTAACTCCTCCTAAGGCCCACTGTACTGCTTATTTGACATCCAATCTGTTAATTAGGTCATAAAGACCCAGATGAAGGGAAAAAACAAAGATCAACTTGATCCAATACTTTTATGGCCCGAAAAAGTTTTTAATGGTTGAATTTCATTCAACACTGTTTCTTGTAATGTGGTCCACTTAAGACCGGGATATATCTCATTTTTTGTGTGTTACCCTAAATTGATCTAGAAAAATATATGGACAAAATGGATGAAACACATACATCATGATGGGGTCCACAGAGCACCGACCACGAGTATCCAATCCATTCCCAAAGAATAGAGTTTTTAGTCAGAAGTAGCAGAGTAAACATCATGTCAGGCATGGGCTGTGAAGCCTCTCCTTGGAACGTACGCTGGAGCAAGGGCTTTTTGTAGTCCGGCGTGGGATTTCGTGTGCATAGTAGTCGGTGCTATGTGGGGCCCACCATGATATATGTGTTTTATCTATGCCGTCCATCTATTTTAAAATATAATTTTAGGACTTGATCACAAAATTGAGGTAGATATAAATCTCAGGTGGACCACATCATGAAAAACAGTAATAACTTGGATTATAGTGAAGTCCGCACTGACATAGAAAGAGTTACTTGAATAATCAGAGTACAGCCACCATGCTATTGGCCTACAGGACTACTGACACTACTACTATCGGGCTACACGTTGTTTTATATTAAATCTCTTATTTTATAATCAACGATCTAATCCCACAAGAGAATTTCAAAATATAATTAGTTTTTAAAATCTTTAAATAGAAAAGAATATCTTAAAATTAATGCAAAGCTTATCTACAGTTTTAATCAATACATTATTGAATTTTTTATTTATAATAAATAACTATTACTTTTATTTCTTCACAATATTTTCCTATAATGTCCTGAGAAAACCAAAGAAATTGAAAATCTCGAGAGAAATTGTCAAAGGAGAGCTATCAGTCTCTCACTATAGGCAACAGAGAAGGTTCATTAAGGACTGAGAAACATGTGGATAACACCGTTGAAATAAACGGGTGTGATTATGGAAAGTTCTCTTGCGTGTAATGCAAATCCAAAATAAAAAAGATGCTTGCATCCTTTTTGCAGTGATAGAAAAGACAAAGCACAGGCTGCAATAGCTAAGGGTAGTTTGGGCAGTGGGATTAGAAGGGATTAGGTGGGATGGGATACATATGGTTGCACCCCATGTTTGGGAAGAATGGAAAAGCTTTGAATTACATTAAATGGAATTACATTGGATCGTCTGCTAATTTCACTCAATGTTTGGGAAGTTGTGTAGGTCTTAACATGATGTGTTGGCTATATCCACACCGTCCACCCATTTATCGAGATTATTTTAGAACATGGGCCAAAAAAAAATAGATAAATCTAAAGCTCAAGTGGACCGCACCATAGAAAGCAACAGGGATTGAATTCGTACTGTTGAAAACTTCTTTGGGGCTACATAAGTGTTCGATCTGCCTCATTTTTAGGCCCATGCCATAAAATGAGGTTACAAAACAAATGAATGGTTTAGATATAACACATGTGTGCTATTCTTTGTAATTTCAAATGAGGGTGGGCATATCCATTCAATGTACCACCGTATTATCAACAAAGCAGGGCATTAATTTTATCTCATGGCAACATGGGACAATCCCTGCCATGGGTAATAATTATGTTTTTTAAATCCCATCCCACCTAATCCCTTCTAATCGCACCACACAAACTGACCCTAAGGCTATTCAAGCATGCAAATCTCATCTCCTAAATACATGACAGCGCCAAATGCGTGGATGAATCAAGGCCACTTATTAGATGTGGGCCAACGATCACAAGCGTTGGCCAAAACGGAAGGACATGGATTGGGTACCACTTCCAAAATGACTCAAAATTTTCCACAACACTAGGTACCTTGGTCATTAAATAATTCTACGGGGCACCATCAATTTTGTTTAATATTCACTATTTAATTTATGTATATCAATAGCTCAAAAAATTAGACAGATCTAAAACTCAAGATGTCAATATTTTTACATTACTAAAATATTAAATTAATAGAAAAAATATTATACAAATTATTTTTTTCCATACAATACAATATAAAATTATGATGATCACAAATTTCTTTTAAAGTCCACTTAATTTATTATAATATAGAGGAAATAAACAATTATAACATATTACTTTATTATCTCCTTGTATAGTTGTATTATGCAATGTTGTATGTTAATGATCATATGCATTATCTTCTTATTTATTCTTAAATACTATCTTCTTGTAGAGTTGTAGTTGTATAGATAAATTATTATTTTTATATATTTTAATAATCATTCTTTTATATTGTCATATTGATACTTATGATTATTTGTGATCTGATATTGTTAATTAATATTTATCGCATGTAAATTGTATGATGATAGTACATGGTATGTTACCGAATAGGATAGAGACAATTAGCACCTCTAGATAGAGATAAATAGGAATAAGATATTTAGAAATAATTAGTAAAAAAAAAATTGAAACAATTATGAACAATTTATAATTATGTATATGTATGTATCCTGATGGATTTATTTATTAGGGGACTATTTGAGATACTTGTATCTTGCAGTTTATGGAGGGGTCCGATATTATTTATATTATATATTTATATATACGTATAAATGTCATCGATTGATTCCTTCAACCTATAAAATCACTGATCTTACCCTATTCTTGTTAACTTTTGATTTTTAGATGACTACTGAAGAAAACCCAAGTACTCCTGACCCTGGTGCGTCAATCAATTCTTCTTTTTTCATGGACGAAGAAAAATTAGAGAACAAAGTTAAAATAACTTTAGGTTCTGTGAAAGGGAAAAAAAGATGGGCAATATGGGAATCTTTTGATGAGATCACGCAACCAGATGATTCTATCAAGATTAGATGCAAGTTTTGTAAGACTCTTTACAGCAAGCATTCTGGTTCATCTACAACTCACTACAGAGACATCTAGATAAATGTGTGAAGAGACCAAGAACATCGAAGGGTGGAGTCCAACAATTACTTTCATTTAATATTTTTGAAGATGACGACTCTAAAGCTACACTCTCAACGTATAAGTATGACCCGGATAAACTAAATGAGTGGTTTGCGAGGTTTGTGATAGTCAATGAGAAGCCATTCAGCATGATGGAAAGCAAAGTTTTCATGAAATTTTATAAATTTCTAAATTCCAGATGTGAGAAGGCTTCTCAATATACTATGAAAAGAGAGTGCATGAAGATGTATGCCGTTGAGAAAGCTAACTTAAAAGCTCTCTTGAAATCCATATCCAAAATAGGTTTGACATTTGATATGTGGACGGCCTCAAATCAGAGAAAGAGATATATGTCATTGACGGCACACTTTATTGATGTGGATTGGAAACTACAAAAGAGGATTTTAAACTTCCGCCACGTTCCTCCTCCTCATACCGGTGTGGTACTGTCCGATTGCATTTATAACTGTCTTGTTGAGTGGGGCATTGAAAAGAAAATTTCTTCAATTACTTTAGATAATGTCTCGTCCAATGATACGTTGATTTCTTTCTTACGTACTCAATTCAAGGCTACTGAAAATTTATTCTTCGAAGGTAAAATATTCCAAGTTAAATGTTGTTCTCACATACTCAACTTGATTGTGCAAGAAGGGCTGAAAGTAATTGATTCAACGATTGCAAACATACGAAATACCTTCAAGAATGAGTACGTGGAATGATATAATTTAACGTTTAAATTTAAAATCTAAACAGCAGTTAAAGTTAGATGTTTGCACTCGCTGGAATTCCACTTATGAAATGTTGGATACGGCTTTACAATTTAAAGTTGCATTCCCTGAACTTGCGGCGCGTGATAAAATGTATACATAAGTGTCAAGTGATGAAGACTGGAAAAAAGCTGAAGATGTTCATCGATTTCTCAAAGTTTTTTACAACTATACGAAGATTTTTTCAGGAAATAAGTATCCCAAGGCAAATTTATTTCTTCCTGAAATTATTTTCAGTATGAACGCACTTAAAAAATGTGTTGCTGATGGTCCGAAATTTTTAAAAGCGATGACTGTAGGAATGCAGATGAAATTTGATAAGTATTGGGCTGAATGCCACTTATTAATGGCTATTGCGGTTGTTCTGGATCCACGATACAAGATGGCAATGGTTAGATTTGTTTTCAAATCACTTTATTCCAGTTCCGAAAGAATTTCAGCGGAGACTGCCATTATTAATGCTACAATTGAAGAGCTGTTCGCATCATATGTTGATAATTCGGCCGATCCATCAAGTGCAATTGGTACTTCTCAAACTACGGATAATTCTTCTACTGTGGGCGAGCGACTTCGTGACTTTATGTCTTTTTTAGACGAAAAAGAAACAGAGACGCAAAAAACTGAATTTGAAGTGGACAAGTATTTAAAGGAATCGGTCATAAGGATAAAAGATAATGATTTCGATGTTTTGCAATAGTAGAAGTCTCGAGTTGAATACCCTAGACTTTCGTTGATGGCACGAGACATTTTATCAATTCCAATTTCGACCGTGGCATCAGAATCAACTTTTAGCACTGGCATCAGGGTAGTTGGTAAGTATCGAAGTTCACTCGCCTTGAATACAGTTGAAGCACTAATATGTATGTAAGATTGGTTGCATCCAGTTTGGGGTGGTAGCACTTTCGATGCTGAAGAGTATGAAGAAGATAATGAAATTGAAAACGTGGGCCAGAATGCTTGAAGGAATGAAAGCTTTAAAAATTTTCATGAATGAATTTATAAGTTTTTATATAGTTAAATTATTTCGAATTGATGTTGAGGACAAATTATGTTTTTTTGATATGATATTGATAGTATTTAGAGGTTTTTCATTTATGTCTTACTAATACGGTTAATTGTAATTTTTTAGTCAAAATTTTAATAACTTAACATATGATGAATGATATGAATAAGCTCAAGCTCGACTCGACTCAAACCACTATCTCGATTCGAACTCGACAGCTTTGACAAACAAGCTAAGCTTCAATGTTGAGCTTGAGGCCGAGCTCGAGCTCAAACTCAAGTACACCATGAACAAGCCAAGCCAAGATTGGCCCAACTCAGACTCGACTCGGCTCAATGCCCACCTCTATCTAAGGCCTCCTTGGACGCGGACTGCGTCCTAACCTTACCGGTTTCTAGCCCGGGCAGTTCTGTGAGCGGGTCCACTTTGATGTATCAGTTTATCCATACCGTACATCTCTCCTCTCGGATCATCACATGGTGTGAGCATGAAAATGAAGCAAATCCAACCCCCAAGTAGGCCACACCACAGATGACCCTTGGGTTGCATTAAATGCATAACATTAAATGACAGTTGCATTAAATGTAAGGTGTGGTACACTTGAGCGTTGCATCTGCTTTATATTTGTGCTCATACCGTAAAATGATCCAAGAGAAGGGATGGACGGCATGGATAAACCGATACATCACAGTGGGCCTGCCCCACAGAACTGCCGGGGATAGGACGCGACACGCGTCCTCTTTGTGACCTTATAAGCCGGTTAAATGGCAAGTAAAAATTCTGATGCCCCCGATAAGTTTTCAACGGTGGGTATTCAATCACTATTTTTATCTAAGTTGGTGGTCCACTCGTATTTGTATCTGCTGAACGCGGATTTCATGCGAAAGCCTCTCGCAGGAAGTTGCTGGGTGGGGCCCACCACTATGTTCGTTGGAAATATACCCCGTTCATCCGATTTGCAAGCTTATTTTAGGACAAGCAACCAAAAACGAGTTAGATCCAAAACTAAAGTGGACCACACCAGAGGGAAAATTGGGAAAAGAAATAGCTACCGTTGAAACCTTCGTAGGCTCCACCTTTATATTTATATACCATCCAAACCGTGAAGTGAAAATAAAATATATAAAAAAAGCCTGTAAATAAACTTTATGGTCAGAAGAATGTTTCAACAGTTCACACTGAATCCCCACTGTTTCGTCTCGTGTGGCCCACTTGAGTTTAGTATCCATCTCTTTTTTGATCGTTTGTCCTGCAATGAGCTCGCCAAACGGATAAACAGAATATATTTTTCACAAACATGGCGGTGGGCCCCACCCAACATCCTTGCGCAGGAACTTGAACTTCGCCTTTCGCCGGAAATTCGCGTCCGTATTTCTTTATGTCTGGGATCATGCCCTAGAACGAGCCATCAATACGGATGGCCGGCGTGGATGTAAGGCACATATACGACATATATGACGGCTTTTGCAGGAAGTTCGTGCACTGCGAACCTAGGTGCGTCCGTACCCTCTTTAAGTTTGCATGTTTCCTTATTTCTGAAGAAAAAACTACATATCTAAAGATCAAGTGGATCATACCACTGGCTGGAAACAGGGTATAATGATTTTCACGGTTGAAACCTTTCTAGGGCTCGCGGTGATGTTTGTCTGTTATTCAACCTGTTCGTAAGATCATACAAACATGGATGAATGGCCCAACGGTAGACGTTCAATTCATCTGTTTACTGTAATGTAGTCCATGTGAACATTGGATTTGGCTCATTTTTGGTTAACCTCTAAAATTATCTGATAAATTGGATGGACGAAGCAGATAAAATACATAAATCAGGTGGACCTGACAGAGTTTACTCAAATAAAATACATAAATTATCTGGTAACCGTAGTGAGTTACCCACTGCGCAATCCGCTTCCGAAATCCGCGTCCGGATTTCACATAAACACCACGGAGGGACCTACCGAGCCGGCGACCGCTTTTCCCCGGTAGCAGCCATTGCCGCAGTTTCCTCTCTTCTTCAACTGGACCAACCACACGGCCTTATCGCACTGCAGTAGCCATTGCGGCAGGTTCGTCCCTCTCTGCTTCTGGTCCGAGCTTGGGCTCTGAAAAAAATGTCAGGGCCGGACTCGTGCTGTACTATTTTGACTGCAACGCTCCCAGAAAGGTCCGAAGAAGAGAAAAAGGTTATTTTCGTAAATATATTGATTACGTGACTAGATGTGCACGATTTCAATGCACGCTGTGCTCACCGAGAGCTGTGCGCGCATCGTCTCTCATTTAAAGATGTTTGGAAGGATTTTAGCAACATTTCAATATTCGAACTTCCAGAAGTCAATTTCGAACTGCGTGTTAAGATTCCCACCCGCCGTTGTGGGAGACATGAGCGCACCGACGGTCGGTGAAGAATGGGCACACAAAAATTTCCCTTGTTTTTACTATTTATTCGAGAAACTGATATTTCCAACTCAATTTTCATCAACAGCATCAGTTCTACGTGCCGAACGATTTTCAATGTCTACACTTTTCTTCTTCCTCTTCTTTTGTTTGAACTATGGCTTATCGTATGCATGGAACCTGTTTGATAAAATGCTTGAATGAAATGTTCATGCTTGCTTTCTGTCGAATTACATTACATATTTCTATTATTAGTAGTATAAAAAAAAATTCTGTCATTTTGAACGCAAATGTATGAAATTTCATGCCTGTAGGAAAAAAAGATGGAGAGAGAATCGGTTCTGATCCAGTGTCTCATGTCAAAATTCATGTCTGTATATGTCGTTGTCGTCAAAGCCCTGCCAACTAGACTCACCGCTTAGGCCTGGCGGGTGCACCATTGAGCACATGTGTTATGTTGTGTTTAATTTCCAAGCAATTCATCAGTTGGGCTCCACCTTGTTAATTTCAGGAATGAATGGATGGCCCAATTAAAGAATTTTAGCTCAAAAGCATACATTACTACTGCTTCTTGAAGACAGTTTATGCATCCCAATGGTGCAAGTCGACAAAGCTCTTGCATACTGTCCCCTCCCTTTGCTTAACGATGAAGGATGAATGCAGTAAGTGGTGGTGTATAAATTTTTTTTTTTCACTTTTGACTAAAATATCCCTAAAACTAATTCAAAATTACAACTTTGCCCTTCCTCTTCTTAAAAGAGGGGTTTTGCTTTTCTCTCTCTATCTCAAAAGAGGGGTTTCATCTCATACTCAACAAAAGTGGCAAACACATCCTATGATTGTAACCTTCGATTTTAGTAAGGTACCTCTCATAATGAAAACCATAATTTTTGGTTTTCTTTTGTTATCTCAAAGTTTTGGTTAGTGCCATCCATTGCTCATTACTAGGATTGCTCGTGCATCTACTCAATTTGCCTATTGCAAATGCTATATCAGCCTTGTAAAACACATGGCATACATCAAGTTGCTAATGACCCTCAAATAGTCAAGTTGAGACACACCTCTCTCTGTATTGATTAAAGCTCTTAAAAATAGTTAGTAGGAGCTTGTTATAATCATATTGATTAAAGCTCTTAAAAATTTTCTCAATATAATGGGATCGTGTTAACACAATTCCACTATTTTTTATGATTCTGATTCCTAAAATTACATCAGCTTTTCCTATGTCTTCCATGTCAAAGTTAGTCGATGAGAATCTCTTTATATCATTTATACTCTCTGGATCAGTTCCAAAAGATCAACATATTATCTGCATATAAGCAAATGATTACATTGACACACAAATCTCCACCATTTGTCTTTTTATCCATTAGAAATCATGATTTAATTGAATTTCTTATGCTACTATTTATGCGCTGATTTCAAACCCTACAATGATTTGACTAGCTGGCACACATTTTTCTCTTGCCCTTGTAACCCAAATCTCTCAGGTTGTTCTACATATATCTCTTCCTCTAGATCACTATTTAAAAATATCGTTTTACACTTGTTTGGGGTTATGGATAGATGCCAAGTCAACAAGAAGTAAGGAGAAATCGTAGGAAATATCATAGTCTACCAACAAAGAAGTAAAGAGAATATAAATGTCACGTTGAAATCATTAAAAAATGGGTTAAATGATTTGGATGGTTGATGTTAAGTTACATGTGCCACGTGTGCAATTTCATAGTGCCTGTGTATCAGCTATCACACTCCTTCAGGGTATCATAGTTTTTATCTCACAACATCTTTAGAATAGCTTAATGAGTTGTAGCTGCGCTGCTGCAGGAAAGTTATATACAGCTCCCTCCTCATGGTAGACACGGAAAAACACTTACAGTCATTGGGATGACTTATCTTGTGGGGCACCATATTGATAGTGTATAGGACTGAAGTATCAGTTATTAGAAAACTCTTCCCTATCCACTTGTTTTAAGTTTTCTAATTGAATGTGGAACTGTTGATCTAATTATTCGTTTTGCAGACCACTGATTGGATTTTTACCACTGTCCAATCCACTGGCTTTTCTAGATATGAACTATCCACATGGTGACCTCTCTTATCAATGGTTACAATCACAGGACATCTTTGGCATGTGTATTTGAGGACTGAACGTGAATAGAACTTTTATGCAGCCACCTGCAGACTGTTATTCTTCTTGCATTACAGAGGCAGGTTGCTGGGTTACATACTACAGTGTGCCAGTACAAGCGTTGTGCACATATGGGCTCATCTTTCAGAGGCCCTGATTCATATCTTGCTGGGCCTCATCGTTAGATCTTTGACAGACCAAAAGCCTACCCATTCGACTATCACAACCACCTATAAGTTAACCTTTTTCATGTGGCATCCTCATGGTGCGTGGTATTTCTTCTTTTCTTTTCTTTTTTAACCCTTCATGACATTTGACGCATGATAGCAATTTCATAACCCCCTTCTTTGAAGTGTCCTCTCTATCGGCTATATACACCAAACCCATCCACTTTTGGGTATATGAGAAGGCCATTCATGGCTGCTGCGGCCATTGCTGCTTTGGCGCCAACTTGCAACACACTGTAAATAAATTTAAAAAGAAAAGAAAAGAAAAGAAATGCACCTTCGATCGATTAGATTTGGAGAAAGATGTTGGTGAGCAGAAGTTGGAAGTATTTTAAATAATATAGGAAAGCGAGGGAAAAGAAATCTTGTTCCTGAGGGGGAGGGTGGGAAATTTTTTTCCGAGATCAGAAATGCATTTTCAACTGATTTCTGAAGGATCTGTGGTGACAAACAGGGGGAAAACTGTTTCATGAGAAACCCTCTTTCCTTTCTGACGATTTTGAGCAATCCAAACAGGGCCTAAGTAGTTTCCCACTAACAATTTCTTATTTTCTACCTACTCATTTAGATACTTGGTCTTTAATGTGTCCAATGCATCATTAACAGTTTCTGCTTCAACATACAAGTCATATATTAGGTTTGTAATGCACCAAAAATATGATGGGGGAAATATTGTCACCGTCCGTCCACTTTCAAGTCAGAATGCACCACTATTCGACTTCATCCTCAGTTAGATTCTCAGTAAGATCGAGTTTGTGGGACACATTTCACTTAACATATAAGCGATCTTGAAATTAATAGTTCCATACATGCGTCCAACATGAAATTGCTTACATGCATCGTTCATAAGATGCATGTATCCACTATAATTAATGCATGAATGTGTCCACCACATTAACACCATTCATGTACGGGCCATACATGTTCAATGCATGTGACTTTTCACCAAGAGTCATCTACAACCTGCATGTACTCAAACCTTCGCCCATTTGCAAGGTACAAAAATTATTCTCGTCATTCTAAGAGTGCTAGTGATTGAGTTCTTGTGTATTGAACAAGGTTTAGAGATGATAGTATGTCTTTCAAGAACAGACCTGAAGTAGACACGATTATGGTATTGAGGCCAGACACAAACTCTGTGAGGGTTTGTGCTCGGTTGAATATCGAGGATAGTATGCAAGAGCTCTTTTGCACCATTGGGATATGTAAACTGTCTTCAAAAAGTGGTGGTGGAGTGTGCTTTTGAGCCAAAATTCTTCAAGTGGGTCAACATTTTAGATGCAAATGGGCACTCTATCAATTGTTAGTATGATCAATCTTGACTTCTTAGCTGATCACTTTTTTATGGCAATAGGCTTTGAAAATTGAGATAAGTACAATGTATTTTTGTACATGTCTTTTTGCGTTGTTTGTATACACGAGTTTATGTGTTTGGCAATCTTTTTGGGCCAACCTTTGATTGATCTGTACCTGGATGTATTTTGGGTTGGCCTCGCATATTGCTGCCTGCACAACACATGCAAGCCACAACCACGCAAGTCATTGCCTGTGAGGCATGTGAGCCGCAGTTATGTTGTCTGGTGTTGTATGATGAGGTAGTCATATGGTGTGTTAATTGAGTTATGTGCTTATCACATAGTGGCATGTGTGCATGTGCTTATATATTTGACATGTGCACAAGGACTGTCACATGTGTAACACAAATACGCAACTCAATATGTGTAAGCTGTCAACAAGTGTTTTCACATGTGTGACATGTATACATTGGTTCAAGGTATGCCAAAATAGTTACATAATGGGAAACGGTGGTAACCGTTATGTGTTACAGGGACAAACATCCGTAACGATTGTTACAGAAAAATGGCCTGTAACAGGGCTGAAACAGATTTCTTTTCAAAAGAAAAAAGAAAAAAAAAAAGAGGCTGTACTGGCCATTATTGTAATGTTAATGGCGGTGGCCATTATGTCCACCATTATTGTTATGGAATACCTTGCATTGGATGGCACATACCTAACTTGTATGAATGGGCTAAAACATGGATAACACATGTTGAATGTGAATGATACAAGAAGTGCATGCTAATATTACATTGCATGGCTACATGGATAGATGCATACATGTATGTTCCTTTACAAAAGATGCACGTATGACACTATTAAATTTGAAGACACTTTCCAACAAGATACATGCGTGACCCCAGTAATATGCATATAAGACAAATATATAATATTACACTATATATTTGAAAGACATATACAACAGACCCAAAAATAGGCCATCTGCTCATACATGGGCCACACTTGCACTTATGAATGGAAAAATGAAAGAATTTTGGGTAGTACATGGGCCACACTTGCACCTATGAATGGAAAGATGAAGGAATTTTGGATAGGAGGATATTAGTGGAGCCTTTGGCTTTTTATTTTTTATGTATATATTTTTAATTTTTAATTTTTTATTCTGAACTTTGGTACTTTTTGTCATTCATTAGTATTTCTTTTATTAAAATTTGTGTGTAACATTGTTACTTTGTCTATTGATCAACACAATTTGCATAAGGAAATGATGATAAATTGCTGAATTTTGACTCATGAACTGATTTTAAAAACATGCAGGCCAATAGGAATTCAGGCTTGTTAAGTGCAGCTGATTTGACAGTCTATGCACCTGCTTCTATGAAATGGAAGCTAATGACACCAGTAATGGTGGCAATGATCACAAGAGAAAGGTTCATGAAGGGGTTAGCAACAGTTACGGTGCTGGATTTGAAAAACCCACCAAGAGAATCTATTTTCCTTCAACTAGGCCATCGAAAACACAGGTCATGAACTTCCTCTTAGATGAAAATAAGCGCAAACTAAGCCATCTTCTTCGCCAACTGGTGAGAGAGAGAAATTGGAAGGAAGCGAGTGGGGTTGTGAGCACGTTGTTGAAAGGAACATCTGAAAGGAGCCCTCCATTTGTGCACCGGAGAAAATATTGGGTATGATCATTGGCATTTCCAGAAACCTAACACTGATCATGGAGCCGAGGATGCATAGTATTCTCGAGCCTTTAGTTTGTGTGAGTGGGACATATGGTTCGTAATCCAAGCCGTTGACCTAACAGGCCCCACTATGGATGGACTGTGCACCAAAAATCTCTCTGACTAGAAGATTATAGACCCACGCTTCCAAGCTTTTTCCATTCAATTCAAAGCTGTTTCCTTTGGATTCTAAAGTCAAACATAACCCAAAAAACATTTTCTTATACACACTATCAAGTCAGATGCCTTGCATATTGGGTTGACTCATCATGAATCGGACAAGTCACAGCAATTGGCTGAGTCGTATCTGAGTCAGATCAATTCAAGGGGCCTGACCCTGTAAAGTTTTGTGTTGTATCATCACCTGCCAATACATTCTGCTTTTGGCTGATACTTCAAACTTGCTTCCACCATACCTAGGGTCTCCAAACCTTGGAAGGCTTCACTTTCCACGGAAACCTTTCTCATTAGTGAAGGATTCCATGCATCCAACCAAGAGCGATATCTTGGAAGATGGCATTGTGGATTTAAACTCGTGATATTGAGTATTTATCTTTTTAATAAGTGCTTGTAAATTATGCTTCTATGGTATTTTTATTGCTTGCAATCTGGTTATTTGGTTAGGCTGCTATGGAGATTCTCAGACAGTTTAAGAGCACTGCTAATAACGAAAAAAAGATTAAGGGCATCTATGAAAGTTGGATGAGTAAGCATGGATGGAAGCAGTACCAGATGAAGGTAGTTTTACTCTTCCTTTCCACCCATTCCTATCATCATGTCTAATGCATTTGATGGTTTGGTTCTTTGGTTATTGAGAGCCAGTTTAAAAAGATATAATAGTGGTTCCTTTGACCCATTTATTCAAGTGATGGGCTTACAATTATTTATTTGCCATTGACCATAATTTGAACTTTCTAATTGAAATTCATTGGCAAACCCATTAACTAATCATGTGAATTATTTTTTGAGATTTTAGATGAATGAGGTAATGATGGGCATTTCCTTATCCAAAAATGAGGAGGTCGACCATGTTTTTTGGGGGTCAATTCTCATTATTTTGGATGCAATTTTGGTTGATTTCTAGAGGCTTATGTATTTGGACACTAGAAGTTGGATCAATCAACATATTGCAGATGAACTTTGGACCAGTAGATAGTGCAAGGCTGTTTGTAGAATTGGATTAAGTGCTTGCTAGGGAACTGTAACTTCTGTCTTATTTCTAACACTATATAGAAATGTCCAATGAATGATGCAACAGAGAAGGTGATAAACGTATTTATCTGATAGTATTTTCTATCTCCATACTTCAGATGAGGCTTTTTGCCAGAAGGAGATCAGAGACATTATTTGAAGATAAATGCTACTGAAGTCATGTGCATATCTTGGAGTTCCAGGATGCACACTCCAGAAATTGGCCACTAGTATATGGCAATAAAGACCATTCATTTTTTTTAAAAAAATAAATAAATAAGGACCGTTGGTTTTTCCATACACCATGTCTATAGGCCATCTTGCAAAAATCAAGGGGGTTGGACTGTGGTAGCCATCTGATCAGTGTCCTGGAGAAGGCTCCCATTTAACAGGCAAAACACACAACACTAGATGGTCAGGATGTTCCTAATCACTGTGACTCTCGTACTACAGCCCATTGAAGCAGTGGTGCACCAGATCCAGTCCTTATCACCATACTTGTATGATTAGGAGGGAGCTAGGAGATCTTACATGCATGTGCATTGTAATAGGACTCCTCCTTTTCAGATATCATCAAGGCATCACAGAGATCTAGAGGCACATATTATTTTGTATAGAATTTATTTTACTTGAGCTTTATTTCTTTAGTTGCCAGGAGCACTGTTCCTAAACCTGTTATTTAGCTATATTTCCCTTTTAGTAAAATCTTCTGCTGTTATTTGTTTATTTATTATTAATTTTTTTTAGAGATTTCCGCTGTCATAGGACTCCCTTTTATGCATTTTTCTATTTGGAAAAGTCAGAAATTTAGTGCTCCTAAGTAGTCCTAGGGTTCATGGGAAGGGGAGGGTGAGTGTCCTCAGCTCCAAAGAGGCTGGAGGACCTGAGCACCAAACCTAAGTATCATAAAATATTAAAGGTCTGTTTGGGTAGGAATCCCCATAATTAGGATTATATCTAATTTTGATTTTGGTGGGCCACATGCCCAGTGTAAGATTCAAACGCAGTACACTGATGCTTTCCTCCATATAAATGCAATTAAGGAAGTTCCTGAAAAAATAAAAAAGCTCCATTAATTGCTGTTTTTGCAGAAGAATGCCCTGCTTCAGTGCGAATGATCCTGCATAGAGCCTACGTGGAAGGCATGGAGCCCACCAAAATTGGGATTAGATTTAGATCCCGACCATGCGGGATTCCCTGCCCAAACTGACCCTAAATAAAGATCAGATTTTCCTAATATATACAATGCCATATCATTGGACAATTTTCAGAAGTCTCAAATGCCTCCTGGTCATGCATTCATGGTATTTATTCCTCCATCTAGAACTGATTCTCATGAATTGGCTGATATATTTCCTTTAAACATTTTTTGGCCTAATGATTGGTGTGCTAAAAAACTTCTATACCACAACATAACGAGGTGTTAGAGAATCTGTTGATACTACTTACCACTAGAAAGGCCCACCCAAAGTGCCAAGCTTTGCATAGGTAGTCTGAGCACTGTAAGGTTATGACTATCTAAATGCCTTCTTCATGTCAGCATTGTACATATGGATTATATGTAACCCAAGCCTAACTGTCCAAATCATGGGCATCAGTGTAGATGGAACTCAGACAACAAATTCAGATATAGATTGAATGTTCTTATTACTGCACATTTATTTGTCGAATTTGGATCATTTGAAAATTTTTCATCCTGACCATTTATTTGGTGGTTACTAATCAAATGTTAGGATTAACAATTCATTATGGTTTTAGGAATATGACCCATCTATAGTAGGGTATTTGGGTTGGGTTACGAGGACATTTTGCATGTAAATGTTGTCATACCGAAAATAGAGTACCATGTATTCTTTTACATTTTTAGTTTCCCATGAGGCATTAGATAGCATCTTGCCACTCCAGAGTCCATTCCTAACTACCAAACTACACTAGTCCCAGCTACTATACCTTTTGTTTCCGCCAAACGTTAACACAAATTTCTTTGTTCCCAAGGTCACTTATCCTTTTAATTGTTAAATGTGGACTTTTTGGCCCCACAATTCTCATTGTAAAATGTTATTGATGCACCTAATAAGCTGGGACAAGGCCATGACAATGACGGTGACGGTATAGACGATGACAATTACGATGATGATGATGCACCTGTCTTCGTCTTCATAGCAGATGCTTGCAATGGCCAAACAGATCAGTCGTGTAAATGTGATGAGGATTGAGGAATCTGTTCATCATCAATTTGTCCACTTCAATGTCAAGTCAATTTTATGGAGCTGCTTCTTTAGGTGATTTGGAATTCAGTGGACGATGAGGTGCATCCTTGAGTAGGTGTTCTTTAGCTGGAACAGCGGGCTGTTTTCGGATACATCAGGATTATACGGAGGATTCTTCCTTTAGCTTTCTGCTGGGAAGTTTGGAAAGAGACGCATAGACATATCCAAGAGGATGAGCAAATTTCGGTCGTGGGTTTTATTTTTTAATCATATCAAGGCTTGTATGGTCGAATGGGCATCCATTGCCCCTCTTACAGTGGCATTCTGGCAGAAAGGCAGATTGGAATTTTTAGCTTTCTTTTGTCTTTGTTGTCTGTCTTTTCCCATGTGCCTCAGTCTTGTTTTGTTTGTTTGTTTGTTTGTTTTTGTTTTTTTGCTCTCTGCTTCATGATTAAACTGTTACTTTAATCTATCGGCTGTGGGTTTTTCATTATTTTGGGTGTTGTAGCCAGGCATTGGATGCGGACTGCTTGGGATTTTATTTTTTTTTCCTTTCTTAATCACATTTCATTGCTTGCCTCCCAAAAAAAAAAAAAATACCAATGCACCTAACGTCTCGTGATCATGCAAGCCTGATGTTGCATGTGATGAATCTTTTTTTTTTTTCCCCCCTGAAATTGCAAGTGTGCTTAAGGAACAGAAAGTGTTGGAACTGCTTAAATTGTTTTGTCATTTATATCACTCTTAAGACATTTGAATATGTTGGGCAGAAAAGCTACATGATCCAGCTGGAGTTTGCGCTTTACTGTATTAAACAAGGGAACATTCAAGATGCCTACAACACTATCAAATTGTATGTTTCTATCCTCATCATGCCACTGATTATCTTGGTTCAAGCAAGACTTGTTCTTTATGGTGTGGATTTAATTTGTAGTTGCATGATCTTATTGAATAATCATTTGCTGAAGCATGTGATATGCCTATCATGGTTGGTAGGGCTTCCCGAGAATACTTGATTCGCTTGGGAGCTTGGGAAACAAAATCAGCATTATTAAGCTATCATTTTCCTCCCCAAATTGCAAGGAAGATTACAACAGTAAGGTCCCATTATTATCTCAACCATGGTTTTGCAGTAGTGCATCCTCCTGGCCTTGGGTACTTGGAACATCCATAGCTGCCCTTGCGATGCATTTGGATGCACAAGTAAATTGAATTTATCCAATCAAGGCAAGTGAAAAAAAAGTTGTTGACGTTGTTTTGTATTCGTAATGGGAAGAGCCCTCAAAGTGCTCTCACGATCCTTTCAGGTCCCAATTGAAAGTATTATTATCTCAAATTTGTGCCCAGATAGTAAATAAAATTGCTGAGGACTAGGGAAGGAAACTACAATTTCAATGGGTTCACTTTATTAGATTAATAATTGCAATTCAATTCGATAGTGCATCCAAGTGCAACATTAGATTTTTGGGAAGAAAGTGCAAGTCCTTGATTTGGATGGTGTTAGTTTTTGTATAGGCTAGAATCCATTTTCAACCAAACATTTAAAATATGGTATTCTACCAAATTATGCCCAGGCCTCATATTATATTTGTTTATACAACCTTAGATTTTTTTTAGATTGAGTCCTTGATTTGGATGGTGTTAGTTTTTGTATATTGTGGAATCCATTTTCAACCCAAATGTTTAACCTAAGGTGTTCTACTGAATGACAGAGGCATTTATGGCCTTGCTTCATATTGTATTTGTTTATTCTTCCCATAATCTTTTGCCATGATGATTATCTCATTCTATTGGGCTGATTGTTGAATGCCTTGCAAAAGGTCTGAAGAAAAACATAAGAAATGTCCTCATCAGAATGTAATCAACAAAAGATTTCTGGAGCTTGGTTTTTACAGATTTTTTATAATAATTTTTAATAGAACTTTTTTGCCTCCATGTTCTTCAACAATGTTATAGTTTGTAAAGTGCGAAGTACTTCTTTAACATTTAGAATCTTAAAGGTGTTCAAATATGGGTATGCAACTAGTTGGACTGCTAAGATATGGTATGTCATGCATGTACAACATGCAAAAGTTTGGCCCCACCATGAAAGTCACCCAAACATGACCATTTGCACCAATGCAATAGTTGGACCATAACTTGGTGTTCAAATAGTTGTATTTGAAGTTTGAACGTCTCTTTTTTAAAGAAACTAAAATGGCTTCTTTTAGCTCCTCTGATTTGAAGTCAGTTTGGGGGCTGAAATCCAAAGATTATGTCATTGGATGCTGTGGGTTCCTCGGGGAGCATGGTGGTTGCCTGGAACTTTTCTCTCTGGAGAAAGGAGGATAGTTGGCAAGGGGAGTTCTCCATTACGGTGGTGTTAGTCGAAATATTCTGGATTCAAATGGTTGTTCTCCAGTGTGTATGGCCCATGCAAGCTGAACAAAAGAAGCGTTTTTTGGGAAGAGTCGAACTCTATTTCTGATAGGTGGTCGGGAGCCTAGTGTATAGGGGGAGATTTTAATGTCATCAGGTTTAGATCTGAGAAGAACTGTTCTCGAATCTTAAGAAGCATGCAGGACTTCTCCTCATGGATCCAGCAGGCAGAGTTGGTTGACCTCCCTATGTCAGGGGCTACGTCTACTTGGATTAATGGCTGAAATCCTCCCATGATGTCGCACCTTGACAGATTCCTTGTGTCCGCTGAGTGGATCTCTAAGTTTCCTTTGGTTCAGACTAGCTCTTCCCAGAACTCTTTCCAACCATAGACCCATTCTGTTGCAGGTATCCAATGAGAGTTGATGTGCAAAACCTTTTTTATTCAAATTGATGTGGATGGAGGCTGAGGATTTCAGGGAGCTGGTAATTAACTGGCGGTCTTCCTTCAAAGTGGAAGGATCAGCTGGTTTCAAGTTGCATAAGAAGTTGAAGCTTCTTAAAGAAAAGCTTAAGGAATGGAATAGGCAGGTGTTTGGGGAAAGAGAGTGAAGGCCTCCGAAATGGTTGCGCAAATTCATTCTATAGATATCAAAGAGGAAAGGGGCGAGGCGACAACTGAGGAGGTCGATATTCATGGAAAGTTGGAAGCAGATTGTGCTAAATTCTTGAAAGAGGAAGAAATCAAGTGGAGGCAATGATTGCGTGCGGTGTGGCTGAAAGAAGGGGACAAAAATATGAGTTTCTTCCACATCGTAGCGTTGGCTAGAGCTAGGAGCAATCGGATCTCTTCTCTTGTGGTAGAGGGCAAGACTAGAAAAGAAAGACGAGGTTTGTGGGGCTATTGTAGGTTTTTTTCAGCGGCTTCTTTCATTCAAAAATTGGACTCGTCCGAGGTTAGATATCTTGCACTTTGACAACATTTCAGAAGATGAGATGACAACTCTAGAGCATCAGTTCTCTAAAGCAGAGATCAAGGAAGGGGCGGGCCAGATGGGTATCCCATCGCCATTTTCCATGTTTTTTGGAACCTTGTTGTTAAAGTGATAAAGTCCCTTGATATACATTGATACACCACACTCTGACAGCTTAAAGTTTTAGAGTGAATGGTTGTTTGACTTGGTATCAGAGCATAGATCTAGGCATTCTGCATCCAACGGATTGAGAGGCGACACGTCACCTTGCTGACGTCAGCAGCCGTACGGCTGACGTCAACGTTGTACGAACATATGGACTCCATTTGAGTTAAAAGTTTAGGGATTTGATAGATCTTGATTTTAAAAGATTTGTCATGATTTTTTCAGAATTTATTGGACCTCCTTTCATGGTATTTTGGGCGAAATAGAGAAATTTGAAAATCGGGCCCATCTTCTGATTTTCTTCGATCTACCTCAAATCGGTTAGTTTTTTTTTTGGTTTCTTTGCTCAAGATGGACCGAAATCTTCCTCCCAAGCTACCCATGGTGGATTTTTTACTTATGATCAATGTTTGAGAGGTTTTTAACTTCAAACGGACGTGTGGCTGGGCTGTTTTTCACTCGGTTCGGGCTTTTCTGACTGCGTTTCATGGTATTTTGGATGATTGATATTTGTTTGAGGTTTATCTCTTATTATCTTGAAGGATCGAGTGAGATAGAGTTGTTTAAATCAATCTTTCTTGGCGTAGGGGCTCTCTTGGCATAGATTTATCTCTCTTGGACTCTTCTATGGTTGACAAAGGGCCCTCATCTCTTGGCATAGGGTCTATTGAATCCCACCCCTTGCAGATTACCTCAACTAAGTTGAATGGTGACAACTATCTTCAATGGGCACAATCTGTAAAAGTATTTTTAGGGGCCCGGGACAAGTTGTCGTATATTTTGGATGATCCCCCAAGCTCTACAGATGTTACTTATAAGTCTTGGACAAAGAGAATTATCAAGTTATTGCATGGTTGTTGAATAGTATGAATTCTTCGATTAGCCACTCAGTGATGTTTTTATCCTCGGCTAAAGGCATTTGGGATACGCTTCATGTTATGTTATCGGAATCTCAGAATTTTTCACGGGTATTTCAGCTTATTTAAGAAATTGGTCGGTTCCAACAAAACTCCAGATCCTTAAAAGATTACTATTCGACGCTTCGGGGTATGTGGGATGAGTTAGATATGTATCAACCTCTTCCTTCCAAATATAAAGAGGATCATGAATATGCTCATAAGCAGCGGGATGACACTCATATTATGCAGTTCCTAGCTAGGTTGAGTTTTGATTATTTTTATGTTCGAGATCAGGTTGTTATGGAGGATCCTCTTCCCCCATTGACGACAGTCTATGCCATGTGTCAGCGTGCTACTGTCTCTACGCTTCCTTCTCATTCATTTGTGTCACCCGAGTGTTCGACACATTTTGCTGGCAACCAATCCTCTCTTGGTCTTCGGGTACCATCCTTGAGTTCAGGGTGCGTTTCTGGTTTTGGTGGTCGTGGTAGAGGTTGCGAGGTAAATCCCATCCACGGCGGACGTAGTCTTCGTGGTCGTGGTGGACGTGATGGTTCCCACATTTGTTCACATCGCAATGGAACTAATCACATTGTTGATTATTACTGGCAGATATATGGTCATTCTACATATGTCGCTGCTTCTGTTACATCCACTGTTGCTTCTAAGACAGTCTTCCACTCCGACAACCGAGACGTCTACTTCAGAGGAGTCTCTTATCATTTCTCGAGCTGCATATGATGCCCTTATGCGGCTTCACATTCGTGATATTCCTGAGCCTTCTCACGCAGTTTCGGCCCAGTCAGGTACTGCCCTTCTTGCGTCATCCTCTCCTACCTCCTAGGTCATCGAATCTGGAGCTTCCTCCCATATGACTGGTAAGTTTTAATTCTTTTCTTCTTATTCTCCTTCTCCTCACACTCAGTATATCACAGTCGCAGATGGAACCCAATCTCCCAACTTTGGAATTGGTTTCATCCCTCTCTCTTCTTCCTTGTCTGTCCTCAGTCTTGCATGTGCCTCGTTTTCCATTAAACTTATTGTCTGTTAGCTCTCTTACTAAATCTTCCATTATCTTCTTCCCTTCTTATTGTTTGTTTCAGGACCTACAGACGAAGAGAGTGATTGCTGGGGGGCATGAGCGAGGAGGCGTTTATCTTCTCGATGATACACCCGTTGCCGCTTCTAGTACCCTTTCTATAGATCAAGAGTCCATGACTTGGTGGCATTGCTGCTTAGGCCACCCATCCATATTTGGATTGAGACTTCTGTTTCCCTCCTTATTTGTCACTAAACCATTATGCTGTGATATTTGTGAATTGTCTAAATATCATCGTGATACGTTTCCTCCTAGCTCTTCTGGGAGGAAATATCAACCTTTTTTCTGGTTCACTCGGATGTCTGGGGACCAGCTCCGGTTACCTCGACTTTTGGATTTAGATATTTTGTTACCTTTATTGATGATTATTCACGCATGACTTGGATTTATCAGAGCGGAAGGTCCTATGTTCGAATCTCAAGAGCAACAAATATGCCTCGCTAATATATTATTCTCCCACGGGGGGTCAGGAAAATCAGGTCCGGCCCAGGGACCAGGAAATTAAGCCCGCCTATTTATGGTGTGAGTGTCCCTCCACCCTTCTCAGTACGTTCCTATGCTGAGTTCTCACCCCGCACGTGTGGGGGGGTTTTAAAGTGATAAAGTCCCTTGATATACATTGATACACCACACTCTGATAGCTTAAGAGTGAATGGTTGTTTGACACTTGTTATGAAGGATTTGTTAGACTTTTTTTTTTTTTTTTTTTGAGGAATTCTTTGTGGAAGGGACTATTTTGTCGGAATTAGGAGCTTCTTTCATTGTCCTTGTGCCTAAGAAGGTAGGAGTAGAAGATCTTAAGAACTTTCGCCTGATTAGCCTAATAGGAAGCCTATACAAAATTCTGGTCAAGGTCTTAGCATCTAGATTTAAGAAAATGTTGTGCAGAATTATCTCTCCAAATCAAGGGGCCTTTGTAGAAGGTAGACAGATATTGGATATGGCGTTGATTGCGCATGAGTGTATTAATGCTCGGTTCAGGTAGAAAAAAGTGGGGGTGGTGTGTAAATTAGGCATGGAGAAGGCTCACAACCATGTCGAATGGGACGTCTAGGACTACATGTTGGACTATATGGGATGCGGCTGTAGATAGAGAAAGTGGATGCAGGCCTGTGTTCGATCTTCATCCTACTCGATTTTTGTCAATGGTTCTTCTAAAGGTTTCTTCATAGCCTCCAGAGGGCTTAAGGCAAGGGGATCCATTGTATCCATATCTTTTCTTGGTAATTGCAGATGCCTTCGGTCGTATGTTGTCAAAATATTGCGATAAACAACTATACATAACAATTTCCTATTTTGTAGGGGTGTAACCATGTGTTGTCGAAAAAATCAATATAAAATAATATATAAAATTTGCAGCCAATCAATAGATTTTCCAACACTTATTAATTTATAGAATTTTCACATTAATTAACAGTGAACAACACATTTTTTAATATAGAAATGGGAAAAATTAGGATTTACCCAATTTTCACTTGAATATTATTTTTTTCACCGCAAATTCATGTCCATGCATGAGAATCATGCATAGACATGGATTTCCATTGCAATTCATGCCACATTTGAAAAAAAAAAAAAAAACAAAGAAGTTTCCATGGGTTTTTTGGTCACCTTTGAATTCCGGTCTGTCTTTGTTTCAATTTGAGATTTCTCCTCAATTCCAAACTTTGATTCAATAAAAATCAAGAGATTGAAATCACCTAAAGAACAAAATTCCAAAAAAAAAAAAAAAAAACCAATGGAGTTTTTTTGGGGTTTTTTGGAAAATTTTCCTTTTTTACTCAATTTTCACCCATTTATGGATGTTTTCCTAGTATCGCATATGTTATTGCTGGTATAAGGGATATTACTAATGATATCGCCAATACCGGCAAGCTTATTATTAGGGATTCTTTTCAAAGTATGGTTGCTATTGATAATATTGCCAAATATTATTTATTTATTTATTTTTAAGACAAAGGGTGTCCCCACCTCTTTTTTGAAGTGAGACTAATCCCTGTGGATACATGCAATCATCCACAACCACGTGTATCGGGTAAAACCAAGGAAGGGAATCGAACCCTCACCTACAGGGAACAAACCAAGTATTGCCTATATTATTGAGAATATCGGTGATATTTGAAGTTTTTTCACTTCCTGCAGTTTATGTATCTATGACCAAGCGAGACCGATGGAATCGGTGATATTCTTGATAACATCGCCGATATTTGGAACACTGCTTGCCAATGGTCAAGGTTGTGTGCTATATGGTGCCTTTCTAAGATGGAGAGGGGCGGGTTCATTTTGCTGGGGTGGTGCATTAACAGTGTGGTGAACCAATGCTGATCTGGGGTGATGTGTGCTTAGGGCAAATTTATACTCAACATTATATTACCCAAGTACACAGAACGGATATCACCGGATATCACTATCCACCAAAATTGACAGAAATAGTTGTTCCCGAATACAATAATATTGTATAATATATTCTCGAATAATATATGATGTCTAGTTCTACTTAAGGTTCATTCGAATGCTTAGATTCAGATGATTTATATATATATATATATATATATATATATATATATATATATATAAAGAGGAAATGCCTATGCTTAGTTATTGCGGCTATTTTTTTCTTCTCAAGCAATTCTGCATTTGACTATCAGAGTTGTGTGTTTCTCTTTGCCCTAGGCCTTTTCTTTGGGTGCATAATAACCTCAATGTATGTCTTGGACAATTGGACATATACATACCATTCACAAAATATATCATTTATTTCGTCAAAATCTAGTGTAATTTGTAGTTTCTTTTCTTATTTGGCTGGTGAAATTTTGAGCTGGCAGCATATGATTCTCATTTGTCTTTTTGACCTGCGGACTTTTTAATTAGTAGGCATCGCCATGATCAATCATGATGTTTCTTTTCAGCCTTGGGCAAGATGTGGAATCTGGATCAGACCCAGTTGTAAAATTGATGGCTGGATTGATATTATATCAGCTTTGGTATTCAGGTATTCCAAAAGAGATGCAGTTGAACTTTCAGACATTCATGTCATCGGAGGCCTGTGAAATGGTTCCTGGTGATGGTTTCCGTCTAAAACCTGAGCCAGTTGACTTTGACTCGGTTGAATTTCGAGACATGAAAATTTCTCAGTGTGGTTCACAAGAATCTGTTGGTAATGAAGTAAAGAGCCCCATGGATACTGGCAGTGATACACCAATGAAACAGTCCCATCAAGTTTTTCCTGAACACAACTTCTACCTGAAAAGATCTGCTGAAATGAGTGAACCTGAAGCCCCTTTTCCTAATTGGGACAACTTGGTACATGATATTTCTTTCCCATATGGTGAGTCTCACTGTTTCTCACTGCTTCTTTAACTTATCTGTTTGCTTGATTACATTGCAATTTTATCCTGATATGGCCTTTATGAGGACTTCTTTACTGGAAAGAGCTTTTGTGGTCAGTTGTTTATTCTGTGAATGTTTCTGGAAAGAACCTTTATGAGGAAATGTTCCTGAGTTGGTATGCATTTTTCTGCTATAATTTCAGCTGCATATATGTTGATTATAAACAAAATAGATACTTATCAATTTGTCCAAATATTGCCCAAGCCATGGTTTATAATATTCTGTAGCAAGTAAACCTGTCCAGATTCAACTTGATTTCATCCCTAGACCAGACAGTTTGGGGACTTGGCCCAAATCAGATAAATCACACGGTTTGACTTGCCTATATCAGGATATGCACAATACAACTAGTCTGTATTCGGACAGGTCACATGGGAATCTTGTACATTAACTTTCAGATTGACTTGTTGTGGGCTGGCTCATACAGTTTGTATTGGTATTAGCAATTCCCACTAGGCATGGCGCCAATTGAGTCAGACACTGTGACTGGTATTTCAATCCATGATCCAAGCCTGGCCCAATCAGTAATTGGGCCTGAATTCGGACCGCCCTACTCAGCCCAGGAGTCTGACCCAGTCCCATCCATTGCCCAGCCAGGCCCAAAGGCCAAACCACTCTCAATTTTGCTATTCCACTTAATGATGTAGTAAACAGTTATTCTCATTCCAAGGAAGATTGGAGTAGACTTCTCATTTTTTCTGTTTATTGGTCTGAGTAAATTTCAGTGCCAGAACAGTCCATGCCAACCACACAATTGCGTCTAGAATTATCTCCTTTGCATATTTGCAGATCATTAGGAAAGCACAAAGCATATGTGCAAATCTTAATGCATGTGCTTTCCAAATTCATCTACATACATCTGAGAGCATGGCATCTTGTTAAGAGTTTTGCTTAGCCACATTCCACAATCTGAACTAATTCCAGTCCCATTTTGACAACTTGTTAGCTTGGGCGACCCCCTTGTGCCAGAGCTTTATTATTCTATTTTTTAAAGGAAAAAGGAAAAGAAAAGAAAATCCTGTGGTGCTTATCTTGGTATGCTCGGTTTGAGCCACGTGCATGCTTAATTCTTAGTTCTATTTTGGATGCAAGGCTTGGACACAAGTTTGATACCCATATGGTGGCGGCAATCACCAGCAGATACAGAGTACTACTCTGACTATTTACATAAGAACAATGCTAAAGACTATTATATTGGTGCAGTGAGGCATTTAAAAGATGCTCTTTATTCAACTCCACCACTATTGGCCGCCTTACTTCCTTTGATACAGGTAATCCTAAAATATTCAATATGTATTTTAAATATGAGTGGATATATGTTGCTGTCAAGGATTCTCTCCCTGAACTTTACTGTACTTATTCCTGTAAGTCCTATTGCATAGTTTGTTTATTTGTATCTTATTTGTTCAGGATAGTTAATTTTTATTTTTTTATTTTTTTATTTTTTTTTATTTTTTTCATTTATATTAGTGGTGCTAATATGCTTTTCTGAGGCAACTGCTTCATGGAGTCATATGATATGTTCACCAGAACATCTTTACTTTACATGTGGCTTTCAGTACAATGACTAGGACTCTTGATTTGATGAGCCAGTGAATAAAAGCCAAGCCAATGTAGCACTGGTAGAAGAGACTGTTGGCTCAAATAATGAAGCAATAGTCCCCATTCAATTCGTAAAGCTCACACCGACAGTTGCTTGGAGTAGTTCAATCACTATGTTTCCATGTGGTAGCCCACCAGATCAGCAGTCCCAATCATCATATGCGTTTGCCACAGTTGCAGTGGAATTTGACTTTGAATAACTTCTAGGGAGTTAGTATATTCCAGGAAGAAGATTTCTCACTAGGTTGCTATTCTATGTCTGTGTCTGGAAGTCCTGATTTTTTTGGGTGGGTAGGATCCTTTTCCCAAGCAATTTGATATTGGGTACACTAGGTTGAAACAATCTGTATATCGAATTGGGGAGAGGGCAGAAAATGGAAGCCTGCTTATTTGCTTCCTGCTGTCTGTTCTGCCCCTAACACATGGTGCAATCAATTGTCGTAAGCTTTACCAAAATCTTGATTACGATGTTAATTTGTGATATACCCGAATCACTGTATACATTTCATGGTTACTACATGTGATGGACTTGTTGAGAATGCTTTTTTTAAATAAAAAAAAATATTTTAAATGAGAGATATCAAGAGCACTTTGTTGAGGGGAAACATTCAAATAGGTTCTAATAGGAAGAATCCAGAATAACATGATCTGCAAATTAAGAACTTTGTTGAACTGATGTTCTCATGGGGCAATTTTTTCTTGTAATTATTTGATCTCCTTGGGTGCCAATCAGTGAACTGACATCTATATTGAATAGTTGCCTCGTGCTTTTCAAAGTTGTATTCTCTTCTCAGGTCCTTCTCTTTTTCACCAGCTGTTATTGCTCAATGATCAAGTCGAAGAGGCACTAGAGGAGCTCAAGAAGTTCTGTATCAATTCAAATGCGGTGCTTCCTTTTAGGTAGTTGAAGCTGATTATTATGCCTTGCTATACACACATAAACATCCATCTACTTGTCTTGCTACTAACTGGAAATTTGTAATGATTTTTTATACTGTAGCCTGCATTTGGGATGCTCAAAGAACTGTAATTCAATGTGGATCTAGGCCCACTACATTCATAATAAGGACTAGCCCCCAATTGACATTACACTGGTTCAGGTCCAAGATGAAACATATGGAATTGCAATTAAGGGTTCGGTCATCATTATGAATTTGATTGATGCCATCTCCACTTTTGGAAACTTTCTCTATATCTAATTGGATTTTTTGAGAAACCAAATGAAACCTTAAATTTTTTTATCTAGATTTTGGTTTCTGGCATTCACTTTTCAAGGCATGTATGTTAAATTTTCAATGACCTTTTCTTTCTTTTATTTCAAGTTTTACTCATCTATTAAAATACATGTTCTTAGTAAGCCTTTTGATGAACTTTCAGTCATCTTTATGTTTAATGTTCAAAGAATCTCTTTTTAAATTAAACACTTGGATTCATTGCCTTGATAATCCTGTACATCCTGAGTTTACAAAGGGAAGGTTGGAAAACACCTTCCTTAGCTAAGACGTCTTTAATGGAGTTATCTTTCAAAGGGGGAAAAAAAGATATCTTCAATGCAGTTGACTTCATTATGAATATGCCTAAGGATAGAATCCTCAAGTAGGTTTTTTAATTCATTAACAACAAATTATCCTCTCATCGCATGATGGAGGCACTCAACACCCAAGCATTGACTTTACATGAATCTCCTTCAATGATGAGAGGCCTAGAGGAGTTGGAAAAAAGAATAGACCAATCTTAAGTAATTCCACCTTGTTAGCATCACCTCCCACAGGGGTCTCGATAAGGCAGGTTGGGTAGTAGCTTTTTTGTCCCACACGAAGCCTCCCAACTCAAACAGGCCAAGTTTATCCAAGGAGGACTATTGATGTTCATTTTCCATGAGCGCAAGGGCCCATCTGTCCACATTTTGTCTTCTTGCTTTTATCTCTTACATGGAATCCACTGCAGTGAGACCTAGGAATTCTTATAGAAGCTCCGTAACTAAGAAAAAAGGACTTTATTCTCTTTTACCTCTGAGATGAGATTTACCATCACACCAAAGATTCTTCCATTTCTTCTTTCAAAATACCCCACATGATTGCTCCAAAATGTTTTGCCCTGCAGCTTGATGGACCGACAAGCCAACCCCATTAAGAGGTTGTTCGGGAACGTGGATTCCTTAGGAAATTGATTTCCTTTCCATAGATATGATGTTTTTCTATTTGTTTTGCAAAATTTATTGTGGGGTGAGATATTTCTCTAAGTGCCCTTGAGAAGAGGGGGAGATTGAGGAGGGGATGGGGGAAGAACCATGAGAGAGGGAGGAGGGTTTCTTAGTAGGATTGCATATGACTCGAAAACACCTTTAAGAGTAGGAGGTTGGAAGGGGAAGCATTCTTTGAAACGAGGCTTAAGGAGAAAGCCACCCGGTTTGAAAACATCTCCTTGGTCCTTCATAGATACTAGTGTAGGACGGCTTAATCCAAGCCGGACCAACCTCGGCACAACCCAAAGAATGTTGACCTACCCATTGCAAGATCGACTAATCTACTCAAAGACAACCATTGCAATAAAAAATCCTTTCATTAAAAACAACTGTAAAAGGTACATTGCAGAAAGGAAAATTATAACAAAAGAGGGGAGGGAAGGAATCACGACGCTAAAGAGGGCTGCTCGGAAGGCGAGTCCTCTGGAGGTGCTTCGGAATGGGAGTCGACCTCAAAAGCCGAGAGGTCGAGCTAGGGATGCGCCCCTTTGATGTCCTTGAGGCACTTCTCGTACCTAAGGCCGTACGGGGTGTCCCTATCCTCCGTGTACTCCTTGGAGGACTTGAACTCCTCCACAACTGTCGCTCGAGCCAAAGAGATACTCGTCTGGGCCTCCCTTATCTTTGCATCATAGGAGTGCTTGACCAAGCGCCTCTCTCCAAAGCGTCGGCAAGAATCTTCTTCAACACCTCTAGCTCGGCCGTCGACCCCTCTGCCTGAGCTTTTAGGATAGCATTCTGAGAGCGAAGCTGTTTAACCTCATTGCGAAGATGCCCGACTTCAGTGCAGAATTGCCTGGCCTCAATACGGAGCTGCTCGACCTCGACCCCCTTTTGCAACAGCACCATCTCCGCTTCCTTACACTCCACCTGGAAGTGTAACATCTCACAGCGTACGTTGAGCAGGGAGGGGGCGTACTGCAAAGAATAACAACATCAGACAAAGCCAAAAAAAAAAAAAAAAAAAGAGCAAGGTGATGAAGAGCCTACCATCTCAAGTAAGATAATTTACCCTGAAGAAAAGCCTCGCCAGCTGGCTCACAACTCCATCCAGCGGCAGGTCCATCATACTGCTGAATTCGGCATCGGTGACATGCCGATCCACCCAAGGCAGAAGGCCCTCTATTGCGGCACAAGCCGACCTGCGAGGCCTCTGACCCTCACCACCACAGCCGCCAGCTGGGCCTATCACCTAAGTTTGGTCTCCATCTCTGCGACCACTTAGGCACCAGCAAGTTGGGCCTCAGTAATCGAAGCGGACCCGGTGACTAACTCGACCATCTCGGAAACGGTGGCAGGAGTCGAGGCCGGCATACCATTAGAAGCCTCCCGACCTACAGAGGACGGGAGACTAACTGCCCCTTTCTTCTTTGAGCTCAACTTCTTTTTCTTCTTCTGGGCTACCTTAGCCGCAGAAGGCGTCTTGCACTTTGAGCCTCGTTGGTCAGGCATTTCTACACGCAAAAAAGAAAAATGAAATGATAGAAGTCAACAAACACATAAGCAAAAGGGAATCTACTGCAAAACAACTAGAAAGATATACCTGTCAAAGACGAGTCAAGACCTGATTTAAGTAACAACTTAGGCATGATGAGCTCCCTCCAAGATCTCAGATCAACCTTTACTGATCTAGCCCCAACAATCCGAGCAAGAGCCTCGGCAGGATACTTGGGAACAACTGTCAGGGAACACCAAGTGCAACAACAAAATGAAACTAAGCAATGAAAATTCAAGTCCGGATATATCGAGTCGGAACCCACGAACGCAACCCAGAAATCCCTAGTGCCTCCCACTCCCCCAACACCCAGAATCACTTGTTCTTCCAATTTTTGTTAGAGGTCGGGACATCCGTGATAAGGGCCTTGCCAGTTCTCCGCTATGAAGAAAAATAATATCAACCCTCATGTAGAGGGTTGGATTTCACCTGGTATAGGTGGAGACACTCATCCACGATCAGCTTTGGTTGGTCAAGCTCGGACTAGAGAATAAATGATCCCACTAATACCCTCAAAGCGTTTGGGATCAACTGCCCGGGAGCTAACCCTAAGCGCGCAAGTACCTGCCTCACTATCCTCTGGAGGGAAAGCCTAAGGCCGCACTGGAGGGCGACCTGTAAGATAGCCTCCTCACCCTCAGGAGGCTCATCAGGAAGCTCGCCTGGTGAGGGAGCTCGGAGTATTACAAAATCTGGAATGTGATACCTCGACCTGATCCACACCAGGTTGGCCTCCTTTAACACAGACCCAATTGGCCCCCACTCCTCAGCATCCGACGAAGACTCACTGGTCTCTTCCATCGTCGAGACAGTCTCCTCCACCTCCTCCGGCTACTTTGCCAAGGACCGCTCAACCACTCGCGATACATGGGATGTCCGAAAATCCTTGTCGCTCATCATCATTAAGGGTGATGATGGGTTCAACATGGGGCGAAGATCATCTGCCCCACCATCACGACAAGGAGTCCCCTCCTGTTGACTAGGAGTTTTTGGCATGATTGTGGGCCCAAACGTCGCTGGAAACTAAGAAGAAAAGAAGAAAAAGGTGAAGGGATGGGAATAAAGAACAGGGCTCACCCGAAGAGAAGGCCCACCTAAGAAGATGCCAGAGAACTGACCAGGAGTATGCCGGAAATTGCCTGACGCCAAAGGAAGAAAATGCAGCAAGAGCAAAGGGGCAAATAACCCCGTCCAATGCTAGGGCACCCCCCTTTATAGCCAAATCATCCATACAACATTCACTACTGCTAGTGTTCACAATATCGATACTATCGGCAGATATTATCGGTATCGTTGGCCAGCGACACAACCCACACGAAACCAGCGGGAAGTTTTAAAAAAGAAAAAATATTTGTATCGCACGATATATCATACGAAATCGCAGGATTTTCTTCGATATTATCAAGGTTTTTTAAAAAAGAAAAGAGGAAAAAGGGGATTTCAGTACCTGGAAATGAAGATTATGTAATCGAAGATACATCAACGGAGATTCCAGTGAAAAATCTGTAAAAATTTTTGAAAGTTGGGCTTGATTGAGAAGGATTTGGGGATTTTAGGTTTCGGAAGGTCCGGAACCCTCTCTTTCTTCAAAAATGGTTTCCGCCCTCTGTTGAAATCGGATTTCGTACTGAGTCCAGTAGGCTCTTATTGTACTGAGAAAACTCAGTGGGGCCACTGCGAATGTATGTGGTTTATCCACGCTGTTCAATCTTTTTCCATCTCATTTAAGGGGTTGAGCCCAAAATTGAAGCATATCCAAAGCTCAAGTGGACCATACCTTGGGAAACAACGGGAATAATGATTTCCACCGTAGAAACCTTGCTAGGTCCCACAGTGATGTTTATTTGTCATCCAAGTTGTTCATAAGATTAAAAAAACATGGATGATTGTAAAACATAAATATAATCTTGATCCAAAACTTCTGTGGCCCTCAAGAATTTTTCAATGGTATACGTTCAATTCATACTGTTTTCCATGGTGTGGTCCATTTGAGATTTGGATATACTTCAATTTTGGGCTAAAGCCCTAAAATTATATGATAAAATGGATGAAAGGAGTGGATAAAATATATAAATCATGGTGGACCCTATAGAGTTTACTCAATGTGTGGTTACGTGTGGTGTAAAGACGCGCTGACATTCCAAGTTGTACCAATGGTTCAAAGGAGATCAATGTTACATGGGCCAGACAATAATGTATTTATTATATCAACTCCGTTCATCTATTTGGCGAGATCATTTTAGATCATGAACCTAAAAAATGAGTCATATCCAAAGCTCAATTGGACCACACCATAAATAGCAGTGGGGACAATGATTCTCACCATTAAAACGTTTGTAGGGCCCACCATAATGTTTATTTTCCATCCAATCAATTCATAAGGTCACACATATCTGGATGAAGAGGAAAAACAAATATCATATTGATCGAAAACTTTTGTGACCCCAAAATGGTTTCAATGGGGGACATTAAATCTCCTATTACGTTTTGCAGTGTAGTCCACTTGATAATTGGATCTACCTTGTTTTTTGGCTCAAGCCATATGACTAGCTCGCCAAATGGACAGACGGTTTTGATATAACACATACCTCATGATAGACCCACATAACTTGGACATATGGACGGTGTGGGCCATATGAGATTTGGATACGTATGGATGGTGTGGGCCATATGAGATTTGGATCTATCTCATTTTGTTATCTCATACCATAAAATAGTCTAAAAAAATGGATGGATGGCCCGGATAGGACACATACATCATGATGGGGCCCATATAGCAGTGTTAGTAGCCACCTCGCTATCAGTAGGCAATCCGAACTAGGGTCGTGGCCACATCATAATGGGTCCACTTGAACTTTGGATCTCCTCATTCTTTAGTTCCTATGAGCACAATATTGTAGATTCGTGGAGGAGCAATAATATTTCCAGCCCTGTCAAGATGGAGAAGATGATTACGAGCCACCGTGCAACTCTATGTAGGTCTAGGCCACAACCGGTTCACATCGTTGATATGTATATTTCTCAATTTTTAGTTCTTTTTTTGCTCTTTAATGAATTGATTGTGTTTTTATACGTCTTTGATACATTTATAAATGTCATGCATTCACTTTAAATATATTTGCATTAATTGAGTTAAACATCGCATAGCTTAGGACCCAATACAAAGGAAACTTATTATGTGCACATTTTTTTTGAGATGTTATTATTTAAAAGTGTGTATTAAGGTCTTTTTTAATAATCCATGAAGTTTCATTAAAAAATTCAATTATTTTTCCAATGTTACCCCATGTTTCCCAAAAAGTGCGATAAATTATGCGATACAAACGATATATCCCGTGCGATAACCGATACATATTTGTATCCCAAGGGTGCGATGCATAGCGCGATACCGATATTTCGAACACCAAATGCCGCCTTCAATACAGCAGCCAGAACGGCTCCTCGACGCCTGCGCTCGGACACATGGAACCTTATCATTCGCCACACAACTCCGCGACCAAACGCATGCCGCGCGTCGTCGTCGAAAAGGAGTTTTGACAGCGCACGTGACCTCGAGCCGTGACTATACCATCTCGAGTACTACGTATTATGATTGCAGACACGCTTTGAGTCTTGTGTACGCCGCCTAAAACTCGACCTTAACGAGGGAACAACTCGACACCCCAGGAAACAACAATCCGACCTAACCGGGTCTGACCTACTTCTCAAGCTTGCTTTGCAGACTTGAAAGTAGGGGGGGCTTATGGGGAAATGGGCCGACCAATAGGAAAATGTCAAGTCGGAACCTTACATGTTCAACCGAGCCATGTAATAACAGAAACTCTAAACTCGACCTCCGACTCCGAAGCTGAAAAGGAGATGAGGTTGAGCTCGACGTCCCACCAGCAAGCCGGAGGGACCACAGACCTCAATGAAAGGAACCCAACCGCTCGACTAAAGAGACGGGTCGGGATGTCTCAAGTCAGCGTGTCCCAGGTAGGAATACTTCAGGTTAACACAGATGGCCTTCTATCAAGGTCCGACCTCATCCGCTCGAGTTCTTAGCCGAAGATCTAGGAAGCCCATCGCGATACGGATCTACCCGAAATCTCAGCCGAGAATCTAGGGTGGTCATTACGACTCCTAATAGGATTGTAATCCTACTACAAGATATCCTACCAAAGAAGGAGACCCCTCCTACGCCATCGCCTCTCTTAAATTATAAATAGAAGCACCTCTAATGGTGAAAGGTATGCACAATCTCTAGCCTAAAATCCCTTACTCGACTAGACCCAGATTCCCTACCTAACTTAGGCATTGAAGGGTCCCCTGCATAAGCTAGGGTCTCCTTTGTTCGTTCCTTGTGCATGTACACGAAGGTCCAGGGAAGGCTAACCAAATTTCTGCATCAACAAACACCATGAAGCATGCTTCTTCTGCTACAAGTGCCGATAGTGTTCCTACTCAACTGCCTATTTATGATGATCCGTATTTAGAACATGCCATAGATTTACCTCTTGTTGTCAGAAAAGTGAAAAGACAATTTACTTCGCATCTTATTCAATTGTTTGTTTTCTATCATTCCTTATCCCTTCAGCATCAGTCCCTTATTTCAGCTATTGAGTATTCTTCCTCCAACATTTCTAAAAAACTAAAGGAGACCTATTTCTCCTTTCTCGTGTGAGCTATGGAGGAGGAAATGGTGGCTCTTGAAAAGAATCATACATGGGAGATAATTGAGTTACCAACTGGAAAAATCATATAGGTTGTCGTTAGATGTATGTTCTCAGGTACAATCCCAATTGAAGTATAGCAAGTCATAAAGCCCTCCTTGTATCTAAATTTTTACATAAACATCTGGTGAGGATTGTTCTAAGACCTTTGCTCCTATTGCTAAGATGAACTCCGTTCGGGTGCTTATTTCTCTTATTGCCAATTTGAATCGGCCCTTGCATAAGTTGGATGTTAAGAATTCTTTTTTGAATGGCGATTTGATTGAGAAGATTTATATGCTTCCTCCTAGATTTATTTAAAGGGGGAAGAGAGCAAGGTATGTCATTTGAAGAAGGTGGTCTATGGGTTGAAGTAGGCTACTTGTGCTTGGGTCGAAAAGTTAGTGGGCCTTGATTTGTATTGGTTTTACCCATATCCATTTTGATCATTTTATGTTTGTCAAGCGGCATATGCAAGGGACTATTATTGTGAGCGCATATGTGGATGACATTCTTGTTACAAGTGATGATGTTAATGGCATATCAGAGCTTAAATTATATCTAAGCAAGATATTTGATATCAAAGATTTGAGACCATTAAAATACTTTCTTGGAATTCAAGTCTTTCAGTCCAAGAAGGGCATATAGTTCTGTTTCAACGAAAATATGCCGTTGATTTCTTGACTTCAATTGGAAATCTTAGTGTCAAACCTATTAATTATCCACTAGTAGTTAATGAGAAGCTCAGGGTAAATGATGGGGAATTTCTTGATGATCCTCATATATATCAGCGCTGGGTTGATAGATTGATATATTTGATGATTATTCAACTAGATTTGTCTCATGCAATGAGTTTGGTTAGTCGGTTCATACATGCTCCTCTTGCTAGTCATCTTAAAGCCATTCGTTGCATCTTACGCTACATCAAATCGTCCTCGGGGCGTGGAATCCTCCCTAGTCATCATCATAAATTTGACATTAAGGGGTATTCTGATGTCGATTAGGCAGGTTTCATGGATGATCGTCACTCTACGTCGGGATATTGTGCTTTTTTTTTATAGCAATTTAGTCACCTAAAAACTAAGAAATAGACAGTTGTAGCACGATCCAGTATTGAGGTAGAGCATTGTGCTATGGCGAAAACGATTTGTGAACTTATGTAGTTGAAAAGCTTTGTTTCTAAATTGGGATTTCCTGTAAATACTCCTATGTAAATGTATTGCGACAATCAACCTGCTATTCACATTGCCTCTAATCCTGTTTTTCATGAGTGCACCAATATATTGAAGTTGATTGTCACTTTATTCATGAAAAGGTTGTTGTAGGTGTTGTTTACACTCCATTTGTTCCGTCCAGTGTTTTAAATATCAAATAGCATGTAGCGTAGCGTTCACTCCTCTAAAGTGTGAGACGTAAGCTACATAGTGTGTAGCGCAATCTAAACGCTACTTCTAGATTTTTAATCACAATTGCACCAAATTAGACTGATTAATAACGAAATTTAACAAAATTTCATGATAGTGGGTGCAACCAAAAGCAACCTAAGATAATAGGGAAGGCAATGATTAAATATAAAGGTAAAGAAAGAGAAACAACAAAACTGATTTAATATTGTTCCTTATATTATTTTACTAGAAGCATTGAAAAGATTACCTATTTTTTATTGAAAATAGAAAATATAGCCAATCATTGAAAACATTAATTGATTTTAATCTTGCAGTGAAAAATAACTTATATTATGAGCTATGTAGTGTGTAGCATACACAAATTATTTTGTAGCGTAGGCTACATGTACTTTAGCTATTTTCATGAGATATGTAGTGTCAAGGCCAAGCTGAGCTAAGTAGCGTAACCTACACGCTACTTCCGTCTTATGAGCAATTGATAGATATCTTCACAAAAGCTTTTATAGTAGAAGTTGGATGACATATTCTTGGCAAGCTGCGCATAATTGATATCTATGCCTCAACTTGAGGTGGAGTGTAGGTGTATGTGTGTGGGGGCCTATGACGAGGCCCACAAGTACATATACATAAGTTATAAGCCTTAGTCATAGCTTTTTTTCCCTTTTTATCTTTATTTTTATGCTTTCCTTATTTGTTCCTTTTCTTTCTTTATTTTTTTTTCTCCTAAGAGGGCATATATGTAATTGGACCCTTCTATTGTTATAAATAAGGTAGGTCTAGACATCCCAGCCCTATGAGCTTCTTTTCTCTCTCAAATGTATCGGCGATATTTCAATAATATTGCCAATGTAGAGATATCACAGAAGGTTCTTTTATTTTTTATTTTTAAAAAATCTATTTCAATTTTTTTATGAGCACATTGTTGTATGCGGTTTTCAATTTATCATTGCTAATATCGATAATATCTCAATATTATCGTTATCGCAACATGCTTGATATCAAGACTATAATCTTTTATTTTCTTTCTAGTTGTTGATGATTCCTTGGCAAAATATTGTGAGTTGTTGATATTCCGCAATATCGATGGAAGGTTGGATGGATGATTGGATGGTTAGATGGGATGATTAGACTGTTTCTTACAACAACACGTAATTTTAAACCCCCATTGAATGGAAACTTATTGTGTATACATCTTTTTGCAAAAAAAAATTATTTCTAAATATGCAAATATGTGTATTTTAGCATCTCTTGAAGTTTCATTGAAAATTCTACAATTTTCCTATGCTTTTCTGCATTTCCAATTATCAACGATATTATTTATGAGATCGATATTGTTACCGTATCCTCGACTAGCGAAACTTGTAGCAATGTCGATACTTCGAACATTGATTCCAAGTGGGATGCCTATCTCATAGCCCAGGCCCCACATCTCACGGGTTAAGACCGACCCCCTCCCCCCCCGGTGGCCCCCAAATCTCATGGGCCGCCCACCCCGAGTGTGTCCCTGCATCCCATGGGCTACCCTACTCGAGCCCGGTGTAAAATGCGCATTAATCAGCCCTGGTGAGGAGTCTCGAACACGAGACCTCCTCTGTGGGCCCCAAATCACATGGGTCACCCACTCCGAGTGTGTCCCCGCATCTCACGGGCTCCCCCACTCGAGCCCAGTGTGAAAATGTCCCTACATTAATCACCCCCGGTGAGAAGCCTCGAACACGAGACCTCCCGCTCTGATACCAATTTGACGCAGGATAATTAACCACTTGCTCTTAAAGCTCGAACTATTAGAGTATGGCGAATTAATCCATTTATCTCATAGCCCAGACCCCACATCTCATGGGTTAGGACTTTGGCCGAACCCCCCTCTTGGGCCCCAAATCACATGGGCCGCTCACACCAAATGTGTCCCCACATCCCATGGGCTATCCCACTCGAGGCTGGTGTAAAATACGCATTAATTACCCCCGGTGAGGAGTCTCGAACACGAGACCTCCTCCGTGAGCCCCAAATCACATGGGTCACCTACCCCGAGTGTGTCCCTGCATCCCACAGGCTACCCCACTCAAGCCCAATCTGAAAATGCCCCTGCATTAGTAAACAAGCATTAAATGTGTAGGAAGTGAGGAGCAGAAGCTAGAGTCCAAAGTGCTTCTTGAAGTGGGATCGGCACCTAGTTAGAAGGATCCTGCAACTAAGGTTTTTTATAGTAGCCATGTCAATGTTTCTTCTCTACATGTTGGACACTATGCCATACACCTTTTTTAAAACGGTGTCCTTGTTTGGTAGGTTCTCTGTTGCAGATATAGCCATTGCATGTTGCCCATGAGTATGACTTTACTTTTGAGTTGTGAATTTACCAAGGTATTGCTTCTTCTGAAAATTACTATGCATCTCTTTTGCAGATTAAGAGCTATTCTTTTAGAGTGCTTTGGTAGGAAACATCCCACAATGCTGTCTACCTGCTATGAGGATGTCCTGAAGAAAGATCCAAGATGTAGCTCCTCACTAGCAGGACTTATCAGACTATATAAAAATGGTACGAACCTATCTGAAACTCAAATTTAAAATTGACTCCATGGAGTTTTTTAAGTTTATTCTCTGTCCTCTCTATGGACACAAGGAATCGTACTATCCTTGATTTGAAGATATGAACTCTTAGTTTTTACAATTGGGGCCCATTCTTCAGTAATCCAAACCATTGGTCTGCTGCACCCCACCATGTATGGTGATGCCGCAAAATTCTGTCAGATTTGAAGTTCCTAGCCTGCAAACATGAGCCCTTTTTTATTTAGATGTGGACTTTTGCTGCATTTTCTTCTTAACAGCTCTACTACTGGTGCTCAACATATCTTGTCAGACACAGCAAGATCCCAGTAATATTAAGGCTACTCCTTGGATACCTTTAGGGGCTGTTTCAATACACTGATAATAGTTTTAATTTTTAAAATAAAAATAAAAATAAAAACGGTTAAAAAAATTGCATTGGTAATTTTCTAACCAAATTCTGGTTATCTTTTAATCCTCTCATAGTGTTTTCTTCTTCTTAACCGCTTCTCTCTCCCTCCCTAAACCCTAACACCACCACCACCACTATTCAAGCAAAAGGGGATACATTGACAATTGGATTTAAGGCCTCCCTCCCTCCCTCCCCCTCTGACCTGTTGACTTCATGATTGTCTGGCTGCGGCAACCATATGATCAGTGTTCAACCTCCCACCCCCCAAAAGAAAAGAAAATGTTCCAGATTCTCACTGTTTACTAAGCTTATTATAACAGAAATTATTTACTTTTTGTCCCTATCTTTGTTAATGAGTTCCAAAATTGTTCATGCATCCCAACAGTCCCTTGGATGTGTTTACTTTTAACGGAATTTGGTTGTAGCATATTTCAATTTTTTTAGTATATCGTGTACGTTATAATATCTATGGTATGTTTATATTATTCTGTGATTTTATATAGGAACTACGTAGTAAAAATTCATTATACAATATAAAGTCATAAAGAGACGATATCATTTACCTTATTATGTATATGAAGAGTCATCATGTGTTGGAGGTTCACCTATACTAGTTTTCTGAAGAGTCCTCATGTGTTGGAGCTTAGATGGACAACTTTATCAGTTTTCTTCTTTTCTGAAAACTGTTGTGCCATGCTTTTGTTTCCGTATTGTACCCGTATTCGTGTCTAGTACTCTATTTGCAGCCCACAAATTGAAAGGTTTGGGTTCTCCTATTGAGGAGAGTTTTGGGGGATGGTCCATCCATTGTTGAGCTCAACAGATCAGGACAATGGTCTGGATCTCTATACCATCAACCCTAGGGCATATCCTCAGGTTGAGGATCATAAACGTCCTCTGTGGTGACTGGTGACACTGTAAGTTTCTTTTCTTTTTTTTTCATGCGGTACTCTTTCATAGCATTGTTTCATTTATCATTTATTTAATTAACCATCTGAATTTTGAGTTTTTAATGATTTCCATAGCTGTTAAGCCTTCTATATCTACCTTGGAACTGAACAATCCCCTTTCAGAATGTAACCATCTGAACAATTTAACTTTGTAGGTCCATGTATTTTGGTATCAATGTAAGCATGGTTATGAAAATCAGTATTTTATAGGGTGATACAGCTGTATCAGCCTGAGACAATAACACAATACAGGGCCAAATCTGCCCACCCCAAAAAATTGGTCCGTATCAAGGGCCGATTCAGCCCACCCTAAAAAAATTGGTCCATATCAGATACAGCCAATACTAGGCATCTCAGCACCAATACGGTCCAATATGGACCAATACAGCCATGAAGGCCCAAATTTTACTCCCCCCCCCCCCCCCGCTTTTTTTTCATTTCAACAATAAGGAAAGCTTAGGAAGTCAGTTTAGACTAGATCTAGGTCTATTGGGGATCAAAACAAAAGATGTGAGTGGGATTCAATGAAGCAAAGTGGAATGAACCATTTTGAGAAAAAACCGGAAAGGGTAAACCATCACTTTTTTTTTTTGTTCATATTTTCATCTTCTTTTATTGTATTTAAATGTAATGGGCCCTAATTCACCAAATCATGCTTGATTTGTGTCCAATTAGGTTCAATTATGGCTTATTTGGTTGAGTTTTGGTAGGCCAAGTCGACAGATACATTTGTATCAAAGAATGGTTTGAATCACCATTATATACATGTCCAAAATAGAAAATTGTAGATTCTTGAATTTATCTTTTCCCCCCTTTTCTGATATTTTTACACTGATTTTTGTTGAAAATTTTACGGCTGATACAGTCCGATGCCGTCCTTGATACCCATATTCGTTACTATGCATGTTAAGTGTTCAAAAATGGAAAAGAAGTAATAGCAATATAAGAAAAAATTTCATTTAGTGAAGATAAATTTATCAGTCTATTATTTTCCTTTATCACTGCTTTCAACCTATGTTATTTAGATACATGGCTTATGTCAAAAAACAACATGAGGAATCCATCAGATCTGGGGCTGTCAATTTACCAGACCTGGGCCAAGCAGAATCAAAATTTTAAGTAGGGTCAGCCATACAGGGCTGGCCTGACAAGTTCAAAATCAGGGCCAAACCTAGGCCTAGCCTGTTTGACAGACTTCAATCCAGTGACCTTTGAAAATCTAATTTGACAAGTTGTTTGAAACTATGTAATTATACTAGCAGAATTATAGCTTCTTGCTCACCAGCAAATGTTTAGTTTGCCGGCAAGAAGAATTTCTTCACATGGGACCCAGGGTTCAATAAGTGGATGGTTGGAATGGCGGATCTCATGATGGATAGAGGATGCCATGGATATCTCCAAGATTAACTTGGACAGTTACTGTATTTTCTCTCAATCATGTGTTGTGTGCATGTGGGATGCAAAGTGGGTCGATGACCTTTTTCTTCACTGCATCTTTGCAAGTGCAGTGTGGGAGCATTTCCTTGGATTGTTTCATTCTTTTATTGTTCCTGGGTGATTCTGGAATTGATCAAAGCTTTTTTCCTTGCTTGTCATTGGTCAAAAAAAGAAGGAAGCTTTGGAGGCTCTCTTCTAGGCTTGGGCTATCCAGAAGGAATGCTTCTGGAATTGGGGTCTGTCGCCAGAGGCAGTTTTCAAAAGAGCTAAGTTGAATGTATCATAGTGGATTTCTTCAATTAAAGCCCTGTCTTCTTGTTCTCTAGCTTCTTTATCTTGGTCTTGTGTTTTCTAATTTTGTGGTGTAGATATCTCATCTATGCCCTTCCAATAAAATTTCATCTCTCTCAAAGGAAACAAAAAAGAAGCATTTGTAGAACAAGCAATTAAAGGCATGGTCTGGAAAATCAGCGGATGAAAAGGCTGTACAGGATCCATATCAACCATGGCCAATACTCCTAGGGGGGAATGGGGGACCCAAAAAATTGGTCCCCATATTTCCCTATATCGCCTGTATCAGGTGATATGGCCATAAAGGCCTTTTCCCTCTCATTTTCCACTTTTTTCTTCATTTCCACCACAGATGAAGCTTATAGAAACTCATTTTAAGTAGACTTAGGGCTATTTTGGATACTATAGCACAAGATTTGAGTGGCATTTGACAAATTGAAGAATGTTAAGGCTGGACAGGATTCATATCACCCATGGCCAATACTCCTAGGGGGGAATGGGGGACCCGAAAAATTGGTCCCCCATATTTCCCTATGTCAGCCTGTATCAGGTGATACGGCCATAAAGGCCTTTTTCCTCTCATTTTCCACTTTTTTCTTCATTTCCACCACAGATGAAGCTTATAGAAACTCATTTTAAGTAGACTTAGGGCTATTTTGGATACTACAGCACAAGATTTGAGTGGCATTTGACAAATTGAAGAATGGACCGTTTTGGGAAAACTCAGAGAAAGGGGTCAACCATCACTTGTTTCTTCATTTTTGTTTTGTGGTATTTCAATGTAGGAGACCACAGTTCACCAAATCATATTTGATTTGGACCAATTTGGTTGAATTTCTGGAAGTCCGACTTATAGACAACATTCTTATCAAAGAATAGTCTAATGCACTATTGAATATATGTTCTTTTCAAGGGAACTATCGAATAAATGTTAGAAAAACACAAGAGAAAGATTGATTCCAAAGTTTTAACTCAGTATCAAGTGGTGTATTGGCTGGCCTGAGAGTGATATGATTCGGGGAGTATCGACCTATATCAGACAATATGACCCTATAACAGCTTTTTCCCCTTCTTTTTTTGTTGTTGAAAAATTATTGGAAAAAATTGCAAAATAATTCCCTTTTTCTCGAAATTATCAGAAAAAATAAGAAGAAAATGTTAAATTTTTTTAAAATTTTTATCTATTTTTATTTTATTTTATTTATTTGTTTTTAAAAAAAGGAAGAAGCAAAATTTATCATTTTTTTTTGTGTTTTTAACATGTAATCAATGGTTTATCAGTCATTCTTTGATAGGAATGTTGTTTATATGCTTGATGGTGCTGAAAATCAACCAAATGGGCTCTAATTGAACGCAAATCATGCATGATTTGGTGGATTAGGGCCCATTACACTGAAATACAATAAAAAGAATATTTAAAAAAAAGGAAGTAATTGTGTACTCAACTTCGATATGTCAAATGCCACTCAAAACTTGTGTTTTAATCCTGTTAATAGGCCTATACGTAGTCTAAAATGAGTTTCCAAGGGGTTAAAATAAAGAAAGGAGTCGAAAAATGAAAGAAAAATAGGGGGTTTGGGGGAGCTTTATGGCTGTATTGGCAGTTGGCACCATACAGTACTTATCAACTTGTATCAGCTAACACAGGCTGATGCAGCCTGTTTTTCTTAATTTGGAACAGGTCAATGCTGTATCGCATAATGAGGGTGACCCATACGGCCGTATTGTAACTGATATTCAAAACCATGCTGATTCTAGTGTTCTATGTTTTCCCTTCATAGTTTCAAAATTTTTCTGGGTGCCAGTATGCGCCTGTATGAGCTGATATGGGCCCATGTTGGGCTGTTTTGATTCGTATCACATCGGTTTTCATGGGGGTCCATATTTAGAACCCAAAGGTTGGGATCCCCAAATTTGGGAGATTACTCTGTTGTTTGGACCATCATACCTGTGTTTTGGATCATCAAAGCATTGAAGTCACGTAAATGAAATTGAACTCATCAGCAAAGTATACATTTGCCGAAGAGCTGGACCTTATAATTCCCGTTATGTGGCATCAAGATTTGTGGTGTTTGAGAAATGAGATGAACCATCTGTTTTGACTTCTCATCTATGCTGTAAGGTAAACTATCTGTTTTGACGTCTCATCTATGCTGTAAGATATCTTTCTCGCAACTTCAAATTGAAATTGCCTTGAACTACTCGGATTGGTGGTTATATCATTGATGGAACTGATTCTCAAACGTGGGTCGAAATGGTCTCACTTATCGTTGGAGACACAGTATTCTAATTCTAGAAGAAAGCTTCACACCTTGCTATCTGCGGCCAGATGAGCATTATGTGATGTGACAAAAGAAACAATAACTGTAGAAGAAAACTTCTGTTCACAGACAGATCTCTAGATTAGAATATTCTAGAAGTCCTAGATATTATGAATTCATAATGGAAATGAGAAAGCATCCAGTGTGAAATTCAACTATATTAGGCCACTAAATCTCTGTACCTTCCGCACATGTGTTCAAGATAAGGACTGTTAATCTATTGGGCTCAATCGTTGATTTGGAGTAGCCTAAAAATCATCCAAGTTGGTTGATCATCATCCAAGTTGGTTGATCTTCACCGCTGGTTGGATGATTTTTTAGAATTACAGATGGGCGGCTGGCGAAACAGTCTGCCCATTGTTCAACAGTAATCTTCCAATCAGTAGCTTGGGTCACAGATGTATTTCTGGCATATGGCCCATCCACATCAGGCCGAACTGATGAACAGCCCAAAATCTTGTACATGTGTCCATTTTTACTGAGATTGAGTGTTTGATAACTAAGATATTAGCATTGAGCACTAGATCCATCCCCATGGAAAATATAGAATTGTTTCTGTAGGGATGGTGTGAAGCTTTCTTGTCGACACCATCCATCAATAATGTGTCTTCGGTGCGCATTTTGAGCCTTTTGAGCATGCGTTACTGCAATCCTACTGAGGATGTACACAATATGCCCATAATGAACCACGAGCAAGATCCTAGACTTTTGTGTAGCGAGCTCAACTGAGCTGGCTCAAAAATCAGGCTGGTCTGCCATCAGGCAGGAACATATGTATGATGAAACTGGATGGCTTGGAATAAATTGACCAGAGTGGTCCACATTCAAATGGAAGGGTGCGGAAGTTAAACACAAGTTTCATCTTATGAAGTGGGAAGAAGTTTGTAAGCCTCGAGACCGAGGTGGCGCGGGTTTGAGAGATTCGGTCTTAATTAACGACACTTTAATAGGCAAATGGGGGTGGAGAGTTGCAGTTGAAGAGGATTCCTTTTGGAGGGAAGTGGTGGGTAGAAAGTATGGGGTAGGCAAAGGGGGTTGGTGGACGCGGGCCTCGTCCTTGCATAGGGCCTCGGTGTGGAAAGGGATAGCTCGGATGAGGAAAAAGGTGTGGGAAGGCGTTGGTTTTTCTATAGGGAATGGGCTGAAAATCAAGTTTTGGGAAGATATCAAGGTGGGGGAGCAAAAATTGGGGGTTGTTTTTCCAAGGTTGGCAAGGGCTGCTTTGGGGGAAGGCTTGGTAGTGGCAAGATGGTTTTCGATCCTAGGAGAGAGTTGTATATGGTCTCCACCTTGCAGAAGGAATTTAGCATATGAAGAGGTTGAGGAGCTAGCGGCTTTGTTGTCCCCGCTTGATAAGGTGAGGCCAGTATTATCTGAATCAGACTCGTTGGTTTGGTTAAAAGATAGATCTGGTAGATTTTCAGTTAGATCCTTCTACAGGTTTTTGGAGGAGGTGATATAAGTAGTGGCTTGGTCTGGCGATATGGCACACGCTCTAAGATGGCAGCTTTTGCTTGGTTAACAGGGAGCAACAAGTTTCTGACGGTTGATAATCTCAGGAAAAGAAATGTGATTCTCCCAAATGTATGCATGATGTGCTTTCAGGATGAGGAATCGGTGAATCACCCATTCATTCATTGCGGCTTTGTGCATCAGGTGTGGCATAAGTTCTACAACCTTCTTGAAACTGTGGGTTTTGCCAAAATCCATTGGTCAATTCTCTCTCATGTGGCACGAAGGTGTTGGGGAGAGGGCGGGTCGGAAAGTATGGTGGTTCTTGCTGTTGGCAGGTTTATGGTTTTTTATGGTTGGAAAGAAATAAGAAAACTTTCAGTAATCGATTGGGTCGAGTAGAGGATGTATTAAGGGCAGCGAAATTTCATGTAATAGAATGGGCAGTGGCCGCGAATGTTGTAGCTCAGTTTCCAGCCAACTGGGCTGAACTTTTGTAGCTCTTGCGTCCGTGTATAGCTTTCCTGGTTCTACATTTTGGCTTCAGCCTTTTCTCTTTATAAAATTTCTTTCTCATTGCACAAAGAAAAGGAAAAAAAAAAAAAAAAAAGAGGTCCACATTCAAATGCACATGTGCCTACCTTCGGGCCACGGCTTGTTGACAGTGGGGCCAGCCCAATGAACAGTCTAGATCCGACACTGGTATGCCATGCTCGCACACGTTGCACAGAGGATTTTCATCCTATCTGCATAAATATCCTTTGCATTTCTCGGTAACATATCCTTTGCATTTCTTGTGTTACCAGTGGTCTTTTTTTTTCTTGAATTTTAAACATGAAATATGTACCGCTTATCAGCTTTGTTCATTATGGTCCATGGAGATCTTTTAGGAACCAATTTCCATTGTTACAATGGATCTTTCTTTTTAACACGCATTTGGATATGGAAGTATATTTTTAATGTGCATTTGAAATTTATAGCTTTTCTAGCAGCAGACACATGCAATAAAGCTATGTAGGTGACACACATGCCAGCATGGCACATAGGTGCAAGGTCCAATCCATCCATCAGGTTGGTCCAACCTTGTACATCTTTTCCCAAAAATAAATCTTGTCCACTCAGCATGTGGACCCCAATATTGGAAACAGGTGGATGGGTTAGGATACTTCAGCCAAGTTTTTTGGAGCAGTACATTTGGTTTGCTAACTGCCTGATTATTGGGCTAGGGCATCAATATAGTGGGACCGTTCTGATGGATAGTTTTGATCTTGGACCTATTTTGCCTTGCCGGCACATGCGTGGCATGTACATGAGCTTTATTGCATATATGTGTGAGCTTAGCAAAGCTCTGAAATTTATATACTTTATTTTGTGATATCTATTTTTATTTTCATGGAAGTCCATTTCTTTTTTGTGAATTTTCTTTTAGGAAGCTACAATATCGAACCACTATTGGGGATGATAGCTTTGCATTTGGATGCTACATATGCAACTTGCGACATATGGGGAGAGCTTGCTTCGTGCTTCCTTGAGCTTCAAACCATGGCAAGACATCCATACGAAGAAGATCAGATGTCAACTGTTCGACAAATGAATGATGATGACGGCATGGAAGTATCTTTTATTCCTCCCAATACAATTCCTGGAGTATTTACTAAAGACCAGGAAAGAAAGTCATGGAAGCTCCGTTGTAGATGGTGGGCCACACGCCACTTCAGCAAGAATACCTATCTCTCAGAGGTGCAACTGGGTAAGTTCAGGTTCCATTGAGTCTCGTCCAAATCATCTTACAAGCTGACTTTCCCAGTGATTCAGCTTGATCTCAGCTGAGTTTCAAGGCAAGTCACCGAATTTCAGTACTGATAACCGTTGCTTGCAACAGGTGACTGGCAGCTCTTAACTTTCAAGGCAGCATGCGTGGCCCACCTCTATGATCAGAATTTTGAATATGCTCAAAATGTTTACAATAGTCTAAAAGAGAAGGGCGATAGAGAGCGGTTCTTGTTTTTGCAGATGCATTTCCAGAGATCTACAAAACTACTAGGAAATTTGAATAGAACAGCCTGAAAAGATGAAACTATTTAAGTAGTTTTCATTCTATTTCTAGTTATGGGCGCTGTGGATCTTCTTTCCCAGTGATGCCCATATACGGGTATGTATACTGAGAGTACAGATACATATACAACTTGATATTTTCCAATGCAGGCATTTTGAAAGTAGCCCTTGTGTAGATACCGAGGAACGGATAGCTATTGCCATAGAATAAATTGGATTTACAGCTATAGAAACATTTGACTTGTATACTTTCAGTGCTGTATGGTGTCAGTATAAATACTTCGGCCTGACACAAGTATTCTGAGGATGTCATGTTCTTTAATGGTGATAAACGTGAGTGATGTAACTCGAGCAAATGTATGTGAACTTCAGACTGGCCTATCAGTTGTTTAGAGTATCCAAGTTGTAGGCCCCCTCGTAAAAATCAGGGATTGTGGGTCCATAATTTGAGGATTGAGTTATTTTCTAATGTTCATTTTGCACAAGTGGGCCCCCCAATCCAGTGATGTCGACCATTGGCCTGATGGACTACAGGGTGACTTGATAGAATGACATTCCTAACGCTGCAATTTATTACATGCAAGTAGGCAAGTAAGAAGAGGAACACCACAAGGGTGTGAATCCAACCCAAAAGGCCCAAATTGGTCGCAATTTGGGGGAATCATGCAGCATGGTCTATCCATATCATATATCTGGACCGTCCATTAGGTCCAGTCCACACTTATTCTGTTATGTTGGAAAATTCATACTGATTGGATTATCAAAACCATTCAGTAAATGGCATGCAGAATGGACGGACAAGATAGGTTCAGTTAAGAATGTTTAGGACCATCGTGAGATTTTCTTAAAAGTGGAAGAAAAGTGGACCGGACCTTATGGACGGTCCAGATAGATGGTGTAGATTCCAACAAGTCCAAATGCAACTAGGTGCATGGAAAGGTTTCCATACACTTATCTCACTAGAACATCTCTCTTCTAAAAAGATGGAGAGTTTTAAACGGTTATAAATCCCAATGATTTTAAATAAAATACTTCAAAAAGAGTACTAAAATGCCATGATTTCCCTGTCCAAGCAGGCTTTTAAGACATTAGAAAGTGGTAAGAATAGGCTTGCATTTTCAAGTGTCTGGGAAAAAGATTCTATCCATACAAAGAGGAAGTCTGGCAATCACAACCAGTTGTACAATTCCTACCGTAGAATGAAGCCGTACAACATCCAAACCTTCCAAAAAAATGGACCCACATTTGAAGACGACTTGATGCAAAAATTAGGCTGATCTACTCCACACGTGGGAAGCAACATAGAAAAAAAAAATGCTTAACCGTTAATCTGTTGTAAAGTATGCGCGCATCCCACCTCATCATAGGATTAGCCTTGGTTTTTGTACTAGGTGATCTAAATAACAGGACCACCCTTTTGGACTGATTGGATGTAGTTCACACATGACATATAGCTAATTATATGTGGTCAAATGAGTAGTGCATGTGGTTGTATGCAAGACATCCCCATTTAAATATGGTTTTTGGTGCCAATAGCCCCATGGTATGATATGGTGATACATTTAGCCTCTTATTTTTTAAAGCCAGTTTTTTTAAGCCCCAGGGACACTTTTTCACATTTTCAAGGATTAAAATGCCCATGTGCGAGAGCTACTCTTCATACGGGGTTAACTCGTTTCGGAAGAAGAAATATGTTTTGAAAAAGGGGTATGTGTCTCACCAAAACAAGGATTTAACCCATCTCTTAGTCGATCTGATCCATTTATTTTAATTGAACAGACGTAAACCCCTTAAATGATTTTTCTAGTTTTCTTCTTGAAGATGTCTGTGTCCTACAACTACACTAATGTTGTGCGTTGATTTTGAACGATTTTCTCCGGTGTGATCCAGCTGTAATGAGTTTTACCCTCAAACTTAGATTAATAACATGATATTAAAATCCCCTACATGTGGACGGGTTGGATTTGCTTCATGACAACCTAGTGAGCCCCATGTAAGATGTCGATGGGTTTAAAATGTGGGGCCCTTGCCACATGGGGGCCATTTAGTCACTTGGTTTTTCTTATCTTCTTTTCTTTCATTTCCTGAGACCACATGAAGTCGAAACTTCTTCGACAATTGGTAGTTGTATGGCTGAACACTGCCCTCTTCAGGTGATGATGAAAAACTTCAGTCAAGCTTCAATGAAAGTCTGACAAAGTTTACAACACACTCTGGGCTCTAAACAAGAGTTTTTTTTAAAAAGTTTTCTTGTCACAATCTTTAACGTAAAAGTTATGGTGCCAAAAGGTAAGTTTTTTTTGTGTTTCTTTATATAGTTGGGCATGATTAGTAAGAGTTTGTGAAAGGGAGGGTGTGGTTGTTCCCTTTATAATTGTTGTGGGTTTTGTTTATTGTATGAATGGTGAGAGTTTATCAGTTTTTTTTGTTGTATAAATGGTGGAAGTTGTGTTTTTTTTTTTTTGGTATGAATGGTGGCAGTTTACGGATTTTTTGTTATATGAATGGCAGGAGTTTTTGTGGATTTTTTTTTTTTTTTTGTCGTATTAACAATGGCCCGTTGATATTCACTGTGGATTGCGGATATTAATAGTGGACCATTGATATTCACCGTGGACGACTTATATTAACAGTGGAATTCACTGTGGACAACTAATATTAACATTATCTGCTAATATCAAGAGTGGAATTCACTGTTGATCGCCAATATTAACAGTGGCCTATTGATATTCACTATGGACCGCTGATATTAAAGTTGGATCACCAATATTAACAATGGACTGATGATATTCATTATTTGTTGGTATTCACTACGGACCATTGATATATCGGTCCATAATGAATATCAGCGTACCATCATTAATATCAGCGATACATAGTAAATTCCACGGTTAATATCAGTGGTCCACAGTTAATATTAGCGGGCCACTATTAATAATCACGGTGCACAGGAAATATGTAATACAAACAGTGTCTTTAGATGAATTGGTATGATTACATTTAATTCTAATACTTTCTCTTTCATGTACTACAGATTTCTTTTGGGATGTGAGAAAACCTAGTCCTTGCCTACACTACCACAACATAAAGGTCTCCCCAAAATACTTAGTAGAATTTCTATGTATTATGAAGGATGATTTCAACAATCCCCCCTGCCATGAGGGAGATATGTTTAGAAAATATAAGTTTGGATATCTCCTTGATTTCGACGAAGGAGTATGGAGGGCAAATGGACCTTTGATTTATTGCCTGATATAGAGGCACCTTGGCGACCTCTACTTTGATTTTCATGGCACCATTCTCAGCTTCAAAGAGCTGAACTTTGCTTTGATCATAGATATCAAGTGGGAAACACTAAAAAAATTGAAGTAGACTGGCCAAGGATTGTCACGGAGAAAGAGTATTAGGGATCGATTTTTCAACAATCAGTGTCATATTACAAAGAATAATTTATTGATGCATTTCAAAATCTCTAAGGGACTAACCATCACGCGAATGCCGTGAAGTTGGCAATGCTAATGTGAGTAGAGTATCTACATGTTGGATCGCCCATGAAGAACACGTTTGTAGATGAGTATATAGATTTAATAAATAATTTTGATGCATTTGATAATCACCCCTGGGGGAGTGTGGCATACGAGATATTAAAAGAAGAAACAAATATCATAATCAAGAAGACCACTTTCCGGACTCTTACGACTTCCGGGGATGCCTATGAATAATTATTTTTTCTATAAGTATCCATAAACTATTATGTCACAATAATATTCCTAATTTTAATATTTCTTGTTTCCCTCATTCAACAGGTTTAGGGATATGAGGTTTTTCCCGACATATGCGGCTCGAATGGGTTTGCCACTAGATGTAGTTCAATCATAATTTTTTAATTTTTGAATTGGACGTCAACTAAGGTGGCAAAATACAAGCGTATGTCAAGTTTTTTAAATGTGCGAGTAAGTTGAAATAACACTTCAAACTTGGTTTGTTCATTTCATATTACCATTATTAGTGTTTCTGACATCACATACATATTGTTGCAACTTAGGATTAGCTATGAACTCATCCTCACAGAGGATGAGGAAAAAACTGTTGCTATTAAACAAGTTTGTGAACTTGTTAACGGAAGGAAAGAGAGGAAGAGGAAGAAGAATATGAATTCCATAAAGGAGACACAAAAAGGAGAGGTGGAGAAGAGAGAGGTGGTGAAGGAGAGGAGTAAGAGGAAGATGGAGTTGAGATGGAAACGGGGGAGGAGAGTGGTGCAACGTAGAAGAAGAATTAGGAGGAAGCAACCCCTCAAGTGGGGGAGGAGAGAGATAGCCGATGAGGGTCATATGAGAATAATAATTATATATATGAAAAAGACATCGAAAAAAAATACTATATTAGAAAAGTAAAATAAGAGACTGCAGAATGAAATTGACTTTCTATAGGCTGAGGTGGAGACGTTGAAGGTATGTAAATTTTCAATCGTTATATTATGCAAGTCTAGTTTATTCCGAACTAATCAATATATGTGATATTCTTGCAGGGTGCGCACCCACATTAGTAGAGGTCAAGGCGTGAGACCAGCCCTCAACATTTAATGAGTCGGGGATCAACTCCACATCACCAGATCAGGGAGGGGATGACGTCGATAACATGGATGAGGCTGAGACCCACTCCCCCTCATCAAATCAGCCAGGGGCCATAGCAAATAGTGTAGATGAGGCGGGGGCTAGTCCTGATGATATCCATGAGGTGCGGGCCCACCCCAAAGGTGGTGCAGAGGGATCGGTGTCATTATTTTGACGCCCCTTCATATTCAGCGCGGGGTAGTTAATGAAGATAAAGAGAAGCCCCTACACGACAAACATCCTTCAATGGGCCTTCTCAGTCCATGTACGGCTCTGCACCAAGCAAAAACCCATTTTGGCCAATAAATCTACATTTATGGACCTGTTTAGCCCCGAAAAATATGAAATTGTTAAGGCGGCCTATGATAAACATGATTATTTATGGCTTTCATATCTTTGGAAGGATGCATGAGTTGATAAGTAAGAAAGATTATGATACAAAAGTTCTTTTAGTACTTCATTTTATATTATACATGTTTATTGATAATTTGGTACTTGTACAGGGAATCGACTTGTATATAGAAATTTTGATGGATCTTCACTTAGAACATCTTAAAGCGTATCCTAAGGAATGCCTGTTCATGACGGCATTCTTATGAGTAATGTACATTTAATGATATGCACATTTAACTTATATCGTAGTCGTCCAACTTACAGTATTTTGATTCATTTGTGATAGGATTTTTTAAGAAAAATGTTAAACTTCTATGAGAATATGGTGCCTATGAGTATTAAAATAGAGATAGAGATGACATTAAGAATGATATTAATATTGTGGTTTTGTCTATTATTAGTGGACATCACTTCCAAAGGCAAATGTGGAACTTCGACTGCGTAAGTTTGACATTGCATTTCTACATTACTTAATTGACGTAATGTTATAAGTTATGTTTTCTTTAAATGTACTTATAATATTGCTTGTGTGTTTTATTGGTATACTTTACACTCACAAAGAAGACTAGTTCAATTACTTGATAGTCTTCATATAGAATTAATTGAGAAATGCGGTAAGGAAGTGGTTGAATTCACAGAGGGATTAGGATGGTTATTCCACCTATGCGACGAGAGAAATGCGCACTAGAAAGTCAATTGGAAGTTTGAAATGGTAAGCGAGTTTCCAAAACAGATTGGTAAGAACGAATATGGGGTCTTCGTGATGAAATATATCGACTTCCTTTGTATTCAACTGGATATTATATTTAGCCCAGTAAGATTCTTATGAAATCTTTCTCAGTCCTAATCATTATTATAAGGTCATCATTATATGAATAATATCAACTTGTATGTTAACTTGCAGGACAAATTCAATAATTTTAGATAGACCATGTCTTTCGACTATATTCAACAGTTTAAAAAGACTGAATCACAAAGTATCGAGCTAGAAGACCAAGTAGAAGTGTCGGATATTAAACCCCCAATAGGAAGATAACTACACACAGATTCTTCTTTCAAAAGAAGAAGTAAACAAGCATTGATGAATAGTTATTTCACATTCCGTTTCAATATTTTAAATTTAAGCGATCGAATATATCAAATTTATGTATGGGTGTTGTAATTACTGATCTTTAATTTAATTATTCTTTTCATGAGTGTTAATACATTTAGTCCATGCTTGTAATGGATAAATGTGATGCATGGTGTAATGGATAGAATGTCAAAATGGACCATTGTTAATATTGGCGGTCCACAATGAATGTCAGTGATCCATAGTGAACTACAATGCGATCAATGGGAGCATTAATCCATCTACTTTACAATGTGATAAAATATGACTTGTTAAGCATTGCTTTACAATAAGTGGCCATTACACTATACATATACAAAAAATGGATAATATAATCTTCCAACTTACAAAATTGTAAATAGAATCTAGAAAAAAAAAATTTATTTTTTACTAACGGCTAGAAGGTAATTGCATGTCGTTCGATTATGAACCATTCACTTGCACCTATAGCACCTTACGGTTGGCCTTTTTTCACATAGGCTTGTAATTCTTTTCTTTTCTCGTCTTCCAGACAATGTCTTCTAAATCGGATGATAGATTTTATTGCATGTCACTTTAACATCTATCGATGTGTTCCATTGGCTAATATCAGGCACTGGATACACCAATTCTCGATATGCCTGTCGATAAAATCTGATGAGTGGACAGGAAACAATAATTGTAATGATTGCATTCATACTTATCACAGGCTATAATTACATGCAGATAGGGAAACATCATCGCACCATAATTACCACATCTATATTTCACTTCACTTAATTTCACTACATCAGTATAACCCTTCTCTCTTACTTCATACTCATCCGCATATATCACAATATATATTGTCTTCTGTGACTCTTTTAATAGTTCATTCATGGAAAAATCAATGGCATCTTCTCTTCTAATGATAAAGAACCGTTGTATCTTCTTTCTTACATCGTCAAGAAGTTTCGTGATCGTATGTTCTCTCAAGTATTTCCACCATGCATTTCTGCTCTCAGTTATGTTTGTTGTTGTGACGTTGTATCATTGTCTATCTTTCTCTCTCTATATTATTGAGTCCGTCATATGCAGAAGGACTGGCCAATGCCATTGAATGTATAAGCTCTTCAAATATGGTTTTCATGCACGTCTTAGTTGTTGCCCAATAGTACCTTTTCAATGAATGACACTTGCATGTATGCATCATATTTGATAAGATACGGTGTGTGCAATAGCCATAACTTGCCTCCGGGAATATGACTTTCACTTTGCTGATTAGTACTTTATAATAATCTGATATAATAAAAATGTCAACATATGGTGCAATTATTTGTCATAAATTTTCAAGGAACCAATTCCAACCACTGCTATTATCATACTCACCAATTCCATAAGTTACCATGAGGACGTGATTATTCTAATCTAACATCGTAGCCGTGAACAATACACTTTTATATATCCCTTTCAGGTGAGCATCATTCACACAACACATTTCAAATATATAGTTGAAAGTTTTTAGCGCATTGGATGAGTGCGATGAAGCATCTTTCGAAGCAGTTGATTTCAGAGTTCATCGGTAAATTTGTTACCATCCCCTGATTTTCCTTTGTCAGCTCGTGAAAATAGGCCGGCAACATAATATACGAATGTTTGAATGAAGCAACCTCAATAGTTACAAGTTCCTTACCATTACACACCTTGTCATAACTGACATCGACTTTATATTTATCGAACATTTCATGTTGTATATCGACCGGCCTACATGTTAGGCCCTTCCTCATGTGACTATCATCAAATTCATTGCATATCTTACTAATCGCATGTCGATGATGTCCCATCATCCCTTTATAAGCTATTTATGTTTACACAAACCACTCCCCTCAAAACATGCTTAAATATAAGCTATCGTAGCAGAATACTGATTGCATGTGTGTTTGGATATGTATGTCTTTATTTTGAAAGCATCAACATCATCCAGTTTTGATGCATTCAACCTTCAACAATAACTTTCAATGAGACATCCAATCGTTTACCTCTACTTGTTTGATTTCAAAACCTTATATTGAAAGAGTTATCGCATCGTAAACTCGCAAAGAGCATCCTTTAGTCGAGCCTTGTCCATGTACATCTGTCCAATGGCTATTTTAGTATAATTAATAATAAAATCTGAATGTCCCAAATAATCCACATTAATGAATATACCATCCCCGTCGCATATGTTAAGTCGCAATATTACAGATGGTGCAACCACAATATCCACTTTTGTGTGACTCCATGGAGTTGATGGGTCAGGTACATCTTCACCAACTGGTGAGGGTTTTTAGTGCACTCTTCATGAGATGGGAGGTGAAAAGTCGGCGCATCTAAGCTGTCGACCCTCAGATCTTGAGTGGGGTGCATTTGATGGGTCAGGGATGTCTACATGATTTGGTAAAGAGATATCCATGTAGTTTTAGCTATACAATAATTGAAAAGTTTGTACATCAAAGCCATCGAATAATGGAATATGTATGTGTATGATTTAATGGGCCACGTACATCCGCACTAACTAGTGGGGGGTTGTTAATGCACTCTTCACGAGACCAAAAGTGAAAAGTCAGTGCATTAAAGCTATTGAGACTCAGATCTTGAATGGGTGCATTGCTTGAATGTGAAGGGATGTCTCCAGGATCCATTGAAGGGGTGTCCATGCAGCTTTGGCTATCCAACAATTCAAAAGTTGGCACATCGAAACTGTCGAACAATGGAACATGTATACGTACATTACTTGATGAGCCAACTACATCTACACCAACTCATGGAGGGTGTCAATGCACTTTTCAAGATACGGAGAGTGAAAAGTCTGCACGTTCAAGTTGTCGAGCCTCATATCTTGAATGGGTGCATTACTTGATGGGCCAAGGATGTTTACACGATCCGATGATGTAACCTCTGTGTAATATTGTCTATATATAATGGTATTCACATTTGTTACTGACTCATTTCAGATCTATGAACATGGGTTCTTTGACTACACTTGTACGCCTGACTTTCTCTATAAATAAAGGCAGTTGAACTATATGGCTCTAGTCGAAAATAATCATATATGTCATGACATCATGATCATATCTTATAATTTGTGGATGAAGTGACTGTTTAATGCACTTATTTGTGCACCTATTTTTCGATTGCATGGGTCCATATGTCAGTGAGTTGGTTGAGCCTTTAAAAGTTGAAGACCGAAGACACAAAAGGACATGAAGCATCAAAGAGTGAAAAATAGGTAAATCATGAGGTGCCTTAGTGACCCTCGTCAACAGAAATCAACAGGGCATCTTATGGTGATGCAAGCCCTGGAAGCTACAAATCGATAGAATGATTTTGCACCCGGAAGGCTACCTGGTAGTGGAGAGTAATAGTCATATGACCCTCTATAAATTCAACACCAGAAAGCTGAACTTGGGCTTGGAGAGCCGTAAAGAGGTGCGAATCACTAAACTAAATGATTCATTCTTAAATGGCTAAACATTTGATCAATCATCCATTGGCCTTTGGACCTTAATTTAATCAAAATTAGTCTAGCTTTAGAGGTGCTAAACTGTTGTAAACACATGGCCCAAAATATTAGTTTTTGAGTTGTTCTTAATCCTATCGATAGTCTATTGATAGGACTCGATAAAATCGAAGATCATCTCGATACTATCGAAGAAACAGTCCATTATCTAAACAAAAAATTCTTGAAATTTTTCAATGGGATCGAAGGACATTTAATCCTATCAAATGACCTTTCAATCCTATCGACAAAGCCTTTAACTAGCCATTGAAAACCTTTTTTTCTATAAAATGAGCATTCAGTTCTTAGGCATTTTAATGGAGGGTTTGTGTAAATGAAGCTTAGATATTTTTTCTTTAAATATCCCTCTTTTAGACTACATACAAAAGATATCTAAATCATCTTCCTTATGATTTATCACTTGAATGGGCATTCTAAACTCCCTTTGAAGATGAACTTGATCTCCTCCATGTTTTAGAAATTAGACACTAAACCTATAGGCAAATCCTTCTCTTTTAAAAAAAAAAAAACACCCATCTACATGAATCCTTACCAGAAATCAATTAAAACCTTTAGTTGCAGAAGATTCAAGCCAACTCCCACCACCATAGTCATCTCATTAGATCATCATATGCAAGGCGGTTGATTGTAGGAGCTGAAGCACCTGCATCAACGATCGTGGGAACAATTGAGAAGCTAATTAAAGCATAACAAAGCATCGATCAGGCATCTCAAGAAAGGCGCTACAACGGGACTCAATCTAATAAATTGTCAATTATAGAGTCCAAATACTCCTTCCTTACGTAGGATTGAGTGTAGAGTTTGTAACCCAAACTCGAATTGGTTCTTATATGGGACCTAGGCTCTTGTATAGGGCCAAATTTACCAGATACACACTGCCAAAATCGTGAAATTGCGACGGATTTTGCGACAAATTTGGTCCATTACAAAGGCGGCTTGGTTTAACGACAGATTTAATCCGTCGCTAAAGGAAAATGTCCATATTTTGATATCGAAAGTCATGGAATTTAGCAACGGACCAAAATTCATCGCTAAAATCAATTTTGCAATGGATTTTGGTCCATCGTATATTTAGATTTTGCAACGGATTTCGGTCCGTCGCAAATTACCGCCAAAAATAATACCCAGCGACAGATTTCTTGGGTATATCATATAATATAATTGATTTCTTCAACATAATAAATATGCTTGACAGAAGTACAGAGGGCTCTGAAAGGCAAAGCTTGTTGAGAGGTTTAATGAACCCAAAAATAAAATAGTTAAATGTACTTTGATATTAACTTGGGCTGGATTATTAGGCATCAACCTTCACGCTACTAACTGTGTAATCATTATTGATGGTTTGTGGAACCCTACTTGAAATCTTCAAGCTGTATATCGGGTTTGGAGGTATGACATAATTGAGATATTTATTTTCTTAAAAAAATTAATGCTTAATCTTTTGGAGTCCAGTTTTCTCATTGTTCTTTGTTTCTAGAATGTATTGCATTCTTACAGGTATGGGCAAACAAAGCCAATTTATGCATATCATTTGATGGCACATGGAACTATGCAAGAAAATATATATAAACGACTGGTATAGACAAAACATGACTACTAATAAATGATGTGTATGAGGCTTTACTTACCATCACATTGAATCTTTAGATCCCATTTTACTAATTTTTTTTTATTTTTTATTTTTATTTTTTAAAAAAAAAAAAGAAGAAGAAGATCTCATTTTATTTTCAAATTTTAATTTTCGTCTACAATCAAAAGTTTGGAACAGAAGAAAATGGATTTTTTTGTTACTATAACAGGTGACAAAGGAGGGACTTGCTGCAAGGGTAGTTGATAGGCAACAAATATATCGAACCATGTTTAAGGAGGAGGTCCGACAAATCTTGGATTTGTATTTTAATTGATGGGACATAAATATGATGATAATTTGTTTAGTTTTCAGGGCAAATGATATTCTTTACATTACCTTATTTCATCAGTAGCTGACCTAATTTTGGCTTCTTATTATATATTTAAATCAGTTTCTTATTTAGGCCTTCTGAGCATCCAAACACACGAATTGATATTTGCCCAGTTTCATATTCAGCCCAACCTTTTGAATTTTGTGAGTCAGATTCTTATAAAACAATCATGTGAATTATTTTTTGAATGACTATCGGTATAATATTCAAAAAAAAAAAAAAACAAACAAACAAACAAACACAAACAAATCTAATAATATTTTTTTTATTCATTGATATTTTACCGAAGGACTAAATCCATCGATAATTTCTGAAGTTAAAAATTGTCGTGCCCCAAACCCGAAAATCGGATTCATAGGAATTCCGATCGCCGAATCCGGTGCCGACAACCTCCGTAGTACCCCATTCTCGGCTCCTAGCATTCATATGCCAAATTTCGATCCTGGGATCCTACAAGGAGGATTTTTTATTTTTTATTTTTTTCAATATACATTAAACTAGTAATAAGCATAACCACAAGATTACTCAATTCACAAAGGCAACATCATCATCACATATCCACTAATATAATCATTTGATTACAACGCTGAAAGGGAAATACATAAATAAAATTCAAGCTCCAGAAGACCACTGCACGCTCTAAGCTCAACACTGCTGCAACCTAACATCACCTGCACGCATCTATCATGCATAAGCTTATACAAAGCTTAGAGGGTGGTGTAAGTGTGTGCACAAGGTAAGTGTCAAGTATTCAATACAATGCTACAATCATACAATACCAAAAAAAACTGGTAATCCACAAACCATACAATGTCTGAATAAGCAGAAACACTGACAAGATATAAATCATACGATAACAGAGTAAGCGGAAGTATGGACAAGCCTATAAGTCAATCAATATCAGAATACACAATATAGAACAACTATGTGATAAAGAGTCATAAAGAACCAAATATCAGATGCCGAAGATGCAATGCAATACACAAATCCTACTAAGTCTATCTAGGCCATATAAAAGTGCAGAAACATAGCAACCCAAAATGTCATATGCCTGCGAATGTAATGCAATATGCGATGCGAATGAAATGACCATGCTTGGAATGTGAAGTCGGGATGATAGTACGTAGTATCGCAGGCTACGGGGTCCGCCACAATGGACTTCTATCCAAACTAGTCCCATACCTAAATTTGGATAGTTAGACTCAACGTGGTAAACTCCTAATCTCAGGTTGGTCGCGCGTCCAACCGAAATTCTTGTCATAACGAAGGTACACAATAATTAGTTGCGCACCACCAGCCCAAGTGGATAGTGAATGAATGAGCATGCAACTCCTACGCGATAAGTTCACATATCAGTACGGCTTCTCTCTGGAAAATCACCGGGGTCTATTACACTCCATACCAGATTGTCGCCCCATCGCGCGCAACAAGGTGAGTGGAAGAGACCTCACTATCCGCCTGCCAATATCGGACCCGGCTCATCAATAGCGGATCCATTCCTCGAGCTGGTCAGACTCAGCCTAGCATTGCCCCCTCCTCTAGGGCAGGTAAGGCCACACCCCCTTCCAACCGACCACAACACAATGGAGAGCGCAGTCATCTGGTAATCGGCACTCGGCGCTCATCTACCCACTCGGTCTAAACGTTGGAGCAACCTCTACAACCAAGAGGGTTCTGAAACTTTCACCCAAGGATATCTATAGCACCCCATGTAGAACAGATTTTCGGTATCCCATCTGGCCATCCACGAAATGCCTGTGGAGGCTACGACCCTGATGTCGCTAGGGCGTATAGTACAACACAATGCAATGCAAGATGCATGAGTCATGAAATCTAGTCATGCATCTATTCATCGCATACCGTGTGCTCATGTGAGACAATCTTCGCCTATCAGGGAGTCTTATAACAACATACCCAATGACGTATGCAATGGTCAACCACACCTCATAACAAACATGCAGATGATGCGTATGGGCATGTATCATGATGTTATGCTGTCACATACTCATAATCGGTACCGATAACCAGCATCAACAATCGACCTAGACAATGTGGACATCTAACCAACATTGCCCCAAGGAATGACCCTCATAGATCCTAACATATAGTGGACCCATGACCTCACACAAGTACCTAATATACAACGCAATGGGCCTTACTCAAGGCCACACATACACAACAGGTGGGCCCTGCTCATGAGCCTTGAATAAATCAAATGGGTCATGCCTCATGGGCCTATTACATATCACAATAGGCCTCGCCCATAGGCCACGAATACATCACAATGGGCCTTTCCATGGACCTCGAGTACATCACAATGGGCCCCATCACATAGACCTCTTATTCATCACATTAGGTCTTAAACACGGCTGCACATACATTACACAGGCCGAATACACATCTCAATGGGCCTTAACTACTGGTCGCATATACATCATATAGGTCTCAACAATAGGCCTTGGCAATCGAAATCGGCCTTAACAATCGGATTCGACACTCGGAACCGACCTCGATACTCGGCCTCGACAATCAGAATTGACTTCGACGAATCGGCCTATACAATCGGTATCGATGGGAATGGACCTAACTAGGCCTAAGGGAAGGTCACCATGCGGGCGTTTAACCATCCTTACCCAAAAATGTGGACATTCAACCAACACTACTCCCAAGTAGTGGTCCACCTAGAATCAAACATAAGGTGGGCCCAAATATCTAACAAGTGGCCTCAAATAGTCATCACAGGTGGGCCTTACACATGCAGCACGTGGGCCTACACATCACGGTGGGTTGATACATTGGGCCGCACTGATGGGTCTTATACACATCAATATGGGTCTCGATGACTAGGCTGGAAACATATTACAATGGGCTACGACATACGGGCCGGGAATACGTCACAATGGCCTCGAATACATCGGATGAGCCACGTCCCATCGCCCCAAATACATTACAATGGGCCACAGCCCATGGGCTTTAAACATACAATAGGTGGGCCCTACACATGGGCCCAATTCAATCAAGTGGGCCTCATACCTGGGCCTCCAATATACCTCAGTGGGTCTCAACCCATGGGCCCCAAATACATTACAACAGGCCTCGACCCATGGGCCCCAAATACATCATGTTGGGCCTTGCTCATAGGCCTCAAATACATAATAAGTGGGCCCTACACATGGGCCTAATATATATCACAGGTGGGCCTTACATCAATGGGCCGTACTAATGGGCCCCATAAATATATCAAGGTAGGCCTCACAGATGGGTCACAAGTATATCAAAGTGGGCCTCATAACATGGGCCTCGTATATGTCAAAGTGGGCCCCAACGACGGGCCACAATTACATCAGGATGGGCTTAATCACATGGGCCCCACACAAGCGGGCCAATCAAATAGGTTGATTCAAATGGGTCGGGTCAAATGGGCCAATTCAAATGGGTCGAATCAATGGGTCGGATCAAGTGGGCCAATTCAAATGGGCCGAATCAATGGGCCAATTATGCATCAAGGGGGCTACCTCAATAAAACACGTACATCATGGTAGGTCCACTGTCCCATGCTGGACGATGTGACAGATACATCGCCAAAGTGGGCCCTACGTCCAGGGATGGACAATGTGGATACAATAAATACATCAAGGTGTGGGCCACGACAAAATGGATGGACGGAGTAGTTACAACACGTACATTATGTGGGGGTCACATGAATGGACGGTGTGAATATTCAACATATATATCGCGGTGGGGCCCACTATGATGTGGGTGAGAGCTTGGACTACTTCTAAAATCATTTCAATAGTTGCAGGTGCAACATATGTATTATTGTACACAATCACATCATGGGGTACACGGCATCGTCCAATGGTGGTCCAGCACTGTCCAGACATTCTGGACGGTGTGGATCAAAATATACATCATGGCTGGCCCCACATCTGCACCATCCAGACAGCAGATGGACGGTGGGAGTAAAACACATACATCATAGTGATTGCAGGGCTCCAACACGTCCATTGATGGAAGGCTAGGGAAAACACATGCATCATGTGTCATCCCACCGTCCCAAATCAAATGGGCGATGGGAATGAAGGATACATCATCAAGATGGGTCCCTCAGGACCACGTGGATAAAAAATATATATACATCATAGTGGCCCACACGTGGGGTGTGGATCCAAAACATTCATCAAGGTGGGGTCTTGGACGGTGCAGATCAAACCCACACATCATGGTGGGTCACTGCACTGATGGTGTCGAAATAGAACATCAAGGTGGGTCGTACCTCACCGATGGAGGGCGTGGATACCGTATCTAAGGTGGACCCCACTTCCACGGATGGACGATGTGGTTATAATAAATACATTAAGGTGTGGCCCACCGTCTATATCTATTGGACGGTGCAAATACACCACAAACATTAAGGTATGGCCCAACAAAACTTGCTGACGTCAATCACACCAGCCACTTGCTTGTGTGAAGTACGCCAACCAATCTACTTCCAATCAATGCATCTTATATATATATATATATATATATATATATATATATATATATATATATAATCATTTAATATTTATTTATTTTTTTATTTAACAAATACTTGTGTTTTACCTTCATATTCAACGTCTGCCGCTGGACAGCAGACGGTCCAGCAGCTCACGGCCCATCATGGCCCGCTGGCTCCCCATGGACGGATGGAGCAAATACAATACATCATCAAGGTGGGGTCCACGTCAATGTGGACGGAAGGGATGAAACAGATACATCAGGTGCGCCCACTGTCCCTGCTGGACGGTGGAGATGAAGCACATATATCAAGGTAGGTCCCACCGAGATACAACATACAGCAGGTGGGTCCACGTGTACGTGGCTCACAGCTTTGAAGCAAGCTGATATTTGCTTCTTCCTTTCAAATGGACGGTCAGCAGTAAGCTGATATTTGTGTCTGCCCTGCCATCCAAACGGCGCTGCTATTACTAGTGCGGCCCTCAAACACCAGATCTTCACCGTTATAAATGGACGGTGTGTGTGAGGTACATCCAGCAAGTGGGGTCCACGTCAGTGCACCCCACCAGTTTGAATCAAACTGGTATTTGTGTTTTCCTGCATCAGCGCCTGTTGCTGGACAGCAGCAGGTTCAGCTGTTAACGGCCCATCTGCCCCATGGTTAGATGGCCAGATGATGGACGGTGTGCATACAGGGTACATACATCAAGATAGGACCCTACAGTGGACCCCACAGTGTTGGGCATTAGAGGAAACGCTGGACAGTGCGCTCCTTATAAGGTTGAATCTCCTAGGTTTGGATGATCCATGGCCCATGTTTAGGGGCTAAAATCGGTGGGCCACCTGGACAGTAGCAGGACACACATCACATACATCATGGTAGGGTCCACATGGGTGGGCCACACAGCCCTAGGCCAAACTGATCTTTGTATTTCTCCCTTCATTTGGGCCTATGTGGCCGACCGGCCATGCAGCCCCAAACGGACAGCAATGTGGTCCCATTTGTGGACAGCGGAGCTGTCCCACTGGATGGACGATAAACTTCATTCAATCAAGGTGGGCCACAAGATGGGAAAGAGAGAGAGAGAGAGAGAGAGAGAGAAGCACCCACCTCGAGATCTCTCCTTCGTTCTTCCGCCAATGTATGATGGAGTCCCAAATGGACAATTTCAACGGTTGAGATGGGCTTAGGATGGTGGGATCGGGTGGTAGAAAGGTGGGCCACACTATTCTCTCCCATGGAAGCTATGGATGTGAGTTGCTCCCATGGAGCTTGGGAGATATGAGAGAGAAATGAGAGATGAGAGAGAGAGGTGTAAGAGAGAGAGATGGGTGTGATGGGTGTGAGTGAGTGATGTGTACTTGTGTAAGAGAGAGTTGACTTTAGGGGAGGGGTGGTTGTACTTTGGGATGGCTGAGTGATGGAGTGTGATGTGAACTTTGATTGATGGGATTGATGTAATGGATTCTCTCATGATTTGCAACATACGACATTATTTCTCGAACTGAACGCGGGCCCACATCTCCTGGCCCAGGTATCGCTTCAGCACGTAATACGCGCCGTCGGAACCCCGACGACGGTGCGGTCGTAAGGGTACAAGTCTCGGGTCGAGCTGACTCTAGAAAATATGATACGACTCTGAGTCACGTGCAACTGCCGATTACAGATCTCGAGTCTCCGGAATTCGACCGGGAGGACCGCGTAAGCCTCCGGAACAGTACGGTTTAGGATACGGGCCTCACAAAAAGCAACAAGTATTCGAGGTCCGTCGCTCTCCTCATATTAGCAACGGACCGTATTCGTCGCCAATATTTTAATGATGAATAATTCGGGTGGGTTTTTTCAAATTTAGTGACGGATTTTCTATTTTTGTGACCCAGAAAACAACCACGCACCAAGCGACGGATGAAATCCGTTATTTATTTAGTTTTGCAATGGATTTGGTCCGTCACAAATTACGATTTTGGCAATGATATGTACATACATGTTAGCCTCCACAGGGAGCCTCCAACGGGAGTGTACATAGGGCCTTAGATTAGGACCATTAATGTTTGTTGGTTAGTCAATAGAAAACTAAGTCTCCGCAAGAGCCACTGACACGGGTGGAAACGTGTTCCTCCGACATGAAACTGTACATGTAGGTTCATGGTTAGCCTAAGAGAAATCATTGTAAATGTTAAAGGTGAGCCTGATTTAAAACCTCCAATAGTAAAATGCTAGCATACTCAAGAGAGTGCATTCGCAGAGAGTGGAGTAAGCAAGTAGCCGAACCATTATATATGTTTGTGTTTATGATTGTCATTTGAGTACATTTATATTCATGCCTATGAGTTTGATTGGTTAAATTAGATGAATGCTTCAATGGATTGAATTTCAGGCATCTAATTAACCTCACACATAAAATCAGTATCTCTTATAGATTAGTTGCTTTCATTGTTATATCCTTTGTAGTTTATGTGATTGGCTTAGAAGCCAAAGTGTTATTTGCCTTCTTAATTTAAATTAGTAAATTCTTTTAATTAGGCAAGAATTTTTAAGTGGTCTTGTTCCCCCTCCCCCCTCTAGGACTTACCCGTAATTCTAACCTTTGTCAAGCTTCCGCATGCCGTGGTAGACAATCCACACAATTTCAATGATATGGTGCTAAGCAAAGCGTAAATAACCTTCATTTAAACTCGTATTCCCGGGTGTTATGTTCATGATCTTGTGCACTTTGGATATCAGCTCCACGTATCTAATTTCGCTGCTCATAATTACCGTCTTAGAACTATCACCCTTATACGACCATCTCCCTCATTCATATATCATAATGGCAGCATATGAGCTGAAGAGTTATGATGTTCAAATATTAATGTACCTAAAAGGAAAAAAGCTAGGGCTATTAGACTTAGAATAACAATATAACAAGCTCAAACATATCTCAGTTGTCATTTCCAAGAATATATGTTGTGCACTTCCAACAAGATCTCAATTGAGGTTAGTCGAATGGTCATTATTATTAGGGTTGTAAATGGTAGACCCGGACCCTTTTACTAAATGAGTGGGTCTTGGTCAGGTCTAAGTCAACCCCATCAAACTCTTTTATAAATGGGTCTGGGTCTAAGTTTGGTAGAGGGAAATCCACCTAAACCCATTTATAAATGGGTCGAGTCTAACGAGTCTGGTTAAGGGATACCCATATCCTAAACCAAATCCACTTATAAATGAGTCTAACGGGTTTGGGTCACCATAATTTTATATCAAAATTAATCAATGTGAATTAATAATAAAAATTAAAATTAACTTCTCAAATAACAAAAATGCAAATATTGGTGCAGGTAAAGATCGGAATGATAGAGACGATTATCTTTATTTGGTCATTTGCTCCACTTTGGCTATGGTGGATAGTCTCCATGAACTCTCCATCATGTGGATTACATCTTGAATTTTGATGCAAGACTTGTCCAAGAACCTAAAAGCTTTTCACATGCAATCCACGAACATCCTAATTCACTAATCCCACCATGTTCGACGCATTGATCCATATTCCGTGGTACCCCATATTCTCAACCAACATGGGGTGGATTTCTCATTTTCCCATGTTACTTGTCAAGGAACGTGAGCTTTTTTACAGGGTTTAAAACTAGGTCTGGACGGACCCGAGTTTGGATGGGTCCCTTGCAACATAGACCAAACCCGCCCATTTACTAAATGAGTTCCAGGTCGGGTTAGGTCAAGCCTAATATAAAGAAAAACAAATCTAGACCCGTTTAACAATTGGGTCTGTTCTTGGACCCAAACCCATGCCTTTTAACAAATGAGTAAGGTCTGGGTTGGGTCTAAATGGGTTGGGTCTAGGCACCCGATCAAGTCCATTGACTCATTTACAACCCTATCCATTATGTATATCCACCAAAATCACCACTGTGGATCACCGATATTCACTGAAAATGCACATTGGAGATCCATTCACTAGGGATCACTGATATTTGATGTTCATCACCGATATTCACTGTGGATCTCAACGATCCACAGTGAATATCAACAATCCACAGTGAACATCGGCAATCCGTTAATATTATCTGCAGTCCACATTGAATATCAGCGGTCCACTAGCAATACCAGCTGTCCACAGTGAATATCAACGGTCCATAGTGAATATCAATCGTCCCCCACTATGAATATTAACAATCCACAGTAAATAACGGAGGTCCACTGTTAAAATCAGTAGTCCTCTGTGAATATTCGCGATTCCTTGTCCATGGATCTCCTATGTGCATTTTTTACAAGATCACTGTTGAGCTTAGTCCACGGATCTCTGTTGTGTATTTCTAACGGGATCCCTAACAAGCTTAGTCAAAGGATCTTCATTATGCATTTTCGACCAGATCTCCATTGCGCTTACTCTAAGGATCTCTGTTACTCCAAGGATCTTTGGTATGCATTTCCAAGGATCTTCAAGGATAAAAAAATAATGTGAAATAAATGTTACACCCACCTTTCTATCGATGTTACCCAAGGAAGGATATGATGGGAGCGGGGCCCACAGAAGGGACAGTTGTCGTCAGAGAGTGCACATATTCTCGCGAAAAAAATTGAACGTCACGGGAAACTCGCCAGAATGGAGGGAATGATGTTGGATTCTTGTTGGAGTGGGTCCCATGGGGTGGCACAACACTTCTAACTACCTTTTAGGTTGGTGCTCCCCTCTCTCTAAAATAACTTCCCATAAATAAATTCAAATAGCACCAAAATCCATGTTTTTAGAGTCCATATAGCTTTTCAGACCCTTTTTTACTCACTATGCATCTCCTTTGAAATCCACTCTAACCATTAGCTCTGTGTGTGTGTGTTGGGGGGGGGGGGGGTGGTGATTTCAGGGCATGGCCTAAAAAATGAGGGAAGAAGACATCAAGAGTACGTAGTGAAATAAAAGGCCACCGTTATCTCTATTGACGGCCACAAAGGTCTCAGATGGAGATGAAATCAACACCTTCCGATATCCTAAGATGCCCTGAAATAAATGAGCTGATTATATCAACCAAGGGGTGCGCCTTCTTTTTATTTTTGTGGGACCAAAAATTCTCCTTCCAAAACCTCTTTCGTTCCTTCTGAGACAAGTTAATGCCGTGTGAGAAACAATTGTTACATAAGGGTATTTTCATCCTCGGAAAGAAGAAAAAGTACCCTCAGGCAAAAAAAAACTTACATTCGAAAATGAGAGACTAAAGGTAACGACCGCGTCATACCACAAGTCTATTGGGACTAAAAACCCATTTAAATCGGGAGTTTTGGTGCTTTTGTTTCAACCACTCCTTTGCCATCTACCCAATTGGACGGTTCGAACTTGGAGTCTGATTCCTCATTTTGGAACCATACACTTGGCAAATGTGGTGAAACTTCTAACCGTCCATCTGTGGAGACATCATGGACCAGAAATCACTCTGGTAAGTTGAAGCTAACCATATGATTGTGTGGTCCAAATGGACACTCATACGCAAGCGGTCTGATTTTGCATCTAGGACAATCCAATCGATGTGGTTGTTGGATCATGGGCCATTTATGGTGAGGTCTACTACTGAACGGTGTGGATCATGAACTTCTTTATGGTCATAGTCACACATTGGCAGGGTGTGGGGACAACTTTAGATACAATCATTTCTTTCCCACTAACTTGTGGGACATCTGACCCCGCGACCTGGCAAAACAATGGCCACACCATGATGATCAGCTAGTGCAAAGATCAGGCCGATTCAATCACAGAGTGAGACGTCAAATAAGTAGATATTCGAAATTATTTCACAAAATAATATTGGATATCGAAAGATAAAATAAAATTTTACACCGAGTTGAATCATGTATGTAATACGCTGTCCTTAAAGCTTACTTCGCCTCCTTTTCCTATTGAATTGAGATCCCTGGTGGGCTATAGGCAAACCGCTTCTAGGATAAGACAAGCCTTTCATAAGGTCTTGCATGCAAAAATCGTGAAGGGACCTCCATAGGGACTTGGTTAACACAGTTCACTTCTCTAGCATATTCATTGAGTGCTTGAACTCAGTGATTCAAACCAAAAAGGTTCAAGTCACTCAACTAGTTCCGGAGTCATCTTAAAAGGAAAAATATATATATATTTAGAAAGCTCAGATTGGATTCTGATTGAATCTGTTAGACTTGGATGATTCTATACCTTGAGGGTCCCATTTATATAGCATCTAGAGCGTGGACTGTTGATAAGTGGTCATCAATGGTTCAAAACATTTGTGAAATGTTTCTAACCGTTGGCACTAAATTATGTACATTTCATATCATTAGATGAGTGATCTAATTGTTGGATCATCAAGGGTCGTCCATTTTCATACCATTTGACTATTATTACAAAGTGCGCCAACTATTGCCACTACGACCACATTACCCATGCCCAAGCCCGAGCGCTCGTGTACGTCACCAGAACAAGCAAACCGAGCATCTCTCTCTCTCTCTCTCTCTCTCTCTCTCTCTCTCTCTCTCTGCATTTTCCAAGTAAGAATACTCAACACACAAGGATTTATAAACCCAAAGTTTTCTTCTACTCTATCCGATGTGGGACTAAACAAAACACATTTTTCTTTGAGTTTTTTCAAAATTGTTTTGGAGGGAAACGAATATTCAAACTTTTTTTGAAAATATTTTCTTTTTATTTTTAAACCAAAACTCTCAATAGTGGATTGGACTGATTTTCATTTGAGGAGATCTTCATTGTGTGGCCCACCTTATAAACGGATTGGATGTACACACGTGCTAGGTTGGCAGAGAAGAAATCGAGGTACCATATGTGATCATTTCTAGAGAAAGGTAGTAATGCAACTTACAACGCATAAATGCCTCCTACAATGTTATGGTGTTAGAGCAATGTCGTGGCGATTGAAGCTCTCTCAAATGTCCCACCTTTTGGGAAATGAAAATTACGACTATACTACCATTTAAAAATGGTGGTATCCCATCCTATCTGAACAATCCAAATTATGGGTCCCAGTGTGGATGGAGTTGTTGGCCCCTCGGATGCAGTCACATGTGATGTGTGTTGGCATTTCAGAACCGACTGTCTGGCTCAATTCCATCCAAACAACTCTGACCATATGCGCCAAAATAGGCAATTCAATCAAAAATTGTGCTTTGGATCTATCGTAGTTCAATTGGACGTGTGGCCAAAATCTCTATTGCTTATGTTTCCTGTGCATTACCAATCTATGCTTTCTGTTTCTGAACTGCCATAACCAACCCCGTAAGGCCCATGAAAACCTCTCTTTCCACAGCAAGCAAGGAGGAAAATTGAAGAGAAAATAAAAAATAAAAAAAATCTAAGGTTCCCTTTTTAGCAAAGAAGTGTCCCATTAGTTTGATTTTTGGACTGTGACATGGGAATTATAGGTTCCACAATTTTGTTAGCTTAACTTGAGTTAATACATGCATGCATGGAAACAAATATCCTAAAATTGAGTTTTTTGGTTCCCATGTCCCTCGAAATCAATTACAAGAATCCGTGCTTTCCTGATTAACGTCTTTCCTTTACATGTATAGTTAGCAATCATGATCTTGATAATACTGACTCAAGTTCTTTTTATTTTAGATAAATTACTAACCTAGAGTGAATATTTCACTAAAAGTGATATGAAAGCATTTAGGTCATTTCAACCTCCGGAAAGCACCTCTTTGAAATCTTAGTTGGCCACATGATTTGGTAAAATCACAATTTCTGAGATTTGAAAGGCTAATGCTGATGTTCGTTTTCATTTATATTATTTGAGGATTTTATGTGTATTTGCAGCTATTGGACAAACTACGTCATCATGATAATATTCACTCTGGGTATGCATTCTATAACTCGAATTGTATAGAAAACATTGTTTGATAGATTACAAAGGATTCTTTGTATTGATCTTTTTTCTTTCTGTGTTAATCTATAGTTTTGTTTGACTTACTTCTTAACATGTTTGTTCTCTTAAACTTGCAGATGAAGACTTCGGCAATGACCGTTGCAGATGGGTACCAACGTTGCTTGGTTGAAATGATGTGTTTATAAAAAGGCTAGAGATAGTAAGCTGTATTGGCCAAGCTAGGAGTGGACCACATGAGGATTTTTTTTAATGTATTCGGACAATTTTCAACTTATTGTTGAAAATATTATATATCTTTTATTGTAAAGTCATACAATATTTCTTTAATATTCATTTTTAATTGTACTGCAACATTTTTTGGGTTTCAAATATTAAAAAAAATAATAATAATAAAGGTTCCAATTAATAAAGGTTCAAAACCATTTTAAAATTGTTGTTTTCTAAAATTTATGACGGTTTTCAACTGCCTTAATTTTTTGGCTTCTAAAATTTGCGACGGTTTTCATCCGTTCCTAATGTTTTAGGACCCTACTTAGGACTATTTTCCACCATTCCTAAATAGGAATTTTGATGTATCTACATGACTATTGCATAACAAGGTGGGTCCTACTCCTTACGGGCCCATGAAAATGAAAGAAAACAAGGAGAAAGGGAGAGTTTGTCCTCCCTTAGACTCGTAATGACGTTGAACGGCCAAATTAGGTCGGATCATCGATCGGATGGCTTGGATGGACCTAGCTCCTCCTAGACTCCTCTAACCCTCAAAATTCCCCTCAAGCTCACTCTCTAATCTCACTCTTAAACAATTTTTCTCTTAAGCACTCTCTTTTCTCTCTAACCGCTTTCAAACCTCTATAATTTCTTATCTTTCCTCTCTAATTTCTCTCCAATTTTCCCTAATCTCTTCTTTTCTTCTCTCTTTTCTTCTCACTCTCACTTACTATAAAGGTTGTGAAAATGAGAGAGATTTGGGAGCTTTGTGGTAGAACTTTTTGGATAGAGAGGGAAATAAGAAAAGATGAAGGGGTATAATGGGAAGAGGGAGGGGAGTGGCTTAGCATGGGCAAAGGTATGGGTGAGGGATGGAGGCGCGGGCTTGTTTGACTAATGGGGAGAGAGACATGAGTGATTGATGGGTTGATTGATTGATTGGACTACCTCAAAATTTGTGTAAGTGGGGCCTGCGCCACGCTTGCATTGTGCAGCACACCTTTTATTACGCAAAAAACTAAAATCTCTAATCTAGGCGTTGAAATGGGGTGTGTTGGGCGGTGTTGGAATCGCAATGCATGCGTGATTGCTAAGGTACCAATCTCGGGTCATTGCGGTACTGAAAAGGGTTATGATCGAAGTTTGCCAATTTGATCCACCTAGAACATGTCGGCATAGAAAATAAAGCATATGGTCGATCTCATAGGGTTACAGGTCTTACACTCGATCTGGCTAGACAACCACCTATTGAAATTGTATGCCTAAATAATGATTGCTCTGCCTGAACTCACACATAGTCTGCTTGAGCTTGTCCTTACTCCACAATATGTTGGATTTCCATCTATATAATGCATAGCCCAATTGATATTGTCTCAGGAGGGTCACTTAAAGACGATGATGTGTTGAGTGTGAAATATTACATATTTTTCCCTAATTGTGCATTGGTTTTATAATCATAGGTGTGCTAAAACGATCTTAAGTATGTGTGTTTTTCTATGCGAGGTTATTTGGAGAGATAAAATGAAAAAGATAGAGTAATGATTTAATGCTCGAAGAATGACCAAGTGAAGGATTGGATCTATGGAGAATAATATTGAAAAATTCAAGTGTCAAAGATCCAAGAAAACCAAGCACTAAAGATGGAGAAAAGTCTAGACAATCACAATCTAATAACAAAAATAACAGATTGTTTGGTCCGACCTGAGGTTGGTTCGGTTCGACCGAAACTGCCCAAAACAATCTAGCAAGAAAAAATGAATTTCAAACTTAATTCGGCTTGAGAATTCAGTGCGACCGAAATGATGTTCAATGCGACCTGATGGAGAAAGTTTAGAGATATTTTGAGAAAATTTAGTTGCAGCCGACAGAACAATTGGATGGGACCGACGCATAACAAAAGTGTAGAAGTTCAAGATGGTGTAAAGTCGGTGTGAAATTTTCCTATTTAAAGGGGTAATTTAACCTGTTGTAGAGATAATTTAGGGTTTGGGAGAGAGAACAAGAGGTTGTGGAGCTTCTACAGAGTCATTCTTCTTTTCCAATATTTCAATTCTAAGTTCTTTTTCATGTTGTTGTTAGAGTTTAGTTCAACTATGACAATGGTTGGTTAAATCTCTTACCTAGGGCTAAGAGGTGAAGCTTGTAGTTATTTTTAATGTTCTAGTTTACTTTGATTCAAGTTATTTGTTTTGAATGATGAACAATTACTTGATTTTGATTTTAATAAAGCTTTAGTTTTAGTTTACTTTGATCCATTGTCAACTCCAAGCACTTTGGATGCTTGGGAAGGCTAAGATTTTTTACTTATCTCTTTTGTAAGGGATTAATCTATAAAAGTCATTCATCTATCATATACCACAGGCATGATAGATACTTTAAATTCCCTACGATTAATAACTTTGTGCTTTATGTGGGAACTAAATCAATTAAAGTTCAAAATCTCTCTTGGTTTGTGAACGTCGAATTAATCCCTCTATCATCAGGCTGGATAGGATAAGACTTCGATACCGATTGAGTTATCTGATTGAATCAAGTGAATTAGGCATTGAGAATGGCCAGAAGTATATCCTTGGCACTCTAGTATTTTATTTTATCGATTTTCTCTACATTACTCAAATTTACATCATTATTTAAGTTTCATAGTTAATTTTAGCTTTAGTTATAGTTTTAAAGTATTTTAAGAATTCATAAATATATGTCCCTGAGGATTTGATCCCAGTCTCACCGGGTTCAAATTACAACGCAGCCATGCACTTGGGGTTGTCATCCTTTTAGATTGATTAAGCTTTTGGCGTTGTTGTCGGGGACTTTGGCTGCGTTTTTCTAAAATACTTTAGGGTTAGAGTTCATTTTAAATTAGGATTAGTTTTTTCTGTGTTTCTAGGTTAAGAGTTTTCTCAAAATTTTAGGTACTAACATTGCCTTCACAGAATCTAACCTGGAATCGTCAATCGGATACTATACTTCCAATCATCTTGCTTTAAATTATTTCTAATTTTTATTTTGTTGTATAAGTTTTAATTTCTCTAGAAGTATAAGCAGGTTTAAAATTATGCTTGAAAGGTTAATGCCCAAGTGGGTCCGTGATAACACTCTTCATCTTCTAAGTGGGGGAGGACTAGTTGAAGGATTGTCCATCCATCACCTTGTTAGAAAATACCTGAGATCCTCTAAATTAACCGAGAACATGGTTAAGAATAAACCCAATTGGCATGCTGAAGAACAAGATAATAATGATGTGCACAATGGTCCTCCAGCTAAAACCTTACATGATTATTTACGACCAGCTAGGACGAGCAACCCTTCCGACATAAATTTTTCACATAATGCAGGAAATGTGGACTTTAAACTAAGAGTAATCTAACTACTTCCAAAATTTCATGGACTTTACTCTTAAATTCCATATCTACATCTCAATGAATTTGATGAGATTGTAGTCATCCTGTCTGATAATACCCTAAGATTGAAATTGTTTCCATTTTCATTGAAGGAGAAGGCCAAGTCATGGCTCCACTCTTTAAGGTCAAGATCAATTAGGACATGGCTTAGATGACCCGGGAGTTCTTTAAAAAGTTCTTCCCAATTCATAAGACCAATACCCTTAGAAGGGTCATTATGAACTTTTTACAGAAAGAGGAAGAAAGCTTCTTCCAAATCTGGAAAAGGTTTAAGGAACTTCTAAGTGTTTGTCCACACCATTACTATGAAATTTGGTAGGAAATAAGCTTTTTCTATGATGCACTAACTTCACTAATGCGTCAATTTGTAGGGATGAAGTGCAATGGGGAGTTCATGAATAAGGACACTGATGACGCATGGGACTACTTGATATGTTATCTGAAAATGCGTAGTTTTAAGATACTTTAAGCAAGTCAACCCATCCTAAGTTGACTCAACCCAAGGAAAAAGGAGGAATTTACGTCTTAAGAGAAGAAGACGATATTAACACTAAGGTAGCCAACTTTAAAAGAAAAGTCGAGGTCATGGAATTGAAAAAAGTGGAAACGGGCAAACCCAAAGAGACCATTGAAACTATTTACGACATTTGCGTACGTAACATACACTTGACACAGGAGTGTCTTACAATTCCTACATTCCAAGAGTTTTTACATGAGAAATCCAATGCCATGAACAATTATCAACAGCCTTTCAATGCTCCAATTTCAAACACGTATAATTCTAGTTAGCGAAACCATCTAAACCTCAATTAGAAGAACGAACCAATGGCTAATATTGATAAAAATCCTCAATGGCCTATCCCTTCGATTCTTATTCCACTCGTAACGCAGAAGAAGAACCAAGAGGATCGAGTTCAAAGATTCATGAAATGATCAAGAGTAGTTCAATCAGAGTGCCATGCAAACATTTCAGGATATTAAAACAACACTTGAGATGTTTGCATCATCCATTCAAAAATTAGAGTCACAACTAACTACTAAGGAGAATGGGACTCTTCCATCCCAACCTCTACCTAACCCAAAACCTCAATGTGAAATAAGTGACCCTAGCTCTTCGACTCAACATGTGGAGTAAACCAAGTCCACTACTCTTAGAAGTGAAAAAATAATTGATAAAAGTATACCGACGAGGGCTGAAAAGTCTAAGGACTTGGAAGAATCTAAGGTTGATGATGATACTAGCAACACCCTACATGAGAAAGAACTGGAAAAAGAGTACAAGCATATGGCTCCATTCTCACAATGGTTGATCTCACCCAAACCTCTACCCAACACTCAGGATATCTTAGAGGTTCTCAAATAGTTAAAAATCAACATCCCTTTGTTGGATGCCATAAAACATATTCCCTCATATGTCAAATTCATTAAGGACCTACGTACGGCTAAGAGACGGCAAAATGTTAAAAAAAAAAAAAGATATTTTTTACAGAAAAAGTGAATGCCATCATCAAACGTGATGTCCTCCAAAAATATAAAGATCTCGATAACCCAACCATCTCACGTGTGATTCAGAACCACCTGATTGAGCATGCCTTACTTGATTTGGGGGCAGGTATAAATCTGATCCCCTACACGATTTATTTATAACTTGGTCTCGGTGAATTAAAATCCACTAAAACCACACTTCAATTGGTTAATTGCTCGATTTATATACCGAGAGGTCGATAGAGGATGTGCTTGTCCAAGTCAATAAGTTCTATTATCCCGTAGATTTTATTATTTTAGACACACAGTTGGTTGTTAATACTAGCACTTAAATTCCTATTATCCTTGGCCGCCCATTCCTAACCACATCAAATGCCATAATCAATTATAGGAACAAGATCATGAAGTTGTCTTTTGGGAATATGATACTTAAGCTGAATGTGTTCAACACGTGTAAGTAACAAGAGGATGGTGATGAGGTCCATGAAATTAGCTTGATTGATTCATTCATGGAAAATAAGTCTCTTTTAACTTTGTACCTTACACTTTAGATGCGTGTTTGGCCCACTCCATCGATCTTTATGATGATATGATGCAGGAGATGGATGCCTTGCTTGATGTGATGCCAATACTTAAAACTAATCGGTGGAGGCCTGAATTTGAACTGTTACCTTTAACTGACTCAACGCCTCTACCGTCTACTATCAAGGCACCAAACCATAACATAAAACATTTGCTTGTTGAACTAAAATATGCCTATTGGGGTCAAGATGAAACATATCTAGTGGTGATTTATTTTCACTTGGATAAGGATCAAGAGAGTAAGTTGATTTCTACTATCAAAGAGCATAAAAAATCTCTTACATGGACTATTGCAGATCTCAGGGGAACAAACTCCCTAATTTGTACTCACTACATTCACCTTGAAGATAATGCAAAAACATCTAGACAATAACAATATTGTCTAAATCCAAACATGAAAGACGTGGTTAAGGTTAAGGTGTTAAAGCTATTGGATATGGTTATTATTTATCCTATATCTGATAGCCAATGAGTGAGTCTAACTCAGGTGGTGCCCAAAAAGTCCGAGATTACCATCGTAGCCAATGCGAACAATGAACTCATGCTAACTAGAGTTACTATTGGTTGGAAAATGTGCATTGACTATATGAAGTTGAATACCATCATGAGAAAGGACCACTTTCCCTTTTGTTGATCAAATTTTGAAAAGATTGGCTGGTCATTTCTACTATTACTTCTTAGACGGGTAATCAGGCTAAAATCAGATTAAGATAGCCCCTAAATATCAGGAGAAGACTACATTTACATGCCCCTTTAGCACCTTTACTTACCAAAGAATGACATTCGGACTATGTAATGCGCTTGCGACATTCCAAAGATGCATCCTTAGTATTTTTTTAGGTATGGTTGGAAATTTTTTGGAAGTGTTCATGGATGACTTTTCCATTTTTAGAAGTACATTTGATGAGTGCCTCAAGCACTTGAAATTGGTGCTGAAAAGATGTGAAGAAAAGAATCTTATGCTGAATTAGGGAAATTTCACTTTATGGTTCAAAAGGAAATAATCCTTGAACACATCATATCATCTAATAGAATCGAGGTGGATAAAGTCAAAATTGACTTAATCTCTGACTTACCACTACCCAAGAGCATACGCAACATGTGATCCTTCTTATGACACGCCAGATTTTACCAAAGGTTCATAAAAGATTTTAGCCTCATCTTTCGTCCTTTGTGTAACTTTCTTCAAAAGGAAACTCCTTCCGAGTAGAGCGAGGAATGCCAAAAAGCTTTCATCAAGCTCAAGGGCATGTTGACAAGCACCCCCATCATGCAACCAATTACAATGCCCCTTTTGAAATCATGTGCGACATAAGCAATTATGGGATTGGGGCGGTGTTGGGCCAAAGAAAATAGAAGAAGCCCTATGTTATTTAGGACACGAGTAGAACTCTAAACCCTGCCCAGGTGAACTACTCCACTATGGAAAAGGAATTCTTAGCCGTAATATTCGCCTTGGACAAGTTTAGGTCCTACTTGATCGAGTCCATGAACCATGCAGCACTGAAGTATCATCTTTCAAAGAATGATGCTATGCCCCGTTTGCTGAGATGGATCCTTTTACTCCACGAGTTTGATCTAGAAATCTGAGAAAATAAAGGAATAGAAAACATAGTGATTTACCATAACCATAAATTGTATCTGATTGTAAGGAAATGACACCCATTAATGACATGTTCCCTTATGAACAACTCTTCAAACTCTCCCAATTACCGTGGTATGCTGACATTGTTAATTATCTTACTACAGGTACGATTTCCACTCATTAGACTATGCAAGATAAAAAGAAATTATTCACTGAGGTATGCAAGTTCTTCTAGGAAGATCCTTATCTTTTTTAATATTGCCCGGATCATATTATAATGAGATATATTACCGATCACAAGAAACATAGTGTCATCTTATTTTGTCAGCAGTAATGATAAAGTAATACGACAATCAAGTCCTAAGTACTCTTGTTAATGCGAGAATGATATATAATAATGATGCATGCCCTCGCCTACACTCCCTTTGTGACAACATCTTACGATCGCGGCATGTATCCCTTCCTCTGTGCTCAACTCCAATGCCAAAGGCACATACAAATGTTGTGCATGTGCGTGATTAACCAAGTTTTTAGTTAGACATATTCATATAGCAGAATTGGGAAGCTAAGGCACCTCCCTTTATATTATATACCCAAACATTAATTCATCTAAGGTCATCAGTCCTAGCAGTCACATACGATATACAGTTTCCAAGTCGCTACGATGTAACATCCCAGAAAAATTCGTACAAAGACCCGAGTACCACCTCAGGTAGAAATCATTAAGGACCAAATCCTTTATAAATTAAACGAGAATCAACTAGTGTTAACCTAGATTACCTGTGAAATTAGCACTAATCACTTTAAATATGATCTGCAAGATCCAAAACTTGTGAAATCGTTAACGCTACGTTACCCTAAAACCTAGGATCAATCTCTAAACCCAGTTGCTCTCGGGAGCATCTAGAAACTCCATATCGGACCTGGACCACACGTCGAAAGTCCGATAGCGACGAAATTATACGAATATGACCGTCTTGTTGGACTTGATGAAATTATAATTTCATATAATTATATGAAATTATACGAAATCAAGTCCAGATGGTATCTCATGATGATTTACTTGAGCCCGGAGCGAAGTGTCTAAGAAACGTGAAGTTCTTATAAATAAAATCTGAATTTAAGTAATCTAAGTCGTGTCGCTTGTGGGCCAAATATAAGGATTCGGACCGTCAGAATCTGAACCGATTACACCCACGGATCAGGAAAAATGTCCCACACATGTCAGTGTACTTGTGGCCCTGATCGAGTATCAGTGACCGTCGAATTGAAACTGGTCCGCCACGGGCAATCTGTAAATTTGATCGAACTAAAAACTTAACTTAACCTAGATCCAATATCAAGGAGCTTAAGTCCGACCGCATTCAGCAAAGAGGCCTCCAAAAATACTCCGTTGAATCAGAACAGACCCGATTTGGCTATAACCTAAGTATACCTTGGCCCTGGGGCCATTCTCATCAGTTTTGGGCCTATATAAGGGCTTTAAACCCTCTCTCTCTATTCCATACGAATTTCAAAATGCTAAGAAAGAGAGGAGAAGAAAAAGGAAAGGAAAGAGAGAGAAATAGAGAGAGAGTTGGAGATTCACCTTGGGAATTGATCCCGTTACTCCACGCACTTAGCCACCCTATCTGAGTCAAAAATCAGGTGTTTTTGATAACATACTTCGGTAAGGAAACCTAACCCTAATCTGTTTTAGGGCTTCATATAGCGTAAGTGATGAAATAGTTAACCTAACTCATGCTATAGGTTGTCAATCCGCCGTTGATAAAGACTAAACGTCTAAAACGAATCTATTTTGCGTTTACCGGCGTAAGTTGCAGACTATATACGTTTAGGTTATAGTTTTCAAGGCTTTTAATGTCGGTTAATGATTTATTACTGACGTGCGTGTCATTTCACATGCCAAGAGTGACGTTTATTTCGCTTTACGAATACGTATGAGTTATGCCACATATAGTGTATTCTATGTATTTGTTGAAATAATTGAATATATATGGATTTTGGATTTGTGGTTGATATGATTATCTGTCGTGCATATAAGCTTGTTACATTGGCGACAATTCCTTGGCGAAAGGAGTTGCCCTAATACGTAATATAACCAACATACGTCATGTATGTTGGAAGATGTAGTCTAAGTGTTTCTAAAAATGTCTGAATGAGTTAGTAGTTAGTAAATTGTGATTTATAGGGGAGTTGAGATATGATTCCCAACTACCTTAACCGTGTATATGATTTCCTCCATGTACTGCATATTATAGTATCTGTTTATTCATGTTTAACTGTGTGTATGATTTCCTCGTTGAACTATATATTCATGTTTAAGTTATATTTCATAGTATGCTCAAATGATTTTAGGATGGACTTATTTATTCATTACTGCTTTGATAATCTCATATGCTTACTTGTTGTAATTGCACGTGGTTGGGACTATGATATAGTCCAGGCAATCGGTAACAGGCCTCGAATGGGTGGCTGAAGTTGTTTCACCACACAGGACGTGTTCGATGAATTCGAGCCGTACTTGGGATGTCGGCAGTGGTTAAGCCACACGGAGTGCTTACTCACTTCATGTCGATCAACTCAACGTGCGCTCGTGCTAGTCGAGCTCATCAAGTAACCCGATTGGCCCGATATATGTTCATCATGTTTGGACACTACTATTTGAATCTAAGGTACTAAACTCACCAGTGAAACCCATTTAACCTTGGTACCTCGATCCGCTAAGACTCATGAGCTGGACATGGTGGTATGGGACACCGTGGTCGAGCTGTCGGCCTACGCCGGAGTGACGAGCCCACCGTAGTGACCAGTAAGTAACCCAAACTCGTGATCCGAATACGGTGGTATGGGACATTGTATTCGAGCTGTCGGCCTACGACTTGGTGACGAACCATTAGTAGTGACCTTGAGTGTACTCTGAATCTGCGCTAAGGTGATGAGCTTTTCCATAACCACTAGAGTATAAACTAGGCCTACATTGAGGTGACGAGCCCCTTATAGCGACCTAGAACTATAACATCGTATGAGGTTTGCTAGGATTGAAGACCCTAGAATGGATCATTATTTGAGAATTGACATAAGGGAGGTACCTTAGCTTCCCAATCCTGCTGTATGAAAAGGACTAATAAGAACTTGGTAATCACGTTCATGCACCGCATTGCATGTGTCGTTTGGCGTTGGGCAGAGCACTGAGGAAGTGACTGAGATCGCAGAGGGAGTGCAAGCGAGGGCATGTATCATTACTACATACCATTCTTGCATTAATCAGAGTACTTATGGATGTTTGATTATACTGCTTTATCATTACTGCTTGACTAAATTGATAACATGTTAACCTTTGCTGTATAGCTCCACTGAGTTGATCACTCACTCCCACGTTTTAGGACGGTGTTTTAAATACCAATCAAACTCTATTGTAGTTTCAAATGATGGCACGGTCTATGAGGCAGAGCCGAACTTTGAGGATGATGAGGAGGCGTTCTCCTATATATATTATTTAGGTGGGTTCATGTGAGTCGTGTCCTGATCGACGGGGCTTCAGGGTTATACTTGTAGTGGACTATCACATTCTTTTGACATTCTATATTTTGACACAATAATTGTAATTATTGACCTGACAATGCATACATACTTTGGAGACCTATACTGGTTTATATAGTTATATATATTCGTTTCAGTCTTCCACTTGCATATTACAACTGTCCCTAAACTATGTTACGCTGATTTGGCTTAATCCCATTCATGTTTTATGCACTAATACAGATACATACAATCATCATTCAATATATAGTATAAGTGATGTTTTGGAACTCGAGAGTTGAGCTTTGCTCGACCCTCGATTTTCAGGGCGTTACATACAAGGAGGCTCGTCACCTCAGCGCATGTCTGGTTCATATTCTAGTTTATTATGAAAAGGTTCGTCACCTCAACGTAGTTTCTAGTTTATACTGCAGGTCACTATGGGCTTGTCACCTAATCATAGGCTGACAGATCGAATACAGTGTCTCATACCACCGTATTCGGCTCACGAGTCTTAAGTTGTTCACTGGACACTATGAAGAGGCTCGTTACCCCAGCATAGGCCAACAACATGACCACGGTGTCCCATACCACTATGCTCGGCTCATGAGTCTTAGCGGATCAAGGTACCAAGGTTAAACAGGTGTTTACTAGTGAGTTTGGTACCTTAGATTCAAGCAATAGCATCCATACATGGTGAACATATATTAGGTCGATCAGGTTGCTTAACAAGATCGACTAATACGAGCATACGTTGAGTTGATCGACATGGAGCGCATAAGCACTCCACGTGGCCTAACCACTGTCAATTAGTAGCATACAATTCGGATTCCTCGAACTTATCTGGCGTGACGAAACAGCCTCATCCACTAACTTACAAACCATTACCGATCATCTGGACTACGTTGTAGCCCCAAACACATTCCAAGCAATAATATATGCATGTAGTAGTCAAAGATAGCATGTGACAACTAAAATCAAATATGAATCTTATGTCACGTCCCAAACCCAAAAAACGGATTCACATGAATCCCGATTGCCGAATCCGGTGCCAACAGCCTCCGTAGTGCCCCATTCTCGGCTCCTGACAATCAAATGCCAGATTCTGATCCTGGGATCCTACAAGGAGGATTTTCAGAATGAATTTTTTTTGTAATGGACCATAACCACAAGCATAACCAAGTCACAAAACAACATCACCACATATCCACTATATCAAAAACTTTAAGTACAATGAGGAAAGAAAAATACAAGGTGATCAAAAAGCTCCAAAGGTCGTGATAAACACTCCTTCCTCAGTGCTGCTGCTGTCCAACGCTACCTGCACACAACTGTCGTGCATAAGCTTATAAAAGCTTAGAGGGTAGTGTAAGTGTGTGCGCAAGGCAAACGCCGAGTGTACAATATCAGGGTAATGCGGAAGTATGCAGTAAGTCCATGAATAAAACCAACCATACCAATGCTATGTGATGCAAGGCATGAATGTCATCGGCCATACCGAGGTCATGCGATGCGAGACATGAATGCTATCGGCCACACCGATGCAAATGCGAGGCTTACATAACCGAGTGTCGTATGTGAAATGCAATCCAAGTAAGTCGATACTCATCAAGTACACATATCAGTACAGTTCCTCTTTGGATATCATCGGGGTCTAATACACTTCGCAATGACTGCCACCTCCCTAGCTGCACAGTCAAGTAAGCAGAATAGACCTCACTATTTGCCTGACCAGTAGTCTGCCAATACCTACCCGGCTCGTCGATAGCGGACTCATTTGCGAGCTGGTTAAACTCAGCCTAGCTTATAGCCCCCTCACTCAGGCGGATAAGGCCACACCCCCTTCCAACCGACCACGACACAGTGGGAGATGCGGCCTACTAGTATTCGGCACTCGGGCGCTCGTGTATCCACTTGGTCTAGAAGTTGGAGCATCTCCTGGTACCAAAAAGGTTTTGAAACTTTCACCCAAGAACATCCTAAGTGCCCACAGTGCTAAAACCAAGTATTTTTGGTATTTGATACGGTCATCCATGATGTACCTGTGGAGCCACGGCCCTATGTCACTAGGGCGTGCAGTGATCAAGCCACACATATGTGAGATGCATGAATCACACGTTAAATCATACAGAAATTTAACGTGTACTGCGCGATCATGTGGGGCACTCTGTCTCATAACGAGTCCCGTAAATGGTCTGTCCAATGGCATATGCCATGATTAGTCACTACTCATATCAAGCATACATGATGCGTATGGGCATGAGTCATGGGATTGTACTAAGTATGTTATAAAGCGATGAATAGCAACGAGTATGAGCCTATCAATGGGCCCTAAGGAGAGTTACAATGCGAACATTTAACTAACATTGTACATACAATGTAGATGTCAAACCATCATTGCTCATAAGGCACGGCCCGCCATAAATATCATTACATAAACCATGGGAAATCATACATTGCAATGGACTCTAAGGACATCCCGTTGGGCCTCGACCCATGGGCCTTAGATACATCAAATGGGTCGTATCACATGGGCCTTACATTCATCAAATGGGCTACATTAATGGGCCTCACCAATGAGCCTTATGTACATTGCAATGGTCCATGACCCATGGGCCTTGAAATACTTCAAAGTTTGCCTCACAACTTGGGCCTTATATGTATCAGATGGGCCGAATCTCATGGGCCTTATATATGTCAAATGGGCTTAATCCCATGGGCATTATATATATCAAATGGGCATTATATATGTCAAATGGGCCTAATCCCATAGGCTTTAGATATATACCAAGGTAGGCCTTAATAAATGGCCACAGTTAAATCAATATGGGCCCTATACACATGCCAAGGTGGGCCCTACTTGAATCATAGATCTGACTCATTTATTAGCTCAAACCATGAATTTATAAAATAAATGGATGGTTTGGATGCAACACATGCATCATGGTGGGTTCCACACATATGGCCCACCAATTGAATGGAGAGTTTGGATATAATACAAACATCAAGGGTGGGGGGTGGGGGTCCCTTGGCGGTCCAGCACCCTGCCGGACGGCATAGATAAAACACATACATCACTGGGGGTCCCACCGCCCTCCCACCTGGATGGTGGGCATAAAACACAAACAACACAATGGGCTTCCACCGTCCGCCTGGACGGTGGGCATAAAACACATACATTGTTGTGGGTCCCACGTAGGGACCACCATGATGCTTACTGACCATCCAACCTGTTGGTAAGGTCACGAAGGCCTGGATGAATGGGAAGGACAAATATCAGATTGATTCAAAACTTCTGTGGGCCCAAAAAGGCTTCAATGGTAGAATTCAATCACCATTGTTTCTTATGGTGTGGGCCACCTGAAACTTGAATCAAGCTGATTTTTGGGGTGGGTCCACTTCAGAAAGTGGCCCACCTTATGAATGATTTATATGGGACAGACATCAAGCTGGGGCCCACACACAGGGCCGTGGGTCCCTGCCCACCGTCCGCCCGTCTGCCCTCTGGCGCTTCTTTTGAATTTATTTTTTTTGAAATCGCGAAATCCCGCGGTTTTTCATGTATGGGGCCCGCAACAGAGGAATCCGTTCCAGCCATTGGATTCCACGGCCCATAACAAACATATCAAGACCAATATCGGCCCTTTTTCGGCGTGTAAAAAAAATCTAGAAATGCTTCAATTGTAATGGTAATGTTTTTAAAACCATGGCCCACTAGATACTCGGATCATCCTCATTTTTCAGCTCAACGCCTAAAATGAGTCGAGGAAGAGGATGGACGGCTTGGATTGAAAATAAACATCAAGGTGGGTCTTGTACAAATGGCCCACCTCCAATCCTTAAAAAAGTTAATATTGGTGTTTGGCTTTAGACGTCCAGAGAGTCCCTGGACTCTCTTTTTCTTTTCTTTTTTTTTGCTTGGGCATGTAAGGCCTTTAAGGTGGGCCCTTCATAGGTGGGCCACCACATGGTGAGGTGGTGTGGTTACAATACATATGTAAAGTGGGCCCCACCTTTAGATGGTTTGGATCCAATACATGCTCCATTGTGGGGTCCATCCAAGTGGGCCATAAGGCTATTTCATCACACAAAAATAAATAAATACATGAAAGGAGAGGGAGAGAGAGATAGAGTGGGACACGCGTGATGGAGGGCTCCGCCACTATGAGCCCTCCCTTGCATCCAATCGTACATCGAGTGGGCCCTAATACAAGTGGGCCCACTAATTCAAAGATCAACGGTGGAGATCTTTCTCCACTAAAAATGGACGGTCTAGATGACCTCTTTAATGCAAGGAAAGTAAACATCATGAAGGGATCCATGGAGAATGGCCCCATCATGGAATGATATTGATGATCAAGATGGGCCATCGGCCACATCTTAAGGTCCCCAGTGAGATCCAAACCATTGATCGGTTGGCCTCACTTGGTCTATCTTAAAAACATGAAAAATTAGGCTATGGAAGCACCCACCACTTGATCTTCTTGGTCCGTTAGAAAGCTACTCTCCTAGAGCTTCACTTTGATGATGGATGATGAGATTTGGATGGCTAAGATGAGAGGTTTTGGGATGAGAAAGTGGGCCACCAAAATCACATTTTCTCTCATGGAAAACCTTAGACGTGGGAGTCTCTTGCTTGCTTGGGAATGTGTTAGAAAATGAGAGAGAGAGAGAGAGAGAGAGAGAGAGAGAGAGAGTTGTAAGAGAGATGAGGGATGGGTGTGATGGGTGAAAGGGTGAGGTGAGTGATGGATGTGGTGTTTGACATGTAAGGTGGTGTAAGAGAAAGGGTGAGAAAGAGTTGACTTTGGTAGTTGCTTGGGGATGGGGTGAAAGGTGATGTGTACTTAACATAAAGTGATTGATGGATTGATGGAGTGATTGATTGATGGGATTGATTTGACATATTATAGAGATTCTCTTGGGATGGCCAACGTGCGGCGTTTTTCGTCAAACTGAACGTGGGTCCACATCACCTCGTCTGGGTATTGGATTGGTGCGTGAGTCGCGACGTTGGAACTGCGGCGACGGTGCGGTCGTAATGGTACAAGTCTCGGATTAAGCCGACTCAAATGTATAGGATACAACTTACGGTCATGCGCAAAGTCGATTACAGGTCGCAGGTCGCCGAAATTTGACAAGAAGGATCGTTGGAAGCGACGGAACAGTATGGATTCGGATACGGGTCTTACATCTTACTTGAGAAATTCGACAAAACACATACTACACATATATTACCGTACATATATATACATTTCATCCTTAACTCACATAGTAGTAAGATAGGTTATATAAAGGAGACTATAACCATAGATAAAGGAATTGAGAATTTCATCTCAACACTCTCAATACACGCATTTAAACAAGCATTTTCACATTCAGGCATTTTATCAAACACTTAGGGCCTGTTTGGCCAGTTGCATTAGCCTGTATTAGATGGGATGGAATTACAAATAATGTCATCATGGCTACTGTCAGTGGTTGTCGTAGATTTGCAGTGAATTTGGAAAGGCAAGGATATCAGGTATTCTTGTTTGGGAACACATGGATTTACGATGTATTGGTAAATTTGCATAGTGGGCGTGTTTGGTATACAACCGTACGGGAGCGGATTAGCTACAAAGTAGTTAGTCGTAGCACATGCTACGTAAGTAATGTTGTTAAGTTCTGTGGGTCCCATCATGATGTATGTTTTATATCCACACCCACCATCTATTTGGAAAGATCATTTTAGAACATTAGCCAAAGAATGAGTCCGATCTAAATCTCGAGTGGACCACGCCACAGAGAACAGTGGAGAGAGTAATACCCACCATTAAAAAATTTCAAGGGCCACAAAAGCTTTCGATCATGCTGATCTTTGTTTTTTCCCTTTTTTTAGCTTCTGTGTTAACTTATGTACAGGTGGGATCTACAGATAAATATCATGTTGGACCTTAGGAAGGCTTCAACAGTGGGCGAAACTCCAGAGGGGCTTTCACGTGAGGTGTTCTCAACCACCGTCACCTATAGTGTGGTCCACCTGATTGTTGGATCGGACTAATTTTTGAGCTCAAGGGTTAAAATGACTGGGATAAAGAGATAGATGGTGCGGATCTAACAGATACCTCACGATGAATCCCACGAGTGGAAACCCAATCCAAATCTCTACGCATGCAACCGGAAGAGTCGTTGTTGACGCTGGAGCTTTCCATTACTTGTACCTCACGGTGTAGCCCACTTGAGATGAGGATTGACTTTATTTTTGGTTTCAAAGGCTAAACTAGCGTGAAAAACCGGATGGACGGCTTGGATGAAAAATATGCATAATGTTAGGACCCACAAGTAGAGGCTCTACCCTTCCGTTGTAACTCCAGGGTGGGATTTGGGAAACAATGAGACGGATAGCCAAATCCCGCAGTTTAGGCGCAAAACTCAAAGTAATTTTCATCCAAGTATTCAGCGTTCTTCCAAACACGCCAACACCATCTATCAGATGGGATTGTGAATACAATCCCATCTAATGCGGCTGGCCAAACAGGCCCTTGGGCTACGCATATCATATACATGTAATACAATAGTTATAACAGGTATTATAGCAAATCCCTTTACAAGGGGTTTATATTACCTACACCAATCATGTATTGTTAGTCAATAAACATGACAAGTATAAATCATAATTCTATATTCATTTAAACATTTCAACAAACACATTGAATGTATTAAAATCAATATAGTCTACATATACATGTAATATATGGTAAACGTTGTATTTATGCACATGTGACAGCAATCAAGTCAGTCATAAATCATTACTGACATTGAAAGTCTTAAAAACCATAACTTAAACATTTATAATCCGCACATTTCACCAGTAGACTCGTAACGAACTCAGTTTAAACCCTAAGTCTTTGTCTACAGCACGATGGCAACCTATAGCATGAAATAGGTTAGCTATTTCACCATTTTCTCTATTTAAATATTTAAACCAGATTAGGGTTAGGATTTCTTACCCAAGTATGAAGTTGGAATCGCCGAAATAGCAATACAGAAGCAGTGGTTAAGCATGTGGAGTGATGGGATTGAATCTCAGGAATAAACTCCAACTCTCTCATTCACTTTCTCTCTCTTTCCTTCTCTTTCTACTCTCTTTTCTCTCTAGGGTTTAGAAATTCATATGTAGAGGAAGAGAGAGGGTTTAAGGCCCTTATATTGACCCAAAACTGATGGGAATGGCCCCAAGGCCATGGTATACTTAGGTTATAGCCAAAGGTTGGCTATTTCAATCCAACGGAGCTGTTTTGGAGGCTCATTTTCTACATGCAGTCAAACTTAAGCTTCCTGACATTGGATTTAGGTTAGCCTAAGTTTTCGGTCTGATCGGATTTGGGGATCGACCGCGGGGGACTGGATTCAGTTCAACGACGATCACCGATACTTGATCAGGGCCACAATGCACTGACATGTATAAGAAATTTTTTCTGATCCAAGGGTGTAATTAGGTCAGATTCTGATGATCTGAATCCTTAGATTTGGCCTGCAAGTGAACGACTCAATTCACTTAAGTTTCAGTTCATTTTCTAAAGATATTCGTGTTTCTCACACACTTGGCTCCGGGCCCAAGTCATGCGCTTCGAAATACCCTCAGGACTTGATTTTCGAGATGGTTGTCAAGTCCAAGAAGGCAGTCATAATCATATAGTTTCGGGGTAATCGGACTTTCGACGTGCGGTATAGGTCCGATAAGGAGTTTCGTGATGCTCCCGAGAGCAACTGGGTTTTAAGATGGATCCTAAGTTTTAGGGTAATGTAGCGTTAATGGTTCTACTAGTTTTGGATCTTGCAGTTCATATTTAAAGTGATTAGTGTTAATTTTATAGAGAATCTAGTTTAGTACTTAGTTAATTCATGACTAATTTCTAAAGGAATTAGTCCTTAGTGATTTCTACCCGAGGTAGTACTCGGGTCTTTGTATAAATTTTTTTGAGATGCTACAAATTCCCTATAATCAATAACTTGGTGTTTCATGTGGGAACTGAATCAATTGAAGTTCAAATTCTATTTTTTTTTTGTGAATGTTGAATTAACTACTCTATTATCCAACTGGATAGGATATGACTTTGATTCCAGTTAAGTTATCTGATTAAATCAAGTGAATTAGGTATTTAGAATGGTTATAAGTGGATCCTTGGCGCTCTAGTATTTATTTTATTAATTTTCTCTACATTACTCAAATTTACATCATTAATTAAGTTTCATAGTTAATTCTAGTTCTAGCTCTAGTTTTAAAGTGTTTTGAGAGCACACAAATAAAAGTCCCTGAGAATTCGATCCCAGTCTCACTAAGTTAAAACTACATCGAGCCTTGCACTTGGAGTTATCATCCTTTTAGATCGATCATGATGCCTAATCCTGGTTTGAAAGATTGGGCATTGGATTTGATGATGACCCTAGGCATTCAGGGGTTGGTGGCACCTGCATTTCCTCAGGTGGACGTAGTGCGAAGACTGTCGCGGGCTCATTTTCCCTAGAAGAGTTTTGGGTAACCCTTCGGTTCATATTTTCACAGTTAGATAACGTAGCATCGATATGTTTACCAACTCAGGTATCCCATCGAGTGTACCAAAAAACTATTAGCCTCTCCGATGCATAATTCAATCACATGTGATGTGTGCAGGTAGAGCTGGGCAAGACCTGACTCGATCCAAACTGACTCAACCCAAATCGAATGTCAGAGTCGAGTTCAAATCGAGTGGACTCATCCAGATCCGAATCCTCACTGAGTCGAGTTCGGGTTACATAGTAACCCGATCCGACTTGAACCGAAACTCGATTCGGTCATATTCGATCCGATCCGAAACCCGACTCGATCCGTGGTGGGGCCCACGTTCTATACTTTTATGTGGTCTAACAGACTACTAAGAGGATGTTGTCATCATTGCTTTTTACATTTATTTGAAAAATCTCGAAAACCGTGGCAAGTAAAGGAAATCGAGTTGTGCACTAAGTTACTCGTACGCTCTTATCGTACCGAGTGAACTCTGTTGGGATCTTATCATACCGAGTAAACTTTGTTGGGCCCACTGTGAATTCAACGCTGTCCATCCATTTTTCCATATAATTATAGGGGTTGAGCCCAAAAATGAAGTATATTAAAAGCTCAAGTAAACCATACTACAGGAAACAGTGGAAATATTGATTTCCACCATTAAAACCTTTCTAAGGCCCCTAGTAATGTTTATTTGTCATCTAAACTGTTCACAAGATCACACGGACATGGATGAAGGGAAAACACAAATATAAGCTTGATTTAAAACTTTCATGGTCCCTAAGAACTTTTCAACGGTAGACTTCAATTCACACTGTTTCCGGTGGTGTGGTCTACTTAAGCTTTGTATATGGTTAATATTTGGGTTAAGGCCCTAAAGTTATATGATAAAATGGATGGACGGAGTTGATACAATGCATGAATGATGATGCGCCCCATAGAGTTTACTCAGTATGCTTAGGGTAAGCGTAAAGAGTCCACTTCTTGGGTAAAGGGATTGAAATTACAAAAGTATAATTTGTGGGTCTCATTGTTATGCATGTGTCTGATCCACGTCGTCCATCTGTTTTACATGTCTATTTTAGGGCATGAGCAAATAAATGAGGCAGATACGACGTTCAAGTAGACCACACCATAGGAAACAAATATAATTGTGAATACTTACCATTAAAAATAAAAATGAGCCAAGGGCCCACAGGGATGTGTACCTGTCATCCAATCCGTTCATGGCATCACACAAACATGGATGAAGAGAAAACACAAATATCAACTTGATCCAAAACTTTTGTGGCCCTAAAGAAGAAATGAATGATAAATGTTCAATCTCTCCTATCTCATATGGAGTGGTGCACTTGAGTATTGGATATACCTCATTTTTAAGCTCATGACATAAAATGAGTGGGAAAAATGAATGGATGGCATGGATCAAAGACATGCATAACGGTGGGGCCCATAGATTTTAATGAGAAAAACAGAAGCTTTTCAAACAAGCTTCCCCTCAACCTCACATCAACATCAGTGAGAAAAATGGAAGCTTTTCAAACAAGCTTTCCCTCAACTGTTACGTAAACATCACGTTAACACCTCATCCATCCAGTAGCCAACTCGATCCAACTCGGTATCTCTCACCGATTCGGACTCGGTTTGGATTAGCTCAGCTAAGATCTGGTTTAGATCGAGTCAGGCACGCTGGACTCGGTCCCGAGTTAGATCAAGTTCGAGTTAGGGCTTTCACAATACCGGATCGAATCGAGTTAGACCTAACTTGGTCTGACTCGACTCAATGCCCACCTTTATGTGCGGGCATGCCAAAATCGACTATGCAACTTGATTCCAACCGAACTACTTTAACCCCAAGTGCCAAGATAGGCATATATGCTAGATTTGACTGTATATGACTGAGATCTAAGAATAACGGTTGCCTATTCAACCATTCGTAAGATGTTGTTTAAAAAGATCAGACAATTATCAGAGGGTAAGGTTCGTCTTTTGAAAATAGGTTACACCTTGCCTTCTATATGAAAGAACTTTCAAATACAAAAGGAAAATAAAATCGGAACACTTACAGTCGACCATAGGGAGTAACTGCAAAGCACCTTTCTCAAATAACTGTTTGTATTTCAATAATAATCGTCCAATGTATAAGCGTAGACTTGGATTACAACTAAGAATTATAGATATTGGATTACCGCTACTCCTAATGTAAGAGTAGGCGACTAGTTATACTAAGAAATGTAAAAGACAGATTATGCTATGGAACATAAAGGATAATTGATAGATTGATGTGTTTGATTAGTTTGGTAAAAGACACATTGCTTAGTTGAATTCTTTTGTTATTTGTAAACTTCATTGATATAGTCATCTAGATGCTTCTTCTCATGTTTAGTCGATTACAGCAACTGCGTCGGCACCACTCCGGCCTTTTAGATTCTTCTTGGATACATGTCCCAGTGTGCCTTTTAGATTCTTCTTGGATACATGTCCCAGTAATCGCTTTCGCACTGCTCTACTCTCGACCATGTTTTACCTTTCACTGCTCGGCCAAGCTTCATCTCTTAATGACATATATCATCCAACCAATGCTAGTTGTTACCTCTGCAACACGCACTCAAAACATCTTTGATCTTGAACACCCATCCTAATAGCCACTTGAGCACCGCCTGTTTCTCGACCACATTCCGTCTTTCAACCAGAAACACCCATTCCAAACATATTTGAAGTAACACGTGTGATGTCCTTAATTAGTTCTTCCAAAAATGTCAAAAATAAGGTACAACAAGAGTGTGTATCCAAGTAATGGCTATCAAATGATTGGTTAAAAGTAAGACAGTTAAATGGTTCGTCATTGTGGAAATTTCCGATTATGCTCCATCTACAAGTTTGGTCAGCAATTTGGACGGTTTGGATTGTCCAACTCGTCCAAGTCAACTCAGAACGGCGCGGTTTAGCACCTCGAGTCAATAAGGGGAGGATTAACTGTTACCCGGGGAACAGCTACGTCGGGTTTATCTTTACCACGTGGTGCCTGCCTTGATAAATGACTTTCATACCCAGGCTTTTTTTTTCAGCTCATCTAAAGACCACTGGAAATTTTGATGAATGAGGCATTAAAAGCTTTTTTAGGTCATATAAAAGCTATGTATCACGCTGATCTTTGTATTTTTCCCTTCATCCAATTCTGATTGCCCTCATCAACAGGTTGGATGACAAATAAAAATTACAGATCTGCTTACGGTGAGCCTAGGGAAGTTTTTAATGGTGAGTGTTCATCCATCACAGTTTCTTGTGGTGTGGTCCACCTGAGATTTGGACATGCTTAATTTTTTTGAAACTTTTCTTAAATTTGGCTGTAAAAACAGATGGACAGAATGGATATACAAATTATTAACAAGGTGGGCCCTACAGGAAGGGTAACAACCACTAACCTGTTACCCAGTTGACACCTAATCCACGCCCCTCACTCAGGCAAATCTTAACTCGACTTAGCATCAAGTGAGTCCGTCCGAGTCATCCGGTCTTCAATCCAGAACGTTCAATTGGAGACTCACCGCTATCTTTTAAATGGTGCAAAACTAACATGAGTCTTAGCTGGGATGAATTGGATCCACACACTTGTAATCAAGATCATGCTTAGATGGGAAGCGGATTGCTGATGTAGAGCGGGTCGCGGAAAATTTCATGGCTAAGATGGATCAGAAAAGGCACGGTCGGCGACAGAAGTGATCCGGACCATCGGACCTTAGATCGGGCGTATCTCACAATCCGGAATGAGTTATCCGACGTAAAATATATGATTTTGGGGTAGAACGAGATACTTTAGCCAACCAACCCTGCTACGCCGAGTTGCGCAGCCCGGATTTGCGAAAAACCCCCTGATCGACGGTCGTTTCCTTGTTTTAATTTTGTTTTTACTATAAATAGTAAGTTTTAGTTTGAGTATAACTTTTCATCCGTTGGGCTTTAGGAGTTGTGTCCAACATGAAAAGTGCTTAGGATAATTAGGAGAACGGTTTGTTGAAGCCAAATAGGACACTTACTATTTTTGGCCGAAAACCTTGCGCACTAGTAGACATCGTGACCGTCTATAAATAGTAAGTTTACTATTTATAGTAAGTTGCGAATTCTAGAAGTTTTAGTTGTAGTATGAGTCTGATTTCTTTCATGTTGCTTGGTTCCCTTATTTAAAGGGGTGTAAACTCGTTTTTAATTATTCATCAATCAATTTCGAATTTATTAGAATTATTTCTATTTTCCTGCTTTCTTTCCTCGTGGATTCGAGAAGTCTCTGTGAGGAGTCCAGAGAAGCTCCGTGGATTCGGAGTAGTTATCCTTGAGGAAGACGGTGATCGACCTCATCACGTTCATCCCTGCGTCAATTGCTTGGTGGCCGACGTGGCGGAATCTGATGATGGCCCAGTCCAATACAACCTTCTAACATGCTCTGCGTGGGTCATTTCTTATAATAGTAAATGGTCCAATCAAATTCAGTCATGGTAAATGTCCAATCAAATTCAGCCACAGTGAAGTGTGACCTGTGATCTGACGGTGCGTGTACTAACAAGCTAACAAAAAAAAAATCAGTCACACCAAGTCACTAAAAATATCCCTTCCAATTTTAATTTTGTTAAAGGTAGCTGAACCACTAATTAAGTAAGCCATATCATGTCTATTCAGTTCCAAAATGAATAGACAATACCTAAAATCTCCTTTTTGTTTTATGGCACAGTTAATTACACGTCAATAACCTCTTTAGATGGCAACCTAAACCATTTGATTTGGGGCCCTTGAGATGGATGGGTGAGAAGATGCCAGAAGGTTTGAAGTCCAACCGGTTTGACTGAACTTTACGATCCACCTGACAAATAATTTCAAACCTTCATGAACATGCGACGTCCAACCTTCCAATAGGTTGATCGCCACTTGACCTTCGCCCTGGAACCAGCAATGTAGGTGGGACCCTAACTGTAGGGCACACCTCCGTATATGCATTGTATCTCCACCCACTCTGTCTATTTTGCCACGTTATTTTAGAGTCATGGTTCAAAAACAAAGTAAATACCATTAAAAACCTTTCATGGGCCAAAAGTTTTGAATTATGCTCATATTTGTTTTTCTCTTTCATCCAGGTCCATGTGACCTTATGATATGGTTGGATGGTCAATAAACCTTATGATCGACCCTAAGAAGTTTTTAATGATGGTCGTTCAATGATTATTGAGTAGTCCACCTGAAATTTGTATATGCTTCATTTTTTGTGAACATGCCCTAAAATAATAAGGCATAACAGATGGACAACATGGATATACAATGCATACATGGAAGTGGGCCTTACGATCAAAGTCCAGCCGACATCGCTGGTTCCAAGGTTCAAGCCAAGTCGCATTCAATTATATTTAGGAGTGTACATCAAGTCGAACCGAGTCAAGTGGGCCTCAACTCGACTCGGCTCGGCCCCTAACTGACCCTGGCTCGAACTCGGCTCGGCTCGGCTCGGTCCTCAAGCTTGACTGGCTAGCTCGACTCGGTTTGGTCAACAGCTCAAGCCAGTTTGAGCCGAGTTCGTCTGTGCAACATTTTCACAAACACATGGACGGCGCCTTCAAAATTTCAATGTATATAAAATAGTGGCAGTGGTTTTACAGGTATTTTATCAAACACCTTCTAAGTAACATAAAAATTAAGAAAAAAAAAAAGGTATTTATTTCATATACATACCTTTCTTGCCACCGGCCACATTTCGTTGAGTCATTTCATCGAACACTTATTGACCAACATCAATATCAAAGTAACCGAGTCACCGAACTGGTTCGATCCGAGTTCGATTCAAGTTGGGTTCAATCCGAGTCAAGTCAAGCTGGGGCCAACTCAAATTCATTGTTGAGCTCAAAAAATCAGCTCGGACTCAACTTCAAATCGAGCTTTTTCGAGTTCAGTTGAGCGAGCTAACTGAGCTACCTTGGTTCATGTACACCCCTAGTTATATTAAGCCAATAATTAGAAGTGCGCTATGCCAATATCAGCCACATCCACTTATCTAGTGAGTGCAGTTGTATCTTGTTATTTATCAGTGGCTAAACGCTAAACACTGTTTTCTAATGATGTGCCCCACCTAATGAATGAATGGGGCTGATTTTTTGCTATATTTTTTTAATAAAAATAAATTTAAAAAATAAAAGTTTATTTTAATAAATATATTAATAATTAAAACTTTTCATAAATATATAGAACGTATAATCAGATGGTAAGAGAATGGATTTTTGCTTCTACAATCAAGGTTCAAATCACCTCAAGGTCATTTGGAAGCATTGTTCATACACACGACTTGGGCGCTTTATTAGTCACAGTTAGCACTTCGCATGTGCACATCGTCGCATGAAGCCAAAAGAGCCTTAGTCTTTTTAATTATACATGTGGCACCTATGTCATGTGTTGCTTATGCGGCAACAATTAAGATGATTAGATCATATAGCTATAGTTTTATACTGTTATTAGATCATGTGGCTATAGTTTTATACTGTTAAATAATTGTTTCTCTTTGAAATAGAAATAATTGTCATAGGACAAAAGGTCATGTAATTTCATAAAAGACAATCATTTTCTATGAATGGGCATAGAGTTTTTGAAGAGGCACATTACCATATCTTTAGGAAGAACTCCATGACCCTTTAATTATTATAAATCTTGGATACTGTAATCTAAAGGAACACTCTTTATTCTTAAGATAATATCATCTTCTGTGCAAGTACCCTCGATGTGACCTCTTGCTAAGTTTTTTCTAAACGTCTTACAGCATATCGATGTCAAATTTAGAGATTTGTTCAACACTTAAATATGCAAATTTTCGTGTTGAAATTTCAATTGAGCATTTATTGTATTCTAAAGACAATTTACAGATTCTCTACGTTTGCATTGGCTGGAGCTACTAGAAAAAGGACAACAAATTTGTCTTGAGATATTGACCACTATTCAAGTTAAGCCTTGAACTTGATAGATCTGATCGTCTCATTATCTTTTTCTTATATCTTCCATTGTGTACAAGTTTCCTTCTTTTCTAACATTTTTGCACAAGGCGGTCCTTATGGCCGGAATGGCCTACTACTGAAAGGGTTGGATGTTATTAGTTAGGTAGATCATAAATCAGACTTTAAACATTCTCAATATAATGATAGGACCAACCAGCCCTTCTAAACATTTTTATTTCAGCCTGCGCCTCAATTTTGAGTAAATAACCTTGTCTGCCCCTTCAAAAGGCTTAACAGCTTTTGCATTTTCACCGGTTCTAAATAAGGGATTTTATTTTATTTTTTAAAAAAAAAAAAAAAAAAAAACTACCTAACTAATATGAATTTTGCATTTTACTACTTTTAAGAAAAAAGTTTTCAAAAGCCACCTCATTAATTAAAATATGATTATCTTTCCACTGCCTTCTATCACAGTGGTCGGGCAGCAAATGGGTGGGTGGCTGAGGTGGGCTCCACGGTGATGTTTTTGTAAAATCCATCCCAACCATCATTGTGTCACCTCATGTTACGCCAAGGGCCCAAAATTAGCAGCATCATTACAACAATGTACCGTGCAATACTCACCCTCGCCCCTTTTTCCATTAGTGTGGCCAGCATGAATCACGGGTAAGTATGATTTTTAGTATGCAGGCTTAAATTTTTGTAGGAATCTAATGGTTAGAGTGCTTTTCGTATAATTATCATGGTAGGCCCATAAAATCAAGGTTGGACATCTCTATTCCAAATGTTTCCTTTGGTGTGGCCCATCAAAATCGCAGGTGAACCTGTTTGTTGTGTCTACTTCTAACTTGGGATAAACATTGGATTGATTTTTACGTGAACATTAGGGCACCTATCAAAATCAAGAGCTATGTCCTGTATAGTTCCTTGACTTGATTTTTTGCAGGCCAATCATGATGTGTATGGAAAATCCACTTAGATGTGTAATCTTATTTTAGGCTCATGGTAAATAATAATAGTAATAATAATAGAGTTGACTTGTGATTTAGGTGGGCTACACTAAAGAAAACTGTTGGGAGAAAAGTCTGACCTTGCATTTTTGCAAGACCCACCATGATAATTATATAAAATTCATTCCACATTAAAATTTAAGCTTGTATCCTAAAACTAGGCCCATTGGTAGCTCAGTGGGCAATACTAAGAGAAGCAGTTTGGAAGGTTATGGTTGCCTTATACACCATTTCCAATCATATGGTCCACTTGAATCACAGATGGAGTGATATTTGGCCCTTGGACTTGACATGACATGATGCACTTGGTAGTCCCCTTAAATTTTATATAAACATCACAGTGGGCCCCACCCAAGCAGAAGAACAGTTTGCTCACGCCCCAAAAAGGTAGGTAAAGAAACATAAGAAAAGATGGGGATCATAATTATATGGACGGTTAAGGTAGTTTTTTAAAAGTTTTTTGGAAAAGATACTGGAATGTAAATTTCATATTAATTAGGTAGATTTTTGTAAATTTCTCTTTCAAATATTACATATTTTTATATATTTTTATGGAACGTCTCGCATCACCTGGTCTCCGTATCAAAGGGCACACGTGTGAACCATCTCGGCCATTAATTAGGTAGCGTGTGTGCACTAGTAACAAGCCATGTACCAAAGATCAAGGTAGTGAACCCATCACGTTAGCCACTCGTGTACATTGAACTCGGAAGGCCATGCATTATTTAGTTAGTCAATGGAATGTCCACAACGTGATTTTTGGACCGAACAGATTGGACAGTGGCCCCACAGTTAACTAATGGCGGCCATCTATTCCAATTCTTCCTTACAGTGTGGCCTACCTGAGCTTTGGATTAGTTTGATTTTTCGCTTCCAACGAAAACATGAGGCTATGCACTTGATAGACGGAGTCTCATGCATGCTGGCACCGTTCCTCGCTCCCACCGCATCAATCTTTCAGCTTCCTGACTGTTTTTTAAGAAATGCAAGTATATTTGCAGAATGCTTTGAAAGCCACACCAGTAAAAAGAAAAAAAAATAATAATTCTAAGCCGATCATTAGGTAGGGCCCACTATAACTATAAAAACAAAGTTAGTCGCATTTAATGTGATTTGTTAATTAATATTTTTAAACTGTCTAATTTTTATGCTTGTATTGCCACTGAACGAGGGCCTATGATCCTTTTCCAATTAAAAAAATTAAAAAAAAAAAAAAAAAATCTATTGTGATTGGTTCTACTTAATGAGTGGGGTGGGTTTGGCGTATGTAGACCGTAGTATTTATCATAATTGCAAAGCCTATGCAAATTCTTGCATTTCCTATAAACCAAGGAGTATATTGAGTGAACTCTGTGGGACTATGATTTATGTATCTTATAACCAGCTCATTTAATGATTTGAGCTCAAAATTGAAGCATATCTAAAAAAAAGGTGGACCACACCACAGGAAACATGAATTAAATGCCTACCATTAAAAACTTTTTAGGGCCATGGAGGTTTTGGATCAAGTTGATATTTATGTTTTCCTTTAATTCATGTTTGTGTAACCTTATGAGCAGGTTGGATGACAAATAAACATCATTACAAGCCTACGGAGGATATAATGATGTAATGGTGGATGTCATCATCCCCACTGTTTCTGAGCGTTGGTCCAATTGAGCTTTGGATATGCTTCAATTTTGGACTATCCCCTCGAATGAGGGAAAAACAAAATGGACGGATGACATGGATAACATGCATACATTCTTGAGGAGGCCCACATACTTTACTCAATACATAGTACACTCTACTTCTATGAATGTGACACACAAAGGAGAGGGACAGGTATTGCATCGTGAACCTAACACCTCATGGTGGGATTTAATTGGGCCACTCATTGATGTCAGAGATGGGCACAGCCATATATTATTCAACCTAACAACTTTATAAAGGATACAGTTTGACTAGTGACCCCAGCACCAACTAGGTAGCTAGTGTCAAGGCCCTGATGAGCCCACCATCCATCCATTTTTCAGCTCATTAAAAGGTTTTTGCCCAAAAAATGAGGCAAATCCAAATATTAGGTGAACCACACCACAAAAAACAGTGTTGGTTAAATGTTGTCATTAAAAACTTAAGGCCCACTGCAATGTTCATTTATCATCCAACCTGTTGTAGGGAAACACAAATACCGATTTGATCCAAAACTTTGTAACCCCCCCAAAAAGTTTTCAACAGCAATTGGGCAATCTCCACACTACATCTATGAAATATATATATATAGGGGGGAAATGGTACTATGCGCTCGACCTCATGGGTCCGTCTCATGAGGTCGAGCTGTGTGGGCGCCACCGTGATGCGTTTCGAACATCTATCCCATCAATCAGATGCACCATTCCATCATGGGCCTAGGTCTCAAAAATCAAGTCAATTCGTGACTTTTGTGGGCCACCTCACATACAGAAGTTCAGAGGGATCGTGCACCATTAAAACATTCATAATCATTTTTGGGCCCACCGAGATGTGGTTTGAAAATCCAACCCATCCATTATGTGTGTCCCACTAAGATGAGGGGTCATACCAAGTTTCAGTAGCATTCAAAACTCAGGTGAGCCCCACCAAGTGATTTTATATGTTTTAACAGTGTCTTCACATGATTTTAGATGGTATGGCCCACCTGAGTTCCATATATAGCTGATTTTTGAGATATCTCATAATTTAAAGGGTACCCATCAAATGCAAGGTGTTGATGGTCGACACACATCACGATGAGGCCCACACGGCCCAACCTCACGGGAGCTTATCTAGTGCATGGTACCATTTCCCTATATATATATATATATATATATATATATATATATATATATATATATATATATATATATATATATATAGAAATGGTACTATGTGATTGAGTGCATGCAATGTTACCGTGAAGTCGAGTTGTGTTGAATACGGATTTGCTAGGGGAAAAAGGAGTGGATAACGTGGTGTCCTTGGGGTGTGTTGTCATTATTAAGTTATGTAGCCCCACAATGATGTATGTATGTCTAAACCGTGTATTCATTTAAGTAGATTATTTTAGGGCATGAGCTCAAAAATGAGACAAAAATGAGACAGATCCACTGATCAAATGGCCGCACCAAAGAAAGCAACGAAAATTAGTTGCTATCATTGAAAACTTCTTAGGCTTCTCAGAAGTTTTGGATCAAGCTGATATTTGTTTTTCCCCTTCATCCTAGGTTGCGTGACCTTACGAAATGGTTGGATTGCAGAAAAAAAAAAAACATCAAGGTAGGCTCCCGGAAGGTTTTAATAGTGGGTGTCATCCTCACTGCTCCATGTGGTGTAGTCTACCTTAGCTTTGGTTCTAACTAATTTTTAAGTACTTCTTCTAAAATGATCTTACCAAATGAATGGACGGTGTGGATATAGTACATACATCAGGGTAGGGCCCACAGAACTTGTTGACATGAACACAAGGTTGAAGTCAGTGGTGTCGTGCACACCACATAATCCACTTCCAGGAAGAAGATACAGGAGGTGGGAGTGGATTCTTTGTGGGTGTTACCCTTGCCATGGGGCTCACCTTGATGAAATTTTGTATATCCATGTCGTCCATCCATCTTTCCAGCCCATTTTAGGATTTCATACCAAAAATTAAGCAGATCCATTGTGACTAAACTCCTACCATTAAAAACTTCTATGACCCACTATAATGTTTATTTTTCATCCAACCTATTGATAAGGCCAAAACAACCTGGATGGAGGGAAATAATGAGCATTGTACGTCCAGGCCATCTAAATTGTGGGTTCCATTTTGGATTAATTGGTTATATACTAAAATGATACTCATCTATTATTTTAGCCATCCAATTAATGGACATTAAATATACTTAAGGGTAATCCATGACCATTCTGAAACAAGAGAGATGCTTGAACAGAGAGGGCCAAATACTAGGAGTAGGATGTGGATTAGCTCGAGCAGCCTAGTTGTGGCCATCGTGATGTAAATCCATATCATTCATCTAATTGAAAAGTTATGTTAGAACATTACCCAAAAAATAATGCAAATACAAAACTCAAGTGGGCCGCGTGACAGTAAACAGTGAACGTCCACCATTGAACATTCACAGGGATACAGAAGTTTTGGATTAGGCTGATATTTCCGTGTTTCCAGTTCATCCCGATAGAAATGACCTTGTGAATGGAATGGATGGCATATAAGCATCACTGTCGACGCCTGAGAGGTTTCAACGTTAGACATTTTCCTTTCGTTGCGCGGCCACTTGAGTTTTGGATCTACTTCGTTTTTTGTCACACATCCCAGCGCAAGAACATAGTGGATTTCTCACATACATCATTCTCCACCTACCTTGCTCTGGCTACAAGCTTGGAAACGGATTGGCTACTCCCCTGCCACTAGCCTGATGGCTGCTGCTCGGTGCTCTGTCAGCCTTGCCATGATGTATGTGTTTCATCCATTCCATTTATCCGTTTTTACAGATCATATTAGGACTTGATCCCAAAAATGAAAGGTATACGAATCTCAGGTGGACCACACCACAAGAAAATAATAGTGATTGGATATCCACCATTAAAATCCTCCTGAGGTCCACTGTACTGTTTATTTGACATCCAATATATTGACTAGGTCAAACAGGCCCAAATGAAGGGAAAAAAACAAAGATCAACTTGATCCAAAACTTTTATGGCCCACAAAAGGTTTTTACTGGCCGACGCTCATTGAACACTTTTTCCTGTAATGTGGTCCAATTGAGATTGGGATATACCTCATTTTTGGTCTCATGAGATAAAATAATCTTAAAAAATAGATGAACGGCATGGATGAAACAAATACATCATGGTGGGCACACATAGCACTGACCACCAGCCTTTGGATGGTGGTACGGGGAGTAGCCAATCCATTTCCACGAGCTTACCCATGTATTAATTATAGGGACGAGACGCTGCCAGGTCGGAACTCGGAAGCGGATTGCATGGTGTGCTACCCTCAGACTTAGCGGTGTGTTTATGTCACTAAGTTCTGTGGGCCCTGCATGATGTAAGTGTTATATCCACATCATCTATACATTTTTCAAGATTACTTTAGAGGATGACACAAAAAATGAGATAGATTCAAAGCTCAAGTGAACCACAACATAGAAAACGTCGGGGATTTAATGCTTACTATTGACAACTTTTTAGGCGCCTCAAAAGTTTTGGATCGACCTCATATTTGTTTTGTACCTTCATCTAGACTGTTTGACCTTGTGATTAAGTTAGATGGCAAATAAACATCACGGTGCATCATAAGAAGGTTTCAACAGTGGATGTCATTGTCCCTATAATTTTCTGTGACATTGACCATTTCTATACATGTGTGTGTGTTTTATCAAAGCCGTCTGCCTATTTTTTCAAATCATTATAGAGCAAGAGCCCAAAAATGAGGGAGATTCAAATCTCAAGTGGACCACACCGCAAGAAAACAGTGGCAATTGAATGCCCACTATTAAAAACTTCCTAAGGCTCACTGTAATATTTATTTGTCTTCCAACCTATTGATTAGATCCAACCTATTGATTAGATCACACACACCTAAATGAAAAGAAAGTACAAATATCAACTTAATCCAAAACTTTTGTGGCCCCTGAGAAGTTTTTAATGGTGAGTGTTCAATCACCACTCCTTCATATGGTGTGGATCATATGAGATTTGGATCTGCCTCATTTTTGGGCTCATGCCATAAGGCAGTTTAAAAAAATGGATGAAAGGTGTGGATAGGATACATACAACATGATGGAGCCCATAGAGCATTATCAGTAGCCACCTCGCTACCGAGGATGTCAGTACGCAATTCACGTCCCTCTTAAAGTGGCCCGTGGCTCAATCAAATCCCACCACATAGGTTCACCCAGAGATAGGTGGTGTAAGAGGGTGTGGATTGCATGGTGACCTTGCACTGACCTATGTGGTGGAAGGACTTATGGGGCCCACCACGATGTATGTGTTTTATCCATGCCATCTATCCATTTTTCCAGCTCATTTTAGGCCATGAGCCCAAAATTGAAGTATATCCAAAGCTCAAGTGGATCACACCATATGAAATAGTAGGTATAATGATGTCCATTGTTGAAACCTTCTTAGGGCCCATCGTGATGTTTATTTGCCATCTAACCTGTTCATGAGGTCACACTAACCTAGACGAAGGGAAACACAAATATCAGCCTGATCCAAGAGTTTCATGGTCCCGAAAAAGTTTTCGGTGATAGGCATTCAATCCCTAATGTTTCTTGTGGTTTAAGCTTTGGATATGCTTCAATTTTAGGTTCATGACCTAAAATGAGCTGACAAAATGGATGGAGGCATGGATAAAACACATACATTACAATGGGTGCCACAGCCACCCAAACAATGGGTGTCCAGTGAGAGGTTTGTAAAGGACGCCCTTGTCTATTACCATGGGTTCTCGATATGCCTGTACATGAGTTGAACCGAGTCGAGCTTGGGATGGCTCGGCTAAGCTTGACCAATAACCAACTTCAGCTTGAACTCAACTCGGCTCGGTCCTAAAGCCTGACTGGCCAGCTCAATGTTGAGGGTCAAATATTGTATATTAGACCCCAGATATTATCTGGATTTACGAACATAATATTGTCTAATGGCCCATTTTATCGTGTTTATGTTGCATAGTGATTTTATGAGCATGGACTGAAAAGGGATGCTAAAAGCTTAGTTTTAACGCTCTGATGATCACCAAGGCAAGGAACGGACTCAAGGGGACCAAGATCAACAGATTTACACGTCAGAGACCTGTGAAAATCGAGAAACTGAAGTTCAAGTGGCCTGAAAGTTAGCCAGAATGCAAGATCACGGGGTTCCCACCATTCGTTTTGTTCAAAAACTTCATACATGGTCTGAGGGACATAAATGAACCGTACATGTCAAATTTTAGCCATTGGATCTTGGTGAAAGTGGCTTAACAGATAAATCAGCCCTTAGAATCATGATTCTGTGCCCACCTAATGTTTGGATATGCTTCATCTTCGATCCCTGCGGTTTAAATGATATGATGGAAAGGATGGATGGAATGGATTTTTCACGAACATCACAGTGGACCTCGCATGTACAGTGCATGTACATGGAGTACACGATGACTGAGCCGCACCGGACCGGTGAACTCAATCAAAGTTGGTTTGACCGACTTTCCTTCCTCGCTCTTGCCAGCGTCCGCAGAAATGAATGTTGTGATGAGTTGTGGCCCACCATGTCGACCCGGACGGGAGATCCGAACCGTCCATTGCATCTAAAGGAGGGGTCTAACCCACGCCTAGGTGTCATTTTGATCCCATGCAAAATATTGCAGGATCCTAGCCGTTCGAAGAAGGATGGACAGCGGAGGAGAGATTCCAGGGGCCACGTCAACACAAGCCCAAACCACTCCTCCCCGAACAGTTTTTAGTCCTGAAATCAATGGACGGCGTGGATTCTGGTGAAAAGCCAGATAATGGGCCCCACCATCACCCCAGCGCAAGATTTACAGTCTCTGTTCCGCAACAGAGTGGCGGACGAAGCTTTGTGGCCCACCTGCTTCAATACATTTGATAATCGGGACCGTCCATTCACTCCAGAGGGAGGCCAAGCCCCTAGCCTAGGTGTCCCTTTGACCCAATGCAAGCTGCCGTAAGTTTTCAACCGTTAAATAGAGAATGGACGGTGGGGTACAACAATCTGTGGGCCGCATCATCAGACAGTAAAAACTATCTATTCCCAACCGGTTTTTCATCCTCCAGCTAATAGACGGACTGGATTTCTCAAATATTTATGATCAGGGGCCCCACTAACGCCGCAGCAAAAGAGGATCCGCAGCTCTATTTCACGTCTGAACGCAGCCGGCAGTTGCAAGCTGTTCTATGATCACGGCCATGATCAGATGACAGATCTGATCCGTTCATCATGTAGGCCATCCAAAAAGGTCCTAAGGGACGGTATCCTTTTGGACAAGAGCAAGGAAAAATGGCGCTTCTTGGACTGATTCTTTGACTGCGTAACAGAGCTTACGCAGGGGATCTGCGGAAGATGGTTCCGATTTCTGCTGCTGCGAAACCGACTCCATCGACAGCACTCCACCGTCTTCAGCAACTATATAAGGGAGAGGGAGAAAACGTGGAGGCACTCTGGAAAAAAAAGGAGCTTGACGTGGAGCAAAGAAAAAGAGAGAGAGAGAGAGAGAGAGAGAGAGAGAGAGAGAGAGAGAGAGATTCTTTAATTTTTCAATTTTCTTTTCCTTTTCTTTTTCTCTTTATTTATTTGAATTTAGCTTGACCATGTGGGGCTAAACCTCCTAGCTAGGGCTAGGAGGTGAAGCTTGTAGTGAGATGGGAGGTTTTTAATTTATGTTTTTTTTATTTTTTTTATGAATTGAAGTTGATTCCAGTTGATTATTAATGGCATGTTCTGTTTAGTTTTTAATGGTCTGTTGTGACTGAAATTACAATGGCTCTGCAATGGCTGGGAGCATGTCCTTTTTCCTTCTGATGTTTATGATGTCAGGACGTCCTGTTGTTCACCATAGTCTCCTGGGCATGGTTGGATGACGGTACCCTTCCTAACTTTCATACATGTGATTGGGTGGTAATTAGTTTAATTCTGTTGTTTGCCATAGTCTTTTGGGCATGGCTTGGTGATGGAATCCATTCTAATTCATACACCTTTCATCTCTTTGAAAACTAGATCAACGGCAGTTCAGTAATTTTCATGATTTTTGATACAAGCATAAGTTCTCTCTGATCTCTACAAGTGGATCCTCTGAATCCCTAGTTTTCTATCTCTGATTTGTTTCCTAAGTTTTAGATTAATTATTCTACAAGTATTCCACCATTGCTAATTGATTTAGAATTCATCTTAGCCTAGTTCTAGTTCTAGTTAGTTTTAGATAACGTACAAGTTTCAGTCCCTTGGGATTCGACCTCGGTCTTACCGAGTTATTACTACATCACAACCCTGCACTTGGGGAGTGAACACTCAACTCGGCCAGTAGCGAACCACAACTCGAACTTGGTTCGGCTCAGTCCTCGAGCCTGATTGGCCGGCTCAACTCAAGCCGAGTTCAAGCATGTGCAACATTTTCTTAAATAAATAAATTACATCTCCAATCTCCTACACTTCGAATACAAATTTGCAAGAGTGCTTTTCAATCATTTCATCAAACACTTGGCGAGCAGCATCACGATCAAGATGTGATGACAGTCATACAATTTAAAGTTTTTTGTGGGGATTTGTTTATTCAATCTTCTCTTGAATACCTATTTCGAGAATACTCTGATATGAGAGCAATCCAAAAAATAATATTTCATTGAGGCATTTCATCAAACACTCAGGTGAGCAATATCAAGATCAAAATGACCAAGTCATCAAACTAATTCAATCCAAGTTGAGTCAGGGTTCGAGTCAATGTTCAAGATGAGCTGAGTCAAGTCGAGATTAAACAAGCTCAAACTCAGCTTGAATTTTTTTTTAGTTCCAAAAACAGCTCAACTCAGTATGAATCCAATTTTAAGCAAGAGGTGAGTCAAGCTTTTCCGAGTCGAGTCGAGCAGGCTGACCTAGCTAACTCGACTCGTATATGGCTCTAGTTATCAAGAATCCCAAGCTCTTTGATGTTTGTGTTATACATCTATTTCACCAACTCATTTTAGTACACCCTCCCAAACATAAGGGAGATCCAAGACTCAAGTGAGCCATACCATAAGGAAAGATTGGTGATTGAACACTCACCATTAAAACCACCTTGGGGGTAACAGAAGTTTTGGATCAAGCTTATATTTGAGTTGTCCCTTTATCATGATGGGAGTCATGAACGGATTGGATGAAATATAAGCATCACGGTTGGCCTCAAGAAGGTTCCAATGGTGGCCTACTTTAGTTTTGGATCTCCTGCAATCATGCCCTAAAATTATCTAGCAAAATAGATAAACTGAGGGGATTGCAATAAAATGCTTTGGCACACTAGCCATTGGATTTGGGTTATTTTCAATGCCTAGACCGTTTATTTGATAGGGCTTCCTTTTTAAGGGATGCCTAAAAAATCTTTCTGATTAAATATTAAACAATTAGATTATGCAATTGTTACAATTCATGGTCAGAGCAAAAGAGACAAATTACCAAATTAAAAATAATACAATGGAAAGCTTTTATTTATTGACTTCCACCCTACACAGTGTGACCCGTTATCTAAACCGTTTAGACCGTTGGACGATGACACATATTCAAGAGCTAAAGTTCCGATGCACCGTATTGCAATATACTCCAGATGTATCCAAGAGTAAAATGGAAAAGTTGGTGAACATAAGGTGGTAGGTATATATATAATGAATATGCTACTGTTAACCAAGTGCCATCAGGTACACCACCCAATCTTTTTTCCATGATCCCAGAACATCAGGTTGATGCAACCATTTGGTGGGCAACACAAGGAAAAATATAAAAGTATACTTAAGAACTTTAAATTAATGTGGTACGGCTCGCCTACGTTTTGTCATACCCTATTTTTGGGTAAGTATTTCATTCTGATGAAGCACATCAGATGGGGTCTTCACTCACGCCTTGATGGTAGACTCACAAGACTTTAAGAGATCATGGATTCGAGTACTCATTGTGCCACTGTGGTGTGTGGGGTGTGAGAATAAAAAAAAGGTCTGGATTATTCAATCATGATCCCACTTGTGAAAATTAAAAAACCCTTTTGTTCTTTCAAAAGATGCATTGAGAAAGAATTTTGGTGTTATGTACAAGATTCATATAATGTGCAAGTACATGACTCATGTGCCATGCATGTAGCCCATTCATGTGTGCGTGTGTGCGTGTGTGGGAGGGAGGGAGAGCGCATTTTGGTGTTATATACACGACTCATCATGTACTGTGCAAGTACATGTCTCATGTGCCATGCGAGTCAGCTATTTCTTTCTTAATTCTTTTTTATTTAGATTTATTTATTTATATATACCTTATTATTAGAGTATCCTGGAAATTTGGAGGATTATTAGCATATTGTGTATATGATAGCAATTCCTATATTTTAGTGAATAAATAATGAGAATTTGTAGCTGATTATTTTCAAATTGTATGTACCTACACAAATGGACAGTACTTTTCTCTTCCATGCAGGTATTGGTAGGATAAGAACCCAATCATTTGGTATTAGAGTATCTTTCTATGCATGCGAAGGAAAAGCAAGAAGACAAGGAAGATAGAGCTGCATCGTAGAGAACTCAGAAGAAAATATGGAATAGGTAAGCACCAAGCTTGACGTGATCCAACAAATATGGGAGCATCTCAACTTGCATTTTCTTCTCTCCAACAGTTGGAACAGCGCGGGGATGGAAAACTCAATTGTTGGGGGCTCAAACACACAAGGTAATGGAAGAATTCAACTATGTTTTTCTTGAATTAATTTTTCACACTTCAATAGACATGATTAATTAGAGTTCATCCATAAATTCGAGCAGTTTTTTGCTATCATTGTATGACCGATGTTGGGGACACAACAAGCTTTAACACGACTTGTCCATCATAGAAGTAACCTTAAACAGAATTATACTATGATATGGAAAGAAAAATTGAAACAAATATAGGGACCAAATGAATTTTACGTGGAAAAACACTTGTGGAAAATATCATATCACAAAGAGACAAATAATTCACTATGAACAAAAAGTTACAATAAATGAAACAACTTATAAATGAAAAACCTTAGCTTATTCCTAAAAAGAACCCTAAAAACATGCTAAGCTCCTTTCATTTCACCCTAATTGTGTAATTAGAAGCCTATTTATACACTTTCGTATGAAATTAAAAACAAAAATCCGCACTAATGTATTCCGCTTAGTTGCACCTTCGGTTGACCGAGATATCAACAGAGTCTCTCGGTCAACCGAAACAAATCTCAGTCGATTGGAAACATCACTATGTGCTTCAATCGACCCCAAAATTTCTCAGTCAACTAAACAACACTACACCAAATTAAAGGCACTCTATTAACAATCTCCAACATGGCTTTAATCCTCCGGCTCCATTATTCTAAGTTGTTGTTACCATCTCTAAATTTTTTCATAGTAGATCTATCATCTTCGCGTTTCGTGCATATTCAATCTTCATTCCTTCTCTTTACCAAGTTTAAAATCAGGGGTCGAACAAAAGTTTAGCTCCCGAGTTTCAACGCATCACTTATGCAACATAGATAATAATGATTGAATGTTGTTCAGATTAGTGCATTAAACATGAGTGGGATTATACCAAAACAGCATATCATACTTCAGAGACAGTTAAATTTCGCAAGCGGAAAACTGTAATAGATATATAAAATATATAAACTGTCGTAAGTCTCCAGAGTGTGAACATATTACTAGGTTAAATATATACATGTATACTCCAAAAATGGACAAAATGAATATACATGGGTGTTTCAAAAGTATAAAATAACAAGTGTAATGGCATCTAATCAGCATCCCTATAACCCCGTCGATCATAATATGGTTTACATAGACCCGCCTGATAGCTGCGTATAGGAGAAACCCTCCTCATCATCATACAAGTCCGGCTCCGCCTCATACGCATTGTCATCATCTGAAACTAAAACAGGGTCTGGTGGGTGTTTAAAACACCGTCCCGTAACGTGGGAGTGAGTGATCAACTCAGTGGAACAATAAAGCAAATGTTAACATGTTATCGATTCAATCAAGCAGTAATGTTAAAGCAATACAATCAAGCATCCTTAAATACTCTGATTAATGCAAATATGATATGTATTAATGATGTATGCCCTCGCCTACACTCTCTCGGCGTCTTCATCTCACGGCGCGCATGGCAAACTCATGAAAGTGTTCTTCCACGCCAAAGCACATGTAGTACCGTTCATGCTCATGTTAGCCAATACTTAATTAGATTGATTCGTACAGCAGTGTTGTGAAGCTAAGGTACCACCATTTATATCATTTACCCAACATTGATCCATCTAGGGTCGTCAATCCTAGTTAATCACATACGATAGGCAAGTTCAGGTCACTACCACCAACGGCCTACTAACTGGCAGTCTATTTTCAAAGGCTCATCACCAACCCGACTGGGGACCATAGTCAGGCTATGCTAGTGCAGGCCGAGTTTATACTCTAGTTGCTACGGAAAGGCTCGTCACCTCAACGCAGTCTCAGAGTATGCTCGAGGGCACTATAAAGGGCTCGTCACCTGATCAGTGTAGGCCAACAGCTTGAATACAGTGTCTCATACCACCGTATTCGGCTCATGAGTTTGGGTTGCTCACTGGTCACTACGGGGAGACTCGTCACCCCAGCGTAGGCCGACAGTTCGACCACGCGGTGTCCCATACCACCATGTCCGACTCATGAGTTTTAGCGGATCGAGGTACCAAGGTTGAACGGATTTTCACTGGTAAGTTTGGTACCTTATATTCAAGCAGTAACGACCATACATAGTAAACACACAATAGGATAATCAGTTTATTGGACAAGTTCGACTGGTACATGCATACGCTGAAGTAATCGACATGAAGTGCTAACCATTATCGACAATCATTGCACGACTCAGATTCACCGAACACAACAAAGGTGGTGAGACTAGCTCAGCCACTCAAATAGGAAATGTTACCGATTACCTGCACTATGTCGTGGTCCCAATCATAGTCAAATGCAATAGGCATTCATATGCATTAGTCAAGATAACATGTAGCAACTAATTCAGATATAAATCTCATTTAAGCATTTTAACAAGCACATAGAGTACATGTTAACATACATAGACATTTCATCCATATATCACGTAGCAATGAGGTAGATTACCTAAAGAAAATTGTACTTATAAATAAGGTAATCGAGAATCCTATCTCAATACCCTCATTAAACACATTTTATCAAACACTTGAGAATATGCATATTAACATACATGTAATAAAATAGTTATAACATGTATTATGGAAAATCCTTTCACATAGGAGTTACCATATGTACAACAATCATGTATTTACGATCAATTATCATGACAAGCACAAATCCATATTCCATATCATTCAAACATTTCAACAAACACATAGGATGCATTATAAATCAACATAGCCTATAAATATACGTAACATACGGAAAACCTCGAATCTAATCACACGTGATAGCAATCAAGTCAGTCATAAATTATTACTGACATTGAAGGCCTTGAAAATCATAACTTAAACATCTATAGTCCGCACCTGTAACATCCCGAAAATCGGGGGTCGGGTAGAAACCCAACTCCCGAGTTCCGAAATGTTATTTATGCAATATAAATAATGTTAGATGCATGTTCTCTATAAAAAGGTATTAAACAAGATTGGGATTAATCCAAAACATCATATCATACTCTAGAGACCGTTAAATTAGCAAGCGGAAGACTATGATAGTATGTATAACCTATATAAACTGTTGTATGTCTCCAGAGTGTGAACATGTTATCAGGTTAAATATATACATGTATACTCTAAAAATGATCAAAAGAATATACATGAGTGCTCCAATACTATAAAATGACAAGTATCAAGGCATTTAATCAACCTCCCTTAAATCCCGTCGATCAGAACACGCATAAAGGAGGGATCCTCCTCATCATCATCAAGTCCGGCTCCACTTCACAAGCAGCGCCATCATCTGCAACTAAAATAGGGACTGGTGGGTGTCCGAAAACACCATCCCGTAACGTGGGAGTGAGTGATCAACTCAGTGGAATAATAGAGCAGAGATTAGCATGTTATCAAATCAATCATGCGATAATAGTAAAGCAATAAATCAAACATTCTTAAATACTGTTGTTAATGCAATATGACATGACATAATGGATGCCCTCACCGACGATCTTCCTCATACGGCACCATCTTACGCCCGCGGCATGCTTTCTTCCCACAGTGCTCTACATCTTTCAGGCACATACAATGTGATGGTGATATAATTACCGAGTTATTATTAGTCCTTTTCATACAGCAGGATTGGAAAACTAGGGTACCTTGCTTATATCAATCCCAACACAGATCCTGTCTAGGGTCGTCAGTCCTAGCAATCTCATATGATGTTATATTTGTACGTCGCTGCAAAGGCTGCCAAGGCTGTTGCTCGCACTCGTTGCACCTCTCCCCCATCACCTTATCAATACAGGCCTAATTATCCTTAAGACTACATCAAGACTCGTCGCCCCCATGCGGTGTCAGGATAAACTCAAGGTCACTACAAAGGGCCCGTCACCTGATCAGTGTACGCCGACAGCAAGAATATAGTGTCCCATACTACCATAATCTGCTCAGAGTAGGGTGCTCACTGGTCACTACAGGGAGGTTTGTGGCCCCAGCGTAGGCCGACAGCTCGACCACGGTGTCCCATACCACCATGCCCGGCTTATGAGTCTTTATGGATCAAGGTACCATGGTTAACAGGGTTTTCAATGATAAGTTCAGTACCCTAGGTTCAAACAGTTATGACTCATACATGGTGAACATACAATGGCCAGTCGGGTTACTTGATGGGCTCGAATAGCATGAGCGCATCTCAAACTAAGTGACATGAAGTGCATAAAACACTTCGTGTAGCCTAACCACTGCCGTCAACCCAAAACACGACTCGCGTCCTTCATGGCAAATAGAAGCCAACCATGAATTCAATCTATTACCGACTGTCTGGACTAACGTATAGCCCCAAGCATTTGTGCACAACATCAGTAATCATATGTGAGTAATAAAAATGAAATACAACAATACAAGCATATTGATAACGTGTTATAACATACCATTTAAGTAAATCAACCAACACATGTATTCCATATATATAATGAAATCAATTCATATAGGCAACATGGTGGAAATCATATATATCAGCATATTGATTGAGAATTCGACCTCAAAACTAATTCACAACACCATTTACCCAATACATACTAATACAAACACTTAGTTTACACACTTTAGTCTACATAGCGTATATCGACCCAAAGTGCGCATTAGGGCGAATCTCTTCGCCAAACAGATTATACACGCATATATAATATCATAATATGATAAATTTACATGTCAAGCATTTCAGCAAAATACGGACGTATACAGTATTTTCTATAAATGCCTAAAATACCCTAAATCTCATAATTACCGTATGTTTACGAAACGGAAAACGGACAGCATGTTCTATATGTCAAACGGTATGCTCGTCGATAATCTACTATTAAACGACATTAAAAGCTTTGAAATCAGTCAATCAAAGCGTCTAAAATCCGCACCTTTTGCCCTAGACGTGTATCATTTCGAACGGAACATCAATGCTTCGTCAACGGCGATCTGGCGTCCTAATGTACAAGATACATAAGCTACATCGCTAATGAATCGAAGGAAACCCCAAAACAGCAAGTAGTTAGGGTCTTTCTTACCTAGGAGTGCATTGGAATCACCAGAAGAGCAATGCAGGCAGGTGGATGTAACACGATGAGCAGCAGGGAAGACTCCCAGAAGAAAGCTCCAACTTCTTCCTCACTTTCTCTCTCTTTTCTCTCTTCTCTCCCTAAATTCATATGGAATGAAAGAGCAAGGGTTTAAACCCTTTTTATAAGCCCAAATATGACCAAAATAGACTTGGGGCCAAGGTATACTTATTTTGTAACCAAAGAGGGCTTGTTCTGATCCAACGAAGCATTTTTTGAGGTCCTGTGATTGAATGCGGTCGCACGTAAGCTCCCTGACATTGGATCTAGGTCAGGCAGAGTTTTCATCCGATCGGATTTCCAGATCGACCGTGGCGGACCAGTTTCAGTTCAACGGTTATGGAAACTCGATCGGAGCTACAAGTACTATGACATGTAAAGGAAATTTTTTCTGATCCGAGGGTGAAATTTGATTGAATTCTGACGGTCAGAACGCTTAGAAAAAGTGCACAAGCGAATGTGGCAGATTTCATAAATTATGTTTATTTCTCACACTCTTCACTCTGGACCCAAGAAAATCGTCGTGGGACATCATCTGGACTTGATTTTCGAGGTGATTGTCAAGTCCAACTAGGCGGTCATATTCGTTTAAGTTTGGGATAATCGGACTTCCGACGTGCGGTCCAGAGCTGATAAAAAGTTTCAAGGTGCTCCAGAGAGCAATAGGGAATAGAGCTTGATCCCGGGCTTTACGGTATTGTAGTGTCACCTATCCTCTACGTTTTGGCTCTAGCGAATCGTATTGAAAGTAATTGGTACGAATTTCACAGGTCGTCTAGTGCAGCGCTGGTGATTCTCTTTAGATTTTCAAAGGAAGTAGCCTATAATGATCTCTGTTTGAGATGAAATTTGGAGGGTGGAGCGAGGGCGTTTGGAAACGAAAGAAGGAAGAGTTTGGAGGGGTGGTTTTTACCAAAAATCGAACGGTTGGAGCAAAAGGAGAGCTTGGAGGGTCATTTTGTGAAAGAAGTACTTGATTGGGGTGTTTTTAACGAACCACCCGCATACCAGGGGGTTATACAACACCCCAAACACCTTCAGCCCAAAGCTCCGGCCCAGACGATGAATTTAACCGGGGATGCATCACGGAATCGGCGATGCCATCGCCAACGAAGTTGCAAGATGGCAACTCCAGCCATGTGGGCTGGGTTCCCCCTGCCCCCAGGGTCCCAAAAAAGTATGGGGCGCACCTTGGTTCATTGTGGTTTGGCCTAGAGAGGCCTAAAACTCTATTTGGGGTATTCTGGGGCCAGTCTGTAAACCAGAATGAACTTATACATCATGTAACATATGATTTTAAGGTAGGAGAAGCTAATCTATCTAACTAATCCATCTGTTACAAAATATTTCAAATTTGGAACGGCCAAAAGGCTAATTTTTATGTATTTTTACTATTCATTATAAAATTTTATCTAAGTAGGATTTTATATCATTTTCACATTAGGATTAATGCCTAACATGAAAATACTGAGAAAGAATTAAAGAATGGGGTGGTGAGAGGAAAGATTTTGAAGGAATTGAGTGAAACGGGGTTTTTTAGCCCTGGCGATTGAGTGTAAGGGTTGTGGTTGTCCCACGATCCAAGGACATGTATTTTTGGGTTTGAAATTCTCCTAGGATCATCACAAACCGGCCTCCTAACAACCTACTGGCTACTTAGGTCGCCTCACACGACCTGAGATGTATTATGAACTCAATCGAAACGAACGAGTTATGTAGACTTCGCCTATTGGCGAAATTGTGATCCTATTAGTGTTTCTAGGTTCTTCATTATGAAGACTTTAGGATTAGTGGTCTTTACTATTTACACTTGAGGATTTGTGTCTAATATGGAGAAATTCAAAGAATGAGGTGGTGAAGGGTGAGATTTTGAAGGAAACAGGGAAAAATTGATTTTTAGACCTTGGGATTGATCATTGAGAGTGAAATGGTTGACCCATTGCTTAAGGATTTCTAATTCCAGGTTGGCAAAAAATCTGGGGTGTTACAGCACCTTTCGCCGGTAGACTCGTAACGAACTCAGTTTCAACACTAAGTCTTTGTCTACGGCATGACAACTACCTATAGCATGAAATAGGTTAGTTATTTTATCACTTACACTATTTAAAATCCTAAAACAGATTAGGGTTAGGTTTTCTTACCTAAAAACGGAATCAGAATCACCCGTATAGCGATATAGGAATGGTGGTTAAGCACGTGGAGCGGCGGGATTCAATCCCAGTAACTTTCTCCTACTTTCACTCTCACTTTCTCTCTCTTTCCTTCTCTTCTCTCATCTCTCCCTTAAGATTTTTCAAAATCGTATGGCATGAGAGGGGGTTTAAGCCCTTTATATAGGCTCGGAAGTGATGGGAATGGGCCAAGGTATACTTGGGTTATAGCCAAATAGCGTCTATTCCGATCCAACGGAGGACTTCTGGAGGCCCTTTTGCTGAATGCGGTCAGACTTAAACTTCGTAACATTAGATCTTGGTCAAGCTAAGTTTTCAGTCCGATCAGATTTGCAGATCGATTGTGGCGGACCAGTTTCAGTTCGACGATCACCAGTACTCGATCAGGGTCACAAGTACTCTGACTTGTATTGTCAATTTTTCCTGATCTGAGTGTGTAATTGGGTCAGATTCCGACGATCTGAATCCTTAGATTCGACCTACAAGTGAACCGACTTAATTCACTTAAGTTTCAGTTCATTTCCTAAAGATATACTCGTTTCTCACACACTTCGCTCCGGACTCAAGTTGTACATTTCTAGATATTATTAGGACTTGATTTCTAAGGTGGTTGTCAAGTCCAGTAAGGCGGTCATAACCGTATAGTTTCGTAGTAATCGGACTTTCGACGTGCGGTCCAGGTCTGATACGAAGTTTCACGATACTCCCAAGAGCAACCGGGTTTTGAAATGGGTCCTAAGTTTTAGAGTAATGTAGCGTCAACGATTCTATACATTTTGGGTCTTACAGATCATATTTAAAGTAGTTCGAGCTAATTCTATTAATTTGTCAATTTAGCACTTATCTAAATCGTGCCCTAATTACAACAGAATAAGGTCCTAGGGCAGTTCCACGTCTCTTTCTGGAACTCTTAGTTGGTATATTTTTTTAATAGTTCATCATCAAGTCTACTTCATCCCTACCAAATTTTATTAGATTTCGTATTGTAGAAAAATTTTAAAAATTTCAGAAGTAGCAGCTGTCCAAACTAATGATTTTCAAACAGTTGTCACAATGACTTATATTTAACTATATTAAATATTTTATTATATTTTTCACTTATTTTTATATGAAACTAAACTTATCAAGCTTTAATCTGGCTTTTAAATCACCTAAATTAGAGTTATAACGAGGGAAATATAACTTTTTGAAGTCGAAAGAAAAAGTATAGAAAATGGCAGAAAATAGGTCACCCGACCCACTGTGGCCCGCCAGGCCCGCTAGTCGGCGGGGGCCCCGCCCGGGTGCTGTGTTATTGAGTGGTGTTTTCGCCACGTAATTTTTGAAACGGGCATTTTCTGTAATCTAGGATGAGTTACGCGATGTGCTATATATGAATTTGGGGTAGGAGAAGCTGATCTATCCAAACAACCTATTTATTTTGTGAGAGTACAAAAGGCTAAAGGTCAAAAACCCAATTTATTTATATATTCACTATTCATAGTAAATTTTAGTTTAATTATTATTCTTTATCATTTATACATTAGGATTAGTGTCTAATATGAAGGTACTTAGAAAAATTTAAAGAATAAGGTAGTGAAAGGTAAGATTTTAAAAGAAATGTGAAAGTTTGAAGGAAATGGATTAAAAAGGGGATTTGAGACTTTGAGATTGAGGTTTTGAGAAGTAATTAAGGTGTTATAATCAACCCATTGCCTAAGGACGTCTAACTCCAGGTTGGCAAAAATTCAGGGTGTTACGAATTCGAGTAAAACATGTGCTTCTCTTCAGGAACCACCTTCAGAATTCTCACTGGTGTGAATCTTCTCAAGAGTAACACCGCTTTCCTCTAGCATCTACCAGATAAAATGATGATTCACATCAATGTGTTTAGTTCAGGAATGGTATACCGAGTTATTCATCAAATTGATTGTGTTTTTGTTATCACAATGCATAGGCACAGATTCTTATTGAAGCCCTAACTCATTCATTATTCCTTTTAATAAAACAACTTCCTTGAATGCTTCTGTCACTGTTATATATTTTGCTTATGTTATGAAGAGAACAAGCACAGACTAAAGCTTCAACATTAACTAATCGCTCCACCCGCTAACATAAATGAATAACTGGAAGTTGACCTCCTATTTTCCACATTACCAGTATAATCCGCATCCACATAGCTCGCAAGTTTGTCCTCAAATTTTTTGAATATCAAGACATGGTTTACCGTACCTCCTATATAACAAAGTAATCATTTCACTGCCTCCCAGTGTTGCTTGTTAGGTTTGACATGTAACTTCTCACAACACCCACCGCATATGAAATATCTAGTCTAATACAGACTATGACGTACATAAAACTATCAATTGCGAGTAGGGTGCATGAGACATATACTGCTTTCCTTCATCTAACATACGACATTGCACTAAAGAAAATCGAAAGTAAACAGCGTGGGGTGTATTAACTGGTTTAGCCTTTTTCAAGTCCTAACTTGACCAAGACCTCAACATATTATTCATGAGATGACCATAGCCTTCCTTTCTTTGCCTTTATGTAAGTCGATGCCGAGAATCATTTTTGTAGCACTAGATCTTTCATCTTGAATATCCTGGATAATCAAATCTTCAATATGTTGATTTTAGACATGCTATGGCTGGTGATGAGCATACAATCAACATACAATACTGGAATAATGAATTCCGCATCACTCGATAATTTGAAGTATACATAATAATTAAACTCACTTCTGATAAACTGTTGGCTCAACATAAAAGAATCAAATATTTTGTACCACTATCTAGGCAGCTATTTCAGGTCATACAATGACCTCTTTAACCTGCAAACCTTATTATTTTCTCATTGCACCTCAAACCTTTTAGGTTGCTTCATATAGATCTTTTCTTCTAATTCTTTGTGTATAAACGCAATATTCAAATATAATTATTTCAGTTATAAATTATATTGGGTAACCAATGGCAATACAAATTTGATAGATACTTACTTGACCACAAGCACGAATATCTCACGGAAGTTGACACTTTCTTTTTTAGCATATCCATTTGCTACCAATCTCACCTTATACTTATCTAGTTTCTTACAAAAAATTCACTTACACCCAAACACTTTCTGCCCAAGGAGTAGCTCCACTAACTATTATATTTTATTATTGTACTGAGAGTCCATCTTATCATACATCACTGTCATTCATTTTTCAGCATCCGTGTCATCTACTGTTTCCTGTAAGGTAGACGGATCCTTCTCATTTGTAATAAGGGCAAATACAACATTTGAGTCATCCATGTATCTCGACGGTACTCTATGATTCCTTGGTTGATTTCTCTTGATAAGTAGTAGCACCACCTCTTCCTATACATCTTCTTGCAGCTTAACTTCTTCAAGTGCTTCAACTTTATATGTTTCAACATTTGTCAAATTTTTTATTTTTTGTACTCATTCTTACAAAACAAAGAACCCTCCTTGAACTTGATGTCCCAGCGAAATATGTTCTTACGTGAAATCTGGGCATACAATCTGTATTATTTCACCCCATCATCATAGCCGACAAAAGTATACTTTTTAGTCATTTGGTTTGGCTTATTTCTCTTAACTCATAGTACATAAAAGTAACCATTAAAATTAAATATGTGCAAACTCAAGTATTCAACTTTAATATCACTTCATACTTTCTTTAAAATTTTACAATTAATTGGTATATATGAAAATCAATTCATTAAATAATAAGTTGTATTTACGACCTCATCCTATAGCTCCTTGCCCAAATAAACATTACTTAACATACTTCGAGTTCTTTTCAAAAAAGTTCCATACGTTCAATTACATCATTTTGCTCTAGTATATGCATCATCGTATTATGCTTCATGATCTCATTATCCTTATAATACTGATTAAATTTCATAGAAGTAAATTCTCTATTGTTATCTGTTCTCAGAAATTTCACCTTTCACCATTGAAATTGCTTGAAATATAAAATTACGGATACGTGTGGAAGCTTGATGAAGCTAGGAAATGACGGTTATTTCTGACTGAATAAAATTTTAGCCAATTAAATACAATTGCATACTTAAACTAATATGAAATTTAAACTAAGCAAGATAATTAACTTTAAAGCTTCCAAGCGATTAGAGGGTCCAATCACTATTACGCAAATATTCTATAAATATGATAATGTATATGTGTGTGTGGGACGAGCTAACTATTAACACATAACATTCATCTAATTATGTATACATATAATTAAACATTTATCACATAAGCATAATTAAACAAATGCTCAAATAATAATCACAAATACAAGCATGTTTAGTAGTTTGTCCACTCCCGATGGATGCACTTAACCAATGAGTATACTGAATTTTACTATAGAAGGTTTTAAATTAGGTCCACTTCTAACATTTACAATCCTACACAAGGACCAACTTCCATACGAGACTTTACATAGTTTTCTATAAGCTCGCCATAAACCTTCGTCCTAAACAAGAAACTACTATAGCCAAAGGCTCCCATAAGAGACTTTAGTTAATTTTCAATCAGCTAACCAACAAGCTCGGTTCTAATCCAATGACCTATGTTTACTCCTACCAGAGGCTCACTCGAAAACTAACACATATACACTCATGTCCAATGGCTTACACAAGAACTTTAATGTAGGTCTTACACAAGAGCCAAGGTAATACACAAGAACCTAGTCAAGTTCAACAATTCAAACTCTTACACTCAATCCTATACAAGAAATAAGTGTAAACAGACTCTTACACATAATAACTTACTTATCGGATTGAGCCCATTTTGTAGCATTTTTTCAGGTTACTTAATCGATACTCTCTCGTACTTTAATCAGCTTCCCTTTGCTCTCATAATCACGATGTCAATGCTTTGTCAAGACTTTAGCTTCTTAACTAAATACTTTACATGTACTACTCCAATGCGGTGATCAAGGTGATGGGAGGTTGGGTAAAATCTCCTACAACCAATGAGAAGTTATAAAAGCTATGAGAATATACTTGGTGGATACTCTAGATGTTGATAGACACTTGGGTTTAGCAAGAGAAATGATGTCTAAATTATAGAGATGGCTTGAGATCATGATCTTCTTGTAGAGGAGTTTAGAGTGCTCATTAAAGTGAACAATCACTGAGAAGAGAGCATGGATCTCATGGGATAGAGTCTAAGAGGTTTGGTAGAGCTTGAGATGCACCAGGGTCTTTAAAAATGCCAAAATTCATCATTTTTATAAAGATCTAGTTGTTAAATTTATAGGGAAAAGGCTCCAACGGATCTATAATGACTAGTCTTCGATAGCACCGAATGAAGGTTCTGCCGCACCGATTTATGTTCAGTCGCATTAAATTAAAGTTCAGTATAATCGAATTAGACAGGAAAATCGCTAAACATATTTAAGCATTTTTTATCACACTAAGAGTGGTTTTCGATCGCATCAAAAGTGGTCTCCATTGAGACCGAAGGTGGCACTTGATTGAAGTTAAATTACCTAAAATTTTACCTCAACACACTATCCTATTTTAGTCATTTTCAGTTGGACCGAAAGTTGTTGAAATTGTGTAGTTTTTTCAACAACACAAGACCTCTAAACCTAATATATAAATGATCAATTTATGCTCTCATGGCTTAAGGAATGATCAATAAAAGGTTTATCTATTAGGTTTAAAATCATTTAAAGGTTTAGATTTTTTTTTATCAAGGGTTAGGGTCACCAAGGCACCTCGCATACCTTATATTTACTCCTTAATGCTTCATCCTTCACTTGTGTGTTCAGTCCTCAACTTCTAATGGCTCAACCGACCACATGACACAAAGACTTACATGATTAAAAAATAGAGTATATAAATCAATGCACTAACAACCATGTTTACTTTCTAACCATTGCCTTTTATGAAGTGACGAAAACATCGAATTTATGTTTCATAAAATAAATTTAAACATGTCTAAAGAAGTTGTCAATGAATGTGATAAAGAATGATGATCTTCCTCAAAAAATAATGGGCAACAACCCCTACACATATGAATGCACATAATCAAGTTGTTATTTACTGACATGCTTCTTGGTTTTAAAACTCAACCTTTATTGTTTTCCATATATGTAGTATTCACATATATCGAAATCAAGATTTTTAAAAGTTAGAATCAAACCACGATTAAGAAGTACCTTCATATCGTGCTTGATTATATGACATAGGTGCGTATGTCACACACATACTAATGTAGAATCCGCTACAGGTATCGCAGCTCCACCCAATATTGAATTCTTAATCGACCTGTAAATGTTTTTACTTTGTTGTGCCTTCATAACAGTATCCCTTTAAAAACTTGCAAGATACCTTCATAACTGGCGAATTTGCATATGAGTGCCTCAAGAGTTCCCAAAAGATATCATATTCTTCTTTAGATTCAGAGCGTGCCTCACATCAGTTAAGGTACGTTCTACCCCATCATACATTCTGACACGAACTTAATCAATTCCTACGATCGTACATGTATAATTGTTACCCATATGAACTAAACCATCATCATACTTGTTGTATATGGTAAACTAACTCCGATGAGGACACATGTGGTACAATGCCCCCACCCAAAATCCACTCCTGATAAAGATAATCGGTCTTGGACACTGACAACACATCATAACCACTCATGCCTTCGCCGGATTCTGTTGAATTGGACTCCTTTGATGAGTTATCATATTTTTTATCCTTATAATTTTTGGAATTTGTACAGTTCTTGTTCATATGTTTCGTCCTACTACAATTCCAACACTTTAACTTTCTTTTGCCCTTTCAACTTGGAACTTGATCACGACTTTCCCTTCTCGCACTCATACGATCTTCTCTTAGCAACCAGTGCACCCGTAGAGATACATTTTCTACCATTATTCTTTCTCAACTTCTATGACTAAAGAGATTAGATAACGGTATTAAGGTCCAAAGTATCCCTACAATGACATGAAGTATCCACCAGATACTTGTAGTAATCCAAAAGAGATGTCAAAAAAATTAAGGCTTTGCCTTCTTCATCGATCTTCACCTCCACATTTGCCTGTTTGCAAATGTAACACCCCGTATATTTCACCATACTCAATCTCAACATATACGCAAGTGTCACCACTGGAGAACCATATGAATTTGATTAAATTCTCATAAACACCTAATGAATATGCCAAATCACCTAAATATTGGAACTAACCATGTGATCTATTAATCGAGAGCTAAGATCGAAGCGATCCACTATCGATTAATTAGAATAATCGTGGCCCAGTGAAGATCTACCTAAAATCAAGATAACTAATGGATTAGATCTTGATTATCCCATATACCTAAACCAAGTTGACCAAATTACTCTCATGACCTTCAAATCAATGACATATAGTCATCTAAGCACTTACTATCGTGTACAAGGAACCCCATTTCTCCAATCACCATAGAACTGGTTAGATTAATCAAATAAACTTTAAATCAATCGTTAATAGGCCATCGAGCATAAAGTTATAGAAAGATAATCATCTTAATCGGCTTGGCATCCCACATGGATAGAATCATTAAGATCGTATATCAAATTGTTCAACTCGAAGTCATAAGCAAGTATATGAAATGTGTGAAATTTTTTAGTATAGAATGGTAGTTAAGTTTGATATTCGCAATTTAATCATGAATAACAGTCCGAACCCCTCACCTTTGAATAATTCCAAATTAGCATAACTAACTTGTATTTTTAAAAATATTTAAGAAGTTTATTTCCTTAGGGTTCTTCTCATGTTCACACATGCTCACATGTTGCTCATGGTTGAGCAATTCAATATATGGTCTCAACTATTCAATCCATATAGGATGTCAAGCCTACTAAGATGAGTGTTTTTCTATAGCTTTGTGGTCAATGACCCACCAATGGGTAGTATAGAATTGTTTGGTTAATCCGACTAATTTATGGTTATTTAGGAAGTGTGACTTCGTGTGCATGATGGATAGGGTATGAATGATCTACATTTATTGTTTGGTATGTATGAGATTAGCAAAAATGGTGATTTGGCCCTGATTATCCCAAGCCATTGATTCTTAGGGCATAAGTGTAAGTTGGTCAATTCAAATTGTGTATATAAGACAATCAAGATCTAATCCATTGGTTATGTTGATTTCAAGTAGATTTTCATTAAGCTTCAATTGTTTTGATCAATCGACAATGGGTCCCTTAGATTTTAGCCATAAATTCATAAATCGCATGGTTAGACACAAGATTTAGGTGATCGAGTCAATTCATTAACTTCATAAAAGTATTTAATCAAATTTGTATGGTTCTTTAATAATAACACTTGCGTATTTATTAGGATAAAGTATGGTGAAATTTGTGGGCTGCTACAGTTGTGTATTCCACCATTAATGTGATGGCACAAACCCTTACGCATGCCTTTAAGAGTGTGAAGCATCACACGCCACGTAGCTACAATTTACGTACCCATCTATGAGGAAATATATCGGGCACGCTTATAAATGTTTGGGAATAGATTTATCATGAATTTGGCGATGATATCCTTGACGAGGCCGCCTCTCATAGTCCATCCAAAGTGAGAGATTTTCCCAAGGATGCTCACAGAAGCAATAGCAATTGAGAATATTCCGAACATTAGGAAATCAAACCCTTGACAAAGCCATACTAGATTAGGTCAGAACCTAAGTTAGGGGAGGGATTTTCATTGGATAATCCCAGGCCATCCATTGATTGGGACAAAGCAGTAGAAAAACTGAACGAGAAGGCAAGATCTAGTTTACCCAACAATTTGGAGATAAGAAAAGAGAGAGAAAGTGCTCAAATGCCCCTTGAGTTACATATTGATCAAGAACTTAGGGCTTTATGATGAGTTGGATCGTATCCCTCCATCGTTCGCATCATCTAAAACTACACCCTATTAGATGGTGAAAATGTCAGAGGATACTTGATCTAGACCATTCGACACGTCTTGGTGATCTCTAGCCAAATTTATTCAGCAGAATGTCATTAGAAGATGCAAAGTGGTTAAGATTAATATGAATCTAGTCCCAGATTCAACTCTCTTAATCAAAATGATTTTGACAGATCTATACCTAATTCATGATGAACCATGGATGCCTCACAACGGATCAAGATCTATGAAGTTGGGGAGGCTGGATCTAACTGGAGTCCTTCCCAATCCAAGTTGCTAGTTTCGGAGCAATCAAAGGGATTCCCATATTCAGAATAGTGATGTGAGTGTGAATGATTCAGAAGAACAAGGAAACCCTAATGAGGGTTTCACCGCCTCGAAGATATATAAAAGGAACAATCGAAAAAGAGCTCGAGACCCTGCGCCAAACACATTAGTTTATCTTTATTTAACTTTTCTTAATACAATTTAACTTAGTTTAGCTTCAGTCTAGCGACTCCCGCTACAATTCCTTATGAGTAGAATTAGTTTTTACTGCAATCTTCAATCGTAGATCGTGATCTTATAAGTTCCGGATTGGTTTACCACGCTTGCCTTGATACGTCTGTTTTGATAGGCGTATCAAATATTTATCCCTTTTTATTTTTCTTTATTCATTTGGTTGTCTCACAAGTTGTCGATTGTAATAAGTATAAATTTACAATACTTATTGAAATTGGCAGCATTTTGCCTTCTTTTTTTTTCGTGCATGTTTATCTATTTGAGAAGTGTTTTGAACTTAAGAGTATTGGTAAAAGAACAAATCCTTGAGGCTGCATAGTCACATATATCGTCATAAGGCAAAAAGAACCCATTTGTAAGGATTTGTACAAATAAGCACAATAAAAAAGAAAAAAAATAAATTAAACCTAATAAAAATAAAATAAAAATAACATTACAATAAATTCTTTTATTATTTTTCAACTTACTAAATATTGTATTCCATTTTTCATAAGTTTTCTAATCTTTTTATGAAAAACAATTTATGAAATCAAATTCAATGAATGTTATCATAGCTATCCAATGCAAACTTAATAAGCTCCAATGATATGGAGATTTGATGTACAGAATGTGAGGTATTGATGGCTAATAACAACTGATGTGAATGATGTTGAGATAGACGGTTCAAAAGATCCTAGCCATGCATTAATCATGTGGGAGAGTTTTAAACCATAGCAATAAGCACAATAAAAAAGAAAAAAAAAAAATTAAACCTAACGAAATAAAATAAAAATAACATTACAATAAATTCTTTTCTTATTTTTCAACCTACTAAATATTGTATTCTATTTTTCCTAAGTCTTTTAATCTCTTTATGAAAAATAATATATGAAATCAAATTCAAAAAATGTTATCATAGCTATCCAATGCAAACTTAATAAACTCTAATAATATGGACATTTGATGTAAAGAATGTGAGGTCTTGATGGCTAATAACAACTGATGCGAATGATGTTGAGATAGATGGTTCAGAAGATCCTAGCCATGCATTGATCATGTGGGAGAGTTTTAAACCATAGCTTTTCCACCGCGAGGTCTAATAAATTAATAAATTTGATATTTAAAGTAGGCCTACCAACCATATAGATGATTTTCTTCTTCTAATAATTGTTTTTCCTCTTACCGAGAGAGAGAGAGAGAGAGAGAGAGAGAGAGAGAGAGAGAGAGAGAGAGAGAGAATAAGGGGAGGGGGAGAGGGAGAGGGAGGGGTATATTGCATGTTTAACTATTTATAAAAAAAATTATAAGTTAATTTAAAGGGTGCCACAATGACATTTGCTATTTTTCATTTGAAAATGTGACAGTTGTCGATGACACATTTAGTATTTGAAGTATCGATATCGTTATAAGTTTCGTTGGTTAGGATATGAAAACAATATCCATATCATCGATAATATCGCTGATAACCAGAAATATGGAAAAAATGATGAAATTTTCAGCGAAACGTAAAAAGATATTAAAATGTACATATTTACATATTTAGATATAAAAATATTTTTAAAAATGCATATATAATAAGTTTTTATTTAATGGGGCCTTAAAATATGCACTGTTATAAGAAATCAATCCAACAATCTCATTCGGTCTATTTAACTACCCAACCTTCTATCCAAACATCCATCGATATTACAAAATATCAACAACGCATGATATTTCATTAAAAAATCATCAATAATTAAAAAGGAAACGAAAGATTATGGTCTAAATATCGCGCTTGTTGCGATATCAATAATATTAAGATATTATTAATATTATTAATGACAAAGTGAACACTACATATAACCACATACCCATGAAAATTTTAAAATAAACAAAAATTTGATGATATCAATACATTAGCAATATTATTGAAATATTGTCGATATACTTATGATACAAAATTTTCTTAAAATTTACGTAGTCAAAAATATTAACAATATTGATGTATTGGTAATATAAGTGATACTTAGAATTTACATAGTTGAAAATATTGATAATTAAATTAGCGATATTGATACCTTGGCGATACTTAGCGATACATTAATAATACTTGAAATTTATAATACTATCAACATTATCATTATTGCTACTAATGTTATCGGTATCGCTGAGATGAAGATAAAGATAATATAAAAAATATTCAATGATGTCGGAGATAATTCAAACACTAGGCACGTTATAGCAGCAGGGGTATCTACAAATGCCAACAAACCTTGATAATGGCTGCAAAAAATTAACAGTGAGGGGTATGTTTAAAGGTCCGAAAGTGAGGGGGCAAATAAAAATTCTCTAATTAAATTATTTAAACGAAAATGTTGGCATAAAATGGCTGGGATAAATTGTCATTTGCTTTTTGTTCGTATAAATACCTGTATATATCTCGTAGCCGAACCCCCTTTTTCTCCGGAAACGCGATTGCAGGGTTCGATCGAATCTCTCTCCCCCCCCTCTCCTCCCCTCTCATCAGGAAACGAAATTCTAGGGTTTTTCATTTATTCTCCCCCCTCTCTCTTTCTTTCCCACAGATTCTAGGGTTCTCTCTCTTGGTTTCAGGAGATCCTCCATCGCTTCGGATTCAGATTCGCAGATCTGAGTTTCTAGGGTTTTGAAGAGCTCAATTCCGCGTTTAATGATGTTCTGGCGTATGGCGGGACTGTCTACCGCTTCCCCGGTGAGTCGAAGCTCTCTCTCTCTCTGGAATCTCTGAATATTTCTTTTTTTTTTTTTTTTTTGAATTTTTTGAATGCTTGCCATATCAGATTCTCTTTATTTTTTCAAATTTTCTGTATTTTCATTAAGAAAGATGAAGATTGAATAGGAAAAAAACTATACTAACTAAAGAATTGATGGAGAGTTAAAATGAGAAAAAAGCAGAGGAAATGATAAGCGTTTTTGTTTCTGCTTCGTTCGAATTCACTGTCTTAGTTTCACATTAATTGCTTCTGAGGCTGCACTTGGGTATGTTGAAATTGGGGTTGGGCGGAATGGATTTGTGTGCTGGAACTGTTGCTGCATGCTCATTTCACATCCTATACGAAAATGTGGAATAACAATTGCGGGCCAGTTTGGTGCATAAGGGCAGTCTGCTTAGCAGGGAACCTGCTGTTCGTGCATTTCCAAATGTGGTGCCTTTTTCATTGTGAGGGTGGCCTTGAATCATTTTTACAAAAGTGTGGTCTAAGCACGCTCCAAAATACAATCTAAAGAATGTCCCCAGTTTTAGTTTTAGGAGGGGCCTAGATTGCTAAGTGAACTTCTTCTGAATTCTAGGGTAGCTTCGAATGTCCCTATAAAACAGGTGGGTAAAGAAGACAAAAAATCCCATCTTACATGTTTCTTAAAGAAACATCAGAAATGTTGCCTATCCGCCCTGTTGAGTATTTTTGTTTTTTGGCCTCCAGCTTTGGATGCATAAAACGGCACCCTTGGGAACTGTTTTGATCCATGGGACCTGGCACCTGGTGTACAGGTTTGCCTTTCCACTTCGTTGGGAAATGATGCCCCAGGTTTTAGTTTAGGAATATAGAACCATGAAACATGCGTTAAAATTACTCTTACGTTGTAACGGACTCCCTAGGGAATGTGGGAACCAGGGGGACCTGTTGGAACAAATGCAATTGATGCCATTGTTTTTGTTTTTTTTCGATGCCATTGTTGGGAAATGTAAAGCTGAAAAGTCATTACACAGCAAACAAACTCCCTTAGTTTCCGAATTTTAGAACCCAGACTTTGCCATGTAGCCACTTTCTTGGCCTTCCTACCATCTGCACTCAATTTCAACACTCGAAATAGTATAACAACTCAGAGGAGGGGTTGGCTTGGAGAATGGGGTTTAAAAGGTCAACTTTCCCAATTTCATATTTGGGTCTCCCTTCGCGTGAGGGTCCAAATTTGCTGTGTCTGCATGGGACCCGGTGGTACTTATCTTTTGGTGCCAAATTCTCCAATGTATTTCTGGTGGCTTCTCAAAATTATGGTGCATTGCTTGTATTCACAACTCCCCCTACTCTCTTACCTAGCAACACATGCAAGGTATGGTACCTGATAGAGTGGAATGGCAGAACATGATTCATGTAGCCGACTCCAATTAATCGAGATAAGGCTTAGATGATGATGATAATCACCAAGACACCACCGCCACCACCATGTTTATATCATGATCCCATAGTGTCAACACTACTATAAGTTACGGTAATGTCAAGCTGTGTGTGCCCCACTGTGATGCTTGTATCAAATACGCTCCATTGATTGTGTGCGCCCCTGGATGGTCATTCTAGAGCCCAAATATCCTGGTTGATCCGAAACTTAGGTGGGTCACACTAGGGGAAACAATGTAAATCATGCCTAAAGCCACAAATTTCACCTTTTACAAAAAAAGCCACAAATTTCACGTGTTGTGGCTCTTCCGAGTTGTGGCATGTCATGATGTTTGGCGTGTCCCTTTATTCTGGAGGGATGCATCTGATGAATGGATCCGATGGCATTTATACACCACAGTGGACCACTCACATGATTTGGAAGGTTTTAATAGGTGGGCGTCCATTCCAATTGTTCCCTATGGTATGGCCCATGTGAATTTTGGATCAGCTTGATTTTAGGCTCCAGGCCAAACTTGGGAGGGTGCACCTGCTGGTTTGAGTGGATGTCATGTATGCATTGCGGTGGCCTCATTTTGGTCAACACAAACTTATGACATGTTAACCATGTTCTTGCTTGTGGACAATCAAACTCTGCAAAAGTATGCTGTTTTCCTCAGCCATCATCACCATTGTCAGCATCATTATTAGCATCATCTCCATTGTTGTCATCATGATTGTTTTGCCATCATTGTTATGATCAATGTCATTGTCATTGCTGTCAACATCACTAGCACAACCACCGTTGGTGTTACCACCACTGCTATCATCCTTGTTGTTGTTGCCACCATCACCATCACTGTCACCATCACCATCACAATCATCATCACAATCACCGTCACCACCACCACCAATGTCGCCATCATCGTCGTGGCTGTTGTCATCATCATTCCAGTTACTGGCTGGGCAGAGAGAGTTCCCAGATTCCGATTGTTGGCCTAGTGCTGATTACAGGTGATTGATGCATGGTGGTGATATTGTGATGTTAGGGTTGCGGGAACTTAAGAAGAAAGGAAAGTATTAATTGGGTAAATTAAAAAAAAGCTACTTTTTTGGTTTGATATTGAACAAAACAAAAAAAGGGCTCTTTTGTAAAAGTTTTTACCCAAGTAAATTTTTTTTCCTTCCCATGGGCTTTAGAGAATAAGGTTAATGGATAGCCTCATAAACTTTTGACCTACCTAGTTATCCTTGTATCCAAACGGCCTGTAGAAGACATTGTACAAGGGACAAAAAACAAAAGATGGAACTTATGAAATTTCGGTTTCTAGCCTCAAAATAAGAAACAAATGTGGCATAGTGACATAAGTCACTCAAGTGACTTGCCCTAATTCTTAATACATGGGATTCTATCCACCAATTTGGCTCGGAAAGCTTGGGAGTTGAGTTGACTTGGGGGTCTAGGAGTTGGGAATCATTGAGCTTTATTCCTGAGTATGAGACTAGAAACCTATAAACTATCCTATCCCCACTCTTATTGTAAATTACAAAATTCCTTCGGTAAAAATAAGAAAATACTTTGGCGGGTCTCTTGATAATATTTCAGTTCTCTCCCTCAAAAGAAAAAAAAGGGAAAAAAGGAAATACAAAATAAAATTTAATGCAATTAGGAGGTGAGTAATTCTTATCTTTAAAAAAAGTTGTGAAATACAAAACCCACCTGCTGGATTTTCTCTTGGCATGTTATTTTAGATTAAGAGACAGAATATGCCATCTAGCAGATATGGAGCTTGTTCTAATTGTTATGTATTTCCACCTTCTAACACTATTGTCCATGAGGTCACTGGATAGGAACTCACAAGCTATCTCTCCATCGATTCTCTTTTGTGCGTGTGTATTTAAATAGTCTTTTATGATGATATTCTTTCTTCTTCTTCTCCTCATTTTTCCCCCCATTTTAAGGGCAGCATTATTATGATATCTTGATTATGGTTATCCCATTGTTCATTTCAGGTGGACTCCATTCTAGATAAGGACAACTATACTCTAGAAGAGCTCCTTGATGAGGATGAAATAATTCAAGAATGCAAAGCCCTCAACAGTCGCCTCATCAATTTGTATCACTCTATTCCAATCTTTGCATTTAGTTCGCATGATTGGTTATTTCCTTTATTTTCTTAAACAATTAAAAAGAAGATGCTTTGGAGTCATACTTATAACTACCATTCATTTTTTTTTTTTTTTTTGTGTGTGGGCATTTGATAAACATTTGAAAGCAACAAAACCCAAAAACATATCTATAAGAAAAAGGTATGCGCTTTATGTAAGATTAAAGCCCTCGAGTGCACAACATGCTGCATCTTGATTGATTATGATGCTGCTTAGATGACCTTAGCCTTTGTACGGATAAGGAGTCATGGGTTACTTTCCCTAGAAACTACCACTAAACATAAGAGACTGATATGATAACGACTGACATGATGGCGTGATAATATAACAAAGAAAAATTCTGTGCTTGTATTCTTAACACCCCTCTCAAGCTCAGCATTGCCTGAGTTTGAATAGATGGGTCTTCAGATTTGATATGAGTCAGCAAAACTCAATGAGAACTGAGTTAGGACAACATCAATTGCACACAGAATCTTCTCAGAGGTAACAGATACATGATATAAAGATGCAACATGTAATAATGCACAACAGATGGGAGATTGCACTTGCAACAGGTAGCAGAGGGCCTGTCAAACCAAGAAAAGATATTCATCAGAATCAGGTTATTTTAGCTCGATCCAACCTGTCTCATCTGAACTAGAAGGGTATTTTAGTAATTTACCCCCTTTTTGCAAAGATTGAAATATCAAACCCATCTTGCTCCTCTTTACCAAAACAATCAAACCTTCTCTGGCTTTCCTATATAATAAAACCCATCCCGAATGCAGGAACAATAAGGCCTGTTGGATCTCTGACCACTGATGGCAACAGGGCCCCATTTCCTAGTGGTCCCTTCTGTAGGTGACTTGTACCCCAATCACCGGAATGTGACTCAGGTAGCATTGCAAGATAGTGATATTATGTGATGGTGGTGGTAGTTGAGAGATGTTGCCTCCACCATAGAGTGTGGATTTCAGTCAAGACTCGTCTTCCGTTAGTGGTTTGATGAGGGCAAAGCACACATGGTTCGAGATGGGGGTGGGAAATGGCCCAAGCAAGAGACTCTAACACTCCTTGAGGTCAGACCTCATTTGGACCCTAAGTTCAAGGAATCACAAGGGACCCTTGTGGGATGAGGTCTCTAGTGCACACACACAAATACCCGCAATTTGGACGGTTCAATTTCAATTATTTCCACCTCCTATGACTCATCTCTCCTGTAGTCTTCCCTCACATCCATCTCAATGTTCTCAATTTTCTAACACTCATCCATTGCTCATGCTACCTTCTGACAACACTCTGTCCCATGAAGTATGGATGGTTGAATAGCCATCTCAAAAAGTGTCCCTTAATTTTCATAGGTTTGTGGCTGACGACATCTCCACTTTATCCATCGAACTCTAATTGAAACTTGACATTTCCTTATTGATTTTTCCATCCTTTTGAACAAGGGAGCGCAATTCCATTTTGATATTTCCTTATATTTCTAGAACCCACAAATCGCAACCCTTGTTAACCGGGACATCCACCCTATTCTAACACGCTTGCAAGAGTAGGGTACATGCATTGTTCCAAATATCAACCACATTATCAATGATATCATCGATATTATTGGTATCACTACATCAATGATACCGAAATCACAATTATTGTAAAAAAAATAATAATGAAAATATCACCAATAAATTCAATATTGGCAATATTTTGCGAAAATATTGGCTTGGTGATATTTTGGGATGTGTCCAGTATAAAAGTTCCTTGGTGTAGGCGATACTAGTGATAATCACCAATATCAGGGAACTTTTGTGAATTGTCGGGAATTCGATTGAAAACCAGGAAAAATCTCAAAAATAGAAAAAATCATCATTTTATGGGATTATTTTTGGGGATTTTTGTTCTTTAGGTGATTATGCCTACTCCATTTTGGTTTTTTGTTGAATAAATGCTTGGATTTGGGGGGGACAAATATCGACTCAAAAGTAAAGACGGGCTGCAACTCAAAGGCAACAAAAACTCCATAGAAACTTATTATTATTTCAAATGTTAGCATGGATTGCAATGGAACTCCATATCTATACATGCTTCTCATGCATTAGCACGGACTTGTGGTGAATAAATAGACATTTGAGTGGAAAATGGGGGAAAGTTAGGTAAATTTTAATTGCTTCTGATTTTACCCATCAAATTGAGAATGGATGTGTGCAAGTTAGCAGGTGCATTAGTGATGGTCAATCCATCGATTGGCCATAAAATTTCCTTTTTCAGGAAATTTTATTTTTAATTATTAAAAAATATAAAAACAAATAAATTTGTTTAATTGGGAAATATATGTTTTTCACATTTAGTTACTGTGGTATTTGAATGGATTGACCATATGCATATGTATTGCTTATGTTTTATTACTTACATTGTATGGTATTTGAATGATGAACTCTTTTTGAATTTAACAGCTCTGCTTTTTCTGACAATGCATGGTTTAGGGCCCCTATAAAATGAAAACTTATTATCTATAGTTGTTTTTTTCAATGTCGATTCTTAGTGTGTGATCATGCGTCTTTTAACATCTCCTCGAGCTTTACTAAAAAATTCTACCTTTTTCCAAATGTTTCCCTCAGTCATTGATATTTTTCCCGAGTATCGCCGATATATCCCCAGTCATCAGTTAACATAAAGATACTGATTCTTTGAACATTGGGCACACACACTCTCCAGAATCAGTGATTAGCATGATAAGGGCATTTCTGTGTGTGTGTATGTGCACACACATTCTCTCCAGAATCAGTGATTAGCATGATAAGGGAATCTCTGTGTGTGTGTGTGTGTGTGTGTGTTGTGTGTGTTGTGTGTGTGTGTTGTTGACATGCTTGCAAAGTTAGGAATTAGGAATGTACATTTCTCTCTTTCTTTCTCAATCCAACCTTTATTTCTTTTTATGTAGCCATCAGTATCTCATTCTTATTATTTTTAGGAATGATCATTTTAAGTGAATGTACTTCTCTCTCTCAGTCTATCCTTTCTCTATTGTCTTGTGATGTAGCCATCCAGGATCTCATTGTTATGATTTTAGTCTTGTCCTATTTGGGAATTTCCATGTCTTCCTATTGATGCAACTTGGGTCAATAAGCCTTCCTAAGCTATTGTTGAAAGACCAACATAGGCATATTGGATATAGTGAAGGTCAACAGCAATAACAAAGTAGTGATGAATAAATAGTGGCAGAAATGGTCCTTGATATTTAAATCCCACCAGGACACGAGCCTATCATTTGTCAGGAGGCATAACTTTGTTCTCATATGTATGTTTAGTCAATCTTTAGTTAGTTTAAGAGGTCAATCTGAGATATATGAGAATTAAGAGGTCAATCTAAGATATATTTTCGTTTCAGAAAAAAATCCAAGATATATGAGAACTATTTCTACACATTTTGTGGGATTTTTTATTGATTCAGGCCACCAGATTTGGCTCAAAAGATTGGTTATGAAAAATATGATGAATTTTGAGTGGTTTTTTTAAAGTTTTTTCTGGCAGTTTATATTTTTACAGACAGTTAGTGGTTGGATTAAAAGTTTTGTGGGGTAATGGTTGATATTAGAAGTTAGCTAGGGTTCCTCTTAGCTTTGCTTATAAAAGTTGTGATGTGAAAAAAAGGTTTTCTTGGGAGTGTTCGGATAGGGAGAAACCAAAACATGGACATGGAAAACCAATAAGGAATCCTCAAGAAAATGGAAAACTATGTCATTTAGTTTTGAAGTAGTTTTTTTGTGGAAATGTTAAAAGGTCGGTGGCCAAATGGTAAGAAGTGTCTCCCCTAACCTTGGAAATATACATTTGACGACTTTTTCCTGAAAGACATTGATATCCATGGTTTTCTAGACTGAACAGGTTCTTAGTTTCTTCAGATTGGCTGGCCAAATACTCCCTTGTATTTCTGTGGGGTTTGCCGAAGCCCATATCTGATCATCATCCTTTCATTTTAGAGGTCCCTCAGGATGATTAAGGCCCAAAACCTTTCAAATTCAAGTTAGCTTGGATGGAGGTTGACGGATTCCGGCAGCCGGTTGAGGAATGGTGGGATACCTGTTTAGTAGAGGGTTATGCAGGCTTTAGGCTCTCAAGGAAACTCAAACTTTTGTTAGGAAAAAAAAATAAAATTGGAAGAAAAAAGTTTTGGACACTAGAGAAGCAGAGTTTGATAATGTTTTAAAGGTGATCCGCGACTTTGACTTCAAGGAGGAATTAGGGAATCTCTCTAGTGAAGATCAAGAAAAAAGAGCCTTGTTGATTTCAAGATATGCTAGTCAAATTAAAGAGGAAGAAATTTATATGGTGGCAGAGGTCGAGAGCATTATGGCTTAAGGATGTGGAAAAAAATGCATGGTATTTTCATTGCATAGCTAGCGTAAGAGCTCAGAGCAACCGCATCAGTAATTTGGTGATTAACGGCTCTTCATCCTCAGATAAAGGGATTATTTGCGAGGCAATTGTATCCTTCTATAAAAATATTTTGATTTCAGATTCTTGGAATCGATTACAGTTTGATCATGTAGAGTTTCCCCAATTGCAGGTTGAGACAGTTAACTTCCTTGAGTCGCCCATTTTGGAGGAGGTCAAAGCGGCTTTGGATTTGATGTGCAGGGACAAGGCGCCATGCCCAGATGGTTTCCCTATGATGTTTTTCAAATCATATTGGGAAATAGTTAAAAAGGACGCTTTGGAATTCATCTCAGAATTTTATGGGTGGGGTCATCTTTCCAATGATCTTGGTCAATGTTTATCGCTCTCATTCCCAAACTCGAAGGAGAGAAATTAATCAAAGACTTCAGACCTATAAGTTTGGTTGGAAGCCCATACAAAATATTAGCCATAGTGTTGGTTCTTTGTTTCCGGACTGTGCTGGGTAAGGTAATTTCCGAGAATTAAGGGGCTTTCTTCACAGGAAGACAAATTTTGGATAGCGCGTAAATGCATTGATACTAGAAACATAGCAAAGAAGAGGGGTGGTTTGCAAACTTGATATTGAAACAGTCTACAATCATATGGATTGGGGCTTCCTCGACTATATATGCTAATAAGATGAGGTTTAGTAAAAAAATGGAGAGGTTGGATGCAGTCTTGTGTTTATTCAGCTCAATTCTCTATCTTGTGTTTATTCAGCTCAATTCTCTATCTTGTGTTTATTCAGCTCAATTCTCTATCTTGATTAATAGGTCTCCAAATGGATACTTCAAAGCATTTAAAGGGCTTTATCAGGGGGATTCATTATCTCCTTATTTGTTTGTGGTGGTTGGGGAGGCTTTAAGCATGATGCTCCACAAGGGTGAGAAAATTGGATTAATCAAAGGTTTTGAAGTCGCTTTCGGGGGAATCTAGATTAGTCATCTTCAATATGCAAATGACACTATATTATTTTGTGAGGCGGATGTGGTTTTGGTCGATAATATTCGAAAAGTTATTGTGTTTTGAAGGTGTCTTGGGGCTTAATATCAATATTGCTAAAAGTAAAATGCTTGATATTTAGGTTGTTAAGGAGAAATTCTCTGGGTTAGCAGAGGTTTTCGGATGCAAGACTAGCTTTTTTCCTCTGTCTTACCTTGGTTTGCCTTTGTATATTAGGAAGCCCGCTCGACACCTTTGTGATTAGGTGTTTGAAAGAATTGAAATAAAGCTTTAGTTGGAAGAGGTATTTGTCATTGGGAGGTAGATTAACTCTCATCAAGGCCACTTTTTCCAATATGCCGGTTTATTTCATGTCTTTATTCAAATGCCCGAAGTCAGCACTCCAAAGGCTTGATAGGTTAAGACGCGATTTCTTATGGCAATGTTCAAAAGATAAAAAGAAACTTCATCTCCTTATTTGGAAAGCAGTTTGCAAACCTTTGGCAGAAGGAGGAGTGGGTATTAAGAACCTTGATTCTATGAATATGGCTCTTATTGGGAAATGGCTTTGGAGACTTGGACCCGAGGAGGGAAGACTTTGGAGAAATAGGGTAAAATACAGTTTATGTGTTGATAGATGGGAGGGTGAAATGTTCGTCCTTATATTGAGCTTTTGGCTTGTGGAAGGTGGTCTCCTTGGTTGAGCATCAGTTCCATGAAGGTATCACCTTTTCTTTGGGGAATGGGAGTCAAATTCGCTTTTGGACTAATGTTTGGTGTGGAGATCGAGCTCTCATTCGGTCCTTTCTTGGTTGGCTCGCATTGCTCCGGATAGTGATGTTTTGGCGAAGGATTGCTATTCGATTTGCGGCGAGTTGGTAGCGTGGTCCCCTCCTTATAGGAGGAATCTATTAGATGATGATATTGTGGAGATGGCAGAGCTTCTTTGCCTATTAAAAGATAGAATCCCCATGATTTAGGAAGTAGATTCTTTGTGATTTGGCACACCCATAGCTCAGGTTAGTTCTCAGTTAGATCCTTTCATCATTTGTTGCATGGTGCGCATCATGTTCAGTCTTTCTCATATCATTTGTTGGTTTTATGTTGCCCCTTTTTGGTTGGTGGCATTTGGGTGGTTAGCGGGCAATAAGTGGGTGCTTACTATTGATAATTTGCAAAGAAGATCTTTTATTTTGCCCAACATTTCCCTTGTGTGTATGGAAGCTGTGGAATCTGTGGACCACCTTTTATGTATTGCTCTTTTTTTTGTATGGTTTGGGAGCACTTTTTGGATTTGTTCCATATCGATTGGGTAATGCCAAGGTCGATTGTGAAGCTGATGTGGGCTTGGCATCAAGGGGGACTTGGGAAAGTAGGCAAAGTGTTGTGGAGGATGCTCATGTTGGGGATCTTTTGGGTCATTTGGGGACAACGAAATAGGAGGGCTTTTCAAAATAGATGTTCTTCTATCCAAGAGGCTATTTGGCAGATTAAGTGGGATTTCGTGGGCTGGGCTTCTTTTGTTAAAATAGTAAAATCTGTAGATGTTTTCTCCTTTATATATATATATATATATAGTTGTAGATTACCTGTATTCACACTTCTTCAATAAATTGTTGTTATCTCTATTAAAAAAAAATCTATGTTTTTCAAGTAAAATCATGGAGGTGGAAGACAATTTCCATAGCTACTTAAAAAAAAAAAAAACTAAACATGGGAAGGTTTCCATAGAAATTGTTTTCATTTCCAAAGTACTCAACGTTCCAAAACACCCCTAAAGAGCTTAGGCACTGGCATTTAATAGTGTTTTTATCCCGTGTCTCATCAACCATCAATTTCGCTGCATGGCCATGAATTTTTCCCTCCATTACTTATTATATGCATGTTCTGTAAGCTAACATTTTTGGCATTGTTTAGAGAATGTAAGCCTTCCTACTTAAAAGAGGGTTACCCAAGATTGATATGGAAATTAGATCATGAGCCAGTAACCTCATCCCGCGTGCAATTCCCCCCCCTCTTTTTTGGTTGAAAGATTTCATCATGTGTGCCAAAAAATTCATTCTAATCACAAACTCCTGAAGTGCTGCATTCATATGCTATTGGGTCACATTAAGGGCAGATCTCCTTAATAAGGCCAAACCTTAATAAGACAAGAAGTGAAACTTTCTTCTTTGAGTTCATGGTTGTTTAGAATGTTGGTTTGGATGGACACGAGGTTTCAATGTTTAGCATTTGATAACTTCTCTTTGATATAATGAATGAAGGTGATGTGCAATTTGCTTTGGTGTTATAGGGCTTTCTTTACTTATGTCGCATTGAAAAGATCTCTTGTGAATTCCATATCTGAATGGATCTTAAGAGACCTATAATGATCTTCATCCTCCATCAATGGCTTTGCCACTCACCTGCATTTAAAGTCTGTTCATGTGTAAATCGTTGTATACATTTTAACCATTGTTGTTATTGTTCACTTTTTTCCTTTTCTGTATCTTTGATGGATTTGTAGTCTACGAGAAAGGTCTCAGGTGGAGCAATTGGTTCGATATATCGTAGAAGAAGCTCCTGAGGATGCCGAAAAGCGACGCACTTTCAAGTAAGTTATCAAAGTTCTTAGGTAAAATTTGTTGCCAAGAAGAAGATCTCTCTTTTGTCGTTTGGAAGGTTTGATGTATATTTTGGCTGTTTGTTTCATGGTGTTGTTGTGCAGGTTTCCATTTATTGCCTGTGAAATATTTACTTGCGAAGTTGATATTATACTCAAAACCTTAGTAGAGGATGCGGAGGTGTGTAATTATCTTGCTCTCTTTTGCAGCCATTTATTCTTTAGTTGAATTCTATAGCTGTTCTGTAACAAAATTTCAATGGTCTGACTTTCTCTGTATTGGCCTTAATCTGATTTGCACGTCTTGTGTTCTTCTGGTATCTGGCTATTTTGCAGTTGATGCATTTGCTTTTCTCCTTCCTGGAACCCGACCACTTACATAGTACATTGCTAGCTGGGTACTTCAGCAAAGTAGGCGATCTTTCCCACAAGCTTGTTACTTGTTACCTGATACCCATCTATGATGTCACAGAAAGATCACATAATTGTTTATAAATAAGCTTCCCTCTTTCTCATCTATATTTACAAGCTATTTACTTTCGGGAATTGAGGCATATGCATTCTGGTTGCTTCCAGGTTGTCATATGCTTGATGATGCGGAAGACGGTCCCATTCATGAATTTTGTTCAAGTAAGTGGATACCTTTAGTTTTCTCATTATATTACATTTTCACCATGTTTTTCTAATATGTGATTAGGGTGATATGATTGGGAATTGGTCTGAATAGATGGGCTAGAGTTTTTCATTTTGTTCTCATAAAAGAAGTCTCAAATGCATGTGATATCTTAAAGGTGAAACCCAGAGATGGGTACATATCCCAATGATTTAATTTGGATAAGGATCCGGACCTTCATGTGCGTGCATTAGTTTTTTGTCATTTGACTAATTTTAAACTTGTACTTCAAAGTATGAGAAAGGAAACTCAGAGGTTGTAATTGGATGGGTTTTTTCGCTCTATGACATGGCAGCCCAATACTTGGGGAAATTGCGATGCAGGACCTTATTTTATCACCTTAATGAAAATGGGCGTTAAATGTAAAATGGATTTTGTTGTGACCAATGATATGAATGGTTTCATACAGCATTGTGGATTTAATAAGTAACTTGTAATCCAACAGTATCTGCAAAGATGCATTCCAATGAATCTGACCATTCTTGAAGAAGAATGTTGTCTATTGGCTTGAATTGTTGAAAGTCAACCAAATGTGCCACAATTGAACACAAACCAAGAATGATTTGGTGAAATAGGCCCCATTATATTGAAATACAACAAGAAGAAGATGAAAACATGAAAAAAAAAAATTGAAGGTTTACCCTTTTTCTGTTTTTTCCTGTAAGGGTCCATTCCACTTCAATTCGTTGAATCCCATTGAATTTTTTTATTTTGATCCCAAAATAGGGCTAGATCTTAGTCTGAAATGACTTTCTAAGCTTCATTGTTGCAATGAAAAGAAGAAGAAAAATGAGTGAGAAATCGGAAAAAATAGTATTTGGGCTTTTATGGGCATGTCGGCCTCGTATTGGTGCTGATACTTGGGCTAGGTCACCTTTTGATTATTGTGGTCAAGTTTAAGGTAAGTGACAAATACTAATTGACTAGTCTGACCTCATGGCCAAGTTCTGAGATAGAATATGGTAGACAAGTATTTCTATAGCCAATTACTTGGGTCAATAATCATCCATAAGAACAGAGGAGGGGAAAAAGTGAAAATCTTGGGTCTAAGATGTTTTGGTTGGGATTAATTTTCTTTTATGGTCTCCTTGCATCGGTGCCCATTGGAATGGGCTCTGGATGTGTGTTCTTGATAATTGGCTAAAAGGGCTTTTGTGGATGGGTTGGCACAAAGCTCATGAAATGGGTATGGACCCTCCTCTTCCAATCCATCTTAATACAGGAGCCAGGGTGGTTCGACTTCGATGAGAAATTGACTGGGGTACTTGTTTCAAAGGTCCTGATCTAATAACATTCTTCCATGGGATCATGAATACCAGGACTAGATGTAATAGAATTCACACGATTGGTGTGGATGGGGCTAGAGTGGAGTAGAAGTCTAAAGTTTGTGAAGCCATCGTCCAATACTACAAAGTTCTCGTCTTTGGAAAGATGGAACATACTGCAGCTTGACAATTTTATGTTCTCTATGCTATAAGAGGAAGGTGCGAGGTCCCTTGAAAGACAACTATCCGAGGGAGAGATAAAGAAGATGATGGATTCCCTTGGAATGGACATGGCTCTGGGGCCAGATAAATTTCCTTTAGCATTCTTTTAAATCTTTTGGGAGATTGAAAAAAGATGCGTCTACCTTCATTCTTGAGTTTTTTAAAGATAATTGCTTGTTGAGATGGGTTCTTCCTTCATTGCATTGATCCCAAAGGTTGATAGTGCGGAAAATTTGAGGGATTTTAAATCGATAAGTTTGATCGGAGCACCCTATAAGATTTTAGTGAAGATCCTAGTTTCAAGGTTTGGGCTGATTCTCGGGCACATTACCTCTAGGGTCCAAGGAGCTTCTGTGGAAGGAAGACAGATTTTGGACACGACATTGATAGCCCATGAGTGTTGATTCTCGTAACAGGGAGGGTAAGAAGGGGGTTGTAGGCAAGTTTGAAGTTGTACGACCGTGTGGATTGGGATCTTTTAAAATTATATGCTAGGATAGTTAGGATGCAGGGAAAACGGAGAAGATGGATGCAGGTGTGCGTGAAATCTGCAAAGTTTTTTTTTATTCTCGTTAATGAATTGCTCAAAAGATTTTTCAAATTATTAAGGGGAGCTATCCATTATATCCATTCTTGTTAGTGATTGTGGTGGAAGCCCTAAGCAAAATGCTAGACAAAGCTGTGGAGGTCAGACTTCTTAGTAGGTTCAAGGTGGACAAATGTGAGTTTTACGTCTCACATCTTCAGTTTGCTGGCGATGTTATCATCTTCTGCAAGGCAGTTACTATGAAGATGGACAAGCTAAGGAAGACTATTATATGTTTTGATGTGGTGTCAGGTAGAAAGGTCAATATTTACAAGAACGAGATGCTGGGCATTGGAACCTTAAAGGATAAGACTAGCTCGTTAGCTGAGACATTTGATTGCAAGGCAGTCTTTCCCCTCTTCCTATTTGGGCCTACCACTATGTATTGGCAAATTGGCCAAACATTTGTGGGATAGGGTGATCGAAAGAATGGGAATGACATTATCGTCTTAGAAACATTGTCATCTATCCATGGATGGAAAATTGACACTAATCAAATCAGCACTATTGAATCTTCCACTCTACTTATCTCTATTCAAGTGTCTTGGCCACTTTATTGCAGAACTAGATGGGTTAAAATGGGATTTTTATGGCAAAGAACGGAGGAGGAGCAAGTTCCATTTGACGAAAAGGGATGAGGTTTGCAAGCCATACGATGAGAGGGGAGTAGGTATTAGAAGGTTGTCCCCTATGAACGGGGTGGGTGCTTTTGGGTAAATGGATATGAAGATTCAACATCAAGGAGGATGTGTTGTCGAAGGAGGTAATTGCAAGAAAATAAGTTGTGAGGGAATGGGGCTGGTGGATGGAGGATTCATCATTGTATAGGGCTACGTCGATGTCGAGGTCAATCTCCAAATTGAGGAAGAAATTTGCGAAAGGGGTCAACTTATTCCTAGGGGATGGAAAGAGAAATAGGTTTTGGGAGGATGCTTAGATGGGAGAGGGCTTCCTTGGGGAGGAATGTCCGAGGTTGGTAGCCTTGGCCAGAGATGCAAATGTAACAGTTGATGCATGTTATTTTTTTTTTTTAAAGCAACAAAAGAGAAATGCATTAAAAAGGAACAGAGGAACAAGAAAGACTGCTGAGATAGCAGCCACGAAGGAAAACTAGAAACCTAAATACATCAGATCATGATCTTTCAAGCCCATTACATAAGAAACCCATTCGACAATCAGTCTTTTAGCATGAGAACCCACTGATTTAGGAGACTTGTGCATATTGTTAAAGACTCTATCATTTCGTTCCATCCAGATTGTCCACCAAATTGCAATAATCGCCATTCTCCATATTTTGGATTTCACCTTTCCGATTTTGTGCCCATGCCAAAGGCGAAGAAGAGACGCTGCAGAATAGGGACAACAACCCATGAAACTGAACCTGGGCCATAAGTCCTAGTATATGAGACTGATGAAAGGACAGTGGACAAAGAGGTGATCAACACTTTCTTCACTTCTCATACAACAGCTGCAAATATTGACAATCTGCATCCCCCGCTTTCTGAGATTATCGATCGTGAGGATCCGATTCATAGCAGCAAGCCAACCGAAGGATATGAATTTAGGGGGGGCAGCATACTTCCATATAAAAGGGGTGCTTTGGGGAAGTGGAACAGAATTAGGGAGTAAAGCTGCATAGAGAGATTTGACTGAAAAGTTTCCAGACCTATGGTGATTCCAAATCAGTTTATCCGAGGAGGAAATCTCCAACGTCAATGAGGATAAACATTGGAGAAGCTGCACATATTCATCAACCTCCCAGTCCCATAGGTTTCTAACACAAGTAACATTCCAACCCCCATTGGGATTATAGAAACAGTAATTGTTGGCGACTGAATTGCCTTTGTCGACTGCTATTCTATAAATACACGGGAATCTATTCCTCAAAGTGTTATCACCTATCCACAAATCTTCCCAGAATCGAGTTCTCATTCCATTCCCCACAGTGAAACGTAATAAAGATAAGACCTTCTGTTTATGATGCAGGGTATCTTTCCATATGAGACGCCCTATAGGAAGAAGATTCTTTTGTCCACTATCCCCCTGCCGAAGATCCATATTTTCCTTTAACAGTAATGTTCCACAGCGCTTCCGATTTAGTGCCCAGACGCCATGTCCACTTGCCGAGAAGGGCAGCGTTCATTGTTTTGAGATTCTTTATATTAGCACCCCCATTCCTATATTGAGAACAGACCCCTTTCCAATCCATTAGATGAAATTTATTATGGTTTTCCTTGTCGCCTCAAAGAAAATTCCTCCTAAGAACATCAATACGATTCAAGATAGTTATCGGGCATCTTTAGAGAGACATATAATAGAGAGGAAGATTTGATAATGCCGCTTTAATTAACGTGATCCGACCTCCTAACGATAGATAACGACATTGCCACATCGCCAGCTTCTTCTGAAAATTCGCCACAATTTTGTCCCACATTTCCAGAGGAGGAGGACCGATAAGGAGCGGGAGACCAAGAAAAGAAGTGGGGAAGTAGGCCGGTGAACATCCCAGATTGAGCGCGTAATCAACCAGATTCTGATCTGACATATTGACTGCATACACCTTGGACTTAGGCATATTAATCTTTCGGCCTGAAACAGCCTCAAAACATCGAAGAGTCGTCAAAAGATTAGACACTGAAGAATCGTCAGCCTCGAGCATAATCAGAGTGTCATCAGCAAATTGCACGTGAGAGATAGGTTGGACCGAATCGGCCACGCGAATACCTTTGTATAGCCCCTCCGTCTGGCCTTTTAGAATCATTTGAGAAATAGCCTCTCCTATCAGAAGAAACAGGAGAGGGGACAGGGGGTCTCCTTGGCGCAAACCACGAGAGACCGGAAAGAAGCCGTGAGGAGAACCATTTAGAAGAACAGAGAATTGAGCTGAACCAGTGCACGCACCTATCCAGCTTCACCATTTGTCCCCAAAACCCATACACTTCATCATATACTGCAGGAACTCCCAATTAACGTGGTCGTAAGCTTTTTCGAAATTGAGCTTATAAAAAATGGATGGTCGGCCAGATTTATGAGCTAAATGCAGACATTCATTGGCAATTAACTCCCCATCAATGATCTGTCTCCCTTTCATGAACGCATTTTGATTTTTGGAGATAAGGCTGCCCATAATAGAAGTGATTCTAAAGAGAGAATTCTGGCTAGAATTTTGTAAGGACTGCTAACCAGACTGATAGGTCTGAAATTGGAAAGAGAACTAGCGCCTGAGACTTTTGGGATAAGAGAGATGAAAGACGCTCCTAAGCTCTTGGACAGATTACCCCTCTCATGAAATTCATGAGGAAAATTCATTATGTCTGGCTGGACCATGTCCCAAAACAATTGAAAAAATGCCATAGTAAAACCATCCGGACTAGGAGCTTTGTCCCCTGAAAGAGCGAGAACTGCAGCCTTAGCTTCGTCAATTGTAAATGGAGCCTCCAACATAGTTGATTCCGTATCTTGCAACGAAGAGAAGATGATGCCATCAAGGCGTGGTCTGCACCATCCTTCAGAGGAAAGTAAATTTTGAAAATGCTCAATGGCTCTCTGAGCAATCTCTGTTTTGTCTTCTATGATCCTATCATCGACAGTAATGCTGTGAATGGCTTTGCGTCGGGCAATGAAATTGGCAAAAGAGTGAAAAAATTTGTTATTTCGGTCGCCCTCTTTTAGCCATTTAATTCTCGATTTAATCTTCCAATTGATTTCATCTTCGAGAGCACGGTTAGCTAAGGATTGGATTATTTGAATGCGACGAGAAAGCGATTCGGAAGGAATGTCATCGACTTCATAAGAGGCATCGATTTGTTGTAGTTCAGCCATAAGGGACTCTGTTTCTTTTTCTCTCTTACCAAACTCATTGACCTTCCACTCTTTAATCTTTCCTTTTAGAAGTCTGAGCTTGCATGACAATCTATGACCAGCGAACCCTCGAACCTGAAAAGATCCCCACCACTCTTAGACTTCCTCCCGAAAACCTTCGATCTGGATCCAGAAAGGGTTGAATTTGAAAGGTTTTGGGCCCCAATTCACAACTTTCATAGACAACAATATTGGACAGTGGTCGGAGGTGGTTCGGGGGAGAGCGATTTGAGACACTGAGGGGAAAGCCTCCATCCAAGAAGGCGAGATCAAAAATCTATCTAATCGCAACAAAATGGGGGACCTGCGACAATTAGACCACGTATAAGAGGCACCGGAAAGCGGGAGGTCGATCAGTTGATGCATGTTATGAGGTGTTGGATTCAGGAATAGTTTGGATCCAAGGTATTCTGTAACAGTAACGGTGGACGTAACGGCCACCACCGTTACCTTTACGATATGGGTCGTAGTGGTTGTCACAACCCCCGTAACAGCTGTTATAGTCTCTCTCTCTCTCTCTTATTATTATTATTATTGAAAAAAACTCGAAAAACCTATATCTGCCCTGTAATTTGGAAAAAAAAAAACTGAAAAATCTGTATTTGCCCTAAAATAGGCCATTACGAGGTTGTTACGACCTTTACAGGGGGCGTAATGAGTCGTTAACGGTGATTACGGGTGATTTTTTCCACAACGGCTATTACGGCCATTACGACCCAGTAACGTGTAATGGTTACCATTGTTACCTATATGTAACGAACGACCTTTATGGCACACTGTTTGTATCCTTCCATGACAAGGTGTCCCGTATCGGCCGATACGTAACGGTAACGGCTGACACCGTTACGTAATATGGGGTCGAAATGGGCACCCCCCCGATTCTGTGATCGTAACGGCTGTTAAGGGCTAAAAGAAAATAAGAAAAAAAGAAAAAAATAGGAAAAAAAGCATACTTTAAAAAAAAAATAAAAAAAAATTTCTTTTCTTCTTCTTCTCGCCCTGCTGCGGGCCTCCTATTCCTTCTTCTTCTTCTTCTTCTTCTCTTCTCTCTCTCTCTCTCTCTCTCTCTCTCTCTCTCTTCTTTTCCTCTTTTTATTTTCGGTTTCCCTCTCTCTCCCGTCTTTTTCGTTTGAAATCGGAAGCTGATTGACTGGTGTACCACACACCAACTATAGCTATATACCGTAGGTACGTGTCATGCTAAACTGAGCACTGACACTCCTCGAGCTCTAAGTTGTATGAACGGTTCAAAGGAGATCAAAGTTACATGGGCTCCACAGTGATGTATTTGTTATATCTACACCGTTCATCTATTTTTAGATATTATTTTAGAGCATTACCCAAAAAATGAATCATATCTAAAGATCTTCTGGACCAGACCAAAAATAGCAGCGGAGATAATGATTTTCACCGTTAAACAATTCGCAGGCCCACCATAACGTTTATTTTCCATCCAATCTGTTCATAAAGTCAAAAAGACCTGAATGAAGAGGAAAAACAAATTTCATATTGATTCAAAACTTTTGTGATCCCAAAAAGGGTTTCAATGGTAGACATTCAATCCCCCACTGCTTTTCGCAGTGTGGTCCACTTGATACTTAGATCTGTATTATTTTTAGTGTCAAATGAATGGACGGTTTAGATATAACACATATCTCATGATCAGACCCACAGGACCTACTGATGTCAATACAGGTATGTCATTGAGGTACACCACCTAATCCGCTTTCAAAGAAATGTGCGTGGGACGCTTTTGTACACGTGCTGCGTGGCCACACCATGATGTATATATTTTATCCATGCCGTCCATCCATTTTGCCACATCATTTTAGGTCATGATCCAAAAAATTAGTAAGATCAAGTGGACCACACCATAGGAAACAGTGGTTATAGAATGCTCACCATTAAAAATTTCTTAGGGTCCACTGTAAGGTTTACTTTTCATCTAACCTGTTAATTGGGTCACATTGACGTGGATGAAGGGAGAACACACATGTCAGGTTGATTTAAAACTTTTGTAGCCCTCAATAAATTTTTAATGGTGAACGTTTAATTATTGTTGTTTCTTATGGTGCAATCCACCTGAGCTTTGGATCTGCCTCATTTTTAGGCTCATGCCCTAAAATTATTTGGTAAAATGGATGGACGGTGTGGATATAACACATTCATCACAGGTGGGGCCCAAAAAACTTTGACACTCGTGTGCTACACTTCACAATTCGGGTCCCGCCTAATTCGGGCCCTTAAAAAATTGTACACGAGACATGTATTAACTTAAAATTTACCAATTAAATTATGGACTGTAATTGCTAATTCACAATGCCAAAATCAAAATTTTTGAATAGTTTTAATTGTTAATTTGTGGACACTTATTTTTTAAAATAGGGCCTTTTGATTATTTTATTTTATTTTTTTATTTTTTATGATTCACTATCAATAAATGTCTACCAATTCATAAGTGGGATAATGCCAATAAATTGCATGAATTTGAGGCTGATTTGGGGCATGGATTGGTCCTCCAAGTCAGCCCCAAATTGGCAACGCCATCTATCTGAATTTAATTTCATTTTTTTAAAGAACTATTGGGAGAAATGATATCAAATTGTTAAGTATATAAATTAGATATTTATAAAATTAAATATATGAATTTTGTAGTCAAATTCAAGTTATCTGGTTCATAAATTCATCTGACAGTCTGATACAACTTCTCACCAAAGAGTGGACTGTTACATCACCATAAAAATGTTCCAATTTATAACTGAATGCATATTTGGAATGCTTAGAATATTCTAGATTTAATTCATATTTTTTCATATTTTTTTGGCAAAATAAAAATAAAAATTGCACTGTTACGGGCCGTTACACCCCCGTATTGCCGTTATGCCCCCGTATCGGTATCGGTTGGTGCCAACCGATACCGATACGGGATATCTTGCTCCATGATGAAAAACCTTGTGGGAAGAGAAAGACTCTAAAATCATGTCCCTGTCAAGGAAGCTAAGTGGTTTATTCCCTCCGTCGACGGTTTGTGACACAACATTATGGTCAAAAGGTAAATTCGGGAGATTTACGATCCAACCCTTCTACAAGATGCTCTGTGGGTTTCATTCTAGAGGGGGAAAAGGGCACATGCTGTTCATATGGTCCTATGGGGCTCCTTCTAAAGTCACAGTTCTTGCATGGTTGGTGGGAAGCAACAAGATGTTAAAAGTGTACTATCTATGGGAGAGGGAAATGGTGATTGTGAATGTATGTTTGGTGTGCCTTCAGAATGAGGGTTCGGTTGATAACTTATTCCTCTGTTGCCTTTATACAAGGGAGTCATGGGACTGATTCTTGGGCCTGTTTAGCATACAGTGGGTGTTGCTGCAGACAATTGCAGTCTCCTTATATCGTGGCATGGGGGAGGAGTAGGGAAGAAAGGAAGAGCACTCTAGAGGCTGTCCTTGCAGCAGGATTTTGGGCCTTGTGGGGAGAAAGGAATAATCGGTGCTTCTAGGGTAAAATTGCAACAATGTCGGAAGTTTTTAGGAGAGGTAAATTGCATGCAAGGGAGTGGGCTTTGAATGTGCTGCCCCTGAAAGATTTTCCCTCTGCTGAATCTTTGGTGTCCTTGTAGTTTTTGGGCTTCTTTGTATTGTGTGGGGCATATTTCACTCTTTTTGGTATCCCTGTAGTTAGTGGGCTTATCCGTATCTTGTGGGCTATCTTTGAATTTTTTTTTGGGGCTGCCTCAGCTCTGTTTAAATCAATACAATTATCAACTTAAAAAAAAAAACATGGAAACTTTTGCAAGCAATGCACCAGCTGGTCCCTCTCGCAGGTAAAGGAGTAGTGTTGATGTCATGTGGGCTGCTAGTTGTAGTACTTTTGCAAAACAATTATGAGAATTCCTGTGATGAATGTGATCGCAAAATAAAATTCATAATGCCAACGCTGAATAGCTGGGATGATATGAGATGATGGTGGTGATCCTATAATTGTATCTTGCATCAATTGAAGTATTATACACATTATTGCCAACCAATGTTCGAATGATCTCCGATATTATCGAAATATCTCCAGCTCAGCGATACTGATAACGCTGGTAATATCAGAAATTCTAGGTATTAGCAATGAATCACTAAGTATCGCCAACGTATCAATAGCACTAATGTAATCGCCAATATTTTCAACTATGTAAATTCTAAGTGTCGATTGTATTACCAATGCATCAATATTGCCAATATTTTCGACTATGTAAATTTTAGGTAATGCTTGTATCACAAGTATATTGACGATATTTCAATAATATTGCCAACTTATTGATATCATCAAAATTTTATTTATTAGAAACAAAAATTATTTTAATTTTTTTGTTTAAGGTTTTCATGGGCACATGATTGTATGGAATGTTCAATTTTTCATTGATAATATTTGGATATTATTGATATTGCAACATGCGTGATGTTGAGACCACAATCTTTCGTTTCCTTTCCAATTGTTGATGATTTCTTGATGAAATATCACGTGTCGTTGATATTTTGCAATATTAATGGATGTTTGGATGGAAGGTTGGATAGTTAAATAGGCCGGATGGGATGGTTGGACTGATTTCTTACAACAACACATGCTTTAAGGCCCCATTAAATGGAAACTTGTTATGTATGCATTCTTTTTGCAATTTATTTTATTTTATTTTATTTCTAAATATGCAAATATGTACATTTTAACATCTCCTAAAGTTTTGCTGAAAATTCCACTATTTTCCCATGTTTTCCCGCATTTCCGGTTATCAGCGATATTATCGGCAATGTCGATATTGTTTATGTATCCCTGGCCAACGAAACTTGTAGCAATACCGATACTTCGAACACTGTTTCCAACTAAACATTCATTAGAGCAACACTCAAGGTTACTTTTTTTTTTTTTTGTTCTTGAACGGTATTGCATGCAATGTGATTGCTGGTTCGTTTACAATGAAGTGATCTTAAGCTAGATCAGAGCTACCATTCTCAAAGTGAAGACCAACCTATCCACCAAATCTACTGGGAGGGACATTTCTGTTCCATTGTTGTCTGGGAATGTTTTGTTCATTGTCACTTCTGAATCTGATGTTTTCTCTTCTTACTTCCCTTTATCTCTATTGCAATGAGTTTTCTTATGTGAACTAACTTGTATGGGAACTACTGGAATCAGTGCCCCATCTGGAGAGGGTATGGAGTTGTGGGAACTAACTTGTATGGGAACTACTGGAATCAAGCTATTCCATAATGGTAACATTGGCTGTAATGTCCACCGCCATTACCGTTGCAATACGGACCGTAACAACTGTTTTGCCTTTTTTTTTTTGTGTCCTTGAAAAAACCTATTTCAGTCCCATTACAGGACCTTATGGGGCTCTTATGGGTAAATTTTTTTTTTAAACCTTAACAGCCATTATGAGCATGTAACGCGTAACAGTTACCACCGTTACTGTTACATAACCGTGTTGGATTACCTTGATTGGAATGAGAGACTCAATGAGGCCGAGGCTGAATCCAAAATATTTGAAAATCTTAATGGCATTATTCCAAGAAACTCATCAGTAGCAAAAGGGAGTCACCTTCCAAAACATGAGCATTGGTGATAGAGAGCTCCATTGCACATGCTTCTCTTGATGCTTTCATCTACTGTACCACCCTCTGGTAGAGACTAATTGAAAGCAATTTCCATGTCACAATACCCTCTGATAGAAACTGGGGCCAACTACTTGAACCGTTCAAGAGCTATCCTGTACGAAGTTGGGATGAACAACCCTACTACGTGTGCTACTACTGTTTCCTCTTCAACGCAATGCAGGCTGCAGAGCCATCGGAACTATTTGAGCATGATTCTTCTTTCAATGTTCTGCACCGATGAACTTTTGGATGTAGGTGAGGAGGGAAAGCTCTAGCATAGGGTCCAGAGGTACTGATGTCAGAGGACTTGAAAAGGAAGGATGGATGGTTTGTCCATCTCGGTCCATCTCTGATTTGATAGGAGGCTAACTGATGGACAAAGTGCTCAACAGAGTAACTGTAAAGTGATGGTCGCCAGCTAAGTACATAACCAACATAGGGGGAGCGGAAATCTAATAAAAAGACCGGAGTCTCATGCCTCCAATCAAGAGATCAAACTCATACCTAGTGGAGACGCCACTCTGTTGGTGGTTGGAGACAGCTGCTGCTTTGCACTGGTCAATATGGGTGGTCCAGCCACCATCCCTTGCAACAGGCCTTCACTGGATTCTGGCTTGCGCTGCAGTGGCCAGTTTATAGTGTGGGGCTGGTTAAGACTACGCCTATGGCGGTGACCCTATCATAGTGGGTTTGTGAGCTAAATGAGATTGTGAGGTCCTTGGCTAAATAGATTGGCCCTTTGATTAATAAACTTGTCATCTTTCAAAAAGGGCAAAGGCAGTGATTTTGGCTTGATAATGGAAAGAGGTGACTGGGGGAGATTTTGGCTTGATGAGATTCCCTTGGCAGATGCTTTCTCCTTGCCTTTTTAGCTTTCTATGTGCAAAGAAGCAAAGGTTGCAAATTGTTATGATTACATGCAATGGATCTGTGGTTCGGACTTGTGATTATTAGGTGTAATCTCAATAACGAGGAAATTAGATTGTTTGGTAGGTTCACGGGAAACTTTATGAATTGCAAACTAACCTGCCAGTAGAAGACCAAAAAAGAAAAAGAAAAGAAAAAGAAAGAAAGAATAGACTTGGAAGTGGACAGAATGGAATTCACATCCATGTCCTTCTTTGTGTCTCGTCCTGAGGATGGGCAATTCCTTCTTCGCTTGCTTTGGTCTGGAACTCCCATTTCCCTCTTGGAGTCGAGCTTTTGTGTAGATTGTCAACCAAGATCCTCAATCAGGGTTTAATTTAGCTAGACTGGAGGCCCTAGGTCCCATGTTCCCAACTGGCTGCACCCCCCTTTGTTTGGTTGTGCTTCTTCAGAAATTGCACGCCCACGGGGGTGGGAGGCTGGTATGGAACATCGGTGGTTGTTTGGTTGCTGAGTTTGTGGGCCCTATTGGCATATATAACACCAACTGGGCTAAGGTTGCTGCTATTGTTAATTTGGTAAGCTAGCTCTGCGTCTTGATTATAGTTGCACAAAGTGTAAAGGAAAGCGGCAATAGATTTCAGTGCAGTGGTGGGAAAGCATCTATTAAAAAAATGTAAACATGTATAAATAGGTAGGAAGTGGGAATGGAGCAGGAGTTCGGGGTGCTATTTGAAGCAAACGTGATACTTAGTTAGAAGGATCCTGCTACTAAGCATCGATTATTTCCTGATATTTTTGAAGGTGAATTGTCTTATGTCTTTTCCTAGGCCAAGTAAATGTTATGCACATTGAGAATCGCAAATTTGATGGATGAAGTTATAGGGATCTGTGCTCTTGCCGCATGTTGTCATTTGCTAAGATTAGGGAAATGATGCTGTGGATTTTCTTGTAAAATAGGGCATGGTTATGGATGCTTTTTTTGCTAAAGTTCAGAGATGAGTGTGGCTCTAGTCTGGGCGTTGGCTCCTCATGTAGGAGTTTTAGCTGCTGCTTTGTTTGTGGTTGGCTTTTTCCCTTGGGCCTGTTGGGGTGCTTGCTTGGTTCTCATTTTTGTTCTTTTTGCTTGCTTTTCTAAATAAAAATTTCTTAATCTTAAAAAAAAAGGCTCTGCAAGGGTGGGCTGTTTGTTAGGAGGGATCCTTTCCGTGATTAGTAGAAAGGGTGAAAGGAGAAAGAAGAGACAGGAGAAGAAGTGAAAGGGAGAGGAGAGAGGAAGTGAAGGGACATGAGACAGAGTTTAGAGCAAAAGACTCTTGTGTTGGCCACAAGTGGCTAACACTATTTACATTATGAGGAACAAAAACATATAGTACTCCACAAGATTACAATGTACAAATACACATGCAAACAGAGATACAACTCACACTTCCACACTCACCCTTAAGCCAGAGCATGGATGTTAACCATGCCCAACTTGGAACATGTGCAACAGACGATGATGATCAGTCCCTTGGTTGAAAAGTTTGCAGGTTGATCATTAGATTCTTGATATGATATGCAAATATCCTTTGATGCCCTTTTCACAAATAAAATGGCAACCAACCTTGATATGCTTGGCGCGTTCATGATAGACAAGATTAGAGGAGATGTGAATTGCAGGTAGATTATCACAATGAAGTGTTGTAGGTGAAGAAACATGGAGAATTAACTCGGTCAACAAGGCCTTCTACCAAAGAAGTTCACATACACCATGAGCCATGACTCTATATTCAGCAGAGTGTGCTGCAACAGATTGTTTTTTGTTTTCTTTTGCTTTTCAACAGACTTGATTCCCACTCACTAAACTGCAATAATTAGAAGTATAGCGGCTATTGAAAAGAGTGTCAGCCCAATCCATATCTGTATAGATCTCGACTTGTTACTGATGATGCTTGGAATAGAGAATCCCCCGACTAGGGGAGTCTTTGAGAAACTGCGGGATGTGATAAATAACATCTAAGTGACTGGTGTGAGGTGCATGCAATAACTGAATTATGACTTTAACTGCATAGGAAATATTAGGGTGAGTAATGCTCAAATAGATGAGTTTGCTGACTAATTGTTGATACAAGCTAATATTAACCAAAGGTTTACCACTATCAAGATGTAGCTGATAATTCTGCTCAATGGGAGTGTTAACAGGCCACGCAACAAGGACCCATGTCATGGAGGTCATTAAGAGTGGTACTTCCATAAGGAGATCACAATACCATACTTGAACCTTGCCACTTCAATTCCAAAAGATAGCACAGGGATCGAAGATCCTTACTATCAAATTCCCATGCCAAGGTGACTTTAATGATGGCAGCAAGATCATTTCCAGTTACAGTGATATGATATACATATAAAATGACAACAGAAAGGCTTGTGGCACGCTTGAAGAAGAGGGTATGATTAACACAGCTCTGAGTGCAGCCAAACTTCAGCAGCGCATGATGAAAGCGCTGGAACCATGCCCGTGGGTGATTGCATATATGGCTTTGCGGAGCTTACACAAGCCCCTTGCCAGCAGTTAGGAGAAAGCCAGGGGAGGAGCCATATATCCTTCTTCATGCAGGTCTCCATGGAGTAAGCCCATATATATATATATATATATATAATATATATATATATATATATATATATGGGCTTAATCCATGGAGACCTGCATGAAAAATTGGTAGCGAAGGAGAGTAACATGCACAAAATTCAACCTGGCAATGGGAGTAAAAGTCTCAACACAACAAAGCTGGGCACGTTTCACAAAATAGTTCACTTTTACTACTAAACCTAAACAAAAAAGGAAGTAACAACTTAAAAGCCATAATTGGAATATGTCCAACACGACAATGCCCATACACAATCCGATTTGTAGTTGACTTAACATGGCTAGAAGTCTGGAAGGTGATCCAACATCATTCGAAGGTTGAAAGAGATAAAGCCCGTCACAGTCATGGCTAACCCGAATCCTCTATCCAGTCACTAGGTCTTGAACAACAAAGTAAGAAAGGAGATTTTTTATACTACGATTGAGAGAGCGAGTAAGTTGACTAACAGATAATAAATTTCAGGATGAGTTTGGAACATGGAGAACTAAAGACAAGGATACAGATGGAGATGCATTAATGGTTCCAATACCTTTAACATGAGTATAGGAACCATCAACAAAATTGAGATGACAATTAGATTCAGGTAATGAGAAATAAGAATGAAACTAAGAGGTCATACCGATCATATGATCTAAGGCTCCAAACCAATGATCTAGGGTTGACTAGCAGAGGAGGTGGGCACTGGATGAGCGGATCCTGATGAACCTGACCAAGTAGAAGAGCTAGTCGATGATAAAAGTCGGCAATCTCGTCAGCTAGAGATCGATGAGTACCACTCGAAGACATCAAACTCTGAGACTCATCACGAAAAGTATCAACGTGTTTGTAGTGGTAGCATGCCCCTTCCTTGGGGGGTTAACCAACAGGTATCCGAGTATGCCCAGGTGGCCATTGCGTGTACAAACCAACTTGTTATGCTCATCACTGGGCAAAGTATTCAGGCTTCGACCAAGATCAGGATTGCCCTGGCCTACATCAACAAGACTATGACTAGGGGCAAGACAGCCCATACCGTAGCCTGAATCATTATGGGTCCATACTATAGCTACTAGCTTCAAGTGGCTCACCGCAATCCAACCTACCTTTATCACCATCCCCTCGACTAGGTCCACTATGACCATCAATCATTAAGCCTAGCAGAGTAGACATATCATGAAAATTAGAGGCAACATCCATCATTACTTCACGGCGGCTTTTCTTGTGCTGAAGTAAAGAGAAGATAGTCCCAAGATAAAGATTATGCTTTTGACTAAGAATCTGGGTGCAAATGGTCTCATACTCACTATTAAGCTTGGCTAGAAGATTAACGATTTGTTGCTCTTCATTCTCCACCTGACACTCCTGAGCATAACATGAATGAATTGGTCTATGGTGGCCTAACTTAAGCTACATCCCTTGAAGAGCTGTATGGTAATCTCCCAAAATACCTCCCCCCCCTGAAAGAATTTGCAATCCCTCGAGTTAACTGAAATGCACAGGCTACATTCTTTTTCTGAGTAAGCGACCGCACCCAAGTCTCTTAGCCATTTCACAATACATAAA